>JAUCMO010000504.1:7500000-10000000 GCA_032399605.1 Melipona beecheii | reverse complement strand
TTTTTCTTTCATTCGAAGGATAGCGAGAGAACGGGGTGATCGTCTATGGCCTGTGACGTCGGTGTCGTCGTGTCGAGGGTATTCGTTATACGATGCGTTGATACGCTGATACGCTGTGCCATTAACGAAATAAAAGAGGAGGTCGTGTTTGAAATTTTCAAAGAACGTTTGAATATTTATGAAAGTTTATATTTTTTTGGCAGTGATTAATTGGCGTAATTAATCTTTCTCTAATTTTGGTAATGAAGAAGAACAAAAAAAAAAAAAAAGAAAAATCGAGTCGGAGATGGTTTAAAAAATTTCCACGATGGTTAATTTACGTTGTTCCTTTTTTTTTTTCTGTCCCTTTAATAAATCAGGTGGCCCAAGAAGATCAGAAAACGTTCACAGACTTGGTGCGACAGTTGGTGAGCAGATGCGGATCGGATATAGAGAAAGCCAGGACGATATTCCGGTGGATCACCGTGAAGAATCTAAACACCATGCAGTTCGACGAGAATCTGCGCGGGGACACGCCTATGGGCTTGCTCAGAGGCATAAAACACGGGACTGAAAGTTACCACGTTCTGTTTAAACGGCTGTGCAGGTAAACGCAGCTAATTTAACATCTCAGTGACTTCGATCGTTCCCACGACACGCCCAAAATAATCATTCACTCCGTGAAACGAGGCCCACGTTTCACGATTCGAGGACGAACGGAACTCTTTCTCGTGACTCATCATCGCTGTTACGTTTCCTTACAGTTACGCGGGATTGCACTGTGTAGTGATAAAAGGTTACAGCAAATCGGCCGGTTATCAGCCAGGCGTTTGCTTCGAGGACAATCGATTCCGGAATAGTTGGAACGCAGTCTACGTTGCTGGCGCGTGGAGATTCGTCCAGTGCAATTGGGGGGCCCGACATCTGGTCAATGCCAAAGAAGTTCCTCGTCCTGGTCAGCCAAAAGCCAAGAACGACAGCCTCAGGTATTTTGTGAAACCGTTCGTTTCTTTTTCGATGCACCATCACCGATCAACCTATTTAGCTGTTTCGCCTTTGCAGATACGAATACGACGATCACTACTTCCTCACAGATCCGCGAGAGTTCATCTACGAGTTCTTTCCTCTTCAAGAGGAATGGCAATTGCTCAAGCAACCGATTTCCCTCAAAGATTTCGAAGAATTGCCTTTCGTGCGCTCGTTATTCTTCAGGTAACGCGATTGTTGTTCGTTCGAGTGAGTTTGAAATTAATGAAAAATTAGCAACTAGTACGATAAAATGCCAAATAAACTGAAAAATTTGTGAGACATCCAAAAATTCAACGAGCGAACGAGTCCTGTACGGTATTACACACGGCCGACCGTGCTTACAAAGAAAAAAAGAAAGTCACGCACGTTTTATGTAAATTCGGCAGGTACGGCCTCTACTTTCCGGATACGAACACGAATGCCGTTATGTACACGGATTCTACGGGTGCCGCGACCGTCAGGATAGCCATGCCAGCCCACATGCAGTCATCCCTCATCTTTCACTATAATCTCAAATTCTACGACAACGACGGCGACGGATACGACGGCGTCTCGTTGAAACGATTCGTCATGCAGGTACGTCGAAGCACTCGGGATACGAATACAGGAAGCGAAATTTTTTTCACGGTTTCACGGGCTAATTGTTCGCCAGAGCAGTTCGCTCGTTCGTATAAACCAATTAAGGAAGTGTAATTAAAGGAAGAGACTCTTAATGGGAGTTAAAGAGTCGCTTGCTAATTAATTGCTCGCCGAGTGAAATTAATTGACCGACAGAAATTTGCAAAGGACCGGGGAGGTTAGATGCAGGACCGTTCAAACGTCGATATTTCTTGCGTTTACGACGATATTAACGTTTTCCAATATTGATTTTCAATGCAGCCGTAACGAGCTGTCTGAACACAGTCCGCGTGACTAACCAAATTTTAACGTTATTTTACGCGTTGGGGAACGAGCATTTGCATTTGTGCAACGTTCCACGGACGTGTTTAATTTAAGACTGACGGTAAAATTGCTCGAGGAACTTTTATCGTCGGGGCGTTGTTAAGATTTCGTCTTGAAACTCACCGTTCTTTTTAGAGCGTTGTTGGGAATATCGTCGCGTTTCGCGTGCACGCACCCTGTTCAGGGGCTTTCCTCCTGGACATTTTTGCCAACGCTGTGACGCCCAAGGAATACTTAACCGGCGAGCCTATGAAGTTCAAGAGCGTGTGCAAATTCAAAATCGCATGCGAGGAATTGCAAACAGTGATGGTACCATTGCCGGACTGCGCGAGTGGCGAATGGGGCCCGACAAAAGCCACGAGACTGTTTGGTCTTATACCAATAACTCATCAGGTACGGTGACACGCATCCGTTCGTTGTTTAAAGTTGAAATTCGGGAATTTGAAAAACTTTTTTTCAACTTTTTTTTTTTGTTTGTTTTCTCTCTATATTCTCACGTCAGGAGGCTCTGGTGTTCGCCGGTCGCGAATTGGAAATCCAATTTCGAATGTCCAGACCACTGACCGACTTCATGGCGACGTTGCACAAAAATGGAATCGAAGAAAAACGGCTGTCCAAATACGTAACGCATTCGATCGCCGACGATGACGTAGTGACTTTCTCGATCAGTTTTCCCGAGGAGGGCCAGTACGGCTTGGATATTTACACCAGAGAATCGACGAGTCCTACCAACGTGCCGCACGACATCACCGGTGAGAAGCACTTGCTCACGCATTGCTGCAAGTATCTGATCAACTCCAGCAAGAGAAATTAGCAACGTCGACTCTGATTTCATATTTCTACACATATATATATATACATATATATTATCTCTTATATATATATATATATATATATATATATATATAAGAGATAACGATTTCGCTGGATCGATTAGATAAAAGGACACGAAGAAATATGTATCGCGTGTAAGAATCGGCGTACGTGATGAAACTAGACTAAAGGTGCTGCAAGTTCTCTTACCATCGTGTGCTTTTCTACGAATTCACTACGAACGTGAGGAGGTTCGAGTAACGTGTAAGAACTAATCTTTGAGATTAGCCTTTACTTGCCAGTAAACGATCGACGAAAGAGTTAACTAAAAAAAGTTTGTCAGGATGACGATTATGGAAGATGGTGTTCACGATGGTAGCCAGGGAGACGGAAGGGAAGGTACAATCCGTTCTTGAAACTGTGGTGCGAGAAACTTTGAAAAATGAACCTTTACCGAATGCAAGAACGATTCCGATCTGACGCGCTACCTCCACGTTCTATTTTATAGTTTACGTTATAGTAACGATTATCTTACACGAGACGCGTTCGAAGTAAGGCCTCGATGCAGACGAGTGATTTCTTGTCGTCTCTTTAAAATTCAGTGAAGTTTTAATTTTAGTGAATGCAAACTGAAAGTTCGCTACAGCGATGGAACTCGAAGAAGCAACGTAATTTGCTCGTTTACGTCAAATCTAATCATCGAGAAAGAAAGGTTCTTTGCCCGACGATTACCGTGTCGTCTGTATTTCCGTTCCGAAAGTTCGCAATTATAAGTTAACCAGTTCCGGAGATCGGCTGTCGGGCACCGACCGAATTAATCAAACTTTCTCGCCTCGACCCGAAGCATTAATCCCAATTATCTCGGTCCGTTTTAATTCAATCTCATCTTGAGAGTCGCGTTTCATTTTCACGCGTTCGAGCTGTTCGAACGGAATGAAACGAGACTTTGATCAAAGGTGCGAGGTGCTTTTGTGTATGTAAATAATGTACACGATTCATTGAGCTTCCGATCAATCGATAGAAACGAGCAGAACCGGTGGTTATTGTCGACCGAGACGAAGGATCGCTGATAAAATAAAATCGGCAACGAGCGGTTCATTTCCAAAAATGCGCGTGCTTTGTTCTCAAGTCTTCTTCGTATTCTAACAATGGTATATATAAAGCATTTCTTTCTTCCTTTTTGCGAACCACCGCAAACTGTAAAATTTTGAATAAAATCTTTTACTCATCTGATAATCGAGTATCCCTAACAATGTTTTTCGATTTTTGCCGAGAAACACCATTATTTTAGTTATTAATGTTAAGTTGGTCGAGGTTCAGAGAGAGATTTCAAAATCATTAAATTTTTGCGGTTGCGGTGGTTCCTGAATTTCAGGTGCTACGTGTTACTCTGTCAGGATTAGTTGCACGATTCTAGTTATTTTCGTACGCGAGAAGCGCGAAAACGTTGAATTTTTTCTAGCGGGAAGTTTTCAGCGGCGAAGCCTATATAATTGTTAATTTTTGTAATATCTTTTCTTAATATCTTTCTTCCTCCTCTTTCGTCTTTGTTGTTATTCCGAAGTTATTAACGACGCTTACGCAAAGAAAGTCCCTCGCGATTTCTGTTACCGGTGGAATAAACTATAACTCGAGCTTAATATCCCCTTTCTCATTGTTTCTCTCTAACGAGCATGTAAATTAATTTTTATACATATTACAGATACGTCATGAAAACTCGTGTTCTTGTAAAGAAAAAAAAGGAATTAATAAAATCTAATTTTATTATGGTCATCGTACGGACGTCTGATTTATCCAGTGTAAGTTTTACGTGCGATTGTTCCCTTTGTTCAATTATTTGTTATTAATACCTCGATTAATTTTAATAATTAATTCTTGCATGTGTGTGTCAGCAGCACGAGAAAGTAAGTGGAGTATGTGTAAAACCTTTTACGAATAGGTTATGTGAGTTCTCCGATACATTTTGAAATTTCTATAGCAGTTACAGATTCGATTATACTTGAAAATGTTTGCATACACGTATGTACAACACTACTTACTTTTCAAATTGTCCCGCCTCTTTACCATCAAGAACTTCATCAATTCGCTTGCAGGTGGCAGCACTGTTTCTCTTTTCAGCCGGATCGCGTCGCGTAAAATCCTGCGCTCGGATTAAGCGGGACAAACGAAACGTCGATGTGTCGTGAAAATACTTTAAACTGTGCCAGATTGAAGATAAACTCAAAGTTTTACTCGTCCAAATGGAAAACCGATGGCTCCCACTATCCAGCGCGCGTGTGAGTCAAAGTTGAAAGTACCGTCGGCGACCGACAACGAGAGCGGTGAGTGTACGAGCTCTTTCACGTTGTATACACTTCAAACGATATATTTATCGACCACATATTGTCACCGAACGAGTCGAAAGGGTATATATGACGTTCGAAAGTATTTTTCGAAAGTTGTGCGCATTTTGCTGTCGCTACGACAGGTTCGCGATAATTCGTAGTGCGCGACCGTTACGAAACGTCACGTTTCAAAATGTCTACGTCAAAAGCAATCACGTGACCCGTACCTATATCGATCTATCGAAGGGAGGAGCATTTCACGTGTTTGTCTCCTTTATTTTTCGACCTCGGGCGTTCTACTCTCGCGAAGCTGCTTAAAATGCATTCGTAATTCCGGAATTCCACTCATAACTGGCATTCCCGTGTTTTCTCATAATTGTAAAAAGTTTTACGGTCGAACCTTTATTAAAGTTCGCCTTCGTCCATATATATATATATATATATATATCGTACGCGCTTGAACACGTATGTAGATAGGTTAACCATGCACGCATGTGCGTATACGCACATAGGCGTAGAGTCTTAAAAAATCAATTTCCAACATTTACGAGCAATTAATGGTCGAGAGCGGTAGGACGGTTACCGATTGTCCCCGATATTGTCTGATATTATAGAATCGCGTTTGAAAGTTAAAACGGTCGCGTGTGTGACATAACGGCGTACATTGTGTACAGGCGAGCGCGTTCTCTCGGTGTGTGCAATGAAATTATACTTTATAAAACGGCGTGGTCTTATACAACGAAATATACCGACTGGCCTGGTGCACCATATAGAATTCTCTCTGCCTCTTTTTCTTTTCTTCCTCCTCTTTCTCGCTTTCTCCTCGTATAGATTTACGATACATATTTATCAGCGGACGTGAACGAGGAACGATTTATTCGGTGAACCGTGCGACATGCGACGAGCGACACACGATTGCAAAGGGCCGATCGATATCGCGAAGAAAATCCGGATTAAGCCGGGATTAATTTAAGAAACAAACGGCCGGCCAACGGAGCTACGGTTCCGAATTTCTGCCGGCCATTTTCAAGTTAATAGAATAGAATAGATTTTCGTTAGTCTACATCTGCATTTCGTTTGGGGTCAGCACGAGTAATTTATCAAACGACAATTTATCAGTTAAAAATTAAACTTTGCGAGATTTTTATGATCTACAAGTATTCGTACAGTTTGAAAAAATTTCGGCAAGACAACTGGTCACGAAAAACATCGAAAGAGAATGAACTTTCGAACGTCCAGACGAAATTGAGTTTTTTCGAATGCCGCTCAGCTGTGCGCGACAACTTTTACGCGCACCTGTCTATTCGTAATTTTGCAATTTGTAAAGTATGCTTTCACAGTTTCGTTGTCCAATTTGATTCCACCGTGCAACTTGCAGCTTCGTGCGCATCGTGCAGCAGAATCTTTGCAAACGAGAGTGAAACAAAGGTCTCCACTATGCTCCCGCTTCTGAGGCGATCAGATTCGTAAATAAGATTATCTTCTTTGCGTTCTACGTCTAACAAATCGCCCGGTATCTCTATTGGTCCTTGTCATTGAGAACTAATTATCGCGTTGTTATTCGTCCCGACGACGAATCGCAACTCGCGTTTCTCCCGCGAAGTAGTGTAAAGGAACGAAAACGAGTGAGAGACGAAGAGAATGGAACGGGGGAGAGGAACAGCGGAAACTCGTCGCCTTTCGAGGAGTCGCTAATTAAATAGCCACCAATTCTGGCTGTCCTCTTTGCGGCAACTTCCGGAATACGGCCGTCCGGGATTGGACGGAGAGATGAGAAAAGAAAGTTTTCTTATCCCGACTTTTACGGGAAAAGAACGATTCCCATAATTCAGCCGACGCGAACGCCATTTTGTAATTTATAGCGCGTTAAGTGGCCGATTATAATTGCAGATGAGGCTATTTACTATTGTCGTTTAGATTGTTGTAAACGATCCCGAAGGCGGGACGTGATATTACGTCGCGCGAGAGACAACTCCTCGTTCTCCTCGTTTTAATACGCAAAAAGGGGAGATTTTACCCCATTAAGGACTACTGTGCAGCTAGATAAATTCGCTCCGTATATTCAGCTACTTAATTTTTTATCATGTTCAGACTCAGACGTTCGAAAAAGGACATTTAATTAAAATCCCGAGACGAGCGAGTCGTTGGAGTAAAGTAATTTGTAGTCTGTGATTTTGAAAAAATTAATTGTAACTTTTTGCAATTGCGGTTTTCACTTCTGCGTTTCGAAGAAACGCGAATCACGACGAAACAGTATCTGCATAACGTCTGCAAACACGTCTGGCTTGTTGACGTCAAATGTGCGAAAATAAAACAAAAACGGCAGGAAAGTTTCGCGATAACTTTTTAAAACGGGAGTGCAGGCGTATTTTTAATAGGTTAAATTTTATTTACAAAGCGTTAATACGAAACGCGAACTTTTCTAAGGTTAGAGGTTGAAGTTATTACGTAACGCCTTGCTATCAGCCTCATGTTAATCAAGCAGTGGTTATTTTCTTACGACTAACATTTTCCCCGTTTTATTTTAAGATTCGCGATCGAAGCATGCTTGTCCTTGGTCGTACAAATGTTTGACCAACGTTGTCACACACTGTTGTACTCGGACGAAATGTGTTCGCGAACAAACGTAAAGTGGATACTTTTTCTTCGTTTCGCGCGTAAAATCTCGGGATTTTCAAATATTTCACATGCACATAATACCTAGAGAGAAACAGGAAGAGAAAAAGTTTGCGTGCATCAAATATGCATATATATATATATATATTATTTTATTCGAAATTTATGCCGTAAGATAGTCCGCAATATATAATATACCAACTGTGCCGAGCATGCAAGTGTGCTAAAACTAGGCCATCCACTTTACAGGCCATCCAACTTTGGAAACCCAAGATCATTCTCATTTCCTCCATTCGCCTAATAACATTCTCGATCTTCCGACGAATTCGTATTTTTGGTAACCATCTGACGTTTCCCTGACGGTGATTTATTTAATTTGGGACTAGGTTCGTACGAGAACGGAACGGGGGAGGAAGGGAAGAGTTAGGGAATCATTACAGTATCACGGTATCATATTTCTCAACCAGGAAGACGGGCGCTTACTCTTCAACCCCCCTGGACACACCTTCGAATAATTGCAAGCCACATCGCTATCTTCCCTCGTAGTCGCGCAGGCTTATTTATCGTCGATTGTTGTCGTGCAAGGATCAGAGGGGAGGGGGGGGCTCCGTGGTGCAACTTTTTCTTGGCGCGCGCATTAAAATTCGTGGGGGCCCGAGCGGAGGAGTGGCCGCCGTCCGTCGAGACGACGCGTCCGCTGAAAATACACGCTTACACTCCACGGACTGTGGAGTAAGTAAGTATTCGCGAGGTCCGCGGTGTAAAAGCTATTGCCTTCCGGAGCGAGGACTATTTTTGCACCGACGCACGCCCACTCCACCCCACCTTCTCTAATCTGGGCCCCGAACCCACCGGGATCTATAATGCATGCCGTACGAGCGAGGGTATTTCCAACCCCCCTGCATCCCCCGTTTGCCAGATAGCGAAACACCAAGGGTGAAATCGTCCGTGGGAAGGGGTGAAAGAGAGAAACATACTGGGAATATCGGGCATCGAAGTGGCGCGATGTTTTTCGAGGGTGGCGTGACCGCGGTGTAGTGAGTCACGCGCGAAAACGACTCTTCAACCCCCGCACGAGACTCCCCTTCTCTCTCGTGCGGAGGAGCCTCCGTCGTCGCTGAGAACGTCATTTATTTGTAATACGCGCGCCACGGTACGCCTTGTTCACCCTCCGAGCAGTCTGACGTAGATAAGAACGCGCTTTCACGCTCGACCACCGTCGCTATGCGATGATACATGCCCTCCACCGGGGCCAACCACCCCCGCGACTGTTGGAGCTTTCTTCCCGTTACGAGGAGCGATCGAGTGGTGCATTATTTATCGGCGAATCGGAGTAATCTCGCTCGTAGATTGTGCTCGATAGTGGATATTTGCGAGCAGGGGATGATAATTGGTGGTGGTGGTGGATGTGGGAGCAGGAGGGTGCCTGTGGGAGCATGAGAAGTTCGGGGTTTAATGGGTAGTTACACATCTCTCGGCCCTTTTCCTATAATTATTTACAAGCGAGTATCGACAAATTGGCGGCGATGAAGATGAAACGTGTATGAAACTTGTTACTTTACTCTAACTTGTTAGAGTAATTCAACTATATACTATAGGAGGAGAATCAACGGTATAAGATCTCGTCTCGCCGAAATAAAGAAAAGTACACTTTCGGTAAAATTGAAAATGAGAGATTGATCGTAAATATTTATAAACGGTACAAAGTTGAGAGGATCTAGGAATTTCAGTAGTGTCTCCGTTAGAGCCAGATAAACATTGCATTTCCTTTTAATCAGAAACAGGGATCCATCGCGTCTCTGCGATATTTATGTCCCGATGCGTAAACCAACCTCAAAGCTCAGTTATTTAATAAATAATCGTCTCGTACAGGGTCTCCTCGGCGTCCCCCTTAAATCACGATTAAATATAAATGCGGGTCATGCAGATCCCGGTACTTGGGGTTGCGTGAAAGAGATTTTTCAAATTAAGTAAACTCGAAGAGGCATCTCGGAGCGTGAAATAAGCTCGCTGGTAAATAAATTAAATTCTTCTCCCGTCTATACCGTCTATTTCGCGATCCGAGGTAAAAATCGTATGAAATTTTTCGCTTTCGAGGCTCGTCCCACCGCCGAGTTACTTATTAAGCGCTCGGTTTTTTTTACGCGCTGCGCTCGAATATCAAAAATACTGAAATACCGAACTACTCTCGCCGGTCGTTAACAAATAACTTTTCGATCGAATGAAACTTTATTTGACCGACGGCGAATAAATATTTATAAATGTAACCGTGAATATATCGAAACGTTGCGTCCTACGTTCCCTGTATCTTTCAAATTTATACGATTCGCGGGATTAATACTAATCGCTCGTCTTTTCGAATAAATCATTCATGCATCGCGTCGACAAGCGATTGAAAGCGATATCATTTTTAAAGCTTTAAAAAAAAACTTATTCATCCCTTCTTTCGTCATTGGAAATATCGTTTGAACGAGCGAAATTACAAAACGTTCGCAGAGAGGAGTTGCCGCGCGTACAGCACGCGAATGAATAGCGTCTCGAAGGAATTTCACCCATGATAACTGCGTCTTCCGCAAATATTTATTCCAAATTATCCACGAACGGTGTCCAAGTTTGCTCGAAAGCGGGCATTACGCTAAAAGAATATATTTTAATCTCCATCCACGAAGATTCCGCTTCCGGAATTACCATTCCATTTACCGTACAAGCGTCCCGAGCCAGATAATGCGGCAAAGTTCCAGCCAGCACCGCGCTCACGGCTATTCCTATCCTAGTTTCCTCCCCGTTTCTCTCTCTCTCTTTCTCTCTCTCTCTCTCTGTCTGTCTGTCTCTGCAGGAGACCACCTACCGGCAAAAAGTGTACGCCACAGTTCGCCACAGATATAAATTCATACGGACGACAAAGTGGAGGACCAAGAGCGTTAGTTCTCCGACGTAACGCAAAATTCGCCATAATCTTCCGCGAATCTTTTCATTCGAATTGTACAGTTACGTTCGACTAGTCTCGTCTATCATAGAAAAAACTGTAGATTTTCTCTCGCGAATCTTTTCACTCGCATTTTTCGAAATTTTAACTTACTGCTCGAAATCCATATTTGCGAGAGGGTGGGAATAACTCGATAAATTTCCCCATTGTCGAGCGGGGAACAACGCCGAGAATATTCATCGTTATCTTGATCAAAGACCCACCTAGATAGACGTCAAAGGGTTGACCGTGGATTTCCACGAATCCTCTTCGTTCATTAATCATTTAATCGTTTAACGAAATTTCCCGGCAACCCATCCCGGGTTAAGAAGGGGCGAGAAAGGGCTACTTCCTTCGTCCCTCGTCTCGCTACGTTTCACCAACGAATATCCGACGAATATCCGACAACAGCCCCTTTTATCTGGAGCTCGGGCTCGAGTATCGGCCATCGTCCCCCCCCGAAATCCACGAAATCGCGCCGATCGATCGGCCGCGGACGATTCGGACGACGATAACGCGTCTGTTTCTTTACCGACGAATTTCCCTCGATTCAGCTGGAAATTCACCTTCGCGCACCTTTCTTCGTCCGCGTATGCTTCTTCGGCTTCGTGTGCGCTTGGAAAAAGCCGTGGCCGCGATCGAACCGCAAGATTACACCCCACCGCAGAGGGGAGCGTGCGTGCCTCGGGATCTCACCGTTCCCTCCCCCACTAGGATCTTCCTTCGCTTCCTTTCACCGCGGCTGCTAAACTCCCTTTCCTTAGCACGTTGGAACAGATGCTTGCTTGGATTTTAACGATCGCGCGCTCGATAAGGCTGGCCGGAGGAAATAGAAAACAAGAGAGGACTCCCGGCCCCCTTTGCGCGAGAAAGCAGATGCATCTCGAGAGCCGCGCGATTCGAAGGTTTTCTTCGGTTCTTTTGCCTCGTTCGATCCTTAATTGGCAGCTCCGCTCGATGCCTCGACGAGGAAGCTGAGGTTTCATTTGACTCTTGACAGAGGAGAAAGTCACCGATGGATTCGCTTTACGATCTTTACGGGGTATGTTTACCGTGCCGTAATTTCTCGAAATTAACAGCTCGCATGCCGAATTAACGAATTAACAACGCAACGTTTCTCCACGTCCGGGAATACAAACGCTTCGAATCTGCGTTTCTGCGTTTCCTTCCTCCCTTCGGCGAGCGAATTCTCAACGTAGCAAAAGTCGTAAAAATTAGGTAACGGGAGGCGTTTCCCGAGAGAAATATGAAATTAATGAACACATTTGAAACACAAGCGGGGGGCGATTCCGCCTGACGAGCCTGTTAAAAATTCTAAGGCGTTCTCGTCGGACGGGCTACGTGGCTCGGATAAAGTCCATTTGGCTCGTCGTCACGGTGTCATTATGCAAAAACGAATCTTATTTTCCGTCTAATAGCGGCGGCCACGGGAGAAAAACCGCCACGCCGTCCCGGTCACTGTTATAGCGATATAATATACAGGGACGGCTGTGAGTTTTTATGGCGATGCGTGCGAAATTTATGTGCAATATGTGGCGCATCGTTCCAGTGGAAGAAACGAGAGTGGCGGTGGATGGTGGGTGGCGGGGAAAAGAAAAAAAAAGAAAAAGAAAGAAAAGAACACGCGCCGAGAAGGGAAGTCACGGAACGCACGTTGAATAATGTCGACGAGAACATTCCCCTTCTCAAAAAAAAAAAGGAAATATTACAATTGCCGAGATTTATGCGGCGATAAATACGTTGACGGCACGGTGCATTTTTAATTGGATCTCTCTCACCCCTCCCTCGAACCACCCTCCTCGGCGGTGTCGAATATCTCAAACTACCGAATTTTCATAATCGCTGCTGAAAGTTCCGTTTCAAAGGGACGACTTCGCGGAGGTGGAAGGTCAACACGGTCCGCGTTTCTCGCCGAAACGAAGAAAGGGGGAAATAGGGGGTTGGTTCGGAGTGAAATTTCGTTACCTTCGTTCGCGTGGAGCACGGTTAGTTAGAGGCAACGGCGGTTGCTGCTGCGAGAGACGCATTATCGAGGATGAATGAACGTCTTGATGGTAGTTGAGCAAGTTTCGACTCGGCAACTCGTATCTGTTGTAACAGCAATTTAGCCACGGCGGATTACCAGCGAGCGGTTATCAATTTTGTTTAACAATGTTGCCGAATGCTTTGTGGAATGCAACGCGGATAAGGCGAAACAATCTGTGCAAGATTCTTGCGGTCTCTGCCGAGCATTCTCAGTGCGATGTTATAAACGATAGAATTCGGTACGTTTGACATTCATAACCGAGTGTAGAACACTCGCGATATCAAATTACACTACGTTTCGGTTTGCGACTCTAATGAAACGTTAATACGACCGTTGAGAGTGAGTTGGTGCGGTTGAACGCAACGTAGATTATATCCTCACGTCGCTGTGTCGTCACAGTGTGGCAAAGTGTGGCGTGCGCGAGCTTGCAATCTTGTAAAATGACTTCAACTCTCGAACGCTTGAAAACTCTTTCGATACCGTGTAATTCTCAGAAAGTAACGTCGGACGATTCCGGCGATGGCACGCGATACATTCGAGGACAGCGCGGAATTTATATCGTGCTTACGTACACTCTACGTACGAGTTGGCGTGTAATGATACTAAAAGCGTAATTCTCTTCGGAGACGTTGTCGATCCCAGAGATTTCCCCGGCCACGAAATTCCTCGAATCACCGTTTCCAAATATTCATTTGCGCGAGCCACCCGATCGTAGGAAAAGCACCGGGGTTAACTCAGGCGACGATGAAGAAACGAGGCTCAGGCGCTCAGGCGCTCAGACACGTAAGAATTTCTTCGCGAAATCCGCATACTCTCCAAAGCGGTCTTCCGCGGTGGCGCGTGCACTCGGACGACTATTTCGTACATACTCGAGCCAGAGGGGACTCCGAAACGTGCACACGCGACCGATGGAGCTGTCACGAAATGTCCTTACGTAACTACACCCGCGGAGACTCGTACCGAGGTGCATCGTTTTCGAAAGAATTTCGCTCGGAATGCGAAACGATTCGCGGTAGCTGATTACTCAGCGACCGAGTCTCTTATTGGCAAAAGTGGTAGCGTCGAGTATACCTTTTTCCGATGGAAGGAAAAAAAAGGTATACTCACGGCGAGAGATTAAATTGTTCTCCCCGGTTGTTCGGAGTAATCAGCTTTGTAATTGCTCTTCCCTTCCCCTCCCTCGTCGATCGCGTCTGTCCAAGCGTCACCCGTATAGCCGCGTCATGAATTAACGATCGTTAATCGCAGCTTTTCATTAGCCGGTCGATCGATTGAAAAATGGGACAGGCACGCCTCAGACGGGAGGCTGCGTCTTCCTCGTATCGCGCGACGTGCTCCTTTTCCAAGTTACCGTCGGTGTTTTCTTAACAGTAGGTACACCGATAATCCTCTTACGCGATGTTTCCCAAAGAAGGATTTCTTCGAGTAAATATTGGCTTGGGACGTTATAAATATTGGCAATTCGATACAGTAAATATCGAATAAAATCGTCGCTAGTACATGTCTCTGCGACTTTAAACGGTACACACCGTCGATGCTAATCGATCCTGCGCGTAAACAGAACAGGACGAAACTTTCATTTTCGAAATTGAGAGACCTTCGTTCGACGTTTTGTATTTTAGATGAAATATCTTTGCCCTTACGATTCGTTTTCCATCGAATTTCCTCCTTAATTTGTCCATCTACGATGAAACCGGCGCGTTTCGTGCTTATCTCGTCGGGCGGACCCGGTTCCTTCGGTCCTCCAGTATTCGGCCCGGTATTTCGAAGCCCGATGTCCACGTCAACACCGGAAGCACACAGCGGAGTTCCCGGAGTTGATATTTGCATATTAAAAAGAGAGAGCCGGCCGGTTGTTTCGGGACAACAGGTCGGCAGAGAAAATATCAATCAACCGGTTAAGAGGTGGGTCGAACGCGTGGATCGGCGCCGATTAACGATTTACCGATGACGACCGGGGCCAGCTAGCAGGCAACAACGGGAAACGATGGCAAATAAATCAGCAAATAGTAACCAAGTAAATATTCCACGGGGGCCCGAAATTAACCATCGGTGAATGGGTTTAGGGGAGGTCATGACGGCCGCCACGGGTGTTTGTTCTGCCTGGGAAATGACAGCTGACCCGCAATCCCGGTGCTTGGAATCGCTTTGCCGAGGGAGGTGGGTCGGGGGTGGCGAGAGAGACAGAGCAGACAGGATGGAAACTCTTCGTACTCTGCGCGACGATATATAATGGGACGACGAGCCGACGGAAATGAGTCTTTCCTACGTACGTTCGCTTACAGAGTAATGCACTTTTGATTATCCAACGACGCGGCATGATCGAGAGATCGGCGCACGGTAGATTATTCAGGGGGAGGGGGAAAAAAAAACACCAGTCGCTCCGTTGCGATTGATTCTAGCTTTCGGCGTTGACGTTTCGATCTCTGCGAGTTGTTATTTACTCTGCCTTTGCGCGGTGTCCGATGTTTCTGTAATAGTTCGCGATTTTCTTTATGTTTTCTTGACGTATAGTAAATCGTTTATTATATTTAGATTTAGGCTCGTCTGACACGAATGACGATAAACGCAAATGGAAAATAATTGGTTTAGATAAATGAAATGCAAAGATGATGATTTTTCTTTTTTCCTTTCTTTTTCTCTTTGGTTTCTGTACTTTACAAACGCGTCGAACAAATGCAAGGTCAGAGATATTTCGCAATTTGTGGCAAGCAGCGGTTAGAAGTACCTAGAAGTCCTCATTGAAAAAGTACATTTTCATTTCTGGTTCTCTCCGCCAGGCAGGAATCTGTACAGTTATATTTGTTGGTCGTGTTTTATGTTTCGTGTAATTTATCTTCCTTAATTAGGGGTAGGGGGGGAGGGGGGGGAGGAAAAATAGAAAAAGGAAGGAAGCGGCGGCCAGCCGTTGGAATATCTTACAAACGAGGTGCTCAGGATTTTGTTACTCGAGATGCAAAAAGCTACGTCATAAAGTGGCCTCCGTGGAATTTGAACCTATAGCTCCGTGGCTCGTTTTCAACAAAACGCTGCTTCTTTCGAGGGGAACGGATAAACCAAGCGGCGAATCACGCGCGAAGATTCGTTGAATTTTGCCGCGGATGAATCATTCAATAGTCGGGGGCCAGCGACCAACTCTTGTACTAAAAGTACGTGATCTGAAATCGAATAGACTGAATACAAAACGGTCCTCGATCCCCGCGAAATCTACGAATCCTCCGGAATCCTTCGCGCGAAATAAAGTAAATCGGAATTACTCGATAATGCGCTGTTGGACCACGATCTGATCGCGACGAACGAATCAGTCTGATTATTTCATCGCTAATTCAGTTACAGTCGGAGAAACGTCGAGTGGCGAATTTCCATTTTGGGAAAACGAATGGTCGCGTAGAGAATGCGGTAAAAAAGGGGGGAGAAGCGTCTTCCTCGTGGTTGAACGTCACCGCGTCAAACAAAGTGGAACAAATACACGACGAAAATTGTAATGGAAACGGCGTGTTGAAAGAGGAGAACGTTGACTCATCGTATCTAATTATATCGTGAAAACAGGTCTCGAAACTTTGCGCATTATTTTTGCATGGTTCCGGGGCAAAACCGCGATACGACGGAATCGGCCAGAGGAGAACGGACATGGGGACAGAGAGAGAGAGAGTTAAACTCTCTGCGTCGAGGGATCGGTTTGTTTCAGATTTCAACGTTTATTCAACGATCTTTGTTTATCGAGAGCGAGAGGGACAGAGGGCAGAGTGTGTTTAACGTGCGTCGAATAAATTACCACAAAAGTGCACGGGTTATGCGCATAAATATCGTGTCCTGGCTGGACCTGGCTGGAAGTGTTTACTTCGATTATTTGGCCACGCGTTCGAGAAATTTATTCCCGAATTCTTCGCGTCCGTGCGTTTTTACGAGCGCGGACCGCCGATTTCTAAACGGCTGGACCGCTTTTCTTCTACGTCTGCGCATACCTCGCCCGAAATTCGCTCGGATCTCGCGAGTATTAAATGGAAATGCGCGGGACAATGTGGAATAATGTTGACTCGATTCAATTTCTACTAGAAGCAACTGTTCTGACTAGGAAGTGAAAACGACAAAATTTTATCGACGTGCAAACAAATTACAGGCGCGATCGCTCAGCGCCAGACAACGCCACTCCTACTCGAGGTCTGCGCCACGCCCCCTCGCGAGTCACGTGACCCAAATCGACCAATCGCTAATTTTCGTTGCATCAGCGTTGCACCTCAAGAGGCTAAAATCACTTCCAGTGATAAAAGACTGTCGATTTACGTTAGAAATTTTAATTCCGACAGTACAATCTTCGAATGCGACAACAAAATTACTAGTTACCGTGCGAGCGTGTGATATGTTGGGAATACGAGAAAGAGCGTGCAAGACGGAATTGTATCTGGCGAGAGGATACGGGGAATTCTTTTATTCAACCACGACGTTGATAGCTTTCTCCATCTCCGCTGGCTTACGAAGTTTTAGCGTAAATTGGATATCAAGTATACGACGGTTTTGAGCGGCGATAGCAGGGATAAGGACGCGATAATCTGATTATAAAGTAACGAAAGAGCTATTGGAATTTCTATAATCCCTTTGGTTACACGATGTCATTAGCTCAGAGGGAATCGCAGTGAACTCTTCATCCGGATATTTTATGATTCTGACTCGGTGAGACGAACCAATAAAACACCATATTCCACGTTTTATGTCCTTTCTAATTAACGACGTGGACGTTATTCTTTCGTAAAGTCCGTTCGTGTTCGCTTCTCAAACGCCAAACGATCTCAACGACGTTCCAAGAATTATTGCAGATGGCTAATAAAAATATCGATGATTCATTTCGTATATACTATACGGCTTTATTATTCCCAGTCTACAACATAATCTCATTACCAACTAGCGAAAAAAGACGTCAAACTATTCGTTCGAAATAATAATTGTCGACGATTTAAGAGCTTAACAACGCCGAAAATTAAATAATTGGAAGCGATTAAAATTGTTTTCTTTTTTTCACGACATCAGACAGTCGTTTCGAAACCCGAAACGCGTCGTCGTGTTCGTCCCTCGATCGTGTCCATTTTGTGCGACACGACGATGCGAGCCGATTCCGTGAATAAATTAGACGTTTGAAAATTAACAAGCCCGCGATAACCTTTCGCCTCAGAAAACGAAATATTTACGATGGCCGGAAGGTGGACATCGAAAAGAAGAAGAAGAAGAAAAAAAAAAAAGACCGTCAATGTCCTAAACAGGTTTGAAAACGCGTCAGATCGGCGTCGAGATAAAACGCCGTCGTTGAACGACGCACGGTACGTCGCGTCGGTTTTCTGTTGATCAACCCGTTGGCCAGTTATTTCGCCATGGTCCTCCGCCATGGAAACACGCTGAATAGTTTGATTTGCGCCGGAAACCGGTTTTATCGAGCCGTGTCCTCCTCCCCCCCCCCTTCCGATTCTTTTTTTTTTTTTTTTTTTGCTTAACCATTCGCCCGTATTCGCGATGCTTTTCGCACGATTGATTCGGAGAGGACGTGTGGCCAACAGGTTTTCAACGTTGACGCGTACCTGTCCGGTAATTAACCGTTTCTGTCCCCTCTGCGCCCGATACGATTCGCGTCGCGTCTCTCTCCTCTTTTCCTTTCCTTTTCGCTTCCCTCGCCGCGACAAAGTCGTGGGTGGCTTTTGTCGAACTCGCGCGATCTTCACGGCGATTTCTCGCGCCGGCAAGAAACGTCGATGTCTCGTCGATTCGTGGGTTTCCGATTCGAGGGGGGATAAAAAAGGTGTATCGCTTCTCGCGTACTGGAAGTTTGCCAGAAGGGCGACTCGCGCATTTTTAGGGAAATGACATTTTTGAGAAGATTTCCGAGGCAACGATTCGTTCGAAGCGAGAATTATATGCGCGTTTTGGAAATTCTACTAAATGCGAATAAACTGTTTCTAAAATAATCATTCACGCGAGATATATTCACCGTAAGTGCGTATATCTGATTTCCGGTCAGATATACTGAAACTAAACTGAAACTATTATTTCAAATTATCGGGCAATACACACTCGCGTGGAATAATACGCGCGGATTTGTTTTTGTTATTGTTACGTGTAATCTGAATGTTGTTCGGAAAGCAGCGTGAAAATCAAACGCGAAAACAGTCCACTTCGACACGGTTCGTTTGCAATTTAACGCGAGACTCCGCGGTTTATCGTATGATTTATCCGGCCGATGTTGTATTCGGGCACTAGAAAAGTGAGAACGCGTCGTTAATAACTATACAACGCGTGATGAACGAACATTGCAATTAAGCTAAATGCGCGATTTTAGAGTAAGAGCCGCTCGTATTTATTTCCGGTCCCGGTTCACGCTTGATGAAGCGAAACGCGTCGAGAAATCTGCATGGTTATTCCTGGAATTGTACATTACGGCGGCTAATTGCGATAAATTCCGCCGCTGAATTTTTCATTCTCGCTAAAGGAGATCTTAGAACGTAACGTTTTATTTGTGACTCGAGCAAAGCTGATTACCCCGTCGAGGATACTTTTGTCAACGTGACAAGTACGTGATTTGTCTCGCGATTTTGATTATGACTCGATTATTTCTAGACTCGAACTACGTTTGAAAGTGAAACTGTTCGACAGAGAATTGATAGGTCGAGGTAAAAAAACTTGATACCAAAATTTATCGACTTGAATCCGCAAGGTCGAGCAATCTAGTGACACTGCTGAAACCACCAAAGTGATCGAAACGACCAATTTATAATTTTTATTCACGTTCGAAGTTATATTTAATATTTAACACAATTATTCGTATAAATTAAAAATTTAAGATTTAATCGGCACGAACTTTCCGGACAACCCAATATATTGAAGTATATTTTAATTTCTCTGCTGCAATTTTTACGCTTCGATCGGTCGATAGTTCGAGAAATTCGCTGGAACCAAGTTTTTTTTTTCAAACACTTCGCCACCGGCTTAAGTATCGTGCTTTTTCGGTAACCGTAGAACCTATGTCACAGGAACGACTTTGCGTCTATGGTGTGCTCTATAGGTGCTTCGGGCCCCTTGGGTGGGCCCACAGATGCGTGAGAAGGGAAGAAAAGAAAGGTGAAACGCCGCGCGTCACAACAAACTTCGTCGTTGTGTGGCAAACACAGGCCTGGCCGCAAACTGTCCCCAAGATTTTCTCCGCTGGCGAATAAATATTTCCGCCGGTGGAGATCGATGCTGTAAAACTGTTCGAGGGAGAAGTCTCACTTTGCGGCCTCGTGGGATTGCGAAACGATCTTAAACGGCCTCGAGGGACGACACTTCCGGTGTAGAAACGTCTGCGTTTCTGCCTCGTCCGAAAGGAACGCTTGACATTAACGTAGAAAAATCGTTCGCGAGGCAGCGAGAGGATTGAAACCTGGGAGATTGAATTTAAATTTTGTATCGTTCCGCTCCTAATTTTTTCGTAGTTTACGTCGAACAATTGCAGAAGAAAAATGGCGACGATATTTCCAAGTACATATCTCGATATGAGATTAATAGCAAGAATACGGGTTCGAGGATTGGAAACTTTGTACTCGAAGAATACCATTAGCATTCCTACAATGTGATTTGCATTTCGGGCTAACAAATCGATTGTCCGTCTTCGGAAATCCAGTGACTAACGCTTTCCTCTCTGACATCATTAAGAATGGGCGATTAGCTCGTTGCGACAGCGGATAATTTATGAGAAAGCTCGACGAATCAGTTGTAAAAAGTAACTGGAATATTTCCCGTGCGAACGACACGACGTGATCGTCGAAAATTAGTTGAAAGGAAACGCGTTGAAACTGTTCCATACTTCCAAGCATAAGTAAATTTCCATTCGAGTGAAAGACAAAAGCCATAACGAATTCTTTTTCCGTATTCGCGTCGAATGTATCGTGCGAATGAATTTGAACGCTTTCAGGTGTGTAGACAACGCTCTTTCCTGTACCGTGGTTCGAAAGTTTCACCAACGTCGCAGGCAGGTAGCTGCGCAAGGTTCTAGGGTGACACTGACACCCAATACGGCCGAGGAAACGTTCTACGATGGCCTTGAAAGGTTGAAATATTGAGCGGTAGCTACTTAGAGAAATTCACAGACAAACGGGGCCGGGGATATACACCGGCGTGATGTCGAACGCGTTTCGGTATTCCCTTTTTCCTCGCGTTCTTCCCGAATTCTCTTTCATGAAAGTATCACGACGCGAGAGATATCGAGAGACACACCGACTACTCCAAAAAAAAAAAAAAAAAAAAAACGTCGCAAGGCTACACGACGCGACTCCATATCCTCCGTGAAATATACTATGAAATTTCCCGACGTGAGAGGGCTTCTTAAAACTCGAGAGCAATCGATATTTCAACTCCATGTTTCGCGTTGATCGACTGTATTTAATCAGCAAGGAGATTACCTTCCATTCTCCTTTTTACAGAGAGAGCTAAAAGTTGATAATTTCATCGTCGGAAAGATAACTTTCGACTAAACCCTCCATTTTCTTCGCTCCAAAAACCGGAATCTTCAACCGAGGGAGCGTCGTCTTCCATGGTTCTAACCGCATTAACCCCAACATTATCCTCTCACTTCAAAGCCACTTACAAAAGAACGATCTACAATTCCTCGGTTTTTCTCCGCCGCCGGAGAAGCTCCGTCCGTTCATTATCCTTCAGCCTCCCGGCGATTAAGGGTTGACTCTTATATACGTGGATCCTTCGGAGCGCTCATCACCGCGCGGTGCTCCCGGTGTCACAATGGATGCGCCCGGTACGCGCGATCGTCTGACGGCAGACACAACCGTTTCCTCCGTGGAGCATCGGGGATTTCGAGGCGAGCGATTCGTCTCGGACACGGTGCTCCCCTTTCGAGACACGTTCGTTTCGACGAACGGAAGGAACACACCTTTTTTTTCCTCTCCCCCTTCGACCTCGACTCTTGCCTTCCGTGTCTTCCTCTCCCCTTACTGTCTCATCTTACTGCTCTCTCTCTTTTCATTTTTTTTTTTTTTTTATTTACATCAAGAAAATTTCCATCGCAGTGGGGGTGTCCGGTTGTCGGAGCAGCTCACAATGAGAGCTAAATTCGACGCTCTTCCTCGCTCTCTTTCTCCCTGTCTCTGTCTCTCGACAATGCTCGAAGACGTTAGAGGAGATAGCGAGAGATACGGGCGCACAAAGGTGAAGGAATCCGCAACAATGAGGCAACAATGAACCGACGCGCACCCCGCTGCCTGTCAACCGGTGGACAGTTCTGCGTTTTTGTGGCTACCCCACTTATATATATTTCTCCGGTATACCTGACCCCGCGTGGCCAGAGTTTCTCAAGTCTTTCCTCCTCCTGCCCGCTCGACCGTGACGAAAATCTATAATTTAACAGCGAGGCAAGCGAGCGGATTGTTACTATCGACGCCGGAAGGTTCGTCCAGGTGTAATTACACAGAAGAGGAGGAATCATTGACAGCAAATGTGTTACGCGGACACGTGGATGTTTCTCAGCTCTCAGCCATCGCGAAGAAAGTTTGTACGCATTGTACGCTCCGCGCTTTGGTTTCTTAATGTCGATGTAACTTTAATCAGGCGATAACCTTTGGCGATAGAAAGCCGAGCTCGGGTTCGAAGTTTAAAGGAGCGGTGCGATTAATTAATTCGCTTCGGCGAGCTTCTTCGAGTTTTGCAGCTTCTAATAATTATTTAAACAAGCCGTGTTTACTTTGCTTCCGACCAAGGCAAAATTCCACGTTTTGATTCCACGAATGTTGCATTATCAACGCCGAAGTTTGCGGCATTGTGTCATGCGGTTTCAGTCAAGTATGGACTGAAGGTTCAACGATAGATTCTGTATTGTTGTCGACGACAACATATAATAATTCTTAAATGTCGTAGCTTTTCGATTTTTTTTCTTTGACAATGAAAATTAGACTCGTCTTCCGAATGATCTGCAAATAAAGTTTCTCTTCGATTGCTTTGCCAAAAGTCCAATTAAAAGTCACATTACGGGCGTTAAGTTAACGACATCCCGTCGCAAACTGCACCGAACCCATTCTTTCTACCGATAAGAAGATACCGGCAAATACACGGACGATAATTCTTCCTCGCCCGCGAGATTCAACGAAGAGTCTTCTTTCCTCGAAAGAAGAAACCATCCGTTTTGTCCAATAAAGTTGAAAGTCAAAAAATCGACGCGTTGTGCGCGACGCATGTTCACCCTGGAACGTCGTAAATCTCCGGGGAAACCTCGATTTCACCAGGATGAGCGTCGCTGAGGTTTCTTAAAAGGCACAATATGGAATAATAGGATTACATAAACAACGGCAACAAGGCATTGTGGCGGGAAGATGGGTAGGCAGAGAAAGAGAAAGAAAGAGAGAGAGAGAGAGAGAGAGAGGGAGTGAAAGAGAGTCGCGGAGGTAGCTTGGCCAGGCGAAGGTGCAGTTGGCCAGGCTAGACATTTGCCAGATTGCGTTCGGTATTGAATTCGATATATATACACACGCACACATATATATGTATATATATATACTTTGTGGATTTTATACAATGAAAGCAGCACACCGCACAACCACAACCACCGTGCAACAACGACACGACGACCATCGTGGTGTCACCTACCCTTCGCCAAGCGGTTTCATTCAAGTAGCGACACGCCGGTGCTTTCTATAGGGGCGCCATCGCCATCGCCATCGCCACCCCACCAGGGAATTCCACGGTTAGACGCGTCCTTCTCTTCACCCCAGTGTCGATGGCCGGTGCATTGTCAAAATATTGGCGTCGATCGGATCGGGTGAGCCTTTGTGCGTTCGCCTCATGCCCCGAGCTGACTTTTTCCAAAGCCGCCCCACGATCTTCTGAAAGACGTCTTCTCTCTCTCTCTTTCTTTTCTCATCCTATTTACACCGGCCAACGTTGAAACGTACGATCGTGCGCGAAAGCTAGGGACCATCTTCCTCTTTTTCTTTCATCGCGCGCGCTCGCATGCTCGCAGGGCAGGTTATTCACGATCGTTCACAACTACCGCGGATATACTTGTTTCCTCCGTGAGGAACGGGGCTTTATCAACTGTCTTATTTCGCGACGCGGATTTATTAAAAATTTAGAAGCTCACTCAGTTTGCAGTTGAAAATGCAATCGGCAAATCGGTAAAATTTCTGATTTTAAAACGAAAAGATTACGAGTCCGTTTCAACAAATCTTGCGGAAAAGATACACGGAATGGATCTACGGAAAAGTCAAAGACGCCGGAATCTTTGTGCTGCGGGTTTGCGGTTTCGAAGCAGGAGGCTGCATTGCAACCTGAAGGAGCCGGATCCGTTTCCGCTTTCCCCACTTTTAAACACTCGTTTCTCTTTTCGCACTAGGCGCGCGTCAAAGCACGTCCGCGTAACTCGGTTTGGCGCGCCGTCGATCGCGATTCGGGGGAAAGAGACGTTGAGTTAATTTCATTTCGGCCGTTTCACGGTCACTCCGTGCTTCGTTTCGGCATCGCTGTAATGAAATGAAAGAAGATTTCGAACGAGAGCCAGAAAAAAAAGAACAATAACGGAGGGAAAGAAAGAAATCCAATCGAGAACGAAATCGAAAGAATTGGGGGGGGGGAATTGCCGAGCGAGATTTTTCGCCGGCTGAAAATTTATTAAATTCTGACACGTTACACGTTACCGTTATCCAACTACGATGCGTTCGCCCGTTGCTTCCTTGTTTTAAATAATCGATCAAGCACACACAGAGAGCGTGTGGCCCGGTAGCTCAGATACGCGCGTCATATTCACTCGTTCATCCGGCCACCATTGTTTCTAATACACTTGACGGGGCAAGAGCACGTTGTGTGTACGCTCGCGTTAATGGCTTGTTACATTTGTGCAACGTACCAATAATTTTCAATATACTGACTGCGTGTATTGACAGCGATAGAGTGACTGTCATCTCCTTACCAACAGACGCGATGTCGACGCCGCGAGGCTGGTAATTGACGTTATTGTACCGGTAACTAGGATGAAAAGACGCGAACAAATTCGTCCCGCAGGAACAAAAGCCCCGGGTGCATGGCTGAGTGCCGAGAATATAACGAGAGTACGAGAACTAATTCGCCAACAAACAGTGAGCAGCTTCCCGAAAGACGAATTTCTACGAAATTCGAAAGATCCTTTTTGATCAAATTATCGTTTCGTCATTTTGGTCAATCATAATTGAAAATACACGCGAGAAGTTGTTGTTCTTCTTTGCGGACGTTGCGATACATTGTCACAGCTCGTTTGCAATTATTTCTATCATTAATTTATCTTCGGGATAACGAACTAAAACGATCGTTTAATTACGTTTAATTCAGATGTAAGTAATTATAATTCAAATTCGATCAGTCAACATCGTTTGACGAGACAATTTAAGAGTAAACGAACCGTCGCGCGTTTACAAGGTAGGGAAAGTGTAACGGGGGGGGGGGAAGATAAACGACGACGATATTCAAAGAAGAACGTGCAATAATTAATTTTCGCCGCGAACGGGAAAAGTCGCAGCCGCGGGCAATAAGACGTTATCGCGTTCGTCTTCTCTACTTTCGTCTTCTCTTTTTCGTTTTTTTCTGGCCGCCGTTCCGTCGTCCCCTAGGAATTCAAAAAGACGGGAACGCCGGTAAAAAGGGACTCCATAGAAATCGCCTTATCGTTCATCGTTTACGAACATCCCCCGGCAGACCGCAAACTGCCGGCCATAACCGCGACACGGCCGGAACAGTTTTGCGAAAGGTAGAGGCGAAACCCACCGAGAGTACACACCGGCCAGTGTTGACGTTTCTTGCGTACACAACGTACGTAACAACAAATATCAATTACCATAAACGGCCATCTTCTCCCCGTTTGTTGGTATATAGCTCCGCGAAGGAAATTTTTGACGGCTGAATTTATCTTCATTTCTCTTCAAATTTCTTAAGTTCTGCGGTTAAAAGTGAAATATTTATTCTATTTACTTCCGCCGTTCCCTCGAGGCGGAAGCGATAAATACGTTACTTTGGTAAGAGACGAGTGACGCGTTGGAAGTTTCGCCGTGGCGCCGTCTTTAATGTCGAAGCTGTAATTTTGGCAAAAATATTTGCGCGCTTCTGGTTACCCAGCGGGGCGCAAAATCTGTTAGTCTAACGAACTTGACTCTTCGTTCGAAAGAAAAAAAGATGGTTTGTTGTAGCTTCAAAGTTCGTGAGACTGTGGATTGTAGACGGAAGCAAAATACTGACGACGTTTCGTTAAATCACAGGATTGACCGACTAATCCAGAATACAGAAATTTCGCGATTACGAATGGAAAAGTTGATTTTTAATCGTTTTCTACGTTTTCTATAATTTCAGTCCTGTGTCAGCAACCCGTTTTTCTAAAATAATACGAGTCGCCGCGTTACGCGTAAAGTCGAGAGACGAAACGTCAGTACAAAACCCAACTAATCATCGGATATTCGACGCACGGGTGCAATAAGTGCGTCGTTAAGGTGACCAGCAGGCGTTCCTCGCGATTCATCCTCGAAGAAGAGGTTTAATTACAATTAATACACCGCACGCGGCACGGACGTCCCTCGCGGACTATAAATGAGCTCGGAGGCGTCTAATTGGCTAGGAAAGCCATCGCGTTCCCCGACTAACTCACCGAGCGTCAAAGTTGCATTAACGTAACATTTCATTTGCAATCTTTCCTCGGTTAATTTACACCGAGGACTTTTGAAAAATTTTCCAACAAATTCTTTAGTTCAGGACAAAAATTGAATAGAATTTACAATGCTATATTTTTAGATCATTCGTAAAATTGTGCTTTATTTCCGTCAAAATTGGAATAATCGAATGAGAATTTTATTGTTTGAATAATTTTTAACTATGAACGTTCGTGATACCCCTTTTGGAGAGTACTCGTATAAGAATAAAATAAGAAGAAAAATACTCTCTTCTACCTACTACTAGATATTGATGAACTGATATCTAAAAAAAAAAAAAAAAACAGGCTCAGTGTTCCCACTAAGAATTTTCATATTTTTTTCAATTAATATAAATATAATTTTCTAATTAATGTATCGTCTCGCTATAAAAGTTGTTTTAACATCCTTGTAAACATTGAATTGATAAAAAGATACGCAAACTATGTGCGGTCCTCCAATAAATGTTTGTTGGCCAATGAAGCCTAGAAGATCTAAAAGGTTAGACACTGTTAAATAACCGAAAGTATTTGCAACGTCGCGACATTCAAAGTCATTGTCGTTGGCCATCATTAATGGAAGAAGACCTTGCGTCCCTTTCAACGTTCCTTTTCCCCGGTTTCGCGGGGGTGAAACCTCTTTGGGGGCAATCATGAACTGGTGCCAGCAGTAACCGGCTTTGTTAAACGATTCACGCTGTTTACCGCGAGCATTAGCCGCATTATACGCACGAGCCTCGTAAGGTCTCATCTGCATGAACATCTGACATACGGTCGATCGAAACCGATTGCCGCCCCATCTGCCATCCTTTTTGCCCCTCCGTCACTGTTGCCATTGTCCCTTAAACGCTTCTCGATCGCGAGCTGGCTGCTCGGATCGGAAGCAAGATCTGGCCCACGGGCCAGGATCCATCGTTCGCATTCCGACATTCCACGCGTCTCCTCCTCGCGTCTCATCGAATTTCGCGAACGCGTCTGCCCGCGCGTCACGAGACGATATTCCGCGCCAACGTCGTGAGATAACGTGCACGCTGCTCGTGCCACGCTCGTTTTTATGCGAATGCGAATTGATTCTTTTGGAATTTTTCCAAACGATGCGCTTGCCTATACTTCTGATAGGCAATTAATTTCAAGAAAAAAACGCAGAGAGAGAGAACACTTGCACGTCCCTTCGAGAGTTCTGAAACAGCGACACTTGCCGGAAAGTCTTGAAAACCTCGAAACCGGAAACGGTGAACGCGCTTTCGTTCCTGTACTCAACGCCGAGATCCCGCCGAGAAGGAATTCCACGCGACAAACGTCTCACCGCCTCGCAATGCCGTTATTATACTCGTTTCACTTATTACTTATTCCACCGCGAGGACCATACTTATTACGCAATAACCAGCCTAATACACGGCTGATTCCGTCCGAGAAAGAATTCCACGCGACAAATATATCATCGGCGAGCACAATGCCACGGAGAGCTGAAACTCTGGAGGATATTCATTCTCCAATTTCAAGCACCGTTCGTCCCACAAAAGGCGAGCGATTACAGATATATACAGATCCGTGGCTATACAAATTCAAAGCGTTCTCGTGGTTCCAGGTGACGAAAGCGCGAGTTATTCATTATCGCTTGTCGCCGAGCGGCGTAAGTAGAGCGAGCGGCCGGGGAAGTCACGGCGGAGACACTTTAAAAATAAAGGATGAGCCGCGATAAAGGAACGGGGCATTGTGAATATTCTTTTCAAGGCGGGAATTGGCCCCGGCGAGTCGTCACGACTCGTTTGCCACGAATGTGCCGTCCAAATGTGTGCCGCGTGACAAAACGCGGAGACTTTCTTAAGTCCGCGCGTTTTGTCACGCTTCGTACGTATCCCCCGGACGAACAAAAGGGAGGGGACCATGGTGTACGCGGCATGGAATACACGCCAACGGTACCCGTGAGGACGCGACGTTTGCCAAAGAAACACTCTCGCATCCGTCACGCCGTGTGCCAAAGCTGCGCTTTGTCGAGAAAAAGAGAGAGGAGCTACGACGAGGAGGTAAACTAGCAATGAAAAGGGGCAGATCGATCTTTCAGCCGTGTTTCTTCGTCCTATTTCAGGCCGCCTCTGTGCAGAGTCGGTTGGTTTTTACTAATTTAATCAATTCGGTTTCGAACGGTCCACGTTTGCTTGAAAATGGACCTTTTAACGCTGGAATTATCGACGACTGAAATATAAAATTCAAATAAGCCGCAGCCTATGTTCCTACATCTTGGAACGAATGCATGGAAATGACGATGTTCGTCCCGTAAGAACGCACACATACGTGGGAATCGCGCGGTCGAACAGGCGACGAGGAATGCGCCGTTACGAAACGTTTGTTGTCCCACCGTAAAACGTCACCCATTTCCCCCCCCCCCCCCCCCGGTGTTTTTCTTCTTCTTCGAAACGTTAGTAACGAGTTCAATTCGGTGAATGCGATCGGGCTTAATGAAATGCGCGGGAATTCCTCGAGTCAAAGCAAACATTAACCGGATTCCAGTCAGCGTTCAGGTATTTCTTTCAGCTCGGGCGTGCTGCGTGCTCTTCAAATTAACAACGAGCTAAGGATCCTACGCTACTTTCTGGTACCTCTTTTAAAATAGTTCTCCAAATCGTTCGCCGACTTTTAATACGCGTTTGGAAGTCTCGAATTCGCAAAAGACGAAATGATACATTCGATTTTACCAAAGTACAAAACAACGTGTAAAATGAATAACTAAATAATTAAATTATCGTTGTCAAGTTTATATTCATCGCTTGAAAGAAAATGAATTTTAACGACTATAAACACTATATACGCACGATCCCATTCAAGATGCGAAACGAGACACAATCAACGAGTTTATTATGCAACAATCGTGGCGACACTGTTCCAATTGTTTGTCAAACAGTTTCACCGCAATTCCTTATCGCGAGATCTAGTTTTCCCCTCTCTCGTGAAAACAAACGTAGACTTTGTACGCCCAGTCGCCACGCGATAAACTATTTGTTACGTATCTGTTACGTGGGAAGAAAAGAAAAAAAAAAAATATAAAATGACAAAGTTATGAATTATAAATTTTTCGCGGTCGCGAGAAACGAGATCAACCGTTCCCAGGGGCATAAAACGGTTACGTAGGTTACACTCTGTTCACGGGGCAGACTTTTATCTGGCGGCATATCGGCCAGATAATTGTCCTTAATGGTCGAAGCACGGTTGCGTTACGCCGCTGCGATCTCAAGCAGCGTTCACAAATGTTAAACAAGTAACAACCCTTCACGATGAAGCACGCCCTAGGTCCGCGGGGTTCCCTTTTCTCTCCCCGTGACCCTTCAATTTAATCAGCCTCATTCAGTCTACCGCGAAACAACCTGCCACATGGTGGCCATTGTGCCCGCGTACTGGATATTATTAACGGCACCCTCTAACGCCGTGCATCGTTTCGTCAGTCTCTCTTCCCTGCTCCTCTTCCTCTCTTCCCTTTCTTTTCCCTTTCTTTTTCACTTTCCTTTTTGTCTAGCGCGCTATCACCACCGTGAATAAACATCGAACACCGCCATATGCACTCTTGTCCCTTCTTTGTCGTTGCATTAGTGCCATTTACCCCCGCCCATGCGGTGTCGCGTGACTAAAATTTGCCGGAGAGTACGTCGCGCGCGTTTTCCACTCGGTATCACGTGACACGCGTCGCATCCCGTTTCAAAAACCCGGCGAATGTTTATTTTATTATATAGATATAACGTGCACATATACATACATATATATATATATATATATATTGGAAGCGAGCGAAACAAGTGTCGTTTCAATATGGCTCTGGTGCTCGTTGTTTGGTTATTTTTTAATAACTCGAAATACGTCCTCAATCGGTTGATACGCGGGGAGGAGAGAGACTGCGCGCGCGGTCATTTTATCGAACAGCGAAAAGTGTTTACAATGTAATTTCATTTCGAGTATTTTGACAGCGTTTTTTTTATCACTGAAAGTTGACGATTTTAGCCGGGGGTAATGCAGAAAATCGGGCCTCTTCGGGTGCAACGAAAATTAGCGATTGGTTGGTCTGGGTCACGTGATTCGCGAGGGGGCGTGGGGTAGACCTCGAGTAGGAGTGGCGTTGTCTAGTACTGAGCGATCAGAACAGTTGCTTCTGGGGTACAAGTCAATTGCGCGCAATTTTCTTTTTCGGATATTTCGAGACGTTCGAAGCTTTTTCGGGAGAGTTTGATTCGAGCGTTACCTTTCCACTTTGCGTTCATTTTCCTCTCCGAAACGTCATCTTTTCCGCGTCGTTGAAGAATTTCCGATAGATGAATATTTGATCCGAACAAATCCAGCGGAACATGAAATATTCACGGGAAAAATCCTCATGGATCAACGGCGAGCACACGCGCGAATCACAAAGGTGGAGTCCTTTGCTTAAATAAAAATTGTTCGCGCAGCGTGACACGCGAGACACTCTCCGCTGCATAATCGGTACAAGTTTCTTTCTTCTGTTCGGAATATTTTAACCACGAGTACACGAGTACGCGAGTAGGTGTATGTGTGTACATACGGATAGTTTCTTCGGAGATGTCTCTACGTTGGATCTAGCACGGACCTCTAGCATTCCGGAACTCTCTGTCCCATCAGACTTAATGGCCGCAATGGAGGACACCGACACTTGTGAAATAAATTACCGCGTGCTTTCTTTTCCGCCTCTCGACGGTCGTTGCGTCTTAATGTTACAATAAACGTCCGCGCGGTGACTGATTGATACTCACAATAGGAATAGGAACTGCTAGCCGGAGATGATCGATATCATCTCGCAGAGCGCGGTTTACAACCGATGCCAGGACGGGGGCCATTTTTTAACGGTTAGCTCTTCGACGCTATCGGCCGTAGATCGATAGGGAATTACACGGATTTAAAATATTTTATAGTCACGTCTCGGCTGAAATATATACACTGACCGTCCATGGGGGAACTTTAAGGAAGAAATGATTCGTTTTCTCGGTTCGTGGTATTTGGAGAGCGGGAGGAAATTAAAAGGAGGAAGGAGGGAGGGTGGGGAGCAATGGAGAAATAAAGTTTCACAAAGCCCAAAATATTTCTTCCATTGGCAAGACAAAATGAACGTTCTTCGTGAGAAGGATCGTTGCTTCGATAAATTACTACCGTTGGAAACGTAATATCGCCGTTGGTCGGTAACACTTTACCGGGAAGAAAACGAGACGTTTCTTCGTGGTACTGGGAGAAGGAGGAAAATTAAAAATCGGAAGGAGAGGGATGAAGTTTCGCAGCGGGATATCTTAATCTATCGACCGACCGACCGACGACTGCGGGACGAAATCTACAAGAAAAATTGTACACCTACTGCTATTTCGAAAATTGTTTCGCTACTACTTTCGAGAAGAAGGAAACGAATCGTTCTCTGGTCGAATTGAAAGGTGGTGGGGCATTGAAAATAATTTTGAAAGGTCGTTTAAAGAAAGAACCTGAATCGTTAAAAATAACAAATAACGAATTAACAGCTTAGAATAGGAATTTTGATTGCATCGCCGCTGACTGAAAGAAAGACTGATTGTCGTTCCGAGAAAAATTGCTGTTATGAAAAGTACGATAGAACCGAGTTCTGACCTTGATCGATTTTTCTCGCTGACGTCTTTATGCCTTCATGGGGATGGGCATCATCCATCAGGATCAAGTTAGAGGCGATTCTCTTTCCCGAAGAAAGTCTTTCCGATTGCCGTGGTAAATTCATTATCGCGATCGAAAGTGGCGAAGCGATTAAAGGAGATAGTTTACCCGAGGCCGATACGAAGACAAATCGAAGGGAATCGGGGCGTCAGGCGTTGCTCGTTAATCATCGCAACTGCCACAGTCATCTTCGTCATTATCATTATTGTTAACTGCCACGGGTAAAACCGATGGACTCGTCGATTTTGACTGATGCGCTCTGTCACATCCGATATTCAATCGTGAATCAAATCGATCTCATAATCGTACTCGTTAAGCTTTTTCACGACGTTGCCGATTCCTCGTGAAACCACGATGACGATCGAGTTTTCGCACTCCTTCGTCCTCCTGACAAATCATTCTTTCACCCTTGGACAATGTCGTTTTCGTTTCGCGTTTGAAATCGAAAGCGAAGAAAAATGATTTTCAACGGTGGACGATGATTTGTCGCTGGAAGATTCGTTTTTAACTATTTTAGGAAATTGCTATTTTTTTTTACGAGGCACTAGCTAGTAATTCACGCGAGATGTCGTCAAAAGATATTTCAACAGAAAGAACTGCGGTCGTAATAAAATACAACGTTTGTATCTGATCTTGTATCGGAGAGTGCATAATTTCTCTCGTGACTCGCCGATCGACTCTTTTCTCTCCCCCTTTTGCTCGTACGTAGTGTACACCCTTTTCGGCTCTCTGTCCGGCGTGCACAACCTTCGGCACGTGTAATTTCGAGAAACTTGAACACTCGCGTGCACGTGCCCTCGACGTACCTTCACGCGTGCACGTCAGATTGGAGGCGTTCAATTGCCTGGGCCGGGAATTCGGCTGAAAGCGGATCCCTTATTGCGCTTTAACCCTTTAATGGATAGGAACACGGTGGTTTGTTACGTTGTTTGTTACACGGGCACGAAGCTACGTGAAGCCGGATTTTTTTGCCCTCGCGGAGCAAACGCTGCGAACGAGCGTTGTCCGTTGCCGTTGCTTTATAAAAACGTACCTTCTTTTTCCACGACAAGTGTATTTTGGTTTCTCGAACGTTCGTTATTTTCAGTAGCAAAGTCGATCATCGACTGAGAACGAATTTTTTTATTTAAGGTCAATGTTGGACGAAACGGTAGTGTTTCAAACAAGGAATTATTCGAGATTATTCGTATTGGAAATGGAATTGTCGGGGAGATGAAATTATTAAATCGAACATTCAGAAAAAAAGAGAAACGCAAGCGCGACGGAATTTATTCATTCCACGCCATGTTGCGCCTAAATATTTTACGATCGCGTCTATTTTAGAGAACGAATCGCTCTCGTCGCTTAAATACGCGAGAACTATGTTTATTCCTATAGAATTATATAATTATTCTGCGTTCCGTGGACATTTTTATAAAAGAAATTAACAGTTCGCAGAGAAGAAGAAGAAGAAGAAGAAGAAGAAAAACGTGATCCGCATTTGATCCACGATCAGTCAGAGACTGCGTGGGAGAACAGTTACAAAGACGCGTTGAATGTCGCGCGGAATAACAGCGGTGAAGGCTTAGAGAAATCGTTGATACGGCGCATAAATCGTTTGGGTATCCGGTTGACACGCATCCGCGGATAAAATAGCGCTCTCTCAGGTAGTTGGGCTACGGGGACGATAGGGTGGGCCCGAGTCGCTTGTCGGGGTTGCCACTACAGAACGGGAGGAACGGAGCTTGTTCTATAACTACTTTGACACGTTCCACGTCGCTGTTGTCGGTGAGTCTCGGCTTAAAGAACCGCGGGATGTCGTGTAGCTCGCAGCGGTACATCGACGTCCCGCGGCTCTTTCAACCGAAACACTCGGAAACACTTTAAAACGGCGCGCTGCACCGCCGGGCCCGATTGAGAAAAAGCTTTCGGGGCCTCGAGTCGTATCTCGCGCCGCGTGACGGACCGGATTTATGACGAATAACGAAAAAAACGCGAACGATCCAGGCGATTTCTTCGATCGTTGTCGCGTCTTTGCGCCGAGTCGATCGATCATTGTAAAATCTCTCGAGGAAAGGAGTAGCTCTTTACGCAAACACATCGCGCGCGTGTTTATTTTTCAATTTGCTGTCAAATAATTTTCGTGAAGGAACTTTTGGTCTTTTCAATGTACCAATATTAGTTCTGATGTTAACGTCTCGTTACAACTGCGAATACAAAGAATGAGAGGCCGCGCGGATGTTTCGTTCGATTGAAATGGGGTTTGCGAATCTTCCGAATGCGTGGAAGAATTAATTAGCTTCCCGTGTTTAAGGTCAGGGGTCGTGCGATCCGTTTCGGTTTAAGGTGAAATGTCACGTGAAACGTGGGTTCTGCTTCGGCGAAAAAGAAAGAAATTGCGGAAAGTTATCAAATGTCAAAGAATCCTTTCTGATTAGATTTTTCCTTAAAAAAAAAAATTGCTCAGTCTGTTCGCGTGTTTGCGAGAATCAATCTTCCTTTCTCTCGTGTCCCAGGTTTACCCTTCCGTTTCAACGAGCAAAAGAATTTTGTTTCGCCTTTAAGGAAGATAAAAATGCAAAACTCGGACGCTCTTCGAAAATCAGCAAATTCGAGAATGCATCACGTGCGATAATCCCGAGGCGTTGTGAACAGAACTTAAAGGTTCGAAACCTCCCCCTCGTCGTGGCGCTTTTTCTCCCACGAAAGATCGGAAACAATTTCACGACGATGAAGTAATTAACGATGATATCGCGTAGTTTAGCTGGTGGAAAACACATGCATCGCGCCCGTATAACGATGAATTTAGTTTATTATTACGTACAGGGGAGTGGTTCAGATAAACCATCGGAAAATATCACGTCGCATTATCGATGTAACCGCGTTCGGAGCAGTTTTATCGTTCATTACGCAATGTCCAGCCGGTGAGTAGATTATCGGCAGAGTCGTTTTAATGAATTTCATCGATCTCTCACCCGATAGTTATAGCCATTCGCCCCGTACACGTTCTCCAAGAGTGCTTGTTACCTGATGGCAAACATTCTCACGATAAACAGTCTGAAGTGTTTAATTACTCTCAGCCGTTAATGCGTAAGATACGCAAATATAATTAAAACGTGACCTAATTAAAATCAACGCTTCTGGATTATTTTTCCCAGTTTTAAAACGTCCCAGTTCTGCAATCGACTTTTATCGCGACGTACCTCGCTCGTCGAATTAATGATAGGAAATTATGACGCGACATCAATTTTCTGTGATCGGTGCGATTCCTTTCTCCAAGTACGCGTGTTATTTTATGTCTCTTTCTAAGATTTAGAAATTTTTCTAGATTTTGGACATCCATTCACACCAGCAATTTGTAATCAATCCTTTTTACCGACAATCTCATTGGGAAAGTTACAGAAATTAAAGTAAAAATTAAAGTACTGTACTTTGGGAAATTGCGAATATTAAAATTTTTATTCTTACGCGCTCTAATGTCGAACGAAATACATTTTAAGGAGTAAATGTAAACTTGCTTCGACCCCGCCAGAGAAATGTGACAATCGCGGAGTGGTTAAACCGTGAAAGATCTATCCCAACGTTGCAACGAAATTACAACCCTCGTAGAGAAGCTACAAAAGTGGAAATTTCCACAATAAAAGTTCGCGTAAACGCGACTCGCAGACGCAAGGATTGATACGTTATCAGCGCAATAAAGGCCCCCGATATTTCCCTCGATTGTTTCAAAACGACAATTTCTCCCATAAACTACCTCGAGCTATTCTTTTATCTCGACGTAGCGCCTCCTCGTCGCTGGCCGAATGAATCTCGCTTCCGAAAGATACGAATCAATGGTAGAACATCCCCGTTGACGGTGCAGATTGCCGAGGATTCGCCGAGTGTCGGATTAATGGCATCTCGGCGGGGTGCAACAATGCCTGCGCCCCCGGAAATATATCGGGCTCGGGTTTTGATTCGTGGACGCCGAACCCCTCGTTCGAACGCTCCCGTGTCGGGGACGATCCAATGTAAATCCGCGCGCGTGTACCTACAAATGTACAACGGGGGAAAGAAAGGAAGAGAGAGAGAGAGAGAGAGAGAGAGAGAGACGGATTTAAGGAGACTCATTGTTGAGAAGGGTCTCCCCCGAAATTCTCGCGGTGAAAACGCCTCTGCCTGACGCCTGTTTCCTTCGATTTCCTCGCTCGGAGGCACGTAACCGTAATAAAATGGCCGATCATCCTCAATGCGCCAGACAGATACGCACGTTTTATTCGCTCGACGAACCAGCTCCAGAAAGCTGTGCAAAGTTATATAGAAAGTTGCAGAAGGCGCGATACGCTTCAAGTCGTGGCACAATAGTGGCAGTTTATGTACTGGCACTCGTTGACAGTGGCCCGCCAAATATTTGGAATGGCACAGGCGTAGTAGTTGCGTGAAACACAACTATGAAATCTTGTTAAGATCGTAACCTAAAGATCAAAGATTAAAGAGATTGTTATACGTAAAATTTTGCCTTGAAAGAAAAGTGCCGCGTGCCGTTGAAACTCGTCGATGAACGGCGGATGAGAATAGGAAATAGGTTTCTATAGTTTCGCGAGCAGTCGATGGGTTTCCGATTGAAAGAGAGGAGTTTCGAGTTTAGAGCGGACGGTCAGCGAGCGTTTACAGTCTATACGTCTTCGACAAACCTTGGGCAAGTTACCCACGTTACGAAATCGAAGTCGATCGAGTTCGCTCGTTGTCGGACAACTTCTGCGTCGAATAGCTCCGGAATAGCCGATAGATATTTACCTCCGAGCGTCCCAAGTATTCGCGAAATTACACCGAAACTCCTCGGATATCCGGGGCTTCGCGTGATCCATGAACGACGCCGGGAATTCGATCGGCTCGCTGCTAGGGAAATTCATGGCTTTCCACGCGAATTAGACGCTAACCTTACCTCTCGTGTACAAGTTCTCTGTCGAAGCCCTCTCCCCTCTCCCCCGCCTAAATAACGATCCCAACGATCGAAGCCACCCCTCTCTCATTCTTTCTCTCGGCAGCCTAAATATTTGTCCTCTTGAGAAATTGTTCCTCCTGGCGGACTTTTAGGAGCGGCCGCTGTCGGAACCCCCGAGTTCGACCCGGTGAAACGATCCGTGTCGAATAAATACTGGCTCGTTAGCGAAATCGTCGATGGAACGGGCGAGACTGCTCCGACAAGTTCTCACGAGCCAAGCTCGACGGGCCAATTTACGAGGGAGCGACTCTCTCGGTGACACTCTCGTCGAGTCTTTGGAATTTTCGACAGTCGGCTCGAGGATTTTCAATCTTTAAAAACGAAAAAAAAGAAAAAAACGAGTCATCCAGTTGGAACGTCGATGCGTGAGACGACGAAAGAGCAAGAGATTCGTGGCTTCTCTCTTAGAAGGAAATTGCAATCGAAGATCTGCGCTTATAAAATTCATCGCGTGCCAACTTCAGACGCGAAAATCTGAGAAAACGAATATTTCGATATTCTTTCGATGAGTATTCCATCATTTCGCTCCCGTTATTAATAATCTCTACGGTCTTCTCTCGTCTTTGTGAGCGGAGTACAGGATGGAGAGGAAAGTTTGTGACTATCCTAGATGAATTCTACATCTCTGATTTGATGGAAATAAAGTCGTAAAATTGATCTTGACCTTGAATTTCAAGGTAAAAAGAATTTTCTTTACTCATCATGAATCTAATAGTTCTTTTGAAAAATGGCAAAAAAGTTTCTTGATCATTTAATACCGTGGACGCGTGCGTGCCAACAGCGACTTTTTTGGCTCCAAACACGTGGATGTCTATCACTTGTCACAGTTGTAGGTAGTGTGTCTAAATGATAAAACTAATTGTTAACATTGTTCAAGGTATAAACGTTACATCGACGCGTTCAGAGTCATAAAGTCGCTGTTAGAACTCACACCCACGCAGTGTTAACGTTTCTGCCACTTTTTAAGAGAACTATTAAATTGCGAGCTGTGGAAAAGTTTTGCCATCATGACGAGTAGAATACAATGCAAAAAGGAAATTCGAAATTCAAGGTCGAGGTCAATTTTGCGGCAGGTTTTTCGATCGATTTCCATCAAATCGGAAGGTTTTTTCTTTCCACCCTGTACGAGAGAAGCTACTATTACGCGAACCAAGGTGTGCAAACCTCTCGAATTTCGCTCCATCGAGCAGACAACAATCTCCCACCTGTTCCAGAGCCTCAGAGGCTCGCGCTGGCCCGATTCCTGGAGATCAGACGAGTCGTCGCGCGGCGTTTATCCGCGTATAGCCCCCGCGTGCACGCAACGTTTCACGGCGATGAAACGAAGCGTACACACACACGCGCGCGGGGCGGTCTGCAGGCGGTCTTTCCAGAACGAAAGCTCCGCCTGCAGACTCGATGCTCCACGGTGCACACACACACACACACACACACACACACACACACACACACGTCAACCTTCTCTCACGAGCGTGGCACGTCGGAGAGTGCCCCCGATCGTCTTGCGTTCTCTCGCCGCATCTGCCGGCACGTTTCAGGTATCCCGGTACGCGATCGGAGCGCAGCAGACGCGCGTTGCCACGGCCACTGGCCACGTGTCACGAGGCCGGCTCATTGGTATGCGGCGAACGCGCGCGGTCGCAAGGCGCGCGAGAATTTGATCAGCCGCGATCTTTTGACGCGTCGAACCGGTGGCTGTCTACGTGGCCTTTCACCGTCGAATCTTCCTGCTCGTCACGTCGATTCCCGTTCTCGACACCCGAGCCCCGGGAACAGGACCCGACGACGTGTAAACCTGCGTCCTCGCTCGTAAAACGTCAGTCGCTGTCTGCACGCTGTTACTGTTCGCGGATACTGTTGCTCGCCAAGTACAGTTTTCCAAAGTCTAACGGCAACGTTAGGCAAATAAGAAACTCGAGTGGCAAAAGAAAAATTTGCGCCCAAACTGTTTCGGAAAAGGTTGTTTGGCTCGTGGGAAAATAAAATTTTCCGTTTCGATTTTGACCCACAGAGGTAGATAAAACCGGATATCCATTAAAAGACGTATAAAATGCGATACAATTATAAAATTTTTTATCTCCGTTAGTTGAAAAATGCAATATTTGTTTTATAAAATGTCACGTTAATTGCTAGCTTAGAAACTTTTACGGTATTTATAAAAAGTTCTAAGTTCGACACTTGTACATATCACACGTGCTCATTCGCAACACTTGGTGCACCGAATCAAGTTCTATCCCATTAACAAATAACCCAAACGCATTAAATATTTATATCACGGCGTCAAAATACTCTCTAAAAACCAATCACTTCACTCACATTGAAATATCGAAATTTTTAGCTCTGTCTGCACCGAACGCTACGATGTTGTTTGCTCCGAAACTTGTCACATAATGTCGCGGGCTCCACCGAAACATCACGCCACGATTCGGTTACGTACCGAAGCTCTTATTTCAGAAAAACAATTGCCGGCTTTATTCCCCTCTCGCCTGTAATAATTTCGTTTGCACGTGTAGCTTTCGCTCAACTTGCTTTAACGACGTCAAAACCGCGTGCGCGTATTTTTCGAAAACTCATCAACGTATTATACGGAGCGTATTATAAGATATTGTTTTGCGAGTATTGTGCGCTGCTGTCTAAGCGTGCTTGTTTTATTGGTGAATTTTATCTGTTATCGAGCATTATTGCTGGAATTGAACGATTGAAACGAATAATTTCATGTTGCTCGGGCAGTTGCTTTTTTGGAGTGGCGGCTTCAAAGTAAGGACGCACGTTGACGCACGTTTTATGACGAGTATAACATGCTCAGAGAATGACGCATATTAATTGTCTAATCAACGAACAAAGCACTTGGTTCAGAATTTCATCAGAATCTCACGTAAATGTATATATTGATCAACGTATGATTTTATTGATATAAACTTTTAAAGAAAGGCGCCACTTTTAAAGCTTGGTCTAATAACATAATTGCGAACATTTTCTCCCAATTTCACCTTCCGCTCGATCGTGTTCGATCGAACCGGATGATCATCGGGAACGTTCGTCACACGTAGAAAGCGAGAGCGTGACGATTCGGCGACCGGATACGATCAACCTGTGTGCAAACGCAGCACGGCGCGTCGCGACACGATACAGTTTTCCTCGACCCCCGGAGTGACCCGCGAGTGAAAGTACAGACGATGCCCGTTGACCGTACACGCGTACCTTCGCGTCTCTGTGTCCAGGATCGATCGGTCACCGCAACCGAGACGGAAATCCTTACGAGCTAGGCGACCCACGGAATGGCCGATAGACGACTTCCGCGAACCGATAGCGCCGTACACCCAGTTTTCTGTCCCATTGAAAAGAATCCCGATTCCCCCCCCCCCCAAAGCAGATTCCGCGCCGAACGTTTCGCGTTCGACGAGATTCGGCTGGGAGAGCAATCGCGCAGAAAGAAAAATCTCCGATGTTCGACGCTGTATGTTAAAGAGGATGTGTCGAGGATCGTTACGCGAGACTCTCGCGGCTTCGAATGCTAAAGTCATGATTTATTCTCGTGGAGAGGGAACTTGTTCGAATTGCTCACTTTCGATCTCTCTTTATATTCGACGAATTTTTAAAATAGCGTAAGAACACTGGTTCAGGGACGACCAAGTTATACCGGTATATTTAATTTCGTGTAAATAGACCCGCTGTTAAGTGGAACTTAACACGTCCAGCTACGCGCGGAGGGTTCGTTCAGGGAACCCGAATCTCCGAGAGGTTCGAAAAATTTATTTCGTTCGACGTATACCGGCGTTGAGATCGTTGTATCCCGCGTTAGTTGGCTTGTTAGCGGTTAGTGATGAAGTTCCACCTTCGGAGCGCGGCATCTCCAATGGCCGGTCGCCATAACAAGTAACGATTTATGCGTTAATATATCGTGGCTGTTTCACGGGCAAGGGGGCGAGAGCTGCTTTTCGAAACCGATCTCTCTTTCGTCGTCCGACGAAACGTACGTCCGTGAAATAAGAAGTGAGGTAAGAAATCCTGCGACGGTACGAATAAGGATATACGCCACACGTTGAATAACGCCGCCCCCTGGAATAGCTGTAAATCCAACTTGAAACTTTAAACGGTCGCTGGCTCGCTTGCGCAACTAGGCTACCACGGCAGAGTTATTTAAGTCGAATCGAGTCGAGCGATTTGCCTCGTCGGGTCGTCGAAATTTGTGTTTACGAACGTTGCTTTCGAGACGATCTAATCGTGAGAAACGGATCAGATCGTGGTTTTCTATTGCTATAAATGATAAAAGTAATTTTAACCTTTAAACGAGGTTATGCATGACTAATGGTAATTCACGTCAGAATTCACGTGAAAATTTACAGCGTTCAGTTTCAGTGGTTTCACTTTGTGCCTTTACGTTCCCCGCGATTGAGATTAGCGATAAAGTGAAATTAAATTACGAATTCCGAGAGAGCGAACGATTTAAAATCCCGAATTGTTACGGTCTTCCATCAGCCGGTGTAAAAATACGGGCAAGTCTGATTGTTCTTAAACCGTGGTTTGAGTTCAAGGTTGGATTTCGAAGATATCGACGTTTGGTCGGCTCGAATAAACCTACCAAACTCTGCGAGTGTCCTCGTAACGCATCGATAAAATCAATCTGTTAAACGATCCTCGCGCACGTTCGACGTGCAATCTACAAGTTGCGGAGCGAAATTGATTCTGTTATCGAATTTGCTCGAGTTGGACTCGGCTGACTGATGTGTTTTCGAATTCGGGGATTACGAGGATTACGTCCGCGATACGTTGTCCAAGTCGTTACTGTCTCAAGTTGTGTACATCTTGCGTTCAAGTTTCGGCACGAGTCCAATACGCTATAATGCGTTCTCGATTCTACGCGATTAGCTAAATACGTAAACAGTTGACTGGTCGGGCTATCGTTGTTGAACACATTCTGTCCGTGGTGTAGTCTCTGCGTGGCAAACGCGATGTCAACGAACATTACATTCTCGGAATATTCTTGGAGTTTCTTACTTTTTCTATTTTTTTTCGACGCAGACTTTTCATTTTCAGAATACACCCGATATTCCCTTTTTCACAACCGGCAACAAAGGAATTTTTTGCCGCTTTAGATTTTTAACGCTCGAAATATAATAACTCTATTTTTCGCGGGGAATTGAATATTGCAGTGAAACGATTTTTCGTTCTCTAGAATTTTAATTCCGCGGTATACAATATTACATTTTCCACACAGAGCCGAATAATAAAGGCACGCGATGCAACCGTGTGCATGTCTACCGTACAAAGCGATACAGATATAAAATACGCGACCAAAAAAATTTGGCGAATTTTCGAAACGCAGTGCTCTAACGCTCTTTTTACGCGGAAACTAAAGCAAATCGCGAACGAGTGTACCTTGCATCTTCTTTGGAAACGACGCCGAAGCTCGATCGTATCTTTCAAAATCAATTAAGGTTAATCAGGCATTCCAATTGGCAGGCAAAGTGGTTAATCCTTGACCGCGGGAGGAAGCTCGACAACGCGTAAATACGTAACGAAGCGTGGAAACCCCTCGCGCTCGAAACTGTAAACGCCTCCGTTCGTCATTGTGCGCGCAGTCCGCGGCTCCGAATTTATAATCCCACGTGTTCATCCGGTGATCACCTCGCGTGATTCATCGCCTTACGTGCATGCAGCCTGCGACAGATGAGCAACCATCTTTTCGAATCCAGCGAAACCATTAAATCGTCCGTTGTTTCTGATACGGCGTGCCGAGAGTGCACGTCGTATATTAGATTGCAGATATCGATGCCTGGGAAGCGTAGGAAGAGCTTCAATTTTCAAGAGGCGCTGAGCTGAGAGGCGGCTCGTGATGTGTCAATTCGGGGAATTGGAAGGCCGTGACGAGAGACGAGCCAATCAACTTTTTTAAAAGGGTTTTTTTCGAGAGATCGAGCGTCGAATATGCACGACAGAGACATTCGCGAAGAGCGGAGATTGACTCGGTTTGACTTTCGAACGACTTTTGAAGAATTGAGAAAGGAAACTCGCGACGTGTTGTTGTCTTTTTAAAGTGCCTAGGTATAGTTCAAAGATCGTGAAATAGATGGCGTTGGAGGTACATGTTCCTGATCTTGGAAACTACCCCATAAATAAGAGAGAATCTCGATTAAAAAATAACGAGGAATAACAGTAGCGAGACCGTGGTAAACTTTCCGTTATAAATATTTTTATTCTGCGGTAAACAGAGAGCGGAACGATGTCCGATGGTCGAGGAACGTCTTAACCATTATGAGGCTACAGTTCCGATTCCGAAGAAGAAGCCAGACAACTTTTTCTGGCCGTGTTCTCGGTTCATTCACGCCGAGTCGAGTATTGATACGTGTTTACATTCGTTAGGTGTGGAAACTAGGTGTCGGAACGTGTTAAAGTTTCTGGAGAAGGGAAATCGAGAGGCAGGTGTTAATGATTCCAGATCGCGTTTACGGTACGAGGATGAGTGTTAATGCTTTTAGCCAGCATCGTTGACTGATTTTTAAGCATTATCGTTTAGAAAGTTTAACGTGGAAGTACGACCGTGTCGTTGTTATCGTCGTAACCACAGTTCTCAATTAAACTGGTACAAAAACGTTCTCGTTCTCGTGACGCTTTGCTTTGTGTTTCATAATATTTATCCTCCGATATTTGAACACGCGCGACGCGTGTAACGTAAAACAACGCTAGGATATTTCGCACCACGAATGTTCTCCGATTTCCAACTTAAACACGACCGCAAAAAAACCTGGCAGAATTCTCCGTCCAAGGAAACTCGCAACGCCCTTCAATCTCCTCTAAGCTGAGCTTCTCGAGACGTTTGAATAAAATTCAAATCGTGACTTTTCAGACAAACTCCCAACTCCTCTCTCTCTCTCCCCCATCCTTCCGTCGCCGCTTTGTGTACCGGAAGCGGAGGACGCGTGTACAAATCAGCGGCGGGGCCCATAGACAACAAATCACAGGGGTTGTCCGGTCGAATGCGAAAGAACACGAGGCTGCTCGTCGCCTGTTAAGCACCGACAACCCCGGCGTTGGTAAGAAAACCGGTCGGCGGGGGAGGGAACTCTCGAAGAGGGACGGGAAGAGAAGCCGCTTGATAAATGCGCGGCCCGCGTACGCCTAGGAACCAGTTTCGTGTTTACCTAGTAAGTAGTGTTGTCAGTCAGCTGGTTTGTTGCATCTTCGCAACGAGGCAGCCGCCCGTGGCGTAAAACGCTAGCACGCTTACACGCTCGCGTACGTACTCTCTCTCTCTCTCTCCTCCTCTCTTGCGTGCGTGAGTGTGTACGTGCGAGGAGCGAGCGTTACTATATCGTACATTCGTATTCAACGGAAGGGAATTCAGTGGGGATCACCGTTGGAGGGATATGTCCTACGGGTGGTGGTGGTGGAGGTAAAATTGGCCGGTGGTGGGGGAAGAAGTGGGGGTTGCTGCACGCCGGCAGTCATGCAGGGTGCGTGACCGTCGATAGAATAGGGATTCGGAGTCGGAGTCAGTTGCTGTCGGACGTTCACGGTGGAACGTTCTCGCATTCGTCCGCTCTTCGATTTTCCGACTTCGTCTCACCGTTTCGCCGTTTCACGCGCACGTAGTTTCTCGCACGAGGTTCGATCTTTCGCCCCGAACGCAATCAGCGATAACCGTGGTGACAACGCTTTTCTTTTTTTTCTTCTTTTGTAAAGAAGCGTAACGCGCAAAGTGACGGTGAAGTAATCTCGGAGTTGGTGTCAGTCAGTCAGTGGTTATGATCGATCGGTGTTTGTTCTATTTGTACAAGCACGTCGGGCAACGTCGTCGCTGGAGATTGATCACTTTCTTGCTTCGTGGCGTGCTTCCTCTCGTCGAGCAGTGAAATTCGCCTGGTGCGCGAAGGATATCTCGTCGCTCTCTCTCTCCCTCCCCGGAAGATTTCGTCTCGGTCGGGCGGAAGAAAGACGGATCTTCTCGGATCGGCTCGGGACAGAGAGCGGCGGTGTGCTGGCGGAGCAAGTGACTATGAGTGCGTGACGACGATCGGAGTCGGAGCAACGAGTTACGACGACTGACTCACGCGAAATCACGCGACGGAGACGGAGACGGAGTCAGTTTGGAGCGAGTGTGTGGTCGCGGCGAGCAACAACAACAACAACGACGACGACGACGCAGCAACGCGTGCGACAATTGCTCGGTAATGGAGTGGAGACGGGTCCAGCGACGGCTGGCGACGATCGTCTGGTGCCTGACGTGGTTTTTCAACGTTGGCACGACAGACGGCCGCAGCATCACCAGTCTCGAGGCACCGACCGGCTGCGAGTGGAAAAAGGACGGAGAGGACGGTGAAAAAGCACTGGCCTGCAGGGTTAGGACTATCGCCAACGTGCCCAGCCTAATTGGCAATCTCTCGGCCATTCAAGTGGACTCGATCAGCTCTTTGGCCTTGGAGTGCAGCGACGTGCTGTTCTTCGAGAGCCAGATCGACGGACCGCACGGTTTCTTCTCCCCTCTGCCACGTTTGGAGAAGCTTCGCGTGGATTACTGCAAGATTCGATACCTGCCGGGCGGTGTTTTCGCGTCCGCGCACAACTTACGCACCCTGTCCGTGAGAACGCACAACGGCGACTGGTCGGCGATGACGCTCGAGCTTCACAGGGATTCTCTCCGCGGTCTGACCTATCTGCAGCATTTGGACCTGGCCGACAACAATCTGTGGACGCTACCGGCCGAGTTGCTCTGCCCGGTGCAGAGCCTGGCCACGCTGAACCTCACGCGCAACAAGTTACAGGACGTCGTTTCCCTCGGCTTCTCCGACTTGGTCGAGTCGTGCACGCCGAGCCTCGAGGTGCTCGATCTGAGCAACAACGACCTCAACACCCTGGACGATCGCGCGCTGAGCAATCTGCGAACCCTGACGGCGTTGAAGCTGCAGGAGAACGCGATCACCTCGGTGGGCGATCACGCTCTCGCCGGGCTGACCGCGCTACACTCGCTCAACGTGTCCAGCAACCGGCTGGTCGCGTTGCCGCCCGAGTTGTTCTCGCGAACGAAGGAACTGAGGGAGCTGATACTGAGCAACAACTCGCTGGCGGTGTTGGCGCCCGGTTTGTTGGACAGTCTGCTCGAGTTGCAGGTACTGGATTTGAGCAGCAACGAACTGACGAACCGCTGGGTGAACAGGGACACGTTCTCGAGGCTCGTACGCCTCGTCATTCTCGACTTGTCTTTCAACGCGCTCACGAGGATCGACGCCCACGTGTTCAAGGGACTGTACAGCCTTCAGATACTGAAGCTCGAGCACAACGAGATCGAGACGCTGGTCGACGGGTGTTTCGGCTCCCTCACCAATCTGCACTCGTTGACGCTGTCGCACAATCGCATAGCGAGGTTCGACCCGGCGCACACCGTCGGCCTCACCACGCTCAATCAGCTTTTCCTCGACACGAACAAACTGCGGTCGCTTCATCGCCACGTGTTCGACAATCTGACCGGGCTGCAGGACCTCTCGCTTCGCGGCAATTACCTCACGGAGATCCCGCACGCGGTTCGCGTGCTTCGTTCGCTGAAGACGCTCGACCTTGGGAAGAATCACGTGTCGAGGATCGACAACGACTCGTTCGACGGGCTGAGCGAGCTGTACGGGCTGCGGCTGGTGGACAACAAGCTGGAGAACGTGTCGCGCGAGGCATTCGCCGCGTTGCCCGCGCTGCAAGTGTTGAACCTGGCGAACAATTACATCCGTCACGTGGAGCAGAGCGCGTTCTCGAGCAACCCGGTGTTGCGCGCCATTCGGCTGGACGGGAATCAGCTAACGGAGATCCGCGGCGCGTTCACCAGCCTGACGACCCTCGTCTGGTTGAACGTGTCGGACAACAAGCTGCTGTGGTTCGACTACAGTCATCTGCCGAGCAGCATAGAGTGGCTGGACGTGCACGCGAATCAGATAAGCGAGCTCGGGAATTACTACACGGTGAAGAACACGCTGCGTATAAAGATGCTGGACGCGAGCTACAATCAAATCGTCGAGATCGCCGACGCGAACGTGCCGGACAGCGTGGAGACGTTGTTCCTCAACAACAACAGGATAAGGGGGATCGCGCCGGGTACGTTCCTGCAGAAGAGGAGCCTGCAGAAGGTCGTGCTGTACGAGAACGAGATACGAAGTTTGGACGTTGCGGCGATCGCGTTGCAGACGGTGCCGGAGGACGAGGAACTGCCGCAGTTTTACATCGGTAGCAATCCCCTTCTGTGCAACTGCACCATGGAGTGGCTGCCGAGGATCAACGAGATGGCACGTCTTCGGCAGCATCCTCGCGTGATGGATCTGGATTCGGTCACGTGCGAGATGGTGCACGCGCGCGCCACACCGCGACGACCGTTGCTGTCGTTGAAACCGAAAGACTTCCTCTGTCAGTACGGGGTGCATTGTTTCGCCCTGTGCCACTGTTGCGACTTCGACGCGTGCGACTGCGAGATGACCTGCCCGGACAATTGCTCGTGCTATCACGACCACAGCTGGTCGAGCAACGTGGTGGACTGCTCGAACGCCGGGTACAAGCACGTTCCCGAGAGGATTCCCATGGACGCGACCGAGATCTATCTGGACGGGAACGAGCTCGGCGACCTGGGCAGCCACGTGTTCATCGGGAAACGCCGGCTGGAGGTGCTGTTCCTCAACAACAGCGGCATATCCGCCATTCACAATTTCACGTTCAACGGTGTCGGCGCGTTGCGCGTCCTTCACCTCGAGGACAATGCCCTGCGCGAGCTACGCGGCTTCGAGTTCGATCAGCTGGAACGGATGTCCGAGCTCTATCTGGATCACAACGCGATCGCGACCGTCGGCAACACGACCTTCAAGAAGATGAAGAACCTCGAGGTGCTGAGGCTGGACAGCAATCGGATCGTGAACTTCAGGCCGTGGGAAGCGTTGCCCAGCGTGGGTGACAGCACGCGAGTGGTCGCGCTGGAGGGTAACGCCTGGAGCTGCGAGTGCGGCAACGCCGCGAAATTGCGCGGCTGGCTGGCCGAGCATCGCGGCGACCCGGAGAAGATGTACTGCCGCGACGGCGTCGAGACACTGGCGCAGGCTATGAAGCGTTGCGGCGATCCGTCCACGGAGGCTGTCAGCCGTGGCATTCAAGAGATCCCTCTGCTGGGTGGCAACTTTGTGCCGCTTTTAGCCGGCGCGTTGGTCGCCGTCATCGCCATTTGCCTCTTCGTCGCGCTCGCGTTCGCGTTCCGGCAGGACGTGCGTCTATGGGCGCACGCACGTTACGGCCTCCGTCTCGGGAAAATGACGACGCCGCCGGACGAGGAGAGGGACCGTCTCTACGACGGCTACATAGTCTACAGCGAGAGGGACGAGGACTTTGTCTCGAGATTCCTGGCCGCCGAGCTGGAACAGTCCGGCCTGGCGCTTTGTCTTCACTGGCGAGACTTGCCACCGGCCAGGCCGCAGGACGCGGTGCCATCGGCCGCCGCCACTGCCCGCCGCATCGTCATCATCTTCTCGCCGGTGTTTCTGGCCAACGAGTGGCAGCACGCGGAGTTTCGCGCCGCGTTGAGAACCGCGCTCGAGAACGTCAGACCCGGCTCGAGGAAACGACGCGTGGTCGTTCTACTGGCCACCGAGGCGCCTGCCCGCGATCCCGAGCTCCAGCTGTTGCTGCAGACCTGCACGGTGGTGATATGGGGCGAGAAGAGGTTCTGGGAGAAATTGCGGTTCGCGATGCCCGACTCCGTCGGCAAGAGGCGCGACAGCAAGAAGGTGAACGACCGAAATCGCAAAGTGGCGCGTTACACCGCCGCCCCGTCCGCCGGCGACGTGTGGACCAAGCCCAACGGCGTTTTGGTCGCGCCGGTGCACGCACCCACGCCCACGCCCACGCAGTCCACCTATGTCAGCTCGGCGTCCAGCAGGACCGAGGACGAGGACAGCGGCGCGGAACATCAGCACCAGCATCAGCATCAGCATCAGCACCAACATCAACATCCACATCAGCACGGCGGTTACAGCGCGTTGCACGCCGGAAACGGACGGCCGGCCAGCCTCTCGTCCAGGGGCAGCCACCTTTACAGCACGATACCGGAACCACCGGTGCCCACCGCACCACCTGGTGAGGTCTTGACGCATCCAGCCAATCCCCGTACTTACTTCGTCTAGTACAGACGGTCGTCGTCGTCTCTCGCGCGACGATCCGCTATGAACCGTGTCAGAGGCTGGACTCTGATGGAGCCTGCGACTGTAAAAAACTCGCTCTAAAAATATATGGGAATGAGAGAATGAGAGAGAGAGAGAGAGAGAGAGAGAGAGAGAGAAAGAGAATGGTGGAACGTATGGGGGGTCGTAGCGTGTCTAGGGTATTTGTACAGTTTCGTTCGTTGCTCGCGATTGATCGACGCGATGGCGTACGCGCGCGACGATTCGCCCGGCGTCGCTCTGTTTGCTCTTCCACTAGAATCGGTCGACTGGAGAGATCTTCCTCGGTGTTTCCGCGCGCGTTACGGAACGGAACGAAGCAGGGGAGGATCGTTTACGCAGGGGTTTCGGGACGGGATCGGACAATCGGTATCGAGAGTATCGCCTCGCGAGGAAGAAAGTTTCTTCCCAGAGGACGCGAGGCAATCCTTTCGAATCCTTTCCGTTCTACCTCGGCGAGTACGAGTACGAGCGATAGAATCTTCGAGAGCCAGGTTTATTTAATAATAAAGCGTTCTCCTTTGTACACGGGGAACACGCACGTGATCGAGTCATTATTTTTTAGCTCTTGCTAGAGAGAAGAAATTTAAAGAGCAGAGTTTTCCTCTATTACGACGACACTCTTTTCGGATATATGTACCATGTGTGTGCGAAGCGAAGAGTAAACGCTTTAGGTGATAAAGCGGCGGAGAGCAAGAGAAGAAGAGAGAAGTAAAAACGTGACAGTCGATGAGGACGTAGATTCTAATTATTGTTCTCGTCGCATCTTTTAGGGCCTAAAATGAAACACCGAGTTCAAGAAAAGAAAAAAAAAAAAGAGTTAAGCGACGCAATCCCAGAGATTCGAAGTAGATTGTAGAAATTCTTCTTCGTTGTTGCACGACCATCTCGTTCAGAATTCATCTTTCTAAAAAACGAGCGAGAAGGAAGGAAAGGAGGAAAGGCCGCGAAATTCTCCTCGTCGACGTCGAGAGTTTCGATCGCGCTTGAAAAACACGAATCTCGATCGATCGATCGATCGCCGAGGTTTTCACCTTTCACCAGTTGAGAGTCAACCGGCGCCGTGATTTCGTTTGTTCTACGATCCCGCGACGAGGATCGATGAATTTTCATTTTAAAGTAGCCGCGATGATTTCGTTTTACGCGACTCGAGGGTTATCCATCCGAAGGGATGAATTTTCCTTCGAACGATCGGAAGATTCGAAGATTTCACCGTTTATTTGACACATTTGACGTTTCCTTTAATTTCTAGCATTTGACACTTTCGTTTCTTTATCGAACCGTTTCATCTTCCGATCGTTTCCGAACGGAAAGCTCCGAAAGATCTCTGTGATTTCTATCTCGAGAAATGTAACCACCGTGTCTCTCAAAAGCGACGGACGCGAGTCGAGTTTAGTTTTTATTTTCCCAGGGACCGTTCGTCTACCTTCAGCGTTCGAGCGTTTTCCTCCCGTTGCGTTGTACTTTCTTTTATTTAGATTCTCCCCGCGCGAACGATGGAGCGTGTTACGATAGATGGCGATAGATCGAGTTGGATCGAGTTTCGGGCGGAGACGAAAGAGAGAGAGAGAGAAAAGACGAGAACGTCGTGTGTGCGCCCCCGCGATCCCGGGACGAGTTTCTCTTCTTCGTACGTTTTCCATCACTGCCCCTTCGCCTCTCCGCCTCAATCTTCGTCTTCGGGATACGGGATCAACACACCCCTAGTTCTCATTCCTGTCGTTCGTTCAATTCGTTAGCTAGAGAGAAAGGAATTTAAACGAATGCGTGGGATGCGTGGAATAAGAGAGAGAGAGAGAGAGAGAGAGAGAGAAGAGGAAAAAAAAGGCTAGTACTATACGTCGATATGGATACGTGGATCGAGGAGAGAATGAGAGACAGATGAGAAAACGAGGAGGAGGAAGAAGAAGAAGAAGAGGAAAAGACAGAGGAGGAGAGACGTCGCACCTCGTTCCTAAGATTCACGACTGTCTTTTTGCGAGAAAAAGCAACGGTCGCCAAACGCTTATTAGTCTGTAAGTGAATACCTCCTGTAAATACTTGTGTATAATCTGAACGTTGTAAATAACTTCACGCACACTTCTCGAGCACATCAAAGTGGCCAGGCACTCGTACCTATATATAGGACTATCTCTGGTCTCTGGGAGAACATTTCTCGACTCCTCTCCTCGCAAAGGAACTTGCGGATTTATCGATTGTATTGTATTGTTGTAAATACGCTCGTCGGATCACGCGTATATGTATATATATATATTGTACTCACGGTCTGTTATACGTGATTATTAAATTATATAATTGCCACTTTCCATTTCAGCAAAGAACCACGTAAGGAATAAACACGTTTGTTTTGTAAAAAAAAAACAGAGAGAAAAAAAAATACAAGAGAGAGAGAAAAAAAAAAAAAGAACGAACATTCTTCTTCTTTTCGCTCCTTTGTCACTTCGGCCGTGAGAAATCGCGCTCGGGTCAGCGAACGCGGCTAACTCGAAAGTTTTCCATCGAAGGAAAGCCCCCCAGCCCACCGAACTTTGACGTTCTTCGCCCAACTCGTTTTAATTCGCTCGACACTAATAGCTTCCCCACCCCCTCTCGTCGAATGTGGCTCCTCTTTTCACCAAGTTGCTCTCGTTTTCTCGTCGCTTTTGCTCTATCCCCTTCCAACTCCTTTTCTTTCTTACCTTCGAACGTTAAGATCCAAAGACGATTATTTATAATACTGTTCGGCGATTGTTCCTCGCGCGAAAAAGAAGACGAGGAAAAGCCGCTTCTTATGAATATTCCGCGGCTGGGCGATGGCGCGATAAACATTTTCACGGCTGCTCACTTCGATAATTGTGTAACCTGCGGTCGCGTCAATTGGTTCACACTTTCACTGCGAACTGTATCGGCAAGCAGCCGAAACCCGTTTCGAGGAAATTTTTATTGGAACGGAAAGGCCCAATTGCTCGCAGCCCCCGTTGATACGATCTGTATCTACATCGCGAGTTTGACTCGCGAAGATTCGGACTTAATCCCGCCGGATTAAGATCTGACAAATTGAATGAATTTCTTGCCTCGGCAGCGGCAAGTACTCCAAGTTGAATTCGTCTCGTGGATATTTCGATCGTTCGCGTTCGCGAGTGTTTGGCTATCGAGACGGCATCCTCTCGAGAAGTTACTTCGTGCTCGAATACAGGAAATGGATTCTCGACCAAGGCGCGAGGCACTCGACAGAGAGAGAACCTCAGCTGTAATGGCTCACGAAAATGTTTGATCACTCGCTATTGAAAAAAGGAAGATTTTCAGACGCGAGGTTACATCGAGATCAGATTTAGATTTAGACGCAAACAATCGATACAAATTAATTAAAATACTTTCTTGCTCTCTAATTTTCATATCAGCTTCGATAAACGAAATTTCTAATTGTTTTCAACAAGTAGAGCGTGTGTGTGCGAAGTAGCGCGAGTAGGAGTGATCAGAGCCGGCTCTGGGAAAAAAAGGAGAGACGTTCCAGCGGGGAGAATGATTAATAAGGGAAATGATAAATCGCGAAAATCTGCATCGTTTCTGCAGCACGGTGTATATAATTAATTACAACAGCCGCTTACCTCAAGCTGTTATTCCCGCGCTATTAAATAACTAACGAAGCGCGGAGAAATTGAATCGTATATCGATAAACGATAAATCTGCCACCTATAAACGACATATTACAGTTTCTTTAGTTACAGAAGCAGAACCTTAATCCCCATAAACACGTCGGAACGATTTCCAATGGTTGTCTTAAATCAAAGGATAACAGCTAAAGTATTCTAATTCGGAATGAGTCACGGTTCAGGGCTTTGCAAGCCGAGTCTCTCGAAACTCCATTGTGACGACGCAAAGAACCTTGCCTTACGTCAGTTTCCCCATTCTCTTCAATTTTTAAAATCCAAATATCTCCACAATGGCTCCACCATCGCGCACATCTCGGAATCTTACACGGTATTCTGATCGTTTGCACGATCAATTGTTATTAATATTACACGTTGTTAAATATTTTATATCCGGTTACTACGTTGATTAAATTGGCCTCGTTTGTACCGGTTGTTCCGAGATATTTATATAAACGAAACGCGCACGATGCGCGTGTGGGTGAGAAGTATCCCGCGGGTAGGTGTTCAAATACGCTTTGCTCGCCGAGCAACCAAGAGCTCGCGATACGAATTCCACGAAACCCGAAACAAGGTCGATCAGATTGTGCGCGATAGACGGTGGCTCCGAGCACCGTTGATCCGCAAAGGCAGCGGCGAGCTAGCTGGTTTTTCCTCGCGCGAGTTGTAACTCAAGCCCGAGCAACGTTTTCCCACGCGCGCGTTAAACAACGTCGAGACGTTGAGCGAGCAAGACGAGGTGAAAAAAGACGAAGAAGATGCAGACGAAAGGGGGGGCAGAGAGAGAGAGAGAGAGGAAGGAGATGAAGAGGACAGAGAGACGACTCGGGGGAAAGGCGAAGATAAGCGGAGCGCGGAACAATTTATCGCGTTAACGGCGTATCGCGGGAAACTGCGACGCTTCTCGCGAGTAAAACGTTAAATACTGCCGCGAAACACCTTTATCATGGCGGCCAACTTGCCGAACAGACACCTTTCCACCGGTGGCTAGCGGCCGCGATAACGCCGGAAACGCTCTCATCCCCCGCCTCGCCTGCCGCCGCTGGCTGAAGAGTTACGATGTTGCGAAATAGCGGGCCACGGGAAGCATTTAACCCTTTTGCGAGCCGTGCGTCATACTTTCGCACGGTGGCAACACGTGATTTCACGGAGCGGTGCGGTTAAGCCAGGAATTTTGGGTTTCAGAGTTTTTTTCGGACACCGGCAGAGGGAGTGCGATTAAAACATTTTCAACGCCGACTGTTTTCGGATTTGGAATTTTCTTCCGTTTCTCTCTTCTTTTTAAGGAGAGATTAGAGAGATTAAAATTTCCCGTACGAATTTTAGATTCTGCTACTTGGAATTTTTTACAAGGACGGTGTGAATTTGAAGGGTTTGTCTCCTTTCTTGTTTTTGACGAGTGAATTTTTGAAGCAGTTTTAGAAACAGAGTTTAGTTTAGTTTGTGAGATTCATTTGATGAAAATTCGTCTCCCTCCCTTCGAGTCTCTTCGAGCTACTTCAGCAACCGGCGTTTCAAAAACCAAACGAAGAGCAACGCCCGGTCCCAAAGGGCATACATCGCTCGTTTAATTCGCTCGAACCGCGCATACGTCTGTTTGACCGCAAAGGGTTGCAGCCCGACCCGAACCGTCGGGGCACGTTCTCCAGCGAGATTCGAGGGCGCAAGTCACGGCTGCTCTTCTTTTCCCTCTTTCTTTCCTCGCCCGACTCACACCCTTGAAAAAAATGAAAGTCCCCTGGCGACGGGTAATGGTTTTTATCGGCAGACATGGGAGCGCCACGTCCCCCAACGCAGAAAATCCCAAAAGCGGCGCGGAATTAACCGGTACGGAGGGTGGCGCGCGCGACACCGCGCCGCGGGTCAAATATTTGAACGGCCGCGAGCCGCTGGAATACTAGAAAAGAACGGCGGCGAAGCGCGAGCTAATGACATTACGACTTCGGGATGCTCTCGGGCAAATTACATTTGCCGGGACTGCGTCGTGCCGCGCGGCCAGCGAATGGAATAATAATAAGAGCACGTTGATATCGAGCGGAATAGTGGGTCATGCAGGCGCGTTTAATAATCAAAGTGGCCCGTCCGCGAGACCGGCCCCTCCGCCGGTTCGCCAAGTCGATCGATAATTTAAGGCTTTTCGGCGGTCGCGCTGAAAAATTCAAGCTGCCAGCTGCGGCTTCGAACGTATCATTGTTCCGCTAATTGCGAGACCAGCGGCGTGGTAAGGACGATCGACTGCAGAATCGATAATCATCCCCGTGATGTTCCGGTTAAACGGTTCGTCGAGTTTTCGCAGGAACGTTTGCTTTGCATTGCCGGGAATACCACTGGGAAAGTATACAGCGTCTAACGGCGATCGATTAATCAGACTGAACAGTCGCAGGATCGATCCTACCCGTAAATTTAAGTCGAAAAAGTTAACAATAGCGTATTGCAGCTTCCGTTTGCAGCCGAGCCCGCGATCCTTCGATACAGTCTGTTCGATTCCATTTGAACGTCGTTGCTGATTTCAATCGTAATTTCTCCGTCAGAATGGTGGCGCTTGTTAAAATTGAAACACGGTGTTTTGCTTTTTCGAAAAGTGTCAGGTAGGAAGATGTACGTTGCGTTAAGTATCGGTTTCGATTAGAAATGGAAATTAGTCGAGTTACTCCTTTCGATCGTTACCTGTATACGTATAGCTCTGTGTCCACAGCTGCAGATCGGAATACGCTCGCGAGTCATGAGAAGGTACGAACAATGCCTATAACTGTAATTACAGGTTTAATTGGATTGCGGCAGAACACACACGTGTAATAATCAATGAAAACTACCTCGCGCTAGACGAGCCAATGTGCATTGTACTCTGTAATTATCGCATGAAATATTTAAAAGCTGGATGTCCGGAGGGGGTAATAAAGACTTTAGACAAGCGCATGGAAAGGAAACGACGCTAGCTGTTGACGGCTGATCGATTCTTTTCGTTTCGTTCTCATTAAAAGCCTCGGAGAAATTTTACAAATAATAAATTGTCACTTGCAAAAATTGCGAGAAAGGGATATACGTACAAAGCTACTCGTAACTTGCAACTTGTAATATCGCTGGTTGGACAAATTACCGTTCGAGAGATTCGCTTGCGCGAGACAATTGAATCTGTCATCGAAACGTCGAGATCCCACCGATCAAGTTCCACTCAAGGCTTCTTCCGCGAGATAGTCAACGAGGATCGAAACAGATTGGAGGCTCGTGGAATATTTATTCGCCAGACTTGTTGCCAGATCGTCGAATCGCTACGGAGGAGGAGCCAACGAGACGAAAAGTATCTGTATCGCCGCGCTCTTCACGACCGATAATTCGCGCAAGATTTTCCCGGGCTTCGCTCGGATTCTTAAATCGTATCGGCGTTCATTTTCGATCGCTCGCGCGGAACTTTAATGAACAGTCCATTGTTAACGAGAGGAGTTTCGCGTAGATACGATTGAAGGAACGTCGAAATAAAAATAGAACGTCCAAATTGGAAACTGATACCCCGTCAATTATAACCTACCCTATCGGTTACAATTTATTTGGATCGTTATAGAAATTTTTCATCGACGGAGAATATTCAACTCTTTCAATAAAGAGTTGCCGGGCGAAACAATGGGTTTCTTTTTTAGCCAGAGCAGACAGATATTGTCTGCCAGATCGACTGATAACGCGCGCGCGCACACACACACACACACACACACGCGTATACATACATGTGCGAAAGACAGTTTCGCTGCGAGGAGTTTCGCTCTTTCGTTTCCGCACATTTTCTGCAAACAATGTAAGCAACCTAATATCTCTGGATTTTCATCCATCGTCGAGTATCAAATTTTTTTGTGCGAAACTGCGTCTCGAATTCTCTTGGCAAAATTAATCAACTGGTCTCGTCGATCTTTTCATTAGCACGTTCCGTGCTGTGTGTGAGGCGCATACACGGGCCATTTGGAATTTTTATTTTTTAAAAATTTCTTATAAAGTCACGTATCGACATCTTAACAACATGTACACCGCGTTTATCGTTTCGTGGGGCGTACACGCGGCGTGACGATCATTTTTTTTTCCGACTGTCTGATAAGATCGACGTAATTTGTTATCAAACTAACATTATTATATAGTATATATGTTTTATATAATAAATTATTATTATTTAGTACATGTACAATAACACTAGAAAATTTTTAAATTAATTTTGACATCATTAAAAAATCGTTTGTTAAAATAATACCTTAAAATTGAACCTTTACTGTTCTTCAGCTCTAGACAGTTGATTATAAAAATTAGAAAACGTACTTTGGAGGCAAAACTATTAATTGTAACAGCAAAGTAACCAAAAAGCACGAAACGTCTGCTTTTATCGAGTACTTTAGTTGTTTTCACTAATTATCTCCCGGTCGTCGTCTAAATTTCGAACTAAAAATCGAAACAATTCTATCGACGACAACGCGAAACTTGGACCGTCCCCTGTTCTCCCGGTCCGTTCGACTTCTCCGCGAATCTTCCATTCGGTTTGGACGGCAAGGCGTCGAACGACGGAAGATAAACGTAGGGATGGGAACGGTCGTCCGAACGGCGCTTGCCCCGAAGAAGAAGCCGATAGCCGCGTTGTTCGCGATAGCCAGGTACAGCCTCGGCGAGTTATCGAGACACCGATACACCGCACGCAACAATTTCGAGGGTCATTTATTTTCGGGCAGGGTTCGCCGTCAGGCCTAGCCGTCCCGCTGTTTCTCACTGCATACTCGCAATCTCTTCCCCGTCCCAATCTCTTCCCTCCCCTTTCGTTCACCTTCTCTAGGCTTTATTTTTCTTCCACCGCCCCCCCCCCTCTCCCTCTTCCTCTCTTCCCTTTCTCCCGCGGTTTCCACGCGGACGAGGAGAGGCACGCAGAGCGGAGGCGCCCGCTGCATCAATCAACTGTCGAACGAGCGACCGCTAATTGCGCCGGCCATAATATCTTGATCAATCGAGTGTGGGGCGTTGGAATTAATTAGAACGATGACGTGCTCGATGGAACGACGTTAGCCCCGGAGGCGGACGAGGCGGCTTCTCCAGCCGCTGGCTGGCCAGATAGCCTATCTTAAGTGAGCAGTTTCTCCCTCTCCCTCCCTCTCTCTCTCTCTCTCTCTCTCTCTCTGTCTTTTTCCTTCGGTCGGCTACACCAAGAAGGCATCGGAAACAAGAAACGCTACCCCCGGATAAAACGAACAAATTGCACCGCCCGTGGTGAGTTTGGCGCCTGCTCCCGCCAGTTCTTCATCTCTCGGTCTTTCCCTCGTTTTGTTCTTTCTCTCTCTCTCTCTCTCTATCTATGTATCTTTCTTCTTCTCTCACACGCCTTTGGCCCTCTCGTCGCGGGAGATAAATTCGTCACACGTCCCTCCCTGCCTCCCTCGTTCGCCTCTTCGATTCTTATCAACGCCTCTTCGATAAGCTATTTTATCAGCTCCGATCGATTCTATTAAGCCTGGCGATGGGAAGCTTAGGCTTCGGATGTAGGCTCCTTCTTGTCTCTTGGGTTCTTAGGCGATGTTGAGATTTCGTTTGATATCTCTGCGGAGGATGTTTTTTCGGGGTTCTTTCAACGGACGCTGTGATTTTTGGGGAGCTCGTAAGAATTGGACATGTTTTTGAGTATATATTGTTTATGAGTCTCCGAATTAGCGGAAAAATTTTATTAACATTCGAGCGATCAAATTAATCGAGAATTACGTCCACTTGACACTGATGGTTAAATTACGAAAGTTACACAAAAAAAAAAAAAGAAAAAAGAAAATTCAAGTTTATACGAATTAGAAAACTGGGAATAGAAAATTAAGTTCGTTCGAATCTCTAAAAAGATCGTACGAATCTCCAAAATTTGTACGTGTTATTTTGTCATTCGTTGTTTACAGATTCGCAGAAACAAACAACTCCCTTCTCTCATCGACAACGCCTCAGCCAAAAATCAAATATTTTTATTCCAATGTTACATTTCCACAACTTGTTATACACGCGTTATTTGATCGTTCGACCCTTCGTTCCGTACAGATACGAAGAAACAAACAACTGCCTTCTCCCATCGACGACACCGAGACGACCTCCGAGCCTGTTATCAAATAAAGTCCTTCAGTCGTAATATCGACTCGTGCGCGGAAAGTCGTTTCGAACGCTCTCCTCCCGACTTCTAATCGGCGATCGGTCTCGATACTGATCGACAACGAGGGACGCGCAATGTATTTTGACATCATCTCGAAGGATCGACGGCGTTGAATTCGTTAATTGTAGCGCGGCGTGGCGTCGCGCGTTTTCGAAAGTCATCGTCGCGTCACGGCCAGGAATTACAAAGTTATTCTGCATTAAGTGGCCATTCTCCTCCTCTCGCATACCTTATTAGGACTGATTACACCACAACGGCCGTCAATTCAATTTTCTCCCCCGAGGCCAGAGCCTCTTCGTCACTCCTCGAAATTCTGACGAGTCGGCGAGGAGAAAAAGAGAAAGAGAGGGAGAGAGAGAGAGAGAGAGAGAGAGGGAACTGCATCGTAACGAGCGGCTAACGAAGAGAGGACGGGCCTTCGAATCGCGTTTTCGAATGAAAGGTGTGAAACGCGTGTCTCGACCACGGATGTTCCACTCCGTTCTGTGTACGCTGGAAGCCTGATTATCGAGGCTAACCGCTCAACCGATTACCCGGACGTCATTTGTCCGAATGCCGGGGAAACACGTATGGAGGTTCGCGCGTGCGACGAGGAGCCGCTGCTTCGTTTCAAAAGGTAGGATTTTCGTACAAACGTTTCGTTTTCTTTGCAGCGTGTAGAAATCGTTGCACGCTCTCGAATATTTTGTTCGATCGCTCGATCTTTCAAATAACTTATTGTATCTTTTACCGTTGGAAGAGCATTGGAGTATCAGTATCTTTTCAATATTGCTGGAAGCATTTTTTTCCCCGTTGTGCGTAAATTTTGCGACGCAGATCGTTCGAGAAGCGTTCGAATTTTTAAGGACGCTCAAACATTAACAGAATTTGGAATTTAAAACGAAAAAAGAGAGAGAGGGAGATAATAACGTGAGTTTATAAATATTCATAAATTAAATGACGTCCATCTATAACAAACAACGAGTAATTACAACGTGAATAATTGCGATAAAAGGGAAACGAATAATTATACAGAAATTGAACTCTCAAAGGGATCGTTGCAATTACAAAACGCGTTCGATGTAACACTCGCGGTGTAAAACGCTTCGGCTCTCTTTGTTCGCGAAGCTCCCGCCGCGGTCCAGGTCCATCGAGACCGCATTAATCTTCGGTGAATAACAAGTTTTTGCGCGGCTTGAACGTGTAACAATTCCCCGCAAGTGCTTGAAAATGCTCCGCGAAAAATTTCCAATGGCACGCCGTTCGAGCCGTTCGATCGACCAAGGAGAGGAATTAATCAACGTTGTTGAATCAAGACGAGCAAATGGTAAAAGGGCAGAGGCAAGAAAGAAAAGAATAACAACGGAAGAGAGCCACTATTTAATTCGACGAAAGCATTTTCATTCGTCTTGAAATGTGCGCAAACAGCGATCCCATAAATACCGTTTCGACGTTTGCAGCTGTTTAAAAGTGATTTTTAACCCTCGGTTTGGTCAACAGTGTACGCAAAGGCAAATTTTACTAGTTACAATTTTAGTTACTGTTATTAGCGGATATTTGTGACCAGATTCGTACTTTGAAAGTGAACAAAATTTAGAAAAACGATAGAAATGGAAAATTTACATTTCCACTGTTTTACACATTTAATTACATAAAAATCCGCAGTGTACTTATTAGTTTCCCAGAGTTAAGAAAATGGCTCGTAAAATTTCGCCGATTACACTCGTGCGCGTAGGTGTTCGTAAATCAATTCGATCGGTCCAAGTCGTTCCGTATTATTAACCTTTTCGCGACTGCATTGGATCTCTCCTCTCATTGGATCAGAGACATCTGTTGATAATTTTTCTCCATCGACAAACGGTCGCGTGAATATTTGAATATTTCGCCGAGGGTTGATTGAAACTCGTCCCGTATTTTCCCGCGGAAATAATTAAGCATTCGTTAATATTTCGGCGCAAAATCGACCGCCGCAATTTGTTAATATCCCCTCGCGGATTTATCACGCGCATTTTAATATTTCCGTGGCGCAACGATTGGCCGGGTGGTTAATACCGGATACCGGCGGCGAGTATATTCGATCGAAACGAAAGGACCATCCGGCCGCCTGGATTTTCCCGCAAACATTCACGTCGAATTTTGTTGGCGCTTTAAATATTTCCTTTTGCGAGTACGAGGCAACTGCAATTTGGTTACCTCGTGCCGCGAAATAAATATATCGATCGGTCCAGTCGTCGACGTCTCGCTCATTACGATTTATCAAATCTTTCCTTGTTGTTATCGTGGCGGTCGTACATTACGTTCTATACACGTAGCGAAGAACTCGCGCTCTCGTTCGTAAGCGTTGGAGCACCTACTCGCGCACAGCGAGATAAATCTTAGAAATCTTATTAACGGTATTCAAATTGTATTTGTTGGAAGGAAGAGAGAAGTATGTTATTATGAAAAGTTTGTTGTTACGAATGAATTTGCAGCTCTTCAAAAATGAAAATTCTGTAGAAACAGATAAACTTCTCTAAATTTCATTTGTTTATTATTTTCATACATTTCGCCACAGATCAATCATTCTCTTGGTTATTTGACCCAGTGATATTTTTTACACTCATGTTCGCGCGAATATCCCTGGATTTTACCTACGTACGTTTCGTTCCGAAAGACCGCGAATACAGGGGATGGTTAATAAAGATGATCGACGACGTTTAATTGGTATTTGCGGAGAAGATGACCTGAACAACGCCGCGTCAATCGAGAGCGCGTAAATGTTTATTCTACCTGAACGAACAATTACATTTGGGACGCTTGCGCTCGAATCAAGATTGTTTTTTTCTCGCCGAGACACGCTGATTTGTAGCTTCTTCGTTTCTCGGATGTATTCAAATGTCCTTTGACATTCGAAATGAAAAACTTGGATGGAATTTTGGACGTTGACGGGACGTTGTTACAATTCGTCCCTTCCCCGTCTAAACGTTTCGAACGAAACCACGGCCGGCTGCGATCGTCCGAGTCGTACTCGATACTGGAGCGATTAAATGAAAAACAAGAGGAGAAAGGAAGGCGAGACGAAACGAGAGGAGATGGGACGAGGAATGGGGAGAGAGTGGGTGCAGAGAGTGGCTGAAGGAAAAACGGCGACGACGCTTAATTCGCAGAAAAGGCCACTTATTAGCCGGTAGACGCCTTCCATCCGGGAGAGCACTCGTGAACGTCGCGACTATCGCTCCAATTGTCGAAGACAAAGGGGGCGTAAAGGGCGCGCGAGCTGTTAGAGGCAAAGGGCGCACGGTCGATGCTCTCCGAATAAAACGGACCATTTGGCAAGTGCGAGAGGGTAAGGGCGAGAGAGCGAAGGGTAAATATGCAAGAGCGGCCGTGGGTCGAGGCTTGCCTTACCGGCAACCGGGAGAGCGCGCGCAACAGGGACGGGCATAGATAAATAAAGGGGGTTGGAAGAAGAGAGACGTAGCTAGAGACGCGAAACGACGGAACTAACTTTGAGAAGCCAGCTTTCTGGCTGCTCCCGCAGTTGTGTTATTACAGGCAACCCTAACTTCACTCTCTCTCTCTCGCTCTCTCTCGCTCTCTTTGTCTCTTTCTCTTGCGTCGAAATATGTATTAGCGCCAGAGCGTTAGATTCTTTGAAATTGCCACATTCTCGTACGCGTCACAAGTATCGCGGTTCGTTTTAAAATTATTTAAAAACTATTGTCCGAGTTTATAAGAATTTCGCGAGTTCTTGGCTGTGAGAAGAAAATAAAAATCGAAATAATTTGTTGGAAAAACCCGTGACATTTCATACTCTCGGTCACAAGTATCGCGATGCTTACAGCGTTTAGCGAGGTTTAGGTTAGGTTAGGTTTAGGTTAGGTTCTAAAATTATTTAAAAACTATTATCTAGCTTGGAACTACTGTCTGCGTAAGTGCAGCTAGAGATTGTAGAATTTCACGAGTCTTGGCTGCGTGAGTACAATAACGTGACGATAAATATAATTTTCGAATAATTCCTTTAACTCGAAAAAAAAAAAAATAATAAAAAGGAAAAGAAATAGTTTTCGCAAACTCTCGCATCGTCGCGTCTTTCTAAGATTCGAACCATTATTGTCAGATTTCGTATAAAATCGGAATATAAAGAGAGAGAGGGGGGAGGGGAGGGACGGATAAGAAGTCGAAAGGGTTGAAATTTGATAATTTAAACGATCGTTATTAAATTTCGTATAAAATCAGAGGGTGTCTTCATATCTTACGAACGCGTAGGGCAGAGAGAAAGAGACGGAAAAGAGGTTGAGAGGGTTGAGAGCAAAAGCTAGCGACGTTGAGGGTGGCTGCCGAGGAAATTTCCTTCGATTTCCAACGGAAGTGGTGGCTGGCTGGCTAATTTATTATCGGTGGATTGCGTGCGCAGCCGGGTTCCAATTATATCTCGACATCGGCGCGGGGGAAAAGCCTCGGGAAACCTTATAAATACGAAATTTCGAGCGCAGTTCTCGTAGAGCAGAGCAGAGCAGCGGAGGGGGGGGGAGGGTTGCGGATAGGGGAAAGGATCGGTGACGGTATTTCGTGAAAATTCCGGCTTAAAATTATCGTACAATCGGGAATTTCGTGAGGGTGCACCGATGTAAGTATACAACGACGACGACGACGACGACGACGACGAGGACGAGGACGACGACAACGACGGTGGAAGCAGAAATTCTTAACGTGCCGTCGTAAGACACGTATCGTTTCAATATCGCGAAATCCGTCGACCGGATTTTCATTGACCGGCGCCGCCGATTCGGTCTGCTACGATGTTCGTTCGATAATTAAATTTCCTTGGGAATTATCGAATACGGATAATAAAGTACGACGGGGAGACTCGACGTGCCTCCGAGGAAATAAACTTAGCCCCGCGGGCTAACACGAGCAGAAAGGGGGTGGGAGAGGAAGCATGCAGGCATTCGATACGATATTAATCGGACGCTTTCGGCGTTCATTCTTTGTCGTCGTTTATCCAAGTAAATTTATTCTTCGTATTTGCCCCAATTCTCCCCTCCTTGGAAGTTTTTATGAAAAACGGGGCGTTCCACTCGATCCAAATCGATCATTTCCCCGACATCGACGTCGGAGATCTTTAACTGAGAGCTGGTTTTTTTTTTTTCTTTTTTCCTTTCCATTGAGAAAGCAAAGTATGCGTTGTTCAAGTCTGGAATTTTCCGTTCTACTTGCACTGTCGTTTCGCCCTCTCCAAGTTTCAGAAATTAGACGAATTCATCTGAACCTTCGAAATTTTTATTTTTCTCCCGCACGTCCCGAACGTAAAAGCAACGAGACTCTTCTGGAACGATTCCTCGTGGTAGCCAGAGACTTTTCGTTCGGTCCACTGAAAAAACAGTGTTCAATTCCGAATATCGATGGAATAAATTCGAGTTAAACGGCGCGGTAACCAGTCGACGAACCTGCAACGAAACGAACGAAATTCCATTTCGGCAACGCGACGAGAATCCAGGCGCAGAGTATATATACGTGTATATATATATATATATGCAGGAAGAGAGGAAAAAGAGCGAGAGTCGATGACGGTAGAATCGGTGAATCCACTCGAGGAGGATCCTTGTGAAGTGAATGGAAGCCGAAAAGCCGGGTGGCGCGCAGACCCCCATAACCCATGTCTAATCCGAGTTCGTCTCGGCCGCTCACGGAGCATCTCTCACGGAGTTTGTGCTTTTGCCTGTTCGTAGCAGGACCAGACGGAGATTCCAGTCAGTGGCAGATCGCTGGCACAGTCAGTTTTCCACGACGGGGATCGGCCATCTAAATCGTACCGTTTTCCTTTTTCGGAGATCTGCACGGAATGGCCGATCCACGCTGCCGATCGAGCAGCTGCTCTTTGACGACGCGTCTTTTCTTCTCGCCCCCCCCCCCTTTTTTTCGTATTTTTCAATCGCGTATTTGGCAATTTCGAAATTTGGAAGATCCGCGTGTTCAACCTGTTTACATCGTCAGCGGAACATTTATATTTCTGAACAGTTGCGTTATTTTCGAGACTATTATTTTCAAAAAGACAAAAGGAATTCGCGTCTTCGAGGAAAATTAACCGAAGAAATTATCGAAAATGATATAAAAAAAAAAAAAAACAAAGATACCAAAGAAAATACGAAAAGTTACAAAATGCTCGTTATTGCCACCAAGGTTTACTGCGTTAGTAGTACGTTCGCATTTAATTGCAAAGTAAGTTCACAGTCCAGTGCCGTGATATTACACGCGTCACTGAATAATCAGAAGCCAAACTCGACTATCGTGCAAATCTGAAAGACGAAAGTCTAATTTATTCTTTCCACCGGATATTCTATTCACCGGATATCACGGTGCAGGCCGATGCTGTTTGTTCTTGGGAGTGTTTCTCGCGGCTGTTCGCAGGCTGGCTGGTCTCGTTTCCCCGGTGCGGCCGAGATTCCGTGTTTCATCGCGTCTCGTCACGTCGCGGAGGTTTTAATTATTCCACGGGAACGGGAACAAGCGGCAACTGCTAACGAGATGGCCCGATAACGCAAATTAGATGGCATGCCAGATCGCTTATTAAAGGACAGGCTTATTAGAAAGCCTCCGTCCTCCTCTTTTCTTCTTCTCCTCCTTTCATTTGCCGTTCGTCTCGAGAGAAAAAGAGGAAGAGAAAAGGAAAACTGCGGATAGAAAACGTGCGGCGGAATACATTTTTGTCGGGTTATTTCGAGGAGGGAAGAAACCTCGTTACGGTGAAGGGTCGAGGGACTCGTCGATACGTTTCCCATCGGGAAATGCGCGGCGCCCGTAATGAAATCGAGAACTCGATTAAACATCGCCCGAACCTGACGCAAGTACCTTACTCCGAGCATATTCCTCCGAGCATCCGCATCCGCCGAACAAACCGACTAGCCGGTAAAGGAAATTTTACGAGCCTTTTAGGAAATTCACGTTGGGGAGGGAACGCGGAAGAGAAGGCCGGCAGCGTGCCTTTGCTCGTTTTCTGATAAGCCTTTGGACTTTGGAATTTATAATCGTTGCCCGTTGACAGTGTCGGTTTGCCGTACGAACGCCCCTCGCGAAAGAAGCGAGGATACTTTCGAGAGAGTTTGAAACAAACAACGATAGAATAACTGTGTAAAACGTTTCTTTGCGGGAGAATATTCATCCGAAGGTTTGTTTCTCTTTCATAAAATATGCTTCCGATCTCCAGTTACTATTTATATAGGGGCATGTTGTAATTTATGACTATGGATGTCGTAATTAAACGACCGTCGTTTGCGGGCTACAGTTGAAAAAGTACACGCCTGACGTGAAAATTTCGAGTACATTTTTTGTAAAAATACCGTTGCATCCGTTTGAAAATAAAATTAGGAATTGAAAGAAGACGATTTCTCTGCGTTTTTTGAACGCCTTCGATTTATTACTTGCGTTTGATCGACACCTTGAATACCTGATGAGAAGATTCGAACGTGCATTAAAAAAAAAATATTACGCTTTCGAGTACATTTTGTAAAATACCGTTGCGTCCGTTTGAAAATAAAATTAGGAATTAAAGAAGACGATTTCTCTGCGTTTTTTGGACGCCTTCGATTTATTGTTTGCGTTTGATCGACAGCTTTCATCCACGGGGCTGATGAAACTCGAGTATCGCGTCACGTCGCGCTTGGAAAGATCAGGAACAAAATGTTTGCCGATTTACGTCTCCGGAGCTCGAGCGATGTTTGCTCGTGCTCTCCGGGCGATTTTCAGATTTCACCTCGGTCTATGGATCTGCGGAGATTGTATGCTTTTCCCTCGAACGGGAGGCGCGCAGCTTTCGCGATGGTGCTCGGTCATTCTGTGGGAAAAACGTGCAGCGATTCGTCAAGGATCGCAGGGAACACGTGTTCCGATCCGTGACCAATTTAACCGGATACCACGGCCTAGGTTGGAGGAGCCTCTACCACCGCCGTTTCGTAGCGAGAAGGAAGGAACGTCAGTTGCACGCACGCATCTGGATCATTGTGATCCAGCTAGGTCTCTTCTGGTGGAGGTGGACGTGGAAATCGCTTCGAAATTCGGGAACCGTGACAGCGGCTCGGAGCATCCACGGGGCACAGGACTGTGCGTCGCGACGTCTTCGGATGGACATGCTGAATCATTTCCCGAGAGAAAGGTCCTTTTCTTTTCCACTTTCCATGATCTTTTGGAAATTTTGGATGTTTCGTCTTTCAAGCTGGATTTTTTAATCGAGCGGTATAACATTGGATATTCGTTAGACATTTTCGTTGCTTTCTTTTTGTTCCTATTAACATTGATATTTCGATGTGACTTCCAAGTCACGAATTTTTAAATACATACCCTCTGACTTTCCAGTCGACGAGATTTCAAAGTTTCGAAATACATCACGCAGCGGATGTGAGAATATTCTTTTTCTCTCGAAAATTGTAAAAATCCGAATTTTTTTCTTCTCTTTCTCAAAACCTCTTAAAATTTGCTGTACGATCTTCTTTCTTTATTTTATTGAATTTAGAACGTGTCGACGAAATGTTAAGGAATCGTTGTAAAGGAAGATGTTCAATTTTTTAAAATGACAGTAGATCTAGCTACTAGAGAAAATCTTTTTAACGCTTTTGCATATGTTGGATTTTTACAATTTTCCTACCCTTTTTTGGAAAAACACCAAACTCGCGATTATCAGAGTAGAAGCTTCACTGGTCATCAATTTAAATCGTCGGTCATTTTTCACCGTCGTTGCCATAGTTGCCATACTCTTCCCTGTATATTAAAAGTTTCTGCAATTTGAAAATCGCGTACGTGAAAAAAAAAAGCAAGGAGGCTCTCTCTTCCCTGTGTCGCGCCAGTGTGGAATTTGATCGTGGAACGATCCCAGTTGAACAATGTTTTCGCCGAATTCGTAGCCGCGGCGCGACTCGAATCGTCCATACGTCATAATTATACGAAGTCCTGGGACAGGACCACCCGGACGGACGACCCACCCCTATCCATTAGGCTCTATTAAATCAAAGGCAACGACCAGTGGAGCCAGGAGGGGCCGAGTGGTTATCGAGTGGAGCCTCTGGCTCGTGGTCCCGGGACCGCGAGCGATCTATCGAAACCTTTGGCGAAAATAATTGAAAGTTGCTTGCACGAGGGGGGAGTTTTCTCACGACTGCGTGATTTATCGTCACTCGCGCGGACAAGAGGCGACTCGGAGGCCCGGACGATTGTTTCCACTTTGTCTATCCCCGTGGCCTTATCGAGATCTGATGGTTAAACGATAGGTCTCTTCAGAGATTGTAGGTTTGTGCGGGAAATGAATTGTTAGGTGCAAGAGCGGTGTAATTGCGGTCAGAGAAGCTTCAACGTGTAATTCGTGAGAGAAATATTCCATCAGAGAGAGAGAGAGAGAGGAAATTTTATCCGCGATCCCGTCTTTGTGGAAACTGGGTTTCCAACACTCGACAATTTGAAAGAATTGCAAACGTGATTTCTGATTTTATAAATATTCCAACTTTTTAGCGCTGCTTTAAAGTTTTCATCGGTAGAACGCTCAAGTGAAATTTCAAAATGTTTCGTAAAAATTTGCCGCGCACTCGGAAACTCTGGAAACGTCGCGTATCTGTGCAAGAAATTGCGCAAAACATCACTTTAACGATTAATAAAAACGGAAATTAATTAGAAAAATTCCATAATCACGTAGCTCTCCGTTCGCGTAATAATTCAGTGGTTCGACTGAATGCTCCTCCGTCGAACAACATCCGGCAACTTTCGAAACGCGTTATTCCGCGAGATTGCTCCGAATGGGGAAAGCGTCCCTCTTTCCGGAGAGGCAGGGGGGAAACAAGGGGAACGAGAGAGTCACCGGTGTGTCTCACGTGGCGCGCGTGGAACCTGTTAATAATTCCCGGCGCAGATTCGTCGGGACGTTATATTCCGGATTCGTTTCAGCCGGCACGGCGTCTTAATTAAATCGCTCGCCGTGAACCGACTCGCGCGATTTTTCATAAACCATGGGAAACACGAGGCGAGGCTCTCAGCCCCGCGCGGGAGCGGGAGGAGGGACACTTTAGCTTCGCCGTTATAAGGAGACGCGTCCTACAGCTGCCTCGTTCAATCGCGGAGAGCCGCTTGGAAAAGTTCCTTTGCAGGAAAGCGAGCGTTGATGCGTTCGTCCGTTTCTCCGGTGGCTTCGAAAGCAGGGACAACGCGTTGCGTGACGTGGAAATGAATTTTCAGATCTTCCGGGTCTCATTAACAAAAATTCGTTGAGGATCGTACATAGTTTATACTTTCTTGTCAGTGTAACTTGTATCATTTATGAGGATGTTAAAACAATTTTTTGAAAAGACAGTATATCAATTAGAAAAATTTTTAGTGAGAACTCTTGGTTTTTAGATACTAGCTCATCAGTATCCGGTTTGATGCAATAAGCAATACTTCACGGAGAAGGTCGTGGTCGAAATTATTCAAACGATAAAATTCTTGCTCGATTGTTCCAATTTTATTACACAATTTTATTTTATTTTATGCGACGCCTCGCGCGGAGCGGAACGTTTATCGGAGAATACAAACATAATTCCGGTGGCGAACTGTCGAATTCGAAAGCGGAAATTCCGGCTCGTCGCAATTTCGTCGATGACTCCCGATTTCGTCGAATTTCTCGCCCGAACCCGCGAGAGCCGTCGAGCACCCGGCAAAGAAGAAATACGCGAGATGCCGTGACGTCGGAGAATTTCAACGGGAAATTTTGTATAAAGAAGTGATGGAGTATTCCTCTCAGAAACTGTGAATCTTTCATTAGATTCCGAGCACCTTCCTTATTAAAGGGTTGAAACTTTCTAGTAAACTCGACTGCGTATAAGAAGGTTCGGAGGCGGCTGCTTCCTCCCTCCCTCTTCCTGAAACTTCCTCTTCCTGTTGCAAAACAAAAAGTACACAAGAAGCCCTCCCCTGCCACCCTCCCTCGGGTTACTTTAGCATTTTACACTTCTGCGAGCATACAACGCGAACGTTTCGCATCGGGGAGAATTAGTAGTATCGGGAAGTTTGTCGATATCCTCCACCCCCCTCCTCCCCTTCTCTCTGTCTCTCACGTCGAGTTTCCGTTTCGTCTTCGTGACTGCACGAGACGAGATCAACAGTTGCGAGAAAAACGCGAGAACGGCCGAAAGAAAATCCGTGCGACGCGGATGGGAAGAACGTGCCAGGTTTACCTGAGCCACCTGATTAGAAGCGAACGACCGTCTCTCCCGTGTGTACAAATCGGTAGCTGCTGGCACGCTGATCGCGTTCTAAAGGTGCCAAGTCGCGCCAACTCGCAGGTAAAATTAGCGTGAACGAGCTCTCTCCGTGTACCGCAGCTGCTGGCACGTTCTCCGAAAAGCCGAGTTTCGTTCTACCCGGATGTCATATCGACAAGTCCAGATTAAACATACCGGCGCGCGCGCGCTTGTCGTTGTTGTTGTTAATTTCTTGAGGGGACACGACATCATTGTTAGCCGTGGCAAATTATCCCCCTCCTCGTTTGGCTCGTTTCTCGTAGAAATTCAGCCGATATCGCCGATCCAGGGATATATACGATCGAGGGACGATCCTGTTTTCCTGTAACGAGAGAACCCTCGTATAAATTTTCTTTTTTCTTTACTACTCGTAAACGTGTCGAAGTCATTAACGTTTAGTACAACGTAATTACACGGTACTCGTATTTTGTAACGTAATGGTTTGCGGTTGGTGTTCCCTTCAGATGGTGAATTTTACAAATTTTCGAAACAACGATGAGATTGATCCAGCGACTGCTCAAAGTTTGTGCTCGATTCTCACAAATTGTTCTCGATATTTTATAATTTGATTTGTCTCCCTTGGATTCTTTTCCCTTTCATTTAATTTCTCGAGAGATCGATGATGTCCGTTGTTTCAACTCTGAAATCGATCCTCGGCACGTCGGTTTTTCGCGATGAACGGAAAGTTGTTCCACGCGTTCCTCGTTATTTATTTCCATCGTACAGCCGCCTGTAATGAATTATAACGCGCGTTCGCACGAGAGCTCTGGAAAATTATACTCTGCCGATTTCGAGAAGGGAAATCTGCCGATATTTTTATTTGCCCCCGTGCGTAGCTTGTTAATCGACGTCGAGAAAACACGCACGGTTTATTATTATATACACCGGCATTGCGAATGCAAGTAGACTGCGGGGAATTTATACGTTCGCTAATCTCGTTAATAATAATGCCTGCCAAAGGGAATAATGTTTATTATTATAACGCGTGCATTTCCAGTAGTATTTTGTATCGCACGTTGTAAAAGCGCGGCAATATATCGTTGTTGTAAAAATAATAGGCGTGCGGTTCTCGAATATTGAGGGAGTAGAAACGATACGGTTTCACCGGTAATTGGATATATATTTTCGTATGATATTGTACAAATTCGTATGATATTACGTAATATAACGTATAATTTCGTATAATCGATGCCTCGATCAATCCTCAGTCCTCCATCGATCCTATTTTTCCGAGGGAATAATTTAACTGGTATCGTCACGTATGAGGGAACAGGGTACGTATTAACGATTCAAAGGGTCGGACGCGCTATTGTGAAGATCCAGTAAATGATAGATTGAAAGCGTCACGTGAGAAGGGCGGCCGTGATCGGTTAAATCTAAGGAAAAAATCGTAGGGATGATCGAACGATTCTTTAAATGCAACAAGTAGGTCTACAGCGATGTAGCAGTGGACGCGAAATACGAAACTCTCTGGGACTTTTGATCCTTGAAATTCTCGGAATTTCTTTGAAGTTTGGATTTTTCAGATTTTTCAGATTTTTCGTTAAATCTCCGAGTGGACCAGAGATCGAGATAAACAAAATTATGCTCCAACTCGCAAATATTTCAAGCGACGAGGATAATGAGTTTGTGCCGATTAAGAAGAAACGATCGAGTGTTTTAAATTACAATACCGAATGATTTATTTTTTTGTTTTCTGAAATGTCATTATTATTATTATTATTACTCTTTTGTGATATATTTCTATAATTTATAGCACACTGACGGGTGTACACGGTTCCTTGCCAGTTACAAAATTTGAATTCGAAGCTCAGATATCAGACGTTCGGATTCTCATCCGTCCGTGAGGCAGAACTCCCAGAACTCTGGCCGCGTCTAATCCAATTAAAGTACTCGCCTCATAAATAAACTTCTAAGCTCGTCGACTAATCACCGTTGCCACCGTTAACCGGCGCAAGTTAACTCAATCCGGGGGACGGGGGGAAAGTCCTTGGGAACAAAAGCAAGAAGAAAGCACATAATGCACCCCCGGACGAAAGGGGTTTCTCACTCTCTCACTCTCACTCTCACTCTATGTCGAGAGAGAGAGAGAGAGAGAGTACAAATGCGGCCGTCCAAGTATTTAATTGCAGGGGAAGAAGTTTCCTGGGGAAATCGCGAAGGCGAGCGCCCGTAAATCAGCGGATCAACCGCTTGGTTTCCGCGGGCACCACCGCTCCCTACCACCATTATCCCCCGTTCTAAGAAATATTTATCCGAACGGCCGCGCGCAGCCAACCAACGATCCGTCGACAGTAAATCGATGCGGCAGTTAGGCATTCCACGTCAGACCGATCGCTCGTTCGTTTCCGCCGCTAAACGCCAGTTCCGCTGTCAAATAAAAGCCTACACTACCGGCCAAAAGTTTCGATACACGCGGAAGCGCCGTGGTATAGAATTCTCGAAATTTAATTAAAGCGAACTGACTGCGATTCATAACGATTTCTTTGTCTCTCTGCTAGATCGTGAACCACAGGAAATTAAACACGGTTCGATCGAGACACGACGAGACGTTATTAACAGTGGATTTAATAACTTCAATTTAATCTCTATCCTGTTTCATATATTTCATATATTTCGCGTATTATTTGAAATGTTTTTGCACCTTAAAATTTACACTCGGAAACAAGCGTAAAATGTCTACTTCGTTATACTTTGTTATCGCTGAAAGTGATTTTGGCGGGCCTCTTCAGGTGCAACGCTGATGCAACGAAAATTAGCGATTGGTTGATTTGAGTCACGTGATTCGCGAGGGGGCGTGAGTGGCGTTGTCTGCTACCGAGCGATCGCGCCTGTAATTTGTTTCGTATCGATTCAAATGTTTGCACATCGATAACATTTTATGGCAAAATAGTCGAAACAGTCGCTTCTGGGCCTTTCAGTGAGACGAATCGTACTGGGGTGCAAGTCGTGCAATTCTTTATAACCGCGATGCAAACTTTTGACCGGCAGTGTATATTTCCGAGCGGTTTCGCGCACCGATCGAGTCGATCCATTCTTCTCGCCAAGCAATTACTAGCCGCTGCTCGTTCGCTTGCTTTTCCAACTTTGTGCGCTGTAGTTCGTGCGGTACTCCGCGGCCCGAGGAACGATCCCGTTGTCTGGCGTTGAATAAAGAAAGAACGAACAGGCGGACCGATCTGAAGACCGGCTGAAAAACTCAAAGGTCGACTAACGGCGGATAAGCGAGACAAATCGTGGCCCGGCCACGACCAGGATATTGGGAAGCGTGACGATTAACGCGGTGCCGACGCGACCAGGCCCTTTGCCAACAATCCGGCGGGAAGCGGCCAGCTCGCAGTTAAACACGCGTGAAGTCCTTTGGATCCGCGACGACAAAAGGACCACAGGAACCTTCCTTCCGACGCGTTCGTCGTCCCAGCGGTCTAAGGGAAAACTCACTGATGTAACTCGAAAATAAACGCTAGCTCGTGGAAATTTGAATTTTCTGCCGAGTTTTCTTCTCTGGTGAGTTCTTCTTGGTGATCTCGCAGTGGTTTCAAATGCCGTTAAAAACGTTTCGCTCTGGGATAAATTACACGGCGGAAAGAAGTGGATTTTGTTCCCTGGTTTCAAAGCGACGTGAAAATAATTTTCCCTGGAATTTTGGTACAAGTAACAACGACTGTTCAAACTCTCAGAAATTGTTGAAGCACCGACGAAATGATCGGTAAAAGATACCGAGGTAATCAGCGATTGATTCTCGAAATAATTTCTCACGAAATTCTCGATTAACGCGGTTTATAGCCGTAATATCTCCTCGACGTGGATTGGAACGTGGTTCTCAGATGCGTTTTCCAGTTGGGTCGCGCTGGTTTTTCCGCCGGGTCTAATCTAATTTCTCTCTCGCGAGAGAGCGTTCATAACAGGTTCCTCAAACGTTGCGCGTCGGGGCGCGCCGCGACGTTTTAATGGAAACGTCAGGTTTATTCTGCGTGGTCGAGGATTCTCGGTTGCAAGAACCGGAAGCAACCGGCGGACGAGGCGCGTTGCTAATGGGTCGCGCGCCGCCGCGACCCGCCGTTCTTATCGCGTTCGATTTTTCGCGAGCGGGCAAGAACGTTTCTCGGATCAAAGAAGAGACAGAGGCAGGACGACAAAAGGGGAGACACGGGAGGCGGTTGACGGGCGACGAGCAAAATGAAATTGATGGCGGAGACGTCGCGTTTCCGGTCTGCTTTCGGGTCGGGTCGATGGCGTAGGTCCACGTGGAAACAGAGGAGGGGCGTTCTCTCCGTTGTTGAAAAGATAAAACGGATCCGGATGGAAATTTTTCAAACGTACAGTAATTACGCTTCGTTGTAATTTTAAAATACATTTTTATCGATGAATTTTTGCGCGTGTTGAATATAGGCAAATTTCAAGTGTATGGAAGTGTTTGTAATTTATATTGTTTATTAATAATCTCATATAGAATTTACGTCACGATTTAAGGTGGTGATACTGCGTGATAATTGCCAATCCGGTGACGATTTTAGTAATAATCGCTGACGACATTAAACATGTAGCTATCGAGTTTCGTACGCGACTCTGTTTAACAGTAATAGAAACGGAAATTTGTCGGAGGTACAGCAAACCTCGGATATTAATTTATTTACCAGACAAAGTAACGTTCGCGTTCCGAAATTCCGGCTCGTATTCGTGCTTTCTGCGTGCAAACTGCGTGGGCAAGAAGTCGCAAATTCTGCGAGGCGCAAAAATAAACCACCGGCTTGAGGAGGACGCGAGCCGAGACCGCGAGTTCTCGCATAATTTAATTAAAAGTTCATTTACGAATTGCGCGATAAGTCGGGAGTTAAATCATCCGCGCAGGTGTATCGTATGCAATGGCCTGTTCGCCGGTGCTTTCCGGCTGATTTATTTCGTAGCAAACGAGCAGAAAAGAAGCTAGCGAGATTAAAAAAGGTGGCTGAGTTATGGTCTGTTGAAAATCAATTGACTACCGGAAGCTATTAACAGAGAACCCACCGCTACGATTCTCGTTTCTTTTGCACTCTGCGGGTCCCTCCTTTCCCTCTTGCGAATCTTTTTACTACGGAAACATAGAAACATTCTGCATATTCGAAAAATTTGTGAGTTTTTGTAAACGTAATTGTTCACCGTGAAGTATTGGAAATAAATTTCGATCAAGAAGAGTCCGCTGTCGGATAGCAAATTATCAATTCAGACAAGTGTAGGAAATTTTACAACTGGCTTGCACCTGACCACGCTTTAGCCAGGGAAAGAAGGGACGTCGCGTCGGCCGGCCTTTATTAATGTGTTAATACGAAGTAGTAATACAGGTAGTAATAACAGCGGAGAAATGAGTTTCTGTTATTCCGATTGACGTCAGCCGCAATTATACAAATGCAATATCCCGGCACAAAATTTCCACCATTATTTCCTGATCACGACCACTCTGGTTCGAACCACGAAGCGCCATACTCCAATGTCACATTTGCAAACTACATCCATATTAATAGTTCTCCGCTATTTCCATCACTTTGGAAATCTTATCAATACGTTCAGTTCTATAATTCAGTTTAAAATCTTGAATTATAGAAAATTCTATGAGAGTATACCTGCGCCGAATTTGAGTTTAATCGTTTATTTGATTCACTACTTGAATTCTATCGTATATAAAAATACCGCAGACGCTCTCGATGTTCCTTTCAAATTCGTTCCTTTTCGTTATTAAACCAGAGTTCACTCAAGTACCTCTCTGCGTCCCTGAACAAACTTCACGACGATTTCGCCGTGATAGATCGTAACGTATTCGTTGGACGTGCAACAAATCGTCATTGAGTCGACACGCGCGGCAGCACTGATCCGCGGAAAAGGGGATGAACGGAATGGTAAAAAACGAAACGGAAACAACGAAATTCCATTGGCACGGCGATTAACGCGTATCGTGTTTCGAGGGGTTCCATGTACGTACGAGGCCGTGCCGCGTCTAAAAATCGAGGGAACCGGCGAAGAAAGCATTCTAAGAACCGCGTAAAAACGCGTGACGTCCCAGCGATCTACCTATGCCGCAGGGGACCACCCGCACGCAACCTGTACGTCACTTTCTTTTCTTTGCCTCCCACCTTCTCCTCCCCCTTTTTCCTCCTTCTTCCCCTCCTCCCTTCTTTTCACCTTTTTATTCCCCCTCTCCATCACATCTGCACTTGGTCTCGCTTCGCCTCGTTCGTCCCTCCGTTCGCCACCAGCTCTCTTCTTCTTCTTCCTCTTCTTCTTCTTTTGCTGCTGATGCTGAAGTTGTTTCTACGCTGTATGTCTACAAAAAGTGCACATGATTTGAAAATGTGTAACGAAGCTTTCGTAACGATAAGGGAGAGATGAAATCCGCTTCGTGAAAAGTGGATTTACGCTACTTTGATTTTCCACAATCCAGTCGTTATCCACGTTCTGGTATATGCGAGTTTTTAAAACCGTCTCTTTAGTTGGAGAAACAGAGCCAATTGTACATTTCAAAACTCTCGCAGTCCAGTGATAGTAATTTATACGAAATTCAAAGTATATCATAACGTGGAAGACGTTCAAAATCTTTCAAACAATCTTTTATACAGCAGGGATTATCAAAAATTCGTCCGATGGAATTCTTCCTGCGGCACGAGTTCCCCTGCTTCTCTTCATCCTTCCCCTCCTCCTCTTTTTCTTCCCTCCAGTTCTCGTTCGTCTCTTTTCTTCTTCTTTGCTCTTGCACATAATTTCTCTACCCCTCCGATCGGCCCCGGTCCCCCTTTTGCGGATTTACGAGTTGACCAGACTTTACAAATGGCCACGGTGTTCTTTTCTGGGGCAACGTGTCGCACGTGGTTCCTCCTTTTTCGAGGGAGTCGTGTTTCCACGACGACTGTCTGTTCCCGCGCGCGCGCGCGCCGATGCAGCACGAGATACGAACGAGATAATAGAAAATGGGTAAGAATATATCGCCTCGTAAAGCAGCATCAGAGATATATAGCATATAAGAGAAGGGGGGGGGGCTTGTGTCTTTTTTCGGCTGTTCGCTCGATATCCGAGACGCGTCGCGAACTCGCGTCGTATATCCGGAGATTCGATCGACGCAAGCCTCGTTTCTCTCTTCATCTTCGTTGGAACTTGCTCGAGATGATTTTATCGCTGAAAGTGATTTTAGCGGGGGTAACCCGAAAAGAAAATCGGGCCTCTTCAGGTGCAACGCTGATGCAACGAAAATTAGCGATTGGTTGATCTGGGTCACGTGATTCGCGAGGGGGCGTGGAGTAGACCTCGAGTAACAGTGGCGTTGTCTGGTACTGAGCGATCGCGCCTGTAATTTGTTCTCCGTGTAATTTGTAGAATTATAACGAAACGTCAAAAATTGTCAGAAAATGAGTGCAGGTCAGAGTGAATAATACGTATTGATCAATAAATATGAAATATTTTTGTTACTGGCGATACAAAGCACTTTAAAAGTATCAAATGATTTATTTGCATATGTAATTATCAGTCGCCAGATTTTAGGTTGTGGAATCGACGATTCAAAGTTCTCGGAGCAAATACCGGATAAATGTTAATTCGCAGGTCGTTCATGCGTTAGTTTCGCTATTAACTTTGGCTCGTGTGTTTGCCTCGCTTTTGCCTGATGCAGGATATTAATGTTTTTTTTGTTCGGCGATTATTGTTGTTGTTGTTGTTGTTGTTGTTGTTTGTAACGTAGTTTGACGTTTTAATGACGAAATGGGTTCGATAATTATGTAGAATAGTTGAAATCTCCTTACGAAAATTGGCGTTATTATCTGTAATGTGATTGGGCTATTTTAATGGATATCTACATGATTGTTATTACAACCTATATTATATTTGGATACTGCAACGACAATTATACACAAAGTAGTCTGAATTATTTATTCATCGTTCTAGCCCTCATTTAGTTACGAATCGTTTCGTTCTAATTAATTCGAGAGTATCTCGTTTCATCATTATTGTTTATAATAGCCAAAATAGGGAAATGCAAATTAAAATTACTTAATTCGAGTCTGATCTAATGATCTGGCATAATTTTAAACAAAATATTCATTCAGAGACGAACTTGCAGTGACGATATTTTTTTTATTCTACGAATGTTTGAAGCAAGTGTCAACTTCTTTCCAACATCGTGTGATTAATTTATCACGATACAATTATTAAGATGCGATTAATGCAACGAATGATGACTGATTTACAGTCACAGTTTTATTCGTGCGATTTCGCGTCGTCTTGTAGCACTTTCAACAAACTGCCCAAAGAGTTGTTCCTTGTTTAGAGACGTTAAAAGAAGAAAGTATATTACCAAAGAAGAGCTGTTTAAGAGCTGTCTACACGTGCAATTTCCATCAATCGTGATTCTGTGGTTCTCGCTACGATCATTAAAGAGAGAGGTTGGTTTTTTCATCAGGCGTCATCAACATTCGAAAACCAGATAATCAGATTCTAACGTAATCACAACTAGACCGCGAGTTTTTATGCAAAATACGACGAAAGAAAAAGCCCAGGCAGAGACTTTGCTTCGAAATGTTACAACAAGTATTTGATTTCGAATATTTCCCATCGCGAACACGATAAACACTCGCTTTGAATATAAAGTACGACTTTTCTTTATCCTGAAATTTCCCCGAGAAGTGTAAATGACAGGGAAGGAGTGCTCGAAAAAATATTTTCGATGCCGATTTCGATCGTTATAATTCCGCGGACTTTCATTTCACGCCCAGGCCAACAAATGTCCCATGGCACAGCTGTTTTTGACAAATCTAGCAATCGTATTTCATCCCCCCCCGATGGCGGAACTTCACCGGTCCGAGTCATCGGCTGCCTCGTGTTCCACCGTTTTCCGACCGAGCGCGGCGAGTTTCCGTGATTTTTTCCTTCCGTCGTGTCGTCCCAAATGCACGCGTGCCAGGAGAGAAAGAGAAAGAGATCTGATCGCCTCGTTTAACGAGGAGACAGACGGTGCCGACAGGGCTGAGCGTCGATACGGGGACCACAAGCCACGGGGTCCACAAAACACGCTGCACGGCAAAGTTATACAACTTGTCAGGCAAAAGCGAGGCAAAAAGAGTAATGTCGTGCAACGAGGTCCGATATTTCCTGCATGTTCGTCATGTAGTGCAGACACAGTTCAGACCGAGTTGTAACTAAATGTTGTGCAATATAACAAAACGTCGTTACTCAATTTGTCTCGTTGCACGGCGCGGACCTGATTCGAGTCGTGCAAGGTGTTGTTTAGCTCAAGTTTTTCAACAATTGACCAACTGATTTTTCAAAATATGAAAAATAGCTTGCGATTGAAAATGCATGCAACGTAGTTTCACGTAGGTTTAGGTTAGGTTTGAACTTCTTCTTTGAACTTCTTATTTAAATTCTTGTTCGAGTCACAGTGTTTCATTACATCGCCAATACGGGTATTAATTTGCTCTTCGAGATCGATATCGGAAAGAGACGTAATTGCGATATTTGACGAAAGATAAAATTGTAACTCGGGATTTTTCGGCAAAGTTGCAATTCCCTCTTCTTCCCGACAAATAATTATATCTCAGAGTAACAAAATTCTATATCATTAATTTGATTAACCTCGCTTCCCAATTTCACGTTGTTCCTTCTCGCAGGCCGTCATCTCTCCTCAATTTGTCCACTTAATCGCAACTCGTTTAATTCGCCGCTCTGTCTCTCTCTAGTCTCCTCTTTTGAAGAAATCCCAAGATTGATTGCAACGTTGATTACGAGAACTTGATACGTCGTCTTTTTAACCTACATAATTACATAATCACGTTAATTATGTGATTATGCGCGCGCGCGCGCGCGCAACGAGACTATACACAAGCTTCTAGTATTAAAACGAAGTAGCCTCTGGAGTAGTACAGCGACCTTAATAGATAACATTATACTCAAGTGCATTCTGATGATCCATCCGGGTGGTCCATCCCTTCAACGGTTGATTTCATTCTTCGTTGACGTTCCCTCGGACGAGAGTAAAGAGGTGGTTCCTCGAGTGGTCCTTTGTTAAGGTTTACACGAAGATCAGCGTGATAAATTCCGATTACACGATCCGCGACAGTCATCTTCAAAGGGAAGGAACCACCGACCAAAGGAGAGAGAAAGAGAATTCGATTTTGACAATCGCGCGTCTTCAGCAATTTCGTTTCGAAAAGAAGAAAGAATCGCATCGCACGAGAAATTCAAATAATAATTCACATGTTACCGAAATGTTATTATTGTCAAGTGGAACAAGAATCCTTAAGAAAAATATTCAGGCGTCATTTTCGGGATAGAACGTGAAATTACGCACAAAGGCGTAAGGTCTAATTACAAACGTGCGTTTGCAAATTTATTTCCCGGGGATTTGCCGGGAGGATCGGCGTGATAAATTTCGATTACGTGGTCGCGGCGACCTTCTGTTGTTAAACTTTGAGAGAGAAGGAAGGAGCGAAGAAGAAAAGGGTTGAGACTTCTTCCGCCACGGTGGCGCACAGGCTCGTCGCGGTGACCGGAATAATTAGGATCAACGAAAAGAAAATATCTAAGCGCGTCACGTAACCTGCCGTTTCGAAAGAGGGGGCTGCCCCTTTAGCAGAAACGTATTCACAACGGTGGGGTGGTCCGAGCGTGCGGTAAGAGTCAAAAGACATTACCACAAAAGGCCGCGGAAACGGTCCCCCTCGAGGAAAGGGGGAACAGAAACCTCCGGTCCTTCCGCTCACAATTAGGAAGCCGGATTAGTATAACGAGTTTTCCTGCCGTTTACGTCCGAGATGCGTCGCCCCGAGACTTCTAAATGCCGGGCCGGGAAAACCGCGTTAAGCTTACACGTAGCCGCGACCCTCTTTCGCTCGAAATCAAGAAGACACTTTCCTCCAGCTTCATCTTTCGCGCTGCGACGAAATTTCTCTCTCCTCGCCGTTCGTAAGAGCGAATCTTCTTACACGGCGGATATTTTGGAATATCGTGCGTTAAAGCGTTTCGGGGAGGAAGCCGATTTGTCAGAAACGAAACGTTTCTCTTTGAATATGAAATTAGACTAGCTTCTTAGACGAAGAAATCAAGTTTATTCGCTAATAAGTTTTTACTTCTCTCCTTTTAACTAGTGTTTGGAAAATACTACTCGGGGAAATGAAATTTCTTCTCGTGGAATACTTTTCCCAGAATATTCCCGAGTATTTTCGTTTCGTCTCAGTCTGTTTGCCTACAAAATAAATTTCAAACTTTAATTAAAACTGAATTGATCAAGCACGAAACGTGAAAGACAGTATTCCCCGTTCGTCGCTCTATCCATATTTCCAAACGAGTACAAACTATTTTATACCCTGTCGAATACCTAAAATTTTCTTTCAAAAAACGAGTAGAGCAGAGAACGAAACTACGAAAAGAAAGAAAGAAAGAAAGAAAGGAAGGAAGGAAGGAAGGAAGGAAGAAAAATTCGAACCGTTGCCGTTTCGACGTCCGCGAAATATTCAACTCTTCGTCAGAGGCCGAGAGAACACCTTCCTCTTGAAAATACCCGGCCGTCCAACGCTGGAACAGTAAAGAACAAGGTAAAGGAACGAGGTTTCCGCGTAAACTCGCTTGACCTGCCGGGCGTGCAAGACCCCAGACAAGTGTCCCCAATTTTTATCGACACCCCTCGTGTCGTGTGTTGCGCTCTCAGCAACGGCCGGACAAAGAGAGAAACACGCCGCGAACTTTATACACACCTCGTACCTCTCCGTTGAATCTCCGTGGAATCTACACTTCCGAGCTGGCTCTTAACTCGCATTGTTCCACCCCGCGCAAAGGACGTAATGACCGGACGTGGTGCTCACGAAGAACGCCTAATATTAGTGTTTCGACCGGGATAATACGTACAATGTCCGTGGCAAAGTACAACGTACAGCGAAGTACAGTGTCGCGTCCCATTGAAATTGATCGGTTCGTCGAATCGTAGGACTTTCATTTTCAGGACGGTGAAAACAGGCTGTACACGCCGTCACCGGCGAAACGCGAACGATATGGAAGGATCGTGGGCAGGGATGTGTAATGGTCACGGCCGCTGTTTCGTACGCTGCAAGGGAAGATGCCGATCGTCTTTCTTTCCTTCGTTCTCGCTCCTCTTCTTTCATTCGCGATCGGTTCAATTATTTCCAGAGTTGTAACTCGAAAATTGTAGCTCGTGTAGTTTGCGCATCGCTGACGGTAAAATTTAGAATCGCACGAATTTTCGAACGAAGCAGACAACTCTGTCAGAACGCGTTGTACCCATAGTGCAATTTTCTATAAAAAAAATCTTTGCTCGACTAGATCGTGAAACTTTTATCGTTTCACGCTTTCAACGTGTACGCGTATTGTACTCTCCAGAATTCTACCTTGGAACCTCAACAACGAATCGTCCCGCACAATTTTACAAATTTTGAAATTTTCTACAAACGCTCAACTGGATCGTGAAACTTTCACTCTACGCATTCGGTGCGTGTTTGTATTATTATTATTATCTTACGAATTATCAAACCTCGCCATCTTCCTTTCTCGCTCGGAAGGAAGATTCTGAAAATTTTGATTCTAACTCGACGATCGGAAACTGCACGCTCGACAACGTCCTCACGTCAGCGTGAGATAAACACGTAGAGCAGAAACACGGACGAGGGACGTAATAGCAAGGGGTGGCGTTTTATACGGTGCACACGCTGCAAGGGAAGATGCTGATCGTCTAACCATTTTCCTCCTCCTCTTCTTCTTCCTTTTCTTCTTCTTTCTCGGTCGACGTTGTCCTTTCCTCTCCGTCGAGGCAGCTTTCAGCGGCGGCGGCCATAACAGCAATTTCCACTATGGCTTTTTTTTTCACCAGCGGAGACCAACCACGACGGTCGACGGTGCCTACGGTAGCCGCCGTAGGAGACGGCCGCATGAAAATGTAAGCCGGATCCGGACTGAACGGCAACAGGGGGAAGAAAAAGGGGACTTTGGTCGGTCGCGGAGGAGCCGGCACGCGCATCGACGCGTATCGACGAAATACCGGAAAAACCGCGGCAATCTCGCGGATTGTTCGCCTGCTCTCGAGTCACCCTCGCGAACGAGATTTCCTGCTGTTTTTGCTCGCGATTCCTTCGCACCGCGACCTGAAACGACGTTGGCTTTCGAGTGCTCGCAGCGACGACGCGTTGTTTGCGTTTTGTGAAAATTTCGCAGGAAAGAGTACGAGGATCAACGGAACGGAATTATTCATCTTTCGGAAAATTAAATTCGAGTATGTTTATCGAAGGTACGTGGCGCAGCGGAGCGAGCTTCGGCGATCTTTGCGGAATCACAGATATTTCATTTCGATGATATCGGAAAAATTGGTAAAATTTAAAACTCCGGCTCGGAGGTTCTATCTCGGGTAGGAGGTATTAATAACGCGAACGTTTTATTGATTGGAAAGCAGGGGAAAGGAGAACGCGCGGTATAATGCCGGATAAATTTGTATTCTTACAGCGTATTGCATATTCATATTCATAATTACCGCGCGATGATTTGTGCATTTGCGAGAAATTTTAATTGGCGAGAATCGGCGTAACAATGCGCGAAAATATGCGGGATATCGCGGGGTAGGGCGGTTCTCGCGATATTTAAACGCGAAACAAATCAAGAGCGTTGTCGCAGGAACGATCCGCGGGTCGTTTGCAATCCTGCTCGATACAGGAGCGCAATCTCTTTTCAAAGCGCAAGTTCGTGAAACGTACCGATTCAAGAAGAACTCTCGTTCTCTGCTTCGTCACTTTCTTCTTCTTCGCCCTTCGAACTTTTGCCAAACTTCCGGACGGTTTAGAACGAAAGAGAGAGAGAGAGAGAGAGAGAGAGAGAGAGAGAGAGAGAGGTCCGATAGAAAAATAGAAAAGTCCGGCGAGCGAAAGAAAGATTCGAAAGACTCGAGCAGATCGAGGGGCCAGAGACTGCTCCGGTTAAAAATGGCTCCGGCCGGCGCGAAAGTGCACGGACCGTGCGGTGGTAACCGGGGTGGTGGAGGATCGTGCACGGCAAATACGAAAGAATGGCAGGGGCCTCGCTAAAAGGGCGAACGCATCTCGGAGAGGAGGGAAGGTTGGCAGAGTCGTTAGGTGCCCCGGGCCACGGCCGCCATATTTTATTACTTAAACGGCATGCCGGGTAGGTTGTTTGTTGGTTAAACAAGGAATTAATGCCGCGGTAATCTGTCATTATGGATACTCGTGCAGGAGGACCCCGTGGTTGCATGCTGTTCTCCTCCTCTTCGATCCTCTTCCTTTTTCTTCTCTCTCTCTCTCTCTCTCTCTCTCACTTGTTAACCCACTGTGTTTCGCCCTGCTCCGCATAATTTCCAATTGGCTCCTTCGAAAACGAGAAGGATAAAAAAGCAAGGAAGAAGAAAAAGGGTAAAGACAGAGAGAGAGAGAGAGAGAAGACGAGGAGAGGGAACCAGGTGGTTGAAGAGACCAAGGGAGAGAGAGAGAATCGAGAGCTGATGTTGCACACCACGTCGACCGGTTGATACGCGCACGAAGTGTGTCATTCGTGCGCGACGCCATCGGCGATCCATCATCGAAAATGCCAGAGAATGAATAATGGACGAATCAATGTTGCTCGTTCCGGCCCGAACTACGGCCGCCGGACTTTTCGACCGAGTCGTCTACGAACGAGTCGCCCCGCGAGCGTCCCGGCACTGCGTATCGTACCAGCTTCCGCGAACTTTCCGATCGATCTCGATGCGGATGCTGACGGAAATTGCTGCCTCTTTAACCGTGAATTTTTACGTCGACGTTGCCTCGTTTTCCACGAATTTCGGATATCTCTGCTGTTTCTTCCGATATCTTACTTTGCGAGAAATTTTCACTCGAATTTCAGAACGTCTAGATTTGGAATTTTCGTTCGTGTAAATCGCGAAATTAAGAAACGAGTAATCGGACGAAAGAAATCTAGTAATCGATCAACGTGTCGCGATAAAAGTGGCAATTTTTAGAAATACTTTCACCAACCTTGATCAAAATCGTTTCAAAATTGTCCAGATTTGAAATTGACTAGTAACAAGAAGTGGATATTAATCGCGAGATATTAAGAAATGAATAATCAGACGAGAGAAACGTAGTCATCGGTAACTCGTAGCGATCGTTGATTCCACCAAATCACGGCAAATCGGCGACTAGTTAGAGCGATGGAAGTAGCAATTTTCCAAGCAAACGCGCTTCGAGTAGTCCGCGGCAACAACGCCACACGATCCGGGAATTGAATAACACGAAGAGGCTCTCGGTTATATATGGAATGGATAGCCGATTATTATCGCGATATAGCATCCGTCGAGAAGTCTGGTAATTGGCGGGAGGAAGCGTAATCGCGGCGTTAACACCGCTTTCGACAAATACCCCGGCCACGGTTTCTATCGTGGCTTTCAACGAGATCGATCGAAACCCCCATCCCCCTCTCTCTCGCAGCGCGTAATCCTGAAATTTGTGATTCATTCAACCTGCTGCTGCTGCTGCTGTTGCTGCTGCTGCCGCCCGATCGTTTCATTATTCATCCAGCCCTTTGTAGAATCGCTTCTCTCTCTCTCCGGCGATCCTGGCTTCCGACGATCTCGATAATTCTCGGGTGCCGGTTATTGCTATGGTGTTTGATTGGCACGTAAGACGCACGAAAGTTCATCCCCGCGCCGCGATGGGTAAAGTGAAACACTTTAGAAACGAGCCGCGATCACGATGTTTAGGATTCCATAAGTACGTACACATGTCTCGAGGTGGCTAAGTGGCGGGCGTGAGTGTGTTTACGTGTACGGAACGAGGCCGGGGTGGTGGGGGGACGTCTGAAGGAGAATGACGCGTGTTAAGAGAGAGAGATTTAGAGCTCGCGACTCTCCGAAGGGAGAGAACCCACTAGGGAGGGTTTCTAGCCATCCTGGCGCATTAGGCACCTCGAGTGCTTGGAAAGAATTATCTTCGCTTATGTGTCGGGGGGCCCGTTGATCTGGAAAACTCTGCTCCTCTGTTTGTGCTTTCGGAGCTCCGAAAGTTCGTGTCAAGTTGCGCTTTTATTTAACGCGTTACGCCCCGCGCTATTACGCTTTGCCTCTGAAGTTTGTGTTAGAATTTCTATAACAGTAGGGAAACTAATTACGATTACTTTGCCTCTGAAGTTTGCGTTACAATTTCTATGTAACGGTGGAGAAACTATAATTGCGTATCAAGGAAAGTGCGTAGAGTTTAAGATGCGTTACAGAGCGTGTAAATTTAATTTTCAGGTATTATTTTGACAAACACGCTCTACCAAGTTTCCCGATAATTTTTAACGACGTCAAAACCAATTTAAAAGTAAAATATTTCATTCAAAGTATTTTAGTGTTGTCGTTTGCGTTACGATAATACTAAATAACAATAAATAATAATAATTTAATTTGCTTGCAATCACAAACATGTTTATCGGAACAACTGTCACAAAATGTTACAACCTACAATCGATTGCGAACCAAACTTTTTAACTTTTTCTGTTTTTTTTCGATAACAAATTTAGCGGATACACGTTCTAAGACGTTCGATACATGACTTTATATTGCAAATTTTTCAAAAATTCTTCATTTTACAATGAAAAGGAAAGTTATTATTGCACGCGTTAATTGAAACTCGATAACAACTTGCGAATACTATTTCGAAAAAGATCCAAAATCCAAAACTGAAATAACCGAGAAATAAAAATACCAACTGTCCAGAGCTCCGAACTGGCTGCAGCTCTCAAATATTAACAGCAGAGAACAGAGTCGATCGATTCGAACGCCGCGTTGTTGATCTATATTTGTCGATCGTCAGCAGGCGTCACGTGACTGTCGGGCGTCAGGGAGGGGGGGAAAGGCCAGGCCGTAGCCAGAGCGTGCCAGATCGAAGTGTTGGAAATTGATTAAGACGCTCGTTAACGAGCCTTCCGGGGGATGTTTAGAAACGTTTCAACGGGGCAACGAACAACAAAGCGAAACGCCAGCCACTGTCCATTGGCGTGGAACCGGGAGGACGTGGCTGGTTGGAAACGTCACCAGAAATAATCGACGTTCTCGTTCGAGGCCCGAAGGCGATCGGTATCGAGTCGATCGGGATCGGGCCGGGCTAATTGCACCGAGCAAGCAGCCACGCTGCACGGCTGCCCCCTAAATGCAGGAAATAATGCATTTCGTGAGCCAGTCAATCGGTCATCTTATTACCCGGGCGAGACGACGAGTAGGTATGACGAAGGTGGCCGGACCAGACAATTTAATTGTTCCAACTTAAACGGAGAGCAGCTGCCTCCTGGTGGCCTAACAAGCTGGTAATAACCTGGCTGCTAAGGTCGCCCCCCCCCCCTCCTCTTCTCCTTTGTCCGAGCCCCACGTCTTTGAGCGTCCCCTCGTCTTTGCTCGGTTTGACACGAATTACACGCGTTTCCAAGAATTTTCCAACGCCTCGAGGATTAATTTTTCAACGCGTGAAGAATGTACATGTTAACTGTTAATTAAAGGTTTTCCATCTTATTGTTATTACAATGTTAGGTTATAATCTTGTTATTTTTAAAAAATTTGACATTATCGTGTGTAAAGGAGAAAATTTATCCACCGTTCGATGAAGGATGAGGGGGTAGCAACGTGACCTTGAGCCTACCTAACCGTAGGTAGCGCCTAACCGTGACTTTCACAATTCTAGCTTGGATTTACGAACGAGAGGGCCCCGCTCCATCCGTAAACCAGCAGGTGCTTCCGTGATGGCAGCGCGTCGTCCAAAGCGAAGAAAAAGGGGAGAAAAAGAGAGGAACTCTGCTAGCAAGGATCGTCCCTCTTTTCCTAATTCCGTCTTAATCACGAGGATCGCTCGCTTAGACCCTAACCAACAGCAAAAGGAGAAACGCGCGAGCGTTCGAGTCAGGTTCTTCTCTTCGAGTCGTCAGGAATCGACCGTTCACGCGTACAAAGTCGAGAGGAAGAGGATAATCCTCTTGGATTCCATCGGACGCGTCGGTCGTTTCGTCGACGAACGAGAACAATTCGGAGCATTAGAACAGCGTAGAAACTCGTTGCGTAAGATTGCGCTGGACGCGTTCGAGTCGCTCGTTCGGAAAACGCCGACCGTGAGATTCCTACAGCCGTCCCGTTATTGGCATTAATCCTCTCGAAACGGTCTTCTTTATGTTCTTTCAGTGAGTCATATGGCTGCTCGACGCGTCGATCTTTATCGCGATCTCTCGTTATTTCCTATTAAATACCCTGAACGGCTAAAAATTTAATTTCCATTTTGCACATTCTCCCCGATAGAGGTCGTCGAAAATGAAATTTGATACGAACAAGAGTCGAAAGTTGACAAGAACTGAATGTATGAATGAGTCGATAGAAATTGAAAATGAAAGTTGATCACAAAATCGAGTGATGAAGAAACTTTTTGAACGAAGTAAGGGAATTAAATATTTCACGAGTAAAATATTTAAAAAAATGAAAGTACAAAAGCAGAAGAAATCGAAGAAAAGCGCAAAGTATTTTATTTGGACTGACAAAATATTCCAACAAACACTTTCTCCGTTTTGTCCCGAACGAACGCAACCAGTTTCATCGGCAGGGGAAAGCGTCACGGCATTGCAATGCTCTCTTCTGCACTCGAACGATTCGAAAACACGTTAACGAGATAAGAAAAGGAACAGAATTCAAGAGAGAGAGAGAGAGAGAGAGAGAGAGCAATATTTATCGGCGAGATTCGAGAGCGGCGTATGTACAAGATCGCCTAAAATTTATAATCGTCGATCAGCTATCTAATCGATAATCAGCCGGGCAAGCCGGTTCGGCTCTCAAAGAATCGGCCGGTCCGAGAAGAGGCAAATGCACGCGCGGCTGCGAAACCGTATCGACGCGATATGTACCTTTTCGCGGAATAATACGAATTATATGGGCACCGGTGAGGTGGGGGAGGGGTGGACAGTGGAGCTCGCGGTGTTTCGCCGCGAAGAATAATGTAAAATAAGTTTACGAACGGGTAATGGCCCTTTACTTTACTTTGCCATCCTTTGAGATAAGAATCTTGGTGAGCGGCGAATCGCGTTCCGATGCACTCTCCGAAAGCTCGCGTCGAGAGAAGCCCGCAATTATCCGACTCGGAGAGATCGATGCCTGTTGCCTTCTTCGTTTCTCTCTCTCTCTCTCTCTCTCTCTCTCCGTCTTCCGTTTCTGCCGATTTCCTCCTTTTCGCTCGCTCGAAGGAGAGAAGGATTTCTTTCGTTGTTTTCTGGCCAGGCAAACGCGTACAGACTTTATGAATCCTACGCGATTTTGAGGAAACGCGTCTCTCGTCGTTGGTCACGGAGGAATACGTCAAAACGTATACACGCCAATTTCGTTTATACGAATTGTTTTTAAAATTGCCAATTTCCTTTGTTCAAGTCGATCGATCGACGTTTGTCTAACGAAGAAACATTTTAAGGATTTTTCTTGTCTGTGCAGATTTGGAGATGTCTCGTCGACGTCGAGGTGATTACTTTCCTTTGCAGTATAGATTTATGTTCATCAAGTGTTGAAGTGTTCTCTTCGAATGATTTTGGAAAGTTCCTATCGAATCTTGTCTGTCACTCAAAGTCTTTGTGACAGATTTTGTCCTTTCTGTTCGTTAGGGTTGCTTTTGTCTACTCTGTCCTCAATCGAGCCAGTGTAATCCAAATTCAACGAACCAGTCAACAAATTCGTGCCGATGCCATTTACAGGAATCGTCCGACCCAAACACGGTATTTCCTCGGCGTTGGAAACACCAACCAAGAGAGGCTCGGAGAGTTTCTCCGCGTAGACCGATACGCACAGGGGGTGTGAGAGGCTCGTATATAATAATACAGGTCGTGATCGTTTCCCCGGGCAACATTAATAGTACTTATCTCCCGTACGGTGCACACTATACGTGGTAATTATCGTCCAATCTCGAAAGGACCACCGGGTCTCTACGATATAACTCTTGCTGGTTTGCTACTTGAAGGCGTGCGTGTTCGTTTTTCGATGAATCCTCCCCGACTCTCTCTCTCTCTCTCTCTCTCTCTCTCTCTCTCTCTTTCTCTCCTTTCGCCTCGTATTTTTCTCGTTTGCCCGCACGTTCCTCCGTTCTTTTCCTCCTCCTCCTCCTCCTCCCTCTCCTCCGCAGAACTCCGGAGACTCGAAGGGACGAGACCGACGAAACCGAGCGAGATTTAAATTTAATTTAACGCTTTCAGGTACCACGGTCACGGTAACGAGCCACTGACAGCCGATTATAATAATCGTCGTAGGAGCGAAGCGCGTCTCGTCCAAGGGGGGATGCACGCGTTGCTCGCAGCCATCGAGCGGGGAACAGAGCTGTAAAGCCGGCAGATTAACCCGTCAACGCGGGTTTGCCCCCCCCTCCCTCCCCCTCCCTCCGCCCGCTCGCGCGCGGTTCAATCCCTCCGATACGGTTGTAATTTAAACGGGAAGACTTTCGGGACGGGAATCGGGGCCGAGTAACAGGGATAATTAAACGTACACTCGTCCCCGGTAATTGATATTTCGAGCAGATACCGAAAACGCTTCCGCTGCCCCGCCGCGGTTCCTCCTTGTCGAAGATCCAATCGTTCGATAAGTTTCTTCTTTATTTCGGTTTCGGTTTCGGTTTCGGTTTCGGGTGTTGTTTTTCTTTCTTTCTTCCTCTTTTCTTTCGGTCTTAAGCACAGTGCAGATAGATAATCTGAGAGATGATCATCGCTAAAAAACACCGTTCTCAATGGTACACGGGAGGAATTAAGATTCCTTCTCCAGAATCGCGGCACTACCCGCCGATTGTTCGGTAATTGGACAGACGAGATATCGCTCTCGTTCGTTTATCTTTTTTATCTTTTCTTTCTTTCTTTCTTTCTTTTCTTCTTCGCTGTGCAGGTTTTTTAAAGTCGCATCGACGTCGAGCGATTATTATTATTATTATTATTAGCGACTAAGTATTTGTACGTGGTGCTTGTACTTTATGGTACATAGATCTGCGTCCATCGAGTATCGAAGTGTTCTCTTCAGATGATTTTGGAAAGTAAGGGCAAAGATGGAACCTTCTCTGCCAAAATTCGTATAGCGTTGAGCTGTGACAGATCTGTCGACGTCTGTCGCAGAAGGGAGGGTCACAGTTTTCTTGATTAAACGTTAATTCTTTAGAGATTCTTTCTCCTTTGGTTAATTTGCTAATTAATTTAATAATTACTACCAGTTGTGGATCTTTTGTTCGATTTGACGTTTGTCCTCGCTCTGTTCCATTCTTCCTTAGAACGCTAGAACTACCGAAATGGCCAAAATGACCAATTGATAATTTCTGTTTAGTTATTTTATAGATATATTTTTATCTGACTCGCTTAATGGCGAGATGAATGCCTCATTGGCATTCAATTTCGTTTCCAACGACGCCTGTTTCTCCGTTCTTTCCGTCTCTTTCGCAGCTGTTATATTTACTTTCTGCTAAGAGTTTGTATCTCCAGCGTCACGAATGCACGAGGAGGCACCCAATTTTCCCGGAACAGAGTTCTACCGAAGGTAAACCTTGAGCGAACAAACCGGCAGTTTGCGGGAGAGCGAAAATTCGCATTAATAGCGAAACGAAACGAAATGGTCGTTATTCTCTGTTCAAGGAATAACGAGGCCCTGATGGACGAAGGCCAGAGGAAGAAATTAGTTCCGTAAACTTTCATTGTGACCAGGCGGCTCCAATCTTGGCAGTGAAAATTCTCGTAACCTTCACGCGGAGCCTGCCTGCGGAACAACGGCCAATGGCCAATAAGAGTTACAACGTCAGTTTAAAGCAGTGTAATCATAGCGGTGATGGCTGGCATGCCTGCTTGTTTAGGACGAAAGTCTGCCGAGCAAACCGTCGACCAGAATCAGCGTTCTTCTTTAAAAGTCGTTGAAAATTACTGACCAATCGTCTGTTTGGTCAACGCGCGACGCGGAAAGGGACAGAATTTCACCGAAAAAACCCGTCACCGGTCGCCCCGTAAACTGCCATAATGGACGTTGAGCTTGAAAATCATCTTCCTGCCACGGTTTGACTAAACGGTCCGTTTGTGTTTAACGGTGAAATACGACCGGCCGTGTAACGAAATGGTAATAACTAGCGCGGTAAATATCGTTCGGAGACGGTGTCGGTGTATGTATTTAGAAAGTAGTAAATGATTGAATGAGTTTGGAAGATGGGTCTCGTAGATCGTGGAAGAATCTCTTCGTCGCCCTTTTTTTTTTTTTTTTTCTTCTTAGGTGGGACAGAGCGCTGTTTCTGTTCTGGACATTTCTTTTCTCAGAGTAATAAATTCGTTCGTCTCTTGGTGTTTCGTTCTCGAGGATGTTGGGGAACATTGTAGAAAATTCGGTGTACAAAAGAGTTCTTTTTGGATAGACAGTACTCTGAAAAATTAATAGATTTAACGATGTAGCGTGGATGTGTAACATAGACTATATGAAATATAACACGGATAAATGTTTCTTGTGATCGCAAATTGAAAGAAAACGAATGATACGAAAATATCAAAAGAAAATGTTTAAAAATTAATGTACGTATATATTGATTAGATGAACGATGTAAGTGAAAATTAATACAAATGATTGTGATTTAGAATCGTTTGTTCAATCAATGCTGGAAAGTTTTACTATTGAACTAACGATTGACGAACGATTCAAGTTTATTGAAATATTCACCGCACTCTTGATCGTTTACAGGTAATAATCACGTGTATATTCAAAGAACTGTGGAAATACACGTATGCGCAAACTTTCAAAAGTTTGATTTTGTTCCTCTCCAATTATTTTTTCAATTTTATAACACAGCGGAACTGAAAGTAGTACGTTCTTCGATATAGCGGGTAATGAGGGGAATCTTTCCTTTTTATCCTAGGATATTTGAGGAACAGATTGTTCCAGTATCTCTTTCTCAAATATTTGAGGTAGCATTTGAGGTCGACGAGAAGAGATTAGACAAACTTCCGATCATAGAACGTCTTCGTCTCTCTCCGCTTCTTTCGCATTGTTAGTTTCGATCGTTTGCACACTCCGACCGACAAATTGACCAAACCGTACCTGAGTCGATCAACAGACGTCCCGTTCCGCCGCGGAAAAATCTAAATCGCGAATTGCGCTCTTTCTCTGACCCGCCTGTTTTCCAAACAGAGACATCACCCGGGTCTCGTTACAACGTGTCGCAATTTGTACATTAATAGTTGCATCTGAGCAACGTCGCGTTCACAGATGACATCGACGAACGAAAATGCTGCGTTTCCCGCAGTGCAATTTCACTAATCTCTCCCCTGCCCCCCGCCGGCAATTAAAAAAAAACGCTCGCGGAAATTTCCGAAAATTCGCGACGGGCGAGGGGGGAATTATCCCCCGTGCTCGATTTAGCCACGGGTATTTTTATTAAATCCTTCTCGCGCGCGCGTTTTCGACGAAGTGCAACACGCAAATCTGCATTTTAAAACGTTGCTCGCCGAGGCCGAAACAGGATCTAATATCAACATCGTATTGAATTTACCGTATTCCAACGAATTCGGTTGGAATCGCGACGTCATATTATGATAAAATTCCTCCTCGGTTAATTCGTTTCGGGCAACGCCCGAATGTATTGTTACGACGCTCTTTAACAAAAGCCGAGTCTCGCGAAACATTTCCATAACACATTGACCGAAATTCAGCCCGCGGCGAGGGGAAAAACGTGTACCTTCGCAGGTTCGAAGGTTTTCGTCGAACACGAGAATTATACGATGAAATAAATTCTCGAATTTGCGTTTCGAAATGATTTTTCACGTGCCTCTCTCTCCCTCTCTTTCTCTTTCGAATTATTATTATTACACCGCAGCTGGAAAACTGCTGGAAAAATAACGTTGCGCGTACGGCAGAGTTGCGCAACGTTAAATATTTTATTTCCCGCAAGTGCGATCGTATTTCTAGTTGCGAACATAGATACACGTGTATGTGATAAAAAAAAAAGGAAAAAAGGAAAAATGGAAAAATGGAAAAATGGAAATTACGGCAGTTATACTACTGTAAAAAAAAAAAGTAAATCGTTGCCTGTTTATTCCCGAAATCGAAGTTCACCGGTTCGCGAGTTTAACTGCTTTGCCCCACGGTGTGTAGACATTACTCGAAATTAAAAGCGCTTTTTTTTTTTTCAACGTACGAGTCGTCGAGGCAATTTTTACTACCAGCTGGGAAATATTTGCGAATTGATATTTGCGGATTGATATCGCGGACGTTCGTGCGAGTAATATCAGGAAATTTAATGGGACGAAAGTGCGAGATGATGTGTCAATCGATATAACGTTTCATAAATCGAAGTACGTAGTTGGGTTAGCAAAAATATTAACGTAAATAAACAAATGGAAGTTCATCTATCAACGCTGAAACAATCGTAACAAGATGCGTTCATGTATCGTTCGTACGAGTCGTTATCATTCAAACGATAATTAAGATAAATCAATTCGTACAATTATGTTTCTGTCCAAATAGAAGTTAACGTCAATTTTGACAAGAATATTCGAATACCTTTCAATGTGAAAAATAGTCACATTGTTGTAGCGTTAGAGTAACAAAAATTGCACGATTATTGATAAAACTTCTGTAACGATGATTCTAACGAACGATAAAGACGTTGTTAAGTATCCCACCGGAAAATTAATTAATTGATATCTATGGTATTCTAAAACTATAGTATTCTTCTCTGCATCCTTTTCGACGCAGCAGCCGAAATAAATTACTTCGATTCAATCCCCGTGATCGGTACGGATCGCAAACATTGACAGATTGATCAATCTCTATCCTGTATCAAGGAAATTCTTCCGAGATAAATGTTCGAAGGATTTTATTTAACTCGCACAGCCCAAAAAAGAAACGTCGAACCGGAGAGAGGGGAAGCAAATGGACGCTTTCTGGACGCTTTCCGAAACGCGGGAAGGAAAACTCGGAGAGCGAATGAGTGAAACGCGAGAGAGGGAGGATCGTGCTGTCAGCGCGACTTGGCTAACGAGCGCGAGAACCACGCAACGTACCAGGGTATTTATCGAGTTCCCATTAATAGCGGAGGCACATACCGCGGTAGTCGGTTGTGCTCGAGTGGAGGCCACTTAAGAGAGAAGCGTAGGAGCAGGGTGCAAGGATACGCGAAAGACGACGACGATCGCCGGCAGCTGTTCACGCTCGGGAAGAGGACGTTGCTCGCTGGGATCTTCCGGCTGCCGAGACCGAGAGAACCGAAGCGTCAACGACGAGCCTGGTAACACGCCAGGCGACACAAGAGCTGCTGCAACAAGGAGGGGGAGGGGGGTTGGTTACCAGAGCGCGATCCACTTGGAGAACTCGAAAACTTTCAGGCGGTTCGATGGAAAGTTGACTCGTTAAATATGGAACACGGAAGACACGCCATCGTGCCTCGAAAGAAGCGACGCGCTTTCTCTGTTCTTTGCACGGTGTCGCGATGACACGCTGGAGATGACACGGGAAGACAAAAATCGGATCGAAAACCGGCGAGTGTTTGCTCCTTGGTTCCTTTATTCATAACGATTCTGTATCTTTTAATCGTGGATTAACAGTATTATTTGGCGTTGCGAACCAAGTTGTTTTCCGACACTGTGCAAAATTTCAATTTCAACTCGAGAGTTGATACAACTTCAATCTCTGATGTGATTTAACAACAAGCACGCTAAATGTCAATACATTTAAGACTAGAATATAGGTTGTGTTGTAACAAGTTAAGTTATTGTTACTAGATGGCAACGTTTGGTTCCTGGTTGAAACGATTTTGTATCATTTAATCGTGGACCAACAAGTATTATTTTGCGTTCTTTCTCAGAAATTGAGAAATGTTATACGGATACCCACAAGTAACGTCGTTTTCCGATACGGTGCAAAATTTCATTTCATTTAAGAGTTAATTTAACAATAAGCACGCCAAATGTCAATATATTTAATTAAAATATAGGTTGCGTTGTAATAATAAGTTAAATTATCGTTACTAGGTGGCAATGTTTATAAAATTTGAAGAAAACTCGAAGACGTCACTTATGGATACTCCTTATATAATATTTCTTTGAACGAAATGTACAAATTATAAAAATTATAAAGATCTTCAATTAAATTCAATTTAATTAAACGAAACGTCATTTTTCGTTTCTATCGGAACTAAATGCAAAATTGAGACGGGAAAGATTCAAGGATCGCAGCAGGATTGAGTATTCTCTGTCCCTCGATCAGAGAGAGATTCAAAAGGGCGGTGTTGAAACAGTAATTTCTCTGTTTCTAGAGTGTGCGACATATTGAAAAGGAGAAGCGCGTCTTTGCAAGGCCAGAAAATCCGGCCTCTTCAGGTGCAACGCTGATGCAACGAAAATTAGCGATTGGTTGATTTGGGTCACGTGATTCGTGAGGGGGCGTGGTGGAGTGCCAAATGTTTGCGTATCGATAAAATTTTATGGCAAAAAGGTCGTCTTCATTTCCTAGTCGGGCTTCTGGGCCTTTCAGTGAGACGAATCATACTCGGGTACGAGTCGTGCAGTTTTTTAATTTTTTCTGTTTCTGAAACTCGAGTCACAAATGATGTAAACTTTCGTTGGCCAAACTATCGAAGTGTCACGCATATTTTTATCGTAATTTAAATTACGTACGACATCCTTATCACAGCCTTATCCGACGAAGAGAGAGAGAGAGAGAGAGAGAGAGAGAAAGAGAGAAAAAGGAAGAAACTGGAATAACGTCGCATCGCCAGGCATTAACCTCTTAGCAGCACGTGCTGCGCTATCGTACGTACAATAGAAAAGAATTCCAATAGAAAACTGGGACGGGGGGAGAGGGGATGGAAGAATGGCTAGATGGTTTTCTAGTATCGGGCAGTTGGTTGTCGGTTTTAATGGCAGCTGAACCACTCCCACGAGCCGCGAGTGTACCTGAAATATCGATCTGGACGCGGAACATCTTGAATTCTGGTTAGAACCCAGGTAGAAGGCTAGAAACCGTGTACCACCGATTCCGAGCAGAGAGGAGAACGATAAGACTTCCTTCTTCTCTCCTTTCTCCCCCTCTCTCCTTACCATCGCCTTTAGATAGTTCGCTCGGCCTCGGTACCGGTGGTTGCGGCGCATCAACATCTCCCGTCGGTCAGCCTCCTCTTGCATGCTCGCTCCTCGAGTGGGCCAATGTGAACGGGGCTTTGTGATGGCATAACGAGCGTGGAGTGCCTCTCCCGTGCCCCGTGTAATCTGGTCTTCGGGTAATTGTACGTTATACGTCCGGAGAGCGAGAGAGAGAGAGAGAGAAGTTTGCGAAAAATCGCGGCTCATTCGGGCACGGGCAAAAGTCCTTCTCCGCCGATGTGTTGTGCTGGAGGAAGACGAGAAGGAAGAAAGAGAGAGAGAAAGAAGAGGATAGGAGAGGTATCGCAGGAAGAAAAGCTGCGAGGAAGAAGACAACTACGAAGGAGTTGGACAAAGAAGAAGAAGAAGAAGAAGAAGAAGAAGAAGAAGAAGAAGAAGAAGAAGAGGAGGAGGAGGAGGAGGAGGAGGAGGAGGAGAAGTAAGAGTGAAAGAGGAGTGGAAACGAAGGGGAGAAGAGGGGAAGGGAAAGGAGAGTGTGTGAGAATGCTATCAGCGGGCTCTTCTCGACCCGGGGACCACACCGCGAGACCACCGTGCGTGCCTTCGCCTCTCTTCGCCAATATATCCGCGATCAAACATCGAAGCGAGTGGGTAAATACGTGAGTTACTACGATCGAACCAATTTTCTTACTGTCCGGGCTCCGGCTCAAATTGGAACAGTTACCGGGAACGTCACGTCGGGCCTCCCTTCGACGCCCCTCCGCCGCGCGCGCGCGCGCGGACAAGGCGGGAGGGAGATTTACCAGTCATCCTAGAACGCCGGAGAACAAACGACGCTCGCTGGAGAACACGAACAACACACGCTTCGCGGAGACGGATCGATATCGCTGTATACGATACAAGCTCGAAACAAGCTCGAAAATTCACGAGGGGGAAAATTTCATCCTGGCTGGCTGGCTGCTATCCGACGATTACCGATGCGCGGGATCTGCTCGTCCGGCTCTCTGTGATTTCGCTCTCGCGGACGGCCGGTCGAAGGGTGAAACAGAATAGCGCTGGAGTTTGCGATACGGATCTGTAAATATCGGGGATGGGTTGCCCCGATCTGTTTGGTCTGACGAGATTTTTATTTTCCCGCTCAAATATTTGTCTCTGCCCCGAAGGTGGAGGGGGGGGGGATGGTGATAAAGTTTCGTTCGATTTTTCTCGATGAACGTTTCTTGGGAGGCTGAGTTACACGCGGCGCGTAAGTTAAATTACACGTTTCTGTTTTTCGAAAAAAAACTGCAGTTTGTTTTTGTCGTTCGGGTACGTACAAGTTTCGTTGGGATATGTTCGGGATTAAATGTCGCGGGTGGTAACTGCACGCGTGAAATATCGGGGATCGTGCCATTTTCACCCTTAGCCCTCTCTCCTCTCCTCCTACCCTTACCCCTGCCCCTACTCCTTCATAAATCGGAATAATTCGCAGAGCGAAACGGCTCTGTAATACCAAGAGTAAACGTGGAATTCTTCCGAGTTAAGTCAGCTTCTCCTCTGGTTAGGCCTCGCGCAATGCTAATCTTCGAACGTGACGGCGGGGCAAAACCGCAGGAAATCGTGGAACTTCTCGAGAGCCGGAGTACTCTGATTACGAGTTTCACGAGAATTATTATTATTCCCAGGACTTTTGGAAGAATGTCCACGGTGGTTCCGATTGATACTCCAACATCAACGCAACGACTGCGTGTTGTAATAAAATTTTTGTAGAGAGGAACTTGTTGGAAACTAGTTTTGAAGGTTTCATTTTATTTCAAGATGTTTTTTTAGTGAGTTCTCTTTTCTCGAGAATTGTAGCTGATAATTGTAGCTAGAAACGTTGAACAGTCTCCTTTCGAAGATAAACGCGTAAACAACGAAACGCTAATTGCCGGATGATTCGGAGGGCAGAGCCGATTTCCATCCCTTTCGTCCGAGGGATCTCGAAGCGGAGCAGAAATCGGAGAGTCGGCCTCGTTAGCAGAGGCGCGGCGGAGGATCGATCAGAGCGCTCGATATATTATACGTCGGCAACAAAGAAAGAGCCACGAGGCTCGGATAATAAAACACACCGTTAGGCAGGAAACATAAGCGTCCCTTTTGCCCGCACGTCGATCTAGCAACGTCGTAATAAGCCTCTCACTGCCCGCCTCTTTCTGCCTGGTGGGACACACTCTCGCTTCCCCGCTCTTCGTCCAATTACTGATTAACGATCTCGCCTCCGGTAGAAAATCGTTATAAAAATTCGAGGAATGCCACTTAACCCCGAGGGCGCGTTGCGCGACCACCGGCGCAACCCCTCTTCGCTCTCCTCTCCCCGTTCGTTCCCTCGGCCCGATCCGATCCATCCTCGTTCCGTTGTCTCAAGGATGATCCCGACCTACGACCCCTCGTTGCGGAACGAAATTTACACGTCGCTTTCGATCGACGATCCACGAGGCACCCGTAAAGCGATAAATCGCGACGAAACCACGTACCCCGGGTTGGCACGGTCCCTTCACGACGCGGTCTCGCGATCGCGCACACGGCGTGGCTCTCGTTTAATGATGGCGACGAGGGACGAAGAGACGGAAACGTGTCTTCGGTTAACCGGAATGCATCGAGGCTTTATCCCTTTTGATCCCGGGCGGGACAGCGGACTCGGAGAGACGGCGCTGGCGTCTCCGTTCGGCCCGTTCGATTCAACCGCAGATGGAAACGCGTCGGTGATGAATTATTCGAAGGCGCGAACCCCGTCGTATTTTACGCACGGGCACGCTCCGCATTCGCGATCCGAAGCACCGAGTTACTCTTCTTCTCTTGCTTTCTCTTCTTTCGCTTTGCTCGCAAAGGCGACTAACTGCTGACTTTTTCGACAGCGGTCACGTTTTCGAGACGCTTTTGTTCTACTTGACCATTCTAATAAATTATCGTCCTTTTTAAATTAATGGTAAATTCGGTATCGAATTAATTCCGAATATGACGGTTGTGTCTTTTTGAGACTTTGTTTCGTTTAACTCCTCTGGTGGTAGTCTGGCACCAAATTAATTCGATTTCGACGTTTCAAAAGCAAGCTCTAGCGAATCGATTGAGAAAGAAAACCTCGATGTGTGCTGTTAACGACAACTGGTTCGTGTTTCCTTTCCGAGGGAAAATTTTTAACGATTCACCGTAATCCGACGAATCCTTGTGTTGCTTGAAACACCTTTCTTTGAGAAAAATACCTAACCTTTCGTTTGCGCAAAGTTACGAGTCCGCGGAACGAAGCTAGCCAATGCTCGTCGAGTTGTGTGAGATTTGAAAAAAGAAACTCCGCCATCTTCGTACAAAGAGAGTGATTGGGTATTTCCCATCGGCGGATCTCTATTCATCACCACGATATCCTGTTTTAGAATTTAAACGCGGTATCGCGCCGCGAATGGAAAACGTGGCCGCGCGAGCTGCATGAAAGTTGGCGCGAAAGCGCAATTACAGAATCACGAGCGAAAGCGGACGTATTGAACGCATCAGGAATGCGCCACGGCGCATACTAAATAACTCGTACGGGCGATCGAAGGTGTCAAAACCGATGATCGAGACTCGATCGCGAAAACACTCGTGAAATGTTAAACAACTCACGCAGCCGCGAAACCGTTCGAACCGCCTGCGCTCTCGATCATTTCAAAAAGATTCCAATTACCATATAATGCAACGAACAATGCGCGCGTAAATCTCGCCCGTTCCCCCAACTATTATGAATATTATAAATACTCGCCTTTCGAGAATTTTAATTTCTGGAACGGGGGGCTCTTTTTTATTTTTATTTCCTTTTTTTTTTTTTGTAGGTTATATAGTTAACTCTATTACAGTTAATTATATTTCCAAATAAAATAATAAAATCATTCAGTCTTTCAGCGATCACCCTGTGACACGATGATCGACCACACGACGTCTCAGAACTCGACGGCAGAAAATCGACAAAAAATTAAAGACCCGTTCATCTCGCAACTTGCGCTTGACAACGTCTCGGCTCTCGATGGGGGGGGGGGAGCCGGCAATTTTCACCGAATTCAAGCAAATTCCCCGCCCTTTTAAATCATTCGTGATTCGCGGTCGTAAAGCCACTTACTTCGAGTTCGTATATCCCCTTGGAAATGGCGATTCGAGAGTTAACGTTCGTTAACTCGCCGGGCAAAAATGGCCAGAAGTCTTTCGACAGGGCGATCGACTTCCCATTCAGACTCGTCGTCAGACCGCTGGTTACTCAAACACGAGTCCCAGCAGCCCCCCTCTCTCTCTCTCTCTCTGTCTCTCTTTACCTGCGCGTACACTACCACCACCAGGTATCCAGAAGCGGCGGGAGCAATTTTATATACCCGGGAATTATATACGAAAATTTCATCGTTCGCGAGAGGTATTCGCGAAGCACGCGTGCAGCCAGGCGGCAAATTAACCAGCGCCCATAAAAACCGGTTCGATATCCTGCCCCTGCGGAGACCTTACTCCGAAACAAAGTTGGACAGCAGAGGCGCACACACACACACAGAGAGACAGAGAGAGAGAGAGAGAGAGAGAGAGAGAGAAAGCCAGGGCCAGGGCCGATTCCGGGCTTGTGCACGTACGATTGCAAATCAACGCTCGCCGCGCGGATCCTGCGGCCCGAGCGTTTTCCGCGCACGTACAACACGCGTTTCCTTTTACGTGGCTCGCCGCGTCGCTCCGTTCGCGTTCCACACGCCGGCGCAAACACGCGCGAACCTTCTTACCAACCCTTGCCTACCTATACAGGGTGTCCTGTATTGCGGTCTAATCAACAGTCATCACGAAATGATTGTTTCGATTGTCAGCTGTTAGGATTTCGATAACATGTAACTGTTACCTTGCGATTCGATCGTTTTTCATTTTTACTGGTAGATCTCGTTGGACTCATCCTATAGATTTCCAAACTATTATATTTAATATTTCACAGATTATCAATACTTTATAGATTTCTCGTTGTACAACTTAATTACGACTTAATTTTCCCACTTTCGAAATCAATAAAACACACTTTCTAGTCTAGTCAGATTTTTGAGCTCCGATTTATCTTATAAATAAATATCCGTCGACCGTGGTGCGATTACTCGTTCTCAATTGTTTTCTCTGAGAGAAAAAGTCGTCCGACGATTGCCCATTCGGACTCACCCCGCGATCGCACCCCGGTAGTTACGTGGACACCCTGTATACGTTGCACGCAAGTACACACGTACGTACGTATGCAGGCTGGTGGAACCGGCGCGCCAATCTTAATACCGTCATTTTTCGGATTCACCGATAATTCCGGGCAGATAGTCTCACGGAGATAAGGCGAGAGCCTCCACGCAGGTGCCTCGCGGCTGGCTCTCGCGACTGGAGGGGTTGGGGGTGGCAGGACACGGACTTCTCGTCCGCTGTTGCACGAGCACAAGAATCGCTGCTTGCGAATAAAATGGAGATAGATAGATAGATAGATAGAGAGAAAAAGAGTGAGTGAGTGAGTGAGAGAGAGAGAGAGCGACAGAGAGAGAGAGAGAGAGAGAGAGCGAGGTTAAGGTGAATCGGAAGGGAAGACAACAAGCAGCAGCGTATAGTCCGTATCCCTTTGTTCGACGCGTGGCAAGATAAATTCAGCTAATAAATGACCGGGGGCTATTTACCGTGGCGGTAGCGCCTCGTTATCCGGCTCACGGCCGTATATATACGCTCGCACACAGTCTCCCCGTGTTTTGCAGCATTTTGAGCACGGCTCAGTATCGGTAAGAGGCCGATAAATCTTGGAGCTTGACTCCTCCAGCTCTCTCTCTCTCTCTCTCTCGCTTGTGTTTCGTTCTCTCCTTCCTTCCTAGAATCATCTCTCCCTGCTCTCTCCCGGAGAGATGCTCCGTCTCCTCTCCATCTTTACCCTTTACCCGCTGTGTCTCTCTCGTCTTCTTCTTCTTCTTCTTTCGTGTGTAATCTCCCGACTAACTGAGACTGCACTAACGGTTATGGGCATTCTGACACTTCACGCTCGATAATGTATTTGTCCAAGTTCTTTTTTCTTCTTCTTTTTCCTCTTCGAGCGACAGCAATTTCTAAATTCGATACATTTGTCAGTGGATTGTCGCGCGGAAAATTTATTGGAGAGAAATAAAGACAAGCAATTAATTAGAATTTTTATCGCTAATATACACAGATAGGCAAAAATAGGCATTTGCATGAAAACTGTCACGACTTGATAAAGAAAGAGTCATGTAACAATCCGGTACGCGAAATTGCGAAAATGCTAACAAATTTTGAAGATTAAAATCTCTAAAACTTTCCAACCGACCTCTCAAAACTTGCTCTGCGATATTTTTTCCCGCCATTTTATTGAACTCTGAGGATGAACATTTGAGTTTGAATTTTCGTCTTCTTCAACTCTCAATGTTCAATAATCGATGGTGGAAAGTGGCACGGCAGGTTTCAAGGGAAAATCTCCATCTTCAAGGTAGAGATCAAGTAGATGGCGAAAAGAATTCTTCGGCGATTTTGTAGGTTCAAATAAAAGTTTCACGCTTTAAAACAAGGCCAGTTGTCGTTTGCGAGTTTGTTTCGCAAAGTTTCAAATTACAGTTATTACAATTTCATGTCAAGAAGTTACAATTACAATTTTCATCGAGTCTGCGAATGGACTTTCGTCCACCTCGTCCGCGTGTGTGTGTGTACGTGTGTGTGAGACCACTCGCGAAGAATCGTGCCATAATGGAAAATATCGGCGCACGGAGCGTCATGTACAGGTTCCTCCAGCTAGTGGTCATCCAAAGTACGTACACACACACACACACACACACAACGTGGAAGTAAAGAGAAGAGTACTGTTATGTCCCGTACTTACGAGGGCGGGTGGGTCCTCGTCGTGAGGACTAACCTGCTATCGCAGGATCAGCGTCCGTCTTAATTATCGCCCTCAGTATCCTCCTCTCTTTCTCTCATACATACACACACACACACACACACACACATATACTCACATACGTGTAATACTTACGTTGCTTCTCAGGCAATGCCGTTGCATCGTCTCGACACAAGCGACTGCTTACTCTCCTGCTAGCTCTCGGAATCGTTTCGCGTCGCGTAGCGTCGACGATCTCACGGTGGATTCTTCTGCCTCCCTCTGGGAAGAGGAGGAACTCGCCTGTTTGCGAACGCGACTCGCGAGAAACCAGGTAGGACAATATCAGCCGGCAGCGGGCCGCGAGATGCATCGGCTTGTTGCCGCGGAGCCGTGATAGGGCGAGGCGGATGGAATTTGGAAAAATCGGCGCGGAACATCCGCGCGCGCGTACGCGGGGAGAAAGCTGGGGGAGGTGAGTCCCAGGAGGTGCCGTTGCGGCGTGTCGCGCGTGTGTGCAGCAAGGATCCGAGATAAAGCGCGAGGCTCGCGCTTCTTCTTCTTCTTCTTCTGGGAGAAAGGACAACAACGGTTCTTATCTCGTGTTTATGATCCGTTGCCAGCGCGTTTCGATAAAACCGACCGCGCGGCCCGAATGAGAATCGCCTCGCGTTTCCTTGGTCCGTGTCCTGTCCGAGATAGGGGCACTGTCCGCAAATTTGCTCGATGATAAGCGTCGCCGCTTGATAAAACTTGGAGACCTGGAGAGGGCAGAGTTTTCGTTGGTTCTGCCCCGAAGAGGGACGTTTTTGCACGTACGTATGGTATCTGCACACCTGAAATAACTTTTAAATCGCGCGTCTAATGAAAAATTGTTTAACACGATAGTTGTATGGTTTGAAGGAGGGAAAAGTATGGCTTATCAATTTTTTGTACGTGTTGAGAGATTTCAAAATTTTCAACGTCGTCTTTATCTTTTTCTTTTAATTCTACCGTATATTTCTTTCGTCATAAAGAATATTAATTCAGTTTGTATTTGTACTGTTACTCTGGCACACGATGATACAAATATTACCACTTATTATAGACTTGTACGACGACGACAAATTCATATTTTCGTAAAAGCAGCACTCGCGCAAAAATTTATAGTTGACACTGTATTTTTCCGTGTTACGTGCGCTCTGTGCATTTTTCGCAAATGTACAAAGAATCCGCGGTCTGTTCCTTTTCCTTTCTTTAAAACTGCTGACGATCGTAATGAACGTAGGTACACGTTTGGCGTTGCACGATATAACGTAACACTGATAATATCTGAACAAATGTTTGTCGTTAGAGCGAAAGCTGTAATAATGAGGCAGCTGTTCGTTGGAAAGTTTAAATAAAAATAGGGGAGGAAATTATTTTTTTGGTGATTGAAAGTACGTATCGTTAACTCCTCATTATGCTATACCTGTCCTAGCGTGATGATGGATGACTTTAAAATAGTTGTGACAACGACTCCTCAATACTTGCTACACGATTTGATTACCAAATATAACAGTTTATATAATTTTACTTTATTATTATCGCTAAAAGTGATTTTAGCAAGGGTAACCCAGAAAATCGGGCCTCTTCGGGCCTCAGGTGCAACGCTGATGCAACGAAAATTAGTGATTGGTTGACTTGGGTCATGTGATTCGCGAGGGGGCGTGGGATAGACCTCGCGTAGGAGTGGCGTTGTCTGGTACCGAGCGATCGCGCCTGAGCCTTTCAGTGAGATGAATCGTACTGAGGTACAAGTCGTGCAGTTTTTTTTATTATTCCTTTATTGTAATATCTTGTAATACTCCCTATACTGTTCCTTGCGTTAATTTTATTATATTTTCTCAGCATTTTTACATCTCTTGCCGACACGTTCGACCAAAACGTCCATCGAACGCGACCGAGCGGAGTTGGATTTCGAATTTTTGCGAGTTTCGACAACGATTCTCCTCCCTTCTCCCCTCCCAGCCCTATCTCGATGGACAATTTCCGATATAAACGTTGAGAAAAGAGGGTGGCACGGTGGAGTGGCATAGTAATCCAGTGAAATAGCGCAGCACCTGCCTATTAACCGAGCCCATTCGCAATCGGAGAATTCCTGCGTTTAGGTAATTCGCGCCGCACAACAGAGTCTGCGGCTTAAATATCCCGTGTCAGGCGGTTTGAACTGGCCATTCCCGGGACCGCGAACCGCCGCAAGTATTTATCCAAATTACACGACGACCGTGCCGGAATGTAGCCCCCGTCTGCGACGATCCTCTCCGCCAGGTTTCCACTCTCGATCGTTTTATCGCGCAAGACAACGCGAGAGCGTGCAACGTCTCGCAAAGTTACCTGAAACAATCGTGGAAATCTGCTTCGTTTCATTTTATTTTTATTTTATCTTATTTCGACAATTTCATTGGCATCGCGATAAAGTGGACGACGCATGTTTGTGCAATTAGAAAAAATGGAACTCGACAGACTTTCGCAGTACGTTCTTCCATTTTGAATTTTTTAGTTACTTACATTTCCTCATATTGTACGAGAAAATATAATCATTTTTTAATAGGTTTTTTTTTGAAACCACCTAAATTCTTCTAAAATAAGATTTTTAGAAGCTACCTAAATTTCCGCAGTCTGAAATGAGGGACAACTCGAACATTCAGTGGGATCGTTTCTAATTATTCTTAATCAGTATTTCATTATACTATCATTTCCATTTCTCTGTGAAGAAATTTTCCTCCTCTCAATTTATACAAAAAATCTCCAAATCAAGTCTACTTACTTGCAATGCCAATGAAATTTCAAAGTGTTTTGCATAGTGAAACAAAATTTCGTCCAGCAAGTGGCCACCAAATCTCGAACGCTTCCGCGAGCCACCGTGGAAGAAACGACTGTGGAGGGGGGAACGAGCGAGAGAGCTTGTTTTAATAATTCACGCGGGAACCGATACGAGGCGCGGAAAATAAAGATGTAGGCCCGGGACGGCCATTTTTCCTCGTTAATTGAAGGAAGCAAGCCCTTTCGCTTGGTAGATCACGATAAGCTTGCAGATCCACCAACCAAACAACGGCAAACCGAGGGCCTCCGGTTTGCGGTGGAGGAGCGAACGCTTCTTCGTTCGCCTTCCTTCACCGTGTACAGGTTGCTTCCTGTCTGGTAACCATTTCTCTTTCCACCGTCTACGAATGCACATGCACATCCTCGTGCATTGTGCACACGATAATGACGAAGAAAATTATCTATTATCCCCCTTGACGGTGGAAGAGAGAGAGAGAGAGAGAGAGAGAGAGAGAGAGAATGATGTACTTCTGACCAGAGTTGTTCTTCGAAGATTGAAGTTTCCTCTTCACAACTTTTGATTTTTCAAAATTGTACGATTTTCTTTCACGAAGTTACAAGAGTTTAAATTTTGTCAGTGTATTTTTACACTCGGTGAAAAATTGTCGACAATTTAAAACGCCGCAGAACAATCTTCCTGGGGGCTCATCTTAAAGCGCGAAGTTTCTATTTTCACAGCATTGAGTTGGAAATAAAGATACCTTTCCGCCCGAAAATTTCGCAAATTCAACCTTCTCGGAAATTTTTTTCTGAACCAAATTCATTGTCGTTTTAAAGAATGGAGTCTCCCCTTTACAACGATTCTTCGAAATTTGCACGATTTTTTTTTTTTTTTTTTTTTTTTTTTTTACAAGAGTTTAAAGTATCGGCAATTTTTCATCAAGTACTAAAAATAATTCCAGACAGCCATTGTATCGATATCGCAACCTCGAGATCTCTGAACATACACTGTGGAATGACATTTGTTGGGGTCACAGATTGGTACACCTGAAACACGTGAGATAACTGCACCGTAGTTATCGACGGCAATCGGTATCAAAAAAGTAGTTTGGATAGTGTAGCCACGTGTAGCCATTCTCGTTAAAATTAGATCGAGTCTCGAGGTGGTTAATAGGAAACGATATTAGGCGAAACGTGCAAGGTTCCACCGCGGAAATTTGCGACGTAATTGGCGATTCATTGGCGGAACGTGCTCCGCCAAAAATCTAGACTCACTCCAGTCTAGAACCAGAAGTCTGAAATCGAACGAGCTCGCTCGGTCGCGCGATTTTTATCACTGAAAGTGATTTTAGCGGGGGTAACCCAGAAAATCGAGCCTCTTCAGGTGCAACGTTGATGATGCAACGAAAATTAGCGATTGGTTGATTTGGGTCACGTGATTCGTGAGGGGGCGTGGTGGAGTGGCGTTGTCTGGTATTGACTGATCGCGTCAAATGTTTGCATCAATAAAATAAAATTTTATGGCAAAAGAGTCGTCTTCATTTCTTAGTCAGAACAGTTGCTTCTGAGCCTTTCAGTGAGACGAATAGTACAAGTCGTGCAGTTTTTCCATCTTCGCTTCATCAAAATTCAAATTCACTTGCCCTGCGCTTGTTAATCGAGCAATTGAACGGTCCCTTTCAAATCGGGTTTCCTTAATGGTCCCTTCGCTCGATTAATCTCCGTTTCTAATCACCGTCCCAATTATTCCCACGCAGTTCCAAGAATCAATCTCGGCCGGCACGTATTCTACGCGGGGAATTTCCTCTTGCCACGTTTACGTGGTAAACACCGTCGTTAAACTCTGTCGTCAGAGTTTCCTCCCCTCCCGGAAAATCTACGGAGAATCTCAAAACACAATTCGGCTTGTGGAAACAAACGTGGCGGAAAGATCGGGACGTCGAAAGAGGCGAACAGATGTTGGCAATTTGGACCGTTGGCTGGTTCCGTTTGATCGGCATAATCCGCGATTCGTACGCGGCGCCGCGTGCTCTCGTCGGATGAGAGGAGCAGACAGTCGCGCGAAAGCAGCCGATGACAAAAGCTTCGAATCGAAGCTGGCGCCTAACCTTCGTGTGGCATCACCGACCACCAGTGAGAAGCCAGTCCAATTGACAATTGGGCTCGCTCGCTCGTCGAATTGGCCAGCAATTAGGCCGATTAATTCGTTTCGTTAAATCGTGCTCCGCCAGAATTTCGTTCCCTTACTACTAAGAGGAAAATAGGTGGATGTTAACCCCTTGAGCTTAAGTTTATGTTTACTCGTCGCGTGGAAAATAATTTGTTATTTGTTGTCAAATTTAGGTAAAAAGAATTATATATATATATATATTTTTGCAATTTTAGCACGTTTTTTAGAATGTTTCGAGCCAACGAAACGAGCAAAGAAAATACGCACTTGAAGATGATGGAGAGTCCTTTTCTCCACATTTTGAATTTTTAATGGTTTTCTTTTTATAGAATAATCTTCAAAAAATAAAATTTTAAATTCTGTAAATACCAATAAAATTGTTATAAAAATGTTTCAAAGAGACATCAAAAAAATTTATCATTTTGTTACAATTTAACTCAATCTTACAGCAGGTGCTGTACTCTGTTTTCGTCGAATATACTCGTCATCGCTTCAAGGGTTAAGAAATTATCTTCTTAATGAGAGAAGAATGATTTCGCGAGATCTTATCGAGTATCGTTTCACCATTGTTTCAATCTTTGTGAAATCTTGATCGTTTCAGTGTCAGTATCAGTATCAATATTTCTGACAGTGAGAAAGGGAAGTTGATGGAAATCGTATGATCGATCAAGTCTGAGCGTACGTTCTTGTTGTTTCGCACGTGTACAGAGAACTAGATCCGTAAGTGATTATTGATTTGCCGAGGATTTTTTGAGGTGCGGACACGTTTGTTTGAAAAAATTTTTTTAGAATAAACGTACCGTGGTTAGTAGGCACGCGGTGAAGAGCATAACTGTATCGATAACAACGAGAAATTCTTCTCGAAGTTCAAACATTGGAAAAATGTTTTTCATGACTAGATCCACTATGGTCCTGAAAATGAAAATTTTCTCTTTAGAGTCAAAGAGTCCTTAATATTCGCTGTATGATTTCTTTTTGCGTTGTCTTTATAAAATAAAAATTTCTCTTCGTTCTCTTCTTGCAAAGACAAATTCGCGCCTATTTATCAACGATTTAATGCCAAATTATTCTTAAATCATTTAACGCTCTTTCGACCGACATTTCACCATAAATTTTTCCAAAGATCCACGCTGTGTGGATCTAATTAGACATCACAGCCGATTCGAGCCGATCAATTCCTCTCCAGCGAGCAAAGAAAAATCCGACTACTCGTCAGATACATTTTATTCCTCGTCTCGAAGATGTACGATCAACCCTTCTGTGGAAACGAAAAAACTGCGCGACTTAGGAGGACTCGTTTCTCCCGGAAGAGACAGTTACTCGGAGGGGGGGGACTTGGCACGTTTATCGGCGGATTTTTTCGAACGGCGCATCGTGCGACTCGATGGAGAAGTTTAATTCAATCGGAAAGGCTCGGTGGGAGGGAAATGGGTGGATGGGATCAGGAAACGGGACAGGACACGTACGCGCGGTACGTGTGTCCGGGAGAGATCGCGCGAACACGCCACATAATTCCATCCGAGGTCGTGGTATCGGCTTTGGGAGAACTGTCTCGAACTCGTCTCACCGGCGCGACGCGGCGATTCCGGACAGTCTGGAAAGTTGCGGCATTACGGCGACCATTTTTCCTTTTAGCGAGACCCCCGTTTCTCTCTCTCTCTCTCTCTCTCTCTCTCTCTCTCTCACTCATTCTCTTGCGCCGGTGGATTAAAACCCGGCCAAACGACCGGCCGAAAATGACAAAACTGTCCGAGGCTCCCGCTTTGTGCAAGCTGCGGCAAGTGTATCCTACGACGGGACAGATTACGCGGACGAGGATTACCGCCCAGATCCTTTGTCTCTCTCTCTCTCTCTCTCACTCTATTCCCCTCTGTCCTCTTTACGATTTCGTTTCGAACCAAAACGACTCCTCGATACGAGATTAGCGGAACTTTAATCTCATTTGGAGGTTTGTTAATTTGTTAATTGGTACAACAGGGGGAGAGGAGAGACTCGGTTAATTGATTCTTTATTCAGGAGTTTTGGAGTTTGGGAGTTTTGAGTCTGTTGAAATTGCACCACGTTCGTCGTTTGTGAGGGAATTGCAGTTGCAGAGGAAACTGAATTTGAGACTCGGCTTTATCGAGACTTAGTGAGAGCGTGATTGCGGAGATTTTTTCCGGGTACGAAATGATGAAATTAATGGGTTGCAGGTAGAAAACATAGAAAGTAACGCGAAGATGTATATCTTTCGTTTGAATTTTGTTATACAAGATATATTCGATATTGAATTTATTTATTTATGTAAATCAAAGGATCATTAATAGGAGAACGATGTTCGATCTGTGAAGAAAGAAATCGATCGTCTTAAATCGATGCCCATCTGTTAAAAGATAATTACGCAATTAATTACTTTCTCGCCAGTCAAACGATTTAACAATCGGCAAAGTGCCAATTATTAAACGGAGATTCGACGATCCACAGCCGAGAGAAAGATTTTTATTCTCACGATGACTAAAAAAATTCCCGAATTAGCTGGAAACGCTCCAGTCTCGTTCGAATTCAACCTGTTAAACAAAACAGAGTTTACGAGGAATATTTCCACCGCGGCAAAATGTCCAAGTAATTCAATAGCACGTTCGAAGTATTAATTCCCTTCTCCCGCTACTTTACTCGCGTGGTAACGGCATTAAGCTGTTCAAAGCGGACGAGCCAACAGATGGACAACTAAATAAAGCGTGCAAGTACCACGAGTCGCATGATCGTTCCGAACGGGAAAGTTTAGGCTTTTTTTGTCCAACGGGGCCGAATTACATGATTCACGAATGTCGCTCGAAAACGGAAATCCCCTGTCGTCGTCGACGTCGCGGTGCTCGATGAAAGGCGCGCGATATCGAATAACTCGAATTTTCCCCGGACGGAGTACGCTTTATGATTTACAGTACGTTTTACGTTGTTGACGACACGGAAGCTGCGTAACTCGCTGTGTCTCTCCTTTGACAAATTAGAATCGATCGAGTATATTATATTAATTTTGTTAATTTTGTATTAATTTATATACGCGTAAGCATTTCGTAATGCAATTCTTAATAAATATACTTACGATGCTATTTAACTTTTTCAATTTTGATGTAAATATAATTTGAATATAATACTTGTCCTGAGATTTTTGAGCAGGTAGGTTTTAAGATTTGACCACTTGCGCTGGCAACTGATTGCGGACCATAACGAGTGACCAAGTCGTATACAATAATTCGTCGCTTTCTTTTTGAACTCGCCGGTATGATATGAATGCTGGATAGAAATTATTGAGAAGCAATAAATTAAATACACTTAAAACTGAGAAAATATCGCAATATTCATTCCAGCGCAAGAGGTTAACAAAAGACGCGCTTAGCTCTAAATTTCTCACCGCGAAATCTCCCCCGTGACTCAACCAGAGTCTCTGTCGAAACAACACATTCCACGGCAACTGCAGTCAACAATAAGTCGACGTAAATTTCACGATTGCTATAAATAAGTAGCGAATCGGGACTTATTTACACGGTTGTCAACAGTGGTCTGAAGGGAATACTTTCGAGCGTGAAATGATATTGAATGTAATAAAACCACCGTGAACACTGGCACACCCGTCGTAACGAAACAGAGAGAGAGAGAGAGAAAGAGAAAGAGAGAGAGAGAGAGAGAGGCAGTAGAGTGTGCTTTCGTCACGGGTCACGAAAATATGCTAATTTCATTCTGGCCAACGATTCGACCAGTTTAACACGCGATTGCTAATTTTCTTCTCTTTCCCTCTTCTTCTTCTTCTTTTTTCCTTTTTTCACCGCGACATGTCGCTATGCCTTTAACGATCGTGACATGCTAATGGGGAGGACATTTTGGAGGGAAACTCGTAACGTTGCGTTTTATCACTGACTGTTTCGTCAATCAGATTCATTTTCACCGTCGCGTTGTGAATAGAAATATGGGTGGACCCTGCAATGATACGGTTGTATATCTTCAATGAGCTAGTGGCACACCGATTCTGGTTGTTACATCGTAAAATAATGAAAATAATATTACGTCGTAAAATATAAATAATAAAAGCAAAATAATTTAGAGAAAGACTTTTTGACATTTGAACTTTGTAATCTGAAATTAGATACTCCGGGAAAATAGCTATTTCAGGGTTGATCGATTATAAAGTTACTTACGACATAAGGTGTTTTACATATTTCTTTAATTATATATGACATAAATTCAATGCAAGATGTTAATATTAATATTTATATGTTTGTTACTAGGACGCGAGGAGAGGAACAAAGGAAGAGACTCCGGAAGGGGATAGAAGAGAGGGTTGGTCAGAAATAAGAATGCAAATTCGTCAGCTGCCACGGTCCCATTTGGGAATCACGAAAAGAAATTGACGACCTACAATATCAGAATCCTTCTCTAGTTTTCCAACGACGAAAATAATTAGATAAATTAAAATTAAACAAATTAAAAACAAAGACACCCGCTTCCATAAAAAATTCCAAATACCCTCTGTCAGCGTAAGAATGTCCAACATTCCTGAACACCGAGTGAGTCATATGCCTGACGGATATTCTCTAGTTCTTATCTTTTTACCACTGAAAGTGATTTTAGCGGGGTAAGCCAGAAAATCGGGCCTAATGCAACGAAAATTAGCGATTGGTTGATTTGGATCACGTGATTCGTGAGGGAGCGATCGCGCCTGTAATTTGTTTTGCATCGATTCAAATGTTTGCGTATCAATAAAATTTTGTGGCAAAAGAGCCTTTCAGCGAAACGAATCGTACTGGGGTGCAAGTCGTGCAGTTTTTTCGTGTTCTTCTGACAATTTTTCGAAAATATGTTTATCAGATCAAGGACTTTGAGGCACCCGCGTGTGTCAAGATGGTCGCAAGCCTGTTTTTCGATATTATCGAAGACATCTTCAATGTTCCAGAAACGTCTGAAACGGTTGGCGTTGCCGAGCAAATGTGATTGGCTAGGACAAACTAGTACCAGTACACGTACAAAACAGACAACCAAGCGTTGGAATCTCTCAGAATTTCAGTTTGCAATCAACCGATGAAGATAGATAGAACGTCAAAAGTTTTCATCAAAGTGAGCAGCGAAGTAAAATTTCTGTCGTCGAGTGAAGTAGTCTCGTGAAATGTATCATATCGTGATTAGACAAGACTAATGTACCAGGGGTGAATACGTTCCTGGTGGTGCATAGAGCAAGTTATTTTGTCTTTTTCTAATAATCCTTCTTATACGTTCGCTATTTATAAACACGTTTTTGTTGTTAAAATGATTCAGTGGCGCGTCGAAGCTCACTTCGGCACGTAGGATGCAAAAGTTCATCGTTATTAAGCCACCTAGTGACTGTGCTATGAAAATTCCCCTCTACTGCCTGCACGATCCAAGCTCCAATTCCTTCGATTTTCTCCACATGTTGAGAACTCGATTCACTCGCGATATATTTCTCTCTCGCCGGGAAAAGACGCGTACGCGAAGATCCATTGTAGTTTGAAGAAACAGAAGAAACCTGGACGAGGACGTCGGAATCGCGGTGTCGTAACGGCACACGCAGCTGCATAGGAAGAGACGAGGAGACGAAGGAGAGGCCCTCGCGGTGCGTGGAAAACGCCCCGATTAGAATCTCATTGTCGTGGATGCTTGCTGCACAGTTGTGGAGGAGCCTTTAGCGGAGGGTTTGACTGGGGGGGGGAGAGGCGCGCCAACCGCATCGAGCAAATTGCAACTCTGTCGAAACTATCGGAGCGAGCGGATCGCTCGCTCGGGAGAAGAATGCGCGAACACGATTGTTAAGGGGGTCTGGTCTTCAGTTCCCGGGCGCCTTTTCATCGCGTACGCCCCTGTCCCGGTGTAACCTCCACCTCCATCGCGATGATAACATCTCCTCGGACAAACGCAGCGCCGCGTCGTTTCTTCCTTTCTCTCCTCTCTATTTATCTCTCGGTTTCCTTTCTTAGTTCCCTCGTCATCCAGGCCTGTCGTCACTGTGTCGCGTCAACCCTCTTTTTTCCCGCGTCTCGCTCCACCTCGTGGATTCCCTTCGGTCGGTCCGTCCTCAAGCTCCTCCCGGGCTTGTTCCCTTTCCTGTTCTCTGTCTCTAGCGGTTGCCTGGATTTCGCAGGTTGTTCAGGTTCACATTTACCGTACGTACCAGATTTATGCCGTACGTGCGGAACTAGCGTAACTTTAGCGAAGTAACACGCGTTCTTCGAAGCTGTACGCGCTCTTCCTTTTGGCGGGAATTTCGAGACTCCATTCAGTCACTTTCGCAGAGGCAAATTTCCAAGAATTAATCAAATTATTTAGTCATTGACTCTCGACTTTGCGCCGGTTAATGTTAATTTATTATCCATGATATGATCTATCGGTTACGTGATGAATGAAAGTCGCTTAATTTAGGTATTGACAGAGCCATCAATTTTCAACCATACACTTCAATTGTTCAATTCGTGCCATTTAATATCTAATTACTTCCGTTACTTTCTACCTACTGATTATATACTGGTTAGCGTACAATTAGCAAAGAACTTCACCTCTGGTACACTCTACATTTTTCCAATAATTTTCAAAAATTCTTGCGTGAACAGTCTATATTCTTCTCTTTATCTCACTTCATTTCCAAGCTCGCTTGAACTTGTCCGTTCCACTAATATTATAAAATTGTTATAACTTTGTAAAAGAAAGTCGCGCAGTAATATACTCGGGCTCGTTTCCAAAGACGTAGTTTCCATTACGTAGCAAAAATGGCAAAGCGAAGACATCTTTCTTCTTGCTATCGTAATAATTATCACGTTACGCGGAAACATTGAAAAACTTTCTCTCACGATTGAAGATTGAATCCTCCTCTTTACAACAATCTCTCAAAATTTGCCGCGCGATATTTTCTTCGCCAATTTATTGAATTGAACTATAGGTGAAAATATCACGATTTCTTGAATTTCTTCGTCGTCCAAACTTAATATTTGAAGCTCAATAAAATAGCGGGAAAAAGGCTTCGAATCTAAAACATTTTTCAACATTGTTTTCACATACTGTACGTAATGATAATTTGTAACATCTTCTGTCAAGAAGAGAAGACACATTCTGGCGTCCGAACGTGCCCCTCCATCTCGCTTCATCTCACCACCAGTTTGGACCTTTCTCGCATCTTCCCTTCCTTTCTCCGAGCTGCACGACCGCCGAAGGGCCAAATTGTCATCCGATGCCCTGAGAATTCGATTTTCAGTCGAGTTTTGCGGTGACGAGGGTTTCAAATCCCGCTAGGTAGTTCCCCTTCCACTCGGAAGATTTGAAGGACGAGATCCTCTCTGGACGGATCAAGAGGGAGGGGAAGGTCTCGTGTCACGGTCCCCGGGACCGACAATATTGTGAAACGTCTTGCATCGTGGACTCCGATTCGGATCTTCGGACGAGTCGGCTGGAAATTGGAAAACAGGTACCAGGGATCCAGAATGGACATCGATTCCTCCTCGAGATCCCGCGTACATCGTTCAGGGGTGCGTGATCCTTTGTTGGGACTGCAACGCGAGCCTTTGTGCGACGAATACATTCGCGAATTCTTTCGACGTTTAATTCTCTTTCGAATTGGACAGATATCTTACAAAGAGGAAATTAATTATTTTCGTCTTGTTTGTTTCTTGCATGGTGTGGAATATTGCTATTGTAGTAATTACTTTTATACAGAGATAAATGACATTTTAATTGTTATTAGACTGCATTTCTATGAAAATTCATATTTTTGACGATATAAAAATTCAGAGAAATAGCGTATCGCGCTGTATTTTCAATACTTTCACATAATTTTTCTCGTTACCTGTTAATCTTTACGTACGACGCAAAATAATCGCGTGCAGTGAAATTCAACGATTTGTCCCTCTCGCCGCAAATGAATAAAAATCCAAGAATAACCAGAGTCACCCGATGCAAACTGCGTCTGATAGACACCTTCAACCCTTAACCTCGCCAAAGTAAAAAAAGAAAAAAAAAAAAAATCGCAATTCATCGATCCTCACCGTCGTCCTCGAAAGCTTATTCCACACGAGTTCCTCTACGCGTCCCACTCTTATATAAATATTAGCATACACGCGTAACTTACTTACACACGTAACGCCAACACACTTTGTCAAAACGGAGACGTTATCGCGGGACAGGCTGAATGCATAAAAGATCGGCCGGTTAATCGCATAATCGGGTGTCCGCGGTTTCTCCAACTATATTTTCCTCCTTCGCCTCTCGACCGATCCTCGAGAACGTGACAGGTTAATCGAAGCGACTTTGACCCGCCGTCGCGAAACGACGACGTGATTCACGAAAAATAAAACGCGCGAATCGCAATCTTTCGTTGATTGCGAGAAGAACCGGAAAAGTCGGAAACACGGAGAGGATACCGTTTTTTTTTTACCGGATACCTTCCTTATCCGTGAATTTCTTCCTCGATTTTTTCCCAAGTGGATTTTTATTTCACTCGAAGAACCGTGGTGGAAAGATTCTGGAATCGTTCTTTGGGAGTCGATGGAAACAAAAATGTCGGTCCACTGGGGGCACGCGAAAATGACATTGGCAATGGCGAAAGACACAGAAACGAAGTTATGCAGAGACATTCGTGAAAGTTTTCGAAGAGTGAACTGGAAGATACTGGAAAGTACGAAAATATTTTTCAAGAGTTAAATCGTGATCGTAACAGACGAGAAATGAAGACTGACAGAAACGGAAATTCCGTTCGCGTGCACAAACTCTACGACGTAATTGCAATAAAAATTGGCCGAAATGAAATTTTTTATTTACAAAGTCACCGTGCGCGCTCTTTCAGCGGCGAGTTAATACTCGACCGCGTCGTGTAATTTATTTTTTCGTCATTTCGGGATATCGATCGTCGCCGGATACCAGTATGGAACAACGTAGTCGAGCATCGGAGGATAATCGTTCAATGGCTAATGAGCGAGGATGTTACGGTGCACTTAGCCGGGGTGAAAGCAAGAGTTCAGCTTCTTTTTTCTCCTGCCCCCCTCCCCCCCGTCGTAACAGGCATTCCAGGCGGAGATCCTTGTCCCTGGACGCTTAAACTTCCGGACGAACTCGACAGAGAGGACTCGCGAAGTATCCCTTCAATTATCTTTTTAATTTCTCTACTTTCCAACTGTGCTCGGTCCACGGTTGAACGAAAAGTTATTCTACGTGCAAAAGTACGTGGAAAACGTGGAGCACAATTTCTCTGTTTTGTCAAATATTATTATTATTGAAACTAATCTTCGGATTCGTTAAATATCGTATCCGGACATTTCGACTTTTCGACACTCGAGCTCCTTGCCATCGGTTTCAATTGGAATTGAAAAAAAACTTCCAGTGGCAGTTCACTCGATTTCTTCTCTTGAAACGCTCTCCGCTAGATTTAACCCAGATTTTTCACCGAGAGGAAATTATAAAATTTCCATTTCGCGGACAACAATGAAGCACCGAATCGATCGACGGAGGGGAGGAAATTCTCCGTCAATGCGGATTGTCCGACGATCAAACGAAATTCACTGATCGTCCTGATCGCCCGGCGAGTTTCCCTCCTCGAAACGATACCGGATCCCGTTGGCAGTCGAACGAATCCTCGACCGATTCTCGTGTGAATCGCGAGGCGCACGCGATACTTTTCCCTTGTTGAGGGCGACAGGATGAAAAAGAAACGGAAACGGTAGCGAATCTCTATTCTTCAGAAAAAGAGAATAGAGAGAGAATAGAGAGAGAATAGAGAGAGAGAGAGGATGGGACGATCGTACAGAGCATACACCGGTCTCGCCAAAAGCGTCTTCAACTTCTCGTTTCTCCGGCTGGTTTCACCGAGCCAAAAGAAACGCTTCACAATGGGACGCGGCTGTCTAACCGGCGACTCGGCCCATTATTTATTAAAGGACCATTCTTTTTATCGGCCGATAGTTTTCCAGTCCTGTCTTTTCTCTCTCTCTCTCTCCCCTCGCCCCTCGCCCCTCGCTGGAAAACTTTACAGCGTGGAAAGAGATTGGTTACAACGTCTCTCCCCTCGGAGAGACGAGGGCACAACCGTGTGTTGCATGCGCAGAGGAGGAAAACGACGACACCGAGATGGTTATCTCACCGTCGGTGTGCACGAGGCTTAAGGGACACGACTCGTTCTCTCTGGCCACGACCAACATCCACTGAATTACCAAAGCTGTTTGTCAATACTCCGTCACGACTCCAGCTCGACGATGTTTCTGATTTCGATCCACTGACGCAATAATTACAGAGCGTGTTGCGGTTGAGCAAGGCGGCAAGTTGTGCATACAGGGTGGGAAGAATTTCAAAATGTCCCATACTCGAACCCGATATTCTACATCTCGCGTGCTGCATCCCATATTCGTATACGTAGTCACGTATAGTGTTCCATATCCCATAACGATCTATGGATATTCCACGTTTCGCAGATGGTATCCCACACTCCACAGATTCTGCATCCACACACCTCGCATCTTATATTCCACGCCTCGTTGTTCCCCGTGCAGTATTCCGCATCCTGCGTTCCATATTCCACACCGTAAATTGAATTATTACATATCCTGTATCCTGCACTCCACATTCCACATTCCACATCTCGTGTTTCACGTTCCGTATCCCATATTCTATATTCCACGTCCCACATTTCACAATTCGCAACACACATCTCCGACTCGTTATCCGAGTCATACATCTTGCGTCTCCAACATTCCACATCGTACATCCCACAGAGACAATTTTCAGGCAAGGAATTTCATTTTGTGGGACAGAAACTCTCCAAGCGTTCGAAAGTTCTAACTAGTCCACGAACTGTGTTTGTGGGAGTAAACTTGTCCACAGATTGATTTCTGTGCGATGGAAAATTTCGAATTACCGTCCACCAATTATTTGATGGAAAATTGGTCTTTTGCTTATGTTAGAAGCAAGTATTGAATGGAACATTAAGCTGGATTCGAAATCAGCAATGTTAAAAAATGTAACAGTTAATTATAATTAACGAGGTGTGAAATTTGGGATGAAAACATTAATATTGTTAAAATGGAAATTTTAATATTGTTGGAATGTGATAAAGGGCATGTGGAGAACGTTTTACAGAAAATAAGATAACGAGTATCGTCTGTGAAATATAAAAGTAGGATGAAAATTAGTGACGTAGGACATGGGAATTTAACACTTTAGCGAATTTCTGTCATCAGAAGACTTGCAGTGTCCACCTAATTTCTACCGTGATTGAAAGAACGACCCGCATAAACGAACGAACGATATTTGACTTTATCCGATCACGTTTGTTGGGCCGACTAATTAAAGTTAATTACACGGGCGAAAAAGGAAAAAAGGAAAGAAGGGAGAGACGCTCGCGATGGTGAAACAGTTTAAAAGATGAAAGGATCGTGGATTGCCTTTGTCCCCGTTTACCTTCCGACCTCCGCTACTTATTTCCACTGTTGCGAACTCTGGGTGAAATCGGGCGTTCTCGTAGTTTACGAGCGTAAATGTAGTAATGAAACATCCCGTTCTTTCCGAGTCAGCGACGGTGAAACCCGGCGTGGAACATCGCTGGTCAATATGCTCGGCCGTCGAACGATTTTCCCTCTGGATTCGTATGAAAAGATCAAACGACGTTGAAGTCACTGCGAACGTTCCTCTCTGCCGAGTAATTCTCTCGTCAATGGGCGCAAGTTATGACTTTACTATCGATCGCGGCGGCAGAACGATTTAATCGGTCGTGAAGAATCGATCAAAAAAACGAGACGAAGAACTTTACGACGTGATTTACGACGTGAAATTTCATTACCTCGAACTATCGCTAATACAAATGATCCAAAGCTAGAATAATGATCAGAGCTCGGATGTTTAATTGGAAAAAAATTGTCGCGAAATTAAAGATCGAAATAATGAAAAATTTCACGTTACCAGAGAATTTGTTATTTCGTACATTTCCTATTATTAAACTAAGCCTGCAATTTTCCTCGCCGATGCACCCACTTCACGATCAGATCTTTTGACGATCAGCTCGACAAGAGTACATCAACGCGTTGTCAAGACAAAAGTAACAACGTATGAAAGACTTCCGCTTATTTCGCGATTACCTAAGCAGATTGAAGAGTGTGTAACTTGAGACTGTAACCCACGTCGAGATTCTACCGCGTCCACTTTTTATCAAGGTGACTTGATCGCAAAGCGAGCAGTTTCGAGCGGGCCGCTTGGTATTATTTTATTATTATTTTATACATTTAAATTGTACTCTTTCGTATCAGAAGCGGCGCGTAGCGACACCGCGACGTTAACGCAGCACCGTGAGGGAAAATGTAAATTACTCGAGGACTCTGGTTCGCGCTGTCGGCTCGCGAGAAAATGTCGCCTCCCCTGCATTAATACACCGTAATGTAACTTCTGTTCCTCGCCGTTGATGCATGCGCGCAATAAATCATCGCGAGTCTCTTATTCGAACGAGCTCTGGCCACTGGTCTCGTTCAACAGGTCTAATTTGCGAGACGTCGTCTCTCTCTCTCTCTCTCGCGCGCGGTAACACGCGACGTCCGGCGCAAAGGTACACGCCGCGCACCTTGCGTACCTCGCGTCTCTTTTATTTTTCTTCTCTTTCCTTACGTCGAGTGGAAGTGCTCGAGCCTTTTTCAATAATAACGCTTCACCGGCGCGGCGAGCCTCGTCCCTCCGTGATTGCTTTCACAATTAAAACACACGAGTGACCAGCGTTGTATTTGATCAAGCCGAGGGTCCGAACGATTTGTCCCATCGAGCCGATATTTTTCAAACGGGCCTCTTGATGTTAATGTTGCTGGGCGCCTTTGTTTTGCTCGTGCAGTAAAAAGAACGTTGTTGACGAGGACGAGACACCGTGACTAACAATAAAAAATGAAAAGGAGATCGTTTTCAAGGACGAATTTTAAAAAGTCGTCGTGAAAGGGAAACTTTGATCTTCAAGATCGCGGTGGATCTAGTTGACAGTCAGTGTCCGTAGAGACATTTTAGAAGAGTTATCTTTATGTTGAAATATCTGCGAAGGAAATATTGCTCAATAAAGTAAAAGAACTCTTTAAAACATTGTTTTACAAAATTATGGCAATACAAAAAGTGTCGACAATTTTTCATCGAGCGTGAAAAAGCTTTGACAAATTGTTCATACTTTAAATCGCTCTTGAAAAGCTTCGTGAAAAAAGAGCTGCTTATTAATAATTATCAATAGCATCGCTAATAAAGAAGCACGCGTTGAAACTCGTATCAGTTTGCCGTTTCATCTGCGACAGCTTAGTCACAGTGATTTATGTCTGAGCAGGTAGATTCAGTCAGTAGGAATCAGACGTGGAAGTTATAATAAACAAAGTTCAGCCGTACGAGTAGAAGAGGATCAGCTTACAACTAATTGCAAACTTGTATCCCTCGAAATACGTACGTTTCCAATTACTTTCAATCCCGATCGTCTCTACTTAAACACAAACATCTTTCTACCGAGCAATATTTATAAAAAAAAAAATACTGCACGACTTGTACCCCAGTACGATTCGTCTCACTGACGAACATTTGAATCGATAGAAAACAAATTACCAGAAACGCCACTCCTACTCGAGGTCTACCCCACGCCCCCTTGCGAATCACGTGACCTAAATCAACCAATCGCTAATTTTCGTTGCACGAAGAGGGCCAATTTTCTGGGTTACCCCCGCTAAAATCACTTTCAGTGATAAAAAAAAAAAAAAAGTATCTTTACATTGTCCGTAAAAAGAGTACGACCCCTTGAGTTATCGCAACGCGAGAAACACGATAACGCGACAAAGCCGGACGAAAAATTCAATTTTATCCAGCGAGTTCATTTCCCCCTGGGTAGCAGCGAATAAATATAATGAAATAAAAATTCTCTTGCGCTTCTCGAATTTCCGAACGGCGGTCGGGAAATTGGGTAACGGACAAAGTGCAGAAGGAAAAAGACGAAAGCGTGTTTCGTCAATCGACCGAGTTGAGGTTGCAGAGTTGAGTCGCGCCTTATTATCGCCTGCGAAACGCGCGTGTGCGCGAGCAAGCACTGGCTGCTGCGTAGGTTTCATTGAATTCTACGCGCGCCATTCATGCGTGCGCTTTCTCTCGCGTACGCGGCACACGTCGGCCTTCTTCCTCGCCTTTCTCTACTCACCCTAACAGTTCGCGCAACTCGGTCCCGACTGCGTGTACAAATTGGGATACGGAGCGTAACTGTTCGAGTGAAACTGGTTCCACGGAATCAATGGGCCTCCCCGATCCCTGCCTGCCACTTTGACGCGTGTCACCTCATCGCGTGGATAGCGTACTAATGGCGACTCGTGGAATTCCAGTTACACGAGGGGCTGATTCACGGGGAAATTTCGCGCGACGCGAGGACCGTGATATCAGTTCGATGAAAACGAACGCTCTTCGCTCGAAACGAACTGAATTACACTCTACAGGAACAATTCGCCATTTCTTTCCCCCCCTTTTTTTTTGGATTTTGATATTTAATCGAAGATGAGAAAAATCTTTAATATTCCACAGATTTCAACTTTTGTATCTATTTTGTGTTTATTACGTTATGAGTTTGACGTTCAAATTATAACGCAGTGTTGCACTGTATTTAATTTAAACGAGTTTGCTCGAAAGCTTGAGCCGCTTTTAGTTAAAAAATTCACACACGTGCGGGCGGTGATCTTGCGTTGGTAATTTTGTCCATTTTCCAAAGAAAAGATCGACACGACGTTCGTTTACAAAGATACAATTCCTAATCGCGCGACATTAAGATTTCCTAGAATCGCGTAAAAATCCGCCGTAAAAGTCCAAACGTTACTGGTTCGCACGCCTCGGCGTCTAAATTTATCGGCGAGTCACGTTCTGATAAATCTCGCGAAAGGTTTCTGCCACGGTGTAACTTTCCGGGGCGAATCCCCCGTAGCGGAACCGCAGAAAACCACGGACCGGAAGTCGAAACGGCCCTCAGAGAGCCGTTCCCTCGGCGAATGGCTTTATCAGCTGCGAAAATGGCCGGCGCGGGCGTAAAGAGCCGCCGGTGGTTTCGTTTTCGTATTTCGAAATGTTTAATGGAATTCGCGAGGGAGAAAGAGCCGCGCGGAGAATCGAAAACGATAACAAAATTCGACTAATCTCTATTTGCATCTCTATTTGCAGATGGAAACGGACGGATGTAGAAGAAATTTTTTTTTTACGCGTCGACTGCGTGGGTTTTTCGCGTTGATTGACAAAATGAAACTTCGTCGTTCCGAAATTTCATGTAAATAGCTTCAGGAGCGCGATTAACGAGATTGAATCTGGCTGGAGAATTGTTTTTTCGGTCGCCCTCGGATTTTTATGCAAATCCGCAGTTTTTAGCGATACAATTAACGAAATGGAACCTTGGCGGGAGATTGTGCTTGATAAGAAACGACACGCTCCGAATATTTTCCTCGTACCTTTCCCGCGTATTTGCGCGCGATTTTAAAATTCCCTCTCTGCGCGAACCCGTAGTTTGATGAACAAAAATCTGATCCACCGCTCGGAGCAACAATTACAATTGTACGCGTTTATGGAAAGATTTATAAACGACCCCCCCCCGTTTGATCGTATAAAGTTTCAATATTTCGGGTACGATCGTTTAAACAGTTACCGTGAAAAAATCGAAAAAAAAGAAAGGTCGTGGGGCAAGAGGTTAACGATCGTTTTACGAGCGATCGTTATTTTTCAGATCTTTGCGATTGAAAGCAAAAGAAAAAAGGAGCGCGTAATCAAAGTGTTTGCTCGAATGAAGAGAAAACGCAACCGGGGAATCGAATTTTTTTGCGCTCGTAAGCAATTAAAATTCTGATTACAGAGGATTAATCGGCGGAGGGAGGGGGGGGGTGGGGCAGGATTGTGAAAACGATCGGCAGCGGTGACCAACGACGAGCAACAAGAGTATTAAAAACACAGGCGAATCGCGTGTAATGGTGGTTTGATCTTTTTGGCAACGTGTTTTCATTGCCTCGTTAAACCGTACCGGGGGCTCTCGAAGAAAAAAAAACGTTAAAAAGCTTGCGCCGTTATATAAAGATAAAAAATGTTGGTATTTTTGTACCAACGACTGGCCAACCTCGCAGTTTTCGAACTCGTTTCGCCAGATATCGGCCGCGATGTGTTAACGACGACGCGGCTAACCGTGGAGATCGGCTGATAAGTTGGTCGGGGGAGGCTCGTTCTTTTAATTTGTGTCTGCCAGAATTGAAACTGGAACTGTGTTGTTGTTGTTGTTGTTTCTCGAGATAGCAAGACACACTGCTATGTTATTTTAATATAACCGATCGAACAATTGAATTCGGTAGAGAGAGAGAGAGAGAGAGAGCTTTAAACTACGGAGGTAAATGAGTTTTCAATAAACTTCTAATTCTGGTTAATGGAGATGAAACACTTTGATATCAAAGTAAAAAAAACCAATGGCACAATCACGTTCGATTCTTAATTGGGATATTTTTACGTACGTGCAATTGGTGATTAAAACGTAGAATATAATAAACTCGCTCGTAAAATTTCAAGGAACGTTGATAAAGGGATTTGAATCTAAAATTACGCGTAACTCGACGAAATTACTCGATTATCTGACGTCTGAAATTACGACTAGTCCGCAGGAGGAGATGAAAGATGTAGCTTCGGTAATGTGAAATTAATCGACATCGATCGCTCCTCCTCCGCGAAAGAGAAGGAAAAAGAGGAAACGAGGAACATGACTTATCATCTCCTTTCCGTGGTAATCTCCAATTGCTGATTTAACGTTTCTTCGCTTCTCGTCCGATCGATTCTCACTGGCCGCGCTTAATTGAAAAGCACACGGCGAGATAAGAACGCGCGCGCGCGCGCGCGCGGGAATAATCTCGGAGTAAAGAGGCGATACCAGGGAATATTAGTAGCAACGCAAGCGGCAAATCGCGAAACGAACGCATCGTGCGCGCGCACAACGATCGCGATTCACGGATCGCGTTTCCATTCATCCGTGTGATTCGCGTTCCCCCCTCCCGCTTTTGACGCGGCTTTGGCATTCATCCCGTTCGGTGGCCGAAGATAAATCGAGCCTCTCGAGAAAAATTGCCCTCCGCTCTATCCTACGAATTTTATCTGGCCTCCTACGAGCCATCGATACCAACAGCCACCCATCTTTCCTCTACGTAACGCGCGCGTGCGTTGATACAACCCAAAGAGTTCGTTGGCGGCTCCATTTTTATCTGGTCGAAGATAAAGCTAGCCGGTTTTTCAACAGATCGTGTCAACTACCATTTCCTTTGATACACTTTTCGGGAAAGGAGACTGTCAGTGATACGATCGGGAATAAATTATTACGGATTTCCTTATCCTGACAATTCGACAATTCGTCGACGAAAGAAAGTTCCTCGCGATTTTAATAAAAAATAAAGTTTCGTTCCGAATATTTGCAAATTTGGATGACTATAACGTGCAAATTACACGTGCGTATAATTACGTGTAAATTGATACGTATCCTCGTGTAAATTATACGTACGTATAATTACGCGCAAATGGCGTGGAAATTTATACGCATCCTCGGCTATCCTCGGTTTTTATTACGAAGCAATTATCGTTGTTTCATTTCGCGTTGCACGAAACAATTATCATTTCGTCCAAATCTAAAAACTGTAAGAGCATCGATAAAATGCAAGGTGGCGAACGTAGCGCACCACGGGTCCCTCGACCCGTTGACTAAACTACGAAAAAGGAATTTTGCAATGTGACACGAAACTAACATCCAAGTACGCCGAAATGCCGCGATCGTCAAAATCTCTTACATCACGCGAAACGCTGACGTAATTGTAATTTCGCGGGTGTTGCTAGAGTTCGAAAAGAGCGCAGCCGAATGACACCGTTGAAAAACACGACGAAACGCCAAGTCGAACTCGAACGAAAATCCGCGAGTGGCGACCGCGTCGACTGCGCACGGCCCGGGACTGAATTTAGTGCTGCCTATCAATTACGCTTCGCGTCGCGATAATTGGATTTAGCAGAGGGCCTCACCGTCTGCCGGGCAGATCGACGCGCAACAATAAATACACAGGTATTTTCATTATCGAACGTCGACAGCCCGGGCCGCTCGTAAAGTCTTCGCGGCGAAACGAGCCACGATGATTTACCGTCTTCTTCTCCTTTCTTTTTTTCTTTTCCAACCCCTCCGTTCGCAGATGCAACGCCGCGCTCTCCGGTTGTTTGGCTCATTTCCACGCGAAACAACGAAACAACGAGAGCGATCCGCGCCTCCAACGCGCGAGAACGAATATTTCGGATGCGAGGAATATACACTGTGCGTACATATGGTCGAGGCAGTGCCACGCCTCGCTTGTTCTTCCCTGAAAATCCGCTGTCATTCCTCCAGCTGACTCCAGACCCTTCGATCTGCCTCCGAGAGACTCGAGAGAGTCGACTTCTCCACCCACGGGGTGACCTGTATTTCTAATTACAGGCCGCTCTGCATTCTTCCACGGAGATGCAACGACCAACACGGGGACGCGCTTTCTCGCCCCTGGGCGAGCGAAAGAAAAGTCGCGAGAGATGAATTTTCACTCGTTCGTTGGTACATCATCTTCGGAGGAAGGAGAATCGTCGTGTCATCGTTAAAGGAGCGTCTGTTCGATGACTTTAACGAACCGTATCGGTAAAATGGGCGAAACGCGTGGTCTGGGGGGATAACGATCCACGCAAGTCGCAAGTCGCAATTTTTGCCAATCGATCAACAAATGATACATGATTTTTGTATCAATTTGACGTATCGAATTTTTTCGCGGGACAATCTGTCATGTGCGAGCGGTATTCGAAAATCCTTGTAAAGTTAAAAACTGTCAATGGAGATTATAGATATCCAATAAAACAGTCGAGCGCAATTTAAACTGGCACACAAGCCACGATTTTGACAAATCGACCATAAATAAAATACGTTTCTAGTAATTTAACTCGTAGCAGAGGAATCAAATTTCTTTGCGAGGTAATTTGCGACGTAAATTAGTACTCGGAAAATCTTTGTAAAGTTTGTAAAACTATTGATGAAGACTACAAATATCCAATAAAACGTTCGTGCGCAATTTAAACTGGAACACAAACCGACCAACCGATTTTGACAAATCGACTCAACTCGCAGCAGAGGAATCAAATCTCTTTGTAATTTGTGACTGTAATACTGTAGTACGTAGAAAAATCTTTGTAAAACCAAAAGCCAACGGAGACTGCGAATAATAATTGTCCACTGAAACACACCCGTGGACAATTTAAACTGGAAAATGGAAGCCAAGCGGAAAGAACTTTGAAGCGAGAAATTAAATCGGCGAATCGCTCGATATATCTGACAAAATACCAAAAATGCTAAAACATTGAAATTTCCGTCGGCGCAACAACGTCTATGAATAGATATTAGGAAAATACGGAAAGCGGAGGATCGTCAGGTTGGTTTCCAATTCTGAGATACGATCGGATAATTTTAGAAAGCTTTTATCTCTCCGCCGGGGAGAGGTAATACTTGCAGCAGCGAACCGGCGAACCGGCGAACCGGCCAACACCGCATAGGACTCGTTTGCATGACTTTATTGCGCGAATCACCGCCGATATTAAATCGCATGAATATTTAAAAATACGTCTACGTCTGTCACGGGGGCAGTGAGGAGTGAGAGGGGGGAGGGAAGGGAGCAGGGGAGGAAGAAAACTTCTGTCATATTATCATCCACTTTTCCAGCTTCATTAAACGCCGGTTTTAATCGGCCGGCTAAGCTGTCGCAACTTCTGTCGTAGCTTTTGAAACGAAGCCAGCCCGGGCTTTTTAATCTTTACTTGAAAACTTCACGCTGACAATATCCCAACCGTTAATTATTCATCGACCTTTAACGCGCCGTGAACCTGCTCGATTCGTCGATAATTCGATCGAGCCCGGCGAGCAACGAATCCTCGAGCAACGTCTGCGAGAAACTGTTCCCAATCGAGTTGTAATTATTGCGTTCTGCCCGATCTTTCCAAAACTTCGAAATGTGCGGCACGTTTCGCAAACTCCCGACAGATCGCCGGCTCTCAGCCTCGTTGTTCAAACGAAGCGATCAATTTGTCAAGAAGCGAACGATTGGAAAAAATTAATAGAAGCTAAATGCGATGATAAATTCTAATTTAATCTAAGGCGTTACATGACGACAACAACAGTATTATGTATAAATATTCAATTAGTATTTAATTTAATTAAAATTCGACATTCCAGTTTATATTTCGCAAAACTACAGTCTGCTTTTCCTTTCAAATCGAAGATTACTCGATATTTATTTTCAGCTGAAAAATACCTTCCACTGAAAATCTGCCGACTGTAAAACTCGATTCCTAGCCTGACGGTGCTACGAGACTCGAGCACAAAGTATCTACAACGTAGGCACGCAGGCCAGGTAATTATACGCGAGATTAATGAGCGGCTCTCTGTTTGCCTCGTGTCCATCGCGAGGATTTGCCTCGTTCCACGAACCGAACGGAGAAAAAAAGAAAAAAAAAGAGGAAAAGGGGAGCAAGCTCGCTCAGCGGAGCGTCCCGGAAACCACTTAAAAATATTGTCTCGGCCCCGCCTAGAGCGTCTCGAGGTTACTTTAAACATCGTGTCTTAAATTCGGCGCTGCTCGTCCGAGCCTACGGACGAGCCATCTCTCACGAAGGGCGTGGACTAAGTAGCCCGTCGACCGTCGTTTATATCCTCCCTTCTCACCCTTCTTCTTCTTCTTCTTCTTCTTCTTCTTTTCTCTCTTTTTTTTCCTTTTTGTTCTATTTCGTTAATTGCGCCCCCCGCCCTCCCTTGCACTCGAACCGAAAACCGGGCCAAACCGCGCTTCTCACCTGTTGCAAACGTATAAATATTAAACCGGTCGGTTGTTACCTACGATTCGCCTAGTTCCATAAACCAGCAAGATAATGATCGCGTCTGTCGCGCACATTCAAACGAGTCGTTTGTTTTCGTTCGTCGAGCAGAAGGAAGAGAGAGAGAGAGAGAGAGAGAGAGAGAGAGAGAGAAGGAAATTAATACGCCTCCGTGCGAGCAAGCGTTCTTTCCGTGGTGAATCGTTTCCCTCCCTTTTTTGTTTTTGTTCCGGCGTGGTTAACCGACCGACAAGCCAACAGAAAAGGATTGAAAAAAAGGGAATCGACTATCCATCGGTGAATTATGATGATTGTACGTTCATCACGTTTCTCTCTCTCTCTTTTTTCTCTTTTTTTATCACTGAAAGTGACTTTGGCCGGGGTAACCCAGAAAATCGGGCCTCTTCAGGTGCAACGCTGATGCAACGAAAATTAGCGATTGGTTGATTTCGGTCACGTGATTCGTGAGGGGGCGTGGCGTAGACCTCGAGTATCGCGCCTGTATAGATATTCAAATGTTTGCAAATCTGGGCCTTTCAGTGAGACGAATCGTACTCGGGGTACAAGTCGTGCAGTTTTTCTCTTTTTCTTTGTCCTTTTATATTTTATTTTATTTTGTTTCATTTTATTTTATATGGGGCAGTCTAACGGTCTCTGACGAGAGATGGGGAGGGCGATCAACCTGTCAATCTAATTCCTGTGATCGTGAAATTGAATATTAGCGTCTAACAATACCTACGATCATTTTTAACGCTGGAGCTATCGACATCGAAGAAACTTTTGGCCCACCCTGTACGTTTCACACGTGACAATGTTACGTTGATGTTCAAAGACAATCGTGAATATTAGCGTAGTTATCAACTGCCGATATCAGTACAAAAATAAACCAGAAAGGGGTTAAATTAAACTTTCACGATAAAAGTAAGTATGCCGACAAATTGTAAGCTTGAATTATTTCTTTCTAGACTTGTCGATCATTCTCCGTTTCATATAAAATGCACAATCTTTTTCTGTTGCTCTATTTTTTGACCGAGACACAGACATCAATGTATCAACGGTTGCAAGTGGAACGGAATTTATTTTCATGCTGCAGCGGACACGTTGCGCTGCAGATGTCCGTGCGAATTTCACAAGGAAAATTAGAAAAGGACGTTTCTACAAATTAGAAACGAATTTTATAAATTAGAGGAGAAAGCGTTTCGTAAATTGGAAGAAAAGAAGTGGAAGAGCAATTTCATTATCCAAAGAGGAAACCTCAGTTTCATAAATTCGTTCGCCGCGAGGAGACAGCGTGAATAATCGCCAATTGCTGGCTTGAATTTCGAAAAGGTAATCCGTCATTTACGTGTATATATATATATATATATATATATATCAAGTATAAAAAGTAAGACTCGACGATCTCTCTACGCTAATGAAAAACCCGAGAGAAGAAGAGCTCTCGGCGGACCGGCGTTCAATTTTCTAATCCTCTTAAATCGCGTACCCCCCGTCCCACGTTCGAAACATCGCATTACCCTCTCACGAACCCTCTTTGGCCCGTTGCAACGACCAAAGTTGCGCTCACCGTTCAAAACCTCTGGCAATCTCCGCCCCGCTTACCCTCGCGCGGCATCAAGAACAGTCAAACGTTCATACACCGCTGCGTTCGCGTTGCATCTATTAGCAGGAGAAACTCGCTGTGCCGGTGAGGGATGGTTAGGGCTAGGGTAATCCCCGAAATCGTTTCTAATCTGTCGATCTTCTCGCTCGACTCTGCCACGTTAGTATCCATCTCCATTTTCTCTGTGCATCTCTCTGTTTCGCCGGGCGCGCGCCAGTGGATTCTCCTCGTCGCCCTATCCTGGTCCATCTATTTCCTGTCTCTCGAGTCTGGTTGTGTGTACACGCGAGTACGCGGGGCCGGGCTGAACCTGCGTCAGGATCGGGTGTATCAGATTTCCGATGGCCGTGGCATACGTACTCGGCCGAAGGTAGATTAGATTTTAATAATGCAATTTGGGTTTACGGCGGGTACGTAGCGGACGAAGGAAGAAAGGAAGGAAGGAAGGAAGGAAGGAAGGAAGGAAGGAGAAGCGACCGAAGGGGTGGGCAAAAGAGAGAGAGAGAAAGGGTTTGCTCTGGTCCGACTGTAAAACGAGCCGGTTTTCGCCCGGAGGAGGCAAACCAACCCCAGACTACGGACTGGTAATTGTTGGAATTTGATTGGGCCTGCCTCGACGCAACCAGCAACTGCCGCAAACCTCTATATACCTCTATTTCTATTTCTTTCTCTCTCTCTCTCTCTCTCTGCGCTGGCATCGACTATGAGTTCAAATGTCCCCAGGCTGTTCGCAGAGCTGCGTGCGAATGCGAATTTCAGAGCTTTCCGGCGAAATTGATAATAGAACTGGCGAGGGGTTTCAAATGTATGGCGGAGAAACGAAAGGCGCAGTAGCAGGAACCAGGCGAAAACGACGACAGATCTGCGGAGCATGGTTGATCGAGCATGGTTGGATAAAATTCGGTCACGCGTTTTGGAAAAGCGACGCTTTCCATTCTTTTTGTCACACTCTCTCTTTTTGAGAGAGAGAGAGAGAAGTAAGAGTTCGTTGAACTCGATGAATTTGTCGATGAAACTGTGTACATGTAAATAGTTAAAAGACGCGTACCTTTCCAAACTCCATTCGAGTTAATCGAGTCGTTCGAACGGAATTAATCAAATTGATCAACTACTGAGAATAAACTCAAAACTCGTTACCTTTCCTTTTAAACTCGGTATTTTTGCGTTATTTGTCCGTTTGTTTGAAAAAAAAAAGTCAAAAGCGTATTCCAGGTCACAAGTTATGGACCGCGGAAGCGGTCAAAAGAATTAAGTGCAACAAAGCTCGTGCGTTGCAAGCCTGGCAAAACCACGCAATTACTTACGAAAAGGTCTTTCTGATAACCGAACAACAAACGAAATCTATTGGCTTGCGAAACGAATCAACTGGACCGATCATTGATTGTTATTACTACTATTCAATTTGCAAATTTTTGTAGGAAAAGCAGAAAAGAAGTAAAAAGACCTGTCGTATTTTTCCTTTGTACTTTTCAGTTCGTAACATATAACAGCAATCGCTGATAAACTGATAAAGCGATGTAGGACAAGTATCCAAATGTTCCGAAAAAATAATTAGTTACAATTTAAAAAGGAAAAATCATACAACAGCGTTTCACAAAGAAGCTTCTAATTCTGGATTTATTTTTTACGAAGATGTTTCCATGTCACGTCACGTAGTAAGTCGCGTTGTTTCTCCAAAAATTCAAACCTGAAAAATATTTTTCACGACTGAATCCGACCCGAATGGACCCGGAAAGAAGACGGAAGCTTCTCCTTTGGAACGACCTCCCGAAACTTACTCGCCGAGTTATCGAACGCCTCGAGTACAGTCGAAATTCGACAGATCGAAAGTCTCGTAGAATTTCTCAAATTTCTGTCGTCTTGGCCAAAAAAAAAATCAAACGTTAAGAAATATTTTATCGCGAAACGTTCGAGTTTGTAGCATTTTCGGGAAAAGACAGAATTTCGCGTTCCAAAATTCGCAAGATTTTAATTAAACCGCCGAAACTGTTGGAACCTAACCTAAAGGTAGAGGAAAGTTCGTATCGGTATACGATCGACCGTTTCCATTAAACGATTATCGCGACACCGGCGACACCTCTGATTTCAGACGAACTCGCGAACTCGCTCGAATTAGCCCGATTGGATACGCGGTGCTAACGCGAGGGAAGTAGAGGGGGAGGGCACGGGGAATTAAATTGCGTTCCGCGGATTTAGCTGAACAACCGTGGCGCGACGTCGCGCATCCACTCGCGCTCTCGCGTGAACTTGATCTCGTTATTATGAACCGTATACCGCGTAATATGATCGACGGCCTGGCCGGAATCATCGCGAACTCGCTTCCGGCGATGGCTGGTGCGTATGATTTATACGTACAGCGACGCTGGCTCCGAAATTTCAAATCCCGCCCCGTGTTACCGTTCGCCGCGCAGTTTACGACCATCGCGTGATCACTTCGTATTTTGCATTTCGTATTTCTCCGCGCTTCCATTTATTTCATTCCTCCCAGCCGCGCGTCCCTCTCCGTCAACTTCGGCGGGGCCCCCTTTTTTTCTTCTCCTTCTACGCGCTCGTTCTCTCCCCCCTGGTGGATCCACTGCCCCTAACGAGAGGTCCACCGCCGTTAAATTACGCCGAAATTATTAAAATATGATAATCTCTGGCAAATTGCGAGGCCAGATGAACCTGTGTACGTACCTTCGTTAAAAACGTCATCGGGCTCGTTAAAGTTGATATTGATGCGCCGGTGACCGGGGGGACAGGTAGCGGAGCCATATAAATTACCACGCCTCGGAAGCTTGTAATTCAACGGGTCGGCCGAGAGGTCTCCCCTCAAAGACCCTAGGAACCTCGTTTCGACTCGCGAGACCGCGATTTTCGACGGTGGGTCGCGAGAAACCTCGAAAATACTCGGGTCTTCGAGCATTCCCGAAGGAACAGAATTTCCAGAAATAACTAAAATTTCCGAAAGAATCGCTATTTTCGAAAATTTGAAAATCGAGAATTGCGGAGAGCGATGTCAACATCGATAGTATAGTTTTCTTTCCTAGGGTTTTCGCGCATCTCTAGCTTGAACGTAATGATCATTTCGACTCAGCCGAACGTGTGGTTGTTTCCGTTTAAATCAACTCCGGATAATGATTACGTTTTTAAAATGTTTTGGAAATTTCAACAGGCAAGGTATATCCTTATTGCTAGTCATGGAATATGCGTAAGTTCGCAAACATGAATTACGCTTGAAAAATCCTTAATAAGAAATAAGAAATTGTCGAGATCTTTGAGAAACGTTATTCTGCAGATGAAACCGTGTAGATGAAAGAATTTATTAATCTATCAGAATGTTTCGTTACGTTCGTGTAAAATTGTGAATTAACAATCTCGTTACGTCAGTCGCTTTTAGTCTAGACATTATAAAATTTATGATCAATTGGAGAACTCCGAGGAGGAACTCGCTAAAATTTGCATCCAGCCTGCAGAATTATTTAGAACACGCTCGTTATATAGAATACGCAGCGATAGGAAACTTAACGATCTGAAAATCAACCGAGAAACGTGACGCCGTTTAGAATCGATTCTTTATCGCAACGTTCCGAATAAGATAATTTTACAACGTACAAAGATGTTTAAGAAATTGTCGAAAATAATAATGACACAACTCCATTATATCGCTACTCTGTCGGGTTTGTGAAAGTATTTTAAACGCTTTTAGGAATTCACGCAGGATCGCGTACAGATGCAACCACCTTGACCGCTTTTCTATCTTCGCGTGCACCGCTGCAAACAAATTCGATCGATATCGATGTGAAAATAAATTTTGAAGACCAAGATTTCCACCTCTTTAACTCGACCTTTACATTCTTGATGCAACAGCCACTTTAAATAACCACTATCACTCTCAGTTACGAGTTCCACTACTTATTATCGTTCGATAGTTCTGTTCATAAATTGCAGATAGCAAATTGATGAAGAAACAGCCTTAATTCTCCAGCAATTTAATTCCGTTTTATATCGGTTATGAAAAAATTTATGATCGTTCTTTAGAAACATTCGCATTGGCTCGCAACAAATTCTCCCCGCGTCTTTTCTCTATGCTCGACTGTCTTTTTCTTTTTTTCACACTTGGACATTACACTCGAACCGCAGGGTTTTCTTTACGTCGGTCGAAACGCGACGAAAAAGGAGAAGAAGAAGACCTACGATTCCTACGACAGTGGTCAGAGAAAGAGTGAAAGGAATAAGAGGCTGAAACTACCTATGCAGTCAGTAAAAGAATAAAATATAAAATATCAACATCCGTAGTATAATTAGAAATATTTTTATATTCATCGTTAACGGACATTTTGCAAACTCCTCTTTACAGTTGATCAATAACATGACTAAATAATGGAATAAATCAACATTTTCCCGGAAAAATTCAAAAGACCAAACTAATGTATCTAATACTTATTATGTATATATTCTAACTATTGTGTATATATATATATATATATGATTCTTGGTTTTATATATATATATATTTGTATATGTATATAGATATTAATTTTCATGGCATCTCCATACATAGCATACATCTTTGCGTTGCATCTTTTCCTTTCCGGAAATGAAAAATACTGCTTGTGTCGTTTCATATTAACGTGTGCCGCCAAATAAAAATTACTAAATATAACGTAACGAATGCTAGTCTAAAATACGCAGGAAAAACATAACCTCTTAAAAAAACGCAGTGAAGAGATTGAGTGAAGATTGTTTCAAATACTTCCTGTTGTCGTAATTTGCCCGCATAGTACGAAATTACTTTTTACTCGACCCAATATATAATATATATATATAAATTTTTGCAAGTGTATCACCGTCGCAGGACAAACCGTGCAAAGAGACAGAAGGAGGAAGAGGCGAGATAGAGAGGCGCAAGTACGGTAGCAGGAACGGTCGGATAATTTATTATGGCATTACTCACCGGCGGACACCTCAATGGCCAATGGGTAGCTCTCGACGTACGTGTGGTTCTCGCTCGTGTGCCTGCCTCTCTCGCATAGTTGATATTATTTAGCTCGAGAGCCAGCGAGCCGACGAGCGCAACCGCGACGAGGGGGATAAGAAGAGGCGAGCTCCTCCGGGTGGGAGAGAACGCACCTTAGCCGAGGCCTAAGGTCTCGCAACGCATAGATCATCCCGGGCACACCGGGGTATACCGGTTTTCGCGTCACGTGCATCCACCGCGCTCGGCTTCGCGAATTCGCAGACGCATGGCAGGCAGCGGGAAGAGAAAGAGGAACGACCGGGGAAGGAAGAAGAAGAAGAAGAAGCTTTCGTGGAAGACCGCCGCCTTCGAGGCTCTGCCTTTGCACCGCGGATTTCGTTGGTCATTGATACGAACGAACGGTGCCCAGCCACGACTGAGATTAACCGACACGCGTGTTGCGCAATACGTCTTGTTAGCGGCTGCTGCGCGATCCCTCGCGCACACACACACACACATCTTTTATTTTCCCTTGCGTGCATCTGGCACCTGCACAACTACTACGCGTGTTAGATCAACGGCGCCGGTGTACACAGGTTTTCGATTTTTGACGGAATTTACACATACGCGTATTTCGAAAGCGACGCGAGATGTCGCTATTCCTGGAAGAAGGAAGTCGTTATCAACATCAAAGATACATGCGCACAAAACTTTCGTCCAGCGCCGTGTAAATCATCGGTAAAAATAACGAGACAATGTTCCAATATTGTTCTTGCAACTGAAACTTATACACCCGTCCGCGCTACCTGAATCGTCGAATAGATAGACGAACCGCCGTCCCCTTCTTCGACGCCACGTCAAACAAAAACGTCTTTCATCCCAACTCCGTTTTTAATATGCACACGCAGACCTCCCCCAACTCGGCCAAAGAGGAAACGACCGCGTGAAACCGATAGAAAATGAAAAAAGAAAACCTCAAAACAAAAAAAAAAAAAAGAAGAAAAATCCACCAACGCGAATAACTATACAACATCTGAACAAACTTTACGAATGTAGCAAGTCATCGGGCGAACTTTTTTTCATAGGAAAGAAGAAAAAAAAGAGAGTATGGGCGAGCTTCGAAGGAAACATTTACGACCTCTCTCTCTCTCCCCCTATTTGTTTTTAAAAGGGACTCGTAAAAGGGACGACCGGTCGGCTCGTCTGCTCGGCTGCCATAAAATGGCCAGTGGGTGTGAAGGGCTGACAGGCCGGGTTATACGGACCATCAAGGTTGCACAATCTGTCATAGAGGGGTTTCGGGTGGGGGCGGCAACCTGTTGCTTCATTGTTACTCGGAGAGAACGTGCATGGTAGCTTCGGCGTGCGCGTATACGTATAAACTGCCTCTCTCCGACAGGCCGGAGCCACACAGGAGGCTATAACGCGTCGCGACTGTGTGTGCCGCGGTGTGTCGCACATCCGGACCGACTCATTTTCGCGACGAGCGCCTGTTTGTCATCGTCGCCGCCGCGTGAAAACCCGCTTAATTCCCGTGCTTTTCTTCCGTCGCTGTGGTACACGCGCAATGTGCCGTAAAGTACGTAGGTAGTTTGCGAATTGAAACGGCTGAAGAGATGATACTCGACTAGAGAGAAGCTCGCGCTCTCGTTGGCTCTTTCCTTTTCATCCGTTTTCCCCGATTTCTAAGGAATTACACATTTCATATTTGAGCCCTCGACTGTTTTCGATTGATTTACATTGGAAGAGAACGAGTTTTAAATATTTTAAATCGGACGTGCAAGACCAACGCACTCTCGTCTCACGATCAGGCACGATCCACGTGAAAACTGATGCTGCGATTCTCGTTTGATTATTCTTTCAATTGCAATGACGTGGCTCGGTATACAGGATTAAATATACATGACATTTTGGAAATCTTCTTTATCTTCTTCGCGTGTAACATTAGAGTAATTTAGAATTAGATCAGATTCAGGTTCCACCTTCTCTAAATGCATAGACGTCAACATCGATATTTGATCCGTTGTTCTTTTACACTTTCCATGAATGTTAAATGAACGATAACAAAGGAAAACGTAAATAACAAAGTAAAAACACTTCTAACATCCAACAGTTCCCACCGACGAAACTGAACGCGTGCACGCGCGGATTACGGACTCGAGTAATCCCAAAAATTTGTCCCGAGACAACGAGCCCCTCGTTGACGTAATCTTCGACGTTGGATCTAGGGTTGGTCCGATTTAATCCTAGAACGTAGCTGTTCCTATCGCACGAGTATTAAGACACGCATAATCGGCATCCCGTGTTAAAGTGCTGCGACGCGTGACTAAAGCGCCGCGACGTCTAGGCGACCCGAGAGGAAATTCCGATGACTCGTATACTAGAATTCATTAAACATTATCCCGAACGAAGGTGAAAGTAGCCAATTTCATGGTGCAGTGAACTCAATAGAGACGCGGAATGCGTGTTCCGTCATGGACGAGCGAGACGCAAGACGTAGATACGTGCGTTTCAATCTGACGTTTTTCTTTCTTTTCTTTTCTTTTTTTCTTTTTTTCCTCCACGCTCGCTCGTTTTACAGAACGGCACACGTTGTCGAAGGCTGTAACTTTTTAAATGAATTTTGTACACGCACGCACGCGTAGATACACGTACTGCTTCTCGCGATATCGACACGCGTTCCGCGATCGTGTACACTCGTAAATAGGACAACGATGGAAGGGAAGAGGGAGAAGAAAGTGGGAAACACACCGATTGCCAGACGAGAATCTCGCGATTCGTTCGACAGCTAATTGATCTGGTAAGAATTCGAGCACTGCGGAGATTCCGGAGAATTCTGTAGAAATTCGAAGGGAAAATTCCGTGGAAATATTTACTCTAGCCCTTAGCAAAGACGCGACAGCGCTTCGAAGCGAAAGAAAAACCGGTCTGGTATTGGATCTATCATACGACCGTAAAACGTACGATCTGTTCGAACTGGCTCCAACAGCCAATAAATTTACCCTCGAAAATAACTCAACCTCTTGCTGCTTAACGCTAACCGCACCAAACTTTGAAGTCAAACGACCGACTTGAAAGTTTCGTTTAAAATCATACGCCCGTTGTTATTTCTTTCGTTCATTTAACTTTATGAAAATTCTTACATCATTTTTCTTTTTTTATCGAGAGAAACAAATGACCGGTCAACAAATTTACACCTTTTTATAAAGTTCTTTGCTCGGAACCCAACTAAGATCTGAACAGCTATAAATGAGCTTCAAGGTCCTTGATTTGGCCAGTAACTCGAGTTTGCGCGAGTTCTTTGTAAGAAACTAACTAGAACGAAATATCGAAGAGACGAAAATTTTTATTTCAACCGGCAGGAAAGTTTACCACAGGCTATCAGAAATTGTTCCAAAAAAGAAAGAAAAAAAACGCGCAAGGAACGTAATAACAATATTTCGCAGAAACATTGTTCCAAATAGGATTTTGCAAAGATGATGAAGCTAAATCTTGTATGATTGTACGTCTGCGGAAAGTGTGCGAAGGGGGAATCCATCATCTGCAAAAAAAATGCAATTAACAAAACGAAAACATCCTTCGTTTACCTTTAATAACGAAATAAACTGTAATCCTGTCATATAAATAAAATAAAAATATATGATTACTTCCCACGGTAAATTGAAAATCTATACCTCTTTCGAAAGATACAACGTTCATTCCGCAAGCGGTCGAACGACTGGTATCTTGTAAAAAAGAAAAAAAAAAGGACAAGTTGTGGAATTTCGAGGAATTCCGTTCCAAAGTAAAAAACAAAAAAAAAAGAAAAGAACAAACAGTCGAGAATCTTCACAAAGATTTCGCGTTCCGCGATCGTCACGATAGAGCAACACCTTCTTCGAGCAACGCGCGGCAGAATAATGGTATTTCTAATCGCAATCTAGCAAGTCGCTCGCAATACGTTTCAGAATGCACCGTTTCCGCGAATTGTGGCAACTCGGAGCGTTTCCTGCGTTTCACCATACGCGCAGCTGCGCTTCCGTCGATGTTAATCCAGCCTCTCGCCGAGCGAGACTGGGACGCGTGGTTTTTGCTCGGAATCGTTTCCTCCGAGAATTATCGCCGTTAATCGCGCACGATTACGAAAAAGAAAGACCGTGTCGGGCACATCGGTCTGGAATTACTCGAGTTTCAATCTCGAGACCCGCAGCGTTGAATGATCAAACTCGCTATGCTCGCAAATTCGGAAGAAAAGAAAAAACGACGCGACGAAAAGAAGAAACGAGAGCTAGTTTCGTCTCTCTCGCGTTGAACATTATTATAATAAATAGAATAGTGGTGTTCTTTCTCTCTCTCTCTTTTTTTTTCTTTTTTTTTTGGTGCTTTCGAAGCACAAAATTGTTCAGAGTGCAAATAAAGCGAGGAAAAAATGTAAAAACGAGTGTATCGCTAATAAAACAGTTTTCTGCCGAGCTTCCGTTTTTTCCAATTAAATGTGAATTTACACGAAAATTCAAGGTTTAATAACATAACAAAAGAACGCGCGCGCGTGCGCGAGAGCATATTGAGAGTAATATTTCAGCAGAGAGATACATTGAATTCAGCAGAGGGAGAGAAAAATGATCACTTTATTTCGATGGTGTTTATTTTATTGCGCGGTTACCTGGCTGGCTGGCTCGAATAACGCCAACCTTCGCCAAATAACTCGGTACGCGAGTGTACTTGGCAAGTACTTAAATACTTAATTGATCAGAGCGAGCTGGCGCTCCGGCGCCGAAAACAGGTCACCTTAATGCCCCTGTTGTTTAATCGATCAAAAGGTATCTCGCCTCGCTGCCGGGCGAGAAATTCGGTAAGAAGAGGGTCAACGGGCGAAATTCCTCGGCCTCCAAGTTCTTCCCTTGAGCAACACACGGCAGACACGGACACGGCGGCAAAAAAAGGCTGGCAACTTCCCGACAGAGTGTATTCACTGCGAGGTGAGCTCTCCGCCTCCGATCGAAGGCGACGTCGGTGTTCGTCGAACCGTGAATCCTTACCGAATCGGCTCTCAGGGGCTTGCTACCGACGATTTAATGAAACAAGACGTCGTACCTCGACAAACACGCGGCGAAAAGCCAATCACCTTGACGAAATTAGCGTGCCCCCCACTCCCCCTCGCGTCGTAGAATGCAATTATCGAACGATACTCGCGATCGTCTTTATGCAGTTGAAAGGCGCGCAAGCGAGTCGAGTTCTGTTTTCCTCTGGGAGAACGGGAATTATATAAAATTTACGCTGTTGCGGCGGCCTTACCGTTTCGCTTTGCCTTTAGCCTCCAACTTTTCTCAGGGAAATTTTCATCAAATTAGAAGCGTAGCTGAGGACGCAGCGAGTATTCGAATTGACAGAGAGAACGACGAAGGAATTCTACGGCTATACATAGGAATTCACTGTCGCGATAGTTGCTTAAATTTATATAAATCTCACGTTGTTTTCGTTTTTCTTTTTTTTCTGCTTCTTTGATAACATAACAATTTATCTTAACTTTGCAATTGAATTCTGCATTGAACAATCGCTCTGAATGCGAATAACAGTTTCAAGTGAATAATAAATAGTTTCAGCGTCGCGTATCCTCCCCCCCCCCCCCAGCGTTACCGCTTTTTTTAAATCTTCAAATTTATATTCTGCGTGGGTATTAATAATACACGACGAAGATATAAATTTCATATCAAAGTAACAGAAGGAAATATTCCCTCGCGACGCGTGCCTCGCTTAACATTATTAAAATAACAGGCCGTATTCAAACACCAGGTATTTTCAGATAACACAAATTTTATTACCATAGTAGAATAATATCCAGCTAAATTAATCGAAACGACGGAGCAACGTTGTCGTTGCTGTTCTCGGGTATGAAACACGTTTCAAACGAAGCTCGAAACACGATAAACAGTAGAATTATTTCATTCGATCGATTCCACCTTTGACGGAGGCACATTTCTATAATGTACGAGGAAAAATACACAGCGGAAAAACGTCCTCCCTCACCCTTCTTCTGTACTCTGCACGCGCTGTTGCTCGCGCAGCGTTACCTTTATGCGTCTGGATCATTACCTCGTTTGAATAGTTCGCCATGAATCTATCCGTGGCATTCCGCGTAACGACTGTTGAGAAAGAGCCAGCGCCGTGTGCCGCGAGTTTTTTTCTTTTTTCCTTTTTCTTTCTTTCTTTCTTTCTTCGCGAGCATTGCCCCGCTTTGTGTACCGGGGGAATTTAATAAACGACACGAGAGCCGACCCCGGAGGCTCGGCTTATTAGCCACGTACGCTCGTTTAACTCGAGTCCAGTCGACTGACTTCGAAACGCCGAACTTTCAAGACTTTCCTCCCTCCCAGCACCGTTAATACACAGGCGCGCTCGAGAGAGTTTCCCGTTTTCTGAGCGACGTTCCCTGCGAACGTTCAACAACCGACGCGACCCGTGCCTGCCTGGATAATAATCCAGAACTCGCGCGGAGGTTACGCAGATCCTCCTCGAGGATCTCGACTCTCTCCGCGCGTGGAATTTTTTGCGGTCGTTGAAAATCGAAATCAGAGAAGTATAACTTTTAAAACGAAGAAAGTTGTATCGAAAGCTGCGGGAGATTTTTCTCCCTTTTTCCTTTTTCGGCGATCGAAAGTGGAAACACGAATCAATTCTTAAATTCCAATCTAAATTAAAACAACTTCTAAATCTAAATAATTCCTATGCAAGATTTATTTTGAAATAAAGCCGAGTTCTGCTATGCAGTATTTTCGGTGTCTGGCTATGTACGACTCGACCATTTGTAACCTCCTGCGCAAAGACGCCAATTTTTTTTTATCACTGAAAGTGATTTTAGCCTCTTCAGGTGCAACGAAAATTAGCGATTGGTTGATTTGGGTCACGTGATTCGTGAGGGGGCGTGCCGTTGTCTGGTACCGAGCGATCGCGCCTGCAATTTGTCTTGCACATCAATAAAATTTTATGGCAAAAAAGTCTTCATTTCCTGGTCGGAACAGTTACTTCTGGGGTACAAGTCGTGCAGTTTTTTTCCCTGAATAGTTTGAAGCGTGCGCAACGAGAGAACGGACGTTGATAAATGACGGCAAACTTGGAATAAGTGAATAACATCTCCGATTATGCAATCGAAACTGCACACGTTCAATGGCACTCGATTCTTTTGTATTCCTTTTCTATTCTTTCCTTCTTGTACTCTGGCGGAAGGAAACCTATTCATTCTTTTCTTCTTTTTTTTCTTGCTCGTTACAGTCACGCAGTTTCATTCGCTTAACGTCTTAATTACACGGTTTATTGTAGTATCTGTTTGATCTCCCCGTCGATTTCCCCGAAGAATCGCAGCGTACTGGAAAATGAGCTGCCCGAAGGATTCAGAGGAAAAGTTTTCATTGCGGATCGAGATTCACAGTTCGTAGAGAATTATCGTGCCGAGGTGTAAGGGAATTTTTTAGTTTCGGATTTCCTTTTGCAATTTAATCGACAAATTCCGAGGATCCAATAAGCGAGATATCGTTAACACCGTCATTTCATATTATTTCGATCTTGAGAGAAAGGAATTTAATCTGTCTAAATGTTTCGAAACACTGACAATTTTCGAACCTGGCGCTCTCTCCTAAAATCTTTCCAAGTTTCTCGAATTTGACCGTTCCTAGCGAACAATATCCAGAAATCGGTTCTCAGCCTCCGCAGGAAGATCCAACCCTCCGCAACGCGTATCCTTTCACTCACCGCGGCGAGAGATCCGGCCGCGGCAGCCCTTATCGAGGGCACAATGTCCGGAAACGCTCGAAACTTCTCCCCCCGGCGCACTTAAGAATCTAATAAACGGTATATCGCGACCGGCAGGTCCGGCAGTGGCACGCGTTAAGACTTCAAACCCCGGCATAGCTTATTGGCCCCCTACCCCCCGTTCGTTTCTCTGCTTTCCAGTTCTCTCCGCTCGACGACTGAGTTTAAGGAGTTTCGCCGTTAATTCGCAGTTGGAGGGTTTTGCGCGCCCCCCCACACACACACACACAAGTGGCACACATATACAAGGTGTCCGAGTATTTGTTGCTATTTTATCGTTCGTTGGAGCGAAGACCAGAAAGGTAGTAGAACACTGTGTTACGCTTTAAAAATCGCGAACAAGCCAGCAACATTTAGGGATTGTCCGAGTTAAAGGATGACGAGCCTTTTTTGATCCGACGTGTATTCGATTGGACTTCGTTAGTATGCTATTCAAAAAAAACATCGAGTATCGATTAACTGTGACTATCTGTTCACAGAATGGACGAGCGCGCAACGTTAAATCAGTGCTCGAAAGATGGAGGAAAAGACACACCGTCGCTTCCAATATCCAAATTAATTTCAAACTTGACCGATCTGCGATCGAACCAATCCAAACTGAGCGAGACGCAGAGGAGGGTTGAGGGCCGTGAAATCGCGAGACACGGTGTGTATAACCGAGAGGGAGGGGGAGGAAAGGCCGTGGCAAGCCGAGATACGATCTAAACGTGGATAACCGAGAGACGAAAAGGGGTGGCCCGGGCATCCGGCCGGTATGGAAGCAGCAACCTGGCGTACGCCTAAGTCAAGTGAGCATAACCGTGCTCCGCCTACGCCCGAGCGGACGACTTGTTTGAGTTTGCAGTTGCGAGCGCGCGCGTGGCTACCGAAATGCAACCAACTCCTTCGGGCGTACGCGAGATACATCGACTCTCTCTCTCTCTCTCTCTCTCTCATTCTCTCTGTGCGCTCGGGACGAAAAATTTCAAAGGAAACACTTTTTTTTCTCGGTGTCGACCGCTTCAAAAGCGAGGAGTCTACTTGGTTTAAATAACTCCACAGAGAGAGAGAGAGAGAGAGAGAGAGAGAGATCTGACTACTCTCCGAGGGTTTCCCAAATAGGCTGGAAGAAATGGAGGGAACGGGTTTGTTACGGTTTTTGGTCGAGCCAGGTTTCTTTTTAAGAACGCCTTGACACACAAGGAGCTTCAATGAGAGAGTTCTCGGAGTTTGCTCGGAGAACGTCGCTGAAAATTCCAGCAATTCCTGCGAAATGCGAAATTACAACACTTCTCTTTGCTTCCCGGTTGCAACGTTAATCACTTCGAATTACCGTCTTCGATATTCCACTGCTCAATATCCAATATATCGACGTCTGACGACACAGATGGCACACGATCTACTTAATCCGATCCGTTTGTAAGTTCGCAATATACGTGAAATATTTTTCTGCAATTTTTCTGCTCGTATCGTGCACCGAGGGTACGAGTATCGAAGTTATAACAGACGACCCGAGTTTGTTACATTTAATAACAAACTGGTAATATTGACCAGATTTTGGCCAGGAAAACACGTTTCACGGAGGTTCTTTTTAAGCAGCGCTCGACACACACACACACACACACAGAGGAGGGAGTTGCGTTTCGCGGAGCAAAGCGCTTCGCATCCCGGAGAGAGTTTATTTATAAAGGCGCTCGATCCAAAATACAGGGAGGACGTAACGCTCGTTTCCGTTCTAATTTGCAGAAATTGAGATCAAATGATGCACGACGACAAAACAGCCGTACGATGAAAAAAAAAAAAAAGGAAAAACTTTTTAAACGTGGCGGTACCGCGAAAAAAAAGGTCAGTTTACGTGGCGGGGCAGAGAGAGAGAGTATTGATCCGGCTGGCCGCGGTCCAATTACAATATTTCATTGAACTATAACCGCACGCGCTTGTCGAACGCAAAAAAAAAAAAAAATAGTTTATTGCCTCGTTTCGGTCATCAACGAGCCGTCATAAAATGATCTGCAGAGCGAAACGCCGTTTACATTCGACGATTGTCGAACGACGAGAATAATCCAAAAATTCGTCGACTGGTCGAAATTCGAAGTCTGAAGAGCTGAACGAGTGATTGATTCGTGTTGTTGGAAATATCACGTAGAACAAAGTCGTAAAATTCATAGAGCTCAGAAAATTCAACATCTTAAACAGAGATTGTCTTGAGATTTGCAGACGATCTTGCGATAGATCTTGTTTGTAACGAAATATGAAAAGATTCTTTCTTTCAGCGTAAGTGTTGTTTTTAGACTGAATGTAGGAAATTTGACGAAACGTGATATAACGTTTGGAAAATAAAATAAATCCCTATGTACGTAGGTTCCATTTGTTTCATTGACGTTAGTGAATCCGCAGTTTAATCCGTTGGTCTAATCTTGACTGCGAAATCTATTTGCACGACTCGCAAATGTTGATAAACTCGAAATAATGAAATTAAACTCTAAAGAGGTTGACGCAACGTTGATCTGTATTGCTGATGATTAATGTAGTGCAAGTAAAATAAAGTACGTAAATTGTATCGTTCAGATTAAAAAAGAAAAAAGTATTCCAACGAAATACTATGATCTGAACCAATACGCACGTTAATTATTGGTAACTAATGTATCTAACAAAGTGCAAGAACTAATAATAAGGTACAAAAACTCTGTCGTTCGATCTGAAAAGAGTGTCTAAAGAAAACTTTGATCCTGAACTAACTTTGATCAATTAACGTGGCAACTAATATGTAATAGTATACAAGTAAAACAAAGTACAAAAAATTGTATCGTTCGGACAGTCGGAAAAAAGGGAAATCGCAAATGAAATACTGATCTGTACCGATATATCAACTATTGGCAAACTAACGCAACGTGCGAAAATTGCATCGTTCGGACCGATTAATACCAGTTGGCAACCACTTGATACCAGTTCCCGTAATACTTCCCCCTTTCCTTTGATCTCCACCGCGACAACTCGCAATATTCGACGACGACCGTCGTTAATAAAGTCGTTAGAATTACAATTCCCATGTTGCGTGTCAATTGTCTGCTTGTCACCGGAGATGCGCCGAGGACGGATGAGAACAGTGGCGCGCGGCGTTGCGTAACGATACGTACGTAATTGACGATGCACACGTGCGATGCCACGCGACGTACAACGCGCATTGTTTTACACGGCTGGATATCGAGGACCTCTCGTGAGCGAGAGAGAATGACAAGTTATCGCGCGCGAGAGGCGCCCGAGCAACGACTCGGCTAAAGTGGAAAGTTCTTGCGAGGGGGTTGGAAAGTCGACGGGCGCGATGTTGCAACCAGCCACCGGGGCGTGTACTCGTACGCGAGTCTACTCGAATTTTGGGGGTTCAGCCTGAGAGAGCCGGAGTGATTAATAGCGAGACTTAACGCTGTATACACGTTTGATTAATGCGCGTGAACGCGATTAATTCGCGAGCTCCCGGCAGAACCGTCTGTTAAGAGGCTTCCCTTTCGCGGTTGCGCGTCACGACGATGACGAGATCTCGAGCGCCAAGAGCGTCGAATATTCGTTGACTGAATTCGATGGACGGAATTTTGGTGAAAATGGTACGAAAGGTACAACGTAGGCAGAAGTTTCGAGTATCGACTCTTTCTTAGATTATCTACCAGCAATTTGTTTGCGAATAAAATTTTTTAAAAAGTTGAAATTTCACATGAGATTTGTGATGTCGTTTGGATTTAAAGCGATCGTGGCAACAAGGGTTAAATATCACAACGAAAAGTGTATTTTCGATTTTCCATATGTTTCCAAATGCACAGAAAATTCGCAGTCTAATTATTAAATAAGAATCGAAGAAAGATTCAATGTTGATTGCAAAGTGACACTTTTCGAAATGTCGTTTAAAAAAATTGTGACAAAAAAATGTTCCAGATTCTCTATGCACAAAAATTAAAATAAGATCGGCCTAATCTTTTAATTACTACGCTCGCAATTCGAAATTCCTACCAATTTATGTACCAACGGAATATTTCTTTTTCCCTTTCCCCCCCCCCCTTTTTGTTTTTCATTTCCCGTAAAACAAGTCGTCGAATTAGCCTCGCGCACGCGGGAGTCTTTATACAGTCGGCGAGGCGTTTTACGAGTGCTCGAACGCGATAATGCGCAAGTTGGAAAACACAGGAAGCAATCAGTCTTCGGAGGCGACTCCCGAAGAAATCATCCACGGGAAAGAGGTTCGAGAGTGATTACTCGTGAAAGATCGCGATGATTAATGATAACTGATGAAGATGATCGAAGAAGCGCGAAGAAGGCCAGGCTCTCGCCCAGAGAGTGAAAGATTTCGAACGTGGCGCGCGGCAGGCAAGAAGGATAGGTCTTTTCCTGTCTGGTCTGGTCTGGTCTGGTCTGGCTGGGAGCCTTGATTGAGATTGTGCAGCAAACAAGTGAAGCGTACGACGAAAGCCGTACAGCGAGTTGTCTAAGCCTGTGTGTTCAACAGATCGTACCCTTGTTGAGTTTCCTCTTACATCCACGGCCCACTCACATCCTCCATTTTTTTACCACGCCTGTTATTAAGATTAATTTACTGAAATCCACGGCTGCACGATCCTCTGACAAACTGCGAGGATCTTGATTTCCGATCGGAATGGGTCGCGTCGCGTTTACGCTTGATTTATGAAACGCTTTCGCCTCGGATCCTCCACCAAACTTCAGCGCGATACGTCCACTTAAAATTGAACGACGAGTTGTTCGCGTGTCTCGACTTCCCGCCCTCTTGTCAAATTTTCGACGTGCAACGAAACGAAGAAAGGCGGGGGGAAATTTTATTTTATTTCGGAAATGAAACACCGGGGGAAAGAGAGTCGACTGAGCTTGGTCCCATCACGTGTACGTTGGTAAAGAAATGATAAATTGCAAGCTCGCGATTATAAAATGTACAACTTACGTGCAAAAGTAATTTGTCAAATTTCCTTGCACAAGTCTGCGACTTTACTGTTGTTACCACGCGAGAGTATTCGTTTTACCGTATTGTGCAAACATATTTCTTGCAACGATATCGATGTGTAATTTCGATTTTAAAAATTTCGCCCCGATAGCCACCAGTCCTAGACGGAACGTGTCTCAGGACGTAGAAAAAAAAAGCTTGGAGGCATAGTTATCTGCCGAATTAACGGCCGCGGACGCCATAAATTAAGCGTAGACCCGAATTAAAGAGGACGTAAACGCACGTGGCCGACTGTTAAGCTCGTCACGTCCGGAGAACCGGTTAGATCATGCCTTTGCTCGTGAATCTCTCCCGCCTTCTCCCTCTTTTTTCGGATGCTCTCTTTTCGATTCTCGCACGCGGCTTGAAGTATGCCTCGCCATTATCATCGATGTTGCAGTTCAATTTTGCCACGGCTGAAAGTGGGGGTGCGAGTCTGTCCGGCGTAAGTGAGAGGGCTACCCCGTGGTTAGGGGTGTGACGAACGAGTGTACGTGTCAGCACTGCAAACCACCCTCATTTAATTTGCTGAGAGCCGCTGTATATCACCCACGCGCTCTCCTCTGCTCCCGCGTTTCCTACCAAGAGGGAACCAAGGAGGAAAACTTCCCGCTCGGCCATCGAGTACTCGGCTATCTCACTCTCTCTCTCTCTCTCTCTCTCTCTCTCTCTCTTTCTGCTCGCTACTCGATTACAATAAAGGCCACCGGTGGTCACTTAAGCCAATTTCACCTAATCGTTAGACGATTCTGCTTCCCACTCCCCTACCTCTCTATCGTGCCACGATCTTTTAAATATCCTTTTTATCTCTTGGGAAAACTTTCAAAGTCGACTGTGATGTATCGAGGGGAACGAGTCACCTTCGAAAGCTATCGTTCCCTTTCCGTTATCGCGGAAATTACAGAGATCAAGCGGGTTTAATCCCCGAAGATGATTTTAGCGGGGGCAATCCAGAAAATTAACTAACCAATGCAACGAAAATTAGCGATTGGTTGATTTGGGTCACGTGAGTCGTGAAGGGGCGTGGGGTAGACCCCGAGTAGGAGTGGCGTAGTCTGGTACTGAGCGATCGCGCCTGTAATTCGTTTTGCATCGATTCAAATGTTTGCAAATGTCAATTTTAAATTTAAAAATTTTATGGCAAAAAAGTCGTCTTCATTTCCTAGTCGAAACAGTTGCTTCTGGGCTTCTTTCAGTGAGACGAATCGTACTGGAGTACAAGTCGTGCAGTTTTCCTTGCCAGTCGTCTCACGACGACTTTCATCCTTTTTCTTTCTGAATTTTTCATTTCCGTTGCCGAAACTGGAGAGAGAACCAAACTGGAAAGTTGGAAAGTTGAGCGAATATTGAAGGGATAAATCATTTTTATTGTCTCATCGGATGTTTGTAATAATATCGGCTCGAAGCACACGTGACCTGCTCGTTCCGCCGAGGCGCAAACGACTTCAGAAAAGGGAGAGGACACAGTCTGATCATAAAACCATCAAACAACACCCACATTTACTCCATTCATCACGATCCGCGATTCATTCGTACACGCGGGCATTGCAACACTCGTGTTTGAATTTATCACTGCAAGAAATTAATAAAAGAAGGAAAATCACGTCGAGATGTTTCTGGAAACATTGAAAATTTCACGTTCGACAAATAAAAACTCGGCGATCGTAATTTCGGCGGGTGTAATTTCGATTTTTATCGCAGCTGTACATACAACGTACATACGCGTCGCTCTTTAAATAATAACTGTTAAATAAATAACTGTTTTTTAAATAAACGAAACGCAGCCGTTGCCAACATACACGGTGTGTATATACAGTGAAACGCTTGGAATAAAATTCTCGGGAATAGAATTGACATTACCCGGGCTCGCGTTACGGCTTAATGATCGTTTGTACTGCATTATCACCGCGCGCCGAGATTTTTTCCCCTTCGTGCACCCATCGAACAACTCGTTTCCATATAGCCAATTAACGCCGATCGGGTAATCGCGAACCAGCCGCGTCTCGTTCCGGTGTAATTCCGGTTAAAACGCTGGCGGTGACGTTCGACGCGCGCGGAAAAATAGGGCAACCCGGTGTAACATCCGATGGAAATGTTTCCCGCGGCGAATTTTCATTTCATCGTCGGCCGTCATTTTAACGCGGAGATCGCGAGACTCTGAATTAAATTTCCCCCTCGCGTGTATATTCGCGTATCCTTTCCTCGGAATATCGCTGGCAAGCTCGCGTAACACGTCAAACACGCCGAATTCGTAGAGCAATGTTTGCGATGTTTTAATTGATAACAGTTAGTCCAAACGTTGTAGTTCATAATTCATCGCGTCAAAGAGCCGACGTTAATTACTTCCACGTACGCAACGTATTTCACGCGAGCGATACAAACGGGGGGAGCGGGGGAGGGGGAAAGTGTCGAGAATTTTATTAGATTTTATTAGTTTGAAAAATTTTCCAAACGAGATCGTTTCACTTTTGTCTCGATACTTCATCGTATATACGGAGCAGACAATGACGAAACGATAAATTCACGCGTGGTCAGCAACGAAAAGAATCTAATTTCATGCGAAATTTAATACGAACAACGCGTGTGATATTTTCAACGATTTCTAAAGTAACGAAGCCTGCCTTTTGCGAGTATCCTGTTTCGCGTGATTTCTCAACTACGTTTCTCTTTATTTGTCGAAGCAGACGAGTTAATTTTCACCGAGATCAAATAAATATCTTATCTTCTGTATTATCTACGTATACAGGGTGGTTGCTTTCGAGTTACAACGACGCAAAAACTACTTTTCGCCTGTCGTGAAAATTTTTTTGTTGTACCGTCAGAGATATTTTTTTCAAGGATTTTTCAACGAGGTCGTTGTTGCTTTTTCCGCGTATAACTATGGTAACTGGTAAAAAAATACGTTCAGCTGTGTAAAGAACATAACCTCGAAAATTTAAGTTTTACGTACAAATTTATCTCTATCGGGATCACGTACCTTGGCAACAAGGCGTCAAGCGACGATCGAGAATCTAATAATACGTAACTTAGTAATATGTAAATAAAGACATTCACTATTTATCACATTGTCAATGAAAATTTTAAACTCTTTAGGTACAGAACACTCTGTAGCGTTCGCTTCGGCAAATTAATCATTTTATTTTCCATCAAACGACAACACACAGAGAGAGAGAGAGAGTTACGCAGAATGTGATGAAACCCCGATCATTGAAATTAAATCGATGCTACGGAATAAATCGAATCGTACGAATGGCAACCCGGTGGTTGCAGCCAGCAACGAAACGACGTTACACAACGCTTTTCCACGCCCGGCGTCCGTTTCGGGCGAATTTTTGACTTTTCGAAAATCTGGTAATTAATCCGGACTTTCTCTCCGGTTCTACGAATAACTTTTGCTGGAAATTACAGCGGATGTTAAAGCCGGGCGCGACCATTCTAATTAAATTTGCGGTGCCGTTTATCAATCTGAATGAAGCACGCGTGCCGTGCATTTCGCGTTTCGCGCGTATCGCGATGTCCGTGATCGCTATTTCGAAAATTTCCATCGTCGGCGTCGTTACTGTGTTTTATAACGAGAGCCTCTCTCTCTCGCGCGCGCGCGCGCGCTCGCCGTGTTCATTAAACGATAACAATGGCCCAGGCGTTAAAATATGACGACGTAACTGGCGAGAAATTGAGAAAAAAAAAAATCGAACGGCGAAGCTCTAATAGCAGATACACGTCAGATTTATCGCATTTCCTCGTCTTATTAATTGTTAATGATATCGAACCTTTTATCATTTTTATAATCGTGCCTACGTAAAGTGTCATACCAAGTGTTGATACTTGCCGCTCCATGCTCGACTCTCCTTACTTCTGTTCATTAACGACAAATCTACGCGCATTGCACCTTGAAAGCGTGTTTCTGTCTTGTCATATTTTTATATTTCATTTATATTTCTACCGGTCGTGTTTGAAACAATCGGTAAACGAAAAAGACTGGCAGATTCATCGAACCTCCGGCCCACGCGAGATCCGCTTTATCCCGGCGATAAGGATCTTTCGAGAAACCAGCGAACTGCCGAAAGCACCAGTTTGGAAAAAATAAACGGGACGCCGGTTGCAGGTGTTACGTGCGGGATCGAATTCACGCGAATTCGCATGCGAGCGGCGAATTCTAAACTTCCGTAATTGGCTGTGCACACACTGGCCGTTTACGGGGCTGCACGATCGCGATCCACGGATCAAGTCGTCGCCCTTTCCTTCTTTCCTTTTTTTCCTCTCTCCCTTTTCTTTCTCTAATCGTTATAACTCTATCGCGACGCTCCGAAAGATACACTCGGGTCTCGGGTTACGTGGCCTGTTCGCATTATAAACGTCCCGCGGGCGACCAATTTTCGCAAAATTATGGCGATCCCGCCGCCGGTTACGTCGCACTCGTGGAAACGAGCATTAATATCGAGCGTGGCCACGTTTAAAGTAGCAACCCTCTGGTGGCGCTCACCTCCGCCCTCCGCACGCTCGGGATATGAAGCTATCAGTTTTAAGTTGACCGACCCAAAGCTGGCGAGCTGTTAAGACACGAACACCACCACCAGCCCGCCGCCATTCAGTCGTGCAGTTTTTCACACGCGCGAAATTCCGCTCGCGAGTCGCGCTTCCCACCTCTGCTCGCTTCTTTTCCTTTTCTCTCTCTTTTCCCTTGGTTTCTGCGATCGCTAAATTTATCATCATATATTATAAATTACAATATTACGAGGGTTATAGATTCGCGACAGCAAAGCGATTCGAAAGTTCAAGGAACAAGGAGTGTCAGGCGTGCAAAGATTCAGCTTCTGCTTTCTGATTACACACACCTAAATGAGGAAGGAGTGTACGAATGTTGAATCCGTTGACCACTGACGATTTTCCTTTCTCGCTTTCCAATCACTACAATCTCAATATTGCAAATTCGCTTCGTTCGAACGTGTAAATGAAATCTGACGTGTTGTCTGGATCATTTATTGTCTCGTCCAATTTGAGTTCATTACGAAACTCCCCACTTTCCCTCCAGATATGTTTCTTAAAAAAATTCAATCTAGTGTCTGTGATGTAACTAAGAGATGGGATGATGCGAAACGTTCGTTCTCCCCGAAAATTTCGTAGACATAATAATTCCTTGCGAAAAATTGTAAAGCAATCGCACAATTGAAATTTACATTCGTGTCTGCCGGATCTGGGTTAAGATCTGTAGAAACGTATTCACGAGTCCCAAGGACGTGAGTTTTAATTAGTTTTTCCGTAGAAAATTTCAGCCGCGGTGAAGAAAAAAGAGAGAGAGAGAGAGAGAGAGAGAGAAACGTAATCATGTCCGACAAAGAAGAACATACCGCGATGAAACTGGAACGTGCGGCCGCGCAATCACGAACTCGCAACCTTTTATCAAGCAATTCTCCATTATATCTCTATTTACAGGTTTTTTTCGTCAAAATAAAGTGCCATGATACAGCGGGAGCACTTCGCTGCTATAATTCGCCTCTCTCCTCCTTGTTTTGAATTTAATCGTGGAACAAAGGAAACCGCTCATCTCTGCAGCTAATTCGAAAAATCCAGAGGCCGGTAATACTTGCCGATAGAAATTTGTAGCTACGAACTTTTCCTACGTGTTTCCAGCTGTCGCGATTTTCGCGGAAATTGGTCGCACAAACGGGTCTTTTCCGCGCCATTCGTGTAACGCAACGCGTCATAATTCAGTGCGCGCGTTACTTCATTCCCGCGAGTTACGTCCCGTTTGCCGACTTTCCCGGAGACTAACGGTGTCTCGTAATACACAACGAGTTTGATTATTCCGTGTAAAGTTCGAGGCTGAGTTTTAAGACGTTGAAACTTGGGTGACTGGAATAACCCTACCCTGCCGTGCCCACCCACCCGGCCTGCCTGCCTCGCGCACAAGGGTTTCCCGTACACGAAGCTCTGGCGAAACGCGACAGCTATCGACGCTAACAATCGACCGAGTTTGCACGACGCCGCCGTCGGCGCACGGTATCTGGCCCCGAACTTGCTGAATTTCCGCGAAACACGGCGAAAAAGCCCGGCCGGATGTGTCCTTTTATGAAAACCGATATATACTCCCCCACCCCGTCCCGCCGTACAGAGTCGATATACCCTCATTCACGGCGGCATCTCCGCTCATAATTTCGTACGTAATATCGCGTCGCTGAATTTTCCAAACTTCCAACAAACTCTACGCGCCCAGCAACTTCGTTTCATCCTTGTGTGTGTGTGTGTGTGTTCGCCTTGGGTCTCGGCAGTTACTTTCTTTCTCCCTTCCTACCCAAGACAGGCTACGACGAGGCGACGCGTTAGAAACCACCCTCGCCCGCGCCAACGCGACTGTTTTTCAAAGTTTCGACGTTCGGACCGTTTTCGATAAAACTTGGACAACTTTGTTCGAGCGCGCGCGTGTACGCGTTTCTCGCTCGAAAAATTCGTAACCGAATGAAATTTCGCCTCGTTTCGAGCACGACGAACCGTCGCGAATTTCATTATCCACCCCCCACCGCTGTTCGTTCGACTGTTTTACCCTTTTCCATCGCTATCATTCCCGGTAGCATTTATTTCTCTCTCTCTCTCTCTCGCGCGCGCGCGCACTTCTTCGTGAAAACGATGAAAACACACAGGGTTTTGCATACCCATACACGGCCGACCGTTTTCACCTACTTTCGCGCGCGAACGCGTTCCACGGTCAACCTGTTCTACTTGTTTCCAAAGCGAAAACTGTTGTTTTTTTTTTCTATACCACCGTGCCACTGCACGATCGGGATTTTTTACTATTTTTCTTTTTTTTTTTCGCGATAGATGGAAATTCGTTACACACGCGCTCACTCCCAGCGTATCTTGGCGCGAATGGAAACGGGAGGAGGCGATCGGGTGCACGCGCGTTTGCAACATCGTGGAATTAAGTTATTACGACGCAACGCAGAGTCGGGCCTCTTATTTAGGATGTGCATCAATTATCCGGGCCCCCGTGCGCTCCAGCTACTTGCAAGCAACATGCCGCATAAATTTTTTACAAGGTAGAACGCTGAATTTTGTTTTTTCTTTTTTTTTCCTTTTCTTCTTGTTTTTTTTTCATTTACGTTACGTCGGATGCTACATTAAGAACTGTCAGACGCGAGTGATTTTTCATTTCCTTTTGTTTTCTTTTTTTTTTCTCTTTCCCGGAGAATTTTTAGTCTCTCGCTAATAGGTGGAACATCCTGGCAGACGGAGCGCTAGGCATTTTGGCATTAACCTAAATTTCCTTTTTCTGCGAAATCGTTGCGAAATTTTTTTGGATACGCCAAGCCAGTTCGATTTAGATGCTAGAAAGTTGCGTTTTTTTTTTTTTAGGTTAATTCCAGATGTTTTGAGTGTCTTCGGAAAAATATTGCAGCAACGATCGTGTTTGTAAATCGTTCGACTGCGACGAAGGTTACAAAATCTCCGAGATTTTTGAAAGAGAATTCTAGTACTTTGGAGAGTTTCCAATCTCTTTTTAGCCACACCCCAATCAATTATGCACCGCGCGTGATTCTTATTATTCAAACAGTGAATTTTCGACATTTGTAGAGGAAGCCTAACCTGGTCTAAACGAGCTTCCGAAAGAACGTCGACGTCCATGAGAGGAAACAATTGGAAAGTGAAGTTTGTTTAAAATTTAAAGAAACGCAAAAGAACTCACTGCTATAATAACTCGTGGCGTGGATCTAGAAAACTCTCGGGTCGAAAAGATTCCTTTTGTCACACTTTGCCACCCTCCAGGCACTTGGAACAAAATTATCCAAGATTATCACCGATGAACGCGGGTCTGATCTTTACGAAAATACGATCGTCTCGTCTACGATCTTTGAAAAGGGGCCGGCGGATGTGGTCGAAAGCCCTCTTTTAGCGGCGCTCTTAACTTTCTAATGCTTTTTACGCGGTCTGTACAGGTACTATCAGCGGTAACGGCGAGTTATGAATACAGAGCTAGGTTTCTAAGTGCATTAAATATGCAGCTCTGATAACGGCGAAAGAGATTAAGGGTGGGTATGTAGACGAGAGGGTGGAAGGCGAGGGTGGAGCATACGGGTATGCGGTGGCGCGTTTTACGAGTCGACACTAACGACTTAAAACGAAGCAAAATACAGTTGCAACTCTGCGTACGAGGGGGAGGGTAACAAGCCCGGCCAACTTCCGGGGATATTGTCTTTTAAAGTTTACGCGCGGTTGTACGCTCCTCGTTGAATAATCCACGGCTTGCGCATGGCCGTTTTGCACCGTCGTTTCTACGCAATACCTCCTTTAATATCAATCTTCAATCGACGGACGAATATTTATCAGATTCGTTACATTCGTACGTCGATTTGTACATTGACGCGTCAAACAGACGTCTACGATCATCTGTATTGTTATTATTATTAACGTTTCGACTTTTACAAATAACAAATACATCTGTAAATACTTATGTTTGGACGTGGAAACATTTGCACGATATATAAACGTTGCACGATACAAGTATTTGTACAACGCAATAAAAGTTGAATTTGTGTAAAGTAATAATTAAACGTAAATAACGATAAAAAAAAGACTTGATAATTTTCCAAGTATTCTAATATATACTTATAAACGCGAGCGTATAGGTATAGCCTGTACCATGGACTGTATAGAATTGCGTGATGTCCGCAGAGTCTCAAGATTCTAACACCGGAGCTGTACATTAACCTTTTCAGGACTATGAACCCACATACGAGTTTCAGACGAAACGCTCACTATAGATCACAGACTAAAGACTTGATACACACACGCGTGCGTGCATACACACGTGAATAACACTATAATACACTTTTTTTCGTCATATTTAAAAATTCGATCGACGCGGTATTTCATCTCCATCGGAAGCTGCTTTCTTCAATTTTAAAAAAGGCTAACGAATAATGTACTGTTTTTTTCCTTTTTCTTTTTTAAATAACAACAATCTTAAAAATTATGCACTCTCCTCGCGTGAAAGGCGAGTTTCTTTCTAGTCCACGGAGATCGATATTCTTCCACCTCTTTGCCAGACGAAACCGATTCGATATTCGCAACATTCGCGTTCAACTCGATAACAACGAACGCACAACGTTTACCGCGCAAAGGCGGGGACCGTTGTTTCGAAGAAGTTTCGCTCGAAGGAAAAGGAACGTTAATCTTCCTTCGGTCTTGCAATCAACAAAGTTTCTAACTACGGTGTTCCGTGGCACTTTATTCCAACCCTCCCAGTTGGAAACAATATCCACTGACAACCCCCCGCCCCCTCCCACCAACGAAACAACAACAACGAACCGATACTGGCGATGACATAGCCAATTACCGACAGCTCGTTGCCGGTGTCGCGTCGAAAAAAGAAAAAAAAGAAAACAGAAAAAAAAAGAAAAAAAGAAAAAACGGCCTCGCGTCTGTAATTGACGCGCGAGAGGCGTCCCTTATTCCCGTCACGCGCCACCGAGACCCACGCCGGTAAAATGCTAATCGACGTCCAATTCAATCTTCGCCGGTCGGAACCGCCGACCACCGTCCAAAAGAATCCATCTATGAATACTCGTCAAGCAAAACTGCGTCCACCGGTTGCATTAAGCAGTCCGGCAACGGACTCGCCGCTTTGTCAAATTGCTTCGCGAAAATTTGCCTCGTCCTCGGCCGCAAGTTCTCTTCCGTCGCCGCGGCGTCGACCAACGAGTAAACGAAACTTCGGTAATGAGATCGGATCGCCGATCGGGGGAGCCGAGCGTTTTGTTACAGCCAGCGATCAAAGAGGTCTGCTCCGATAAATGCAGGGTTTCTCGCTGCAACGTCGGCAGCGAGAAACATCAGTCGAAAATAAGGAATAAAATTTCTTCGTCTTCGAATAAATAAATAAATCGGCTTTGGTACGCGAATGAATTTTGATTTTACAGAATGGTGCTCGGAATGAGTTTAGAAACGACTCTCGACTTACTTTTCCCGCGTAGAATCACCTTCACTTCGCTCGTACTACCGACGCAGGGACACCCTGTATACAGGATGTAGAACAGAGGGGTAGATAGTATACTCGCCGGAACGTGAGAGAAAGTTCTAATAAACATGAGCCGGAAAATTGGTAGTTTCAAAGTTACCAACTTACACGTATAGTTTTTTTATTGTGCTATAAATCTAGGCTGCGAGTGTAGATCAACTCACGAGCACAGCGTAGCTAAGAATAGGTAGCTTTATCGTCCCATCGGTCCATTAAAGGTGCCATTTCCGAGCATTCTCGTTTCCAAATTCTTCACTAAAAGAAGAAGCCTCCCGATATCAAGCGTTAAAGGAGACATTCGTCACCGAAAGTAGCTCCGAACGACGACTTGCGTTTAGAATTTCGAGATAACGCCAAGTTATAGGAAACGAGACACAAACAGTCGTACGCTTAAACAACGCCATTTAGAATGTCCACACTGGCAAACATGGATCTCGCGCAATGATCTACGAACCGAATGACGTTGCAACAAATCGACAAATTGCCGTTCTGTTTTACAATTTCGCAACAGTTGAGAGACGAAAACTCTCGCAACTCGTAAAGTTTCACAATTTCACTCTAGAACAGAGAATCAACGCACAGCCACAACGTGACGAAACTTGCGAGTTTAGGAAAAAATTCTCAACGACGTCTACCGATTAGAGTCTCCGTCCGCAGTTTCTACGATGTTCCGTCGATTCCTGTGGAAATTCATCGATGGAAATTCAACGAAGATTTCCACCCTAACCGATATCGACCGTTATTACCTGCCTTCAGGTCAGGTTAATTTCGTTAATTTTCCAACGGCGAACCTCGTGCAATTTTAATATCACTCGTCGACGAGCGCGAGTAGTTAATTAAACGCGCGCGATTCCGCGAAACCGGAGACGGTACCGCGACGTCGCGTCGAACTGATATTTCATTAAACATTTAGAGTAGACGAGAGGAAGAGGGGCGGGGGAATGATGGAAAAACTGGGGGGGAGGTAGACGATGGTTCCGCACCGAGGGAACGAGGGAACGAATTACAAACCTCGTTTACTCGTGTTCGCGGACACGGGGTTGAATTCTATTCGATAATGTTGGCTCGCCGTGTGATCGTTTGGATTATTCAACAGCGCGCAGAGACACGGATAATTACGCTGCGTCGTCGAAGCCACGGACGTTTAGGTTGAAGAAACAAAAAAAAGCCCTGGGATAAGTGGAAAGATAAAGTGTAGTTGCAGAAACCAACTGCAGGATAGCAGTTAAAAGACGTAGTAAAGCAGAGATAAAACATAGATATTCGAGGAATTCTGTTTTCGGAACTGTACATCATCTTCCAACTGTATCTTCGACAGTATCTTAAACTTGTTGTTGTTGAGGTTTAGTTTTAAAATTAATCTCATTCGTTGACGCAAACTTGCGATTAACAAATAGAATTTCGTGCAAGTTTCGACCGCGCGAGCCACGGTCAGAGGGTTGAATCATCTCCTCCTCTTCGGAGAAGAGAAACTTGGCTCGCGAGAGAATACCAATGCTAATGTTGATACTCCCTCCTGATCTGTAATTGCTGGCAAGGAAGAGATAAAAGAAAAAACGTTTTTGCATACCGAAGATGATAGATGGTGGAACGACGAAGAACTCTCCCGAGGTCCTCTCGATGGGAGATGGCGGAGAGTATGGCGTCAGCAACTTCCTCGTTGGTCTGGACAGCCCTCGAACTGGACCTCGCTTCGTGGAATTCGCTTCTTTCTCGGAGAAGAGAAGAAGTCGATGTTACATCCCGACGAGATAAAACATGTGCAACTTCAGACGTGTCGACGTCGATCGTTTTCTTTCGACGTTTCGCAGCCTTCGGATTTTTGTTCGGCCCCTGTAACACATATATATCTTTTTCCTCGTAAAAAAATTTAACAAAAGCGTGCGTTTACAAATTGAAAAGAAAAAAAGAAATACAGTTGAAAAATATCTACTTAATCGAACTTTGTCGAATTTTATCAAACGGAGTGCGTCCACGCGATATCACAGTTTTAATAAAAAGAAAAGAACTGAAGAAATTTTCGGGTCCATTACACGTTCGGGTCCCAACACAGAGCTTGCCACGAGGATATACACCCGAAATAAAAAAGCGAAAGGGTAGAGAGGGGGGAGGGGAAAAAAGGAACAAAGCCGAGTCGCGCCATATCGGGGATGACGGTGAGCTTAGAGGGGCGCGTCTATTGATTTATTTTACGATGATCGTAAACTCGATCGAGCTGTCGCGTTGCCCGCGTTCCAGCGTGTAAGTCATCGCGCAATCGAGTCCGCGAGGACCAAGCGGGAAAAAGAGAGGGGAAGCGAAAGAGAGGGGGATGAAAGGAAGAAGAAGAAAAGCAAAGTAGCCGCGAGAAGCAGAGGAGGAGAAAGGAGAAGGAACACTCTCTCCGGGTTCGAAAAGCGTGCTTGCCCTCTCACGACAACCTCGAAAGATATATCGTCGCGCGTATATTTACGAGGAGCCAGAGTTATAAATCACGGGTTCGTCTGCTTACCAGAGAGCGCTGGTAGAAAGGGTGAATCGCGCCTCTACATATATATGCACGCTCCTGTGTAAGTACTGTACGTACACCCTCGTTCATAAATACTCGGACACGTTTAAGGGCACTTGAAAGTCATTTAAGAACCCCGGGGTAACTACGTAACAAATTTCTGAATAATCGAGATCGTCTTCTTATTTGGCTTTGGTTTAGGTTAGGTTAGGTTATTAGGTTAGGTTCGATCTTGGTGGAGTTCCGTCATTTTCGTAATTTTCGCAACGTTAAAATATCGAGGACGTCGACACGTCGCTTGAACTTTGATTTTTACAAACTACTCTTTCAAAAGACGTACGATATCTTTGGATAATACTTGACCCCTTTTTGCTTAAATAAAATTCAGAAGAATACGCTCGACGCGCTTCGACAAGCTGAACGAGGCGACTCGTTTTGCATGAAAGCAGCAGGCGGTCCTTGATACTTATGAACGGGAATGTACATCGGGGTGTACACACCGGTACATCCCAGCCGAGTGTGTGCACATCGTCGACGGCCAATGTCGACGTAATGGTTTTTCGATAATTGTGTAACTGTTTCGCATTGCTGGCCGGTGAAACACACAGCGCCGTAAACGCTTTACCCCTCTTAACGATCGAGCTCTGACGCGATCCCTTGGCCCGTTGCTCGGCTTCTAAACCGATATACATACCTACCTACCTACCTGCGCGTGGATTTCCATTCTGTCTCCCCGTGTGACGCATACGGCAAACGTGGACGGAATGAAAATCACCTTGGCACGTTTACACCCGTCACGCCCTTTCCTCGCCGATTTTCCGTTGCCGATTATTATCAATGCGATCGCCCCGCTTTTCAACGTTTGCCACCCAACTCGATACCTCTCTCTCTCTCTCTCTCTCTCTGTGTGTCTCTGTTTATGTGTGTGTGTGTGTGTGTGTGTAGCTGTTACAGACGTAATCGCCGATCGAAAAGCAACCGAGAGCCAGCGAGATTAGTTACGTGACGCTGCCCATTGCTGAGCAGCATGCTAAAACACATGCACGTGCGTGATAGCTACGATGATTCGTGGGGTTTTCGCGAGGAACGGTGACTCGTTGGAACAAGGAACGAGTCGTTCGGAAGTGAATATCTCTACGTTTTTCGAAAATTCCTTCGTCTCGACAGAAATGCTGAAATACGTTCTTTTCTTGATTTGAAAATTTTGTTGAAATTCGTACGATCACGTGACAAATATAAATAAAATTGTGGTAAAACGATTCAAATGTCTTTACGTCCGTTTATACATAGAAACGTAATATCCTGGTTCTCGCTCGCTACGTGGTACGTGCATATTTTCAAGCTGGTTTCTTTGATCGATGCAATCACGATAGACGTGCCACGATAGGTGGTTGCGGTGTCAATGAGATTTCAAAATACGTACGTACGAGTATTTCCAATGGTAACCGTGTTCAAATTGGACGCGCGGCGGCACACGAAGGACGGGGATTTCCAGTTGAAACGTCCGAAGCTCGTCACGAGGAAACCTTCGCGAGGAGTTATCGGGACGAGCGGGTTGTAAATCGAAGCACGTTTGCAACTCTTCGGACTCTGCCACTCAGAGTAAATAAAGCGTTTTCTGCCCGTTGCGTAACTCTTTCCTCTTGCCGATAAATATTTACGATCTCCTTAAAATTGTTGCGACCTCGCGGTGTTGCGCGGAGACTCGCGCACAATGGTTCATTCGACGTTGTAAATCTTAATTCCACCGTTGCACTTCTCAAACATACATCATCGGCTGGGTTTTCGGCTTATCTTTACTACCCCGGTGTAAAGCTGTTAAATCCTGTAAAGGTGTTTTCCGACAGGCCTCGAAAATGTGAGCTACGGTGCCATTTTGTCGTCGCTTTACCTTTTTTTCTTCCTTTTTTTTTTTTATCTATGTACACAGAGGAAGAGAATTTTTAGTGCCTTTTCCACGCTTCCTAAACTGTCAGGGTTTACAAGTCACCGAGACGAATGACTAATAAAAGATTAGAGCCGGAGCGAGGGACACGCTTCGCATGACGTGCGTTCGGCGTTGTGGTTATCTTGTGCCACAGTTAGATAATGGAACGAGTTAATACCAGTCGGGTCTAATTTTTCGTAGATTTATCACAGGCCCCGTGTTATGTGTGTGCGTGTGTGTTAACCGTAGGAGGAATTTTATGGATCTTATTTGCACTGACAAGATGATGTTGCTTGTTTCAGCATCAGCACACCGTGACATGCATACGTGAGTCATGCTTGTGTAATAAGTCATGTCTCTTTTGTAATTGAAATTAGAACAAAATGTTGGAGGAAAGGGATAAGTATGTGCATAATTTAAAGAGCAGTTGAGTGAAAACCTCACTTTTCGATCGTTCGAATCATTTTCCTCCAACATCCTCCTCTAATTGCAACAAAACAAGAAATTACACGCGTCGTTCTCAGACTGCCACTGCAATGTTAAAAGCGAGAGAAATTTTAGGAACACGTGTCAACGTCCTGCGTCCAGAATTTCCACTTTCGAACGGACCAGACAGGTGGCTGACCCTCCGAGAAAAATTGGCGAGACACGTTTCGCTAACACCTTTCATCTGCAATATCACAATTCACGTTCGACGATCGGAGGCGATCGATCCACACACGGCGAAAACGATGCGTGTCCGCCGCCTTGGGTTGGCCAATAATTTATAATGAAACGCCATATCTTTTGTTGCCCGGAGAAATTGATTATTGCCTGTTGTTTCCTCACCAGCGAATCAAATTTCACGCTTGTAAATCATATGGGTTTAATATCGCCGTGGCAGAGCGTTTCACCGGCATGCAGCAAATAACCCTTCTTCCCTACCCCTATTCTTTTTCCTTTCTCTTCTTTTTTTCTTTTTTGGTCCTCCTATCTTTGGACCAAACTCTGCTTCTCCACCTCCGCCTGTCGTCGCGCAACAATACACTTTCAACCTTCATCGCGAACGTGCTTTCAAACGCGTACCAACATCGCGGCGAACGTGGACTGAAACTCAACCCAACAACTGATAGGGAAGTGCGATTGATAATGCGTCTATTGGTTCGAGGTTACATCTCCTGACGTTACAGGTGGACTATTTTTAGCGCGGCAGAGATTTCGCCGATAAACTGTCCCGCGACAGGTAAAAATGTGTCGAAAATAAGAATTTTGTCGTTCAAGTGTTCATTTTTTTTTTTTTTTTGAGAAAATCAAGTTTAAAAATTTAAACAAGTGCAAATAATCGACAAAAAGATAGACTGTATAAAAATACCTAGAAAATGTAGGATAAAATTTTTTTTCACTTGGAAATCGTCGTTTTCGAGAAAATGTCTCGTTGCTTGAGAAATTCTCCATCTTCTCGAGAACGGAGCGTAATTAGCTAAATTCGAACTCGAAGGCTTTCGTTCGCGAAAAAGTTTCTCTCGACACATTTTTCCACGTAGAATCGCCACGAGTCGCTGGACACCCTGCACACGAGCACGTATCCGTACGTGTGCTAAAAATTACACGCGAACCACACGTGAAAATAGGGGCCGGGTACTTTCCACGCGATGCATCCATCCACCGCTCGTCCTTTCGCAAATTCCGCGCGATTATCACGTTCCGTGACCAAATGGCATACGACACGTGCTTTCTTGCTATCGAGCTTCGGACGCCTCGCCTCGGTGGGACTTAATGGTCCCACCGAGGCATATCCACGCTCCCGATAAAAGTGCCTCTCGCGGCGGTCGACCCTCATGATAAACCGTTTTTGCCGCGATTCGCGATCCTCCCCTCCCCCGGATCATCCACCGGTCGCTTCTTGCCACTTGACGATTAAGTCCTCCAGCTATCGCGGATCGGCCATCTCGGACGTTTTTGTCGTCCGGATAACGGAGCAAATCGAGAGCAAATCCAAAGCATTCGGATCAACTCGGTCAACGTATGTGTTACTGTTACATTACATTAATAACAACAGCGTAAAATTTTGACAGATACCGAAATTTAACGAAATTCGTCAGTTGGGCTTGGGAGCGAATTGACAAACGTGGAAACTGGAGAACTGTTACTTTCGCCGGGTGATTCAAGGCATAGGTGTTGTTCGTGTTGCCGAGGTTTTCTTCTCGTAACTTTGTTTCGCGCTGTTTTATTACTTGCAATTATGTAACTTGTTCGGCGTTTTCTCCGGTTGGCTCTCTTGTTTTAAACGAAACTTCTTCCCTTTGCTCCGTTCAACGCCTCTCTTCGTTGTTGCAACTTCTCCTTTTGGCGTACACTTTTTTTTTTCTTTTTGGAATTTTCCACCTGATGTCTTTTCTTGTTGCCTATCTTTATTTTCGTAGCTCTTCGCGTTGCTTTCTTTCCGTCGTCGGAGTCGGAGCTTTTCCTCCTCGGAATTTCGTGAATTTTCAACGTCATTTTGTACCTTTCTCCCTTACAAATGCCACATCCGTCCAACATTAAAATTCTCTCCACCTCGCAGTACCGCAATTTCCCAATCGAACGCGCAAATTTGATTTCTGAACGAGCCAATTTATCAATACGACTTCCCTTTCACTTTTCACATCGGGAAAAACGAGATCGCGTTCGTCCATGTCTACGCGTAGCAGCTGGAGAGAGAGAGAGAGAGAGAGAGAGAGCAGGACAGAAATCGCAACGTGCAGCAATTTCAACGTGGAGCAAACCACGTTCGTCAACCTGTTTAATTATCTCATGAGCAAACCCGTTCGCCAGCCTAGCCAAACGACACTGGCCGCAATTATAAAAAGCAATTACCAGAAAAATGAGCGCGGCCAACAATAAAATCGTAACAACCCGGCCCCGTAACGGCTCGTAATTTGTTTCGTTACGAGCGAACAACACCGGCCGTGGTGTACGTTTTCATCGGGTGAAATTGCATTTCCTTCTTATCCGTCTCTCGACCGCAAACTGTCTCACGTCGGAGCTTGATCCTTGCCGATCGTTCATCGGCGGCGACCGGTTCCCTCCATTGTTCTCGGCAACGAACGATCGCCCGTTCATAAATACGAATAATGCTCGCGAACCGGGCACGCAAGTGCAGAAATCGGCCGATCGCACGGCTCGCGGCGCTTATCAGTGCCGTGCTATCGAGAGTCTAATTGAGACTTGCGCAAGATCACCCGCGCCGCTTGTTAACTACTGTCACATCGAGATACCAGCGGTCGCAGCTGGACATAAATCATAATACACGTTTGTCTTTCTTTTCTTTTCTTTTCTTTTTTTTCTTCTTCTTCTTTTTGTCTAGAGCATTATAAACGGTGGTCGAAATTTAATTCCCGTTTCGATATTAGGCAAGATAGTTCGAGTGACTCGATCTGATTGGATTCTTACTTATTGTTAGATGCTTTCGAACGTTTGTTGACTTTGTAGGAATGATAGTGATTTTTTTTTAGGCTTGCCGCAGTAAGGAGTTCCAGTTTTTCAAAGAGAAAGTATCCACGGAGAAGTCGACCGTACGTTTTCTCGTACGTTCGAAAAAATATCTTTCCGTCAGATCGTTTTCTGACCTCGTAGAAATGACAGTTGAGAGATCTGTCGCAACAAAGAGTTGCCATTTTTTGAAAAGAAAGAATTCAAGAAATGGAAGAATTTTATAGCACGACCGTGAATTTCGGACCAGTACGTTCAAAAAAATAATTTTCAAGCATGTTTCAACTTCGTAGGAATGGGAGAGTTCCAGCTTTCAAGAAAAAAAGTCGCAAAAATTAGTTGGTGACTTTTCTAGCACGTTCGAAAAAATAGCTCGACGTTTTATTTTCATTAAATTATCGGAGAACGGAGTTGCCTTCTCACTTTATATAAACTTCACTTTATCAACAGCGTCGAAAGAGACAGCGTTCTCCTTTCTATTCTACGCGTCAAAATCATTGCAAGATTAATTCGTTTCAACGTATGGAATTCAATTCGACCGGTCCGGACCGGAGGGTTTGGCGCTGATTCTGCGTTTATTATTGGTGAAACCGGTTTTGCAATCGGCTGTCAATCAATCCAAGCCTAAAAATCGGGACTCGCTATCGGCTGTTCTCGATCGCGAGAGCCCAGGTGGTTTCTCTCGAGTCGTTCGCAAAGGCACGAAAAAAGTGTGTCGGGAATCTGCTGGTAGAGCTGATAAAATTCCCCGTGACTCGCTAGATCCGCTGCAAATTGCATTTCGGGGGATCGGGTTTAGACGACGGGTTTACTTTCAAAACCTTTTTACCGCGTGGTTTACGCTTTTCCCGAGGAATCCTCTTATACGTTGTGCTAACCTGTTTTACGCGAAATTGCTCGTTCGTTTTCGAGAATTGTTAAAAATCTTGGAACGTAGGTACGATGGTAAATAAATGAACCAACCACCGTGGCGTGCAAACTATCGTGCGAAAAGAATTTATAACGTGTAATCATAAATAATAAAAATATAATGTAAAGAGTTTATAGCATGGATAAAGAAATACGCAAATATATTTATTAATATATATACGTCTTAATTCATAAATTGATTGATAAAGCTTTGGTGACGTAATTGGTATTCTAATTGCAACAGAAAACATTTCGAAAGACACACTGCAGTCTAAATCCAAGATTCAATCAGCGAGAAACCAAAAGATCAGGACGCGAAGAATGATCTCTGCAATATAAAGTATATAGTAATATATATATATATACAATTTTATATCAATTCACAAGTTACGATTAACAAAATTTCGATAGCACAATGGCCACAAACGCCTGGTATTCCAACTACAGCGGGAGTAGAAACTCAAAGATCACGACGCGAGGAACGATCTCTGAATCGACTTTGGTAATTCCACGGATGAAACCGTGAACAGGCGGCCCGCGCTTGGAGTGCCGGGTCTCTCTCGGTCCCGCTCAATGAACGGTTGACGATTTTCAACAGCTCCTCCGGTTCGAGTGTCAGAATCACTTTCTACCAATCACCGTTGGCGGGGGCAACGGCGAGGGGGGAACCGGCGCTGACTGCGCGTTTGATACGATGAATGCGATCATTGTTACGTTCCCCCTACACGTACGAAACGGTTCGCCGTACACGGTGTGTGTGCCCCTGGTCGATTCGCAGAACTGCAATTTCGCGCAGCCCGTTCAAAACCCGAGATTCGAGAACCCGACGCGGCTTGGAATATCGCGACGAAAGGATAATCTCGGCTAGTCGGTGAACAGAGGGCGCCTTTCTCTTCGTCTGTTCTTCTCGTCGTCGTTGCCTCAGCCTTGACCTCCGCCGGGTCGCGCCGCGTTTGCCCTGAAATAGAGCCTGACGGTGGAAATTGGGTCAAATCCCAGGGTAAATCCCGCGTATTGGAGCAAGAAGCTGCAACCGTGATCGTCGCGTGTACGCGTGCATGTGCGCACGTATGGATGTTTTAAAGTGGCCCAATCACCGTTACACGCGCGGGCCGATTAGCATAGATCCCGTTTCGTCGGCGGTAATCGAAGCTTATTGTTATTCGCCTAGATAGCACGAAGGCCGGCTATATTTACCCGAGGAGCGGCTTGATCACCGATTGTCCGCGAGAGCGTAAGATAACAACGATCCGACACGCCGCTTTCATTCCGCGCACCGTGTAAATAGAACAGATTCAGTTTTACTCTTTTTCTTTTCTTCCTTCTTTTCCTTTTCCCCCCTTTTTTCTTTTTTTATTCCATTTTTTATTTATGGAAATCGAGGCTGGTCGGTAAATGGAGCGACGCACTACCTGCCCGCCAGACGCATAAATCACCCACGCCCACGGCCGCGGAATGTTTTTCACGATCCTGCAGTTCAATACAGATCATTGTTATTCCCCGGTGTAAGTTCCCCGTGTTGATTGTGCTGCTCGCTCGGTTGATCACGAAACGGAATTCCCACTCGGCAGGTTCTCTTTGTACGGCGTAGTTGGAAACCGTGGTTGGACGGGAAGGGGTTGTCGCGTTGATAACCCGTCCAGTCATCGCGAAAGTATTAATATCGACGTCGACGTCGACGTCAATATTAAGCCGCGCCATGATTGAAACGCGCCACGCGCCTCCCTTGCGACGAAAGATCCGACCGAAAGTGCGACCATCGTCGTAGACTAAACGCGCCACGCGAAAAATTACACCTGGCGGAACTATTTATCCGCTCGATAAATTTGCATTAATTAAACTTGTCACTTGTCGACTTGTCGATCGACATTTCTAACAATGAAAAACTCTCCCTCCCTCTCTCTCTATGACCAGCGATCAATTTCAGAGGACGATAAAGATCGTCAGTTTCACTGGCATCCGATTCTCTAACCACGCCGGTGTACTTGTCGCCAGCGACTATACGCGAGATATAGAGGGAAAAGTCGATACGGAAAATCAAAGTTGGCCAGGTGTGTTTGCGCTGGGCTCGTTTTGTTTCCACCCCCGGGCGCGTTTCACGCGTGTGATGCAGAAAACCAATATGGCATATTCAGTTTCCGGGCCGTTAATAGCGCGGATATGAATTTTTCAACTGACCGGATTTCTGGTTGCATGTCACGTACCAGTGCCGCCAACTAAATCTGTTGGATCCAACGTCCAACGCCCAACATTCTCCAACACGGCGTTTCGTAATATCGTTCTAGGTGCTCGATCCCTCCTCCGCTTCCGTTTCGTTCCCGCGCGAGTGTACGCGTCGATGCATCGATCGTTCTCGCGTTTAAATCGCCACGAACGATGTTTGCCAAGTTCACAAAGGGCAGGCGCGACCGATAGGGGCAGGATCGAGTCTAACACGTTTCGATAACTAAATTTTGTTTCACGGGTTTCGTACGCTACTCGAAAATAGAGGTTTCCGTGTGTGTGTTTGCGCGCGCTTGTGAATAGCAATTTTCAACGTCAATTCAAGGCGAATTATTATATTACAAAACTGGAAATATTACCTACTCAAATCATATCACAATATGATGGAGTGTTATATTCACTTTGAAAATGGTGCAAATCCATTGTTTGAGAAAAATAAATCGTGAAATATTCGTTTACTTTGATCAATCGAAGTTTCATTAAATTATCGTAAACGCAAACACCTTAATAATATCTCCGGACAAAAGGAAATGGACTTGCACCGTTTTCGAAGTAAAAGAGAGTAAGCAACGTTTGAATATGTTCGCCTTCGTCCGATCGACAGAATCTCCGTTACACTGAAAATCGACCACCTGTGACATTCGAGGAATTCCCAAATCAAAAAGTACGTTCCGTTCGAAATTATCCCGCATAAATTCGAAAAAGTGTCTCAACTCAAGGATTAAGGGATTCGAACCTACTTGCGATCTACTCGATCCCATCTCTAGCGACCGATTGCAATTGCTTCCTCATCCTCTTTCTCTCTCTCTCTCTCTCTCTTTCGACGTGCATTTTCTCGTCGCGTCCCTCCCGATCAATTTGATTTCATTTCACGGGAATAAGTTTCCGAAAGGATCGCGTTCAAAGTTAACTCGAAGACAGAGTTCGCAAACTGAGTTTCCATATCGTCGACACAGTTGCAATTTCTGCTCGACGCAGCTCGAAGAACACGGCGGGGCGGTATTGTTTGCAAAACGAGCGCGGATAGCTTTTACCCGTGCCATATTTGTTTCGCGTTTCCTATAGAAACACCGGCGAAAACTGTATTCACGTATTCCTATTTTACTCCCTAGCGTACGTTGTTTCCTTCTTTCTCTTTTGCTTTTCTTTCCTTCTGTTGAAATTGATTGCGCAATAAAACGAATTCCTAATAACAACGGAGTAATAATCACTCGACCCGAAGAAACGAGAAAATCTGCACGCTCTTGTTTCTTTTTTTTTATCACTCTTCAGGTGCAACGCTGATGCAACGAAAATTGGCGATTGGTTGATTTGGGTCACGTGATTCGCGAGGGGGCGTGGCGTAGACTTCGAGTAGGAGTGGCGTTGTCTGGTACTGAGCGACTGTAATTTGTTTCGCGTCGATTCTGCGTCTTTCGGTGAGACGAATCGTACTGGGGTACAAATCGTGCAGGTTTTTTTTTTTTTATATCGTATTCGGTCATAATATGTGGAGTACGACGTGTATATTGATTCTCTCGCGAGCAAATTGGAACGTGAACGATCCAAGGGAAAATTCGTTTGACACAAAGTTATCGGCTGTTTGATTTGACGGACGATTTTATGGTAAAACAGAGACACTCGTACGTGTCCCAGATTTTTTAGGAAACTAGAACGGCAAACAAATCAGGTATCGAATGTGAAGGACCTAATTTGCCTATCGAAATAAATACGGAAAAATATATTTACTTGTACAAAGAGAGTGTTTGACACAGAGAACGTTATAAATATAAAGGGAGAACGTGGATGTAAGTTCTATACATCCAAAGAGAAACACGTCGATTAACAAACTAACTAACTCGTTTGTAACATGGTGGTTTGCGTCATTTGCGATTCCAATTCCAACGTTCGTTTAAAACACGATAACCAAGATTTTTTCATAGAAAGAAAATGACAGAATTTTTACATTTTCCATTTTAGTTTGTTTGTGAAATAACAATACGAAACCTTTTGTATCGCCAGAAACTTTAACTCTCATAAACCTGTGTTTGGCGTCTTTGGTATTTATTCGTGACCATTCCAAGTATCTTTTCTGATGGACAAATATTTTATTACTTTGCTCGACTCTTCCGAGAGAAATTTCCAGCGAAAAAAAATTCTTAAATATGATTTTCGTTGTTATTTATTTTAACCTTCTTTAGTACGCGAGTCTTCAAATAATAAAGCTGCTTTCATTCCCGACCTTGTTCCACGTTACGTTCGCAAAAAGTACCAGCCTGCACAGTGTTAACACACGTCTCGAAACATGAAGAAATCCCGATTGGAATTAGTCCAACTGGACACTTGTACAATCGAGCGCAAGTCGAGTCGTTTGACAAGTCGATAGTGTCCGGTAATCGGTCGTTAAAACGGCGACAATGGTTTTACAGCGGCGATAAATCGCGAAATCGTAATTGATCGCGGCGGTACGACAATGCTCGCACAATACTCAGCCGTCGAAAGAGGCAACGTCGCGCGTCGGCTTCTGTACTCTCCCGGCCGGCCAGGAAGTTTATATCGGTGCAAGGACGCGGAAACAAGGACACGGGAGGTTTCAGGCTGGTCGCGTGCTGTCCTGCGTCCAACAATGGCCCCAGCTCGCCAGACTGCAACAATGCCCTCCGTCCTCGCGCTGGCTACTTTGGTTAATTAATTGCCGGCCTCTTTGTTGACGAACGTGTGTGTGCCACCCGACACCGATCCCCATATTCCCCGCTTTCTGGCTGAATTAATTAACAACAATTCGCCGGTACTCGCGAGCGAGCGAGCGAGCGAAAAGTGGTTAATTTCGAAGCGAGGCCGCGAAAAGCGAGACCAAGCTTCCCGTGTAATTTCCACGGGAGATTCCGTGCGAAATGAGAAAAGTAATTACATTCGTTTGTGCTTTTAACTCCTTCCCCCATCTGCCGCCTCCTCCTCCTCCTCCTCCTCCTCGCGATCGCTATTAATTCGTGATCCTGCGGCTGAACGTAACCGCGTAACCCAGCGATTCTCCCGCCGGGGCTAATTGGAGTCAAGAGCAGGAATTTTGCCAGTAATCTTCTAACCTCGATGGTTAATCGTAATAATAGTCGGGCAATTCGGTTGAACGTAGAGTGCAGGGAGGAAGAACGCGATATAAGTCGGACTTCTTCGTCCATCCAGCGAGCGCACGTGAACTTGGTTCCTCTCGCTCCTCCGGAGATCGGTGCAATTACGGGAACAATTACAGTCGCGGGAACTAATAACACCGTAAAGTAAACTACGAACGGATGTAATTTTAATATCCAGCCGGTTCCAGTGTCTCGGACGGAACAACAGGCGGATTTAACTTTGTCCAGACTCGGTAAATTTCCACGATCCTGCGTGGAAAAATTTTGGACCGTCGAGGCTTCCGCCGAACCCTGAAAATTTTAACGCACCGAGAGGCGCGTTATAATAGTGGAAACGTTCGCAACGCGGTCTCGGTTTAACAGCGGCGAAGATCAACTTCATTTCCATTTGCTTTGCCGTTCCCCGAGAACGTATCTACCTGGCCAGAGAGGTGCTCGTCCCCGGTGCCGGGTCAATAATGGACGAGCCGGAGCAAAACGTCGATTAAAACTAATTTACTCGTCGAACGACGTCGTACCCGAACGACAATCAAACGCGCCATGTAAATTCGCCGCCGGATAGGAAACCGTCGACGACGACCACGGGTTCGCCGTAAAAAGGAGACCGACCAACCAACCAACCAACCCCCTCTCTCCGTCCCGAGGCTCTCGCAGCCCTCGCACAACCGAGGAAAAGTAAGCAAAGATGAAATCGAACGACGGAGAGAAACGAGAAAGGTATTTCCACTCACGGGGGTTCGATTTCTTTCGTCCGATCCACACCCCCCTTCCTCCTCCTCCCCTCCGCCTCCCCCTCCCGGCATCGGAATGAGATCTCGCTAATGTAACTGGCAGCCAACGAGTGGCTACAGTCAGATAGGTCGGCCGTAGGACAAGAATGGAGAGGAGAGGAGGGGGGGATGAGAAGCGGGGTGGTTGAGAAAGCGGCGAGGGAGAAAAACGAAGCGGGGGAGAAAAAAATGTAATTACAACGGGGGAATGATAATGAAGTTTACATTTTAATAACCCACCTTGACGCCGGATGGCCAGATGTCTCGAATGGAATATTAATACATCCCCTCGCCGCGTGTTTCACAGCCACCGTGTCGCGAACACCGCAAGATCCAGCCGGGCTTCCTTCATTCCGCGCAGTATGCAAACACGCGTGGAGGAAGGGCGAAGGAAAAGCGTGAATTTTTGTGAAACCGGCTTCTAAAGTTGCGTGCAATTACTTGGGAATTTTTGCAATAACAGAGTTGAGAAGTCTGTGGGTTAAATTCTTGCCGCTGGAATTGTCAGAATGATCGAAATGACCAATTGTGCCGTGAGGAAATACTTGGAAATTTTGCGATAATAAGATTAAGAATCCGTAGTTGAAATTTTTGTTGCTAGAGTTATTAGAATGGTCGAAATAACCGATTGCGTGGAATATTTTACAACAACTAAAATTGAGAATCTGTGGTTTTAATTTTCACCAGAATGGTCAAAATGGCCAACTTTCCAGAATAGTTTTCTAGATTTTATTCTAAGAATTTTGTAAAGACGTGTAAAAATTTGCTCCATGGGAGAATTTGATCAGGCGAACCGAGCCTGTCTCGCGCCGGCCCTGACTGAAGATGAGAGGGAATGCACGAGAGAGGTGTTATTGCACTTGTGCAAAGAATGCAGTCCACGGCGTCGTAATATATTTGCCGTGGACCCGGGGCTACATGTCGACGCGTCAGCACGCTCCATTTCGGACGACACGAATCTAATTTGTTAAGTTATGAATCTGTCCGCGGTCGACGATCGTTCCAGTACCATTTTTATTCTCTCTCTCTCTCTCTCTCTCTCTGTTTCTTCATTTCTCTCTGCTTCCAAGACCAACGACTGACCCACGGTCAGCAACATTCAATTTGCAACTGCATCTCCAGTGCTGTAAAACACTGCCGTTGGTAACGAGGCAGATTTACCGACGCCACTTTGCGCAAACCACTTCGTTTAAACTTTGAACAACAACCTCCGACCGTTGTCTCTCCTTTTAATCGAAACTTTCGCGAAACACGTCGTCCCATTTTCAACGTCGAGGAGTCGTCTCTTCGACGGAAGAGCTACCCCTATCGAGGTCTGTCGAGGTCTGTTCAAGGCCACGCGGAGGAGTCGGTACTGCCAGATAGATATACCAGATAGATAACAGTTAATTAAGCACAGATCGCATCGTTCGAGAGTTTTTTTTAACCCGTGAAGGGCGCGTACCTTCCCCGCCCTATCTCGCCGCGTCCAATTTTAAAATCGTTTTCCCGAAACGTCGTGGAACGGAGGATTCGTTCGCGATGGCATTCGACGATACAGCGGAGACATCACCGAAACGTAGCAACCATTTAATGAGGATGGCAGACTGTCTTCGGAACGAGCGTCCAATCGCCGCGAGATCTACGAAGCCAGCGGAGAGCTTCTATCGGAGATTCGAATCTGAAGAGGAGCGAGCAGAGAAGGGAGAGGGGGGGACTAAAGAAAGCGAGGAGAAAAAGAGGGAAAAGTCCGAGGGGAGGGGGGAGAAAGAAAGAGAAACGGCACGCGATGAAGATCCGCTACGTAACTACGTCGACGTAGGTGTTCCAGCGAGATTTTTCCCGTAATTATCGAGTCTCGTTTCTCCGGGGCAAAAGGGAGGGGGGGGGGGGGCAAAAAGAAAAAAAGGAGAAGAAAAAGAGAGAGGAAGAAAGAAGGGCGGCGGAGAAGAAGAACAAGAAGCGCTAGTTGCGAAAGTAAATGGCTGACGGCAAGAAGTAAGTGGCTGGAATGATTAGAGAGCAGCAGTAGAAGATACCGTTCATTAAGTCATTTTGCACAGTTGAACCTCCGCCCACTCTCTCTCTCTCTCTCTCTCGCGAAGGGGAGAGGGCTCCGTTTCGACGAGGCAGGCGTGGAAAGCAAACTGGCTGCCAACTCTCCCTTTGGTAAAAAGTAACATTAGCTTCGCCGGAGTCTAGCGCACCAGCCAGAAGGTACCTTCTCCCTGTTCAGCCATTTCCAACGAAGTTCGTCTCTCCCTCGAGTCGCGATTTACTTTAGTTAATTCTCACGACGAAATAGCGAAAAGAAACTGCATTTTTCAAGACTCGGGGAATTCGAGATTTCGAAAATCTTACAGAATGCAAAATATATCTGTTTGACGAGCGTCTTGCGAAAAGGGAGCCGGTTGCGCCAGCAGTTGCGGCAGACAGACACGGACTCGTGCGATAAATTTTTACACGTCTGGATCTCTATCGACGCTGAATTCTCTCTCGCTAGATTACTGAAATATCACACTGTAAACCGAGTTCAGCTTCAACGAGAGCAGCTTCTCCTCTCTTCTCCTGTCGTTTCATCTCCCCTGCTCGCTTCACTTCTCTCCTCCCGTCTCCTCTGTCTTCCAGCTTCGTTCTACCTTCGTTCTCTTTCACCGTGTGTGTATGTGTGTATCCCACGCGAATGTCGAGCTACGTTTGACCCCTCTGTGTCCCCGCTCTGATTTCCACGTGAACTCGCACGAATGTATTTACTCTCTCTCTCTCTCTCTCTCTTTCTCTGTGTGTTGCAGTACACCCACTTGGAGCTGGTTTGATGCTAATTAAGCTCCTCTCGAAAAGTTTACTCAAACTCCACGCGCAGCTTAAGCATTTACTGCAATTTTGTAATCTGGAATGGTTCACTCACCGAGGCTGGACTCGGATGGTACAACCCCTTCCGTTAAATTATTATCGTTAATTCAGTTTACCAAGGGGCAACTTGGCGACTGGTAATAACGCGAGGGGAATACATCGTCGGAGGGATTTAAGACGAAGACACTCACGGCCAATTGCCCCTCCAGCAAGTTAACGAGTGCATTGTGCTCGTCGCGCGACTATTCGCTGCCGCTGAATGCGGCTAAACCTACGTAGAATCGTCGGGAATTCCGGTAAACGGCTGAACACCGATCGGCAGGATTCTAAGAACGTCGGAAAGATCTCGTTCTCGAGATCGTTGGTAGTCTCGTAGCGTGTCTAATTTACACGAAAACTATATTCTCCATAATTTCTCCGTAATATTACGACGAAATATGTTCCGCGATCAATTCACGTGGACGAGAAGAAAAACTCATCATACACCAAAAAAAAATCGGTAATTTCATTTCGGTATATTTCCTTACAAGCAAGCCCCCAGTCCACTCTGTGGAAATAAAATTTTATTCAACTTTCCGACAGCGTAAAATTAACAATATCCCACTCTGTCGTGTACGATTAACTGTACGATAAAACAGTCTCAGTTCTGGCGTGCAAAAAAATTTTAAGTAACGATAAAAATCAACGAACTGCAGTTACGCGAACCGTTCATCCCCCCGGACGAAACTTCCCATAATACGTTATTCGACCACCCCGTAGACATCGAACTTAACTACTTATATACTTAATCTCCTGTGTAACTTGGTCGAAAAGGTTCGTCCAATGATTGTCAAACATACACGCGGGAACCGCACGTACACACTGCCATCAACACGTTAAAAGGGCGAAACATCGAGCGATCGGTTCGGCAATTCCCCGCGACCTGATGGCCATTATCATATTCCTCGCGTATCATATCAAATTTATGGCTAATAAAGGCCGATCGAATAACAGGCTTGCGGGGCCCTGAAAGGTTCGCCGAGCACGGAGGTAGGACTGACTCTCCGGGGGCCCGGGCTCTCTCTCCTCCTCCTCCTCTCCCCCCCCCTCCTCTCGCCGACTCGATTCCGACGACGTCCGCCAGCATCCGTGCCGCAGTTGGCTGGCTTTATAGTTATGCCAGTTGGCAGTAGTGGCAATTGATATGCACGCCATTGATATATGGGTGCATATTTCACAAGGTTGGCAGAGCCCGCGAGCTCTACGGTTTGTTATCTCGCGCGTTTTCTCCCTCGTTTCCATTCCCCCCCCCCCTCGCCGATATGCCCTCGTCTCTTTCTCCCGTTGTGCAATCCCGCTTCTTACCTCTCTCAACCTTCACCCTTTCGCCTGGCCAGACCGTCGGCTACCAACCGTGGCGTCCAATGAATTATGCCCGTCCTTTGTTCAGCTCCTCGACGTGTCTTTGATTGGAAGCCCTCGCGCTTCTTGCCTCGAAAAGAACAGGCTCGCCGCGAAACGTACGGGGAAACCTCTGACCCCTAACCGGCGACCTTCGCCGATCGTACACCTAACGCGAGAGCGAGATTTACCTTTACGCAAAGCGCAAGCTCGTGCAAACACTCGAACGATACCTTCTATACTTTTACAAGTGCAGAGTACGTCGTCGAATTACGGGCTGAATCGCCTCAAATGCTTCGAATTTATACTTTTACGAACGCGATCGAGAAAGTGGGGCAAACGATTGATTCGTCTTATCCGTCGACGACTTTACTTTGAACGTTTAAGCGCGACCTGCGAGTCCCCGTATTTGCAAGTTTCTCGCCGACTGCGGATTTCGTTTTGCACTCGAAGCAAAAATGAATTTCAACCCGTGTAAGATGCGCAGAACGCAATGCGCAATACTTTACGTTTGGAGATTAATCCGCAAATCTCTTTCTCGCAAGTTTTGCAAGTTTTTCTCTACTGAAAAATTTGCAGATTTTTACACATGCGCAGTCTGAAATGAACTTTGACAATAATTAAATCCTTCGAACTGGCGATAAATTCAGGCTTCTCGAACCGTTATAAAGTTGTAAGCTGGAAACTTACAACTCGAAAGTTGACAGTCGTAGCTCGTGTATTTGTCCTCTGAATGCCGAAGAGTATAAATCGCGAGGCACGGTAAGAAAGCTGGCCGAGGCAGGACGCGTGCTAGCACCGTGTTTCCGCATTGTTCCACGTGTTCCACGGCCGGGGTGAAATAAAACGCGTCGCTCCGAGATCGGCAAACTTACAGAAAGCGGATTACCCCGGGTCGCCTTCTCTATTGAATAAATTCATGAGTACGCCGCACAATCGGCTATAAATTATCGAGTGATTTTTGTCAATATTCATAACGCGCGTTCGCCCGTGCACGCCGATGCGTATCGGAGCTCCCATTGTCGTTGACTGAAAAGCTAAACGCGATGCTTTATCAGTCGAATTTAGCAATGGATGAGAAACTGCCGGCCGACAGGTGGCCAGTGCGCCGTGTTGCGGTTCTTTCTCAGCTGTGATTCGACTCGGTGATATTCGAGACAGACGATCGACGCTTTGGGCGAATAGTATTTGAGATTTCGCGAGATAAGCGTGGCATTATTACCTATAGAGTGTTATTGTTATTATACATTATTAGTATTATCATACGTATACAATGTTTAATCCGTGGCTATAGATACAGTAGATCGTCGAAAAATTTTACTCCCGTGTATGCTAAAGACACGATCGTTTCCTGCGCTGAAGACACTGGCGAGTGTCCGAAAATTGTGTCAAACTGGAAAAACGTAGAAAAATTGAAAACTACTGTCAGCGAAAACGACTGACGATCGATGAGAATTAACGAGGCAAACAGCAAGTACGAATAGTACTCATATTTATCTCATCGATATCGATCCGCTGGGCGATATTTTATTTGAACAGAATCTAACAGTAAACAGCAAATATTGAATGTTTGCTTTTTAACTGCGTACACAGGTAGCTCCTTCGGCTGACGTTTCAAACTCTCCTCCCCTTTGCCAATCGAAATCGATACTGACCGTCCTTCCGCCATCGTGCCTCCGGCAAAGAAGAGGAACTTTGACGAAAAGAAAAGAAAAAAGGAAAAAAAGGGAGAAAACGAGGGAAAAGCAAGTGAAAAGATCCAAGTGTTCTCTTATAAATTCTCCGCGCGGGGGGGGGGGGGAATTAATTTAAAGAAAAAGAGCGGGAAGGAAGCGACGACGTAAAGTCGCCAAAAAAAAAAAAAAAAAAAAAATATTCGTCGCGTAATAAATTCAGAGGAAACGTGAAATGCCCCCTTTTTGCTTTACGACGCACGTACACCGTGGGCTGGCTCGTGAGTATGGAAAAAATGTCACCAACTTTATCAAGAGTCACGCATTCCCAGAAGGCTTATCATCGTCAGCCGACCTAATTATAATTGCCGTTCTGTGTTCGTCGAGGCTATAATGATAATACGTTTCCGTATTTCACGTTATACATCGCCGATGAATACCTAGAAGACGCGAACACGAGACCGTGCGCTGTATTAAAAAAAGGGAAAAAACGGGGAGAGACAGAGACAGAGAGAGAGAGAGAGAGAGAGAGAGAGAGAGAGAGCTTGAAAAGTCAACGGATATACGTAATGCGTAGCGGCGTAACGCGAGATACATAATTTCCACGGGAAACGTGCAGCGTTAATCTTCATTGAAAAAAGAAGAGAGAAAGAAGAGGAAATGTACGAGAGGGTGGAAAGAGGAAAAAACGAGGGAGGGGGGGGGGAGAGAATTCGAGTGCGTATATATCGTTTCAACGAGAACGAGTGCTATCTAACGTCGGCACGCGATATACTGCTTTATTCCAAGCCGGTCGTTTAACCTTTGGACAGCTTTTTAATTTCGCACCGGCTAAAAGCTCTGCTCGTCAATCTGTCCTGCTCGCGATAATCTTATACAATAATGGACAGAAAGCTGAGGGGGGCTCGCACCGGTTGAAAGTATAACGTAATCCACCAACTTTTTATACATTGCGGTACTAAGCTATCGTGCGTTTCTAGAATACTATAATTATTATTATTAACGCGAGACGCGTAATTCTTTAAAAGGATCGAAATACTGATTGAACGACAATCGAGGACTTTGTTCTTTCGTTCACTTACAAGATTGGCCAATTAACGACATTTCGGTCTTACCGATCCAATGATAAACACGAACGACAAAAAGAACGGAAGGCAGGTCCTTTCGAGGAATTCCTCTGGTACGAACCTTTTCGGTCACTCTCGAAACTATATTGTTAACGATCCTTGTGGAGCCATCCAATGGCAACGATAATTCCGTAATAACGGCGGTAAAAGGACAGAAGAGGAATTCGTCGTTCGACGAATGACCGCACGACGGTAGCTTGAACGTGATTCACGGAAGCGTTACTCAGAGCGGAAGAGTTTAAGCTCGCGTCGGGATACGATAGCGGTCGTATAGAAGTCATTTATCGAATGAAGCCCTGTGTTCTCTCGGAGGAAGGAAGGAAGGAAGGAAGGAAGGAAGGAAGGAAGGAAGGAAGGAAGGAAGGAAGGAAGGAAGGAAGAAAGTCGACGAGGAGGGCGCGGTTTGATGTGGTGTTTAACCGCGGCTAAAAGTACATCCATTAAATCAATGGCGTGCCCTGTGGCCTCTTTCCGCCAAGGAAACTTCAAAAGATGTTTTTGCCGGCGAATACGTGCCAGCCAAGAGAGGAAAGATACCGTACACATCGGTTGCGTTTTATGAACCGGTAGCAAGATAGGATTTCCGTGCCGGCGATTCAGTTTCTACGTTCGACGGCTCGAGTTTTCTTTTTTTTTTTTTCATTTACGAGCACAAAAGGTACGCCGGAAAAGACACGTCTTGCTAGCGAGCCAGTCGCTGGAATTTACAGAATGCAAAAATGGTAGATTCCGCTTGTCTACCGTTGCCGTTTCACGGTGGACTTCCGTTGACGTTCTGCTGCATGGAAACGAAGCTCAAACTCTATCGTTTGTACCACTGACATCGTTTACATCGTTTGTATCGCAAATTTTCTAAAAGCGTCGCGAGCAATTATAAAAGGAGCAGTTTTGCAAAAATGAATCGAGCAGAGAATAGTAAGCAGCACAGCCAGAAAGGACTGTCTCTTTAAAAATGACACAAAAGAAGATCTTGCAAGATGTCCAACATTTTTAAAATAATTATCAGAAGCCATTTTGCAAAAATGAATCAAACAGGGAATAGTTGGCCAACATTTCGACATGAATAATTATGTTTTTAATGCTTTTCCAACGACCAACTGAAACAACGTTGCAAATACGTTTCCAGTCGTTTTTAAAGGTAAAACATTTCCTTTCCTCGGACAATCCAAGATCCTTTTGCGCACAGCGTTGTAAGCGCAGAAAGACAGAGGGTCAGATAAGGTTCAGAAAAAGGAAGTCGCGAGAGAGAGAGGATGTCAAAGTCGCCGCTGCGTCTAACGTGCACTGATCCTTCCTGTCGACCTCTATGAGTATTGATTTTTGAAGACCCGAGCCTTCTTTCCCTTCGTTACAGATCCACGCGAGTCACCCGAAATAAACGCGAAAATAACATGTCCCTGCAACGTGGCTCTCTTTGATCAAACGAGAGGGGACTCGCTCTGTTCCGGTACGAAACAAATTGCTAGACGCGTATCGGCGCAAGAGAAATTCGCAGGCATGCGTCAAAAGGCTCGAATTAACGTACAGCCTCTTGCGGGTGGGGAATTTTCACATACGAACGACGCTTCTCAGACGCAGAAAATGTCCTCAAGGAGAAGCTTGCCAGGTAAACCTTACTGATGAGTCCAATTAGCTGGTTCCAAACAGGGGGAGGGGTGAACAACTTCTCCTTCCCTCTCATCTCTGCCTCTCTGACACATTTATAAGCGCGGATTCAATTCGCCGTATGTAACTCTCGTATTCACTCGACTCGCTCGGAAAGTACCATCTTCCCCGCTTCGTTCCTCTTTGCAACTTCGATCCGAAGGATTTTTTCAAATTGAACGCTTGGAACGTCTCTCTTTTGTCGTGATCTTTCATCAATCGAATCTTTTAAAGGATCTTTGACCTTTCGAATCGATGATTTAATTATCTCGAAGACTGCGATCTTCTTTCGTACAAATTATCTTTAAAAGAAACAAGTATGTCTAAACTTCGTGACAGAGAAATCGGAATGGTGATTTTCCAAATCCTCTTCAACGTCGTTCCGTCCGAACGTTATTCAATTACACAAAGAAACTTCCCTGTCCCGAAAGTTACTCTCTCCGCAAAAGAAAAAAAAAAAGAACTTCAGCGTCCAAACAAATCCAAACTTCCTCGGGAAGATCTTCCGGCAAACGCGAATATACGTATCAATTCGGCGGGAAAGGGGGGGGGGGGATTTAATTAAAACGTCGCTGGTTTCGGGCATTATCAAGCTGGGAACGCAATCCCAGTGAGTTGGAAGCGTGTGCGGAGAGCAGCTCGACACTTTTTTCCCTCTGGTTAATCCGCGCCAGCGCGAAGAAGAGAGACGCGGACCGCGCGTGTGTGGAAACACGGGAGGGAAAAAGAATCGGTGGCCATCGCGTCTGGCTGGAGAATCCGGCTGGGATTAGTGTGGCGACGTTGTTCTAAGTTCGGGACATGTTTGGTGAAGAGAGCGGGTTCCGCGGGGGGAGGTGTGCGTGGGCGCATGGCGAAAAGCCAGCGGCAGACAGCCACTTCGTTTTCTCCCTACCGATGCCACCAGACAAATCGGTGTTACACGCGCGCGTATACACGGTGTTGCGAATAAATGTTCGGTCGGTGTCTGTCTGGCTCTCCGACGAACGATCGTACAACGTAACGCGCCAACGATTTACAATGAGAATTGACAAACGATAGATATCTCCTACCTATCGGTCGATCCAAAACGTCGATTTCATTCGAGGCAAAATGTAACAGCGAGCAGACAGTATATCGTCGTGAGGCATAATTCCAAACGACGAAGAAAGTTTATGCCTCGGAATATCTACGAGACACGGTGAATTTTCTGTCTGCGATTTTCTATTACAATTCCTTTCATTTTGTTTCAGAGGAAATACTTTTTGAGCGTGACTAAAACAGAGAGAGAACCAAATGAAAATGGCCGCAGCAAATTAGCCTCGAGCGTCGTCGCGACACGGCGAACCGCATTCCCGTTGTCTCGCCGTCTCGGACGTTGCCCGTGAATGTCACCCATTTTTTTTTCAACACCCCGTATATACGTTTCGTCGCGGGCTCGTGTGGGAAGATCGTGGTCGCTCGTTCACGGACGTACGAACGCGTACTCGCGCGTATCCGCACGTGTCGCCACCAACAAGGCGGGTTCGAGGGATACGTAAGATTCCGGCCGCCCCCACATCGCGACAAATTGTTGCCCAGCCGATCCAACCAGAGCGACGCTTTGCTCGCGTTCAAAAAACTTTAAATCTTTTTTCGAACGGTTCGGGCAACATTCGCGTCGCGGATGCTTACACGAGGACGCTCGTGTGATTCGTGCCACACGCCGGCCGACCGTAATGACACTGGCAAATTGCCGGGCTCCGACACCGTTTCCCAATGATTTATCAACCATCGCCACCCCGTGCCAGCCGAACACGATTGTTTCCACCGTGATCGTCGCGATCAATCGGTACGCGCCTGCCAACTTGTCCCTGAAATCGGAGGAATTCAACAGCAGAGGAACAGAGAAGACAGAAAAGGTTTTTAATGCGACGAAGAATTTTATTAATTTGAAAAAAATTATCCAAACGTCACAAGTAACGGTACCCTCTACATGACTATATGTTGGTCAAAGTAGTGTGTAACTGAATGGAATTTTAGTTTCTTTACTGTTGTTGAGCAGGAAATATTTAGATTCGTGCAATGATCTTTTCAAAAAATAAAATAAACTACGTAAAAGTTGCACGTGTGCGATATTAGAAATACGTTTTCTGTATAAACCAACAGAGATAATTTTCTGTCTTCACTTTTGTCCCGCAAAGGCAGTGTTTTTCACTTCAAAGTTCGAAACAACGAGCACAACCGCGCGGGCGGTAGACATTTCTAACACGAATTTCTATTCAGATCGGGGAACGCTCGTCTCCTCGGAACATTCGCACGATGCAATATTTCAAAAGGAGGATCCCATTACGCAAGCAAGTGGTTTCACATGCTTCCATGCGGTCTGCTGTAATCACTGCGCGAACGTGATAAGCCATCCAGCAAAGGTTGCTTTCAGCGTGCAATTACGTATACATGCTCGTTCAACGGTGAATTGTATTAATTAACCCGATATAACGTGATTGTTAAACCATCTGCGATTGTAATCGAGTGGACCAACGTGACTGCATCGATGATTGTTTTCCAAGCTCCCCAAGTAAACAATCGCAGCATCCTCGTTGACTTTTACCAATTAAAATTTGACCTGTGCTACTTCTACATCATCGTTAGGTCAAATCGAAATATTTATTTTAATTGTGCTACAGCGACGTTTGGAAGATTGGAAATGGACTCGAATGGTGTCTAGATGACAGCAATAATTTATGTTTAGTTTCACTAAATTTATGAGTCTCTTTTAAGAGGCTATTTAATATTTCTGGAGATAAAGTTACATTTCGCTAAAAAAAGATAACAAGTACATCTTATTCTATGTTTTTATTATATTATATTATTTTATCATATTGTTACGACACACGAAAATAGAAGGATATGGCCATTTTATCGAATTTTACTTTGTCTAAAGCAATTTTTTTTCAATTTTACGTTAAATTGTACGAGAGGATGTCGAAATCTAACTTGCAATAATATATAAATTTCGTCCTTTCAATAATAAAAAGAAGCGAAATGCGCGAATCAAAATTTCGCTTCGTCGAGTATTGGAATGTTATCGCAAATTTTTATCTAAATTCAGATATTTCTGCTACCGATCTCGAAAATTCCAGTCCGAGAAGAAGCGTTACCGTTAAATGGTAATTGAACGACAAAAACTCCAAGTTAATTATTTTCTAGAATATTCTAGAGCAATAACAGAATACACAACTTTGAAGACACCGATCTTTCCTCAAGTCTAAATTTCTGTCTAAACTCCAAATTCCCCCTCGGAGCTGAGAAACGAAGCTCTTGAGCCATTACTTCTCCGTCGAATAGAAGGGACGCAAAGCAGATAATTAAAAGATCCTCGAATGCGTTTCCACACGAAAGGTAACGTTATCGTTGCCCGATCTCCGGTGTCGTTAACAGCGCCGATGAAAAGCGCTCGCACGTTCAACAAAGGCGGAGGGGAGGGGGGGGAGAAGCAAACAAAGCGCAACGTCGCCGCGTTAATCCCCGAGTCTTCGAGCGTAGACGGGCCAAGAAATAATTCTCCCGGTTTTTGTCCGTAGTTACGCGGATTAGGGGACACTAATTTATACCGTAGACGGAGGGAAGAAAAAGCCGCGAATGCACTCGCGGAACCGGCGAATTACCCGGCCATGGATAATCCACTGGCTCGCGAAATCAACGACGGATGACGAGATACGCGTTTTACGACGAACCTCCGCCGAGAAACGGTGGGATTTTATCCCTGACCGTCTCCTAAAATCAATTCGAAAGGAAACCGAAGCTCGCCGTTTCCATTGTTTTCTCCAAGCGCTCTCGAGAATACAGTGGCGAATAAAAATATCGGAGGGACGAGCGTTAGGTTGTAAACCCGACAGCTCGAGACTTTACGATTCCGCGAGATCTCCAGTTCTTTGCCACCGGATTGTCGGACTTTTTACGCCAAGACGTGCATCGAGAGCGAGCGAGTAATTAAGCACGCGCAATTACTGCTTATCTGGGCACTAAACAATGATTTAGCAGCCGGTTTACGGCGTCGTTAAATGACGGAACTCTGGTGTCGTTTATCTGAAGCGAGTGTTTATCCGAGGTGATGGCTCTGCGAACTACGTTACGCGTTCGTGACAGATCCATAGCAAACGATTGAATTTAGCATCGACTGAACTGGAAAATGTACGCCCTGTACAGATCGAGGAATTTACATATCGAGAAACGAAGAATTCGCCTGGCGGAAACTGTCTTTGCGCTTCGGAGAACCATCCCGCAACTGCGGCAACTATTCTAATTACCCGGTGAAAATGAAATCGCTGGCAACCGAAATCAGGCCGAATTCTGGGCCGGATCGTTCCAAAATTTCCAACGTCTGAGAGAGTCGAACGAATTTCACGTTGGGAAAAAGAGCCGTCCAGGCGGACGCATTCAGGACGAGCTCCCTTTTACGTTTCCTGTCTCCCTAGAACCCAGAAACAGCCAAAAATAGGTCGGCCTGTCTGTCTCATTAGGGGACACACGCTGATCGTAAAAGCATCGCCGAGAAAATACTCGGACGACCAGCACCCGGTTTACAACCTCGCTGGTGAATTTCCTCTTCCAGTCGGCTACACAGAGAAAGAGAGAGAGAGAGAGAGTTGTGTCGATCGTGACACAAAGACTTTAGTCTTGCTCGTTGAAATGGCGGGGGCTTGAAGACTCAATTAGCAGGGACGGAGCGGTTTCAAGGAACGGCGGCGAAGAATTAACTAAAACGGCTGACAGCGCGGTCGTGGCGCGACATCAAAGACGCAACTCTCGCGGTGTAACATCCAACGGCTGCGCTGACGCTCGACACTCTGACTCCACAGGTAGAAAATGGGTCGGTTGAAACGGTAGGTGGGACGTCGCCGACTCGAAGAGCATGCCGCGAGGTTCGCGGTACTCGCGTTATCCCGACAGCAATGTCCTCTTCTCCGAAGCCGAGTTACACCCCGTGAATTACCACCCCTCCAGGATGCGTCAGCGCTTCGTGAAAACCTCGACGACTTTTTTACGGTTCCCAATGAAAATGTGGACACAGTGAGAAACGAATAAAACGATAGAATCTCAATAATTGAGTACAAGTAATTGGAGAGAAACGAACTAAGAAGCATTGACGATTGGACAGAATTATACGTCGGAGACTGAGTATTTTCATAAATGGTAATAACTCGAAATTCCCGTTCCCACGGGAGGAAGGAAGGTGAACACCACCAGCACGGGGAAATGAAAAAAAGAAAGAAAGAAAGAAAGGAAATGGGATCACGCGAGTGAGCGATCACATTGATAGTCTCGCGTCGATACGTCGGCGATTCCTCGCGGCGATAGAGACGGTCCTTGATAAAGTGCACGCGTACGTACACATATATATATATATATATATACATACACTTTTCGACTCGAATCATATTCTCGTGCGCGCCGGGTCGCGCGGTCGAATCGACTGCACGCGATTAACGAGACGGAATGAGGCTGGTCTTTCGTTTCGTGTTCTGTTTGACGTGGTGGATATATTTAAAGAAATAACAAAGAAGTGATAACAGAGAAAACGTAACAAATACCAACGACGAATGTGACAAACACGAACAAGATGATTTATGAGCAGATAATTATATACGAAGTAACATTTCAGCTATTTCAACTTTGAACGCTGCAACTTCGTCCGAGTCTTTTCATCACTTTCACCATATTGATCACATTGAACAATACTCTTTGAAACGCATGTTTAATATCAGCTGTACAATCATTGTCACGGCTTTCAAATTCGTTATCAGTTGCTGCTGTACAGGGTGGACAGAAAAGTTTGTGCGTGGCTGTCACAGATGAATTCGTGTAAAGAACCTGTCACAAAATTGAATTTCAAAGTCAAAAAAGAAATTTTTTTTTTCATTGTATTCTACTCATCACGAAGATAAAACTTTCCCAACAAACCATATGTGGTCGCAACCTAATGGTTCTGTTGAAAAATGGCGAAAAAGTTTCTTAATCATTCAACGCTCGAATTGCTTAAATTACTAACTCAATATTTTTTAATTGAATTTTGGATTTTCGCGAAAAATAAGACTCGAATTTGATCCGTAAGTATAGTCTAATTTTGAAGTTACTAACAATAAAAGCGGCCCACATAAACGACGTTTATCTCGTCTCTATTAGTCTCGACGAAACAGTATCAATGAAAAGAAATTGAAACGAGACATATTGTCGAGCCACACTCGACAGAGGACCGTATAAATCGCAGTCGCCTCGACCAGCTCCGTTACTTGCAGGAAGACAATTCGAACGGATGATCGGTAAGCAAACACCAAGTCGGAGGAGAGTGCAATAGAGACGGCTAAAAGAACAGTTACAAATTACACGCGTGAATCGAGCACAGCGGCCGTCGCTGTGGCTCATCAATCACCGGCGGGGGTAGCAGGAAAGTCGGCAACAAGCTGACGCCGTCGCGCCGGTGGAGCAAGATCCGTGCGTCGACGCTTCATATCCCCTTAATGATCCGTAAAATCCGAACGTTCTCGCATAAATTTCCATATTTCTCGTCCACCATCCCGTCGTTTCGCGAGCATATCCCTGCACGCGTTGCTGCGACGCGCATATGTAGGTAGGTACAAAGTGCACTCTCTCTCCGCTCGTAACGTCGTAACGTCGTCGTGACGTGATCCTCTGCGAGGAGAAGTCTCGCCGTCTCTTTCTCGGCTCGCGAATGATGCATCGCGAACGATGGAGCCGGCGCGCAGACGGAACAATGCAAATAAGCCAATTACGTCAATCCTGAGAAATCGTCGACTAAGGATGAGCAGCGAAGCCGAGGGATGAGAGAGGATACCCAGAGCCGATGTAAAGCTAGGATGTGATCTCGTCGTCGTCCGTCGTCGTCGAAGAAGAAGAAGAAGAAGGAGAAGGAGGAGGAGAAGAAGAAGAAGAAGAAGAAGAAGAAGAAGAGTCACGGAGGAAGAGGAATGGGGGAGAAAAAGAAGTAGAAGGTAAGGAGATACGAAGGAGAGAATGGGGCTGGCAGGAGGGGGGGAGAAACGAAGAGAAGGATCGCGAGGAGGCCGAAGGCGATGCCAACGCTGGCGCATGCAACGGAATACGTGCGCGATGCATTAGGTAATGATATCGGCATTATGGCCGAGGAGCGTGGAACGGACGAAATGACGAACGGGCCGAAGGATTGGAACCGGGGCCCCATCGAGGCCCCATCGAGGCCCCATAGAGGCCCCATCGAAGGAGGGCCACAGGGTAATTATACAAGCAAACAAGGGGCGGTCCCAGCAAGATTATAGGGTTTCTCGAGCTGCCTCCCACCCTGTCTCCCTTTTACCGGCCACGCTGTTTGCCCGTAATTACAGGGCCAAACTGCTCTCTCCGTGGCATCCCCCTCTATCTCCAACAGCCTCTCGCCGAAAGATGCCACCCGCTAGTCTCTCTTTCTCACTGCTTCTTTCCGTCTTCTCTTCATCTTACCCTTCTTCTTCTTCTTCTTCTTCTTCTTCTTCTTCGCCTTCTCTCTTTTCTTTTATTTTTTGCCCTTTTTCTTCTCCTTTTGCCTCTTTACGTCCATCGATACGGCTACGATCGATGCTCGTGGAAGGTTGTTTGGTCGTTGATGATTACTCCAGTGAAATTAGCGGCGAACAGCTACGAGTTTCGTCGTTTTCATCGAGGGAAGAAAATGTCGCGGCGCTTCTTAATAATAATTCCGGGACTACGATATCAGTCTACGACAAGTCAATTTTTCAAACGTTTCAACAAACGAACACTAGTATTGCTAATTTCTGTTTTTCCTTTCCTCTTCTTCTCTTCAGTTTCCTGCTTCTCTTCCCTCTTCACGCTCCGGAGAATCTTTCCCCGGAGCCGATGCTCACCTCGATGGATAACTACGTTTTCATTTCCACCAAGCAGCGTCGTACCGGGGTTGTTCGCGTATCGATTGTTTTAGGATTACGCAGCGTGGAAATTGAGTCGAGTGGAAGTTAATTCGATGACGATCCGATTCGACGAGCGACTTGGGGCTCGATCGGGAGGAAAAGTTACCCGGCGAACTCGCAGTTACTCGCGTTTCGAGTTTATCTCGAAGGACCGGAGGAACCGGATGCACGGACGTGTACGTACAGGAATTCAATTTGTTCCTTCGTCGCAATTACAGAGCCAAATTGTTCCTCGTGGCATCCGGACCGTACGTCTTTCGCCTTCTCCTTGGAAATACCGCCAGGCTAATCTCTTGCCTTTTTCGTCTTCCTCATTCTCTTCTATTTGCTGCGCCGCCAGTCCGGCATCGTTCAATTCGTCAAGCGCCAGGCAACTTTGTCGGACAACAACCGACGCGAGAAAAACGAAAGCAACTTGCAGAGTTCCCCTGGATTTCACTCTCGATTGCTACCCACATATAGTACACAGACAACGCAGTCTTATTTCTTGAAATAAGAAACGAAACTCGTCGTTCTCAACAAGAAACTGTATAATTTGCGTAATTAACGTAATAACGTTTGTTAGAAAAAGAAAACACGTGAAATTATCATCCTACGAAAAGGTACAACCCGACAGAATGTAACGTCGGTTGTAACAAATTGACTTACAAATTCCAAAAACACGGCAAGCACGCCACCGCTCGAAAGTCTTGCTGCGTTTGTTTCAAAACTGATGGAATACTTTGTACAATGTAGAGAGAGAATCTTCAAATAATTCTATTGTAAAATACACGTACGAAATTTAAAGATTGCATCGTATTATTTTGTCACCTTATTGTAAAAAGTCACATTTTCACGCGTTCCGTGTGTTTCTCGCGTTCCAACGAAAATCGCGTTGTCGCAATTTGACGTAATGACTACACGGGGAGCCGGTCGACTTTTCCTCTCACGATCGGCTGTCGATCATCACCATCGCCAACCATTCTGCAAAAAACGCCACTTTGCTGAACAACGTAACAAGTGACGATATTCCCCGATGATGAAGTCTTGCATGAATTTACGAGGAAACGTGACCGGATTACGGACAAACCGTGACAAAGTTGCGCGTATGCACACGCACACGGTATGCAGACGCGCGCACCGTAGCGGTTCTGGTTAATTACTTTTAATTCGCCGGCTAAATTTACGCAATTTTCGTCGGCCACCCCAGTCGCATCGGGACCCGGCCGAACGGTATTACCCGTGTATATTAATTTTAAATTATACCGCGAACGATATTTACGATTATTGCATAATGAATCGGCCCGATAAACGAAACGAAGTTGATTTACAGCGCTCGTAGCCAGCGCGCGTTTTATAGGTTCGCGGAACGGCGACAGCTGCAACGTCGGATTTCTGGGAACGCGAAGTGCAGAAGCTTCTGCTGGTCCGCCATAGTTCCGCGATCAGAAAAGAACCCAGGATTCCAATGCGTCCCGACATCTTGATTAAATATTCATTCTCATTGAGGCGAGACACTTGTTGCTCGCAAACGGAACAAAACCGAATGCTTGCGTTTACTGTGGCAGTGAGACGAACCATTCGCTCAGACAGGTTCTGTTGTTATCTTGCAACGTTTGCGAATGCCGAGAGCTATTTAAAAAAATCTCTGTTTTGGATAGTGTCACGCGGCTCGATGTAACTGCAATCGTGCTGTCTTGTGAAAACTATTATACATGTGGTTTAGGTTTGAATGAAAAGAAAGTAATTGCCAAACGCATTGTAAATAAATTGAGCATCGCGAAACAAACGCCGTGGCGCTATTCGACGCGAAATCTAAACAGCGCGATCGCGCTGCGTAGCACTAAAATAGGCCATCCCCCCCCACTGCATCGATCTCTCCGTGCGTGAGCCCCACTCTCCCGCTTATGCAGTGGAGGGGGTAGCGCTAGCTATCGGGAAACCGCCAGTTCGCCACCTCTGCTACGATAGTTCAAAATTTCCACTGTCTACGGCGAGAAATGGAGCAAAGTTAAAGAATCAAAGAGAAAAATTCCACTTTGCAGTATAAATGCGTCAACGCAAGTAATAAAAGTTTCGCATTTCGTTGGCAATTTTCCTGGAATCGTCGATCGAGAGGATACGCCGGGGGCGATCGTCGTGATAGATCAGTTTCACGCTAACGAGAGGAACGAGTCGGCGAATTTGTAAAACCGTGCAATCTTCTCCGTCGGGATGCGAGAAGACACTCGATGACGTAAAAAGGACGCATTTACGTCAAAGCGCCGGCTCTCGAGCCAAAGGAGCGCTGATAATGCCTTATTCATGCCACACGCGTTCCTTATCTTTTTTTTTTTTTTTTTAAGACTGGATCGCTCCCCTTACGAAACGCGCTAACTTTTCGTTTTTCGTGCGACAATACACCGGCCTGTGATCGTGCAACGGAGGAATTCCGCTTGGCGATTCGGAAGCCTCGCCAGATACTGTAACCATCAGCGAATCAACGGTAACGCTCGATTCGCCGGAAAAATGCAAATACAAACGAGTACAAATTGAGTTATTATCCGCGTCGCGTCTGGCTGATACTTGCATCCAGCCGTTGTACTTTTACTCGCGCCGTAATTGCTCGCGTTAACGACGGCGATAATGAATCAACGTTCATGATCGTTAGCGACGAAGCGTCTGGTGAAAGGTCAACGTGAACCATCACGGGACCGTTTAATGCGAAAGTGGTGTAATTTCGAAACGCGTTGCGTTCAACCAAATACGCAAAACGTCGACTTACGCACTATTTCTGTACCAACGTTGTTGTTGCCAACGTTTCGTACATCGGCGCGAATATCCCACGCGAAACACTCGCGAATTTATCAAACGAGAATTAAAAACGCCGGAGGAAAAAAAGCAAACGGACACCTCTTACTGCGAACTTCCTCCATTTTCAACGTTGATAATTTCCAGAGAAACACCTCGCCTCGTCTGGCAAACTGCTATCTTACACCGAAGGAAGATGTAATTATGCCCAGGCACGAAGTCTCAGTTAACTTGCAATTAGGAATTAAAGCTTCCAAATATTTGATCCATCAGCCCTCGCTTCGTATACGCGAGCAGTATTTCATTTACCAAAAAGTGACGAGGGAACTCGATCCGAGTTGCACTTTTGCAGTCCCTTCGAGGGGAAAAAAAAAAAGAAGAACGCTTTTTCTCTCGAGCGAGACTCTTTTTTCTCGGAGCAAAGAGAAATTCCTCGAAATTTCGGATTTTCGGAAAAGGCACCAAGCGAGCGAGATTTGCCTTTTGTATTTGCCGTTTGGGTGAACGTCGAGTGTTGGTTGGTTAAAATTGGCGACTCGGCGCCGACCGGGGATAGCAATAGCAATACAGTATTGCATTCGAAGTTCGACCGCGAAGACAAACTTCGCAGAAATCCTACGTCACTTTCACGGTCTCTGTCGAGACTGCCGGTTCGCTTCGTCGTACTCCGTGCACGACCTACTTTCGAGCGCGTTTCAGTCACGAAACCGGCGATGCAATTTAAATATTTTATATGCAAGGCAAACATATTTCGAAAAGTGCGTCGATTCGGCTAATTGCTCGACCGACATCCCGCAAGTGGCGCGACAAACGACGCCGAAGAAGCTTTTACTCGATGATTCAATTGCCAGTGATTTCTGTTTGAAGATGAGCGATTCGTGCGATTGTGGATTAATTCAGGCGGAAGAGCAAAGAGTTGCCAATTATCGATAAAAATTTATGAAATTCTACAATCGGTGACCGACCAATCTACGATTAATTACGAGTCAGCAAAATATCGCACGGGGGAACTGATTTTTCATGCGCATCGACGCTCTTTTATTTTATCCGTGATCGTAAGCGAGCATGTCCATGAATTTTACATCGTTACTTCCACAACGCGATGCTGGCAAAAATTAACATTTTATTCTCTGATAGGAATAATCACTCTCTACCGTGATCATAAAAATTAATAACCTCCCCGTTGTTTGAGAAACTACATCATCCACGCGAGGCAATTTTTAATAACGCCCACACTATCTGCCTGCAATTCCTGCACCGAGTCGTTCCGACGAGACGGTACAGACTTTGTTAAATCGCGATCAAGGATTTTACTCGGCGAAAGAAAACGTGATAATGCCAGCGGTGATACTCGTGAAAAATTTCCGCAAAGTGAATCGTGTAAACGATTTCTGACTCTCGCCGCCGCGCAACGAAATGATCGAAGGAAAGAAGCGGATAGCCCCGCCGGTTGTACGTTTCGCGGCGAGCGTTATATACGTTTTCGGGAAAAGTCTGCCGTGAATATTCGTCTTGGCACGGTTAGCTGGCAAGTAACGAAGCCAGCGAACGTTTATTTTTGCACTTCATAGACCAATAATTCACGCAGACCGTGGCCACCGATAGTACGGCCGGTTCTTCTCTCCCTCTCCCTCTCCCGCGAAATACTACTACGCGTCGTTGAAATCGCAATCACGATCGATCTCACCCCGGCCTCGAATAAATCAGACGGCCGGCTTCCATTAGAAAATTCACTCCACGCCCTCGTTATTATTACCAACGACGCGATATTTTAATCTCGCGAGCGAACGAAACGAGTTCGTCGCCGTCGTTCCATCGAACGGGGGGCATTTGCAAATTGCCCGGTTGGCGCGAGGGTCGGGGACGACGGGGATAAGTGGCAACCCCTATCGTTGGAGCAAACGAAACAATAATCTCACTGCCAGAGACAGATTTTTCGAAGCAAGTTCCTCCTCTTATAGAATTTTCCTCTTACGATGTTGGGGCCGCAAGTAGGTATATCGTCCAACATTTATAAACAGAAGAAGGGGGGGGCGGAGAGTGTACGTGGCGTTCGGACGAAAGTTGGTTGTCGGCGAGGAAAAAGAGCGGAAGAAAGTTGCGTGTAAAGTAGGAAAAATATGGGACAGGGATAAAGCGCGCGACGACGTCGAGACAAGCTCTTCGAGGGAGGGCTCGGTGTCTCGCGTGGCGGAAAAGGGCCAAGAGAACACGGCGGGAGAGTAAGACGGCCAAGAGACGGGATAGAGCTGGAATTCCGGGATGAAATTTCTTGGCGCGCATAACACGAACGCGTCGTTCGGCAACATGCGCCGGGTGAGCTGGGCGGTGAATTCCCGAATTACAAGCCTCTCATTTGAATAAACGTAGCGAACGACACGGGGTTACTCGTCTTTGTTTTACGGCTGGACGCGGACAGTGACATGGGGGGGAGGGGCAAGAACGCCGCGGCTAACATCCGAGGGAGGCGTTAGACGTTGTGAAACGTGAAATATAAATGAAGAGGAGAAAATGGGGAAGATAAAAGCGTGGTAAAGGCAGCGAGAGAGAGAGAGAGAGAGACGGGCGGAGCGACGACCAACGACTTCAGTCCACGAACAACAAAGTATTTCTTGTCAGGATAACGTGAAACGTGGGTGGATCATTTTGTGTATACCGTATCAGACGACTCGGTTTTACTTCTCTCTCTCTCTCTCTCTCTCTCTCTCTCTCCCTCTGTTTCTTTCTACACGCTGTGCAACACCGGATGAACGTGGGTTCAAAAACCGCATATAGGAAATACGACTCACCTTGTATTCCCTGATCGAGTGATACGAACAGGAACCGAAGAAACACGCGGATCCGTGTGATTTTAAGAAAGCGCAGAGGGGATCTGTCCCAGAGACGAGAGAAACAAGCCTCGACGAGAATAGACCGTGACAATACTGGAATTTCGCGCGGATACCGATGGCGATTATTTGCTCCGATTTATTATCCGAAAAGTCGGGGATATATTCAGCGAAGATATATTTGGTAAATTGTTTTTGTTCGACCGATGAGAATAACCACAGCTGCGTAATTATAGAGTGTAAAGTGACTTAAACGGGTAGTTTCGTAATTGTACTAATGATATTTCAAGAAAAAATGATTATGGTTCAATTCTGGTCGTAAATTCAAACGGACAATTTTGCAATTGCACCGACGACAACTGTGTTTCAGCAAAAACGAGAACGATCGTAAGTAAAAATTACATTACACGGTAGTTCAATTCCCATCAGTACACAAATACTGACACAAATCGAAATTTGTATCTAGATACTATCTTTTACAACCTAAGGTAAAATTGAACTGACAAATCAATCACCAAACATATTTAGTTACAGTTTGGTTTGACACTTCACACAGTTGAAATTTTAATTTATAATTTGTACAATTGAATTGTATATTTGTACTTGTTATCGCATTGAATTATTATATGTAATCTTGCAATTGTAGCAATTTGCAATTAACGCTTAAAGTATTTCAACGCGAGCGTCTGGTAAACTACCTGCCTACCCGAGAGTAGTTATACTTCACTTTGCGCCGAAATTTTCGTTGTTAACGCAACAACTAAACTTCGTAGCTGTGCTGACAAATTTTCCAATTTATAGTTGCATTAACAAATTTTCCAGTTGTTATTTTCGAAACATCGCGGAGAACCTTGAATTTCCGTACGAACAACCGTGTTCGTTGAATAACATTCTGCAACATATTCTCCACGTGGCATTGTGGAGGTTTCGCCCGATGAACAAAACCATACAAATGCACGGCAAACACAGTAGTATATTTAAAGAGAAAACAATATCTATTCCTCTGTATACCGTGATTCAAATATCAAAGATAAACTCGAATTCAGCGAACTTGTTTTCGTACCTACCATTGAAAACAGCAAACCGTGAAACGTTCTTAAATGAAAAAAAGAGACGCGGAACGTTGTTCGATATTCTAGTGACACAAATATTCTTAAAAAATCTCCTCATTTGTACGATATAACACTGAGCAGATTATTTGATATTACGTCATTTGATCAGTTCCGCAGAAGCAAATTGCATTTGCATTTGCAATAGCGATTTGCATTTGAGCGTTCCTGGTAGCCCATTGATATTCCTGCAACCCAAGTATTTCTAAAATTCTTCAAGTTTTTTATAACGTAACATTTGTGACACAGCGTTTCATCTTTAAATTCGCTACGATAAAACAAAACTAAAAACTTTCGCGAAAGTGAATTAATATCAAAAAACACAGGTGACAATATTCCCTCTCGCTTTGAAATTTTCAATCGCTTTCATCGCAATCGTTCGAAAATTCCTAGCAAATTGCGCGCCAATTGCGCGCCAATGACAACAGAGCAGCTTTCGAGCCGAAACGCACGCGCGTTTCTTTGTACTTTCCAAGCAGCGGGGAGAAAACACGCCTGCCCGTCGCGAAACGCGTGCAGTATTAAGCAGCCGGGCAGGAATATTACAGGAGCGGCGTAGAGGGGTAAACCCGGCTGGTTATTTTATGCGCTGCGGACGTCGCATTTCAACGCGAGGTCTCGAACGAAACGCGCGGGCCCAACGATCGCCAACGACGCCAACGATCGCCAACGACTCGACAACTCCATCCCGCTCTTTCCATTATCGCTCGTCTCCTTATGATCTATCAATCTTGGTCGCCGCCGCGTAATAACAACTGGGCCAATTTGCATACGAACCTCCGCATTACGTCCGCACCACGATCGCTTCTCTCCCTCTCTGTCTCTCTGTCTCTCTGTCTCTCGAACGTGAACACCACGCGGCACCAGAGAGCGAAGAAACCGAAAGTGTTCGGCAGGAACCGAAAACTGGCGGAGGGTCGATCGTTGGAATTTCAACCGGTAGCCGTCTCGCTAATTTTCGTTACGGTCCCCAGCTACGGACCGTTCCCTCCCGGTCAGAAGAATTCCGGGGCAGTTTGAGAGACGAGGATAAAAGAGTCAGGGTCCTCTGGTCCGCGATAATTTTAACTGTTGTTTCTCAATCTAAAAACGATTGAGACAAGTCTTCTTCTATTTTGCTTCGTTTCGTCGTATTTTATTACGACGGCCCCCGTCCTTCTTCCTCCATCGAACAACCGGAACTGTTACTGCGTACAACGCGGCAATTTCCTCGGACGGTGGCCACCGGCTGGCCGTGGCGCCATTCCTCCCTCTCTCTCTCTCTCTCTTTCTTTCTCTCTCTGGGAAAGCAACGACGGCGAAATCACGTCGGCTAGAATTTTTACGACGTCACGGGACGCAGAAAGGCATTTATTATTTGCGGTCTTAGAAGCGATCCTCGTTATCCTCGTTACCGAGGCGAGCGCCTCTCGACAAGAAGCGTCTCTCGCGAACAGGACAGAAGAAGTCCAAAAGACCGGGGCTTGGTCTTGGCGAGATTGAGAAAGAGGGAAGAGACCGTACGGAGAGACCGGGAGAAAGAGAGGATCTGGGGGTGGGGAAGAAAGAGAAGATCTTGAACGAGTCAGGGATGCAGGGAGAGTATGAGTGCTCGGAGAGAGGAGGGAGAGAAAACAATAAGACGAAAAGAGGAGGAGGAGGAGGAGGAGGAGGATGAGAGAAGCTGAAGAGACTCCGGCCAGAGAAGGAGAGAGGGAAAAGAGCAGATAGGTACTGGCGCGGTGGAGTAATAACGGACTGCTCACCATGATTATAGAGCACGAGGCAGCCGGTACGTTGCTTAAATCAACAGAGAACAGAGCCGGAGGTTTCACCTGCCGAATCAATTTTTACCTCGTTTCGAATCTCTCCTCGCCCCGTTCTCGTTTCTCTCTTTCTTTCGACGTTCTCCGGTCCGTGCCAACCAGTCTCTCACCCCGCATTATACCGACCGTGACCGGTTTCCCTGCTTACCGATTGCTTTTTCACTGGATCCACACAGGCCCTTCATTTTTTTCCTTTTTCTCCTTCACCCCTGGCTGAACGAACGGAATCACTCGACGCTCACCGGGAGAGCTTGACTTTTCAAGGACAAGTTTAATATCCCCCCGCTGTTGAACGCGCTTGTTTGTTTGTCGTCGGCGGCGGGAATGAAATCGAGAATCGTCGAGAGTAATGAAAATATTCTTGCGGCAGAAATTGAATTTCACGTCCGTCCCCGTGTTCTCGAAACACTGTTCGAAACTAGGTGGTGCGCAGAAGTGTCGGTCGAAGGAAGATACAGAATTACAGATTTCCTCAAGACGCGTTAAACGTTAAATTCCTAAAATTGAAGTCGACGTACAGACGCAAGTTGTAAAACTTTGCTCTCGTTGGGGTGAATTTAATTGAATTATTGGACTGTTTCCGGCTCCAATCGGTCGTTCGCGGTACTTTGTACTCGAAATACACCCAAGAGCAAGATCGTTTACTTAGAGGCAGCTCCACGTAATTCGTTCCATAATTCGCGGCGTGCAGGTGCTTCAAAAACCAGGGAATTTAACGGGGCTTCTCCCTGGTTTTTGTTCGGTTGACCCAAAGCGGATACGTCGGGGGAAATTTTGAGACCACGAGACTCGACGCAACTTGGCTCGCGGGGACAACGCGCGCCGGGAATAATTGGAACGAAACAAGCAAATTTCGAAAAAGGAAAACGAGAAAAGCGGGCAGAACAGGAAATCAAAGAATACACCTTTTCATCAGCTAACTTTGCCACGCTCTCTCTCTCTCTCTCTCTCTCTCTCTCTCTGATTCATTCTGTATATACACGCCCGGTAAATGGGGATATACATCTTTTTAATCCAATTAGCCTCTGTTTCTTTGACAGCGTCCCTTTTATATCAAACGCATCTAGTCGGCCATGCCCCTCGCCTTCGGCCCGACTACTTTCGGTATTACGTTTCATTTTCATTAAAACGTAACAGTTTTTTCGGTAGAAGCGAAAAACTCCCATTTAAAAAAGAAAAAGGAAGACTCGCGGAAAGAAAAAAGAGTACGCGAAGCGTAAGTAAAAATGAAATTTGAACAAACGTGGCTCAGAGTTATCGTTCCGAGTTATCATTTCTGCGTATTCTCGGACACTTTTAATTATTATTCGTCCATTTCCGTCCGTTTAACGTTTATCGTTCAACGTTCTTTAGGACGACTAGCAAACGGGCTTCTCCGATCGGTAAAATTTCAAAAGTCAAGCGCGACATCATCCGAAAACAGCCAGAGAGAGGCATTTTGAAGTTTGCGAATAACTACATTATTTAAGGGAGCCAGGGACAATGCTCAACTGCGTTGCTCTCGTTCGTCGAACGTGGACGTGGATAGAAGCAGACGGATCTCGCTGCTTTCTTTCCTGGTCGTTCCTCCGACCAGAGCAGAGAGCCTCGTATCTTCCGTATACCTTCGGCGAGTGAACACGGTACAACACCAGGCAAGGTTTATGCGAGGACATCAAACCGGCCGTGGACAGGATATCGACGACTTGGAAATAACCAAGAGAACAAGCCAAGTTTCCCTCGGCCCGGCTCCTCGGCTCGGTTTAAGGGGGACGTTTTTCCCTCGCTCGTCGCGAGCCATGAATTTCGTCTATTTCGCGGTTTATGACCTCCTTCCCGGAACAACGGACGCTTTTCACGTAGCCCCGGCCACCGCAGAAAGTATTCGCAGACTGGCCAACGCCAGTCAAGAGAGTCAAGTGCTGCACTTGACTTTTGCATCGTACGATGCCCTCGCGGAACAGCGGAACAGCGGAACGGCGGCTGGGTCGTCGTTGACCCAGCGCAGCCGGGGGCATTCCCACTGGCCGCAAATTGATCCCGATCGGGATTGGGATCGGACGATTCCAATGAAAAGAGCGCGCGTTTCCACGAAAAAAAAAAAAAAAAAAAAAAAAAAATCCTGTATCCAGCGCGCGTTGTTTCGATCGTAAATCGGACGAATCGACAAACGTACGATAAGTCCGTGTGTGTGTGTGTGTGTGTGTGTGTGTGTGTAAGCGCGCGCACCGTTAAGAAATTTATGTCGGCACACGCGCGGAACGAGTTATCTTCGGGGACGATATAAAAATGGTTTTTCCCTGAGACTTACGGCTTGTTGTCCCGATCGGAAACAACGATCCATCGGACCCGCTCGCCGAGTTTTTCGATATCCGCCTCGAGTATTGCATTAGGAAGCTTCTCCAACTGTTTTTCGTATTATTCCACAGGGAGGAAAACATCGTGGGTCGATTTCCAGCGATTTTACGAGAACTTTTGTAAACGAAAAAGAAAAAATAGGAAAATAGGAATTACTGTTTTTCCTTTTTTTTTTCGCCTCTTTTCTTCTAGGAAACGAAACGGGAAGAGGTTCTGTCAAGAAAGTAAAATTTCACTGGTAAGAAACCTAGGTCCCATTTATCCCACCATCGAATTTATATTTGAACCGTTTACCAAAAATTTAAGCAACTGTTTCGACTAGGAAACAAAGACGACTTTTTTGCCATAAAATTTTATTGATACAAAACAGGCGCGATCGCCACTCCTACTCGAGGTCTACCGCACGCCCCCTCGCGAATCACGTGACTCAAATCAACCAATCGCTAATTTTCGTTGCATTAACGTTGCACCTGAAGAGGAATGATTTTCTCAAAGGATACTCAAAAAAAATTCGCTGGATTAAGAGAAAAAAAAAATCTCTCGTATGATTTACGTTAATATAAATATATCGTCTCACTATAAAAGTTGTTTCAACATCCTCATAAATAATATGAATTACATTGAACTGATAAAAATATAATACGTAAATTATGTGCGGCCCTCGATAAATTTTCGTTGGCCAATGATCAGACGTTCGACTGTTGAAAAACTCATTTCCAACGTGCAAGCATCGCGTTTGACTACAAAAGGACGAACATGGTTTTCCACGGAGGATGGAGCAGCGTGTAGTCGTTACGAACTTTATTACTCGCCGGCGATTGGCGCGACGAGTGGGCAGGATCTGGAGATGACGCCGGGAGCGCGAACACGGTTTGCAAAATTGAACGAGAGGACGCGCCGCCGCAACGCTGTTATCGCGCGGCTGATGAGTCGGGATCGATTATTAATAACGCGTTAACGCGTGCACGGAACGTCGAGCGGGCGGTGTTTCCGGACTCGAACGGAAGCGAAACGACGCGTTAAATCCGCGAATTTGGCTGGTTATCGGACGCGACGAGTGTACGCGTTCTTCGACTGGAGGAGAGCATTAGCTCTACGTCGGCCGCGTCAACGCCAACGTCAAACTCGCAAACAGTCGCGCAGCTCGCAGCTGCCAATCCCCCGTTTCGCTCGCACGTGCACCGGACACGGCTCGAGGCAGATTCGAGACGCGAGTCGCAAATTTACTCCGCTAGAATTAAGAATCGAGGGACGGGGAATATATGAACTTTCTCCGAGAGGCAGCTGCTCGCCGAGGATGAAAGGGTTCAAGAATCGCGATTCGTGCGACCGTGTCAATTGACACCGAGTTGGAGAAGCGCGTGTTGATTGCACGATGCAATTTACAGTGAGGAACATAACCGAACTGAAGCAATGATTAAGAAAATCGTCGAGACTCTGAATTGTTACGAGTCCGTAAAAGAGAATCTATTTTGGTCACATTTTAACTCTTTGCGCTCGACTTCTGAGGGAACGTTGTACTTAGATCCAGTCAACAGCTCGGATGACTTTCTCTTTTTATAATTTGCTGGTAAATAATATAGTATAATATCTGAACAGACGCCTAGAGTGAAAGAGGAACAAAAGAATTTCAGAAGAAGAAATTTCTCAAGACAAGCCCAAGTCAATTGAATAATTCACATAAACTAAACTTCTCGTTGCTTCTTACGAAAATTGAAAAAATGGTGGAGGATATTATTTTTCCAAAGATTAAAACTATGTGCTATTAATTCTTGTTCTGACAAACCTGCAATGCACGTTGATGATTGCTTTAAATTTAAACGATATCACACATTACGATGTAATCAAGATCTCATACTAAATACCATTGCAATGCTACATCATTTTGTTTAAAGCTGTCAAGACCAAAGGCTCAAGGAGCAAAGCTTTAACGCAGGACTGATTATCCCAACTAAAATTTTCAAGAATATTTCTTCAATGATGTCTTTAAACGAAGCAACGGGTGGGAAACTAGGGATACCTTTGTTCCCCAAAATCGTAAAAATTCAAACATATCTCCATCTAACGTAAAACTCGGCCGAGTCTTCGGCGAAACTCCGAAGAAAGAGCAAAGGAGAGAATAAACGACGAGAGCTAACTGGAATTTTAGCGGCTAAGTCCGGCTAATCCGCCGACCTGCAAGAACCCCCGAGAGAGTATCCCAGCGACAAAAGCGGCCAAGTGTATTTCTCAAAACTGGGCGATACAAAGGATACCAACTATTAATACTATTAAACGGGATTATAGGAGCGTAGCGCCGAGGACCAAGCCGGAACAAAAAGGTGTTTCTGCCTCCGCCCCCCTCTTCACCCCCGTCGGTGTCCAGTCTGGACACGGGTTACGCTGGAGGGCGCACTGGGGTTTCCGAAGGGATACGATAGCGAGTCTCATGACGGCCTCGGCAAAACGAGATCCTCGTTGCGGGTTGGCCGAGCTCACTCTGCCGTGAAATGCATTACGTATGCATCGCGCTATCACGCCGGGAATCTGAGGTCAGACATTCGCTAATTCGCGCCACTCTCGGGATTTTCTCGAGCGGAAATCTGGTCCACGGTGCCAGAAGAGCCGTATATATACACGCGCGCGCGCGCGCACCGGCATTATGAATTCCTGGTCGCGCTCTCCAGCCACTTTGTCCGCGATTTTTCATTCCTTTTCTTTATTGAAATCGGCCACCGGCAAAGACCCCCGGGGAAGAGAGAGGGAAATTAATCGCGAATGCCACGCGGAGGCGAGACAGAGGAGCAAACCTCCTTCCCTCCGCCTCCCCTTTGGGAGAGATCGATCGGTCGTACCCTCCGCGCGATCCTAATTAGCTGGCAAGGGATGGGAGGACGATTCGACGTGAAAGATTTTATTCGCCCGGAGGAGAGAAGTCGCGAGGATCTTCCGGTTTTCGATCTTCCGTCGTTGACTTATCGCTCCCTCGAGACAGCGATCTGTCAAATCAGTCAATGTGACAAATCATTGCGAGAATCGAAATTCAGCAGATCGATGATTCAAAGAGTTTAAAGTTGGAGTAAATTTTCCGTGGGACTTTGGCCAATCTAAACGATATTAGGCGTTTCGAAATTTGATTATCATTGCGAAACTTCGACGTGCAAAATTGCAAACTCGAGTTCACACCCGTCTAAATAAGCTTCTCGCGCGTATTCCTAGACGACTTTAGTCCGAACGCGATCTTATTTTATTTCCGTGCACGAAAGCACACACACAAGCACAGAAGCGTCGTTGAAACTTGCGACCGTAGAAAATTTTGGGTAACAAGCTCCGTTTGTTATCGGTAACACGCGCACGTGCACCGAAAGTTGTTGTTACACGTAATAATAGCGTATTTACCCGTGGCCAGGTATTTCTATGGGAGTGGTAACGCGTGGAAATAAAAGCGGCGCGCGTTCTCTCATCAGAGCAACTATTAACCGCAACAATTCACCGTTTCCTAGCAAATTACGAGGCTTTGACTTCTACTTAAACGCAATTTCCAACTTGTAATGCAACTGTTATTGTCGCAACGGCCTTTGCCGTGTCATTTTCCACTGGAGAGACGTTGGAAACGCGATAGCAAAGTCGCACGCCCAACGTTCGTTCGACAAATTATTTTCTTCTTTTCGGCGACTCGATCGACTCGTTCACCAGCTGTCAACAAAGACGAGCGAACGCGATATATCAGATTTTACAATTTTCCTAGCTTTAATATCCAATAGCAACGTCGATTAACCTTCGTAATTTCGAAAATATTACTCCTCGTCGTACCGCGATACCAAAGAAGAGAAGAAAGTAGGGTAAAACCGTAGGGCACCTAATGTATTTAACTTAAAATATTCGTGTGAAACTAAATCTCTTAATTGCACCTTGTACAGTAAGAAAATGAAAAAATCGCTTGGCTCACGGGAAAATAAAATTTTCTGGAGATATAAAAATATCCGTCTTTGAAAGACGTGTAAGTTGTGAAATTTTTATTTTCATTAGTTAAAAAATAGCAGAAATAATTATTTTTAGCAATTTTAACAAATATAAAGTTATTCTATTTTGTCTGTTTTGGCTATTATGAAAAAATTACATAAAGGAACTTTTATCGTATTTATGAAAAGTTTGAATTATTTTAACATATAAATATACATGTACGTGTATCTTAATTAACAAGAATAAAATAGTAAAATATTCGTGGCACTCTTCGACACTTGCACTCACCCGTGTCCATTCGTAACACGTAACGCATCGAATCAGGTTCTACCCTGTAACCAAATGCATTCATTTACCAAACATCAAATATTTATACTTCAATACGAGATAGAAAGGTGGCGAAAGCGTCAAAATACCCTGAAATGAGATATAGAACACAAATATTGCTCGTCTGACTCGCAAAACATTGAAACTCTTCAAGTCTGTCTGCACACTACGATGTTGTTTGCCTTGAAACATAATATACCACCTCTTATTTAAAAAAAAAAAAACAATTTCCCCTTATTCTTCAAAAAGGAACACTGAACTTTCAAGAGTTCCGCCACATGTTTAAAAATTGAAGATGTTTATTGTATCCAGAGGCATTCTGGAGATGAAAGGTTTCCTCGAGATACAAACTTAAAAAGGGAGAGAAAAAGGAACGAAGAAAGTGGAGGATGACCTCCACTCGATGTTCGCGGTTTATTAAGAAACCGCGTAAACCGATCAAACGTTCGTGAATCGGGATTCTCTCATTCGTCGGCAGCCTTGTCGCATTGACACCCGTGCGCTCTGATTACATTCGAAATTACGTATGTACGCGCATGCGCGCAGGCATAATGGGTCCTAATCTGATTAATTATTAGCCACTGTCCGAATGGCTATGGACTTGCAGAAATCTATGGACGGCCGTTCCCCGTCGCTCTGATCTTGATTTACGGGACTTTGCAGTCGGAAATCGGGCCTCGTCCCGTGTCCCAAAATCGATCCCGAAGACGGTTTTGATTTATCTGTCCCGTGGCATCGAACTCGTTGTAAACTTCACGCGTTAACGGGACACTGGTGATCTTTGAAATTTTTTTCAAAAAAAGGCGGCGAAAGAACTCGCTCTTGGAAAAACATCCCGATAAAGAGTAAAAATGGGAATTCCCGAAAAATGGGGAAAAGGATCTTTCAGTTAAAATATCCCGCGGTTACCTTCCGCGGCCGATCGAAATGGAAACGCTCGGAGTGCAAGGAGTTAAAACAGAGAACGGAGAAATGTTTTTTCGAAACGGGGAAGAGCGCAGCTGTTCTTCCCATTACGTAACTAGCGCTGGCTGTTTAAAACGTGCCCCAGGATTTTACGTCGAACGATGACGCGATGATATGTATAATAGGATGCGAGCAGACTGATCCGACAACGCGAGAATAACCACACGGCAACCGCAATCGATCCCCGTTGCATTTATAATTGTTCGAGCGATAGCCGGGGCAGATATATATGTGTAATAGGCGGACTCGAAATGTGTCGGCAGCTAGCGGGAAATCTCGGCCAGCCTCAGGATGACGTCGTTTCAAATCAAACTAATTGTGGTTCGACCACCATCGATCCGGCCGGATAGAGGGGCTCGATTGTAATTGCGCGCAAAATTAAATATGCAACGCGAACGATGCCAAATGGTCCCGGGTACGAGTGAACATTTATTGACTCGGCGATATTAATAGCTGATGATGGGGAGACGCGCCGGTGAATGGGATCCGAACGAAATACGCATCGCGCGTCCCTGTAACGCAAATTTGTACGCGCGGTCTTCTCGTTTCCAAGAAGAATTATTCGTATTTAGGCTATCGCGTCGCGATACGAACCAGCGATGGGATTGAGCGTTGAGCTGTTTATCGTTATCGACTTGTTTGTTTTCACCGAATTTCTAAATATAGAAATTCGTCTTAATTTTAACGTGATCTACACAGGGTGTCGAAAAAAATGTTTCAAACTGGGCTTGTCTCGAGGAGAAACAACTCTGACCATCTTTCGGTCAGAAATCTTGCGAAGCACCCTGTGTGTAGCGTGCGCGAATACAAAGATCAAAGCTACTTCGTCGAATGAAGTAGATTTAGGGAACTTTCATCGGCGAAACTTTCGGTGGATTTGCGAGTGCAAGAATGGAAGAGAACTCGATTCTGTCGCTAATCGCAACGCAAAACGAAAGGGCCGAAAGGAGGGGGCGAAAGAAACATCTGGCGATATACGAATATCACACGAGTCTCGTAAATCCTGTGGCTTAACCGTCCACTTCGAAGGCTATAAAACACACCACTATGCAGAGTAAAAAGCGTCAGTGGAGTGGCAGCGCGATAAACTGTCGAGACGTTTTCACCGCCTTCGTGTGCCACGCGCCTCCCACCCTATTCCACGCTTTTGATAAATCTGTGTATTTTTGCCGCCATACTTTCCTCTTCCTTCCTCTACTGCCAGCCTCTCTCATTCCACGTCTCTCGTCCTTTTTCTCTTCGTTTCTTCTTCCTCTTTTTTTTTTTAATAAAAACGATACTCCCCCCACCCAGACAGCCCGTTAGGTCACGAACATCCCCTTCGTAACGATATTTATGCTCTTACGTCACGAGAGAAATATCGTACAACGAGAATCTTGCGAGAACGCCTTGCGAGTGTACCTATAACGGAGGCCATATAACCTATATGGCTCAAACGTGTGTGCATGTGTTTGTTGCACTGGCTGTCCCGCGTAGCGTAATACCACCTAGGGGACGATACCACGTGCAAAAACAAGTCGAAAACGTAGAATGAAATTCTTTCGCGTCCGAGGCTTGCTTCTCGAGAGAATTAAATTTCAAAATACGTTTAACGTGACGCGAACATTTGGCGCAAAAATCAGCGAATCTTCCACGCGAGAAAACAAGTGACAAATGTTTAGTTGAAAGCCTCGTGCTTTGTTGATACTTGATAAATTTTTTTCAATTTCGATTTCCTCGAAAAACAAAAACAAGAAGAAATAGCCTATATTTTCAACTTACTTCTGCTCGTGAAATCACCACTTATGCCAATTATGTATTACGTTACAAGGATCACTCTGTATGCGAAAGAGAAAGAGGGGAGAGGGAATTCGTAGACTAGAACAGTTACGCAGGCACACAGTGGCGCGTTTTTGTCCGTGCGTTAATTAAACTCCAACTTGAGCAACCGACTACACGAGACCGGATGTAATTTTCCACTGCGTGGTCTTTTGAGCCCTCGTCTCGGTGCTCGAACATATTTCGGTCAGTTTCGGGGGCGATGCGAAAATATTTTGCAATTTTAGCCGCTACTCTGTCGTTTCCTCGTTCAAACCACTTTGAGTCATCAAGGTAACTCAAGACGATCTGTACGACTTCTAAACTAAAACCTCTTCAACAATGAAAAACAATGACAGTTTGTCGATAATTTAAACTGATGTAATTTTGTAGAAAATCAAACAAAAAATCAAATCATTTTTCCTTTACTTTAAAAGGAATTATCCCTGAAGAGGCTAACGAAATAATCAACGAGAATAAAACGGAATGATTTGACAAGTAGAATAAAATGGGAAATCATGTTCGCGACGTTAATGAGATCGAAATGCGGGTAGTCGAAAAAACTGCACGATTACAGTACTTGTACAGTACGATTCGTCTCGCTGAAAGGCTCGCTCAGTACTAGACAACGCCACTTCTACTCGAGGTCTACCCCACGTCCCCTCGAGAATCACGTGACGCAAATCAACCAATCGCTAATTTTCGTTGCCCGATTTTCTGGATTACCGCCGCTAAAATCACTTTCAGTGATAAAAAATGATGATTGTTTTTGTTCCGAAAACGGAGTTGAAACAGCGACGACGATGGCAAAACGATACACTTTGTTCGAGGTCGCGCCGTATTTTACGGAATAAAGGGAAGCCATAATCGATCAGTCGGACGTTGAAAAGCGGCCCGAGTAATTTCGCGCCAAGGTAAATATATACAAGTCGACCTCCGCCAAGTAGCGGAGAGGCCAACTTGCACCATCGAACGCTCCGCCGTCGGGTCAAATGCAAAGAGCCCATTGCGACACGCTGCTGCCGCATCTCGGCCAACTTTCTCTAATTTCTCAATTTCTCACTGTCAAAAAATGTGTCAGTCTGTGCGAAACTTTCGTTGCAAACTTTTTCGTCGCGTGTCTACAGCTTTGAGAAGAGTTCAAACTTAATTTTGGATAGCATTTTGGTATAAAGTATAAAGTGGTACATAAACTGAAGTCTTTGGGGGAAGAAACCGGTTACACTTTGTTCGAAATCAATGCGTCAAAGAGGAGAAGCTATCAGATCGTATATACAATGAAAACCGTAATTCGCAGAGAAAAGTTTGCGAAAGGCCTACCAATATCGAATAAACGACCAACACTTTGTCCTGGGACTAGTCATAAAATTTATGAACGAACTTGCGGAGAATGTTTCGTACTTTAAAAAAAATTTCTCAGATCCATCGTAAGACGAAAGAATATTAAATTTTGTACGGAGTAAAGGGAGTTCCGCGAACTTACTTTTTAAGAAGAAGTACGCGCGCGCGCGCACACACACACACACACACACACACTGTGCAATGAAAATATTAAAAAATTCGCGATCACAATCATCACCCCGCCTGTGTTCTCCGATACGGTCGCGATACGGACACGAAGATTCCAAGCCACGAAGAAGGCTTGGTCGTAAATAAACGAAACATTTCCCACGTCGATCAGGCGGCCGAACGCGCCGTTCACGAAAACAAATTCGAACGTCGGGCATCGATAAAGAGGAAAAGAGACAGAGAAGAGGAAAAGAGGGAAAAAAAAGAAATCGGGCCTGTCCAGAGCCGATCAAACGAAAGGGGCGACCCGTAAAGAGGAGAGTTAGCAGGCAACATTTCTCAGACGGTCAGGCGCGGAGCCATAATCAATCCGGTGGATGTTGAAAAGAGGCGCGAGCTATCTCGCCCAGGCGATCCACGATGGTTCCGAGCGTTCTCAGCGGGATGTCCTGCTCACGTATTCCCAGTTCACATCGCGGCAAGTTTAGAAAATTGCTCGGAAAAGGGAGTCGTGATCTTCTCAACCATCCTCTCCCCCCCTTTTAATAACCATCACGTTCGACAAAATCGCGTAAATTAACGATCGCAACGAGACGCGATCTTTTTACTTCCGTCGAACGCTGTCTCGCCGGAAGCTCGGAAAAGAGATCGGTACCTGGTCGGTTCGTTCGTGCACTCTCGAATGACGATATTTTTACGCGATACGGAGAACCGATAGAATAATAAAAAGGATCCGCGGTTCATTTATCCGCGAAATTGTAATCGTTCGAAATTGGCGATAAACAATTTCTATTATACTTCTCTGTCTGAAAAAATACGAGCGTGCAATACAGTCTCAAACCAGTTCCAATACGACTGTAACGATGAAATTATTCAATAAATAAATCGTGAAAAAACGGTACGCAACGCGAGCATAAAAATTAGAATCGGAATCGGATCAAAAGGCAAGGTCACGATTCCTGCTTCTCGATTTAAAAAGATACGAGCGTATAATACAGTCTCAAACTAGTTCCAACACTGAAATTTTTCAATATTTCGCGAAACTCAGACGCGAACAACAATGAATCGTGAAACAGAACGCAACGCGAGTATAAAAAGTAATCAGAATCGGATCAAACGGAGCAAGGTGGGATCAACGAGATGACATTCACGGCCGTTCGGGATTTGTCCATTATAATTGCACTCGCAATGCCGGTGGAAGTTAATCTGAATGACAAATGGCGAGAAGAAAGAGAACGCGGATAAATGGGAAGGATAAAGGGTGGTCAAACGATCGGCGGCTTCATCGGGAATCCTGTTAAATCGTAAATCCGATCAAATGGTAAAAATCCTTGCTATTTCCATCCAATTAGCACGAGTAATCCCTTTCTATTATCGAAAGCTTGCCTGCTGCCTGTCATGCGATCAACCGCGTCACGGCAGGAATCGATCGCGGAAGGAAGACACGGTTCCGGCAGATCTCCTTTGCAGAGACGAGTACGAGAGAAAGAAAGAAAACGAAGAAAGAGATACATGTTGCACACACACACGTATACACGGGGACGGAGCGGAGAGACGGACAAAGTGAGGAGCCAAGGCGAGAAGCCATAATCGATCCGGCGTGCGCTAAAAGAAAAGAAGCGCGAGCTATCTCGCGCTCTCGTGAGCCAAAAGCGAACAAGGAGGATGTCCAAAGCTTCAGGGATGGTGTTGCGGCCTCTCTCGCAGCGGGAAGTCCCAATCTCGTGCAGAGGGGACTACGTCGGCGTCGTTCTCGGTTAACTAGATGCCAGCCGAGATTCCACGGTGAAGGGTTGGATGGACGGAGGCCTGGTGGAGGTAATCATAAAGCTACGATACGAAGAGTAGACGCGAGAAGAAGATCCGAGAACGAAGAAGAAGAAGAAGAAGAAAAAGATGAAACGGAAAAGGACAAGAAGAGAACAGGGACGAAAGAAGCGGAGAAGGAGAAGCAAGACGAAAAGATGGCTGCAGGGCTGCCAGTGCGGCCTGGAAGCGTGTCAGTAAATTTAACCTAACCGAATGTCGGAGCATAAAGCGCTCCTTTTTTTTTTTTTTTTCTTTCGTCGCTTCTTCTTTCTCTTCTTCTGCATCCTCTTTCACGTCCTGAGTTAAAGTTAAGGCCTGACTTTCTCCGATGCTCGTCGTTACGTCGATCGCCAGAAAACGGGTTCACGTTCCCGAGAACCGACTCGAGAACACCCGAGTACAGAAATTTCCTGCAAACAGGATCTTTCTCTCGCGAAGTGGCGCGCGAAGAAAATAGGATCGGCCACGATGGGATCGAGCGATGCTCCACCGTTCTTCCATCAGTAGATTTATAGACCGAACACTTTAACAAAGATCCATTGTTAATTCACTCCCCGGCTGCACCGTGTTTCGCCTCTCCCCCCCCCCACCCCCTCCCTCTTTTATTTCCTCTCTCCGAGGCTTCTCGTCGAAGGATAATTTATTCAGGCAATCGGAATTCAACCCAAAAACAGAAGAATCTACGCATACTACCGTTCTTCCTACAATTTTTACGATCCACACACAAAGAGTATACACCATACGATCCCTCCGCCTAATGTTTCTCAGTCTCGCCTTTCATCCACGATGCCTCGTCCAAGCAACCCGAATTACACACCGCTGCGAGATCACGAGAGAGACCAGGCTCCTTTCGTTCGTTCGTTCGTTCGTTCGTTCGTTCATTTCGTTCGATCTCTGAGATTCCTTAGATCCTTATCAAGCGAGACTGGATACTTCATCGACGACCTACGACGAAGGGGAGAAACGTGTCTCGGCTGCTTCCCTCCGCGGGAAGGTCGGAGGTTGAACGCCGTTCGATCGACAGCTGCCACAAAGTCGCTTCTCCACCTCTCACGTGGGTGAGATTCCACGGCGAGTCACTCTCGTTCGATTTTGTTTTCTCTCTTTCGGCTCCTACGGGCTCCTACGGGTGGAAAACACACCCGCCGATTCCGTGAGAAAGACTGTCGATATATCCGGGTCCTATCTGTTCCGGCACGAAAAATTTCTTGCGGCGCGCGAACCGACACGGCGAGCGTGAGCCAACGTTAATTCGCGAAAAAAGTATGACGGGAAGACGGGAAGAAATCCGAAGATAAGACGCGAGGTTTGGCAAGGAAAGGAGATATCGTCCCGAACGGCAACAGACCGGAAATAATTACATCGACCGCCGCGATAGATACGCAAGCGGATCGCAATTACCGATAATCCTCCATCCACTGTGTACACGGTGGCTCGCGAAAGGATGATATTTCTGCGAATCGCGCGAAATTTCATCGGGCGTTGTCGATCGATGCGCGACAATCGTTGTTGCACTTGGTAAGGTTTCAAACAAGTCCGAGAATGCACATTGTTTTTAAAAGAACGGAACAGTTTGGGAGATAATTGCGAAGCTTCGAACGGGACACCCTGTGTGCAGAAGGCTGGCGGGTATATATTATACAAAGTCTCGCGTTTGCCATCGGTATCGGCATCGATAGAGATCAACAATGAAAAGATCGGTGAGAAGAGAGTGGAGGTGAAAGAGGAACGTGGCCACAAATTTCGCGCGCTTTTAATTACTTCCCGTGAGAGAGAGTTCGCAAAGGCCTATCGATTTCCGTCGCAGCGTAATTGAGCCCCTCTGCCCGTTCTCTCTCGCACTCCAACTCTGTCCCTTTTCTCGCCCGTTCGTCTGTTCTTTCCTTTCTACTTGTTCTCCCTCCCCCTCTCTCTTCGTTTTTCATTCGTTCTTTATCCGTCTCTCTTTCTCTCCCTCTGCCTGCCTCGGTCGTTTTTTAATCCCCTTAAACCGCCCGAAGGAATAGAGTTTGCGGTTTGGCGTGTTTGCTAAATAAACGGGACGCTCCCACCTCTTTCGATGGTCTCCGCAGAAAGACAGCATGCGTTCGTGGTCCGTACATCGCGGTCCATTAAGCGGCTAATAAGTGGACAGAGTCGGGTTACCGGTTACACGCGCTCCAACCTGCCCCTTTGTCCCATTCCCGTCCCTCTCCGACTCCAACCCGAGAGCTACAGTAGCCCGCCAAAGTATTAAAGAACACTTGCACACACCTTTCCCGCGAATGCAACGTTATCATTGTAACAAATTTGAAAGTGCACACATCTTCCCTTGGAACATCCTTTCGATCTCCAGAAATTAATTTCAATTTTATCGATTACCCAAGTTTTTACCAAGTATATTACAGTAATTGACAGAGTTAAATATCTTGCAACTGTCTTCAGACTACTATGCATATTATCGTACATTTTCGTCAGTCACTGTATCCCACTATCCTTTTACGCGGTCCTCTCGATGGAGTATTTCCTCGAATTCCTCGTCGATTCCCTTTCTTCTTCGCTCCTCGACAACCCTCTTTGTTACGCGAGAGCTACCACCCTATACCCTCGCTGTCATTTCTCTCGCACGTACGCGCGTGCAACCTGCGTTGTTTGTACGCGATATCGCTCTGCTGCGAGATTAGGGAGAACGAAAAAAGAGAGAGAACCGAATGGAAGAAAGAGATGGAACGAAGGGTAAATAGAGAGAGAGAGGGAGAAAAAAAAGGCGGGAATGAGATTCGTGAGATCGGTGTTCGAGAAGGACCCCTGATCCCTACCAGAACTTTGTAACTCCTTTTGCATCCAATTAAGTCTCGCGCGATAACTTAGCTCACACCAACCGATGCCAGATCTCGTTTCTCCAAACACACCTGGATACGGCGTATATTCTGATTTCGAATTTCGGCACGGCGCAACTTCAGGCAACTGGCTATATTTCAATTGGAACTTCCGGTAGGCCTCTCGCTGATCGATCGATACGGATTTAGAAAGAAGAACGAGAAAATTGATAACTTGTGACGCGATTAGATTGTGTATTATTAAACTCAAGTTCCACTGATTTGAAATTTAGCAAAATTTAGCAAAATATAGGAGGACGAACCAATAATTATCTCGAATTAGGCGATTTATCTTTTATGAGACGTAGTTCCTATGTTAATAAATATTCAAAAAATACTAAGATTAAATAAATAATTTGAAGATTAAATATTTAAAAGTCCAAGATTTTTAACATTTTACGGTCCGGTATTTAATCTTCTAAATACATTCGAGATAATTGTCGACCGAGCAGCGTCGTGCATATTTGAATCGCGGCTTGAAAACTTCGTTCATTTCGTAAGCGTTTCGGGTCGAGTTATTATTTTCCAACGACAGTAACTAAAAGGGACACCGGCCAATATCAGGAAAGCTCCGTACTTCGGACATCGGCCAACACATTTCAGTTGCAAAAGCCGATACACAATATCGCAAGGAAGTTAGTAGGCCAGTTATTGACACTGCCGGAACCGCTTGCCATTATTACGAGCGTTCAGTCGAAATTCATGAACGCCCGATGCATTCGATTCCGCTGGTCCAAGGCTGCGCCGAAAATTTCCGCAGAAACCTCCGAGATCGAACAGCTGCGCGAAAACCGGTCGAAAAGCTGACCGAATCGAAGATTTAATTAGGTACAGTTGAAATTTTATTTTTTCATCGCCAGTTAGGTTGCGTAACTTCAAAATGCAATATGATCAATTAAGAGATAGAAACAGATTGAGATAGCCATCGTCCAACGCTTGCCCTCGCGTTGGACGAACCTAACCTAAACCGTGGATCAAAATTAACCCAGTACCTCGTCCGAGATTTAATGACGCTAGTTAAATTGGCTAGTTACGTAACATCTCTCTCTCTCTCTCTCTCTCCTCTCTTTTCGATATCTCGATGGTATTTCAATAATGTACACAACGAAACCGGACGGAACTATTCGACAGAAAGAGAGAGAGAGAGAGAGAGAGAGACGACGACGCGCATCGTCTTAAGATTGGAGTATTCCAAGTTCATCGTACGGATCGGAAGCGGAAGATAGTAGGTCAATTATCGGCACCTCTGGACCGCTGTTACTACGAGGCACGGGCATAGTTGCGAGAACCTCCCGTGCTGCAGTCAAGTCTCGTGCAATAATTTAGGGTACGCCGGATACCGATACTGGAGGGACTAACTCTCTCTCTCTCTCTCTCTCTATCTCTCTCTCGCTCTTCTTGGCCTCCAAGAACAATATACGCTAACCGCCTTGAATCTTATCCTTAATACCGGGGGCTTAATGTACGCCCCCGTTGTACATACATATATCGATCTTGGAGGTCGGCCACTGGCTGGTATGCGCCAGCAATCTCGTAAATTCGTGAGAAAGTTAATTAAACGACCTTCTGACCGCGGGCTACCGTGAGCACCGGCGTAAACGTACCAAGTCATTCGGTTATGTGAAAGATTAATGACGCGTGAACGCCATCCTTCTCGGAGTCTCCTAGGAGTCTCTCGGAGCGCATCGGGAGAGTAACCGCGAGAGCTCGTCGGAATTGACGGATTTTTCGGGAAAAATCGAATTTTAAACGAGGACGACTCGCGGAAAGGAAACTTCTTTCGTTTCGTTAACGACTGTTGCGTCGGTGGAAAAGTTTCGAACTACTTTTGATATTCAGAGCATCAGGTTTGCGTCAAACGTGTACATGGAGATGCAATGAAATTTTTCGCGAAATTCGTTGATTCTCGAGTCGTTTGAACTGACAAGAAGCAAATGTACACCCTCGATTGCAACTCGATGTTCCATCCGACAAAAGAAGAATTTGTTAAGATCAATGCATTCTGTAAATATAAATAACGTAGATAGAAATAAAGGTCGTCCGAAGCTTTCCTCGCGGAAAGAAAAACTTGGAGCGTCATCTTCAAATAAATTCCCATTAAAAGGTCCGAGTATAGGTCGAGTAAATCTCCTGAAACGAAAGCTCCTCTGAAATAGAATTGATCCTAAGCTTTTGAGCGATATTGTAGCAACTCCCACGAGTATTTTACGTGCATCTATATTAATGCCGGCGAATATCACGGTTCCTTTACATCCGAAACTGGCTTTTACGTAACCGTGTACGGCTTTTAATTATGATTATCCGCGTGAGCGTAAATAGAAGCGGAAGGAGAGAACGCACGCGGCGGAGAACAATGCCTCGCGAGTGCATCGCGAGGTTTCAATTCGTAGCGGGCTCGCGGTAGAGGAATCGCGCTATTAACGCTGATGAACGGGCAACGGCTTAGCCCGATTCTTTTTTGCTGTCAATAAAGTTGGCCGGCTGACAATGAGAGCCAACGAACTCGCACAGCTGGTAACTGACCGCGAAATTAACCTCACTTTAGAGAGGTATGCGTGCGAGCCACTTCGTGTTATTTATCAGCTGCAACAGGGTCCACGAAAGTTGGTTAAATTAGGACAGATTGGCGTGACGTTTCACGGAATGGCAAATAAAACGTTTCGTGATAAGATCGGCCTCGGTTTTACGAGACACGCGTCGCATCATCTTCGTCGTCGTCGTCGTCGTCGTCGTCGTCGTCGTTTCGTTCACTTTAAACGTCACGTTGCTCGCAGGGATCAAATCGCACGATTATTAAACTGTCGCAATACGTATCAAACCGTCGCGTCAATGAGAGGACGCGCGGATGAGACGAGATTGAATTTTGTTAAACCTCGCGTGCCGTGGGATCAACCAGGCGGGGAAAAGTCTAGGATTCAAAGGAGAAAGGGGGATTGGAACAGTCGAATGCGGTGTGGATGTTGAAACTGAAATCATGACGACGACTTTTTCGCGGGAAATTGAACCGATCGGTTTCGCAAGACACGCGGGCAGGAATGCGAACTGCGTGTATATAAGTCGTTCCATCGCGTCGAACGATTTAATTGACAACGAAATTAATGCAGTCAGAGCCAATTTATTTGCCACTTTGCCGGTGAAAGCCCCCGCTGACGCTGACTGGCTGTGCTCGTTATTAGAGGCAGATACGATAATGATTAATGTGAAAACCGGTTCCGAGCGAGTCTGACCATCTAGGAAAAACAGTCAGAATATGGTCACTTTGCACCCCGTGCCAAACTAATTCAAATTATCCGCGCCCCCACGGGATCCTCCGCATCGCTTTCCTCAACGAGGAATCCCGCGTTGAAAGTGGTTTAATTACTCTCGCGGAGGATCAGCTGTCTGCTGTATCGTGGACGTCCGGTTTTTAATACCACAGAGAGGACCATTTAAATTGGTATGTATTCGTTAATTCCTTTCTTTCGTCGCTAACTAGCTATTCGACTGAACGGGCCAGCACGTTTCACAAAGAGCACGTTAAATTTACTGTAACGCTGTAAAATTAACGACACGACGACTGATGCGATTTTCAAGTTGAAGACGAGACGCAAAGACGTTGCTTTTTTAATCCAGATGTTTCGAATAACGCAAATAACACGCGATAGCAATAACGGTGCAACGATAACTCTGAAAGATATGAAATTCGAATAATTTAACGTTCCATTTTCGTTTCCACGGTCTACTTTGCTCGTACTAAAACAACGAGCGCATCAAAATTTCTGCAAAAATTAATTATCACAGTAAATACCTCCAAAAATTCAGCAACATGAATGAGCAACAAAGTCAAAAGAAAAAACAAAACAAAATCATAATGAAATTTCCGCTTTCTGTAATTAACAAGGACGTCTATCAGGGCCATTTTCTTCCTCCTTTCTTTTTTCTCTCTACATGCGAGTTCGGGAAAAATGGGATATTCGAAGTGATTCACAATGGGCAACACGTCAGCACGAATTCGGACGCGGACACGACGCAGCACGCTATAATTCAATAATCGTTTCCGTCTACGCGACTACTTAGATAGAACAGACAATTCCTGCGTTAATTAGAAAGGCCATTCTTCGCGGTGCTCTTAACGATCGCAATGCACAGTGTCAGAGATAGAAACGTCAGATGAAGGACGTCGAGCAATCCATCACCGAGCCATTTACCATATCAGCGCGATTAGCCGTGGAGCGTGGAAATTCGTCAGAAAAAAAAAAAAAAAGGAGGGAGGAGACAGCATCGGTTGTTTAATTGAAGACCGTGCTACGCGAGTGCTACTTTGCCCCGGCTGATATGCATAACGAGGTCATTTGGTTAAATACAGACAAAACAAGCCGATGGCCGTTTGCCTGCGAACCGCTTAACGAGAAACCACCTTCCACTGCTTTGCATCGAAATTGTCTCTGACTTCGTGCTTACCGCCATACCCTATTGGTCCGAGGAAATCGTGCAAAATACTTTCATCCCTTTCGTTTCTTTCTCTCTCTCTTTTTCTTCGTTTCTTAATTTTGTTACAAATCAAAGATTTGCAAACTTACCTCAGAAGATAGATAACTGAAAATGCGCGACGCAACGTGTCAGAAGAATTTCCAACTGGTAATCGAGACAGCGCTAAACGCTTCAAGCCAAATGTACAAAAAGTGAGAAAATCCCCAAAATGTGACAGAACAACTCGTGCGAGCGCGAGAATTCCAAGACTACTCTCTGGCTTGTCCGTCGTCTTCCGACTGCCTCCGTCCTGGCAAACTACGTTCGCGTGGCGTAAACAGATTAAGAAGAAGTTTCCCGCGTAAACAAGGGGATTCGTTCGTGGCCGTACCACGTCCCCGCGACAGGCAGGACACGTCGTCGAGTTTCCGCGCGAGGCTCGATCCACCCTCGCGATTGAAGACTTCAACTCGAAGGTGGTTGCTCCTCCTCGCAAATTTCCATGTCAGTCCCTGCTCCCCTACTTTTCCCTCTTACGTAAAGTCGGTTTCCTCCGCCAAACAGCAATGCATTTTGATAGCCTATTGTTAAAGGAATGACGGCAGAGTGTGAGAGAGAGTGAGGGTGAGTGAGAGGGAGGAGGAGGAGGAGGAGGAGGAGGGGACGTGGCACACAGAGACCATCGAAAAGTTTCGGCGAGAGGGCGTTTCGAAATGGAGACATAACGGCAGAGTTTGCCTTATTCATGAGTTCCATGGTATCCATGCCATGGTATAACTGATGGAAGACGGGGTTGTAAGGGCACGATGGCCATGTACCAAAGTTGTATCAACGAACGGCCTCAGTCCTCATCGCGTAACGATGATAATATGCTACGTGCCTCGTGTCTGAAACGACAACTACCCGAACTGAATACAGTCTCCTGTAATCATATATCCCCCCTTCCCCTCCCACCCACCCACCCTGCCTGCCTGCCTGCCTGCCTGCCTGAACGTTGCTTGTTCGTCTGGCCTCGACATCCAGTAGATGCCTCGACACCCACTTCGTACGAATCTTCACCAAGCCATGACCTTTTACGAGGCCACGGTGCCCCTCCCCTCTGCCACTCGACTTCACTTCGCTCGTCTCCTCTCTGTTGCTTCTCTTTACGAGCACTCGATCGCGTCGTCGTCGTCGTCGTCGTCGTCGTCGTCATCGTCGTCTGGCGAACCACGATGGACAACAACGAGAGATCCGGCACACGCTATAGGAGGAGCTCGTTCTCGTGATCTCGATAGCACCGAGAGAGATCGCTAGAACGGCATTGTATACGTCGGAATATTACGATCGGTCGATCCTCGATTAGACCGAGAAATTGCACTCGCGATTCTTTTACTCTCCGCTCATCTATACACCGGGACTCCATCTAACCATCCTCCTCCTCCTCCTACTCCTCCTTCTTCTTTTTCTTCTTATGCAATTACGCGCATGCTTTTTAATGAATCGAACTCTTTGTACGGTAGGGATAATTGAATGAATTCCCTTCTTCCGACGCAGACGGTGAAATCGTTGAATTTGTACGGTTGCCGTATCAATATCGCTGTGCATCGTGCACAGAGCGTAATGAATTGCGAGATTACCGACAAGCATTAACGGAGCCTAGGCAACGATATTTTATGTACTTATTTTTACACTTTGAGTATATTCTCACTGACGCGTGAACATCCGCGTTCTTTTTCATCCTGGATTTATTTTACGCTCGGTCGTAACCAAATTCGGCACAGTTCATTTTCCGACGTCTTTGTAATGCGGGCTTGAGTTACGTTTAAGCTATGCGCAGACTAAGCATAGGTTAGATTAGATTGGATCTGAATCAAGACTAGGTTACTCGTTAAGCGAATACCAAGATCGCACGTGTCTCAAACGCAAAGCTTTCGACTTGCAAATTAGATTAGCTTTGATTTAAACTAACTGCACTATCGAACATCGCGTTTTTGTATCTGTTTTTTGAAAACCTTGCAATTTTCCGAGTAAAGTACGTTGCTCTGTTGCGTCGAGACATCCGTGCAGAGTTTAACGAATCACATCGACGAGAAAAACTGTCGCGTAACAATATCACTGCATATCAGAAAATGTAAAATCTGTCGAATCAAGAACTCCGGGACAGATAGTTCCGATATTTGAAAAAAACAGAAACGTACCAATATTATTCTGACCTACATTTGCCTCCAAGAAATCCTTCATACGTGAAATAATAAATTGCGCAATCACGATCGAACGTTATAAACGAAAAAGGTAAAAAGGAAAAAAGGAAAAAAGGAAAAAATCGCGCAGAGATCGGGGAACTCTGCCCGTAGCCGTGGATCGCGATACGATCGCGTTGCGCGATCCTCGTTTTACTTTATTAAAATCCCGGCACCCTTCCTCTTCCACCCCCCCCCTCTCCCCGCGTCCTTTTTTTCTGTAAATTTGCTCGATAAAACGAGAACGCGTGAACGTGACCCTCACGGAGAAATTAATTCCCGTGGATTTTTCCGTTTTGAGGAGGAGAGAGATTTCAATAATAAACGGATTTGCGCCGGGTAGAACGTGAATGCAGTATGTATGCCAGACGCGTTTGAATATTCCGAGACCGTGGAAGCCGCGGTATCGGCCGCCTTTGATCGCATAAAATTTTCCTAACCTCCTGAGAAAAATCGTTTCGCCGACAAACCCGGTGTGTCGCCTGTGTGCCCGCCAGCACGCTCTAAGGTAACTCACAGAGAATAACAGCGTTTAGTAATTCGTATTCCGTTCCTGTCTAAGGATTTTTAGGACGTTCGCGGCCTAGGTGGGTTCGTTCTTAGTCACACGTCGGTAAGGGAATCGGTACGTGACATTAAGCAGTAATGCCACGTGGCACAACGTCCACACAGCACGGAACTTGAAATAGTATTACGGTTGGTCCCACGTCACGCTACTGCCGCTCTTCTCTCCCTCTCCCTCTCCCTCTCTCTCTCTCTCTCTCTCTCTCTTTATCTCTCTATTTCTCTATTTCTATTTCTGTCTTCATTTCTCTTTTGACCTGTCCACCTTCAAACAGCCTCATCTCGAATGTACAGTATAATATGTCACGGACCGCATGACAAAGAACAGTGAGGAACAGCCAGAAAGGGAATAAAATTCCTTTGCGTGAATTTTAATTGTCCGTTTGGTAACAAAAAGAAAATGAGTACCGACGAAACAGAAGGTTAAAAAAAAAAAAAAGCTGAAAAAAAAAATTAATTAAAAAAAAAAAAAAAAAAAAAAAAACAACAACGTATGGACACCAGGCGAGAGAGGTACAAACTGTCGATACCGCGCCCGATATTCTCTTCGACAATATTTTTCCTCCGCTCTCTTTTTTTTTTTATCCACTCCGTATATGCGTATTTTGTTTTTTCCTTCTTCCTCCCACTCATCCTCTCTCTCTCTCTCTCTCTCTCGGTTTTTTGTTGTTTTATTTCACAGTTTAATTTATAGAGTGGATAACTCGAGCCTTTCGGACATACAATGACAAGTCCGAAGCGGAAAAACGAAAAACCGAGTGGAAGTTGTTTACTATAAAACGGGTTGACCAACCTGTGTTTACTTTCGACGACCAAGAGGGAAAGGAGGGGAGAGAGAGAGAAAGGGAGAGGAAAAAAGTGAAAAATGGTTTTTCCAATATCGCCGAATGATCGCGTATATCGGCCCCGCGCGCGTGAAATTTATCTCATCCCGCCGCGCGTTCGCAGCCTCAATAAATAGATCTCTCGATATTCACTCGATTTTAAATGTAAATAGACCAAAAATCAAGGATGCTCCTCTGCCCGGTGGCAGCGACGCAGCTCTTTGCGAACCCACGAGAGCGCGTGCACACAGAATCTGTTAAAACAGACAGCGCGTAGGTAGTTCGCGACCTAAATAGGCGGGTAGTCTCTGCCCCGCTCGCGTGTAGACCGCGTGTACCTTGCCTAATTCCCGAGCGACTGGCAAATATGTGCTTCTAATTACCATCGATATTAATTACGTGTTTGCCAGCGCGAATCATTTTATTAGCGGGACGCGTGGAAACTCGAGCTGAATTTCCGCGTGACCGGCAACCAAGCGATGCTCGCGCGACTCTCTCTTTCTCTCTCTCTCTCTCTCTCTCTCTCTCTCTTTCTCATCGACGATCGAGAGAAAGCAAAGTTAAAAGGCAGAAAGTTCAAACGACCGCCCTCTTTTAATCGATTAAACGCGCAACGATCGCACGCGTCGAACGGCCCCAATGAACGTAGGTATCACCTGGTCGCAAGCCAGAAAAAAGGAAGGGATGGGAAAGAAGAGAAATGAAAAAATCCACGTTAGGCTGACGTTTCCACAATTTGTCAGGAATTCATTTCGTTCTCTGTCGTTCTTCTCAAAGAGACGCGAGGCCACGGGAGGAAAGATTAAAGTTTTTCGAAAAAAAACGGTGCGCGTGTACGTGCCTATATGCACGTACGTGGTGCACATGATAGCTAGGTCGGCGGAAATTGCGTGTGCATCGATGAGGCACCAGAAAGGAACGAACCCGAGCGGGTTGTATCTCTCGCAAAGAGACGAGAGCAAATTCAAAAGACGCGGTTGCAGCTTTCGCCGACATCGTTTATCACGACGCCTGATAAACCCACGCGGAGCCACGTGAAACGCCGCGTCTTTTAAATATTGAAATGCGAATAATATAAATACGCCTTTCTTCTCGAACGATGCAGCAGCTCGCCTCGAAGCAACTATTTTTATATCCGTCGTTTGTTTCCTTACATTTCCATCTTATACAGGTACGATAAACGTTCCGCATTCTTTTTCTTTCTCGCGACGTTCGTTTTCTTTCGTTGAATCTCAAAAGCCTCCGCCACGTTCGTTCCTCTTTCTGGTATTCCAGAAACTAACTTTGCTCTCTTCGGCGTATAAAAACAGCTGATTTCAAATTCAAATCTTTTTCTCAAATTTATTTAAGATTCTACGATAGTTAAATCCGGAAGGAGAATCTTTATAATTAGACAGATAGCTGGACAACTCAGACAGAAGTTAATATGAGAAGTATATTTAAGTTTGACAACTGATATAGACGAGGAACACGGGTTATAACGGGTTATAACGAGAACATCAAACGGCCAGAGTGATTTCATTGTGTTCCCTGGTTTTGACCAGAGGTTCGTTGCATGCGCCAACTTTGACAGAAGTCTTTATCCGACGAAACGCGGTGCATTTATCGCGTAGCCCTCCGATAGCGAACAGTCTCTCCCGCAGCCACAGCTTTTTAACAATGTCCCGAGCGACTTATGACCCTGGCTGCTTTAACTTACAATCAGCGTTCGCTTTGAAGTAGCCCGCATACTTATCGCTTTGATTGACGTCCCCTTTCCTTTCCGCGGTGCTACTAAGCGAGGAGCATATTTACATGAAAATAAGTGCACCTTGTGCCTTGTCGGTCTGGCCGCGAGATGCAGAAGATAAAGAACAGAAAAGGAAAGAATGATCGAAACGAATTCGGCTCGAACCGTTTCGCCGCGAAATTAAACCCAAACAACGAAACTGAATATCGTTCCCCGTTCCTTCGATCATCGTTCAACCGACCCGCCTACTAAAATTATTCGAGTTTTTCTAATAAGATTTCTGTTATTCGGATTCTGTTTTTCTATATACGTAGCTATCCACAATCCAATTATCCAGTACTAAAATTATCGCAAAAATGATCGAATATCGAAACTACTAAAGTCATACTAATTTAGCTGCTTTTAAGAATTCGAAATCCTTCGCCAACTCGTCGAAAGGGAAAGATCGAATTCCGAAAATTGTTGGAGAAATAAACGACGTTGCTCCGATGAGATAAAGAGCTCGGAGAAGTGAAAGAGAATAGAATACTTGGAATAGAGGCGATCGCGGTGACTGATCATGTTTTCTTATCAAGTCTCATCTAACCTTTGAATGAATATATAATATAGCTCGTTTCTATTCCATCTAACCGACGCAAAGAAATAGGTTCCAAGATTGGAATTCCTTCCATCGAGGATCAATGATTCTGACACGACTATTGATTTGAACTTTTAATTCGAATTGAACCGAATTTGACGAGAGTTAGTAACATGATCGAAATGACCAATTTGTAATTTATCACAGAAATTTTGCATATTATCACTGAAAGTGATTTTAGCGGAGTAACCCAGAAAATCGGGCCTCTTCAGGTGCAACGCTAATGCAACGAAAATTAACGATTGGTTGATTTGAGTCACGTGATTCAAGAGGGGGCGTGGAGTAGACCTCGAGTAGGAGTGGCGTTGTCTGGTACTGAGCGATCGCACCTGTAATTTCTTTTGATTCAAATGTTTGCATATCGATAAAATTTTTTGACAAAAAAGTCGTCTTCGTTTCCTAGTCAGAACAGTTGCTTCTGGGCCTTTCAATGAGACGTACAGTTTTTTATAACAATGTGTTGAAAAATTGAATGACTTTTCGTAAAATACAATTTCTCTGTTACTAATTTAATAACCTCCGCCGTCGGTAGTACCAATATTAGTTAATATTTCGTTCAAGTTGCATCGAGTTTTAAAGCGAAACGTTGTTGCCACAGGAGCGAAGGTGTCTCGCGGTTCGTTGTACGGCGAGCATTTTCATCCAATGTGCAGAATCACGGCGGCGAATCGATTAAACGCGCGTTACGAAGTGAATCTGCATCCCGAAAAAGCGACGTCGACGACAACGCGTCCGTCGCGGTCCACCGGAGCAAAAGGTACGAGCACCGGTACAACCGATCTTTAAATAATAAATCCGAAACCTCTCGGTCGGAAAATTATTTAACAGCCGCGAATGTTTGTCTGTCCGTTGCATAATGAATGAGCAACTCGTGCAAACGTGCTTGCAATCTCCTGTCATTAGCTTCTATTCCTCCAGACAATGTTGAATGATTGAAATATTTAGAAGAAACGGGGGGGAGAAAAAAAAAGCTAGAAAATAATCTCGAAAGAATCGCGAATCTTTCGCGGTTTGAAAATATCCAGAAGAAATAAGGAATTATTTTATCGTCAGAACTTGCTGTTCTTCCAAATAATCCGAACAACGACTCGGATACAGTCGAGCCCGATCTCCCAAGACAAGAAGGAAGAGTGCGCAGCGAACCGAAGAAAGACATTACCGAAGGCCGCGCGCTCGCTGAATAAACGTATTGTCGCAGCCCGCTTGCGAATAATAGTACAAACAAAACGATTATTACGACGGTTCGAAGGTTCGATCGAGTAAATAGCAGCCAACAAACTTATCGTGGAATCGTGATCCGCGATCGCGCTTTGCACATAATAGCCGTCATAGCCCACGGGCTACGACACTGAAAGTAACGCGGAAAACCGCATGCAGAAACCGCGCGCAGCGGTGTGTATTGTCTGACAAATATAGTCGCGACCATAGGACGCTGCACTTATATATTTACATATCATTCGCGTCGATCGCATTGTACGATACCGTATCGCCACGGTGTTCGATGTTAATTTACAGCCGTTGATTTTATGATCGTTGCAACCAGCAACGGCAGCGGCAGCAACGACAGCGAGCAGCAAAAGAATTTCTAATCCGGTCGAGCAGCGATGCGTGCAAACAAACGAGCGATGTTTATTTCGATTAAACGTTGCGTAGGTAACGGGACAGATTTACTCGAGCTGGCAGGTTTCATAAATCGTAGAATCACCCTGTCCCTGGCACTGTTAGTCAAACGTGTCGTTTATTCCAACGGGTCAGTTGGAATTGCAATATTATTAATTATCATCCGGATCGCGCGATTTTTACGCGTTTGTAGGGAATTTCGGAACGCGATAGCGAATAGAATGCGCGTAATGCGCAAAAGATACAATACATTAATATTACACGAGAGAACCGAGTGAGTTGGACGTTGACAATTCGCGTCGACGTTCTTCTTTCATCTTCGACTCGCGATTTTAATTAAAATCACGGAAAAAGAGAAAGCTGAAGCGCGACGCGACAAGGCTACAACAAGGGCGGGGGGCGGGGGGGGACGTCGCTTATCAATCGAAAGAATCAGACGAGAAGCATCGAGTTAAAAAACGAAAAAAGGGAAATCGAAAGCTCGTGAAATCCGACGACACGGCCATTAGTCACGGTCCTTCCGAGAGGCATTAGCTCGGCCGTTGTTACACACAGACACCAGGGGCGAATTTCGGAAAGGTTCGACCGGTTCCGAGAGCGAAACACAAGCTCATACGTCGTGACAACGGGCAGTCGCGCAAGTGGATATAACCCGCGTGTGGGTGTACACGTGCTGACACAGAGAGCCACACGTACGAACACGCACGGACAACAAGGGGGCACACGAACGCGAACAGCTATCTAGGCTGAACCTTTCGAGGTTGACTTCTTGAGACACTGGAGCGGAAACACGAGACGTATAGCATGGGCTCCACGAGGCGAGTTAATCCCTTGAGACAACTGGGAGCCACGGCGTGGAATGGGAATACCGAGGGAAACCCGCTGGTGTATTCTCACTCGCTACTCGACAATGTTATTATTACGCTCCCCCGTCCGCATTACGCGGATAATTTATGTCGGTCTTTACGTATAGCGTAACGCGCGCCAACTTGTCCTTTTCACGTGTACGTGGCACGTACCGGTGCGCGCGTAATGAATGCATATAATGCTCACCCATCGTCGTAATCATTCACTCGCCGTGATAAACACTCGGATGTTTCACCAACCCTCTGCCATTCCCAGTGCCAGCCGCCTCTCTCGTTCCTCCCTTCCTCCGTGTGCATCCGATGGGACGTCTTCGAAACGTTCGCGTCAAAACGGATTCCCGTTAAAATCGGATTCCCCATCGTCTTCTTCGCGTTCTGTCTCTCTCTCTCTCTCTCTCTCTCTCTCTCTCTCTCTCTCTCTCTCTCTCTCTCTCTCTCTCTCTCTCTCTGGCACTCTGAAATTTGACGAAGAAATTGTAAGTAAAAAGGAGAAATGGTAAAAAATTCTTTCGAAGAGAGGAGGGGATATTTGCGAAGAAAGACGGGATGTACTATCCAGTTGAAGGATTCTGGTTGTTATTCGAGCGCTTGTTCCGCGTTTACCTATCGTTACCCGGGATCGTGTAACCGCCGCGATTACAAGCGCGGATAATTAAAATTCTCTCCGCTACGGCGAAACGAGCGGGGAACCCTTTTCCACCTATTCGTTCGTTATCCGCACTTCCTTTGATATCCACTTGGAGCGCGAGCGAATTTATTCGAACTGGTTTCCGACCCGTGGCACCCATACACACGTCTATTTGCGGACGCAACGATAATTCTTATCCGGCGGTGGAGCAGCCGCCGCCGGCTGGCACCACGCGATATTATTTCATGTGCTTAGGCGTCAACGGAATCGTAAATAGCTACGTCAGACGTCGCGACACCGCCAGCCCTCGTCGTCGTTTGCATCGACCGTGCCCTTACCGCGAATCCAACGATGAACATCGACGGTCCCCTGCCCTGCCACCTGCTCCGAGTACTACTACGCGCCGGAAGTACGTTTGAGGTTACACGAATTTCGAATCGTGCACGAGAACGAAGAAGAATGGTGCGAGAACGCACAGATTTAATTCAATTCGGCGAACTTAATGACACGAGAGTAAGAATTTCTTCTGTTCCACGTGTTCCAACTCCTCTCGTTTAATACGAGCTTATTGCTCGATTTAACCGTGTTGTTCGGTATCGTCGAGCGATTTGGGTCAAGTTACTTCAGCTCTAACTTAATACCGAAGGATTAAACGTTTAGACACGAGAAGTGAGTTTAATCATATACGGAGTGGGAATTTCATCTGTTCCACGCGGTTTAAGACACTCGGGTAAACCTCGATTTAATTCTTCAGTCTTCAGTGCCGTGATTCAAATTAACCGCGCAGCGAATCCTCGAATTTTCCGACGTGAACCCACCAAGTTCCTCCAAGTTGGTCGATTCGCGGAAATTCCACGACCGCGTAGCGCGTCATTGAGCGACGACCTATTTACGCGAAAGGGTTAACCATCCCATTAACCGAAGGTCGCAACACAGCGTTTTTAACGATCCTCTCGACACAATCTCTCGCGAGCTGAACCGTGTCCTGCAAAGAGCGGCACGACGAGTGGCGTGGATCAATCGCGAATAAATTGCAGGTGAGCTCGAACAGAATCGCTCCTGAGCGAGCAAGCGATTTTTCCGCGCGTTTCTCGAGCGATCTTCACCGCCCGACGAGAAGTCGCGCGCGCGCGCGAGAGAGAGAGAGAGAGAGAGAGAGAGCTAACCAGTGCTTTTCGTAGCCGTATAATTCGCCCGTGTTGAATATAAATTTATCCCCTCCCCTCCTCCCATCCCCGAGGGGTTACACCGTCCTCGTCTACGGCAGTCCGCTCGCGTGACTATGACCACGGCCACGAGCGAATTTATACCGAAACCACCAAAACGTGACAACGAGCGGGGAAATAGCGTCGCTGACGACTAGCGGACGACGGAGGAGGACGGAGGGCACGGGACGAGTCTTAAATTCACATTAAACATTCATCGAGACAGAGCTTGTTGACAAGAGGCCGATGGAACGGAGATACGGACATTCCTGATCGAGCTAATGCGATACCGAAAACTGGTCGAGGTCTTTTGAGTCGCGCCCCGGGACTTTTTCTTTTCTCTCTCTCTCTCTCGACGTTCCCTTCTAAACCTACTCTAACCTGGCTCTAAACCGCGCGTTTTCACGTGACTCGATCGAGAAAAAAAAAAAAAATTCCTCGTCGTTCACGGCCACCGGGAGTAAAAACCGGCCTCGTTGGAAATATATTTATTTTGCACGGGTCTGCTTTTCTTTCGCCGACGTATGCATGCCACATGCTTGTTGCCACTACTGGAAGCAGAGATGAAATAATAGAACCGTACCGGATAATTCCACCCCATTAAGGCAATATTGTCAGGCGAAATCTTTACATATTCAATTTGCCAGTGAGAATCCTTTTGTTTGGCAACGAGCGAAGATTTTTTATGCAATTCTTCAGAACTTTCTTCAGAATTTGATTCGAAAAGAATCTAGATAGAAAATTATTTTATCCGTCATAAAAAAAACACCGTAGTTTGGTTGTCTTACATATTTCTTTTATATGACACGCATTTTGCACTTTAAAATTTCTCTGAACGTTTTGTGTAGTTTGTTTTACAAATCAATCTCACGAGCCAGACAACTGTGTGATTGAACTATTGAATTTACGTTGAACAATTTTACCTAATTTACTGTGATAATTTCACCTAACTTTCATCGAAGCGAATCACAAAAAAATGACCAGATTACTTTCTACCTCTGCAACTGCAAATGCTGTACAGGATATTCGGAAATCGGTTAGCGAACAAAAGAATCGAATAAAGATCGGAGAAAGGAGAGAGACGCGGGGTATATTATGAAATTTTCGGGCGAATCATTTAGAAGAGGCTGTAAAAAGGATAGCGGACATTTTCGCGGGAAAAATGGAAATTGAAAAGCCGAGTTTCTTCTGAAATACTGGCACTAAAAACTGGCATGTCGATATATCCGCGTACGATGCCCGCCGCGTGTAATTGATACAGGCGCATCAATCGCTCGAGAGCGAAAATGCCAAATAACTGGCGATCCCTTTGAGCACCCGCATGTTTGAAGCTATTGGACATTGATTCGATATCGCTCGCCGCTGTTAAAATCACTCGAAAATGGAATCACGGAACACGCGTTGATATTTCAGCATTTAGCTACCAATACATATTTCCTCGAGATGAAATGCGCACGCGAGCATAATGGACGCAGTATAATGGACAAAAGCATCGGCTTTGATGAAACAACTTTCTTCTTCTTCCTACCAAAAGAATTATAAATGCGAAACTATATCCCAAAGAAAACTTCGATAGCGTGATAGTCTGAGAAAGTTTCAGACAAACATTTCCGTCGCACTTCACGGAATCACGGAGTGTTTCGCTCTACAAGAGCAGGAAATGCAATCTACGTCGATGCCTTCGTTCGCCGCTGTGTTTGACGAATTGCAAAATCTCGTAAGAATAAAAGTATAGAAACGTAAAGAGATACAAATCGTTCCCATGGCGGCCATCTCGGAATTAAAACCGGCGCGATAGCTTCAAAGTGATTACAAGTACATACACCGGCAACGTAATAACAACGACCAATATCTCGAGAGAAAGTAATTCTTGATACGGACGAGCGGATAAGAAACGACTTGGTTCGTATATGTGTATATATATATATATACATGTACGTATTATTCGTTTCGTGGCTGAAACCTGGGTGTTCAGAAGGTGTTGGAACGGTGTTGGGTAAAGCTCGCGTCCACGACGACTGAAGCGTGTAATGACGAGACTTGGAGTGCGATATCAAGGCTCGGGATACGCGGCGACAAATATCATGCGCATCGGGCACAAAGAACGTGCGAAAGACGAGCAAAACAGGCCAGCCGGCTCAGATGGATAAACTCGTTGCACAGATCGTTTAGCCATCGCCCGCGGCTTTTTCTGATTGCCTCTCTGCCTTCTACAGCCGTGATATTATACCGAACAATTGAATTTCTTACACCCCACTAAGTACTCAACCGCTTCCAACCGTTCCCCGTCTCTAGATCCCGTTTCTCTTCTCTTCTCTTCTCTCTCTCTCACACACACACACACACACACACACACACACACTCTCTTTCTCTTTCTTTTTCGGTCTTTTTCTCCCCTTTGCCTTATATCACACCCGTTGAATTTAAGCAATCGAAATTTTAGAGCCGATATCCAGCCACGCAAACGAGAATTGAAAGTGATTCCGAGGCCGGTCGGCAGAAAATAAAAATCACGATTTAACCTCTCGCTCTTAAAATCTCTCCATCTTATTTTATTGCCCTCTTTGAACGATCGATCCACGGAGACGGATGGAGACGGATGCTTCGGTGGTTACCTGACATTTCGGCTTGACTCGCCGAAATCAAATACCAGTGCTCGATACGAATTTTTTTTAAATTCACCTTCTGACTTTGTAGCACCGTTATCCACGTCTTCTTCTTTCGCGGCAAATCAATTTTTGAAATCAATTTTTTTCATTCGATGAAATTGAGAAATGAAGATCGACGAGAAGCGAAGATCGGAACGTGAAAAGGGGAAAATGAAACTGTTTCTTTCAGTCTTGGCCCGAGGTGAAAGAACAACTGTTCGAACGTAACACGCCCGACATAATGCCTCGTTGTAGAATCGATCTTTTAAACACATCACGAACCAGAGTGCCTCCTCCTCGTGGAAGCGTTAATCGCGCCTCAAGAATCTCCCAAGAAGCGTCCCATGGAAGAGCGCACGAAAATAGTAACGGCTCGTTTTCGTCCGTGGGGACCGTGGCGATGTTTCTTCTCGCTGGAACGCCGACAAATCGCTCGCAACGTGTTGTTAATCGCGCGAGGAGCGGCCGGTTTGAAATTTAGGACCGTTCCAAAAATATCTTACGGTTTATCGAGGTCGTCCCTGTTTAATCGTCGTCGTCGTCGTCCTCCCGGCATTCACACGGAAACGACTCTTAATTGGCGCGCGAATTCACCAAGAATTCACTCGATAATTACGAAGGAAAACGGGAAATATCGAAAAGCTTACGTTGCGAGTGCGTGTCGCTCAAGCTCGACTCAAATATACAAACTTTCAACGCTCAAATAACCGTACCTCAACTGCAGTTAACTTCGCCATATAACTTCTTCCGTCCTTGCGATTCGTCGCTAGTGGAGTGATTCACCCCGAAAGCACGATTCTCAGAGATTGTTTTGAAAATAGAACTTTGGTTGAAACAAGGATTTCCGCGGCGCACGTGCGTCACTTCCTCCACTGCTTTTTAATTAGCTTCTTCCCCCAAAGCTAACGACCGTATACCTATAAGCCGTACATATACCGAACCTTAGGGGCTTGGGGGCGCACGCGAGACGGAGAAAGCCGGTCCGTAGAATCGTCCTGGCACTATTTTTAAATGACGTCCCTTGCACAACATGGCGCCTATATTTATTTTCCCGCTAAAAGTAGTCGCCTCTCATTTCGATCCTTTTTCTTCCTTTGTCCCCTCTGCCCCCATCGAGCAACGCAAATTCGAGGCAATCGTGCCTCGCGTGTATTTACACTCGTCTCCGGTATAATTTATCGGTTTGCACTTTTCACCAGTCGTCGATCCCTTCTCTTCTCTTCTCTCTCTCTCTCTCTCTCTCTCTCTCTCTCTCTCTCTTTCTCTCTTAGTTCTTATTTGAAAAGCGGAGCTTCGATGTATATCAACACGCACGAGTTTGCGCAAGGACCGCTATTTTATCAAATCCCTCTGATAATAAACTGCGACGAGGGAATGGTTTATCGCTTTGAAAAAGTTTCGAAATATTTTTTCCTCCTTCCCTGTCTCTTCTTCCTCTCATTTCCTCCGACATTTACTCTCCCGACAGAAATTGAATCTCTATTTCAAAGAGAGAGAGAGAGAGAGATTCTCCGTCATGAGATGACACGAGGAATAAAATCGACAGCGCACGATTCAAAACAACCGACGAACTTGCTACGTGGCGGAGCTTTGTGGCAACAGCTTTTAGAAACAACAGAGTTTCGCGCATTCCCTGATCCTGCTGCTTAGCTGTACACGTACCAGCAACGAAACTACCCGCTAGGCGAACGGTGGTTAAAAGTTGATCGCGGCACGGCGAACTTTCGTGGGTATATCAGAAATTCATTTGTCTGGCATAAAGTTCCGAATATAATTACTTTCAATTAACGTAGGACAAACTTGTAATATTTATCTCGACTCGGCTCAATTAGATCCTCGTTAGCTTACGTTGCTTCCTTCGTGCTCCCCGTGTTAACGTATCGTTTAATTGAAACGATCTCTCTAACCCCGTTTCTACAATTGATTTTGCTAATTTTAATTAAAACAGACTCATTGATAACGCATACGTAAAGTACCACAGGTAAAAAAAGTACGATGAATCACGTTTCTTGCAAGTCTCTCCGTAGAACGGCAATTTCGAAATTCCACTACGACTATCAATCATCTTTCTTCGATACGAGAAAATCTGTACTTTTAACGTTAGAACTATCGACCAAAAATGTCTCCATCAGAGACATTAAAGTGAAAAAAAAAAAAAAGAGGGAAACTTTGTAACGCAATGGAGCACGCAAGCTTTCATTTATATATTTTACAAAACATCGTTTGAATCTCTAAAACTATACTGTCTTGCATCTATAAAATATCTAACAAAAATTACCAATTGGTCGTTCCGACCATCCTGGGTAGTTCTAGCGTTAAAAGGCTCGTTTTTTCGAATCTGTTAGAACATTCTCTTCTTCGTTAATATTCGAATTTACACTAAACGTTGAAACTGTTGCGAAACTGATTTTGTAAAAAGAAATCGTATCATAAATGTAATAAATATTACAATATACAAAATATATGTAGTATCTGTTTCGATATTCAGTGTCCGAATATCGATGGAAGTCACGTATTTCCGTCGAGTTTACACACGAGTTCAAATACTTTCGCGAGTCGCTGTACGTGTCAGCCTCGACGACAGGTACGACAGAGTTCATCATCGATATTTTTAACGAATGATCCCACCAATCCCCTCTCCCCGAAGGAACGGTGATGTTGCATTAAAGTTTCACACCGACACGAAGAAGCCTCCGATGTTCGTCCCTATTCTGATCGGCTTAGCTCGCGTGCTATACAAGAACGCACGCCTGTGTATAATCGAAGACGACCGGAGAAAGTTTTAAGTGCAATATGGCTTTCATCACCGCGGGGGGAGACCGTCCCCGGTTGACAAATGAGACCCGGTGACGTAGCCCCACGCTGCGAAGCCGCTAATTGGATGCGTATTATTAACAAGACGACCGCGAAACGCTTCTCCCTTGTAAAACACTGCGGGAAGACGGACACGTTCCCCTAATTACCCTGCTGCTTTTACTCGTTAACCAGTGGATGAAGAGCCGCGGTTAAACTGAATCCATTAGCGATAAATCACGCCACTTGCTTTAGATAACAATCAGAAACGAACGTCCTTTACGGTTGCACGAATTTATTATCATCGCGATAAGGGACCGTCGCCGATATAGTGGCACCTGTACACGACGACGACTCGTCCAGCCTTTCGCTCGTCCAACAAACAAGATCCAGAGAAACAGTCCCTGTGTTTCTTTTCTTTCTTTTTCTTCAAAGAACGCTTTCCTAAAGAGAGCGTATCTATAAAGAATTCTAACGAGCAAATAAATAAGCACAATCTCCGGCCTGTGGACTAATTTCTGTGACGTTCGTGCGACGCGGCAATGTAGAACTTTCATCTTGTGCGAAATTCAAAAAAATTCTCAAATTTTGCACGAAATAATAATAATTCGTCACGAAAATAAAACGCCGTTACGATCTTTGAAAGCAGTTAACGGAAAGAATAAGAAACTGTCGAGATCGAAGGATTTTCCCGGTCTGGAAACGAAGCGATTGATGTCGAGAAATCGGTGTGTGCCAAGGCGACGCAAAGTCAACCGCAAAACGCTCGCCCCAGTATGTGAAAAGGAAAATTCGGTGAAATTTTCGCGAGGCCTTCGCCATCGCGAGAGGACACCAACGTAGCTTTCGCCCAACCCTTTTCCCCGTTCTCTCCTCGAACGGAGAAATATGCGCGGGGAATTTTCGCGATTGCGCGCACGGGACCACAGGAGGATCCGGCTGTTGGTCGTGCCTAATAAACGTTCGACAATCCCGGCCGCGTATTCCCGGCATTCCAGTCGGCCAAGTCGAGGGAATTCCCGGATTCCGCGTGTTAGCTTCGGTAACGGTCCCGCGTCTTGCGACGAAACGACGAAACGAAACGATAGAAACAGAGACGAAACGAGTCGACGCCGACCCGAGTGCCACGCGGTTAAGGGAGAGAAGAGAAAGGGAGAAAAAAAATACGAAACGACGTCGCTAGGTTACACGCCTTTTGCTCGGAGTCGAGAAGGGAGCGTGCGAAGGTAGAGACAGAGAGAGAGGGCTAAACACGCCGACGGAAATCGTCTGAAGTCCTCCGACGAGAGGGAGCTGATTCGTGTCGGTCATTCAGGGTGTGAAAATAAAGATAAGGTCTCCGCTGGCTTTAACTCGGGACCGTAAATTCTTACGACAACCACTCCGTGTCAATGTTTCACGAAATTCTCGAACCACCAGATGAAAAGGGAAAAAACCAGACACGGAGGAGCTATCCGTCGGAGATCTTCGAACGCGGAGATCGCGAGACCCTCTTTTCTAGATTTCTATCGACGAGGACCCGCTTCGATTATCTCGTTTTATCATGCAAAGTGCCTCTCTAATTCTCGTCGCGAAACGATCGATCGAAAGACGAAGCAATAACAATGAATTATCGAGACTAGTCGAAGATCTGATAACACGTTAACGTTGATTCAAGGTAATCGTTCTGCTAACTTTCAAACAACAACAGAGGCTAAATTAGATTCAAACAACAACTTGCATATTACACACTGTCGATAATGAGATAATGTACTGAAAGGCCCAGTAGCAATTAGGAAACGAAGATGATTTTTTTGCCAAAAAATTTTGTCGATGTGCAAACATTTGAATCGTACAAAACAAATTACAGGCACGACCAGACAACGCCACTCTTACTCGAGGTCTACGCCACGCCCCCTCGCGAATCACGTGACCCACATCAACCAATCGCTAATTTTCGTTGCATTAGCGTTGCACCTGAAGAGGCCTGATTTTCTGGATCACCCCCGCTAAAATCACTTTCAGCGATAAAATTGGATTCTCCTCCTCATTATCGACAGCGACCCAGAATGACCCAGTTTCTACCACGTAGAAATCAAAGCTCAACTTGATCTGCTTTTAATTTCACTTCTGAAATTAAAAATTTCCAATTGCCACCGACCATCCTACAACGCGTGTCAATATCGAATGCTAATTAGAAAAGCGGAATTATTCGAAATTTCGAAACGGACGAACGTTTTCCTTCCTTCCAATTGGGTGGGAGTTTATCGACGAAGAGGCGGAGGACACGCGTCGACGTACGATAATGTTCGATCCCGATGAAAATTTCATTTTCGACGTGTGTACATTTTCTAGCGGCCCCTGGTAGATTTCGGTCGAGGGATTGCACCATCTCGATGCTGGAAATATCAGGCCGGCCAGTATTATTGGGCAAGATGAAGTTATTTGGGTTAGGTCGGGTCGGGTTGCGTTATTGTCTGTCCGGCTCGAACTGGCTCACGTAATCATAGAGCAAAGCTCCTGATCCTCCTACTCGCGTATATACGTAAGACGCAAAATGGTACGTTTCTCTCTCGAGGTGGCTTTTCCCTCCACGGCCACGGCTGAAATTGAAAAATGAAATTGATTCTGCCGGGGCCTTTGCAACCTTCGTACACGCTCTCTTATTAGATCTATTCTCTCCTCTGACCTGTACCACGGGGTCGTACGGTTAAAGCGATTAAAGAGTGCAACTCGGTTTCCACCGCGTTTCCACCGAGATACGCTGTATACATAGTGTAACGATAATCATGATCAACGCGTTATTCGTTGGAGATAAGAACTCGCTCGGAGTGGAACTCTCGCTCCAACTTGCAGAGGAGAAATTTCATTACGCGGTTTCAACCCTTTGAACTTTCAGCTCTGAATTTTTACGGTACGATCGGTACTGTGATGGCGATTTCAGCGGGAACTTTCTGAAATCAGGCTCTGTTTCGAGAAGAAGAAGAAGAAGAAGATTGTAAATGTTCGCGAGCATCAATTTTAATAAAAAATAAAATTCTTTGATCTTTCTCTTTTTTTTTTTTTTACTTCTAGCAAGTTACTTTGTTCGTATATATTTTCTTCTCCCAATATGCAGTGTAAACTACACTTGCCACGGCATTTCGAGTTATCAAAATTTACAAAAATTACGTCCCTTGCATTAAACGTTGCTTGATTGACGTTGCAATTAAAATATGTTTTTCCACGCATTTCCGCTTCGTTTCAGATTCACGTGGGCGCTTTCTTTGCGAGACAAAGGTGCAAAATTGGATTGATTTCGGTAAATTCGCGAACGCAATACGCGACGACTCGACAATATCACAATGTAGAGATTTGAAATCGCTGTAAATAATTCTCGCAATCCAATAGAGAGGAACGTACAATAAGACCGTACTTAAAAGGCCGTTGGTACTCGATCAATCGAGGCGGAAAGGCGGAGTTAATAAGGGACGATCGCGAGCAAGAAATTCGAGGGCGAGACTCGTCAGAGGTGTAAGAAATAAAAGAGCAGGAGACACGGCGGAACGAGTGCCTGCTTTCTGATCGGACGCGTAAAAAGAAAAAAAAAGGAAAGAAAAAAAGAAAGCGAGAACACCGACACCAGTTACAAAACAATAGCCTTCCAGCAAAACTCGAAACGTCGCGCCGCGACCACCGTGAGCATCGTTTAAAAAAAAGAGAGGGAACGAACTTCCCGCCCGGTGGAACATGGCAACAATTTATTAAGGTATCCTTTTCCACTGGGGCTGACAAGTCCCGGACAAATTGAGCGTGCGTTAACTCGATGGATGAATACATTCCAGTTGATGCGGCCGAAGAACTTCCAGTGACTCTCAGTCGGCCATTAATATGCTCGACTACGCGCGTCCCCCCACACACACACACAAACATGATGTGACTATCGCAGACAACTGGATGAATTAGCGAAACGTAACACGATCGTAACGCTCTCTGTCGCGTTGATAGATGCGATCAACGAGAGCATTTCGGACGATAAACGACCAATTACGGATCGGATCGAGAAAATAGGAGGTCACGACGACTGCCGAAAAGCGGAGATTTACGATTGGTCATTATATGGAAAAATCCTGCAAGTGGAAAATCGCGAATGATTTCCACGATGAAAGCACGAACGGAGAAGTTCGGAGAGCTTAAATCCTTTAGCTTTCGAATCTTTCTTTCAGCCGTTCATGCCGTATCATCCTTTCTTTCTTTCAAGCAGATCCAATTTTCTTCCCCTCGTTTCCGGAATCGGTTGACGACTGACCGCATTATGTTCACGAAACGTTAACGTTAACGTCGACGACTGTAACGTAATGTAAAACTTGCTCCCCGCTGGATATTCGATTAACCGATCGTTAACTGAAAGTAACACGAGTACGCGATAAATCCTGCATCGTTTCGGACAGGATACGGCGATGGAAACATGAGCGCGAGTTTAAAGAGCAGGCGCCAGAAAAGCGTCTCTCGCTCGACACGTGTACACCCGATTCGAACGCGATCGGTGAAAACATCTGTCCCCCCGGCGTGAGTCAAAGATCGGCAGAGCGCAACGGGGCATATTTATTTCGGTGATTCCCTTTCGACGGAGGAGGCTAAAAATTGAATGCCGCCATAAATCATCGCCGATAAGAGAACGAGTTCTTAATGTGCGGACATCACCGCTACCAGGACCCGAAAGTTTCGTGCGTCCTTGTCCCGAAGCAGCCCTCTCCTTCGTTCGCCAGTGTCTTTCTAACCCCTTTTCTAGACCACCTCGTGTCCTCCTCTCTCTCTCTCTCTTTTTCTGACCGACCCTATCGGTACGTAACATCTACTACATCTCCTACCCTCGCTCGAACGTCGGTTTGTGTTTCTTGTGTATCCTTCGCCGCGAGATCAGATAAAAAAGTCTCGGTAGGGTGGGAAACAGAGTAGTGGAAGGACCTCGGTTTAGTTTGTCACCATCGTTTAAAGAAGGGTGGGGGATCGTGGTCGGCCGAAGGAACCAGCAGGATTTATTGGACTTGTCTTGGAGAAGAATCAAGACTCGTTGTGCTTGCCACGAGACCAGTCCTCCACCAGAAAGCCAATTAAATCGGTCGACAGTCCCAAAAGATTCTGAGTCCCCTGAGCTCCTACATCTCTCCGACTGGCCTCTCTCTCTCTCCTCTCTCTCTCTCTCTCTCTCTCTCTCTCTCTCTCTTTCTCTTTACCTCCCGCCCTGACCTTTAATCCTCCTCGCGCGCTTCCTTTCTCGCGAACTTAAATCGGACGTCTTATCTTCCGACCCGATACGACAGCCTCGCGACTAATGTCCAACCAGCCGGCACTGAGAAGAGGATTTCGTACAGCCGAAAGACGTTCCGGCCGGAGAGAAGGTTGGATAACTGTCCGTATTTTCAGAGAGATTGATCGGTAACCCGGCAAAAGGACCACCTCTTCCTCTCTCTTTCTCTCTCTTTTTCTCTCCATCTCTCGGGCCCGAGAAGGCGGAGTTCCACGGAACTCGACTGCATTTCGAATGCTCGCCGAGCCGGCCGAAAGAAAATGATGGGTTTCGCTCTAATATCTCGAGAAATATATCTTTATTTTTTAGCCAGCCGTCGATGAGGCGAATCACTCGAGAATGGATCTCGATCGGTCCGGGAGGAATACCGACGTTGCTACGAACCTTCCCGATACTTCATCAACGAGACCCCGAGAGCTTGTACACGAGCGCTCAGCTATTAAAAGTTCAAATTTATACCAACTTTAGTTGGTAACCGTACCACAAGTCACTACTCAGCAGATATCAATCTTGTATTATAAATAGATGTATTTCATTTACACCAGAGATTGATCTAACTCTAAGAATCTTCCGAAGATAACGTCCGAGATATTTCCAAGGGAAGTAAGACGGATGGAAATAAAATAGATTAATCCTTTCGCTCATAATAACCTCTCTCGCCGCAGACTAACAGCAGCGTAACAGCTTATTCGGCTTTCAATGTATATTTAACGGGCAACGCGAACGAATTCACGAATTAATTAATATTCCGAGTAAAAAGAAACGTTCCCGGGAGAATTTTCAAACGGGCAAAAAAGGTTTCTCTTTAAATCCGTTCGAATAAAGAGTAACCTGCCCGCGGCAGTGTATTAGTATCTCGCCATTAGGCGCCGGGTACCTTTCGAAATCCGTTTCAGGGGACAGGTTCCTCAATTTTTCAACGGGCAACGGTGCCTCAAAGAGGCAGCCTCTTTTCACGAAACGGTGGACACTTTGCAGAGAGGTGCGTAGATTTTTTTTCGCGAGGTCGTTTCGGCGCATTCCTTTGCGTAGCCGAGGAGAGAGGACGGAACAGAGGTGGGGTAAGGGGGGCGGGGGGCGGAGAGGAGAGGAGAGAGAGAAGGCCGGGGGAGCGGGCTTTGAATGCGAGACCGCGGAATAATTTATATGGAAAGTGAGAGAGACGCTTCTTGAGGAAGCATTGTGCTTGGACTTGAATTAAACATCACCCCCTTGACTGTGAGGTTCTGCCTGTGCCTCTTGGCGATGTCGTGACTAGGAGCTCCGGGATAAAGGGGGATCAATAGGGGCGCCAGGAAGTAGGGCTGCTACTATACAAACTAGTAAGGTATTCCTATACCTCCAACTACGTATCCCGTGGGACGTTACCTGCGTAACGAGACAGAAACTACGACTTGGTTCGCTATCAGAGACCGATTTATTGATATTAGTCTCGCAATCTTCACCACCGCCCTTCGCGAGAAAAACGCACGGAAAAAACTGTCGTCGAAGATGTTGAAATCTCTCTGTTGCCCGCGTGGATCGATCCCTCGGTGTTTGAATTGTTTTCCCTTGACTCGCGTTGAATTCCATTTTTCTCGGTTTATCACGCAAAACCGACGACCATCACTTAAAACGCGAGCTTTAGAAAAACCCATGGATTCAAAGTTTGAATCCATCCGAACTTCAAACAGATTTCGAGCAGATTGAGAACAGAAAATTTCCACAGCGGGCGTAATTGAACTTTGAAAGCAGCGCCGGTTCATTGAGGTAACGAGGTGGTACGCAAATTAAAAAGCGCTGCGGGAAGATTTACGTCTTTGACTTTTATTACGGACTGGAACGTACGGGCTCGCGCGGTAAATACGATAAAGCGGAAGAAATTTCCCCAAGTACGTTTATATACTCTGGCATTCGTCGCCGGTGCATGAAATAAACGGGCTTGATGAACCGGTGCACAATAGCACCACACGAGAGATGCATCTATCATGCCACGTTAATAAAAGATAACTCGCGAGTCATACGTGTTTGATTTGCATTTTACTTTATTCGTTGAAAACTTCTTATCAATTTAAAACTACTCGGCGCCGTGGCCACTATCGCGAAGCCCTGTAAATCAGCTGGACACTTATCGGTGACCTGAATAACAATGACGTGCAAAAGTCTTTGGTTACAACCTCGTTTATAAGCGTCCGGACACATTCCGAGATTAAACATTTAATTTAAAATCACCAGAAAATTATCAAAAGCTTTTTCGCTTGAAATAATGCAATACAGTTTGGCATTCTTATACGTTTCAACCTCGCATAAAGTCGCCTATTGTGAAAAAAAGGAGTAACAGTGCAAATGTCTTTGGTCGCAAACTCGTTTACAAGCGTCGCAAGATTAAATGTTTAATCCAAAATCGCCAGGAAATTATCAAAAGCTTTTTCGCTTGAAATAATGCAATACAGTTTGGCATTCTTATACGTTTCAACCTCGCATAAAGTCGCCTATTGTGAAAAAAAGGAACACGCACAATCTGCCTGCCGAAATATTTTTGCACGTGGCTACGCATCACACACGACCGCTGTGCACGTGATAATTGCACGCTGCTCGGACACGCCGTTTCATCGGAGTTCAAAGGCACGTGCCTTTGGCAGTAGCGTAACGTAGGTCCGTCATGTGGCCACCGAACCGCGCGCGCAACCTACGAGAAAACGTGCCTACGAGAAATTGGCAAGTACGCGAAACATCGTAAATTCCATCGCCGATCGAGCAACCATCTGCCCGAGGAGAGTTAAAAACGAGCCACAGCTTGCTCCGATGGCTCTTAAATTTCACGTGGCACTCGTTTTCGTAGCAACGGCGCGAAAGATAAAGCTGGCCGATGGCCGTGCTCTCGTGTCGTTGGATCTAACTTTTTTCGCGTGCTTCGAAAACGACACTCTCCGCGCGTTCCCTTTCGCCCCAGACAACCAACTTTCTACCGTAGCGGCGGAAGTACCAACGTTATCAGCAACCGACTTGACCGGAGGCCGGACATTTCTTAAGTAGAGACAAAAAAGAGTAGAAACGAACCGTGTTAGGACATATTCTTTGGTCAACAAAAGTCTCGAAACACAAATATATTTCTAAATGATTTGTAACACGCGAAATTGCATTTTCATGGAAAATGTAATCGAATCAAGTTTCGTTGGAATTTTGTTCACTGTCTGAGAACTGAGAACAGATATTTTTTCCAGCCAGACGAAAACGTGTGCCAATTATCACGTGCGATAAAAGAATGATTAAAAATCATTCCAGCTGTTTTTATCCGAACAGAAACGCGGCCGTTAGAAATAATCGACCAAGTCCGTCGTATTTTGGACAGCACAAAGACCAGATATCCCCTCTGAGTGAAATTCGACGCAGATCTAATAAGTCTAACGAAATATCAACATCCTTCCCATTCTCAAAAATCCACGGAACATTCGTGAAAGCGGCCAAGGTGTTCACAAACGTGCTCTCTCTCTCTCTCTCTCTCTCTCTCTCTGTCTCTCGTCGCTGCAGGCAGCGTATTCTGTCTTTTAACGGGCAGTTGTCATCGGCAACCTGTTCAAATACGCCGAAGAAGAAAGCAGACGGAGTGTGACGTGTCCTCCAAGTTCCAGGAAACTAATCCTTGTATCTCGGCGGCGAAAAAGGGAAACCTGTGGTCGTGTTTCTCATCGGATCTGCCAGTTTCTTCTGGCGCTTCCGCGCCGGTCGAACGAAACGAAACGAAAGGCACCATCCTGAAATAATATTTGAGAAATTCGTTGCTCGTGAATCTCATCCCGGTCGGATGACGCGGCTAACAAATGATTAACAAATATGTATACAAGTCACTCGGACGCATTCGAACGAGAACATCCGCAGCTGGCCCGGCCTGTGTTCCTGCTTCATTTGCATCCAGCTTGTCCGCGGTTTCACGTTGCGTCCGCTGCGTTCAGCATCGATTACCAAGGCATTGCTCAGGTGCGGCAGAATGGAAATAATAACGAGCAGGTGCCGGCCTAATTAAATTTCGCGCCTAACGCCATCCGCCTCGTGGCACGCCAGGTCAATCTGGATATTTTCTTTTTTTTTCTTTTTCCCTTTTTCTTTCCCCGCCACACGTCTCGGCACGTGATATTTTACTCTGGTGTCGCGTTACCCGCGGTTTTTCTCCCTAGTTAAGCATCGTAACGACAGATTGAAACGAAAGAGTTAAGAGATCGTCTCGTCATCGAGCCATCGATAGATTCTACCGCGAATATTTCGTGCAAATTTATATCTTGCACGAAACAGAGAAGTTTTGCGCAACTTACGAAGATGCTAAACGTTGAATCTATATACGCTGACGCCAACGAGGTTCCACCACCCCAGTTGCACGAGATGATTTTTCGTTCGATTAATTTTTATTCAACCTTCGCGATTGCAGTTGGCGAACGATACGACACTTCGAAAGGGCAACACGCACGATTTCACGAGGTGCCACCCCATCGGTCGAGGGCGAGTTAAATCGTTCGAACAACACGGAAGAGAAGGCAGGGGGAGGGATGGAAGAAAGGGCAAAGTCACTGTTCAGACGCCGCGGCGTACTTGCCACGAAACACGGTGGAATATAAATTTATGGAAGATAAAGTTTGACGACGGCGATGGGAAGCAGAGCGGGCCCGGCAATGGTTTCAATGCGCCCCAAGGCGTTTTACTTTTCGAAGAACTTTGTTTTCTCACCGAAATTCCGGCCGGCAGCTGCAACAACAGCAACGAGAGGCTATGCCTATCCTTTCACTCGAACTTTACCTTTATAAACCTCGGCCCCCCGAACTTCTGAGGACAAAGTCCGCGCGCAGAATAACAGCGAGAGATACAGAGAGAATACTCTACGCGTATAGTTCGCGGCCGTATATAATCTTTTTCTTTTTTTTCCTTCTCCTTTTCCTTCTTCTTCTTCTGTCACATAAGCGCACGACTACCGATCTCCGATCGGTGGAAATTTCGAAAGTTTACTTTCGCTGACATGCCGCGGGCGATATCGAAAGATAGAAGACGAAGGAAAATAATCGAGACGTTAGGCAAGATCGGACAAACGAAACACAACGAGCTGAACATACGCCAAGTCCATCTTTGTTGTTAAAAAATTTCAGCGGTTATGAAAATCTGATAAATAATAAGATCAATTTTCATACATTAATTTTCTGGCATTAAATTTCCCACTGTGTTTGTTGTTGTTTGAGAACTTTTCACTGCTAAAGTGACGTTACAGTGACAAAAATCAGCGAGAATGTAAGCAGCTTTATCGCGCTCGAAACATTAGCAACGCCTTACTAACGCAGCGTCGATCATAGTGACGGCGAGTGACTCGAACGAACCGTTCGTGGGCGTGAAATTTCGTTAACGTTTTGGAAATGCGTCTCGTTTCGGTCGATACATGGTATTATTATTTGAAAAGCACTTCTCGTAATGCCGAGAACATTTGCTTTCCCGACCAAATATTTGCCGCGAGCCGCGGAACGATTTTAACATCTCAAAGCACACACACCGCCGCCAGACTATGACGTGCACCGTTCTTTTTTTTGTCTTTCCTTTTTCTTGTTAATCCTTTTCTCATTCTTCCCTCTCTCTCTCTCTCTCTCTCTCTTTTCCTATTTGGAAAACCTTGTAGCCATTGTGTACTCAAGAATGGTCCTCCTCTACGCACGCGGCCAGTGTACAATGCACAGAACCAACGCGGGCATTCATTGTTTCTATTGTTTGTCTATACGCTGCTCCGCGTTGTCTGCGGATCTTTAATTTAAAACACGAATTTCCATACGGTTTCGTGGTTCCTGTGCGCGCCGGCCAGCTCTCCCCGACATGCGCCATTTCCCCCATCTGACCTCTCGCTGGCTCGAAAACGAAACTGTTTATCTCGATACTAACTTTCCCGCCTCTCTTTTCATACAAGATACGGTTATTCGAGCCGACTGAACTTCAACATCTGAAAATTCAATTTTGAACTTTGCGCGGAATAATCTGCGTATATTACGAGATATACCGTCATTGATACAATAACGAAAGAACGAGAAAATATGGTAGGTGTTTGTAAACTCGGCGCGCGCGCGCGAGAGAGAGAGAGAGGGAAAGAATACCAAGAACACCTTTTTCCCTTGAAATACCCCATGTACCGGCGTACAAATCATCGCCGCCCTAAACGAATTCCACCATTTACCGTATCGTTAAACACCTATTCTCCGGGTGTCTATGGACGACAATCAAACTGCCAATTCCTAAACCGTTCATAAACCAGAATCTATCGCCGATAGACCACGTGGCCACCCCGTGGTACGTGGTACGTGGTACGTGGCCGCAACGTGCCAACAAAGCCTCGTCTCGTCGGCAGAAGATTCCCGGTCGAAATCGGCAACGAACAATCGTCACAATCAACGAACAACCCCTCCTACGTCGCGGCGAACGCGTCGCGCCCCTCTACCGCCTCTCCCCTCCGCCACCATCCCCAAAAAAGATCCGCGTGAAAAGTGCGAAAAGTTGGCTTTCTAGTCGTCCCCCCGGCAATTCGTCCGACAATTATCGCAGCGGGGATCGCACCACGTTCGTGAAACGAGAGAAGACAGAGAAGACAGAGAGAGAAGGAAGGAGAAGACGAAAACGGGGACACGCGAAAACGAGAAGAGAAGCAGGGGAAGAGAGAGAGAGAGAGAGAGAGAGAGAGAGAAGGGAAAGAGATAGCAAAGAGGGTGGCGGATCATAAATTATCGAGAGGCAACAATGAGAAGAGGAATCCTCCCTCGCTATCTGCATGGCGACACCATGGCCGAAAGGCCAAATATTTACAGTGGCCAGTGGCAAAACTCGAAAGTAATAGATTCGAGATGACTTTTCATTTAACCGAGCACAAAAGGTAGCCGTGGCGTGGTTGGGCGAAAACTCGTAGCCACCCGCTGGCTTGCGGCCCACCGGGACAATGTCCCTTTCTCTACCAACTGCGCGGAGTCTGCTCCGCAGAAACGATTTTCACGGGAACGTCCGGAGGGGTGAGAAACGCAGAGGCTCCGCCGCCGTCCCGGTCGCCGCGCCGTTTGTCAACCGGACGCTAATTGTTATTGCCCGCTAATTTCCCCGGATGCGAGCCCGGTACCAGCCAACTCCAAACGACGGCCGGCTGTCTGGAAACGCGCGTGCCCTATCTACTCGTGCGTCACGCAACGCCACGCTCTATCAATATGCATTTCGTCGCGCCATTGTACTCCCGATTCTTTCATAAGCGCGTTCGTGGCATTCGTGTCACTCGCAGCCCCTTTCCCGTTCGTTTCTCAGAGTCGCGAGCTCGATTGGGGTTTGATGAACTACGTGGTTCGGGGTTTGTGAACTTACCCACCCGTCCGAGTCAGTTGAACGTGAAAAATCGAGACCCCGAACAGATATTTAGTTTGTCCTTTGAAAATCTCTCGACGAAATATTTGAGAAAAAGTAAAAAAAAAAAAAAAAAAAGACCGAGATAGAAAAATTTGCTCCTACATTGTCTGAAACGTTTCTCAACGACTTTGATTCTCGATAAAGTTAATCGTCGTCACCGAAGATAAACGTATTAGAGTTTTGTCTTAATAGCGTTAATAAAGTTAATGACCAACGAGGCTGATACTCAAAGTGATAACGAGTACATACCCGTAAGGCGGTCTCCGTCTACAAACACGAGGGATCAAAGGGTTCGGTGCAAAGGACGACAGAACGCGAGTACGATCTCTGCATAGCCAGCGTACCATCTCGCTATAGCAAAGACGCTTTGTGAACTCTGTCGTCGTTTGTGCGAAAGAGAAACGTTAATTATTATCTCTCGCTAATTTCCCAGATGTCGTAGACAATTATCAAAGGCCACGCCAAGGATCGACCGCGCGAAACGCGTTTACCCGCGAATAAATGGGCCGAGGATCCTTTCCAAAAAGGAACACCTCTTTTCCTGCACTTTAATTGCTGGACCGCAGCCAGCTTCTCGATATATGGTACTCTGTCAGAATTGCCTGGCAAATATAAACCGCGAGTAACTGAGAGAAAATTAATATCATAATGCTGCAAAGCCGTTGGTTGTTAGTTGGTCAATTATCGTAACGAATTGTAAACAATATTTAATACATCGCAAGAAATATTAATCACTCGAAAAGTAGATGGGAGAGGAAATCAGTTAATAGGTTTTAATCTAGCAAGACAATTATGCACGACGAAAAGGAAGTAATTTTTTTAGTAACATCTCACGTTTGATAAAATGAGAACGACGAAAGAAGACACCCTTCGTTTGATGATACCGGGAGTTGGTTTTTAACTACCCGGTATCATCTCCTCGCTTGTAAACTCTTCTCTCGTTACGACGACGATTACGCTGTCTCATATCAAAATAACCCAATAACTTTCTCTTCGTGATATCGAAGACGCGAGATACGTTGGCAGACGTTAATCGTTCTGGATCGGCCTTTTCCGTTCTTGTTGCCTCTCTCGTCGAAGGCGCACGCCACTCGCGATACATTATGACTTCCTGAAGAGCGATTGAAGACTCTTGACACGTTGCACACGAGTTTTCCTCGTCAATATGCGCCCGAGTGAAAAAGAAGAAAAAGAAAACAGAGGAAGAAACGGAGAGAAATCGGTATTACAATTTCCGAGAGACGGAGGAGAACAGCTGTCCTTGACACTGAACATACCGAGGTATGCGCGGCCATTTCCGGTTGAACGAGATCCAACGCCACGTGGTCGTGGAGGTGTGAGAGCAGCTGTGACTTTTGAGGAAAAAACCGCCCAACTTCTCGACCCCGTGGCCGGCATCGTCATCAATACTTTTTGCACCGTGTGGCCGCGCAGCGGGAGAAACACCATCGACGATATCCTGACATTTACCAGCTCACCGCTTTTGTCCCTAGATTTACAGAGGCAGGGATCGTCTGTCTCCTCTCGAGACGCTTGCTGAAGCTCGAGCCTCTTTCCAACGCGGTATGCACGTACTTGCTCGGCTTCCCTATCGCTGCCGTTCGATATCATCATTGCGACTCCCTCGATACATCACTGATCTAAATTCCTAAGCTAATTACGAGAAGCTCTATCGCACGCGAACCTTCAAGTCGCACGCGACTTCTGGGAGAGGAGGAACGATCGATTGAATTAGTTTTGCTTTTCCTTTATAAAACATCGATTATATCGGTTGCGATTCGTGTTTGAAAATTTTCGTGTATTCTATTTGAACCAAGTTCGAGCACTTTAATTACAATCGATCCTATCAGTCTTCTCCGGAAAGATAGATACATTAATAGCAACGCGTTAAGGAACAAAAAATCGTAGAAAATGCGAGCAACTTCGGAAGGATCGGCAGAGGGGCGTTTTCGAAAAATATCGAGCCATCTGGGAAGAAAGAAAATCCGGATTCTGGATGTACTACTTTGTCAAGGTCCCGGAACAGAGCAAAGATCCCAGGGCAGACGGATCAAATTCCTACGGAGGAAGTGTTTGAACAGGACGCCTGTACAACCTTCTAGGTCCATTGCTAATAGCTGTGCACACTGGATTGAAAACAGCGACGTGCTCGCGTAATGTTCGCACACAGATACGCGAGGCCGTCACCGTCGTCGAGTATTAATGCGATAACTAACAATAACAAGGTTCAACCCTCTCTGGTGGGCCTTGCAACGCGGTATATACGCCGCGCCGCAAACTCGTGTCTATACGTGAGTCGATGTATTTTCGTGATTCCGCGATGCCTCCGGCTTCGAGGCTCCCTTTATAGATCGGACACGACGCACTGAGAACTTTGATCGTCGTGTTACACTGTGGCAAACCACCGATACAGTCGAGGCTGGATAATCCCTTTTCGAGTAGGGACCGAAGGGTACTTTACCTTCAGGCAGGTTTGCCCTCGTTCAACAATCCCTTCTCCGCGTTCTTTCTCGCCTTAGGACACCAGAAACACTGTTTCACCACGGGATTTTCCTTCTCATTAGAGTAATAGACCGAACACGGATTTCGTTATCTCACCGTACCGAAAGTATAATACCATTGTGCCGTTTCGTCGCTCCGATCGTTGCTGTCGGTTAAGTAACGAACGAGCACAGAGATTTACATCGTAAAATTCTTCCGACTTACGTTACGCTACTTCGAAATGTTCGAAGATTTGTAAAAAATTTCAAAATATTTCAATTTTTCCGTTCAAACTTGCATCGTTTCCAATAACAAGTTCCACGGATGATCGTACTCTAATTTATACTTGGAAATCATTGCTCGATATTAGCGTGATTAGTGTAACGTCACCCTCGACAATCCCTCTGATTGCGAGATACTCTTTCTCGCCCTAGGCCGAGAAATATGTTTCGCGAGATTTTTGTTCTTCTTGTTGCTATAAAACGAACGAAACGCGGTGTTTTATCTTTTCGACAGAAAATTTTCCAACCGCGGCTATCTAAAAATAAAATCTGCGAGCAAGAACCGCGAGGGAACAAGCTATCCTCGTGGTAATTTCAAATTTCCCGGAGGTTTATCGCAGCGAAACTTACTAACGATAGCAAGTGTCAAAGTTTCGCCAACAAGGACGAACAAAATCGCCGGGGATTTTTCGTAATAAATTTATTAATTCTTGGTTCCTTCGGTTCCGTGCTTCTACGGGAGGAAGAAAAAAAACTTTCATCCTTATCGTCCGGCGGAATCGTACGACGGCGGGAAACTTCTGATCCGCGCGTGCGTTCACGGAGCGAATTCCTGCGCAGGAAGGGATCTCGTGCACGCACGCTATCAGTCTTCAAGGAGAATTCTCTTTGACGGGACTTAAACGACGACCGGGAGAACCTTTGATCGCGTTACACTTTCGGCTAACCATCGTCGAACGATAAAGACGAAATAACAGTAGAAGGATAATCCCTCTTCTCTCACCGAGAGAAGAGATTCGGAGAGTCCCGGGAGTCCCGAAGTCTCACCTCGAGGCAGGCAGGTGCTGCACGAACGCGGAACACCCTTTTTCAGCATTCTTCTACGGAATACGAGGTCTCGTTGACACTGTTGACCCTCTGCCACATGGCGTTTCGCATATGGCGCACGTTCTGTTATTTTTATACAGTTCACGTTTGATGAAATTCAGCACGCTGCGAAGATGGGTATCACGATGACAGATTGGAGCCGCGAAAGATTACAGATGCGTTAAAAATACCGAAGATGTTGTTCGACGCGTGCACGATATAATATTTGCAATTCTTTGAAACAGACACTGTCAGATCGAAAATGAGAACCAGAAGAATATAAGAAGCTTAATGGAGCGAAGGAAACGTTGGATTACTTCGAAATATATTGTCTCCTGCTCCTCAACATCCCCAACATTCTTTTATTCCGTGATCTATTCAATGGTATGTGCGTAACGTCCAAAATGCATCCACTTAGAGATTAAAATAGACGATCCGTTTAGATTCGATGCAAATTCCATTACGTGTACCAACTACGATTTCCTGATGTATTCGCGTTGTTTCCTTACGTTGTTCGGTAACCGCAGAAGGATTAATATAGGCGATGAAGAGCGTAAAGTCAATCATGTGAAGTCTCGCGTAAAGTGCACTCCGTTCATGAAAATCGTGGCAGTTTAATCAGAAAACTGCACAGGGAACAGGACTCACGTAAGTACCCTCCATCGTTGGAATGTAGGGGCATTTAAGTAGATGGAGGGTATAGACCCCTGTCTACTCCATTTACTTTCAGCCCGAGGGACCTCCCCGATATATATCCCAATATTCCTGGTAACAATGATGAATCACTGCAGAGCACCTCTTGCGCAAGAAGTTGCACATCCACTATGCTTGTAACGTCTCTGCCCTCTCTCTCTCTCTCTCTCTCTCTCTCTCTATCTCTGCATCTCTTTTTTCCTATGTCTTTTAATGTGTCTCTCTCTCTCTCTTCCTTTCTCTTTCTATCTTCTCGATTCTGGTTTCATCTGTATCTTCTTCCTCTTTCTCCGGTCTCTTCATGATTCTCTCAAATACTCATGGACTTGCTTTAACCGTAATAATGCGTTCCAGCGTCCGGCGTGGTTACGTAAAGCCTGATGTAATAGTCGGATAAATAAGTGCATCCCATTCCCAACATTAATGCTTACTTTGAAAACTTTCGTGCATTTGCTTTCATAACGAAAAAGGGGACGACACCCGTTGAAAAATACAACAGACAATTTCGAGGGAATTGCGAGATTGCATTTCGAGATGCACTCCAGAACGATGTATCCGAGATACAAGATGTACTCGAGATGGATCTTCCAAGTATTCGTTCTACTCTAATGAATTTAATCAACAGTAAGTGATACATTAACCATTTATCACCAGGAACGAGAAACTAAAAACCACCTAAAATAATTCCTACGGATACTGCGCAACAATGCAGTAATAAAATACAATAATAGCCGAATAAAATAAAATTCGAAAAATATAGGGTTAAAATATTATTCAACTCATTTCGTTCAACAAATTGCCAAATGATTTCAACCTACTCGAATTTCCGTCTCGTAACAACACGTAATTAACACACGTTATATACGGATATCCGACGAGATAATTTATAGCGCAGCTAACTATGTACACATTTGGTATCAACGAAAATTGACGATCATCTATAACAGTCAGAGTGCAAAATAGCATCGAGTGTTTTAATCTATCTGCCTCGCCACATAAAACGCCGCGGGCATGTATAATACATGACAAATCGTCCTTCTCACGTTTGCCAACCAACGCAATCGCGTGCATGTAGCGTCAAGCAACAATCGTTATACATTTCTTGCACAAAACAGTTTTTTTTAAAACTGTTTTCTTCGGTGTTTCGTTAAATCTTTATCCAACAGTCGCTGACCAGCTCATTTCATAATGCGTACGCGAGAAGAACAGAGACGACGAATGAAAGAAGAACGCGATTATTTATTAGCACGATAAATCAGCAGCTGAAACGCGTTCACGGCGACCAATTAGCGTTGGATGTTAAGATCGTTGGGTCAGAACCCATGTAATAATGACGAATCAGTTCAGAGCCGGTCTGGTGGCACGGCTGACTGCCTCTTATTAATAAATTCGCTTCCCATGCGACGTCCTATGAATCATTCGATAGGCAACAGGGGAGATTCTATTAGACTGATTGGTTTATGCCTCTATGGTTCAACTCGTGCCTATTCGTCTTCGTTCTTAGGACCAGCAAACACATTTCTGCCTGGTTATTCCTCCTCTATATCGGAACCAGCCACGAATATCCAAGTAGACAGCCGGTATTTGCTTGACACCGTTTTATAGTCGTGCGTAGAAAAACGATATAACTCGCCTTTCTCTCTCTCTCTCTCTCTCTCTCTCTCTCTCTCTCTGTAGTATCGGCCAAAAGAAAAAAAGTGGAGACACTGAGACGCACTGTGCGAAACATTGATAAACGTAAGAACGTGTTTTCATGGGTTAATAAAAACCAGAAGATAAACGAGAAGATAAACTATCTTTTTTGAAATCGAACTCCTGCGAAAACAATATCGTACCTATCATTCAGTATTTTCGGCACTGAAATTTATAATTAAACGTTATTTAATAGATCTATTTTTGCGAAAGAAGAAATCTAAAAATTTGACGCTTTATTACCAAAATAATTGATTTCTTATCTTAATGAAGGTTTTTTTTTTTAAAAAAGAAAGACTAGAGTCAATAGCCAAAATTGGTATAAAAACCGTTATATAAATCCACAAAAAGATGCTTAAGTGTTGAATGATACCAGCCATCATTCGATCCCTCTTCGACCTACTTTGAAACTCGAGCACATTAATTCCAAAAACATTCACCATCGGGGAAGAAGAGAAGGGACTCCACAAGTCCGCTTTGTTTAACGTTCGTTGGCTAAAAATTTGTGATGTAAGTGTAGTCTATCTTACATTAAATCATACTCCATTTTGGATGGGATTAACTCCCCTAATTTATTGACTTCGTTTCTAACTGTGGGGAGCCTGAAATCCCCATGACTCGAAGGTAACATTGTTTTGCAGGGGCAAAACTCCTATAGGGATATGCTAAATCATCGTGCGGTATTACAATCTCAAGTAATATATACGTACCGCATGTTTATAATCATCGCTGACAAGATACTTTATGCATATTCGTCACGGAGAGAGTAATTGATGAATTGCTCTCTCGATGAGAGATAATTGGGAATACATATCTTACAACACGTTTCACAGATGAACAACATTACATCGAATATCTATACCACGATATATTAAAGTAAACATGTAAAAATGTACATGACTTACGTACAACATGCATGTGACTTACGTACAACATTCTCTCACAAAGCAGCGTCAAGGTTAAAGATTCCTTTGTTCAAACTACGACACTGGGATGCACGAAGTTCCATCGTTTATTGCGTCTTTTTCTCAAAATTTATCTGTCGAAAATTAATTATTTATGAACAATGAGAATTTTCTTAATAAAGAACAGAATTTATCATACGATCAATACGATTTGCACGTATTTTCAATAATATTGATTATAGTTTGTTACAAATATAGGTTACGATTTGAAATTATGATTTAGCCATAAAACGAATTCGAAATTACATTTTAGAATAGGTACATGTATAAATTTTTAAACGATAATGTAATCTAAAATCTAATTCACTTACGTATAACGAAGGAAGTAAACGTTTTTTCTTCGATTAACTTCGATTAACATTCTCTTATTAACACAAAAACATATAATTGAAATGAAGAGTTAAAAGAGTTCACGCAAGCAAAAGCACAAGTATAACCGCGACTGATTCGTGTGACCATAGTTCAAGGTGCTGCCACCTGTTGGGGAAATGCTGCAAGTATAAAAGCTAGAATTTATATCCGTAAATAGCAGTAAAACTAAGTTTGAAATTGTCTACTGTGACATGTAAATTTCGAAATTGATAATGCGTAAATTCTAATTCTAAATGTTAATTTTAATTCACTTACATCTAACAAGCAAACAGATGTTTCTTTTCTGATTAATTACTCAATTTATTAACAAAAATATGATTAAAATGAAAACGAGAAAGCATACACAGGCGAGCACATGCGTACATTTCCGACTAATTAAGACTATATCGCCACCTACTAGAAAAACGTTAAATCTCTGCACCCTCTATTTCTTTCAAATTTTAGCGGGACAAGTTATTAAAGCTAATAAATTATTCTGTGTTAATAAGAGTAAAAAACAAATAAGAAAATCTATAACTTATTACAAATGTGCACATGCTTCTAAGTCTGTATTATAGTTATATACTTATTTAGAAAATTATTAAATTAATAATAGAAACTCGTAAAACTAGAAAAGTAACACCTCAAAAGTGTATATTAATAAAAATACTTCTCATTTGTGTATGTAGAAATTTGGAAAAGGCATATTATATCGACATATTATATTTTAAAGTGTAATTTTATTCGTATGCGAACAAAAATGATCCATTGAGATATGTCGCTGGCATCATTTGGAGTATAATATACACGTACATTTATATAATTCCACTGTCGTCCATTACACGATATAAAAACTGTTATTACACCACTGCAATAAATAGAATCGAGTTTTTATCTCTCATCATTGAATTTCGAAGCAAGCACGCCCTTATATACAAAATATTTTTCATATTATTAATATTAAATATATTTGAAGAGACATGAGTATGAAAATTTCAAGTAAAATCATTTATGAAATATTTTTTAAAATATGTATATACTTGAAATTTGTTCATTCTCGATAATTTTAAGTCCCTGCGAAAGGAGTTTAGTTGTCCATGTAAAAATTTCATGACAATCCCTTTACACACTGACACAACTAGCTACGAGTTTTACATCATTATCGATGTGCACGTTTCACAAAATAAATACCGAGTTCGATTTTTTACAAAATATATATTAGGATATCGCACTTAAGGTAAATGTACATGATAAAACGCGTAAAAAATATACAATGAGTTCCTCTATCGAGAGGCACTAACGACAAGGAACACAGAAGTGTCGCATATAGATCATACGTAACTGTTCGTCCATTCATATCCAATTTCGCACTCAGAAAATTCTGCTTTTTTTTTATCATATCACTTGTTAGGCATTTTAATCTTAATTTCTTTTAGACAATGAAATTAAGGGCATAAGATACGTGTAGGTATAACGATAACGATACTTTTCAATACAGATACGATCACATATGTCCAGTTCCAATATATCAACATTTGTCTACTAATCAAATTTAATTACAATATCAGATATATGAGATTTCTTCTGTAAATATTCGACAAAATGATCGTTTGTTTCGTTGAACCATTTTTTTTAATACTGATAAATTACAGTAAAGTTGTACACATTTAAAATGATACTTAACAAGTTAGTGTTTCTTTACTTTTGACATTATTAAGATAATAAATATAATATGTGAAATATTAAAGATATGATTTTTCATAAAAGTTTTTTAATATTTACATAACATTTATAGATACACCCACATGTATCTCAATATATTTCATAAAGCTTACAACACATTTACATACACCCAGTTTTTGTATTTAAGCTAATTTAATTAATTGGTCCTATAATTATAACTAGATTATAGGACGTGTAATTAAGAAGGCGTGAAGTAACAAGATTTCCTAAAGAAAATATATTTCAATAGCCACCTAAAACTATCGTGATAATTGGAAAAAAAAGAAGAAACATGACAGTACAACATGTACATAGAGAATAATTCTTTTGTTTTCTATTAGTACAACCATTAAGCGGTTAGCACGTCATTATATACTTGTAGAAATGGAAACACACATTTATGCATTGTATTGCACGTTAATTTATAAGAAAAAGAGAGAAAATCGTAAAAGATTAAGAATACATTAATACGAACATATTTTATACATGTACTCAATGTATTATAAATTTATCACTGATTTAATAAATCAAAATAATCGAATAATTATAACATTGATGACATTAAAGGAACAAAAATTTGAGTGAAGCAGATCTTAAGTCAATAATTTTCAGGAAAAAGTAATTAAACATAATTATGTATCTTTCGTGTATTTTAAAAGGACTATCTTTTTTTATCGATGAGCTTCATAAATAGAATTTATCGATTGTTAGACGTAAATGTGCAGGTGTGTTCCACTACATATACAAAAAGCAAATTACTGTAATATAATTATACTCATTTTCGTACAGTTTCATATTATTTTGTTATTCCCCAACCTGTGCTTATATTTATAATTGTATTTAATAATGTAAATATCTATTAGCGAACGCTAAACCGTTGAGTAATCAATTAATCTGAATAGTGGATGGAATAAGAGTATTGTCAATTAAAAATTAGAATATCACTGGTTTCTAAGAGATTTCGTATTTATATTTCATTTTCCACTATTCTTTGTATTCTGAGTTGTTCATTGAAATTTTCTTTTATAAAAAAAGATGAAAAAAAGCCGAAATCTATTCAGATAATATAATTTTATAATGTTTTATATCATCATCAGCTACCATATATTTCGCAATTATATCATCACTATATTATCATTAGTTGTCATATATTTTGGATGTTATTACATAGTTTCAGATAGTTGTATAATGTTCATGATCTATCTAAAGCGTTAAGCCATGCTATAAGCAAAGTTATTGCAATGTGCTTGTATTTGGAAATATCTATGTAATGAAATATAATCATTTGTTTAACACTAACATTAGCTATATAATATTCCGCATACTATTTTCAGTATACTATTAGTATTAGGATTCAAACAAAAAGTATAACACGAATAAAAAAATTATTTTATAAACAAAACATTACACAACAAGCACATACAATAAGCTTACAATAGCTAAGTTGTAAAAAAATGTTTTTGAAATTCATTTATGATGAAGCTTAATAATTAGAAAAATTATAAACTTTTAAGTTTGAATATATTCCTCTTACCATAAAGGTCACTTAAAATTTTGTATTATATAAGACTATGGCAAATAATATATTTACTAAAATAAATGAATATTAATTATTATTTAAGTCAACATTAATATTGCAACATTCTATTTACCATAGTTTTTTGCGTATAGTAAAACTTAATTTTTGCTTCATCGTTCATTTTTACACTTAATAAATAAATAACATAATAAATAAAAATAAAACAATCCATATAATTACAATAATAAACAAAACAAAATTTTATGAATAAAATAATTCTAAATAGATATTATAGATCGTTATGATTAATTCTTGAAATATTATCCTTAAATAGATAAAATCTGTGATATAATTTTATACCTGATATTATTTATATTCAGAGATTGCTCAATCCATCATATAGTTTATAACATCCCTAAAGTTAATCTTCATTCATTACTATGTCAAATTCATTACTTATAATGAGTTAATTTGCTATTATTATGAAAGTATAGTGAAATTGAATCTCTTGATTCATATATGATGGACAATTGTCTTATATTGAGTATCATAAAGATTAGAAAATGTATTGATATAATATTGTATATTAAATCATATATCTGAAAAAAATATCTTAATTATTTATTTACACTTCAACAGTTGTATTTGCACCAGTCAGTTTTTGAATCCAAGATCGATTGAAATTAACTGTATGTTTTTTTAAATATATATATATATATATATATATATATATATATATATATATATATTATGTGGCACATAATTTTATTATTTATGTTATATTTATTAATGCATTTATTATGAATATAATAAGCATTCAGGCATTTTCAAACAATATTTTGCTTATTTATAATATATGAGTATGCAATATTTTGCTTGATCATGAGAAGTATATCAGAGTATTTTCTAAGATATATATTGCAATTGAGATCTAGTATCTGACAGATACTTCAAAATATTCAAATTATAGTGCAATGATATACATCATAGCTAGGTCTGCCATTTGTTCGGATTTCCCCGGATTTATCCGATTTTTAGGTATTGCATTCATATCAGACGCATTAGAAACAGTCTAGACCCAAACGCAGTGCAGTCTGAATGAGTGCAATCCTGTGCATCACATATTCATGTAACGTGCAATATTAAAATTCTAATATTTAAAGCACAAAAAATGCTCGAAAGTATCCGAATTTCAGGAGCAAATGTTCGGGTTTTTAATGCTCTTTGTCCTATATTGTGATTTTATAAATGACATCCCTAATCATAGCATACTTTCATATATATATATATCACTATTTATAAATAATACGTAATAATGGAAATAGATATATGAATTTCGTTCTCTAATAAAATAAAAACATTGCAAATATAAAAAATAAGTTAAGCTCAGACGTTAATAATTTTGTTTTTTTTAAATTTCATAAAAGTACCTTAGAAATTATATATATTAATTCTTCTTTTGAAATATAAAATATATATGTATATTTATCAAATTTATGTCCAATTTGGTTAACATTTCATTTTTTTCTTTCTTTTCATTCATAGCAGAATACATTCATATGTTTTGTTTATTACACAATTAACTTATTAAAATATGTTTATAATTTTATAGGAAGCTCTTGCTTTCTTTATGTTTTAAATGGTACATTATTCAGTATTATAATTCATGTAGTAAAATTTAATATAAAATCATCTTGAAATCAAATGATTCTTATTGTAAATAAATCTTTTCGAAAAAATATCCAATGTTTATTTAGAAAAGTAAAATGAATTATGTTCTGAAATTATATAAAATTTATGCAAATTTCATTATATATTTTTTAATTTATATAAATAATATTTAAATTTCCAGCATAGAAAATATATTTTACTGATCACACTAACAAAAATAATATTTGAGATTCATCTTTTTTTTGTAAATATGACTATATTCTTTCTATATTCTTCATTATAATTCACAAAATTACAATGAAGAAAATTGGACTAACATTTGTTGGAACGTTGTTGTTCCAACAGTAGTAGACATTTGACTAATACTGTTGAATAGAGCTTCTGCCTGTAAAGTTTCTGGCAATTTAGTAAGAAATTGTGCTCCATGTACAAAATCCATCTTTAATAATTCTTCTTGATACAGGTGCAACACACCAAGTGCTGTTCTAAAGAGGAACTCATCCCCATCCCTAAGAAAAACATCCCAAATTCTACATGCAACATCCAGAGGCATTGCCTTAGCGTATATAGTATATAACCAATCTAACAAATATAAATCTGGGCTAAGACCAGCCACTGTAAAATGGGAAAAAATTTTTGGTAACTTATGTGCAAGTGCACTAGAATATACCTTGTAATAAATATCCATTTGTTTCTGATTTAATGTAAAAGCAGCTCTGTGACAAGGATGATTCAATAAATTAGCAAAGCAGGTAAAGGCATCTGGAGGTTCCATATTTAATGATAATACTGCACCCACAAAACTCATACCTTGTACGTAACCTACATCAGGTCTATAAACTGCATAGGCTGCTAAAATACCTTGAAGACTATTAGATAATGGTCCATTTTCTTGAAAGACACATAAAGTAGGAAAAGTACGAGATACATCTAATTTGATTGCAGTTAATGTTTCACTTATAGGACTTGATATTGCTCTATCCAAACATATATTGTAAAGATGTGTTGTTATATTCAAGTTATTTGGAATTGCTAATTTCCACACTTTGCCACGGACACTGGGTGGAAGACCACGCCACCATAATTCACGTACTCTTTTTGTATTTTTAACACTTTCAAATTTAGGAAGAATGTGTACGTTCCAAGTATGAGAATCTTCTGCTAATCTTTCTTCTTCTTTAAGTTGCAATTCTCTTTGCTGTTTACGTTCCTTTTCTTCTTTTAATTCTCTTTTCCTTGCTGCTTCTAAAATAGCACTATACTGTTTGCGATGACGTTCTTCTTCAACTGCATTCTTAGCTGGCAGATTAGCTGGTCTTGGCTGTTGAATTAAAGCTAAACTTCCTCCTACCTTATCTGCATTTCTTGATGGACTGCTTGCAGGTGTGGATTGTTGAGAATCTTTGTTTTTCCATGAAAATACGTTCTTTGAAAAAATTGTATTCAGTCCCCAACGCTTAGATTTCTCAGTCCTTTCTGTAACTTGTTGATCATCACAACCCAGAAAACTTCCAGAAGGAGAGACTTCACTAAGGGAAGACACTGTACTGCTACAAGAACGTGGTAGACTATTCCTAGGACTACTGTTTGCACTACCACCTTCCAGTCTTGTATATTTATCCTCATCAACCTTGAAATTATCATTTAAAGATTCTTCTTTATAATCGCATGGAGAATCTAAATACTGAGATTTAGAATCCAATTGTAATTCGTTGGATTCCTCTAAAGAATATATTTGCTTTGTAGTGGGATTATAAGCTAGAGACATACTTTCCAATGCATGATTTAAACTAGTCCCAGCAACCCCTACAGAAACTACATTACCAGCATCGTACCATTTATTCTCTCGAATATGGACACATAATGCCTTAGTTTTTACAGTAGGCATAGAAGATACATCACATGCCAAAGCTTCGTTAATATTCACACTGTTGCAGGATATAGAACTTCCATTCAATGACACCAGCTGCTGTTTACCAATTTTTGGAACAATGTTATTTGCAATGTAACAGTTAGAATCTCGTCCAGCAACTTTCAGTACTTGATAATTGTTAGACATATTTCCATAACGAGACACAATACATGGAGATACATTTTGTGATGAGATAGAATGATGATTATTCCCATTCAAATGATTAGATACAGGACTCTTCATGATTGATGCCTGTTTTCTGACCTTATCGATGTATTGAATGTTTTCCCAATCGGAGCGAGCCAATAAAAATTTTCATATACAATATCTGTAGTTCTGTATGTATGCATATTTTTTTCATTACTTTTTAATAACGTTATATATACACATCGTTGATATTCGCAAGCATATCGGTGTTGCGATGAAATAACACCCACATATAAAATCTACTTCTTTTGACATAGTTCTTACATTATAGGAGTTTCTGTTAATAAGTGATGATCTTTACTCTGTCATAAAATGTAAATTTGCACATTTACGTATTTTTAACAAACGAATTTTTCGTAATGTGAAGAAACGCCTTTAATCTTCATACTCTTTCGGTTGAATTCAATAGATTACAAGGGATTATAAAAGGGTAGATTTAATTTTTACACAAAGCCACGTAACAGACGTAGTGTGTCTAAAGTCTACTATTGATGAATATTTAACATAATTATACTGTGATGCTGTGCTCAAAACTTAACACTGACTTTAAATCGACAAATATATATACATTCAATACTACACGAAACAGACTGTATATTTCTTTGATCTGTGTACACGGTAAACTAATATTTTATATTGTACATGTATAATGTTCTAGTTTGAAGAAAAATATTCTAATTTTTTGATATAATAAAGTATGAAGAAAATTTTTCTCGTGAGTGGTTACTGATCTTTACCACTACGACAGTGCGAAATCACGTGATTGCCTTATCATTTCCCATTGTTAAATTGATAATATACACATATCAATAATTTTTTTATTTTTACACATAAATGTGTAAATATTTGTATATTATATTATTATCAATATATACTTTCATCATTTTATATAATATCAAAAAAAGGGCACTTTAAATTTTAAAGCTTAATATTAATAAACGTACAATAATATAGAACATACAATAATAACTCAATTCTACTAAATAAGGTTTCATTTGCTGTTAAACGCAATTAAAGTTTATTTTACGTAATTAGATCTAGACATAAAGTAACGAAGATCAAACCAAAATAGAACATTATATACGACTTCTGTAGTTGAAAATAACACTTGATCCTAAAACGAAAATCCCTAGAACGTTTGTGTCAAAACAGCTGATTACAGTAACTCATGAAAACCAAAATTCATATTGAAAAGCTGTTGAAAAGTAGGTTAAAAAAGGTCAAATATCAATTTCGTTATTGTCAAATTTCAATAAAAGATTGTGATTATTTCAGTGATATACAATTGTCAAGTGTGAATTTTTCAACATAACAGATGTTTATTGTAAGAAATGTCACAAATTGATATTCAGGACTTATTTGATAAAAGCAGGTAAAGTAATTATTTGTAAACAATAAATTTATAACGCATTGTAAATAATTTTTTAGGTAGCAAGTATAATTTAATTTTTCATAACGATATTGATATTAATATATGCTTTTCTTTTTGTTGTCATTAATGTACAAATCTTTTGTTATTAACATATGGATTTATATAAATATATGAAATATTATTTAGATAATATTTTATAACTAAAATATGAAACCTACAATTTCTACGTAATATTGACATTAAGTTGTAATATATTTGAAGAACTCTTTATATATAATAGCAAGTGTTGCATAAGAATAATAAAAAATATATTTTTATTATATATATTTTGTTATATATATTTGATTTATAATAACATAGATATAAAAAATTAATGATAATTAATGTAAAGAAAACAATTGTTAATTAAAATATTTTATATTTTAAATATTAACATAAATAATTAATTCAGTGTTGGTATTAATAATTAATTTTAAATTAAATATATTATTTAGGTTTCCCAGTGGTTGGCGTCTTGCACCTATATTTTTATATACCCCATTGGGTCTTGTACTTGCACTGTTACGATTGTTGATTGCTCTACAACTTTGGCTTATTGCAATATTATTACCTGATTGTAACACTCTTCGGAAATTTTTACATCATGGATTTAGTTTTGTTTTTGGTATACTGGCCAAGATATCTGAAGGTGAAGTCAGAGACAAGCAATCAAGAATTATAATTAGTAATAGTGTCTCTGTATTGGATCATTTTGCTTTGTATAAAGCTACACAAGCACTAAGTCCTACTATGAGGGAAGTACCTACTGCCATGAGCAATGCATTAGGATTACAAGTGATGAATATGAGTAACAAAGAAACTCTAATTGCCAGTATGAAACAATTTCTTTCTACAACAAATTGTAATCTTGCAATACAACCTGAATTTGGCATAACCAATAGTCGTGTAGCCTTGTTAAAGTTCAATTCTTGGCCATTTGCCATAGAAGCATCTGTTCAACCAGTTACAATTAAAGCATGGAGGCCAGAATTTATACCCATTCATCTTACCTCATTGGCATCTAGACGATGGATAGATGTTTTTTGGTTCATGTTTGTCCCTTATACAGTCTTCACAATTAAGTACCTGAAAATCAAACAAAATCCAGATTGTGAAGCATTAGTACGGGAAATAGAAAAGGACATAGCAACTAGTCTTGGACTTCAAACAAGTTCTCATACTGTATTAGATAAAAAAGAATTTGAAAAACGCTATATTATGGAAAGAACGCAAAATAGAAGATTTGATAGGAATTCTCCAACTTCGCAAGTTATTCATAATATTGAAATACAGAGGATGGTTCGACAAGTCAGTGAAGTGCTTCCATTAGTCCCTCATAATGTGATTTTAAGAGATCTTTGTATGTTAAACAAATAACTACTATTAATTTTCACACATATTTATTACTTTCTCTTCTTCTTTAAATTTCTAATTTATTATATTTATTTCAGTAAAAACACGCAATGTTGACATAACAATTGCCAATATATTGGATGGCATAGTTACTTATACTCCAGATTCATCTCAAACTGTTACACGATCAGCATCATTAAATCAATTACAAAAAAGTACAGTTAAGGACAACAGTAATATAGGATCTTCTTCCTTTCAGGAAAGAAAAATTAAAATGATAAGGGAAGCTAGGGAAAGGTATATTCAAAAACATGGACTTAAAAATTGCTGACATTCTCATCACAGTTTTATTCCGGTTATTGTATCTTTATTAATTACAAATATCTAACGTTTTACCGTATGTGTATTTACTATTACATATTGTGAATACAACTTTATTTCAAAAATACGATTGTATATTTTTATAATTTCTTATCCTTTTACATAAATATTATATTATTATTACAGAAAATATATTTTGGAAGACAGTTCTCAGTCAGTTTATGTTTTTCAAATTGCAAATAAAATGAAAATTTCTATATTAGTTATATATAAAAATAATCATTATTTTTATTAATAAATCTTTTATTCTAATTGTATGGAACAAAAATTAATAAAATATAAAAGAAAATATATAAAAAAGCACTATATTTATATTTCACTACTTATTCGTAATATATTCGTACACTTATAAACTATTGGAAGACGTTCAATTTCATAAATAGTACATTAATCCTAAACTATCATCTTATGATAGATTGATAAAGGATATTTAAAATATCGACCTATTTTTACTGAAAAATATATTATTAACTGAGCATTTTTTAACTTAAATAAAGTTAATTTCATTAAAGTAAATATTATTAAAATCAAATGATAAACAAATTCAATGATTAAATTAATACTTTTTAAGATCTGCTTTTAATATTATTATACTAAAAAATTCAAATAAATTGCTTAATAAAATATTCAATAATATTTAAGATTTCCAAGACATACATATTTTATCTCAAGAAAATCCTCAACACCATGTCTAGAACCCTCTCTTCCTAAACCTGATTCTTTTACACCTCCAAAAGCAGCTTCTGCAGTAGAGATTATCCCTTCATTTACACCAACCATTCCAACTTCTAACTGTTTTGCTACCCTAAATATTTGCGATATATCTTGAGAGTAAAAATATCCAGCTAATCCAACAGGTGTGTTATTAGAATTTTCTATAACTTCATTTTCAGTTTCAAATTTATGAATAACAGCTATTGGACCAAAAATTTCCTTGTTATATATTTGCATTTCTTTAGTAACATCAGTTATAAGTGTGGGAGCATAAAATAATGGCCCTAATTCAGGCAATGATGTACCACCACAATGCACTTTTGCTCCTTTTTCTACAGCATCAGTAATTAATGCATGTATCATATTTAACTGACTTTCTTTAATGAGAGGTCCATGTGTAACCTCTTTCTTACTACCATCACCCATTTTAATATCACTTTGAATTTTTGATAAAAACATTTCTATAAATTGATCAAATTTACTACTATGTACAAAGAATCTATTTGCAGAAACACATGTCTGACCACAATTACGAAATTTACTTAACATAGCACCTTGTACAGCTATATCTAAATTTGCAGAATCAAAAACAATAAATGATGCATTACCTCCTAATTCAAGACAAAGTCGCTTTATAGTTGAAGCACTTTGTTTATACAAAATTTTCCCCACAGCTGTTGAACCAGTGAATGATAAAACTTTTACATTAAGATTTTCACATAATTCCCTGCCAACATTAGGAGAATTCTTTAAACTTGTTGTAATTACATTTACGGTTCCATGAGGGAAACCTGCTTTTTCTGCGAGATCAGCTAATGCCAGAGCAGTAAGAGGTGTTTCTTCTGATGGTTTAATTACACATGTACACCCAGCAGCCAAAGCTGCAGCTGCTTTACGTGTTATCATAGCATGTGGAAAATTCCATGGTGTAATTAAAGCAGCAACACCTATAGGTTCTTTATATAGTAGAAGTTTTCTATTAGATATTGGTGTTTGCAATATTGTTCCTTCAATTCTTCTAGCTTCTTCCGAAAACCATTCAACAAATGAATTTCCATATTTGATCTCAGCTTTGGATTCTGCAATAGATTTTCCATTTTCTTTAGTTAAAATTTCTGCTAATTCTTCTGTGTGTTCTACCATTAAATTATACCAATTTCTAAGTAAATCACTTCGTTCCTTTGCTGTTGTTTTACTAAATGATTTGAAAGCTTCAGATGCTGCATTAATTGCTAATCTTGTGTCTTTTACATCCATGTCAGGTACATTTTTAATAACAGATTGATTAACTGGATTATAAATAGGAAATGTCTCATTTTTTTCCCCTCCTATCCACTTTCCATTGATATATGCTTGATCTTTTAAAAGATGCAGTGATCGATTTAATAAAGGAGTATAATATGAAATATTTCTTTGTAACATGTGCATATTAAGGAAAGTTGGATACATAATCTGAAACCAATTAATGCATGAAAGGTTATGAAATTATAAAATACATTAAATTCATATTATTTTTTAATAAAACCATGATTTTAATTATGGAAAATCTAGAATAGAAAAACTGATTGTAAAAATTGTTGGTTGTAAAAATCATTCTTAAACGTTATGATTGAATTAACATTGAACAAAATTATATAGTGATGTTATTCAATGATGATGTTCAATTATTCATAATTTACATATAAATATGTTAGTGTGGAAACTGTCAAACTGACACTTACCTTCGAATAAAAGAACATCAAAAGAAAGGCAACTTATGTGTTTAATGCAATGTCTTATTGCAAACGGTTATTTTCAAGTAGTGTTATAAATTTGTCTTAGCTTTATCGCAATCGACCTTATATAACTTATCACTACTTTACTGTGATTAAACCTATACATGTATTCCAGCTTATTCTTTGACTTTGTGGTAGTATGTGTAGCCGGCGCGCCGGCGTCTTTAGATCAATAAAAATATTATCTGATTTAAATGTTTATTACAATTTCATATTTGATAAAACAGAAAGTATACAAGAATTTGCGTTATGAGTACAAATACAAAGAGAACTATTTACGTGGGTAGGTAGACATTCGTTCTTATTATATTTAAGTATACATAATCATAACATAATCACAATATAACCTATTTTTAATATAATCTATATAGTACTTTTGATACTATTTTCGAATTTTAGGAGGCTTAGCCGAAGAAGTTGATGAAAAAGTACTGCATGCAGCATTTATACCCTTTGGAGAAATTGTTGATGTGCAAATACCATTAGATTATGAATCAGAAAAACATAGAGGATTTGCTTTCATTGAATTTGAAAGTGCAGAAGATGCAGCAGCAGCAATTGATAATATGGTATATATATATACATATATATTAATTAACAAAAATAATATATATTACATCTATTATAGTTTCTATTATACCCATTATAATAGAATACATTAGTAAATTAATTTCATTTATCTAATCATTATAATATCAATCGTTTTAAAATCATTTAATCCACAAATTTATCAAACTTTATCTTGGATAAATAGAATGATTCTGAACTGTTTGGACGAACAATCAGAGTAAATATTGCAAAACCACAAAAAATAAAAGAAGGTTCATCAAAACCTGTTTGGGCTGATGATATGTGGCTACAAGAGCATGCAGGTGAAACACTTAAAAATGATGATAATTCAAAATCAGGTGATACAGTACAACCGAAAAAAGGAAAACAAAATCCTCAAGTATATTTTGATATCAGTATTGGAAAACAAGAAGTGGGTAGAATTATTATGATGCTGAGAGCTGATATTGTACCAAAAACTGCTGAAAATTTCCGTGCTCTTTGCACTCATGAAAAAGGATATGGTTATCAAGGAAGTACTTTTCATAGAATTATTCCAGAATTTGTATCCTTTATTTATTACAAAATCAGAATCTCTTTTCTATATCTTTTATATAGCAAGTAACATTAAATAAATACTTACATGTACAAATATAGATGTGTCAAGGAGGAGATTTCACAAATCATAATGGAACTGGAGGAAAGTCAATTTATGGAAATAAATTTGATGATGAGAACTTTGAGTTGAAACATACAGGACCAGGCACATTGTCAATGGCAAATTCTGGACCAAATACAAATGGATCGCAATTTTTCATATGTACAGCACGTACAGATTGGTTGGATGGAAAACATGTAGTATTTGGACATGTTCTTAGTGGTTTAGATGTTTTAAAAAAAATGGAAAAATGTGGTGCAAAATCAGGCACTCCTACTCAAAAAGTTGTTATAACTGCTTGTGGAGAATTGACTTAAATAAATCTTGTTTAATAATTTATAACATTTGCAAATTTTATATCAATTAAACTTAATAAATAAATTTATTAAAAAAGGATTTAAAACACTATATCCCTAATGTTTATTTATTTAGAGATCTTCAAAATAGTGTACAATAATCTAATTTAAATGCTATAAAATTTATAAAATTTTCAATCATGAATTTTAAGAAGCTTTTTGAAGAAGTCATGTGATTTGCTATACTTTATATTTTTTTCTTGATTTTTTTTTATCTTAATTACACTGAGGTTAGCATATTTTGCGTATATATTTTGTGTCTGTTCGTAATAAAAATATGCACTGTCATTATCAATTGTAAACTTTGTACAGTAATCGCAACCATATTGATAGATAAAAAAACAAAGTACATACTATTAACAAAATATATATACAAGTTTTTCGCAAAATTTGTCATTATGTTAAGTTCTTCAATAAATAAAACCATGCAACAAGTAGCACGCAGTTTATCGACAATAAAATGCAAACGATTGGAAGGAAAAGTAGCAATTGTTACGGCATCTACAGAAGGGTACAATATTTTCATTTATCGATATTTATACGATATTTTTAAATAATAAATTATATATCCCAATTTTTTACATTAGCCGATGTGAATATAAAGAATGTATATAACTTTACATTTATTATTATGTACGAAATATATAAAACTAGTTTTATTTATTAATTGTTTTTACTCATTAAAAACAAACAAATTTTATCTGGAACAAACCTAATAAAATGTAATTTATTATAGTATTGGTTTTGGAATAGCAAAACGTTTAGCTGAAGAAGGTGCTAAAGTCATGATTAGCAGCCGTAAAGAAACAAATGTAAAAAGGGCTGTAGAACAACTTAAATCTGAAGGTTTAAATGTTTGTGGTACTATATGTCATGTTGGAAAAAGTGAAGATAGAAAGAATCTTTTTGAAAAAGTAAATTTATTATTTGTTTATAAATGTTGACATCTTAAAACATACATGAAAGTATAATTTATTAATTTGTTATTTATTATTTTATTTTAAAGAGAGTATAATTTATTAATTTATTATTTATTTTATTTTAGACTAAACAAGAATTTGGTGGCTTAGACATTCTTGTATCAAATGCTGGTATAAATCCAGAAGCAACTACATTTTTTGAAACGTCAGAAAAAGTATGGGATCAGATTTTTAATATTAATGTTAAAAGTGCATTTCTTTTAATACAAGAATCTTTACCACTTTTAAGAGAGAGTAAATCTCCATCAATAATTATTATATCTTCAATAGCAGGATATACGTCATTTCCTGTAAGTTATTTTATTTAAAATATGTATTTTATTTTATGTAATAGATAATATGTTTGTACAATTCATATGAAAACTAATATTGCAGCTCATAGGTGCATATTGTGTTAGTAAAACAGCATTATTAGGATTAAATCAAGTAGCTGCTGCTACTCTTGCACCTGAAGGAATTCGTGTTAATTGCATTGCACCTGGTATTATAAAAACTAAACTTTCACAAATGGTAATGTATTTTTATATTTTTTTGTTATTATCTTACTATATCATTAATAATATATAATAACATTTTAAATAGCTTTATGAAGGTGAATTGAGAGATGAAATGTTATCAAAAATACCAATGCAAAGATTTGGTGTACTAGATGACATAGCAAAAGTTGCTGCATTTTTAGCAAGTGACGATGCTTCATATATAACTGGTGAAACTATTGTTGCTACTGGTGGAATGCGAAGTAGACTTTAAATATTGCTTATGAAACGACTTTTATAAATGAACGACTTTAAAATTTTTATTTTATGCATTTTGGTAGTTTTCTGGTAATTGTTTCTTTGTTAACTTAATTTGTAATTTTTTTTGTCATTGCTGAAATAATTACATATATGTTATATCTTTAAAAAAGAATAAATATATATATATATATATATTGTTGTAATATGATTTAACAATTTATTTTCCAAAATAGATTAGTTTTAGGGTATATTCACAATGTATAAACAAAACTCGATTTTTTTAAATATTTTATATTTATTCACTTTGCGTTAATAAATAACAATTATGTCATAAGAAGAAGATTATGTCAAATTTATTCATTTTAAATTATAATTTTGCTAATTTTAATATTTATTTGCTATTATATGTATAATCAGAATTTTACTTACATATATATCACATCAAATGATAATGATAGCTAAAGGTAATGGCAGATGAAAGTATGGTTCAGAACGCAGTACAGCCAAAAGAAAATCACGAAAGTGATGAAAATGGATGGGAAAATGAAGAAGAGGAGGCAACTTGCAATGACGCTGGTAAATAATAATTATTAATATAAAAATATACAAGATAAAAAAAATGCTGCCTCGATTTATCAAATATTTTATATGCATAATTTCATATATTTTTAATAAAATTCTACATGCAAAACATACGTATTCTATGTATTTTGCACGCAAAATGTACTTATTCTAATTTCTGAATTTTAGAATTCGAAGCTATAAATGCCCAACTAGATCAGCTTAATTCGGTTTTGGATAACCTCGAACAAAAAAACGATGATATTCGTGCAGAATTGATTCAGCTATTACAATCAAATCGAGAAGCAAGGAAACAATTTCAAGAATTCCAAGATTCCGTAAAATCGGATTTATAATATTTTATTTGAAGAAGGTATATAATTTATGCTTTGATAATATATATTTATAATATATTTATAATATATATTTATAATATATATTATAGATATATATTTATAATATATATATCTATTAATAATTTAAAGTATTAAATAATTTTGTGCAATGTTTTGCATTACAATTAAGTTATTTTTTTATTATTTCAGATAATTATATATTGTAAATATATTGAATAATAAAACAGTATAACATTACATTTGTACTGTTTTACAATATAATGCGACATCATTTGAATATTTGAAAATGAGGAACATTCCTATTAAAATTCGAATAATGTATAAAAAGCATTCTTGTGTTTTTATAAAAAGATAATTCAGGTATAAGAAACGTACATATACACAAATATTATTCATGTATATATGAATATAATTCTAGCTTTATTATATATTTATTGTATTATTATCTAAATTGTTGACTGAAAATATTAAAAGCTCTTTAAAAATTTCTGAATCAAAATCTTGAATTAGGAGTACATTAGGTTCATTTGACAATAAATGATCAAGTACAACTTGACCTCGTGTTCTATTGCCATTTAATTCAACATCAGCATGATATGATACTACATTTTGAGCAATCTCTGGCCTTAATAATATTCCAGCTAAAATTGCATCACACATAATATAAGTAGGAAATTGTTTTTTTCTTTTCTTCTGACATGCATATTCAATATCATTCATAAGCTGAATACAAGGTTTATCCATTTGACCTAATATGTCTCTTCGCCATTCCTGAAAAGTATTAAATTATGTTTAAAAAATATTAAATTGTGTTAAAAATTTATCATATCATGATTACACCAATATTTAAATTAATATACAAACATGTGAAATACGGGACTTTAAACATGTTTCCCATGGTAATAACCACAATCGTTTTTTATTATTATTTAATACTATATGTACACTTTCAGGATCCATGTAAAAATTAAATTCTGCTTGAGATGTAATATTTCCTTGTGCTAATGTAAATAATGAAGATGAATAAAAATATGAAAAAAATGATTAATAAGAGGAAATAGAAGGAAATAAAAGGAATAAATATTACCTGTTGTATTTCCTCCCATAATGTAAAATTCTTTCACATTATCCATAAATTTAGGATACATTTTTACTACCAATGCTATGTTTGTTAATGGCCCCATACATAAAACATTCACTTCATTGGGATATTCTGACACAATTTTATTTAAGGCATATACAGCATGTTCTTGTTCTAATTTATTTGTATCTATTTTTGTATCATATACATCACCAAATCCATCATTACCATGATAGTAATCTTGAACTGCATTTTTAATGCAAAGTAAAGGTGCATATGCTCCTTGAAAAACTGGTATCTAAAAAAATGAGATAGTTAATATATATCTATTAGAAGCACATATAATATTTAAGAAATTATATATTTAATTACATAATTTCATTTTAATTCCATTTTAATTTTAATTATATATTTAAGAACTTACATCTGTTACCTTACAAACATTTAAAGTTCTAAATACATTTTTTACTACATTGTCCACACTTGTATTGCCATTGACACAAGTAATTGCTTTAATTTGAATTTTCTCTTGTTTATGAGCAGCGATCAATATTATTAATGCTAGTGCATCATCTATGCCAGCATCACAATCAATAATAACTTTGGTTCCTGTCATTTTAACTTAAAAATGTGTTACTATTTATTTTATAATATGATGGCTTTGTTTTATATTATACTGACTCTTTTACTTATTAAAACTGAAGTTTGAATTTAATTATTATATCTATTTTATCAATACCTGTTTTGTGATTTATACAAAAAGATGAATTATTCTTAGTTATATAACAACTCTGTAATATTATTAATGATACACATTTTAATTATATAGCAGATTCGGCGTTTGTTCTTCATAAATAACGAAAAATATTGAATGAAATTAATAGAGATAATTTATGCGGTTATCGTTTATTTTTATACCTCTAATTACTAAGATGCTGAATATTTTAATTTCTTATTGTAGATATTTGTGACGGACATAAATTATAATCTCATTAAGTACTCCAAGTTTAAAATGTGATTAAGTGTAACTACAGATGTATTTACAGCTACATATACACTGACATGTGTAGTTATGCATGAGATATATTTCTTAATACATGACATAGAAGTAGCACTATACGAGTAAGTAAATTTTAAATATAAATCTGGACACTATATTGCATTGTTTATTGAATTATATTAATAAAATATTAACAATTGTATTTTACACATCTTCTAAAATAATTATTATCTTATCTACTGCTAACTAGAGTTTGAATTTCAAAGATAGTACAGTAAGTTACAATAGATGGCGTTATTTTGGACTTAAAAAATCGAAATAAAACAGGGCGATAAAGAACCTAAACGTACTATAAATGATAGTTATATCCTTGACTTTTTTCATGAAAATGAAATAATAACTAAAAAATTAACAAGATAATATCATAATATATACCGTAGTTTTATGTTTTAAATTGCAAATAAAGCATTAAAATGGATGAAGCAAAGTTTCTAAAACGGTAAGCAGTCTACTCACATTACTATACTATTAATTGTATATATTATACAATTGTTACACAAATTTGAGAAGTACACACGTTTTATATTTAATGTTTTATATTTCTTTAAAATCGTATGTAGATTGTAACAATATTAAATGCATTTTTTAAATTTAGAAAAGTAAGGTCTGGTACTTTAGATGTGCATCCAACAGAAAAAGCTTTAGTAGTAAATTATGATGTTGAGGCATTAATCTTGGGTGAATTAGGAGATCCTATGTTGGGAGATCGTAAAGTAAGTTTTAAATAATTTACTTCTACTAATTGAAATGATTATGTGATTACAAATTAAATTTATTTATAGGAGTGTCAGAAAATAATTCGTCTAAAAAGTTTAAATGCAGACACGAATGTATCACTTTTAGCTAAAGAAGTCATTGAAAAATGTTCTCTGATACATGAATCAAAGCTTCGTGAAGTAGAACAATTGATTTATTATCTTCAAAATCGTAAAACAAATGACAGTATGAGTAAGATTTTATATGCGTAAAAAATTATCTTTTATGATATAATATTATTCACCTCTTTTATTGTGTATCCATTTTATTATAGACAGTGATAACAATTCTCAACCTTCAAGACCTGCATCATCAAATTCGGTATCTACAGATAATAGTGAAACAGAACGTGCTGTCATTAGCAATGTTGATAATTATATTGAATTGTTATATGAAGAAATACCAGGAAAAATCAAAGGTTCATCATTAATTTTACAGTTAGCAAGAGTACCTGATAATCTTCATGAATTAACAAAAAATGGTATTGGATATTTAATAATTGTTTACTTATTTTTCTTTTTCTTTCATTATATTAAATAATTAATATTATATTTTTTAGAATCTTTATTAAGTGCTTTAGCCAGAGTTCTAAGAGAAGATTGGAGGAGAAGTATAGAATTATCTACAAATATCGTATATATTTTCTTCTGCTTTTCAACATATAGTCAATTTCACAATATTGTTCTTGAATACAGAGTAAGTATTATAAGACTAAATTAGAATGAAAAAAGATAAAAATGTATTCAACAAATTATTCATATTTAGATTGGATCTTTGTGTATGGATATAATTGACTTTGAATTACGTCGATATGACCAATGGAAAGAGGACATGGAAAAACGTAGGCGTCATTTTGAAAATACTACAGGATTGACATTTTTTTCTACTGGAAACGATAATTGTGACAAGAAAACAAAAATCGTGGATGATATTTGGAATACAGATGGCCCTTTAGATTATGAAATTAAAAAACGATCTAATGAAGTAACTGTTACTGTAACTGAAAACGATATCAAAAAATTAAAAGAAGAACTCGAAAAAAATCGTAAAAAATTCAAAAGTTTAATAAAAAAACAAGAACAGTTATTACGAGGTTAGTACATAAATTCATATTTTGCTAATATCAATAAACTTCAAATATCATATAAAAATTCATTTTATAGTTGCATTTTATTTGTTATTAAATATCGCCGAAAATATGGAAGTTGAGAGAAAAATGCGCAAAAAGAATGTAATTGGTATGCTTATTAAAACATTAGATAGGACAAATATGGATTTGTTGATCCTTGTCATTGCATTTTTAAAAAAGTTATCCATATTTCGTGAGAATAAGGATCTCATGGTAAAGTTTCAAATGTGAAATTTACATAACAGTGATATGTATTTATTTATTCATAGTTCTGTTTATTATTTTTTAGGCTGAAGAAAATATTATTGAAAAGATTCCAAGGCTCCTTCAAAGTAATAACGCAGATCTTGTTCTAAGTACTTTAAAATTATTATTTAATCTTTCCTTTGATGCAAAGCTTAGAGCAAAAATGATAAGAGTAGGTTTATTACCAAAGTTAATTAAACTACTTGGGCAAAGTGACATTAAAAATAAAACCACAATTTTGGGTTTATTATATCATGCTAGTATGGATGATAAAGTAAAAGCTATGTTTATAAATACTGATTGTATCCAAATGGTAAGAAAGTAATATAACTAAATAATATTCACAAGTCGTATAAAAAATGTTAGAATGTTAAAAACTGCTACATTATATTTAAATGTGTTTAAGATTATAAATATGATTCTAAATACTGAAGATGATCAACCAAAATTAGAATTAATTGCACTTGGTATAAATCTGGCAATTAACGGTAAAAACGCGCAACTTATGGTAGAAAATAATCGTTTGCAAGGTCTCATAAAAAAAGCTTTTCGAACTCAAGATCCTTTAATTATGAAAATGATTCGAAATATTTCTCAACATCATTCAACAAAAGAAAATTTTGTTGTAAGTAATTAACTGCGTAGTATGAAATAATTACTTTTGATAGAAATATTAAAAAATTATTTTTAATCATTATTAGGAATTTGTGGGTGATTTTGCTATGGCCTTAAATCAATCAGATTCTCAAGATTTTGTACTTGAAGTTATAGGTGTGTTAGGAAATTTAGAATTACCTGATTTAGATTATTCACAAATACTTCATCGGTGTGATTTGATACCATGGATACGCAATAATCTTGTTCCAGGTTCGAAATTTATATTAAATCAAACATCAACTTTTTTAATTTGTTAATATTTTTACATTTTATTTATACACACTTTTAATTTTATTTAGGTAAAGCTCCAGATGATTTAGTACTTGAAATTGTAATATTTCTGGGTACTGCCGCATTCGATGAAGATTGTGCACGTTTACTATGCAAAGCTGATATATTGCTTTCTCTTATTGAACTTCTTAAAGGTTTGTATATTAGATATATATATATGTACATACATATATATATAATGTTCTTTTAATAAAAAATAACTTTTACAGCAAAACAAGAAGATGATGAAATGGTTTTACAAATAATTTACATTTTCTATCAAATATCTAAACATGATTCGACAAGAGATTATTTGATACGCGAGACTGGTAATGGTAATAATCAAATTTTCTGCTTTATCTCAAAACATAACATTGTGATAAAACTTGCAAGGAAAATAAAAAATTTGACAATTTTTTATTAATGAAATATTTTTGTTACTAACAGAAGCACCTGGATATTTAATAGATCTTATGCATGATAAAAATCCAGCAATTAGAAAAGTTTGTGATGCCTGTTTAGATGTTATTGCTGTAAGTACATTTTTAAAATTTTCCATGTATGTTAAGTATTGTATTAGAGGCAATCTTAAAAATAAAATTTAAAAAAAGATAAATAAATAAATGGTATCCTGAAATTTTAGATGTGTGATAAAAATTGGGCAGCTCGTATAAAAGTAGAAAAGTTCAGATCACATAATCAACAATGGTTGGAAATGGTAGAGTCTATAACAAATGATACCAGCAGTCACTTATTGCCAGAAGAAGACGATAGCCTTTCTCCATTTATGAATGGTGATCTTTTAAAGCATACAATGCTCTTTCCTTCAGGTAAATAATATTTATATATTTTTTTTTATTGCAAAAAATATTAAATAACACTATTAAACCTTTAACAGGTAACGTAGCATCATTTAATATGGACGACCGATTTTCAATTATGAAAAATTCATCAGAGTCATCTGAAAATCAAAGTCGTCCAGTTAGCAGGTAAGCTTCATACAAATATATAAATCTATTTATACATGTATAATGTATACAAATATATATTAACAATAGGTATAATAACATATATTTATTTTTGATACTCATATTTTAGGTATAAAGATTTTGATGAATTAGGTGAACTTATGGCACGTTCTAAATCTCGTATGTCCGTTGGACGATCTGGTGTGGATTCTGGTGTGGATGATCTTTATTATAATTCTAAAGTTAAATTTCCTGAATCAGACAGTTCTCACGTATTAATATAAAAGGTATTCAATATTATAAAGAATTATAGATACATAACTTAATAGTCATCTTGTTGATACAATTTGTTAGCATATGTTGTCTTTTTATTTTAGGTGTTAAATTATATACGATTGAAGTGCAAAATTAATGTCTGTAGCAACTTTTATAGTTTATTATATATATATTTATTTATTTATTACATATATATATTTATTCACAGAAGAATCTTAAGAAGTTTTAAAAAACTATGTATGTGGTAAATTATTTTGATCTCATAATGTAGTATATTTTATTTTTTTATAAATTAATTTAATTTATTAATGAAAGTATTTAGTTCAGACTGACTTCTAGTCTTGTAATTTTACAATAATTAATATAATTAATAATGTAATTATTTTTTCATTATGTAATTTTGTATGTGCAATATTATAATGCTACGAATGAAAAAAATAGTTTTAGTAATAATATACATATGTTTCTGTTGCATAGGATTAGTAATAAAAAATTAATAGGCAGCAAAAAAAGATACCAAAAATTTTAAAACCCCACAGCCAGAGTTAATAATTTACAAAAATCTATTTTATATCGAGATAGTTTATAAAATTGTATTCTTTACTTGCATATTCTTTTACTTTAAATATTAAAAACTTAAATATTAAAATATTAATGTAGTACAATATTGTATGTGTTAAAAAACAATCTTATTCCTAAGTATTATTCTATATATCGTAATAATATATATATAAATTATCAAATATATTTTATTTCTTAGTATAAAAGAATTAATAATTATCGATTATAATAAAATTACAACAATTATTGAGAAATCCTTGGTTTATTATTTGAACTTAAACTTTTACGTATAATAGAATGAGCACCTGGTCTAAATACAATAGTATAGCTATTATCACCATCCGTATAAAATGTATGTTCTTTTAAATCCCAACTAACAGGGCTATCTGAGAATCCTTGAACATGTAAAGCTGCCCACGGTAAAGTATGTATCATTGATACATATTCTTTCATAATAGTATATAAACTTTTAATTTGTTTTCTTGTAAAGAAACCAGTCCACTGTAAATACTGTACTTGGCCAACGTTTATAAATGGCGATGGACATTTATACGTGTTCACATAATCATTCTTTGTATCATTATTCCTAAAAAGATTAACTTATTATTACAAAATTTATTTAAATTTGTTATACATACATTATTTGTTATACATACAAGTTACCACAGATACTAAAAACTCCGAGCCATTCAAAGAATTTATCATTATCTGATTCATCAGAAATTATCGGTATGGGTAAAGAATATTCGATTCTTTGTGAAAATGTTTGTTGACACAGAGATACATTATAGTTGTATTTATGAAACCATGCTGCTACAGATGAGGGGCATAGATTATCGTCTGAAAATATAAGAATAAAATAAACTTAATAAAAATATCTCATAAAAATATAATAAAATTATAAGATAACAAAAAACCTACCTGGTGGATTCCATGACACAATTATATTGAATCGCTTATTAAGGCGCTCCTTTAGTGACGTTTGAACACGTTTATAATTTTTTTTGCCAGGTGTAAAACTTTCAGACTTTAAATCAATAGTTATAACTTTTGATTTATGTTACCGACAAAAAAAAAATATTAATAACTTTAAAACATCATCAGTAAACTTTACTTTTAAAATACTTTTAAAACTTTAAAACTGTTAATTATTTGTATTTGAATAAAAACTACAAAAATATATAGGTACTTTTACTTTTTTTGTGACTTTATGTCTTTAAACATTTTACACATAATAAATAATAATATATATATGTATATATATATTTTTTTTCTTAAGTCAATTATAAATATCTAGTTAAGTTTAATATTTTATTATGCAAAAGATAAGCTTGGACTTGTATCCAAGTTGATGTTGGTATTTTTTAACTCTTCTCTAAACATATTTAATTCTGCAAGAGATATTCCTTGCCAATTTTCTAATTCTGATAAACGATATAAATTGTCACAAGAATGCATTAATAATTGTATAGTTTTCATTGATAAATCATGACTATACAATATTTTAAGCTCTTGTAATTTGTGCATTGGATTTTGTGAAAATATTCTTCTTACTGTTTCATCTCCAATACCAGTTGATGAACCCAATTGAATAAATTTAATGTTTTTACAATATGAGAGTAAAAATTCTAGATGCATGTTCGTACATTCTGCTACACATTTGATTCTTTCTAAATTCTGAAATGCAGAAACTGCAAACTTTCTTGGATAAACTGGTCCTTGTTCTAACAATTCACAGTTATAGATAACTAGGTTGTTTATATTTGGGCAATATTGACTTATGGATATAAGTGCATTCAAGTCAATTCCATCTACATGTTCCAAATGTAGACTTGTAATTGTACAACCTTTTATTTCTAGTAGCGTTTTTATTCCATGGGTATAAAAATCACAAGACAGAAGTTTTAATTCTTTTAAATAATTAAGAGCAGCTAAAATTGTAAGATCCATAATTCTATCATCGCGTAATATACAAAGACTTGTAATATATGGACACATATCAATCAGAAGACACAAATGTTCTGCGTTCAAATTCCTGCATTCAAATTTTTTTATGTGAAAAGAACTTGTTGAGTTAATATCTTTCTGATGAATATGCTCTAAAACATATCCAAATTCATCACATCTACCAATATCTTCTATATTTAAGTGTTCTAGAAAGAGAGTTGCATAACCAGATACAGTCACAGAAGTTTTACATAACTTAATTTCTTTTAAATATTTGCATGACAGTAAGGGACCAATACTGCGTTCTGTTACAGATTTAGATGCAGTTACATCTAATTTCTGAAGTTTTTTACAGTTCTGTGCTAAAGCTGCTATAATGTTATCCGTGCAATCAAAACATAAAACAAAACATACTAAATTTGGCATAGCAGTTATGCCATTAATAATAACTTTTTCAATATCAGATGTTCTCCAACCAGCTGATCCTGAGCCTAAGTCCAAAACTTCAAGACCAACCATGTCAGGTAATTTATTGTAAAGAATATGACGCATAATTTTAGGCCAAGCAGAAAATTCAATCATTCTTAAATGTGTATCTACAACCACTTCTGTTAAATGAAGAGCAACTGTTATCTCTGATAAAAAGGTTGTAGTTAAAGCATAATCATTATATGTACCCCTAGTTTCTTTGACCAAATTAACAATTGCAGTTAATACTGTTCTAGACATTTTGTCATATAGATGTCTAGGTATATTGTAGCTTAGTAAATGTTTCATAAATTCTAACATTGAATGTAACTTAGCATGTCCATATTCTGGATTAGTTTTAGAAATTATGCAAATATATTTTGTCAAGGATCTACCAAAAATAGTTACAAATTCTCCAATAGAATGTAATGCTAGATCCACTAGCTTATGTACCTGATGCTTTCTTGGCATTTTCAAATTTATTAGTTTTTTCCTTAGAACTTACCATAACGTGTATGCACTTTACGATCAAAGAAGGAAGCTTTGCCTTCTAAACCAAGCTTTTGATAATCTTCTATTAATAAAGATAATATTAAATGTCCAGCTGGTGTAATAGCAACTGAATTGTCTATATCTATTCTATTTCCTATTGTTAAAAGTGTCAACTCTCCTGAAAATATTTATAAAAATAACATTTTATCATTCCAATTGTATTTGCAATAAAATTTTTGTACAAAAATAAGGATGAATTAACAAGCACTGGCAAACGTTAATAAAAATTACTTAATTAATTACCTTTCTTGACGAATGCTTCGATAAATTCTTTATTTATTAATTCAAACACATTTAGCCCGTCAACACGATAATAATCGCTATCTTCCGAAAGACAAGTTCGCAGTTCGTCCGGAATTCTAGTCGTATCAGGAAGTACCAAAGATACCTGGCAAAAAGCCAACAGTATTTGCGAATTATGTAAAGATTTCTTAAAGCATTACTTTTATGAAGTTAGAATTGATTACAATTCATTTTTTACGTACAGAATGATTAAAATAATGTGATTTAACTACGTCTGGTATATTACTTTTTCTATAATCTCTTTTTTCGGTAGAAAAATGATACTGAGGTGATTTAAAATTCCATGTTTCTGGACTAAGCATTTTTTAAAATTAATGATGTTATTTCCTTTTAGATATAAATATTCTTACTTTAATGTCAAATAAATATTCTACACGCTAGAACTGATACTTAAAACTTTTCATGAGCATTGATATATGGTCAGAGTTGCCAGATCATAGAGAAAGCTGATCACATTACCCTCACTACTACTCTACTCCTTTCTCTAATTCCCCCACCAGAAAAACAAACTGTGTTTGCCTATCGCTGGTTATATTATTTTACTTTCTTTTTATTACAAAAAGTTTAATATTTGATTTTTATAGTATTTTTTATGCTGAACTCAAATATAGTCAAATATATTTTTTGTAAAATTTAACCAACTTTTACAGTTAAAATATAAAAAAAATGTTCAAAGTTGAAAATTTTCTCAAAAACTGAGGGCGACTGAAAAAAACAATTTGCATATTTAAATTCTGCATTAAAAAATACATGAGTTAGTGTAAATGCTTTTTTGTGATAAAAATTATAATCAATATACAGTATATATATGTCAGATTATATTGGGTTGTCCGGAAAGTTCGTGCCGATTTAATATAAATTAAATTTAATATTTAATAAATGTATACTAAAATTTAAATCTTCTGCGTTTCAATTTTCCTTCGAAATCGGTACGAACTTTCCGGACAATCCAATACATCACGTATTCTTCGCATAGAAGAATTTGCCAGAGAGTAGAGTGATAGCGAGAGTAATTTTCATCTTGTCCCTGCGATTTGGCAACTCTGTGTACGATACACGTTTTTGATTATTAATTAAATTCTTCTCAATATTATTGGACAAAAATACACAAAGCACACTAGCCTCGGTAGCGCAGTAGGCAGCGCGTAAGTCTCATAATCTTAAGGTCGTGAGTTCGATCCTCACCCGGGGCAATTTTTTTTTATATATTGTTAATTAATAAAATTGATATAATTTTTTAAACAACTTTAAATCCATTGCAGTTTATAACTTATTCATTTAGTTAAAATATTGGTATAATGTGAAAATAAAAATACAGGTGGACAATACTTAATTTATTCATTATTTAAATATAAATACAAAAATAAGGATATAATAATTATTTCCTTTTCCTAACTTCATTTGGATTTCTTTGCATCCAATATTTAGCAGGACCTTTTGTTCTTATGCCCAATATAGCTGATTTAGAATGTGTATCGCGCATAACAAATGGGGAATATTCAGCTATATGATCATCTTCTAAAGGATTATTTTTAGTACGTGCTAGTCTTGATGATCTTTGATCAGGTAATGGTTGATCTTCACAAAGAATTGGATTGTTTGCATGTTTTCCACCTTTTGGAAGCGGTAAAGAAAACTAGAAATTTTAAAAATTTTTATGTAGAATACTAATATATTGCGTATATATTAATAAAAACGAAAAAATATGAAGCCATACTCTTTTTCCTTTTTTTGAAAGTGGTCTCCGGAAATTGATATGAATTTCTTGTTTTCCTTCTTGATTTATTGTAACTGCAACCTTTTTTAATGTCTTATTACCACAATTAGGACAAAAAACTTTTGTCATAATACTAGTGGTTTTATAACACGCATGACATCTAAAAATGTATGTCCGCATTTGTTTAATTATTCTTCCATCTAATGCAACCACATTTAATCCTATTTGTTTTAAAACATTTTGCATAGCAAAGTCCATTGTTAAACATGCAACAGTTACAGATTTTTGTTCAAGGAAATCTGAATCAAGTTCTTTCTTTATACGACTAATATTTTCTAAAATAAAAAGAAATTTTTTATTTATATGTATAGTTATATGAGATATTGAAAAATCTTACCAGATGTTATCCAACCACTACCATCATCATCATCATCATCATCACTATCATCACCATCATCATTTTCATCTTCATAATTATCATTATTATCATCATTTCTATTATTTTTATACTCATTATATTTATCTGTATTATCATTGTTTTCTTTGATTGGAATCAGAATGTTATCAACATTATGTTCAATATCATCTTTATCTTGAACTATAAAATTTGTTGATTCACAAGTTAATCTTGAAAATTTGGTAGACAAATCTTCTGTTCTGTTCTGATCTATTTCAGACTCTGCTGTTTCATAATCAGATCCACTAACACTATAAGATTCCCTATAATCTGATTCAGATTCTTCTTCTATTTCTTCAAAATCCATATTTGTTACACGATTTCTCAAATTTATTGCTATTTTTTTCTTATGATTATTTTCTGAATATTTTTCTTGTTTTGATTCTTCATCATCACATTCTTTTATATTTTCTTCATCAATATCTTCCTAAGCATTAAAAAAATTTAATTAATATAATAAATATTTAATAAATTGCTATATTATTTTAAATGAGGAAACATTTACTTTTTTCTTTGGCATATAAAAACCAGCTAAGGGTGTACGAAGATCTTCAGCTTTTTTAACATTGGAATCTACAGTCTGTGTTACTTTTGGTTCAGTTCTTAAATGATCAATTCCTATTTTTTCTTTTTCTAGCTGATATGTTAATGCAATTACTTTTACATCAGTAGCTGATAAACTACTGTAATCACCAGTCTTTTTAGCAAATTCTGTTACTGTAAATATTAAGTAGAAATTAATAAACATTGAACTTATATATTAAAGTATTATTTGAATAAAATAAAATCTTTTTACCAAATTTAATATTTTCAGGATATGCATTTTGTATTTTTAAGTCATATGGTAAAACAACAAGTCTTCTCAATTGTCTTTTACTTGTAACTTCATTTACTACATCTTGCTCTGTTATTATATTTACACCAATATCCTAGAATTCATATATTTTGTTAGTACATTACTAACAGTTATACAATATTGCAAAATTATACGACAGCAAATTCATGTTTTTGAGAATATAATTAATGAACTAAAACTTCGATAGACAATTGTTTTACATAACTATTATAAAGAAATACTGTATGTATTTTACATATTTTTTACGGAATTTCGTGAAATATTTTTTAAATTTCCTATAGATACATAATCTAACCTATAATCTAATAAATGTTACAAACACTACTAACATAAAAAAAATAAATCATATCAACATTACATTTATATAAGAAAAACTTTACCTGCAAAGGTGCATTCCGGATAAAAGCACTTGTATCAACAATTAAATATTGCACTTTCTGTGTTTCATTCATATTTAGTAATTTTTATAACGTAAATTTTTCACAAGAATGTGTCCACGCTTTACAAAAGTTTAATAGGTATTAAGGTTAGTGCACGTTTTTATGAATGTACATACATATGTATACATTGAGTACATTCTATATATATACATACATGTGCATGTATACATTCTATATATATATAAACATTGATTTTAAACTCAAATAGCTATAAATTAATTTTATTTACTTATAAATTATAATTATTTTAATATTACAAAGATAAAAGATTCTATTAATTTAAGTATTAAACATTAGATATACATATATCATAGGTTAAACTTTTTCATGTAAAGAATCCTTAAAAATATGGCATTTATTGCTTTGTGTTATTGATTACTAGTGATCGACTAGCTAAAAAAAGTGTAATTAAGTATCAATTATTTTGTTATGTCAGTCATTAGTATCCTTAAATGTTTAAAATTTATTTAAAAAAAATTCGAATATTAAATCTTAAATTAAATTTGGAACTAATAATTATACTGCCTACCAACTTTATAAGAATTAACATTTATGATTATTTTGTTATACTCCATAATATTATTATAAAAATAAAATAAAATTTGTTAAGTTAATTTAATGAAACCAAATGAAGGAATTAGGATAATATTAATTAAAATATATATAAGAATGTATAAGTGCTTCTAAATTATATTTGAAGGCAACACAGACAAAGCAACAACATAAAGCATTAATTGTAAAAGGGGAATCCTTTTATTAGTATTATAAAAATGGAACAAATGTATATATGTTTAAGAGAAGAATTCTTATCAGCTGCACAATATCACATTAATAAAAGTACATTGAATACACTTAAGGAACATTATATGCAATATATAGATTCAAATCGCAAATTAAGTCAGATTAAAGATTTAACGACATTAGTGAAAATATTAGAAAAACGTGATATCCTAAGCTGTTATAATGTGAAACCATTTTTACATATTTCAAGTTATTTTTCAAATGAGTCTTTACAGAGCAAAATAAAGAATTATAATATTTATGTTAGAAGTATACCATATTTTTTGTCTTGTAATATGTATCAAGAAATAAATGGTGAGTCAATTTATCATTTTTTTTCATTTTTTAAACTTTTATTTTGATAATGTACTTTTATGATAAATAATTATTAAATACTAGAAAATACAAATAAGGACAAATGTGAAATATCAAACAGAACTGGAAATAGTTCACTACAAACAATATCTAATAAGCTTGAAGATGAATTTACATTACAATACGAGGATGAAAAAAGGAATCTTTTTACACAAGAAACTATAAAGCAAATTTGTAAGAGCAATTTACTTTATTGAATACATACATTATTATTAATTCATAAAATTAAAATGCAAAAAATTTTCTAAGTATCACATTTAAGTGAAAGAATTGGTCGTTCTTGGAAAGATACTGTTAGAAATTTAGGTGTACCTGAATGTCAAATTGATATTATTGAAAACAAATATCCTTTTGATTTAAAAGAGCAGAGCTATCAAGTAAGATGTAATTATAACATGAATTTATTTTACACAAAACATTTTTACATAAAAGTAACATAAATCATTTTTAGGCTTTGAAATTATATATGAGCCAATGTAGTAACAATAATTGGAAAATAAATTTAATAAATGCTCTAGAGAAAGCAAGACGTAGAGATCTGAAAGAACTTGTTGAGAAACTGGTATTAGAAAATTAGAATTGAATGATTAATAATTTAAGGGAAAATAAAAATAAAAAATAACATGCATAAAAAGTAACTTATGTTTTTATATATTTGTAAGAAAAACTTAGACATAATCATTTTTCAAATAATTATGAAAACATTATTAAATACTACTATGCTACCTTAAAGTGAAATAGGTTGCTGTATTTTGTTACTGATTCATCATTTAGAAATGACAACCTAATGTATAGGTTTTTTTCAAAAAAATCCTTTATAGCAGTCTTTATTCATATAGTATAAATAATACAGAAAAATTGCTCAATCAAAAATTATAACAGTAATTGTAATTCATCTATGTTGTATTTTTAAAAAAATACAGCAACCTGTATACGTTTTATAGTCTATTTTTAAATTATATATTATAATGATATAAATTTTATACATATTAATTGTTGTTCAGTGATTTTACTAAGAAAATATATAGTTACGATAAAAATTTAGATTTTAAAGATTTTTCATTAACTTTTTGTTTAATTTATTTGGTTTTGTAATCGAAATTTGGAGTAATATTCATATTAATAATGAATATATGTGATATTATTTGAAAAAATTTTAATGAATAGTGATAGTAACATAATATTAATAGGATTTAAACAATATAGGCATTCTTTGTTTGACTTCCTACTTTGACGATAACATCTTTATGTATTTGGTAGCCTATAGCAACTTTTGATGCAATTTTTAATCTTTCTCTTAATTTGCGTCTGAAAAAACAATGAAGTAATTAGTTTACGTGTAAATAAATTTTTTCACAGAAATATATGTTATTTACCCAATTTCCATAACGCTCTCTTCACTATTGGCATTTGCAGTCCATACACCAATTTTATCTCCTTTTGTCCTTATATTTACAACAGCTCCACAAATATCATCAGAGTATTCGTTAAATGCTTCACCAATCATACATAAAAGAATTTCTAACCAAAAATGATCTAAATCTGTATTTCTTTGCTTTTTTTCTAAATTTATAAGCCACCTTCCACCACATTTATTCGCATCATCTTCCCACATAGGTCTGATTCCTTCTTTGAACATACTATAGTCACAACCTTGTCTTAATTCTGATGCTGCCTTTATATGATTATATAAACTGTCATCGAAATACAAGTATTATTAATAAAAAAAGAGCTATAAGAATAATGAACAATCAAGTAATTTTGAAAGATCTTTACCTCCAAAAATCTTCAGCCGTATCAAAGCTTGTAATTTTCCTTTGACTCTCTTCCCATGTTTTATTTCTGTCTGGTTCATAATACCAAAGGGTCCACGTATGTTGAAGTGGATGTTTAATTAAAACCTCTGGCGGGAATTCATCAAAGTTTACTACTTCTTGCTCCTTCCTCTCAACTTCCTGCAAAATCAATTTCACACACAGACTTCTTAATTCCAGTCTCAGTTATCTCACTCATCAATTTCATTCATTTCATACGTGTATTAAATATTAACGATTGAATTTCATATTGCATACGAATTGCAAATGAATTGCAAATGAATTGCAATAATATTGAAAATTATTTTAATATCAGTGATACAATATGTTTTTTTCTTTTTAAGCTCGTTAGACAGTTTTCACCATGCTTGGGAGCAGATGGGAGGGGTAAGAGGCACATTGAAGTAACCACGCTGCTTCAAAAAAAATGTTCCATTTTTTTTTTCTAATGTTTGAATCATAGATACACTTGAAAGAGCTATCGTGTTATCTTTACAAAATATCTAATATTGGACAAATGTTAGAAAAAAGTACCTCAATTTCTTCTGTATTACTCGTAGCCATGTCACACAAACTACACGCACAATATGCTCGTTCAGTGAACTAACTGCAAGGGCATCTGTCGGCAAAATTTTTACGAAATTTCCTTTCCCTAAGATAGAAACGTGAAATTGAGTCGGCGCACACCGGGAGATCGCCGCAACAAAATTTTAAGTAATTAGGCGAAGAATGAAACGATCATCACTTCTGACTATATTGCAATATTATAAGAAAAAAAGGAAAAAAAAAACAATTGAGAAACACGATTCTATATCTAATTTTTTTGTAATTTTTTTTCCTTTTGGTGTTGAGCTAATATTATTTTAGTGTTGCAAGAATTTTTTTTAATGTAATGTATCATTTTATCTGATATAATGACACCGATTGCATTTGTTTCATTTTCTACTCTCTTCTTTTTTTCTTTTTTTTACTTATACAATTGTTTTTTTTTAATATTTTTTTCTAACACTTCAATAAATATATAATTAGTTTAGTTATTTTCATTATAAAGTCCTTTCAAATAGTATCCTTTCAAAGTATCGTACATAAACTAAATCGTATATGAGATTTAATCAAAGTTACGTTCTAAAAATGTAAAGTTATTTATAAGCAAAAATAAAATTTTATTCGATATATGTTTAAAAAATTATGTATATATAAAGAAAGCAAAAGCAAATTATTTCTATAATAATTACAAGAGATCATGTTAATCATTCTGTTCGTTTAACATAAAAATGTTTGAAATAGGGGTTGGTATCCTTGCATTTTAATAACCACTAGGTTGACACGAATGGTTCTCGTTGTGTCATACAGTGTATTTACATTATAATTTAGAAGACGAAATTTTTCCGTGGAGATTGTCAGCAGTTCTATCTTCAGTATGAAACGTTCGGTAAAAATTTATTCTTCTATTTCTCATAATTTTATAGTAATAATAATAATAATAGTTATAATAAATAATATTCTTAAGGAAGGTTAGTTTGACAGTGGTTCTGTGGAATATTTTTATATATTTAACCAACCGGCTCAATCTTTCAATATTGATAATATTTAATGAACGATTTTATATATTTTGTGATTAATTTAATTAATAAAATTTTTATATATTTTTCTAGTTTTAATTCATAATTGTTCACTTTTCAGATAACTGAAGAAAACGGGGAAACAAAAAGATCTTTTGTTAAGCAAGAGTGTATTAATTTCGGATATGAAAGTTCCTATCCTGCTTATACTTCATCCTCTTCATCTTCTTCAACTGTTACACAACCTCTACCGGGACAACCACCATTACCTCCTATGCCACCTCCTCCTTCTACTGGTGTTCCACCACCTCCACATGTATTTGGGCCAGTACCTTCTCAAGTTACACCAATACAAGCATGGACACATGCTTCTGCATGGCAATGGATAACACCTCAAACATCTCCTTTACCTCCACTACCTCCACGTGATATGACTGCAAGTTCATTTCAAAGAGAAATGCCTCTTAGAGGTAACTGCATGAGAAGAGAAAGGTTTACACACAATAAAAATAGTATATATATTCAAAGAAATAATTTTCATCGTAAAAATAGAAGACTTGCTCGTTTTGGACATACTCAGGGTCAATTTGATCAAGCAGCATATTTTGGCGCAACATTGAATAACAGTCTTGGTTTGGAATGGCAAAGAAATAATTACACTCCATCTACAGGCGATACAATTATGAATCACATGCCTGTTCCTCTTTCTAATCATCCTTTGCCTCCTATACCACCAGGAATTTTGACAAATAGACATGGAGATGAAACTTCAGATCAAGAAGTTAAAGTTGTTCTGGTAAGGAATAAGATCACAAATATATTTAACAAATATAACAAATATATTTATTTTATTTAATTACTTATTATTTGTTATTAGGAAGAAGTTATTGTTAAGAAGAATAAACAAAGAAAACCTATGTCCCAAAGTTATCCTAGTCGTCCATGGAATAGAGAAGATGCAGAAAGAGCTTTGAAAATTGAAAATGAATATAACAAGACAGTTAAAGCGCAAAGTTTAATAATTAAATTTCCAGATCCTGATTTGAATAAAGATATTGTTAGGGAATTTCACCCTGGTATACAAAATATTCATTTTCAAAGTCCTAGTGGTCCTAGATATTGCTTCATACAAATGGCAGAAAGTGTTGATATTGACGAAGCTATAAAAGAGTTAGAAAAGATACCTTTTGGAGTAGGTCGTTTGAAAGTTGAAAGAAAATCTCTAAGGGATGAAGATAATCCCATGCCTGAAGAAATAGATCCTTATACATTATACATAGGAAATTTACCAGAATCTGTTAATGTTAATGAAGTAAAAAGTAAATTTCCAACAGCTGCTCGGGTAGATGTAGGCTATGCACAGAAAATGAGAAATACTCGGTAAGTTATTTATTTCATAAAATTTGTAATATCACATATATTTTTCTGTAATACATATTCTGATTTGTTTTATAGCTACGCTTTTATCAGGTATAATAGTGTAGATGAATCTATATCTGCTTATAAACAAGCACATAATTTAATGTGGGATACCAGAAGTATTATTGTTAGGTTTAGGAGACAGCGTGGTAATACTTGTCTTCCTGGAGAACCTAAACCTAATGTTAAAAAGGTTAAAGAAGAACCGAAGAGTAATTCACAAGTAAAAAAAGAACAAAAAGCTAATCATACTGAAAAAAGTGGAACAAAATTAGAAACCGATGTAGAAAATAGAATACAAGATAATTCTACTAACTCACAAAGTAAAGTGCAAAATAAAACACCATCTCAGGTTCAAAATACCATTCAAGAACAAAATGCAAATTTACAATCATCTTCTTCCTCTACACCAACCTCGGTTGCCTCAGCTAAATCAGCACAGCAACAACAACCATGGGTGAGATATATACATATAAATATATATATTTTGCTTTTGTTACATTGGGAAAAATAGATAAGGAAGATTAAAAATTAATTTTTTTTTTAGACTGGCCAGTCATCTCAAATACCTTCAGCTTCTGAAGCTCCATCAGAAAGAGAAACTTGTTCAACCGAAAAAGAATCAGTTGCAGAAACGATAATGCTTACAGAAATTAAGGAAGAACCAGAAGATTATGAAGAAATGGAAATGTCATGTAATATTCGATCTGATGATGATATAGATGATGTAGATGACGATGACGATGACGATGATGAAGAAGAAGAAGATAATTCAGATGAGAATGATGATAATGAAGACGATTATGAAAATGATGAGGAAGATATAGATGAAAGTGGAAATTCATTGAGTAATAAACAAAATGTTACAGAAGATAACGAACCATCTGATGTACGTAAAATATTTAATCACATATACATTAAAAATAAAATAAATCTTTGAACATATTAATTTTTTATATATTTTGTTTCAGCATCTTGACCAAATGTTCAGTGAATTAGAAAACATGACTGATGATATTGGTTTTTAATTGAATTAATTGAACTCCCACATTGATTAATATCCGATGTTTAAAAAAAATTACAATTTGTAAATAATTCTAGTTCAAAAGCGAAATCTGTAACAAGTGAGACTGCATTTATTTAAGTGTAATGGTAGTAGCTGAGTTATATTTAAATACTTTTGTACTGATATGTTTTTACTTTATAAATTTTTACGCTTATGTAAACAATTGTGAATATCTCATTAAAATTATTTTCCGTATTTTTAGTTAGGTTCTTTTTTTGAAAACATTTTTCCCAAGATTAATTAATATAAATCTTAATATTCTTTAATATTTACTTTATATTATAGCAAACCTCATATTTTTAATTAATTTCTTTTTCTTTTTAAACATCTTATACGAGAAACTATTTACTACATAAACTGGAGATTCTTGTTTTTTCTTTTATTTGCCTTACTATATGTATCACAAATGACATACAAGAGAACTGTTTTTTTTATGTAAAATAAACAAATTACAATTTATATTGGTAGTGTTTTATTACATTGAAATTATCAATAAGTGAATGGACTGTAAAAGTATACTTTGTGGGAAAATCAAAATTTGGAAAATAAATGTAATTTCCGGAATGAAGTGCCATCTACTTCCTGGCTGTTCGGCGGTAAGAAAGCGCGGGTATCATTACCAGTGTAGTGCCACTTTTAATTGTCGGTACATTCATCAATTGTGTGAGCCAGAAATTGAGAAAAATTAGTAAAAATGTTTGAAGCACGTTTAGTACAGAGTGCAATTTTGAAGAAGGTGTTAGATGCAATAAAAGATCTTTTAACTGAAGCTACCTTCGAATGTTCTGATTCGGGAATCCAAGTACAAGCTATGGACAATGCTCATGTCTCTTTAGTTTCTCTTAATCTTAGAAGTGACGGTTTCGATAAATATAGATGCGATAGAAATTTATCAATGGGTATGAGCATTGCGTGGTAAGATAATTTCAATGTAAAATTTATGAAGGTTATGTTTTCTTTTTTTATAGTATAATAGAGTATAATAGATACTTTTAAACAAAACAAGTATTTGTTTAAAATTCTACCTTAGTAAGAACAAAGTGTTTCATGTTCTTATGTTTACATAACAAAATAAAGTTATATTAATTTTAAATAATAAATGAAAATTAATAAAATGTCTTAGCATGTCCAAAATTCTACGATGTGCTGGTTCAGAAGACACAGTAACATTGCGAGCAGTGGATAATCCAGAAAATATTACATTTATATTTGAATCACCAAATAAAGAAAAACTTGCAGAATATGAAATGAAACTTATAAATATGGACCAAGAACATCTTGGTATTCCTGTAAGATTCTATATACGTTATTATTATATATATTACTCATTTTATAGAGAATATAATTACAGAATTTATTAGTATTAATAATATAATAATATTATAATACATTATAAATTATATTTTAAAGAATATAATTATAGAATTATTAATTATTACAGGAGACCTCATATTCGTGTGTTGTAAAAATGCCATCTCAAGAATTTTCACGTATTTGTAGAGATTTAAGCCAATTTGGAGAATCAATAACATTTGCATGTTCTAAAGAAGGCATAAAGTTTAGTGCTTCTGGAGATTATGGACAAGGTACATTAAATTTTTTTATGCAATAAAAGAGAATAACAGGAAGAGCTATTAGTTTAATTATGTTAATTATATAATACTTACATTAATTAAATAATATTTGCTGTGAGTCCGTAACATCTTCACACGCTATTCAAACACAGAAATTACACAGTAACTGCCTGTGATTATGTTCTAAAATGTTCTGAAAAATATTCATTTGTTTGACCTTCATTGTTATGAAGAATAGGTCATACATGCGTTTATGTATATGTTTGTTTATATTTATATATTTAAAGGAACATTCCTTCTTGTAATAAAATTCATTAAAATACAAATGAATTATGAAAAATGTATATTGCAAAATGTAAAAATTTATCTATACAATTAATTGTTATAAATTACAGTTGCACTCATGTAAATTATTCTTTTCCAGCCACTGTTAAATTAGCACAAACAGCAGATGCAGATAATGAAGAAGAAGCAGTGGTTGTCAATATGCAAGAACCAGTGAAACTAACATTTTCATGTCGTTATCTTAATTGTTTTATAAAGGCTGGGCCTTTGTGTGCACAAGTACAACTATCAATGTCTAATGATGTGCCTTTAGTATGCGAATACAAAATTGGAGACATTGGGCATATTAGATATTATTTGGCACCAAAAATTGATGATGACGAAGAAAATTGAGTTTTCAGATTCTTTCAGATTCTTAAATGCCTCTTTTAGTGTATAAACCATAACATCATCAATAGAATGTATTATAGCATTACTTTAACTTTGTGTGTTTTGATTTTCTTGGTTTTGTATTTATCATACTGTTAAAGATTAAGTATTTTCAACATTTTATTAAAAACAGAATAATCGTATTACTTAGATAAAAAAAGGTATATTTTGATATTCATTATTGAGGAACGATTAAGGATAATTAAAAATACTTTGAAGGTCGTATATTTAAATTTTACATTTAAAAGTCATTTGGCTCGTCACAGTGTCAGCGCAACGTAGAATTGACACTAAGATTCATAATAGAGTGACACGATCATGATTAACATGGTAATGTGGTGTCAATCTTATAAGATTCATATTGTTACTGTCTCATAAATTGTGACAATATTTTGATAATGTTGCATTTTTTATATGTAAGAAGAACTCAATGTATTTCCAAAACATTTGATAAATTTTGAATTATGTGTTATTTCTTATACCCTAGCCTAATTGAAATTCAAATTTTTCCTTAATTTTAATTATCTTATTTCTTATACTTTTTGTGTATAAGCTAGTTTAATATAAAAATACATAATTAGTTTACGAGCTGAGGGAATAAGTGGGCTACCGTGGATGGAATAGCCTAGAAGTATACAGTTAAATCTTACATAATTTGGATTTTATATAGTTACTAAATAATTATATATTAATCAATAGATGTGATTTATACTATGAATTATTTTACACGCACATACTGCGAAGACCTGTATATCGTTAATCCTTATTCTTACACGTTTAAATGAAATTTGTAATCAAAATAAATATTTTTCATATCTTGTTCTATATTCAAAAAACGAATTTAAATAGCAACGAAACGAGACACTTTGGCAATAGTAATCAGCCTCTTTGGTTTTAAAGCCCTGGTATTGCTTTTGTGTTTTTAACATAATAATTTCACATTTAAAATTAAAACAATTATTTCTATACATAATACAAATAATGGGAAATATGCATTTACATTAATACAAAAAATACCGAAGTTATCCGTTTAAAGTGTAATAAAACTAATCAAGCTGTTAATACCTATTCATTTTCAAAGAAGATGTCACGCACATCAATAATATTTAATTATTTGGACCAATTTGACTTGTTTATATGGGATTATCAATGCATATACTGTTCCTTCAGTCTATAAATATAATTTTAAAAGGTATAAGATGATGTTGCATGACATTTACCCTGTAAATGAAGTATCAACAAGAAAAAGAACATGTACACTTGAAAAATTATACAAGGGCTTAAGCATTCGCGTTGCCATTACTCCCATATAGGCTGGGATGTACATATTTGTCATGCAATGTCCTTAAATGCCTTAGTAAATTACTTTTTACGTTAAAGCCTTTTTTACAATAGGAACAAAGAAAAGGCTTTTCCCCTGTATGCGTTCTTTGGTGAATTACCATCGATGCATGACTTGGAAATTCTTTTTGACAAATGTTGCATAATTTTTGGTGACTGTGAACCCTTTTTGGTTTAGGAGGTGCAGAGTTATTCATCAGAGCTAATTGTTCTTCTGTGTGCTCCGTTTGTATATGGCGTACCCATTCTTGCGGCGTTGAGTACATATTACCACAAAGATCACATTTTAAAGGAGGAAAATCCTTGCTGTCATCATCCACATCACCCTGTGGTAAAAAACATGCACATAATAATGATCTCATTTAACATTCAAAAAATATTAAGTAATATTTATGTTCTTACCTTCCTCTTTTTTCTTCGATTTTCAGTCATATCAGCATGTGTAAATTCAATGTGTCTCACCCAGTCTGATGGCCGATTAAATGTTTGGCTGCACATGTCGCATGTTAACGGGCTATATTCTTCCTCCTCATCTGCGCTATGTACGATTTCCTGTAACAATATGATATGGTATTAAAACGAATTTCTTACATACACCATTTATTTGAGACAATGCTTTTGTCTCGTACATACAAATATTACGTACTGGTTTTATATCGATCTCGTGGTCTATCGTTAATGACTCCGATGGATCAATAGTTTCCTCCCAAATTGGTTCGTCTTTTACTAAAAGTTCCAGGTTCAATTCGGTCTGAAACGTGAGACAAAATGAGAATATTTTATTTTATTTGATAAATTCTATCAGATAAGATTATCTTACGTTTTCACCATCTTCGCTTTTAGATTTATTAGACTCCACATCACTGTTAGTAGTTTTCCTTTTTTTCCCATTGGTTTCCACATTTTCCTTATTCTTGTTCTGTTCGTTATTTTTATTTTCCTCCAAAACTTTCTTAGACTCTGGTTCGCTAATCTTCTCCTCAATTTTTTCAATACTCTTTCTCTCTGAGGTAGGTTTCTGAGGTTGAACGTTATTTTGCATCGGTGTGGCCTGTTGCGTATTTTCGACGATTTTCTCCGTACTTGGTTGAACCAGTTTGATTTTTTGAATTTGACCGGTTAAAGGTGGCTGTTCCCGCTTATCTCGCTCCACCTTCTGATTATTCGACTGTATATTCTCCTTTTTACTTCCGGTATTAGATCTCCATAAACCTCGTACGCGCAATATATCACCCGCTTTTAAAACACCTTCTAATTGATCATTTGTCACCGTAGCTTCGCCGCTGTACATGTATTGAATTAGAATTTTTAATGTGCGATATCCAATTTCTGTTGGTAATACCTGTAGTATAATATTACATTATTGATTTATCTCGTACGATTTATCCATTAAAAGACCAATACTGGAACGAGGAAAGATATACGAACCACGATTATTGGAGCGTTTGTATTTGCACCAAAGTGGCATGTTTGAAAAATATGACTGAGATACGATGAACAAGCGGCAAGGACAAATCGATGAGCCGCCACGTGCCGGCCGCAGGATGTTGCTAACAAAACATCTGCGAAGGATTCTGAATGGAGTAACGTCGCGACAGAGCTGTGCAGATGCGCGCCATAGCTGTGCCATTTAAGTTGATAATTCTCCGAAGCGGCGATGGCCATCTTTTCTATATCGTTGACAAACAGGGAAAAAAAGCATTTCGTTACAGACTTTATAGTGGACAATGCCTAATAATATATATATTTTATTGTTGTATTTATTAAGCCTGTTGCGCCAACCGCGTTTCATTTATATCGGTGCAATTTTTGTATCGTACGTCCACGGGAGAATTTTGTAGAGTATTATGCAATAAAAAAATTAATAGAAGAATTTCAAGAAGATAATAATTTGTTTCATTAAGATTTAATAATATTAATAATTTCACAAAAATATCATTATATGCAAAAATTTTAGAAAATATATTACTGTTTCTTTCTCTAATATTTGCATATTTTCCTTTGAATAGTAAACAAAATAATCGTTATTTCGCAATAATTGTCCACGATTATTTTATTATCAACGTTATACTTGAATATCAAAGCAGTGCACGATAAATGTCGAAGACACTTTGTCTGCGAATTTCTTTTCTTTTGATCGAACTCGGATCCCGCGGCGTCGAATGTTTTCCAATATACTTGTTTCACAGAGAGAAACATCACGGAGAAAATGTTACGATACGGATATTGGTTCGATTTCAATGCAACGTTAAACGAATTTCGAACGAAACACCGGAATGGTAATGAAATAATTACGCACTCTCTTCGTCACCCCACATTCACACCCTCTGAATCCTCGTTAACGTTCAACGATCGTGCACGTTGTACACAATGTTTTTTGGAAAAAGAATCCTGTTACGCGGGACAAAATCGTCGTTGACTCGAAATCAATGATTTTTAGATCGTTTTCCGTAGCGAGGATCATTGATTGCTCAGCGCGTAAACGGTTGCATGATATTGCCGCTTGTCGCACGAACGTCGAAGCACAGAGAACAAAAATCTCTTGTCAGCTGCAAAGCGTTTCACTTCAACAGTCGTTACGTTTGTCAACGTGGTTACCTGACGACATTGGCCAGAACTTTGCTACGCGTCACCCGGCTTCACTTCTCTCCTGTTTCTCTTATTTTTAATTGTAACACGATAATCTTCAAGATCTGCGGCACCACACAGTATGTCTCGCACGCGTCGTTGGTGTTTTGAAAGGCGCTTCGCGCGGATACGGGACACGGGGCAGATATGAGCATCGAACCGCCGCGTAGGGACCTAAAAATCGATATTTCGGTCTTTGCTCCATCCTCTCCGGCGGTGCAGCCGTGCTCGCTTTCGCGGCTAGGTAGGGTGCCCCCCTGTTCATCATCGATTTTCCCGGCTACCAATCGCACGCATCCATTTATCGCATCGATCGCCCGAGCTGATTTCAGCGTTTGCGTCCGTCCGTCCATCCGCCCGCTCCACGATTCATACCCGTGCACCCCGCCGCACCCGGCCCCTTTCCCCACACCCTGCTCTATATCCTATCCACTGTTCAACCTCCCACCCCGAAACCACCTCGCCAGTTACTACCTTAAGCCGTATAGACGCGACTAAATGCGACCCTTCACGATCTTTTTCGTCAGCAACGCCGGACACCACGATATCCCTTGGTCTGCGTTATCCACGATGCCTCAATGTTGATTCTATTGCCTGTTGATATCCCCTAGGCTCTCTCCCTTAGCTCGCTTCATGCCACACGATCTTTTCACATTGTTCGGCTAATGCATTTTTGATCGGCAATTTTTCAACATTTGCGTGTTAAAAACAGTTAACTACGAGTTAACTCGTTGCCGATCAATAATGTGTTTGTAAATTAGTACACTCGTAATTTGACACTCGTTACAAATCGAAGTGTACCGATCACGTTAAAACGTACAAGATTAAAGAGTCCCTTGTCGTCTTTAGCGATGCGTTGCGTATATTGATTTTTTCAAATTTGCGTAATGGTTTTACGACGTGGCATCGACAGTTCTAGGGTTCGGTCAAATGTAATCGGCACAATCTTTGTTTGTGGAGCAATTTGTTTAATTTAAAAATACGTCATTATTTGTCGAGACAGATGACGCATTTTTTTTTCTACAAAAAACTTAAATTCCAGTGGCTGAACTTAAATTCAAGAGAGATAGTAAAAGAGATATACGTTATTAAACAAAGCACGCTTACCTATCGTACGCTATGTTATTATATCGTTTACCGATCGCTTTTTTCCCTTAAAAATATAGGTTGTTATTCAATATTATAGAAATGTAAACATTATCGAATAAAATAGAACGATGTTTCTTCAAATCTCCTTGTAGTATAGTTCATTAATTTGAAATACTTGATCTATAGATCTCTATGAGGCAATATTATAAGGTTAATTTGTGCAGGAAAATTTTAGGATCGCCGATAATTTGTTCCTAAACATACCTGAAGATGGCGTTCATAGTGAGATTCTTCGATTTTCAAGATTTTGTTTGAATGTGCGCACGTGTATATGTGACGATGTACTGCATTGCGTCGACGACCCATTTTGCAATATAGAAGCGATAAGTTGCACACCCTCCTACCATTAAATAATCAATCCTATGGTTTGAACTGCAATTCCCTATGTGCATAATCAATCACTGTTATTCCTTCAGTGTGTTTTTAATCTAAATTAATTAAAAGTTCATACTGGTTAGAGAATTAAGAATTTATCTTTTCATATTTTCTGGAAATTCTGCTTCCTTGTACTTGAATTGAACATTAGTAACAGTAGTAGGCATAAGTCGAGTATCTGAAGATGCGATTCAAGATGCAATTTTTACGCATTTTCATGCGTTTTCAAGTCACACAGGTCTTCTTTTATTATCGATTTTTCGCCGAATGTATCGCACTTGAAATCGAAATCGGTTTCTGGGCTAGGTCACGTGGCAATAAGATCACGTGGCGTTTCTGCATACTCCGTTAGAGGGAAGCACAGGTAATCTCGAGCAAACACGATGGCCAACAATCCTTTCCCATAAATATATACGTTATTGTCATCGAGATAAGGTCGATTGACTAAAACTATGCAACGGCTTTTCAAAACGTAATGCACGTCGCGGCATTAGAGACTCTATGAAGGGTGCGTAAGTGTTATTTGTATGTCACGTGCCGAAGTGTGACCTATAAGTGAATTTTCGTTTCTGAATTTTCTTTGACTATGATCCTTTAGCTGGTGAAGTCGGTGGCCTCCGTGAGACAGTAGCGATTCTGTCTCGAAAGTGAGTTCATGGCTGTTTATAGAACGCGGAAGAAAGTAAACGAACCCGTTTAATCTGTTTAAAATGACGATTTTCATAAAATATGAGTGTCATCGTGTTTTCTGCAATGGAAACAATTAGGTTACGTTGACAAGAGGAGCGCAGTTCTATAGAAGTACTGAACAACACAAGAGCAATTTGTACGGTAGGTTGATCTTTTGTTTATATAAACTAATAATGTACGTGAAAGCGCACACTAGTTAGTGTTCCGAATTTAAACATCTGTAAATAATCTTTCCAAAGGTTAAATAAAGTAAAAAAAATGTGCATGAGTTAGTGTGGTTATTCATGAAATGTGTTGCAGTTTATTGACAGAAGGTAGATGAAGGATCAAGATGAAATATGATTGCTTGAACATTCATATGATGACGTTAAATAATCACTATGTAGCTCTAACGAATTATCTCGTACAAATTGGGTGTTACGCATTTATATATACAAGCAGTGTGTAAAGCAATCTGCTTACATTCACAAAATGCCACACATAACACGAAAATGGGAACTTTTCCCAGGCAGAAATCGATTTTGTTGTGATGGTAGAGTAATGATGGCACCACAAACTGGAGTATTTTATGTGACTGTGTGCCTCATAGCTGGAACAAGTGGATTATTCTTTGCTTTCGAGTAAGACTGTTATTTTTTATATAAATCATTATATACACAACTACATAAGATGTAGTTTTAATAGTTTCACGTATTTTTTTTTTCTAGCTGTCCATTTTTAGCAGTTCATATAACACCAGCTATACCAGTTATTGGTGCTCTGTTATTTATTTTTGTAATGTCTGCTTTGTTCAGAACAAGCTTCAGCGATCCTGGAGTTATTCCAAGAGCAACGCTTGATGAAGCAGCTTATATTGAGAAACAAATTGGTACATACAAATATACTTTTTAAAAATAAATTTGATTAATTTTACGTTTTAATATATTATAAAAATTATATTCAATTTTATTGATGGATTTTATTTTAATTAAAAACTTTCGTTTTTCACATATTGGTAAAGAGGTACCAAACAATGGTAATTCTAAAATGTATAGACCCCCACCTCGAACAAAAGAGGTATTAGTCAAAGGACAGCCAGTGAAGTTAAAATACTGTTTTACTTGTAAAATATTTAGACCGCCAAGAGCTTCACATTGTAGCTTATGTGATAATTGTGTAGGTATGTATATTTTTTGTTTCTTCACGACTGATTTTGTAAAAATTACTTTTATAAGAATTTAGAAGTATATAATATATTTTTAGAGAGATTTGATCATCATTGTCCATGGGTGGGAAATTGTGTTGGCAGAAGAAATTACAGATATTTTTATGCCTTTATTGTGTCCTTGGCATTTCTTTGCGTTTTTATATTTGCATGCGCCGTTACACACTTAATAATGCGTAAGTAAATTAATTAAAAGAACGAATGGCAAAATAATTAGATTAGAAGTGTTAAAAAGTGTTCATTTATTTAATTATAGTTACGAGAGACGAAAGGCCATTTTTAGAAGCAGTAAGGATATCTCCTGGAAGTGTTGTTGTAGCAGTTATATGCTTTTTTTCTGTTTGGAGTATTCTTGGTCTTGCTGGTTTTCATACATATTTAACTACTAGCAATCAGACAACTAACGAGGATGTAAATATTATTTTTAACCTATAGCTATTAAATAATAATTATTACATAATTTTAAAATAATTTAAATCATTTTTATAGATTAAGGGATCATTTTCTATTAAAACAGGACAAGAAAGTTTTAATCTGTATAGCCAAGGAAATATATGTGGAAACTGTTTCTACGTATTATGTGGACCAGCACCACCTAGTTTAATCGGTAACTCTCTTTTAAATTTTTGATTTTAATTAAATTGTTTTCATATTCTAATTTTTGGATATCGATTGTTATAGACCGAAGAGGTATAGTAACACCTGAATATCGTGCAGAACAAGAAAGAGTTGGTGGTGACAGCGTAATTACTAATAATAAAACGTATGGTACAGTGAAAATCGTACAACCACAGGTATTGAAATCTGTATCAATTTCCTTATATTCTACATACGTTATTATTTATATATCGTTTTTTCTGTTTTTATAATTGCAGTCTAATGGTACAACCGTTCAAGCAAATCCCAGTCCCGATCTCACAGGTTCCATGAATAATCTCGTTTCTGGGCAACATTCACCACAAATTGAATCGATAAACGGTGAGTTAAGCCTTCTAAGGCATACCGCGCATTATCCCGAAGATCTTCCAAAATATCCACGTCAGTATATTAATGATATCTATGCTCAGGCATATGCGCGACAACATTGTTTTCAGGAACCTATGAAACATGTAAAGTATGATACAGAAATAGCAAATCCAGATTTTCAAAAATATCCGTGTAGATGTGAGGATAATTTACACAAATATTCTCATAGGTGTAGAGAAGAGTACCATAGATGCTCAGATAATAATTTAATATACGATCAGTGTGTCGGCGATCAAAAATATGGTATTGATCTTCAAAAATATCCACAAAGGTATTCTGAGGATCCTATACGATATAAAATTGACGATAAAGCCGTTTATACTGATCTCCAAAAATTTCCACAATGTTATTCTGAAGATCCATTACGAATTTCTCAATCTCAACATACCCTTAAGTATAACAACTTGAGATGCACTGTTCACGGTTTAAAATATCCAATATCAAAGAATCTCTTGCCAACTGTTGTAATGTCACGTATATTGGGGACAGAGGGAATGCCAATTATTGGTCAAAATGCAATAGGACTTGCAGTTAACAGATTTGGTTCAGGACCTTTAACTAATGCTTTTTCTTATGCAGACAATACTTTATGTCCAAATGATAATACTGAAGAAGATCTTTTAAATCGGAGATTTATTATGAGCTCAATAAGCGATAATGATGATATTTAATTTTCCTCGTAAAATAATTTTTTTCTTTTTAAAACGATATTGTTTTATTTATTGAAAAAAATTTAACGGCTATGACACACTTGTGTGTTAAAAAATTTTTTTAGTGTTACAATCAAAATAGTAATATAAGTTTTAATGTTCTATCCCTTTACTATTAGCAGATGCTTATAAACAAAATTTTAAACGAAATTTAATAAATGTGTATATAAATATTAGTGAAAATAATAATATATAAAATGATATTATGAATATTAACAAAAGTAATCATTATTACGATGGTTGTTCATATTTTAGTAATAACTTATATAGATCTTTATAAACAAAAACATTCAAGTTGAATTTGATTGTTATTAATAGAGATTTATTTATTTTTCGACTGTTCAATTTGGTATTGAATATATAGATATTTTTTTTAATAAAAGAGAAAGAAGAAATAGTAATTGTTATAATGTTCTTGTTATAATTGTATATCTTGACTGAGAATGGGACTGAAAGTTATTAGTTTCATTATATTTAGTACTTCATTATGTTGTACTTTTTAAAAATACGCGGATAATTAAAGTATTTGGTTTTACATTATGTAGTATAATATAAGCAAATTGAAATATGATATATTTAATTCAAGCTCATTTTGCAATGTTAATCTTTAACATTAAAAATAAATTAATTTGAACATATAGATTTGAACCATCATCAGGTGTATAAAGTAATTAAGTTTTTTTTACTATTTAGCCGTACTTTTACACAATTCAATAAATTATATTTCTTTGTTGTTTAAAAATTACGTCCTGTTATCGAGGGCTCAGAGCATACTGTTTGGTAAGTTAATTTTGCTTTATTCCACTTGTCATTGTGTGTATGTTTAATACAAATGAACAGATATTTATTAATGTTAATAAACACTTTAAACACAATGTATATGTCCCACATTTTTGGAGACTAATTTAAAAATATTACATCAATATGGTTTATGGATTGTGACTAATTAATTAGTTCTTATTACGGGCATTGGATTGTGAAAATACAATATGTATATAAATATATGTATGAATAAAAAATATGCACACAGTTTCACATATGTAAGGGATACTTTATAGATTTATGTAATGTTAAAATTATTATATAGTATACAACATAATCATGTAAGTCGTTTATTACTATGATTTTTGGTTTTAGTTATATACACAAAAAAAAAAAAAATATTAATACGTCACCTTTATTGCCTGGAATATTTTCTTTATTGCAATTTAGTTTTTACTTATTTCATTTTTTATGCAACAAAATTACACAGTCAGTACTGCACTTCTGCAATGAGCTACGTTATATAATTTTTGTTGCTAATGAGCGTTTATAACGGCTTATTGGACTTCAGTGGCAATTATTGGAACTCTAATATTTTTTATAGATTATTTATGACTTGTATATATGCTTAAATCTTTTAATACATTTTATTGTTATTGACATTTGTTTTTAGGTAGTACCACAAACAGCGTGAGTCAACTTGTTACCAATGAAGTACCACTAGCATCACTCAATATAGCTCCAATTGATATCGATGAAATTGCTCCGTTGCCTTCCCGTCAGAGTGTCGTGGTTTCATCCACGTTAGATACATCCTCTATACCTTCGGTAACTGTAACAACACCTTTGTCTGTATCTAGACTTAGATTGTTACAAGATACTACCATGATAGAGTCTGCTTTAGACTTAGATTCGTTGGAAGATGCAAGTGTTGGTAGAGGCAGTCAAGCAGGACTTATAAAAATGGGAGCAGTCTAAACTAAATCTATTTTATCTAGTTAAATTTTATTTACCTAGATTATAAATTAAGTTTTTATCTAGTTAGATTATAGCTTTTAAAGTCCTCTACGCTTACCAAAGAATAGTGCAGGTCGAATTCCATTTTTTTTCTTTCTTATCGTATTCTTTGTATACCTATATAAAAATTTAATAATATTACAATATGTAGATTTAATTATACTTACAATATGTAGATGCACAAAGCTTGTACACAAGTAAAAGAGTGAAATTATTAGGTTTAGTTATAATTTGGTTAAATTTTAATTAATTTAATGGAAAGTTGATAGTGTAACATATTTTTATTTTTGATCTGCACTATTCATTCATTACATTTAGCATTGTTAATTCCATTCCAGCCATTCACATCTTTCTTTTTTCATTATATAAAGTTAATAAATGAAAATATTCTCTATCTATTACATAATAGTTATGTATAAAAGAACAGATTATAAAAATGACGTGATTTAACATTTTATGATATCCTTACTATTATATATAAACAGATGATATGTGGGTTAAGGAAAATGTATTACTTAATCATCTTTTAACATAAATTTACATACATATTTTTATGTTAACATAAACTCCAATTTCTTATTTTCATCATGCAGTGTATTAGAATAACAGATTTCACTTCTAACTGGAATAATATCTATATTTTAAACAATATTATCTATATCAAATAAAGATTTTTCATTAAATATCGAATTAAAAATACGAAAGAAAAGTATGGTAGTTGGTTAATGTATATGCAAATTATAATAGAAAATGTTTATACGCATTTAAACGAAATACTACTGAAAAAGAAAATTTGGAAAAATAATTCTTTATTTTATTACTAATTGCTACTAGTATAAAATATTATTTAATTTTACTTTTCTACATGGGTGAACAAGTATTGTCTTGTTTAATCAATTTGCTATGTACAGTGTAAAGAAACTTTTGTAAATACAAGAATTTTCATAAACGTTAGTATAGTTTTGCAGGCATTTGAACAATTTGTTATAAGGCAATGTGAATTGAATCAAGCATTTTCAAAATAGAAGTATCACTGCCTAGTTTATAAATAACTTATGCATCGACATTGCATGTCATTGTTTAATTTGGTATAATCATAAAATAAACATTATTTATATGGTGAATTAATGAAAAAAGAAACGATTTTACTAGTTGTCATTTTATCTTATAAGGATTGCCATTATATTGATTTTGAGAGTATTTTTTTGTACATATTTTGCGTGTATAATACTATATGTATATATTGTGTAGATGTTATCATGATAAGATAATATACCATAAGTTAAAAATATACTAATATGTTATATTATATTTAATCCTATTTTAAAAATTCTTTAAGAGGTACAAAATGATGATGATGATCATGCACGTAACTTCTTGAAATGCAGAAAATAAGTATCGCAATAAATAGGAAAAAGTATTTTTATTCAATTGTCTTACATCAATTGTATAATTTTACAAAAATATTTAATTATGACATAAACTATTGGAATAAAATTATTGATACGATGTTATTTTTCGTGGATATCCAACGTTATATATGATTTATAATATAACATGGTTAATAATTTCATACTTTTACACAATAATTTACAAATATCGCGATCTGTCGAAGTCTCTGTATACATAAATATATCATCATCGTGTTAAAACAAATGTTTTTAATTATTATCGTTATTTTTCGTGCGCTGCGCGCTTCTAAATCATACTGAATTGTGTTAAAATGTACAGATTTTATACTTTACATGTTATGATAAAATACAGATTCGTTCTTTTACATATAAATATTAATAAAGCTTCTGTATTATAACAGCAAGAATCACAATTAAAATTGCAATACTGAAACTTGCAATATATATTTTTGTTTGACGATTTCCAGTTGAATCTATATTAAGATCAGTAATTTTCACATCAATTTTATTTTGAGAATAAAATTCTGAAGGATCTGTTTAAAAAAAATTTTATGATAATGTACAAATATACAAATGTCTCGTGTAATTTTTTTTTTATAAACGTACAATACTTACCAGCTTCAAGTTCAATGTCTTTCTGAACATTATTTTCCTGAACCTCTAAGTCTAGAAGTTCTTGCAATGATAAAAGAGCTTCTTGAGGTCCTTCACCAGGAAATAGATAGTCTGATAATGTTACTTTACTTTCTGGTAATGCTATTAATACTCTTCTTGGAGGTTCGTGTAACGTTATATTTTCTGAGAGAAAATAATGAAATAAACAATTTTTTAGAAATTTAATTTAATAATTCCTTATTATGTTAAAATAAATACCTTCTGGAGATCCATTTTCCTCTTCAATTAAACTATCCCAATGCATTTCTAATCTACTTGCTAATGACCTTATTATGTCTTGCTTTATTGCGATATTAGCTTCTTCAACATTTGCTTTTTGATGAACGAAAGTTCTACTTACTAATTGTCCAACCAAACGTATGGACGCACTGCACGGCGTTATTTTTACATCCGAGTTCATATTCTTCTCCTCCTAATAATTTACAAAATAATCTGATTCATTTAACCAGTAAATTTAAGGGATTTAACAAATACTTACACACGGAATGTATAAGTTTATTTGAAGGGACTGGTCATTATTATTTTTTTCATTATTTTTAGAATTTTTTTCATCTTTCTTGCTTTTACTAATTAATTCTAATGTATCGTTCGGAGATCGAACTTCTCCTTCAATAACAATAAGGGAAGATTCAATAATATCCGATACGCTCTTTAAAATATCTTGCAATTGTTTTTTAAGAGTTTCTGGGTCTTTATTAGCAGCAATCAGAAACAGACGATCGAAGTCTACAAGCGCCTCTAGTTGATGCCATTTGGTTGCTTTAGCTTGAAATTTCCAGTCTGCTGGCTTTAATATTCCGCTCGTATGAATTTCTACGGATTTACAAGTGTATCTAGAAAAATCGTAAAGAATCAAACAATAGAGATAAAAGACATTTAAGATTGAGTATGTTACAGTGTATTATACTTTTGTGTAACGCTATTTAAATTTAAAATAAGATGCTCTTCATTGTTATCTCCACATAAGTATTTATTACATGATAAATTCTTTTGCATCGTTGCAAGAACAGATCTCAACTTTTGCACATTGCTATTATTATTTGTGATGTCTTCCGGACCAACAATGAATGTTCCGAGGACACGCATTCCGCCAGGTAACATTCTAGTGACCTGCAAACATTAAAATCTCTATAGTCAGTTTGAAGCTGCAAACTTTAACGACGTTTCTTTCACATATTATTTAAAGTAAAATGGATGTATTAACATGTTTGGCGTGATCTGCAACCCAGCTCTCAGGTATATCTTTCACCGCTCTAATATGATTTTCAACAGCAGTATTTTGTTCAGCTTCTACTGTGGAGCTAAGCAATGTCTCCTCCACCACATTTTTACCAAGAGGTGGTGGTGTTTTCGCTAAATGCACGATATAGTCTCTTTGACCGACGCTCTGCAATGTTAATTACAATACAATTCAAATTAGATGACAGCGAAATCGCTGAAACATTGACAATCGGAACATCCTAACCTTTCGTCTAACGCAACAATTCCAAAAAGAGTATAAATTAAATTAAATTGTGTGTATCACAATAGAGATATCTGTCTAGAAATTAACGATTTTCATTCATTAAAATGAATTTCGCTGGGCGTGTTTTAGAATTACATATGTTTCAGAACGAATGAATACAAGGAAAGATGACGAATGAAATTGGAACATACAAAACTCGAACCTGTCCCACAATTAGTCCTATCGTATATTCATCTGGTTTCGCCAGTGACGTCAAATAATTGTGAAGACGTTCCTCCGCGTATATCGTTCGTCCCATTGCTTTTGACGTTTCTACAAACACGTAAAAATATATCGCAACTTTCCACGTTACGTGCTTGCACTGTGTATCATATACGTATCACGCTTGTATCGTATACATATATAGTAGTATAGTGCCAGCTTGAACACTTGTTACGAGTTGCGAAGAATTCGTAAGAATTTTTATTCGTACATCTTGCAGATCGAAAGAGATGTAGGAAAGAAGCTTAGGGTATAATAAGAATTATGCAATTGTAAAAGTTTGCAGACTGGTCTTTTTAATTAATTTTTTCTGCAAATGAAGATTCGATCGATTTATGGACATTGAAATGCTAGCGCCGCGTAGCGAAAAAACAGTGGAACAAATCGCTATTGTTATCCTTGTCGCACAATACTGTCCTCTTTGTCTACTACGCTGCGTGTATCTGTCCTTGTCGCACATTGTTGCGTTCTTTATCTACGACAGCGGTGGTGCTGTCTATTGGATGTTCCCTTTTACTTTCAATTGAAATTAATAGATGGCAGCATCATTCGTAGATAAAGAGCGCGATAGTGTGCGACAAAGAGCGGTATATGCCATGTGACAGACAAAGAGAGCAATAAAGCGCGACAAGCTTGTGCGCCAAGAGCGACTATTTTAAAAACTTTTTGAGATTTTATCATATCAAGCTTCTGTCTGTCGTTATATTTCCAACAAATTTGCTTTACTTTTTAATGTAAAATAATGTAAACATAACGCTTAATTGGCTGAATTATTAATGACGTAAAAATACAAGAATTGTATTTGTGAGAGATGCAGGAACGTAACAATTTCTCGTAGCTGTTTTTCATAAAAAAAGAAATTGTAAACTAGATTTTTCAAACATTTTACTTTAACTAACTTTATTCTCAGTTATCCTTGTTTTATGTATAACTAGGTACATGGACGTAAATCACAGCACAACTCAAGGTTGTATAAATACTTATGCATTCTTAGGGGAGTTACGATATATATATATATATATATATATATATATATCGTAATTACACATGTCAGAAGCAACCGAAGTTCAAAATCTGATGTTGGAAACGATCGGAGACCGGAATTCAGATTATTAAAAATTTAGCATCGTCGATTTAAAAACGTCAATAGTTTATACTCTATGTAGAATTACAGTGTACAGCGTCATTAGTAATTAGCATTATCAATTGATAATAACGATTCGCGATTGAGAGAACACTTTCGTGCATAGTCGAACGACTGTTGAAATTCTTAAATGAATTCTCGTACCAGAAGAAGAAAAATTTCGATAGGCGTGCGCGCGAGTGTTTCAAGTAACAATTGTACAATAATTTTACGTTTAAGTGGCGAGTATTATTCGATTATCCAGAAGGGGTACAGCTTTGTGTTTTTTCGTTCTCTTTTCGATCATCAAAGAGTTAGGCATTTCTTTTTTTAAGCTCAGCAAGGAGTAAACGGCGCAACGAGATCGTTCGCAAATTAATACGTAGATTTGCGTGTCTTCCACGTACGTACAAAAACTTGTATACGAAATCTTTCCTAAAGATCGTAAAAAATATGTCAGAAAGGAGAGATTTCTTTTTCTTTCGACGAATACGATTTAGCAAAAAAGCAACGTTTGTAATTACAGTTATCACGTATCTTCTTGTGCCCAGCTCTTTCCAATCTACGCGTGCTCGCGAGACATCCTGCTGTTTAATCGTCTGCTGATTATTCGATCTCGAATCGGTTTATAAAAATTGTTGAATCACCTCGATGCGAACGGTAGAAATAACGATTTGAACGTTGGCACTGGACAACTTTAAAACAACGATCGAGAGGAGAGCAACCTAAGTTTAATTCGAGTTGGAACAAAATCGCAGAAGCGAGAATTTTCAATTCCTGTGCTTGGAAAGAAGTGCTCTGATATCCTGTTTTAATCACGTGTACGATGAAACATTATTTTAACTCGCTAGCGACCTAGTGACTATCAGTATGCTATATTGTTAAATACGCGCTCTCTCTACGATTCGCCGCTAATTAGTGGTAGTCGCCGAGATACATGTAGAAGTGTACAGTAAACATCTATGTTACGCGCAGTGTCGCAATGTAACAATTGTAGAACATGAAAATATACAGTGGTCTATGAAAATATCTCAACAATTCGACAGGAATACCGAATGTATCGCGTCAATCGTGCGAAACACTTTGAAGTTTCGTTACGAGACTCGGCTGTTACAATTACATCTATCACAATTAACCAGTTAGAATCAGCTTGAGAATGCAAGACATACAAGAACTAAAAAATGTTCAAATATTTTCGTGAACCACCGTAGTTATAGTTTCCAGCGCGTGTTTCTTAACTGTTTAAATTCTTTCGCTAGTTTGAAATTACAACTCGAGACGGTCTTGTTGAAAAATGAAAAATATTTAATACTATGATAGTGTGTGTAACAACGTACACGATAATTTCAAACGAAATATACCGACGCAATTGTCACTGAATACGCACTGGTGAGCTATTTGAGCGGACGGATAAGGGATTCTTTTTTTTTTTTTTTTTAGAAAGCGAGAGAAAGTTTCTTAAAGAGTTTCCTAGAAATAGTAATCTATGTTAATCCTATGTAAGATACTTTCGTGAACGATACTTTAAAGCGTAACGGTAGTAATAACAGTGTTAACCGTACAATATGTTTTTAGCTTTATATAATATTACAGACATGCCGAAGATGTACTTGTACCGGTGTGCAAAAACCCTCAACTTTTGATTGTGTTGCCACTACTTTAGTAAGAATAAAAGATTTAGCGAAGTAAGTGTCAAATGTGAACGGCGACGAAGCGAGTCGGTCAAATCCGTAATCTTACAAGCAACGCGCGAATCGAAGTATTTCTCGATAAGAAAATCCTTGAATAAGAATGAGATTTTTGCTACATTTCCAATAAAACGATACTTAATATCAGTTAGAAAGAATATAAAACAGCAGAATTGAAAACGATCAATTCCAGTTAATAGTATACTATCAGATAAGTACATTTGTCTCTTTCTTCAAGCAGTGAATTGAAAAACGTCAATTGAAACGAAGTTTAAGTACGCTGTACCACGTCCATTGCAATAAAATTTCATTCGTTGATCAAGTTAAAAAAGAAAACGAGAGAAAGACATATTTACATTAACAACATCGCTGTCGATATATCCTCTTGTAGAAAAAATAACGTTACACGGCGACGGAAAAGTCAGTTTCTAAATTAAAAGTCTTTGAGCCTTGATCGTCGAGTTTCTCTTAAACGGTACTTGTGCGAACAATCGTAAGTGAATTGTAACTAAAAATATCAACTTATCGCAAAGTTAATACGTGTATATACAAGATAATTCCTTAGAAGTAGGATGTTCAATTTAACAATCCTCTTTGTCATCAAACTATGGTAAATTCAACATTAAGAGTCCAATTTCGAATTACATTTAAATTATATAATACTTATCACGAAGTTTTATACAGTCGAGGAGAGAAAATGAGACAAACATTTCTTTCCACCGCAGTCGCTACAGTCGGACATAAAACAAACGAAGAAACCCATTCCAGTTTCTTCTTAAATGCGTCGATTCTCTTCGAACCAGTTTTGTTAGTCAATGATAATCGTACTAGTAGAAAACTGTTTGATATATACATTTTCTTTCATCGACGTCTTCCAAATGCACATCGGTCAACAACATTGAGCGTCGGGCAAATATATTATACACATACTCGTTGATTAAGGAGGGTCGTCGTACGACTTGGAAGACTCCGCCGAGGACGTCGAACGTCTGCAAGCTTTTTTCACACTGACAAGAAACTTAATCGTTCCCTTTTTCGTTACGTTATTTGCTTCTCTTACGTTACAAGCGCGTCATTCGGTAATCTCGCCCTGAGTACAATTTTCTTCTTTCCCCAAGAGATTTCAACGTTAACATTTATACATCAAAGGAATCCCTCTCCTTTGAAGCTTGCTCGATCAATAATCTCTCGTCTCTTTGTCCGTCGGAGGAACCGGTTTCTTCGACGTGTCTTTCTGCGGAAAGATTCCCCTCTTAGAGAGAGTTCTTTCCGGACTAGGACTAGGACTAGGACTAGGACTAGGTGAGGAACTCGATGATCTTGAACTCGAGGAACTCGAACTTGACCTCTCCCTCTTCTGTCGTTCGACACGATTCTTGTGTTCGTACAATGGCCCGCGAATGATCTTCAATGTGGTTTCTAATTCGTAGGCACGGTCCTTCAGGGCGTTGTACTGAGCCAAATCGAAGCCAACCTTCTTTGCTCTCTTGTGAAGTGAGATCAGCTGTCGCCTGTTCATCACGTCTGGCAGCATGTATTCCTGTTAATAAATTCGACGCAATGAGGTTTATTAGAACATTTTTGGACACTTTTGCATAACGATTTTCTACCAATTAACAAGTTGTATTAATTAAATAATTAAACAATTTAGTTGTATTAATTAAATAATTAAACAATTTAATAATTTTACACGAAACTGTAAAGTCTTAAATAATTTAATAATTTTACATGAAAGAGAAGCGAAGATAAGGTAAGCTTCGTTAAGTTCTTACTACAAATTACGTCGATGAAGTATCTTGTTCATGTTTATCAGATAACGAGTTCATTTATTTTAGTTGTTGATTTAACGAAGTTATTAACAACCGACAAACTGAATATAGCAACCTGTCTCGTTAAGACGAAGTAGACGAACAAGGCCATCGTGGTGCCGTAGTTGACGAAATATGTAACCGGTTCCATGATGTCCCACGAGTATTCCCACCAAGTTAGTCTGGCTAGGCCGCTGAACTGAATCGACATTAGGACAAGACACACCCAAATGAATATATTCGCCTTTCTTTCCGCGGTGGCATCCAACTCTTGCAGCTTCTACAACAAACAAGAAAAACATCACGCATGATTGAGGAACATGGAATACATCTTTTTTTTTAACTTTTGCTTAGAAGAAATATTCTCAAGACATTTGCGCGTTTAGAGCACTGGCGGCTGTAACTGTTGCGGATTTCCGCCTTGATAATGTATCTAAATCTACAATTGCAATTTCTAGTAAAATTGGTCGCAGAAGAAAGCGAAAAACCAGACGGAAAAATATGTAGTTCTCAGTGAAATCGTATTTTCCTGTTGTTAAAGTATCAAAACTCTTTTTGTTCGTCGAAACGTGCAAACTCGACCAATAAATTTCATACTTTATCTGCCAAAAACGAATTTACGATCAATATAAATATCGGTGTAAGAGCTTTAGTTCCGACGTTAAATCATTAAATTTTAACGAGTTTACAGATGACGTTCTTACGATACAGATTTTTATTTTATTTTTCACGTGTCATTCGTTCATCTCTGATACAAAAATGGCGAGAGAATACGAAAGAATCGAAAAATTATACCAATATTGTTTCTCGCTTCAACTAATTAAACAAAAACCCAGAAAAATAATTTCCCTCCTTCTACGAAGACCAAATTTTCAAATTTAATTTTTCGATGATTTTTATCGAGATTGATCCAAGTTACTATATACGACTCTACCGTTTCGAACTCAAATTTCCTCAAGCGACCGAAATTTATTTTTTTGCCCGTGTAGAATAATTTCTCTACATAGAGTATCACTTGTTCCAGAACATTGCAAATAATTAAATATTTTGCGATTATCTAATCGGTGTGTTTGCATCGATTATGAAAATTACGTAATTTTGGTGTAATTTTCGTACGAGAATAACGATCAAGCAAGAAAATAGAGGAAAAGAGAGGAGATTTAATTACGGGTTCGTGCAAGTGCGCACACACGATAATTAAAATCAAAACTCGCCGAGGATGAATTAAATTATCGTGGCGAGGAGAAAACGAACGAGAGAGGAGGCGTTTAGTCGAACAATCTTGCACGCGTGCCGCGTTCCGAAGCGTCGGAGCGCTAATAATTTCAGACAAGCTTAAACTTCTTTAAACTTCCGTTTAGTCTAGATCTAGGATCGTGTTTCTGCAGATGCACGTTCATCGTCTTGACGAATTGCGATTAACTTGATTTGATGTTCACGGTAAATAGATTCAGCAGCGAAAGCTACAGACGTTGTCAAAAATTCGCTCCGAAGCGATAAAATTGTCTCTATCCACTTTGAGTGATTGACCGTGATTGAAAGCATCTTGAGATTGCAAAGATATTCCAGATCGATATACGATCTCTTGTAGCTGAAAATTCAAAGTTTCAAGTTTTTACGAGGATGAACTATTCTTAAACGTTTGCGATCAACGATAAATAATAAGATAATAAGTAAAAGATTTGATAATAAAATAAATAAAAAGATTTGACAAATTCTGTGGCGCGACACGGATTAAAGGCTGGAAAATTTTTAAACTTCAAATAGAATAATCATTGACTTGTGTATTTCAAGGAAAGATTCGAGAAAAAATTGTGGTAAGATTTAAAAAGAAAAGTTTTTCGTTTCGGATTTGATAATGTAAATGCGCGAACGATAAAGTTCACGATAACTGAATTTTAACAATTAAATCGAATTAAATTGGAATCGAAATTAAACAGTTGGAGATTCAAAGTCGGAGCGAAGCTGCGCTTCCAGAAATAGTTTACCTGTTCGAGAGGTTCCAGTTCCAATCTGACCGTTTCTAACTCTGCCAATACTTGCTTTTCCATGCTGGCATAGTGCTCTCGAACGTGCAGTGTCTCGTACAGCTGGCCGATTAACATTCGGACGTCCGATAATGACTCTAAATTCTCCTGGGAAAAAGAAGCGACGAAAGTTGAAAAATTTTCGTTGAAAACAGACACGTTCGTGAAATTGAATAAAATTAATCGTTACCAACGACACTGAATATTTCTAATTAATAGTTAATAAAGAGTCGATTGAAACTCTCGCTAATGAAACTATTTGGGAAATTGAAAATTACGTGGTAATTATTATCTCTGATCGTTGAATAAAGCTGTCTACATTTCCTTAACCCCTTGACTTATATAATGCCGAGTCATAGAACGGTCTCGATTTAAAAGAAAAAGTAAATTGTAAGTGTAAAAGTGAAAAGTAAACCTAACCTAAATCTAACCTCGTGAAATTTCAAGTCAAATTTTAAATTTAATTTCATTGAATTGAACATTGATGAGTAAAAATTGGATGTAACGTTTCAATACCTTTAAATTAATTTTACAGTTGCAACAAGTAACGCTTGCTCCTTAGACTTGAAAGGAAAATCGCAAGACAAGGGGTTAAATTTCTGTCTAGCACTCACCATCGTGTGCTTGTGGTGCAATGGCGGCGTCACTAAGTACTCCATGTCGTTAATCATCAGTCGAAAGTCGTTTTCCATTAACGACTCGATCGTGTTGTTGGAACCTATCCTGATGCCGTCTGGAAAATCATCGTACAGAATTTTTGCTCGACGTAAACAAGTCGATTCTGCAGACAAGGGGTTCGTGTAAATTCCTCACCAGTGGTTGTCACGGTTGCCCGATCGATGCCACGATCTTCCTTCTTCAGCATCTGAATAAGGTCTCCTACTGTGTGCGTGATTGGTTTCAGGGTAAACACGCACTGCTCCTTCCTGGAAGGCAGTGGCACCGTGATCCTCGGTAATCCTCGATGATACGACACGACTACATCTGCAGCTGAAACAATTTTACTTTTTAGTTTACTTCAGACGATCGACACGATCTCTGTCTTTTGTTGAGAAGATCGAACATCTTTCGTGAAAATGGAATTTTTTTTTTTTTTAATTAACTCGAAAACACGACGAAAGAAAGCGTGAACGATAAAAATTCTTCGTTTTTTATCGAATAAAAATAACTTTGTAAATACAATAATTCTTCAATGATTTGAGTCTTGACTCGAGTTGGTTTAATAAGCTACTTTCGAAAGTGGTTTCGTAATTTAACATAATTTCAGCAACCGTCTACCGTTAACATGTTTACGCTGAATTAATTTATTCCACTGGAATGGAACGTCTGTCTCGAGAACTACAAATTATACTATTCGTGAACAGAATTACAAAGTGTAACTTGTAGAAACGTAAGAATTGTGAATATATATATATATACACCTATATATTATAATCTGTACGTTGTAATATATGCATATTACAAACTTTCGAAGACGCGAAAATTATATGCAATTTAAAAATTGAAAATTAATGTAAAAGAGAGGTAAACGAGTATATCGAGCTACTTTTCATCGTTGAAACGACAAGGCGAAAAAGAGAGAGAGAGGGAGAAAGAGGGGACTAATTGAACACAGTTTCTCTTTTTTCAAGTGCATCTAACGACAAGAGATTTCTTGTAGAGTCTACTCCTTTCTTTCGCGAAAAAGACGATTCCATCACGATTGAATTGGGATTTAGCTTTGCGAGCTTTTCTTGCGTCGTGTACGTTAGCTGGGGCAGGAATTGTCGCGCGCGACAGAAGTGTCTATTCTCTTCTCTCGTACTGTTTTCGTATTCTCGTACTGTCGGGTACATCTCGTAAAATCTAAATGAAGATAAAACCGCTCTGCGCGACAGCTTGACGAAAGCTTCGAATTCTTAAGGATGTGGAAGATGATTTTAATTTTTTAATTTTCTTTTATAGAGATAGAAATAAAAATAAGAGTAAAGGATATGGACGATAGTTTTGATTTTTTATTTCTTTTCAATACAAATAAACGAAACTGTCTTTTTGAATGATAAATATTGCAGTATGATTGTCTTCCCGATAACCTATTATCGGGCGCAAAATCGACTCATTTTTCTCCATCGTTCTCAACATCGATGATAAGTAGTGTTTCGTCTGTCGCAGCTAGGTGAACATTTTACGACTGATAAAATTAATTATTCCACGTTCTATCGGAGAATTTAAATTATATATTTAATATACATTAATTTTTTTATATTTACATATAAATATGTATTTTTATATATTTATTATAATTTATATATATATGTATATAGAAAGTATATAGAAAATTAAAGAAAGAAGATCATAATACAGAGAATGAGAAAGAACTTTGCCAACTATACGAAACATGTCAACTCTGGTGCCGTGGAATTACAAATTCGACGTAGTTGAGCCCAACACGATGCTTCTCCAAGTAACAAAAGCCCGTGCTAACCAAGTCTGAGAACTTTGCCATCCAACCAGATCAAGGGATCTACCCCCGGAAGCTGGACTTTCGGTGTTAATGGATCTCACGCTATACCCGACCACGTAATATCGTTAAATACTTGTTTAATATCGTCACCTTCCAGAGAGGGGAAGAAAAAAAAAAAGGAAAAAAGGAAAGAAAGAACGAAGGAATGAACGTTCGGAGAATGAAACTCGCTGCTTCCGTGAATTCGTTCGCGTGATGGTCGTATGATCGAGAGCTGGATCGCGTTAACCTGGTTAGCTACCGTTGATACGAGGAAGGTATCAGAGTGTGGAGACCGGAATGAGACGCGTGTAAGTACGTGGATCCTTCTGTTGTAAGCAGAACGGAACCGAGCGCCGCGATTCGGTTACACGATCGTTGAAAAATGCATCCACGAAGTTGGAACACTTTGGCTGGAACTCTTGGCGTGAATCAAGAAAAATCGTTGTTAGTCGAGACTAGCCGGGGGGGGTTTCGTGTCGAAGAAAAGTAAAATTTCGAATCACATCGACCTGTCTGACCTGAAGATTAAAATTCAAAGAACGATATAAATCGTAAGCTTAAACTTACTTTGTAAATCACTGCAAAAATTGAAAATCAAGAAACTAGAGAATTGGATTTAGTGAGATGTTACGACTGATATATCGTTGAATGATAAATCGATGGAAGTTAATTCTCGGGGCGAAGAAAGGCTTGAATCGATGGAAAAACTTTCGACATTAATTCAACGACATCTAAAATTTAAATCGCATGGTCTGCTTAGTTCTTAGTAGGAAAATTGCTTAATGGGAAATCTGCTTAATTCTTAATAGGAAAATAGTGGTAGCTGTCAGTTCTACTTCTGATCGGCTTGCAAACACGCATGTGTTTAACCTGGAATAACAAACTGCTGCTCGCTCGCGTTTCTGTAAATCGTTCAGAACGCAACAACGAATCTTCGTTCGGCAAAAAAGAGCCAAAGGAATGTCCCGGGACTTGCGCAAGCGTTCAGCTTTTGAAAAGCGTATGATGGCGTGAAGGGAACACCGGAAGGAATTATGCTCGCTGGGATCGAGCAACAACCGGTCTCTCTATTGACGCTTGCGTAATAACGAGGTTCGCGCGATTTCGACTCGAGTGAAATCCATCAAATGGGAAAGTATTAAAAAAAAAAATCGAAAAGTCGATATAATTTTGAAAAGATTCGTTGATTGTTCAGAACATGTGCTAAACTAAAATTATGAAAATTATTAAAACACGTATTGTGCGTGTATGGTAGTACAAATTCATTTTGAATTTAATTTTGGATTTTGGACACGCATAGTGGCAAAGTTTGCACGAAACGACTGGTCAACATCTCTCAGTTTCCGGTCTCGAGAGGGAAACTTCGAGGAACGTGATTTAAAGCGAGCGTCTCTCGATAACATCGCGTTCGAAAAAGCAGTTTGATCGCAAAGAAGGAAGAAAGAGTAAAATTTCGGCTCGCTCGCTTCGACGAGGCAAATTCGCAACGTCCGACGATTAGTCCGCCCCCACGAGTGCCGGCAGCCTGCGCTTCTTCGTCGACGATTCGGTAGCTCACGCTGGAAGTGGCAAAGATGCCTACCACCACCTTCTGTGGTGTGTCGTCCTCCCTTCCTTCCGGCTCTATGAAAAGTCCGTCGGTGGTGAAGTTTCCCGTGCTGGCCAGTCTATCTTTGGATTCTGTTCAACTAATAACTGAACTGTGCCGCGTCGACATTGTTCTACGAGTTTTCTTTGGTGCGCAAAGAAAAAAAAAAGTATCTTCTCATCGGGCTTTTCGTCGTGTTTCGGTGAACGTTCTTCGCGTGGCGTGGTTTCTTCAAGGATGCACGACGACTGATCCTCGACGATTAGTCCGCCCCCACGGGTAGGCGAATAATAACGTATTATCTCGGTGTATGTATGCACTCTGATTTTTATACAAGTGCATGGCAAATCTTTCTTTGTACCATTTCCGAAGTGATAAGCACGGTGTGTGTGTGTGAGGGGGTGGAGGGGGGTTGCCGAACGTGTAAATGGAATACCTCCTCACGATGTGTTTCTATGTTGGGATTGTGGTTTGGTAATATAGATGAAATTACACGTAAAGTACATTTGTTGTATATGTAACAACAAAATTATTCAAAAAATAATCGATCATAGTTCGAAAATGATAAGCAATGTTCAAAAAGAAATTAATGTGTCTTTAATGATACTTTTTAGATATAAATTTCCCTCTGTCTTTATTAAATGTTAAATCAACTATTGATTTAGGAATATTTTTTCTTCTCTAACAATGCGCATTAAAAGCAAAAAATGATATTTTTCTTATAAGATTTAACTCTTTAATTCTACTTAAAACAAATTTTTAGAGTTCGTAATTAAAAACACTTAAAAATATAGCGCAGGGACGATGATGTAGTAGGGTTTTTAATTACTACTCACTATAATTATTAATGAATAAAATAAAATTTAAAATACTTATTCGATTCAGAATATCAAAGAACTTTATTTGGACGTGAAAATTCTCGGGTCAAAACGTAGTTTTAACCCTTTCTGGAGAAAATTAACGTAGGAACAACTCTCGGTTCAACTTAACGATGCAACTTTACTGTATGTATTCTTATATACACGTTTCATCAATTCCACCAGTGAGAAAGCGCAACTCTTATGACGCCATCTGTTCACGGACACGGTTACTACATATGCAAGCACTTTGTAAATTATACATGCCAAGCGCACCTTTGCAATCAAGACTTTCATTTTTCACGTATAACCAATTTTTTTCAATTTTCTCCCGCGTACACACCTCGTTTGGTTTACAATCAATTTCTTCTTTTTATCCGCGAAAGAAACGCGATACGCGCCGGAATTTGTTGTGAAAATCAAGTTTTACTGGAAGGGAAATTCCTCACTTAAATCTACCACGAAGAGCACGCTAGAAATTGAGGAATGATAAAATAAATAAAAGCAGGTGGAAAAAAAAGATTCAATAATTGCCGCCTGAGACGCGATAAAGATAAATCGAAACGATAAGCGTTGTTTTCTTTATCTTATATTGTAATTTATTTATACTGTAGGAAACTTATGGCCAGTCGTGCGTTTAAAACGGAATAAAATATCGAGGCGAGTAATTGATCGACTGACGACGCAACCGTTGTGTTTCACGCATGTATTTGACACGAGTGCAATTTACCACGTTCACACGCGCAAGGATATTTAGGGTGGAAATGTTGATTCGATGAATTTATCACAGGCCTCGTCGTTCAGGGGTCGATCATGGGTGGAGTGCAAAGCGGGACCCATACCCTTGGAGAGGCGTTATGGGTGCAGGAGAGGCAACGTCAAAAATGCCATCGGTGAGTAATCCATATACGCGTTCTGCGCGAGATAATTTTCAAAGAAAGTTGCACGAACGAGATCGAGAGAAAGATTCTCAGAAAATATTTAGAAAATATTCAATATTCGTTCAGGGTGTAATTTATTAAATAATTCGTTTAACTGATTTCAATATCGTTCCCTAAGCGAGCGGGGTTATTAGAAAATTTTCTTCCCAATTAAAACGCGTGTGGCAAGAATGAAGAGATGACAAAGAGAAAACAGAGAGAAAGAGAGAGAGAGAGAGAGAGAGAGAGAGAGATTAAGTGTAATGGAAATTAACTACACTCCAAGTTAATTGCGTTGTACGATAATACAGGGGCAACCACGTTGGCCCAGATTTTTAATGAACTCGAAAAATCGCCTGGTACTTCTTCACGGCGCATGAATATCAGAGCAGAAACTATATAGTGTGCAGCGATGGCTTATAGTACATAACGAGATGATATTAATCTATTCCCTGGCTATCTTTCATTATCCGGAATCATCTTCTCTGTTGCTTAAGCACGAGGAATGCCGAAATAAATTATACAATGGTACAAGTATCGCTCCGAGTATCTTCTTACGATACTCTTCGTCGACGTTGAAGAACCGCTGCTTCAGTTCGAAAACCGTTCGATCCCGTTCGAACGAGATGCTGTCTTATGATTAGTGGATTAATTGTTAATTAGTGGAATTTCGACACGGTCAGGCTGCGCTTATTTGCGCCACGGTCGTGGTCTAATTACGCGATTCTCTTTGAGACTGTGTTTGCGCGTGTCTCGGTTTTTAAATGTTCCCGCTTTCGTCGTGTGTGTCTATCCCTGTGAGCAACAACAGTGTCTATCTTGTTAGTTCCTCACCTAGTGTGCGAAATATAAAAAGAAGTTTCTTGTCGCGTTATGATCCCGTGCTTTTCCTTCGGATAATGCCGATATGATTGTAAAATAGAAAATTTGACAAAGTAGAAACTGCAGTTTCAGAGAGAGAGAAAAGATTGAACTCTTTGGAAAGCAGAGCGATTTCGTACGATTTTTATAACGATCGACGCTTTGTTCGAATGCTTCGCTACCATTTTCCGACGCATGCGCATTCACTACGAAATTGCGCGTCGTTACCGCGCTCGGTGCCGCGCGAAATTTGAAAATCAGTCAGGGAGAGAAGTTTTACTAGAGACTTTGAGACGATATAATTTCAGATACAATGTTTCACTTGGAATTATTGCAAGTTTAATTTCGCACATTCAGCATCTAGATTCTGAATTTCCATTTCATTTCACTTGTATCTCGATTTAGTTCGCATTAATGAATCCTTTAAACGTACTTTTAATTATTTCACAAACTAATTCCGTACGTGCACGTAGCTTGTGAAATTCACGCCGAAATGATGAAACTTTTCTTTAAGCGGATCTATTTCATTTGATAAGTTGCACGCTCGTCGTAGTTCCGCTAATTAAACGTTTCTAAAAACTCGAGAAATCCCATCTCTCCGTTCGCGATTCCGCTAACGAGTCTGCCGACTGTTTGCTTTAGGAATTTTGTCTTAATTTCCTCCAATAATTGAGACGCGCGTTCCGTCTAAATTTAGATTGGGATTAGCCAATAGTTCGTGAATTCCAGACGAGTTTGTCACGCAGTTTCGTAGAAATTTCGAGTCGCGGCATTAATTAATACGACCGGCTATAATGAGAAGCAAATCATCGTTCCGCACCGTAGTCACCGGCGCGTAATTACAACAGGAATTTCTTTCGGTTTCATACACGTATCATACTTTGTATCGGGAAACAACCTTTTCAATGGGCTGACCTAACGAAAGCGTTCTTTTGAAAATTAAAACCGATTAAAATTGAAACATTCCTCGTCAACGTTGGAAAATCTCGGGATCAAACCACGTAAATACACGACGCTGACAGTAAAAATGTTTATCTTCCATTAAACGTAATAAGAAGCGCTCGCCGACCATCCAGTTTCAACAATTTCCGATTCGAAAACGGATCGAATTGGTTTTTCCATCGTTAATGGCCAATAAATTCTTTGAATATTCGATGCAATTTGCACGAATATGCTCCAAAGAAGGATTGATTTTCGCGAGAATGAAAACGGCGGGAGAGTGATCAAGAATCGTGGAAAAATCAACGAACGAGCGTCGAATCGTTAATCAGCCAGGCCGATTCGCGATGGTCGACGCGATCGACAGAACCGACCGACCGAACGGGGGAGGAGAGGCCGGCACAGCGGAACACGCCGGATATCCGCTTTGACGCGCGTCTCCGTCCGTTTCGCCCGATGTGCACGCACCTGTGTGCAGGACAAAGGGCCTGCGACAAGCGTGCGTCGAAATTCGCTCGTGGTGCCTGGCCTGGAAAACGTTCACTTCTGTTCTGAAAACGCGATCGGAACGGACGTTGAACGAACGACGTTTACGTTGTCTCGCGGCTACGTGTACGATATGCCGGTGCACCATGTTCGCGGTGAAGATTGTTTACTGCCAGGTGACGATGGAATTCGCGGAGAATGCTGGAAACGCAAGGTATCACGTTCACGTTTGGGCAGCTTAGCGAAAAAATGGTGCAAGTGACGTTAAATTTCTTTTAGAGGATTTTGTTAAAAGTTTCCTTAAGAGAAAACCCAAGTAAGTACCCGAATGTACGAATATAGAAATCTATCTGTATCGGATTTATCTGAAAACTCGTGAATAGTTTGAAACGTGAGAAACTTTCTATTGGAGTTTAATTTTATTCGCAAGTTCAGCTGCTGTTACACGGATTGAAGATCTTATCTTAACTTGCACCACTTTTTCTTCGAGACCATATCTCGCTTGGATATTAATTGTTTCTTTTCTAAAAGCACCTTGGTGCTTTTCTCTTATTAGCGAAATCGCGAACTCGCGAGAGTTGACGAAAATCAAGAAAATCCGTTTCTTCTTGATTGAGCGTATGGAAAAGAAACTGTTGAGATTTTTAATTTTATTAAGTAGAAAGGTGTGTTATTAAGCGTTCGATGCTTTCGCTTTTATCAGCGATGTCTGTTGCCATCGGGGGTTGTTAGAAATCGTGTTAACGAGCGTGAAAACGGATTAGACGGAGTCGAGATCCAGGCATGTCGATCGAGAGATATCATCGAGTGAAAATGGGAAACGCGCGAGTTAGGAGAGAAACATTTTTTGGAAGTGATTTTTTCTTTTATATATTGATCGAACGATTAATTCCAGCAGCGAGGAAAAACACAAATGGAAAAAAAGATCTTTTTCTTTTGATAGCTAACAGTCCGGAGCACAATTATTCACGGAGAGAACAGAACTTTTTTTTACGATCGAACGCTTTCGTAATTAGAAATTTTGTTGCAAACGATTCTCTGCAAATTGAAATCGTTAAATTTTCTTCCATAAATTCCACTGTCCTTCGTCTATATTTTCCCTTCCACACGCGCGGAGCGAAAAATATTTTTCCTCGATAAAGAAAATTCCTCGACGTCTGATGGAAAATTAGCTGAAAAAACAGTTTTAATCAAAAGCTTTGGCATTTCTTCGATCCGTTCGATCGGCTCGTACGATGGTCTTTTATGAGAACAGGAACATGGCCCTCATTGTGCAACATCCTGTCTCTATATAGTGGTTCTGTTTCCTGACCTTTCCGAAGTCAGGAGGAATCACGCGACGACGAGCAACTAATGCTGCTTTCCACTTTATCTAAACAAAAAAACTGCGCCACTATTTCCCTGACACAGATCGCGATTATCTGTTACTTGTTCGTCCTTCTATCCATTGAAAAACGTTTCGATTACGATTAATTGAATTTTCGGGAAGTTGTAGTATTTCAAAGACGAACAATCAAATAAATGGACGCGATAAAGCGTGTGACGCTCGCAGAGAGGATATTCTCTTATTCAACAGCTCACGAATAGTTCGCAAAGTTTGGAAATTGAAACCTCGTACTTCAAAGGAAGCTATTTTTCATATTCTGCCTTTAACGTAGTTTTCTTATTGTGCAAAGTCAGGGCAAATTTTCTGAAATTTTCTGAAAATTCTCACCCACCCAATATCTACGCAACAAAGAAGTTCCCGGCAAAGTTCAATTGACAGTGGAACGTAAAATAAAGATCAACCGAACATAAGTCTTTTCTGAATGACAATCTAAAGGACAAAGAATCGGTGCTAAAAACTAATACACTTTCAGAAACAGTTTAACCTTTGTAATAAATTGTGAGATTTAACTCCAAGTCTTTAAACGATGGAAATGAAAAAAAATCGACGAACATTTTACTCGATAACCAGACACAGAAATATCTCGTGACGGTCGATTGATTTGCGATCAATTTGTGGTCAATAAATCGCCGAAGATTTCCGCTTACGTAATGGAATCGTTACACGCACGGATGTATCCTGTTCTTCTCTCTCTCCCTCCCTCTTTTTTTTTCGTTTTCGCGACGAGCACGAAAAGTTACGTAAAGGAGGCAGCGAGCCTCGAAGCGTGGAAATATTAAAATTGATGTCCACATTAGGTAAGAGCAGTTCCTCGATCGGATGGAATCCCTTGATTGCATCGAGCAGCCCCTCGTAGTTTTACGCTTCTCTTTTCTCCCTGACTTTTACTGTACGCATAGTTGAATCTTAACGGTGTTTCTTAGATCCTTAGATATCTCAGATTTCTTAGATATTTGGATAAGTTCATCTCGAGAAGGAGGAGATTAAATTGGAGAAGAGGGAACTCTGAAAGTAGGAAAATTGAACGTCTTCGATTCGAACGAACTGTCTATAAATAACCCAACATTGTTAACAATTTTACGTAACTGTCTGTCTGACATAGCAGAATCGCGGAAAGTTTGCGATAAACGATCGCGACCATCGTCCTCGGTTGGCCGCAGCCTCCGCGCGGATCTCTTCCGGTCTACTCGATCCCTCTATCGAAAGTGATTCCAATCGATTCCGACGACGGCGTCAACGACCCTGCATCGAATTACCACGTACTACTCGAGTTACTTGTCACTTTCACGAATTGGACTTCTCTCGTTTTCCACGGGCAATGAAACTCACGATTAATCACACGAGCTTAGAAAAGTCTCTAATTGGGCAATCTCTCTGACGTTTCGTTGGAACATTTATTTCTCCGTTATTATTCCTAGTATACTAAGAGTGTAATTTCTATGAAATTATAAAACTATATCTGGTTCGTACTCACAGTCGTCTAACTTGCAATTTAGAGAATGCCAACTATGAAATGTTCGAACAATTCGCTGCAAAATAAGCAACGATAGAGACAAGACGACCTTCGAAATACCGTAGGGAATTTTTGAATATTTCTGTGAACAGCTCGTCGTAGACAAAGTGTTCGTCACGCGAGTTACAGCGATTATTAACGTTATGAATCATTCCACCTGGGTCCCAGGTGATTCAAGCGTTTCCTGGCGAACAAACCGAGAGAGAATGTTTACTCCGGTTCACACGGGATCGCGCTATTGTTTCGTACAGGGACGAAACGGTATCCTTGGTAACTTTGTGATTCACCATCGAGGGGTGGAAAAGAGGGGGTGAAATTAAACCAGTCATTCTTCAGTCAAATGTCAACCGCGAATCGCGAAACGTCAGGTGAGGTGGTTCCCTGGTGGTATCTTTTAAAATTTTTATTACAGAAAAATGTAAACGCGCGTCGTTCGGCAAGGTAAATTCTTCTTCCTGTGTGTAAACTTCTCCTTCGAATTTCACGCGAATTATTCATCGAAGTGACGGAAATGAATATTTCACCGAATTTCTTGTCGATCGTAATGTAATGTTCACGATCGATCGTCGCCGTTTCCATTTCTGACGCGTGCCTTCGACGAGGAAACGCACGAAAACGCGGATAACGCATTAACTCGTCAGAGAAAGCGTGCTGTAGCAAGCGTTGAAACGCGGTGGCTGAATGCCGCATCGTTAAGGTGCACGTGCAGTGTTTTTCATTTTTTTCTTCCTTTTTCTCTTTTTGCCGCGGACATTGGCAGTACACGTTCATCCTTTTATCGGGAACGTTTCTCCAAACAGACCGCAATTTCACATTCGTCAATCCCGCGTTTCGATAGTCGAGAGATTCCCTCGTATTTTCTTTTTATTCCCTTAGAAACGAGAGAAAGCTCAAAGTACAGTCACTGGTATAAATGAACTTTGCAAGAACTTTTAATCTTCTCACGTTTGATGTTGCATCAAGTGAAAAAAAAGCGTATTTAAATACCACTATGTTAAAAGTGCAATTACGAGTGTATCTGTCGTAGAAAAATAATTGATAGAAAGAAAATGGCGAAACAAATTGTTAATACCAGTCATATAAAACATACGCAAAGAGTTTTATCGGTTTTCCAGTGACAGTCGAACGATCATCGAGTTTACTTTTCCGCCTTTTACTAGTACGTGCAATAGTGTAAAAATGTCCCGAGAGGGAAACGAGCGGCGCGTGAAACGCGAGCCCGGGGAAAGGGGCGAAAATAAAAGCTGGCCGATCGTTAGGAAAGTATCGTATCGTGCATATCCAGGTGACTCGAGTGTAAGTGGTACCTAGGCCAAGCGCCATGGTCACTTTCTTCTTCGTGGTCTCGTGTGACATTGCGTTCTCGTGACTCGTTGAACATGAAACGAGAAACGAGATGTCTCGAGGAATTGCGCTTTTTTCTCCTTCTCGCAAAGAAGAGCTTTTTCACGGCGATTTTTTTTTTTTTAATCACTGAAAGTTTGATTTTAGCGCGGGTAATCCAGAAAATCGGGCCTCTTTAGGTGCAACGCTGATGCAACGAAAATTAGCGATTGGTCGATTTGGGTCACGTGATTCGTGAGGGGGCGTGGGGTAGACCTTGAGTAGGAGTGGCGTTGTCTGGTACTGAGCGATCGCAAAAATGTCGTCTTCATTTCCTAGTCGGAACAGTTGCTTCTAGGCAACTTTCAGTGAGACGAATCGCACTGAGGTACAAGTGCAGTTTTTGAAAAGTCTCTCCACGCGACTCGGTTGAAAATTCATGGTACATAATATTTATATAAAGTTCATATTGTTGAAATTTCTTACGGACGCGAAAAAAATGAACACCTTTCTCGGGGAGAACGAATATTCGTTTTCGACGCAAAATTTCCATACGTATCAGAGTGAATTTGCGACGCACGTAAATGTCGTGGAAACTCGTAAACGTCAAATGCAAAATATTGAATGATAATACGTAGCTATATTCAAATCTAGTCGGAAAAAATTCGCATAAATATCTAAGAGTCTAAGAGTCCAACAAAAAGAGCAGTAAAAAAATTCGACGGACAAGTTTGAAAAGACGAATTATTTCCTGCTTCTCAGTTAGAACTTCTCGTTAAACATTCCTAGTCATCAATTGCTCGCGGCAAGCCAGCTCGATGCGTTAATAAACATTACAGAGGAAAATTAAGCGCGATTCAACGATCGTTTTTTGAACTGGGTTGCTCGAGGATCATACAAGGATCAATTTGACAACGTCTGATTTGTCTGTAGCTTCTGCCGGTAGAGGAAGTAGGACTCGATAAAACTGCGTAAATGTTTGAAACGCTCTGCTAACCCAGCATACCCTTTCGACGGAAGATTCACGGCGCGAAGCTTCTCCTCGTCTCACCGGCGTTGCAGTGCAAGAAACGAAGATAGGTTCCCATTGAAATATTCAAATCGGTCGACTGAAATTTCAGACACACTGTGTCACGGCCGAATTATCCCGATAAAACAGCCGATGAATTTTTAATTCGTTCTTGCACCGTGCCAGATATAAAACAGACTGGCTCTGCCCTTGACACGATAGCGTCCCTTTAAATCTTCCGGAAGTTGCGCGTCAAGTGGAAAATAGATCCAAATTTCTCCTCGAGGAAAATTCGTTTTCCACGAATCGAGAGATATTTTCCGTATTTTGTGTCCCATTTCCACGAGATGGAACTTTGGCCGCTGACAAGTTTCTAGATATTTGGTTTGTTGAACGTTAGCAAATCCCGTCGGCGAAATGGCAACTGAGGATGGCAACGCTCTGACTTGTTAGAAGATATCTCTGGCTTCACGTCGCGCGATTGAGAAAAAAGTTGTTTCTATGCGAGAGACAGTGGACGGTATGCGAGATCTGATTGGAGGTTGCGAATTCGTGCAACGTGCCATGTAAATAAGATTCCGTGCGACGCATTCTGAAACGGGCGTACGAGCGTCACGCGCGTGATTTACTTGCGTACGATTGTAATTGACACTGTGATTTAACACGGTTAGCATACATTACTCTCGAGAAAAAATACCGCGCGACATTGAATTTTTCTCTCTTTTTCTCTCTTCGACGAGAATGGTTTTCCTCGATGATTTATCCGAAGCTGAAATTTGCCCCCAATTTGCCCAAGCTGAAAACTTGGAACTTTGTTCCAAGAATTCTCAGCCGATCTCCGTTTTTTCCCCGCTGTTTTGCACGATTCTCACGTAGATAATACGTTGCATGTGAGATTCGTCACTTTTTTGTTAATAAAAATGAAATTACCAAGAAGGTGCTACAGGTTAACTACTTCGTCAACTCATCTCTCGCGTTCGATCGTTCGAACGCTGGATTGGCTGGTCCTCAAATTTTGGCAAATATGGCACACGGTCGTTGCCAGTTGGCCCTCAGATTTTGCGAGGACGATCGTATCTTCAGCGGAGAAACCTTCGAGGTCTTCGACATTGGGGCCATTGTTGCAGACGCCCTTGACACGTCATCCTCGATGCTCGGAATAATAACGCTCGTCCATTGTCCTGCGGGGGCGTTTGTTTTTACTTTTCAACAATTGCGAAACGGCCCATTATATGTTAAACGCTTTGACACGGACTAAAATTCACTCGGGGAAGGGGGGAGGAATTCTTGGAAATCGCCACGAGTCACTTACGTCGGTAATTAAACATTTCTCGACGAGATAATGCTTGCTGTAATTCTCGAGATCTCTGGCACGTGTAAAGTTTCTGGAGTCTTCTAAGAACTCGAAGGTCGCTTTCGTCATCGTATTGTCACTCAGTATTTTTAAAGAGCGGGTTCTTTACCGGTGTCCATTTTTTTTTTAATTGGTAAACTAATATCGTAATTTTTTATCGCTTTTACGTTACCTTTAGTAGAAAATCATTTTGGTACTTTTGCATTTTTTAAATTTATCATTCGTATAAAAAAAAATTGAGATAAGAGATAAGAGACGACAGAACGAAATTCAAATGTTGCACTGAATATTCATCAATCTATTTTCGCTCTGGTCCCTGTCTGACCTTCCCTTGTCACTTTAATTTAGAATCTTCGTTAAACTACGTAGATCACCTCCCTCCCTCCCTCCCTCCCCTCCCTCTCTCTCTCTCTCTCTCTCTCGAAAAAATACATTTTCCAGTAAATCTCCCACGGACGATCCTTGTTATCCAAGGGAAATTACAATCTGCCAATTTACCGAGAAGATAGGAAGAGACCAACGGATCGGAGGTGGCAATTTCCAAGTGAAACTCGTTACAGGCTTTAAACCCCGGGGCTTTAAATTGGATTTCAAAATATACGGTAAAAGAAAGAAACCACGCTCGCCCGCGATTTTCGCTCTCTCGCGTTCGACTGTCCACTTGTTCGGCCCTCCAGAGTCTTTCAGAAGAACCGAAGAACGGTGAAGGTGAAGGCTGTCGATCGTGAAAAATCCGCGATCGGCGATTTCGTAACTCGTCTCGCTTGCTTCCGAGTCGACGGATCGATGACGTCACGTTCTAAGGCTAAGGTGTACCACTCCACTCCCACTACGAGTGGGACAATCCGAGGCGGAGACACGGGTGCACGATGTCTTGTCGAGGGAACAGGTGGTACAGTGGCGATCGGTCAGCCAGGTACAACGATATCCGCCAGTCGATCCGCGAGCGAGAAAGTGAAAAGCCGGCACGATCGTTCTTAGATCCGGATCGATCGTACGTCGCGGACGATAGAAAACTTGTCCCTCGCGACAATTTCACTCCCGAGAGTCGATTCACTTTGGAAGTTTCGCTGCCTGAGAGTTCTCGCGAGTGTCTTTTACTGCAACGATCAGGATCGTTGTCCTCTTCGCGTTGAAAAGGGGGAACCATTGGAGGATCCAGACGGGTAAGAGGCGAGATACGTTTATACCGTAAATCGGATCGACGATGCGTTGAATTTTTAAGTAGGTCGAACGTTATTCAATTTTACTTTGACGAAAACTAGTTCGACAAGGATTGCTTCTTTGTCGATCCGCGTCAGAGTTGTCAACTTCCTCGATCCTTGATATAAAAATTACGCGAATGAAATTTGTGCAATTGATATTCAAGAGTTTATTCTCGGTTACTGCGACGTTTCGAGCGAAACAACCAGACGACCCTTGATTCATCTTCCTATCGATCCAAACGATCGACATTTCGACAATCTGCTCAACGTGTCCATTTTCGCTTGCCTCTACGCTCGTTTCATCGAGTATATTTCCAACAACTACCGAATACCTCGTTGCACGAGGAAGAGGAAAGTTTCATCCAAAGGCATTTTGCAACGCGTCAATACCGCGCGCCTGGCAACTCTGAATTTTCAGCGGCTCGTAGCGAATCCGTAGAAATGGAAAGGAACGCGGCACGCAGCGCGATATTTTCGACAAGCCAGTCCCAATTACGTAATCCGCAGTCTAGGCTACAAGTACGTACGTGCGTAAATATCGCGGCTGTTACGTTCGAAGCTATTAATTCTACAAGATCGTTAGTCACGGTTTTTTAGGTGGTTCTTTTTCACGCCGATAATTATGCAATTTGCATATTCGATATCGATCGAGAGATTTCTTTTTATTCGAACGAAGGTCACTCGGTCGGAAGAAGAAGAACTGACGTCAGAAGAACCGACGGCTGCTTTTTTCTCTTTCCTTTTTCCTTTCGTCAGCGACGTTTTTATCTCTGGCGAAACTTCAACGCCGTCAATCGATTATCGCTGTTTCGCACTTTTCAGCTAACGCGCGTTAATTCGCGGCCATCAAGGCGCCCGCTGGAGACGGGAGATGCGAAATTGTGGCGCGACGCTAACTCGACGACACGGTGATTCGCCTTCCAATTTAAATTCAGATCAGTGACTCAGCGTTTCTGCAATTTCGCGTCGATAATTTATGGTAATTTCCAATCTGCGAGCTTAAATCTAATTTTGCTAAATTTACAGCACGCTGTTAATAATTATTATTTACGACTATCGTATTGTACGGTGGAAATTGTGTAATTGCATCAGTGATATATGATAATTTATAACCATTTTCGTAAAGAAAAATCTTGTAGCAATCTACTTGATCTCATTTTAAAGCCTCTATTTTGACAGTCCCGAGTCTCTTTTCTTTTTCAAAGATGATTTTACATAGAGTAACGCGGATATTCTCGTATAACGAGGAAAATTGTACAACTTGAGAACTTTGAGAGAAAAAAAAAAAGAAAGACTTTAGACGAACGTGGATGAGATCTGTCGGAACGCCAGCTAAATCCAACCTACGATCTATGTACGCGTCGAACGCGTCTTCCACGGTGCATGCAAAATTCTGTCGATCGCCGAGATAGAGCCGTGTTGTTGCGAGATGCGTTCACGACACTTCGCAACGATGATTACAGCTTCATTGACCCGTGGAACAAGGGAGTAACGCCAGTTGTTTCTCCATCGACCAGGCGCGAACCATCGGCTAGACGTTGAACCACTGTTCAAACCGCGGAACTTCTTCCGGTCTGTGTCATAGGATATTCCCGCCGCGTTTCTCCCGAGGCATACAAACTCGGCCCTTTCCTTTCTGGCTGCGGTACGAGTGCAATGACGCCCGATCAACCGGAAGTCTCCCGTCGATTCCGATACGTTCACGAGTACAGCTAGCTGTGTGTACGTACGCGTTGGACGAATTAAAAAAATTCCTCGCCGTTGGTTCGGATCGTGACGCCACGTGTATGACGTTGTCAGTTTTGAAAAGTTTGGCAGTCGAGTTGAAATTTTGGGAGATGGAGAGGTGCGATATTTTCCGACGGCTATCGATGCCTATTAACCCAGTTAAGTATCGTACAGTATCGGTGTCCGAAGGATAATTGAACGACGGCTTTTGTCCCCGCTCTGTGAGATTCTCTTCAGCAGCGCTGTTTGCTGTCTGACGTTGTCGATCCATTTAGTAAAGTAGTTGATGATCTGTTCCCAAAACATTGTCCCATCGAGCTTATTATTCTTACACGGAAGAAGGCCGAGAAATTCTGTCTCAAAAAATTCTCTCGAAGCACCTGTAATTGAAAAGTTTCTAAACTTCCATCCCTAAGGCTAATCTACAAGGGTAACACTCTCGCACTCTCAGCGAGGAAGCGTAATCGAATTAGCCAACATTCGAAGGCTCGTTCGTTTCTACTTGTCCGAAGTTCATAAATCCCGAATCCTCGTGTTCAAGATTGCCTCGTCCCGGAAAAGGCTCGGAAAGTTCGCTGTCACGCGAATCCAATGCAAACGAACTTCGGGACAAAGTTCGAACAATTGAATCGGTCGTTTATTTATTGTAGCTGACAGAACGACGATAAAATGGAATTACTGTTAAATATCATGAGAGAAGAAATTAAGAATTCAAGATCGGAGTGAATTATTTTACCTCCCTCGCCAATGATAAATTACAAATTAAATTTTACCGCGCTTAAAAATTTATTTTCACTGCAATTCTGTCCCTGCGTTTTGTAAATATTTTTTTAAACAGTATTTTTCCCTCGCAGTTTTAAGAACCGAGAAATTTTGCGTAACGAAATCAAGCAAACGAAAAGTTTCAAGTGTGCTTCGTCGTACGCGACAAGAAGTAATAATCAAGAGGTTGTCCAACGCGGAGACACTCGTAGTTTCATTCGGAAAGGTGGAAAGAATTTTGTAAAAAGAAATGGGTCGCGGCGATCGGTGCGTGGATAATTAAAGGATTCGAAAAGCGGCCGCGCGAGGCTCGCTGTTCGTTTCGTTTTTTTCTTCCTCTACGATTCGCGTGCGACAATCTTTCTAGCCTGCGTCGCGAAAGCATCGATAAGCTCGTTAAAACTATTTTACAACTCTTGGGGGCGATAGAGATTGATCTCTCGATACAGGTTTCCCGAGCAAATACTACGGAGTAATCGCGTTTGCTTTCGATCGCAATTGCGTAGGTGTTTCCTATCGTACGAAAACGAAAAAGTAGAAAAAATAGTACGAACATCTCTCTCTCTTTCGTCATGCTGCGTTCGACGGAAAAAATCCGAGAGAAAAGGTTTTTTTCGTGAAAATGCATTTTTTTTTTTTTTTTTTTTTTTTTTTTAACGCGCGAAGAGAATATTTCATTGCAATTTAATGTTCTTTTTAATGGACTTTGGCAGAAGTTTAAATAATTCGTTGTAAATAAATAATTCGCTGCGAAATTGTACGGTGGAAAAATACGCTCGCACTCGACGAATCATAAAACGGATAACAGTTTTCAAAAGTTTTATTTTCCAGAAGTACTCTCGACTTCAAAGTAACGGGGACGACGTCAACTTTTTTGACGTGGAGCTTAATGGAGCGTAGATGTAGGTCGATAAAAAGCAGATTAATTCAAAGTTTAATGTGTTGTTCAAGATCGAAGCGATACTCGCGCAACCAGAAACACGTAATTTGCGCATCAAATATCACGCTTTTGATTAGAAACGACAAAACACGATGCTACTCCTCTTGAGGTTATTTCAATTTATAATAAAAGTTTCTGCATTCGTCGTACGATGAACGAAATGCTTAAAGACACACCGTGGCTGGCGTGTGACTTTATAAATTACTTATAAACTACGCGCGTTATTTAAAGCAAAGAGAAAAGGGAAGAAAAAATTGTGAAATTTCCGAAGGATCTTCGTCGATCTTCTTCTCGTTTGAGAAGTTTCTTCTCCGTTGAGAAGAGAGAAAAACAAAGTGCCTCGAGTCAGTTCACGTAGCTCGGAAACCGGCTCGTAAAAGTGGCCGAGATAACCCGGCAAAAATGTTACGTAACGATCCGCTGTGCTCAGCCGAACACAATGAGACGACGATACGCCATCTGCATCCTGGCTTCAAGGATTCGAGTTCGAGCAAAGACAGACGCGGTCGAAAGGCCGCCTTTACTTGCAGTTTCTGGCTGTTCGAGCGGAAAAACCGGCGATCTTGAGCCGAGTTTGTTAGCCGCGAACGAAAGAGAAAAACATCGGCTGCAATTCTCTTTTTCGCCGTTCCATTCCGTGCTCCATTTTCGATCAATTCAGGAATAAAAAAGATCTCAGCGACGAATTAAATTATCGAGAACGATTAACGTGTTTTTGAAACACGTTGCGCGGCATTTTCGAGAATTTTTCCATTTTGCAGCTTCCCGTTTCGCGAATTCAACTGCGTTTGAGCGAATTTTCCATCGAGTTTGCTCTTCTGTAAACGAGGTAGCCAGAGTTTCAGCGTTGGGCAATATCTGAATGCATTAAAGTCAAATCGATGGAAAGAGAAAGTACGCGATATTAAGCTCCTAGGTAATTTCACGGGGAAAGGGGGCCGAGGGGGGGGCAAATTAGCTCTTTCGCGAACTGAATTTTACGACACGAAAACGATTCGTGAAAACGCTAATTGAAAAGGATTTGTAGCGACGAGATGTCTCCTTGTTCAGAACCGAGAAGCAATTAAAAGATAAAGCGAAGAAGAAGAAGAGAAAAAAGCGAGGGACTAGGAAGCTTCGGTACATTAGTCAAATGCAAATGACGGGCTATTTTCAAGTTCAAACGTAGTTTAAATAATAATGCAAACGTTACACGCTTTATTTGCACGAGTTTCACGAGATGATCGTACGACTCCGTTTTCTCATTAGTGTACGGAGCTCGTGAACGCTGAGTTTGTGCATTTCATCGTGGAGTAATCTTGACACGAATGAATGTCGCGATAGTCTTTTCAGTGTCACGCGGCTTACTGCTCTAATTACTGGGTAAGTTACCCTTTCCCAGCTGTTTCGTCGAGGATTGTTTCGAAGCAAATAATTGTTGCACTTTTGCGATTTCAACCAACCAACCAATCACCTGATCGATTCTTTTTCTCTCAGATGTCGACAGTCTGTGCTTAACATTAACACTTTTACGCTAAAATTTTTCAGTTCGGCGCTAATTTCAAAAAAAAAAAAAAGGGATCAAACGGTTTATTCAGGTACGGTTGTTTGCTTTTTGATCAATTAACAGCCAAGGAGTTGATAACAAAACAAACTGAAATCCAATTTTTGAAATTTACAAATATATAAAACGATGGAATTGTTTTCGTAGAAAAGACACAGAGGCTTCGTACATATTTTGTTTTTCAGTTCTTGAAAATATTACGCAAACGTTATCGGTGGAATTACGTCCGTTGGTACGGAAATACGTACGCTTAATTAAATTTATGCACGCGAAATTAGTTTAACCGCGTCACAGATTTAATTAGAGCAATTCCCACACGATCCAGTGCAATTTTCCAACATTAACTCGAACTCCAGATTTGTGAGAATTATTAGCTTGTGAAAAGAAATATTGATTCTAATCGTTCGGGTATGCCACACTCGCAACGAGACGGAAAGTTCAATAATTCTGTATTTAATTCACAGTTTCGGATATGGGAATATCAACGTGAACTCCAGATTTACGAGAATTAAAAAATTCCGATACTATACTCGAACAAAGTTCGATAATTCTATTCTGTTAAATTCACAGCTTGTAACTAGTTTCATTAGGGATGTGGTTTCTTACGGTCTGCCGAAAGAGAACAAAATGCCTTTAAATTTGTATCAACGCTGGTTACGTTTATTTTCAAATAAGGGAACGTTGCGTGACCGCTTCATTGATTATGGCCTTCGTGTTAGAATGCACACGATGTTTCACTGCGATATCACCCGGTAAAGGTACAATAACGCGTCAATTACCAATAGTCGAAAGGGAACGTCAAAACACTGCCGTCTCGACGTGAACTTGTGCAACTAGTCCGACGCATCGCTAATCGAGCTTGAATGCACGACGTTCGTGGAAGCAGGATGCGTTAAACGGAAATTAGCCTAAAGAAATTTCATCAACGTGACATTCCTAGTCGTTCGTTGATGGGAGATTTCCCGTTTCAACGATTCGTAGGTTCTTACGTTATTTTTATAAAAAAGAAAAATATTTATAATTTACGCGTCTCGAATACATTAGAATTTCCGTCTTAGAGGACCAAAGTATAAAATCCGTATCACAGAAATGAAAGTGCAACGAATGTGGCAAAGTTTCTGACACAGTGAAGAGCGTAATTTTCGAAAATTTCTTTAATCGGAATTCTTCAAAATAAAAGTAAAATATTTTTATTACAAGTGTCCAAATATTTTCGCAAGCTATACTAATATTATATATATATATATTTTATATTCTCTGTTTGTGATTTTTATTCTTCGCGAATCACGAGACTTGTATTAAACATTCGTGTTGTGTCTTGTTAACAACGTGATCGTTTATTGTTGAAATATGCGGCATTGGCATGTCGACTGGTAGCGTAGACAGGGAGATATCACAATGCGCAGTGATAATAGCGTTTCCTACTTCCCGTAATAATACCCTGAGAGTACGAGCACGTGATGCACGTTTCTGGTCTCATTCTGATTCCCCGCGGGGATTCAAGGCCCCTAAGAACGAACGATTATTCGTGGTAAAGTAGAAAGCAGGAAACTAGTGTTACTAGACAGCTTTTTTCGAGTCTTTGAAGTCTTTGAATGGCACGTGTTACGTCTATTTGTTATTTTCTCCGGGTGAAACGCAACGTTGAGTTTTTAATGAATTCTGATTTCAATTAAATTTTTGATACGTTTCGATGCATCGAAAAAGTTCAAAAAAAAAATTTTTTTTAAATACAAACAACAAGGTGGAAGATATTTAGAAAAAGACGGAAAACATTATTGTGTTACAAAATTGCCAAATAATCGTGGAATTTTAAATAAATAAAATCCTCGCATGTAATAGCGTGTAATAGTAGCAACGAAAGGGGTAAGTTAACTGCCACTTGAAACCGCGCCAATTATCGACGTAACAGGTTGTACAGGTTGTAAGAGACTTTTATAGAAGTCGTCGAGCATTGTTGCTCGAGGCACGACAGGCGCAAAGAGGGTTCATCTAATTCCGGTGAATTGCAGAGAAGGGGGACGACACGAGGCGAATTCGGCGCAGTCCACGCAGGATCGCAGGAAGCTGTTAAAACGCACGAGGAGCCTCGCGGTGATATCCGAGGACGAATCTCGACACGATCGAGAGGCGCGTCACTTTAGGCTCGGGCAATCGACCTTCGATTTGCCCAGGAGGCACCAATTGATCCCGCGAGCCAAGCTCATCGATCGCAACTCTTTGAAGGACAGGTAAGTTAAAAAGATAGATAGGGACGACGAGATCGCTCAAGAACTCTCCTTGCTTATCGATCAAAAATACTTGTAATTACACCTTGTGCCCTCGCTCGATCGTATCTCTCGCCTGAGAGAGCCTTGGATCCTTTACGTCACTACACAGACTTTGTAATCGTAATTTTAAGAAACGCAGGGACGAATTCCTTGATTCCATTCACGTTTGAAACCATTTTTCTGATCAAAAGCGCATGAATGTATTTCAGAGATACAGAAGATTGTTTCTGAATTCTGATCTTGATCTCTCACTTCTTCCAGATTGATCTGCATTTTTTTAATTTACTGGTTTGCAAACAAGACGAACGATAACTACCGAGATATGATGTGAATTTAATTAATTTTCTTAAGGAACAGCGAGGCACGCGGAAACTCGAGCGCAATAAACTTCCATTCCAGTGAAAATCGAGCAATTAAGAGAGATAATTTGTGTCTGCCGGAGTTTTGCGAAAGAAACATATTCACGTGCAGACGTGAAGAGAGCAGCGTATGTGGATCGGAAGATTTGCAGATTTTCAGAAGGCAACGAGATATCTTTCATTAAGAAAAGCTAATTATCATAGAACGCGTTCAGCATAACGAGCCCGTTCGAGCTTTTTAATTGCGCGTAATTCTGCTCGTTTGTTTCCGCACGATCGTTGGACTCTTCTTCCCTCGTCTGCCCGTGTGTTCTCATGCAGAATGATAGTCGTTCGATCCGAGTCCAAAGAGCCACGGTCTCTGCGTTTAATCGAAACGCAGCACAAATATCAAACTTGTGAAACGCAATTAAAAGAGTTGTTATCGCTTGTTGTTATTGGATATCGTATCGATAGGAAACTTCATTTTCATCGTTCAACTGCTGTATATCTGTTGATATTAAAACGTGAACGTTTCTCTTTCGGAAATATGGATTTATTTCAGCTGAGCTAACAAATAAACGTGTCTAAATTTGATGTCATTTTAGCATGATATTTTAGCAAATTACTGACAATTGTTAAAGGAGAATTTTTAAATCTTTCTATCTGAACGCACAAATCTGATAAATACAGCGGCTGGAAATATTTATTTTATATCCCGAATGAAATTTCGAGGGAAAATAAATTGACTAATATTTCACAGAAAAAATTCGAATTTTTCTTGATGATTGGTATGTCAATAACAGCGAATACATTCATTTGTCGTCGAACAATATCGAATGGTGTTGGTCAAATTGATCAAATTTCGAAACAAAAGCTCCGGATTGGTGAAATAAATTAATCAGCGCGTTTCGAGCACTCGCGGAGCGAAATGGAAATTCATTTCCTATCGATCGAGAAGCTTCTCTTGCTCCCAGTTTCTTACGCTGGAAAAAGGCCTGACACGTTAATGCCGCTTTAATAATGCAACCATGAGAAATGCATCCTAGCGCGTCGAATCCTTCAAGTCTCGTCGTTTAAATAAATAACAAACTTCGAACTACCTTCAGGCAGGTGAAAATAAAGAAACGAAAAGAGAAGATTCCGCAAGAAGGTAAATTTGATCTCACCGTGAACTCCTGACGAAGCCTGAGATTGTAAAATAAATTAAATCGACTAATCTCGTCTGAAACTTCCACCAATTCGACCGATAAATCTCAACGTTCAATTACATTCAATTTTAGCTGCTGCGCATTAATCTTTCCATCAAATATATATTTCTGTATTTTGCTAAATGTATAATGACGAAATTTCAAATAATTTCACGATCGATGCGTTTCAGGCTCTGCAAGAGCCAGCAGCATCTCTCGGACTCGTACGAGCGGTTCAACGAGGCGAGACCGTATCATTCGAAATCTGCCTGCGGTCTTCATTCGATTCCTTCGGGGCTCCCGTCGTTTCCGGATCCTCTTCACTGTACTCGGGGCAATCGGACCGATCCTGATCGACTGAACATCCTCCACTGGCCCGAATCGCCGAGACGTTATCGCAGCGTACAGTCACTGGACACCGTTAGCGGTTTAGTGGACATCGTCGAAGACGGCTGGCCAATCGAGGGGAATCGCAGTATCGATTGCATCTACACTCAGGTAAATCTTTGCACTCCTATCGTTTGTACCGTTCTATGCGCTTCGAAACGGCAGATGGCAATAAATTGTTTTATTTTCAACGGACGTTGCTATCGTTGAAAAGATATTTCGGAACGAACGAGAGAAAGAAGACTTGACAAGAAAAGAAATTAAATTGAATTAGGTTCGTTTCATTTCTCTTCGTGGGATGGTTTGTGAGGTTTTCTTTCTTTGTCCTCGTTAAAAATGAGGAGTTTCGAAGCCAGCCAGTATCGAAGATGACAGAAGATGATTGTATTTTGGTGAAAATGAGAGATTTGCCTTTTAATTTTTATTTAAAAACCGAGCGAACCAACTCGATACAAAAAGGCAATTTCGATGGTCACAGATGACACTGTCCGAAGAATATTCTTGACACTAAGAACTACCGACAGCCAAAGCATAAATTTCTCATCAGAGACGTTAAAGTAAAAGAAACAGAAAATCTTTACGATACAATAGGATACACTGTTTCGCATCTACAAAGTATCTAGCAAAAATAGAATGGTAGTTCTAGCGTGTTAAAAGAAAGAAATTGAAATTCCTAGCACAAGCTTCAAGCGAACATTTGCTTTAATATCAACACCGTTCGGCCCGTTTTGCTATTTATTCGATTATTAACCGATATTGTGCATCCGAAATTTCTCGTCTCGGCCGCACTCGATGGCACCTGTAGGACTCGTAGACTGTGTCGATAAATTCGGCCCTTATCTCGAGTAGTGCTCGAGAGCGGGGATCGTTGTGTGCTTATCTGGAAACTGGGATGGAATATCGATACGACGTTCCAGAGAAAAGTAGTCGGTACACGTCCCTTGATCGTAAGAATTTGCGTGGAACGTTGAAATGTTCGACAAGCAGGATCGGCAGACGTGACACGTGAAATGTCCGTAACGTATCGTGTAATTTCCGTGGATAAACAGAGTAGAAAGATCAATATTATGCTTGCTTGTACGTGGTAATGTCGTATTATTGCGAGGCAGAACTTGTTTGTCGTTCGTTAGTCGAATATCGTTCAAAGTTCACTGGATTGTAATAAAATTCACTTGCAACATTACAACTGGTCTGGCTAATCAGAGATTTTCAGAGACACCAGATTCGATTTCTATCCTTGTTGCGTTTCGCCAATTTCTCAATAATCCAACTGAAAAGCAGCGTAGACTCGCGAAATCTCATCAATGGATCGTGTCGCAAATTTTAATGAAATAACCGTTCGCGTGCTTAGCTGACGTTAAAAATTCACGACGAAAACATGCAAATCGACATACACGTAGTACGAGACGATGCTTCGCCTGATTCTGTTCCAAATTTAAATCCCAAATTTTCACGGGGTTCAACCTACTTTCAGCCTGCTTCTCTCTGAATGTACAGTCATTACGTAGTTGGCGTAGTATATTTATCCGGTATTATTTCAGTTTGCAAGCCGTTTGCAAACCATTCAAAATCACTTTGTAATTAGCTTGCTTCTATTTCCACTATGTCCAAAATTCCTGCATATATCAATGCAATTCGATTAATTACACTCGCAGTGTATTTACATAAAATAAATACAAACTAAAAATCCTGCTGCTGCTAAAATTCTCTAAAGAGTCGCGTCAGAGAAAGAATCATTTTCGTTATTTCGCGTGATTCGATTACTCAGGTGAAACGCAAACGGAAGGAGCACAGGAGCCTGGACAGTATACTGTTCGAGGACGACGGCGAGCTAGAGTACTTCGACGTTCTGAATCTGTTGCCTTTGTCGAACGTGCGTTTGGAGTTCGACGAGGAGGACGCGCGCAACAACAATCTCCGACGGAGGAACGATTCGGCCTTGAAATCCCTCGAGTGTCTCGAGTCCCGGGTCGTGCAGGAGAGATCGTCCGCGAGGAGCAACGCCACGGACGAGGAGAAATGTAAGGAAACCAACGCCAAGGAGGAGAGCAGTCCGCAGGATATCGAGCAACCCGACTGTCAGAGAGAATCCGACTGCTCGAGTCGATCCAGAGATAATTCGCCATCGGAGAACGCGACGGAGGACTCGTCGCGCCAGAAGGACGACAGAGACTCGGTGATTTGTGTTGAAACAAGCGAACCGACAGACTCGAAATCCGCGTGCTTGAACGTCAACGAGGACAGGTACGGACTCGATGACGAGGTAGTGGCCTCGGATAATAGGGAACGGGTCGATCGAAAGGTCGAAGAGGCGGAGGACTATAAATCCATTTGGATCTCGGACACGGAGGAGCAGGAGGAGATGTCGCGAAGGCCGCAAGTGCTCAAGATCGTCGACAGCGACGTGACAAAGAGACGGCATCGAAGTCTGACTGTCGAGCTCGGCTCCATTAAGAGAGACGAGCCAAGGGACGAGAAGCTGCAGAGTGACGGACAGAAGTCAGGCAACTGTGTCGACGCGGTCAAGTCGAGTAAGAAGACTGACGAAGTTGATGGAACCTTGTTGAAGAACGCAGAGGTGAGTGTTTACAATGTTTAGTTGAGAGATGCTTTCAAGCGTTATGTATTGTATGTAATACACGTAGTGTAATATATGTAAAAGTATACCCTCGTGCGTAGTAAGTTTGAGTACATTTTTATTTAATGCTAGAACTACCAAGGACTGAAGCATAAAATTTTCATCGGAGATGTTAAAATGAAAAATGGAACAATGGAAAAACTGCACGACACAACGGATCATGCGAGCTTGTGTTTTATAAAAAAGCATTTAAATTTGTAAAAACAGCAGCGTTTTACACCTGTAATATATCTAACGAAAGTTAGTAGTTAATCATTTTGACTAATCGGTAGTTCTAGTGTTAATTTAATATTCAGTTGTATGTTAATTTCTGTTACATCTTTTTAGTCGTATTATTTAATTACGTTACGACAGACGTGTTCATTTCTTAAAAACGTGTTAAAATAACCCAAGCAGAGGGATCGCTGTTGATAGTAAAAGATCTGTGCATATAGAGCGTGTACCTAAATTCTTTTATCGCCAATGTACAAGATCCTTGCGCAGTCTCAGACTTCAACCATATGTACAAGTTCATTCAACCATGAAACACCCCAAAGAAATTCCAACGTGCAACGAGTGGAACGCGATTTCTGTCGTTGCAGATCGCGAAGCTGGAGGAGGTGGGGCGCGAGGCAAACACGAGCGTGGAGAACGCGAGAAACACCTGCACGGAGCAGAAAAATTCGCAGAAGGACGCCTCGAGAGGAAAGCAGACGGAGGGTAGATTCGAGAGGATCGTGAAAGAGACGTCGAACATAATCGGGAAGGCGTGCAGCGTGGTGAAAGGTAGCCTGGGTTTCGAGGCTCGGTCCGAGAGCTCCGATCTGGGCTTAGGATCGGAATCGGGAAGCGACACGAGACGAAGATCCGTGGACGATGGCATCGACGAGGACCACGCGTCCAACTGCAAGGGACTGTCGTCCCTGAAGGACAACGAGAGTCAGAAGACGCGCGGCAATCTGACAAGATCGAGGAGCTGCGTCGACTCGATCGAGTGTCACCTGGACGACGACCAGGAGTTCGATCACGTCCGTTACAAGATCATCAAGTCGAACATGTTCGGCAAGAACATGTACGCGAGCGCTCGCAGCGACGTCACTTACGAGGGTCTGATGCAGTATCTGCGAGAGTATTCGTTCCAGGAGCTGCTGTTGGACAACAACGTTGTCATCATAGAGCCAGTGCGCGCGGAGACGATAGAGCGGAAGCCGTCCTCTGCTGGAAAAGCGAGATCCGAGCCGAGCTGCAAGGTAGCGGGAGCTATACAGAAGAAAACGGAGACGGAGACGGAGAACGGAAATCAGAGGAGCTGCGAGGGCACGAACGACAGTGGCAAAAGTCCGCGACAGTCGTCCATTAAGAAGCATTTCTTCTATCATCCCATCAGGGTGAATCGCGAGCTCATCGACGAGGAACTACCCGATCCGGACACCGTGAAAAACGTCAGGCGTATGTTTGAGAACACGTTGAAAACGAAGAACGGTTCTACGCTCTCGAAGGATTGCAAGAGCAGGAAGAGCGTCAGTATGAAGGATCTTAGTAGCATCGATCGCGACCATTTCGACGAGATGTCGGAGAAGGCAGAGGGCACCAGGTAAAAACACGATTCACTTTTATTAGTTGTACTAGTTTCAAGTCCCCCCCCCCCCAAAAAAAACAATTCGAGATCTCCAAGTCTCTGATCTCTCCAAGGCGCTGCGACTAAAATTTGTACCGTACCGTGTCCAGATGTTCCAGCCGAGCGAAGGATCTCACGAAACTGTTCGAGAGCAAAGAGAAATCCAGGTCGATGATCGAAGGCAAGGACGAGTTGGACAGCCCCCGTTGCGAGTCGAAAACTCGGATGCTGGCGCAGAGTTTCGAGGCTAGAAGCGGCCACACGTCGCCGAGCGACTCGACTTCCTCCAAGAACAAGATGAACCGTTACCATCACCACCACCACCACCACCACCACCACCACCACCATCATCACCACCACAGCAATTGGGACGCCGGTAGCGTGAGCTCCGGCGTGTCCAGCGATTATCCCGACACTGATCCCGGCAGCGGGGTGCAGTGCATCTCCTCGGAGGACGAGGAGATCGACTCGAGCCACGAGGCCGACGTGAACCGGAGCGGATCGAACCACTACGTGTCACCGGACGTCCTCAAGAAGATCCGCGAGTACGGCACCTCGGTCACGTACTACGGCGGCAAAGTGGTGAACTCGAGCAACGGGCCGTTGATATCGCCGGTGGTGGAGAACCGATTCAAATGCGTCAACGGGTCGAACGATTACGTGAAATTCCGGCTGATAAAGAGCAACTCGTGCGACAGCAGATTGGAACTGACTGGAAGACTGGTGGAGAATCATCTGAGGCACCGGAACAAGGACAAAGCGCTCGATCTGAGCCAGTACACGATAGCGGAGACGCCCAGCATCGAGATCACCGTGCTGGACAAGCAAGAGAACGAGGGTAACAAGGACAGCAAGACGAGATCGGAAGGCGAGAGCGACGGGTCGAAAGAGCCGGAGGTGAAACGAGAGCCTCCCGTGGTGATCGGTTTGGAGCCCAAGAAGGAGGAGAGCAAGGAGACGAAGAGTTTCAAAGCGGATTTTAAGCTGGGCGATTTGGAGGACGCCAAGTCCGATTACGCGAGCAGGTTCATCGGCAGTGCTCTGACCAGGTGGCAGGTCAACGAGAACAATTGGAGAACCACCGACGATTTTGGGAAAATGGAGTTCGAGGAGTTCGAGGTGCTCGAGGATAGCCTGAACGGGACCGAGAGCCAACGTTTGGAAACTTCTTGAGAGAAACGTTGCGTTTCTTGCAACGTCGTTCGTTGCTTCTCGGTAGAGCCAGAGGGAATGTTGCCAAAGTTGAGAGCCAATAGCGTTTGCGGCAGTGCGATATCACGGTATAGTGATATCCTCGCGCGCAAGTTTTTCTCTATCTTCGAACGCGATGTCGTTCTTTCGGAACGATTCCAATTGCGTTCTCTTTGCCTTCGAAACGACGTCTCGATCGATTCGTTCGCACAACGACGAGTTTTCATTCGTCGTTTCGACAATTGTAAAGGGGGAAAATTGTACAGTCGTTACTCGAGGTTTCTTAGCAACGATCAACTTGGATATTTTGATTGAATCATGGATTTAAGCGACCCACGAAAGTATTTGGATACTTGCCGTAGAAAATTATATAGTAGCACGCGTAATATATTCATGGTAGTTTGTTCGAGTGTTCAACGTACTTTCATGGGACGAGTGTACATTAATTACAGAGAATTGTAACGATCGTATTTGGTTTGATCAAAGGATTAAAGTCGAAGTTGAGGAAAATGTATATATATATAAGGAAGTTGAGGAAGTCGTGGAACTTCACTGTATTCGTTAAACTGTTATTTACGTCATTCCAGGCTAAACAAATAAAAACCAATTAAAAATACCTCTCGATATAATACCAGTTGATCCTTTTAGCGTGTTCGTTGTTACTTCCACGAAGTTGAACGTCAAACGAAACACCTGCTGTAAATTGTTTGACGATCGCAGTAGCTGTTATTTAATTTTCGTTTAAAGAAAGAAGCCAGCCAGTGAATAAATATATATCTATTTATGTTATTAAAAGTTTCTTTAGAAACATTTTACTTTTATAGACTTTCAAAGACAAACATTGTTTTTACATTACTCTTAAAGACGACGACTTTACGACTTTATGTCACTTAAAAATTCACTGAACTTTGATCATGGTCTTTAATAATTGAAGATGTTTTGATAGATTAGTATAACGGAAGACTGCACGAACGTGAAGAATGGTGAAATTTTTTACATCTCTCTATAATATTTTTAAACTGGTTTTTGAATTTTCACGAATTACACGGATATAATTTAACGTACATTTGCAAACGAATTTCTTGTACCAACAATTCAGAAAATTCTCTTTGGAGGTAAAAATATCTCTTTCTCTCTTAAATTCTTTTCTATTTTTTTTTTCTTTTCACGAAGAGTTGAAAGATCGGAGACCCCGATGTAGTGGATCGTGAAAGAAGCTCCAAGATAAAAATAACTTCCTCTCAAATTCTATTTTTTTTTCTGCGAAGAGTTTGAACAGTTTGAAAGATACGCAGTGTTTCTCTTGCAAGAGGGAAATCAATACTCTTTTATATTAGGAGCACGTATATTGCGCACGTGTATTGTGAACAAATATACATACACGCAATAATAAGGAAATCGCGTTTGAAATATACGTACTACAATAGGATTATATAGACTCGAGACAAAAGTATCTCTCCTTTCCACAAAATTTCATTGCGTTTGAACACTCACCAGCGGCCTCCGTGTCCTCGGAAGTCAAACTTTTATCCTCTTTTCCACCCTTCGTTGGTTTCGTCGATTTCGTTGCTTTCTTTTCCTTCGACGAGTCTTCCATTCCTTTCGCTAGAATCGGACCTAAACTCGGAGGGAAGTAAGACTTTGTCGAGGAAACGTTCCTCTGCGAAATGTGCCACCACCTTTTGCACCATGTTTCCTGAAACACGGAAGATCGTGGTTAATGCGAGGGCAATATAATCATAACTCTCTATTGTCGGAACGGCAATTATTTTTGCCAACAATAAGACGTCTCGTAAGACACAATATATAAAAGAGAAGGGGAAGAGGAAGAAGAAGAAGAAGAAGAAGAAGAATTTGATTAAAAAGATAAAACACGAGACGTTGATTTTTTAAAATATGAAAAGAATCTTTACTCTCTGTTTTTCAGAAAGATGTTCCGTTCGATCGACGTTTCGATATTCAACGAGGCACGCGGACCTTTTCGATTTCCTTCTTTTCTCCTATTATTTCCTCCACTTTTACAATCTCCAAGAAGATGAGCGCAAAGATCTATTACAAACATGTAACGTGCAAAGATCAGAAGACCAGTTCTTTTTTTGCTACTGCTAGAAAATTTGCATTTACATTACACCAACGTGTGTTTACACTGGAACGTCAAAGAAACAGTTGCCGCACGCGGCGCAAATAGATCTAGCGAATCGTTCTCCAATGATTGGTCAGCGTTATGATTGCTCGTTGCACGTCGTAATTACATCCTGCATCAATTGCCAAACAGCAATTTCAAAGCTTCTCACTCGTGTCCAGCTTGTTTGATAACCCTGATCCTATCAATTTTGATCCTCGATTACGTGCAGGATATTCCATTGATGTGCACTACTGTTTCGAAGTACTCGACTCGTTTGATCCTCACGATGAACAGAAAGTCAGATTTAGTCAGAAAATTGAAGCTCGCAAGACGATTTTGTCCTTTATCCTAGTTACAGGTTCACAGATGTAATTAAAATTAAAATTGAAATCACAATTGAAATTAAAATTAAAATTAAATTATGCAGACTGCAGATGGTTATGCAAAATGCGAATTTTCATAAATGCAATTATTTCATGCATCTTTGCATACTTCCGTATTGCGTATTTATTAATCTTTCCAGCCTCGAGGAAATATTAGCAGCAAGAGCAAAGATTGCTTTGCGAGAAAGGTGTTTCCAGAAGCAAGTAACAGGTTTGTCATTTGGTTAGTGTCGACGCAACGAGCGCGAGGTGTGGAGAAACGTCGCGAAACAGACGTGCAAATCCCGTCGAAATAAAGTCCAAAAAAATCGAAATTGAAATATTTACCAATGTATAAATCTGGACGTCGACCAGGATTTGTTCAGCGAACGGAGGGAGCTTTTACTTCGCGCGGATTTGCTCGTCACGAGGGACACGTGTGTCTGAACACTCCGTTGGATTGGCGAGTGTTCAAATTATAGGGTCAACGCGGAGGTGGCGTCGAAACTGGAGTTTGGCCAGGGTCGTGCCACGACTGGGCGTGTGCACGCTTGCCAGAGAACGCGGTTCTCCGAAAAGATCCAGCCGAATGCAAGATACGATAAGTATTCTCGCGGGGCTGCGTTTGTCATAAAGTCGATGGGGATACATTCGGAAATAAGAGATTTCCAACTGAATGGGGGAAACTTCTCTCGAGAGGGGTTTACGTGCCTTTTCGTCTCGTCTCGTCTCGTCTCGTCTCGTTTCGTTTCGTTTCCTGCAAAATATGCAAGCGGAGAAAAGCTGAGCGATGTAGAAGTTTGCTCGTCGAAACTGGAAACGACGCCGTTATTCCCGACGATACGATCGTTCTAGAAAACGATAATGCTGCATTGCGTATATCTGTTTAACGCTGTCGATATCAAAGCAGTCGTTAAACGATAAAAATTGCTTACAGCAGTTAGTTGATAGTGTTAGAACCGAGATGTCTGTTTCTCGCGGTGAAAGTCAACGTTCCCGGCCATTTGGATTTCTGTTTTTTGATTCATCGAGATGTATAGCGTGGCTACCAAAAATCACTTCCTGCTGAAATAAATTCGTGATTTTTTTTATTTGCAATGAAAACAAATCGTCTTTGAACTTAAACTTATAAAATTAGTAAAATTCGGAAAAATTAGAAAGAAAATAGGTGGGAAGAAACTTTTGACCCGAAGTTTAGTAGAAAATTTTTAAACTTGGAAATTAAGAGCAAACTGCGAATGAAATGTTGCGCGAAAGCAACGGTCCTGGATGCTGTGGCGGATGAAATCGATAAACTGTCGCGGCGGTCGGTTAACAAAAAGGAAGGCGGAGCGGACCAAAAGTAAGAAGAGGAAGATAAAGTGAATAGGAAATTCAAAGTTTGTCGGCGATGATGAATGATGTATCAAGCTTAATCTCCTGTCGTCTCGGTGGAATTTCGCCACCGACGCAAATTCAACATTCGCCACGTTTCCATTTCGACTTTCGATCAGCCTTCTCAAACGAAGAAATTTTACATTCTTTTGTTTTTGTAGGCGATCTTCGTAGCTTATTTAGTTTAGTTTGATGTAAGTTTAGTTAGTTTAACGTTTATGTTTAGAGTACAAGTACTTTGATGTTCGAAAGTGAAATCAGAAATAAAAAGCTGACTTGTACTTTGTTTTTGTTCATATTTAAAAATATGACTTTCTTCGACAAAGAAATAAAATCCAAATGGAGATTCATCTCTCCATTATTACGACGAGTAACATTTTTGCATACTATTTGCGTCTTGCGCGTTTCTTGCACTCTGTCATCTTCATAAATGCATAAACGTCGGCAGTCTAATAAGGATTACAATGACCTAAACACCATACAATGGCAGTAAATGTAAAAAGCGTAAAACGAGTCTCTTTGTGTTTTTTCTTTTTCGAATAGCCGCGGAAGCTTCGCGTCTTGATTGATAACGTAAAACGGCGTAAAAAGAAACGTAGCTAAATTAATCGTTTAACAAATATTACGGCGACGCGTATTTTATTTTTAATTTTCGCATTTCGCGAATTTTCTGGCACCTTCCCACGTAAGAAATTGCACAATGTTCGATAAACAATTCAGAAGGAGTAAATGGATCATTAGACTCTCGTAACTTCCGATTGGTCAAGCACGCTTCTAACATCGCACGAATGAATGCTGGAATTACGTCGGTCGGCGTCTGTTCGCGGCTTTTCACTTCACAACCGCAGAGACAAGGAACTTTTTGAAAATTGGGTCAATTGCGTGTACATATGAAAGCACGTAAATTGCTTGATCGTAGCCAGATTCAGCAAACACGCTCTCGAGAATCTTTCTGGGCGAGGTTCTCGAGTTTCCAAGCGAAATCCTTTGGTCTTCTCTGATTTTCCCCGCGATATTAAAGCCCGCCGGGACGCGGTTTTTTTCCTTCGTTGACCTTTCCGCCTCGTTTCCATTTAATATCGTCGTTTAACGCTCGAAATTCACGAATCTCGCGCAGCAGGACGATTCCCTCGCGTGAAAATTTCATTGTCCGCCACTTTACCGCGAGCCGGCATTCAAGCGTTTTCTTCATCATCTTAATTGTTATACTTCTTATCGTTGTGATCTCGTCGCCCAGTTTTAAAGAAGTCTTTGATACCTTTCCAAGGATCGATATATTTATAAGAGGATTTGTCTTGGAACTATCTTGTGAAAGTTTTCAATTAATTTAGTTTATTTAATAATTTTCGCAATGTAAAAAATATTCATGAAATACGGAAGAATTTCACCGAACAACCTCGAGGATCTTATTCAAAAGACTTGAAAAGCCGCGACTTCAACCAAGCCAAGACCACCCTGTTAAATTAATGTGGACGTCGGAAAGTTCTGAAAAGCTACACGTGTATATATATATATATTTTGTTCAGCGTGAAAGCTGTGCTCTTGTTCAAACAACTGTAACATCCAATCCCCATCCGACAATTGTCTCATCTCATTTGTCTTTCTCCGACCCTTACCAACCCTTACCAACGCTTAAAAACGTTTCATCCTTTTTCTTTCTTCTCTTTTTTCACTTAGCTTATTCAGCGCGTCCGATCGATTCTACCGCTGTGTGTTTCGCAAGCGATGGTCGACACACGAAATTTTAAACGGATCTCTCGACCGACATCTTTCCATTACATTTCCTTTTCCATTTTCCAAGCGGCGATTTTAAACGCGAAGCTGTCCATAAAGCCAGTTACGTTTCGGCGGAGCGAAAGTTTCGAGGAAATTCGAATTAATCAGATTGAAGAGTCTTCTCGGCGGAATGTTCCGGCTCGCCACTCGAAATTGCATCCTTGAACGCGTTGCTGCTTTGTAGAGGACGTTGTTCATTGCGACTAATTTTCTGGCTGTCAAAAGGAACTTCTCGTTTTCAACTTTGAGAAACGTGCGATATTCGCTCGACGAGTATGCGAAAGCATCACCGTCAATATTTCAACGGCACTGCGTATGCTCGCGCAGAATGCGCAATAAGGTGCGAAACTTCGTCGATTCTAGCGTGGCACGGTATCGAGTATACAGGCACTGTACTATTTAAAATTTAATAAAAATAATTTTAAATTATTTCTGCAGCTGTGTGTGGTCCTCGATTTTCGTATCTGATTGATTTCTGATGCGTACGAAATGTGTATGAAAGTTGAAATGTACAAAAGTAGAGCAATGTAAAAAAAAAACCTTCAAAAGTGTTTTTAAAATATTTATTTTTTAATGAGGTGTATCAGCATATAAATAAATAACAATGTACTGACGTATCTGGGATTAATGACCAATGGTCGATGAGGAGAGAAGAATCATTATTCCACATATATCTTTACGATTAAATATCGATATTAATCTAATTTTTAATTTCAATCTAACTCACGTACGAAATAGCGAATTGTACGAAAGTAAAAACTACACTTGTACTCCAGTACGATTCGACTCTTTTGCCATAAAATTTTATTGATATGCAAAACAAATTACAGGCGTGATCGCTCAGTACCAGACAACACCACTCCTACTCGAGGTCCCCTACTCCACGCCCCCTCACGAATCACGTGACTTAAATCAACCAATCGCTAATTTTCGTTGCATCACCGTTGCACCTGAAAAGTTACCCTCGCTAAAATTACTTTCAGTGATAAAATGTATAAAAGTCGGAGACCGCCTGTATATGTTTACTATGTTGAGATACATACAGTGCCGGATTGACTCAATCAATCGAAAAGTTGGAAATACTCCGTGGTAAAGATTGCTTTTCACGTTGCTTTTTCCGACAAGTATTTACAGACGAGTCGGTTTCAAATTTATTGCAAATAATCTGGATAAACCGCACGGGGATATACGCACGCACGTTGTTCCGAATTAATTCTCTATTCGGCATCAAATCAATAGTGTCTCGCAATATATTTGAGAGCAGAATCCCGCATAGGCTTGTTCGAAATATTCGTTTCAGGCTTATTTCTTCCTTAATTTAATAATCTTTAATTTTTCCACTATCGCGACCAATAGTTTAATTTATATTTCAACATTTGACAAATAATTTTCAATTTTCTTGTTGAAAACGACAGATTTTTTTCTTCTAAATTTTAATTTTGTTCCTCGCAGCCAAAAAGTTGTCAACTCGTCTGACATCAATGTCAAAATAAATAATATCGAGAATCTCTCTATCATTGTACGTTTGCGTTCAACGACTGAATTAACGTGATATAATGCGCAGACGTTGTCTGTCAAAATTTTGGTCGTCAGCCAAACTAGCGGAACGACGCACCAGAAAGATCTTCAACGCGCGCAGCTGTCGTGAAATAAATAATCCAAAAGGTTAATGGTCTTCCAACGTTCAGCGATCTTTCGTTTAGAGTTAGACTCGAGTTTAATTTTATCGCGCGGAAAAAACCGATATTTAAAAAACGCGCTCTTACGCGAATGGAAAAACTTGCTCTTTATTTAAATAAGTAAAGAGAAGTTTTGATCAATTAAAAGATTGGTTATAACGATATAATCTGTGTTTGTCTGATGATAATCGCGTTTGTTTTTTCAATATCGAATCCACTGAAACGAGTCATTTAAGTGGTGTTTGATTCATCTCGGCAGATCTCGACTTCTGTTTCTAGAAATAACATTTCCGTCGTTCGAACATTTCGCGTCTATCGAGTCTATCACGGAAAATCGAGTTAAGGGACCACGGCTCGCGTCTATATGTCGCGGAAATTGTTTCATAAATGGAACTCCCTGAGAGAATTCCCGCGATCGGTATCGCCTGGGCAGGGCAAACGCACGATCCACTCACTTTTATTATCGCTGGGATCGATGCGCAGTTGAAGTAGAGCTTGACAGACAAAAAGTGAAGCTTCTGACCGGGTTTCGAGTCACAAGGCGAGACAGACACAGAGGGATTTGTAAAATATTTGTTCAAATATTGCTGGCAATTGATTACTGATAATTAATACTAGAGATATAACTATAAAATACAAAGATTCAAGTTCACAGTCCTAAGAAAGACAAAGCAGTAGTTTCAACTCTTAAATTTCCATCTGCTCAGGAATATTTCAAGTTGACGACTTGAAATGTTTTCAAATATTGTTCTTGGTAATTTTACTATCGATTTTGATGATTAATTAGATTAGGGAAACAAATATGCAAAGACAAAAATACAAAGGTTTCTGGTTCATAGTCTTAAGAAAAAGACAAAGTAATAGTTCCAACGGGACTTTTAAGTTACCACTTGCTCAAGTTCGTTATCTAAATAGTTATCTAAATAGTTACGTCTCTCCCACTTCAACCGTGTCATTCTCGATAACTATCTTCCACTTACGGAGCATTAATGCCTACTTACACGTACGTAACAGTGCCCTCGATATCTACGAATATTCCTATGAATATTCATAGCCTAGCCGTGACTCCCGCGTTTCACGTTTTGTCAAGCGCCATCGTATATCGCCATTCGGTTTTCCCAAGTGACTCTCGCGCAGGTACCTCTTATCGAGGGTAAAAGCGTTTGCCTCGCCTCGGCAAATACTCGGCAAATACTCACCGTTAAAGGGTTGTTTTGTCGAATCAAAGCGGAGAAGGAGTTCGGTAGGAGAACGAGATCTGAATAAAGAAATTCATCTCGCTCGAACGGGGCCGAGCGGGAGAATTCCCTGGAGTAAGCTGTTCCTCTTTCGCTCGCACGCGCGTGAAAAAGTATCGGGGAAAAATGGAATAAATCACATTTCCAGAGACTGGGTCGCGCGAATGGGAAAATGCTATTTACGAACATGGTTCGCGATGTGTCCGTTCGATAGTTTCGCCGAGAGACGTGCACAATAAGACGAACGTCAGTCTTGAAATGGACTGAAAGCTTCGCCCCGATTAAACGGGAAACGAAATAACGTGATTAGTCGCCGAGTGCGATTAATGGGTCTCTATTTGCAAACAATAACCGGCAATTCGTCGTGATCAGCCGCGTTACGTTGTTATTTTAAAGGCGAGAAATCTGACTTCAACCTTCTTCTTTTTTCTTTAAATTCTACTCTTTTAAGTTTTTAAATTTTAGGAATTTTCAATTCAACTCATCTAACATCTCGCGTTTCGAAACTCTCCAGGGCTAATAATTTTTCAAATTAGCTTTTCGGTGGCTTTTGGACAATGAGTCAAGTAATAAAGCGTTACGTTCGATGACATTAGTTTAGCAGGAACATTCTCACGAAAGTTAAAGTTAAAGCCCCTGGTTCACTTGTTGATTTATAGGGATCAAGTTAAGTTTTCCACGGGATGCAAGTTAACATAGTCGACTCGTTACGCGATTCGATATTTCACCGTGTACGCGTATTTTATCCCCAACGTATCGAATGTACTTTATCCTGTCGCGTTTGCATATTTCATCATAAACCGGCTACTTGAAAATTCCCCTACTGATGAAACAGATGGCTCGACCATCCCTTGTGGACTCGTGAAAACACCGTGTCTCACGGCCAGCTAACCTTCCAGCGATGCTGCTTCCGTGAGAAATATTTCAACTATTTTGCACACTGGTCTGTGCAGAAAATAAATGTATTGCCTCACGAGTTAGTTTCCTGTAGTTGGAACAATTTACGCTTACGCGAAGCAAAGAAGAAAAACTGGAATTAACATTTTCTAAGCCTGTTTGTCAAGTTCCAGCACGTTAAAAGTGTTATACAACAAATTCATTCAAGTCGGATAATTGGAAAATTTCGGATAATAATAAAAGTCCTGCGTTGCAGAAATTACGCGTTCAGAGATCTGCGAAGCGTCGTGTCGTGACAGAAAGTTTAGTCTGCAAACTGTCCTTATCCGCTCACAGTCAAACCTGTTCAAACTATCTTATTCGTTTAGACAGGTTGAATGGGTTCAACCTTGAATAACAGCAGTTATGTTTAACGCAGATGTATTTGTCTAAAACGGTACGCGTGAAAATTAACACGCTTCTCTGCCGTACCAATAAGTATCAATTTGTAGGAAAAAGTTTCGTGCCCTCCATCACGCGTAATTGAATAGGGAACCAGGGTTCGTACATTGCCGAATTGCGAGAAGTTTATTATTTCAGAAACTCACTGACTGAAACTCGTTGAAATTTAATGCCCGACCTTTATACGCGAGAATAAGTTTTACGAAACGTAGTGAAATATTACAGAATTTACGGTTTAATAAATAAAATAAAATGACGAATTCTGAACTTCGTGGGAATGCTACGTTGGAATTTGTAGTTTCAATGTTTGTGCGTTCGAAATCTTTAACTCGAAATGCTTTGTCAAAAGATACCGCGATACTCTCTCGTCGCCGGAGAGTCGTGGAAATAGAAAGGCACTTAAATTTTTCATTTCTCCGTTCATTCCGCCGTTGAAATTCTAAGATGAAATGTACACCGGGGTCGACCTTTGATCGGGGTCACGATCAAATGGTTAATTGAAAGATCGGCCGCGGTTCTTCTTCCAACAGCGAATGAAAATTTCGACGACTGTTCGGGTCGTGGGAATCGATAGCGGTTAGCGGGAAAGGGAAGAATATCGGATAAGCCGAGGATTTCCCCACTCGCGATAATCGGTTAACATGCGCTTTGCGGTGCCCCTTTTTGGCGATAATCGAGTACATTGCGCGCCTTTTTGTTTTCGAAGCCTCTCGAACTGGAAAACAGAGGAAATACTTCATTTCGTCGCGTAAAAAGCATTATATTCGCTTAGAAGAGCAGAGTTTGAATTAAACTGAGCATGTCGACCGAGCTAAATAATTTAGTCTCGTAACTTGCTAATTGGTTGTGAAAAATTATCGAGCGAATCTACGTTCGAAAGTAGGGATGTTCGAGTCGCTGTCAATTCATCGATAATTTGTAATTGTCGATGGTGATTTTTCAATTCGTTCTATTTTTTGACATTGCGATCATCTTGAGATTGTTGGCGATTTCTTGCCCGATTCATTGCATTCTTTTTGACATCGTGATTCGAAACTGTTAATAATTTCTTTTTCAATTCATTGTACATTCTTGATATTGTAGCTTCACAGAGAATTCGTAGGATTTCATTCGTTGTCGTTCCTTTGCGAAATTTAAAACAATCAGAGCTGAATTGTAAAACGTTGAAGCTCAACGAGTTCAAGCACGAGAAAAGTCTTTAAAGTCTCCGCGAAACACGGACGCGGGAAGCTTGAAAAAAAGTTTCAGGAGATTTACATTATAGTAAAATATCGTATATTCGCAGAAACTTCAGAAGCTCTCCAGAGGAGCCATGAAATATTGAATTTCAAAGATTTCTTCGTTTAACATTCCCTGGAATATATTATTTCTTGGTAAGTATTGTTCGAGTTTCTCGATCCCTTTGTAACACGACCTAAAATTTCGAATCCACGGAGAGAAGAGGGAAAACTTACAGGAACTACGTACTGGTTAAATGGTTTTCCTGAATATCGAGGTCAATCGATATGATTGAAGCGGAAATGCTGACTTTCCACTACCTAGTTCAGTTTTTTTTTTTAACAGGAACGTACACTAAATCACGAAAATGTTTGAACCTGTCTTATAAAAACTCCCATGTTCGTACTCTCCGTCTGTTATGATTATGTCGAACGAACAGATTGTGGATTTTTATAGAAACTTATAGCTTCACTTATAAAAGTAAAAAATTAAGAGAAGATAGAACCTTGGATATTTACATTCAAAAATTCTCTGTAAATGCATTAAAAAATCTTTTAAAAGATTTAGGACTAATGTCGCGAATTTCTAAGTGTTTTTTACAGCGGGCAAGATAGATTCGGCAGTGAAAGGAATCTAAAGTGCATCGGAAGATTGTAATCTGGCAATTACGGAAGTTTCGTTCAATTCCATCGTCTCTGAAGTTTGTAAATGGAACAAGAATCGTATTGTTCTTATTGTTCCTTTTCAGTGTAGTTGTGCCCCTTTATTACTTTCGAAGTAAGTTCTTTCGGTGTACGTGCATTGTTTTTTCATTACTGCATTTTTCCTTTGACGTTACCGCTTCCTTTCATCGTCGTGATATTTCTCTTTTATTGTTCCTCTATTGCTTTTATTGGTTCTGCTGCTAGAACAGTAGTAGTACTAAAATATTACCTTTTATATATTTAGATTTATTTTTCGTATCTTCTTCTCTCTATCGGTGAATCCATTTTATCTCCTTTTCGAGATTCCTAGATTAATTCTTCCTTTTCCGAATTCCTTTTTTCCACCTTTGCGAGAGTTAGTTGCAAAAATTGCGAGTCTCTCCATGTTCGTGCAGTATCTCGTTCTACTTCTGCCTTTCCCCTCTCGTCCCTTCTGGATTCTTTTTTATTTCTCCCATACGTTTGGACAGTCTTCTCTCTTCTCCAAAACTTCCACGGTGATTGTCCTTGTTTCCATATTTGCCCATATCCTTTCTTTCCGGTGCCATTTTTTTTCTTATCACGGAGAAGATCCTCTTTTCTCTCGTATCACTGTGTTTTTATCGCTCCAACTCCTTCCTCCCGGAAGTTGGAATTCTTCCCGGAATTCTCCCCTCGATAAAACTGTCCCTCCCCTCCTCGTGAACGTGAAAATTTTTCCAAGTTTCAATTTCATCACGTTGGAATTTTCCCGGAGGAATGTAACGGAAGGTTGAGACCAGTCTTTGGGACGATAATAACGTTATATTTCCAACTGTTGATTAAAGCGTGGACGACTGCCCATAAAAATCGTGGAAACCAGAAGAAAAATCTTAGAAATGAGATAATTTAAAAGTCAGACGTTTATTGCCAGGAATTATTTTGGTGAATGTGATCATCGACGGTGGAGTGACCACTACAGACTGATCAAGGGCCGTACTCGGTCAAGGAGTGGTTTTCGAAAGGAACAGCTTCGCACATTTTGGTACTCGTCTCACCAGCAAACAGATGCTCCACGGTCTCTCTTTTTTACGAGTAAATCATTTTAATAAAAATTCGAAATTGAAAAATCTCGAATTAACTTAGAAAATTGACTCAAAGTATCGCTCGTTCAATTTATTATAAGTAAAAATCTTCCTTCTAAAAAGAACGATTGGATATATTATTATATTTGCGCATTTAGAAAAATAAACGTAAAACGAGAAAGAAATAGATCTGTAATTCAGTGTCGCACGCTCTCCTTCCTCTTCCGATATTTCTCCCATCCTTTTTGAGACGTGAACGTGACCCTTTCCAACCCTGTTAGCCGACTTTCCTGAACGTGTTACGTATGTACGAGGGTAAAGGTCGCCTCGTATAGTTCAGTTTTGCCCCGAAAAGGACAAATTGCTACGTATCGAATAACGTTACCACACACGAGTACATCGACGTCATTGTTTGACACTTCAATCTGCATTGTATCTTCTTGCATTATTGGCACACTCGAACGTGGTCGAAATTATTTCGGCTTAATATTTCGGGACAAAGTTATGTAATAATTTCGTACCACGTGGTGAAACTGACGCGATGCTTTTTCGTCGCTTGGTCTCTCGGTCTGAATAATTTTTAGCGGCGGGCCACGACTGCAAAGTGGTCTGATTAAATGAGCACCGTAATCTACTAGCGGGATCTCGGATTTAAATTAGAAGCGTAATGCAATGCGAAACGTTGGGGCGAAACTGGTTTTCTGATGGAACCGGTGTCCCTCCCAGGCGTAATCAATTTTCCATAATTTCTCGCGAATATGTCATAATTTTTCAGTTTATTCAATTCCAGACGTTTTTGATCGATCTTTCTCGACGACTTCGCAACTTCAACATTATATTAAAATTGCGCGAAAGTGACTTCTATGGAGATTTTATAACAATGTATTTTTAGATACTCGAGTGATTTTTTAAATAAAATATATTTGTAGCGGCCCTACGATTCCTCGACTATGAGTTTCGAACACTCGATTAGCACAAGCCGCAAGTGGCTGCGCGCCTAGCGTCGAGGTCCTACCGATCTCCGATGTTTTAAGCAAGCAGCATGCGGAACCCCGCTAGGACGGGGGGGGATGTCCGGGCCCAGCCTTAACGCGGTAGTTATAACAACCAAGCGTCTGACCATGAGTCTAGGCAGTGACTCCGAAATCGGCATCGCCTTTCTTCTCACTTTCTCTCACACACTCCTTCTTTCCTTCCCAGCAGCATCCAGGGTCTTAAAATTCATTACAGTTCCCCCTAGCTCGTGTTTTTTAAATTATATTATTAACATTTTCTTGTGCCTCGCTATTTTAATTTCTTTGCCAAAAATATTCTATTATTTTAGTCGTCGGTAGTTCTGATGTTAAAAACTTGTCATTTTTAAGTCTCGATATTAATCAAGTCACTTTGAATTCAACCAACGTCTTCGCTACCGGAGTCTCACGTGCATAACATGTTAAACTAATTAAAATTTAGATCTCAAGTATATGAAATGAATGAAAAGATACTGCTTGAATCGTCCTGAATATATTAATAGCAACAGTTACGTACAAGTTATCTATCTGAATTAATTAAATTTCGAATGACTTCAACCATGTATTTCAGATTTCTCGTTTGAATGTTCGTTCAAGTTAGTCAAATGATTTAAATTCAAATTTTCTCGAAATTACTTTTTCACGACCGTGCACTTTCAGTTACATCATTTAGTTTCAACTCGTTTGTGTTGCAGTAGTTTACTAATTTCATTAACGTGTTGTTTCGCGTAACACCAAGCTTGAATGCCCTTTTAGGTTTCAAGCGAACGTGAAGTACGTTCAACAATTCCCTCATTTTAGATTAGCCACAGTTAAGTTAAGTTCCACTTTGCGTTCATGCAAGTTTAGCCGACTTGAAGAGGTAACTCGATTAATCCAGGCGTTTCACGATCCAATTTTAATGAAACAAATTTTCACAGACAGGTGAAATAGTAATCCGTTAAAAATTTCTTTCAAAGAAACACGAACAGTATTATTTTACAACAGTAAAAAAAAAAAAAAAGAAACAGCAAAATTAAAAGAGAATTTTTTGATGCCAGTTAGTTGGAATTTCTCTTCTCTGTTTTCCATCCAGAGTCTCTGGATAATTTCTTTTATCAAATTACAGTTGGCTTAAGTGAGGTGAGCAGTACTTGGGTAATTGAATTTGTGCGAGACGACAATTTTATTTTTTTCAGGATTCGTCGATTCTCTTTTGCTTGGGTCTTGGAAAAAGTTTGTCCTGCGACAATCGATACTCGTTCGTTATTGAACTCTCTTATTTAAGTTTTGAATTATGTCCGGAGAAGATACAATTGAATTATAGGCATGGAAATTTATTGATTCTGGTAGAATGTATTTTATTCCGATGAAATGTGAAATGAATTTCAACGAAGGACGTTATCAAGGCAGATGTTCGAAAGATGTTCTATTTACCGACGAGAAAAGAGAAGATTTTAATTTGCATTTGTGATGAAACCTTCAAAGTTACGTTATTAGACCTGTCTCTGATTGCGGGCAGGTATATATCTTGCTTTCGGTCGGGTTTTAGTTTTGAAAGAGCACGTTCATCCTCGAATCTAACTTCGGTGTCTAGATTCTGAATTAACCTTTCACTTTAATTCGTTCCACGGGAATTTTATTGTTCCCGCAAAAAAGAAAAAGAAGGAAATTAGTGAATTAAACGAAATTACTGTGTGAAGCAAGTAGATATCTGTTTTATAGCAGTAGAATCAGACAATACTGCGCAGACTTCAAGATCCTTCAAACTTCTTAAGATCAATCCTCTGATTTATAAGTATGAAATATAAAAGGTATTATAATATAAAAAATACTGAAATATTTTTAATCCAACTTTTATGCGTCAATTCATTTCATTTAATCCAATTTTTACGTGTAAATTCATTTCATATTTAATGGGCGAAAGATGAATTTATAACCAACCAATATCGATTATAGAATATCTATCGAGCGCACGAATATTTTTAGCACGAAAGTTCCTCAATTAAAATTGTTCGTCAAACATGTACATGACTGACGACTTTCAACTATTTCGAAAATTTCGCGCATTATGTTAGATTATTTCTCGGCGATGTCAACAAGCGGGAAGGTCCTTGAGATTTTTACTAGTCCTTCCGGAATGCTTCGCTCGTGCCAGGATCGCGTGACGATTAAATTGAATTTCACACTAGAAGCTGCTCCTACGAGAGCACCTTCCACCTCACCCTCAGCCGACACCGTTCAAGGCGATCTGCTCTTCTGTCAACGACACTCCCTTTCGTTTCGATCGTGCCAACATTTTTTTATTTCACGTGTTGCCACGAGTATCTTCCTACTAAATGCCACGATGCGTAATCTTAAATAGAAGATAGCTTAAACAGCTTAAGTAGAAACATAGTCACACCGTCTCTTTGTAAAACTTAATTACGAGAAATTAAAATTACTCCGAAGACTTGAGAAAAAAAAAAAATTGTCAAAAGATTAAAATACACAAAAAATTCTTTTTGTGGAAAAAGAATTCGAGTGTCTATACGCATACTAGTGAAAAAAACTGCACGACTTGTACCCCAGTACGATTCGTCTCAGTGAAAGGCCCAGAAGCAACTGTTCCGACTAGGAAATGAAGACTATTTTGCCATAAAATTTTAGTGATATGCAAATACTCGAGGTCTACCCCACGCCCCCTCGCGAATCACGTGACCCAAATAAACCAATCGCTAATTTTCGTTGCATCAGCGTTGCACCTAAAGAGACCCGATTTTCTGGGTTACCCCCGCTAAAATCACTTTCAGTGATAAAATAATCGTTCTTAACAGAGCGTTAAATTTGCCACGAACTTCCCTTCTTCGTGAATAGCTGCGCGATACAATCGAAATAAGTCATTGCGTTACTGTACATTTAGCAATTTTACGCGTTACTGCACCGCTCGACTCTTAATGGGTTGTCGTTTCACTGCTTACCTGTTAATGGGTTGTCATTTTACTGCCAGTTTCGTCGCGAGTAATGCAATATCCCTATAAACTCTATTTTATTAACGGAGTTGTGAATTTACTACGCATCGGAGCATTCTCGACTTCTCGGTCTGCTCCAGTTAGTTAATTTTAATTTCTTCTCGACGATAACTCAGAACACGCTCGCCAGTATATAATTGAAACAGTAGCAGAGTACCTCGTGCTCCCCAAGGTATTTCGCTAGGTAGTAATAAAAATGGAGACTAGTCCGAGAACCAGCGACACGGTACGACTTTCTGCATCCGGGCCAAAAGTAGCTGAGGGTACCCGTAGAAACCGCGTCGCTGAATTTTAAACAAGTTGGACCAGCGGTACAGATGTAATTTTTGTGATGCAATTTTTAGTTCTCGCGGACGCGGTCGCTTTAAATTCCAAACAAATTTGTCTTTTTCCCTGCACCATTGTGCGTCGTCTGCGCGCAACATAACCGAAGTGTAATCAGTTTAAATAAATCACGCAACGCTTAATCGATCTCCGCCAGTTAGTTGTCTTCAATCTTCAGAAGTGTTTTTACAACAAATTGTAACATTCAATAAACAGTGTTACAGTATCGAGCATTCTTACGTCCTGATTCGATGACATTACTCGAAAGAACGCGCGTGCTCGTTAAAGAAAATCGAGACGCTTCATTTCTGATCGAGTAGATCGTTCTTGAGTCTCCGTCGAGGTTTTTTTTTTCTTTTCGTCTCGCACAATGGTAATGGAAAATAACGGGGGTATTCACGTCGAGTCGTGAAATCATCAAACGGTCTAGCACTCGCGGCAGAGACTTCGAGAAACGCTTCATCACGATAAAAATCGTCGATCGCGTCGACGTGAAAGGTCATTTATAAAACACGAGTTGGAACTCGAGGCGAGATAAAGGCGAGAAAGGAAATCCAATTTTAAATAAATTGTAGTCTCCTCTCTATGAGATGGAACAATTTTCAGAAATTTACCACGTGGAAAATTATTGGTCACACGTAGATAAGTATATTCGGTGTGTTTCGAATAGAATGTACATATTTTGCACGGTATTGACGTTTTCTGGAGAACGAGTATAAAGGCCACGTTGCGAGAGATAAGTGTTTGAAAGTTGGATTCTGGTTGGCTGACAGTACGATATGAAAATACGTACGTGACTGCATTGTATGTTTATTTTCTCTTCTTTCTTTCTTTTTTTTCTTTTTTTTTCGTAACATGCAGAGGAAACATGTTTCACGGCGCGGAAAATGCAATTTGCTCTTTCGTAATTGTTCGCTTAAATCTGGTCTACGTTTCGTGTCAAATACAAGGTCTAAAGCAACATGAAAAATGATACAGTTTTGTGAAATCTAAAGATAGTTAACGAAACTGCATCATCATAAAAAAGGAAATACGTATAACATTTCTAACATTAAACTCGGTTTACTATCCTTCAGCTTAACAGTGTTCGCTAGCAAGGAGCAGTCAACCCATAAGATTGTCGTCGATTATCGTCTTTTCTTTCACTGTATTTCATTACCAACGGTTGCTCAAATTAGCTATATTTGGCTGTGATCGTAGATAAATAAGATTCTCAAACGATTATGCGACACTAGCGATATGTTATAATAATAACACGGTGTCTCTGTTTCTTACTACTGCTCGTATCGAATAATAGGTGAAAGTATTAGGAATACTCTCGTCAGTAATGTCATTTTTTTCAAATTTAGAACATTGCCATCTACTGACAATAATTTAAATAAAACGAAATTTTGTATAGTATCAAGAAACTGAAGGAATCTGTAAATAAATTTAAGAGCCAGGGATGCTGCTGGGAAGGAGAAAGCGATATAGCGTTTCGTCTCGGAGTCACTGCCTAGACTCATCCCAGTGGGGGCTGATGGCAGTGACTCCTTACCCCAGACGCTTGTTGTTGTAATACCCCCCCCGCTAGGCTGGCCCCCGGCCACCCCCCCTCCTAGCGGGGTTCCGCATGCTGCTCTGCTTAACATCGGAGATCGGGGTAGGATCTCGACGCTAAGCGCGCAGCAACTTGCGGCTTGTGCTCGAGTGTTCGAAACTCGTAGTCGAGGAATCGTAGGGCTACGCTACAAAACGACATTACTTACGGGTATCCCTTATATTATATTGCAATTACAACTGCTCAGAATATACTGTAACGGGTACAAGTCGCTCAAAATGTTTATTACGACACACCTTTGCACGCATTCTTCGTTTTTCGCATTTGCATACTTTTCGTGCTTCAATTTTCTTTAATGTAACGTAACGGTTGTTTTTTTTAACATAAAACCCACTATCATCCCGTATCACGTCGATCGAGAAATTAATCAGGGTGGTAGTGACACGTGAATGGGGTGAATAGCAGCTATCAGATGAAACCCTCGACTGGGCAATAGCCTTTGTCCGTCCTATTTACACTCGACAATTTCACGCAACTCAGAATAAAATTCGATGAAATCAAATGGAAATTTTAATTTAATTAAAAATTACAGCACATTCTGAATGTCGGATTATAAACATTCAAGAGAGATATTTTATCTTTTCAAGATTTTCCGTTTTCAAAATTTCTACAACGGAATTTAGTATATTATCGACACGAGGTTCTGTAACTCTCGTGTTGTACAATTCTTCGGAGACACGTTTGAAACATACATTCCACGAGTTCCTTCACTTCGTTGTTTCAAGAATTCCATGAAATTCCGTGAATTTCACTGGCAATTTAATGGCGATGGGCGAAGCAACGGCGAATCGATACGCGAGAAAGAAAGCTGTTGAATCGGCGCGTTATTCAATGATTATAAGTCGCAGGGCGATCCAGGCTCTGCCCAGTTTGCAACAGCGTTTTACACGAAATTTTGCAAACTCAGCGCAGAGTTTGTTATGATCTTGTGTCATTACCATTAGGGCAAGACAAGCAGGCGATTCACGAAATTTATGGGCTCGAGATAATGGAGCGGTTGCTTTTAAAGGCCTATAATTCCTAACAAAATCGATGAGGCCAACAACTTCCAGACGCCCCATCGTGTCATGATACAGCGTCGAAGTAGCAAGAGTCATGCTACAGTAAAAATAAAGTCGAACGGCATTACAATCCTTCTGAGAAATAATCAACGAAGTTGCCCGTTACACTCAACAATAATTAGAAAAGGCTCTTTCATTGATTATTCATTATTGAGAGTCTCAAGTTTAGTCGTGGCGTGAGTAACGGTGTATTTATTCCTGTACGAAGATTATATTAAGAATAATATTCCGATAATATTATGAACGAAATTGCACACGAGACTAATATTTATATCGGAGCATCCATTCCTGATATTTCGGATATTTTCACATCGAAATTTATGCAACGGTTAAATAATCGTGAATGTATTCTCGGAATATAAATTCCGTCCTAATTTAAGAAAATCCAGTCTTTCTCGGCAGAAGTTCGACAACGATGTCATTTTCCTTTTAATGTAGTTTCCACAGCCTAGTTCGAAAACTGCCACCTTGTTTAATAACGTCGGAAACTTCGAATCGAAATCGTCCCCCTCCAAACTTCTCCTTATTTAGGCTTCCGTTCCTTTAAAAATACGTTTCATTTATGACATCACTCGGTTCCTTTGCATCCTTTCTTAACTTGATAAAGATAGTTTTGCCAAACGTTAAAACTTTTAATTAAAATATCTACTAATTAATCTTTGTTCTAAAAAAATTAAGGGAAAATGACAGAAACACACCGTAGTAAAAAAGCTGCACGACTTGTACCCCAGTACGATATTCGTCTCACTGAAAGACTCAAATTATTATTGATACTCAAACATTTGAATCGATACAAAAACTAATTACAGACGCGATCGCTTAGTACCAGACAACGCCACTCCTACTCACAGGTCTATCCCTCGAGGTCTATCGCGAATATCACGTGACCCAAATCAACCAATCGCTAATTTTCGTTGCATCAGCCTAAAGAGGATTTTCTGGGATATCATAAAATCACTTTCAGTGATCATATGCGGATAAGAGATGGACGTGAACAAATGGAAATGGATTTGAGGGAACAAATAAAGTCCTAATAAAGATAAGAGTCACCCCGCGTTTTTATAGAGAGAGAGAGAGAGTGCTTTTCTGTGGGTCGAGGGGACGTACAGTGGAACAGATCGATGCCCATGGCGCCTGTCGCAGACTCTGCAGTCCATATCCCTCTGTACAATCCCCTAACTGCTCTAACAACGTATTCAGTGGCACGGATATACTAATGTCAGTGTGCAGACAGCAGACTGTATGGTTATATCCTCAATGAGAAATTCTGTTCTTCCGGGCAATCTACATACATGTTCCTCGAATTAACGACGATTGAAAAATTTTCTATGGAAAAGAAGGAAAATGAAAGTTTGATTCGATCGAACAAAAAATTGGATATTGGATTGATTGGAAGAGTGTTGTTCGTTTTATCTCCGACGAACATTTGCTTTTCACTGTTCGTTCAATTTATAATAACTTTGGGAAAAGGAGAATATATTTGGAAAATATTCTTGTTCAATCGACCAACAACTGAATACTGGATTGGCGGGACGATGATAAGTTGTATCCAAGATTGAGAATGGAAGAAAGCAGCAGTAGATTCGGATCTTTTATACGATCCGTTCAAAATTTGATATTGGATTGGCGGAGAGGTTATAAATCGTATTTTCTTTTTACTTCCAAGTTTTAATAACGTCGGAAATGGGACGGAAGAAAAAAATCAATATGTTTGCACGCGTTCTGGAGAAAATCACTGTGAAAAAATGAGGCAAAGTCAGAATGATCGAGCGACTGGCAGAAATAATACAGCGTGTGATAACATAATTCTATAAAAATGTTTTCCACTATTATATCTCGTTACGCGTAAATTTTAAATACAGTAGATACTGTAGAAAATTTTATTTTATTTAAATCATTTTTTTAAATTATTGTTACTAGATGCCAATGTTTATTAAATTTGAAAAAAAGAGACATTACTTATATAGGTACCCCTAATAAATATACATTTTTCTTTGTGTCAAGTATATTATTTTACTGGCTGTCTAAATATAAAAATATAGCTAAGTTATAAACAATTTTACAACATAAAATATATAATGACATAAACATAAAATAATTCCGATTCGAAAGAAGAAGCTGTAACATTTTCACCTGGAAAAATATTAATTCTTAAAAATTGAAATCAAGAATCACGGATAATGTCAATGGTAAGCAAATCCACGATCGATAATAATTATGCAAAAATACATTTGCTCTGCAAATGGAACATGCATTGGAGATTATTATTCGTAATTATTCGTAATTGAGGTTGGATTAACAACATAAATTCACTGATGTTCGTTTATATACGCGGTTATATTACGTGACACAGCCAATGTTATTTCATTTAAATTCACAAGGTATAAAGCATCAATTAAGTTATTATTTAATTTAATTGCCAACAATAGAAAGCGAACAAAGAAAATATTTCGGTCGAAGAAACTACGGCACTATTTGTTAAACGAAATTGGAGAGAAAAGTTTGCGCACGTCAAAGGCTTCATCAGCAAACGAATCGCGTGAGGAGAAGCTAATTTTAATGAAATAAAAAACTAACATTTTTCACTCGAATCAGCTTTGCCTCTTCTTTAAATCATTTCTTCAATGCAAGGCTACGATAATTTGGATCAGAGTTTTAAGTTGAGTTATTTCATTTCAATAAGAGAAATCATTGATTGATCACTTAATGACTCATTATTACTGATTATTAGTTGCGCGTTATGCTTAATCATTGCATTTATCATATATGATTTCAGTTTTCTGAGAAACATTTATTTTCACGCTGAAAATCACTTTTCAATACAAACGTAAATCAAGAGCGGGCGTCGAAGGTCTATTTGGCAAACGTTTTCAATAATACAGATGCCAAGATACGCGATAAAAATTTACTGTTGTAACGAAGCGTTCTTCGCGTGTCACAGATACCTCTCGAGAAATATGTACCACTTAATCTAAAATTAAATTCAATTGCATTTGAAATTCAACGTAAACGAGTGTTACAGATGCAAAGTTGCAAACTGGAAAATTGCAAAATTATGAATGCACTGCTATCGTGCAAAAATTGTTTGCTGTATGTGTTAAGAAAAAAAAAACTGCACGACTTGTACCCTGAAAGGCCCAGAAGCCAGCAAACGCCACTCCTACTCGAGGTCCATCCCACGCCCCCTCACAAATCACGTGACCCAAATCAACCAATCGCTAATTTTCGTTGCATTAGCGTTGCACCTCAAGAGGCCCGCTAAAATCACTTTCAGTGATAAAAAGAAAAATCTTCAATTTCGTTGTTTTCCTACAGTCCAAAAAATTCGTTCAAATTTCACTTTCGAAAGTAAAAAACGATAATCCGACGGTTGAACCAACAAACGTTGACACAAATAAACGTCACAGTTTATTGTCGATGTGTCGACTTTCAACTCGTCACACGATTTACAAACAAAAACAATGCCGAAAAAGGAAAACAGAAAGTTTCCAGGAAGGGAAATTTTTAAACCGAATTCACCAGAAATTCGCTCTCTTCTCTATAAAATCGCGATTACTCTGAAAGTGATGGCAAGGGTTTTCTTGCTGGCATAATCAACGCCCGTGAGTAGTGCGCGGAGCACTCCTCTTTCACGTTTCTTCCGTTACAAAACGGTTCACTTGACATCGTTTCTCGGCACGGGAACGATGTTATTCCACCCGAAAGAATAAAGTGCTAACTAACTGATCTTCAGGAACCGTTGGGATTGAGTCACTCATCGTCGAGACTTGTCCTCGAATTTAATCGCATCAAGAATTTCTTGCGCTCCGTGGCTCTCAGTTTACCGTGTCGCGATAATTAACGAGGCGAAAAAAATGAATGAATTATTTGCGGAGTATACGACGTACATTACAGATAAAAAGTTTCGAATGACTCTTAATGTTTGAGCTAGAAGTGAAGTTTATTATTAGGTGCTGTTAATGATAAAGAAAGTAAGTATATAATTACACGTAGCTGAAATGTATCTGTTTAGATTTAGATTTTCACTCATAGAATATTTATAGGGCAATCCGGGTGAAATTTGCATGACAACGTTATGAATAATTATGATAATAATTGTGAAATTTTCAATGAGAAACTTCGAGCGTATTATCACATAATCATTTGCGAAAATTTATTCCAAGAGAAATTGCAATTAATAAAAAATTTTTATTGCAAACTTATCGCAACGTACGCGTATGGAAAACAGCACGATCTTTTCTTTTGTAAAACGGTCGAACAAACAGCTAATTCGCGAAACTACACGCTCTGCTATAAATCATCGCTCTTACCAGTTTTATAATTGATCGATTGTGAAAATTCTCGAATTTTAAAGATTAGTGCTACCAAACTTTTTGTGGTGTTGATTCTCCTCAATTTCTTCAAAAATAACATTTCAGGAAAATGCGCGAGAAACAGAAAGAATTAAACCTTCTAACGTGACAAGGTCTGATGAAATTGTTAATTTTCTGATCTTTCGTGAAATCGGTTCTCTTCATTTTACAACGTGCTTTGTTATAAACGAAATGATCTATCGTTATTTTACTGAACAACATTGCATCGCGCTGCTCTGTTTTATGGAGCAACAGATAGGAGTCACTGTTTCGATCCAAACATAATTACCTTATCGTCGATGCCCACGCGAATTTCGGAAAAGGTGAATTAAGAAACGAGTCACATGTTATGTGACTCACTATCTCGTAATGAAACGACGCAGAATTTGTACTCGATCAATTAAGAGATAAACGTTCGAAAACGTTTACGCATAAACGTGAATCAACAAATTTATTCAAATCTATGTTAGAGTAATGACTGATGAACGTTCGTCTTTCTTCCAGACGAAGAGAGATTAATTTACGATTCGTCACACAGAAAAACAATTTATCTACTGCTTCGATGCGATAATACGTTCGAGATGATAGAAAAAACACTGAATAAGTCTGATAACGCTAGATCTTTCACATTACTCTCTGAACTATCATTCAACGAATTCTTATTGATCTTATGATGCGAGAGGATTTTCTTGGAACCTTCTTATCCAATCCTTAGTTTACGAATGAGAACGAATTTAACTACATCAGTATTTAAATGCACGTGCACAATCGATTTTCTTGACAATCAAGCGCTTCCAGTAAGAAAATTGCATATCTCATACAACCAACTTGGAATGACGTTAACCAAAGAGGATAAGTACCGGTTTATTTTCTCGTTATTTTCATTTTCATACATAATCTGCAAAACGGCAAATAAACAAGTGGTTAATCAAGGAATACGAAATGGAGGTTTGGGAGACTAATCGATAGACGCTTCACTTAATGTACCGTGAATAACGAAAGGGAAAGATTGAATTGATACAGGCTTGAAGGAACAAATTCGTAATCAATTCAGCACGCAGAGAGAAACCTTTTCTTTTCAGTAAATGTGCTCGTTTCTCGGGTGAATGGCAGCCAGAATATTGCGTGATCGTATCGGGCCGTTGATGGGAGGTTCCCGATAATTTGAAGAAGCATCAAACAAGCAAAGGCAAAGGAGAGCTACCGTTTACATCGGCAGACGCTGGATAAAGCGAATGCGTCGTACTGCGGGATGCTTGCAGTTGCAGGGGTAAATCAGGGTATCGTGTCTCGGCGAATAAGTTCCAACGGGAATACATTTGTACGGCGCGGTGTGTCGCGACCTCCGGATCTGTGACGAGAATATCCTGTTTACCGACTCGGTACAAATGTCACACGTGTCGCGTGAACGCGACACATGACTGATATTTTCATTTATACTGATAATAATTCCGAAAAATTTCCGGAACAATATTCCATTCGAATCCAAAGTATAATTCGTATCTAAAGATAAACTGGAAGCAACCGTGGTTTGTTGGTTTGTTTTCTAATTAATTTATTTATTCAAAATTTTACAAGTTTTGGAAAAGATCGAAGACTCAATCAAGTATTATACATAATTATTCTTGCAAGTCTGAGTGAGTCACGACCAAGGTATACTGAACCGTGGCATTTACGGTTAATCGTGGTGACGAATTTATTGCGTCACAATGTGCACCATATATGTATTATGTAATGGAGCGACGGCACGTATTCCACGTACTACAACACAACAATTCCTTTGATCCCGCTCAAGTTACGCACGACTTTACGATGTAGGTTACGGAATTTACATTAACCTGATAGGATGAGAAAATGAAATTACGGAACGTCTAAGCGATCGCTAAATTTATAGCACTCTTATGTATTATACGATATAGTAATCGGTATCATCATCTAATCTGGCATTATCTAACAGCATTATCAGCAGTGAAGCGCAGTGATTAATAACTTTTGACGATCGCTATTAATTTTCATTTAGTTGACCAACGATCCGATAAAGGAATTACCATTCACGCAATACCGGATGAAGCGGTAGTTAATTGACTCATGTGACTAACTTGTTGAATCAAAATTTTTCTCTTTTAATGTCGCAATATCTTTTGTGGTGTACGTACAAGTGGAAATTTTATCTTCAAACGAGTGTGTTTACTACATGATCAGTTCTAGAATTGTTTTCGAAGGAGCATAACAATTTCTTCTGAAAAAATTGTGTTTTTATGAAACGATCGAGTCACTAGAGCTTTGTTAAGAGCGTGCTTTTTTCATTAAAGCAACGACGACGTATAATTTTTCCTATAACATTTCTTACTTTATAAAACTATTTTAAAGAGAGTAGATCCATTCCTGTATCAGTTCGACCTTTAAACTCTCCTAATAATAGTCCATTGTCAAATATCCTTTGTCCTTATATACGTAACGGTCATCCACATAAACGATGAGGATGGATCTATGAAGAGACCATAGCTCATTATAAAATTCTCAAGTGTGAATACTTCTGTATAACATGGAACACAAATAAATAAATAAAAAAATGAAGATATAATGATACCACGCTTCTGTTGTTTAATTTTCAAAGATAAAATTATTCCCTTCCCAATCATAAATAAAAGATAAAAGAAAATGTACGAGGGTGCGGTTCCTCAATTCTTTCAGAAAGAGGAAATGAAACGCACAATTTTTATTTAAATTGTATTCAATGAAGCGTCAAGTCCTTATCCGTGTGTCACCAAGATTCAATATTTACTCCAGTACTACGCGAGCAACGTTCGCAAGGAAACTAATTTTCCGTTTCGACGTCAGTCAGTCGTCGACAGCCTGACGAGGAATTAAATTGCCTCTCTAACGAACGAATTAAATTTGTAACGGAGCGTTTACGCGACGAAATTCGACAATAAAACGTCGTTTCAGTGCAATGAATATGTCGCGATACCGCGAACGTAGCAATTAGCATTGGTTATAATAGTAATTAATGCCGGAGTACTGCAGACGCAACCTGCGCAAGAATGTGGCGCGTGGACTGTATGGACAGGCCTCATCGGTTCTTCGAATAATTTATTGCAGAGTACTCGCGACGAAAGTAATAAAAAATTCAGATCGTGATAACTTTCGTCGCTCAATCACGTTTAAATTTAGCTTCAACGATAGTCAAAATGCGATATATAATTGCAAACAGCTGGAGGGAGTGCATTACACGTGCTGCATGCGTCATATTTTACTTATGATAGTGACACATTCATATTACGAACGAAATGAAAAGTTTAAAGACACAAGATTTTTGTGCGTATATTTAAGACAGTAACGATGTTCCAATACTAGAATTACCGATGACTAAAAAGAGCAAATTCGTATACGTGGATGTATGTAACATGTTTACATACTTTCAATGTATAAAATTGAAAAAATGAAAAGTGATTATTTCAAGCATTCTGGTAGTTCTAGCATTAAAAATGGCACAACGGATCCTTCGTCCCACACTGGTATCCATATTTGATTAGGACACTAGGGAATACATTATATTTACGTATGCGTCGTGAGTAGCGCCGGTGGAATTTTTCAGGCACGATTTAACTCGCCTGCAAAAGCCTGATGCTAAAGCGACAGTTTTAAAACTGCCAATGTATATTTCAGGGCCTGTTGCTCGTGTATCATTATAAATACAATATAAAAAAGTATATCAGTTTAAAACGTAACGTCAGTTCTTACAAAAATATTGCTTTTAACTGGGAAAAAAATTTGATATTTGACAGAACGTGATCGTTCGATACGTGTTGACGAATCGTTAAAACACGTATTGTATTGCTGTAATACATATGCAAAGCTGTAGATACATAGGAATAATGTATGTCAACACTCACGTTCCGGTAGCTTTTTGTTGTGACCAGGGTGGAGGAAACACTCAGCACGCGGGACACCTCATACCATTTGACGACGCACAGAGCGCGGCAGCATACCGTAGCCATCCTTTTCTTACGTTTCTCGTAAAACGGAGCACCACGCGAACCAGTAACTCGATACCGTTCTTTTTCACGAGTCACTTAACACCAAACACTGAGAACACGAGCAACCGACGACTCCAAACGACTATCTACGACGATCGGGCGGCATCGCTTGCCGGCTCGTCCCTGCGGCTCGAGACCCCGACCTTGCGGCGGCCAATAGCGTGACATGCGCGAAACGCGCTTTGTCGTTTGCCATTGGTTTGCTAACCTCCGACCAATCGCTGCTCCGTGTATTCAACCGCGCGGCATATATTGAATATTTGAATCCCTGTTCCGCGCATTTCGCTCCTATCAAAAGTATTCCAAGTACAATTTTAGTAATAAATAAACATTCCTCGACATACAGTGACTCATGAAAGTATGTGAAGATTTTTTATGGATATACAATGTTATATGTGTTGTACGAGGTATTACGAAATTTTGTCAACACTGCAATGACATTTACGAACACGATTAAAATTTGTAACTATATTGTACAAAGATACGCGTACAACACATATTTTTGTAAAAGCTTTTTATGGCAAGGATTGAAATATTTTCATGAATTTATACATACAGACTAACCTAAAAGTTATGTTCTTATAGTTTATATCCTATAGTGGTTATAAAGAATATTTGTACATACCTTTATTTTCCAATTAACAAATTCTTTATCAGATTCCATATTTGATTCTCGTTGTATTAAATTTTTACGGTATATGAAGCGTATTATTAAATGATACGAAATTTAATACGTAATAAATATAACAGCACGGGGATGATTTCGGTAGCCATTGTGGATGTTATCGATAGTTCATTTCACGCTATCCACACTTTCGATTAACCGATAGTAATCTGCAATATGAACGAAGATCAGTTACGTCCTGTTGGTGTTAAACTTTGACATTTACTCTAATCTTGCAAAATTTGTAATTAATTTATATATGTTTCGAACGTCAGAGGCACGGAGTAATATTACAACTACTTTTTTGATAATGTGATCACATCGATTTCGATCGATTACTTACCGAGGGTATGTCTGGTCATCTGTACGATTTCAACTACAATTACTACTATTACACAGATTTTAATCAAACTGAAAAAAAAGACATAATTCTAAATACTTCCTCATGGCTGAGCCTTGTTCGTATTGTTCTTGTTATCTTACTACGTGTTGGTTTCGTCCTTATACACATTGGTAGCGTACCGGTCAACAATGTCAACTTGATTCTGTTGCAAAATATCATTGATTTTTGCTGGGTAACGATAGTCTACGCACTTGTTGGAAGTGTCATCGCCTACACGGGCGACATACGAGGTCTGTTGGGCGCAGGATATTGGATCGGTGACGAAATCGTCGATAAAGATGAAATCATAATTGGCTGGTCGGCCGTGGTAATTGCTGCTGCAATTCTCACTTGTGGAATCGTGGGTCGGACACACACCGTCGGTTATCTTGTCGTGGAATTCTTGTTGGCTGGGTTGGTGCAACCATTTTTAATTCACTGGATTTGGACTCCACAAGGATGGATACGAACGAACGTATTGCAAGAGCAAAAAGTGCATTTCCACGATTGGAGCGGTTCCGTAATTGTCCACCTTGCCGGTGGATTATCAGGATTGATAGGTTGTATGATACTTGGACGAAGAATACTTCGTCTAGATGCTATAGATGCCGCGAGCATCGCGGTTGGTTCCGCGGGAACAGTTTTTGCTGGTCAATTGTTCGTGTTCATTGGTCTGCAGGTAACGTCATCGAGTAGTTCAATGTTTGAAATTTATTTCCAAACTTGTATGAAAATAATGTATTATAAAATATACATGTCTGTATTTGTTGTTTAGAGTCTCGGTATATCAAACGTGCAAGTGCAAAAATTCAAAGTGAATAGTAAAAGAGAGTATAATGTCTTTATAAACAATTTATTGGCCGGGTGTTCGTGCAGTTTGCTCGTCGTGGCTTTCCATTTTCTCTTACCACGAGAAGAATTTAATCACTGGACTGTAATGAGATGTGTGCAAGCTACTGTAGCCGGGCTGGTGATAATATCTGCTGGAACGGATATTTACTCTCCGCAAGTGGCAATCAGCCTGGCCACGACCGGAAGCGTCATTTTTTACTTGGTCTCAAGGCAAGTGTTTAGAAGTGCGCTTGAAGATTATTGTAACATTACAGCTATTCACCTGGCCTGTGCTTTTTGGGGGAGTCTCCTCGTCCCTTTTTTTTGCGCCGACGAACAAGCCGACATAAAGGCAATTTTATTAAACATATCTTGGCAACTGATCTGTTTAATCGCAATAATTGCATTTGTTGCAATCGTTATGTTGCTTGCCTTCGGTATTCTGCAATATGTCGGTTTATTGAGAAACAGATCGGAATATTTGAATCACTTGAGAGCGAATATAGCTGAAGGTAGAACCGGAAGGAAGTCATTCCTGGAAAGGTTGTTCCGTATAGACAGAGATGCCGTTTATCTTCAACCGGGAACGAGTTTGAACGACTGAACCATTAAATGAAACTGCTACATAGTAACAGAGAGTTTCACAGGCCAGATGAGTTTCAAAAGCTTAAAAAATGGTTAATTTATATAGAACGAACTTTTGTATCAATTGATCGAATTATACATATATATATATATATATCGATTGGAGCAAGAAGAAAGAGAGAATTTCATTTTATGTGATAGATTTTTGCAGTATATAAAAATGAGAAAAAAGTTATGGAACATTCGATATCGAAGATTTTTAACTTTTGTTTTATTAGAACTTACGGACTATTCATACAGTTATTACAGTATTTTACAATAGAATAATTTTAAGTTAAATAATTAAAGATTCTTATTAAAGTCGTACACATATTCTACACGCGTCTTTCTTTATTTCTTTCGTACAATGAATAGCTTTTCTCTTTTTTTTTTTTTCCGTTTGCATAACAGTTTGTTAGAACATCTACAAAACGTTATCCTCAGCGCTTTCGTAATTTGTGATTCAAATGCACGCGAAATTTAACATTAACAATATTTTATCGCTGGTTAAATTTGAATAAAACATTAGACTCGCGCGATAATTGTAGATTACTAAATGAAATGAATACTAATTGCCTAACAATTATAATTTTAATCGTAACATTTAAATAAAAAAAAATTAAGAGAATTTTATCAATTAAAATCTTGCTTGCTTCCAATAATCTCTTATCCTAAAGAAACATTTCTAATTTAGCGAAACCAACGATGAAGTAATGCTAATTACAGAAGAAGCTTTTAAACGTTCGTACTCGGTACATCCTTCTATGATTTCTTTTGCCGATTCCTGTCTGTCACATATTATTGTCAGCTGGCAGCAAATCGGACAATTTTTGCTACCGCCATACCGAACAAAATTGATTAATATTGACTCTAGAGATCCGACGCCGCGATTGGTACAATAATACAACTGTATATACAACACTGGTAAAATGGCACGATTTGACAAAACAGATCAATCGCTTAGTGTTAATATCGTTATCGTTAACTATTATTATATTAACAATAAACTTTGTACATGATTCGTTAAACGTCACGTGACACAGTTTAAAGGCAGTATAAAAATGGAAACAAAATATAACATAACACCGATAAGTTTGCATAACAAAATACAAAAAGGTTTCATCAACGACGCATGGGTTTTTTCAAAAATATATTTCACAAAGAATGGTGTCATAGTTGCTCATTTTTTGCCCCAGACGTAGGTTTTGTATCGATTTTTTTTTTTCAAAATCATTGGATGATTACTTACTTTTGGAAAAATACTTATGCTTACAAGTATGCATAAGTGCTACTTACACTTAGGTAATGAAAATTTTTCAAAATGAGATATGTTTGTTGTAATTTCTAGATCAATAGTAATATCAATATTCAAAGGATACTAAAAAAAATTGCATATCAAAGACGATTGGGTAAAATTCAACGAATTAGATCAATTCGCGAAGGGTACAAGTAAATAGATCAAGAAAGATAATTGTAACTGATATGCTTTTAACAAACGATAATCGTTAGACTATCTTGCGAATATCAGGATTTTATTCACAACGATGCATTCTCCGTTTTCACGACGTTCGATTCGCTATGATACACATCAGGTATTAAAGTTTTCAAAAATTACCCGATTCTCTTCAACAACGAATGATTCTTCTAGTTTGGAACAAAGGATTATCATTAAACCAGAATATATTTGTGTGTGCCTTAAACGTGACAATAGCAGTTATTGCGAGTAGGCAGTTATCACTTTTCCACATAAAACCATCACCGAAAATGATCGCCAATGATCATTCTTATAGTTTCTTCTTTCTTTTTCTTTTTCCTTTAAATTTTATCTTATTAAGTCGTTATGGTACACCTACGATCACATCAAAACAGTACGATACATAAATGTACAAACGGACGCGATCACACATTTTTCATCGACCTTTCCATCGGCGGTACCAAGAATAGTATTGTCAAAATATACATAGAATCATCATTATAGCTTTTTTTCATTTTTGCTTCATTTTTTTCTTCTTTTAATACACTTACACAACGAGAATTAATGTACATCGTGTCTCTGAGAGAGCAGCAAGTGGGCGGGAAGAAATATCTCAAAACCCCAAAATATCTCACACTCGCAGAAACGATTCTGCAATTAGTACCAGAAGTAAAGGACTGACAGATCGTCGATTCAAATATCAACGAACTCGATCTATCCATTGATCACTTTCACGAGGAAATAAATCTCTTCAAACATTGCAACACGATTTGGACAGATCTCACAAAAGTCAAGTATCGCCTTTTTCCAAAATACCGTTTCTTCTTCTTTTTCTTCTTCGTCTTCTTCTTCTTCTTCTTTTTGGTCGCTTCTAATTTCACTTGTTAAAGCATTCTTTAACCTTCTTCTCTTTACTACTCAAGATTCCAAAAGAATCGTTTATTTCCGAGTCGACAACTTGTTCGTGATTATCATTACGCCAAAATGTGCGTTTGTTCGTGGTCTGTTTTGATTTTATTAAAATATTCTCGACTTTGCAGTCGAAAGCAAAAAACAGGTTGTATTTAAGATCGAAGACAAATTTAACTCGAGCATAAACTAGGAGTCTTTTCTTTTTTTCTTTTTTGCTCTTACCACTATTCGTCTTTAGTAGTAAAGATCAGAACGAAAGGCGTCCAATCATTATAGACGGATGATGGCACCAGCGAGCGGACTGTACTCCTAATAATCATGTTCTCTACGACGCAACAACGATGACAATAATAATTATAACGTTAATAATAGTGCTATTGGTTTAACAATGATCGACAGTCACGGTCGTGTTCACCGTGAAACCGCTTAGTGACTAGTTTCGCAGGCTCTCCACCGATCTTAGGCCAAACCACCACTGGGATAGGCCACTTGTATGGTTCTTCCATCGAGGATTTGGAAGTCCAGTGGAATACAATCGACTGTACAATTATTTTACAGATCTTCAGCTAGTAACCGGTGAATTTCGTTCACCGTTGAGATAAACAGTTCAGAAACGGTATCGTTTCATATGATCGACGTTTGCTAGGTCATCACCGTGTCGGTAAGGTCTTCCTTCAGCCATTGTGGGATCGTTCTCAGCCCGAGACGTTTCAATAATTTCACTAGGGCCGTGTTGTGAGACAGATAATACCTCTGTGAACAAACGACCAACAACATTGTATTCGAGAGATCACCCTTTTAACATTACGCCTGCCTCTCCACCTCTTTCGCTGCTTCCGTACCTGCAATAATTTGTACGATTTGTCCTCCATCGGAGGATATTGACGGCCTTTGCTCTTGCCGAGGCATTTCGTGCGATCCTCGTTGGTAACCTGACAAAAGAAACCCTTTTTCGGGTCGTACCTCAAGTGGGACGAGTAATTGAAAGCGGGCGTGATCTTGAGGAACCTTTGTAGCTCGTGCAACGTCTCCACGGGATTTTGACGGAGCTGTTCCCCGTCTATAATGTGCAATTGCTGAGGCGGATAATAGGAGAGCCACCTCTCCAGATGCTGGGCGTATTTGCCGGGATTTAAACATCTGTAACAGAACTCGAGCCAATGATATTTGCCACGTTTATCTTCCCCGCGTGTAATTAATATTCCACCGCAGACACACAGCCCGGGCACATCAACACACACGGCCGAACCGCATTAGCAATTTAGATCCTACGCTTGTCTACACTCTGTATGGCTATTACGCGGCAGGATAATGTTATTATTTGCATTCAACTATTCAGGAACTTTCAACGACTCGTTATTCTAGCCGAAGTAAGCACGACCTCGGCCTGTGTCTGTGTCTGTGCCTGTGCCTGTGCCTGTGCCTGTGCTTGTGCCCGTAACAAACGGAAAATTATTCGCGCACTTGCAGCGAATGTTTGCAACCTACCTATTCCTGAGATCGCGTAGAGGTTTCGGTGCGGTATCGCTTGCGGTGATAACCGAGTGAAAGGAATAATTATTTGCTACGGGATCGCCGTGGACCCTCGTGTGTTGGTACCACGAATAGGCACGCCTGGCTGGCGAGAGCAGTATAGTGATCAATTTTGCTCTCGGTAGTAGCGCGTGAGCTCTACGCGGTACCAATTCGCCGTCGAAATAGGTAGCCGATTTCTCGAACAGATAACGCGAACTCTCGTTCTTCGACGCTGGAAAGAAGCTCATATACCTGCAGAGGAAACAAAACGATAATCAATCTTGATTCATACACACACACACACACACACACACGCACAGTGTGTGCTTGAAACATTTCCTCGAAACGAAAGACCGGACTTTTGGGTTTTTGCCCCAAGTGTAAGTTTCACTTACCAATCGAGGCCCTTGTAATAATTCTTTCCATTGAAGAATTGAATTTCCTCGAACGTGTCGGGACTCGGCAAATTGCTGCTTATCGCCGGATGAATGGACAGGAAGGTGTAGAGAGCGGTAGTGCCAGTTTTTTGAGGGCCAATTACGAGGAATCTCGGCAGTTGATCGCAAGTTTTATTCTTCGACCAGATCTTTTGATGCCTCAGATCATCGCAGGGATTCTTTAATACGAACAAGTTGTAACACCTTGCACAAAACTAGCATTTAGGTACGGTGTTCAGTAACAACTTACGCCCCATACAGGATCGGACTCTTCAGGATAGAGCTGAAAGTATCTCTCCGCGAGTTGAAGAGGCGGCGCGCTGGACAATCTCAGGTTCGTCCAACACTGTATGAATTTAATCACCGACTCGAAAGTGTACAACGCCAGACGATCGTTCCCGTAGTTCGACATGTGCGTCATAAAAATATTGATCTGAAAAGGGAGAATCGTGAAAGATCAAGAGATGATCTTGGAGATCAACCGTGCACACGGATATTGGATTACCCACAGGATTGTGAACGATAGTCTGGAACAATTCTCCACCCTGTATCGATTTGTCCAACTTCTCCCTGCCGCCCGGGTATCTATCGATGAAGATCGTGTGTGTGAAAAGGCCACAGGTTTGCCTCGGTAGGACCTTGGTGAAAAACAAAGGAAGAGAGACGGTCACACGCGTTGATCGTTTAAAATTCGTCGCGGTTCCCAAGAACTGTACGCCCAAGGGAAATTAATCGTTTATGCCTCTTTATCCGCTCGACTGACAGTTCAAGTGGAGAAATTCGCGAAACGAAAGGTGTATCACTCTCTCTCTCTCTCTGTATCGGATCGAGATACAAGGCAACTCGTCGATTTTTGTCATTATCGTCGACGGAGTATCAGGCCAGGTTCTCCCAGGTAACGTTCGTGCAAGTTTCCACGTACAAAGCAGCGAAGTTACGAAATTACCGATTCGTTCGTTCGATCGCGTATTCGTTTATTGCTTTTGCATAGTTTCTGGAGGCTGGCTGCCGACCGTTAACGTCAAAGAATTGGCATGTTTCACGTTCCGCCGGGCATGCTCGGGCGAAACGTCCGAAAAACAGAGAGGAAAAATTGCTCAACTCGCGGGCTCGGTTATTCAGGCTGGCTCGGTTTAATGAAATACACTCGCGCAGACACCGGTAACTGAAACTTTTTATATTAAATTTTCTTTTCGATCAACGAAAAACGAGAAAGAATCGAGAAGAGAAGGAAACAGCGTTCGTGTGCAGAGAGAGAGAGAGAGAGAGAGTGAAATTTCAGTTGATTTCTAGTTCTTCCGCGGCAGCGGAACTTTCGAAAAATATCGATCATCCGATTTTTTACATTGATACTTTTTGTAAATAAAACGACAGACTGCACCAGTGCACAAAGTACCAGTTAATATCGACTCGGCTGGCGTTTTTTTACTTTAGCGTTAAAAGAGCGATTGAGGAAGATTTACCATTATATTACGATGAATGAAACCTCGCCTTAATCGAGCAGGCCTCAAATGGGGGTACTCCTCCGTGCTGGTGACTTTGATGTTCCACACCCTTTTCCATGCCTCGTACAGACCCTCGTGGACCGGATAAACGCCGGAGTGATGAGGACTCACGCTGTAACCGCTTCCAGTTGGGATCCCGTGGTCTTTCGCGAACTGTTTGTTCAGCGCCATATCCAGTTGCAGGTGCGTTACGTTCTCGTAGTTATGAGGCTGTTGATGATTCCACATGTGGGAAAACCACGTAAATCTGCGATTTAGGAACGCAAATGTCAGCACTGACAGAGAGAGAGAGAGAGATTACAGAAAAATCTTTACTTTCATTCGCTTCCAAACCGAATCGTATTTTCGCGAAAGGAACGAAAGTGATCTATCGATTTCTATCAACACAGTCAATGATCTACGATTTTAATTGCTGCCGATAGAAAAGCAATTACTAAAATAAATCGCAACAATGAGCAAACAGGTGCGACTTCCGCGGTCTGATCAACCGTGACGCGTGCGCGGTCTCAGTACGTCAATTTGCACCAGCGGTGAATCTTTTTGCGCTCTGTTTATCGCTCTATCCGCGCGATATAACCTTTTCCATTTCCCTTTTCACTGCACGCACTGCGACTGCGTTACAACGTCATCGTTCCTAATCCGAATCCAGTATTCACTTTCCAGTGATAATCGATCATTTTTCCGTGTAAATGTAATTAATAAAACAAGCGTAATTTCTCGATTGAAAAACTGGCAAGCGACAATCCCGATCACAGAACACTGCGACGAGTCAAAGAACAAAGGTACCTGTCTACGTTCTCCAGAAGCATATCGTCCCCCAGGTTCTCCTCGGCGGTGCCGTGATGGAAGTACTTGCCAGAAAACCCCAGGTTGAACTTAAATCCCGGGACCAGCGCTTGGATCCTCTGTTGAGTGGCCAGCAACGCCATCACGTCGTCCTTTCTCAATCTGGTGCCCTTCTCGCCGACGAATATGTCGTCGACGTCGACCAGGATCATCCGATTCAGGCTGAGGCTCAACTGTCCGTGGGACAGATAGGATAGAGAGTCGAGCAGCAGCAAATTGTGCAGCCAGAATCGCAGTCCACCGCCGAAAAAAACCCTCTGAATCCCGTCGTATCTGCCGTGATCCTGTGTAATGAAAATCCAATATGAAACCGTTAAGGTTTATCGCGTTTCAGGCTGTTGCTATGACTCTGATCTCTGTCATTTAGCAGACTTTGGCTAGACTCTTTTTTTTTTTTTTTTATTTATCGGAGGGTGGATGCGAGGAGGGGGAGAGAATTAAACGAGCCAGCGCAAAATAGCTCGTTTACCGAGGGCAAGCTGATAACGCGGAGCCCGATATTTAATATCGATCAAATTCCCCGGATAATCCTAGGGCGTAAAAGAGACACGACAAATGATGGGGAAAAAAGGGATCGGGAGAGGGGGGGGGGAGAGAGAGAGAGGACATGTGAGAAGGGGGAAGGAAGATTTCCGTGGAAATTAAGATTCGATTTTTAAGCGGATTTTTTCGATCGTTCTGGGTTATGAGAGGCCGTGGAACGCTAATCTCCTTTTAACCGCTTTCAAGAGCGATATATTCGATTCGAGTGGAGATTATATCGTTCCCCCGCCTCGACCGCTGGTCTCAATGAGACTTTATATTTTATCGGGCAAAATAAATCTATGTTTTTCTTTTCTTTTAAATAGAAATTTCGTGTCGCTGGGTAATCGTTTCGATCATTCTCGATCGAATCGTATTTCTCCGTATTGTTTAACTTTGGAGAAATTGCAATTGATCCGAAAGAGAAGAAAGAGAAGAAAATGTCCAATTATTAAAATACTAAAATATATAATAATTTTCTTAGCCGACTCTGAAAGTTCGTAAATGCGTGTAAATGTCTAAAACTATAACTCTCGGGGAAAGTGAAATGAAGAAATCGATTCTTTCAAACACCTACGTTAGAACAGTCTGTTGGCATTCCACGGATAATCTTCTAGTCAAAGCAAAATAACAAAATATAACAAAACAACTGGTTTATTTGTTAGAGGTGCACAAAGAGTAAACGCATCAAAAGCTTCAAAGACGAATGCACACTTTTTAATTCCGTTCCGCGACTATCACTCGCTGTCAAATTTTCAGATTTTTGGCAAATTTCAAACGCTCGAACGGTTAAATTGACAATTGAAATTACGAACAGTTCGGTAGCGTAGGTGAATTTATGGAAGTTGTGCAAGAACCTTTATCTCATCGATCAAACGATATTATTAAATTAAAGGGACGAGTTACTTCAAGAGTGGCTCTCCCCTCTTTTTTCTTTCTCTCTTTCTCTCTCTCCTTTCTTTCACGGAAGTTCATCGACGTCGAAGACTCGGTTGAAAAAAGAAAAAAAAAAAAACGCGAAATCGCCTATCGATCATCGGCCGGGCGTCGATCAGCCGTCACGTAAAGTGGCAATTGTTCATTGGCTGCGGTAAAATTACGGTGATCTCCTTCCATTTATTTTTCATCGGACGCGAACGACCGCATGCAACGTTAATAGGTTTGCGCGTTCGACGCGTTGATGCTTATCGATCGCGGCCGGGCGCGTGTGCAAGGGCGCGATAATTTCAAAGATGTTTTACTTCAACGCGAGTCCACCGACTCCGCGTAATAGCGCGTTCAAACAGCTCTATTTTCCCTGCGAACGTGATTTCACCCGTCGGTCATTTCCAAGAAAAAACCCGCCGTTTACGTACGCCCTTTTTCTCTCCTCTTCGTTCGATGTTACAACGAACACTGCGGGAAATTCCCTTTCTTTTTTTTTACTTTCAAAGTGAAGCACGCGCGCAGAATGTATCCGTAAAACGAATGATAAGAAACAACACGCGAGACACGATAGAACTTCGCTTGCCGTAAACTTCTCGATGGTGCAATTTCAAGGTGTAATTAACTTTTCCATTGAATTTCCTTGCGAAAACAGAGCCAAAGTGAAAAATCACGTCGTCCATGATGAACGCGTGTTGTGACTATTTGCGATCGTTCAGACTCGTTTGCCTCGAGGAAAAATGCGCGATCCTTTCAATTAAAATAGACACGCGATTCCATTCTCCTCTTGTTCTTCGTGTTGCGTGGAATTGTTGGCGCGAGCCATCGGTCTATCGAACGATCTACAGACATTAGTCATTTCGAATATCAAGAGCCGTGGAAGACGTGCCTGTCTGAATGAATGGCTCGATTGGTCAGAGAAATTCTCCATCAAACCAGAAGGAATCCAGCTTTCGAGCCCGGACCGATTCTTTCGCCATGAAAGCGAACGTTTCCATCGATAATCTCCTTTTCGCCAAACAAAGCGGACGTTTTATCAATCGAATTTCAAGCTCGTTTGCTTCGAACGGCCATAAAGAAACTGTCGAGACGTTGAAAGGAGCGATTCATCGGCGGCTTCGTGTTTCCCCTCCCCCAAAAAAAAGGATAAACGAACTCGGCTGGGTGATCGATCGCCGAGATTTCCGACACACGGACACGATTCGAAGACTTCGCTCGCTACTGTCGGATGTCGTTCCGCGACTATTTGTAATTCAAAGGCCGACTGACACGCTTTCGCTGTGAATCGCGCCCTCGCCGAAGTACAATGGCTCGTTCGTACTCATTGAGACTCGAGAAGGGATTTCTATTTGAACGGAGAATACTCGCGTATTTTTAGAAATATTTATTACCGGCTCGAGTCGCAAATAATTTCCACCTTTCGTTTATCAACGAAACAAGCAACAATTACATCCTAGTCTGTGACATATTCGCTGTTACTTGCGATTACTTGCTGTCATTTGTAATGAAAATTACACGTAGCTTTCACAGCGAGAAACGTCAAAACGTATTTAATATTGCATCACGAGGCCGGTTACTAATCGCGATAGGTACGTTTTTATCACTCGACGACGGGGAATGGCACATTTTCAAGGAATATAGCTCTCGGAATGTTTCCTGTTATCTTCCGAGAGATCTTGTCGTTCATCGAGGATGCGGCTCGCGGCAGTGGCGAAATATAAATTTCCAGCGCGAATAGCGACAAACGAAACGGTCTACGTCGATGCTCATTAATCGAACGAACCAACGGCTGATTGACTCCTGATTTAATTACCTAGCTACCTGTGATCCGCGAATCTCCGGCCTAGCGGCCATGGCTATTTAATGGGGTTATCAGCGAAATTATTATTGTTGTTTACTGCTAACAAGCTCCGTTCATGGCGACCGGTTACAAAACGCAAGCCGCTCGGTCGGAGAATTCCCTGTCTGGTTCTAGCGCAATTAACAAATTGCCTGTTAGGGATTATCTTGAACCGGCGAACGAACACGCGCACGCGGAGATGTGTATTGTACTCGATATGTGATTCGCTCCGTGAATCGGCTAGCAAATATTCATTCAAAATGTCGTGAAATATTAACGATGAGTCCTGCGATTGTTGGAACTTTTTTTTCTCTTTTGTTTTGAACGAGAATCGTACCGATCTGTTTTAGAAATGAATTCAAAAGAGTACCGACAGACGATTAATTCCTTGATTTTCGCGAAGGAGTTTTACACAAAACGCTTACTCGCAAGAACACGAGAGCTAAACTTTAACCTCGAGTCGCTTTTTCTAGCTACCAGCGTAATAAATCAAACCGTGTTTCTGAAACACTCGTTAGGACCTATCTTGATGAATATTTTCTCCAACACGTTTCACGCTGGTCAGATTGAAAAAAAAATTTTCCGTGTTATCAGTTAACCTGGAACAACTCGCGTAACGAACACGTGTAGATAAAGTTCACGCAGTGTAAAGTATGATAAAAAAAAAACTGCGCGACTTGTACCTCAGTACGACTCGTCTCACTGAAAGGCCCAGAAGCAACTGTTCCGGCTAGGAAATGAAGACGGCTTTTTTGTCATGAAATTTTATCGATACGCAAACATTTGAATATAGAGAGAAAACAAATTACAGGCGCTCAGTAGCAGACAACGCCACTCCTACTCGAGGTCTACGCCACGTCCCTTCGCGAATCACGTGACCCAAATCAACCAATCGCTAATTTTCGTTGCATTGGCGTTGCACCTGAAGAGGCCCGATTTTCTGGGTTATCCCCGCTAAAATCATTTTCAGTCAAATCACCTTAGTTTCTTTAGAACTAAGGCAGAGGATTAAACTCAATTGCTCGCGAAACAGAAAAGATCTACGGCAACTGGACAGAAGATAGAATCGCCTACGAGAAACTCTTTGTCGTCGTACGTCTACGAGAAATTCATCGTTGTTTAGAAGGGAGATGCAAGTCGGCGATAGGAAAGATTTATTATAGTCGTCCGGAAGAACTTGGCGAAACACTGCCATTTGATGTAGTAAACCGCTTCATTACACACGGTGGACTTCGTAATAGCCGTGAATCCCGTGCGTGTGGGATAGAGTAATTGGACGACACCGTCTGAAGAAACGTGTAAAACATTTTCGTGCAAGTTATCTCGCGTACGGGTTCGTGCCTAGGCCAACCAGTGATCTTGAAGATAATTTTCTACGCCTACGAGCTTTTTGACGAGCGGGCTTCCCATCCGCGGGATTCCTACGGTTGTGGAAAGACCCCTAAATCTACCACTGCTACAAGCATTTCTACGGTTCTACCGGTCCCTAAATCTACTTACATCCGCCCACTACTAGGGTTGCACGATCCCTAAATCCAAGTGCTCAAGTGGCACGCAAGTACTACGATATCGCCTGCCGGGCCGTGAAATTTATCTGAACGCTGGAACACGATTGCAATTTTGCGGCGCGGTGTTTCAAAAATACCTCATCGATCATTAAACGAGCAATTGCTCGAGAAGCTTCAAACTCGCTTGTCTTTCGTAGGATGTGATTAAGTTAATCTCGACGTTGCGAATAATAGTGGGCATCTTTGTACGTAATGAGAAATTATTGATGTTTCGAGGTTGATATCTGAATGTAATTTGAAATTGGTGTTGTTTTAGGTTGTGAAACGAGTTTGACGTTTGACCTTTAGGTCACTTAATATTGAAATACCGAGATGAAGATGCACTGCTGTCGTTATTTTAAGCAACGATGTCTAAGATCTGTTAGATGTTCAGACTTTCAATAAGTAATTTAAATATAGTTAAAAGAGTCTCTTCATCGTCTAAAGTCGTAGCGAGTGTTACTATGTACTAGTCATTAATTTTAAACTTACCTTCAACCTAGATACGTTTCCCTAGTCGGACCGTACGATAATTTCTCTATTTGTTTTCCAATTTTTGACTGCGTTATTTCACGCCATTCTTTTCATTTTGACTGACGAAACAGGTGTCGGCAAAACAATTTTTGAAATCTCCGTTAAAAGTCAGGAATGATTTATTATCAACTGCGATAAATGGGAACCGACGACGCAAAATACGCGGTTAATACGATCCTCGCAAAATGATCGAAGATATAAATGTGTAATGATGGAAACTTTCAGGAAGCTGGTCGTCAGTGGTACGTTCCAATTTGCGTTTCAAACGAAGAATGACATTATTTCGAAAAAGATAAATTCAGAAGTACCTGGCGTTCGATATCAGTGAAATTCCTGCGCTGTCGCTTCGCAAATTTGTCAAACCATCCAGACGTTACATTAAATCCAACGGAACGTACGTGAGAATTTCAATTCGGAAATAACGCTAAGTAAAAAAGCTAAAAAAAGAGAAAAAAAAAGGGAAAAAGAAAGACGGAGACAAAGCGATCGCGAAAGCTTAATAAAACATCGTGCTGGCCTGACGGAAGACGAAGCAGATTCATACGCGTGTACGAGGCGTCCGAGCGCAGGCAGATGATATCACGTCCAGGCCGTTTGTTATATCAGACGAACATTTCCTGTTTGCGTGTGTGGCGTGGATTTCTACGCGTTGAAGGAGATCCCCTGTCTTCTTCGCGTCTGCATTTTCGCGCGTTCTATAGATCACCGGGCGCTTTCATCCGGCGCGCGCTCGCTTCCGGCCGGAACCTTTACGGCGCCGTGCGGAATCTTGCAATCGTGAATTCCGACGCGAATGCAAAACGGTCGGCGTGTAACAGCTTTACGGATTGTTCGCGGGTCCCGCCTGATACTCCGGACTTGGCTCGCGCGATGCTCCTCTCTTCTCTCTTTCTCTCGCCTTTCCTTAATTTTTTCCCCGCGTATCTCCCCTCTCTCAGCCTGTTTAATCTGCCCATTTTTCTTCTTAATATTCTTCCTCCGTCACGCGTCCTCCGCCCCACTGCTTCCCGTTTCTCTACCACCCTTTATTTTACTCGCAGCCTCGTCTAATTTCCATTATTTCGCGCGATCCCCTCTTCAATGTTGTTTGCCCACTGCGCTGTTTCAACCTCCTTCCCTCTGCCGCTTCGCTCTTTGCCCTTTCTCCCCTTTGCTCTTGTTCACTTTTCTTATTAGCTTGTTGTTACTTGTTCACAGTTTCTTACTGTTTAATTCCGTCGTCTCTGCGCTGGTCTAGTCAACATTTATAATTTTAATTGTATATTGTAATATTCTCTCTCTCTGCTTTCTGCTTTCTGCTCACCGTTTCACCCCCATTTTTATTTCATCCTCAGCTTCGTCTAATTTGCATTATTTCATGTAGTTTCTTCCTCAGTGGTACTTTAATCTCCCTCTCTCCCCCTCCTCTTCCATCCCTCTTGCCCTCCTTATTTCTTTACGGTTTCTCATTATTCTTTGCTTTGTACTACCTGCATCGTTTCGATTCGTTCACTCGACATTTACAATTTTAATTTCACCAACAACTTCTTCCTGCGCGTTGCTCCGGCTCACTCCTTTTTGCTTTCGTCCTAAAAGGAAGAAAAGGAAGAACTCTCGCCATTTCCTCCCGCGCAGACTCCCCACTGCGTTTGTTTTATTACGTTTATTCTTGCATGTATACACGTCCGTTCCCTCATCCGAGCAGCCGTTACCTCCCTCTCGCAGGTACTCTCATCTGCTTCTTCCCCCGCCGCTGCTTATCCGCGTTACATCGAGCCTTTACACTCTCCTCCCTCTACACTCGACACCGTCGCCTCGCCTTCGCTCTTCCATCTTCATTTTCGCAGAAGAGATTCGAGACACTCCGCGGCTCGCGGAATGAAAATGGGCCGGCGTGCACGCGTCTTCACACTTGTTTTCGTTCCGGCGGACCAACGTTTCTCCTGGAGGAAATAAGAGCGAAGAGGAAGAGCGAGGGAGGTTCTGAAATTCCCATTAATTCCTGGCAATTCCATCGCGTGGCTTGGCGTTCCCGTTCAATTCGAGGTCCTCGTGTTAATTTCGTTTCGAGGTTTTTTATTTTAATCCTTGCGTTTCACCTCTCAACAGAGGTGTTAACATCATCAGCAAGAAAATATTTAGAAATTATTTATGTAAGAAGAAGGAGTCGAATCTAGTCTCAAAAAATACAAATCATTAAGAAATATTAAAAATCGACGAATATGTTTTACAAATTTAATCCAAGTAACAAATTGCCATTTTTCTCGTCATTCGCTCAGTCAAGTGGTTGAAAGAAAATTCATTCTAGAAGACTTTCGCTTGCCAAAATTCTGAAACGGATGTTTGGATTGTTCTCCAAATCTTGAGCGATGCAGTCCCCGTGTACGTAACACCTCTTCTCGGTTTCCGTTCGCGTTGAAAAATGATATTCAGCGGCGAAACGGTCAAAGGGAAGTTTCGTAACCGAGAGACCAAACGTTGCTATCGACCAGTTTGGCCATTCCGTCCTTTGCTTGGTCCGGACTAAACTGGCCAATGTGCAGAGGTCAATAGCAACGGATTCCAGTATCGTGTTCTCATCTCCGCAACGTTTGCCGCGCGCAGACCACGCGATATAGATTCTGACAACATTTGACAGTGCAAATCGGAAATCGGAGGCAGCTGTTTCCATTTCCGCGTCAGAAGTAATCGCGAAAAACGCTGGACAACGGGGTGTTAATTGAACGTGCACTTCCCGCCCGCAAACGAAGAGAAAAATACTGATGGATCGCGTTTCTCACATTCTAGGGCGAAACAATTCCAAATAACAATTTCACGATGAAATTCAAGATTTTTGCCAGAAATGTTAACGCTGTACTCGAGCGATATTTCGCGTGACTATTATTGGCACATTTTTGTGGAAGTAGTATAGAACGAAATTAAAGAAACTTTATTATATCGTCAGTACTTTATTGCTTTATTTATTATATTATTACGAAGAGGTAATTCTGAGGATTTGCATACACGTACATTTAATAATTGCCTTGCGAAATCTCCCCCCCCCCCCGCCCGGCAAAGTAAAGCAAAGTAATGAAATACACTAACCGTATCCGTGCATTCGGATCGAGATTCAATTTTCGCGAATTTATTTATAAACAGCGGAAACGATTCGCGCGTGATACTTCAGTTCGACGAAATGGACGACGAATGTTTAAAAAAGCGCGTTCGTTAACGAAATTCTCGGCCAACTAAAAGCGGCACGCTCGGAGCAGAACGCGTTTAATTAAACGAACTTGTCCGCGTCCCGCCCTCACTTTGTGCGTTAACAATGCAAATATTAATTAATAATCCGAGTAAGAACCGGTTGTTGTTTCCGTTTGAATCTCGGCCCCTTTCGGGCATTCAACGGGAGACGCGGCTCCGAATCACGGCTCGCACAAAAGCTCGCGTCATCAATTCGCGTCCTCCTGGTGTAAAAACAAGAGTGGTCCGAGGAAGAGGAGGTTGGAAAGGATCCTGACGCGCGTGCATTTTTCCCGACCGAGTGAGAAATGCCGGGATACACCCCTCTTGTAAGCTGTAATTAATATTCCTCGCAATTATGTCAGGAGGCTCGAAGATCCGACAAAACAGGCCAGAGCCTGATGAATTTACGGGCAAGGGAGAAAGGAAAAAGCCCCTTGGTAACTGCGAAAAGAAACGCGATAAACAGCAGCCGCGTTAATTAATTTGCTAATTAGAAAGAGGAGGGGGGGGGCGGGAGAGGGAGAGGGCAGGTTAGTCGGTCGATCGATGCCAGTTAAAAATTTTGTTACATCCCTTGCCACGTTCTTCTCTACTCCCCTCTCCAGGAGGTAATTTCGATTATTAATTCGCGTAATTTAGGAGAGCCTCGCAAAGCTTTTGAATTTTCACGTAAGTTCACTTTTAACAGAGATTCCGCTGCCGCGCCCTCTGTGCTCTTTCCGTGTTTATTCCGAAACGGCACGCTTTCGTTTCTTAATCCGTGCAATAATTCAGACTGAGTCCGGATTCTGTGGGGCTTTTGAACTCTCTCGGTGACGACTCGGTGCGAGTAAAAATCGCGAACGACGATTAGGCTTTCACGTCGCGAGTGACGCGCAGCTTCTCTCAAAGTTGAATATCAATCAGAAATACGGGGAGTATACGTTTGCGCGCGTTAAATGAATTTTCTTCGCCGACTGACCTATAAATCTCGCTAAAAACAATCGTTCGCTCGCGTTACATGCATACCGAGCGACTCGATAATTGAAATAGAAACTTAATTCAATCGCTGGCCAACAATTCCAGCAATTCCCCACGGTGATATTAACCGACTGACGGACAAGATTAGTTATTTCCAACGTTCAATTTGCAATTGATCCCGGCCCTCTGTTCGTTCGTTCCAAAACAGAGAAACGGAGGAACGAATCTATTCTACGGATAGACGGAAAGGCAGAATGCGGATCGTGTGTCTCACCTGAATGACAGTCGCCAGAGGACTTTTATTGGCCGGATAGTCGAGGCTGTCCCGATGCGCCCAAGCCAGCGGCTCATAGGTGCTGTGATTGGCCTGAAAAATGGTCCAGTCACCGCCAGGAAGTGGTCCCCAGGCAGTTTCTCCGGATCTGGTTAATCGGAGGATAGGGGACGCCGCGTTCAGCTGTGCATCCTAAGGGAGGAAAGACCGATCTCATTTTGTCCGCCGCTCGGGCACTTGCTCGGCGATACGTGAGCCGTTTCCCCGATCCTTTTCTTTTCTCCTGGCTTTACGACAAAGGGTAGAAAACGAAAATATCGCCACTTTTCCTTTTCTTACGTCGTACTTTGATCAAACGATCGAACAATGTTCGACTCGCGACCGATCGATCGACGAATAAAAAACGACTAAAACCGTGATATTGATAAAATTCAAAATGAAATTTAACCGCGGACTAAAAAAATTACGGTACTAGTAAAATATGACAGCTAGTATCGAGGTTGCTGTAAGTCGAATAAGCCGCGCTGCATCGACTTCTCAAACGCGTGTTTCCGAATGACGTTTGATTTCTCATAGTTGTAGCATCAGCGCGAGTCTAAATAATCAATGTAATAAAACTAACTGTTAACGTTACGTCGAAATATAAACGTTTTTGCCGTTCTTCAAAAGAACTATTCGATTGCGAATAGACATGCAGGTTCTTTGCACGTACATGTATCCATCGAATCGAAGGTGTAGAACTCATCTACGTACGACAACCACGGACATACTTGTACGTACGTACGTGCGATTCGAGTTGAAAGAACGCTGAAAGAAACGAGCAAATCGCAGGGTATTACCCGGCCGGTAATCGCAGCGTGCAGACACGCGCGATTTCGCGCGGTATGCAAATTGATTCACCGCGGCGAATCTTTCCCTTGGTCCAAAGCGGCGCGTTTGTCGTACCGCGCATCCTGCGATTGATGCTTTTATTACGACGTTTCCACGACGTTTCTTGCCGAGGCTCCCTGTAGCGACTTTTCTACGTAATAAACCACGAGCCGTTTTGTCACGGCCACGGAGAGATTGCCAATCCGAGCTGGCCTCGCCTCGTCATCGGCCGTCTCCTCTCGTCTTGACCAACGGGGCATCATCCCGGTTCTCGGGAAAATTTATTTTCTCGGCCGGCCAATAAAACTACAGGAGATACTACTCTCGCGGCCTCTCTGCGGGCAACGTTTCATTTCGGAGAATCGTTTCAACCAGACGTGATCGTAAGATCGATCGGGAGAATCCATTTTCCAGTTTCTTTCAGCGTTCTCTCGTTTTCGGCGATTTTCCCTTCGACTCGCGACTCGTGGTATCGTGTTACTTTAAAATATAAATCGCGACAGCGGGACGAAGAATCCGATGATGCCCGATTCATTTTGCGAACGAACCTTCAGCCTGAGATTAGTGTGCACGAAGAGAGGAAAGCCCTTCAGCTGCGCACCGACCAGACTTTCTTCGCCGGACGGCGCAAATCCCACGATGCCCACCGAATACTCTCTGCAATACTTGTCCAGCAGCTCGCGGTTCCACTTGTCCATCTGCAGATACTTGTTCAGGTTCTCGAAGATCAGCACCCCGTATCGACCTTTGTCCAGGTTCGTCAACACGGGCAGGGACTTGCCGGCCACTTCCAGCTTGTACCTGAAATCACATTTCATCGTGCCGTGCGTTAGTTCGTTTGGAAATTCGAAGCAGGATCGCTCGTTCGTCTAATTACTTTAGGTTACTTTGAATCGAAGCCGTAAAAAACATCGATCTCGGAAACGCGAGCGATAGGAAAAATAGAATTCGTTGCCGAAAATTGCCCGAAATTGCGGTCGAAAAAACATATACCAATCAAAGAAAACAACATGATACAAACGAATGAAAAAAAAAAAACGAAACACGCATCACCTCTCTATACAATACGAAAACAATAATGAAAGTTAATAAAAGCACGAACACGCGAGAACAAGGTATTCTTCGTTTCACTCTTTTCACTGATTTCATCGCGTTTGAATCCCGCGACAATAAACAATTCGGCGTTCCGTTAAAAATTCGTCATCATCAACGAACGCGAATATTCGCGTTATTACTTCCACTCTAGCCTCTCTCCAATTTCCACGATATTACGCGAAACAAGAATAAGAATTCATTTAACCGCAACAGGAAGATTCCAGGCGAGTCTGTACAAAAAGAGAGAGAGAGAGAGAGAGAGAGAGAAAGGGAAAAGAAAAATTTGCCAAGCTTTTACGCGCAATATCCGCGTGTCAACGATTCCCGGAGGTTTCGGCTCCCGGGAGGATCACGGGATCGGAATCCTCGCTTTAAACTTCTTCCCTTGCCTTGCTTCTTATTCCCTCCGTGACAACAAACCGTGGATCACCGCGGAGAGAGTTAACGCGTATTCCTTCAAACGGAATAAACGTTCCTCTTTCGCCTCTGTGCTTGTTTCATCCTCTCGAGTCTCTCGCTCTCGCTCTTCCGTTCATCAGTCGTAAACCGTTTCACCAGCGAATATTTAGACACGGCTGTCGATCGTAGCTCCACAGAGGAGGAACGGCCACGGCCGATACCGGTTACGACAATTTCAATCCGCCTGCCTGGGCTGCCGCCTGCTATCGGTTATTTAAAACAAGGACCGCGGGTAATAAATACAAGAGGAAAAAAAAAAAATGGAATATCGATGAGAAGAAGAAGCGACCCAGCCCAGACTCGAGTCGTTATTGTTAAACGATAAAACACGGGGACACTTTTATCGAAATCCCATTTAACGCGGCATCTGAAACATTTCGAGAATAATAAAGCAATTACACGTATAATGCACCTTTGCATTTTTTCCACGGGTATCCCCCGTCCGTGTCCGGGGATGTTTCGTGTTTTTTTCCTTTTTTCTATTTCTTCCTTTCCCTCTCCCTGTCGTGTTGCTCGTGTTTTATGCATTTTTCTTTGTCCCGTACGTTCTGCCTTCCTCTACGTCCCTCCCCCCCTCCCACCATGATTTTTAATAACGTTCGAACCAGGGTTCATCGAACCGTTCGCCTACACAAATACTGGCCGGAGTATCAGAATTTTTATTCGAGCACGGTTGCTTTCTGCCTGCTCCACGTGCCCGCCCGATAAAGCGACTTTATCGCCGAAATAAACCGATGAACCCCGCGCCGAAGCAGCTCGCGCGCGATGTTTCGGAGGTGTTTCGCCCCGAGAGTGTGTCGAACGTTTCGAAAATTTATTGGAAGAAACGGGAAACTCCTACGTACGACATTTTGGCGGACAAAGATTCGACACTTCCACGAGAGAAAGAAAAATTTGTGCAAACTGTTGCAAACGGTGAGCGAATGGTGTCGATTGGACTGAAACTTTGTTCGTTTGAATCTTTGGGAGATAGTTCGCTTTATGATTTTTCACTGAAATAACAAGAATATAGATTCAGACTTGATCTAACTAAAAAATATGATTTGTCTCACTGAAAGGCCCAGAAGCCAGCCAACGCCACTCCTACTTGAGGTCTACCCCACGAATCACGTGACCCAGATCAACCAATCGCTAATTTTCGTTGCATCAGCGTTGCACCTGAAGAGGCCCGATTTTCTGGGTTACCCCCGCTAAAATCACTTTCAGTGATAATAAAATTTCGTTCCAACAAACGAAATCTTAGATAAAAAGCTGTATCTTTTGCAGATATATTCGCAATATCTTCCAAGTACTCGAATTTCTAGATTCAACGCTCTTGTGAAATTCGCAGCACGAGAGATTTCTGTGTTAAAGAATTAGTTAATCACGTTTTCGCGAGTGAAACCGCTTTGCAAACACGGTACAGGTAAAAAAACGCGTGTAACAAGCCCGCAGAACAAACGGAATTCTCGAATTTTTCGGTTCAACAGTCTTTGAAACACGCGATAGAAAAGGCTTCTGCATCAAAGACACAGTTTTCCGTAATGGAGAATTACTTCAACATATTTACTCGCGTTTCCGCGAGTTAAACCGCTTTGCGAACACCACGGTGCAGCTAAAAGATTCCCCCGGAACGCGTGCAACAACCTCGCGAAACAAGCTTACAGAGTCCATCAATCAGATTAAACTTAATCGCCAGAGGTCTATCGACCACCCAGATACTTCAATTACAGTCTCCTCCACACTCCTAATTAACCGATAAACCCATTATTAAACACTGAAACGAGCAAATCAGATTACCGTCGTATAATACCATCGACTGTATCCATCTTCGTGTCGCTATTCCTCGCGTTCGAACCTCGTCCAACGTCGTCCTCGTGCAACGTATTCCCAAACGTTTTCTCCGGCACTCTTCGGTAATTAAAGTTCCCGCACGAACGTTTTCGAGCAACAGTTTTACAACAATCTCGCGGAGGAAGGAGGGCGAGGAGGGGGAGAGACGTCGTAATTTCGGATAAGCACGGTGATGGCGCACCGGCTCGCTATCATCAACAGTTTACGGTCGCGTGTGTTCGCGTGTGTCACGGCAGAAAATTGCAGTTTTACTAATGAATGAATGCCGGATAATTCAGCGTAGTAATCGGTCCGATAATTGGCAACCGCCCATTAACGACGGCCCGGCAATTTGCCGAGCTAACGAACTGTCATAACGAACAGCGACGTGGCTCTTTTGTTCTTGGCCGGCAATTGCCGCGCCAGCCAATTGCCGAGGGCCCCGTATGCTTTCGAAACGCGAAAGTATCCTCCTCCGCCGGAGGAAGGGAGATTTTAAAGGTATCGATCGATTGGCTCAACTGTCCCACCCTGCTGAAAAAGGAAAAGGAAAGTAAAGAAAAAAAAAAAAAAAAAAAGAGAACAACTCGCTGCAATTAGGAGCGTCAGTTTGGTAGTTCGTGTCCTGTGCGACGATCGGTCAAGCACGCTCCGTCCACTAAGATTATCGTCCTTCCCCGTAGTCTCCACTAGTTGGCTAGCTGAAGTGGAATAATTGCTTTCACCCCTTGGAGTTTGCTCGAGGTCGTAAGGGATGATTGGCGATAGGGATGAGGGCAGCAGGGGGGAGGTTGAATAGGGAAATTGCTTTGATTCTGCCAGTTGCGTTACAGTGATGCAAAATTTTGAGTAAATAATTTTTTGGTAAGCTTGTTACAACTGGGGAAAAGATGTTTAACGTTTCGAACAAACTTTTCATTTTCTTCTTAGCGGTTTAAGAAGTTTTCTAAAGGTAGAAAAATGATCCAGAGTCGATTCGACGACAGTACCCGATGAAAGTACCTCAAGAAGAAATTTTTACAAAGTAGTACTAGTAGTACACTTGAATTCTTGCGTTCTTTATGAAATCGACAGCGTCGAAATTTTAAGCGTTTGACTGGCCGCGCGAATTTAACGAGTCGACGATTTATTTCAGTTTCTGTAATAAAAATGGTACAAGCGTGTTTAATTAAATTTACCCGTCGGTGTTCTTAATGATATTCCATAATTTGTGCCGCTCTGAATCTGCATGCGCTGTTCAGACAGAACATGTACATAGATTCTTTTTACGTATTCACGTGTAATGCAAATAATGCGCGGGCGATACAAATTATTAAGATCAGCCCCTCATTGTTCACTGAATCCCGGGTTATTTTAATCATTATCAGCAATTATCGCGATAATTGAATACATTATCAATTAACCACGATCGAACCACGAACGAGCAGTAATCGAGCGATCGTAATTAAAAGGAACGAAAAGAAACACCGTATCGTGATTGTAACGAAACTCGAACGAAAATGTTTCAATTAAGCGCGCGGATTAATTCAGAAGAACCTCTTATTCGTTACGTTTCATCGCACCTGCGTTTCGCACTGAAATCCCCTCTTTGCCTTCTCGATGAATTATTCTCCCGTTGTTACACGTAAATATTTAATCGCGCGAATTAATACGTTCCGCATAAATTAAAAGTCAGTCCTCGTGCCGACGGCGGTGATAATGCCTTCCATTCTCCGACCGAAAACCATTAATACGTTCCGCATGAAACGAGACGTATTTTCAGGAATGTATCTGGCCGAATCGATACGCGCTTTGTCCAAGTTTCGCCGCTCTTTCTCCTTCTTACTGGAACGGTGAAATTGAACTTGATTTGTAATTTTCGAACATCTTCGAGCCGATTCAGACGTCCTTTCACTTGTCTCGTGTGATCGTGAAATATTGAACAAAAGAAACGACGAGGAGAGAGTATCACTTCCGTTTCATCTCGCGTCGCTGTGTAATATTCAGGGGCAGGACGACGCGAGAACAGGGTTTTATTTCTCGACGCTCCGACTGTTTGTACGTTTACGAGAACGCGTTAAAATTGAAAAATTACCCAAGACAAAGTAGCAGATAAGGCGATATTTATTTAGCGAGCGGTATAAATTTGAAATTCTTCAGACGGTCCTCGTTATTTTATGTTACGTTACAAAGTTTATTCGTAAGACGGCAAAGTTCCCAGCGGAGCAATGCCGCGAATATTTATAAACGCAGATTACAGTTTCAAAGCGAGAATATGAAATCGACTTGAATTCAGGTCGGATGAAACTTTCAGACACGCCGTTGCGTTAAATGCCATCGATTTTCCCAGACGCCGGAGGACGCATTGAAAATGCACGCGGAGTACCATTATTTATAAATTATCCCCCGTTTACGTTTTTTCACGTTCCTTTGACCTTTTGCGCTGGAATGACGTGTCATGCACGTCAAGAATTTTTTGTCCTAAAATTGCAATATTTTCTCAGTTTTAAGTATATTTAAGTACAACCCAGACAAAACAAATAATAAATTTACTACTTTTCAACTATTTCTACCCAGTGATATACAAACGAGTATATCAAAAAGAAAGCGACGAATTTTTGTACACGGTTTGGTCACTCGTTATGGTCCGCAATCAGTTGCCAGCGCAAGTGGTTGACGCTGGATTCGTTTAAAAAATCAGAAAATATACGTACAAACGCGCGTATCGTCGTACGATGGCTTAATTGAACGAGAAACAAAGTCAAAGAGGTTTCTTGCGATTCACAGACACGACCGAAAGATATTCTTCCTGAATGCATTCAAGTCGGCGGCGGTGGTATATAGTCGCGAGAGCAACATCAGGAGACAATGGTGGCCCGGAGGAGAAATAATTTACCCCTGGGGCGTGTTCCAAAGAAGTCGTATTCGCCTCGTAAATTCGGTCCGACGTGTGCCCGCCGCTTTCCTCCCTCCTCAAGGCCGGTCTGCTCGTCCCCCGAGCCTGAAAAGCTCGCTCCGCTGGCTCGTCCTGGGAAAACAACTTCATAATTTTCGGGGGATCCTTTTGATTTGGCGTCCCTCCGCTGCGAAACGTTCGAGATCGGGCAAATTCCTCTCGGACTCTTCGCTATCTTCGTCCTTCGTGTTTCATCCTTTCGCGATTCTCTTTTTCAATTCAATTTTTCAGTTCCTCAATCCTTCGATCCAACAGCTCGTTCTCGCGAATTGAAATCGATCGAACGTTTCTGCAGTGACAGACTTACGAAAATGAAGAAACAGAACTCAAAGTCAAAGTCGAGGCAACGTTTCTCACTCGTGATTCTCGTTTTCGGAATTCCTTTTTATCGGGAATCTCCCCTCGAAGTTCATGAAATTTATTCCACTTGGCTCTATCTAGGATTTAGCAAATTCCGTAATAGGCACTTCTCTGCGAGAACGCTCAGTTCGCCAGGCACAGCTCGGAATATATACATGCACATTCTCACGGAAGAAAATCGACGCTTTCGTTCTCGATTCCTCACGTCGCCCGGACGCGATGGAAACACGACGGAGTTCAGGACTGACAAACAGATGGAAGAAGTCACGAGGAACAGAATCGGCACGCTCCGTGCCTCGGGGCTAATCCGATTCGCGAGCGATTCGAAACGAGAGATTCGAGAGTCGAAGCCTCGCGCGATTCTCGCACGCGTCTTGAATTTAAACGCGGGATCGACTTGCCGGTGTGCGAGTGTTCCTGCTCCACCGCCGACGTCCAAGGATTTCGCGTGTTGTTTCTGTCTGGTATTATGAGGGAAATCCCTCCTCTCTCTCTCTCTTTCTCCTCGAAAAAGTTTCGCCTCGAAAATAAAGGGCTTCCAACACGCCTGGTTTCTCTTCGATGGTTCGTGAGAACCATCGATCGTCGCGAGCCACGCGGAATATCGAATTAGCCGAGAGAATCATCGAACCTTGATCAGATCTGCGGTTAAATCTAACAGAAATCGTTCGTTGCGATTCCTGGTGTTCATATTTAAATTTTGTGGTTTTCAGCGTGAAATATCGCGACAAGTATTTGCTCCATTTCAGAAAAAAACTTCAGCCGCAAAATATAACTTGACGCATATATCAAGTTATCTTTATGATTGAGTAAAAATATTAGCAATAGAGTCCAAAATTTCTCATTTGTCTTTCTTTTTTAGCCATTTCCAACAGAAGAGAGCTTTTCTTTATTTTTCATATTTTATGGGCAATACTCTGACGATATTCTGAAAAGATATTCATGTGTTGTTAATAATATGAAAAGATATTCATGTATTGTTAATAGCATTGTTTATGACAAAATATTCATGTAACGTCAATAGTATTGTTAATTTCCATGATTAGGCATAGCGATCAGGCATATTTGCAAAGCAAATATAATCGCTACAGCAAAACGATTAGTGTTATAAACTTAAACATTTACTTTTCGTTTTGCCAAAAAATTTGTGCACAATTCTCTCAAACATCTGACATATATACGTAGAGATAAAAAACTGCACGATTTGTATCCCAGTACGATTCGTCTCATTGAAAGGCCCAGAAACAACTGTTCCGACTAGGAAATGAAGGTGACTTTTTTGCCATAAAATTTTATTGAATTTATGCATTTGAATCGAAACAAAACAAATTACAGGCGCGATCGCTCAGTACCAAACAACACCACTCCTACTCGAGGTCTACTCCACGCCCCCTCGCGAATCACGTGACCCAAATCAACCAATCGCTAATTTTCGTTGCATTAACGTTGCACTTGAAGAGGCCCGATTTTCTGGATTATCTTCGCTAAAATCACTTTCAATGATAAAATAGAGAATTATTTCATAAAATAATAATCTTCACGCGAACGAGGGAACGCGCAGCTCTGAGGAAAAGATCATTTCAACGAAATACACGGTGCGAACGAATTGCGACGAAGGAAGAAACATTAATGCAACCGGAGACGCTCGAACGGAGAATAAAATTATTACTGTATTCGTTCTGCAACTGCTGCTCCCGTTGCCGTGCATATTTACCGCGCTTTCGTATTAATAAGTAGCTTCAGGCGAAAGTAGGCAAGTTTGATGCAGTTCCAGCGTTGCATCGCTAACGAAGTTTTATGCTTCTCGATTCTCGACCATCGTCGTCGTCGTCGTCGTCGTCGTAGTCGCGTTTGCCCGAGAGTTTTCCTCGGAAAAGGAAAGGGAAACAATTTGTCCGATAGTTTCGCGAGCGTGTTTAACTCGAATATTTTTAACGATCTCCACTCGCAAGGCACTCGAATCGAACCGAAGAAGAAGCTGGTCCAGAAGTTTTTTCTTCTTCCCTCTCGGACCGTAAGTTGATTTACATAAAGGAAAAACGGACGGCGCGTTCGGCGCAGTCGTTTGTTTTCTGTTTCGTTCAATCAATTTGCAATTTCACCATCCGCTACAAGCGAATTCCCCGCAAGGAACGCAGAAACAACGGATTATGAATGGAACGAAGTTTCTCCTCTGTTTTATAAAGTAGAAACGCTCGACCTTTAACTGGGGAAAACTGCGATGGAATCGGGAAAAACACACGCATACAGACAGAAATATACCGCAGTGATTTGATTTTCCGAGTTTTCGGCGATTTTCATAATTTTTCATTTTATCGAGATAAGACAGAAATAAAAGTGGCATAGAACGAAGTAAGACTTTCTGTCCGACAAGTTAATAGCGCACTTGCAGTGTATCGTTCAACAGTTCGTGATACAGCGTTCGTATTATAAATTAATATAATAGCGGCGCGTTGAGATACATTTAGGAAAGATTAACTATGCAGACCGGTCTTTAGATTTTACTACGTTTTAGCTACACAGTTTACGATAACGATAAGTTATGGCTTCGACTCGACTTGCAGATTATTTAACAGATGGTCTATCAGTACTTTTTTCTCTTTTTTTTTGAACAGTGGAACCTATCATTGATCAAAATTTGTATTTCTACATAGAAATTTTGTAGATCTAGCAATGAGTTTTGTAAAATGTACAAAAGAAAGAGTTAACGACGTAGATGAGCTTTCAGATTTTGTTGTACGATGAGTTATGGTTTCGACTCGACATACGATGCAAATTTAATAGATCGTCTGTCAGTATTTTTTCTACCTTCTTTTTGAACACTGGAACTATCATTGATCAAAATTTGTAATTTTTCATAGAAATTTTTTCCTGTAGATCTGCCAATGACTTTGTAAAATATTGTTTGCAAAGCAAGATCAATTTTGTACAAATTTTACATTTTCCGTTGGTCACATATTAATTCGTTTAATCGCGAAATGTCCGCTACATTTATTGACAGCCGGTGGTACGTTCGCGTGATTTATTTCCGCGCCGCGACAAGTAAAGTAACGCGGTTTTCCGATCGCGAGACGCGAAGCGTATTTCCAGCGGATCTCCGGAACGTAGACATAAAAACGCTGCGAGTCGAAGTGCTCGATCCGCGAGGCGATATCTTCCCGAGGGATTGTCGGTTCACCGTGAAGCCTCGGAGAGGCTTGAAATGATAGCGGGAGCGCGTGAGATTGGCGCGCGGCTGTGACAAAGGGTGGGACAACAATGGGTCGAGATAAAGAAAAGCACGCCGGGAGGGTGGTTCGAGGACCAACGAAAACGCGCTGAGGAGACTGAGCAAGCCGAGAGGAGAAACAGACGTGTGCATCCGTAAGCGAGTGAAATGGAGGGAGGGTGGAAAAAACTGACGGGAAATGGAAACAGAGAGGCGAAGGAGCGTGAAAGATACGAGAAAACAGCTGAGATTACGGGAGGGAGGGAAGAAAATTCACGGGGAAGCAACGAGATGAAAAGCGGGAAAATCCCGAGAGAGAGCGAGATAGATCGAGGTATAAAATGTTGGATGTTTATCTGGAACAAGGAGCCAGGTCCTTTTGCTTGCTGATCGTCTTAACCTCTTGCGCTGGAATGACGTGCCATGCACGTCGAGAATTTTTTATCCCAAAATTGCAATACTTTCTCAGTTTTAAATATATTGAGATATAACCCAGGCAAAACAAATAATAAATTTACTACTTCTTGATAATTTCTATCCAGTGATGTACCGATGAATTCAAAAAAAGAAGACGAATTGTTGTATCCGGTTTGGTCACTCGTTATGGTCCGCGCAAAAGGTCAATACGACGATATTTCGCGAGTGGCCGGCAACTTTATTGTATTATTACGAAGAGGTTCTAAAGATTTGTGTACTAAGAAAATTAAAATAATGTTTTTAAGCTGTATGCGTACAGGAAGATTCGAAACGTTTCCTTAAACACAAAAGCACCTTACAAAATTTTCCTCTTGGGAAAATAGTAAAATATACTGCACTTGTGCATCAGAAAGTTAAAATTTCTGACGATACATAGTACAAAGAGTTGTCATTTCACGTTCAAACTAAACTGGAAAATGTAAAAATTCTGCTATACTTTTCTATGAAAAAATCTTCGTCAAAATGTGTACAGAATTTTCAATACCTGCTTCCGCGACAATACATGATATTAATGTGTGTTTCAAACGAACGTTAGAATTGGAATCGCAAATGAGACGAAAGTGTGTCACCTACCAGTTGCTGACCACTATTTTACGAACGACGCGCAATCGCGGCGCCAGCCTACAGTACAGTGTTAATTTGATCGATCAGTCTAAATGAAAATTCAAATCTTCTTTTGCTCGACGATCTCCTTTCCTTTCTTTTCTCTAATCTTACGCTCTCCTCAAATTCAGAATGAACACTATTATACCCACAATCGGGATTAATCAAAGTGAAGAGTACAAAGAAGAAGAATGGTCGTCTTCCGAACAATTGAACTTGACGAAAACATTGTGAGAGAAAATAGGTTTATCATCTAATTGGTTAACGTCCTCCCAGAGATCAAGGAAGCAAAGATGATTTGCAAGGAGAGCAACGTGATCTCGGAGAAAAAAAAAAAAGAAAAAAGAAAAAAGAACGGCACTGGAGGAAAAGGATAAGAAAATATGGAGCAGAAGCAAGCCTGACTTGGCGATGAAATCAAATTCTCGATCCTTTTAAAACTCTGACGTACGAAACCCGTGGCGGCGCGGGTCGAGTTAGATTTCCGTGAATTTCATCGGGGGGAAACCGCGGCGGCGTCTGCTTACTCGGAGCTATTTCGAAGGGAATCGATCTGTCAGCCGGTGCCGCGGAGGACGACGTCCCGACGACGTCGTTTCCCCGCGGTTCGTAAGTCCGGTTGGCAATCTCCAGACGACAGAGAATTCGTTTTAGGAAGGTGCGGATGGCGCCGATTTCTCTCCTTAAATTGGAATCGATCAGGTTTGAAAGTACTGCCGGTTCTCTTTCGAACGAACGAACGAACGAACGAACGAACGACTAAGAGACGACAGAGCGAAATGGGTATTCTTGAATCTTTGACTCGGCTGGATCGTCGACGCTTAATCCTTCGCGGTAATACTTGAACGTTTATTTCCTCTCTTGCGTCTTTTTCGTTTCGACGACTCGAAAGATTATTGAAAGTCTAATTGCGAGGTGAACGAGATGTACAGGCAAATTTGAAAACAACCCCCGAATGCGTTATTGCGATTTGAGTTACGAAAGATTAACATCGTTAATCCTTTTAAAGATTAAATTCGATCGAGTTTGAAAGTACTGCCGGTTCTCTTTCAAACGAACAAACGATGAAGAGTATTCTTGAATTTTTGAACTCGTTGGATTATTAGATCGATATTTGATCCTTCGCAGTATAAATATAAAACATACAAATCAATAGTATTTTTTATCTAAATAAATAGATCAAGGAGTATTGTTCATTTGACTTGTAGGTAAATAAATTGAAATATAATGAGAATAAAAAATAAAATAATTGAAGCTTACATAATAACAATACCGTATCACAGTGCTAACGATTTTGTGTACAAAATAATTTTTATTTCCTTCCGTTTCTTTCCCTTGGACGTTAAAGAGAGATAACGAGAAGGTAGAAATCTTTCAATTTTCAATTTCCTACGGATCTCCTTTAATTTCTTTTGACTTTAGCTTGCTGTTTCAATTTCGTGCTTCGTCATATAAATTTAGACACACGTGAGAGATACGTGAAATACACACGAGTTTCGAAACCAACCCTCGAGAAGATGGCAACCTAACTCGAGAAGATCCTGCATTGTACTCGGTGACGAGGGAAGAGCTCGCGCTCTTGGCGAATTCCGCGCGCACAGATTTATTCTTTTGTGAACGGGTGAACGAGCCGAGAATAAAGTCATTCACGCGTGGATTGCGAGACGACTTTTATTTATATTCGACGACCCTTATCGGGATAAAGAACCAATTACGGACGCGGAGGAAATGAATCTGAGGCGATTCGATCATGTATCATTTTAATGCCTCACATTTAAGTATGTAACCTTCGAGTAGATCGATCTTGCTCTCTGTCATTCCCAACACTCTGGCTGTTTTGGAACTGCGTTACATCTTATCACTGAAAGTGATTTTAGCGGGGCTAACCCAGAAAATCGGGCCTCCATCAATTAGGTGCAACGCTGATGCAACGAAAATTAGCGATTGGTTGATTTGGGTCACGTGATTGGTGTGGGGTAAACCTCGAGTAGGAATGGCGTTGCACTGAGCGATCGCGCCTGTAATTTGTATATCAATAAAATTTTATCGTCTTCATTTCCTAGTCAGAATAGTTGCTTCTGGGCCTTTCAGTGAGACGAGTCGTGCAGTTTTTTACGTTACATTAAAATCACGGAACTTGAGCTACGAAAGAAGAATTACGCGTAAATGGCAGAAAAGATTAAAACGAAAATTAACGGTAGTTAAAATTTTGGTGAAAAATTAATGTGAATGGGAATGTGAATTTTTTTGACGAAAACTCGAAACGAAAGGGGAAAGATTTAAAAAGAAAAAAAAAAAAAAAAAAATGGGAAAGGAAAAAAAAGTTGTTCGCATCTTTTCCCATCCGATTGCTGGTTGAATAGCGTCTGACACGCGTTACCCCTTCCGGGAGATTAATCGCAACAGAAAAAAAGAAGAGAAACTCGCGGGTTTTTACGAATGTTTTGCTGGCGCGAAACGCTGAAAAGATCCGGGACCAGGAAAGATAATCATCTTTAATTATTCCAGCGTGGGCGCGCGCGTAATTTTTTCTGAAAACGTGCGACGAAAAAAAGAGAGAAAAGGAGGGAAGCTAAGAGCGCTGCGTCAGGACGCGAAAGTTCGTACGGCGCGAGCTGCTGTTTTATTTTTTCCGCGTGGCGTAAACGACCAGGGCAAAGCCGATAAAGCTTACGGTTTCGGCCTTCTCGCGAGCTTTTTCCGCTTGTCCTTCCCTTTGTCCTTGCGAAACACGTGACAAAGGGGAAAAAAAAGAAAGCGAAATGATATCCTCATAAACGGAAGATTAAAACGGGGATCTAAATTCGTACAGCGAATGAAGAGAGAAAAAGAGAGGGGGGGGGGAGGGGGAGAGAAAGCTTGGCGGAAGATTTAGAATTTCAAGCAAATCTCTTCCCATTTTTCCCAGCGTGCTCTGTCAACTTATAATTTACGAGGATGCTCGCGACGGTGACGTATCTGGATGCTCGTTTTTCTTTTTTCTTTTCTTTTTTTTTTTTTTTTGCAAAAAAAAAAAGGAAAAATCTCCGTTTCGGACGTGATCATTCGAAAAAGAAAAGGTGCTCAATAACCGAAGCAGAGCCACGCGCTATTTCTGTCAACTTGAAATTTACGAGCAAGCTCGCCTCGATGACGTATCAACGTCTGAACCTTCTATCTTTTTTTTTTTTTTTTTTTGAAAATTTCCATCTGAATTGAAACGTAACCAAAGAAACAAATATAACGAGCTCTCAAGCTCTGTGTGAAGTATATCCTTCGAAAGAGATCTTCCCTTTACTTTGGAAAGCAACGAATTCAAAGGAGAGAAAAAATATTTTGTGCGAAAACACGTTTGAAAACATGCGAAAAATCGCGAAATAACGTGCTCTCTCTCTCTCTCTCTCTCTCTCGTACCGACGTTTCTACGTGTAGAACTCTAATAAAATATACGTGAAAAAAAAAGTACAAACGTTTACAGAAAACACAGGGAACATTTCAGCGCGCCCAACAACGCTTTTCCCGGGTTTCTGGCGAATCTAGCCAAAATCTTCGCTGTTTCACTCCGCCTCTCTCGTTTCGTTCTGTTTCCCTTGCTTCCAGGGGAGGCAAACGCAGAGGGAGCGTGAAGCTTCTCGCAACCTCTAAGTGTACCATTCCCGCCCAATCGTCAACAATAACGATCGAGTTTCTCTTCCCTTACATCCATTTTCCCATCGCGTCTTTCATTTTCATTTCAGTATCGCACTTCTCGCTGAAAGAAACTACTTGCTGATTAATCCTTGACTCGCTTCTTGTTCATTTAACATAAAGTTGATCGTTCAGAACGATCTCAGTAGCCGACGACTAGTGGTATAATGATCTAAAGTACAACATTTCAAATAAATAAAATGACACGTTGCTGAAAATTAAATTCACAAATTTGTTCTTAATCATTAACTCTAATTTAAATTTTTAGTCAAGTTCTTGAATTTGTCGGACAAAATTGTCTGAACGCAGGATTTTTTCGACTTTCCCGAAGACTCGCGTTCTTCGCTGTATCGCGAAATTATTCCTATTCTACGGCGCTAAATAAAATTTTATTTTCTAACTCTAGACGTTAGAATTCACTTGCTGTTAATCTTTCGAAACGATGGAAAATTCTTCGTCGAACGCTATTGAACAGCCTCGTTGAGCAGCGAAAGTTCGGGTGAAGCTCGCCGATTTTCCCGACGCGACTCGCCCTGCCAGATTAATCGGCCAAGGTTCCGCCGACGTCTTCGACGTTATCCTCCTGTCGATATATACCGGGGGCGGCTGGCTGCGCGTTTATCGACGATGATGCAAATCACGTAACGCGGCTGCGAGGCCACACGGTTATGAGGAATGGCTCGAACCGATGACCGGGGACAGCTAATCGATAGTCGCGTATTTTCGAGCCGGTTCGGGCCACCGACAAATTTACGACTCCTACCTCGCTTTTTCCCTCCTCCCGCCTCTTATCTACCTATCTATCTATCTACTCTAACCCCCATCCAACCCCCTCCCCCCTCTTTTTCTCTCCACGTCGCGAAGGTGAAATTTTTCGAAGCGTCTCCTTTTGTTCGGTGACGCGGCAAATGAAGGCAATACATCGAGAAAATCGAGAGAATCGCGTCCGACGTTCGTTCCTTCGCACAGAGATACAGAGAGAGAGAGAGAGAGAGAGAGAGAGAGAAAGGATGACTGTGGGTGTGAGTTAAGCCAACTTTAGACGGAGCCCGTGAGTCACGTAACTTCTGATGAAGCGATTGTTCCATTTCGACGGTTGAATAGCTACGAAGAGAGGAATCTTCGAAGCGCAGTGGAAGTTGCCGCGTTGGTTAACGGGTGAGCGCCGGGGCTTTTTGCGTCGCGAGAGGTGAAATATTTCCCTCGATCGAAGAGACGATCGGTCGCCATCGACGACAGGGGGACTCCTTTGTAACTCGGTGAAATCCTCGTTGCTCGAGTCGACAGCGTCGAGGATCGACGAGAGAATTTTCGCGATGAAAAAAAACTGCACCCCAGTACGATTCGTCTCACCGAAAGGCCCAGAAGCAACTGTTCTGACTAGGAAATGAAGACGATCTTTTTGTCATAAAATTTTATTGATGTGCAAACATTTGAACCGATACAAAACAAATTACAGGCGCGATCGCTCAGTATCAGACAACGCCACTCCTACTCGAGGTCTACCCCACGCCCCCTCGCGAATCACGTGACTCAAATCAACCAATCGCTAATTTTCGTTGCATTAGCGTTGCACCGGAAGAGGCCCGATTTTCTGGGATAAAAAAAAAAACGATCGTTCAATCTATCGTATCAAGTGTGGAAATTCGTACGATCCGCGTTGTCAGACGATATTTAGGATATTTAGGAAGCTGCAAACTGGAAAATTTTTCCAACGAAATAAGTAATTTAAAAGTGATTAGTTATTAAATATTCGAGCCAACTTTCACGCCCTAACTGGAACTTTTGTGGTTCCTTTGATGGAATATTCGCGATCCACTCGTCGATTTATACCATTACGGTTATACAACAATCGCGTCTCGTTGCAGTGCTAATGAAACTTCAAAATATTTCGTGCATAACGCGATCGGGGGAACGGTTTTTCCGCCAACTATCTCCCGCGATTCGTAATTTACGTTTACAACAACAACAACAACAACAGCAACGTTTCAGACATTACGTGTCTGCACGCATCGCGTACACGAGCGGCTTTAATCGAGCGTTAAACTAATTGCTGCGATTAATTTGTCGTGAAATATGAATTTCGCTGCGCATAAGAATGAACATCCGATTTATCGTTAACGATCACGTTATTATTTATTCCGGCCCCGTTCGCTGTTTGATTTACGTTCCATTGCGCGACGTGCAATCGTCGATATTTGCGTTTGTTTCGGCTTTGAGAGGGGAAATAACGGCTCGCGACAGCCCGTGGAAACTTAACTTTCGTCCCGCGTACAACCCGCCGCCCAACACCCACGTGCACGATCCGTGAAATTCTAACGGTATTCCCTTTCCCGGACTGCTCGTTGATATTTCGATTTACGTTGTTTTCGATATTCGTTCGCTGCGCTCTCGCAAATTAGACTCTCGCGAGTGCGTCAGTTTATTAATCCCTTTGGCGACGGCTTTGAAGACTTTAAATCGCGGCGTACATTTCTCAGAAATGTATAATTAAAACAGTGAATCGCACTACGTTAAACCTAAATATCATTTATTCTGGATCGAACTGTTGGTGCACACATTAAAAATTTAACTCAATTTAGCTCAATTCGAATAATAACGAAGCGTGATTCACGAGTTGAGTCGAAAAGAAAAAAAAAAAAAAAAAAAAAAAAAAGAAGACAAGAATATGGCAGTTTTTAAAGCTCATTCTCGTTGACGAGACTAGGGAAAACGACAAGCGTCGTTCGAGAGTTACACAGTCGACGCAGCGGTGCTAGTAGTTGAAAGAGCCTCGTTTGAACGCGGAATTAATGGAATTGTCGCGAGAGAAAGAGAGGGGGAGGATCTTGCGACACGATCTCTCCAACTAGGCGCCATGGGATCCGGGAAAGCTGGTCTCCTTCGTCACGGCTGCGAGCATGTCGATCGATTAGCGAACACCTCGGGACCACCGGAACGACTCGATACACTCGTCTCTGTGTGTGTGTGCGTGTATGTATGCGCAGACCCTACGTGATTTGCATCCTCCTCGATAAGCGCTAAACAAGCGGCGATAACATTTGATCGCCGTTGCGACTTGGCCGGTTAATGACGGACTGTGTACCGTGACAAGAGCCGGTTAACAAGCAACGGAGGTGCTCCATTCGGGGCGATGATTGGATCAAGGATTGCTGCGATTCGAGGCTGCTCGCCGATTCCGTCAAGAACGACGGGATATACGCGCCTCCGTTTCCACGAATCGATGGTTTCGATGGGATCGAGGACCTCCGAAACCATCGCGGGAAACGCGTTTGGTAATTGCAGGCTGCGTGATTTATAGATTTGCCGGTGGTCTCCGTGGTCGGTGTTGCGAGAAATTCCAGCTGGGAGTTTCGAGGAACTTTATTTAATCGGTGCTTCTTCTTGCGACGTTTGCGTCTTTCGACGCAACGATGATCCGATGTGACGATCTCAGTGATGATCACGTGACTGTATTACGTCAAGTACCAGCTCCGAGGGATCGTGATCGCCCGGATGATTTTCGTCTTCTGACCTGTTCCGCATAACTTGCGACGTTCAATTATGCAACCTTAATGACCTCCTACGGCGTTCCCGACTTTGACGCGTTCCCGACAGCTCATCCTCAGGAATAGGATCTCCTATCGCGTACGTCGGACGTATTTATTTATTCAGGATCTGATGGTTATGGATTCACAAGTTCCACGGAGTTTACAGAAACACAAACACTAATTTACGTTATAGTATACCGGAAATGTAGACGTAAATCAGAGAATGAAAATTACATCCAGCGAATGATTAAATCCGAATCGACAGACATTCCAAAGTCACCCAATATCTCTGATACAAATCTAATAGTATCGAAAGAATACAAATCATTACCCCACGCCTTCTCACGAATCACGTGACCCAAATCAACCAATTCCGCTAATTTTCGTTGCATCAGCGTTGCACCAGAAGAAGCCCGATTTTCAATGATAAAAAAAAGAAATGTATTTCCATCAAATCGAAGGTTCACCTATGAAAGATAGCCACGGACAAACTTTTCTTTTCATTCCGTACATAATTTTTGCAAAGATTATCGCGAAACTCCCCTCCCCCACCACGTTGATCGTGAGTCTGCAAGACAACTCTCCTAACCTCGCTATCGTCCGGCACAAGAAGCTCGCGAATTTCGCAGATACTCGCGGGGACATTGCCGCTCGCTGAATATCACAGATCCACGCAAATGTTTCCGGGAAGGGGGTATAGGACACCGCATACGAAACAGGTCTGCCAACGAGGAAGCAACGACACCCCCACCCCCTCCCCCTCTGCCTACTTGCTGAGAGAGGCTAGATATCAGGGTACGGGGCGGAATGTTCTCTTCATGAATAATTCTCCGTGTCCCTTCGTGCATTCGTTTCCGCGAGCAGGCGGAATGCGTTTCAGAAATCTAGAAGCCGGCTACGGGGCGCGCCTAAGCCGGCGTCGATCATCCATTTCGTTTCTACGCGGCGTGGGATGGTATGGTGTGTAGTATGGTACGGTCTCTTCATCGAAATTCGCTCGACGTACGCTGCTTTCTCAACCACCCTCCCCCGCCCACGTGGATGGGCATCGCCATCGTGTAAATGGGCTTTAACAGGGATTCGCGTGCTCTTCCTTGTGTATGATTGAAGAAGGTCTAGATAGTAGGAGACTCGGGAATTTGTCTTCGTCCCTTGGATAATTTCCTTTTCCCTCCCTCCTTTCTTTCTCTCTTTATTAGTCTCTTAGACAAAAGTAGCAACAATTACAACGCAGAATGAGAATTTCTTTACTAAGAAATCCTAGAGGCTGTCTCTTTTCTTCTTTTCTGTGCAGGTTCAAAGTCACATACTTATATTTTGTAGTATAGATTTGTATCTGTCAAGTATCTGGAGCGTTCTCTTCAGATGATTTTGGAAGGTCACTTGTCTGCCATTCAAAGTTCGTGCAATCGTATAGAACTGTGACTGAGAATTTTCTGGTTAATCCGCTAAAAGAAATTTTCCGATGGTAGACATTTATAAAATAACCACTACAGTTGTGGATCTTTATTCGATTTGGTGTTGTCCACGCAGTCGGCTTCATTTTTTCCCGACGCTAGAACTACCAGAATGGTCAAAATGATCAATTGATAATTTCTCTTTAGATATCTTATGGATGTTCCATGAAAGAAATTTCTGTATTATTTTATAGATATTTCTTGATAGAAGTAACTTACTACGGATCTTACTTCGTTCTATTAGATATTGTTCTCTAGTAGTTGGTTTTGCATTTTTAGAGCATGTTCTTGACACGAAATGGGGGTTTAGAGGCTGTCTTCTTCGGTGACAGCGATATTGTTACTGTAAACATTGTTAGTTTGTTTTAATCGAGGTGAAACCCAAAACTATGAAACACACGATGCAATCTTGAATTCAAATTCAATATTCGAAGCAATCGATCAATTCTCGTTGGAAAATCGGCAGATCCCCGCACCCATCCTCGAACAGACGAGAACACTCCTACGTCCAATCGATTCGATTTGGCTACGGTTCGTCCAAACACCGCATTCACATCCGTTCGAACGTCTACTCGGTCGAACAGCGTGTAGCTTCTGAATAAGTAATGTCACTGTCAGAGATTCGAGGAACACGTCTTCCGTGCACCCAATACCGGCGGCTTCAAGTTCCTCTACGATCTCGGAATCGCGTCTATATAGCGTCAGGTGATACGCTCGTGGCGAAGACTACAGGGTAACCCCATTGGGGGACACAAAGTTAGCGGGACGATCGCAAGGGGAAGCTCGCTGCAGGGAGCAGATCGGACAGCGTGGATCACTGCCGAAAGAAGAGCCTTTGTGGGCTCCAGAGGGATTCCACCCGGTTTGTGATCTCTGCTATCACGCTGCGCTTCCTTCGGTTTAACCCATTAACCCCTCGATTCGTATCACGGTGAACTGTAGTTCTGTGCATTTCTGTTTCCTGTAGTCACCAAGATTATTAATACTTGTTGACGTTGTACAGGCCGGCACCTTTTTGTGGAAGTAGAACGGGGATAGAAATCAAAGCATATTTGTTACATTACTATGAAAAAATTCGAAAGATTTGTGTACCGAAGAAATGAAAATAAATGACAAAAATAATATTTTTTAACGTACATTTAACAATTTTCTTTCGCAAGATCAAAACATTTCCCTAAAAGGAAAAGTGAAGTAAGGTAGTAAAATAGTTGTTTTAAAACTGGTCTACCAAAGCTAAAATTTCTGGTGATGAACAGTACAAAAGGTGGTTATTTCACGTATAAACTAAACTTGAATATTGTAAAAATTTTGCTTTCTTTTACGAAAAATGACAATACACGATACTTAACGTGTAAATAAACAAACATGGAATTGGAATCGCAAATGCGTCACCTGTATAGCGATGGAAAACGGAACAGATAGAAGTTCGTTACTTCAATTTCCTTGTACTTTCCTCCCCCTTTTCTTCCTCTTCTGCAACGAGTGCAAAGTCATTGCAAATTGAAGTTCTCGGCTTCGTCAACACGACCGGAACACACCCAGAATGTTTTTCTTTTCTTTGTTGAAAAACAGGTTCGCGTAGTTGTCGAGGTTTCGCTGTCGGCGAAAAGAAAAATCGCGCCGAGTTGAAAGGATTTTCACGAACGAGAATTCATCAATGCTCGTTTCCGGCGATTTATTACGTTGCCGAGTGGCAGACTTCGGAGGGAAGAAACTTTTTACACCGGGTATCTGTAAATTTTTTGGGAACGTGCTTCTCCCCCGAAACGTTGCAAATAGTTCTCGTTCGCCTAAAGTAAATATTGGCGATTCGAGCACCGATAATTCGAGCGATTCCCATCGGTGAAAAACGAGGATAACTTTGTCGAATCGTTCAGGCTTTGTTTCTCGCGGTAGCGGGAAAAATATCTTTTGTAGATCCGAAGCGATCGGAACGAAAGACGCGCGAACAAATATCCAATGCGGGGGGGGAGAAAAACGTTAAGACTTGGACGAAAATTTTAAAAATTCTTCTCCGCCGATTTCAGGCACGCGTACGTAAATTTTAATTAAAATTGAATATTACGAATGTCGATCGAGCACGGAACGTTCCGATCGAAGATAGGAAAAATAATTTCCATCCGACAAATTTAAATGATTCCGAGTAGAAAAATTTTTTCCATCTCCCGTCTCTTTGAAATAAAAAAAGTTCCACTTTCGTACGCGAACAAACTATCGGTAATTTTTATTCAATGCAACATTTCAGCTGCGCTTAATGACCCTAAGCTGCAGCTAGGGGGGGAAAGTTTCGCGTAGTTTTTCCGCGCCGGCGTTATCTTTCGCGTGTGAAAGGGGAAAGCATCGACTCGAGCGGCGAACACGTCGGATAATTGCGCGATTGAACCTGGTAAACGCGGGGGTGAACGGTCAGGGGCGAGACCTTGTTATCTCCATCTTTTTGATTTGTTCGAGCCTACGAAGGGGGTTGCTTCTCGAGGGTGTGTCGTGCCGAGGGGGTTGAATACGCTCGCGACTGAACGAAAGTCGACGAAAGGAAATCGGGGATCGAACCGTCTTCGTAGAATTCCCGAGGGGCGAGGATTTCTTCGAAGAGGGATCCAGGTGTTTCCGCTTTCTTCTCTGGATTTAATGGCGGTCCCGTGAGCGAGAGAAATTCGGAGGAGACATTCGGATCCCCTTTGTTACTCGATCTCTTCGCTGAAACACTTTTGACGAACGACATTCCGTTTTATTTTTCTCGTTATTGCCGATAGGGTCTCCCCATTTCCTGGACAATACATCGAAGAGATTCTTGAAGTCTGAGACAGAAGGGGAAAGAAGCGTTCTTCGAAGTGTGAATCACCGATTTTGATGAAATTTTGGCAGAAAGCGTAGTAGAATTTGTAGTTTTCGAAGAGAGATATTTTGACCAACATTTTTTTTTTTTATCGGCATGTTGTCGTCGATGTGAAAGTTCGGGGTGCGGAACATATTTTGTAAAAAATCTCGGAAATGATCGAAGATACCGTTTTTGTGTAAATTGACGAAACTGGTGTGTTTTTATAATATATTTTTGCCATATATTTAAAAAAAATCTATTTTCGTATTTTTTTTACAAGTAAGTTTTTCTCTCTCTAAGTAAACGTTAATAAATTTTTTTGCATTTGAATATTCGTTTATACAAAAACTGTATAGTCAAACACAAGTTACGGATAAAATCTTGATTTTTGCATTACAAAAGAACTCATTACGTTCAAACGTTTCTCGCTGGACGTGCAGCGTGCAGATACGAATAACTAAACAGACGTTTCGCTTTTACCAGGACGGCTCGATAAACTTGAACGTTTATTCGACGATCGAAACACGTTTTTTTTTTTTTACGCAAAGTTAGCGATTTCTTCTTTTTCCCATTCCTTTCGGCACGAACGTTGAGATAATAAGTTTTTTTAGCAGCACGAATGCGGTTCAAAGTAGATTCTCCCTTTAAAAACAAACGTAACAATGGCGCAGGCCACGCTTCGTGCGACTCTTTTTTTTGCACTGGCACAGTAGTGCGAGTTCATTCAGAGTCAGACGGAGAAACTCGGCGTTATTCCTTTTTTCTCTCTCGAATTTGAGTACGGTCGAGACTTCTCGGTCCCGCTAAACGTCTTAATTAGACAGTCAAGTTCGTAGAAACGCGTGGACGCGAAATCCGCTCGCGAGACAACAACCGGGATAATTCGGGCTAACGCTAATTTAAGGGCGATATTTCAATTCTAAGGTGACACGAAGAAATTACTTTTCCGTAGAAGCTGGTTAGATGGAAATTAAGTTCCACGCAAGTGGGACGTAAATGCGAACGAATTTCCCTCCCTTGACTTCCTATTTCTCCTCCTCTTCTTCTTCTTCTTCTCCTCCTCCTCCTCCTCTATCCACTCTCGCTACATCGTCGTTCTTTCTCCTTTATTACCAGCCAACGAGGAATGTTCTCTCGTCGACGACATTCGCGAAAATCAACGCTGTTACGAGAATATTATCCTCAGCACTTTCGCGGACGATATCCTAGCTAGCTAATTAACTGGTACACCAAGTACGGCAAGTACCACGCCTGAAACTTAATTTTTCCCAGGGAGTGAATGTCAAATTCTCGTCCAAGCCGCGAGAAGTACTCGGATTTAAGACTGACGAGTTTCTCATCAGAAAAAGTCCGACGACGACTACCGGAGCGTTCAATCACTTTTTACTTTCAATTTCGTTGTTGAAATATTTGCTGGGCCTACGAGGTGGAACTTTTTTGGAGGAATGATTATTCAATGTCGCGTGATCACGATATTACGAGACAAAGAATTGTAAAAGGTGGTTGACAATTCTTCTTCATCCATCATTATACGTGTTTTGTGACGTGTGAGGGAGGTTAAATCTCAGGAACACTGTATATTAACGCTTGAACTACTAGAAAGTGGTCAAAATGATCAATTTATAATTAGATATCAGAAATTTTAATATGGACATAAAGTAGCTCTTAATTTTTCAAGATTTAATGACTCTTTGCAAAATATATAAATGAAAACCTTGTGTAATTTGTTGTATCAGGTATACCCGTAAGTCATTTTTTTTAAATTTAATTTTACTTCAAAATCACCGTCATTTTGCAAAAATAGAAATAGAAAATTTGTTGGAGAGATGAGATATCTAATATTGTAAGATTTTTCTATTTCCTCACTCTTCTAACGTCTCCGACGTTAAAAATTTTACGCTACGCACGTCGGTAGTTTCAGATCATTCATTAATAAAATATAATACTACAAAACAAATGAATAAGATAAAATTTACGAAGTACGATATATAAACCTAAAGTATAATGACGTAACGGTTATTGGGTTAAAATGGCACAGATCGAGTACCAATCGATCAATCGCATTAATCTCTGGAAATTTTAATGGACATTAATCCACGGACATCTTGGCTGCGGTACGGTCAAGTTCGAATACGAATCGCGTAAAATCCATCTTCTAACGTTGGGACGCACAACGATCCCACCCACAGATCGTTCGAGGGTGTATCGTATGAAAACAAAGAGAAGCGCGGCGGCTAAATATCATCGAATTTTTTTAATCGACCTAATTCAAGAAAAAACGGACGAACGGCACGAGTTTCACGGACTTTAAATCGCGAACAATGGCCGGCCCCGTGCGTTAAATGGCGCGAAATTAAATCGAACCGGGGTGGAAAAAATTTTTTTCACGACGAACTTAAAAAGCGATGGAGGGAACAAAAAGAACAACGGAACCGGGTAGGAGTTGAAGCTCAAACGTTGCAGTCCGCTTTATTTTATTTCTCTTTTTCACTTTTCCTTCTTTTTTTTTTTTTTTTTTTTTTTGATCTTCTGGCCCTTTTCGCGTTTTGACCGTTCTTCGCGGCCGTAGACAAAAAGCGGTAGGAAATTCAGGACGAAAAGCTTTTTCGGCTGGTTTCGCCGATTCTCTTTTTTTTCTTTCTCCTTTTTTATGCTGCTCCGCGGTCCATCGTAAAACTGAATTTTCGGCACGAATCGCCGTGTACCCCTCCTCCCCCCCTTTTGTTTCCGATATAATAAATAGAAGTAATAAAATATAGTGAAAAACGACGTTGTACGCCGGTACAATGGGAAAACACGCACGCATTGCCGCCGGAGTGGATAGGTCCGGGACAAAGGTGCCACGGAAATGGGAGTCACGTATCGATCGTATCTTTTTCCTAAACAAGCGAATACGCAAGGAAGAAACTTTGAAAATCTCTCTGTTCCAGTAAGCTGGAACTTTTATGCCGGAACGGCGGCGATGCGAATACGATTGAAACAAACCGATTCTCGGGGAAAAAAAAAAAAAAACAGGCGCAACTGTTTCAGAACCGTAGAGTCGACCGATCCGTCCGAGTGAATTTTTCGGACGAGTGAAATATTTTTTAGCGCTAAAACAAACATCTTCGACTATTTTTGATACACGTATGTATGTACACACACGGTAATGTAATTAATTGATCGATTACACTTGTTTTCGAATGTTTTGAGAATCGAACGTCATTATTTTTGTGTACGAAAAATGAAATTAATCCAACGTTTTATTTCGCACGCACCATCTATACTATTTTTTCCTTTGAATATTTTCTGCTTTCTAGCACTATAACGACGTTGTCTGTGACTCTCCGGCTATTTTTATACACGTACATACGTGATATACTTGTTTGTAGAAGAATTGAACAGTTTATTTTTGTGCTATATTCTCCTTCGAATATTTATCAGTTTTTTTAGCGCCATAACGACGTCGTCTATGACTTTCCGACTATTTTTATATACACACATAAATGGTATACGATCAGTCGATTGAACTTGTTTTTTTTTTTTTTTTGGAGGATCGAACGTCAACAGCGCACTTGTGCGCGAAAAATGAAATTAATCCATCAGGGGTTGCCAATATTTGCAATACCATTTTCTCCTTCGAATCGAAAAATCGGCAGCCTTTTTTCGCGACCATCTCTCCGAAACCGAGAACGAGAACCCGTCCCCAACGCGCTCCGTGCACTCGCATGAAACCACTTGGGCGGACGATTTCCTAATTATTTTGACCGGCGAACCGGCGTTGTTGCTCGACTTTCTAATTAGCCGCGCAACTTTGTCCAAGAAGCACGATTACACAAAAGCCCGCCGGTGGAATATCCGCGAACCGGCCAAAAACTTTTCCCTCCGCGCCGCGCCTGGTTTTCGAGGAGGATTTAGACTCGGCCAAAAACCCAGAGAGAAGTTAGGCCGTGTCCCGGGTAATTTTCAAGTGGTACAAGCCCGCTGCTCGGATCGCAGGAGGGAGGGAGCGCGTGTTTATCCCGCGCCGTTTTTCTCGCGGGATTTCACCGGGAGAGAAGTTGAATTCCGCGTGCCGCCGGCCAAGTCCTCCCGCGAGCGCGAGCGCAACACACGTAGTCAGAGGGCTTTCACAGAGTCTCGCCTCTCGCTCCTTCTCTCTCTTACGCTCTCTGATACGTACGTATACCTCATGTCGCGGAAAATGTGGAACGATTTAGGTACTTTATGCTCCAGTTTGCCGGGAACACCTGTGCGCGCTCCGGGGTTCATGCCTCGTTTCATTTTTCAACTGGCGATCTTTCCTTCTTCTTCTTTTTTCTCCCTTTCTTTCGACCGGGCCCCACCTCTCGCAGAAAACCGGTGCATGGTTTCGGCGAGATTATCGCGGGCGCTAACGTACCCTTAAGGAAGTAAGTTTCCGGGTATATTGGACGGTTCCCCGCTCGGTAACTTGCTTCCGTGCACGAGAGTCCGTGGATTGAATCGCGCTCGATACGTAGGATTCCATTACATCGGGTTACTCGCGTTCCACAAGTAACGTCATAATTTTGGGTCGTAAAATAACAGACATGTTCTCGTAAATAACGAAAATTTTATTCAATAATATACTGCCTCGTTATTTTGTACGATTTGGCAATTGGATTAATCCCTCCTTCCGAGGGAAATTCACTATCCTTTGGAAATTTGAAACAAACAGTTTACAACGAACGTTCAACTTACACCTTTAGGATGCGAATCGAAAGATCACTGCAATCTTTGAGCATTTACTGTGACAATAACTCGTAAAATTTAGGCAAGGTAAAATTTAAATTCTTCGTTATCAATGTCATTTTGTTCTTTTTTTTTACCAGCTCCACGATGCAATAAAAAAGAAAAGTAGTTAGTATGGGGAAACACATCAATGAGCTTAAAAAATTCTCGAAAAGTGACTTTCAAAAAAAAAAAAAACTTTTTACCAGTTAGAGATCTTTCGACACTATTCACGACAGGCAAACAATATTTTTCGTACCATCACAATTCGAAAAGATATTTAAGCGGTTTCACTTAAATACGAGTGCAACGCTAATGCAACGAAAATTAGCGATTGGTTGATCTGGGTCACGTGATTCGTGAGGGGGCGTGGGTTAGACCTCGAGTAGGAGTGGCGTCGTCTGGTACTGAACGATCGCGCCTGTAATTTGCTTTGCATATCGATAAAATTTTATGGCAAAAAAGTCGTCTTCGTTTCCTCAGTCAGAATAGTTACTTTTGGGCCTTTCAGTGAGACGAATCGTATTGGGGTACAAGTCGTGCAGTTTTCTGGTAACTTTCTTTGCGGCTGCAGGCTTTTTTGAAAACTTTGGTCGTTCTCTGCGTCGTGTGTTTGAGAAAGGACGCGTAATTTAATATCCGACACTGCCCTAGAAACAGCGACTCCGTCACAAGCTCGCCGGGATCGAGAAAATAATCCCGAGTCCCAGCAGCGGAGCAATTCACCGTAAAAATCCGCCCGTTCCAGCCGTTTCCCTTTCAAATTTATTCCCACGGTATCAGCCTTAAGCTTCGTTCGCAAGGTCGATTGGCGTCGTTAAGAAACGTCCCCGTCCCTCGAGGATCTCGAACCTCTCTCCAGGGGTCCAAGTCCCAACTCTTCCACTTGCTTACGTGGCATTTTCGATGATTTTTCGCCTTCTCGTTTTCGAGATGATGGAAACACGCTCGTCGAAGTACGTGTTTGCACGAATATCGAGAAATTTCGTCGCCACTTTCGCACTTGCGGGAGCGACGCTCTTATCGACCTTTTGGCATTCGATAGTTGGACAGATTTTCTCCTTCTCGGCCTTTCTTTCTCACCCTCTCGCTCGCCTGCCCATCACGTTTCTCACCGAGTCCCCGAGAGCATCAGCGGCTCTTTGTCTCTGACTAAAGACCAGCCAGTTCTACTCCCGCTGCACGGAGATAACAGGAATTCTCTCTCTCTCTCTCTCTCCATCTCTCTGTCTGTGGCAACAATCGACCGAGAATATAAATCGAATCGGGGACCGAAATGTTGGTTTACCTCGTGCCGAGTCTCGCTGGCAGCGAGTTTCGGATGAAAGGATTCCGCGGAGGGTTTCTTGGGTTTTGGCACGAATTTGAAGAAAAAGAGAAGCTGCAGGATAGCTGTTTAGCTCAAATAACGACACGTTGTTACGGTATAAGGGTATAATTGAAAACTTCACAGAATTGTTTACTTAAACGATAAGACATCCACTTCGGAACTTATAGAGAATATTGCAAAGTGTCACAAACCACAGTTATTTTCTCATTTCGAATTCTAAGCAGAGTTTTATTTCTCGTCTGTTTCTTCCCCAAAGGGATCTATAGATTTACGATCGAACAGTACTTTCTCAAATACCTATTTAAATTTAAATTTAAAGTAAAAATTTTTCTTCAGACTCTTTCATAAAAATACCCGGTCTTCCTCGCAAAATTCCCTTTCAATCGCGATCTTTTCAATCCCGAAGCCGTCCGAAGCGAAACTGAGGAACCAAGGAAGACCATTAATAGCCAAGAAACCCTCTTTCTCTCGGTCAACCTCTCGCGAGTGTACGTTCTTTTCCCAAGAAGAGGGAAGACAAAGAGGAAGAAGATGAAGAAGAAAAAGGGGAAACGCAGTGACGGCAGGTATGTTTGGGGCGCTTGCAAACCCGACGTTTCGCTAGGCGAAATTACGTATTCCCACGAAACTTGCTTTTCCACGAAAACTTCGGACCGAGGCAGTTCGAGATCTTGACGGACAGTCGTAAACTTTTCCACCACGTGGAAATAATGACGGCCCGTTCGTTTCTTGGCACGCGTCTCCGCAAACGCTGTGAACCACCAGCTAGTGAAGAAATTTAAATAAAAGCCAACTTGCCCTCCCTCAACGAACAACGTTCGTTGTATATTGTACAAGAGAATTCACGTAATTTGCACATTTAAATTGCGCGTCTAATAAAAGAATCGGAGGCAAAATATGGCGCATCGAAATTTCCAAGATCATCTTTACTTTTTTTTAATTGGACCGTATATTTTTTTACACAAATCTAGTACGAGTTCGAATTGTACACAGGGTGAATAGAGAAAAAGATTCGCAACCACTTTTTTCATGTTTCGGCGAGTATATATATTCTATCCTTTTAATATTATATATTTTTATTTCTATTTCTTTCTTTAACTGAGAAAAGTCCATCGAGAAAAGTGAAGACACATAGATATTTGACACATATACATGATATTTGTTTAATCTGAGATTGAGACTCGTCAAGAGAAGATCAAGATCAAACCTTCTTTGTCAATCGTCGGATAAAATTGCATATTCAGTGGAACGACGAATACAAAGACGAACAACAAGTGGAAAAACGAAAACCTGCATTGACATTTATTTCATTGGAGAATCGATTGGAGAAATCCAAGGCCAAAGCAAATACGGATTCAAACGTGCACGAAACCTGTCTCTCTTGAGCCGGATCATCGTTTCGTAGAAAAGGTCATCGAGCGAGTGACAGTTCCAGGCCGATGATGGCTCAGGAGGCCGCCACCGGGCTTTATGAATTTCTCGTGCTTCTCGCATCTCGCCTTCATTCCCCTTTACACGCGCTCGCCTCTCTGCCACTCGATTCCACTCTTCGTTGCAAATGGGCTTTGAGGTCGATCAACGGGGCTAGACGTCGAGATGGAGGAAGGGAGGGAGGGGCACACAGCGAGCGAAGAGAGAGCTTCGCCAAGCGGTTGCTTGCACGGCGACGACACGGTGGTCCGCGAATGCCCGCGGTGCGGATTATACGACGAGCAGGCGGATAACAGTTTCTAATCTCGTTCCTTCTTTGAACCGTGTACCCCGGCAATTTCTTCGCGCAACCGACCTGCCTTCGGCGAACGCGGGTCCCCGCCTTCGTGCACTTTCGCTCCCCTCTGAACAGGGTGGAGAGAAAAAAAGTCTGTCTCTGTCGCAGATAAATTCTACACTTCGATTTGATGGAAATACATGTAAAGAACTTGAATTTCAAGGTTGAAAATTTTTATCACTGAAAGTGATTTTAGCGGGGGCAACCCAGAAAATCGGGCTTCTTCGGGTGCAACGAAAATTAGCGATTGGTTGATTTGAGTCACGTGATTCGTGAGGGGGCGTGGTGTAGACATCGAGTAGGAGTGGCGTTGTCCGGTACTGAGCGATCGCGCCTGTAATTTCTTTCGTATCGATTCAAATGTTTGCACATCGATAAAATTTTATGGCCAAAAAGGTCGTCTTCGTTTCCTTTCAGTGAGACGAATCGTGCTGGGGTACAAGTCATGCAGTTTCTTTCTTTCTTCTTGCATTGTATTCTACTTATCACGAAGGTGTGAAACTTATCCAACGAGCTATAGATTGCAGCCTGATAGTTTTTTTGAAAAGTGTTTCTTAATTTATTTGATAATAAACGCGGATATTTCAACAGCGACTTTATGCTTCTGGATGTTTATGTGAAAAGCAGATTGTGTTTGAAGTTTCGTACACGAGTGGTTTGCACGCGTGTACAATCCTGATTTGTAAAGTGTGTTTTAATTACACGAAAATAAAACGAGATTCGCAACTTACAAGTATTGACGATCGAGTATAGGTTCGATACGTTCAAAGAGATTGAAGAATTTCGAGAGAGAAAAATTGGAAGAATATTATAAAAAAAAAGAAAAGAAAAAGAAAGTGGAGATATCGGAAGGAGCAAAATATTGCCTTCGAATCGATATTAAGGGATATCTTCGATAAATATGAAGCAGTTACTCGAAAAGTGGCCGCCATACGGGACTCGTCGATTTACAGTACAAAGGTTCCGCGTCATTAGATCACCCACCCAGCTACCAAAATTGGAAACCAAAATTGAAAATATCACGAAAATAGCACTTTGCGTTGAACGATCTAAGCCGTAAATAGTCAAAGATACTTGAAAACACTAAAACGATAATTTTATAAATTTTCACTCAACGGGGTAAAAAATTTCAGAACATCCCCAAGGAACTTTGTTAAAACGTTCGACGAAATAAAACTTATAATATATAAAAATACATAAAATTCTTTTCTTGCTCTTTGCGACAGCGTGACAATAAATATCGAAGCGCCAACAGGCTCTTCCTTCTTTTTCGGGAGAAACGAGGACAAGTGAGGGGTGAGAAGGAGTGAAGAAAAAAGAAATGCACGGTCGAAGCGAATTTGTTTCATAAATCACGGGAGGGACGGATAACAAACGAAGATGCAGATGCAGGGGAGAGTAATAAAAGAGGAGCAAGCAGAGTGGAATTTCGAAGAGAGTAGCTAGCGGCGTGCTCGAAAATAATTGTTCCGCAGTCGGGGGGTGGAGCCGTTTTAAAGGATTTTTCGCTCGTAAAATGCCGAGCGGAACGGAGGCACGAATGGCTGACGGGATCGCGGAACAAAGGACAACGCGAGGCGCAAGGCACTCGCCGAGATTCCGCTTCCCCTCGTTGTTCGTTGCTCGTCTTATAGTCGCCAGATTAGGAGCTTGTTTTCCTCGTGAGCCACCAGTCTACGCTGGCATAAAGCATTCTAAAGACTAGGTAACTATCTCTCTCGTCCTCGTGTCGACGTAAACGCGAAACACGAACCCGAAAAGTCTCGGCACGTCTATCTTCTCGTCGGGGTGCGCCACAGAACCCTCCGTCTCAACATCAAAGCGTGCACGATCTCTCGTCGATGTACGAATTTGACGTTAATTTTCTAACGTTGTTCAAACTGCCCGAGTTACTTGATGAATCTTAACTGCATTCACTTCGAGAGGTTGCCGCGAATTTAATTTTAACTGTGCGGGAAAAATTGTTACTGATAAGTGACAGTGTAATGAGTTCGTTCGCAAATGAGTCGAATAACTTTTCATAGAAAAACTTAAAAACATTATATAATTATGAGTGAAAAACTGATAATTATTTATATATTAATATTACAAATATAAATAATTATTTTTCTTGCGTTGAAACGATTAACAGTACAATGTTAACAATGCGGTAAATATTTCAGTAAATTTAAATTATCATTAATCACAGGAATAATATTTTCTGTAATAATAAGCGATTCTTTTAACACCTTCAATTTCACGTTACACTCGAAATATTCACAGCGTTCGTCTTCTTTGTACTTGTAATTATTAAAAGCAACATTTATCCTCGTTCTCTATTGTCCATTGTATTTTTTGCAACACGCACTTTTAATATCCCTCAAAACGTAACATCAGGAGGCGAATCAAACAAGTGCACGTAATTGCGTATGAATTGACAAAAACGACGAGTGGAGGTACTAGCTCAAAAGTTTCGACGCAACAAAATTTCCTCGTTCAGAGCAACAAAAGTTTGATTTTGTCGAGTAGGACCGCGAATTTTCATCCGGATTCACATTTTTTTCAATAAAATTTAGAAATTGTTTTCTCTGGCAATAATCGTACAAAGTGTCCTTTTGCACGTTGAAATTTCTTACAAACGGAAGAACAACTGGCAGTATAAATTAATAAAAATTTCAGCGATGAAGAAAGATTATTCTCAAAATTGTTATACACGATTATTACTGAACGAAATCTCGACGTGCTGGAAGTCGAACGAAACGCGAACGCGAAGATCGTTCCATCCGACTCAGCGGAACTCAGCCTAAAACCGGCTAAACCGATGATACCATTAGCATTTCCTGAAGAACAGCCACGCACAATGGGCCCGCGTAGGCGAGCTCCTGCAGTTATCTGTCTCGCGCATTCCTGGAGAACGCTCGCCGCGTTCCAACGCGTAGCGAGCAATGTTGGATCGGCGACGTTTCGGGGGCGTATTAATTATACGATTTCCCCTTGCCGGGGGATCGTCGACTAGACGGGGCTGCACGTAACCGCGAGTAAATTTCGCGAGACGCTTCGACAATTAAGCCGTCTTGCCTCGCGACAGTTCAGGCACACTTCTGTCGCCGATATTCAGCCGAGGAGAAGTCCCGCGAACACGTTCTGCCGAAACACGCCGATAGAAACTGTGCTTGACGCACGCTTAAGCAGTTGGCGGAACGATAGTCTCGTAAATTTTTCCAATTGTCGACGATCGAGATTTTTCTTTTTTTTTTTTGTTTTTGGCCGAGTTTGACAATCATTGCAACTTCGAGCAAAATTAATCTCTCGGTTATTATTGAGGCGCTTTTAAAATCTGCTTTCGAAGTAGTGTTGGCGTCACTGCCACTTTTGAGATAAAACCACAATCCCGTCGCCGTAGAATTTCTGTGTGACTTTTGGACGAAAATCGGATTCAAAACGCTCGAACCAGCTTTGCGTCACACGCACACAAACGTTCATAAACTTCTTCAGCAACCCGAGTCGCATTCTTCGTAGTAAAATTTCAAAACGTATCGATTTTCTTCTTATCTCAATTTCGAGACGCAATAACTTTCTCACTGAATAAACGCTAATGCAACGAAAATTAGCGACTGGTTGATTTGGGTCACGTGATTCGTGAGTGGGCGTGGGGTAGACCTCGAGTAGGAGTGGCACTGTCTGATGCTGAGCGATCGCGTCTGCAGTTTGTTTTCTATCGATTCAAATGTTTGCGTATCGATAAAATTTTATGGCAAAAAAGTCGTCTTCGTTTCCTTTCAGTGAGACGAATCGTACTGGGATGCAAGTCGTGCAGTTTTCTTCAATTACTCCATGATAACGCGAGTACTGCCAGATCATCTGAATAACATTACCAAAGTTATATCGGATGAAGAATACGAAATTACTTTTCACTCGATATAATATTTCAAGTTCAGCATTACCATAGCCTAAATCCATGATCGGATCCACCGTTCCACGTTTATATCCTCGTTTCTCGTAAAATGTAAAATCTTCAAGGCACTTGAACGTCGTCGTCGTCGTTTAGTCGTCGTAAAAGCTGCACGAATTTATCCACGTCGTTCGCGCGAGTATCGAGAGTCGAGACAGCCGTTCGTTCGCCTGCTGCTCGCTACCGGATACTAATCGCATCAGTGCCTCGAGACTTCGAGGAGCAAACGATATTAGGCGATACAAGGAGACGACGTTCTCCTCTCCGAGAGGAAGAAGAGCGAGAAGGGGAGGCTGATTGTGCCAGGACGAGCGAACGAAGGATTTTACGAACGAATTGCGCGGCATCGAGCGTAATTGAGCATGGCGATAATTATTACGGTGCTCGGCCTCGTTGAGTGGATTCGATCAATTTCAGCCTCCGTCTGGCAAGAACAGACGAATCTTCTTCTTCTTCTTCTTCTTCCGCTATTTCTATCGATAACACCCTTGTAACGCGAAAATCGCTGCCCTCGTTTATATCAACTCTTTTCTGCGGTTCTACGTCGAGTGTGGCTCGACGATGCATATATTGCCAAGACCAAGGGTTCTTAACATTTGTGACATGGATGTGCTCCGATTCACAACTCGATCGATCGTGTCTATTTTAAAATCAAATTCAGCTTCTTTCAGAAATAAAATATATTTACAACGTATTTCTGAACAGAGAAAGATTCGAAAGTAATGAATCTTTTTGCAATAAAAAAATCAAGACTTTTACGGAAAATACTATTTAGTTTCTTAAATATATTGTTTAAGTGAAAAATTTTTTAAGTTAAAAAACACTAATTTCATCAATTTGCAATACACTAGATCAACAATATCTTCAATAATTCCCGAAATGTTTGACAAAATATGTTTCGCACCCCGAACTTTGAGGGTAGTTTCCACCGCTTGCATCCTTGCCGATAAGAGAAAATACGGGTCAAATATTTTCTCGAAAACTTCATTTACGCCAAATTTCGGAAGTTTGTCGTGAGAGCGTACAGATACTTGAGAGACTACTTGAGAGAGTAGTGAGCTGCGATAGCACGCAGGTATAGCGAGAGCTTAATATCTCTGTTATCGCCGTATTCGAACTTTTTCAGTATTTCATCAATATTACCAAACTTTTTACTTTTTGTTACAAACCACCCGGGTTTAACATTTTTCTACATAATCGTACGGAATATCCTCGAAATGAGTCCCTTCTGTGGAACAGCGCATAGAGCAATCGATACGTATCAATAGACAATCGCTAGCGAGATAACGAATCGTTTCCACGATGCAATCTGCTCGCGTTTGGATTTACTGCTCTTCGAGCAAAGTACCAAATTCTCGATTGAATTTGGAGAACAGTTTTCTAAACACACGATTTGGTGTTTTTCGAATTGACGGAACTCGGTGAAACAGGTGAAAAGTAAAGTAACGAAAGGGGGAAAAGCGTGAAAAACCGACGTTCTTTCGTCGGTTTTTGAGCTGATCGCTCGGCTCGTTCGAGATAATTAGGTGAAAACCACGGGAGGGCATTTAGCCGGCCGGCTGGCCTCGGAATTAGTTTAAAATACGGCCTCTAATTGGCAAGGCCGGGCCTTGATCTGCTGTTCGACGTTTCTCCCGTAATTTGTTGTCGATCCCTGATTAACCCGTCGTTGGATCTGTTACTGGCTTCTGATTTAATCGCGCGTGGTGCTTAAAATCGAACGATTCGTTTCGCCTGATGGAGTTAAGGAGAGATGAAACGAAAAGAAGAAGAAGAAATAAAATATAGATATATACACCAGCCAATCGTATCGAGTATACGTTCGATGGATACTTCGACGCTTTTATTTTCACTATCGTGCTCATTTCTCTCTCTCTCTCTCTCTCTCTCTCTTCGATATCTCGTGCAATCTTTGTTTATGACTTTTGCTCCGATATTTTCCGGTCGAATCGTTCCTGATTTAATTTTCATCGAGCTCCTCGACTTTGGGCAGACGTTTTCGTGGAAGATCCGAATAATATCTCTCGATTTTTTCAGAAGAATTCCACTTGCTTGAAAAGAGATAACGCGTATGATATTTTTTACACGTGCCGGCGATTTATAACTTTTTCGTGCGCTGTGAATTTTATGCGCGACAAAAAAAGAAAAACAAAGAAAGAAAGAAACACGAATACACGCACATCTCCCCGAAACTCGTACGAAATTTCAATATTTCATTATTTACATGGAATTTTTTCAGCAGTTTTCGTCGATCCTCACTCCGAGAGATTCATTTCTTGATCCGGCTCTCTGAATATTACTCGAGAAAATCTACTCGCCGCGACTTGGCGAGCGTCCAGCACCCGGCGAATAAAACGAAAATCACGTAATATTTCCACACCTAGTGGAATTTATAAGCTTCACGTACGCGGTGGACGTGATCACCAAAAACAAGAAAAAAAGAAAAAAATAGAGAGAGAGAGAGAGAGGGGGGGAAAAAAAAATTCAAAAACGCATGCATATTTCCATAGGCTTGGAAGAGCAGTCACGTCGGAAACCAACGCCGGCAGATACATATTTATTTCGAACGGAAATCCGTGAAGTCCAGCCGCTGTCGCTCGTACGTCATGTCTCGGGGACGCAGGAACAACCGTCACGACGAGCACACGTACGAGGAACGTCGTGTATTTATGACGCCGCGCTCCGCGTGCACCCGGCTTGACACGACTGTTACCACGCGTCGTTAATGACTTCTGACTGTCTGATTCCCAACGGGATAAAACTAAAATTCATCGTCTGAAATTACGTGCCCCGAACGCTTGCTACGATCCTACGTGATCCCCTGTAGTAGCGCGACAGACGCGAGCGTTTAGGAACAGAAAAAAACTGAGGATTCTTCCTTTTCGAGTTTCTTCTTTTTAGAAAGAAGAGACAATTGAAATCTGGGTGGTCGATTTTAAGATAATTTCTGCGATCGTGATTCGTAATTTGTATTATTTTGTTGACATCGAAATTTGTAACACTTTCGAAGAGAAAAGCTTTCAACCTACCTAAGATTCGTAGAGTTTATACAATCACAATATTGTTTGAAAATTGAACACGAATCCATTCTCGTTGATTTTCCATTTTTTTTCAATATTTAAAATAACGACAAATACAGTGGAAGATCGGTTAACGAACAATTCCAACAACCCACTTTGTATAGAAAAGACGAGTATCCATTCTCGATGCATTATCAAACTCTACTCCACTGAATCTACGACGACCGATAATTCCGCGCAAAGTAAACCTCCAAGAACAACACCATTTCGCAACAACGATCGTGTGCGTAACATTCGATCCTGGACACTGCATACCATTCCGAGTTTCCATCTCGGATCGCAACCGTTCGTCGTCGTTTCTGTTTTCCTTCGAGCTGCAGGCTACGCGGGATCTATATATCAAGGACAATGCGAAACAGGAGGTGGAAGGAAGGAAAAAAAGATTGATGCGCGGGGAAACGAGACGAGAGGAATGAAACGACCGTGTGCGTGTGACAAAAAAAAAAAAAAAAAAAAAAAAAGAAAAAAGAAAAAAAAGAACAGAGAGAGAGAGAGAGAGAGAAAGAAGAAAGGAGAAAGAATATATACGGAAGAGAGGGTCGATCGACGATTCCACCCTTCTGGCGACGAACGTTTACCCTCTGCCCGCCGTCGTCTCGTGTCGATGTCCCGAGTAACGAGTGTCGTGGTGCAGACTGCATTAGTACCGGGCCAGAGAAACCCGGGGTAAAAAGAGAGAGAGAGAGAGAGAGAGAAAAAATAACGACGAAACGACGCCTGCGACTCGATCGATATCGCCTGATACATTGTTTTCGGATAAGAAACGGGATAGCTGCGCGCGTACCACACCTCGATGAAATAGCGCGTGCCACCTCTGTCCGTGACACGTTTGATATATCGGATTATACGCGGCTGTTTAAACAAGAGGAATGCATAAATGATAAATCCGCCGGCCAGTTTTTGTCTTACGTCGCCGGGCTCGCCCCCGCCGTTTTATCGAACGGCTCGTGTTTACGGAGAGGAGAGCGGCCATCCCCGAGACAGATAGTCGTCTGTGCGTTACGCGCGATTCGATTTCTTTTTCTTTTTATCACTGAAAGTGATTTTAGATCGGGCCTCTTCAGGTGCAACGCTGATGCAACGAAAATTAGCGATTGGTTGGTTTGGGTCACGTGATTCGCGAGGGGGCGTGGCGTTGTCTGGTACCGAGCGATCGCGCCTGTAATTCGTTTTGTGTCGATTCAAATGTTTGCGTATCGATAAAATTGTTCCTAGTCGGAACAGTTGCTTCTTTCAACGAGACGAGTCGTACTGGGGTACGCGTGTACCGTAACGCGTCTTCGCGACCAGGTAAAATGATTAATAACAACGTTTGATGAAACCAATGTTTACGGAATGGTACGGGTAATCGGTGTAATGGATGAATTGTTGTACGTGGCAGCGTTGGACGAACGTCGGCGCGTGATGGATAGAGTTGTCTGGCTACGATCGGAATTATTCTACTCGACACACGCCAGCCATACTGCGCGCTCTCTCGGTTTACTTGTTTCGCTTTTACGAAACTCTGTCGCGCAGTAAATACGCGTTAGACTGCTGATTTACGGGGAAAAAGAATTCCCCCCCCCCTTTTTTTTAAGCTCTGAGAGCATTCTTCGATCACCGAGATTAAAAAACGAAACGTAAAAATCATTTTATGGCGTGTTCAAAGCGTCTTCCCTTCGTTGGAGCAGACGCAACATTCACAGGTAGAAATTATGCAAATGACGTATGCAGAGTATCAAATTACCCTGTTATACGTCGTGCGGTATTTTCTATTCATGGTTGCAATTTACCTGAATTATTTATTACGAACGAGTGAATTAAGCTCGTCAACTATTCGCGCAAGTAGATGTGAAATTACATTTTACGCGAAAATTATTGATTTGGAAACCTATATGGCGATTAAACATTACCGAATAATACAAACTCCACAGGTACTAGAACGTTTGTTGAACGACATCTTGATGGACAATGAATATTATTATCATCATTGTTACGAGAATTTTAACTAACCGTAAGCATAAAAAATAATCGTAATATGGCTACGGGTCGTTCAACAAGAATTATTTGATCACGTAATATTTACATTTGTCCGACCATAGACACACAATTCTACTTCTCACTTTGGCACTTTTACTTTCATCGAAAGTTCCAAGTTTCTCATCTCCAAATACCAAAAATCGCGCGCTGCGACAAAGATCGAAATCCCCCTTTTTCCCCCTAAAAAAAAAAAAAAAAAATACCAAATGCACAGAAATGTGCAAGAGGCACGCGCGAAATTTTGAAAGAATCTCCTTGCGATATTTAGCAAACACGAGCAGATGAATCCGGCGAATCTTGGAACGGAATTGCTTGGTCAAACACACAGCGCGTTCAATGGGCGCAATCTCCGAAATCAAAATTTCCCTAGCCCGGTCCGTAGCGCGGATGAACGTTGTGTCCGGCGATGGAGTGGCGCTTGGCTGGCACGATGGCTCGCGTCGGCCTCGATTATCGATTATGAAATTGCAGCGGATAAAGCAAACGAGAGGCTGGGCCCGGCCTTTTCTCTCGCTCTATCTCGGCCGCGAGAGGGGTGGCTCTCGGCGGTCGTGTTAGTCAGACGTGTACAGGTGCGCCGCGCCGGTTGACTTTCCGATTATCGGATGACAGGCACGCGACAATGTGCGTGCGTGCGTGTGTGTCCCTCCGACTTACACCATGCCTTTGTCACGCCATCCGTTCGCGTTACACCACCATCACGGTGGTCCGTTCCGCTGCAACACACCGTTCTACACCGTGCATATACACGGACAGAGACCGCGCAACATTCTGCGCGCCCTCTCTGTCACATCCTCTACCCTCGTCACTTTATCCACCTATGACGCTTCATCCAGTCCCGCGCGAGGGGCGAGTGTGTGTATCGTTAGCCCAATCTGTCCTCCTCCTCGCGTGTTTTGCCTCCGTTATTTTCTGTTTCCTTGGGGGGGGGTGTTGTCGCGAGTGGCGCGACGTTGGCAAAAATGTCACCTTTTATTTTTACGTTCCTCGGGGCGTTTGGCATTTTTTCCTTTTTTCTCTTTGGAAGTTAACGAGCGTTTCAATTTGGAGCGCAAAGATGAGAAGATGAATGGTTATCCAATTTCCAAAAAAAAAAAAAAAAAAAAAAGAAGCGAGTTATCTTTCGCGGTAGCGATCGGTATCGACGTTCCATTTTCATATTTTAATATTCCGTCGTAATTTTATCGAACAGAACGTTCAATATTCTATTTGAATATTCTGCTTTGATATTTAGGTCCGAAGGCCGTTTCTAGTAACGAAAGTGGTCAGATATTCCGCATTCGTGTAGCAAACTGGTCGCGTTCATGGTAATTTGTCGATGTCGCCGAGGCTCGGTCAGCCATCATATTGCGTTAGCCGGTCGTTATTGCACGATTATCCAGGAATCGAGTGAACTGGCGGTGGCTGTTAACTTGGCTCGTATTAGGGGCTTCCGCGGCGTCGAATTCACCTCTTGTTGCACCTTTTCTCCGTAATGTTTCAACAGAAGTCGCTTCTCCCGCGTTTTTATTCGAATTTTCTCTCTCTCTTTTTTTTAATTTTCAAGCTCTCTTTATACAGATGTATTCAACCCCACGTTACATTTCCCGGCCATCGAGTTATTTTTCGAGCGCAGCAGCTTTTTGAAAAATTGATCCTTCAACCGAAAGAGAGTCATAAACGAGTTTTAATTTTTCATTTTAAACGCAAATTCGCGTTACGCCGTGTAATCGGATCAATCCTCTTGTCGTTTAATGCGCAGTAATGAGATGCACTCACCGCGTGCGTTCCAATAAAGTGTCGTCTCGCTGTTGTTCGATAACAAAACGGACAAATAAAACGTAAAAATCAAAGTGCAATTCCATTGCCGTTGAAAGTCGTGGTCCCGGTGCCCGAAGAGGTTAATAATTGCGAGACAACACGCGAACAGGTTGCAGAACGTCTCGAACGGCGAATTACACCGAGTTAAGATCAAGGATCTTTAAACGCGCGGCCACTTAACGTGCCATTTTGTCGCGATTAACTCGAACGAGTTTAACTCGCGCTCGTTAACTGCAAAATTCCCCCAGTTTTCTCACTCTCTCTCTCTCTCTCTCTCGACGCAAACTATAATACATCCGTGTCTCTCGTAAACTTCCAATCGTGACGTGCTACGAACGCGCGATCGATATCGAATTTTTTCAACCCCCGAACAATATCGAAAGAACATACCGAAGTGTGAATCACCGATTTTGATGGAATTTGGCACAAATGTAGTTTTCAACAAAATATTTGACCCGTGTCTTTTTTTTCTTTTTTTTTTTTTTTTTTGATTGGCAATCGTCGACGATGAAACTACCCTCAAAGTTAGGGGCGCGGAACGTACATATTTTGTCAAAAATATCTCGGAAACGATCGAAGATACCGATTTTTGCGTAAATCGATGCAATTAGTATCTTTCAACGACGAATTTAACGGCGCATATTATTTTGCATTTTTCTGAGATTTAACAGCGTCAAGTGATTTCATAACGGCTTGATTATCACGGAGGAAGAAATTAAGAAAAAAAGAATGGAACTTGCTATTAGAGAGAGAGACAGCGTGTGATATCTCTTGCTACCGAGAGAGTAAGGAAAAAATTCGCTCGTTTCTCGCGCGAAACGCCAACGAGATAAAGTTTTTTCGACCGCGACGAAAACAAACGTATCTCGCTCGGCATAACAACGAACTTCCCTGCGACAACTAGGGAAAGCTGTCTATAGGAAAATATCGTTTGGGGTTGCCCTCTCGTTCCTGTAATTTTCCCTTCCTAATCGCGAAAGAATACCGAAGCTGTGGATGTTGGCGACTGCATAACGCTCCCTCTACACTAGTCCGAAATTAGTTGTCACATTTGCGCGTTGTTGATCCGGTTCGTTTCGCTCGATGTCCAAATATTTGGCAACGATAGCAGTTAAAGGAAATCGTTCGATCGTCGCTTATTTGTCAAAGTAGACCGGTGTCGGAACGATACTAATTGGACATTTTCAAGAGTACACCGGCCGTCGTTGCAAAAGTGTGTGCAGAGTTGAACAGTGCGTAACGTTGTCCCGCGATTTTTGGCAAAGGCGACAAACCGGTGCTGTATTCGCTGCACCGGAAAAATTTAACGCGCATCGTCGACCTGTATCTCGAATTGTTTGTGGAAAGCCTTTTTAAAGGTATCTGGGCAATTCGATTGTCGAAAAATTGGTAAATGCGGGCGAAAAAAAAAACTCGGAGACAATTACAGATTGATTCTCTCGAATCATCGCTTCGAAGTTTATCGTAAAGCTTACGTAAGAAAAAGAAGGGAATAAAAACTTGTATGGAAAACACGACGATGTACGTACGAGATAATATGCAGGTAAGCAAAGAAAAACTCAGACGTGAAAATCGCCTGCCACGCAGTAACGGTAATGAATTATCGTTGAAAAGTTTCGTTCGAGCAAAGAGGCTTTCCAAATTTCATTCGCATTTCGCTCGAATGCAACGCGCGACAACTATTTTGGGACAACATTTACACACCGAATGTGACAGCTAATTTGAAACGGGAAGGGGAGAGGAGTGTATCACAGCGTAATTCCGTGTAATTGAATAATTTCAGGATTAACGCTCAGACACCGAAGGCTAGATCAATTCTGGCCCGCGTGTGCAAATGTTTCGCGTTTATTGCTATTAATGTTACGTTGTAAATGTAATGCGTCGCTTCATCGAGAGACGAAACGTTGCAGCAAGGTACTCACTTGATTCGATTGGAGACGAGCAGCTCCGCTATGTTCTTCCCCAGCATGGAGTACAGTGTCTCGACGAAGACCAGAACTTTCGGATCGGTCCTCAAACGAGCCTCGCTGCGATGATCCGGCGCCGAGGGCAGCCTCGTCGCACCCCTCAGCGTCGAACACCTGATCGCTGGCTCTGGTCTAGTGTCTCGACGGATCAGGCTGAAAAGCAAGACGGAGAATTTTCAGATGACAATTTGTTTGGGTCGTTGTTGTTAAGGTTGGTGAAATTCTCAGAAGAGAATGGAAAGCGTGGAAAAGAGAGTAGAGCACCATCGATTAATTTCTCTGCTATTCCTTCTTTTTTACATTGATAGTTAATAATACAGTTAAGTAACATATTGATTTAAGTTATACTTGTGATTTCTTAAAAAAGAATATTGTATAACGAAACGTATACATAATTGTACATCAATAACGATGAAAAATTGTTGACAATTTGAACTGGCATAGCTTGTCCCTACTCTTTTTCAAACTTCGAAATGAGACCAAATGGACTGTTATGCGATTTTTCTTTTTTACAGTCACAGCTTGCACTATCAACAATTTTAACATCTGACAGAACAATACGTTGCAACGAATGTAATTAAATAAATTTCTGAATTAGAAAGGCGTCCGTTCCCTTTTCAAAAATTTCGCTTGTATTTAACGCGAATGTCTCGTTATCGGGCTGGGACGAGAAACGAGCCATTTTTTCCCTCGCCTAAAGAACATTAGTGGACGAGGATGATGCGCCGGTGTTGGTCGTGTCGGACAAAAGCGGGCCGGATTGCTCCGCTTGGCATGAATCGGGCGGCATTTTTACGATTACCGATAATCCGACTGTGTCTCAAAGAGGCCGGCAAAAGAGATTCGTTTCGAGGAGGAACGATGAAAGAATTCCTTCGTCGGAATCGACCGCCGTCGAGGCTTGAATAACCGCGAGGAGCTTCTGAGGCATGCCGCCCCTTTCAGCCTTTTCCCTCTTCAAAGCGCTCCCCCATTCTAGCCAGAAATCCCATCGCGTAAGTGAAACCGGCCAACGGTTTCTGATATACCTTGCCGCAGATTAACGCGATCGCCGGATCCTTCCGCGTTTTAATATGCATTGATCGGTCGATGATAACGTTTGAGATACTCCTCACGCGGGGGATTAAACTCGCCGCGAAGGTTAAGTTCCGGCAGATGTCGAGCGGTAAATAGGGGATGCGAGGCTAAATAAATTCGTGGGATACAATAATGCAGGATTGGATTCATTGCGGCAGACGAAAGTTTAAAATTGCAAGTCCAATTGCGTGGCTTTGTGTGTATTTAAACGAGGAAGAATTGGATACTTGGAATTGGAGGATTAAAATATTCATGAAATCTTACGCTCGATTAACTCGATTCAAACAAACTTGAGAGAAATAATTCGTAGGATGTAATAACACAAAATTGGATTCACTGTGAGAAACGAAAGTTTGAAGAAGTAGGATATAGTAGGAAAACTCGTTGCCAGTCTAATTACGGTAAATGACTTATTTAAATGACAAAGTCTTAGATGGAGGGCTTAATGGAGTTTTATGCTCGATCAGTTCATTCAAACAAACTTGAGAGAAATAGTTCGTGAGATGTAACGATACAAGATTGGATTCATTACGACAGATGTAAGTTTGAAGAAGTAGGATACGGTAGGAGTATATTGTTGCGAGTCTAAATGAATATGACTTGCTCAAATGTCAAAGAATTAGATACTCGAGGGACTAAAATATTGATGGAGTTTTGTGCTCGATCAGTTCATTCAAACAAACTTGAGAGAAATAGTTCGTGAGATGTAACGATACAAGATTGGATTCATTACGACAGATGTAAGTTTGAAGAAGTAGGATACGGTTGGAGTATATTGTTGCGAGTCTAATTACGGTAAATGAATATGACTTGCTCAAATGTCAAAGAATTAGATACTTGAGGGACTAAAATATTGATGGAGTTTTATGCTCGATCAGTTCATTCAAACAAACTTGGGAGAAATAGTTCGTGAGATGTAACGATACAAGATTGGATTCATTACGGCAGATGTAAGTTTGAAGAAGTAGGATATGGTAGGAAAAATTATGGTTGCGAGCCTAATTACGACGAGTGAATGTGACATTTAAATGAAACAGAATTGGATACTCGAGAGACCAAAATATTCATGGAGTATTCTTATGCTCGATTAACTCGTTCAAACAAACTTACGATTAATTGCACGTGATTCTATAAAAAGACGCGTATCTCGATTCCGATTTACCTTGGAGATTTAATCCTTTATCCGATACCCTGTCTGCAAATGATGTTAACGTTAACGATGGAATTGAATTCCATCCAACCCTCTAACGACGAAGATTTCGCTCGATTACGGGAAGACCGAAATTGCAGTCGATCACAACTTTTTCGATCGAAATCCTAAGAAGAAGCCAATCAATTGCTCCGAGTATACTGCTGAATGATGACAGGAAAAAAATTCGTTTCAATCCTTAAATATTACTCGTGCTTCGTCTCGGATAATTGACACGCTGACGTGCAATTACAACCGCGTTCTAATAATAAATCTTCGATCGACTCGCATCGGGATCCACCGAAGCGCAAGAACACGTTGTTCGGCTTTGGCGGAGCGTTCAGCCGAGCCGGGGCTACATCGTTTTTACATTAATGCGGATCGTCGACGATGAAATGAAACGGACGAAACGTAACAAATTTCCCGTGTCCGGCCCACCCCTCTCCCCACCCTCCCCCGCGGCTTCGTGCGGAACGCTTTAAATCGCGACGAACGAATCGAGAGAACGAGAAGCCCTTCCATTCTCTTTTTTCCTCTCGTCCCTCTTTCTCCTCTCTTTTCCTCTCGCTCGGCGCACAGGGCGCGCTGAAACGCGAAACACACGCCTGTTTTCCACTCGCAATTCGCCCGACAAAACTTCGTCTTTATGTACTGTGACCAGCGGCGTAATATCGCGTTGTTCGCCCGTCCTCCGCGTGGTCCGGCAATATCGATCACTCGCCACTCGACTGCGACTTCGCGGCGAAAGGGTTTATCGGGCGAAGTCTCGCGCCTGACGACGTGCTAATTCCATCCCGCATAATGCATCGTGCACCCTTGCGCCACGCAGATGCACGGGATGCATCGACGGTTGATGGCTGGACGACGAGCTAGAGCTCTTCCTCTGGCCTTGGTTCTACTTTGTAAGATAGCTAAGACCAATGAACGTAATGTAGGGATCGGTTCAATCCTCGACGAGCCCTAATTTTTATTATTAGGAATTAATTAAAGATATTTTACCTATGTCGTTTTAAATAAATTTAAATAAAATTTATTGAAACAGGGATTAACAGAATAAAAGTCGCCTAATACGACGATGACAAAAATATTAAAGCTCTCGCTAAATCTGTACACTATCACAACTATAATTTATATAATTTATACTCTAACTACTCGCTATAATATTTTCGATCTACGATTCCTCCACTACTACTCTACTCTTTGGAGTCTCTCTATGATTCCTTCGCGACTTTCCTTCGTTACTCGCACACAAACACAACCATCATCTAATATTTCAAGTCCTCGACCTGGATGGCTGAAACAAACATTCCCAGGCCTAGCCTTTGCAAACGACATTCAATTTCAAAGTTAGATTTTCGTAGAAAATCGTTGAAGATCCTTTAGAGTTTTTTTTCCTCTTGATAGATGGTGAAAATAGTCTGAATTTCTCACTTACGTAATAAGAATCTACGTAATTGTTGCGAGGAATCTGTCGGATACCGAGGAAGACACAAGTTTTCTTCGTTCAAGTATTTAATTGGTTGGTGGATGTGCGAAAATTGTATTTCTGCATTTTTAGTATTTATACTTTCTAGAGACACGAGTGATGCATCTTATTACGGATTTCGTACCCCAATTAAGCAATCTAACCTATAGGGTTAGGGCTCTGTTTAGGCAACAACTTGAGGAGAGCAGGTAATCGTTTTTCAACCAATTAAAATTTATTTCACGTAGACGTAGTTCCACTGTTCGTACATAATTCACCGATCGGAAACACTCCTCGATTAATAAGATTTCCAAAAAAAAAAAAAAAAAAAAAAAAGAAACAGAAGGGAGATTTGCGAGTGGCGCACCATCGGCCGGAAACGCGAGAATCGCCCGAACTTCCGGAGCGATCCGGAATGGAATCGAATCGCCGCGGGCGAAATCTACATCCATAATCGGCCGGTATGAAATTCAAATCGAATCTTTTGTGCGACGGCCCTCCCCCCCGCCGTCGCCGCTACTACAAAACTTTCCGCTAAACTTTTCCCTTGAAAGAGGAGAAACGCCGCGGAAAGTATGCGGCGTGCACTTCGGCGGCCCGGCATTCATCGCGTCGCGAACTTCGAATACTTGAAATACTTGAGGCACTTCTTGCCCCCGGCTGAATCTGGAACGCCCTTCCCCCTCCCGAACGAGACGTCGTTCGATACACCTTTCCGTCAGAGGCCATTGCCATCTCGCGAAAAGAAGATTATTAACAAGCCTCAGCTGTGGAGAGATTCTTACCTCGCCCAATTTTTCTTTTTGAACAAAATGGTCGCACGCGCGCACGAAAATTTGTTCCGCCCACAAAGCATTTACGGAATAGTTTTGGTTTACGAAAGCGAGGGAGAAACGAAGGTATTACATTCTGTAATATGATTAATGCTGGTGCAAACTGACGAGGGCCCAGCCTGTAAATTCGGATGTAAATTTTGCGAATCTGTGTCGATCGGTACGTTCGTACTTTTATAACATAATTTTGCATCTGTGTATTATTACTGAGGTTGGTGGCATGTTCCCGCTAATCATTCGTTTTTGGCGGAATTACATGACAACTGGCGGTACTGTAACATTACCTCGTGCGCTTCTATGAATAGGTGGCAAGAAGGTGTTTAGAATGCTCGTACAATCCCGGCTAATTTTATCCCAAACAAAACATCCAATCCAATAATATTACACGAACCCGGACGGCCAGTCGAATTACAGAGATCAAAGATTTTCCCTCTCGCTCTAATTAAAGGAATTTCGATTGAAATTCACTTAGATTCGAAATCGTAAAACTGCAAGGACTGATTAGTCAATTGTTCGACTATTAATTCCACCTCGTGACCTAAGTTTTATTTTTAAAAACCTAATTTAATTATTCAATTATTCTACGAAAGACTTTGCATATTCACCGACTCGGTTTCTCGGTCAGCAAATGTCGAAATGAAAAAAAAAAAAAAAAGAGAGGAGAAACAGCGCGTGAGAAGCAAAGAGTGCAGAGCTTTCACAGACCAAGGGCCCCATAAACTCTCGGCAACGCCTCGAGTTTGATACTCGGAGGCAGCCTCGAGTTTCTCTCAAACTCGATTAAAGGAGAAGCAGGTAGCCTCGATAAAAGCTCTCGGAGGCCTGGCTTCATCATAGCCGGAAAGATCCACGCGGCTGGTGTTCGCGTGCAAGCTTTCGAGCAGGCCACTAATCTGGTCCAAGAGAGAGAGAGAGATAGGGAACGTCATCCTATCGTGCATCACGGTGTGGCCTGCATCTACTCGGGTAAGCCTATTAGCGTTGCAGGCTTATTAGTGGGTGCCATCTGACCCAAATTCCACGTTTCCATCGGGCCGGACCTCGTGAACACTGGCTTAACACTAATTTACGATAATAATATATGCGAGATCGAACGACGCTGAAATCGAACTCACGAATTTTCCATTTATCCTCCCTCCGGAGGGGGGGAGGAGCCGGCTTGATGGAGAAGAATTGGCAAAGCGTTACGACGAGAATATATTCGTTAAACGGGACACGCGTTCGCTTTTCAGTGCGGCGTTCCACCATGGCGGAAGCTCTTTATTATCGTCGATGATCGATCGCTCCTGCTTTCCACCCGTAATTGATATTACCTTGATATTACCTCGAGTCGAACCGCCTTTTGCTTTCTCCCTTTTGCCGGTTCCCTGGCCTCCCGGCGATTTTTAACGAACGCGAACAACTCTTCTCTTTCTTTTCACGAGAGGCAGAACCGGCAGGTAACCGGTGAATTTGGGTGATCGTGGATCACGATTCTCCTCGACATCGACGTCAAAGAGGAGGAAACTTGGAGGATGAAATTCCCCTTTGAACTTCAAAAATGTAGATACTCGGCTATCTTGTCTAAAGAGGCGTAAAAATTTCTCATCACTCGCAGTGACTTGCAGGGGGATCTCGTTTAAGAAAAATTTTGCAGAAACTCGTTTCATTTTGTTAGTTGACTAACAGAAATATGACTCGTTCTTGAGAGTTCAGGACACGAATGACTCGTTGTGAATCACATGGAATTATCCAACATGCAAAGTCTATTTTTTAATGAAAGCAACTGTTCTGACTAGGAAATGAAGACGACCTTTCTGCCATAAAATTTAATTGATATTGCAAACTACTCGAGGTCTACGCCACGCCCCTTCACGAATCACGTGACCGAGATCAACCAATCGCTAATTTTCGTTGCATCTGAAGAGGCATCAGATTTTCTGGGTTATCCCCGCTAAAGTCACTTTCAGTGATAAAAAGAAAAAATAAACATCGGAATTTCACAACGAGCTTCCTGCTTTGACCATGAAAGAACTCGACTGACTGACCTTCGAGCTCGAGCTCGATGATGACTCGACGTGCCTCTAACGAATGATCGGAATTATTCAACGCGTGCCTTGGCGAAATCCAACGATTTGGCTCGCAACGTTCATCTCAACGGTGTGATTCCTTAAGATGGTGGATCAACGGAATACCAGCCTCTCGAGTTCTCCATCAACATCTTTGCAAATCTCCGGTAAGAGTTTCCTTCGGGCTTGCTCGCGTTCCTCGTTAACTTTACAACCCCCTCGTCAATAATTACCGAGCAAGGCAGGTCTCCCCCAACAGCCGGAGAGCGAGCGGCAAATTTTCTTCTGATCCCTCCACACACATACACACACACTCTGCTGACGTCTATTTCCGCGCAGGAAACGTCGTTCCAAGGAAGCGTTTACCGACAAGTAGTATCTGCAGATTGCTCCATTTATTCTTTTGAAATATTCATTCTTCGGGACGCGTTCATCCTTTGAGCGAGAATCGTGAAAATAGAGAGACGTCGGGGAAGTGGTTCGCGAGGGATAATTTCCAGAAAATCGCCACGCGCGAGATGGAATTTTTAGAGTTTCTAACGTAGTTAGCGCTGAAACTCTCGGGGGAACTTGACTTGAAACTTCTCCGGCGATTTCTAAAGCGATCGTCGCATGAAATTCACATCGAAGATGTTTTATCGCGCGGAACGTGTCGCGATGCTCGATTTTTAATTAAGTATCGCGAGAGGGAGCTCGGCGAGCGACATATTAAACTGGGGAGTTGCTAAATTTTATAGGAAACGCAAAACACCGTGAAACGTATTAAACGGGGAGTTATTAAATTTTATGGGAAACGCAAAACGCCATGAAACGTACAAATGACTTCCATTTCGACTCCGACAAACGCGATGCAATATTAATTCTCTGGCTCAATTTTCTTACCGGTTTCGCGTGTTCGAAAGCTCTGGACTACCTCCTCCACAAAGTGGACGTCGTCGAAGTTTCAAAGAAATTATCCCACAAAATTCGTTGAAATTCATTATTCGAAAGGAAATTAATCCAACAAGGATATGTTTGGGAAGGACGCATTTGATTCATGGTTCAATTCGTTAGAAAACTAACACTAGAACTATCAAAATGATGAAAACGGCCAATTTATAATTTCTGTCAGATATTTTATGTACGTATGTTTCATAAAAGACTTTTGTACTATAAATACAGTTGTACTATAAATAGAGTTTTATATTTATTATACGTATCCGTTGCATGTATACACAGAATGAGCCAAAAGTTTCTAACTAAACTAACTAAACTAGTTTCATTAATTTCGAATTAAATTTAAGTCCAAACACGATTTTTTCTCATTACGTTTGAAAAATTACTTCTTTCAAACGTCGACTGCCAAAGCGTTCGCGAGTTGAACAAAATATACAATAAAGATATAAATTACGGATTTATTTTCAGTTCACCCTATTCACATATATACATCACGGAGTTCCATATTTCGTTTTACCACCATCTTTCCAATGGAATAAAATTTTATGCTTTAATCTCTGTTGGTATATCAAATCCAGCCAGAACACGTTACGATGAGATAAAAGTTTCAAGTCGCGCAACTCGCAAGGAAACTCGCCGCCAACATTGTCTTTCTCTGCAACCCTCTCTCAGGAATTCAATCGGGAATTTGTGCGCGCAAACTCGCGCGAAACAGCGGAACCCCGCGCGACGTGTGTACGTGAATATGTTCGTGAATTTGCACTTCGTCTCTCTCGCTTCGGGGACGAGATGTTTCATCGAAAGAGGGGGGGCTAAGAGAGCCTTGCAGTCTTGCAGGGTAAGTTGGCGGAATCGGGGAAAAGAAAAAAGGGAAGGGTGGAGGAGGGTTGATATCATGGAAAACGGCCCGGGAGTGTAATTGGATTATCCGCGTGAAAAGTGCCGAAGGCGCTGTTATACGAGTCGGTAATTCGACGCGCCCACGACCCCCACTGTCCCAAGAAATGTAATTTAATCGGCCGTCGATAGGCGACAATGCCAGCGCCGATGATCTAAAATTGCTTCTCGAGGACCGCGTTTATTAGCCTCCTTCCTTCCGTTATGGCCACCCTCCCTCTCTTACACTCGTGGAAGCTCTCCGCGTTTAACAAGTGGAATGACCGAGAAAGACGGAAAAAAGGGGCGGGAGTCGTTAGGAAACGTCGCAAAGTCGCGAGTCGCGAATCTCTGAACGTCGTCTGCAAGTTTCTTATCGACTGCGCGCACTTTGCACGCTCGCAGATTTCCTAACCTTTAAAAAAAAAAAAAGCAGAAAACTCTGAATTCGAAACACCGGTCCAAATCCACCCCCAAATAGGGATTCATAAATTATTAATCGCCTCGAAGATTCTCGAGAAAGGAATGGCTTTCTAGGTTTTACCATTTACGACGAGCCAGGAAAAGGGATATCGAGAACGGGCGATTAATCACTCGAATTAATCCGAAGGCGCAGAAAGAAGAGAGAGAGAGAGAGAGACGGGCGAGCATATTTTCCGTGTGCACGCTTTCTCGTTAGAGCCACGGGAATTTCTCGGGCCCGGGACGCGATGCTAATGGATCCTAATCGGTACTTTCCGCGCGGAACGTTCCGCTCCCGTGTAACCTGAGCGGAGAATGTCGTCATCGTGCGCAGCCAGAGGCCGGGCCCCTCCGTCGCATCGCAGATGCGTGGCGTTGCAAAGCTGAAACAGTCTCTCGCGGAATCCACGCTCTCGTCTGTTAACAGTCGGCGTCAATTGCTGGGAATTAAGCCGGATTCCTCGTTCGTCAACCTCAGCCCCGTCTTATTAGCCTCCCCTCCCCTCTTCGCACGCTTGCTCCATTTTATTAACTTTTCTTCGGCATTTCCACAGCCACGACGACTCTACTGGTTCTAACATTTCGACGCTGAACATCGAGACTGCTGCAATTTTGTAAAATCTTATAAAAATAAATGGCAAACTCGAACTCGTTTTCAAGCTTAAAGCCTTTAATCTCGAGATTTTCCTCGTTTATTTCGTTCCGCGCGAGTAGGCGAAGAGCAAGCTTTTCTGCTGGAAAATGCTGCAAATTGTCGTAGCACGTAACAAGCACTGAACATCTTCCTCCACGACTGAATCTTATTTACGCAATAAAGTTGGATTCGAAGATTGAAATCTCTCCTTTGCAACGATCATCTAAAACTCGATGCAACGTTTTCTCTTTTTTCTTTTTCTTTTTTTTTTTTGGTCATTTTATTAAACTTTAAAACATCAAAGTAAATTTTGAGGATCCATTGCGAAGGTAAAGCTTCGATCTTCAGATCAGATTGTAGATCAAAGAATTTTCATGAATTCTAGCATTTTCGAGAGAGAAAAGTATCTCCACTTGGTCAGCTGCTAATGTAGAAACATCTTAGAATAAAGTGAGCGATGCATTTTGAAAATGGAGGGTTCAAACTGTAAGACAATTTCAGTGTTCGGATATAAACGTAAATCTTCGCTCGAGATTGCGAAAAAAGAACACGTCACAGAGATTCCAAAGCAAGGGAGACGAACTTGAAATCCAGAAACTCTCGCGTGACCCTCTGCGAAATTAATTCGTCGAACGATCAAAGTGTTCGATTTTTACCTGCTACTTCGATCGACCTAATTTCCTAATGCCCTATCCCAGATTACACTGTTCTAGGTATGATTTCATTTCCAAACGATGCGCGACGTTTCTTTTCAATTCGAAAGTCCTTAGAAAGAATTCCTTAGAAGGACGGACAGTTTCGGACACCGAGGAAGAAGCTTTTCGAAAATCGCAATTAGTCGAGCGCGAGCAAGCCGAAACCTTCCACATCCGTGCCAGCCATTCGCAGTAGCCATCGCGTTCTATCAAGCTCCTGCGGCGTGCGACTCTGCTCGCACGCTGCTTCAAGTTTAAGAAACTGCAGCTTAGACGTAATTCATGCCCAACGCTGTCGTCCTCCATTAATTCGAGAGGCGGATAGCCGACAGTGATGCTCGCTTCTAAGCCCTATAAATAACCCTGCCGGCTCTTACTTCTTTCTCTCTGGTTTGGCCGCCAAAGGAAAGCCGAGGGAAAGCCAAAGGAAAGCGTCGCGGTCGGCTTCAAAGAATAACTTGGCTGCGCTGCACGCACGCATCTGTATAGGCAAATACACGTATATGTATATCTCTCCACCCTCGTCTCACCTCATCTCGCGAAATTCCAACTAAAAGATGTTATCGAATTCGGCGATCGTAACAGCTGTTCAAAAGAGCTGGAGCGCTCTTCAGTTTTTGAGCGGAATGCGTGGATTTCCGTATTTTCCGTATTTTTTGAACACAATCGATTAACAATCGATTGAATATAATCGATAATACGGATAACATCAATAATCGATAATATAAACAACATATAACCGTATAGCTCCAATTTTTAAACACTCTCAATTATCGATTATAATCGATATAATCAATAACATGTACAATATCAATAATCAATAATATATATCAAACAATATTACACTATCGAAGTATATTTGGAATATAATGAAATCCTCAACCGCCCTCGTAAAAAATTCTTCCAAATTTCGACGGATCTTTCGAACTTTCAACAACCAAGATTTTGCGACCGTCGTCGAATCAGAGCGGGAAGAAAAGATCCGTTTCCAAATGCAGAGCTTGAAATTCGCACACGCGGAGCATACAGCGGATAACAACAGCACGCAGCGGCGCGATCCTATCGGGCCAGCAAGTTTCCGAAAAGTCGTTTGGCACGAACGCCGATGGACAGAGCGAGAGGGGAGGAACGGCGCCGCTGTAAAACCTTTATTCGTTGTCTCCATTCTGCGTTTATCGCCGGCTGGTTCGAAAACCGTACCGTACCGCACCGTGTCATATCGCATGCACGTACATGCACAGAGAGTCGTGGTGGGTCTCGTCGTCGTCGTCCGCGGTTTTTACGAGAGTCCCGCGCGCGAACTCCGAACCAGCTCCTATCGGGATCATCAACATACTGGCGCGCGTTGTTTTCTGCGTCTGAAAGTGGCCGAGAGAGCGTGCACACGCGCGAGGGTGAACGAACCTCCGCGGGAAGATATAGTGTTACGCTCGCGAAACGCGATACGCAATTCGTTCGCTTTTAAAACCGCGCCAGGCGGTTGTCCCTTCGCCGCGCTTAACCCTTCGCGCTCCTCTCCCGACGTGGTTCGCGCTTTTGCGTCGCGAGTTCAGAGAGAACAAGCTGATTAATCAACGGACTGCCTCTGTATTTCGCAGTTTCCCGCGGACGCAGCGCGGTCAGTCTGTCTCGGATCGTCTACCCGAAATTGGCATTCGCCCGATGCTTCTGGGAGCAACTGTTCTTCGAACAGTTTGTGGCAATTCTGAGCTGAATTTGCTTGGAAACACTAAACACCAAGTTCTTGTACTTGCGTTTTTAGAATCAATCTTTCTCTGTTCCCGGAGATACAACGAAGAGCAAAACTGAACGCACACTTGTAATTTACATGTAAATAACATAATAAGATAAATAATATTTTATATTATTTGCACGTAGAATAGAACGTTTGTAGAATGTTTCGACATACTGTTAGCCAAGAAAATTCACCACCGTGTAAAACAAATACGAATTGTTTTTACACCGCGATTAATTTAAATGAAAAATTGCTATAACTTTGTAACGATGAATCGCAGAACAATATACTTTTGAAGCGCGCAGCTTGTATTTTCACTGTCCTGAACTCGTTTTCTCTTTCCAAAACATTTCAACATCGTGTAACAAATGGAAAACTGTTCTTTTCTTTAAAAAAAAAAAAAAAAGAAAAGATTGTAAAAATTCACGCGTGCTGAAAAAACACTGAAAAATTTTTATTTACGAGTAACTCCATCTTGGTCGTGAAAATTGAAGTTTCCTCTCTGCAACGGCCCTTAAAAATTGCTGTACAATCTTTTTTCCGTCATTTTATTGGACTTTCAGTTAAACATTAGAGTTAAACTCTCTAATGAAAAAAAGATTCATTTCGTCGTCCAACTCCAATGCTCCAAAATTCAATAAAATGATCAAAAGAGTAGGAGGAGCTTTTTCGCTCCAGAGTCGTTGAAAAGAGAAAAGTTCCAATTGTCAAGACCATGGTCGATCAAGTTATAAAAAATTTTGAATTTCTACAATTTTCGAGGATTATGAAACACATTTAGAACGGTCAAAGTAGAAGCTTCACGTAGACCAAGTAGATTGCCATTCGCCTTTGATTCGATTATGCACCTCGCTGTATTTCCACCCTTCGCGTGATAGATATTCCGAAACGCACGGAACCGCGAGCTCGATTTCTCCGAAAACAGGAAAAAGGAAACGCCGCGAATGCTACGGCAAAGCGCGAAGCAAACTCGTCGATCGGCCAAAAAGAAAAAAAAAAGGAAGAAAAACGGTAAAATCGACGAGCGAGTGTCTGTCCCGATCGAGGGGCCATGAAGAATCGATCGAACGCTTTTAACAAGCGTCGTCTTTCGTCCTGCGCCCGCGGAATTACGAAAGTTTTTCCGCTCTCTCCCCCCCTCTCTCTCTTTCTCTCTCTCTGGATGTAAAAAAGTTTCGCCAACAATGCTCTTCTGGCAAATTACCGGAAGTACCGCGAGCATACTTCCTCCTCCTCTCTCCGCCTCCTTTAAACCACCCTCTGCATCCAGTTTTTTCGTTAGACCGCTATCCGTGCTTCCTTCTCCCTTTCTCCTCTCGCCTCTCCTCTCTTCTTTTTCTTTTTTTATCACTGAAAGTGATTTTAACGGGGGTAACCCAGAAAATCGGGCCTCTTCGGGTGCAACGCTCTTCAATGCAACGAAAATTAGCGATTGGTTGATTTGAGTCACGTGACTCGCGAGGGGGCGTGGCGTAGACCTCGAGTATCGCGCTGCTTCTGGACCTTTCAGTGAGACGAATCGTACCGGGGTACAAGTCGTGCAGTTTTTTTTTATCTAGCATCGATAACCGTTCGACGGGAAACGTACGCCGACCAGCGGCGAACTTCCAAGAGCGAAGGAGCGTGCAAACGGTGGCAACGCACGCGAGTTCAGGCGCCAGGTGCGATAAAACCCTGGCTGGACTTCTTTTCAACCACCGGTGGCGGCGTGCCATCGTTCTCCCCTGCCGGATTTCGAAGCAGAACGAATGGAATAAATTTGACGAATTTCTCCTCGAGCCGCACGCGAAACTCGTGCGTTATAGCTTCATCTGACTTCTCTCTCTCTCTCTCCCTCCCTTTCTACGTTCCGATTGATAAAACTGCGTGTATTTCCAGCTTTGATCCGCATGCCCGTGGCACGCGCGAATGTTTTGCATTTGAGTGGAACAGTAATTATTCGGGAAATTTCGAATCTATCTTTCGGCGAGATATTCGTACTTTCGTTAAATTTTCGTGGAAAAAATTTACATTTAACTGACAACTCGGCGGTGCGTGTAATTTTCGCGACGAGATATTCGTTGCAAATAACGAGGAGTGAAAACGAAGCTGTTCGCGAACTGTTCTGTCGCGAGGACAGAATTAAATTAGACGTCACGAAATTCTGTCTAATCGTTATGCGCCGATCGCGACGAACGTTGCAACCAAATTGCAACCATAATTTCTCCAACGCGTAAACTACATTGAGCAACAGCGATCGAATCCATCAGAGTGAAATAAACCATATCCTAGTTAAATACATTGCATTTGACCTGCGTTATTTGTCGATGAAATAATGCATTTGTTGCGCTGAATCCACCGTGTCTGGATTTGTTTGAACAAACGAGACTTGCCTCGTCAAATTGACACGAGCCGCTGTTTCGAAATTATACCGCGAGAAGTACGTACAAATTCGACGGATTCGAAAAGTCACGATTCAAATCAGCAAATGCGTAACAGTTTAATTCATCATAGAAGGACAAAGAATTTTCAGCCGCTTGAACCGTCTGCCGTTAATTATATTCGCGATTATGTCCGCGAGATCTGTCATTGTCACACGAACAATATTCAAGCGAAATTAATTTCTACGTTCCGATTAGTTTGAAAAGCGTGCAATTTTCTCCAAAACTTTTGGTGCCTTGAGACGTACAATAATTCTGAATTTCGAATCGTGAGACAGTATTAATTAAAATCGATGCTACTTTTCCTTCTTTTCGTCGGAACATGGATTCCGAAATTCCAAAATTCATTTCACAAGACATTGTCTCTCTCAACTATTTTCTCAAATCAAATCGAATACAATTTTGCTTTCTAACCAGATGATATTAATCAGAATCGACACTATTTTTTAACCAAATTTCTTTCCCGCTATATTTTCTTCGTCAACAGGAGCGACAATTCCACTCCAAAACTACTTATCACACCAAAGAAATTAATAAACGACACGAAAGCAGACAATTCTACAGCAAAACTGCTTCTCACATCACAGAGATCCCCTCTCTCCTCGAATCGAATCGAATCAAATCAAACGGAATAAAATAAAGTTGAAACAAACGTCGAAATAAAAAAAAAGTGAAACTTGTTCCTCAACGCCTCTCGACCACACCGTAGAGGGAAATCACCACGTGGGTGAAAACCGAATCGAAAACCGAATCGAAGCCCCGGGGCGGATGTTTTCAGGTCCAGGGCCCGGAAAGCGCTTGACTTGCGGTGATAATCGACGATCGAGCCGAAAATGACTGGTTCTCCCTCGGTCGAACGCCGGTTAATTCGAGCTAGTCGACAATTTAGGCACACCGGGGTTAATTCGATCTTTTGTCGAGCGTTCTCTCTCTCTCTCTCTCTCTCTCTCTCTCACTCTCGTGACGTCGAAACGGTGGCAATTCCGCGCAACGGTAATTCAGTTGGCAACTCCGCGGCTCCCGATCGACGCATTTTCGTATACACCAGTGGCTCGAGTTATTGGATTACGGCATTTGATCGGCTAGTCGAATTACTTGACTATTTGCACAGGCTTAATCGATAATGACCCCGTAGAATTTGTCGGTCCCGGCGCGGCGTTAATGTCGCCGAACGAACAAAAGAGACCCTCCCTTCGCACGGAACGATCACGAATCGATCGCTTCTCGATGCCTGCAATTAGTTCTTATTATCTCCAACGCCAACGTTTCAACGCGAGATCTAAACAGCGTGACAGCCTGCGAGAAGCTTGACGAATTTTCGAGAAATTTTCCTGAATAACACAGGAATGTTAGAGTTGCAAGTTTCGCACTTTGTTTCTACGCAATTGATCGCGGTCGAGAAAGTTTCTGAAAGAAAAGGCGAAGGTTTAATCAAACTTCGTTGCTTTGAACGTGCTCGTAAAAATAGAAATTTGCATGGAAAATCGGTGACTATGCGAGTCGCGATCGTGTTACGAAAGCTCTCATTTCTCGCGACACAAGTTCAGTTGCGAGATGATTCAAAAAAGCGTGGAATTTGAGGCTGAGGGAGGCTCAAGAGCAATCCTTTACACAGAAGTAAATTTTTTACGCTCCGACTGATTGCGAATTGCCTCAGTTTGGTCTTTCGATTTTTGCTCGATTTTTTCAAACACTCCATCTATAGGGTGGGCCAACAATCACTTGAATACGTGATCTTACGAAGGTTGTTTGAGAGGAACAATTTTTCAAATGAAAAATGAAAAAATCAAACTTGAACTTGAATTTAACTCAAAATTAACGAAATTAGTTGTTTTTCTTATATTTTGGTGTTTTATTAAAAAAAAACTTTTGACCCACCCTCTGTGTTTCATTCCGACGATTTTGAAAAATAGAATTTCGCTCGCTTTCACATTCACCCGTTTTTCCATTTGCTGTTACGATGTTGCAGCAAGCGGCAACTATCGGCGCGGGATTGAAATACTCCGCGAGAAAGTGCAACGTTGCACCCCCAATTCGCTCGAGAAGCCCGTCCTCGGAGGAGTCGGTTGCGCGAGAAACATACGTACACCGGAAAAGCGAGCCTTCGATTCTCGAGGAGTCACGACGAAGGGAAGCGAGACTTTTCGCGCAGTGGCACAAACGGCGGTGAGTACTGCACCCTGGAGGCAGGTCAACGGGGAAAAGGGGAGAAGTCGAAGTCGATGGAATCGAGAACGTGCTCGATAGAAAGCTCGCGGAAACGTGTAACAGAAGGAATCCGCGGAGATAGGGGAGATGGAAGAAGCAGAAGTTGTGACAGTTCCACTGTACTTGCCACCAAAGGGATTTTCATTGTGGATAAGTCACATAAGCACTCCTGTCCTGCACTCCGGCCGGTATTACGCTCTAAATATTGCAACGGGAAGCTTCCTCTGGAAATTTCATTTCGTTTTATTTCGATTCGATTTTATTTTTACGTACTTCGCGTGCGCGCGCAAGTTTCCCGGTATTTCTTTCTCGAGCTGACGCTCGAAAGCGATTAGGATTACAAACGTTGTAGAAATAAATATAACTATACAGATGTAGAAACGATTAAATAAAAACGATTCGTCTCACTGAAAGGCCCAGAAGCGACTGTTCCGACTAGGAAATGAAGGCGATAAAATTTTATTGATATGCAAAACTAATTACAGGCGCGATCGCTCGGTACAACGCCACTCCTACTCGAGTACTTCTACCTCACGCCCCCTCATGAATCACGTGACCCAAATCAACCAATCGCTAATTTTCGTTGCATCGGCGTTGCACTTGAAGAAGTCCGATTTTCTGGGTTACTCCCGCTAAAATTTATTCATTTACTTATTTATTTTTAAGATACAGTAATAAAAGATGATATAAAAAGGAGATAGAAATATGCTACGACACGTGAACGAGTATAAATGAAATTAAAATTAAAACAAAACCAAAATCAATTAAGGAAAAATTCATCTGCATGGTATCTGAAAATGCTCACGATCCGCATCGAATTATGGCTGAAGATTATAACAAAATATTTATTCGCTGTGTAAAAGAATGCAGAGAGAAACAAGTGTTTGTCGGAATACAGATTCTGCGAATTGAATCGAATCCATCTGCGCGTACATACAGGTGAATTAAAAAACAGCGATAAAGGTAACACAGCCCCATTATGTGACACGTATAACATTCTAAAGTATCGAAACTGCGATTAACATTTAGTAAACGAAACTCACGAGTGTTTCTCAGAACAATTCCACTTTGTTCGAGCTGAAAAGAAAAAGCTGCTTCGTGTATATTTTCAGGAAAAGAAAAACAAAAGGAAAAGAAGGAAAACTTGTCTCTTCTCTCAACTTGCCTCTTCCATCAACCTTCTTCTTCACGGCGTTACAAAGTAATTTCTGTCGCCTGGAAATCAGTTTCGTCGGACATCCGTAAATTGCCGGATGCCAAAGCCTCTCCTCTCACCGATTCTCACTCGCCCTCTTTCACCCCTCCAGCTATCCAAGCTGGCCAGACGATTGCTGATTACAACGAAGGTTTGATCTTTTCGCAGCTCTTCTGTTTCGTCTCTCTCTCTCTCTCTCTTTCTCTCACTCTTGGAAGAGGACTTTCAGGGAGGCAAAAGCTTCGCTGCAATTTGTTGTCGCGCGCGGTGGTGTCGGTCACGTTTTCCGGCCGCGGGAATTGCGCGGACACGCCGGAAACGATGAGACGTGCGTTCGCAGAGAAAAATAAAGAGCCCACGAATGTGAACAGGTCACGATGAAGAGAGAGAGAGAGACAGAGAGAGAAATATCGACCGCGGAGCAACTCGACCGTGAGAATCAATCAATTTGTTGCGAAAAGGAGACCGATATCCGGGTGATGGATGACCCTGAGAGGCCGCGAATCGACGATGCGTTCGTTGAGTCGCGTTTCCGCTCGGCTCCTGCAGTTTCGTTGACTTTCGTTGCACTAGTTCCTCGAAGAAGACGCTCTCGCGAGGAAATCTGTGTTCCTCCGATGTTTCGGAAAACTCAAACAGCTCAACGCGGTCTGTACGAAGAACGCAGAAACTTTGAGCTACGGAGAAGATCCCATCTCTGCCCTGACTGTCCAAAATCATCTCAAGAGATTGACGTGCGCAAATTTGCACTAGAAAGTACATGCTCAAAGCTAGATTTCCTTGGGAACAAACCAACAAAAATCTTATTCTTCATTTTCGACTTAATTTTTCACCTCCTGCTCGCTCGCACCTCCAACGCAGAGTCAGAATTTCTTGCAAAATTCTTTCGTACTATATGTTTAACAGTAATTTCGTACACGGATCTGCGGATCGAATTTCACTGCCTCGATTCCGGTGGGAGGGGGAGCAGACGTGAAAGTAAATTGGCGAGCGTACATAAAGAAAAATCCTGTCAAATATAGCCGTGGGTCGGGCACAATGAGGGAAAGAATGCTCAAAGGAGCATTCATTGGATTGCTCGTGAATCGAGATCGAAGAATAGTCATCCGATAGAAACTGCTTCTCGAATCTCTTCCTCTATAGACACCAATTTCCTATCTGAAAAGTCAGCGCCGAACGGCTTATACCCGGCTAGACTATGGTGTCGATCTCCTCTATAGCCCCGGACGATCCGTATAATAGCCGATTGAACTCAAATTTCACGCGGCGTTGTTCACAGACTTCATCCGGAGGAGGACGTCCATTTTAATGAACGCGAAATATACATTACACCTGCATATATGTGTGTGTGTGTGTGTGTGTGTGTGTGTGTGTGTGTTCTATATATATCCTTTAACACACAAATTGTACAACACAGCGGAACAGATTACGACGTCGATACTCTAAAACGTGCGAACGGCTGTGTGCGACTTGGAAATTTCGCAAGTGGTGTTCATTGACATTAACGAAGCGTGGTCTGTTTGCATATACACGGCACAGTTAGAAAGGTCGACGTCGTGCAGGTTACAGCGCATTTATCTGGCGGTGGTTTAATTGGAAAGCAACGCTCTGGCTCGGGAGAATGTACGCGCACAACGAACAGCACGAACTGTACCTTCATTGACAATGAAGAATTAATAAGATGCAACTTTGTAAACGAGAGATCGCGCAATGGCGATCCACTCGGTCTCGTTTTAAAGCGTGCAGCTTCTAACGAGCTTGTTTCCTCTCTCTCTCTCTCTCTCTTTCAAGATGACGTTGCAACGTGTGCAAGAACATCAAAAAAATTTCTTTCCCCAACTAAATTCACCGTCATTTGAACAAGATTGAAGTCTCCCTTTTGGAATTTAGAAACGACTGCCGCTCGAAACTCGCTGCACCGCGTTTTTTCCCTGCCATTTTGCTGAAGTTTGAACAAAAACGTTTTAAAAAAAGCTCTTGCTGAAAAAGAGCTTCACCTGCGTTTGAAAAATCCGCAACTCTCGATCGAAATTTTTCGCCGTTAATTCTCGTTTCTCGTCTGAAAGACGCGATTTAATAACCTCGATGCAATGGTAAAATGAACCGACTGTCCACAAGGTGGAGGGGAGGTCGCGTGTAACGAAGCGACAGCGTTCCGCCGGCGACGTTTATTTCGTCCAATTACATTTGGCAGCTGCACCAAAATGTTTATGGACTTCCATATATCAGCCTTACGAGCACTTAACAGAAAGAAATGGCCGCAATCTTTCGTCTCTAATTCAGTCACTTAACTTAACCATCGCTTATATGCCCCGGCTAGGAGCATTGTTTCTCGTTTGAAGATTTCCCTCGAAAACTCCGGTCAATTTTCTTGCCGGGTAGAAACTCAGCTTTGCAAGGATTTGCCAGATTTGCCAGAAAATTGCGAAAAATTGTACGCACGTACGCGTAACTTGCGCACAGGAGATCACTTTTTAAATTACGCTAAATCATCTGTAAAAATACCTAATCATCTAAAAAATATCTGCAAATATCTAAAATTATGCTAAATATTTTGTTTTAGTTTTGAGTTTGTCTCGAGAGAGCATTGGGACCATTTGCTTCCCACAAATTAATATTCGACGTTGATGGTCGAATTATCGTGAAGTATCTCCTTTTTTCACTTGAAATTTTGGAAAAGGATATACGATCCAATTTAAAAGAAAAATGGTACAATTTATATTTCAGGTGTGCAGAATCACCCTGTATATATACGTGTATATTATTTCCTCAAGGGAGTGTTATTTATCGTATCGAAGTAACGTGATTCGGCGAACGTCAGTCATTAATCGAAAAAAATAAGACACAATTGCGAGCTCAGTTGTCACGTCGAAGAAAATTAATCGTGCTCTGGATGTGGAGAACAGTAGCTAGAGAGAGAGAGAGAGAGAGAGAGAGAGGGACAATCGGCTGGATGATTTTCGAGCGGAAACGCGATTGGACGGCTGTCAAAACCGGCGCACGGGTCAATCCGGGCCCGATTGGCTGGCTAGGCCAAGATTCGACGGTTGGAAACGTTATTAACGCCGTGGTTGCGCGAGATGTATCAAAGTCGGAGCAATTAATACGTCATCAAAGGGCACGGCCACGCTGGAACGACCGCAATTTCTGAGCTCTCGAAGCCGTCCCACTGGAGCCACTGTTGCCCCGAATACAAACGAACTAGAGAGAGAGAGAGAGAGAGAGAGAGAGATGCTCAAACGGCGAAACAATTAGGTGAAAACGCCTTTAATGACGTACCACAGCTGCTGAAATTCGTCTAGCGAAGATTCCACTATCGCGTCCCTCTTTAATCGTTGTTCTCTCTTCCGATGTGACCCAACCGACAACTGTTTTCCATCTTAATTTGTCGGACGTCTTTCCGTCCCAGTCGGTATCTTTAACTTTTAACATTGATCGAATCGTTTTCCGAATCCGTTCAACAGGTAAAGCAGAAAATTCTCATCCGAGACGTTGAAGTAAAAGAAACGGAAACGGGAACTTTGTAATACGAGCTTATACTGGGGCTACCTTTTTTTAAATTATTGTCGCTAGATGGCAATGTTCGTTAAATTTGAAAAAAAAAAAAATATTACAATATACTGTCTACAAATATCCAAACAAAAATTGTCAATTGATCATTTTGACTATTTCGGTAGTTCTGGTAGTTATTTGCAAAAATCTAACCTCAAATTTTCAAAAGATTAACAGAGTCATACCCATGGCTTCGGTCTTCCTCGAGTTGCAAGTTAAATTAATCTTCTTTCGTTACGATCGTATAAATATCCCACTCTGTCGAATAGAAAAAAATAGAAAACTCTCGTCCCGCTAGCTAAAATGTATCGCATATTTTTAACGTGTGATGATTAGAGCGTCCGTAGTGAAAGGATTAAGAGAGTCTTTACGGAGTCACGATCTTCATCAATCATCTTTCTTCGGGGATTTAGAAAATCTATTCTAGAACTCTTGCTCCGTTGTAAGAAAGAGAGATTGTACACCAAGAGACGAGGAGACGGCAAAGATAATAAGCAAGCCAATTCGCGTTCTCAGAGAAGTTTACGCCAACGGGGGAACGACTCGAAGGCATGATCGACCAGTGAATTGAATTCAAGGTTTTAACAACCCTCGAACATTCGAAAACTTGCACAAAGCCGCCGCCGCCGCCGCCGCCGCCGCTGTACTCTGACAGGGGAAAAAGCGAGGAAGACGGTGCCAATTCAATTGAACGAACGATCATCCCTCTGCGAGCTAAAAATGCTCGAAGGGGGAAGGAAGAGAGGAAGAGATGGAGGATAAAATCGCGGTGAACGCGCGGCGTGGTTAAAGGGAGTCGCGGCCGGCAAGATCGCCGACTCCACTTTATCTCATTAATTTATTTCGCTGTTTACCGATCCCTACGTTCGCTTAAAGATTACACGCGCTTGAGAAAAAAAGAAGAGGAAGAAGAAGAAGAAGAAAAAAGAACCCGAATGAGGGAAACGGTGGCGCAGCCAGTGTGCAAGGTTTCACGGAGATCAGTTGGGTAATTCTTTTCGACGGTAATCCGCTTGCAACGTCGCAGGAAAGAAGCTTAGGGCAACATCTCGCACATTGAGAGCGCTTTTCGCCGCTTTAAACGACGGATCAACCGAAGCGCCGCGATCAAGAACAATCAGCCACCGGCTCCTCTCGATTATGACAGTTCAGAGCCTGACTCCGGCGTCCATCTTTGCTCCCCCCTCGGAAACTACTTGCAGCGGATGAGACGATTATTCTCTAAAGGCAAGTTCTCCGGCTAATATCTGGATTAATATTAATATCTGGATTAATTCTAATATCAGCGAACGTGAACCAATAATTTTGTCTACGTTTAATCTACCAGCCTGTGTATTATTTGCGAGCCGTTTATTTTGAAAATGGTGGTCATATATGGGGTCGTTTAACTAAATTTGGCGGTCGTAGAAATTTTGCAAAATTAAACAGTTGGCACGAACACTTTGCCTTTAATATTAATGGCAAAATTATATATCGTACGTAGTCCCAAGAACTGTTTTCGAATAAATCTTCTTTGCGATTTATTACGAGCAAATGTCTCAACTTGTATTGTATTTCTAGTTTACATATTTCTACACCCAAACCTAACCTAACCTACATCCAAGGTTTGAGAAGCCTTGGTACAGCTTCCTTCACTTCACTTCACTTCACGACAACGAAGAATGGCGATTTATTAACGTTTGTTAACGAAATTATACTAAGCAAATACATAAAATGGTCAAGATAATATCTGCAGTTCAAACAACGACAAATAAAGACTCGATTATTTCGCTCGTACGCACCAACGCACGCAACGGTGTAATATTGCAGCCAATAGTGCAATTCACAAATAAGGTATACGCCGTTACACTTGAAACGAACGAATCATTGTGCGGCCCAAGGCACGTTCCTCGTCCATTTGCAACGCTCGCTCGTATTTCAGCTGAGTTTTCGTCAACGCTAGCTAAATTCCATGTTAAAACTAACAATGGAGTGTACGAGTGATCAGTAAAACTCCATTGCTAAGCTACTTGCAATTGTATTAGTTTCTTCTCGTTTTAACGATGAAGATTATATGCATTATATTTTACTGAATTATACACGCTTTTGTAACATATGAATAACATATCCACTTTGATTTATTACAATCTTCCTTCGTCTCTCCGGAAACTTCACAATGACGTCTCTCTCCGAAACTTTTGGGATTTGAAAGAGAAACGTGCCCGAGGTGCATTCCTGTGTCATTCATTGAGCCAAACTTTTTATTCATTTTTTATTTATTTATTTTTTTTTGTTTTTTTTTGTTTTTTTGAATAAAGGGAAAACATTCCATTTCTTTTATTAAAAAATTCCTTCCGTTAATAAATGATCTTCAGCAACGTATCATAACTAGCAAATCCTAGAAAGAAATCAGAATTTGATAAAACGTACAAATACCGCGCGTACATTATTCATCGATGGAACGGAAGAAGCTTTTGGGACGGTTTCGATGGTACTTGACGTTCAATTTCATCCGAACTGGCATCGTCGAATCATACATCATTATAATTTGAATCGAGAGTAATTTTGAAACATCGATCCATTTAATTTACAATCCGTACATGGCAATCATTATTAATAACATTCATATCGTCGAACAAGGAACGGAGATTGAAATTAGTTAACCAAACACCAATTTAATCCAACAATTAACGCTTAAAAGTTCGATTAATTTTCCCATTCACGGAGGAAAGTTCGACGATCCGATAATTTCAGATTCTTCTTTTTCTCGAATTATCGAAAATATATATTTGTCCGCGAGAATTATATTACATTCAAACACAAATTACGGATAAAAAGGAATCTGGAAATTTTCGCGTTACAAAAAGATTCGTCGTTTTCCAAATGTTTCTGGCGGCTGAGACAAACGGTTCCAAGCACGGGCCGCCGCAAAATGACACCTCCCCGATTTTGAGGGAAAATTGAAACGCGGAAGATTTAAATTTTAGTGTACACTTGTGAAATATTAAACGTAATTTATATCAAATCGGTACGAACTTTCCGATACAATGCGACACTCCAAGTTCCAAGGCTCACCCAATTAGAAACGCGAGAATTTCACAATTACGAAATTACCCGCTCGCTGGCGCTTTTTAATCGCCGTCACGACGATTAAAAGCCCTTTAGTCGCCCGCGCCGCGAGATCAGCCTCGCATCGGCTGCTCGATAAGCGGGATTCCGGCGACGTGCCGATAATGCAAAGTTCCGCTCCGAAACGGCGAACGAGAGAGGGGGGGGGCGAGAGGGCTTATCGGTGGAAGAGAGGTCCGACCCCGCACGTTGCGCATCGGTGCCGTGCTTACATCGATAAGTGCCTCGAACGATCGTGTCGCGAGCGATCGCCGCGCTCTGTTTGAATACCCGATCACCTGAAACGCTTCGAGTACCGAAGCGAGTGTGAGCAACCGTTTCGAATCGGTGATTACGGTCGCAAAAAGGGGCAAGATTTTCAATCGGAACACACACACAGAGGCGCGAACACATATCGAGATGGTGGATAATCGGCTTGTGACGAACTAGCGCGCGATCGTCGTTCGTGTCCCGTGGAAAGTAACGATATCGTTAAACGGAACGTTCGAGAGTTCTTCGCGGACGGGATAACGAGCTCGTTTTACGTGCCGCGCAGCTTTTGGGAATCCACAGAGTGGGTCACGAATTGGTCCGCGAGCTGTTAATCCTTTGAGCAAATTGGGAAGAATATTTCTCCACTGATTATTCAAGGTCGGCGAATTGACCAACTGTTAACTCTCCAAGCTTTTCGATACTAGTGACTAATATAGTCATCCATGTATTGCTGAACAATATTATAAAGCAAATGTACACTCTTAGAAAGAATAATTAAATTATTATATTATCAATCAATTACATATTACTGTAGGAATCTCGGTTGAGATCGCAGTTTGTAGGAATTTTTATATATAAAATAATGCGTTTATGGTAATATTGTTGACGGTTTATCGCTATAATTCAAAATATGCTTTACGCTGAACTGGTTATCTCTTCGCTCACTCGAGGCTCGCTGCTCACTGTGTTTCCGCTCTCGCGGCTCGCTACTCTCTATCTGATTGTTCTCTTGCTCATCCACACGAAACATTCATCGTTCGCACACGCACGCAAACGCAGCCATACTTTAAAATATTTTAAGTGCCAGGCCTACGAACAAACGTCACTGGAGAAAAGATTCGGGTCCCTTTCCCGGAACTCCCAATCCCACGTTACTACGAAAGGTACGACTTCTTGCCAGAAAAAGATTTTCACCTTGAAATTCAAGATCAAGGTCGATCTCGCGATTTCCATGGAAATCCAAGGTGTAGAGTTCATCTACGATAACCACGGGGAAACTTTTCTTTCCACCCTGAGCACGTTCGACTCTCCTTCGAAAAATCCTCGACCGGGCTACTTCGGCTTCCAGCACGTCGGACGTCCGTGATGAATCGGCCTTGGCGAAGGGTTCTCGCCGACAAAAACCGTCTTCTCACACCCTTCGTCGGCGTGAAGTCGAAAGCGAGCCAACGACTGGAAAAAGGGTTAAAAACGACACAGAGAAAGAGAGAGAGAGAGGGAGAGTACACAGGTCGATACGTTTCGAATTGTGTCGAGTTAATGTACGACGCGCACACACACACACACACACACACATACGAGGCTTTGGCTGCGAGTTGGGAGGGGAGGGGGGAGGAGGTGGAAGGAAGCCGCCGGACGATGGACAGATGCAACTGCTATAACCGTGCACCGGAATGGAAGCCAATAATTCTTTGTGCCGCGAGCGGAGGAGGCGCGTGTGGCCGCTGATAGCGGCCCCGCGTTCTACATGTATAAATTGCATCGTTTCCCTTCGACGGTTCATCACGAGCCAGCGAGCGCGTTCTATTGATTAGCAGTTCAATTATTGGCAACGACTGTTGCTCAGTTTCGTTCGTTTTCAGCTTCTCCGACTCTCGACTCCCGATTCTTTCTTTCGCCGATCCAGAAATGGCCCCGCAACGAGAGCAATCGAGTGCCCGAATATTTGCAAAGATAGGGCAAATTGCGACGTTTCTGCCAACGATTTATAGCCGTAAAGCACCGATAGGAGACGAAGGAGGTGGAATAATTCCGAGATTTTTCAGAGAGTTGTTCTTTAAGCGGTGCCAGTCGATAAGCCGTGAATCATTGGATTTCGCTGTGGCTGCCGCGGTTTATGGACCAAACGCAACAAACGACGGCTGTACTCACGGCGAAATTTCCATCTCGATTCTAGACTTAATCCTCGAATATTCTATCTTCGATTTGAAAAAAGGCAGAAAACAAGTATCGAAAATGGCAACGGCGAATAATCACGCGCGACTATTCCATCTATTCGAACGAAATATTTGTCCATTCTCAACGAACTATCAAAGTGGTCCGATTTGTAATTTTTGTTGGATATTTTACAACAAGAGCGTACAACGCGCAGTGTATTTCTGGAGATTTGAACGATGTTTCGTGCGATTAATCTTTTTTACTTTAACTATCTCTGATGGAAATTTTCTGTTTTATTTATCGCCGGTAGTTCCAGCGAGTTAAATGAAAGAATCGATCGACGGATCGCGAAACAAACTTTTGTCAATTGAATCCATTGGGGAACGCGAACGAAATGTTAGAAATATCACGAAAAAAGACGGACAAAATCTACACACATATATATATATGTGTGTGTGTGTGTGTGTGTATAAATGGAATTCCACTGTATCAGAAAATCGTCCGAATTTTGAAAAATGGCCCGAAAAACCCCAGATGCCAATTCCAAAGCTGCTCGAAAGCAACGGGATCGCTCCGTCAACGACGGCGGCGGTATCGTACAAGAAAATGGCATCAGCGAGACAACGGGAGCGTGTCTGCTGCGGCACTGCTTCTCGTCGTTGCGCGAGTATCAAAAGCAACCGCGCATTCATCCGCGCGTATCAGAGTCGCTGCACGGCACACACATATTACTGATTATTGCGACGAGCCTCGAGGATCCGGCGGATACGACACCGCTCTGCAGTTTCGGTATCAGTCCGCGCGCGTTAGTTGCATCGCGGCGAGTGTCAGATAGCGGGCGAGCGCGCGCGCGCGCGCGACTGTTAAATTTACCAGCGTGGAACATCTCGAGTATTCCGAGCTGCTGCGATCGGGGAACGACGATAATGACGAATAGCGAGATTCCTGGGAGTTTCTATTTTTTTCAGTTTCTATCATATCTGTACGTTTAAGAGCGTACATTGCGATCATTTCTCCCACAGAGAAATACACAGGGTGGGCCAACAGTCACTTACTACTAGAATAAATCCGCAATTCCTGTGTTACAAATGGCGGTCAACATTTGAATGACAAAAATATATAATTTCGAACGTTTGAACTTAAATTTGACTTAAAATTGCCAAGATATTTTCTATAATATGTATATAATAAATACATAATATCTTCTAATACGTATATAATAATAAAAAATAAGAAAAGGAAAAATAGGTGGGAAGAAACTTTTAGCCCGTTCTGTTTATTACAAGTAATTAGAACGACGCGACACAATGGCGCGGAAGTGTAATTTGTTATTGCGCGATGTTGATTCATTATGGGTGAATTTCTCTATTTCAATTGAATCCAGTGCGTAGTTCGGCAGGGAAATTGCACATATTTTCACAGTGCCTGTTCCCTGTTAGATATCGAGCAACTATAATTAGATTACAGACAGAGCACGTGTAAAACCAGTTTGGCTGCAATTAAAAACTAGAACACGGACCGATCTCTGAACAAATTCGCTGAATTTTACAATCGGAACGATACTTTGATCGTTTCACGTTCCTTTTGCAAACTGTACATCTAACACCTCTATTTAAAGTAAAAATTCTGCAATCTAATAATTTATTTTTGTGGATGATCTTAAATTGTATTTTTATTACGTTGTAAATGGCATCGAGATTATTCCATTGTGTTTTAAACAATAATACAACGACAACTTTAAATAATTTACATTTTGCGCTCTCTTTCTCTTTCTTTTCTGCAACGTTTGAATAAAAGACTTGGAAAATACGAAGGATGACGGACACGGAAACAGGTATTTCTGACGAGAGAGAGAATGCGTTGATTTTTTAATGGTTTCTTATATAACGGTGATGGACAGGAACGTTGGATAGATAGCGAATAATTTACGAGATGTTTAACGAAGAGGGGGGGCGTTTTATGTAACGACGCGTAAAGATGCAGAGTTTTAGTACTCGTTAAAGCAAGCCAGCAACACCGAGTTAGTGACTCGGGAGTTTCTAATTATCTCTCGCGTTTCTCTAAGTTTCACAGTCTCTAAAGGCGCTATCCTTTTCGTCGGCGAAACAAACTGATAATAAACCTTCCCTCCGTTCCATTTCTTTCGAATGGAAATTTTCAACAGCCACGCGTTGACGAGCGGCACAGAACACGCGGAGAGAATGATCTACCAAAAGAAATTGCCATAAACATCTCAGAGTCAAGTATTTGTATTCATCGAGTTATCTTTAATTGGACTTAAACTGAAAGATAGGCAAAATATGCAAATGCGCGAACAACGCTTCAAGTGGAACGTGAGACAGTCGCTTTGTACCGTGCGAGAAATTTTTCGCAAAGAACCTCGATGCGTGATGGATTTAGAAGCACGGAACACTAATTTCATTATGCGTAGTTGCCTGAGAGAAGTGAGGAAAGCTCGGAGTGTTACAGAATTAGAGGATCGACTGATATCTACGACTCGGATTGCCCCTCTAAAAGCTGTCGGCTTTGATCTTCGGTTCTAATGAATCCGGATCAAAGATCGCCAAGATGCTAAACAGAGCCGAGTAGCCAAAAGCAAAATTCAAACACTCTCGAAACGTCAAATTCGTCTTCCCTCTGACAGATCTGGAGAGAGTCGCTGCAAGGAGCCATTTACCATTTTCACAAAAATATATTATTATTATCATCAGATTATTATCATATCACTGCATCTCTCAGACAAACTTATTCGTCCGTCGTTCTCCAAAAACCTCTTCAAATTGAATAGTTTATCGTTTCGTTATCATCTCAAAGCGAAAACTTTTAGTCTCTCGAGTCTCTAAGAGATCGTTGTGCCACGATCGTTTAGCGCTTCCAATTTCGCATCGCGTTGCCAAAACTCTCTCTCTCTCTCTCTCTTCGCCAGATTCAGGCGAGGTCGAATCTCTCTTTCAATCCCCAAGAGTGGTCTAGGGGATTTTCCCTCGTCCAGCGACGAACGAATCTTATCAGCGGAGGCTTTATTAACAGACATTCAACCTCGCCCGAGTCTGACGACCGGTTAATTTTTCCACCGATTCTGCTCGATTCTTATCGTCAGCGTGCGCGACGTTCCAAGCAAAATATCAGCGACTCGTGACGCACAGACTGCTGTCTGCAGCATCGAAGGAGTAGAAACATTTTTCTCTCTTTGATGACAGATGAAGAAGTTAAAAGCAGATTTCCACGATGAACGAAGGAGTAGGAAAATTTTTTCGTCGGGCGTTCAAGTGGCGATAAAATAAAGGACAGTTTTTTTTTTTTTTTTCGTTTCGAGTTCTCCACGCTTTTGCGGTGAAAATACATTCGCAAAGGCTGGAATAATTTATTTTCCAACTTTCGCGCGATGAAATTGCCCGCACCACGTGCGTTTAAATATTGTACGTGTAAATAATTTCTTTTTAATCGTTTCGACGAATATCAACGAGTCGGACTCTACGTTAAAAGCTTCGCGCGGGGGGAATTCGGATATATAATAAATTACACGAACGTCACAGTTTTTCTTTTTTCGATTAAAAATTTCGAGAGGGGACACTGTATTTGAATCTAGCCAACAGCTGCGACTCTTTCTCTTTGTAATTTGCCGATGATTATAACGAACGTGTACATTTGGCGTGATAGCGTAACGTCCGAACAGACGCCTAGAGGGAAAGCTACAACGGCAACGTAAGAGGAACAAAAGAATTTTAGAAGAAGGAGAAACTGCTTCTAACGAAAGTTGAAAAAAATGGCAGAGGACAATTATTTTTCCAAAGACAGAAACCCGCTTTAAATTTAAACGATATAACACGTCAGAAAGACGCGATTAACAAAATTAGTTAAATATCGTTCGAATGCTACATCATTTTGTTCGAAGCCGATGATGCTTCATAAACAAATTGCCACGATCCGCGTCGTTTGATGTTTCAGTTTGACAGAGGAAACCGAGGCTCGCTAACCTCGCCACGATTCGACAGAGCGTCGTTCCGTTTCGGGGTCGTTCATTTTCGCGCGACGTCTCGGCCGATTCGCCAAAGTCCACCGGCTGAAAGCTTTCACGCTCGCGTGGGAAGCTTTGTCGAGATCCCGGAGCGTTCTCAATGGGGCTTCTCGTGCAGAGCGAGAGGCTGCCTCGCACGAGCGATATTTGTGGACACGGGTACATATCGAGAATTGGTGAAACCGCGCGCGTGTTCGTTACACGCCGTGGATAATTCATCCGAGCTCGCCACCGGCGGCAACTCCCTGCGGATGTATCGCTGTTACTCGCATCGGTAAACGTACGAAAATCGTGGATCAGCCATGGCCAACTTACCCCAGAGGACCGATAATCTCGCGCGATCGCGCGTGTCCACCAAAAATGACAGAGACAGAGAGAGAGAGAGAGGGGAGAATGTAGTAGGATCAAATTTTAACGTTGAGAGATTCTTCGAACCGAGATTTAACCAAGAAAATCCGGTCTCCTCAACGTTAATGCAACGAAAATTAGCGATTGGTTGACTTGGGACATGTGATTCGTGAGGGGGTGTGGCTTGACCTCGAGTAGGAGTGGCTTTGTCTAGAGTTACTGAGCAATCGCGCCTGTAATTTGTTTTCTATCGATTCAAATGTTTGCATATCGATAAAATTTTATGGCAAAAAAGTCGTCTTCATTTTCTAGTCAGAATAGTACAAGTCGTGCAATTATTTGTGTATCGTGCATTTTGTACATTTTCGGTGGAGATTAAATCGATCGCGCTTTGGTCGAATATTTTATATTTGGTCGAGGCCGCTGCTTGTATTTTCCTATGATTTTCACTGGCGTATATCACTTGGAGACATCTAAATACTCACATCTCGCAGGCAATATTTTCAATTCCAAGTTCGCCTAATCTAAAGTTCGCGCCGTTTCTGAAGGCAGCTTCATCAACATTCTTCGAGAAGGTTCCCACGAAACCGCGTTTCGAAATATACGTTTCCCTTAGCACCGACTGGTTTCTCGATTCGCGTTACACGCGGCAACGTAATCCAGCGTAACGGAAATCCTGCAGGCTCGTACTACACGCTCCGTGGGTATATTTACACCGGAATCGATGAGAGTTACGAGTCAACGTGGCGAACCTCCGCCCCTGAGGCAACCTTGCTGGACGCGCGAGCCTTGACGCGAGGATCGACAGAGCTCCTCGCGCAGACTCTTCACGGGAGCAACAGGACAATGTTAATGGGCCGCGACGACCGGTGAGCACATTGTTCCACGATGTTCCGAGCCGATCCAGAAATGCGTCACGTCGCCGGCCCCGTTACAGTTACGTGACGACTGACGTGCGTCGTTCGAAATGGACTCTGCTCGTCCATGGGCACCATCAAAGCCGGATTAGCGCGAAACTTGGACGAGAATCCCGACGAGAATCGAGACGTTACGAATTTGCCAACCGGTTTCAACGACGCGGGTGAATCTTTTGTCCTGACCGGAAGACGTCTCGGGTGGCTGAACTGGCTCTCAACAATTGGCGAAGGGAATCTGTCGAATTCCCTCGCTCGAGTTTGGGAATTTTAGAACTCGACTACAGACTACCGACTCGAGGAGAATGTTTAGTATCGGTTTAGTATCGTCGTTCCACGCGCTGAGATTCCTCTCTCTCTCTCTCTCTCTCTCTCACTTCAATCGTAATTCTTATCTTCCAGATAAGAGGTTGTTGGAGCATTTAGCCCGGATGCTTTTACTTTGTGAAAGCTGCAAAGCCAAAGCGACACGTTCTCGAGCGATTTGTCGTTATTTCGGTGTATGATTTTTTTTTTTTTTTTTTTTTTTTTTTTTTTTCCCGCTGTCGGAAATGGAAAGAAAACTGCGAGAGAAATAAGACGTTGCTTCTGCGAAAGAGTTGCGTGAAAGAGTATGGCACGCTGCGAGCAAAAAAAAAGTTTAGAAAAAGAGTGATTAACCCTTTTGATTACAGGCTCGGTTATCGGAGGTACACAAAGCAGTCGCTGTAGGAAATGGAAAAGGAGATGGAAAAAGGGAGTGTAATTTCGCAATCAGCGTTTGAAGGCCGACGTGCAAGAGCATCGGCTTAAGACAGATTAAAGAGAATCAAGATACAAGAGCTTACGAGTTTCAGTTACCACCCCAGCGAAAGACTCCAATGTCTTCGAGAACAACTTTGCAATTCACCGCAAACGAAATCCCTCGCTTCCGAATTACATCAAACGTCTCCAAACAATGAAAGTCCTCTCGACTTTTCCTTCTCGCAGCTCGCAGCCGCTTCATTTCCTCCTCTACGCGCGGGAAAAATTGCCCGGGACACGGGAAATTTTTATAATCTCTCGCCTGTTCTCCCTTTCGTTCATTTTCTTGCTCTCGGAGAATTCGAGAATACGCGTAAGGATTTCTCTTTTCATTGTCCGGGTGAATTTTTGAATAATTTCGTTGTTTCGACCCCAAGAGATGGATTGGGGTACGTCTGAGAACGATGATTCCGTCGACGAAAGTCGCGTCCTAACAGCGACTTTACGATTCTGGACGCGTGGACGTCCATATTACGTTTCCATCGTTGAATAACGTTGAGAGTTAGTTTTATCATTTGATTATTTGGACTCACATTGAAACCTGATACGAAAGTTGCGTAAAATGGACATCCATTCGTCCAGAACCATAAAGTCGCTGTTAGCACGCAGTGTTGAACGACTAAGAAACATTTTCGCCAGTTTTCAAAAGAACCATTAGGTTGCGACCTACGATTCCTCGGAAAAGTCTCATCTTCGCGACGAGTAGAACACAAGAAGCAAATAAAAGAAATTTTCACCTTGAAGTTCAAGGTCAAGATCAACTTCCATCAAATCGAAGGCGTAGAATTCGTTTACGACAGCCACGGACCAACTTTTCTTTCAGCTCAGCTCGTCTGGAAGGCACGACAGGCACGCCGCGACTTTTTTTTCACGGACGTTGGCATCGTTAACGAGGTCTGCGCGTCTTCGCGCGTTTCCCTCCAACCTCGCCCCGCCGACGACGTGAAGAGACGCGAGGCGCGTGCATACACGCGCGAGCACAGGAGCAGCGAGAGAATAAAAAAGAAGCGCGGGGCCAGAATATTGCGCGCCGAACCGCGCCTAGACACGTTTTTCACTACGGTCGTAATTACGAACCGATCTCGAGGTCTGCGAGAGCCGCGCGCGCGTTGGAATGCTCGTTGGAATTCGCGAGGAACTCGTGCCGCGACGGTGAAAAACGTCGAGGCGGCGATTCCCGCGTCGGTGGCTCGACGGATTCCTTCCGAGGAACATGTTAATAGCGGAAAGAAGCTCGGGTGCGGAAGCAGGATCTTTATTCCCTTTGATGGGCCTCGAGTCACTTCGCCCGAGCCGTTTCGCCCGGAGATTCCACGGCAAGCAACGAAGAAATCTGCATGAAAGGTTTCCCCGAGAATGCGAGAGGAGTTTTCAAAATGCAGTTTGGAAATTTCCAGAGTTCCGCACGAATTCAGATTTTTGATTCTCCGTTCGACGGAGAGTTTGGAAGAGGGGGAAGGGTGAAAACGACGCGTGCTTTGATTTCGAAAAAACAGGAATCTGAGGATTTCTTTGCTATTGCTATTTTATTTTGTTAGTATTGCCAAGATCTTTTGATTTTATTACTATACTGATATTCTTTATTATCGTTGAAAGTGATTTTGGCGCGGGTAACCCAGAAAATCGGGCCTCTTCAAGTGCAACGCTGATGCAACGAAAATTAGCGATTGGTTGACTTGGGTCACGTGATTCGCGAGGGGGCGTGGCGTAGACCTCGAGTAGGAGTGGCGTTATCTGGTACTGAGCGATCGCGCCTGTAATTTGTTTCCTATCGATTCAAATGTTTTATTACTGTTTCATTATTATTTATTATCATTTATTTACTATTTTGGTTAAACAGAATTTGCGTTCCGTTTGATCTTAAGGCTCGAAAAAGAGAGTTTACGGGGAGAAAAGTGAAATCTTTTTCATCATTCAGATATATAAACCAAATTCCTGTTTCATTTTCACAAAAAAGTGAAGTTTAGAAATGTTCCGTTTGTATCACTTGTCCGAGTATTTTCGTAAAGAGAAATAAAAAATGGGACGACGAACGGTACTTTTCAAATTTTGCAAAGTACAGTTCAGAATTCAATGAGATTTCCCTTTTTCCCCTCATTCATTTAATTCGTTTTAAATCGCGCATTTAAAGGGAGATAAAACTGGACCGTGCATTACGAACGTGAGGAGTGTGCTCAAACAGCGAATACGCGAATCCCGCGCGGAGAAGCGAAAATGGACTCCGTGGGCGATTAATTTGGCAATTTTGAAAGGATCAGGTCGAACGAAATCTTTTATAAGCAGCTAGACGCCGAACGAACGAACGAACGAACGAAAAAAGCTGAAAGTATGAAATTACACGGGGCGACGAATTAATCGACACGTTCGCCCGCAGCGTGGAAACTCTCGCGGCCATCGTCTTCTCCGCTATCGGAAATTATTATCGGTGTTATTGTACAGGGACGATGGTTGATATCGATCCGCTCCTTCTATCTCCTCATTCTTCTCGCGAAAGATACACTCCTTCGGCAGGATATTAGACTGCTGCGAGTGCAAACACGCCGAAATTTGCACAACTCTGTCCTCCCTTTCTCTCTCTCTCTCTCACTCTGTCGTCGAGAATTATGTTTGTTCGGAAAGTATCGTTTTCGAGAGATTTCCGCACTGTCGTCCCCGTCAATTCGAGAACGTTCTTTGATATTTCAGTCTAACGACGCCTCGCCAAACTCTGTCCTTCTGTTCCAATTTTCAAATGATTGACCGACGCGTGACCAATTTTGTTTCAATTCTCACACTCTGAGAATTCTTCCGACATCACCCGACACGGAAAATATAAAATTAGCGATTCGCCCAAGGCGCGTGTAATTTTAAGTCGAGGACCGAGCAAGGAGATCGTGTTACGCCATTATATACATTTGTCAGAGCTTATTCTAGGAAAACGAGAACGAATTTGAACCGATCCGTACGTTCAATTCAGCGGATAATTATACTGAGAGAAGGGGTGAAACCTAATCTCTGAAATGTAATTTCGATTCTCTTAACGCCGGTATCGATCACGGTATAACGTGTACCCAACTGCGCTGCGCGTGTATACACGATTATAATTAACTCGGTAACCAGGTCGTCCCTCACCTGCAGACTTTTATAATTACAGAGTTGATAGTTGGTACAAAGGTGAATCAATCTTGATCCCTCAGAACTTCGCGAGACGTAAATATAATCTGGAAATTAAAATCGCGCGGCGATCCTATTTCCTAACGGCGATCGTTTCGAGATCGTTCCAATCGCTTCTGGTTGAACGACGATCCTATCAACGGATTAATGAAAAAAAAAAAAAACCATAATTGCTTTCCCGTTAAAAAATACAAAAAATCGAGCAACTGCGTATTTTTAAAAATTCTAAAAGCAAAAAAAACGCTAATCCCGACGTTAAACGTTTCGATAGTTCTCGATTCGTCGTACCGAGAGCTGTATTGAAATCGCGCAGTTAAATATTCTGAAAAGAAAAAAATCGTCAAGAGCCAAATTTCGAGAAAATGGTCGATAAATCACTGTGCCAAGCGTATCAACGACTCCCGGTGAACACTCATCCGTGTTAGAAATCGCGGGCGTAGGACACGCGCGCGCGTATCCAACGCGATACATTATTCATCGCGGTTGTTCGCCAGGCAGAAGTTTGATTATTCCGAACATCCGTCTTGTCGAGGTAATATCGAGTTGTGTAAACTTGGGGCATAAATGTCGGCCGGAACACACCGAAATATTCAACTTTTACCAAGTTCCGCGCGCTCCGCCGGGGTCCTCTACGCAATGCATTCGCTCGCGAGACGCCATTGTAAAGTCGCTGTTGCGGCTCCGTCGAACGAAAATTAATGCGTCAATTCGCGGATGAACTTCGCCGCTTTAACGATCTCTCTTCGACAACAAGGTGTAGAAAAAGACAGCGAGAACGACGCACGATTGCAATTCGCGGAAAACATTGTGTCATTTGATAATTTATCCTCGTCGATCGATTCAGACAGTTTTCAGAATTATGCGTGAGAATCCGTCGGGCGAATTCCATTGAACGAGCTCCAAACGACACGAACTGTTTCGTAAAATTTTAATTAGCAGTAGCTTTGGAGTTGCAGTTATCAATAATTCATCGCGGGATTAAAATTACTCTCGAAACGGTTCCCACTCTCTCTTCCCGGATTAAACTCTACGTTCGCGATATTCGAATAAATGTTCAGACGAAAACGCACGAAGATTAAAAGAAAAAGAAAAAAACTGCACAACTTGTACCCCAGTACGATTCGTTTCACTGAGAAAGATCCAGAAGACGACTTTTTGAATCGATAGAAAACAAATTACAGGCGGGATCGCTCAGTACCAGACAACGCCACTCCTACTCCACGCCCCCTCACGAATCACGTGACCCAAATCAACCAATCGGTAATTTTCGTTGCATTGAAGAGCGTTGCACTTGAAGAGGCCCGATTTTCTGGGTTACCCCCGCTAAAATCACTTTCAGTGATGAAAAAAGAATTGAATAAAATTGATTTTTTAAACGAAGAGAACCGTTCGACCTACTTTTCACCCTCTCGGCGTCCTTCGCTGATTGAAAATACCGGAGGAAATTTCGATAGGGGTCTCTCAAAACGCGGCCAGTAAGAGGGAATTGATGGAACCAGTGACCTCGTGGCAGAAGTTCCCGACTTTCCTCGGAGCTGGCGACTCTTTGCCGAAAAAGATGCGTCACGCGGAGGACGTGCGTCTGTGGCTTAGCGCCGATGCGAGGGACGAGCGGAGAAGGTTGAATTGGCGCTGATTGGGCGTGCGACAAACATCCGGCCGCATTTCGCGTCCCACGACCGAGAATGCGCGCTTACATTTCTCCCGAAATTTTTTTTATCTTGTAGCTTTCGTCGTTTTTTTCCTCTCTCTCTCTCTCTCTCTCTCTCTGGTGGTGATTTGTCTCTCGTCGCTCAAGACTTCATCCGCTATACGGACGTTAAAACTGCGTCGACTTTTAAATAATTTCCAAAAAAGTTCTCCGAAGCTTCTCGAATCCGTAAAAGAAAAAAAAATTGTCTCGGCGCAAAAACATTCCCGAACGCTGAATCATGGGATTTAGTCCGTACTTCTTGTCACGTTCTTTCGATAACTCGAATAAAAAAATTTCCCTTTTTTCTTTCCTGTAAACTCCTTCTGCAAAAATACACCGTTGTAGATACATAAAATTTCCATAGGTAATTATAAATTGGTCAGTTTGATCTTGATTGGCGTTAAAATTAAACGTCTTCCACTTGACACGCTTCAATTTCCAAAATTACGACAACTCCGTAACGGAACATTAGCGGTATGCGGGCGCACGCACGCGGCGCTCGCGCAGCGCGCCATTCGTCTGCCTTTTAACCGGAACATTAGAATGGAGCTAATTGATGGCTGGCACGTGTAAGGTTTCGACGATATCGGAGCGTGGCAAATTCGGGGATTTCGGGGCAGGCGTGATTTGGAATATTGCACGGCTCCTCGGGGGCTCTGCTGCGAGGCAATGCGGGGGGGAATTCGTGGCCCGACCACGTCGATGCGAAATTACATGTCAATGTCCACGCGAGAGTATTAGGTTTCGTGATTGACGACGGTTTACTCCGTACCTACAATTGCTTGCGGAACGGTCATAGGTTATCTATTAAGATTGATCCGTGTCGTCAATTAACCGAAAGGCGTGTTCGCCCGGCGTCTAGGATCGACCCAAGGCGATCAATCGCGATCTAAAGGTAACGGTCAATCTGATCGACCAACGATCCAATTAAATACCTCCCCCCTCCCTCCGTTACGCTCGAAACACTCACCCTCGGCATTCGTCGACGTCCTTCGAAACAGAGCAGCGTTCGCAAAGTCGTAGGTAACGAATTTTTAATCTGTCGATATCGACGAATCAGGAGTTTGCAGCGGCCTAGGATTCTACGAGTTTCGAACACCGACTAGCGCGAGCCGCAAGTGGCTGCGCGCCCCTAGCGTCGAGGTCCTGCCGACCTTCGACGTTGAGCAAAGCAGTGCGGAACCCCGCAAAGATGGGTGACCAGTTACAGTAACAAAGCGTCTGGGGTAAAGAGTCACTGCTGCCATCAGCCACTGATGAGTTCTAGGCACTAGACTTCGAGACGACAACGCCATCTCTTCCATCCAACATTCTTACCTTCCTAACCCGATAAAAGTAACTCCGAGAAGAAACGCATAAACGCAACCTTCGCTTTCTCTATGTCTTTCACAACCACCTCAAACCCTTCCCACGCATCTTTCACATCTTTCATTTCCTTCAAATTAAAAAATAAAAAAAAAAGAAAAAAAACGAGAAATGAAAAATTGCAGGATTCGATGAGTCCTACACTCAACTTGGAACCACGAGTATATTCAGTTTCTGAAAATTAACGAAACGATCAAGCGGCGCGAATCACAGAACGCACGCGTTTCGGGGAATTCCCCTGGCAAAGAGGGTGGCAAGTAGGAGGGACAGAACGAAAACGGCGCGCATTTTGAAGGTGAATCGTTTGCAAATGCTGCACGATGCGCAATTAACTTCAAAGCCCGGTCAGACGAGGGTTTGGCTCGTCGCGCACTGTATTACCGCGCAATTAAGATATAGGTCCCCGAGGAAACCGCGCGGCCAAGCAACTGCCAGCAACAATTTGGCGTTACGTAATTACACCGCGGCGAAATAACGCCGAATTTCCAGAGAGCCTTCCCTCTCTGTCTTCTATCTGGTTCTAGCGCTAGGAGGGTTCGCAATCGCGGAGGCCGCCGCCGCCGCCTTTGGAGTTAGGTTGGGTCCATATCGAGCCGAGACGAGCGCAATTCGGCCCGTGGGGTTATTCGTCTTCTCGAATTAACCGTGCAACTGGCTGGCACAGAGTCAGTCCGAGAGCGGCGGCGATCGTTCTCGAGCCAAGATTGAAGAAAATCGAGGACGAAACGGACCACTGATTTTTGGAAACTGAGAAGATTCATTCGGACATTCGGGCGATAGAGTGTATCGACTTGGTGGCTTCGAAGTGAAAAGAAGTTCGGGGAATCGATGCACCGAGAATTTCCCATTTGTTTCTTGCAAAATTTCCTGTAAATTCGTAAAATGGCGAATCTGATATTTTCGGCTTCCTAAATTACTGGCGGAAATAAAAGAATTCGTTGACCAAAACTCCAAACTTTCCTCGAGTTCTTCTCGAATTTCCGACTATCTTTCAAACTTCAAAGTTTCAAGCGAGTTGAAAATAAGCTTCGTCACTCTGAAATTTCGTCAAAAATTGTTTCCAGCAAGACGCGAGGCCCGTTAGACGGTAACTTCAAAGAGTTAGAATACAATCAGCTGATCGCTGTCCGAGATATTCGATCTCGTATTGAGGGAATAAATCGCCCGGCCTCGAGTGTTTAGCGAGAGTCTTTGTCACGTTTCCCATTCATCACGCGTAACAGCTCGTTTCGTGCGGCGAACAGTATTCATCGCTCGCGGTGAAATTCTACGACCACAATAACCGATCCCGATATTTTACGTCGAAAATCCCTTCTTCTTTCACTTCTTTTCGTACATCAAATTTTTCTTTTCTTTTCTTTTCTTTTTTTTTTTTTTAGAAACCGATATCTTTTCCAATAGAAAAAAATTGACAACAACAGTAACCGATCCTGTGATCGATATTGTCGCGACATCTTTTTACGTCGAAAATCCTCTCTTGTATCTTTTCCTCTTCTACTGTTTCTTTTTTGAAGAAATTGATTTTTTTTTTTTTTAATTTCTGTGGGATTTTAACGATCATTTCACTGGGAATATTAATCTCTCGGTTCGTTTTAAAGGAACGAAATTACACGTCGATGAATGAGCAATTGGAACGAGTGAAAGCTCGCGGACTTGTTACTCGGTTTTCGCGATCCGATCAATTAGACCGTGATTTCAATGGAATTCTTTCTTTTGATACGCCAGCGCTATCGGTGTCTCTGCCCATCGTGAAGCTTCGCTCGATCAACGTTGGAATTGTTACGGTATTCTTATTTATCGGGATTTAATTTTTTCTCGCGCCGAGCGGAATTGTTCGAGACAGAGCTTTTAATCGAGTCTCTTTTACATTGCACGTTGTATTCATTACAATTACAGTCGATACATCACGAAAAGTGTTATTTAAGACTTTGATCGTTTGAAAGTTTGCCGAATTTCTCAAAAATCACTGCGCAATACGAAAAAAGGAAGAGAAAGCCACCGCGAATATTACGAATTGTTTAAATTACTTTAGGAAAACTATGAAATTCTCGGTCAACGTTCGTACTTTTAAACGTTACGATTCAAACGCGAATTGTTTCCCTTCCATCCGACTACGTCCGCAATCACTGCGTTTCAACTAAGAAAACGAAGAGTTGTTTATCGCCGTGCTTCCGAAAAAAATTTCACGGCTCTCGAAAACGATAAATCTTTCGCGAGCTTTAATTGTTGTCGTGCCCAATGCCCCCCCTGTTCCCTCCAGCCTGGGAAATAAATTTCAACTCACCGGGCTCCCGATAGCTTTTAATAAACGCGAATGAGCGTTAACATATCGGCGAAAAATTATACGCTTCCGACGCTAACGAATTTCGTCCAAAAATATCTATTATAAAACAACCGGGCAACGTGTGCCAACCGTATTACTCCGCAATTTTCAATTTTCCGCGCGCTGCGAAAATTTGTCAAATTGCAATTAACTCGACGATCGATCGTTTATATTCTCCGCTAGCCCCGGATGAATCATCTCGCGTTTCGAAAATAAAAAATTAAAAAAAAAAAAAAAAAAAAAAAGCAGATTCCGCGCTCGTATTTTATGCACACAATCGTCACTATATTAATGTTTTGCTGGTTCTTTGCCCGTACGTGGTGCTATTGAATTTTTTCAATTTTCCAACACGTGTAATATTCATAGTTCGTTCAACCAAAACAAGATCCAAACAAAATGTCCCGCTGATATTGGAGAACGTGGATTTTACGCATTTTAAAGTAAACTCGCGAACATCGCTGAAGAAACGAAAATAAGACGAATTTATTTTCCACAAATGCGTCTATTTCTCGTCTATTTCAAGAGTAAATTTTTGTAAAATGTTACAATATCTAAAAAAAAAAAAAAAATGTAATTCGATTTGTTAAACGATTTACAGGGCAAGATTTTTTTAATAGAGAAATGTCGCTGCATTAACTGCAGCACTGTAAACACTCGCTAAAACTCGTAAAAACTCGCAATACTGTAAATCAGAGGTGGCTGACTGGCGGCTCGCGGGCTCCCTACTTCCCTGCAACGCTACCCCCTCCACTACACTGAAATTTCCCCGCCGTGCACGAGCCCCACTCTCCCACTGGATACTTTTTTACGCCAGTCTCTTTTCACGCGGTAAATTGCATCTCTATTTACGCGGCAAAAAAATATTACACATCGTGGACACTGATTCGAACATTCGACCGAGCAAATTTGTAAAAATGGCAAAAGATAAGTTTGAGAACGAAAAAATTGACATCAACCGATGAAAATGAAGTCGTACTTGCGAATATTTCAAGCGACGAGGATAACGAGGAGCTCGTGTCAATTAAAAATGACAGTGACATCGATTAAAATGTCATTTCTTTCTTTTTTTGTTGACCTATCCGAAATAAATGCGTATTTCTATAACTTTATCAGCTTCTCTTTTCGCATGAAAATCATAGTTAGTCGCTGGTTAACCCAGCTACGTGGCTACGCTCGTCCAATAAACAACGGCGAGTCGCATAAACACCGGCCGAGGCGAAAGGCCTCGTAAATCGAGAAATTCGGGAGGACTCACCTGGACAGCGGGCTGCTGATGATGTAGTGCGTGTAGTAGAATATACTGGCGATGGAGACGAGCAGCAGCGCGGCGACGCATCGTTTCACCGTGGCCTGCTTCACGACGCAGCGCGGACCGACGGCGCTTAATAAAGGAACGCCAGCCTCGACCGCGGAGATCTTCATCACCATCGTCTCATCCGACGAGGCACGAGCTACTTTGTCTCTCAGATTAGCCGCGAATCGCTCTCGACCGGCTACACGCGGAACGGACAGTGGAACGCGTGGAGTCGTGTCGCAGCCGCGCCGCCGGCAGTCCCTGACTTCCGCAACAACGATGTCCTCTTCCTTCCTCGCCGGGCATCGGCTCTGCTCATAGTCGTCCGCCTCGATGTCTTTTTCTCCAACAGCCTCGCTACCCTTCGTTACCTTTCGAGAGGATCGAACGACGAGATCGGCGGGTCTTTCAGCTCGATCCCGAATGTTCGAGCTTCGAGTCCAAAGGGGGATCGATCCTTCTTAGCTTGGAGAAACAGAAATCTTCTTGGCTTAATCTTTTCTTTTTTTTTTTTTTTTTTTTTTTTTTCACTCTGTATATATTTCGGGAAGAACGTATTTTCCGGTGTTTCCTCGAGCGACGGAGTTATTATCAACGCAAAGTGTGTTCCTTTCGGCTCTCCTTCGGTGTTCCTTCCTTTTTGGTCACGTCGGCTTTCCTCGAAGGCCGGACGTTGTTCAGAAGATCGAAAGCGACGGGTCCTGGAGGATCGAGTCCGGCCCGTTCCTTGGGAAACATCGACGACAGCTCACGGATAAGGAACGACAGATCGCCACTTGTTGCGTTTCCGCGACGGCAGCACGATCGCCATTTTGCGTGCAGCACCGGGTCGCGCCGTCCATCGCCATCGTTTTTTTAACCCATTTGGCTAACGTCCCTCCGATGGATCCGCTCTCTCATTCGCTTCTCAGCGATCTGTGCCTCGAATCCTCGACATTCTCTCCCCCCCTCTCGCTCTTTTCGCACGTTCAATTTCCTTCGTGCCGTACGCTCGAGACCATAGTTTGCCAAACGCCAAAGGGAAACCACCATCGAGAAGCGTCGACTCGCAAGATCCAACGACGAATTTCAGATGATTTCGGAGAAATCGACTTGGAGAAAATCCGTCCTCAACCTTCCGTGTTCCGTTAGCTGATTCTCACGGCAGCGCCATTTGTTACCTGGCTTCGAGACTCGTGTCTCCTCGCAGCGAGAGCAAACCTGTTTCACTCGTAAATTTCGCCGGGTCTCGCTCCTCTCCTAGCTCTCCTCGTCTACGCCCTGTTTTTTAACCAGGTTAGGACTCGCACCAGATCCTCGGGCACAGGTACAACTCTTCTCTCTGCCTGTCAATTAGGGACGATGGAAAGCTACGGCGCTCCCCATCGGCTGCGACGATTTCCCAGCATTACCCTATCGCTTTTATCGATCCCGTTCCCCTGGCGGCTGCCACCTTTCCTCGTTCTCGGCTCTCTGCAACAGTCGACCGTGCAATGTCCATTAAAACCACCGATAAATAATCAACGATGCTGCGTCACTGCTAGCAGTGAAAGAACCAATTCCAAGGGATGTTTGAGAGAACTGTAGCAACGTTCAACTTGTTGTCTTAAGTCTGTTCGATAGTTTACTAAAATCGTGAACGATCTTCAAATCGATCGAGTAATGGAAAAAGTGCATTAAAAAAAAACTGCACGACTTGTACCCCAGTACGAGTCCCGACTAGGAAATGAAGACTTTTTTTGGCCATAAAATTTTATTGATGTGCAAAACAAATTACAGGCGCGATCGCTACTCCTACTCGGGGTCTACGCCACGCCCCCTCGCGAATCACGTGACCCAAATCGACCAATCGTTAATTTTCGTTGCATTAGCGTTGCACCCGAAGAGGCCCGATTTTCTCCCCCGCTAAATCACTTTCAACGATGAAACAGAAGATTTACGTCGTCACGCGATCGAATAAATTTCGAGATAGAACTTTCGACCATTGACTAAAATCGTGAACGATCTTCAAATCGATGGGAAAAAGTGTACTGTAAAAAATAGAAGTTATTTAAAATTCGAGGCCGTACGTTTGTTAAATAACCGCGAACAAATCAAAATGTCCGTTTGTAAATCTCGATCCACGATCGATGAAGTTCTTTCTTCCGCAGTTATTTAAACAGATAAATCAACGTTTCGGTTACGAAGGTGGTTTATTAATTAATATCGCAACGCGTGTACGAGCTTCTCAGAAGAGAAACCGAGTAAGCCCCTGGACGCGCGATTATCACTGCATCTCTCGAACAAATCCACACTTACCGAAGGTCCTCCATTCACGGAGTTAGCCGGTACGACTCTCGGAGCAACCTGAATTGAAAAACTCATAAATAATATCCGTCTTTCGCCGTTTCGTCGAGAGGGGGGAGGAAGCAAGTAACTCGCGTTCGCTCGCGTCTGCGCAAAGAAGAATTTCATTTCCTTTCGTTTATAAAAAAAATTAGCGTTATTACTGCGAGATATTGCAATATCCTGCGCGGCAGTAACGCTGAAACGTAACATTTTCAGTATTACACGTAACGTGACGCAGTGTAACATCGAGGGCAAATAAATATTGAAAATTCCCCTCTGATGAGATTTTTCTGCACGAAGGTGGAGATGTTTGTAAATCCAAGAGCCCGTACGATCCCCGAAAGATTAAAGTATTCGAGTGATTATCCTTTTGCAAGGTTAACAATAATATACAATCCTCGTCTCATTTGTCTGCACTTTAACCCCTTGGCTTGCGATTTTCTTCCCAATAAAAAATTTGTTACTCTAACGTGTCACATTGTGTCAGATGTAAAGCATTATATATAGCTCGTTTGTTTGTTCATATCAATCGGTTTGAAGAACTAAAATGGAAAATTCAAATTCACGTTCTATCGGATTACAACGTGCTGTCTCTTCCAAATCGAAACCATAATTCCTAACCACGAGCATTGTAACTGGATATTACAACTCAAAGGGTTAACATCATCACGTCTTTGTTCCTCATCCCAACGCCCGTTCCTCCGTGCATTTGAACAAACTGAAACAAATGATTCCCAGAAAATTGGTTTAGGAGGGACGGTGTATTCTGCGAATTGGCGAGGACAAGTCACCTTAAAAACCTTAAAAAATCGTCTGTCTGAAAAGAGAGAAAAAAAGAAAAAAGAAAATCACAGACGAAAGTGCGACGAGAGAGAATCCGATCGACAACAGCTAGTGGATATTGCGACAGCCACGGATGAACCGCAGAGGAACTGGGACGTCGATAATGAACAACTGATACGTCATCGTGGAGTAACCTGTCTCCGGAGGCCGATAATAAACCGGCAGGGAAGTGGGCAGGGATGCAAAAATGGGGGCAAGCCGTGGACATAATCGAGCGATCGGCAGTTCGGAGACCGCCATCAAAAAACGATTAAACAACGGACAAGCGGGCCGATCACGAGTGCTCGACAACTCCAATTAATCGATCGGTACTTCCGCGGAACCGGCGTCGCAATTTCAACCGAGTCTGTCCAATCTCTCTCTCTCTCTCTCTCTCTCTTCTCTCGAATTTTTTTCCCCCATCGTCGTTCGTACATCGGTCGTAGCAAGAAGTCCATTAATCAACCACCCCCGTAGCGACGCGAGCCTTTGTCCCGGGGAGAGGTGGCGCCTCTATCTGTATCGTTTCAAAGAGCCGTACCCTCCAACTTCCCCCTCCCTCTTCACAACCCTCTGTCTCTTTCCTGCGGGTGATTTGGACAAAAAGAAAAGAAAAAAAGAAGGGAGGGAGGGAGGAGGGAGGGAGAGAAAATAAATTGAAAATGATCCGACGTAGGATAGAAGGATGACGGGGAGGTGGTGAATGGGATAGAATCGACGCCAAGAAGATTCTCCGGAGGAGGATATCGTCCTTCGTTCGTCGCTTCCGTGCGTCCCCGGGGAGCTGACCCAACATTTTTCCAACCGAGAAATACTGACGCCTCTCGCGGAATGCGAATAGGAACGGAGAAAGAAAGGGAGAGAGAGCTATTCCACGGATGAACGTAGAATTTAATTATACGATCTTTTACTCGGTGGATGGAGAATATATTGGAGAGAGAGAGAGAGAGAGAGAGAGAATGGTTATACGTGGATAAGTCGTTTCATCGAGTAGACACCGAAACGAAGATTTATCAGACGAGATTCATTTTAAATGTCAACTTGGTCAGCAGTTGCACAGAAATAAAAACTGCACGACTCGTACCCCAAGTACGATTCGTTTCACTGAAAGGACCAGAGGCAACTGTTCCGACTAGGAAATGAAGACGACCTTTTTGTCATAAAATTTTATCGATACGAAAGAAATTACAGGCGCTCAGTGCCAGACTGACAACGCCACGCCCCCTCGTGAATCACGTGACCCAAATCAACCAATCGCTAATTTTCGTTGCATCAGCGTTGCACCTGAATAGGCCCGATTTTCTGGATTACCCCCGCTAAAATCGCTTTCAGTGATAAAGATTCACACGAATCTCTATCTTTTGAATCTGCTTCACTTTCAGTTCAACGAACAAATGCGACTACCGTAAAAATTCCGAGCCACGGTTTCTAGGCCACGGTTCGAACAATGATCGCGGATACGGCAAACGAACCCGAAGGTACTCCCGAAAGATCTTATTAAGCTCTGTATCGGTGCATTCAGCGAAAACGTGCCGCGGGGTCCCGCTTCGGATTTCGACAATTCATTCCCCGAAAACATCGTTTTTTCGCTTCTCTCTCTCTCTCTCTCTCACACTTGATTTTGACGAGAGCTTCGAGGCTCTCGATGGAAAAAGTTCGCGACGCGAATCGGCTCCGACCGAAAAGGAAGGAAAGAGAAGGAAGTTGCAACGAATCGGAGTTAAACGAAGAGACAGAGAGAGAGGAGGAGGAGGAGGAGGAGGAGGAGGAAGAGCCTCCGGGCTCCAGAACGTACGCGGAATGCATTTGCCAGATTAAAACGCCATTGGAGTGCATCGAGCTGCCTGTAAATATGCTTGTAGAAGGACGAACGAGCCGACGAACGTACGAACGAACCGGCGGCGCGGCAGTCTCCCTCGGATGAAATTGGATCTGCGCGATTCCCAGACTCTCGCGCTCTCTAGACCAGACACAAACGAACGAACGAACGAACGAACGAACGGAACGAAACGTTCTTCTCTCGCCTTCTGCAGTTCGGCTTCGAACTCGCTCGCTCGCTCGAAAACGGAAGAAAGATGGCTCCATTCGAGGGGAATAATCAGCGGTGGAAGCCTCGCGTAATCATTTCCGCGGCGATCGAGCAGTCCCTCTCTCTTTCTTTCTCACCCCTCGCGCGGGGGTTCATCACCTCTCGCGGTGTGCAATCTAGCCGGGACGTTGCGCCGCACCTACGTGCGGATCCGCCCTTTAAATCCGCGCACGTGATGCATCCGACTAACGACCCACTCGGGGGAGCCAAAACGTGTCTCTTGAATTAAGCACCGCTCAGCCTCGTACGTACCGAGGGGATACGGAATTACCGCCACGCGATGAATTATTCAGATAACAGAAATATATATATATATATATATGTATATATATATAGAACCGCATGTGTATTTGTCCCGCGGACTTTTTCCTTTTGCCGATAGAAGTTCTCGGTTCGCGCGCAAGGGAGGGTGGAATCGCAGAGTTTGAATTTGAAATGTGACTCTTTTTCTGAAGACACGTAGCCTAGGATCCTTGTCTTCCCGAGAATTTTTTTCTTCTAGAACGAGAAAGGAATGGGAATTGAGTTTGAGTTTGGAGAAGGACAATTTGGTTGGGTCTCTTTGTCTTTCACAGACAAGTCTTTCTTCGAACTCGTTTGGGGGGATGATAGTCTCTCGACTATCGGTTTCGGGGAGAAAAGTGAACGATCGAGAATTAAGGGTGGTAAAGCGGGAAATTGGAGTTTGAAAGGGAAAGTGTCTCTCGCGGTAAGGATAAATTATTGTTTCGAAACGATCTTTTTTTCCCCGGGTGGGTGAGATCGCGGCGACACGAGACTCCAGGAAACAGTATTTCCGAACGATTTCCCACTGTCACCGCTATTTCTCACCGCGCGACCGAGCCACCACCCCGTTCCTTTCCACGCGAGACAAAGAGCCCTGAAATCAACACCTTCCCCCAGAGGACATCCCTTTGGAAATTGCTACACGTAGCAACTATTTCTCAACCGAGGACAGCCATTTCTTCAAACCCATCTCTTAATAAAATAACGCTCGTTCCTTCCGATTCTATTACGCGCGTAAATTAGTCCCATCGTTTTCGAGGAATTACTCAAATCGAACGAGAAAGTAAAAAAAAAAAAAAAAGGGGGGAGAAATCTGTCGAAACGGGAAAAGAAATTCCAAAAATTTGCAAAGTAAATTTAATTCGCTGCCGACGAATAACCAAGCCTATACCTACGAAAGCCAAATCGTCAAAATCCACATCTCTCGCGGTTTTGTTTAAATATCGAAATATAAGAAAAATAATGAAGTTCCAAAGTTCAACTTCAATCTAACAACTTCATTCACGACGAAAGAAAGAGAAGCTGCATCATCATCCTCTTCTCTCCTTCTTACGGCGCAGACACAGCAATCTCGCCTCCAATTAAATTCCAAAAACCTCCTTCCATCCGACTCCGTGCGCGAGTTTCCAACACGCCCGCAGGAAATGCTCGCCCGCTCGGCGATCCATAGGACTCGGGGATTTTTGCAGTTGGCGTGCGTGCGCGTAAACCAATCCGCTTCTCGGACGTCGGGACGTGTCGGGACTGTGTTACGGTACAACGTGTAACGCCAGGACGAGAAACAGAGCCAGCGACTGAAACGCTAGAAACACAACCAGCCCCGGCGCGTGGATTTAATTTCACGCGTCCATCGCGCGCCTCTCCGAACGAATTGCACGCTTGTACACGCGACGTCCGGTTCTCTGCCGCACAGAGAATCTCCGCCGGCTGAAACTGCCAACGCTTCCGGTTAGGTTTATAATCCCGGGATCATCCCTTGCTCGACGCGGGGAGCGAAGAGAGCGGACGGAACGGGACGCTGTCTGTTTAGTGATTTGCCGGTTTATCGGTGTTTGATCGATGTGATCAGCGCGTGACAGCGAACACCGGGACTGTTTGGTCTTCTTTCGATTTCATCCGGCGTTCGGCTTGCCCGACTTGCACTTCGAGCCACTCTGGGGACGAGGCGTTTAGAATTAAGGTAGCGCTCGCTAAGGTGGGAGGGGTGATTCCTTTGTTTCGTCAATTTCAACTTCGAAGTTACGAAATGTTTGGTGGTACGACCGCGACTTCCTCGAAGTTGCGTTGCAAGGGAGCACGCGAAGAAACGCTTTCGAATCGGTTGTACCGCGTGACTATAATCGAGTGAAAAAGATTCGGTGAACCGTGCGATCGAGGTTTAGCTGGCGAGTACAAAGAGCGTTTTTGAAAGAAAGTCGGCTAGTGACAGTTGCAAGTAAGTTTCGCACTTTGTGCATAATTCTCCGCGGCACGCAAACAGCCGGTCAGGTTAAACTTTGTTTCAATTGTTTAAGGGTTTCTTGACCAAGAGTCTCGAAGAAAAAAGAAACAATCTCTTGGGTTTAAATGTAGAAGTTTCACATAATCGTTAATATCAAATGTATATATATATATAGGGTGTCTCAGCTAAATGATGTATTCATACTGAGGTAGGAACCAAACATTTATCAATAAACGTAATTTATTTGTGTTTGTGATAAAAAAAAAAAAATATCAAAATGAGAAAGTTAATTTTTTTTTCCCTAAATGTCGCAAATTCTCGATCAGGGGGGGAGGGGCACTCGGTTGCGAACGAATCGCAGGTGAAGTGAACCTCGCGGATAAACCAAGAGACAGACATTCGAGCGAGCCGCGAAATTAACCGGGACGTGTTTTCCCTTCGATAATTCAGCAAACTTCCCCCGCGTCCCTGAAACGTTTGAGATATGGAAGCCAGCGTGCCGCGTCGCATCGCGGATCGAAAAGGTACATATCGCGATGGCGCGCCGCGATAATTGCCCGCTCCGAAACGGCCATAACTCACGCGCCGCGGACACGGAATTTCAAAGGAGATTTTAATGGTTCCGAATCTCCCCCCCTCCCGTGATTGGTCGCCCCCGCGTGGTTTGGAACGCGGCCGTCGAATCGCGTGCGTCTCCTTCGAGGGGGGAGGAGAATTAATTTTCAAATCGGATTTGAACTCTGGTGACCGGAGTCAGCGAATCTCGGCGACGTCACGTCTACCCACCTTTAATCGATGATGTTTCAGCGCTTGATAATCGCGTCTCCGGCCGATAATAATGACACGGAGATCCTTCGACGCGTTCGATTCGTCTTTTCTTACTCGGGGGCAAAGAGGAGGGGGAGGAGGAATCGTTTTCTCACGCTCGAACGGAAAGATAATCGATTAACAGGTTCGACGGTGGTGAAAGAATTCGTGACGAAGGGATGAGAGCGGGAAGATCGGTGGGGAAAAATTCGGGGATGGGAGAAATGTGGGAGGTGAAAATGGTGGATTGATGTTGGTCTGATAATTTCTGATATTTTTACGATACAACCGTTTTGTGCAATGTTGCTTTAAATATGTTACAATATACATACCAATAGACACGTATAAATGCAATGAGGTTTCTGTATATTTTCACGAGTCAAATAATTTTCCGGTAAAATTGAGAAATTGATAAAAAAAGAGACAGAGTTGGAGTGGTACATACCGTTAATAAATGATCAAAAAGAAAGAAGAAAAAAAAAAGATTCGTTTCCGAAAGAGTTAAACGAAACTTGGTCGGACGTTTACTGCAATTTTCGGACGTGTCAACGAGTAGCCTGGAAATTTCAAACGGGCAAAGCTCGCGACTTTTTCACAAAGCGCAAAAGAGAACTTTTTTCCCCTCCCCCGGTGGAAACGTTCTACGTTTTTCCCTTCTCTTCTCTTTTTTTCAGTTGTTTTGCCATCAAGTACCTTTGTGCAAAATCCTCGAGAGCGTCGATTAAAAACTTTTCACGGCGTTTAAACACGCCGGACCTTGCGGTCGCGCGAGTTAACGCGCGGGATATGTCCGATGTTTCCTTCCCGCCGGAATGAAGGAGCAATTCCACGTTTGAAAACGAGATTTAATCGCGAGGCGAAATCCTCAACTTTCGAGCCGGGTATTTTTCATCGGATTTTCTCGCGCTGGGGAATATTAGTCTCGTTTGCGAAACGTTTCGTTCCGCGGCGGCGCGAACGTGGCGAATCCGAAAAATCGGGTTTCCGACTTAGAAACAATCGTGCATGCTGTTTGCCACTGCAGAAAATAGAATTAGGCGTGCTTGAAAGTACACGTGTGAGAGAATTTCAAAGTCTTGAAGTATCTGGTTGGAACGATATTAAAGTCATCCTTTATTTTTCTTCTTTTTCTTGGTTGGAATGTCGTGCAAACGAACCACGCTTTTGCAACTATTACGATACACGATTATATTATATTAATTTTTAACTACGCGAGGTGCCGCAGACCCTCGAATAAAAGAGAGAAGGAAAGGCTGTTGCGCACATACGCGCATTTTGTTTCAAGATAAATTCCCTTTGCGAGCATTTCAATTATTTCTTTGTAACGCAATATCAGTTTACTATGCATGGAATTTTAAATGAAACGCGTAAATTATTTCAGCTGCGAAAATTACGAGTGGACTGATTATTTATTCTTCGCGCTTGTGCGCCGTGCAAACAGCTTTCGATAAAAAATAATTAATTCATTTGGGAGTTAATGGGAAAAAATTCAGCGAGCCGCTGTTTAACAATAATGTCCACTAAAAACACCCATTAAAGTCGTACATTGTTAAGGTAATTACCGACCGAGTCTCTTGTGTTCGATCTGTTAATTAAACTTATTGTTCAACGAATTTCTATCGTTGATCAAACGTATCGACTGTTTTCGATCAATTGAAATTACGCGAAAGAGAATCTCTCGATTAGCGGGAAAGAGATTAGGAGAATTTCACAGTGATTTCTCCAGTTTTCACCCGTTTTCACGCGGTAACGAAATTATATATGCGCGAAAATGGATACATGAATTAGATATGTGCAGGCTCGAATTCGGGTCGGATAAAATTCGAACAGGCCAATATTGCGTCGAGTAGTTCGACCGATTATCGGCTCAGATCGGAGGGGTTAGTCACATTACAAATTTTCATGCCAAATTAAATTTTGGATGATTTTTTTCGAATCGTACCTGAGCATTCGTACGGGTTTTGCTGCTGTTCGGCTACAGGGAAATTTCAGGTATCTTTAATTGGAGATATTCTGCAGCATCCCGAAAGTGTCCCGTAATTTTGAGACCCGAAACTGATTCATATCGGAATTCTCGAACTTTTTTAAGTTTTGAAAATACTTTTATACGTTGTCGCGTGATGCTCTTGAAACTAAAAATTTATCTGAAATAACGAGTATCCTCGAGCAGCACAACTCCAGTAAGTAGCATATCTCTGCAAAAAATCACTTCTCTCTATCATGTTTCATCGATACTGCTAGCTCAATTGCCTCGCTTTATTCGTACACAGTGGAACGTGTTTTTACGGAATGTATAAAATCCTCATATGCAACGACATCCATTAATATTCAGACTAAATACTCTCTGAGAAGAAAGGTAATGGATAAAGGTTAATGTAAACGAGTCGAAGCGCGACGATCTTTTTACAAAATCGTAACAGTCTCAACAATCAGTGTCCAAACGTTAAAAAATTTCTGCGACTTTCAACACTCTGTATTCGTTACCAAAAAAAAAAAAAAAAAAAAAAAAAAAAAGAGAGAAAACCAAGGGATAGACGGAAAGAACTGAAACGTTGAAAAAGAAAGAAATAAAAGAAGGGGTGGTCTTAACGATAAAGGGAGGGTGTACCAGTCGAACGACCGACACGGTGAACCGAAGTTTTTTAATAAACCGACCGACAGGCCCCGGCGCAACGCTTTCATTATCCTCGTTTATCGCGCGAGAGCACAACCTGCCTGCCCCCCAACGCCCGGTCTGGCCATCGCCCGGTTTACATCGCAATTTCGGTGCTCGCGCATTTGCGGCCGGCCAGAATTTCACCGCCATATTTTTGCCAGCCGCAGACCGGGGGCTGATCTGTCACCGGGCATCGTCATTTCGACGCCGTCCCACGGACGAACGGACGCGCCGATAGCCGCGTCGATGTTTTATCGGGCGTCCCCTCCTGACGCTTCTTTGCAACTCCATCTCTCTTCTCTCTACCCTTCCTTTCTCCGTTTCTCAACCACGTGAAATAAATAAAACTCCAGACTGCTCCAGACCTTTTTCACCGTGTTTTCCGGCCCCTCTTCGACATTTTCGTTCATTAGTTTCACGAGTTTGCGTTTCTAAAGTTTCTTCGATTCTCTCTCTTTCTTTTTTCTTTGACAGTTCAAAACGGTATATTTTTTAAGATTTAAAGATTTAAAAGCTATTTTCTTGGACTTTGGTGGAAACTGGTGGAAACTTTAATTGCTTTAATCGTAATTCCAACGTTAATGTTGTTTACATTTATCTATATTCGGTTGTATTTGATTCGATTCTCTTCGTTTCGTACGAAAGATGATAAACATCCACTGTACTTCCACAGGAGTATAGGAGTATATTACGAAAGCGTAGTTGTGGCACAATTTCAAGCCAGGAACCGTCACGAACCGACATGTAAGACATCGGAGAATTGCGTAAAATTGGAGCACTCGAGGTTCAAGAACGACGATACCAACGGCAATTGTAAAATTTGATCGCAGTCGATCAAAGTCGGCTCTGGCTAGAATTTGATCACCAAACTGTATAATCGTTACACGCCGCTATCAGAATGTTCGACCGACAAGTTTCGCTGCGGAGGGCCAACAACTTGCCGCAACCTCAATTAGCACACAATTTCCATAGACCGCGAACAATAGCAATTAATAACATCTCAAATATATTCCCCTGAATACAAAGCAATTACCACGTGTCACTCTGCGAAGGGAATGCTCCTCGGCTTTCGAGTTTCACTTGCTGGACCAACCAGCGCGATCCTCGATCTCGCCACCGCTTGCTGTTGGCGCGATCTCGGCCAACCGTAAACAAGGAAGAACCAACGAAATCTTCGAACGTGTTCGTCGGAGTTCGGGGGAGTTCGTAGTGGGAAATTACTAATTAGAGCAGATATCGTTTCGAAAGCTAAAGTCTTCCTAATTAGAGCATCCGATTTCCACGGATCGCAAAGCCGCAATTGAAAACTATCTAACGCGGGGTAACTTGAAAATTGAATTCTCTGGTCATGAATGAATACAATTTATACATATATTTGTTTTACTCTTACGCGAGGAGCATAACGGTGCATAACGATAACGAAGAATTTTCAAAGCGTAAAATTTCCAAAGATGATTCGTACGTCGTGTGGAGGAATTTTCTCGAAAATCGTCAAAATTCAAAAAGCGCGTGGAAAAAACTTTTTTTCGCGACTAGATCCGCCACTGGTCTGGAAAATTGAAATTTTTCCCTTTGCAACGACTTTTCAAACTCGCTCTATTTTTCTTCGTCATTTTGTCGAGCTTTCAACATTGTCGAAATGAATTTCTGTCGTCCGACACTGATACTCGACGTTCGATAAAATGGTCGACGAAAAGAGAAAGAATTGTACCGAAGAAAGTTCACGACAATTCGAGACCGCGTGGTGATATCAGTTTGAACTATCGGCGATATTTCATCGTCGTTGGTGCAATCGCGCGCGTGTCAACCCTCAAAAATATCCACATTGATTGCAGAGTAATTTAGCGAGCAACACACACACACACACACACACACACACGCGGCTTTTTGGATGAAAGTTTCGCCAACAGCGTACACCCCGCGATAAGCCTCGCCCTAAGGGATTGCCGCTTTACACGGAAGGCAGCAGCGAGTTCTCCCGGGATTGCAACCGGGAAGAAATTGAATCACTATCGTTAGGCGGGGCAGCCATTTTCATAAGCTGCCGTACGAGCACGAACGCGAACGCGAACGCGAACGCGAGCACGAGCAGATCTCTCGCCGGCGCTAAACCGCATTCGAATATTCCGGTGGTTACACCGTCGTCTTCCAGCTGATGCACGCTTGTCCCGACGCCGCCCGTGCAATAACCTACAATTTCACGGTAATACGGAACTTCATAATGTCCGTGATTATCCGGGATAATCTCGCTGTCGTGTTCTCCACCCTCCCCCCACCCCCGCGTAATGCACGCTTCCGCTTCATACCGGTAATGAAAATATCTGCCGCCGGACGTATTTGTCCGGCCTCGTTAACCCGTCTCGACGGAAGATCCCCGGTCTCGATCCTCCGTTTCAACGAAGAAACTACTCCCCGTCTGACGTTCTAACGAGCGAACTTCGGCTCGAGCGCGTGTTCCAGCGAATTCGAGACTCCCGTGGATACGAAATACGCACGCGGGAACTTACGCGGGAATTTAATACTCCGAGGGTACTGGCTGGATCTTACCCTTAAGATTAGAGCGAGTGTAACCGAACGCCTCTTGTTCGAGGTTTGTTTCTTCCGTGGAGAGTCGAACGAGCAAAGCTCTCGCTATGTTTTCTGAACAGTTTGTAGCAGAGGTGGCGGACTGGCGGTCCCCCCACTCTTTCGATCGCTAGGGCGATCCCCTCCACTTTAGCCGCTCACTCACTGGGTGACCAACAAGAACGCGCAGAGTGGAAATTAATCTTCATGGCAGACTGTGCGGCGAACAAGTTCGCCTTTATCCACAGAATTTTGTACATTTACTGCATCTCACAAAAATCTTCGAATTTTTCATGGACTCGAAGATTTTTGTGTATCGTCGTGTGTCGAAGCGCTGTGTATCGGTCAAGGAACCAACCCCTCTCGAAAAAGAAGTTGAATTTTTATCAAATCACGCGGTTCGCCTTTGTATCGCGCGGAGATTTCAATTGCTATGATAGAGTAGGCGAAAAAATTAAGCGAAAAGCGAGCGAAGAAGGGAGAAATAAATGGGTCTAGCCAGAGCGTAGAAATGGCAAGCACCGCTGGAGCCTCGTGGAAATGAACTCGCATTCCGAGTGGCTGCCACCACGTCGGGAGAAGTAATAATATGAAAATCCATTCGTGATAAGCGTGGTAAGAAACGGGGACAGACATCGAGCGGGTGGATTGTAAATAAGCCTGTCGCGAAAACGAATAGTTTTTCCATGATCCTCTCTTCCTGAAGTGGAGAATAAAGAGGACGAACGAAGCACCTTGGAGAGCTCGTCTCAGGCCTTCGAGATTCGAATTCTCGATAATTCACGGTGAAGATTTACATGTATTACGACATAATCGTAACGCAACGAGACGCGCGATATTTCACTACTACATCGTTAGATCCGTGAGTTTCAAATGCTAATCATTAATACCGACGAATTCCTGGATTCGAAAACTTTTTCGACATTCAGCCGCACGATTTCTTTTTACGAAGGAATGACAAAATCTACCTCGATTTTACCGTTAATTATCAAATACTAAACGCGGGTACGGGACTGTAATTATTTCAGTGCCAGTTCCACGGAGTGCGTTCCCATCGATTCTGACGGGGGAAACAGAGGTAGATTAACGTAGACGGTACGTGCACCTGGAAGATCTACGTTGCACGGATTACCACGCAGCTTTGCTCATGGCGCTGCAACTCGTAGCTACAGGGTATTCCGTGCAACTCGATTAGAGATAACGAAATAAGACTCTGATAAAGCTGCAAATGCAGTGGTAACCGTTTGGAAACTGCGAGCATTAAGCGAGATGCCGGCAATTATCGTCTGTGCTTGAAATCCGCAGACACGTACTCTTTCGATCAGACTTCTCTGATTGTCGAGGTACGAAGAATTTGCGAAGAAAATTTGACCAGGCGCCATAGCAATTAATTAATATCATCACCCGGCATCGTCCGTCCGTCGAGTTGGATCGCGCTGGCGATTCCAATCCGATGGGATTATCGCGGGAATTAAAGTAATATTTCAGAGGAAGGGAAGCGTGTAACACTTTCATTCCTAGATCGTGATTAGTCGGGGCGTTGACACGACTGATTAACGATTTAAACGCGAACGCGCGAGCGATCCGAACGGCCGAGTCGATACGATCGAGCAACGAGCGAGTTAATGACGCGCGTTAAACGGGGCGGGAATTAATAACGAAAACTGCGCGCTCCGTTCCGACTATTAGCGTCGACGATTCGACGACTACGGGCTGATCTGTCGGACTTTCGCGGAACTTCCGTTGCCTCGGCCGACGAGACCAATTCGTATTAACCAAGCGGAAAGTCATCGCGAGCGAGTCATTCTGTGGACACTGGGTGTTCACCGTTTGTCTTGGATATCCTTGCAAGTTCCCTCAAAGTTGGAAGTTTGGGGAGATATCACGATTTTCCTCGAAAAGTAATCTCTCGTCATTTTGGTAGAAACGAATCGTAATGGATTTCACGTTCGCGCGATGAAGAGGACCAAGTAGTTGATCTATCTCGATAAAGGGAACACCTTGTACATGATGATTCGAGACGAACGTTTCGAGCGAAATCACACCAGTCATCGTTCGCGTAATCTTCTTCCCTGTCATTGGCGCGAGAACGAAGAAGCCAATAATTGTCGCACTGCAAATTACGTGCGTTGTTGCAACCGTCGTCTTCGTTCGGTTCTTTCCTAAATAAGCTAATGAACAAGTTTCATTAAAAAACTACGTTTCACTTCTCGAGAAACTGGGAGATAACTTACCAAAAAGCGCGTTCGACGAGTTAATTCGTCACGCAAAAAAGAAAAAAGGAAAAAACAAATGGCAATATCAAGTTTAAATTTGTACGTCTCGTTGATTCGAAGTTTTATGCTTGGAGAGGCATTTTCCAATGACGAATCAATTCTGATTGCTTGATACTAGACTCGGCTTAAAACGTACAATTTCCATCAGAGATATGAAAGTAAAAAAAAAAAGAGAACTTTATGATGCAACACGTTTTACTTACACATTAAAAATTATTTGAATCTCCAAAAATACACGTGTAAAATATTTAACAAAAATTACAAATTATTGATCATTTTGACCATTTTGGTAGTTCCAGTCTTTTTAGAATCTCTCTCACGTTAGTGAATGACGCGTAGTAAACAACTGCACTTGTACCAGACAACGCCACTCCTACTCGAGGAGTCTACCCCACGCCCCCTCGCGAAGCACGTGATCCAAATCGACCAATCGCTAATTTTCGTTGCATCAGCGTTGCACATGAAGAGAGTTACCCCGATTTTCTGGATTACCCCCGCTGAAATCACTTTCAGTGATAATATTCGCGATAACAGATGGACGATCCTAGAAGACTGAAAGAGGGGGACTGTCGACTGTTGATCCGATCGGAGCCATTGAATCGACGGCGAGGCGCGTGGATGAAACAGCCGCGAGACAGACAGCGTGAAACAGCCGCGGGTTTCCCGCGCGTGTTTGAGCGCATTCGAGCGATTAATGCCGCGCGAGTGGCACACACGGCCGGTAGTTAGGCGCGCACTCGACTTAATGACGACGTTGAACGACCGTCTTTTGAAGCACCGTGGCCCGGTGCGGCGAGGTTGCGCGGATACGCTCGCGTAACTGGTCACGAGGCCCCCGGTAATTGCGGATAACACACACTGCGGTTGGAAAGGGGGAAAAAGAAAAAAAAGAAAAGAAAAGAAAGAAGAAAAAGAAGAAAAAAAAAGAAAAACTGTGGAGGAGGAGCGTTTAAAGGGAGAGACGGCGCGGCGCGACGCGGCGTGTCGAGACAGCGGCTTCCTCTTCGAAACGCTCGAGTGTCTTCCACGAGTCGTCGAGGATCTCGCCCCGGTGCTAGGAATTTCGAGACTGTGGAGTACACCGATGTTTAATTAACGGAACGAAACGGGATGGCGCGACGTGGCGCGGATGGATTTGCCCCGGCAGATCGTTGCGATGCCTGGAATTTCAACTCGGAACCGATCGATCGTTGCCTTTGAAACTTATTGTTCGTTCGCTAAACGAAGATTATTCAGCGAAAAGGGGATCGTAACGCGGAGATTATGGTACTGATATTTTTGTTGATGGAGATGTTTGGGGAATTTCAGCTCGTCGAAAAACTGGTAATTTGGGAGATATTTGAACTTTAACTTGATGACATCTATGCGCGAGACGAGGACAGTATAAAACGCAAGAAAATTTTTCCTGTACTTCCCCGTTTTTCGTACGATAGACTTTCCAACGCACGTGGGTTAATACTTTTTCTTTTTCCATATAAAATGCTGCATCGATTAACAGAAACATGTAATTCCATTTAAAAAAAGTAGAGGTAACCTTGTATCCCTTCAGCTACAAGAAGAAAGGACTATCACCATCACCATCATGGTTTTCTCTCTCTATACTAAACAATTTTCATTAACAAAGTTTCTTCGTATCTTCGAGATGATCAAATTCTCCCTGTTTGTACCGTGATAGTTACTGGTGTGCTGGTTTCTTAAAGAGGTAGAAATAGATGGGATCTTGGGACAAGTTTCAAGATGTTACCAATTACTAGTAACTAATTATTAGTAACTGCAAAGTTTCATTATACCTTCAAAGTGACCAAGTTACGTGATTCACCCTGTACATGTGTTGGTTTCTCGAAGAGCTGGTTTCAAGATCTCGTCAATTACTATTAGCAACGGCAAAGTTTTTAATCGCAGAAGAACACGAAGATTTAGAATACGTCCCCAACCTGACAATTTTCTACATAAACGCGAGGAAACGCTGCGAGCGATGCACGAGCGTAAGAAACGTCAGGCCAGCGTCAGGCTTCGTGCTAATTCGTACGGGTTCGTAGGATGTTAACGACAGATGTTAACAGTGAATTAACACGGTGGAGGGTACGAGCCCACGGGACTCGGCGGGGGCGAGAGTTAACACCGTTCCCAGGCCATCGATATGATCGCAATTTCAGCTTACAACCATAATTAACGCGCACACCCTGTGCTAACGCGCTACACCTGACCAAACTCCAGTAAAACAGTATCTTCGCCCGCTATCGGTAAATGCAGAGCCCGACGATAAATCGAACGACGAAGCGAACGGGAAGGACGGCGGAGGAGCTCGCGTTCCTGAAGCTCGCCGAGCACCCGAGAGATCGAGACGATGGGTTCCACGAGCAACGGGAGAAAGCGAGGTCCGCGGTTACGAGGAAACTTGGACTAACGTCGCTCGCTATAAAGTCTCACTGCTCTGTCGGCAATGTCGTTTGTTTTTCAACCCCTTTTCACTCTCGCGGGGACATTTTCCAGAGTCTCTTCGTTTTCGAAAGAAAGGAGATCCCCCTATTGTTTATCTGGTGGGAATAATTTCAAAATTTCCCCCATCTTCCAACCCTCTATACGAAAGCTTTTTTTCTCGAAACATTTAAAAAATGATGTAATTCGCGTCCGAGATCCACGGCAAACTCGCGATTCAAGGGAACGTTATTTGGAACGATCGAACCGTGTCCTGGCCAACGAGCAGTCGGACTTCTCCAGCCCGGAACGGGCTTTCCCCGGGTCGTCCCCAGGCGAGTACCGCGCGGCAATACGATCCAAATCCAGCTCGTAAAAAAGGATCGACGTTGTAAGGGATCCTGGAAGCCATTCGAGGTCGTAGAGCAAAGTTCGATTCCCCGATGATGGACAGTTCCCCTGTTTGCCATCCTTGGCTCCCTTCGCTTTGTCCCGTACACCTTTCGATACACCTTTCGTTCGTGCCAGCCACGTGGGCTCTATCTAGGATCCATCTTTATTCTTCTTTGTTTCATCTCTTCGGCAGCCATGTCGGTTATTAATGTGAATTTAGTCACGATCGAATTTCTTTCAACGAAGAGACAGATTAATTCTCCGCGGAGAGTGACAAACTACGAAGATCAATTTTTGTTTCAACGCACGAAAAGACAACTTTTCACACGTCACAGATTATTCGCGGATTTTTCACACGTTGTATGAAGAATTAAACGCACGAAAGGTCAACCGAATTTTGACGGTCAGTGGAACGGAAGAAGGGGAATCGATGGCTGAATGAAAACTTGAGAGAGAGAAATTGCAAGAGCGACTCGATATTGCTGACGTTACGCTGCAAGATAAATTGTTTCTTCCTTCGCTGACTCAAAACTCCGCTTGAAACCCGACTGCCCACGGAATTCAACTCGAGACGTAACTTCGACAAATCAGCGAATTAATTCTCTATCCACCGGTTGATTCGAGGATTCTTCGTTCTCGTGACATAACGCGGTATTAATTAAACGCGCGATGATAGCTCAATTGCAGAAAAATGTCGATGCTTGAAACCATTACAACTTTGCAACAAAAAATCATAAAACGATTTACTCGGTCTCGTTGCTAAGCGTGAAAGCTTTCGCTTTGACTGTCGAAAATTTCGAACATGCAAATTTCTCAATTTTTATTTTCATTCAATTTTTAAACAAATTCACAATATGCAAATTTGCTACATTTTGAACACGAAACTTGATAACAAACGTTCACGTCGTTGAAACCTATCCATTAAAAGATTTCTCGTGCAACACTCTCGTCGTCTCTCGTCGCCATCGCGCGTCCAGCGTGCGTTTTCAACGTGATTAATTTAATGAACAATTTGATCGCGCCCCGTGCCTGTCTTTAATTAATTAACTTCGGGCTCGATGACTTGCGCGACATACTCGCGTCCCAGTTATTAGCGGGAATGGATGGATCGTCGTCAGAAGGAACGAAAGTTCCCTCGAAAAATGGAAATAACAGTCGGAGAACAAAAGGGGGCGGGCTCTTTCATCCAGTCACGATACGTCGAAAATCTTTTCCGCGCTCGTCGGCCGTCAGCCTCACGCGATTCCCATGCAAGAAAAGAATCGATTTCCCCCGGCGTGGCGCGCAGCACACCACATCGTGTGTTCGAACTAATTAATTTCCTACAAGAAAGAGGGTGTGATATGACTGTTGCAATTACCGCGTTGTCGATCCAGATTTCAAGTTACCCCGACAGTTTTACCCGGCGATGAACTTCCCGACGAACAGATTAGATTAACGAGCGAGAATTTTCGCTGAAAATGTGGAACAGGTTTCGTTTCGAAGTGAAATGGACTTTGGAGGTGACGTGGAAGTAACACTCTTCACTGACCATCTTGAAAACTTTTATTCGAAAAACGCGATGAATTTCCGATTCTGTTCGTAAATTATTAACGTAATATTAATAAAATTAGGAAATTGGAAACTTTTGTTAATACTGGAAAAAGAAATATTCATTAATATTAATTTTATTAATTTAGTTAATTATTAAATAACAGTATTAACAAAAAATTACACGACTTGTACCCCAGTACGATTCGTCTCACTGAAAGGCCCAGAAGCAACTGTTCCGACTAGGAAACGAAGACGACTCTTTTTTCCATAAAATTTTACTGATACGCAAAACAAATTACAGGCGCGATCGCTCAGTACCAGACAACGCCACTCCTACTCGAGGTCTACGCCACGCCCCCTCGCGAATCACGTGACCCAATCGCTAATTTTCGTTGCATCAGCGTTGCACCCGAAGAGACCCGATTCAACGATAAAGATTTCACCTACAACGACGAAACTTTGTCGCAGAATGTTCTGACTGTTGGAACCATGATCATAAATACAACCGAATCTCGGGAGATACCAGCGCCACGAAATAACGAGCATATTCTATCGAGCTATCCATCAGGACCCTCCTCGATGAACCTTTAACAATGCCAGCGCGACTCGAAGGTTTCGAAACGACGAATTTTCGCCGGCGGTCACGAGAGAGAGAGAGAGAGCCTATTACGTTTTTAATCTGTAAACGATACGGATTTACGGCGAGTCACGATCGCGAGACGGTGAAAAACGCGAGGCTGGATCATCGAAGAACGTCGATAGCCGCTGGATCGTAAGGCTCGTTTATTATAGCGCTCGTCGTGGCTTGTCGAGCTGTTCCGACTGATTTCACCGAAGGGCATTCTGCCACGGACATCGCGGCCTCCTACACACGCGTACGATCGTCCGAGTATGTACAGAGTGGAAAGAAACGTTTGTCCGCGGCTGTAATAGATGAGTTCTACACCTTCGATTGGACAAAAAGGATGTACGTAAAGGAAAAATACCGCCGCAAAATTGATCTTCGGGAAGAAAATTAAATTTCAAAGTCACGAACAAGGAAAGTAGTTCTTTTGAAAAAAGTTTTTTGATCATTGAACATTGAAGACGCGTGCGTCCTAACAGCGACTTTACGATTCTGGACGCGTGGATGTCTATACTACGAATAGTGTTAACAATTAGTTTTGTCGTTTGATTATTTGGACTCACACTGATGCTACAACCGTGATAAATCAAATGTTAGTGAAATCTAATGTGAAAATTACGTAAAATAGACATCCATACGTCCAGCGACTATAAAGTCGCTGTTAGCACTAGGAAACTTTTTTCCAAAAACTATTAGATTCGAGGTGACAGTCAATTTTGCGGCCGATTGTTTTACGTGTCATTTCCATCGAATCGAAGAAAAACTATGATAACCACAGACAAGCTTTTCTTTTCAACCTGTACGCGCGCGATCGTTCTGTCGTGGTTCTTCTATTTTTTTTTTTCTCTTTCTTTACATGGAAAATAAACCGTGAAAAATTTTGCAGCGACGTCGGGGATTTTGATAGATCGGGAGTCGTTTTTCAATCGAACTGATACCGGTCGGAGTGAGTGACGAATTGGTTTTGATCGATTATTTCCAAGAAATTAATTGGATATTTGGGGGAAAAATGGAGTTTAATTTAGTACACGGCTAGTGACACTCTATTCTTTTTTCTTTTTCTTTTTTTTTTTTTTTACGCGGATTTATCACCCGGTTCGACGCCGTCGTGGAAATTGTTATTTGTTGCACGCTCGTAAAATTAATATTTTTGGCCGAAAATTGGATGCGCGATGAATTTCTAGTAGGAAATAATTCACCGCGGTTTGAATGAGTATTCAAAGCGAGAGAACGAAGGGGAATGTATTCGTTTAATTACGCGGAGAGATCCCGTCCCGTTGACACTCGGATATCATCAACAATCATCAGTCGCGGTATTTAATTGAAAGTTACAATTAACGAATCCACCGTTGATTCTTTCCAAGAACCCTTTCTAGATTTTCAATTCCAATCTGCTCTCATTGTTATCATTCAAACACTTTCCAAATACCCAAATTTCTGCATTCGTTTCGAAATTTCACCCACATTTAAATTACCAACTAGCGACGATCAATAAACATTTTGTTTATTCGCACGCAAGATGTGTTCGTCGAGAGGCCTCTATCGCGTGCAGTTTCCTGATTTCACCGGTCTCGCCGTTGCTTAATTATTTATTGCCTTTCGCTCTATATTTAGTCTCGTTGCGATCGCTCGGCACGCCCCGTTTATTCGTACCGTTGGACAAACTTGCGAAATCCTCGCGCTCTTTTTCCAAGCGCGTCTCGAGGGAAAAACATCGGGCTCGTCTCCCGGAAAAATCGCCCTGTCCCGCTCCGCCCCGCTCAAGGGCTTTTTAATTAATTCTTAATGATCGCTAATTAAATTTCAAACTGTCGACGGGCCACTAGGTGTTCGTGAAAATGTTTTTCAATTAAGTTTTAAGGGGCAGCCCCCCCTGCCCCCCCTCGATGGAATATCATGAAACGACTTTTTAATTAAATTTCATGAGCTCCATTTTCGACGATGTCATATAAAAGTAAGAAACAGAGTGAGAGAGAGAGAATGGAAACGGTTCGAAATGACGTTTTATTTCATTTCGAGACCCCGTACGGGCGTATTGCAGGTTTGCATACTAATTTCGATCAAATTACCTTTCACTTTGTTACGTGAAATGTCGTAATTATAATTCACATCTGGGGGAAATCTCGTTTAAATATTCGCACCGGCATCGATGTATTAATTTACGATATCAAGAAAGGTACTCCCGCAGCGGACAGGTTTACAGAGGCGTTTCGTTGTAATTTCCGCCGGTATTTGGTTAATTTCCGATTTTACCTCTCTGGAATCTCTGGAATTTGAACAAAAAAATACTTCGCGCAGCGAAATTTCAGACGCGTCTTTTGGACCGTTAGTCGGCCATTCCTCCGATTTGAACAACCCAACTGAACAAATGAAATCTACGTGCGAAACAACTTTGAACGTTTTATCATTTTTTTCTTTATCTTCTCAGAACACTCGCAGCTTCGTTAATTACACGTCCGTGGAAAATTCCAAACGAGGCGCAAAAAGTTTGAGAAAAAATCGAGCAAAATTTCTCGGACACGAATCGTTGGATCGTTAATCAGCCAATTGTCAAACGAAAGTTTATTCCCCCGATTCTGAGACACCGAACTGAATGAATGAAACCTGCGTCTACGAACGAGTTCGCAGTTTGAGTATCTTGTACGTTCCACTACTTTTCTTTCTACATTCTCTAACGTGAACAGCGTTACAAACGTTCGCATCATTAATTATGCAACATCGACGCGCCCACGGAAAATTCCGAATGAAGCGCAAAGCAAAACAACGGCAACGACGGAGCGCAGAGTTTCAAGGGGTTGAAGGGCGATTTAAACTACGGTTAATTATAACGTTTATACCTGCGTGGAAAATTCTAAAACGATCTGCGAGGCAGCGAAACACAAACACGCACAGAGTTGCGAGAGTAATTTTAGAGGGTGATTTAGAAGCGATGCATTTACTTTAGTCGAAAGGATAATTCATCGTCCGCGGGGGGCGAAAATGACGGCGCGCGTGCGTGCGTGCGGTCCCCGGCAATTTAAGAATGAATATTTAATCGCGATTTACGAGGCAATTCTACGAAATTCCGCAATTGCTCCGCGGAAAAATAATTCGACGCCGATCGATCGAGGACCGATCGAGGACCGACGATCGTTACGACGACGCTCAATGACTGATTATTCATTTTTGATGAGCGGAGCGCGCGATCGATTGTTAATCACCGGCGACCATCTCCACTCGTTTTATTCCGAAATTCTGTTTGTTCGCGCGCGAGCGCCAGCCCGGCATGCGTGATTGCCCTAAAACATTCACGAGTCAAAATATTGCCCTTTGCCAGCGTGTTTGCAGCGACCGGTGTATCGAAGATTCAGCAGGTAACGTTGTTTCACGGTTGCACGAGCTCTCGAACGCTTGGCTTTCGGATCTTACGCCGCGACGGGACGTTGTTCTACGTGCAATCTACTTTTCAGACGTTTTTAGATGTTTTCTCTTTGAATATTTTCAACATGACAAAGTATCTGAGAACCGAGCGTACAGTGTACCCGTGTCGATCACTGGTGATCGACGAAGCAAATTTAATACGCGCGTATTTGAAAACTGAGAAAGAACAGTAGCCGAACAGTATGTTTTATTAATATTTATCATATAAGCAATATATAGCAATAATAACGCAATGGTGATTTTAATTAAAACAGTTTGCAAGTTTCTACTAATATTTCTTCCCAACAATTTTCACAAAATCCCCCGACTCAGGATGCTGGACGTGGAACTGTGTCGGAAAGGTAAACAAAGCTTGCAAACGCCACTTAACGCGATAAAAGAACTCGAGCTCTCGTTATTTTGCGCTGTAAAATCATTTGACGTTCCAAATGTCCCTCCGCTCGAACAACAGACGTGGAACGGAATTACAAAGTGGCCTCTATCCACTTTTGTCCAAATCCGGGGTAGAGCGAGTCTTTATTCGACCGTGTGAAAAAAAAAGGGGGGTAAATCTCGAGCGTTCGATGTTGATCGGAACGGCGAACGAGGGTGAATGTCACGGTGGTGCGAGTCGTTCCATCGACCACGTTCTATGACGTGGACGTTTCGCGTGGCATTATTAAACACCGGGGCCACCTCGATTTGCCCGCGTCGGTTCAGCGAGCACGGTAAATATTTGCGACTATCCCGGCCCGCGTTGGTGAAACTTGTCAAAAAGAGAAGAGACAAAAAAGACAATAAACGACAGAGAGAGAGAGAGAGAGAGATGAAAAACGAGGAAACGATGGAAAAAATAGAAAAGCGGGTCAGTGGAAAAATGAGAGAGGAAAGGAGGGAGAAGGGCAAAAAAAAAAGGACACGAAAGGGGGAACAGGAAAGGAAAAGGAAAATTGAAACGCGAATGTTTCGATTCAATAAAATTCTATTCGGACGAGGAGAGGGGGAGGTGGGGCCGGTGTGAATTCGTTCGACGAACGGTAATTACAATGGAACCGCGACGGTTAAACGGCCCAGCTTTTAAACGCGTTTATGCGAAATAAAACTTCCCGAAACTACGATCCGGTGCACACCGCGTGGAACCCGCGCGGTTCAGTGAATTTCGATTAAGGTAATTAGCTGGCAACCGACCGGGGAATATTAAGTTGAAACGTTGTATCATTTCGACGAGCGGAATTCACGGCGCGGGAGGAAGGGGGGCTGGCGGCGGCGAACGAAACCGGACCTTTGCGTTCGAATTTTCCGAATATTTTTCTCGATTCGCGTGTTTGAACGTAAACTGTCAGCCAAAAGTTTCGTCGCGTTTGTACTTTACGTTCTCACAATTTATTCGAATTTTTACCCACGTTTTTTATCACCGAAAGTGATTTTTAGCGGGGGTAATCAAGAAAATCGGGCCTCTTTAGGTGCAACGCCGATGCAACGAAAATTAGCGATTGGTTGATTTGGCTCACGTGATTCGCGAGGGGGCGTGGTGTAGGAGTAGCGCCTGTAATTTGTTTTCTATCGATTCAAATGTTTGCATATCGATAAAATTTTACGGCAAAAAAGCTGCTTCTGGACCTTTCGTACGAGATTCGTACCTCTCATTTTCGGTTTTCGGACGATTCGAGGATCCAACGCGTTGCCAATTCCGCACGATCGAAACTCCATTCTCTCCGTTTAAAATTGCGAATTAAAAATACCCAGTTTGTCCCTTGGTCTCCGGTAAAAATGTGTGAAAAAAAGAGGAAAAACTGGAGTTCCTGTTTAAACTGCTCTGTGCAGAACGTCCGATATTTGAAACAACGGCGCGAAGATACCATTATAAACGTTTGTACCGGCAACACGCGTCGCGGCGAATTGCAGCTCGGGGCCGCGGAATGTTCATCCGATAACCCGATTCGCAGGGATCCGCATTCGCGCGGATTTCCGCAATAAATGGATTACGTTCTGCGTGCGCCGACTCTCTCTCTCTCTTTCTCTCTCTCTCTCTGTTTTAATCTATAAAGAGCGCCGATTATGCATCGAATACCGAAAACGAACCGGACCGTTCAACTGAGAAAATTGAACGCGTTAGGGTTTGGCTAAGTCCCGAAGGATCATTAGGGGGTTGCACGGCAGGCGGCAAATGAATACCGAGATCTTGGCGTTCCGAGTTCAACTCGCCTGTAGAATTCCGCCAAATTTGTAGAATTATTATTGGGTCCCTCCCCTCTCTCTCACCATCTGCTAGGGTAGCACACAAGTATAAATCTCTCGACTACGCGCAAGATTTCTGCCAAGTTCTCGTCAATTTTGCACAACGACGGTAACAGTCGAGTTTAAGTTTAATTGTTGTTGCAGCAGTCTCCAATTTGGGATTTTATTAAGTCACTCAAGCTTGGACATTTTCGATTCGATCGAGTCTTGTAATTTTTAACTCCCTTCTGCCTGCCACTGTACAAGAATTGATGAATTGTCGAATGTCGGATCAAGGGCGTATCAAGTACGACTTCCATCGTGGAGACACTGCGCAGCAGAGTATGCAAGATTTCTGCGAAGATCATTTGACTCTCTAAAAATGCATTTGCAAAATTTTCTGACAGAAATTAACAATGGTTAATTGGCTATTTTGATTGCTCCAATGTTAGAACACAGATTGCTGTATCTCTAGCAGAAACACGTCTGTCAAGTTTGAGACAGTGAAAAATGTCGAAAACACGAGCCGACGTGGTCGAGCGTCAGTTTAACGACCGGTTTCCCGGTAAAGTCGCAAGTCGCAGCGAGAACAACGCGTTGCAAGGAGACATTCGCAAAGTCGAACGGGAACAGTTGATAAGAGAGACAGCTCGGCTAATTTGCATGTGTCCTTTATACAGCGAGCACACGTTGCACACGTAGAGTAGCATTCGTCTCATCCCTCTGTGTGCCTGTTGGCGCGAAACAAAACTGCATACCGGTCGCTTTGTCGAACCGGGACACAGAGAGAGAGAGAGAGAGAGAGAGAGAGAGAGAGAGGAGGCGCCGAGAATCGCCCAGCCTTGACACGCGCTCCGCGCAAATAAAAGATGCATCGGCTATTGTTCCTCCTCTCTCCGTGGACTTTCATATATTTTTCGAACTTTCAGAGAGAACTGGTCGACGTATCGCTCCATGCCCTTGAAACAATCGGTCACGTTTCTCCGCTTCTCTCCATTGTCCGCGTTCTCGACGACACGCTTTGACGAATTTCAAACGACAGTCGACGCGTGCATCTTTTTCTTTTTTTTTTTGCAATCTCCCGAGCTGGAGATTGGACCGATGAAACGAGCGAGATTTTTAGGGAAAAATATATACGTCTCGCGATGGCCGATTTTAAGGAAGAGAACCGCGAATCATTGATCCGTACTACTTTGTATCAACGAAGGATTATTTACGCGTCGTAGTACAGTTTTTTCTGTATAATTTTATCGATCGATTCACGCGTGAAAAAATTAGAATGATCAATGAATCGATCCGGTTTAGTTTGGTCTAAGAATTTTGCCAAGGATGAGGGTAAACGGCGAATCATTGACTCGCACTACTTGCAATGGAAACACTTAATTTTCTTTCGTCGTTTCCTTTCAGAGACGATTTTTATAATCGATCAACGGCACGAACGAGTATTTCACTTTCTGAGAATCTTGGACGGTGAATCGTTGATCCGTACTACTACTGTTGCAGGAAATATTTACGCATCTCGCTGTGGGATGCAACTACTCGTCCGTTGAAATTGACACAAATTGAAAAGAACGTACGAATTTTTCATTTTTCACACTGCTCGAGTGCAATTTTGATGCTCAAAGCACCCTCGATCAATCTCACGCCACGCATTATGTTCCTGGCGTTAAATATGCGCGTTCCGCGCGTTCTCGAAAATTTCGAAAAAAATTTAATCGAAAGCACCGAATTAAATAAAAACGGGACATTTAATCGAAGGTTGAGATCTCAAAGTTCGTTGGACATCCGGCCAAATTCGCCCAAGGAAGGAAGGTTTAGGTTAGGTTTTCTTCAGGACGAGAAGCGAAACGAATGAAATATTCATTGGGATTACGATACTCGCAATCGCAAAGTTAACGCGATCTCGAGTTATTCGACGGGAAATTCTAGATGAACAGGGTTAAATCGCACTTTGACGCTCGCGGAGGGAAAATAATTTCGTGGCATTTTCCCTTAGTCTGTGGCTCAATCCCGTTAGGTCCATATCGTCCTATTGCGCGTACGTACGTACGTACATACTTGTACACTTTGGCAGAGGGTCGAATCGATCGGGAGAAACGAAAAGATCCAGCAGCTGGCGGCTTTTCAGCGTCATCAGCACCGATCGTCGTCATCGGCGATCCGGCGACGATTTGAATGGCAATTGATGCCGGCAAAACCGCGCGCTGACGTATCGCCATAATGCGGTTCGGCGATAAAGCGTGGCGTGCACGTTTCACCGTGATAAAGTGGCCGCTGATCGATGCCAACGCCGAGAATATACAGGGTGTTCCGCTTGACCTGTGGTCAACAGATTGCCGTGTAAAAAAGGAACGTGTCGAAAAGAAAGAACGAAACGTTTCTGATTTTAGCGGGGGCGGAAATCAACCCAGAAAATCGGGCCTCTTCAGGTGCAACGCTGATGCAACGAAAATTAGCGATTGGTTGATTTGGGTCACGTGAGCGATCGCTCAGTACTGACAAATTTTCAAATTCGAATCTTCTCTAAAAACGGGGCGTCCTGCAGAAAAATTTTACTCCACCGTGTTTCATTTGTTTTCGTACGTGGAACAATTATTTCTCTGTGTCGCGAATTGGCGAGATTTAAGCATACTCGATGAATTTTCAACCTCGATCTTCTCGCGAACGAAAAGATTTTTACTCCTCCTTCTCGACGCGTTTTTACGTTGTAGAATTACCACCCACAGTCGGTTGACCGCGAGTCGCGGGACACCCTGTACGTACGTCGAGAGCCGAGAGGTAGAACTAGTCCGGCTTCGCACACACGCGAGGGAGAAAGAAAGGAAAACGAGTAGAAATGAGCAAACCCGGAGACGAGAGAGCTCCCCAGGGAAAAGAGAAGACTCGAGGGAGAGAAAGAGAGAGAGACTCGAAAGAAAAGGATCGAGGCTATCGATCGAGAGAACCCAGGGAAATGACCGTCGGAAGTTCGTCGAATAGGTCAACAACGAGCGCGTAATGATTTCGACGAGGCGGTAAACACGGAAGTCGATCGCCTTTATCGACTCGGGCTCTCGGTGATAGAAGCTCGAGTGTTCTTTGAAAATTTCCCTCGTTTATGCGGCTTTCTCGAGTGTTTTCGTAGCGCTCGATTTCTGATTACGTTTCTGGAACTTTCTTCCCTCTTTCTTTTTCGAGGCAACTGGCAAAATCGATCTTCGAACGTCAAAAGCTTCCAAAAAAAAAAAAAAGAAAAATCACGGAACGTCGTTCATTTCTTCGCGTACGATTAAAATTCCAACCTCGAATCTCGAATCTCGAATCTCGGGTAACGATTCCGTAACAACGGCCGATCGCTTTTAAATTGAAGATGACAATCATCCGCGAAACTTCCGGCTAAATGCCGCGATTCTTAATCCTCTTGCCTCGTGCTATTCAGTCACGTTCTATACCGCGGATTACGGTTGCAGGTTCAACTAAAACTACTGCATTCGCAATGAAGTTTAATTTAAACTCCGACTCTGGTTTCAATTCTTAAGCGCCGAGGATTACAAATACAAATTGCGCCTGGATATTTTACATCCGGCCGCGGTACGAAGCCGGATGCAAAACGTGAAACGTTAACCTCGCCGTCGTAACTTGTTTCGTTATTACGCGTAAAAATCGCAGAGGCAATTTATGGCTGGATCTCAATGGCAATTCTCCGCGCGTTATATTCTACGAACGTTACATTTTACGATCTTCAAAGGCAAAGAAACGGTATCTGGATATCGGTATAAATTTGTTTCGTTCGAAAAAAGGAAAAGAAAAAGATAAACAGTAATTCAACTGTATGACTAATGTTTTTCTTTTCTTTTTTCAATAGACCAGCGCCAAGTTAATCCGCGTCAGGTTGAAATGTGAATGAAAAAGGCCTGCGAGAGGCCGCGACATTAGCATCGAATAAACGTTCGTCATATCGGGCGGTCGCTTGATAATCAAACGCTTTAATCAATTGTAATTAGTTCACGTGACACGCATGCCTTCGAGACAATCGTGCGACCCACGTTATTCGTTCTTCGTTCAAATACTTACGCACGTGTGTACGCTTGAACTTTGGCCAGCGCGATTTCATCCAGTCGTGGACAGACTCTTTTTTCTGAAAAAAAAGAAGAAAAGAAGAAAAGAAATATTTTTTAATCAGCCACTGTATACGTTGTTTTGCAATTTTCATTCCAACATTCTATGATAAGTGTTACTTATTACAAAACATCGTTACTTGTAATTTATACTCGTCAACTTTCAACTCGAAAAAACTAATATATTGCAATTTGCTTTTTCGAAACCACGACTCTGCGATCCTCGACGATGTTACAAAACCAAGGGCTGAAAAAGTAAAAATTCGTACAACGTACAGAGCAATCAAATTGACGAGGACCAAAAATCCTTTTATCTCGGTACGACGTAACTTTCACGGTAATCAGAAAATGAACCAACTTCCGCGAGAAATTACGCGAATCGACAATTCGCTCGCGTCAGCCCCCTTTACCTCACACGCTCGGGACTTGGAGACTCCCATCCCGAGAGCTAAACTGTATTAAACTCAAATTGAAGTCTCCGTGCTCGGATCTTTCCACGCAGCGATAGCCAACTATGCGTACTAATTCCCAATTTGTTCAAAGATCTACGACGGAGCTCGTCTCTGTCGCTCGTTGGTCCTTTCGTTCTCCACGATCGCGTTAATCTAGATCGGGCCGTTATCGGACTCCGTCTCGTTAACGCGACACACGTTCTCGTGCAACCAGCCCCGGCGGTGATGCCAGCACTCGAGAGTTCACGCGCGTTAATGGCGTGCACACCCGGGGGATCGATTTTCGCGTGTCTTCTATTAAAACTTGCGCCAGGGACGCGCATCTCTCGATCGTAATCTCTCCCAGCTTCCCCCAACGCATCGAGGCGTCTGGCCAAGTGGGCGCGCTTGCTTCGTCCCGGAATCGAGCACTTGCAACGTGCAGCCTTAACGGTGGGATTCGTTCCATTGCTGCGACCATCGAGCATCGTTACGCTAATTACCAAATTACGAAAACGTCGTCCACGGAGAAAGGGCCCGCAATTGCGAATCGCTTGTGGGACGAGAAAGTATCTGTGTATATTTTGTATTACGCGATATTTCGAGATTCAGATTTTCTTTGCACTGTAACGCCATCGTTGATTTTCATCTTGTTACTTTTTATCGCTGAAAGTGATTTTAGCGGGGGTAATCCAGAAAATCGGTGCCTCTTCAGGTGCAACGCTGATGCAACGAAAATTAGCGATTGGTTGACTTGGGTCACGTGATTCGCGAGGGGGCGTGGGGTAGACCTCGAGTAGGAGTGGCGTTGTCTGTTACGGAGCTTCTGGGCCTTTCAGTGAGATGAATCGTGCAGTTTTTCTTTTGTGTGTGTGTGTGTATGTGTAAGAAGAGATTTTTTTGGAATTGGAAGGATATTTATTTGGACAAGTTAGAATTAAATCATTCTGGTTGGTGGCGCCCGAAGGAAGTCTGAAAATTAGGTACTACTCGACTTTCAAAAGTTACAATGTCCCTTCACCTGGCTAATTGAATGGCACTGCGGGTAGCACCGTCGATTGAGCTACGCAAAAAAGAACGTGGGAAACGTACCACTTTTCAACGATTTGAAATTTTGATACAATCTCCCGTTACCAAAACTCATAAAGCCCATCTCCATTCTTTTTTTTTTTCTTTTTTCAAATTTCCCCGTATGTACATTCACAGCTTTGAACACGTCGCCACTAATCAAAGGCTTATTCTAGCTCGACGATGAACCCCGGGACAACCCCATCACTTTCAATTTTTCGTCCCTTTCTTTCCTTCTTTTTTTTATTTCTCTGACGATCGAACCGTCCGTATCGTCAGACAAACACAAAAACCGACACACACGGTCGAGGCGGGGGAGCGCAACAGGGCGATCATTCAGCGCCGATGAGCGAAAACAGAAAAAAATCGTACAAATCGACCATCGGGCCATCGAAGGATTTTGATTGATCGTATTAGTTCGTCAAAAACGCGACATGAGTGGAAAGCGGCCGGGCAAATGTACCTAACGATGTACGCGAGATCGTGCCGATTAATTTGCGCGTCACGTGCCACCATCGTTTTCAACCTACAACACGAGCGCGTCCTCGTGGCAGTCGGATCAAAGCGGTTCCACGCGAATTTTTACCAGCCGAAAACCTCCGGTGCCCGATTCAATCGGCACTTACCTATCTGGCCCAAACGCGGCGAGAACAATCGCAACCTGTCCCGTCGACCGCGCGCCGATCATTTTCACTCAATCAAAAGTCCCCCCCCCCATTGTCCGCTGATCAAAGAACGGATTGAGCGGTTCGTTCCGATTTTTATTAATTTCTTAATTCTCCGTCGCGCGATTGACATTCGATTCTCGAGTTAGGCGAAACAGATTGGCGGCAAATGTAATGTTTTAATTTTAAATACGAGTTTATTTTATCCATGTAAATTGTAAATTTCGTTGTAAATTTTTAGAATCAACGATAACCAGGCCTTCCGTTACTTTCGAGTTTACACAGACAACCTGTCCAGTTCCAAGTTTCAAAATTCAAATTCGAAAAATTCGCGTTACCTTCTATCCTCCGCCAAGCTTTCGTAATTTTTACGAAATTTAAAAAAAAAAGAAAGAAATCTCAACGCGTCTTTCAAATGGCTGACACGCGCGTCTCAGTGTCACCCGAGCTACCCTCTCTCAAAAAGGTTGAGCCGAAACGGTGAAAAAAAAAAAAAAAAAGAAAAAAGGGGAAAAGTACTCTCGTCGCCTTCTGAAAGGCGGCTCTTTTACATACACGTACAAAGCAGCCGCTCGACGTTGAAACGGTCGCCGCCACCCTCTCCACCGCCACTCTGTATCTTTCCGGGCGGCGTATCGGAGGCATTCTTATCCCCGATTCTCGAATAGAAGCCAGGAAAGAGAGAGAGAGAGAGAGAGAGAGAGAGAGAGAGAGAGAGAGAGAGAGCCGATCCCTGGCCCCAGCTGGTTTCTGGACCGTGTCAGTGGGTCACTTTTCCTCGCGTTACTTTTGCCCCCGGAGCCCCCTTGCGCGCGGCGAGCAGCCCTCGTCAACGAGCACGTGACCCGTTTACCCGAGACGCGTACGCATCACCGGTTTCCACCGATTTCCTGGCGACCGTCCAGCTCGATTAACGCGTAAGTCAGGAATTGATACCAGAGGCTGTCCCGGCCAACACCTCCCGCGGGGACTATCGAACCTCTCCGGAGAACTGTGATTTACTGCCAACGGATTAAACGTTTAGCGTGCGTTCGGACGCTTTTGGGGTTTACACGTCTCTCTGGATCGCGTTTCGCGAGGAATCTCCCCCTCCCCATTGTTATTTCTTTCTCGTAGTGCACAGTGTCTTTTAGTTTGGTTTTCCCGAAGAATCTGGCTTTGGCAGAAGGATCGAAATGGAAATACATCGTTGCGTGATTGGGTCGAAAAGAGCCGTCGACGTATCTGACGTATATGTATAGAGTAGGTCAGAAATAATTATTTTGTTAGAAGCTTTTGGACCACCCTATATTTATCCTAGGACCACGTTTCTGGATAAAATAATTACCCTACGATGAGAGATCGACTGCAAGACTACCAACTCGAGTATAACAAAAATCTTTCTCGCTAGAGAAATTTTATTCACACGTGTGAAGAGATATGAAAATACAACGAAACATTAAACAGAAATATTTTTTTCATCACGCGATGACGACTAATAAAATTATTAAAGAAAATTAAAGGTACTTTCAGCCACAAATAAACTCGTTTTGACGAACGAAAATTATTGAAATAAACTTTTTTGAACAATGTTTCGAACTTTGACGATGCGTTTTCCACGCAGTGGCACTCAGCGAAACTGCTTGAATATTTATGGGAATTAGGAACACTTTGAACTTTCACTGAAACTGTAATGAGACACGAGTATAAGTAGATTATACAGGGTACAAAACTTTGGGCCCGACGAGAAGTCCCTCGGAGAAAATCGTAAAAAGGTTTTAATTTTTCTCGTTTATTCGCAAAGTTTATTCGATGTCAATCAACTCGAGAGAGTAACTTAAGAGGAGCCAAATAGTAGCTGCAAAGCGTCAAACATCGCCAGAACGATGTTTGATCCAATGTTTGCATTGCTGCGAGTGACTAATCTTTCGAACAGTCAAATACACGATACGGATAATATCGAAAGATGACAATGTGGATAGTAAAATAGACCATAAGCACAAACAAACGTTTCGACGTATTTTTCTTATATTTTAACATTTAAATTCACCCTGCGCATTTAATGCATTCAACGCACTCTGCACAAGCAGCTCACAAGAAGACACCGAAACGGCAGACACACTTCAGAAACTGAAAAATCTTGGTTACTTAGTCAAACGCGCCAGCACGCCGAACGTAAATTGACAGATTCGATAATAATCGTTTCTCGTAATTCGAACGAAATTAGATCGCCGATCCAATTTTGCACGAAGCATTTGCATTATTGGTTTGCAATCAGGCACAATCGCCAAGATTTATGGCCCTCCGCGTCTCGATATACAAAGTAATACAAAATAAGAAAAAAGAAAAGCTTCGCGGCAAGACGCGCGTAATACTCTTAACGCGTCGGCGTAGCGTCACCCGTTCAATTTTATCTCTAACCCTGAACGACCGTGACGTCTGTGCGTACACACACACACACACACACACATATATATATATATATGTACCGGCGATAGAATATTTTAATCAGCAAATGGACGAGCTTGCAAAGTGCATTTAGGATGTTTAAAAATTCAACGGGATCCGCCGGAAGGTCGAGGATGCAAGGAACTCTAAAGTGAAATTCGCTCGACGAAGACGTCGTCGTCGCGAGTAATTGAGCTCGACTCGGTTCGAAGATGAAGAACTACGAGAGAGAGAGAGAGAGAGAGAGAGGCGAACACGTGCGGACCTTGAAATATTCATTTCCAAATATTCATCTCCGTTTTTTCTTCCACCTGATCGCGAGCAGACGAATAAAATCAACGATACGCGCTTAGATCGAAGAGCAAACATCCGATTCTTGATTATCTCGTACGTACGTACGTACGTAGCCACTTGCGACATTTGTCCACTCGATCGACCCATTGGTCACAGATAATTCTCTCGATATCGAGCGAGCTGTTCTTTCCTCTTTTTTTTTTTTTTTTTATTTCGCGGAACGCGGCGATTATCGAAAACGGAGCGGCCTCGTGTTTTCTCCGTTATTTTGGAAGTTGATTCGCGGTGAAAGATATATTTTTTTTTTTTTTTTTTTTTTTTGAGAGCAGAGATAATGGAATTTCGACGTTTGCGCGCGAGTTGTTTGTACCAATCACTTTACTTTCGGTTCCCGCGAAATTACTTGTACCGAGAGAGGAGCAATAAATAAATAAATCGATAACTGATGAAGTAAATGAATAAATGAATAAATAATTGGGTTTCTCTAGGCGCGTTAAAATAAGTATCTCAGAGAAAATAAACGCAAGTCAAAATTGTCGGCACTTGTGTTTCAGAAACACGCAATTTTTCGAGAGAGAGAAAAAAAATGTTTTTCGTATCTCATCTCTGAGAAGAAAATGTTGACGAAAGTGCTTTCCTCGTTCCTTCGGACAATTGCAACAATGCCTGGCGATCTAAAATCGCTTCACAAGAAGGGGGGGGGGTGGAATTGGCGGCAATTTCATCATCCGGAAATGGTTGGAACCGAGGGCGGTGTGGCCCTCGCTTCGTTCGTTTTCCGTATCGTATCGGTCATAAAAAATCTCGGCGGCTATCGGCGCCTGGGATCGCTTTAATGCCGTCGCGCGGGGCCAACGCGATTTACACAGCCCGGTTTGCAGCTTACAATTTACAGGTAGTTTTATCGGCCGAGCAGATTCAAAACACAAGCAGATTCGGAACACGCCAACAGCCAGATACGATCGACGCGTAATAACGCGGCCGATCGATCAGATCGGCCGCGTAAGTCACGAGCAATTGGTAGGAACGGGTTGGTAGGCGCTTGTAATCCGACGAGGATGAACCGAAGTCACGGGGATGTAATTCACGCGGGTACGACGTGAACGGATTAAACCTAACGGTTTGGCGGCAATACCGGTCAGAGAGAGAGAGGGGGGGGGGAGAGGCTTTCGTATATACCCCCGTCGCAGAAGTTATACACCCTGTCGCAAACGATCCGACCGTTATCTGTTGTTTCGCCCTCTAGACGTCGATATTTTCCCTCGAAGTGCGACTGCAGTGGCTGGTGTACTACAACGCGTCGTCCATATCTGACTGGCGATCTCGATTTTACATTTTACGGGCGAGAGAAGAGAGACGTAACAGCGTTTAGTAGAGAAAAATGAGCCTTTGTCGGCAAATTATTTCTCAGTTAAACGAATTGAATTGTCGAACAACGTGACGTGAGGATGATGTAGTAAATTGTCAAGTTGGAGGAGAAGTCTACTTTATTTATATAAAGATGCGCAATACTGTAATGGTTGTTTGTGAAAATAACATTTTGAACAAAAATCAGGGTCCTCGTTGTAAATTCTCTGAAGATTTCTTCTAATTTGACAAGAGCTAACACTGAAGAACACGTTCGTGCCATAAACTTGTAAAAAATAGTAAAACGCAAAAGTGTAAAAATAGGATAATTTTAAGTAAAAAAAGCGGGATACCTAAGGGAAATCACCGGCAATCAATTCGGCATAAATGTATTGGGTTGTCCGGAAAGTTCGTGCCGATTTGATATTTCATAAATGTACACTAAAATTTAAATCTTCTGCGTTTCAATTTTCCTTCAAACTTTTCGGCACGAACTCGTGTCTTTTTTGAAACCCGACAGAAAGATTCGGAAGAGTTTGTTACGATCCGTGATACGGGACGAGGACGGAGTGACTTTGTAACAAAGACAGAGACCGTATCGTCGCTTGATTGTCCAGAGACTATTTCGTCGAGTCGAGGCAACGATATTTTTCGATTTTTCTGTCAGGTAGTGAGAAGAATGAGAAGAATGGAAACTGCCCTTCCCTTGGTCTGTCCAAAGTGGAGCTCAAACTATTGACGCTGCTTCTCAAATTTGCGCAAAGCGTGTTTTGTTAAAATATTCCCGAGAGCTCGCCGATCCTAAGAGGATGCCACATGGGGTTGTGGCGCGTTGCACGCTACTCAAGCTCCAACGGACATAACTTTTCCGTGGAAACCCGACTCACCAGTCTTCGGTCCTCTCGCTGGTTTTTCTCCTCGGAAACAGTGTAAACCCCGGCCGTGCCATAAATCAGATAAATCGCCGCTCCGAGTTCCCGAAGAGAACCCATGGAAATATTATATCCGTAATCCGTATATACAATGAAACGAGGTGGTAGACCTAAACGAGTGATCGATGGGTGTCTAGGACAGGATCGGCTCACCAGGGTTTCGGAGCCACCCCGTCGTATCAAACGACAGTGGTGACGCTCGACGGTTTGCAGCCGCTGCAATAGTTTCTCGGTGAATACATTTCCTTTTCGTCTACTGCCTGCCTCGTTTCCGACAAGATTTCACGTGCAACGTTTCTATTATTATTATTATTTTCGTATTTCCTACGCAGAGGATAAAGTCGTGACGATTGTTTCGGAAAGATTAGTAAACGATAGTAAAGGAAGGTGAGAGGGGCTGATCGAAGACTTATTTGCGTGACATTCGCGTGGCCAGCCACCGGCAGAGGCTATAAATGTGGAGCTGGCCTCTTTATTATTCCAAACAAAACGGCGGCCCGCGTTGAAAAGGTGCACAGGGGTGACTCGAGAAACTGGGTCCCTTATTCTTTTCTGAATGGACGGGAAATTGAAAGGGCGAATTAAATAGTTCGTTTGGTACTAATCTATCACCGGAGTCCCACCAGTCTGGCGAACGTATCGCGTTCAATAGCACAACTCTACACGTGTGTGTAACGACAGCACGGAGGGGGAATCGAAAAGAATGGAACGGTACAAATTACAGAACAGAATTACGAGTAAGAGAAGAAACGTTCCGGCCTTCGTCGGTCGAAATTTTTAATTTGGCAATTACGAATTAAAAAAGAAACCGTTCCAGACGTTATTCGCGAGAGCAGAAATTTCTGTTTTTATTAGTAATTACGCTTTGTAGAGTGGATCTCGGTCTTGTTTAATGTAAAAACTATTTCTTTTCATCTTTTTCATGCGAATATATCTTCGCTGTTCAAATTACTCTGATATTTTCTTCTCTTCTTTTGTAAAAATAAACAATAACAAAAAAACAAAATAAAGTAGTCGGTGAAGAATTACGTAAACCGTCTCGTTTGTCGTTTTCGTAACTAGCAGAGAGAAGAGATTTCAACGAAGAGTACGATGAAAAGAAACTGCAATTCTGACTAGGAAACGAAGACGACTTTTTTGCCATAAAATTTTATCGATATGCAAAGCAAATTACCAGACAACGCCACTCCTACTCTAGTACTCTACCCCACGCCCCCTCGCGAATCACGTGACCCAAATCAACCAATCGCTAATTTCCGTTGCATCAGCGTTGCACCTGAAGAGAGTTACCCCGATTTTCTGGGTTACCTCCGCTAAAATCACTTTCAGCGACGAAGAACGAAAAAAAGGGAGGAGGGGTTGCGGAGGAAAAGTTGCAACCGATGGGCAAACAGGCGTTCGAGGAACGCGGAGAATCTAGAGAAACTGAGGTCGTCCGCCTGATAATTTCCATTTGCCAGCGCCGAGCCGACGGTGATCGTCGTCCCGCTCTAAGAATTCAAACGTTCTCCGTACGCGTGCAATTAAAACTTCCCCTCCCGGGATGGGATGGGATTAGATTTGTCCCGGGCGCGGGAGACGGCGACGACCGCGAGAGGTGTCGACGCGTCCCCCGTTGGAACCAGCTCTTGGAGGTGGAGGGCTGCTGGGGCGTAGGCGAGAAGAACGACGTTTGAAGAAGGAGGTTGGGCTCGGAAGTCACCGGGAGACCGCGGCAAGATTCTTGGTCAAAGGCCGGGGCCAAGCCCCAGCAGCCGGGTTCCGGCGAATTATGAAGCTGACACGGCCGACAGGCGTCCCGAAAGCAGCCCCCGCTATTTCCATGCCGCGACGCGAAACTATTGTCCCGGAGCGTTGTTCCACGCTCTTCGAAAGTTTCTTCGGAGAGAGAAAGCAGCGTTTCAACGTCCACGATGACGAATGCGACGAGAGCTCCAAGGATCTCGATTCTTCGCGAATGTCCTCTGTTTCTTCTTTCCTCCGAGGAAGAGAAAATTTTATATCGATACTCGATCTTGGAAGGTTTTTAACGCCAATTAACGCCAGAATTGATCAAAATGATGAAAATGACCAATTTACAATTTTCTATGGAAATTTCACACATATATATATATATATGTTTACTACAGTGTATTTTCAGATACTCGAGCGATTTTTTTGCCACGAACATTATATTAATTTAGTCGTCGGTAGTTTTAGTGTTAAGGGGAAGCTTTTTTTTTAGGATAACTAGCTACGGGCCAGTGACGTATCACCGACCCCGTGGATAAATAAATGTCCCACTCTCGCGGTAAATTTTTCCATGACGGTCCATGGCGCCCCTCTCGCCGAAGATTTACGACGCTAATCTACGAGCACGAGTCCCACCGCCCGTAATATTCCGTTCGCGATCGTCCTCCTCTCTAATAATCCAATATCACGGCGACCTGGCTTTTGCCCTCGCCGTACACACCCGCGCACACTCGCTCGAGACCCTTTCGTTTCGTTTGGCTTTGCCAATGGCTGACCACGAATTACGAGGCCTGATTGGAGGCCGAAGTCGACCCCCGCAGCGAGCTCGTTGGATGATCTTCGTGCCGAACCGGGGCTCTTCGCGCGAGATTTTTGTCCGAGGCTCAAACCTAACTAACCATCCTCGCGCGAGATGTGATGATAAGAAGAAAAGAGAAAAACATCGTCTGTCGAATCGACTAAGAAACGTAAATTCGCCAAATTGAACGCCGAGTCGAGGTACGTTACGAGCTGATAGAGCGGCGAGGAATCTTAGCACGCTCGTCTTCTTCAATGCAATCTTCGTTGCTCCTCGAGCCAACAGCCGAGCGTGATTTCACACTCAGCCGCGATGAACGTTTCTCGTTTCCATGCCGCCGTGCGTTAACGAGCCCGTGGAAAAAACCCTTGCAAGTGTAGGCGGATCGTGTCTAGTTGGGAACGAACGTGACTAAAAACTCGAACAGAGAAACGTTCCTACGTTTGGTTGCTATCTCTGATCGACTTCATCCAACTCCCTTCGTGCTCTACCGGAGCACACACACGCACGCACACACCGGTGTCGGCCGATGTACAATCGATAAAATTAATCAGAACTCCCATCGGCAGCTCAATTTAGCTGGACACGTTGTAAAAACGTCTCCGGATCGCGCGTGTCTGTCCGTCCCGTTTCATTTTTCACCGGGTGGGAGGGGAGGGAGCGAGGGGCAAATACACCGTCTCGATGACTGTTAGCAGAATCGAGCGATTCCGGAGCGTAAAAAAGTAGGTCGAAAGTGTAGAATTCAATTTTTCCACGAGGAGCCTCGCTTTCGAATTATATTTATCATTCGCTTGTCGGAAAAATAAATCGGAAGCGTGGAGTTCTCCGTTTAATGGAGAGAACTTTACTTCTGTCATCCCGTGCAGAGAGAAATAAGTCGAAAACGAAGCACCCAATATTTTCGTTTCCTCTCGTCAATTTATGACAGAATAAAAAGTTGTTGCTCTCGAAAGGTTTAGGGCGGTCGACTTTGTTTCGGAATTCAATTGAATTGATAATTAAATTTTCAAATTAAAAGTTCAATGATACCAGCCAAATTTATTTTTTTTTTAGAACTCAATTTCCCCCCCGATCAGTTTATACCATTAAAGTTTAAGGTGCTCGATTTAAAACAAACTATATATAAATAGTTAAAAATTCAATTATCTTCTAAAATTAAAAGCCCAATAATGTCAATCGAATTTCTCTAGAATCCAATTGTTTCTGTTTCTTTTTTTTTTCGTTGATTTAGTATTTCAATGTTGAAATATAGGTCAGGGCGTTCGATTTTATTCGTACTTTACGTTTTGCGCGACAGAGATTAGCGACCAAGTCTACTTAAATTGATAATTAATTTCTAAAATTAAAAACCTCCAGGCGAATCCAATTCCTTTCCGTTAATTAATCAATTATTATTCCTAAATACCAAAGTATTTTAAAGTATTTTAGTAAAATGCTAAAAAGTTAGGACGTTCGATTCTATTCTGCGTGACAGAAGGTTAGCGACGAAATTTAATTCAATTGATGATTAAACTCTAAGATTAAAACTCCAGTTTCGAATTTTCATCGAAAATCTCATCTGCTGCAAATACCAAAATTCGCAGAATCATCGTGCGCGCCGAACCGTACGAACCGGCGTTCACGAGACACCCTGTACGATCTACGTACAAAGGAGGACACGACCAAGCTCGTTAAGTCGATCCCCCCTTTTTTTTTTCCTTCCACGGCGAGGTAGGCGGACACTTTGCGGAAATCGATCGCACACAGGCACAGTTAAAACCATCGATCTTTCGCTCCATCTTCGCGGTTGATTGATTAACGGACTATTCATAGCGCCCGTTTTATTCCTTCTGTTTCTCAATGCGAGCGCGCGTGCCGACGCTGCACGGGGCACATCCATCAAAGCTGGTTCGTTCCGAGCGCGAGATCTCCGCGGTCGCGAGGCAGAAACAGAAACAGAAACAGAAACAGAGGGAGGAAACGATTGGCGGCATTCACCAACTCCTCCTACGCAAGTGAACAGCGAGTGAACAGCTCTTTCTGCTTGTAAACGAGCGTTATCTTTGGCTATTGATTCGCGAGAGAAGGTTACACGCGTCAGTTTTTCCCCGATGCTTCTTTCAAGCTGGATGTTTTAATAAAAACTGTCGACGTGACTTTATTGGACGACGCGAGGGCCCCGATGGACGGTGTATCGAAGAGTATCCCCCTCTCCGAAGCGCATCGCGCGATGGATCTTTCTTCGACTCGATGAATTTCCACCCGATGATCCAATTTGCACGGGGCTCGCCAAGATCTTCTTCACGGGTATTATATTCATCGACGTTCGTTGTACGGAGCATTTTGGAGTTTCGTTGGTGCTATTGGTGCAGTTTGACTGAGTTTGAAACTTGATTTTTCATTTTGAAGCATGGAGCTTCTAGTTTGACAGTGATACACTGAAAGTGATTTTAGTTTATCGGGGATAAACCAGAAAATCAGGCTTCTTCAGGTGCAACGCTGATGCAACGGAAATTAGCGATTGGTTGATTTGGGTCACGTGATTCGCGAGGGGGCGTGGCGTAGACCTCGAGTAGGAGTGGCGTTGTCTGGTTCGGAACACAGTTGCTTCTGGACCTTTCAGCGAATGGGAAAGTAAGGACACTTTTACCCTGGAAAATTGTAAAAATTCAAACACGTGTAAAAAATTTTGTTCGTAACTAGATCCACCATCGGTTTGAAGATTGAAATTTTCTCTCTGCAACGACCTCTCGAAACTTGTTGCATGATTTGTCTTTCGTCGCTTTATCGAGAATACTAGATAACATTTCGTCGTTCAATCCTAATGTTCAAAATTCGACGAAACGGTGAAAAGAAATTATACAGCGAGTTCCAAGTGATTGTTACACAAAGAGAATTTGAATCTTCGAGACCGCTGTGAATTTGATCGTGAGAAAAATATCCATAATTCTTCTACTCGCTAGCTGATGTAAAATCGTCTTCTAAAACGAAAGAACGATCCGACTACTTTCGAAGTCGAAAGCTTCGCGCTTTGAAACGGGACCAAGTGGATCGTTGCGCGATCTTCTTTCACCAAGTCACGTCAGTTCAAAGTATCGACAATTTTTCACTGTCATCGGTGCACACGTTCGCTGTACCCGAGTAAACGTGGAATTGGAAAATCTATTTCTTTTAGCTAAAGAAGTTGAAGAATTTCTTGTTGTTCGTGATTAATATACTGACCCTATCACTGACAGTAATAACACGTGTTTTAACACGTTGGCGTCATTCACACGAAACACGGAAGAAGAGTCGGTAGCGTGGAGGCAAATATCGCCAAGAACGATCGAGCTCCGTTTCGATCAACGCCCGTCCGAACCTAAACTTATCCAAAGTGTCGTCAACTTTCCAGAGGATGCCTCCTGTTCTGTCTCGAGCGGCTTAACGAAGATCCAACGGACGAGATTCTCGAAACGCAAAGAGGACCAACGAACGACTGCTCCGAGATCCGCTCCGAGAACAAGAAGTTCTTCTTCCGTTGGAGTTCGCCTCGAACTCGAGTCCGAGTGCAGATCGTCGCATTGTGTCGTCTCTGGCAGTGTAGCAACGCGTTAGAAACGGCTCCCTCGGTAGTTTCGTCCAATGGACACGATGCACCGCTCTCCGCTTCCTCTTCGTCGCCAGCAGTCCGCCAAGCGGATCCACGGTCTTTCTCCTCTGGCTGCCCCCGCCGCGAGCGAAGAGGACGGGGGGGAAGAGGTTGAATTGCATCGTTACATCACCGGTTACTTAACCGTGGACATAGTAACCCGACCGTCAGCATCGTAATGCTTTTAAATAGACCAAGCTTGCCAGAAAGTCTACAAGAGTGGACTTTCTCTCTCTCTCTTTCTCTGCGGTCTTCCATTCCTTTCGCGCCCTTTTCGCCTCGACGCGCAGTCTTCCGTCTTCTCGTTTCTTTGTCTCTTATCGAGAGGCCTTTTTCACTCGGTACACACACACACACACACGAAGACCTCTGCCGCTGCTTTCTCCTTCCTTTCTCTCGATCTCGTCCCCTTGACAGAGAGATACCTCCCGGAGCCGGATGTCCGGCTCACTGACACACGACGACCACCAAGAATCGAGCTTCTCGATTTCTTGAAACACACGACTCTTGGCTCTCTTACCGATCTTCATCCCCTAATCCTCGATTAGTTCGGATAAAACGCTGCGACAACGCTTCCTTCGTGTATAACTACCTGTATATATGTTCCGTAAGCTTTGAACATTTTTTAACCAATCTAGAAAACTATTGCGTATTATAGTACGTATTATCTCTTTTTACTGTTAATGCGGTTTCTCTCTGACGATGAGTTAAATTTGATGAGAATTGTTAGAACTGTAAAGGTACAAATGGCGATATCTCGCACAGGTAGAAACAATCGTGTTGTCAAACCTGGTCCCAGCAGACCAGGAGGATAACACGGATTAAACTAAAGTGTTAATTGTATAATGTCGAACCTCAGTCCCAAGTCAATAATTTTATCAAGAATCATAAGAATCGTTAAGCGAATTAAGTGAAATTTGTATTGTAAACTCAATGGACAATTTTTATACTCTGAAAATGTTGCAAACGCAACATGTACCTGTAAACCTGTAAATTAATAAAAAATAATAATTAACGATTCGATAGTCCTTTAGGAAACGCACGACCTCTCCTCCTCAAGGGGTTAATATCGGAGTTTCGAATAATTGAAATCAACGAGAGACGACCTTCTCCTTTCGAGAAAAATTTGGAAACAAATATTTTATGTGAATTGAGAAAAAAAAAAAAAAGAAATAAATTTGCAGCAGCATTGACAGCGGGGTGGAAATTAAACGCGCGCGAGTAATAAACCGCGGGTCTCGCAGAGAAGCGCGAAAAGGGTTGGAAAAGGGCGGGATGTGTTCATTCGACGCGTTTACCTAAGCGAGGCTAAAATTTCTCGACACCCGGAGCCTAGTGGCTGCCACCCATTCATATTTCCAGCCTCGTAATGCACATTTTTCCTCGTAACGCGGAATCGCGGGTCCCCGTGTTGAATTACGGCGAAAGTTTGTACACGCAATATGTAACGAGACATCGCGCTGTTCATCCGAAACGTCGCGTCGAGATAACCCGCGAGACGAAGCACGTTCAACTATAAACCGTCCGAAAAATTATCTATTTCTTCTTTTTTTGTCTCTTGCTCGCAACAGAACACCGTGGCGTGTTCCTCTTGCTTTACTGTCGTAGAACTTTACTGCCGCCAAATTACGAAGAAATTATTCCGAGTTTTGTGCAGAGAACAGCCAGCCTGTTTTCATTTTGTGAACCGACCCTTCTCCACGATAATTTATCGAGCGATCTCGTGAATTTCTATCGACCGAATGAAAATCGCAGGTCGTTTGATCATTTATTCATTTTTCACAATTCCGCGGAATTTTATTTATCGCTGGAGGAATTGCGAAGACGCTCTGATTTTTAAGCGAATCGCTAAATAACGTTGCGATTCATTTTACAAACTGATCTTTCTCCACACGTTGGAATATTATATAATAATCGTACCTACTGTCAAACGAACAAGTTTTGCACCGTGAATTTCTATCTTCTACGAAGTGAAATTTACTTTTAATCTCCCGTATTCCAAAGAATTTCAATTTGAACAGTCTCCTTTCTCTCTTTTCTTCGTGGCTGTCGTACGCAAAGCAGCAGTAATTGACCGTGTCACGTTCCAACCGCGAAATGAAGCAAAGATAAATATCGCGAACGCTCGAATGTTCATTAGTGCGGAGTGTGTTTGGACGAATGGCAGAAATTAATAACGGGAGAGAGCGGGGCCAGGATTGTTTCTTCCCCGGCTTCAAGTTCAGAACGTAGTAGCAGCCACTGACACGGTGCCAAATGCCGGGCATTTTACTCCATTGCTTCCTCGCTTTGAGAGCGTGATGTATTCGTGGCCAACGAGGGAGTGAACTTAATTGCGAGTGTCATCCTGCGGGTACACAATGCTGTAACACCGCAACGTGTACACGTGACTCGGGGATATTGTGCCGGTGGTTGCCAGCGAAACAGCCTGATCGAGGATCCAGCAAACCCAGAAACATTAATATCTATCTCTCGTCTAGGTGCCTCAGGTGCAGTCTGTTCGCTCTGCTCGGATGTTGAAAATTCTGTGATGGATTTTTGTCGTCTCGGTATCTTTTTATACTTGGACCAGTTTCCAGATATTTGTGTGAATAATTTGAAAAATCAGGAATAGGAAATATTCAACGTGGAGTGCTGGTTGAAGTTTAGCTCCGGTAAGAATTTGGACCAACTCTCTGTCTAAATTACCCTTCGAACGTTAATTCAAATTATCAGAGTTCAAAGTTGAGAGATTTTACAAAGATAAAAGATTGCAAATTGTACTAGCAGTTGGCTACCAGCAAGAAACGGCAAGACGAAGAGTGATCGGCAATTTTCCGACACGTAGAATCAAGAAATCCTCAAATGCTATCCCAGATCGTCGCTCACCTACGCGAGACGAGAGCCGCGCAAGACAATTTCCCGTCAAAGGATCCGAAACGCACATCGTTTTAACTTCGTCCGAGACTTTATTCGAGCCTCTTCGCGACTAACTTGTTAACGCGTTGTCAAAGGCGCGGGAAGTTAAGACAAGCCAGCCTCTCTGAAAAAGCAACTGCGTCAGTCAACGAGGCTTCGTAGAACTTGCGCGCATAGAAGAGCCGGTACTCCGTGAAACCTCGTCAAACAAACTCAACTTCTAATTCAATATGGAAGTTTGAGCACGCGATCACCTTCGTTGCCGCAGTCGAAATTCGCCGATTCTAAATCGAAGACGCTTAACATTTTCACACACGCAACATTCTCCCCAGATCGTTGGATCGTGCACTTTGGTCTGATTGGTATTGAGTCGTCAGCAGTGAAAGTTGAGTCACAGAGTCTTCCTGCTCTCGGTAGAGTTCCGCTATTTCGATGCGGTTCACGGTTAATAATCGATTCGAGATTCGTCTTGGCGAGTTGGACTGATTTAAGTAGAAAGAACGTGTCATTGGACTTTTTTTAAGTAAGTTTGTATTTTTAATTAAAATCAGAACTATCTGATACGACTGAAGCACGAAGAATCCCTTAAATATCTTAAATAAAAATGAACTGTTTCATGAACTTGCAAAATTTATAACAAAAATTATAAATCCATCACTTTGGTACTTCTAGTCAGATAGAAGAAGAATCATGTACTTTTTCGCGTTATGAATATTCTAGCTCAAGTTCTTGGCGACTATTGCAAAAATCAAAATTTCATCGAAAATTAATGCAAGTTTCCTACTTTTCGTGATGCGCAATTTGTGCAATTTTATATATACGAGAAGAGCAACGAATCGCTAATTTTCACGCGTCTGTCGCACGAAAAACAAGCTCTCTGGAAGCTACGTGGATACATCGTCTCTTACGTTGTTTGTGGGAGACGAGCCAATTGGAAAATCGAAGCTAAGACGATTACATCGGTGACCCCCCGCCCCCTCCCCCCTCTCCATTACGTACGCCCGAGCAGTCGGACCGATTTGCCTAGAGCGTGTGGGCCCCGGCTCCACGTAATGGATTTTGGCCGTTTTCCAATGAAATCGTTTATCGATCCGCGAGCACGATTGGTAATTTCACCGCGTCGTGTGTATCGACTGGCGGTTAAAGAGCGACGATTACTCCATTCGAATATCCTGACCCGCTTCCCGAGGCAAACAACCCGGCTTTTTCCGCGTCGCGACTTCATTAAAAACTGTTCTCGCGGATCGGATAAATTGTAATTAACAGAATTAACGAATTAACTTTGGCCGGATCGTTTGATTATGCTGTGTGTGTGTGTGTGTGTGTTTGTGTATGGCGACGCAGAAAACTCCGTTATCACAGAGATAACGCACTGAAAATCACTGCGAGAGGGGTCAAGAAGAGCGAGAATCTACGCGCGCGCGAGGAATATTTTCCTACTCCGTGTTTCCCACTGATTGGATTTACCCGTCGAACCTCGCGTTATCATTCCGCTACGATATTTTACGCTACGTCGGATTGTGAAGCTTCGGAGCGATTCGACGAATTAATCCAGCCGCGATCCTTGGGATTTTTCATCGATCCGATTTGCTCCGTGGTTTGTTTAAAACCACGGGGACGGGGGGAGGAGAGTTAATCTCATAATTTTCAGAACGATTAAAAAGAAGAAACTTTGCAATCAATCTGTGCCCGATGGAATGGGTTTGAAGTGAAAAAAACTGCACGACTTGTACTCGAGTACGATTCGTCTCACTGAAAGGCCCAGAAGCAACTGTGTTCCGAATCGATAGAAAACAAATTACAGGCGCGATCGCTCAGTACCAGACAACGCCACTCCTACTCGAGGTCTATGCCACGCCCCCTCGCGAATCGCGTGACCCAAATCAACCAATCGCTAATTTTCGTTGCATCAACGTTGCACCTGAAGAGGCCCCATTTTCTGGCTTACTCCCGCTAAAATCACTTTCAGCGATAACAGAAAAAAAAAAAAGAAAAAATGGAGGGGAAGAACCCCGGTAATTTTCCAAGTTGTACCATGTTTGGGGATTGTCCATGGAGTAGAATTACTTTCAAATTTAATTCCACGCGTCGGAACTTCACCATCGCCAGTATATTGGGAAAGTTTCAGGCCATGCGAGTGTTCAAATACCTGCATACAGCGAAGAGTGTGTGTTTCAAAATTGCTTTGAACCCAGGGTGCAAGGATCAAGACGCTTTTGAACTCGTTTCCCTTAAAAACGTCAACGGAACCACGGCGACGAAATTGAAAATCGAGTGCGTAGTGATACGAGCTGCACAATGTTGTTAGAAATTAGTCACGTATGAGTCGTCTTGTGATACTTTGACCAGAAACGACAAAAGTACGAATAGGAAAGGGCAGCAAAAAAGGATCCAAAGGGCAGAAATAGTTTAGCATTGCGGCAAGTAGAAGCCAGTATTGTACCATTTTATTTTTTACGTATTTATATTTATTTTTCTCTACAAGTTCCGGAAGTCTTCGTGTTTCGTTCGAATAAATAGTTTTGTGAAACTGTAAAGCAGAGGTGGCTAACTGGCGGTCCGCTTACCCCTACTCTCCCGATCGCTAGCGCTACCCCCTCCACTGCATCGATCCCACTCCTCTCCAGTTTGAATTTCTCTGCACGACGAGGCAACGTAGTGGAGAGATCGATGCAATGGAAGGGGTAAAGGCCGCCAGTACAAATTCTGCTGTAAAGTATAATTTTTAACCATGTCGTTTCGTCGAGGAGCAGCAGCGACAAATTACTCGGAGAAGCGAGAATATGTTCGATAACCTTCGACATTTCGACCTGTTTCCCCCTTTTCCCTTTTCCCACGCTTTTTCATCGTTTACTACACTTGACCCGAACCTGACGAGGGCGCGAAACAATGGAAAGGGCTCGGGAACGGACGCGGATCTGTTTCGCGACGCGCAATGAATCGGTCCTATTGTAAAATTTAATTACGTTTTCGGTAATCGACAGCGCCGGATCGATTGTCCCAGCGACCGAATGCAATTTGCAAACCTAATCGCCTGTTGCGGTTCGCGAGTAAGGCATAATACCGGTTTGTCAACCGCATTACCGTATTTGATAAAGTTCGTATTAACGTGGTCATTAATGCCGTGCCCCCGTTAGCTGCGTACAACGATCGTTGTTCCTAAATCGGCCACCGAATAGTCGGCCGATGATATCTCGGTAATAACTTATGTTATCGGTTGATTAAGGACCGAGTACTTCGCGAGAAGGGAGGAGGAGGAGGAGGAGGGGGGGGAATGTTACTTGTCGATAATCAGTGGAACTTGCTGTTGGTAAAATTAATTTTCGGAGAATTTGTCGAACTAGGTTGTCTAGTGAATAGATGGCTGTATACTAATCTCTCACTGGATGCGCGTTTTCGCGACTTTCGTAGATACAGGTTGGACGAAAAGTTTCTTCCCGCCTATTTTCTTATTTTTCTTAATAAAATATCAATGCAAGGAAACAACTAATTTTGTTAATTTTAAATTAGAGTTATTGATATGATATAATATAAAATTTATTTAATATACAACAGAGAAATTACGGATTTACTTCAGTAAGAAATAATTTTTGGCCCACCCCACATTTGCCCTAGATTGATAGACCAATATAATCGTGACAGCCGAATCTCGTTACGCAAAGCGTACAACGTGGATGTAAAATTCTCGTCTGCGTCAAGCGTCAAAATATTCTCTTCGTGCGTTGTACGTACAACGTACGTGCGTCACGTATTTTTACAATGTATAATAATCTTTCAACGTCGTCGAGAGGGAAGATAGATTACAAACTGAAATTTCCCGAGAAATTCCGAACGCGACTCGGAAAAGTTCCCGTTTATTAGCAACTCTATCCTCTCTATTCGCTCTCGACGAAAGTAGTATCAGAAAGCAGCGGAGGAAACGTGCGGAAAATTCCGGCCACTTCCGGCCGGTTCAACCGAGCAAATTCTCGGGTTCAACGTTGAAACGAAGCATTTCTAAAAATACGGGAAGAACGCGCAATTTTGAACGCGAGCCGAAATCTACGATTATTTAATTCAAGAGGAACAACGGGCCTTATATGCGTGCGGCATTATAAATAAACCTCGCGGATCCTCGAACTCGTATTTGCGTACCGTTGATTGCGTTTACGCGTTTCGTCGCTTTGCTCGCTCCTCCGTTGTTTTTTCAAACGATTTCCACGCGAAGGATGAGATCGCAGACGAGCCGCGGAATAAATTTGTCATCTTGTTAGGGTAATCACTTGAGCCGATGAAGTCAGAAGACGCGAAGGAGATCCTCTTTTGTTATTATTCCGCCAGTGAGACAGCCGCTCGCGTCGAAATGAAATGAAATTGCTCCTCTGTTTGTCATTGTTCGTTTCTTTTTTTTTTTTTTTTTTTTTTTTTTTGAAGGAGAGGGGGGAGATCACAACTGAATTTGTAAAATTGTTTGTTAAAAGGGCAGTTTTCTTTCTTTTTTTTCGAACTACACTCGTGGTATGAATCACTTGCAACTCTGCTTCGAATTTCAAGTCTCGTTTCTCTAAATTGAACGAGTCGACGAGTACTTAAATTATAAATAACGTTTCGACATTTTGTATTTAAAGAATAAAGTTAATAGCAATTAACGGCGAGTAACGCTCGTCCAAGTGTATGCAAGGGGTTAACAATAATCACGAGAGTTATTGAATTATTTTCTTTCGTTTCGAACTGAAATTCCACGTTGAAATTCGTTCGCAATTCACTGCTCGCCGTACTTGGAAATTTCACTCGTGAACGGCTCTCGGTTGAAACATTTGAAGAAAGAAAACGCAGCAAATTTAAAAACATTTACCGTTGTTGGTAAAATTTCGCGGGCAGAAGAAGGCCTGGCGAAGGAGCGGGGCCAGGCTAGTTAGTCAGCGAATTCTTCAATTCTTCTTCGACCCTTGGCGAGGGCCAACGACCCAGAGAGAGCAACGAATACAAGCTAAGAAGCAACGCATTACGCCTCGTAGCGACGGAGTTAACCCAGGGCAGGTAGTCGGTGCACGCCAGGTATGCGTGTTACCCTCTGGTGTTCCTGTTGCAGCTTCCTCCTTCGTTCGCTCACTCTTCCTTTTTCTCCTTTCTACCCTTTTTCTTTCCTTTTCTCTTCTTTTCTTTTCTTTTCTTTTTTTTTCTTTTCCGATTCCCTGGCCTCCTTCAGCAGATGCCTCGTTTCGTCCGTGTTGCCGGACTCGATGCCACTCGGCCAGCAAACTCGTTCACTTCCCGATCTCCCTCGAGCCTATCGGGCCGAATAGGCGTTTTCAAAAGGGTCAAATCGAACTGACGGGACACACAGCCTCGATATTTCATCGGCCCGAATTCTTTCGAATTAAGTGTCTTTTCGTAGCTCACACGTGAACGAGCCTTTTGTGCCCGCTCGGAGGAAAAACGGAGGGCGATCGTCGCGAGATTACACGCTCCGTAAGTTAGCAGCGACCTTTCTTTTCATGGTTCGCGATTTCGACTCGATGGATACGCCAGTTTCTGTTCTATTGCATCTCCGAAATATTTCGCGAATATCTCTTTCTGCGAACGTTTCTCGAAAACGCATGTACTAAAATTTCCGTCTGAAGAGCACTGTCTTTTCGCACTGAAAAAGTCAGGATCCTCGCTGTCGCGAATATTTCAAATTGCAATGTTTAAAAACAATCGAGAATATTCGAAACGAGAAGATTGACGGACGGACTGAAATTTACATCACACACTGTTTGCGATACGTTTCGAAGAACTTCAAAGTCGCAAAGTCAGAATAGTGATTAACTATTAGAAAATCAAGTCTTACTTCGTCGCAGTCTCGGGAATAATTTCAATTTCAAATTACTCGGGAATAATTTCAATTTTTTCCCAGCGAACGTACATCGATGGATAGAAATTTATGCAGAACACTTAATGCGAAGTGTCTCGAGGAAGTTGCAAGTCACATCGACTAATTGTAAGTCTTGCCTTTCGCAAAAAAAAAAAAAAAGCGAATCTCATTTCGCCACGCCAATGTTTAAAGTTACAGTGAAATTACGAGTATTTAAGATGAATGTCTCCGGAGAACATCGCGACATAATAAAATTATAGCACAACATATCGGGGTTGCAACGTTTAAATAAATTAATCAAGAATATTTCAATTTCGCTCGGAACGCGATTTCCTAGAGACACGTGTTTAATTATTACCGCGAGATTGATAGATGGATTGAAATTTATGCAAAGCGCCGCGATGTGTTTGCTAGACGGAAGATTAATAGCCAGCGAAGCGACATAAAAATGATTTTACGTAACCGTGTTTCCCCGGCTAACGAGAACGACAAAAAACCGAGCGGCGATACGGCCAAGATTTTAATTCGCGGACAAAGAGGAGTTGCAGATCTATCGGCCGCGTATCATTACGCCTTATTGGCCGCGATTAACACGTTGTACGACTGCCTAATTGGCGCCGTCGGTATTGTTCGTGTTTTGCATACACTTTCGCGATCCCCCCTCGCGATTATTCATTCTCTCGTGCGCGACAACCGGTCGCGGAGAATTCAACTTTCTCCGGCGCGACGCAACCAACGACGTACGACACACGTTCGCGAGCGAACCGCGACTTTATTCCAGCAGATTCGCGTCCGCGTTGATCGAGCGAATTCCGTTACAGCGGAATTATAAACTTCCGAAATTTCTGAAAAATACGCCGCGCGACAAAACGGAGAAATAGAACCGAAGAAGCACGCTAAATAGGGGCACGCGGCGTCAACCTTATTTTAAGGTCGAGTGTCAGAGTTTCGAAAGATTCCGGCTGCTAAACTTTTCCCCTATTTTCAGGGAAACTTTTCTAGTAGCAGCTACCCTACTGCTAGGTTATTTTCTCTCTTTTTCTTTTGTTAGAGACACACACACACGTTTCACGTAGAAAAGAGAGAGAGAGAGAGAGAGAGAGAGCGTTGAAAAAATACGCTCAATGACAGAAACGTCAGGGGATCAAAGCGTAGGTCCATTAGACAAAATGCGGCAGCTGCAGAAACGGAATGGCTACTCTCGTGCATCTTCTTTGAGCCTCTGGCTCTCTCTCTCTCTCTCTCTCTCTCTCTCTCTGTCTCTGTCTCTGTCTCGCTGGGTACACGTTAGTTAACGCGATTACATCGGGACCGAGGTATAATATACCGCCGCGGGGATCCGCGTCAGAGATGCAAACGTACGATTCTTATTAAGCTGATTACGCTCATTAACTAATGCACGCTTTGTAACACGTCGTTGATCAAAGTCGCGCGCGAAAGAGAGAGGAGGGGGGAGGGGGGAGGGGGAGGTCGGGAATATCGGGAAGAAAGATAAATCAGGGAAACGGTGTTGGAAGCACCGTCAAGATCGAGCTCGCGATTGGAACCGCGCTGGAAACTTTCCTGTTTCCTCCCAACACTTTATGGCGAAGTATAATTGATGGCGCGGGATATGACTCCAAAGTTTTACACGGGGAATATGCAGGTGTGCGATCGTTTTCCAAGTTCCGAGAGAAGAATTAGCGCCGGTGATGTATGTAGTGTCGCTGGATGCGTACGTGTGTGTATATATATATATATATATATCGGAGTATAATCGAAACGACGAGATAGTCGGAGATAAAGATACAGTAGAGTTTCGAAGATTTTCGTTGCAGTGATTGAAGAAATAGAAAAAGGAATATTCATGGAAATTGAAGAAATTGAAAACGAGTTGAAAGAGATGAAAAAGAAGAAAAGTCAGTGGACAATTTTCATCAAAAATAACAAAATTGTATTATTAAGAATTTTGACAGTCTCCAGTCTTCCAGTCGTGAAATCACAACGCGAATCCTCTGAACATAAACCCTAGATACTACAATGAATTTAATCCACGATTCTCAGCGAGGTCGATTAAAAAATGCGCGAGAACAAAGTTGAAACGAGTCGGTATTAAGAAAATAACGCCAAGGAGAAGAGCGGAAAGATGCGAACGAACAGGCTGCAGAGCGAAGAAGTCGCAGGGAACTGGAATCGGACTCGATTACTCCTGACGAAATCTCGCCGCCCTGTGAGGTGAGGTCAAAAGTGGCCGGGGCGACCGGGTGCTGAAAATTTGCATGTAGCGGATAAAACGTCGCGAGGAAGGTCCGTCTAAAGAAAACCATTTCAAACTTTTCGCATCACGCCGTCCCCCGGAAACTTTCGGGCTCGAAGATGACCGTGAAAGGAAGAACCGTCCTGCCGGAGAAGGAGAAGAAGAAGAAAAAAAAGAAAAAGACGAGAAGAACCGAGACGAAGAAACCGAAACGAGGCTGCTCGAGAGAAAGAAGTTGGAAAACCGTGTTACGACAGCCTGAAAGCGTCTAGTTATCGGCTGTGGATTCCGCCCGCGAGATGAAAGCGCGCTGGTTTGTTTCTTGCAATCAGTAATCTCAAGCGCGTTTCGAAGAAGATTCGCTTGTTAATGGAGAGAGAAAAAAAAAAAGATTGATATTCTGCTATATCTGTATAGTCTCTAAATTTTACACTAAAAATATTTCGATCGAAAGCTAGATTGATCCAACAATAAAACTTTTGACGACAGATTGATTTTAACTTGACGTACAATACGATGTCACGCGTTTCCTAACTTCACTTCCCTGACTTCAATGAAAAATAAATGTCATTTTTCGAACTCGTACGTGTCGGCCGAGACTGAGGAAGTCTGAAAAAAATCTTGAAATATTCGACAACGTTTCTGTTATTTCGAAATGCGCAAGGGTGCAGAAGGAATCTAATTCAGAAACACGAATTGTAACATGTTTTTCAAGTAATACGTTCTCGAGACGCGGAAGAACGGCTGAGCTGTTGACATAACAGCCGTTCAGACGCTCTATACTAATTAAAGAGTCAAACACAGCCAAGTTTTAAGCGACGAAGAGTCTTAAAAGTTTAAAAGCACACCCGTGCTGTCTTTCGAATCAATTATTCAAGCCCTTTTTTGGCCCTCGGTAAAAACTTAAAGACCCGAACTTGCAAAAAGAAGAGATATCAACCACTTACTGAACAGAAACTCGCGCCGTCTCATCGATGGTAAAAATTTTTCGAAAATTTCCGAAATACGCTTCCCAGTAGCAAGGGCGACAAGTCGAGTGGAACTTGAAAGGCGCGTCACGGTGCACGCATCGTGACAAAGAAGAATTCGTGTCGCTTCCGGAACTCGAGGCACGATTCCGCGTCGAGTGTCCCGGTCTCTGCGAGGGGTGAACAAGGGGGATAATTTGCCGCGAACGGGCGAACATTTCGAGCGCATCGATAACGGGAACTCGCCAAGAGAGTTGCCTCGGCGGAGAGGCGAACTCTCCGCCCAACCTACCGGGAGACAGTGACAGCGACGTGGTTATTAACCCCCTTGCGCGCGAGAGCTTCCTCGGCTGTATTTACCCAACGATCGAACACGCGAAACGGTGGAACACGTGGAACGAAAGTGTGTACCGAAGACTCGAAGACCGACTCGAAACGCCGCGGAGAGAAACTTGACGTTTCTCGTGAAAATCTCAATCGCGTGCGTTCCCAACGACGAACGATATTCCCTGTTCCGAGGAATTTTGGCACGCTCCTTTGGCAAATTAAGCAGCAATCCTCGGTGCGTGATTTACAATTTAAAAAATTCTCGACACGATCGTTCGATACAAATGACTCGATCGTGCAAAACTCGTTGGAGGCACGCTGTAATTAAGCACAATTGAAGCAAGACTAACGAGACTAGTCTGCGTATATATATATATATATATATATATGTACTGGGTGAACCAAAAATCACTTGCTATTAAAATGAATTCGTGATTCATTTTACTATCTTTTAATCGAGTTAACATTTGAAAGAAATAATTTTCAAAATGTAATAAAAAGATCGTGCTTGAACCTGAATTTAATTTCAAATCAATAAAATTAGTTTCCCCGCACATTTCGATGTTTTGTTAGAAAAAAAAAAAAAAAAAAAAAATAGAAGGGAAACTTTTGGCCCACGTTGCACACGCGCATAAAATTCCACGCTCATTATTTGATTTTACGTCCTCAGCTTCCATCCAGCGTGCATTTCATATTTTCCCACCGTTCAATTTCACATTTTACTCGATAAATCCCGTTTGTTCGGGTGACGGGAGAGTCGCTCGCGAAGGATTAAGGTCGAAAGCGCGGAACGCGCCCAGCTATATCGATCGCAACTATCCCAAGATCCACCCGAGCCATCAAGAGTTAGAGGAACTCGTTACGCGGATCGCGAGCATTCGCCCGTCGCTTTTCATTGAGAACGAACGCGGCCGGAGGCGAGGTTATCGGGGTCGAACGTAATTCACGGTGACGCTGGCACGAATATCGCATTAAGAACGTCGCCGTCTAGGCTCGCTTATTGGTCACTAGGCCAGGCGAAATAAATGCTTCTTGCTTTTCGCTTTCTCTCGGGCTCTTGCTCCGAGTCTCGGTTGCGTCAGGGTGATTCAAACTAACGAGTTTAACGCTAAACGTGTTGAACCGACACTTCACACGTAATATACGTACTCGTTCCTAGCAGTCTAACGACCGATGACGAAATGAAAATTCGCTTTTCACAACATCGTTACAGATAATCGTCAATTTAACTGTAGGAAACAACGCGCAAAGTAACTTTTAGACGATAAATGTGAGTTACAGACAAAGTCGATGGCAGAAAACATAAAACAGATGTTATTAAAAAGCAAGTTATTATTTTTTGCCATTTTGTAAATACGTTCTTATTGTCGAACAAATTTTTCGCTTCGAGAAAAAATTTAGTTAATTAAATAAAATTTAAGTTTAGCATTTGGGTTTAGACGAACAAACAACAAGTAACAACGAATCCAGAATCATTCAGAGTTTCAAATCAGATTGTTAAACGAGGCGTTCAGTGTCAATACTGTCAATAATCGCTCGTAAAAGAGAGACATTCAAGGTTCGTTCTTACTTCGACGAAATACTTCAGCTCTCGCTCGAAGTACGTACGTTCGAACGCGTACGCATTTGTCGCGCCAATTGCAATTTCGTTCGTTTGCGAGAGAAAAATCGTCAGAGCATCTTTCCGGCTCGCAATCCCGATGGAAAATTGGTTCGCGACGGGGTAAGGCCGCCCCCGGACTTTTCCCTCCGTTTTCTATCAAACGCGAAGTTCGCGTTTTAGAACAGCGATCGCGAGTATTTGGATTTCGGCGACGCTGCGGGCCGTCGCGACGCAAACAGTTTTCATTTCGAAATTGATTTCCCCGGTTGTTGCGACTTCCGTTCGGGATACACGGGCAAGCGTATTAAAACTTTTGATTCCACGCGTGCAAATTCGACTCGTGTCCACGACTCTTTATTGCTTCGCCGTGCCGTTGATCGATCCTTCTGCTAAATTCTGGATAATCCTTTTAAATATCGACAACGCGCTATAACAAATGTACGTATACAAATGTACGAAATTATTCGAATTATTTATTTTCACGAATACATCGCATTACAGGGAGAAGTACTTTTGGACTTTTTGGAAAAAATTGTACGACTCGCGGGAAAAAAATAAAATTTTCCCCCGTTTTGCCTCACACGTAAAGGGTACGTAAAGCCGGATAAACTGTTAAAAGACGTATAAAAAGCAATGCAGTTGTGAAATTTTCATTTTTATCGGTCAAGAGATGGTAGAAACAATTGTTGTTAACAAATGTAAAGTTGTATTCTATTTTACAAGGTCTGTTTTATATTAATTAATTACTAGTTGATTAATTACACTTTTGCCGTATTTATAAAAAGTTTGAATTACGTTACTGTTAGCGAATATCTCGTATATAATTTCACGCACCGACATAATCGTGACCGGTTGCGTTAATAAAATTGCAAAATTTGTGCAATTTCGATACAGGGCAAAAGTTTCCCCTGCGGCGGGCAGAAGTTGAAATATACTTTCGCGTTCCTGGCTATATACGTACGTACGTACGTACGTACGTATTTTCTTTTCTTGTTGGCTGCCGTGGCAAGCTTTGCTTTTGGCTAGAATTTCAGTTCCGTCAAATTGAATCCGTTGCCGGACGACGTTGTGCCACGGCAAACTTTGCGCGCACGTAGCTCGTTTTATAGCCGCCACTCCGTTCTCTTGTTTTTGTTAACTATACCGGGTGATGCGGTGCAAAAACAAGTGGAACAGTATCAATTCGAGCGCGAATTTCCGTAGCTACCCGGGGGAAAATCCTATGAAGCGAACACGGTTGGCTCCCGTTGGTTCATTAAAACGCGAGCGATAAACAAATAAGATCTGAAACGCTTGTAAAACGACGAGCGAGGAAAAAAAATATCGTGTTCGATGATCGTGGCCGGACGTATTAAACGCGCCATTGGAAAAACTCGTCGACGGCTATTTTCTTTCCTTTTTGCGAAAATGAATGCTGCTGCTTAAATTAACGATTGAACTAATAATAAGACCCGGTTATTTCAAATCGGAGAGATGGAAGGGAAATTTTCGCGATTCGCGGGAAATCGTTTCAAATTCTGCGAAAAGAAAAAAGAAAAAAAAAATACAAAACTAACATCTCCTTCGATTATTATTGGAAAAAATTCACCAAAGAGAAAAGATACTTTTTAGGTTTTTAAAAAGATCTCTCAGAACAAGGAACCATGCTTCTGTACCGCATTTATACGCGCGTTATTATTAACAAGCTACTTTATATTCACGGGAACGAATTGCAAAAAGGCACCGCAAAAGGCCGCAAACGTGGCGGTTAACGTCTCGTATTTTGTCTCGTACGTATCATCTATTTCAGGGATGATTCGAAAGCCACTGAATCTTTGATGATGGTACTCCCGCGTCGTTACTTCGCGGGAGGGGACAGAAGGGAAATAGATTTAATACCGTTCCTAGACGTCCCTTCCCGGCTACAAACGATGTCTTAAAGTTCCCTTCCGCGCCTTGCTATTAGCATTCTCTCTCTCTCCCTCTCCCCCTCTCCGACCAGGACCCACCCTCCATTCCGTTCTTGTCTTCCCGCGGACCATCCCGCAGATGTGGAATTTTTACTACATCCCCGCGTAGTGTAGATCCCGGGCCGAGGGTTCGTACGGGGCTGCATTAAAGGCGAGCGCTGTTTAAAGCAGACCTAACCACCCGGAGAATAGCCTCCGAACTTCTCCGATACCGGAGTCGCCGATCGACTTTTACACCCGCTTCCGCCGCTCCGATCGGTTAAATTTCACTGTTCAGAAAGTTTTCGAAGACACGCCGTTCGCGTCTTGTTCTTTGAATCCGGATGGAATATTTTTCTTTCTTATCACTGAAAGTGATTTTAGCGGGGGTAACCCTGACAGAAAATCGGGCAACGCTGATGCAACGAAAATTAGCGATTGGTTGATTTGCGTCACGTGATTTGTGAGGGGGCGTGGGGTAGACCTCGAATGGGAGTGGCGTTGTACTGAGCGATCGCGCTTGTAATTTGTTTTGCATATCGATAAAATTTTGTCGTCTTCAGTGAGACGAATCGTACTGGGGTACAAGTCGTGCAGCTTTTTTTTTTCGTTTGGATTTGAGAGAAATAATTTCGAAGATTGATGCGAGTATACCGCGCATATATTGTTTGAAATTAGACACAAGGTACTTTGATTTTAGCCAGCATTGCAACATTAGTAGTATCGAGTGGAGTTATAGTTCTGTAAAATTCTTCTTCCCTTACAACGCAACAGCCTTATGGCAAATTTAAGAGTCCAAATCTGAATTGTTCTCTCGTAAGATAAATGGTAAATGCAACAGTTTACTGTTTTCGTAGAGAAAGGGCTGCCAAATTGTAGCCAGTGACAAACACAGTTTTAAATCGAGGATGCACGGCGTTTCTCGATGTCGCGTTGCTCAGGTAAGAGGCAGAGTTGAAGCTTTTATGGCTCCGTCGGCGACGGAGCTATCGGGGAATTTCTATCGGAGACCTTCGCAGTTAGCATCAACAGCTAAGAGCCGTGTAACTTAAACAAACGACACCTGAAAACACACCTCGACGTTGCCCGGAACGAGAGGCGGCAGCCCGGCTAGCTACGAGCGAGCGTAACAAAAATCGACTGGCGTAAACCTGAGCGTAAACTTCGACACACTCGAGAGGCCAACAAAAGGCCAAAGAAGCTTCCACGAACAGTGCTTCGTCGATTTTTCTACGATTTTTCCACCCATAAAAGAAATAGAAGAGAGAGAGAGAGAGCGCACACGTCGCTTCTGCATCTCTGGTATATATATATATACACACACACATAGACGCGCACGCACACAGCCCCGAGCCCGGAGAGTTTTCTATGCCCGGTTCTTCTGATGCATCTTTCATAGCCGAAGACTTAGCGTGTGTCCCGCATTAAAGCGTCGCACGCCTAATTTCGCATTCAGATTGTCATTTTCGCGTGGCAGCGCGACGTCTCGCGACGCTCGTAAAAGGAGCCTGCCAAGGGCTTCGGCAACGAATGCAACGAAACTCTTTAATCTCGACGTTCAAAGACTCCACCATCGCCACCAACCCTTCCTCATCCTACTTTTTCATGAAAAATACAAAACGGACACCGTGAGACCGTCCTCTCCTTAATGAACGGACATCTTGGCCGAGTGGAAAAAAAAAAAAAGGAGAAGGAAAGAAGGAGAAACGTCTGACCTTAAAAACGTGGCAACAACCCGGAGGAAACGGGAGAAAGAGCCGAGGCCAGGCTAGAGGGTCTAATAACGAAATTAATATCCGTGTTTCTAGCAGATAATGGCTCCGAGCATCGCGTTATTACGTTCAATTGAACCGCGTTACGCGGAACGTCGTTCCACGGTGAATTTTTTTTTTTTCATCTCGTAGTCTCTTCCTTTCTTTTTTTTTTTTTTTTTTTCAAAGAACTGGTTTTCTTTAATGGATCGATGTTCGGATACCAGCGACTGATCGAAGATTTAATAACTGCGGATTGTCCGACGCGTCGTTGCAATCTGTCTCTTTGTTCAGAGACAACGAGATTACGCCGCTTTTGGCTCAAAAAGAAAAGTCTACGTTTCACGCAGATGCGAGTTTTAACGCTGCAGCTTTCGACAAAATTGGTTCAAACGATCAATTGATAATTTTCCATGGAGATTTTGTACACTTTTGGACACTCGGGTGATTTTTAACAAAATGTATTAATAGAAGCTGTATCGTCAATTTTTTTTTGTACCTTTATTTGCGCTTTAATTTCTCTTGCGCCACGAATATTATACTTTAGCCGTCGGTAGTTTTACGAAACGGCAGGTTTTTCTCCCGGACATTTTTCCTTGGTTTTCAAGTCGCAGGGAAGAGGGACCGATTTCCGAGAAATGCGCTTTCGGAGAAATAAGTTTTCGTACGCCGATGGAAGAAACAGGCAAACTCGGTTTTCCATAAAACCTTAAATTTCCCTGCCACCTTTGGCCTTCCTTCTCCGTTGCTTCGAACACTTGGAAAACTCGGGTTTCAGGCTTTTATTGCCCAGGCGTGGAACAAGTGAACGGTAGCTTTTGGGATTCAGAAAGTATCGAAACAACCATCGAACGGAAAATTAGGGGAAGAGGTCGGACTCGCGGATTTTGTTTAAAGGGTCGAATGAAAGACGGTTTCGTCTTGCGTTTCGTCTCGGAGTCACTACTGCCTAAGACTCATCATCAGTGGGGGCTGATGGCAGCGATTTCTTACCCCAGACGCTTGTCTAGGCTAGCCGGTCATCCCTCCTAGCGCTCACCCCCGCACTCTGCTTTGCTTAACGTCGAAAGATCGACGCGCAGCCACTTGAGGTCAGTGTTCGAAACTCGTAGTTGAGGAATCCTAGGCCGCTATATATTAACAAAAAAGCGTGGGCGTTCGAGAGTTTCGTGACAAATTGGGGGAAAAAATGAGACGAGGAGATCGTCGATCGCTTCGTTATTCTTCCTCCAACTTTTTCTCTTTCTAGCTTTGATCCATCCGGGAAAGATACGAGCGAACGTGGAAGAAAGTGGCAATCGTTCGGAGGTAAAATTGATGGGTGGAACGAACGTGTACACATAAATTTATCTACTCTTTATATTGCTGCGCTTTTTTAATGGATGATCACTGCCGCGTGTAATTATATCCTCGCTTCGATAAATCTTCAATTTCACAAGCTTCGCAAACGCCATTGCGGCGCCACTTTTGCGAATAATTTAACTCCGATTCACAATGTAAGAATTACCCTCGTTACAATGAGAAAATATAAAAGAAGACAGGTCAAATACCAAATATTTATCTTCCGACGATCCTTTCATTTCATTTCAAACGTTATTAAAACGTTATTAAAAATCCTGAAATTATTTCCCTCGATAAACTGTACGTATTTCAATTTATCATTTACAGACACACGTATAATAAGAACGAGCAAGCGAAATTCCAATTTCACCGCGAACGAAAGATACTTCGTACTTGAACATTTCAACGTGTGTGGGGATTTCACGGCCATGAGAACTACGTGTAACTTTGTAATTCGACCGATAAGTTCTATCTACGAGGCAGTGATAATCTATGCGACACACGCGTGACATTGTATTACCAATTCTTTCGCATAACCTTATTTTTCTGCCAACTAATCGAGTTGTCGCGCGCATTATCCACTACGTAATTTCAGAATAATAAAGACTGATGCAACGAGTGCAACTCGTTTTCTTGCTAGTTCAATCACGCGTCTTCAAATAAACGATTGTGAATATTAAACGCGTAGTCGCGATTATGCGCGTCGCGGTTTCCAAGGTTTTCTCGTTCTAATTATAAAAAGCAACATACGTAGTTTGTTTTTCCTTTGCGAAAAGAAAAGAACTACGTACGAGCATTTATTACGAACCTGGTGATTGCCAAATCTAATCTGTATTTTTGTAACAAACGTAAAATAATTCACGAATGTTCCGTTTGCATAAAAAGATACTCTTAACGTAATTAACTTTTTTTTTTAAGTTAGTATTTATAAAATTTTCGTAGCCAAAGTCCTTTGCAAAAATAATTGCAATGAACGACAAGTCTGCGTTAAGTAAGATTCAAACTAAACTGCAACACTGCCGGTAGGATTATTTAAACAAATTGACAACGAACCGATACGTATTAATCCAACAGCAATACGTTACCACAAATGTAGACGTATGCCACAGTTAACGGAGATACGCAAGTACAATTAAATTGCAAAACAACCATCGGAAATACCTTATTGAATGTGAACCACTTGAAATAGAATGCCGAACGGGATTTGGAGCTGGGAAGAGTTAAGCCCCCAGGAATATTCAAACGATCACAAAGGCCAACTACCGACAGAGAGAGAGAGAGAGAGAGAGCTGGGTACGACACGCGCTCATAATTCCCGGGAATAAATTTCAACGGGGAAACCGGGACGAAATTGCGTCAGACAGATAACAACGGAGCGCGATATGTAGACATTTAAAAGGACCGCGCTTGTTTACACACCGGCCGGGCCGACGTACACACATGGCTCACGTCTCTTTTTGCCGAGCGAGAATTACGCCGACGGCCAGACGCCGTACATAAAGTGTAAAGACGTCTCAGCAGGCGATCCTCTCTGTCACGGGCGAAACGCGGAAACATTCCCTTCTATCGATACTGTCGTTTTCTTTTTTCCTTTTTCTCACTCTTTGTAACTCTCGCAGTTAACAGCGACAGAGGACAGCGACAGAGGACAGCGACAGAGGACAGCGACAGAGGACAACGACAAATGACTTTACGACTTACCGGCGAAGGGAAACAGTCGATTCGTGGAAACAGATGGTTGAAACGTTATTCCGAAACAAATACACCAACGAGCGACGAAACAGTTTCTGAGAAATGTTTTTCTCGTTGTTGGGTGTGAAGATTCGTTCGTCGATGGCCAAGACGTTTTTCTTCTTCTTCTCTTTCTTCACGGTTTTTGACCAGGTGCCCTCCAAAGATTCTCCGTTTCTTTCACACGTTAACACGGGGACCGAAACGTTACCGAATCGTTTCACACCAGGACGCACAGTGGTTTGTCCGTTTCTCTTTTGCTCTTTTCGCGGTCTCCGTCCTCGTCTCGTTCCTCCGCACGCACGGCTGTCACGCGACGCACTTTAGGCGCGATCACGACGAGAACCGCGATATTACGCGCAACACCGAGACGACGAACATCAAGAGGAGAACGCGACAACCAGGCACATTATCCGTCTCGATAAATGCCACGAGGTACGAGCTGCAAACGATACGAGAAATAGACGAGAGTCTGCGTCACCGCGACCGCGAAACCAGCAGAGCTACGTCTCGGCTCATCCTTGTCTTTGGAGGTTAGGTTCGAGTGTGTCTGGCGTCTCTTTCGCTCGCGCTCGTTCACGGCTCTCGATTCCCCTCGGTCGGAAAGGCACGCGTCCACCGACGGACGATGGTCTCGAACAGCTCCGACGACGACGACTACCGCGACGACAATGACGACGACGATCACACTCAGAGGACACGCAACACCGCGACGCGAGTACACGACCGACTGCGCTCGCCTGTAGAACACGGTAGAACCGGCGAAAAACTGCGAGAACATCCAACCATGCTGACTGCGCGACCGGCGTCAGACTGCCGAGGACAGAGCGGGGATTCGGTTGAGTGGCATCGCCCGACAAGCGGGGTCCCCCCACCAGCAGCCTCACTCGACCGCCGGACTCTCGTCCCTTACGCCGCCCCTCGCAGCACGGCCAGCTTCCACGCGCTTCTCCTACGGTCCCTGCGACCCTTTACTCCCCACTGCTCGGCCGCGAGGTTTACCCCTCGCGTCGCCCCTCGAACTTCAACCGACGTCACCGATCCCCACCAGTGTCTGGCCGAGCGGTGGAAAAGAGCCAGAGCGAGGAAGAGAGGCACGCACGCGCTGTGCGTGCGACAGAGACGGACGGAACGGGAATGCGACGCATGCGCGGAGCGTCGGTCGCGGCACGCGGTCGCGCCCAAACGCATCTCTTCTCGCGATCCTCATATTGATGTACTACGCGCTTACACTCGCGGCGAGCCGATTGCGGGCCTCGCGGATACCTACGAGCGACTCGTACGTGAGAGACGAGCGAAACAGCTTGTCGAGAGACCGCCTGCAGGCTAGCTGGATACGTACCGGCACGCATTCGTCTTTCGGATCGCTTCGAACGCGTTTGAGAATTCGATCGATCGAACGCGGAAATCGATAAGATCGTCGAACGACGAGTCGAACGTCCTGTTTCTCGTTCTACGCGCGGTGAAAATCGCACGTTACGCAACGTGTACGTTATCACGTAACAAGCGCGAGACTATCAATGTTATCGCGCTCCTTGCCGCGTTATCGCGAATCGAGTAAACTCCATTTACGAGAGAAAACGTAACTCGTTTTACGCAGCCGACAGTCTCTCCATTCAGTCTTCTTTTGATTTCTTTTCCGTTCGTTTCTTTTTCGCTTTTTTCAGAGATAAGCGATATTTACCGGAGAGCGAAGCACAAATAGCGTTGTCGATTCACGTGCATCCTGCACGTGACGAATTCCGCTGGCGCGACGACCCCCGGTCACGGACAATTGATCACACTCTCTCGAGACGAAGACGCGCTCGAGGAGGGCAACCTTCCCTCAAGATCGCGCTTTCGCGCGACGCCCCAGGCCGTCCTTAGAAAACATTTTTCCCTCTTCCATTCGGAACGCGGGCAACGTCGCGTTGAATTCTTCAACGACAACAATCCCCGACGCGGCGCTCGCGAGCTCTGCGAAGCGAGGAGGTTCTATGGAAAATGGCGCTGCCCGTGCAGGATTAACTAATGAATTCCGGCGCGGTTGTGTGTGTGTGTGTGTGTGTGTGTGCCGGCTCGGCCGCGTTTCCAGGCCGTCTTATCGTCGACTGGAAATCAGCCTGCTTGGCAGATGTTCGCTGAAACCTCGACCTCTCTCTCCTTCTTCTTGCGTTTCTTTCGCGGGCCAGACGCCCTCCACGCCGCCTCCATCCTCGTTACCTTCGTCGTTTACGTTTTACAGAACTCCGGCTATCCTCGCGCCTCTCCTTTCTTCGCCCTTTCTTCGCCGCTGGCTACGAGTTACCGCGCCGCGGAACGGACTCGTTGAATTACATTCGTCGAACTACCTCGCGATCGCGTTACTGCCGCGGGATAACGGACATTAAAATTGAAACGAACTCGAACGATGTGTAGGTTCCCTGAATGAAAGGATAAATTGCGTTTGAATCGTCGTCGCGGGTAATCCAAACAGGTTTAAGCTTGGATTCCATTTGAACCGCAGTGTCTCGAAAATTCTCTCGACGATTCGGTTTCTTTAATTTCGTTAGTCTCTCTCGACGAAGCTCGCAACGGAAGGAGATGGAAAGAGGTCTCCGCGTACGCCGCCGAGTTCCCATCTATCTCCGTTAAGTAGCAAACTGTGCAAGAAGCGTTCCAAAGGGCGCATCCGTCGTCTTTCTTCCCCTTTCCTACGTACGTTTTTCTGAAATCTGTGCCGAACGCGATACCGGCTGGCCCAGATTCAGCCCCGTAAGTTCTCTCAAAGAAACTTGTTTCCGCCGCGCCGAGGCATATATCATAGCTTTCCTTGTCCCTGGGAGTGGGTAGATGGGGGTGGGGGGAGGAAAGGTGAAGAGAGAGAAAGAGAAAGAGAGAGAGAGAGAGAGAGAGGGTAGGGGGCGGTTTACGAGAGGAAATGAAATTCTTTTTTACTCGCCTACTCAAAGATACAATCGTATTTCTCCTCGGCGACGGAGGAAATGAAAACTTTCTGGGCACGCCTCTCTCTGGGCCGCCGCCGCTTTACCATATTGCGCAAATAAGGAACATCATTGAGATAAGAATACCAAATCGCGGTAAACAGCTTCGCAACGTCTGGCCGATTCCCTTATTAAAGCGAGGAGGGAAGCCGGGGGAAATTGTCTCGAATACCTCCTTCGAAATGACGCACACGCGCGCGGAACGACCATGAATTTCCGAGCCGATAGTGCGAGAGTAAGAATCCGAGTGACCGAGCCGCGCCTTCGCTCGTTCTTCCTCCTGAACGCGATACGGAACGTGCGTTACAATAGGCGGAAACAGAAAACGTCACGTAGCGGAATGAAATTCAACCACGTTTATTCCCCGGGGAACGTCAAACCGGTCTGATCGCGCGCTGTCCACGTTGCCTTTGTCACCGGGCGACTCTGCTCAACTTATTTGTCGTTTCTTTTGCAAGAGAAACGACGTCCCACGTCCAGGAGACAATATGTTCGAGCCATCGATCGAGCAACAGGAAAGCAAAACCCCCCCTCGACGCCCAACAATGTTTCCAACTTTTAGGGATTTTTACTCCTCGTTACGTTTTACTGCTCGAAGAAAGAGGAACGAGTTGATCGCGATGGTTCGAAAGTCCCAAAATCCACGTAGTTTCCTTCGCAGACGCTCGCTCGAGTGTCAACTTTCGTTTCCCACATCCGGCCTCCTTATCTCGTTTCTTATCTTCCGTTGATAGGTCGATCGCGCGATACACTCGCGTTATTTACTTTCGATTCGGTCTTCGGTGGTTCGCAGAGTGAAATTCCCGCGGAAGAATCGATAAAAGCGAGTATCCTGACAGAGCTGACAGACACACACGACCTTTCGCGAATTCTGATCGCTTTCATCGCCGACGACTTTTCAAACCGCTGCAACCGTCTGCAATTACCTCGTCGTTCCACTAGCCGGCCGTGGGTATCGCGACTGCGTGATCAAACAAGCGTCGCGGGATCTGACGCATCGAGGGGCGCGATAGGTGCTAATTAAATGCGCCCTTTGACGCGACGCAAGACCGATAGGCCGTCTAACAATGGACATACCCTTCGTAATATCGATCCCGCGTGGCGTGTGGCGTGTGGCGTTTCGCAGTAAAATAAAGGCGACTGTTACACGCCTGTTGTGATTGACGGCGCCGTCTCGAATTGTGCAAACAGAATAAATTGCCCGTCAATCATAGCTAATTAGAGATCCCTTTCCCTCTCTCTTTTCCCCCGTCGTCGTCGTCGTCGTCGCGCGTTTTACAACGTTCGCGTAAACCCGTTCTCGTTTCCTTCGTTCTCCTCTCATCGACCGATGTATATACCGTCGTCCGCGAAACGAGTTGGAAACTAATATTTAGAACCGCAACCAACAGCGCCCGTTGGCAAAAGTACACTGCTGGGCGTAACGTTAACGTTCAACCACATGGGGTCAATATTACACGGTGAATTATGCTTCTAAATATCGTTTCACTTACGTAACCCTCTTACGAGTTGAGCTTCCCGTTGCATTCCGTTGCGAAGCGACGACGACTCTCGACTCGCGTTCCAACGAGCGCGAGGCACAGCGCTTCGAGCGACAAATAATTTCGAGCCGTTTCGATCGTGGCAACTCGTAAAGAACGAAAACGTCGAGCGGCGTATATTCGCCAGAGATTATAGAGACTCGGACGCACATGGAGAATCTCTGCTAGCAGGATCAACGCGATCTCGTGGCTCGAATCTCTCTTGCTCCATTCGACAAGATCGACCGCTATAAATTCTTTCATTAGCTGCGCGTTGAATGTTGCTCCAGGCTCAATCCGTATTTATATAATCGCTCGCGTTTGGAGTCCAATCAAAACGTTTGAAATTGTAGAATTTATAAAGTTTAAAGGCCGAGGTTTCTATCATATCTGTTTATCAATCCATTTGCATCGCCAAGCGAAATATTCGCCAGAATAACTCGTGACCATATAACGAGTCTTATATAGGCTTGTATTTGTTAATATATACGAATGTATGAATATATTATACGAATCAACGTATTTACTGCGAGCGTGACTTGTTATTAAAAACTGCTTGTATCGCGCAAATATTTAATTATTACTCTGGATAATTTATACAGTTATTTTAACAATGTTTTTAATAGTTTTGGTCATTATGTGTTACAATGATTGTACAATGTAAATATGTTTTTGTTATTAAAATTGTCAGTCGATGAAACAGTTTAATTATTATTTCTGAGAATCCACATGTTTTAACAATGTTTTTAATATTCTTCTGGTTATTATTTTCTAATGATCGATAATTATATTGCAATGATCGTATAATGTAATAATAACTATTTTGATCGAAGACTTGTTTTTAATCATGAGCTCTCTCATGTAATGTTATGTAAAGTATTCTGATATTTCATTGCAATTAATTATTAACAGAGAATAGTGAATATTTAAAATGAGATTTGACAAAGCACGATGTAACGTGCAATTTAAGTTGTGACGCAAACGGATTGAAACAAATAAAATCGCAGTTTTATTTATAAAATAATAAATCACGAAAATTTTATTCAATAATATGTTGTCCATTATTTCGTATGACTTTTTTCCCATCTTGCGAACAATTGCACAATTCCTTCCAAAATTCACTATTTCATTTTTCGGAATTTGCTCGGAAAACACGTCTTCTCTTCCTAAAGCCCCAAAAATGTAATCGAAACTTAATTATAAGCTTTAACCGATTATCACGCGATTATACCTATTATTTTTTCGGAAAAACAAAAAATCACCACCAACCAAGAATTCAAACCAACTTGTCAAACACTCGCACGCACGAAAATATGGTCCAAAGGTACGAAAAGTTTCTGTTAGGCGGTATAAAATCAGGTTGCCTCTCGACCAACTCGTTGTCGATCAGTCGACGCGAAACGACGGATCAACGACAGTTGGAGAGACTCGGAACGACAGTTTCCAAGATTGATCCGCGAGAGCGGAATTCGTGACGGGTTGGCAAGCTCCCGAACGGTTGAGCGCCGAATCGCTCGCAATTTAGCAAATCTATCAGAAATCACGGCTCCTTAAGCGGCCGTCGATCAGCGTTCCACCGCGGCGTTCAAGCGGCTCCGCTTCAGATTAGGACGACGTCTCCGACATCGTCGGGATCCCGGGATCCCCCATCGACCGAAACGCATCGCAGTCATTAAGCCGGCCGATCGATTAAGCAGCATCGCGGGGATGTTTGTACCGTCTGCCGCGAGGCGGGCCGGTTGCCGCTGTCTGATTTATTAACGAACTCGAATGCCTCCGCTGGAAATTAACCTCGTCTAGCCGAGTCGCGTTTCCCGCCGTTCCGGCTGGTAGCTGCAGACACGATCGTCAACGATGCACGTCGTCGTCGTCGTCGTCGGCCAATGCTACATTAACTAATTACCCTCGGTACCCGCGGCGTGAGCATCTAGCCGCTATTTGGTTATCGGGAGCCACGCGCGCTATGATTATGTTAGTTAGCAGCAGTCGATTTAATTGAGTCTCGTCTACGACAGAGCCAGTTACGCGCGAATAGTCACAGCGACAACTGTGTGTACGACTGTAGAGCAAACGGATGCGGGGGATTCCGTTACAACGGAAGCGGCGTAAGGAAACGATTACTCGGAGTCTGGGAAGGATAGTTGGTTGGTCCCCGGTGAATCGTCCGGTTTCAATCGTTCGGACGTTTATCGATTACGGGGCGCGAGGTTACCTTCGTTAACGGGATATTTAGTCGAGATGCCCGGGTCGGGGAGAAAGAGAGGAGGATCGTCGATACGGGCCAACGAATTGAACGGGAGTTTGCTCCGTATCGATGTAAACAAGGAAACCTCCCGCTGGATAAAGCGGGATCCTCCGATGAAATACCGATTAAACTGTCCCTAATCCTGCGACGCCTAGCGATTAAACCTACCGTTCTTCGTGTTCCTTGGCGTTTAAGGAATATTTTAAGGTACCGATTCTTTGCAACGAAAATTGGCGATTGATTGATTTGTGAAGGGGCGTCGTGGGATAGACCTCGAGTAGGAGTGCATATCGATACAATTTCATGGCAAAAAAGTCGTCTTCATTCCCTATTTAGAACAGTTGCTTCTGGGTCTTTCAGTGAGACGAATCGTACTGCAGTACAAGTCGTGCAGTTTTTTTTTTTTTTATTATAATACGAATTTGCGTTGCGGCCGATTTTTCGATCGCGACGAAGGACGAAGAAAAGAAAAAAAGGCAAGCTTCCGAGAGAAAACACGAACCGACGGTCCCACCGGCGAAATTGATGAAACGAGCCTCTCAACGGCGCGACACCTCGCGCGGCGATATCGTCACCGATCGCCGTATAAATCAAAGCGCCGGCCCGTTCGAAAGAAGCGCGAGCGAGAGAACGAAATCCATAAATTCCCGCGTTTGCCGCGGCCGCCGTGGTTTCCGTCAGAAGTTCGTTCAAGTTCGTAAAGTAGTATATCCGCCGACGAGCCAGGCGTAAATAACGGCGGAGGCCGCCGAGGCAGCGGGGCAGGGGATAGGCTTCGAGGGGTAGTTACCCTCTCTCGCGGCGCGAACGGTCGAGACGTTCGTAAACAATACGAGTTCGTTCTCCAAGGGAAGGTGATCTCCGAGATTTTTCGGACGAGTCCTCGATGGGGGTGAGTTTACTCTAGCGGGGGTGGAATTTCATTATCCACTCTTCTTTAACCGTAGCCCTGCGCTGGCAACCTCGATTTGAACGCGTGATCAAACCGTATATACGGTAGCTCGTCACTCTCTTTTTGAACTCGTCGAAGTGACAAGTTCACTGTCCGCTTTTCGCTCGACAATAAGGGTAGAAATTACTAGAAAGTAATAAGTTGATCATCTGTGTCGCTGTGGGTTATATTTATAAGTTATGAATTAAAAGTTAATTTATAAGTTATGACGTGACACGTCGTTCCAGCGCAGGAGATTAAGGAGGTTTCGTACGATACGACACCAAAAAATGACGTTTAAACATTCGTGCAAGCTCGACGAATGTAATTTTTGTTGCAAAATGTAGATGCTTGTAAGCAAATTTAATAAAAAATTAATAATTCAATAGTCTTTAATCAAGGGATTAAACACGCGATACTTCAAACCTTTCGCACGTTTATTGGAACTAGGCATAGCCAAAATCTTGCATGCTTTTCCTCTGCCAATATTACGTACGCGTAACGTACGCTACGCATCGATCAACTGGCGTTGGACAAGTTGTGAAAATTCCGCGCGCGCGAAAAATGAAATATTTCTACATTTTCGCGTATAACAATTTGACGATGGCACGCAAGTTCAATTAAAATTCAGAGAACGAGAATGGTAATTGAAAGATTCATTTTCCACGTTCCACGTCGCAAAAAAGAAACGTTTTCAATTGTGCTTTCTGTCGTTGCTCTCTTTGCCGCCCTTTCAACGGTGTCGCTTCCATTTTACAAAGCAACGGCTGAAAACAAGGTAACGAAAGCGCGATGTCGCGCCGAAACACGCGCTCAATTCCCCGGGAAATTCGACGGAGTCGCCGGAAGAACCGCAAATTCGGGTTAAAAGTTGCCGTATCGAGCGGAATGTGCAACGCGCGAGATCGTTGCATCGAAAGGGGGTGTGCACCGTGGCTGTAAACCGTCCGCGTTCGAATTTACGAGTTTCCGATTCCAAAGCGATCGAGAGAAGCGAAGAGCCGGCGCGAATCACAAACGCAGAAACCCGCCGATTCCTCCCCATTGTGGAATTCTGCGACATCCGGAAACAGCGTCGCACGCGCAAGTACTTTGAAAATCGAGGCGAGTATTTCTGAAACTTTTCACTTCTACGTTTGATAGTTATCAGTTTGATTGGTTTGGTAATTATTGTCAATTTGTCGTCTCTTACGCATAGCCAAAAACTTGAAACTCAAACTCAACAAAACGTTCAAATAAAATGAGAAAAAAGGAGAAAAATGTAAATCTCTCCATTCTTCCAAAAAAAAAAAAAAAAAAAAAAATGTTTCAGCGTTTTTTCGTTCCAACTAAATCTACTATGATCTGTTCTTGTCGACGATCAAAGTTCAATAAATTGTTCGATAAAGAAAGAAAGAAAGAGAAAAAAAATAAATAAATCAATACAGGTAATTGAAAAGAAAAGACTCTAATCTTCAAGATCACTTTTAGTCGTTAAAAAAGATCACTCGCATAAAATCGCAGTCGAACGCAAGGACCAACGTCGACGTACCTGCAATTTCCACGGTGCCGTCCGCGTCGCGACGATCCTTTAAACCGCCCTCGCGTATTTTCCTTTGCGCGACTCGCTTTTATATTTCCCTTCGTAGCCACCCTCGCTGCCGGTTTTCTCCCCCTGATCCGACGCCTTGCAACGAACGACTTTTCCGCGGAGTCGATCGTTTCCATTTCGGGATTTTTCATCAAGCGTTCGCGCCGCCGCGCCGCGTAGCTAGCGGCTGACTCGCTCGCCCCGGCTCCTCTCCGTAATGAGTTCCGCGCTTTGTGACTGCTCGCCGCTCGCGCGCCTTTTGTTCGTCATAATAAAAGGACTCGGATGCCTGCCGAGCTTCAATTAGCCTGCCGGTCGAAAGTCCCGCTCGCGAGTATCGGCACGGCAAGTGAAGAACAGCGACAATTACCACGGTTCTTGTCGATTCGTATAATTTTGACGATTCCGTTTCGTAAAACTTGGACAAGTACGTGGCAGAAATCGATTCTGATCACTCATTCTCGATCACTCGCGAGTTCTTTCAGACTTTCAATAATTTTAAATTTGCACTTACGAGGTAGCCTCCTCTCACTCTCGCAATTTGGAGTTCAAAATGCACAACAGGTGCCATTCCACCGTGTGTAATTCAAACCTGACAGGATACAAAGTTAATTTCGCGATGTATCGGAAATACGTCAAGTTAAGGGATGACACGACGTGATTAAAACGGAAGAGTCGGATTTTCGATGGACTCGCTGTATTTTTCTACTCGCTGAACGGAGGTTCAAATATCCGTAATTACGTTTATTTTATTACCAAACCGTCTAACCTGTCGATACTCGTAGACTTTCGACGAATAATCAGAAAGTGTAAAAAATACTCTTGACTAGCCTCTTGAAAAACCAACCGCACAAAATGAAAAAACTGCACGACTCGTAGCCCAGTACGATTCGTCTCACTGAAAGGTTCAGAAGCCTTTCTGTTCTGACTAGGAAACGAAGACGACTTTTTCGCCATAAAATTTTATCGATATGCAAACATTTGAATAGATAAAAAACAACTCCTACTCGAGGTCCACGTCCTCTTGAGAATCACGTGACCCAAATCGACCAATCGCTAATTTTCGTTGCATCAGCGTTGCACCTGAAGAGGCCCGATTTTCTGGATTATCCCCGATAAAATCACTTTCAGTGATAAAAACACATGTCGTTCAATTTCTCTCTGTCAATTTATTTCGTGGGCCGATCGTTTCTCAACGACAATTAACGACAATTAACGCCGATACACGCGACACAATATTCTCAACGAAATTAGACGCGGCGAGATTCAAGACCGTGGATCGCGGCTGCTCGTTACGGCTGGATTTTACCCAGAAAAATCCCCCCCCCCCCCTCCGCCAACAATGACGCGTCTTCGCCGTGAGGTATCCACGGATTACGCGACTAATATGCGTCGGCGGGTTCAACCCCCGCAAAACTATGACGAAGATGAATTCATTGTCTGTCCCCGGTGCCGGCTGGAGTGGGTATACGTAATTCATCAACGTAATTGAGCGGTGCTCGCGAGCTCAGCCGCGATGTTCCTCGCGTTATATCCTCTGCTCCCTGCCAGCCATCTCGTAATGGCCCGATAATTTTGGCCCCGCTGCGCGCTGAGGAAAGCCAAGGTGTGGCTCTCCTTTGACGCGCGACACTGACCATCATCCCTTTCTCTCTTTCTCTCTCTCAGCGTCTCTTGAAAAATTCAACCAAGCCAGCGGAACGACGGTAACTCGCGATTAATTGGTCACTCCATTTCGTAAATTGCAAAAAAACGGCACCGAAGAAGAAGAAGAGGAAGACTTAACTTACTGTCGCGCGTAGGTGCTGGCTTCGAGCGGTTGCAGTTTGTCGCGGGAAACGGAGACTGTGGTGAGACGAATTCGAGACGACCGAATACGACGTCGTGCAGTGAATCATTTTATTTATATTATATTGGTATTTATTGTTAGTTGAGTAGTGGTTGTTTCATTGGTGCACATTCGTTATAATTATGTTTATAATACAAAACAAATTACAGGCGCTATCGCTTAGTACCAAATAACGCCACTCCTACTCGAGGTCTACGCCACGCCCCCTCGCGAATCACGTGACCCAAATCAACCAATCGCTAATTTTCGTTGCATAAGCGTTGCAACATAAAATCACTTTCAGTGCTAAAAAGAAAAGGAAGCCCGAGCTGTTAGCTCGGATGTGAGTACGATGTCTCTTCAGAAAGGACAGCCGAGTGCAAAGGGCTGAGCCTGAGACGTAGCAGGCCAAGTAAATTGGGCGCGTTCGTGGGCACGGAGCTGGAACGCGCTTCGCTTCGCAGCAGCGCGCAGCGGGGAGGAGCGGCTGGAACGCGAGTCGCTCGCGACAGGAAAAAAGGCCGCGCGAACAAGAAAACTCCATTACGCCGCTCCTTGTCGGAGGAGCATTCCCCTCCGCGAAAGATCTCGCTTCGACGATCGCTAATTTCTCGTAACAGAATCCTTTCGACGCTTCGGCACTCTCAACATCCACGTCGAGAGAGAAAGAGAGAGAGAGAGAGAGAAAGTCGGTTTTCTCGATGAGAGGGAACGAAATATGAACGAGCGGCGTTTATTTCGATCGAATCGGTCAACGGGTGTTTTTTTAAATCAAGCATTTTTTTTTTTAACTTTGACTATTTAACGCTACCTCGTCAGAGTACACTGAATTTAACAGAGTTATCGGATGTGTACTTAAGCTTTTAGCTGATTTTGAAATATATATTTCTCTCTTTTTTTTTTTTTTTTTTTTTGGAAAAACATCTGGCTCGATATTCGTGATGTTTCATACGTTCTGGGTAGCGCAATTTTAGCGCGTTTGATACTCGACTACGTTGTGTATTTACATTCTAGCTCAAAGATCCTAGAACGAGTACCGTTGGAGGCTTTTCGGAAAATTAGAAAATACAACAAAAAGTCGATTTATTAACGAAACACGCAAGGGAACGCGCGAATTTGTGAAACGGATCTCCGGAAAATACGTGGCGAGCACTGTGAAAAACAAACGCGAAAAACAGGCTCGTTCTCGTAAAACAGAAACACCTTTCCTCTAATTCCCGGAGCGCCGGAGTGCGACTCCTTCGCTTTCCCAATTCGTTCCAGCGAGGTATTTCCCCCTCTTGGTTTCATCTCTTGCTGAACAACTTCCTGACAAAGTGGCCGGTTCCCAAGTGGAACGAGTCCGAAAACACGGGGGCGACGCTCGTCGTCCGAGCGGACGGCACGCGCCGTCTCGTTCGTGGGGCCCCGTAATCTAACCGGAGAGAGCGAGCACACAGCCTAATTCTTGTCCAATTTCCAGCGTAGCGAGACCGGTTAACTCGCCGCACTCGTTGAAACGAGTTTCGATAAAGTTAGTCGCCCGACACTCTCCGACTCCGGCGTTCAGATAAGTTAACTGCCGCTTCGAAACACACGGGCGAACCGCTCGCGTATCAACGAGCGCGCAACTCGATGCACACGCGTTGCTGACGCCTCTTAAACGACTGAACTGGTACTATCGGTGGGGTTTTACAACCGAGAAATATCAATGAATTCTCTGAACAGAATTAATTTGATCAAACGACTCGTGAAATCGCGAACGGAGCACGTAACGATTTGTTGCAACAATTGTCGTATGTATATTTTTGTAAATTGCCGATCTAAGGAATGGGAATAATATTGTTGATAACATACATGATACATAATTATAATATTATTAATATAATAATAATAATATTATTAATATTTAATATTAACCAATAAAATATCACGTTAATATATTAATATATAACAAAATTAGCTACAACACATTGTACGCAGTTAATTATGTATTATTATTATTCCTCTCCGTAGATCGAGAGAATTTACAAAAAAAATTCAACCCTAAAATTTCTGACGTAACTAACAAAATTATTAGACTCTGACGTTTCACCTTTTTGTATTTTGATCTCCTTTGCGTTTACACTCTCATCGTTTGTTTGTTTCGCGTCAATTTAACTTTATCGTTGTCAGTTTTTCAATTATCTTTCTTTAATGGGTTTTCCCAATTAAACGAATAAATAAATAAACGTCACTGATCAAACGGGGACGTATAATTCCTTTCGATAAATTTGTATCTGCCAGCTAGGAGTTACGCGGAGAGACGCGTCAATATTTCACTCGATGCTTTTTCATCGATACCTAGATTTTGCAACTTTAAAAGTAAAATCCAAAGCAATCGAAATGTCCGCAACGCTGTGACATTAGACGGCGTGACTTTCGTGCATCTGAGGGTACGAAAACGTAGAGAATGATGCGTGTAATACGCACGTAAAAGAAAATAATACCCAGATTAATCCAATTAATTCGACGCGTCAATTACTCAAAATTACAGAAAATTATAAAATTCGCACGAACGGAAGCCCGTTCGAGCTGCAGCGACGAACAGACTGTATGAACTTTCAAATTCGCGTTGACGTATCGATAATCGGCAAGGCATGGCCGGACCCGGGGCTTCCGACGTTCGTGACTGGAGCCACCCTTTCGTGCAAACCGCTGGCGTGTTTACTCCGCGGAACAGTCGACTCCACAGTGATATCCGTGGTTCTGGCCGTCGCCAGTCGTCTACGACGCGAAAGCAAACTCATCACGATCGTCGTATGCAATCTGTCGGAAAGCGAAACCTCCCGGCGACTCGCGGGATTGCTTGCGTCGACGCAAATTGTGTTGACAGCCTCTGCCTTGGAAGGAAGGAAGGCCTCCGCTTCCTTTTTTCCAGCTCCGCAAATATCGATTCATCTCCGAATCGTCGAACCGTCGACGGGTTTAGGTTTTTCCCTTGGACCTCGGGTTCGTCGATCGAAAGCTTCGACTTTGCGATTTCGAGGATTTTGGATCTTGGTAAACACGACCAGATTGGATCATCGATGCCGTCGCTTCGAGACGTTGCGATTAATAATTTTTCCATCTACAGCGTGCGATGTTCCCCGGGCAGGAGAATGTACTTTCACCGATGTTCGTGGTGAAAAAAAAAAGGGAAAGATCGATCCTTAATAGCTCGGTAAATTTTCATTTGCAGCAAACCGTGGTAAACTAAAATTCATTACGGGCGCATCCGGATCGATAGGGGAACGCTATCGAGAGACACCTGCGAGATGATTCATCGAGTCGACGCACGTGCGATCGGCCAATCGGGATAATCTATATTTTATAAATCACGCGACGCGTTCAGCGCGGAGCAACAAAAAGACGAGATCCCGACAAACATTCGCTTCGCCCCGCTCGCTTTGTCGCGAGTTGCTGCAATTATTTTCCATTCCGCGCGCAACACGTTCCCATTTCCATTATTTCTTCTTTTTTTCCCCTTCTTTTGCCTTATCGTTTTAAACGACAGAAATTTTCACGTTACACGTTTCTAGCTCTTTCCCGTTCAATTAAATCCCCTCCTTTTTTATAAAATTGCTCAAAAAATCGCCGCTCGCGCGAAAATTTCAACCGGAACAAATAGAAATAAGCAACGCGAGGAGAAACGAAAGTTTAACAATTTTCGCTTTGAATTTTAATTTCAGTTCGAATCGTCGAACCACCCGTCAGCGTGGGCACGCTCAGCTGTCAAAGTACGAAAAACTTTGTTATTGATCGAATTCCAAGTTAACAAACTGCAGCGTTTGGATTCGACGCGTCTTCCGCGTTGTATCGAAATTCTTTTGAAACGAAGCTGCAAATGAGAAAAAGAAAAGGACCGTAACGAATCCAATTTTAAAAGGGTTTGTCGTCTCTGCTTGAAATTTCCATGAAATTGAAGTTTTCCAATTTCCGTCACGAGTCACGAGCACGCGAACAAAATGTTGCGACATTACAGAGTTTATCGCGCGTGAAATGTTGCGTCGTATTTTGTACTTTTGGAAAAAAAGGCGGAAAGGCGAGTCGATGGGAGACGATTTTGCCCGATGATACGGCCGATACCGGCAGTATCGGCTTCAGCTGCGATCGGCATTGAACGCACGTAGAGACGCGTGCAAACATCGCGGTTCATTAAATTAATCCGAACACGGACCGGCGTATAAACGGTGGACGTGCGAGTCCGTCGCGACGTGCCGCGTCGTCGTAATTCCTCTCGGACGTTCCACCGATTTCGAATCGTGCCGCGAATACCCGTCGATTCCCGATATATTAAACTGCAACTATCTCGAGCGCCGATGGGACTCGGAAACGACGTCTCTGTCAGCCAACCAAGTGATCCGTGTTTCACTAACTAACTAACGGCCCTGTTCAACCCTGCGCGAATCCACGGAAATGGATCATTTTCACGCTTACCGACCCTAAAACTTCGAAATCGTTACCACGACGCGTAAAATCGGGGAAGTGACTTTTGTCGAACTGTTGTCTTGCAGCGCGAAAATTCTTGAATATCGAGTACTTGATTAACAAAAGTATCACATCACATTACACGCGAGTCACCAGGAAAGATTTTTCGATCCGTTGCGTTTGCGAATATCAGAAGCGAGTAAGTAGAAACCAGAAAATAAAAGAGAGAATTTAAAGAGAAAAAAGAATCAGATCCCTCCCCATTGTACTTATTATCTTTTCCTTCTTTCAACGATTATTGTCATCAACATAGAGATCGTAACTTTTTCGATTATAAATTAAATGAATATAAATAAACAAATAGATTTTCTATTTTTAGTTTTTAGTCTTTTTTTAAATCGTATTTTAATAAAAATTACGCGTGGTACTTCGATTAAATCAATTTGAGAGACGGATAATTTTCCCAAATCTGCTCTCGGATTTTCCGAGGTCCCTTGCTAAAGAAGTCTTGATAAAATTCCCCATTGGCAAAAGAAAAAGGTCCGTTTGCGCGGACACGTCGTTCGTGGGTCGGCGGCGATCGGCGACCGTGGATGTTCATTGAATATTACAGCAGCGAGACCCCTAATGGGAAAAGGGATCGCGACGAGTCGGGGCTGCTCTGAATGTGTTGAATGGAGACTCGTCCGGACAAAGGGTGCCACTTCGCGGTCTCTTTGTCCGTCGGTGGTAATCGGCGCCGTCGATACCAATTTCACCGGTAATTAGAGAGTTCACTTTACTAACGACCGTCTCGCCTTTCCTCATTGTTGCGCGCAAACGTCGTTCAAGCCTGACAAACACATCGTCGCGGCCACGAAACTCGATTTTTCCCCCCCTCTCGTTTTATATTACGAAACGAATTTTCGAATTCCACCATTCCTACGATTAATCTTTAAATAAAAATCTTGACACGGGTTACGAGTTGCAAAGAGTTCTCTTGCGCGAGAATTAACAAAAACGTTGCCGAAAATTTCGTTTGTCTCGCCGCGAATCTTCTCGACACCGCGGACTTTTGTGCGCTCGCGAAAAATTTAAAAGCTCAAAATTGCGCAGAACGCAAAAAGAGTGCGTGACACGTCCAAAATGCGCTGCGCGTTATAATCTCCTAATTCGAATTAAATTAAAGTTTTATCTTCGTGACGAGTGAAGTACAATGCAAAAAAATTCATCTCGAGATTGAAAATCAAAATCAACTTTACGTGTATTTCCATCAAATCGAAGGTATCTATGATAGCCACGGACAAACTTTTCTTTCCACCCTGTACATTACCGTGTAACTTATAGTTGACGGAATTTCGTAAATATTTCAGAGCAAATTTGCTAAAAAATATGAACTCGCGGCGCTCGTGACTCGTGGTCCGCGAATATCGAACGATGCAAGACGACGGAGAAAAAAAAAAAAAAAAAGCCACGAGAAACAGAAACCGTGGCGAAGAGGAACGTGTAAGCCCAAAGCGAACCACCCCTTCCCGTGTTTCGGCCGATCCGCCGCGCGCCCCTTAGACTTCGAAAGGCTCTCTCCCGAGAGAGTCCCCGCGGGGGCCGACAAACTCGAGAACACTCCAGCGGTGGCCCTCCTTCACAGGGAATCGATATCTCGACGGGACAGGAGATAACGGGGGGGATCTCTCCACCGCGGACGCGAAGGGTTGAAGCGAGAAATTCAGCGAGACACGTTTCCCCGGAAGCTGCGAGCTGCGAACACGTGACAAACGCGCGTCTCCTTCCGCTTCTGTCGCGGACCACGTAGACGTCGACTCTTTCCGCTGACTCGTCGAATATTCCTGACTCGCCAGGTTTTTCATCATCCCGTCTTTGCGGCTTTGGTCCTCGCGCGTTGTATTTTCTCTTACCCTTTTATCACTGAAGTCATTTTAGCACGGGTAACCCAGAAAATCGGGCCTCTTCAGGTGCAACGCTGATGCAACGAAAATTAGCGATTGGTCGATTTGGGTCACGTGATTCGCGAGGGGGCGTGGTGTAGGAGTAGCGCCTGTAATTTGTTTCGTATCGAGTCGTCTTCATTTCCTAGTCGGAACAGTTGCTTCTGGGTCCGGTTTTCTTAATTTTGGTTTTCGAAAAAGTATCCGGTACTTTGAGACGATCCATATTTTTCAAACCAACGTATGCGATACAGTCAGCAGCCCCTCCTCCCCCCTGAGGGGGCAGAAAGACGAAATTCCTACAAACATTCCTCTTTCGTACTCGCCGCGTGTTATTGCGATTTTTTCCCGTTCGCGCGACATATTTCCGTTCTCTTTCACCCTTTCTTTTTTTTTTCTCCCGCCGAACGTTGGGAATTTTCAAATTTCCGTTACTAGTCACCCTTTTTTTTTTCTTTAATTAAAACAACGTTCCGAATTCCACGAAGAAGAATCTTATATTGGGTCGGTATATACATATATATATATACACGTACATATGACACGATTTGCAGCGAGGTGTGGAATTTTTCGGTCCTACGACAGAATTGAATTCCTCTCTACTTTTCTTTTTCATCAATCGAACGTACTCGCGTGTCACGAGTTCAGCGGACGAAGGGTGATTACGGTGATCGAGAGAGGTTTCAATCGCGCGCGCGAGGTCTCAAAGTTGAGTTGATTTTGTGTTCGCGATATTTTCGTGATTCTTCCTCTCGAAGGGGAACGTGATGGGAGCAGCAGCGACGAAGCGGCTGGGATGGCCCGTTTGGTGGTTCCTCGCAACAGTGGAATTTGCAACGGACGTGAGAACGATAAGGAATGTCCAGAGCCAGCCCGAGTGAAGCGATTTGGTATGCGGGCTGCGTTCGCGCGATTATCTATGAGTCGATAACTTACTCGCCGAATTTCTGGTCAACCGACTCTAAACGCTCGACTCGGCCTTATTATAATCTCGTCCAATTACCAGCCTTATTGTTGGCGACGCCTGCTCGAGAATAACAACAAGGCGGTCGTCGATCATTCGTTCCTCAACGTCTATCAACGTCCACGGTCTTACTCTCGTGGACCCGTGATTTTCCTCTTCGAGGATTTTTCCTTCTCCCTTTCTCTCTGACGTAATTATCCGAATTTTGGACAAATTCTGGGCGAACGTAGCTGGAAATGGCAAGTTGCCTGAAACACTCGCAGCAGAAAGTTCTCGTACCTTAAACTTGATTTCCCTCGTGAGGTTCAACTGAATCACTTGTACAGTTTTACGTGCGCGGATTTGATTCGAATTTTGGGCAAATTCTGGGTGAACATAGAAGGCACTTGGAGCAGAAAATTCTTGTACTCTAAACTCGACTTCTCTTGTAAGGTTAAACCGAATCGCGTTGTACAATTTTACGTGTCCGGATTTGACGTTTCTCCGCTTTGAAAATTTTCGCCAAAAGTGCAGAAAGTAAAATATACTCGCGAGACGATAGACCATTCCAGCCGATACGGGACCGTCCAACATTTAACAATCGCGAGATCCCAAAGAAATTCCAAAGGAGATCTCCATAAATCCCAATCAAATCAAACGGTCCTGATCGAATCGGAGAAATCGCCCGGGTATCCTCGCCCGGAGTAGCCGTAACTCGTTCCAGGTTTGAAACGAGTCTCGTTAGAGAGCGAGAGCTGGTACATGTGTGCGCGTTGAAAAAGCGGATCGCGCTCGGGCTGGGCATAAATAACGCGGCGTACGGCGGCCATTGAATCTCGGACCGGTGGAAAAAAATGCCCGCCGCGAGGCGCCCCGAGCTCGAAAGAAAGCGACGCCAACGCGCGTAAGCGAGCGTGTACCCGCTTTGGTCTGGCAGGCAGCGCCGAACGCTGTCGCAATCCTCCGCTTCGCGGAATAAATTTTATCCGCTGGACTGGCACCGCCCACGCCATCCATCGCGCCGGAGAGAATAATACGCGCGGCACCGTTTTCACTCTGTCGGTCGGCCTTGATTGCTCTAACAGAGAATCTTCCATCAGTCGTTCTTACGTGCGTCGGTGTCCTGGCAGTTCTTTTGACCCTTCGCTGGACAACTATTTCACCGTCGCAGGTTCAATGCGTTTAGACTCCCGTATCAATGGATGGGGTCCCGTATCGAATCCGATACCCAAAGTTCGAACGTTACTGATTAGGTTGTAACGTAGTACAGTACAGTACAATACAAAACAATTAAGGTTGCAGTAAATATTCAATATTCAGAAGGAACATTCGCAAGTTTTATAAACTTACTTTTATAAAAGTATTTCGACGCTGGGACGAATCGAATAAATTTCATTTCAATATTTTCATTTACAACTGTTTGGAAATAATATTCGATCTGCAGCGCTTGCTTGTTACGCATTTCTTTTTTTATTTATAACACTCCTGATGATACGCTTTAGAAAATATCCTTTTGCGTGCAATTCCCCGACAAACTGTCACTGACAACGGTAATTTATTATAATTTATAATTATATATATATTGCAATGTCTCGAGAACAGTTTCGAATAAGACATTAAAAGTATTTTCCTTTAATATCACAGAGTACTCGTGGTTCGAATCTTTTCCCAGTTTTTCGAGTTCGAACATATTCGAAAGTACAATGTTTTTTTTTTTCTAAAATACTCGTAGAAGATTCGAACCTACGTGAAACTCGACGCTGACGCATTAACCTGGCACAGCAAGTTTCGTCAGGTTTACTTTTTCCTTTCGTTAAAAGAAACAAATCCCTCCATCTTCTCCCAAAGTTTTGACGAAAACACGGATTTATCGAGACGCAGTGAATAATGAAATCAAGGTACACGCGATAATTATGAATCGCGAAGGAGTAATTCCCGAGAGTCGATTATGCGACTGGTTCGAAGATCCACTGTTGCAGTCGCTGTTCCAGCTCTCACCGTTCACCCTCTACGAAAATCTCTCAGTTTCCTTGTTTCTAATCTAGTCGATGGAACGACTATCGGGCACACTGTACACGGATAGTTCCGTGACCCCTCTGCTCTCGGCAAAGGAGAGGGAAATGGAGAATCAAATGGAGATCGGTGGAAGGAATGTACAATGAGGAAAAGCTGGGGAGGGAAGGAGGACAGTGACTAACGCAACGGGAGCAACGATCCGTGGATTGTCGAGCGTAAGCAGATTCTTTCGCCTCGGTGAGTCGCATCATTCTTCTGAATTATTATTATTACATGGTATTTTGTATTAATATCATTACATATTATTTTTTTTTTTCTTCACTCTCGTTACAACTCTCGATGAAAGAGGAACATTTTGTCCACCGAAAGATTAGATTGCCGTTTGACAACTTCAAATTATAATGAAATGAGTTTTTTGCAACGACGAAGATCGTTCCTTGTTTTATCTTGTATGTTGGTGCCGAAATTTCACGTCGATTCGAGGACGACACGTCACGTTCGCAAAAGACACGGTGATTGGAACGACGTTTGCAATTTCAAATCGAGCGCCAGCGGTGCGGCCAAAGAGCGGAAAATACACGGACATAAATTAAAAGCGACGAATTTCGTTCGCGCCAGTTACGCGAAAAAAGAAACTCTCTCGCGGCGCAACAGTTCAATTAAAGCAGCTCGTTGTCCTCGTTTTTCGATTCCTTCGGCGGCCACCGAGAAAGGATCAAGGATACATCGGGCCGTTTTTAATCCAGCCAAATTAAAACTGACAAAATCCGTTCGCTAATCCGCACGGAAATTTCGCTTTGGAGTTTGACAAAAAGGAGGGATGAAATTCGTTCCTTTTTTTTTTTTTTTGGAAAATCAGTCGAAACTTTCATAATTTTGATTCCATTCGCGACAAAATGGACGGGGAAACAAATATATACACCGGGGCGAGATTAATTTCGCCGAGGTAGAAAGTAACAAAAACTTCGTTCGGCGATCCTGCTGAAAATAAAAAGAAAGATTCACTCGTCTCTCTTTTTTCTCTTTTCAAAAGGAAAAAAACTGGAGAAATTTTGCAACTGAGCAGAAAAGCAACGATGATTAACGATACACCGCTGGCATTAATTTCGTCCCGAGCAGAGGAGGACGGGAGATATTCTTACAAAACTGAACGAAAATTCTCGTTGCGAGACAACGTCAATTTCGAGTCCCGAATTTTCGCAATGAAAAACTTTCTCTAGCTGGACACGGTGGAAGGGTCGACCTTTAAAAAAGACGAAACAGTTTACCGGGACCTACTTCCATTTCTCGGAATTTCGTGCAATCGCGGGATCTCGAGTCAAGAAGCGAGAAAGTATTAATCGAATTTTCAAAATTTCCATTTCACAGTCGACGACGCGAACCTTCCGCACTGCAATTGCTTTCCTGGTTCATTCTCATTTAATTACGCTGATTCTAATTCGTTTTGTTGACTCGACTCGTCGTCGCATCAGCGATGACTTTACAATTCTGATGGAAAAATAGTTTAGTCACGGTGCAAGGGGTTGAAAGACAAAATCGGATAATGTAAAGGAGAAAACGCGCGGCGTTCTCTGATTGACAGATTAAGACACCGAAAGTGTCCAAGAGATTTCACCGATCGGATTCTCATTTCATTTTGCTAAACATTTACTAAACTTCGTTTTATCGACCTCGCGTCAGAAAAACTGCACGACTTCGTACCCCAGTACGATTCGTCTCACTGAAAGGCCCAGAAGCAACTGTTTGACTTTTTTGCCATAAAATTCTATTGATATGTAAAACAAATTACAGGCGCTGTCGCTCGGTACCAGACAACGCCACTCCCATTCGAGGTCTACGCCACGCCCCCTCGCGAATCACGTGACCCAAATCGACCAATCGCTAATTTTCGTTGCATCAGCGTTGCCCCATTTTCTGGATTAGGCCCCCGCTAAAATCACTTTCGGCGATAAAATGAAAGACGAGGCAAATTGACCAAAATTGTAAAAGGAAACGAAATTTACGCGCGGCTTTGTCCGTTAACGGATTGAGACTGCTCGAGAGATTCCACGGATCGGTATCAACGGAGCGAGGAATTGTTCGCAACGGTTGGCGAGGAAAAGCGGGGAACGTCGAGAGGTGTTGGCAAAGCGGTGCCTCCCGATATCGCGGTGGAATGGGTGAACGCACGACGCATCCGACGCATACACACGCATGTCGCCCTCGCGGACGACGGACAAGCGCGCCGCGATGGCAAATACGTGCTCGCCGGTTGAATCGCGGAGCAGTGTGCGTTTCGCGCGGCCGCTCCTACCAAGAGTGGCATTTTCCCAATATCGAAGTGGCTGATGCGACTCGATGCGAGAATGAGTAACCTCTTTTATTGGATGTACACGCTCGCGTGGCTGTCGGGTTCCTCCCCCACCCTCTCCCGCTGCTGGATTACTCGAGGAGCATCGATCCGCTTTGTTCCGTCAAGGGAATCGACTTGCTCTCGGAATCTTCCCCTCTCCGCCACGTTCACGGTTCCGCGCGTGTTTCACCGATTTTCTTCTTTCCATTATTGCTTCGCTTTTCCCGATCATCTCTCACCGGATGCTGCGGTGTTTCCTTTTCTTTTTCTTCTTCTTGGGTGCGGATGGTGCGTCGTGAATCGTTTGGAGATGAATTATTCTGATCAATCATTACAGTGATAATTTGTTTTTGGTACTGATGTTAAATGGTGATATGAATGGTTTCAGAACCGTTTCAAGACCGATTTTAGAAGTGACGCGGGATTGTTTCAGGATCAATATGGAACTGATACAAAATCGTTTCAGAAGCGACGTTTCAGAATCATTGTAGATACAGAACCGTTTCAGAACCAATACACAATTCTACATTGTTTCAGAATCAATATAGAACCGATACAAAACTGTTTCAAACTCGGCACAGAACCGTCTACGGGATCGTCTTTCTCGAACCGAGAGAAACGAGAATTTCGTAACTGAAAGTTGAGACGTCACGTTTCGGCCGCGACAACTGCGCTTGCGAAATTTAAACTTTCTTCCAATTGTTACACCGTGTAAACTTCCACCATTTCGCTACTTGCCACTTGGCTTAATTATCTCTCTAGTCGCGCAATTCGATATACGTTGAAGTTACCGTTACACGTTGTTCACAACACGTGACGTTTACAAAGCCGGAACCTTCATTCTTAGCTTCCGACCCAGTAATCCGCCGAGTCCCGATGACGCGCCCGTTAAGACTCATACTCGGTAATATAGAAAACATCGTTGATATCAGGTACATCGTTGGACATCGATACATGTCACACATGACAGTGGAGTTTCACTTCCGAGGAGAATCGAAGAAAATTCAAATCACACGCGCAAGCGGATTCGTCGATGGACCGGAATCGCGGATCCATCTGGCGTCTCGCTGTACGGAACGATCCACCGAAGCTGTTTCCACCCACATCGCGCGGTGGTGATTAGAGACGGTGAGACGCTTACGAGCGAATATCGACGGTATCAGAACCGCGACGCTTCGCCATTTCGCCATTACGTGTAAAACTAAATTTCCGCCAGTCAGAATCGTCTCAGAGCGAGCTAGCTAGCTGGCTAGCGGGACGCGACAGCTTGCATCGTGAGACACGAGCAAGAGATAGAAAACGACAGAGAGAGAGAGAGAGAGAGAGAGAAATATATAGAAACAGAGTTTCGATCGCGAAGTGAAATAGTTTGAATCCGAGAGAAGAGCGAGGCCCCTTCGTACGTATGTACAGGCGACCACATTATGTGTGCACGGCCGCTAAATACTCCGTGGATGCCGGATAAAGTTGAATCGGAAGCGTAAACACGGCTAAGCTACTTATCACTACGTATTCCGTGGGATGTGCGCGACGGGGGTGGGGGGGAGTTGCGTCGTTACGCTTCCGGGTGCCAAGTAAAACAGTTTAGCCTTGAGTAGCTAACGTCCAACTTGGCCACGAGCCGCGGGCTTGCACGTTGTTCCCGCCCCTGTTTAAAGCAGCCGCGATTCGCCCGTTATCGCGTCCACGTACGCCCCTTCGTCCTAATGGACACGTTGCGCGGACATTGTTAAGTCGCGGAATATTTGAAGCTTATTTCGATAGCCGGAATATTCCGCCGGGGATCGAGCGAGTTTACGCAACGAGGATGGCTGCCTATTCTTCCTCCTGGGCTGTAATCCCACCGATTAGGATTCGCGAATTTTTAGCTGCGAAATTTCCCGAATTTCCCCGAATCTCCGGCAAATTTCTGGAACAAAGGGGAACGAACGAGTCGGCGGCTATTTAAATACAAGGAGGGAATATTTTTGAGACAGTTCCCCCGATGCTGGAACAACGTTATGTGTTAGCTTTTCACGTGGAACACAATCGGGAATTCAATCTGTTTTCCAACAAATCCACGAAATCATTTACAATAAATGTTTTTACGAGTCGAGATATCTTGCAAATTAACGATCCTCTCTTTGTACACATTCGTAGTGCAATTATACATAGATACCGTGTACAAATACTTTTTACAACCACTGTACGTTTCATACCGATGTAACATCAAAATTTTATTTTTAAAATAAAATTCCGATTTTGGTATTAATTTACAACGGGAAAAATTTATTAAATAATTTATTATTTTTGAAAAAAAGATTATTATAAATTTATCAAATTTATTATACATGTGTACGATTGTTTTGAAAGAAAAGGAATTGGGCAAAATAAATATTTATCAGAAACATGTATCAAGTCAATCTGCTCAATGAACAATTTAACGGCTGCAGTATAATTGTATAAAATACGAAGGTACTGCACGATCGATTGATCTTCAAATGAAATCGATGGAACGAAAGGATCGACGAGTTTTTAAAGAAATTTTTAATGAAAAAAAAAAAGGTTAAATGAAAATCACCCAACCTCCGTAGGTTGAATTATTAAAAAATTATTTTCCAGAACCATCTGCCGGTTAACCAATCACGTTCCCCGCGCGTTACTCTCGCCTTTAAATTTCCCGCAAAACACGCGAAGACCCGACGACGTACTTATTGTTATTCAAAGTGGGGAGCAAGCTGCCATAATAAAGCTGTGCATCGCGTACGCGAACAGGTGGACGGCCGGAGCGGGTTATCCGCAGCTCGAACCTGTTTTCGCGTCTGTTTTTGCCTTCCGCCGTGCACCGTGGGCGAAAGTATGCTGAATTCCCCGTCGGGCGACGCTTTTGTCAGCAGCGGCTCCCGCGGAATATCTAAACAGCCGTGGAAACGTCGACGAGACGTCGACCACTCGCGAAACCGCGGTATACCCTCTTGATATTCTTATCACGATCCCCTTAACGAGCTATTTTCTTCAAAACGAACCTTTCCAATTGTTATTCCCCCGATGCGTACTCGTTTCCGTGTTCCGCCGTTCCGCAACGATGGCGATCTCGTTCGGTTTAATTGCAGAACCCGGGTTTCGCGCGTTGTCGTTCGCGACGGGAACGCGATTCCATGGGAAACGGGTGGAACCGGCACGGAAAAGGGAGACGTTTTTATTTTCCTTTTTTTCTCTCGTTTTTCGTTTTTCTGTTTTTTTGTTTTCACTTTTTGTTTTTCGAGGCGGGAGGGGTGGGGGGGGGGGGGGGAGCATCGGTGTATTTATACGGTGTAGCGTACCGTGTCTGGTTTTATGGGAGTAAAAAAACGGAAGGAAAAAATACGTACGATGAAATATGGCCACCGGCGCGAGTGAACTGGAATTTATTTCCGCGAAATTTGAAATTCGATGGAAGGAAATTCGTCGAACGGACGCGCCCGTTAGTACACACACAGTGTTTCTTGTTAACGATCAACGATTCTCAATGCAGACACGTCAAATTGAGAAAATTGAAAATTGAGAGAAATTAGATGGTGCTTCTAATGGTGCTTGTTACATGTACTAATATAACTTTATTATACAAAATTTATTATACATACCGAGTATTAAATGCTCTGAAGTTTACGGAACTGTATATATATATATATATGTGTGTGTGTGTGTGTGTCTTTTACAATGTTTCTTACAAATACATAAAAATCACAAAGGACGGTTCAAGGAGGACGAAATTTATCAGAAATGAAATTTCTGGGCACACGTGTCACACGCACGGGCGTATCATTTTCAGGCCATTTCTCGGGTATACGTGGATAACATAAAAAAGGGTGCGCACCCTTTCTTTCTCTTGGAAAGGATAGGGGAGGATATTATACGAAGGGTTAGACTTTGGCTAAACGGATATGGAACAGCCGGAAGGGTCGATACGGCGGCGAATCGAACGTTGGATGAATCCTTGGTCTGCGGAAACCTTAGCAAAGACACGCCGGAGAGAACCTTTCAATCTACACTTGCCAGGGTTCGCATTTACATTTTGCCTGCGCGACCGACTTCTCTCTGTATGAAACCACGAGACAGTGCCCTTGGCAAAGTTTCAACATAAAAAACTGGACAATTTTCAGCGAAATTAATATTAGAAGATCGCGAAGGCAAGCAGGAGATTTCGAATAGTTTGAGGACCTTGGCAAACGGTGCACTCGACAACGACTTCGAAACACGTCCGACGCAGTTCGCTTTGAATTCAGAAATTAACGTTTTTCGCGATTTTTCAGCTGAAAGAGTCCAAAGGGGAAACCGAAGCGACAGGGTGAACGAAGATAGTCCAAATATCAAAGATAAAGAGCTCTCTCGGAAAGCGAATACCGAAGCGTGGCAACGCCGCTTCGCGTAACCACTTTTGCTACGGCGTTAATTATTCAGAGTGTTTAAGATCTCGGAATAATCCGCCAAGAATGAGGTTGTTCGTCGCGGATGAATCTTATTATAAACGTTCGCAGCTTCATCTCGGGCCGGCCCCGCCGAAGAATTAACGTCGCCAGCTCCTCGACCATCCTGCAGCTACTGAACCTCCTCGTTAAAGTGGCTCTTACCATTCGTGAAACAGGCCAAGGCCTGTTACACTCTCGTCTCTTCGCCGAGCAACCAGTTGTTGAAGACGGACGTAACACGTAATTCGCGTGATATCGCGTTCGAACAGAGCCGGTAATCGCGCGTTAGAGAAGATAGAAGAGGACACGTTCTTTTCACAGTTTCTCGACTCGCATTGTCCTGGCTCTTCAACGACCAACGGGAAGATTAACAGCCCCGAGAAGATTTCCTCGCCGTTCGACGCTCGTCCCGAGCATTTCTATCGCTGTTTATCCACCCGCGCGGAGAACCGGCGACGGGAACGGAGAAGGCAACAGGACACTTGGTTCGAATAAACAACGCGTCTCGGAGCCGATCGTGAATTTCACGCGACCCATTCCGACCCTTGCGCCTCGAGTACGTGACCGAATATATTCTTCCCACGGTTTCCCCGAGAAACATCGAAGAAACGACACGTCCCAGTTCACGTACAACAACCGCCCTCCCGTATATTGAGCATCCGTTTCCGTCTGCTCGATCGCCCCGCCGATGTGTTTTCCACCGAACGTTCCATCGAGAATTAAACCCCCGTTTCCGCACCCCTTTTGTCTTGTTCGCGTTTCTTTTTTTCTTGCTTTCTCTCGCTTCACGCCACTAGCAGCGCGAATTTTTCTTCTCTCGGTTACCAAACGAGAGTCGTCGGTACTTACGGTTTCCATTCCTCGGCGGAGAGTTTAGTTGCACTCGAAAGGGGTGAATTTACAACTCTGACACTCACCAGCAGTTCGAACGTCAACGTTTGCAACGTCTGAGAGTAGACGAGATTAGGGAATTTTCTATTACTAGGAGTTCCTCTGACAGAGCGTGCCATTGTTACTTGTAGTTTCCATTGATGGAGAATTTGGTTACGCTTGAAAGGAGGACAATCCTAACATTCGTCGATCAACGTTTGTAATTTGAAAGTGAACGAAGATGTTACACGGTTTGACGGACGACAGAGTAATTCGATATTCGAGATTAGGAAATTTTTTTATTCAAATTTTCCTGGTGGAGTGTTGAGGGGGTTGTGATACTTGCGCGAGTTTAAACTTAAACTTAAACTTAATTTTTCCTTCCGGTTACCAAACGAGATAAGGAAATTTTCTATTCAATTTTCTCCATTAGAGCGTCAAGGGGATTGATATGCCCCTTTTGTTTTAGTCACGTTTTTTTTCGATTCTCGTTTCACGGCATTTGCGCAAAAACTCTGAATTCTTCCATCTGGTTACCAAACGAGAGTCGTCGGTGCTTACAGTTTCCATTGACGGAGAATTTGATTATGCTTGACTAAGGGGGTGAATTTACAACTCTAATTGCAACCCTAATATCCGGCAATTGTGGCGTTACACAAGTTTGCACAGTTGCGACAGCACAACTTGGAACTCGAGATTAGGAAATTTTCTATGCAAGTTTCTCTGTTAGGGGGTTGCGTTAAGGGGGGTGGATATTTACGCGAACATACGGTACTGATTGGCAAATTGCCAAGTTTCTGTTCACGCGTGCAGCAGCGGCGCCGAACGATCAAGGAACGTTACAGACAAATTTCTGATATCACACGGCCCGCTGCCGGAGGAGCGTCGCGTTTCCGTTTCTCTCAGCGGAGAAAGCTATCGTTGCGTTTGCGAAACGGTTAACCTTCTTTCTCCGCCCGTAAACGCCGGGCGAATCCGCCGCTAAATTCGCCGCGCTGAAGCAACCTCGTTCCGGAAGTTAGCGTGTCGCGGCAATTCAGTTAGCAAAAGTTGCAGCGTTACCGCAATCCAGCTTTGGTAGTTGCCGTATCAGCGATAGCCCGCGTCGAACCCCCCCCCCTGCTTGTTTTCACGTGTGCTACGTGACGTTTTCCTGCATCCGCCGTTTCTCGCGAAATCGTTACGCCGGCAAGGGAAGAAGGTCGAGAGAAATTCGTAAATATCGTTTCGAACGAGGATAAAAGGGAGAGAGAAGGACGAGGTCCTCCGGGAGGGATGAATATCGTCGTCGGGGGCAAATATTTGTCACGAAAGACGTCAAGGCAAAGTTAACTCGTTGTCGCTCCATTAAGGGGTTAGCAGCCCTTAGCAATCCACACAAAGACGAGAAAGTGGCTTCCAGCTATCGGTCTGGCCCCGATAATCGGTCGCAGCTCCTTCGAGCTCGATCGATTCGGCGCCGCTGTGAAATTTGTTATTCGCGCTATTCGCTGGCTAGCCGCGAGACGCTCGCGGTTCGGTCACGAGAACGAAGCTTCGCACAGTTGTTTACCGATCGTTGTTCGGCAAATTGTGGAAGCAAAGTCTACGATTGTCGACGGTGAATTCGATTTTATTCTCGTTACAGAGATTCACGGAAACGACGCGTGTGTGCAACGCGATTAATTATCCGCGTGGTCTTTGATCAATTTCAATTTTGAAAGTTCGTAAATCGGCAGTCGTCCGACACGATGTCTGCTTGAAAAGCATTAAACATTTAAATCCCCCCCCCCCCAAAACTCTCTCAACAATTCCCATTTCTGATGCGGGCTTCCGCGAGATGCTCGAAGGTACAAAAATATCTAAAACAGAGTATTAATCGTTAGTACGTTTCTGATAATTTGTTAACGTAGCGGTATTATGTTACAATACGTGCGAATTGCTTTTGTTCCGTTTTTTTTTTCCAATTAAACGCAGAGAACTCCAGAGTTTATTAAACGGAAACTTCGATGCTGGATATGAATTTTAGATTGCACAGAATTTTCGATAAACTTTCAATGTGCCGCGATATATCCTCCGCAAAATGTTCAACGGTACAGTGTAATTAAGTTAAACGCAAGTTTAACAAGCGAATTATTATTATTATTATTATTATTGATTATTATTAAACGAAGGAAAATTACAATAATAATTCTCTTTCAATTTCGAAACAAAGTCGCGACAACATTTGTCGAGGAGTCTGTCAGTTTTTCAAACTTGTAAAATGTTCAACAGTGCAGTATGATTACGTAAATGAAGCGAATTATTATTTTTAACAATTTTGAAACAAGATCGTGACAACAACCGTTTCAAGACGTTCTCCAACTTCCTTCGACGAAGACTCGTATCAGGGCAATTCCTACGACCGCTGGCAGTTCATCCCGACGGAGAAACGATTTTCGAACGCCGTAAAAGCGAATCCTGCGAAATCGCGCTTGACGCCGAGAAAAGGGGGGCAGAGTTTTGCGAGCGACAGTAAAACCGCGAACGACCAGATCCTCCTCGAGTTTTCGTTACGTAACGCGGGACAGAGGCTGCCGCGGAGAAAGAAGACGGGGCGGTGCTTCCGATATCGCGAAGTTTTCGCAAGTTTCGAGAGGTTTTCTGCACGTCGACGTCCCGGTGATTCAGTTTGCACGCCGCGACACCGGATGCACGACGTTCCGCGACCGACGAAAGTGACGCCTAACTCCTCGTACGCGGCCCCGGCGAACATCCCTTATAAAGTGAGATTTATATTCCTTCGTTCCTATCCCCTTTTTACGACGGGGACGACAACGCCCGAGGTTATTTTCTTCTAGCCTTCTGGGGGTGAAAGATTCGCGTTTTATGGCCGACTACGGAGAGGGGGGAAGAAATTAGGTTCATACGTGGAAACTGCGACCGCCAGAATTGTTGTCAAAGAAGCTGGAAACGTCTGGTAATATGAAAATTATAGCGATACCTTTCGCGTTCCACGAACGAAACTGAACGTTCGATCGGTAATTTCAATTTATTTCGCCGTTCCCTCGAAATCGTACGATTTGCGAGTGATTTAATTACTCATTCTTCGAATTCGTTCATTTCGCTCAAGAAAACTGAAAATTGAAAGTTTCGTTGGAGGACTTTTAAAATGATTCCAAAGATCAATTCCGACAATAACGATCCTCTCTTAAAACAATCGCAAGTAATCGATTGAAATCAAGCTTCTGCAAGCTATTTCGCAAATTTCCTGTAAAAGCCTCTCTCCCGGCTGCGAACAACACGTCGCCTAGCTTATTTTCTAGATCCGGCAGCAAAGATCGCTGCAACAGAAATCGCAGTGCTTCCGCAGGAAACATCAATTATTCCACACTCAAATATCAGTTATACCGTGCAACAAGCTGCGAATCTTTATCCATTCGTGAAAAATTCGTAATCGCGTCTAACTTACGAAAATTATTTAGACGGCACTCCTCGAGATCATACTTGTACGAGAGTTGACTTGATACAGGAAACAACGTCCAAAATATCCTCTCGGATAACGAGAAGAATGATGGTACATTTTCATCTTTTTAACGAGCGTACAGCTTGTTTAAAATCGAATTTTCGCAGCGTCAATTTTGCGCCATGAAAATCTGCAAGTCCGTGTGAAAATCGATCCAGCCGGCAGTCTGTCGATTAATGTCTCGCAGCTGTCGATTAAAGCCGAGAGGAGGAACGTCGGATCATTAAGCGATGGGCGGGACACGCAGGAACATTTTCAGTTTCGCGAGGTCTGGAAGTCAAGGCGACGCCTTCCGGCACGATGATTTGAATTTTCCCTTACGTATCGCGAGCGAACCGATAAGAGGGGTGGAAATAAATGGCGTGGAGGGGGACCTAGCCGCCTAGAGAGCTGGAAACTCTATTTTATGGTAAATAGACGTTGCCTGCGAGGGTTCGCCGCCTTCCTCCACGCGAGTGCCGATCGAAACCCGAAAGGAGGGATGAAATACACGGGGGTTGGAGTGAAGTTAAGAACGATATGTCGGGCCACGCGACGATTTTCTCCTTCGGTTTATCGGTTTTCAAATGGACTGCGCCGTAATATCGCCAACCTTCCCCACCTCTCCGACTTTCTCACTTCTTACACTCTAGTTTACAGTTAGCAGTTTATGCGAGCAGTTTTGTAATTAATTGGAACATTGGAGATATTGTTTGGGGGGAGGGAGAGAGGGGCAACGGTTTCTAGTTTCTATTAGAAAGCAAAGTAAAGGTCCAACATTGGAGCTGTACCTGTACACTTTTAAAAATCGAAAACAGAAAGTTACTAAACCCTGTTCCATCCCCTTTAATTCAAACTTTCCGTTTAAAATGAAAAACGACGACGATGTTCCACCTCTCGATTCTCCCTCATCTGCTTTGAAGTTTCGAAAATCGAAAGTGAAAATCAACACGATCCTCTGTTCTTTCTTGTATGTAATAAACCACGAATTCATCTTTTAAAATAACCTGACGTTTCAGTTTTCCGAAACTGTTTTTAATGAAACGCCGGACCGACGGTGAAGCACCGGTTTTAAATGCAAATATATCTGTGTTTCTTTTTGACATACTTCTCCACAGAGGTATTTGTTTTGAAAAAAAAAAAAGAATGTATTTGTTAAATACAACTTGATAAAAAAACCGCACGACTTGTACCCCAGTACGATTCGTCTCAGGAGCAACTGTTCTGATCAGGAAACGAAGACGAAAATTTCATTTCAGTCGATACGAAACAAATTACAGGCGCGATCTACGCCACGCCCCCTCGTGAATCACGCGACCCAAATCAACCAATCGCTAATTTTCGTTGCATCAGCGTTGCACTTAAAGAGGGTTACCGATTTTCTGGGTTACCCCCGCTAAAATCACTTTTAGTGACGAAAAGAAAAAAAGATAAAGGAATAGAAATTATTTTATTCCATTTGCAAAAATGTACATTTTCCACAAAACTCACTTTGCTTTAGCCAAAGTTTCCAACGAAATAGCCGACGCTTCGAGCGTTAATCTAATCTCCAGTCACCGCCAAAGGCCAAAAGTCACCGAAAACTCGCAACTCACGGTGAAACGTCACAGCCAGCGTTCTAGCCAGCTTACGTAAATACATCGAACGCAACTGATAGCCGCTCTTCTCACCCACTTGGGTGAGGACCTATATTCTTCGCCCATCCGAGCGGCGCAACTATAGAGATAGAAAAGCTAATAGAATATTATATCGCTCTATCTCTTGCGTGTAATGAAAGTGTGCGCGGCCGGGCGAGAGACAAACGTTGTTACATGGCCAGCCGCAAATATTCGCGCGAGCACGCGCCCGCCAACGTGTAGCTAGCCTTTCTTCTCTCTCCTCTCTCTCTCTCTCTCTCTCTCTCTGCACCAGCGTCCCGTCAGCTTGAATTGAACCATTCGCGAAGAACGCGCGCGTGAATGAGCCCGGGCCGCTTATTTAGTGGACTGAAACGGTACGTACACGTACGTACGTGGAACCTCGCCGTGTGTGTACACACGCGCACGCGAAATAAGCCCATTTCCACGGTACACTCGGCTGGCCACCAGAGGACAAAAGCCGCGTTTATACGTGCAAACTGGCGAGAGGACGCAAGGAGCCCCGCCGACCGGACGTTTCCCGCGCATAATACTCGCAATATGAGGGACGTTGAGCCGGAACTACACGCAAGAACCACCCCTTCTGTACGCTGTATGCGACGACGCGTGCATATATGTGTGCATCCTTCCCGGGACTTCCTGGCCGGGGAAGAAGACCATGGATTGCAAATTACACAGAAACAAGCCGTGTAAATAAGACCGGCGCTTTCTCCCGACCCTTTGGGGGTTGACAGTCACCAGTGACAGTAAGTTGGCTTCGAGCATTCGTTGGAGGGAGATTGGCTCTCGGTGGAGCATACTTTAAGCGACGTTCGATCGTTACGTCGTTACACTATCTCTACGTGCGTTGGAGATTCACAATCGAGAGATTGCGGAGATGTAAAGTCTTTTCTTTTTTTTTTCAAATTGGACGCTTTTGTGCTTTTGAAGGAGGTACCTTCAAAGTACACTGATGGATTAAACAAGAAGAACAAAAAAGTCGAGAGGAATTAAAAAGAAGAATGTTGTTTGTACGATACTTTTTAGACACGTTCGTTCCTCGAAACGAGGATTGTACATTCTCAAACATTCAAAGCCGTTTTTCATTGTTTAAACTGACGTACCTTTGATTTTACTCCTCGAAGGTCTGGAGGTCCTCCAGAAGCATCAAAATAACCTGAAACAAATTAGAATGTTCGTGTTTTCAATGTACTCCGAAGAAGAGATATCGAAGAACGTTACGATCGGCTATTAATTAAATACCAAAAAATGACACAATGACTCCTTCGTAGCTCCTCGAACCTTGCTTTATAAAGTTCGATCACGAGCAGATGCGTTTAGTCGCCGAGTGTAGCTGTTATATTAATTGCCGTTTCCAATGAACGACGCGCAATATTTCTCGCGGTACGTTCGGCGCAGTCGGCCAGCTTTGAATACAAATGGTTCCATTGCACGGTTCGAGCTGCTTATTCGGCCAATTGTCCCCGCGAAATGACGTCGTTCAATCACCGAGAATTCATTATGTCGAGTTATCGCATTCATCTTTTCAGCCATGGGTGCCAGTCGGATCCTTGGGACACAAGCCCCGGCTCACAAAGCGCGGCCGGCTTCTTGCCGTGTGAATTTCGATAGCCACCCCTTTTGCTTCGCTGCCTCTCGCGCTGTCTCGCGTCCCTTGAAAGCTCGTGGAAGATAAATACGTCGCATAAATACCTCGCGTAACTGGCCTATGAATTAATTAATCGCCGCGTTGTCCGCTGAAAACGAACTACCCTTGCGAATAATGGCCGTGGAAGAGGGTGGCTTTCACGCTTTCGGCGACGCGTTTCGAAGAACACCGCGGCAAACGTCGTATATTTCGATTCTCACATTTTTAGCGAAGCACAGAAAAAATTTTTTTGTTAAAATTCCAATGGTTCTGCATACTATTATTTGTTACGAATACAATATACATTGCGTATGGTAGGATTTCTTTTACTGTTACTTTTTACCGTTATTGTTATAAATAGCAGAATTTTTTTTAGTAGAGGTTTCAATAGAATTTTATAACAAACGGTACGTAATATGAATTTTGACGTAATGGTTACTGAGTTTTCCAAAGAAACGTAGAAAAACGACGATAAGCTCTCGTTGGAGCTTGGCTATTCCCATTTTACCGAGGAATATCAATATTTGATCTGCGCCGGAGCTTTTAACAACTGGGTTTAATTTCTCATTCGAGATGTACGATATTTCAAGAACGATCTAATAGCCGCGAGTGTCTTATCCGTCCACGAAAGGGTCTATTTTTTCGAATCATCGGCGCAACCCTCTCTACGAGGATCTCTACAGCCTCTAATTTCTTTCTCGCCGTTCGCCAACGAACCGAATCCGAAGAGGAACCAAACTCGAGTTCGCGAACTCGCGTCGCTGGCAGCGTTCTCGTTTAAAAATTTCCCGACGAGAGCCACTTCGAACGTATCTGCGCGTGGAAAGCGATAATCAGCAGGGGAAGCTCGGTGGAAAGTTTTGAAAATCGTTGCGTGGCGCAACGGGGGAGAGGGCCGGTCCGCGCGCGACTCGGCCGCGGCGGAATTTTGCGCGTGCACGGGGTTGGCGCGCGACGCTGACGAGCGCGGCGGGGACGCGTTTAAGGATTAAAGTCGAGCTTACGAAAACCACTCGGGAACTCGTTCGCTACGTGTGCACGTAGATTCGAGAGAGCAGATGTTCGTAATTGCTCGCCCACCCCTCGCCCCTCCTCTCGTCGTTAGAAGTGCTGCCCGACGCGTAAAATCCTCCTAGAGAACGAGGTAACACGCGCAAAGTTCACGTGTGTGCGAGCTGTGTGTATATGTGTGTGTCGACGTAGAACGTACATGTCCGCGGGCTGTGTGTGTACGTACGGCGAGCCCGTGTTTAACTTGGGCCCCGTGCACCCTCGAGGTGTAAACAATTATTGCTGCAACGATGCAAAATAAAAATTGCAAACACCCGCGTCACGGCCTCCGGCCTCCAAGTCTGGGCCGCGTGCCATCGATTATAAATGCGAGCCGGAAATTTTCACGGAAATGTTGCCCGCGGCTTGAGGAGACGCTGCCGGAAGCGCGCTCTCGTTCGTGCAAATGGCGACTGAAATGCTCGGGGAGTTGAGGCGAAAATTTGCATCCATTGGCTGTCGGTTGGAATAACGTCGTTGGCGATGCTGCGGATGTTCTTAAAATTTACTCGTTAATCGTCGATGTAAGTTTAAGGGGGTAGTTTTGACCGGAACGTATTTCGTTTCTAAATTTTTTTAAATTTGATTCTTACACGTAACAGAGGTTGACTTTCGGACTAGGAAAAGTGCGAAACTTGCACTTGCTTCTCATTGAAGGAGAAAGACGATTACTTCGAAGTGGAAGTGAATTTCACGTTGTCCGTTGAAAGCAACTCGACATCCCTGGGAGCATAGTTATTAAACGATCATAAAGGTTCAATGAACATTTCGAATGCTCGGCGAGTCGAATTGTTGCGAGAACAAAGACTTTTGCAACGACTTCTCCACTCCAAGGCGAATGGTCCACGCTTCTACGAGCTCGGAAGCGTTCAATGAAGGAGTCAAGGGGCGGAAAATTCGAACCGACGAAGTAACTCGGTAATCCTGATTAAAAAATATTACGAAATCCCGTAGTGATTTTCTTACGACGACTTAAAAAAAAAAATCATAAACGATCGTAAACGCACGACAAACTGTTCTACGTAAGGTGGAATAACCGGCGAGTAAACTCGCGGCGCGTGCATACACATTCTACTCGAACGTACATACACCCTTGGGCTTCTGTACGGGGTGTTCCATTTACCTCAATTTCGAACAATCCTCGTTGTTAATTATCCGCTAGAAAATATTAAATCAGATATGCTTCCAAATATTCAAAAAAATAAAAAAAAGCTTGTTGAGAAAGCTTTAAGACAGATGCAAGATTAAAAATTGATTAATTTTAATTATTGACAATATCGTCGACAATGTTGCAGTTTTAAATTCGTAGTTTCGGTACCTTGCACCCGATGTAAGAAATCGAGCAACTATTATCAAACTGCACGCTCGCAAATCCACAAGAGGTTTACCACCCCAAAGCACTGGACTTCCCCTAATTCACTACCCTGTCATCGGTATCCTCTCTCCTGAAGCGGTTCACGTGAGACGTCAGGCTTGACCCTGTTCGCGTCACGTATTCCCCCGTACATCGTCACACAATTATTTCCCCATCAGCGAAGAAACAAGCTGTTCGAGTCGAAACGAATCACCCTGTGCACCCCACACACACACACACACACACACTTGCTACAAACACATTTTGTTTCAAGTGCGTCGCAGTTTCTACTCGGGGATAGAGAAGGTAGAAAAACGGGAGGTGGTAGAGAAAGGAGAAGGACCCAGAGGGGCGGGGGGTGGTAACGAGAGGAGAAGCGTCGTTAATTTCCACGTCGGCGGAACAAGGCGACGAGATTTACTGATATTTTTTCCACCGGAGCTTTTAGCGTCGGCTATCCAATCCCTGCCGGCTGCAACCCCCCATCCACCCACCAGTCTCACCCCAGGAGGCAAGCCGCTCGCGAATTACAAATGTTTATTGCGTCGAGTGGGTTATAACGGGCAGCCGGCAGGCGACTAACTAGGGAATTATGCGGCGCCGCTCTTTTCCAAATCACCGCCGTACCGACGTAGCGGGGCACGCCCATTCCGCCGCGGTAATAGAACCGAGTGTGCCGAGAGCACCGGCCATCGCCGCCGTCTCAGGACGAGAGCAGCCCGAGAGAGACGAGAGAGATCTCCGCCACGCGTCCCTCTCTGGATTAATATCCGACTCCGATGCTCCGAGGGAAGAAGGAAAGTGGCCTCGGACCTCGTTTTCCTCGTTTGAGAACGAGGACTCTGGAATATCGAACTCGATCGCGCCAGTTCGAGAGGTCTTGGGATTCTTCCTTTCCACTTGTGGTTTCAAGTGTGCTCGATGATCGTGATTTTGCATCCATGTTTTTCTTTTTTCTCTCTCTTTTTTTTTTTAACAAGAAAAAGGATCTTACAACTTTCAAGTTTTCAATTAATTGCCAACGACGGAGACACGATGGCACAATTCAGTTTGATGGCGGTCCCGCGATGCAATGAATCGTATTTATCGAAACCTGACCCGGCGACTTGCGACAATTGTTTGGTGGGCGACAACATCGCCGCACCGACGCTCGAGTAATTTAATCGCAGCAGCTGACAAAGTCAACGAAGACGGGTCAAGCTTCGATCGATATTAAACGAAGAGGTTCGAAGCTTCGCCAGACGGTTTTCGTTGATAACGCATAAAACAGGAGTGCCGGGGCCGATGAATGAAACAGAGAGAACCGAGAGAGGCAAGAAGACAAAATTCCATATTATTCCCCGACTGGCATGTCCAGGGAATATGATCCGATCCATTAAATTCGATTACGTGAAATTAAAACAGGCACGTGAATCAGTGTAGTGAGTTTAACTGAATCCCCGATTGAAGATCCTCTATTTGCAAACGTATCGGGAACGTTAAGCCGTCTCGTTTCAGTGGTTCGATAAAATGATATAGGAGACACTTGAAAAAGATCATAAAATTCTTTTTACAACGAGAGTTATAACGAACTCACGTCTCGTCGTTTCTCTTCGCTGTGATTATCGATTTCCAGTTATTCTTTCAGTTTTAGTCAATAAAAAGTGGACCAAGTGTGGAGTGTCGTGAGATATCTTTTCGTAATTGAATCAGACGAACGAACCAATCATTCGGTATGTAATTTTATCGCTGAAAGTAATTTTAGCGGGAGGTTTTTTAACCCAGAAAATTGAGCCTCTTCGGGTGCAACGCTGATGCAACGAAAATTAGCGATTGGTTCATTTGGGTCACGTGATTCGCGAGGGGGCGTGGGGTAGACCTCGGGTAGGAGTGGCGTTGTCTGGTACTGAGCGATCGCTGTAATTTGTTTTGCATATGAATAAAACGAATGAAAGATAAAGAGAAAAAGAATTAATATTTCGTTTCATCTTTACTGTCACGTTAAATAATCAAAATAAAACACGCAGTTCTTTCAGCGAAACGACGAGACGACTGCCTCTTTCATGAAAGTAGTACCTCTAAACGATCATCTAAACGAAATTTTCTTGGTTCGATTGGTTGGACAACGTCCCGTTAGGAAAGCTACGATTATCGGGTACACTCGAAGGTTGGAGAAACTTCCAACCGGTCGGAGGAAGGAGATACGCTGTCCCTCGTAATCCACGAGCGATTCCCGTGTTCCAGACTCCGAGGAACGATAAAAGTAACGACGGTTACGTTCGTCGTGCACTCTCGCCTTCGCGAGATCGGGTTGGGATCGTCCCTTCTGCTAATTGATCCACCGAAATTTACTCGCTGCTTCGAGAGTCACCCTCGTCCGGCGTTTCCCTTTTTCCATTCTCGAACAACAAAATTCTATCCCGAAATTTTACACGAGTAAAATTCTACGTTGTTCGCAGCGTCTAACTAACTAACTCTGATCCTCTGTCGCGTGTAGTCGAGGAAGAATTCACGGAATCATTAGCAGAGGAACTCCACCCTCTCATTGGAGGATGTTACAGAGTGTCGCGCGACTATAGCCGAGACCGAGATAAGATTTGATTAAAGAGCACAATATTTTTCGTTGTTTCTCTTTCGAGAGAATCGACTTTGAAAATTTGCGTCGTGTGCGCTTAAATTCGGATAATTTCTGCACTTTATGAGAGAATGATCAGAAGGTAATGGAGACATCCTACTTTCCTAGCTTGGCAAAAGTCGTACGTAGAACGTATCGTATCGTTTTTATTCGTCGATTGGCAAACCGGTGTCACGACGTCCTAAATATCGTTCACGATGTTAATATTCGCCGCGCGCGACGGTTCGCGAAAGCACATTGTTAACAAGATTTCATTCACACCGCCGTTAAGTCGGGGAAATTAATTCCGGCCGGCTTTCGTAGTAACGCCGCTGATGAAAGTAATTAATTAAACGGCGTCTAACGCGAACTTTATAATCGCGCCCGTTTAATAGACTTATAGGGCCGATGTGCCGCATGTTAATTTAGAAAATACGCTTTCTTGGCCGCGTCCCTCCGCCGGCAACCTTCCACCCCCATCATTCTCGAGTCAACTTGCTTCCCCGGCGAGATTTCTCGTCCGTGTGCTCGAGAAATTTATCCAAAGTGCAGCACAACCATTAAACATTGACAAACTGAGAAAAAAAATTGAACTCTCGCGCGGCAAGTATCTTCTCCTCTTATTGGAAAAAAAAAAGTAGAAGGAAATTGATCTTGGATTTTATCCTCTAAGGAAGGTTCCACTAGGTTTCTTTCTTTTTCTTTCCTGTTTATCGTCGGAAAGAAATAGAGAGCAAACTTTCCGAGGCGTGCGTTTTCGAGCAACGCTCGCCACGGCAGAAACACTTGGGTGGTGGAAAATGTGGATCGACGTTCGGTCACGCGGAAAGGAAATGCACGGGCCGTGACTCCCGACTTCCAGAAAGCACGCGAGTTGAATATTTATCGCGTCCAGAGAGAGCCTCCGACACTGCATCAGGACAAATTAACGTCGACCAGTCGGGGTCGTGCGTGGCCAGTTCGACCTGTTTCGCCGACGAGTTTCGTCTGCGTTCTTTTCAATTCTCTGGAAATTAGAATAGTCCCAGATTATTTTTACCGACCAGTGACCGTGTCGATCGATATGATTTTTCCACCAGCGATTTCCACCTAACAATTTGCAGTTCAGCTTCGTATCACAAGCGAGATACAACCTTGACCAGGGTAATTCCACTGGTATTTTCGCGTCGAGAATTTTTTGGTCCAGAATTGTAATATTTTCTCAGTTTTAAGTATATTTAAGTAAAACGAAATTTTTTGTTACTTGTCAATAATTTCTATCCCGTGATATCATACCGACGAGTACGAAAAGAAAGAATTATTGTACACGGTTTGGTCACTCGTTACGGTCCGCAATCAAATTTTAACCAGCGCAAGTGGTTAAATTACGCGGGCGGGTATTTCATCGTCGGACGATGTTTGGAAAAAAGAACGTTCACAAGCCCCGATTTGTCCCCGAGTTACCCGATATCCCTCCCCCGAAGGATGCAATATTCCTTTATTCGACCTCAGCCACGACGAACGTCGCGTGATCTCTCGCTCGTTCTCTCTCAAAGTTTCGTCGGAGATCGGGGACCGAGTCCGCAAACCTACGTGATTCGCGTGCCAACGTCGCAAATATGAGGGCCACCGCCTCGTCGTGTTTTACAGGTCGAAGCCAAAGAAAATGAAATCACCTTGGCCAACAGAGAGAGAGAGAGAGGAAGGCAACTTTCAGCTCCAACAACGCCGGGGACACGTGTACGTGTACGTGGACGTGGACGAACAAGAGGGAGGAAACAAACGAAATAAAGCGAGTTTACGTCTCCGAAAAATTAGAGGTAGTTTCCATTTACAAATCAGCGTCGGGGAGGAGACAGGAAGACGTTTCGGGACCAGTCGACTCGTTTCGCGCCGCAATCCGAGGCGTCTCACGCTTCCGTTCGCGCGTACACACGTGCACACGTACACACGGAGAACTGTCCCCCTCCGACCACGCATTACATATGCATAGTTTCATAAATTTGCCTTTCCCTGCGATGTTCGCTTCTTCTCTGCCGTTTCTCTCTGGCTGCCTGTGAAAGCCAAGCCGCGCCGCGCCAAGCTTTTTAATATTACGGCAACACTTCGCCTGGCTTCGCGTAGCGAGCTTCCGGAGCCGAGTGTCGGGCATAGTTAATGTCGAATACCGATCGTGTATTTAGCATTCCGTGCCGCCTCCCCTCCCTTCTCGCTCCTCCGCCCTTACGTCTATTCGAACCGAGCGTAATGGCTTAATATCGGCCCTTTAATAATTGCCCTTTCCGCTCTCTTGTTGCTAATAGCGTGTTTCTTTTAGGCGAGCAAGCGTGGCGAAGAAAAAGGGATTAAACGCGCCGCGTTCGATTGTGCGTTGGATCAGGCGACGATAATCTGTGAGTAATCTTCGATTACACTTTTATACGCGTGTATAAGAACGAGCACCGATTCATCTGAATGTACATGTAAACATATTTTTATGGAAATGTAGCTTAAAAAGTGGAAAGATTTGGATGAAAGACTCATTCACTTATTAAATACTGCGCTAGTACTTTGGTACAGTGTTTTTTCTATAAACGAACAAAAATCTACAGTGTGATTATTATCGCGCGTTGGATATAGATTTGAGCTGTGTGGGAAGAGGATGAGACTCGGGCTGTCATTTGGCTATAGTATACAAATGGCGATTGATTTGTTTGCATTGGATTAGGTGGCAACGGGTGGCGTTTAGTTGTATGCGTGTGACTGTAGACAGTGGGGACGGTGCTCAATTTAGGGTGGATTGTGATTTGTGTGTGTTATTTGCCTTGGGATTAGGTGACAATGGTTGGAATAGTTGATGTTTAATTATGTTGGTGTAAGGTGATAAATTTGGGGCCGGGTAATGCTTTTGTACGGAAACACGTTACATCCTATAGAATTGAAATCGTTCTATTGGAATGAACACATTATATGCGCGAGCTATTGTGTCAACATATGGTTTGTAATAAATTATTTATTCAGACTTGCTACATTTTTTTGTCTGTTACTAATATTCCTCTAGCCCATTAGTAACTTTAGCCTTACAATTGTACTTTTGTCTTTCTAGTGTTTCTTTAATCTGCTATTAATATTTCTATTATTAATAAATTTCTTTACTCTACTATTAACTTTGATTTACTTTTTTTTGCTATTTCAGTCTTACTGCTTTTTCCTACTATTCAAATTTCTTAGTCTGTTATTAACATTGTTAGACTTTTTATTTCTGCCATCAATACATTTTTTTTAGTCTACTATTAATTTTAGATTTATTATTTCATCATACCATTTTACAGTCTTATTCGGTTCCGTTAGTTTTCTCTACTGCTAATAATGGATTTATATTAACAGTCAATGAATGGAAATTAAACGTTTCCAAACGCTGAAATGCTCCTCCGGTGACGAGCTATCGGCGGAAAACAAAAAAAACGCAAACGCGAAGCTTCGAGACAAGCAGCTTCCCTCCCTAATCTCGAAGTTTTGCGTTCCAGGAATACGACCGCTAAATGGCCGTCGTCGACGAATCGTCTGAGATCCAGCAATTCTCCGTCACGGGTCACGATGTATTGGTTGAAATTAATTTCCAACGTGCGGGGATCTGGCGTGTGGAAGCAAGCAAAGGGAGGGAGAGAGAGAGAGAGAGAGAGAGAAACGGGGATAGACGGCGAGGGAAGGGGAAATTTTCGCAATGAAGTACGGGGGGACTAATGATACGCGGATAAAAGCCAGGCTGCGAAATGAGGCCGAAGTGAAGAGCAGGAGAGCGAAAAAAGAGAAAAGGAAAAAAAAGAAGGGAAGAGGATAGCAGCGGGGGCACACGGCACATTCTATCGAGATTCAGAACCGTCGGGGTCTATCTCTTTATAAACTGAAAAGAAATCGAGCTACCTTTCCATCTCTCTCTCTCTCTCTTCCTCCGTGAGTATTTCTCTTTTTCGCCCTCTTTGCCCACCACCCTTCATTCTTCTTTTTTTTCTCTCTCTTTTTCGGCGATGGAAAGGGGAAAGCAGGCAGGAAAAAGGAGGTTTCGCGGAAAAAGGGCGTGGAACCAGAGAGGGAATGATACAGAGAGAGAGAGTGAGAGAGAGGAAGAATTCAGCGTTCGAGCGGTCGTAAAAAGAGGATTGAAATTGCGCAAGACTTTCGTACGGAAATGGAGGTCCGGTATAGAAACCGCGATTTTCATCATCGAGAATCCCCCCCACTGCTGGTCTATGGCGCATGAAATAATGTTTCCACGGAACGACGGATAGCAGAGGAAGAAAATGGCCGGGGCCAAGGGTGGTGGTTATTTAAACGTCGTCATCCGGTCGAACGAATATTTAATGGACGGTTACCCTTGCTCTGCTTTCCAACAGTTTCAAGATGTTCTCTCTCTCTCTCTCTCTCTCTCTCTCTTTACGTGTTTAGAACAGTTTACGGAGAGACGGGATACGGAAAATTTCTCCGATACATTCGAGCGAAATTTCCTCGCGTATCTTTGCTCGCCTTGCTTTTCTACCGCGTGTTTCGATGAACATTCGATATTCTTTCACTTCGGGAGACTCTGCTCTCTTCCGGTTGAAAATGTTCCGTTGCTTGGCGTCTCGTCAATTTATCGTACGCTGCCTTCCGTATCCAGTGCGTTCGAAAAATTCTGATACTCGTGAGAAGTTTTCTGTCACGTTTTCTTGAACGTTTAACTCGTTCTGATACTCGTTCGAAGCATCGGGGAAAATTTGTGAAGAACTCCAGACAAAAACGGACGACAATTTATCGATGACACGTCTGCGCTATCTTCGTATAATTTTCAGAAACTATTCGTGGAATTCTATCAACGTGAACTCTAATTATTTTCACGTGCGCATCTCATTCGCCAGGCGAACTTTTCAATCACCAGTTTCTATTCTCCCGTTCCGTCCCGTCGCTTGCTCGCTAAAATTCGCCTCGCGCGAGATAACGTTCTTGAAAGTTCTTCCTATCGAGGAAGAACGAGAGAGCCGGGGACAATCGTCTAGAAGACAGAAAAGAATTCGAAAGGTGGCGGAAAGGCGGGGCAAGTCGCTCGTGGCATATGACTTTTCAAGTGTCAACCCTCTTTTGTCTTCGCGCGCAAGTTTCGCGAAACAGACGGATCTTAAGGGGAAACGTCATTCGGTTTGTGAAAGCAGGTTCCCGAGCGTGAGTAATGCGAATACGTTTCCCGGGAGTACATCTACCGCGTTATTTCCGTCAATACGCGTTTACTTCTGCTCCGCCATTCCCTCTGCTCCTCGACCGTTCCACCTTCTAACGTTATCTCTCTTTCATCCCCGAATCTCTTTTCGCTTCCCCATTGTCGGCCGGCTCCTTCGCGTCGTTTTCAGTTACACTTGTTTTCTCGTTAATTCTCCTCGCCATTTTTTCCGCTCCTTGTCGGTCGGAATATTAACCCTGGCTCGCCCGTTTTATCCTCGACTCTCCTCTCGTTTCTCCGTCGTCGCACGACGATTTCAGATTTCTTTACAGTTTTTGTTCTCGATACGCCCATCTCCGATGCACTCTGGCCGTATCGCGTCATCTTCGTCCCGTCCTCGAATTTTCCTCCATTGTCGCGCGATCTTTTCACTGTTTTCCTGCTCTCTGTTTTCCAATTTTCTCCGCCATCGTCGCTCTATCTTAACCTTGTCTCTCCTTTATCTTCGAATCACCTTTCCATTTGAATCGTCACACGAACCTTTCACTGTTTTCAGTTCTATCCTTTTCTCCCCCGTTTCTCTTTTTTTCTTTTTTTTTCATTTTTTCCTTTCAAGTTAAATTTCCTCGTCATTTTTGTTTCGACGCGAAACAACACGCAAACGCGAATAACTCTTCCGCTCGATCTCGCTGTCGATTTTCTTTGTATCGGAAATTGAAAAAGGGGCTGCTGCCCGGGGGTCGGCTCTGTCTTTCTCCCCGAGCGCTGGTAACTTTTCGAGCCTCCGGTACCTTGGTCCGCCGGCCAAATCGCCGAGGACGACCAATAAAAATTTCAAGTCTGCCAATCGAAACGCGGCACAAAGAGGGTCCCGCGCTCGATCCCTGTTAATTAATAAACATCGAATCTGCCTCGAGAGAACAGGGTCAACTCGTTCCTTTCTCGTTTCGTTCTCTCGAAAGGCATCGATTTTGTCATCCCAATCGTTTCAACTCCGCTCTGCGGTTCTCCCGCCAACCGAATTTCCCCATTTCCCGATCATTTTCGCTTTCGGCTCTTTTGTTTCACGACGAGCTTTGTCATCTCTGTCGTTTTATCAAAACTAAAACGCCGGTCGTTCCGAATCAGGCGACTGTTTCAACCGTTCGCTCGACTGGAATTAAACAAATAAATGGAAACGTCCAAAAGTGAATTCGGCAGGCATTAGGCGCAATTTGAACTTAACAAAATTTAACCATGGACTGGAACGTTCTCCGTCATTGCTTCGCGTTTCTCGTTCTATTTGCGAGGTAAATAAATTCCCTCTACACCTCGCGCATCCATTTGATCTTTATTACAGGCTGAAGAAAAAAAGGAGGGAAGAAGCAAAAATGTTCGACTTCAAACAACCGGCAAGGTCTACGTTCCTCGGTAACTGTCCGTATCTTTGCAAACTCATCCCTCCCCCCCTCCGCCTTCCGCCCGGCACCATCGACAGAGAGAACGTCGACATTTTTGCGATCCACGTCCAGGCAAATATTTGCGTCGCTATCTCCTCGCGATTCTGACGTCTCCGATATCCCGCCCCCCCCCCTGCCCCACCTGCCCCGGTTCTCATCCCGATTTCTCTTTTCCAACGATCGTTCCCATGGTTCGAAGAGACTTCGCAAGTTTTCTAATTAGTATGGTGCCTCCGGGTAAGCGAAGTCGGCTCGCTCGATAGTTTAAAATAGGGGTGGTGGTTGGAAACGGGAGAGCGGAACGCCTTTGAGTTCTGTCAGAAACTTTTGGCCGCCTCTTTTTCCATCCACCCCTCCCCCCTCTCTTCCCACGTCATCCATTCCCTGCCGTTCTCCCTTTCTCACGGGACAAGTCGTAAAGTCGGCTTCAAGATTTCCTTCTCCCGTTCCCCGACATCTCGTCTGTCCAACCTCTTTCTACGTTTTATTATTCGAATGTTCCGCCATCGTCGAACCGCGACCTTTCCAGGGGGAGGGATGGCTGGCAGGATTATTCCGCTCGTGCATGCAATTAAAGTCAACAGGTTCCGCTGTCGGAAAATAATGGGATGTGAAGTTGACTGGAAGCCTCTTGCGTGCAAAGTCAGGCAGGCGCCGCATTGTGTTTTCGAACGCGAGGTGCCAAACGAATTGGGACGTCGCAGGTACACGCGTACGTGCGCGGATTTAGCACGGATCCATCGATCTCTTCGCGACCTTGCGATCTGATTATCTTATAATTTTCTTCCGTTATTCCCAGTTTGCGATTGTCACAGAGAATTTTATCATTTTACATTTTTTTCGGATTCATTGTTTTCGATGCATCCATGTCTAGTGTAATATAAATATATTTAGATAAATACATAAATATATAAATATACAAATACGCCTGTATACATAGGTATATATGCCTATACTTTAAATAACAACCATCGATAGCGATTCTCTTCGTTTGCTTAATAACCTTAACAACCTGTATTATTTACAATATAATATTTAAAATATATGACACGTAATACGTAAATATTTCAAATAATATATTCTAAATACGTCTGTAATAAATAATAATTTATATTATCCGTAATATACAAATACACCTATAGACACCTATCGTACAATATGTCTACATTTTAAATACACGATCGATTCTCCTCACATAACGCAATTTATTTATTTCCGTAGATTGTCAAGAAAACGAGTGAACAGAAATAAAACAAAGATAGAAAAGAACAAAATCAACGTACTCGACTCAACCTTCGCCAAATCCAATTTCATCGCAGTCAGCGCGTGACAGTGGATCTTCCGATCTTCCACGTCTCCTTATTACGATCGTCGTTAACAATCGTCCTCCGTGCAGATCCCTTTCGAGGCAAGTGGCCGCGTTTAGGCGCGGGCACGTAAGATCACTCGGCTCTTCCCGGCTCCGCCCTTTCGAACCCCCGTCATGGCCATTATTTCGCTGTTTTACAAGCGGTGCCCCGAAAAGGGTGACGCCGGTGGCGGGAGACTGTTTACAGCCACTTGTAATCGGTTTGTTTGAATATCAATTGTTCGACGAACGCGACGACGTGTAACAAGTTGCGTCGCAGTGGGAACCTCCGTTTGGCGACTGGGGGTGGCTCGGCCCCTCGCAGCGAGGGTTGGAGATGGTGATCGTGATGGACTTGGCGACGAAAGTTCGGGGCATGGTATTAAGTTGAGAGGGCGTTGAGCGAAGTATTTGAACATTTTGTTTACCGATGGTAAGTTTCGAGAATGTCGAATATCGACAAAAATCGGAATCTTTCCACGTTCGCTGAATACGTCCACACCTACAGCTTCTACGCTATGCTAATTGCTCGATCCGATCGATAAATAATTCCGCAGCTCGCGAACTCGCGCCCTAATGACGCGATATTTATCACCCCGCGATAGTCAGAAACGCGTTAACGAAGCAATAAAAGCGGCTCATCGATCATCGATAAACGGACGCAGGAGCGAAATGTTGGTAAATCCCCGGCGGCGGTGTTGTTTAAAAACTGACAAATCCGGAACTGAAAAAAAAAAAAATAGCCTTACAGATCGGTTGAACCATCTCCAAAACGCGTAATGAAACGCGTGCACGGTCGAACGGTCGGAAACAGACAGGCGGGGAAACGAGGCGATCGGTCGTTCCGCGAGCACAGGCCCGATTCGATCCTAAATCGATTATCCGGCGTTCCATCAATTTCTAATTGACGCGATAATAAATTTTGCGCCGGCCCCCGAAGCGCCGGCCCACCTATTCCCCGTTTCCAGCCCCGAATTTCCAGCCCGATTAAATTTAAGCGCTTTGCTACACCCGTTTCCCAACCGTCCTCTCCCGACCGCTTGGGATGACGAGGGTGAGAAGGGGTGAATTCGAGACGGAACAGCAGCGCCAGCAGCGCGTGCAACGAAAACGCAAATCGCGAGTCCGCTAGCGGAGCCAACCTAATGGCTCCCGATGGCACCTTCTTCGACAGAATTGACGAACATTTTCCAGCCGGATCGCTTCGATTTGTGTTCTTTTTTTTTTTTCTTTTTCCTTGTAAAAATCGCTCGATTCACGAACGAGTGAGACGGATAATTTGTTAACCGTAGCCAGTTAATGAAATTTAAGGTCGGCGAACTAACGACTAGTTTGTTAGACATTAGGGCTTGAATTTAACTGTAAACTTTTATAAATATAAGATATTTAGTAAATCTTTAACTTTTACATTAAAATTTTGACTCGTTATAAAAATTCAATTTTAACAGTTATCTCGTATTTTGATTAATAAACGTTTAATCGCGTGATCCAACCAATCATTAATTTTCGTTGCATTCGCGTTGCACCTGAAGAGGCCCGACTTTCTGGGTTATCCCCGCCAAAATCACTTTCAGTGATAAAATTAAAAATAATTGTACGTAAACCAAGAAACAAGATCTTCGAGAAAAGAAAAAGAACAAGTCTTACGAAGCGATCTTTCGATCCACAGTGTCCGTCCACGGACGTTCCGTGTCTGCTTAACTATCGCGACCGTGGACTCGGCAAACTATGTCCCGGAAAACTGGCAAAGTCCGTTAAACACTGAAAGCTAGCGGAAAACGCGGATCACACACCTCCCCTCCCCTTTTTCATCGGAAACATCGCGATTTTCTTTATTTGCGGCATGTTGTTGTTTGCAGAAGTGCGCGAGCGAGTTTCACGAGGTAGGACGTCAGCCTCGAGGCGTAGAACATCGCGTTATTCCGCCGAGAACGTAGCTTCCAACGCAATTTTATAACAATACCGCGTTCTCTCGCTCTCTCGTTCTCTCAGCTTCCTTCCTTCGACGAGAAAGGAGCGTGCGTGCAGAGGGGTGCCCGTTTGATTTTTCTTCCGTTCGTTTTTCGTCCCTCCCACCGCCACATTCGTGAAAAATGTTGAGCGTTAGCTGAACGGTTGAATATTTCAGGCAAACGTTTTCGGTGGAGGGGGGGAGGGCGAGGAGAGGGAGGAGGAAGGGGAATTTTCGGAGGAAACGCGAGCGCTTTTGAAACGGTTCCCGGGGTTTGTGTGCTGAAACGCTTTTTCCTCACGTTCGAGCGGGCTCGCGTTCCGCGCTGACGAACCAGACAACGCGACGATTGCCTTCTGCTCTGTATCACGTTTGTGCTCCACATTTCTAACTTTGTGCGGTCGGCCTGTACATTTGTTGATGGCTGGAAAGACAGAGAGAGAGAGAGAGAGAGAGAGAGGGAGAGAGAGAAAGAACGTACGAGAAGTATCGCTAATTACGAACGCTTCGGGGGAAACGAATGAAAAAAGGAAAGTTCGGTAGCTTCCCCGTTTGGAATTTCGGAGTCGATGATTATTACCGAGCTAGGCGAGTTATAATCTCGTGCGTTATGAAATGTGAAAATATTAATTAATGTTAAAAGTACATTTACGGACATTTGTGAGACGATTTTTATGTAGATATTTGTAAAAATTCAAGTATTTGTGATCAATGTACAACGATTCTGTACTCGTACTCGTACAAAATGTGAACTTTTGCGAATGTTCATCAGATTAAATATATTTTTTACCTCACTTTATAGAGATATTTGGAAAAATGCAAGTATTTGTAAAATATTCAAAGTGCAATGTCCACTTGGATTCTATATTCGTATTCGTGCAAAATATGAACGTTCACACGATATTTTTCATTTCACGCATCGATTGTTCCAGTCCAAGCACTTTCCATTTCAGACGAAAATTTTGTGTTTTCCAAAGAAAGAGAGAGAGAGAGAGAGAGCATAATGTACTGAATAACAGCTGAGCGTACAAAGTATTTAATTTTTCAAACGAACTGTCGCGGTTAGGGCATCAAACCGGAGGACAGGAAACTCGATAGTCGAATAGGTAAATGCTTAGACTGTAGCTTCGCTACAGGAAATTACATCCCCCGTACAGAGTACTCTGTCCACGTTCTCCATCCGGAATTAACTATACGTGAAATTGTACCTGGTGTTCCTTAAGCTTCGAATCGGTTTATCCCCAAAGAGACACAAAGTTCATTTCTTTTTAATTTCTTCGCATCTCATTCCTCGATTTGTATCGTTGCCACGCGTTTTACCGAATAACCTCAATTTTTGAAACCTTTGACTCGAACGCAAGGCAAAGTTACATCGATGGGAGCGCGGACTTTTCAAATTCTTCAATTCTAAACTATTGAACTTTCGATTTACGAATTGTCGAACGTTCGGATTCCATTGCGTCGAAAAAACACGGAATGCCTCGTGGATCGAATTAACAAAAATTCCAAACGTCTGTCGCGTCGAATTCGCAAACATTCCGAATTCCGCGCGGGAAGCCTCGACCCGATCGCGTCCGATTCGAGGAAACGCTACAAATTCCAATTCCTCGAGCTCGCCTTCGCCAATCGCGACGAGTTGCAAACGAGTTTCCGAATTTAGGAGCGTCCGTCCCTTCGTCGGAAGATTCGCGTCCAACAGTTCCAAAGTTCCGAGCTCGCGCCTTCGTCGAACGATCGAGAAACGATCCGAGTCGGTGAAATTCCGGATCGGACGGCTCGGCGATTCGATTGGAAAATTCGAAGCAAGAGGCAAAGGGTTGTGCCCGCGTTCTCCAGGCGGTTTTTCCGAGTCGCACGCAAACCGCGTCCGCGCATTACTATGGACAACTGGTCGCGGCGGCCTGGCGCACACACGGAAGCGCATTGTGGATTCAGTGCGTGTCGCGTGCAGGCCGGAAATAATATCTATCGATCGCACGGTCGAGGCACGGAAGCGAGGGCATAAGATAAAAGTGCATCGTGGCTCGATCCAACGTGAGAACAGAAACATAGATCGTCGTTCCGTCGCTTCGGTTCTTCATTTTGCGTCGAATATCGATCGAAATGGTCAAAATTCGACAAAACATGTTCCAACTACCGTCAACACGTCGATCCTATTGTCTCTATCTTTTTGTTCTTTAATCTTTTGTTTTTTTATTCTTTTTGTCAAGTTTACGACTAGTTATGAACGTGCTCTTCGGTTTTTACACATTGTTTGCATTCCTCAAGTACAGAGACCCCTAAATCTCGGTGAATTTCGTGTCAAACGTTCTCCAACATGTTACAAGCGACTGTTACAGTGTTAATGTATTGCAAGATAATTTAACAATTTACTACGTTATTACTATTACATCGTTGTTTGATGATTTAATTCGTTCAACTTAAACTATTTAACAGTTGTATTTAATTGTGTATATGAAATAATTTACTATCAAAAAAACTCATTTTTCTACTAAACGCTATCGCGACTTGCTTGGCAGGGAAGCCAACAGACTGAGAGAGCGGTGTTCATGCACAGTGAGGAAATTTCAATGCGGAGAGATCGACGCAGTGGAGGGGATAGCGCTAGGGGCAGGGGCTCGCGGGCCGCCAGTTAGCCACCTCTTTTCAAAGTGGTCAAATTCTTGACTTGCCACGCTGTGTTGGAGCGCAACACATTCATGTTACGCACTTTTGGCCTTAACAACCACGTTAGTGAGTCGTAAAATGCTTCTATAAAATGGAAAAAAGAGCGGAAAAGGGACGAAAGCATTTCGCGGACTGCGAAAATACGGAACACGAGTCGAATTTGCGTATTATCGGGTTATTATTCTCGTTTCATTACAGACGAACGCATAGCTAAAGCACTAGATTGCTAGGCACACACGGTGCTGTCTAATCGCGATGGCGTCGGTAAAGTTTAAATAATCAATTTGATAATACGCAGGGAAATGAACATACAGTTCGCAAAGATCGTTGCAATTATTCGTGTGTTGATTATTCAGTATGTTCAACGAGATAATCTTTACTATTTATTACACCGTTGGCTGTTAACATCGCGCACGCGCGATCATTTATCAAATATGTACGTACGTACGTTGGCAACGATTCGATTCCTCCGTCGGAGTCAATTCAATTTCCGAACTGATCACTCGATCAAAGAGATCTTCCCAATAATTACTGTGGAATTTTCAATTCGTCATTCGTCTTCCCGTCGCTAATCGTTTTCATTGTTTTGTTTCGAGTTGGCCTTCGATTCCTGCTTCGGCTAACGGTGAAATATTAATCGCGGAGCAAATGAACTTGTTCGACACGAAACTACATTACGCGACGTGCAATTCGCCGGGGATTGATCAAAGTTCGAAGAAAGAGGGAGCGTTTTAATTTCAATCGTACGTGTTCGACATCGTCACGATTTTATTACGATCGACACACTCTCGGAGAATCCATCCCCCTTATCAGGCCGAGTGCCGAGCGTTATCTTGCTCCCGTACGACTTTCATAAAGTTGCTCGTCAGACGAGCAACGACTGCAACGGCGCACGACCCACACAAACAAGCGAGCCAAATAAGCCCTCGGTAACAAGGTAAAACGCTCGGTCGCGGTTCACGGGTTATTTATAACTTAATTCACCCAGGTGTGCCGGGTGTTTCCGATTTTCCCGATAGCGGCTTGAATAAAACTTTATCCAGTCGCTCGCAGAAAGAGCGAGGTAACGAGGGAAAGAAAAAGAAACGGATCGAGGGCGTGTAACCGCCGAGCCGCACGTTCGACACCTATATCGTGAACTTTCCCCGCCAGTGTGGAAGAACACACCGGAAGTAACGAGACGAGACGTTTCTGAAAATGTACGACGAGAGACGAAAATATTTAACGCGGTGGATAAAGTGGATTCAATAGAGTGCAGTTTGTGCAAACGATGCTTTGCTCGTTTGCTTGTACGTCGGTAGGATTCGTCTCACTGAAAGGCCAAGGAGCAACTGTTCCGACAACTTTCTTGCCATAAAATTTTATCGATACGCAAACATTTGAATCGATAGAAAACAAATTACAGGCGCGATCGCTCAGTACCAGACAACGCCACTCCTACTCGAGGTCTATGCCACGCCCCCTCGCGAATCACGTCACCTAAATCAACCAATCGCTAATTTTCGTTGCATCAGCGTTGCACCCGAAGAGGCCAAAATCACTGTCAGTGATAATAAAAAGAATGAAAAATTAAAGTTCTTCTTTCGTCATAAGAACGCTGTTTTCACGTTGAAAAGAGCAGTGGTTACTGATTTATTCGATCAATAGATTCAGAGATCGCTCGTTTAAATCTCAAAGGAGGTAATTGCACGAGAAATCAAATTTCCTCTCTGCCTTCCAGCTAGACGATCAGAGAACAAAGGTACAAACAACGAGCAAACTCCGGGAGTCGTTTCTCCGGCGAAAAATTTATTTAAAACTTGGAAGAGTATCCGAGAGATCCTCGAGAGGGAGAATCTCGACTGGTCATCGGAGTTGCTCGAGCGGCGAGGACAGACCGAGAGAAAATTGATACACTCGGACGATTTTATTTGTCCCGGGGCCCGAGTTGGAAGTCCAGCAAGGGCGGACGATTTTCGTCGAGTTGCGATCGATCCGGGACGGAAATGCAACGTTCGCAAGGCAGACGCGGCCGCGGAGAAACATCGAAGACGAACAGGGGGCTTAAGGGCGAAACCGTGGCCGAAACCGTCAGCGATTCGACGTCGGGGGGTGCTGAATCTCTCTCTCTCTTTCTCTCTCGCGCTGCGAATCGATTTCGCGTTTCCCTTCGGATATTGAGCCTCCGGCGAAATTGAAAAGCGAAATGTATTTTCCACGGGCAAAGATCGCGCCTCGCCAACGATCGCCGGCTGCCTCGAGAAAATACCCGCCGATACGCGATGCGCCCGCCGGTGCCCATTTTCCGGAAATTCCAGCGATTGCCTCTTTTTTTGAAAGTTCCGTTAACTGCGAGCGGGGATTAATCGAATCGAACCGAGACGAGTTTGCGCGGGATCCTTGCGGGGATGTTCGGCCAAATATTTCCGATCAAATTTTCTCTGCGTCTAATAAGTTTGAAAAATGAAAGATGCACGCGCGTGTGCAGTGGCTTTCAGTGGAGTTTACGTTGAATCATATTTCGCGTTTCATGTTTTATCTCGTTCGAAAATTTCCCGAAGAAATCCCGTTCAAAACACCGCACTCGAGAGGGGATACACGCGAGGATTCGTCTCGCGCCGGAATAATTACGAGGAAAGTCCCGAAACGACGGAGTCAACAGATTTTTAATTTTCAAAAACAGCAAGAAGTCACGTTCGTCTCGTAAACCGTCCGACGTGCAAATAACCTCGATAAAAGTCCCGCGAGCGTGCAAGTTCTTTGAAAAATAGCCGAGCGAGGAAGAAAAACCTGGGGGGGGGGAAGTTCGGCCGATTTCGAAATACGGAACGTGTATAACGAGAACGAGCAGAGAGCACGAGTCGACGAGAAGTTTCTTTATTCAAACGGAAGCGGCGAGCGTCTCGGTCAGCGGAAACCGGCGAGGAATCGTGCTCGTCGCCGTGACGGGCGAGATCCCTGGAAACCGTTTTAAAAACGCGGCCATGTTTGTGCCACCAGAATACCGGCGACGAATTCTGTTTTTTTTTCTCTTTTTTGTTTTTTTTTTTTTTGACTGAATGCAAGGTACCGGTACGCTGTTACGGGATGAGTTTTGTCAGCGTTCCAGGAGGGAAGAGAAAAAGGGAAGGTAAGAGGGGTTCTGACCGTTCTCCGCTGACCACGGAGTTGAAGAGAAGCTGGAGAAAAGGCGCAAAAATGTGGCGGACGTTGCCCGGGAAAGGGAGCCCCGGACGGTGTTTTTAACGGCGGCTGATGCGTTGGAAATTTATGTACATTGTTGTCTTTGAAACGAGGGAGACGTTCGCTGACGTCGTATCGAGGACGAGTTGGTATTCCGCGAGAGAGAAAAATTACGAAGATCGAGGATTGGGGGTTGATTTTCGTTAAAATTTCACCGAGCGTCATTTCACCTGCATTGAGTTTTTCAAGTTACAAGCGAGTAGGTTAGGTTAAATGGGAACCCGAATTGTAAAGCCAGCGATGGTCGAGTCATTGAAATTCAAGGCGCGTCGTGGAATTCGCAAATTAGATATTTGCGGTGAAAAACTTTCAGGAGACAACGAAAATGCTGCGAAAATCCTTTCCAAATTGGAATCTCCTTGAAAAATCCTTAACGGAACAAAAATACATTAACAAATTAATTGGTTTCAAATAAATTCTATTATTCCCATTAATATTAGGATAAATCACTCTGTCGCAATTTCGAACATTGATTCACAGCTCATCTCCGTTGAAGGAGATAGAAGAAACGGAAAGAAAAAGAATGAAAAGTAGACTGTGGACGATGTCGATTGTCACTGAATCAATCGCTACAGCTATTTGATACTCTGATTCAGGACTGGTGTGTATACTGTACTATAGAAGCTGCTACGCGGGAAAGAGCGGAGGCTCGAGCGAACGCACACACGGCCGGGGGAAATCAATATGCATTTGCGCGTGCCGGAAAATAAATGAATCGGCTCGTTTGCTCGGTGCTTTCGGCTCGCATATCTGGTGCAACGGCGCGTGGTCGCCGTCCGACGTTTCTCCAACGGCGCGCCGTAATTTTCAGCTATCATTTTGTCTGCCCGCCGCTTTTCGAGGTCTCGCCCCCGGGGAGCATAATTGCGACCGCGCGAATCCACGGACATTCCCCTCTCGTTCCCACGAGTTCCCACCTCTCTGTCGCCCCTATTAAAATTTCAACCGATTCGCTCTTCCACTCCTTCTCCCATTTTTTTCTCTCGCAAGAATAAAGAGCAATTTTGAGGTGCCTCGTGCTCCGGAAAATCGTGGATACTTCGAAACGATTTAACAGATTTAGGAGATTTTTTTTTCTTTTTACTGTTAATGCAAACGAATTTTTGTAAATCTCTACTCTATATATTTTTTCGTTCAGCTTCGTTATCTGTAAAATTAGTTCGAATTTCAGGTGCAACGCCGACGCAACGAAAATTAGCGATTGGTTGACTTGGGTCACGTGATTCGCGCGGGGGCGTGGAGCAGGAGTGGCCTTGTCTGGTACTGAGCGATCCCGCCTGTAATTTGTTTTCTATCGATTCAAATGTTTGCATATCGATAAAATTTTATGGCAAAAAAATCGTCTTCGTTTCCCAATCAGAACAGTTGCTTCTTTCAGTGAGTTGAATCGGACTGGGGTACAAGTCGTGCAGTTTTTTCATATCTTTGCATCTTGTTTTACATTTAACACAACGTGCAAATAAATAAATAAAATAAAATTTCTTTTATCCGTTGGTACTTCACAGGAGGAACAGACAATGGCAATCCGAGGCAGTTTAACAGCGAGCTGGCCACACACACACACACACACACACACACACGCGCGCGCGCGCGAAATCGTGGATTTTTTCCCCCGAGGTTGCCATATTCACGTTCGCCTCGCGCACCTATCGTATATATCAAGAAAGTAATTGAATTTAATCCCTCGTGAAACTTTCAGCGATACTTTAGGAAAGAGAGGGGAGTATATTACGGCAATATCAGGGACATTTATGGCCGCGTTGCCGCAAGTGCCATCGGCGCACCGTCAGAAACGGACAAAATGATTTACATTGTGAACGCGGAACTACGCGCTCAGCTTTGCCTCTCGTTTCTCCTGCACATCTCCCGTTAAATTGCCGCGAAATTGCCAAGTTCAATCCGTTCCGGCGACGCTAATTACCCAGTCCTTTATCGTTGCTGCTCGTCCCTTGTTGAATTCCGCGTCGTCGAGTCCCCGGTGCTCTCCGAAAATAAAAATAAAAATTTTCGTTCCTTGCTACTAACCGTTACCAACAGCCAGAACCTCGCAGTTATCCCGTCGTCAAATTTCTGCGACGTTCAGAATTTATTATTATTATTATTCAATCATTCGACGTTTTCTCGGTGAACGAAAACGGAACAGAGTGAAAAAGAATTATAAATGAAACGTTGCGTTTTTATGTAATATCGATTCACGAAGGAGTTCAGAAGAAAAGTGTCTATTGAGAAATTTTACATTTTCGAAATTTGAAAATCCACTTGGCCTCGTTTTAAGGCTCGAAGCTTCGACTCTGACGATTGCGAGTTCGTTCTTTTACGATGACTTACGATTTACGTGCGATTCCAGCTCAATTAGAACAATTTCTTCGCAGCTGGATTTTGAAGAATTTTCAAGTCTCTCCCACGTTTACAACGACCCCTCAAAACTCAAACGTTTCATAACGTTTTATACACGGAAAAAATGCAAGGAATCTTAACCTGATGTTCCAAGTTCGATAAAATGGTAAAAGAGAAAATCGCACAGAATTTTAAGGGCTCGTTGTAAAGAGAAGATTTCAGTCTTCAAGATTTAGTCGCGAGAGAAATTTTTTTTTGACGCTTTCGCACGCGCGTAAATTTTGACAATTCTCGAAGAAAAAGTATCCTCACATTTGCACGATGTAAAATCATCATCGAAACGAACTCACTGTCAAAGTAACGATTTCGCGCTGCGAAACGAGATCGAGTGGATGGTTACGCGATCTCTTTTTTGCGATTTAAATTACCGATAATTTTTCACTGTCAGTTCGCAGTTGCAACAGAAATAACCGAACGGACAGAAACAACTCCGACGGAATATAATTTGCTTAAAATAAAAGAAAGGAACTGTTCCGTTGCGCGAGGATCGAATAAATCGCGAGAGGGTTACGCTTGGCGCTGCTTCTCGCCAGACGGAAGCACAGCGGGGACTCGGCGCGATTTTTTTTTTCTTCTCCTCTCTTCCGTTGCCATCGCACGGTAAACTTTCCTCTTAACGGATCGACCGAATGGCGCTTCCCTTCAGTGCAAAGTCGCGCGAACACGAAGGGAGAAGTTCCGCCATCGAATAAATGGCCCTCCATCCTGACTTCTATCCTTCATTTAGCCCCTACATAAATCTTCCATTTACATTCTTGCCCCCTCTTCTGCCACGCTCCTCGTTTGCTCATTCTTATTTCCGTGTCCTGGGATTAATTGGCCGCGACATCAACTCTCTCGCGCTGTGTCGCGAGGCGAATATGAATAATTGTTCGGTATAAACGTTCGCGTCGTTCTTCACCGAGCTTGGATTAGCATTTCGTTGGAAGGTTCTCAGGGATCGAAGTACCAATCGTATTGGGTAAATGTCGCCAAGATTGATTTGACGAATGTTTGCTGGATTCTGCAGTTTCTTAAACAAATAAAGAGAGAATCTCGTACCTTGGATATTGCAGGGAAATATTTTGGAATTTTTGGAAGTCCACGATTTCGTATTGGTTCTGTGTTATTTCCAACGATGCAGGGTCGTTTGAACATTTCTCGGTTTACCGCTGAATACCCACCATTTTCGATCGTGTGACTCATGATTCTTAATCCCGGAGCGAGGGGATGGACAAGGTACACGCAACTTAGCAGCAATCTACCCGGTTGTAAATATTCCTGATTGCCGTAGCAATCCTCATAAACTCTGCCGACCCCAAGAACTCACCCCCCCCCTCCCATTCACCCCTCGACGCGCATAAATTCTCCGAATTTATCCCAAGAAATTCCCCGGTTGTTTCCCATTCGGTTTCTCTCCGACACGCATCGCTTCGTACGAACCACGAACTTCTCGTGGCAACCTCTCGTCTCGGGTTTCGCTCGTTTCAAACTCGCGAGATCGACTCCAATAAAGAGGAGGCACTCGAGAATGGCGACACACACGGCGAAAGAAAATACTTCAATTTTGAAGTATACGGAACTCGAATTTCCAGGTAGGATAGAAGCAGTTTCCGAACATCTCGGTACTTGAGACTACTACGGTCCTCTCTCGAAGGCTAAACAAAATGCTCATCCTCTTTCGGAAATAAGATCGCTATTGCGAAAGAAAATCGTAATAACTCCGAGGAGGATTCCAAGCGAGCGGCTATTGACCTCCGTTTGAAAGTCAAACAAAAGCTTCGCAGCTTTCTAGAAGAAAAAAGGGCAGTGAGAAGAGGCGATTGCACCCTCTCACTGGCCGATTTGTTCTGTCTAGCGCGCGTGACGCAAAATGAACTCTTCCAAGAGCCACTCGATACTCGAGACTCGAGTCCATCGTCAATTTTCCACCTCGAGTTTCCCACGGATTCGATTCATCAAATTTGGCAAACACAGGATTTCCACGTGCCTCTCTGTTTCATTATCAGCGAAAGTGATTTTAGCGGGGGTAAGCCAGAAAATGGGGCCTCTTCAGATGTAACGCTGATGCAACGAAAGTTAGCGATTGGTTGATTTGGGTCACGTGATTCGCGAGGGGGCGTGGCGTAGACCTCGAGTAGGAGTGGCATTGTCTGGTACCGAGTGATCGCGCCAGTAATTTCTTTTCTATCGATTCAAATGTTTGCACATCGATAAAATTTTATGGCAAAATTCGTGAGACGAATCGTACTAGGATACAAGTCGTGCAGCTTTTTATCTTTTCTGTCGAAGAAACTGTGTCGTTTGAAAAGAACTTGAACTGCGTGAAGCTTGCAAGAAACTCGCACGTGAGTTTTCTCTGGCGGAACTTGAAGAAAAATCTGTTAGACTCGTTCAGTTTTTTTCCTTAATTACTTAAGTATCGGTGAACTTTATGTTTATCACAAACCACGTGGGTTTAAATTTCGTGTCTTCCCCACCACAGTTCATTCCTTTCTTTCTTTCTCCTTTTTTTGGATTCTTTCGGTGAGAAAACGAGTCCAGACAATTTTAGACCGCCTTTTACTTGCAAATTAGCGGTTCCTCTTCGTTTTTGGCCCCCTCGCTCTTGTGACAACAAATTTTATTGCAATTGCTCCTGGTTCTTCGGCCCTCTTTGTTGCGTGGGCTAATGGGCCGGCGTTCGTGCCGCTGTGCTTAACTCCCTTTCGCCTTGGCCTCCGGGGCTAGGGAATTATTCTTGGAATTCGCCAGAGAGTAACTAAAAGGGATGAACCAAATTCTCGGCTCCAGTCTCGTATGCAGAAAAGGCCTTCTAAAAAGGGATACCACCTTTCGCTACCACTTGTATGGTATTTTCTTCATTCTACAATTCTCCGTGTTCTTTCAAACATACATTACGACTTTTTAACCACAAAGTTTGGCAGAATTCAAGTTCGCGAGTCGAAGTTCGTTCGTTCGTCAAATCGTTCGTGAATCGTGGGATTAATTTCGGTGCAACTTTATTTGATTTCCCGACAAGCTGTTGCAGTCTCATATCAATAGCTACGTTTTAACATCGATGAATTTTTCAACGCGAGAATAACTCCCTCGTTCGATGGAGTTATTCGAATCAACAAACGAGGCTCGCAGGACGAGATGATAATCCCTTCGAAGAAGGATAAAACGACCGGGGATATTATTCAAAAGAATCAACGAATGAATTGTCCAGGACGAGAATTCGAGAGCTGATCTTCATGGAATTATTCGAGTCAGTGATCGGAACTTTCAACGAGATAATAATCTCCTCCAAGAGGGGTAAAGCTCGAACAGAATCGACGAACGAATTTCCCGGGAATGGAAATAAAAACAGGCGCCAGGATTTCGAAATTATTCGAATCGGCGGCTCGAAATCGAGAAACGGAAGAACAATCTCTTGGAGGAAGAGTAAAACGGGGTAGAGGCAGTGTTGGAAGGTATCGATGGTTTCACGTTAACAAAACGTGCCTCGGCCGATAGCGACTTGATAAGACTTCCCCGTGTTTGCGGCCACGCATCGCGTGCATCAAAGGCTAGCTGGCCGCAATACGACACCAGGGAAACCCTCAAACGACATGGCAGCTCCAATTTCACCGCGAATCCATCATAGCCAGCCGTCGCGGAACTTGCGAAATATTTCACGACGGGTTGCGCGGAACGATGAAAATTATACGATCAATTATGCAACGCGGAAAGAATTTTCGGTAATTCGTTGAATTCGGCGCAATGAAATTCTCAACGGGGCGGAACTACTGCGACAGCCGATGGACAACGTTTTCACGGCTTTCGTCTCTCTTTTGGTTTTTCGATCATCTCGCAGAATTGTTGTTAATAAATTCTTCATGCGAGGGATGGAGATTTTTTTCTAAATGTCTTCTCACGCTTCTTATGTCGTACGGAAGAAAATATGACGAATTGGTGGTAATGAAATATATTACGAAAGAGAATATAACGAGAAATTGAACAATTTAATGAAGACGTCGATAAAAATACGATAACATTGCTTTCTGAGGGATAACAATATATTTTGATATAATTTACGTGACGAGCACGAGTTCCAACGTGTATTAATTTTTATGCAATTCGAATTCCACTTAGTTACCTTTCCATGCTTGGCGATGTTATGGAAATATAATAACAACATTTTTGCCAGTCGTAATTTGCATATATTATTCCGATATCAGATTGCCGAGTTTTATAATTTTCCAAATAATTTAGTAATCTCAATTAAACACACGCTCGTACGCATTAAATCCCGCGACCGTGTAACTGATATGTACATATTTCGTGTCTCTCCCTGTTCGTGATTTCCTGATATTTGCATCGCATCGTGGAAAATCGTTCCCTCCCCGTGCGAAACATACGTACGTGCGAATATCTCCTTCGGATGCAGGCAAAATAAACGAAATAAAGTTCACGAGCAATTGGAAAAAAGATGCTCGATAAACGAGATAAATTAATTAACCCATTGAAAATATCCGAACGACCGATTAACTTATTATACGTGTGGTGTGATTGTTTCAGTGAAGAAAATCAGACTTGAGACTGTGTGTTGCACAAATTTTGAGACTTGAAGTATTAGAGTATGGATGCGTGAGTGTGAGAAGGAGGATCAGACATAGATAGAGACCGAGAGAGTAGCGAATCGCGAGGAAATTATACAACTTCGAGTAATGAGTTGTGTATAGCTCTAGAGAGTACTATAGCAAACAGCGAGTTGTAATAACGCGAGAGTCTAGCGTGAGAGAGCAATACCTTTGTAATCGCCGTAATTTGCTAATTCCCAAACTGACGTACTTTGTTTATATTTTAAACCATATAAGTGAGAATAAAAATTCCCCTCTGCTCGTACTTTGCGAGTCAAACTTTCTACACAGCACAAATCCAATTTCGTAAAACTTTCTGGCATATTTGATATTGCGATCGAAGAAAATCACGCGGGAGAACAGTAAAATTAAGAGCGGGGAGGTGGGAACATCGAATGACGGCGGCCATAAGCACGTTTCAATTTCGGAAGCGACTCGACAGGAGGAATACCGAGAGGAGGGAAAGGTTTTTCGCGAAATGGATCGATTCGAGGACTATCGTTGCGGCTAACCGAAAGAATTCCGCAGCAGACCGGTTCCGTGTCTGTCGGACGGACCAGAGCCAAGTCTCTGGCAGGCTGGCTTGGCACGATTCGCGAGTCCTTTTCATATTCGGCCGCACAGGGTGCTCGCATCGGCGTTTTCGAGAATTGATCGTCCAACGATAAACCCCGAGATCCGATCCACACCGAGACTCGAGACGATAACGCACGGACTATCAGAACCGAAAGAGATGGAGAAGAATCTCCGAAAAATGAGAATTTTTACACCAGCGAACACGGGATTATGGTTGAGTCGCGAGGATATTTTTGCAGCCGAGAAGCTCGTGTTTCACGCGTGAGACAGATTTTGTCGAATTTTGTCAGAAAGTTTCTTATTCTCTCGTCAAACGTCGAGTTCAACTCTGACAGAGTTGCAATTTCCGTGTTGTTACACGCGCGGGTCCAACACCCGTTAATCGATCCATCGACAACGAAAAGATTTCACAAACGCGTGTCGCCGAATCGAAATTCAACAATTCTCATTATTTCAACTTCTGTCGAGCTGTCCTTAACTGTCCGGCCAAACACGCGCCGCCACTCCTGACCCCGTGCCACGTGTCAATTAATCTAAACTAATGCAAAACTACAATCACTCGCAAACACCGAAACTAGAAATTACAAAATTACACAGAAATTATACCGTTATCGGTCGTTCCCAAGTTAAACTACAAAATCGATACTAAAAAAAAAAAAAGGAAAATCGTGCAATTCACAAAATTTCCACCGTTTCGATTCTCGACGGATGAAATACGGTGCTCTGGAAACAAACGAATATCCCATCGATGTTCGAGAGTCTCCAGAATGGAGATCCTTTAACTCGCGTTCTCAGCGTTAGAGCGCTCAACGAACGGAACACTATTGCGCCATGTTCGAAAAAACGATCGATCGATGCAGCGCGAGGTAGCACGAACTCTTCGATTCGCAATGTTTTTTCTTTTTTTTTTTTCGGCACAATGAAAAGTTCTTGCAATTAGACGCGAGGTGTCTGGCCGAGTACGCGACGCAACCACTGTCGGCGCGGCTAGCGTCGACTAGGTCCACTGAAATCCTCCAGCGGCATCGGGGACCGATGGAACACCGCGCGGCGGACGACAACGGTAGGAAATGTTCGGTTGGTGTGGTCGAACGAACGGTACACAGGCCTCGTCACCAAGCAACCTAAGACCCCTGGGGAGGATATGGAAAAATTCGCTGGAAATATATTTCACCGCGTACCCTCTATCTTTCCGCACACGTACATCCACTTCCCTTCCACGTCGTCGCTACGATATATCGCCCGAATCGACTCGATGTCAGTGACCCGGAATTTGCATTTCCCCGGAAAATACACGGGGGGAGGGGAGCAGAGGGAAGGAGGAGGAGGAGGAGACAGGAGAGATGGGTCGAGGCTGATGCGCCGAGGGTGAAACGTCCCTCCGCTTCTCATTCCCTCCCTCTCTCTCTCTCTCTCTCTCTTCCTCCTGGTTGGCAGAGAACGAAATTCCGAGCGGCACTTTTTTTTAACCCGACGGGCCAGACCCGAGCAGCCAGAACGATTCTCTCTCGGGGGTACGAGCATCGACGGGGACCGGTAATTAGGCGCGATCTGTCGCGATTTCGTAATCGTCACGCCGGACAGCAGGTTTTCTAATGATCTATCGAGCTCGTTAAGCGGCGGGGATTATTCTGCGCTCTCGGGAGATTCCGCCAGGCCGAGGCGGGGGGAATATAAATTTTTTGCAGACGTAGGTTTTTTTGTCTCCGGATACACACAGGCTTGGTTATCGGAAAAATGGACCAACTAGATTCTAGTTGGAAGATTGTGTTACAAGAGGTAATTACGTTTACCATGCTTTGAAAGAGATAAAATAGAAGCTTTGTTTTTAGATGTTGCTAGAAGAGATATTATGTAAATTTTATGTCGTACGCGAGAGAGGTATTTTTAGATGCCGGATAGATTTTACAGTAAAGATTGTGTCGTACGAAATAATTATACTTAATGACGCGTGATTTTGTCGTTAGAGGAGAAGGCTACGTTGTGCAGAGAATTTCATATTGGCTGCGAATGGTGTGTTGTTACAAAAAAAAAAAAAAAATTACACTTGACAACGCGTGTTTTCCACAGCGTTAGCTTTCCTCGAGGTGATTCACGAAACTTTGAATTAATGATCGAAACTTCGAAAGTATCGAAGCAACGGCGGAGAGAAGATCGGCGAACGATCAGTTACGACTTAATTTTAAATACAGCGACGAGTTTTCAAGAGTTGACGATGCACTTTCTGCACTTTCAACTTCATGTTTCTCGGAAGAAAAACTTCACCTGGCGAATCTTCTTTCATCGAATTCACCCCTTCGTTCGCGATTTATAATCGCTCCGCAACACGCTACAAACTCCTGCTACGACGTGCCTCGAAAGACATTGCAAACATCCCGCCATCGCGGGATTAGGTAACTCGATAACAAACAGGATCTGGAAGATCCAGCGGAGCAAAATCACTGACCCTGTTACAAAGTAGACTCATCCTCCTCCTTCTCTCGGGGGTAAGAAAAATCTTCTCCCTTTGCAGGCAGCATCGAGGAACGATCCATCTGTCGTCGAGGCTAACTCGCTCGCGCTCGGCTGGTCGGTACGTCGCCCCGGGATAAAGGATGGGAATCGTCGAACGCGCCTCTCAGCCTACCCTCCCCATCTAAACGTTCTCCTTTAAATGCAAATCTGGCGAGATTACCAGCGGGCATGATCCCCTTTTTCGACTCGGGCCGGCCTTGGATCGCGCGCATATAGACGCGAGAGCCGTCTTATCGGGGCGAGACGATAGCGCGGGAGTCGCACGAGCATTAAGCAAATTGTTTTTGGCCGGTCGGCGCGCTTGTTCTTCCGGCCAATCGGGATATAGACGACGTCGCTGGTGCGTTCTTGCGCTCGCCAGAGGCTTCTCATAATTTCGTCCGGCCGGGTTTCCCACAGCCATCGAGTTCGCTCGAGTTCGGGGGCCGTTCGAGGGGCACTCTCCTCTCGCTTCCCGCGGCGGGATTCAACCGGGAACCGCGAACCAGCCGCTTTTTATTACCGCCACTAATTTACCTTCCGCAAAGTTCCGCCAATTTCCGGTCGTAACCGCGACCGCTTCTCGCTGTCCCGCGTTTCCCCTCTCTTCTTTCCTCTTCTTTCTCTCGATCGCGCCACCGCGCCGCCCCTCTCCGGTGGTCCGCGAGGTTACAATTTAATCTGGCAACAAACCAGCCTACCGGTTCCACATCCCGATGCAATTTCGTTTTCGCTCTAGGAGGATTCCCTATCGGGAACGAGAGGATTGGCTACTTTGTTTGGGCGAATTTCGGAATGGGTTTGGAAAATTCAGAGAAGATTTCGCTCGACGGTCGAGAGTGAAGTGGATCGTTGCATTTCAGAGTAGAGCGAATCATTTTCGAACGTAATATATTGAAAGATTGATATAACGTAACGGTACAATAATAACTGTAACAACGACATAAGAATTTCAGAGGATGAAATTTCTGAAATTCACTTGTTGGAATGATTCGAGCAATTCACGTAAACTAAATTTCTTACGAAAGTGTATAAAATAGCGGAGGGAAATTATTTTTGGAGAGGTTGAAAGTAGGTGTGTATCATTAATTTTAATGTATCACGCTTGGTCTAGCAAACCCATAATGCGCACGTTGGTGATTGCTTTACGTCACCTGTCAGAGAAATGCAATCAACAAAATTTCATGCTAAACACCATCTGAGCGGGATAATTATTTCCTATGCCAGGTCATTTTATTTAGAACGGTGCATTCGTTATTCCGTAAATAAATTATATACTCTCGCGTGTACTTTTGCAATCACATTTGAACCTAAATAATTACTATGCACGTACCTAATAAATAAATGCACAATATTCTCTCAGTTCTCTGAGTATAGTTAAGTATAACCCAGACAAAACGAATAATAAATTTATTACTTCTCAATAATTTCCATCCAGTGATATCGTACCGACGGTTTGGTCACTCGTTATGGTCCGCGATCAGTTGCCAGCGCGAGTTAAAGGTTAGAATCAAAATGGACAGAAGAATCGATCGTTGTTGTCCAGTGTCCAATGATCCTTGCAAAAATTAGTTCGAATTAGAGATCCTGAATTAGGGATTCGCGAAGAACGCAACTCGCGAACACGAGATTCACCGATTGGCGGTGATTTGTCAGACGAGGATCGCCACGCCCCGGGCAGACGGGCAGACGGGCAAATGCACACGAGGTTATAGCGGCGATCGTTCGGACGTTCGCTCGCGTGCGAACGCCGACGATTCGGTAGTTTTCGAGGAACGACGTGGAGCGACATCATTACGCCAACGTCACGGCCACTTGACTGCGCGCCGATAACGACCGAGGGAGGCGCAACTTGACCCAGTTGTCTGATTCGGCCTGCATAATCGACTCCTTGTCGATCCCCCCCTCGGACATTTACTTCCTCTCCGGCGGCCAATCACGCGAGAAACTGCTGATTCACGGAGCTTACACGAACTCGGTGCGGCGTGTCTGTAAACTTTATAATTCTCGCGCCAAGTGGCGTACAGCCCGGAGGATCACGCCGTCGCCGCGCCGTCGACGATCGCGAAACGAGAAACGTCGCGACGAAATGCCATCGCATTTTGCCTGCGAACAACCTCGTATTTTTCCGCTATTGGCTTTGAATTTTCTCATCGGCGACAGAAAGGAGAACGTGTGTGTGTAAATAAGCGTGCGATTCGGCAATCGATCTGTACCGTCGACGTTAATATCGATACTGCGAGAGAGGCTCGCGACAATGATTAGACCGCGGATATTTATGACGTTTTACTGAAAATAAACGACCAATTTTTTTAAAAGATTAACTTTCAGCAAGTACGTTTCGATATTCTGCACGGTGCGAGGGTATAGCAGCCTAACTAACCACTAAAGAGATTAGGCTTGCAATCTTTGGTACGTATCTAAATGTACTACACTCAGATCGTTATAATTAAAGTAACACACTAAAGACAAGTAACGCGTACGCGCGTTTCTGTGTTAACAATTCATCGTAATTTTAATAACTTTGTACGTAATCTCGAGTAATTGCGATAAAATTTTCACCGCTGTGCGTACACTATCGTCGACTTTTCCGTGAAAAGGAAAAATCTTCTGCCCTCCTTGCTCACCGTGCAATTTTACAAATTTCGCAACGGGGGCCAACGAGATACAAAGAGAAACGGAGAGAAAGAGAGATAGAAGGAAGAGAGAGGGAATGCAAGTTGCAACATAAACCTCGATCACGGAGGAAATTGCGCCGGCGAAACGACCGCGCGGGTATATTTTTTCGCCGCGAGTAAAGCGGTCTTGCTTTTTCTTCGGGGCAATGATTGATACGATACAACGGCTGTGACTCGATCGTGAACGCAACTGGGCCGACATAAAGGCGCATCGTTCGTCTTCGTGTTTTATTAAACGAGCCGAGCCTCGCGAGCAACGGCCGAGGGATCGATAAGTCGTCGATGTGACGGGGACGGTGCGTTGCCCCTTTGTGGATATACGCGCCACACGAACGATACGTGTCGTCCCCGAACGTATGTTAGTTTTCGAGAAGCGTTACACACCGAGCCAAGGAAAATTGCATCCGCGGATAGTGTGGTATAACCCTCGGCCAGGATCGATACTTCCCGCCGAGGGGAAGCCGGGGTATCAGAGGCAGTGTATCTTGTTACTCTTTTTTACCATCGTTCAATTTTCTCGTGACTTATCGATGATCGAGCAATTACGTATGTCGAGCAAAAATTCTCTCGAATGGTCGAAAGTTGACAGATGATTACACAATTTTTTAAAATAGTACGTGCAGTTGTGCAATTTTCGAAACCGAAATTTGTCCAAGGCTGAGAATAGATTGTAAAGTATTTAATTTTTTTTGATTGGAACAGGTGATTCTTTTAAAATGGTACATGCAGTTCCAGTTGTGATTCATACAATCGTGTGTTCTCAACAAGTTCTGCTCGAGTTTGAAATATTATTGTTAGAAGCCTTCCCTAAGAAAGGATTGAGAAACGAGAGAGTTCTGTGTGAATCTTCGACAAAATAAGACAATTCAGTTAACAGAGTGAAATTGTTATTTTCATACACGTCTGGCGACGGCTCGATGTCTTCGCGATTGTTAAAAGTTCAATGATACACACTAAGTTTCTCTCGTAAACGCGGGACGCGAGAATCTTGACAATGGTGTACTCGGTGGAAGAACAAAGAAACATCGAGACGGTGTGATAGATGCGTTTAATCGGGAGATTATTAAATTAATTTGAATAACGACCCGTCGATTCAAGCGTAACAACACGAGCCAGCTATTGTCTGTATTTAATTAACGGCTGAGGGAAAACTCGCAGGGAATTCCACGGAATAGGGGAGGGACTCGGCTCAAGATGGAAAACTTGGGAAGCTCTGCGCCATGAAATATTCGGCCGAAAGTGTTCTTCATTTGGTATGCTACTGCAGGCGATTCTGTGCAACGGCGGCAAGCTCCGCTCGATAAATGAAAAATCACCTCGCTCGAGAATTCGGAAAGAAAGGAGAATTTTCCAATCTAATTTGCAGCTGTTTCTCAATCGTCGTCTTTGGCAGTTGGTAAACTAATTTGGTTCTTTTCTAGCAACTGATTTACAAGGGAACGTATCGAGGTGTCAATCTCTGATTTTTGATGAAATTTGGAGTAAACGTAGAACTCTGATTTCTGCGTTGCGAAAAATTCATTACTTTCAAATCTTTCTCGCTGGACGTGCAAAGCAGGATATATACTCAAATTGTAAATATATTTTATTTCTGAAAAATGCTGATTTTTATTGTCCAACACTCACCGTTTTTTTTTTTTTTCTTTTATCACTGAGAGTGATTTTAGTGGGAGTAACCCAGAAAATCGGGCCTCTTGGTGCAACGCTGATGCAACGAAAATTAGCGATTGGTTGATTTGGGTCACGTGATTCGTGAGGGGGCGTGGGATAGATCTCGAGTAGAAGTGGCGTCTGTTACTGAGCGATCGCGCCTGTAACTTGTTTTCTATCGATTCAAATGTTTGCATATCAATAAAATTTGATGACAAAAAAGTCAGAACAGTCCCCCGAGAGAAACAACACGAACATCTTAAGGCAACAACTTCGTCGCAGTCAAAATAATGTGTAATGCCTAACCATTTAAACTACGCGTATTTAAACGTTTCTTTAATTATCGCTGAAACGCGAATTTGCACAAACGTCTATCGCGTGGTCACAGCCACTAGACGAGATCTCGAAAATTTCGCGTGTCAACGTGCAAGAAGAAGGTTCAAACGAGAAAAGAGGGAAGAAGGAGTTATAAAAAAAAAAAAGAGAAAGAGAAAAAGTAGAGGAAAGGAAGAAAGGATTCGCGCGAATCGCGCGAGGTACGTTAATTCCAGCCGACTTTCATTCACGCTGAAATACCACAGCTCACTCATCTCGGGACCATATGCTTTTCATATTTCGTATTTGAAAGCGGCCTGTCACGTTCAGCTGCGCGCCGGGGAACCGCGTCCACCGTTCGTTCTGAGGGTAATTTCGCGAAATCCCGCGAAACATTGTCGGGATATCTCGACATTCGACCGGACTCCTACAAAGATATCCAATAACCGTGTAAAAGTAGTCGATGACACGCGAAATCACAGTTACGAGTGACGTATCGAGTTCGATCCGATCCGATCCCCTTGCTGTTCGAGCCGTGCTCGAGCAAATACAGAGCGACGAACGAAACGAGAGGAAGCTCGAAGAGCTACCGAAGTGATAACGTAAGATTGAAATTGAACATTTGTTCCTTAGGCTTCGTTGGCCTTTATCAATTTACGTTTAGAAGATACACGTAAGAAGAAACCTATTCGTGAAAGTCTATCAATTTTCGTTGCACGTTTCGAGTTGCCCGACCGCTAATTAAACGTCTCGCATCAAAATTCATTTGCACGCTGAAAGTACGCCGAGGAATTCCTTCGCACTCGTGAAAATATCTCGTTGTGGTGTTTCATTATGTGCGTTTCCGTGATTCGTGTTTCAACAAACGTGCATGTTATTATTTTCTCGCATTCAGAAGCGGGATTGCGTCAAAGTTCCTCTGTCGAGGATTTTAGATTCAGTTACTTCTCGAGCAATCTCACGGGAGACTTTTTCTTAAAATCTACAAACAAAAAAAGAAAAAAAAAATCGCTCCAACCGAATAATCTTCCGCGATACAATCGCGACGAATACTTGCGAATTATTCGCAGTTGTTCCAATTAAAAGATCTACGAGCCCACGAGAATTTGCAATTGGAATCCACGGGAATCGCTTCACCTTTGCCGCGAGCCGTCGCCCAAATAATGTAACGCAGTCACCCTTTTCAGCGTGACACCTCCCTTCTCTCCTTGCTCGCGCGCCATCGCTTTACCCCATCTCGAAACGGCCGCAATTCCCCCGTCCTCGGCTCCTCACCGCAGAGATACGAGGTGTCGATTATCAGCGAACCCCAGTTTCGGCGTGTTTCAACTCCCCTTTGCTCGCCGTGCGCGACAAACAAACCGGAAACCGGTCGCACGAGAGGCGTAACGTGTCGAAATGGCACGTGAAGTGTGGGTGTCAGCAGGGGAGGCATTCTAGCCATAGGCGCTCTCTCTCTCTCTCTCTCTCGCTGTTCGCCTACATCTTGCGACTCGTGGATGCACTAACGGGTCGTAGACAGCAGATGACGCTCCTGGGATACGCTGCGATGTTAATTTAGCTATTACTTATACGCCACGATCGCCGCCCACAACGAATTTCCGTCGGCGACAAGTTGGGTCGGGGGTTGCCGAAGGGTCGAGGCCAGACACTAGCGATGGGATCGAGTACTGAATATTTGAATATCTAGATGGAAAGTGTTAAGAAACAAGGATGCATTTTATCGAGTACCTTTGAATCTGGATACTCAGGGAGGTGACGTTTTGAAGTACACTACTTGGGAAAGCGGCATTTTAAATTTCATCGAGTACATTTGAATACACTTTCCATAGATCTCTCTAATTTTTTTGTCTACAAGTTGACAAAATCGGGAGGTGATGGAATCGAGTACCGTTCTGAATATCTAGATGGAAAATGGATTAAGAAACAAGGATGCATGTTATTAAATAGATTTAAATCTGGATGAGACACTCAAAGAAGTGAAATTTTAAAGTTTACTACTTGCAGAAGTGGTATTTTAAAGAATAATCAGCCTCTGATCAATCAGACTTTCTACAAAAGTTTCAAACAAAAATATCACAATATTTCGTTACACAGTATCCATTTCTAATCTTCTTTGCAGAAAATCGCGAGTAAATTTTCTACAAAACAATGTTTCGAAAGTGAAATTTTTACATTGGAACCTTGACTAGGATTTACAAGCACGAGTTATCTTGTGCTTGATCGTATACCTACGAGATCGTGATACCATCGATCCACGATGTCTTCTACTCGAAACTACGTCACGCGCTCCACCATGCCGTTATTACATTGTTTGAAGGCCCATGTAAATCGAACTGTCTATTTTACGATCGAATAAAATATTCTTTGGCAGAGAGCGAGGTTTTTCGGTTGGGACATCCAACTTTTTCCCATCGTTTTTTTTTTTTTTTTTTCAAGGATCGATATGCAGTTAGGAAGTTTAGTGCCCATTCGGGACAAGTAAAAGGAAATATGCCCGTCCAGTTAGGATTTGATCACAGTTTGATCTTCCGGTAGTAGATTAAAGGAAGTGAAGGACTGCGTTTAGGAATATTCAGAGACACGGAAATGCGTGCACCACCAATACGACGAAGATTTATCTTTGTCGAGAGGAAATTTAGTTGTTTGACAGATTTGTTCGCTTAAAAAAATTAACGCAATTAATTTTTAATAAAATTAACAAATAAATAATACGAATAATTAATTGCGATTTGCTCTTCAAGATGAACCGTTCAAGACAAAATAATTCGTAACTTGTCGATCTATCAAGTTTCGTACGACTGTGTCTTCAGTTTCAACAATAATTTCAATTGTCTGCAACCTGTGAGGAGTAGTTGAAAAAGAGAAAAAATGCTTCCAAATCACTTCATCAACGCCATCGCGAAGACACGCCCCGTAAAATCACCTCCAAGACCATCATCGACGAGCTAGTGTCGTTGACCCAGATAAGGAATTGCATTTTTAAACGAAATGCCGCTGGAAAGCGGCGGCATAAAATATACATCTAGAAATCGGGCTGGAATCGCCGTTTGCCCCGGCGATTTCGTAGAAACTCGCGATTCAATAAAATGCCGCGGCGTGGAACTTTCTTCGACGTGGAGGTCTCCGTAAAAGAGGCTCGTTAACGTCGTTCGCCGTCGTAACGACCACATGTCCACTTGGACGCGACCTTCTTTCTCAGTTCCTTATACGGTCGCCAATACAACGGAAGAGCCGTTAAACGAGCCGGGGCAATCGATAAAATCTAGACCGCTTAATCTGATTTTCAATTTCAGTCGGCCAGATATGTGTCCATCTCGATCGTTCGTTTAAACTTCTCCGATTTTTGTCGTCATCGTTGTTCCTTGGTTGTTGTGTTGTGTTGTTTTGGCTGGTTTTCGACAACTTCGGAGTTAGATGGCACAGAATCGAAAAGCGGAAACTTTCCAACGACTGGAGAGACTCGACAATTTCACATTCTTACAACAGAATTAGAGAAAGGATAGAGTCCAGGCGAAAACAAAAATTGCTGAACAGATTCGAGAGAAAGAGGTGGAAAGGTCTCTGGTTATATATTTTAGAGACGTCGCTAGCTGGTCCGCGTGGAAACACGTGAAAGAGAGCAATGAAAGATAACGACAGAGAGAGAGAGAGAGAGAGAGAGAGAGAGAGGCTCTGGGAAGAGTCTCGATTTGCACACAGGCTACAAAGGTCGACGCGGGTTCGAATTGCAACGCGGCCGGATCCAACGGAGGCGTTCCACTACTTCGCGAATCTTACATGGTTGTAATCATTGCGTAGGATTCACCAAAGAACCAGGGGCCGAGCCATTTGGTATTCAAGCTGATCGTGTTCCGTCAAAAGCAACGAGCAAACGAGGAAAACAGGAGGGGTCGGAGGGAAATAAAAGAACAGAGAAACAAGCGTGGGATCTTGTTGGCATTCTCTCGCGTTTTCTCCGCGAGAAGGCAATTTTTTTCGCTCGGGGGAGGATGCCATTTGCATAGCAGACGGCCGGGCCGGGCGGTTATTATAAAAAGGATCGCTGTCGATTAAAATACAAAGCGACCAGAGGCGAAGGAAGTTCTTCCTCTTCTATTTCTTTCTTTCTTTTTTTTTTTTTCCTTTGAATTCACGGAATTAATACGGCCACTTGGTTGGAAGGAGGCCGGTTCGGTGGTTGTAACGAGTCTCGCTTGAAATTCAATCTGTAAATCATCCCTCCCGGGAAAGCGACCGCGACGTAACCGCTTCGCTAACTTCTCCACGTCGCTGTATAGACGTCTGGAAACGATCAACTTTGCAATTACAACGGCGAATAAACTCGCCGGTCGCGTTAACAGGTTGCACGCCTAGCTGTTAATCGAGGCAAGGGTGACGCGCAAATTTCCAAGACTGTTCCCAAGGCTGGAGGTTGTTCGTAAGTGACAGGGTACGGCGTGTTCGAGCAGTGGATTTGGGAAATTATTTAAATCTTGACGTCCCTTTATTTTAGTCTCACTCGCACTTTACTTGCGGCAAAATTTAATTTGTTCTGAACGAAATCTATAAACTACCAACTCGTCAGTGACTCTGATGTGCCAGATATAAACTTCAAATCTAGAAAAATGCAACGAAGAACCAGAAACTGCAATGATCATGAAATGAATTAGCTCCTCGAAAATTAGTATTCTGCTACTCTTGGAAATTCGAAATGGTTCAAGAAACGAAGAATTTTGTATTTGAAACACTACAGGGATAAGACATTCGTCACTGCTAAAAATGAAATTCCTCTTTAGTAGCCTATCATCCTCAGAAACTCCTCGGAATCTTTCAACAAAGATCAAAGTATCAACCATTTTTACAAAAATATCAATTGATAAGATTTCTACTCAATAACTCAGTCTACAAGTTACTCGTCAAAAATCATTTGTCGTCTCCAAAGCAGCGCAGAGACGTTGGATATTTGATCTCTCAGGGAAACAAAATTCTCTAGTATTGGCCAACACTTTTCAAGTATTCGCTGGATTTCGAATTTGCGGGTATTTTCACGGGCAAAGGAAGTGACTTCGATCGAATTAATCGACTGGGAGAGCGTGGATTTCGCGCGGGCCAGGCCGTCGTGCCGATTAAATTATGAACGCATTAGCAAATGAGCCGCTATTACCGGGGGTCCGGGGGATATGAACAAAGTTAGACGGCGGAGGTTCTCTCGGACCGGTGAAATTTCGCGACGAGAAAACTGTTAGTGGAATTGGCGGTCGAGCCGTAAAACTCGTTAATCATCGCGCAACACTTTGTTCGACTCTCTTCCCCCTCCTCTCTCTCTCTCTCTCTCTCATTCTCACGTGCATACACGATTTTCCAGCTGGGCATCGTTTCTCATTCGACTCGAGGAAGTTTCTCTCCGCGTTTCGGGATGCGGGCCAGTGATGACTAGCCTGTATATTAACTAGAGATCGCGGTTTCAAACGCGGTGTGTATTGAAACACATGCGACGCGTGAAACGTGTATCAAGGAATCGAGGACGCGTTATTTCTCTTATTGTCGTGAGAGCACGTACCGAGGTGTCAATCACTGGATTTTTGATGAAATTTGGCATAAATGTTCTCGAAAAGATATTTGACACGTGTTTTTCGTCGATGGTGAAGGGGTGAAAACTACCCTCAAAGTTAGGAGTGCGGAACACACATATTTTGTCAAATATCTCGGAAATTATTAAAGATGGAATTTATGTGCGAATTGATGAAATTAGTAAAAAAAAAAAATCATAAGGGATGACTCTACGTGAGAAAATGAGTCAAAAAGGAAGAGTACAATCTTTTTCTCTCAGGAAGGAATCATTTTCGAGAAAAATGAACGAATAAACTTTGAGTACGTTTTGTCAAAAATTACGTGCACGTGTATTCGATGGATTTTCAAACTCCATTTTCTCGAAAACGAAGCTGAAAAAAATTTTAATCAGCGTTCTTCACTTATTTTCGCACTCCTGCCGCCTAGAGTTGGCCAAATTCAAGTGCAACACTGACATATTTTTTCACGTACCGAGACACCTCGTATTACGTGCAGTATTTGCTGTGCGTCTTTCGGTTCAGGGAATCTTCAAACGTTACAAGTGGAAGATTCTTACAATTAGCGTCGCTAAGAGATTTTGTTCACGTTCCTGTTCTTCGGTATCAAAGGACGCGTCGAGATACAAAGTCGTGAAACAGGGACTTCTGGTATTAACGCGACGAAATACACGCGCAATCAGAAGTCGCGCAGAGACGGGCCAAGTTATTGGACCGTGCCGCCGTTTGCGTGTTATATTGCGGCGTATAAACGGAAATTACGTCTCGTAATGCAATGTAACGTCGACGAAACGCCGCGACCCACTTCGACCATTCGTTGTCGACTGCGATACGCCCTCTCCCCCCGTTAATTATATACCACGACTCGTTGCAATTAATACCGCGGTCTCGCACGCGTGCGAGCCCGTCGAAACGATAACGTTATTAAATTGTTCGCCGTTGAAAGTCTTCGAGAAAAGAGGAAAGAATCTGGGAAAAATGCCAATTTTTGCGAAATTCGGAACGAATACCATTCTTATCTCGATTGTTGCAATATTACACATTATCGTTCAGTGCAGAAAATACACCACGAACTACGTCGAAAGTTCTGAAGAACAGGCGACGCAGGCCCTTGCCCCTACTTTCCCACCACTGCGTCGATCTCTCCGCTACATTGAAATGTCTTCGCTGTGCACGAGCCCCACTCTTTCTGATCAGCAGTAGTGCTAGCTACTGCTGATCAGAAAAGTGGGAGCAAAGGGCTCACAGGCCGCCAGTTAGCCGGCTCTGATCTGAAGAATGAAGAAACTAAAATTAATACACTTTCTAAGACAGTTTAATCTTTGTAATAAACTGAGGTTTATTTCCATTAAAATTTAGTTCCAAGGCGCTAATAACCCGCACAAGACTAATATAAAATAATGAAAATAAAAAAAAGAAAGTGTTTCACATTTCTACGATCCTTGAACCTTCGAATTCAGAGGATGCGGATCAAGTGCACGGTGATGGCAAGAGAAAGCAAAATGGGAATAACCTTTCTCTTTCAGCCGGGGAATCTCAAGTTTGCTCGGAGCCGCAATAACGAGGCAGAATCTACAAAACCGAGGTCGAGACCCCTCTCTTTCCCCCGAAGAAACTGTTACGCGATTTTCCGCTGAAACTCTCGCCCTCTCTCTTTCTTTTGCTTGGCAAGCTCAAGGTCAAGGCGAAACGAGACCGAGTGAAAACTCGAAACGCAACGGTTGGCGATCGCTTGAGGAGAGAAGAGAGGAGAGAGTTGATCGCGCGTGAATTCTCCTCGACTCGACGAAGGCTTCTAACGAAGTGAACACGCCGGGCGAGAGGTGAAGTTGCAACAAAGAGTAGATGGACCGTAGATGAGGCTCTGACCGCGAAACCCGACGATCGAAGCTCGCTCGCCGGGCTGATCGACCGCGAACTTCCGGCTCGACGCTGCGATAAAGCGACTCACGATGCACCGTTAGGCAAACGGGGGAGGGGAACGGGGACGGTGAATGGGGAGAATGGAGCCGGTGAAGCGATCTCGGCGACAAGAAATTCCGCGTTGGAAAGTTTTCCGCCTGCGCGGACAAGCGCGGGCGAGGAAACTGGCGGAAAAGTAGCAAAACCGTGTGCTCGCCGATCAGAAAATATGGGGAAAATTGCAAAGCAAATAGGGGCGCTGAATTTAGAAAAAAAGGAGAAACTTTTCGGCGACTCGCGCTCTTTGAATTCTTTCTCTTTCCATTTCTTTTTCTCGAGTGGCGTTTTATTTTTTACTTTCAGTGAAGATATCAACACGCGTCTGTATATTTGCGATTACGTTTGCGTCGTAGTTTGACGTTTAAGATTTCTAGCGTACTGTACGGCCAAGTACAACGAATGAATTACGAGGCCAAAATTTTTGAAACTTTTTTCTCGTAATGAACAAAGACATGAACAAACGATAAATCTTCTTGATGGTCCATGAAACCAACATTCGCAACGAAAAGGAGAAAGCGAAAGACGAATGTTTACGACATACAGAACGCAGTGATTCAAGATTCATTCAACCGACCAAGGGAACAACGAAACGTTGAAAGCAAGAGGCCTTCGTACTGAAAATAGAAGAAGCACGCAGCGGCTCATCAGACGGAAATTTCTCGAACAAGAAGGACGAGTTTCAAATGGCAAGAAACGTAGACTCGAATACGAACGGAGGTTCTATTCAGAACCTCATTTCCCCGTGACAAGAAATCGAACCGCGCCACGAAAGAGCTAGAAGCTCGCGCGCGCGCGCGAGAGAGAGAGAGAGAGAGAGGAGTCAAGAACGAAGAGGACCAAACGAGAGGTTTCAGGATGTCTGAAAGGATCTCTCTCTCTCTCTCTCTCTCTCTGCGTCTGTCTGAAATTCCGCTCGATCCGCTCGGGATCAAGAAGGAAGAGGTCGAGACGGCCTGGAGGGAACCGAGTCTCATCTGCATCCGGTAACATTGTTCCACGGCTTTCACCGCCGCGAGAAAGACCTTCCTGCCGCAGCGTGCAGGCGTTAGGTGGCCTTCGAGATGGTCTCGATGCGGCTGAGCACGGGAAATGAAGTCGAAGAGGCTGGTTTCCGGAAACCACCGGGCTACGTTGCACGGTAATTGACCTGGGAGTTGACGAAAACTCTCATCGTTCCATCGATTTGCACCAGGGCGAGAGCGAGCGGGTATATGGATTTGTCGAGGCAGGATGATGACTTCCGGGTTCTTGAACAGGTGTCGAACAGGAGTCTCCCGTCGAGAGTCGGCGAGAACTATTATTACAGCTGCGGTTTACAGATGTTATTTTCTTTGGAGATAGATTCTAGCTTTTCCGTGGATGCCAATATTTAGGTATTATAGTGATTTTTAATCAATAGCGAATGATGAACTTTTTTTTATCGCACTGAAAGTGCACTCGAGACAGGTTTTCAAAATTCTGAATTTATAGAGAATTTACACTGGAAAAGTGTAAATTTGCTGTAGATGCCAACGTTCAGACATTACGTGATTTGCAATCAGTAATGATGGACCAATTTTATTATAGGTATCCCCGTACCTTATTTTATCACTGAAAGTGATTTTAGGGGGCCTCTTTAGGTGCAACGTTAATGCAACGAAAATTAGCGATTGGTTGATTCGGGTCACGTGATTCGCGAGGGGGCGTGGGGTAGAGTACTAGAGTAGGAGTGGCGTTGTCTGGTACTGAGCGATCGCGCCTGTAATTTCGTCTTCGTTTCCTAGTCGGAACAGTTTCAATGAAACGTTCTCTTATCAAGCATGGTGAGGAAGGAGGAAAATCTTAAAAATTCTCAGCACAGAGGAAGAGTGTTTAAACAGCAATACTCTAGTCTGTGGTCTCTAGTAGCACGCGGAAAAGTTTCAACAGAGAGATTCCAATAGCGCATTCCCGTGCAGAATTCAATTCGGAGCTTTGAACGAGAATATAGAAAAGTATTCCAGTGGAATCTCCTCCGGTGGAATAGTATCGGAACAAACCACTTCCCAGCAAATTCACTTGGTCAATCAAAAATAAATTAAATTAACGAGGAAAATTAGGCAGAGAGGACTCTGATTGCTTCGTCGAGTTGTGTGTCGAGCGAGAGAGGCCAGCAACGACTGGCGATGGCTTCTGGTTTTTTAACAGGTGTCGAACGAATCCAATTCAGCTACTTACCGCTCACGGCCAGTAAAAGTTTAACGATCGTCATTCGACAGTCGATCGAGGATTCGTTTTTCGTTCGTCGCCCCGGCCGATTACTCCTCCTGTTTGTCGATAGCCGCGCATTTAGTTATTTCTTTCTCGCGAAAACGATTGTGAAACTTTCGTCGACTTTTCCTTCTCGCTTCTTAGGGGGGGAACGATAAGAGAGCTACAGGTGTAAACGCGAGCCGTCTCCTTGTGTTTCTTTAATGAATCGCGATATCGGTTCAGAGATATCCTCCGTCGATGGCGGATCAAACGTCTTACGAGGAAATGCTGGAACGGAACAGTCGTTGCGCAAGGGCCGAAGATTTTCAAGAATCGCGCGACTCTTCCTTCCTTCGGAAGGAGGTAGAGAAAATCTTGCAAATGGAATGGAATGAAATTATGTAGATTAGAATTTGCAAAGAGCAGAGACTGGAGCGGAAACAGAAGGGGTGGAAAATAAAGGAAAAGTGGAACAGCGGAATAAAGCGTAGAAACAGAAACAGAAACAGAACAGAACAGAACGGAAAGTGGAATGCGATGAAAATTTTAAGGGAATGAAAATTTTTGTTTGAGCACGGAACTTTTCACGCGAGTTTGTTGGAACAAACTTCCCTCCGGACGAGGAGTTTCTGATGCTTCCAACGTCGTACGTTTTCTATCTCAAATCTGCATTTTTCTATTCGCAAACGAAGAGAGCTAATTACTGATATTTCGCGTCACCGTAATCTGAGATAATGGAGAACGTTTAAGAAGAACCGTGCCCTGGAAAAGGTTGGACGACGTTTCAACGTTTGGCAAAAAGTTTTACAGCGACGTTGGTTGTCGGGCCGCGGCGACCGCGCTATTTGTAACGTCGCAGCGAGGATAGTGTTGCTGGTAGGGAAGACGTGTAAAAAAGACACTCGAGATGTCTCGCGATTAAACCAAAAGGTTCCGCGCGGAAAAAAGTACAGAGCGAAGCTCGCTTTTCTTGCCTTCTTTATTTTCCGCTCTGCCTTTTTAATTTCTTGTTTAAAGCGGCCGGCCGGGCGAAACGCGAATGTAAGATTAGAGGAGGATCTTCCCCCAAATGCGGGATTGTCTTTTCGAGATAGAAATTAAAAGCTGCTGGGAATCTCTGCGAAAATTAATCCAAAGAGGATATTCTCGAAATTGCAACGCTTTTGCGACGGTCTGCTATTTTAAATCCAAAGACTTGAAATCAAACTTTAATTTTCCATCGAGAAACCATCAAAATCCAACCAAGAGATAAATTTTCAGGCAGAGAGAGAGGAGAGAGAGAGAGAGAGAAGAATCGGGTGATTTAGTCAAACAGAGAGCAAGAAGCAACGACCCCCGACAGCTGACGAGCAATTTTCAGAGTCCGAGGCAAAGTTCTCGAGGCAACGAGAAGAAAAATTCCACTTTGATATCTCCATTCTGCTGTTCATGCACGGGTTCGCGCGACACGCGGCAACGAGACAGTCTGATAGCTCATTAGATTGCTGTACGAGCGTAAGAAGTCTTCGCCGGAGACGTGACTGCAGTGAAAAGTCTATTTTTCATCCGGCTTCCATTCGTGTTTCTTCTCGAGCCGTTCTCCGCTATTTAATGAATACCAATCGATCGTCTCGTTCGAGTAAAATTTCCATTTTGAAGGTAAGAATCGATCATCGCTTAATCACATCGTTGGAGTTGGAAACAACGTTTGGAGTTGCTCGTGAAAGTGACGGAACAATTATTGCAAATTACGCGCGTCGTAGAGAACCTTTTGAAATTGACATTGTAACGGCGATGTGATAACGTGATAATGAAAATTAGTTGAAAATGTCGCGTGTCCCCGATACTCTACGTTCCACACATTTCACGCTCCATATTTGATTTTACATTCCACATTCCACATTCCACAGGTTATTTTCTATTTCTGTTATCCCACGCGCCCACAACTCGCATCTTGTGTTCTCGTGTCTCGTATCGTACATCCCATTTTCCACATTCCACGTCTCATGTTTCATGTCCTATATACAATATTCCACATTTCACGATTCACATTTCATATTCTGCATGACTTATCCCTCATTCCGTCGCACATTCTTCGCTATATTCTACGAATGTTCTACATTTCACATTCTCATAGAGTAATTATTACACTAATTACCTTGTATTAATTAAGGAAAATTATCGTCAAAAAATTCGCTAGCTCGAGAATCATCATCCCACGAAATGAATTTCTGGACATCTCCAAACTTTCTAATTCCACAAAATGAACTTTATAGCTCGCAAAAACTAATTTCAGGATTTGTTAAAAGCTCGCTCTCCCACAAAATGAATTTCGCAGCCCACAGATTTCCCAAGAAGCTAATTTACGGGCATCTTCGAAAGTTGCAATCCCACAAAATGAATTTCGCAGTGACATCGCAAAACGCAACAACAAATTTTCCACGCAGTGACATCTGAACTGACATCTACTGATATCTATCTCAGCGCGTGAAATATACGACAAACACGCGCAAATAGGGCGCATGTACAAAAACACGCAAATATGACAAACATCTTTAAGCCAGTTGCGCTTGTTGGAATATATTCCGAGCAGCTGTAATTGCAACGTTATCACATCGTGTATACGTACACCTTTTAACAAAAGTACGCGAAGCACACTTATATTGCGCGTATCGCGCATAAAACGATGCGCGTGCTTAAGCACGGCACGGTATCCGGTGATACGGGACGCAGGATATTAGATAAGTATGCGAAACATGGAACGTTGGTTGAAAATTTTAGCACTGGAAATTAAGACGAAAGGGCGGATCTGTTACAGACGTTAAATATGAAATATACGAGATGCGAGATACGCACGATGTTACGCTCGTGCGAGATAAGCAACGCGTTAATTGTTAACACATGTACGTGTATGTGTGTGTGTGTGTGTGTGTGTGTGTGTGTGTGTGTGTGTGTGTGTGTGTAATAACTTGGTTTCTGATTTCTAAATGCGATTGCACGACGTTGCAGGGACAGAGTGAAAAACGTGCGAAACGTGTTTAAAGAAAATTCAATGGCCGTGCATAGAAACAGGTGTCCGGATTTGGAAGCAAGGGGAGCGCGATCAAGGGAGATCAGAGGAAACGTCGCCGTGGCTGGAGAAGAAAATCGCGGTAAATGCCGGTAAAAGATCGTCGACGGATCGTCTACGGGTTCTCGTCCGTTGGAACGCGCTCGAGCCACGGAGATTAAACGTCCTTCCGGCGGCATAATGGCGTGCTTAGATCGCACGGGGGATCTCGTGGCTTCGCGACGGCGGGATCACGACGCGCCTCGCCCGAATCCTTCGACTCGCGTTCCCTTTCCGATCCTCTCCGAAAGAATAATCCAACGACACTCGCGATAAGGGAAGCCGAATGTCTATTTCAATCGCCACGCGAAACTGCAAATTGGAACGTTCCGCGCGTACGTGGAACGCAATAAAGATCTCGCTCGAGATCCTTTCCTCGCCGATTCTCTAATTATTGGAAGCGAAGATACAGACAATCCTATCTCGACAGAGCCGGGATTTCAGGAATCCAAGACGATTTTGCAATTGTGCAGATAAAAGTAACGCAAATGCAAGGAATGTAATATTATACAATTCATACAATTGTACGTTTGTGCTTGTACAAGTCGACGTTTATTCAAAAGCGTCTTAATCAAAAGCAAACTTTTTCAAACACTTTCAATCAATTCCAAGATCCTACAAACAACGTCTCTTTTTTAATTTCAGGTAAACAGAGTGTACGAATCATTCTACAATCGAATATCTAGAATTGCAAAATTATCAACCTGTCCCTTAAGGGATGAAAAAATCATTCGTGGATCGGCAGAGAAATCCGATCATTAAGAGACTGTAAAGAATATACGATTATACGATTCGACGTTTGTTCAACAAGCGCTGCAGTTCGATAGCTCCTAATTGACTCGAATGATTTACAGTATTTACTATCTCACTCCTTCTAGGGACATCGCAGCTCCGAGGATCGTTTGTGTTTGATTCATGTTCTTCCTTTAATGCGAATTGTACCACCGACTTTCTTTACAGAAATTTAATTTAATTTAATGGTTTGTAATAAACGAAGGTATAGTTTGTTAATTTAGGAATTAAAGAATATTGAAATGATTAAAGAATACACGGTATCACAACTCTATAGCTATTTGCTACGATACTCTCTCTAATTTCCATAAAACTTCTGTCTTCGTACGCATATTTTAGGATTTATCTTATGATTAGGGCTAGACAAACGGTCTCGAGTCCGGTTTTGTTCGTTGCGACTATTGCCTCGACAGGAAGAAGTCTCCAGCAATTTCCGAAAGTATGCTCGGCTCGGCAATTAAAAGAGAATACTTTGTTAAGACAGTTTCAGGAAACAGCGACTCGCACGAAAAATGCACGATTTTATGAAAAATTCCTCGAGACTGGAAGACTCTCGCTTGAATTCAGAAATCTGTGTGGATATACGAACTTGTTCGAAGGTTCGAAAACTCCTCGCTTCCCTGCAAGAATCTGCGGAATAAGATCCGCGGAAGATTGAACAACGATCTGACGATCAGCGAGGAAAGTTTAGAAGAATTCGCCGGGATACATTGGCCGGGGCAAAGTTAACAAAAGAGCGGAACGCTCGACGAGGGGTAAGAAAACGGCTCGGCGTTCGTTCTTTGGCGAAGCAAGAGGGGAAGCAAGCGCGATGAGTACCTTTCTGGATTCGTTTGGATTCTCACGGCGGGGGTGAGATTTAACGAACGAAACTTGAAGATTCGTCGAGAGGCGTCTACGAGCGCAGAGTAAGCTGGAACTCGCAGAATTCTAACTGGGTGGTTAACAGAGAATTTAACGATTCGGCCCGAATAATCGACGGCTGTACAAATTGCGTGCAATGAGAGGAACGTTCGCTCGCGTTTGAGTCTATCGCCGATTCATGGCGAACCGGAAAGCTTGGAAATCGGTCGGAATAAATTCCCCCCCCCCCCTCGCCGTAACCGGGATCGAAAACACATAAATTATACATAAAACCGGGGAGAAAGAGCGAGGCGCCGAAGGCAGCTTTGAATTTTCAAGTATTGTCGTCCTACTTTTGCGCGGGCGGATCGCGAAATCGCGGTGGTAAAAATCGTCCAAACGGGAAAGCCTCGACTAAACCAGAATGATCGCCGGCGATCTATCCGACGGGGGAAATTGGAAAAAAGGAATGAAAAACGAAACTCGGTAACAAAAAGAGACGAGCGTTTCGTTTGTAGTTGAGTATCAGTGGGAAGCGTCCATTTTTTATCCAGGGATTAAATTTTCCACGAACCCTTGGGAGCAACGGCTCCCGAAAGTCCCCGCGTCTCTCTTCACGATGCAACGTGGAACGGAACGGGCACAATCCATAAAACGGGCGGCGATTTAAATTTCAATGCCTGCATATTTCACGAGCTCCCCGAAGATCTCGACTTTCGGCTGATCCGCTTTAACGTTTCATTGCCTCATTAACAATTCGCTTTTCGTTTCTAATTGAAACGAAAATTTCTCTTTCAAAGGTCAATCTCTTTTTTTTTTTTCTCTTGTAGAACGAAAATTGCATAAAAGTTATACGAAGATCAGAAGAAAATGCAGATTCAGAGTTAAGACTTTTAAAATTTTCATTGAAAGTTGCTCGACAAACAACTTTGTAATTTACGATACATTAATATCACGTGATAGAATTATAGCTCGTAACGAGGCCTAATCACTCCTTGTATATTATTACATTTCATAAATACGTACAGGCTCTCGCGTAATTTCAATAATTCGCGCGAAATGTGTCGGAACTTTCGTTTAAAACGGGGCGCGCTCGTCGCGAAGCTCTCGAGCGTGGAAGCGTAGGTGGAAGCTACTACCTACCACGGATATGGTAAGAGACAATGCACGTGCGGGAAACTCGCCCGAAAATTCCAAGCTCCGCTCGATGCAGCCTTCTCGCTGAGACGCGAGTTCTGCCGGTATGCGCTTCAATCAGCCCGAATTTTCGGGTAATACATCCTTGGAGACTCACCTTTGACCCGCTTCCGCCCGCCGCCAGACCAAGCTAATTTCGCAAGTTCGCCCGCCGTGCCAACAACTTTGTATTTCCTGGTCCTGGGCCCTGATTGCACGCGTCTTTCCAGGGTTTCTGCCCGCTCGATCCTTAACGAGACAAACGAGAACGCGAGACGCTTAACGGATAGAGGAGTAGTACGTGTTTTGATGTTTCCCGAGATCGTCGAGCTCTAAGCGCAGAGTAGAACTGACGCGGGCGAAAGACGCGGGGGAGGGAAATTTCTACGCCCATCCTCCGCGTTATTCAGTTTCTCAAGTTTAATTCTTGAAACGGTTCCGCCTCATGGATCATTTCTCCCCGTTGGAACTCGAGCTTTTTGTTGAATCGCGTTGCAACAATCCCGCGTCGAAACAATCGTTTACTTTGCCCGAAGTTGGAATTCCGGCTCAAAGGATCGCAGGGAAGTTTCGCGGTGCCTGTTGTGTTGCTTGATAAATTTCGAAAGATTAAAGCTTGTTGCATCTGTCATTGATGATTCGCAGTCTCGGGTACGAGAGTTAAAACTCTCGAGAGTTTTTCAACATTTAATTTTTTCGTTTTGCGAGTACAGCGATTTTTCAATACCACACTATTTTCAGATCTTTTGCGTTCCTTTCGATCAAGTGATGCTACTGCGTGTAAGAAACAAACAAATATATCTTATATCAGGGGTACCCATTTGGGGGTATACTATTTTTTGACGCTGTACAAAGTTTTATTATCACTGAAAGTGATTTTAGCGGGGGTGAGCCAGAAAATCGGGCCTCCTCCGGTGCAACGCTGATGCAACGAAGATTAGCGATTGGTTGACTTGGGTCACGTGATTCGCGAGAGAGCGTGGCGTTGTCTGGTACCGATTCAAAAGGTTTGCATATCGATAAAAGTTTATGGCAAAAGAGTCGTCTTCGTTTTCTAGTCGGAACAGTTGCTTCTTTCAGTGAGACGAACCGTACTGGGGTACAAGACGTTTTTTATTTAAGAGTTTACGAGAGTTTTAATTTATAATATACTTTAACAATAAGCACACTGAGCTAGATGGCAATGTTTATTATACGTTCCTTTCGCCCACACACACAGAGAGAGACAGAGAGAGAGAGAGAGAGAGAGAGAGAGAGAGAGAGAAAAGTTGTCCAGCGATACCGAAAGCAAACTCTTCCTCGCTGTGAGCTTCCTTTTTCGCCATCACTGGATCGAGCACCCTCGGCGACCGATAGTTTTGCGCCGTCGTCTCCCTTTTTGCCCGTCGAATATTTGCGAAACTTCATACGGCGGCGATCGGCGAATTTTTCTTTTTTCTCTTTTTCTTTTTTGCCGGCCGGTTCGTTTGTCCACCGTCGTAAATATTGAATATCCATTACGAAATATTGCGGAGTATCGAGTATATTCGAGACGCGGGATCGATACGCCTCGATAGGCAGCCGGATCGCTTCCGGGGAAAATTGCTTCGCAGAGTCTGGTCGGCATCTTCGATAATTAATACGGCCGTATGAAGGCTCGAAGCTGACGCAGAAGTAATGGAGAGACTCGCGAACTGTATCGCGTACGGAAGAAATATAATTATTAATAATTTATTAATTATATATATATATGAATAAATCTATATAACACATATATAAGTTATATAATAAATTTAAATTAATTATTAATTTACAAAATTAATGTTTTATATTAAACTATATAACTTCAAAAAAAATTTTTTATTGATTATCTATAATTCCCAAAATTATTATTTTTATTAAACTATTTTTTGACATTAATACAAATATATAAAGAAATGAAAATTTTAATAATAAATTATTTTATTTTTTAAATTCATTTTTTAATTTTAATTTTCTTAACTAATATATTAATATTTAACCGGAGACGACCAGAGCTACCTTCCTCCCTTCCTCTCCCCCCCGTGCGCGCGCTCACCCCCCCACCCCCAAATGACAAATTCTCTCTTCTTATCTCTCTCTCTCTCGCGCGCGCGCGACCGTTTGGAATCTTTTTTTTGAAACAACTCGAACGACTCTGGCTCTGAATCTAGAATTCGAATTTTTGGGAATTCCGAGACTGCAATTTCCGAGATTCGAGGGGAGAGTGACTGGAAAATATCAGGAACTCGAATGTAAAGGCTGGAGAGGCTACGAACTTTACTATTCTGTTTCGCATCGAGTAAAGATTACGAAAATTAAAATATTCATTTTGCAAATTGAAAATGACATTCAAGATAAGTAGTACTAATGAAATCAAAATGATCAGACGAGAAAAAGACAAATAATCAACGAAAATTGAAATAATTTATTTTAGTGTTATCACGGCAGAAATTTTGTCTTGGCTCAAACATTGGTGTGTCAATGAACAAGATTTGGGAATCTCTATTAAAGTTGCAAATGACAACAGTGTCTCAAACAACGAATAAAGATCCTGGGACAAATAGTAAATAATTTATTTAGAAGAAGTAACAAACAAAATCATTTAATTGGAAAAGAATTAATTCAATTTTTGTACAAAGTACTTGATAACATAATTTCGTTATTTTACAAATAGATTATTTTTGACGCAACTTTGGAAAGTAATTTAAAAATAATGTTCGAAAATTTTTCAAAACACCCAGGTCGGGCGGGATTTTCAGTAGGAATGGATTCGAAGCTAACTTTTAAATTCTCAAAACTCCAACTCGAAACGTTGTTACATTGTGCGAGGGTACAATTAAAAAATTACATTATACATTTTTACAAAATATTTATTCATAAAAAGGAACCTCCTTTGTACAAAAAAAATTTTTCTTAATACTATATTTTTTTTAACACTAGTATTTCTTAATACTACTATAATTAATACAGCGATATACCGGTCGTACGAAGTATTGGGGTCCGGAAGGTTCGTGCCGATTTAATATAAATTAAATTCAATATTTAATAAATGTATACTAAAATTTGAATTCTGAAAAATTTCAATTTTTCTTCAAAATCGGCACGAACTTTCCGGACAAAAAACAATGTCTGTAAAAAAGTTGTTCAAGCGAAATTCTACTCTAATTTACATCATTTTCTTTTTGTCGCATCCTCCTCTTTTCTCTCTCGTTGCAACTTTGTTCAAGAAGTGTTTGAACAAAGACTTTCACATTTGCTTTTCTTTAAACTGCGAAGTTACCAGCCCAGTTAGGAATTCAAGTACCTTTCGAGAGATTGCTGGAGACTGATCTCGTGAAATTCATGTCCAGTCGTGGGCTCTATTTCTTCATTTCTGCATCGCTATGAACAACTATCCCCAATTTCGATAGTATTTTTTCTACAGGCATCGTGTCAATTTACGATAGTCTCGCAGAGTTATATACAAATTTCAATCCCAACAAACTTTTAGTCACTCCAATGTCAACAGCAAGTCCATTATTGTTGTTGGCACTTTCACTGAATGTCTCGCGAATTATTATAATTATTTCGAACATGGTTTGAGCATCCGAAAATGTTAAATATTTAGCCCTCTCCTGCAGCGGTGCAAATTTTTCAGCCGTTAACACGTTCTCATTGATTAATAGTTCAAAAGCAAACATTAAGAACTGATTAACGGCTTTATACGAAGGCCATGATCCGAGTCCTTTAGCGGCGATCTGACGAAGCTCGTAGGTACGGTAAAAACACACTTTGGTATATGTTTACACAATTCCGGCCAACTAAATTCAATCTTCAGTTTCCTACACTGCTCCTTCTCTCTTTCGATCAAATCGCTGAATAGCGGCGCCTTTCTCGTACATTTATTTCTTCTTGCTCTTGCGGCTTTTTTTGATCCACCCATTTTTTCTTTTTATCGAGAAACTTGTCAAGTTGCAGTAGTTGAATCAATACGTGTTAATTTCGCACAGGATACTTAAGTTGCCTCTCGATCTTCTTGCCTCAGGATCCTCGTCTCGCCGTGAATCTTTGAGTGAAGATTTTTTGGAGAACCGACGAGTCTCAGTGGCAGAGCCGTTGCCAGTGAGATGCGACGTATACTGTCGTATAAATTTTACACGTACTATCGTATGCAGTTTTACACTGTTCCGTGCACTTACGTTGTTCGCAGCGCAAGTCTTGCTCAGAACTGACTGTGGATGCCTTCTTCGCCACATATTTATACATCCTTCTCGACTTGCACCCTCTCCTTGCCCAGAGTAATTTAGGATTTGCCTGACCAATGGCCGTTCCCAGGCAGGGAACTTTCTTACAAAATAAAATTAATTTTCAATTTTCGAGAATTTTGACTAAACGACGTCGTTACGTCGTACAATTGAGGGATTATAAGTAGTTTTGCAGATCTTCCAGATGTTAAGAATTTGTCCTATCTGTAATTTATACCTGAGGTACTTAAGCCAGGAAGAGTATAGAAAAAAGGACGGTCAACACAATGCAATCAATATATTGCAGTTATTAAAATATTTTTACGAAAATATTAACAGTTTTCGAAATGAAAGGTTTTGCCTTGTTCTGCGAAAGTATCTTATTTATTTAATTTAATAAAAATTATTATTGATAGTATAATATAAATATAAAATAATAGATAAGTAAATTTAAATTTAATTATTTTTTTTTCTAAATTAATTAAACAAATAAAATAAGAGAATAAAATTATTATTCCTCTAATTATAACAATTAAAATTATATATAAATATAATATTAATGATGGATTAATTATATAAATAATAATTGATGAAAAAATCATAAATATAATAAATCTAATTATTAAATTTAAAGGATTATATGAAATTTTAAATATTAATGTATTAATTAAAAAAATTAAAATTAAAAATGAATTTAAGAAAATAAAATAATTTATTATTAAAATTTTTTCGTTTTTTTATTATTTTATATTAATATCAAAAAATAGTTTAATAAAAATAATAATTTTGGGAATTTTACACACCGTGATCGTTACCATTATACCGTCGACGAATGCCATTTATTAAAGCAGTGCAAACCAGCCAGGAGAGCCGCCGCCCTGGCTGGATTGAGCGAATTGCTCAAAGTGTTAAGGCGCTTTTATATAAACTTTCGATAGTCGCAAACAGTCGGTTGAACGAAACAACGTACAAAAATGTCTAATCGAGATTCTTGTTTAAAATAATTGATTGATTTATTATAATAAATAATTATGTAAACTAATAATAAATTAATTATTATACTGTTATTTATTATTATTTAGTTTACACAAACAATAATACTAAAAAACATTTGGAACAAAGTCTTTCATATATATATAAAATTATAAATAATAAAAAAAATACATAAAAATTCTATAATAATTAAAAATCTTAAATAATAAAATCTTCATTCATATATAATCAAAAAAATATAAAAAAAATAAAAAAAAAAATTCTAATAATAATCTTAAATAATAAAATCTAATTCATATATAATATATAAACTTATAAATATAAAAATAATAATTATTAATAATTTATTAATTATATATATATATGAATAAATCTATATAACACATATATAAGTTATATAATAAATAAATTTAAATTAATTATTAATTTACAAAATTAATAATGTTTTTGTTAAACTATATAACTTCAAAGGAAATTTTTTTTTATTAATTATCTATAATCCCCAAAATTATTATTTTTATTAAACTATTTTTTGACATTAATACAAATATATAAAGAAATGAAAATTTTAATAATAAATTATTTTATTTTTTTAAATTCATTTTTAATTTTAATTTTCTTAACTAATATATTAATATTTAACCGGAGACGACCAGAGCTACCTTCCTCCCTTCCTCCCCCCCCCGTGCGCGCTCACCCCCATGAGACAAACATCGCAGCGGCGTCCTTGGGAAAAGGAGAGAGAGACAAAAAATCCAAACTTCAGCGTTTCGTCACGTGTTCGCAGCGAACTCACGGGAGGCCATCTTCGATTCTCTCTCCTTTTAAAATCTGCGACTCTCTGTCCCTTCTCTCTTCTTATCTCTCTCTCTCTCTCGCGCGCGCGCGACCGTTTGGAATCTTTTTTTGAAACAACTCGAACGACTCTGGCTCTGAATCTAGAATTCGAATTTTTGGGAATTCCGAGACTGCAATTTCCGAGATTCGAGGGGGAGAGTGACTGGAAAATATCGGGAACTCGAATGTAAAGGCTGGAGAGGCTACGAACTTTACTATTCTGTTTCGCATCGAGTAAAGATTACGAAAATTAAAATATTCATTTGCAAATTGAAAATGACATTCAAGATAAGTAGTACTAATGAAATCAAAATGATCAGACGAGAAAAAAAGACAAATAATCAACGAAAATTGAAATAATTTATTTTAGTGTTATCACGGCAGAAATTTTGTCTTGGCTCAAACATTGGTGTGTCAATGAACAAGATTTGGGAATCTCTATTAAAGTTGCAAATGACAACAGTGTCTCAAACAACGAATAAAGATCCTGGGACAAATAGTAAATAATTTATTTAGAAGAAGTAACAAACAAAATCATTTAATTGGAAAAGAATTAATTCAATTTTTGTACAAAGTACTTGATAACATAATTTCGTTATTTTACAAATAGATTATTTTTGACGCAACTTTGGAAAGTAATTTAAAAATAATGTTCGAAAATTTTTCAAAACACCCAGGTCGGGCGGGGGGGATTTTCAGTAGGAATGGATTCGAAGCTAACTTTTAAATTCTCAAAACTCCAACTCGAAACGTTGTTACATTGTGCGAGGGGGTACAATTAAAAAATTACATTATACATTTTTACAAAATATTTATTCATAAAAGAACCTCCTTTGTACAAAAACAATTTTTCTTAATACTATATTTTTTTTAACACTAGTATTTCTTAACACTACTATAATTAATACAGCGATATACCGGTCGTACGAAGTACATTGGGGTGTCCGGAAGGTTCGTGCCGATTTAATATAAATTAAATTCAATATTTAATAAATGTATACTAAAATTTGAATTCTGAAAAATTTCAATTTTTCTTCAAAATCGGCACGAACTTTCCGGACAAAACAATGTCTGTAAAAAGTTGTTCAAGCGAAATTCTACTCTAATTTACATCATTTTCTTTTTTTTTGTCGCATCCTCCTCTTTCTCTCTCGTTGCAACTTTGTTCAAGAAGTGTTTGAACAAAGACTTTCACATTGCTTTTCTTTAAACTGCGAAGTTACCAGCCCAGTTAGGAATTCAAGTACCTTTCGAGAGATTGCTGGAGACTGATCTCGTGAAATTCATGTCCAGTCGTGGGCTCTATTTCTTCATTTCTGCATCGCTATGAACAACTATCCCCAATTTCGATAGTATTTTCTACAGGCATCGTGTCAATTTACGATAGTCTCGCAGAGTTATATACAAATTTCAATCCCAACAAACTTTTAGTCACTCCAATGTCAACAGCAAGTCCATTATTGTTGTTGGCACTTTCACTGAATGTCTCGCGAATTATTATAATTATTTCGAACATGGTTTGAGCATCCGAAAATGTTAAATATTTAGCCCTCTCCTGCAGCGGTGCAAATTTTTCAGCCGTTAACACGTTCTCATTGATTAATAGTTCAAAAGCAAACATTAAGAACTGATTAACGGCTTTATACGAAGGCCATGATCCGAGTCCTTTAGCGGCGATCTGACGAAGCTCGTAGGTACGGTAAAAAACACACTTTGGTATATGTTTACACAATTCCGGCCAACTAAATTCAATCTTCAGTTTCCTACACTGCTCCTTCTCTCTTTCGATCAAATCGCTGAATAGCGGCGCCTTTCTCGTACATTTATTTCTTCTTGCTCTTGCGGCTTTTTTTGATCCACCCATTTTTTCTTTTTATCGAGAAACTTGTCAAGTTGCAGTAGTTGAATCAATACGTGTTAATTTCGCACAGGATACTTAAGTTGCCTCTCGATCTTCTTGCCTCAGGATCCTCGTCTCGCCGTGAATCTTTGAGTGAAGATTTTTTGGAGAACCGACGAGTCTCAGTGGCAGAGCCGTTGCCAGTGAGATGCGACGTATACTGTCGTATAAATTTTACACGTACTATCGTATGCAGTTTTACACTGTTCCGTGCACTTACGTTGTTCGCAGCGCAAGTCTTGCTCAGAACTGACTGTGGATGCCTTCTTCGCCACATATTTATACATCCTTCTTCTCGACTTGCACCCTCTCCTTGCCCAGAGTAATTTAGGATTTGCCTGACCAATGGCCGTTCCCAGGCAGGGAACTTTCTTACAAAATAAAATTAATTTTCAATTTTCGAGAATTTTGACTAAACGACGTCGTTACGTCGTACAATTGAGGGATTATAAGTAGTTTTGCAGATCTTCCAGATGTTAAGAATTTGTCCTATCTGTAATTTATACCTGAGGTACTTAAGCCAGGAAGAGTATAGAAAAGGACGGTCAACACAATGCAATCAATATATTGCAGTTATTAAAATATTTTTACGAAAATATTAACAGTTTTCGAAATGAAAGGTTTTGCCTTTGTTCTGCGAAAGTATCTTATTTATTTAATTTAATAAAAATTATTATTGATAGTATAATATAAATATAAAATAATAGATAAGTAAATTTAAATTTAATTATTTTTTTTTCTAAATTAATTAAACAAATAAAATAAGAAAATAAAATTATTATTCCTCTAATTATAACAATTAAAATTATATATAAATATAATATTAATGATGGATTAATTATATAAATAATAATTGATGAAAAAATCATAAATATAATAAATCTAATTATTAAATTTAAAGGATTATATGAAATTTTAAATATTAATGTATTAATTAAAAAAATTAAAATTAAAAATGAATTTAAAAAAATTAAATAATTTATTATTAAGATTTTCATTTATATATAATATCAAAAAATAGTTTAATAAAAATAATAATTTTGGGAATTTTACACACCGTGATCGTTACCATTATACCGTCGACGAATGCCATTTATTAAAGCAGTGCAAACCAGCCAGGAGAGCCGCCGCCCTGGCTGGATTGAGCGAATTGCTCAAAGTGTTAAGGCGCTTTTATATAAACTTTCGATAGTCGCAAACAGTCGGTTGAACGAAACAACGTACAAAAAATGTCTAATCGAGATTCTTGTTTAAAATAATTGATTGATTTATTATTATGTAAACTAATAATAAATTAATTATTATACTGTTATTTATTATTATTTAGTTTACACAAACAATAATACTAAAAACATTTGGAACAAAGTCTTTCAATAAAAATTCTATAATAAAAAAAATAAATAAAAAATCTTCATTTTTTATTATTTTATATTAATATCAAAAAAAAAAAATTTTACACACCGTGATCGTTACCATTATACCGTCGACGAATGCCATTTATTAAAGCAATGCAAACCAGCCAGGAGAGCCGCCGCCCTGGCTGGATTGAAAATTGCTCAAAGTGTTAAGGCGCTTTTATATAAACTTTCGATAGTCGCAAACAGTCGGTTGAACGAAACAACGTACAAAAATGTCTAATCGAGATTCTTGTTTAAAAATAATTGATTGATTTATTATAATAAATAATTATGTAAACTAATAATAAATTAATTATTATACTGTTATTTATTATTATTTAGTTTACACAAACAATAATACTAAAAAACATTTGGAACAAAGTCTTTCATATATATATAAAATTATAAATAATAAAAAAAATATACATAAAAAATTCTATAATAATTAAAAATCTTAAATAATAAAATCTTCATTCATATATAATATATAAACTTATAAATATAAAAAAATAATAATTATTAATAATTTATTAATTATATATATATATGAATAAATCTATATAACACATATATAAGTTATATAATAAATTTAAATTAATTATTAATTTACAAAATTAATGTTTTTTTGTTAAACTATATAACTTCAAAGGAAATTTTTTTTATTAATTATCTATAATCCCCAAAAATTATTATTTTTTATTATTAAACTATTTTTTTTGACATTAATACAAATATATAAAGAAATGAAAATTTTAATAATAAATTATTTTATTTTTTTAAATTCATTTTTAATTTTAATTTTCTTAACTAATATATTAATATTTAACCGGAGACGACCAGAGCTACCTTCCTCCCTTCCTCTCCCCGCCGTGCGCGCGCTCACCCCCGAGAGACAAACATCGCAGCGGCGTCCTTGGGAAAAGGAGAGAGAGAAAAAAATCCAAACTTCAGCGTTTCGTCACGTGTTCGCAGCGAACTCACGGGAGGCCATCTTCGATTCTCTCTCCTTTTAAAATCTGCGACTCTCTGTCCCTTCTCTCTTCTCATCTCTCTCTCTCTCGCGCGCGCGCGCGCGACCGTTTGGAATCTTTTTTTGAAACAACTCGAACGACTCTGGCTCTGAATCTAGAATTCGAATTTTTGGGAATTCCGAGACTGCAATTTCCGAGATTCGAGGGGGAGAGTGACTGGAAAATATCGGGAACTCGAATGTAAAGGCTGGAGAGGCTACGAACTTTACTATTCTGTTTCGCATCGAGTAAAGATTACGAAAATTAAAATATTCATTTGCAAATTGAAAATGACATTCAAGATAAGTAGTACTAATGAAATCAAAATGATCAGACGAGAAAAAGACAAATAATCAACGAAAATTGAAATAATTTATTTTAGTGTTATCACGGCAGAAATTTTGTCTTGGCTCAAACATTGGTGTGTCAATGAACAAGATTTGGGAATCTCTATTAAAGTTGCAAATGACAACAGTGTCTCAAACAACGAATAAAGATCCTGGGACAAATAGTAAATAATTTATTTAGAAGAAGTAACAAACAAAATCATTTAATTGGAAAAGAATTAATTCAATTTTTTGTACAAAAGTACTTGATAACATAATTTCGTTATTTTACAAATAGATTATTTTTGACGCAACTTTGGAAAGTAATTTAAAAATAATGTTCGAAAATTTTTCAAAACACCCAGGTCGGGCGGGGATTTTCAGTAGGAATGGATTCGAAGCTAACTTTTAAATTCTCAAAACTCCAACTCGAAACGTTGTTACATTGTGCGAGGGTACAATTAAAAAATTACATTATACATTTTTACAAAATATTTATTCATAAAAAGAACCTCCTTTGTACAAAACAATTTTTCTTAATACTATATTTTTCTTAACACTAGTATTTCTTAACACTACTATAATTAATACAGCGATATACCGGTCGTACGAAGTACAGTGGGGTGTCCGGAAGGTTCGTGCCGATTTAATATAAATTAAATTCAATATTTAATAAATGTATACTAAAATTTGAATTCTGAAAAATTTCAATTTTTCTTCAAAATCGGCACGAACTTTCCGGACAAAACAATGTCTGTAAAAAGTTGTTCAAGCGAAATTCTACTCTAATTTACATCATTTTCTTTTTGTCGCATCCTCCTCTTTCTCTCTCGTTGCAACTTTGTTCAAGAAGTGTTTGAACAAAGACTTTCACATTTGCTTTTCTTTAAACTGCGAAGTTACCAGCCCAGTTAGGAATTCAAGTACCTTTCGAGAGATTGCTGGAGACTGATCTCGTGAAATTCATGTCCAGTCGTGGGCTCTATTTCTTCATTTCTGCATCGCTATGAACAACTATCCCCAATTTCGATAGTATTTTCTACAGGCATCGTGTCAATTTACGATAGTCTCGCAGAGTTATATACAAATTTCAATCCCAACAAACTTTTAGTCACTCCAATGTCAACAGCAAGTCCATTATTGTTGTTGGCACTTTCACTGAATGTCTCGCGAATTATTATAATTATTTCGAACATGGTTTGAGCATCCGAAAATGTTAAATATTTAGCCCTCTCCTGCAGCGGTGCAAATTTTTCAGCCGTTAACACGTTCTCATTGATTAATAGTTCAAAAGCAAACATTAAGAACTGATTAACGGCTTTATACGAAGGCCATGATCCGAGTCCTTTAGCGGCGATCTGACGAAGCTCGTAGGTACGGTAAAAAACACACTTTGGTATATGTTTACACAATTCCGGCCAACTAAATTCAATCTTCAGTTTCCTACACTGCTCCTTCTCTCTTTTCGATCAAATCGCTGAATAGCGGCGCCTTTCTCGTACATTTATTTCTTCTTGCTCTTGCGGCTTTTTTTTTGATCCACCCATTTTTTCTTTTATCGAGAAACTTGTCAAGTTGCAGTAGTTGAATCAATACGTGTTAATTTCGCACAGGATACTTAAGTTGCCTCTCGATCTTCTTGCCTCAGGATCCTCGTCTCGCCGTGAATCTTTGAGTGAAGATTTTTTGGAGAACCGACGAGTCTCAGTGGCAGAGCCGTTGCCAGTGAGATGCGACGTATACTGTCGTATAAATTTTACACGTACTATCGTATGCAGTTTTACACTGTTCCGTGCACTTACGTTGTTCGCAGCGCAAGTCTTGCTCAGAACTGACTGTGGATGCCTTCTTCGCCACATATTTATACATCCTTCTCGACTTGCACCCTCTCCTTGCCCAGAGTAATTTAGGATTTGCCTGACCAATGGCCGTTCCCAGGCAGGGAACTTTCTTACAAAATAAAATTAATTTTCAATTTTCGAGAATTTTGACTAAACGACGTCGTTACGTCGTACAATTGAGGGATTATAAGTAGTTTTGCAGATCTTCCAGATGTTAAGAATTTGTCCTATCTGTAATTTATACCTGAGGTACTTAAGCCAGGAAGAGTATAGAAAAGGACGGTCAACACAATGCAATCAATATATTGCAGTTATTAAAATATTTTTACGAAAATATTAACAGTTTTCGAAATGAAAGGTTTTGCCTTGTTCTGCGAAAGTATCTTATTTATTTAATTTAATAAAAATTATTATTGATAATATAATATAAATATAAAATAATAGATAAGTAAATTTAAATTTAATTATTTTTTTTTTTATATTAATTAAACAAATAAAATAAGAAAATAAAATTATTATTCCTCTAATTATAACAATTAAAAATATATATATAAATATATTATTAATGATGGATTAATTATATAAATAAAAATTGATGATAAAATTATAAAAATAATAAATCTAATTATTAAATTTAAAAGGATTATATGAAATTTTAAATAATAATATATTAATTAAAAAATTAAAATTAAAAATGAATTTAAGAAAATAAAATAATTTATTATTAAAATTTTCGTTTTTTATTATTTTATATTAATATCAAAAAATAGTTTAATAAAAATAATAATTTTGGGAATTTTACACACCGTGATCGTTACCATTATACCGTCGACGAATGCCATTTATTAAAAGCAGTGCAAACCAGCCAGGAGAGCCGCCGCCCTGGCTGGATTGAGCGAATTGCTCAAAGTGTTAAGGCGCTTTTATATAAACTTTCGATAGTCGCAAACAGTCGGTTGAACGAAACAACGTACAAAAATGTCTAATCGAGATTCTTGTTTAAAATAATTGATTGATTTATTATAATAAATAATTATGTAAACTAATAATAAATTAATTATTATACTGTTATTTATTATTATTTAGTTTACACAAACAATAATACTAAAAAACATTTGGAACAAAGTCTTTCATATATATATAAAATTATAAATAATAAAAAAATATACATAAAAATTCTATAATAATTAAAAAAATCTTAAATAATAAAATCTTCATTCATATATAATATATAAACTTATAAATATAAAAATAATAATTATTAATAATTTATTAATTATATATATATATGAATAAATCTATATAACACATATATAAGTTATATAATAAATTTAAATTAATTATTAATTTACAAAATTAATGTTTTTTGTTAAACTATATAACTTCAAAGGAAATTTTTTTTATTAATTATCTATAATCCCCAAAATTATTATTTTTATTAAACTATTTTTTTGACATTAATACAAATATATAAAGAAATGAAAATTTTAATAATAAATTATTTTATTTTTTTTAAATTCATTTTTTAATTTTAATTTTCTTAACTAATATATTAATATTTAACCGGAGACGACCAGAGCTACCTTCCTCCCTTCCTCTCCCCCCCGTGCCGCTCACCCCCGCGAGACAAACATCGCAGCGGCGTCCTTGGGAAAAGGAGAGAGACAAAAAAATCCAAACTTCAGCGTTTCGTCACGTGTTCGCAGCGAACTCACGGGAGGCCATCTTCGATTCTCTCTCCTTTTAAAATCTGCGACTCTCTGTCCCTTCTCTCTTCTTATCTCTCTCTCTCTCGCGCGCGCGACCGTTTGTTGGAATCTTTTTTTTGAAACAACTCGAACGACTCTGGCTCTGAATCTAGAATTCGAATTTTTGGGAATTCCGAGACTGCAATTTCCGAGATTCGAGGGGAGAGTGACTGGAAAATATCGGGAACTCGAATGTAAAGGCTGGAGAGGCTACGAACTTTACTATTCTGTTTTCGCATCGAGTAAAGATTACGAAAATTAAAATATTCATTTGCAAATTGAAAATGACATTCAAGATAAGTAGTACTAATGAAATCAAAATGATCAGACGAGAAAAAGACAAATAATCAACGAAAATTGAAATAATTTATTTTAGTGTTATCACGGCAGAAATTTTGTCTTGGCTCAAACATTGGTGTGTCAATGAACAAGATTTGGGAATCTCTATTAAAGTTGCAAATGACAACAGTGTCTCAAACAACGAATAAAGATCCTGGGACAAATAGTAAATAATTTATTTAGAAGAAGTAACAAACAAAATCATTTAATTGGAAAAGAATTAATTCAATTTTTGTACAAAGTACTTGATAACATAATTTCGTTATTTTACAAATAGATTATTTTTGACGCAACTTTGGAAAGTAATTTAAAAATAATGTTCGAAAATTTTTCAAAACACCCAGGTCGGGCGGGGATTTTCAGTAGGAATGGATTCGAAGCTAACTTTTAAATTCTCAAAACTCCAACTCGAAACGTTGTTACATTGTGCGAGGGTACAATTAAAAATTACATTATACATTTTTACAAAATATTTATTCATAAAAGGAACCTCCTTTGTACAAAACAATTTTTTCTTAATACTATATTTTTTCTTAACACTAGTATTTCTTAACACTACTATAATTAATACAGCGATATACCGGTCGTACGAAGTACATTGGGGTGTCCGGAAGGTTCGTGCCGATTTAATATAAATTAAATTCAATATTTAATAAATGTATACTAAAATTTGAATTCTGAAAAATTTCAATTTTTCTTCAAAATCGGCACGAACTTTCCGGACAAAACAATGTCTGTAAAAAGTTGTTCAAGCGAAATTCTACTCTAATTTACATCATTTTCTTTTTTTTTGTCGCATCCTCCTCTTTCTCTCTCGTTGCAACTTTGTTCAAGAAGTGTTTGAACAAAGACTTTCACATTTGCTTTTCTTTAAACTGCGAAGTTACCAGCCCAGTTAGGAATTCAAGTACCTTTCGAGAGATTGCTGGAGACTGATCTCGTGAAATTCATGTCCAGTCGTGGGCTCTATTTCTTCATTTCTGCATCGCTATGAACAACTATCCCCAATTTCGATAGTATTTTCTACAGGCATCGTGTCAATTTACGATAGTCTCGCAGAGTTATATACAAATTTCAATCCCAACAAACTTTTAGTCACTCCAATGTCAACAGCAAGTCCATTATTGTTGTTGGCACTTTCACTGAATGTCTCGCGAATTATTATAATTATTTCGAACATGGTTTGAGCATCCGAAAATGTTAAATATTTAGCCCTCTCCCGCAGCGGTGCAAATTTTTCAGCCGTTAACACGTTCTCATTGATTAATAGTTCAAAAGCAAACATTAAGAACTGATTAACGGCTTTATACGAAGGCCATGATCCGAGTCCTTTAGCGGCGATCTGACGAAGCTCGTAGGTACGGTAAAAACACACTTTGGTATATGTTTACACAATTCCGGCCAACTAAATTCAATCTTCAGTTTCCTACACTGCTCCTTCTCTCTTTCGATCAAATCGCTGAATAGCGGCGCCTTTCTCGTACATTTATTTCTTCTTGCTCTTGCGGCTTTTTTGATCCACCCATTTTTCTTTTATCGAGAAACTTGTCAAGTTGCAGTAGTTGAATCAATACGTGTTAATTTCGCACAGGATACTTAAGTTGCCTCTCGATCTTCTTGCCTCAGGATCCTCGTCTCGCCGTGAATCTTTGAGTGAAGATTTTTTGGAGAACCGACGAGTCTCAGTGGCAGAGCCGTTGCCAGTGAGATGCGACGTATACTGTCGTATAAATTTTACACGTACTATCGTATGCAGTTTTACACTGTTCCGTGCACTTACGTTGTTCGCAGCGCAAGTCTTGCTCAGAACTGACTGTGGATGCCTTCTTCGCCACATATTTATACATCCTTCTCGACTTGCACCCTCTCCTTGCCCAGAGTAATTTAGGATTTGCCTGACCAATGGCCGTTCCCAGGCAGGGAACTTTCTTACAAAATAAAATTAATTTTCAATTTTCGAGAATTTTGACTAAACGACGTCGTTACGTCGTACAATTGAGGGATTATAAGTAGTTTTGCAGATCTTCCAGATGTTAAGAATTTGTCCTATCTGTAATTTATACCTGAGGTACTTAAGCCAGGAAGAGTATAGAAAAGGACGGTCAACACAATGCAATCAATATATTGCAGTTATTAAAATATTTTTACGAAAATATTAACAGTTTTCGAAATGAAAGGTTTTGCCTTGTTCTGCGAAAGTATCTTATTTATTTAATTTAATAAAAATTATTATTGATAATATGATATAGATATAAAATAATAAATAAATAAATTTAAATTTATTTATCTTTTTTTCTATATTAATTAAACAAATAAAATAAGAAAATAAAATTATTATTCCTCTAATTATAACAATTAAAAATATATATATAAATATATTATTAATGATGGATTAATTATATAAATAAAAATTGATGATAAAATTATAAAAATAATAAATCTAATTATTAAATTTAAAGGATTATATGAAATTTTAAATAATAATATATTAATTAAAAAAATTAAAATTAAAAATGAATTTAAGAAAATAAAATAATTTATTATTAAAATTTTCGTTTTTTATTATTTTATATTAATATCAAAAAATAGTTTAATAAAAATAATAATTTTGGGAATTTTACACACCGTGATCGTTACCATTATACCGTCGACGAATGCCATTTATTAAAGCAGTGCAAACCAGCCAGGAGAGCCGCCGCCCTGGCTGGATTGAGCGAATTGCTCAAAGTGTTAAGGCGCTTTTATATAAACTTTCGATAGTCGCAAACAGTCGGTTGAACGAAACAACGTACAAAAATGTCTAATCGAGATTCTTGTTTAAAATAATTGATTGATTTATTATAATAAATAATTATGTAAACTAATAATAAATTAATTATTATACTGTTATTTATTATTATTTAGTTTACACAAACAATAATACTAAAAAACATTTGGAACAAAGTCTTTCATATATATATATAAAATTATAAATAATAAAAAAAATATACATAAAAATTCTATAATAATTAAAAATCTTAAATAATAAAATCTTCATTCATATATAATATATAAACTTATAAATATAAAATTTTCGTTTTTTATTATTTTATATTAATATCAAAAAATAGTTTAATAAAAATAATAATAATTTTGGGAATTTTACACACCGTGATCGTTACCATTATACCGTCGACGAATGCCATTTATTAAAGCAGTGCAAACCAGCCAGGAGAGCCGCCGCCCTGGCTGGATTGAGCGAATTGCTCAAAGTGTTAAGGCGCTTTTATATAAACTTTCGATAGTCGCAAACAGTCGGTTGAACGAAACAACGTACAAAAATGTCTAATCGAGATTCTTGTTTAAAATAATTGATTGATTTATTATAATAAATAATTATGTAAACTAATAATAAATTAATTATTATACTGTTATTTATTATTATTTAGTTTACACAAACAATAATACTAAAAAACATTTGGAACAAAGTCTTTCATATATATATAAAATTATAAATAATAAAAAAAATATACATAAAAATTCTATAATAATTAAAAATCTTAAATAATAAAATCTTCATTCATATATAATATATAAACTTATAAATATAAAAATAATAATTATTAATAATTTATTAATTATATATATATATGAATAAATCTATATAACACATATATAAGTTATATAATAAATTTAAATTAATTATTAATTTACAAAATTAATGTTTTTGTTAAACTATATAACTTCAAAGGAAATTTTTTTATTAATTATCTATAATCCCCAAAATTATTATTTTTATTAAACTATTTTTTGACATTAATACAAATATATAAAGAAATGAAAATTTTAATAATAAATTATTTTATTTTTTTAAATTCATTTTTAATTTTAATTTTCTTAACTAATATATTAATATTTAACCGGAGACGACCAGAGCTACCTTCCTCCCTTCCTCTCCCCCCCCCCCGCCGTGCGCGCGCTCACCCCCGCGAGACAAACATCGCAGCGGCGTCCTTGGGAAAAGGAGAGAGAGACAAAAAATCCAAACTTCAGCGTTTCGTCACGTGTTCGCAGCGAACTCACGGGAGGCCATCTTCGATTCTCTCTCCTTTTAAAATCTGCGACTCTCTGTCCCTTCTCTCTTCTTATCTCTCTCTCTCTCGCGCGCGCGCGCGCGACCGTTTGGAATCTTTTTTTGAAACAACTCGAACGACTCTGGCTCTGAATCTAGAATTCGAATTTTTTTGGAATTCCGAGACTGCAATTTCCGAGATTCGAGGGGAGAGTGACTGGAAAATATCGGGAACTCGAATGTAAAGGCTGGAGAGGCTACGAACTTTACTATTCTGTTTCGCATCGAGTAAAGATTACGAAAATTAAAATATTCATTTGCAAATTGAAAATGACATTCAAGATAAGTAGTACTAATGAAATCAAAATGATCAGACGAGAAAAAAGACAAATAATCAACGAAAATTGAAATAATTTATTTTAGTGTTATCACGGCAGAAATTTTGTCTTGGCTCAAACATTGGTGTGTCAATGAACAAGATTTGGGAATCTCTATTAAAGTTGCAAATGACAACAGTGTCTCAAACAACGAATAAAGATCCTGGGACAAATAGTAAATAATTTATTTAGAAGAAGTAACAAACAAAATCATTTAATTGGAAAAGAATTAATTCAATTTTTTGTACAAAGTACTTGATAACATAATTTCGTTATTTTACAAATAGATTATTTTTTTGACGCAACTTTGGAAAGTAATTTAAAAATAATGTTCGAAAATTTTTCAAAACACCCAGGTCGGGCGGGGATTTTCAGTAGGAATGGATTCGAAGCTAACTTTTAAATTCTCAAAACTCCAACTCGAAACGTTGTTACATTGTGCGAGGGTACAATTAAAAAATTACATTATACATTTTTACAAAATATTTATTCATAAAAGGAACCTCCTTTGTACAAAACAATTTTTCTTAATACTATATTTTTTCTTAACACTAGTATTTCTTAACACTACTATAATTAATACAGCGATATACCGGTCGTACGAAGTACATTGGGGTGTCCGGAAGGTTCGTGCCGATTTAATATAAATTAAATTCAATATTTAATAAATGTATACTAAAATTTGAATTCTGAAAAATTTCAATTTTTCTTCAAAATCGGCACGAACTTTCCGGACAAAACAATGTCTGTAAAAAGTTGTTCAAGCGAAATTCTACTCTAATTTACATCATTTTCTTTTTTGTCGCATCCTCCTCTTTCTCTCTCGTTGCAACTTTGTTCAAGAAGTGTTTGAACAAAGACTTTCACATTTGCTTTTCTTTAAACTGCGAAGTTACCAGCCCAGTTAGGAATTCAAGTACCTTTCGAGAGATTGCTGGAGACTGATCTCGTGAAATTCATGTCCAGTCGTGGGCTCTATTTCTTCATTTCTGCATCGCTATGAACAACTATCCCCAATTTCGATAGTATTTTCTACAGGCATCGTGTCAATTTACGATAGTCTCGCAGAGTTATATACAAATTTCAATCCCAACAAACTTTTTAGTCACTCCAATGTCAACAGCAAGTCCATTATTGTTGTTGGCACTTTCACTGAATGTCTCGCGAATTATTATAATTATTTCGAACATGGTTTGAGCATCCGAAAATGTTAAATATTTAGCCCTCTCCTGCAGCGGTGCAAATTTTTCAGCCGTTAACACGTTCTCATTGATTAATAGTTCAAAAGCAAACATTAAGAACTGATTAACGGCTTTATACGAAGGCCATGATCCGAGTCCTTTAGCGGCGATCTGACGAAGCTCGTAGGTACGGTAAAAAACACACTTTGGTATATGTTTACACAATTCCGGCCAACTAAATTCAATCTTCAGTTTCCTACACTGCTCCTTCTCTCTTTCGATCAAATCGCTGAATAGCGGCGCCTTTCTCGTACATTTATTTCTTCTTGCTCTTGCGGCTTTTTTTGATCCACCCATTTTTTCTTTTATCGAGAAACTTGTCAAGTTGCAGTAGTTGAATCAATACGTGTTAATTTCGCACAGGATACTTAAGTTGCCTCTCGATCTTCTTGCCTCAGGATCCTCGTCTCGCCGTGAATCTTTGAGTGAAGATTTTTGGAGAACCGACGAGTCTCAGTGGCAGAGCCGTTGCCAGTGAGATGCGACGTATACTGTCGTATAAATTTTACACGTACTATCGTATGCAGTTTTACACTGTTCCGTGCACTTACGTTGTTCGCAGCGCAAGTCTTGCTCAGAACTGACTGTGGATGCCTTCTTCGCCACATATTTATACATCCTTCTCGACTTGCACCCTCTCCTTGCCCAGAGTAATTTAGGATTTGCCTGACCAATGGCCGTTCCCAGGCAGGGAACTTTCTTACAAAATAAAATTAATTTTCAATTTTCGAGAATTTTGACTAAACGACGTCGTTACGTCGTACAATTGAGGGATTATAAGTAGTTTTGCAGATCTTCCAGATGTTAAGAATTTGTCCTATCTGTAATTTATACCTGAGGTACTTAAGCCAGGAAGAGTATAGAAAAGGACGGTCAACACAATGCAATCAATATATTGCAGTTATTAAAATATTTTTACGAAAATATTAACAGTTTTCGAAATGAAAGGTTTTGCCTTGTTCTGCGAAAAGTATCTTATTTATTTAATTTAATAAAAATTATTATTGATAATATGATATAGATATAAAATAATAAATAAATAAATTTAAATTTATTTATCTTTTTTTTATATTAATTAAACAAATAAAATAAGAAAATAAAATTATTATTCCTCTAATTATAACAATTAAAAATATATATATAAATATATTATTAATGATGGATTAATTATATAAATAAAAATTGATGATAAAATTATAAAAATAATAAATCTAATTATTAAATTTAAAGGATTATATGAAATTTTAAATAATAATATATTAATTAAAAAAAAAAAATAAAATTAAAAATGAATTTAAGAAAATAAAATAATTTATTATTAAAATTTTCGTTTTTTTATTATTTTATATTAATATCAAAAAATAGTTTAATAAAAATAATAATTTTGGGAATTTTACACACCGTGATCGTTACCATTATACCGTCGACGAATGCCATTTATTAAAGCAGTGCAAACCAGCCAGGAGAGCCGCCGCCCTGGCTGGATTGAGCGAATTGCTCAAAGTGTTAAGGCGCTTTTATATAAACTTTCGATAGTCGCAAACAGTCGGTTGAACGAAACAACGTACAAAAATGTCTAATCGAGATTCTTGTTTAAAATAATTGATTGATTTATTATAATAAATAATTATGTAAACTAATAATAAATTAATTATTATACTGTTATTTATTATTATTTAGTTTACACAAACAATAATACTAAAAAACATTTTGAAACAAAGTCTTTCATATATATATAAAATTATAAATAATAAAAAAAATACATAAAAAATTCTATAATAATTAAAAATCTTAAATAATAAAATCTTCATTCATATATAATATATAAACTTATAAATATAAAAATAATAATTATTAATAATTTATTAATTATATATATATATGAATAAATCTATATAACACATATATAAGTTATATAATAAATTTAAATTAATTATTAATTTACAAAATTAATGTTTTTTGTTAAACTATATAACTTCAAAGGAAATTTTTTTATTAATTATCTATAATCCCCAAAATTATTATTTTTATTAAACTATTTTTTGACATTAATACAAATATATAAAGAAATGAAAATTTTAATAATAAATTATTTTATTTTTTTAAATTCATTTTTAATTTTAATTTTCTTAACTAATATATTAATATTTAACCGGAGACGACCAGAGCTACCTTCCTCCCTTCCTCTCCCCCGTGTGCGCGCTCACCCCCCCCCATGAGACAAACATCGCAGCGGCGTCCTTGGGAAAAGGAGAGAGAGAAAAAAAATCCAAACTTCAGCGTTTCGTCACGTGTTCGCAGCGAACTCACGGGAGGCCATCTTCGATTCTCTCTCCTTTTAAAATCTGCGACTCTCTGTCCCTTCTCTCTTCTTATCTCTCTCTCTCTCGCGCGCGCGCGCGCGACCGTTTGGAATCTTTTTTTGAAACAACTCGAACGACTCTGGCTCTGAATCTAGAATTCGAATTTTTGGGAATTCCGAGACTGCAATTTCCGAGATTCGAGGGGGAGAGTGACTGGAAAATATCGGGAACTCGAATGTAAAGGCTGGAGAGGCTACGAACTTTACTATTCTGTTTCGCATCGAGTAAAGATTACGAAAATTAAAATATTCATTTGCAAATTGAAAATGACATTCAAGATAAGTAGTACTAATGAAATCAAAATGATCAGACGAGAAAAAGACAAATAATCAACGAAAATTGAAATAATTTATTTTAGTGTTATCACGGCAGAAATTTTGTCTTGGCTCAAACATTGGTGTGTCAATGAACAAGATTTGGGAATCTCTATTAAAGTTGCAAATGACAACAGTGTCTCAAACAACGAATAAAGATCCTGGGACAAATAGTAAATAATTTATTTAGAAGAAGTAACAAACAAAATCATTTAATTGGAAAAGAATTAATTCAATTTTTGTACAAAGTACTTGATAACATAATTTCGTTATTTTACAAATAGATTATTTTTGACGCAACTTTGGAAAGTAATTTAAAAATAATGTTCGAAAATTTTTCAAAACACCCAGGTCGGGCGGGGATTTTCAGTAGGAATGGATTCGAAGCTAACTTTTAAATTCTCAAAACTCCAACTCGAAACGTTGTTACATTGTGCGAGGGTACAATTAAAAAATTACATTATACATTTTTACAAAATATTTATTCATAAAAGGAACCTCCTTTGTACAAAACAATTTTTCTTAATACTATATTTTTCTTAACACTAGTATTTCTTAACACTACTATAATTAATACAGCGATATACAGGTCGTACGAAGCATTGGGGTGTCCGGAAGGTTCGTGCCGATTTAATATAAATTAAATTCAATATTTAATAAATGTATACTAAAATTTGAATTCTGAAAAATTTCAATTTTTCTTCAAAATCGGCACGAACTTTCCGGACAAAACAATGTCTGTAAAAAGTTGTTCAAGCGAAATTCTACTCTAATTTACATCATTTTCTTTTTGTCGCATCCTCCTCTTTCTCTCTCGTTGCAACTTTGTTCAAGAAGTGTTTGAACAAAGACTTTCACATTTGCTTTTCTTTAAACTGCGAAGTTACCAGCCCAGTTAGGAATTCAAGTACCTTTCGAGAGATTGCTGGAGACTGATCTCGTGAAATTCATGTCCAGTCGTGGGCTCTATTTCTTCATTTCTGCATCGCTATGAACAACTATCCCCAATTTCGATAGTATTTTCTACAGGCATCGTGTCAATTTACGATAGTCTCGCAGAGTTATATACAAATTTCAATCCCAACAAACTTTTAGTCACTCCAATGTCAACAGCAAGTCCATTATTGTTGTTGGCACTTTCACTGAATGTCTCGCGAATTATTATAATTATTTCGAACATGGTTTGAGCATCCGAAAATGTTAAATATTTAGCCCTCTCCTGCAGCGGTGCAAATTTTTCAGCCGTTAACACGTTCTCATTGATTAATAGTTCAAAAGCAAACATTAAGAACTGATTAACGGCTTTATACGAAGGCCATGATCCGAGTCCTTTAGCGGCGATCTGACGAAGCTCGTAGGTACGGTAAAAAACACACTTTGGTATATGTTTACACAATTCCGGCCAACTAAATTCAATCTTCAGTTTCCTACACTGCTCCTTCTCTCTTTCGATCAAATCGCTGAATAGCGGCGCCTTTCTCGTACATTTATTTCTTCTTGCTCTTGCGGCTTTTTTTTGATCCACCCATTTTTTCTTTTTATCGAGAAACTTGTCAAGTTGCAGTAGTTGAATCAATACGTGTTAATTTCGCACAGGATACTTAAGTTGCCTCTCGATCTTCTTGCCTCAGGATCCTCGTCTCGCCGTGAATCTTTGAGTGAAGATTTTTTGGAGAACCGACGAGTCTCAGTGGCAGAGCCGTTGCCAGTGAGATGCGACGTATACTGTCGTATAAATTTTACACGTACTATCGTATGCAGTTTTACACTGTTCCGTGCACTTACGTTGTTCGCAGCGCAAGTCTTGCTCAGAACTGACTGTGGATGCCTTCTTCGCCACATATTTATACATCCTTCTCGACTTGCACCCTCTCCTTGCCCAGAGTAATTTAGGATTTGCCTGACCAATGGCCGTTCCCAGGCAGGGAACTTTCTTACAAAATAAAATTAATTTTCAATTTTCGAGAATTTTGACTAAACGACGTCGTTACGTCGTACAATTGAGGGATTATAAGTAGTTTTGCAGATCTTCCAGATGTTAAGAATTTGTCCTATCTGTAATTTATACCTGAGGTACTTAAGCCAGGAAGAGTATAGAAAAGGACGGTCAACACAATGCAATCAATATATTGCAGTTATTAAAATATTTTTACGAAAATATTAACAGTTTTCGAAATGAAAGGTTTTGCCTTGTTCTGCGAAAGTATCTTATTTATTTAATTTAATAAAAATTATTATTGATAATATGATATAGATATAAAATAATAAATAAATAAATTTAAATTTATTTATCTTTTTTCTATATTAATTAAACAAATAAAATAAGAAAATAAAATTATTATTCCTCTAATTATAACAATTAAAAATATATATATAAATATATTATTAATGATGGATTAATTATATAAATAAAAATTGATGATAAAATTATAAAAATAATAAATCTAATTATTAAATTTAAAGGATTATATGAAATTTTAAATAATAATATATTAATTAAAAAAAAATTAAAATTAAAAATGAATTTAAGAAAATAAAATAATTTATTATTAAAATTTTCGTTTTTTTTATTATTTTATATTAATATCAAAAAATAGTTTAATAAAAATAATAATTTTGGGAATTTTACACACCGTGATCGTTACCATTATACCGTCGACGAATGCCATTTATTAAAGCAGTGCAAACCAGCCAGGAGAGCCGCCGCCCTGGCTGGATTGAGCGAATTGCTCAAAGTGTTAAGGCGCTTTTATATAAACTTTCGATAGTCGCAAACAGTCGGTTGAACGAAACAACGTACAAAAATGTCTAATCGAGATTCTTGTTTAAAATAATTGATTGATTTATTATAATAAATAATTATGTAAACTAATAATAAATTAATTATTATACTGTTATTTATTATTATTTAGTTTACACAAACAATAATACTAAAAAACATTTGGAACAAAGTCTTTCATATATATATAAAATTATAAATAATAAAAAAAAATATACATAAAAATTCTATAATAATTAAAAATCTTAAATAATAAAATCTTCATTCATATATAATATATAAACTTATAAATATAAAAATAATAATTATTAATAATTTATTAATTATATATATATATGAATAAATCTATATAACACATATATAAGTTATATAATAAATTTAAATTAATTATTAATTTACAAAATTAATGTTTTTTTTTAAACTATATAACTTCAAAAAAATTTTTTTTTTATTAATTATCTATAATCCCCAAAATTATTATTTTTATTAAACTATTTTTTTGACATTAATACAAATATATAAAGAAATGAAAATTTTAATAATAAATTATTTTATTTTTTTAAATTCATTTTTAATTTTAATTTTCTTAACTAATATATTAATATTTAACCGGAGACGACCAGAGCTACCTTCCTCCCTTCCTCTCCCCCCCCCCGCCGTGCGCGCGCTCACCCCCGCGAGACAAACATCGCAGCGGCGTCCTTGGGAAAAGGAGAGAGAGACAAAAAATCCAAACTTCAGCGTTTCGTCACGTGTTCGCAGCGAACTCACGGGAGGCCATCTTCGATTCTCTCTCCTTTTAAAATCTGCGACTCTCTGTCCCTCTCTCTCTTCTCTCTCTCTCTCTCTCTCGCGCGCGCGCGACCGTTTGGAATTTTTGAAACAACTCGAACGACTCTGGCTCTGAATCTAGAATTCGAATTTTTTTAGGAATTCCGAGACTGCAATTTCCGAGATTCGAGGGGGAGAGTGACTGGAAAATATCGGGAACTCGAATGTAAAGGCTGGAGAGGCTACGAACTTTACTATTCTGTTTCGCATCGAGTAAAGATTACGAAAATTAAAATATTCATTTGCAAATTGAAAATGACATTCAAGATAAGTAGTACTAATGAAATCAAAATGATCAGACGAGAAAAAGACAAATAATCAACGAAAATTGAAATAATTTATTTTAGTGTTATCACGGCAGAAATTTTGTCTTGGCTCAAACATTGGTGTGTCAATGAACAAGATTTGGGAATCTCTATTAAAGTTGCAAATGACAACAGTGTCTCAAACAACGAATAAAGATCCTGGGACAAATAGTAAATAATTTATTTAGAAGAAGTAACAAACAAAATCATTTAATTGGAAAAGAATTAATTCAATTTTTGTACAAAGTACTTGATAACATAATTTCGTTATTTTACAAATAGATTATTTTTGACGCAACTTTGGAAAGTAATTTAAAAATAATGTTCGAAAATTTTTCAAAACACCCAGGTCGGGCGGGGATTTTCAGTAGGAATGGATTCGAAGCTAACTTTTAAATTCTCAAAACTCCAACTCGAAACGTTGTTACATTGTGCGAGGGTACAATTAAAAATTACATTATACATTTTTACAAAATATTTATTCATAAAAGGAACCTCCTTTGTACAAAACAATTTTTCTTAATACTATATTTTTTTCTAACACACTAGTATTTCTTAACACTACTATAATTAATACAGCGATATACCGGTCGTACGAAGTATTGGGGTGTCCGGAAGGTTCGTGCCGATTTAATATAAATTAAATTCAATATTTAATAAATGTATACTAAAATTTGAATTCTGAAAAATTTCAATTTTTCTTCAAAATCGGCACGAACTTTCCGGACAAAACAATGTCTGTAAAAAGTTGTTCAAGCGAAATTCTACTCTAATTTACATCATTTTCTTTTTTTGTCGCATCCTCCTCTTTCTCTCTCGTTGCAACTTTGTTCAAGAAGTGTTTGAACAAAGACTTTCACATTTGCTTTTCTTTAAACTGCGAAGTTACCAGCCCAGTTAGGAATTCAAGTACCTTTCGAGAGATTGCTGGAGACTGATCTCGTGAAATTCATGTCCAGTCGTGGGCTCTATTTCTTCATTTCTGCATCGCTATGAACAACTATCCCCAATTTCGATAGTATTTTCTACAGGCATCGTGTCAATTTACGATAGTCTCGCAGAGTTATATACAAATTTCAATCCCAACAAACTTTTAGTCACTCCAATGTCAACAGCAAGTCCATTATTGTTGTTGGCACTTTCACTGAATGTCTCGCGAATTATTATAATTATTTCGAACATGGTTTGAGCATCCGAAAATGTTAAATATTTAGCCCTCTCCTGCAGCGGTGCAAATTTTTCAGCCGTTAACACGTTCTCATTGATTAATAGTTCAAAAGCAAACATTAAGAACTGATTAACGGCTTTATACGAAGGCCATGATCCGAGTCCTTTAGCGGCGATCTGACGAAGCTCGTAGGTACGGTAAAAAACACACTTTGGTATATGTTTACACAATTCCGGCCAACTAAATTCAATCTTCAGTTTCCTACACTGCTCCTTCTCTCTTTCGATCAAATCGCTGAATAGCGGCGCCTTTCTCGTACATTTATTTCTTCTTGCTCTTGCGGCTTTTTTTGATCCACCCATTTTTTCTTTTATCGAGAAACTTGTCAAGTTGCAGTAGTTGAATCAATACGTGTTAATTTCGCACAGGATACTTAAGTTGCCTCTCGATCTTCTTGCCTCAGGATCCTCGTCTCGCCGTGAATCTTTGAGTGAAGATTTTTGGAGAACCGACGAGTCTCAGTGGCAGAGCCGTTGCCAGTGAGATGCGACGTATACTGTCGTATAAATTTTACACGTACTATCGTATGCAGTTTTACACTGTTCCGTGCACTTACGTTGTTCGCAGCGCAAGTCTTGCTCAGAACTGACTGTGGATGCCTTCTTCGCCACATATTTATACATCCTTCTCGACTTGCACCCTCTCCTTGCCCAGAGTAATTTAGGATTTGCCTGACCAATGGCCGTTCCCAGGCAGGGAACTTTCTTACAAAATAAAATTAATTTTCAATTTTCGAGAATTTTGACTAAACGACGTCGTTACGTCGTACAATTGAGGGATTATAAGTAGTTTTGCAGATCTTCCAGATGTTAAGAATTTGTCCTATCTGTAATTTATACCTGAGGTACTTAAGCCAGGAAGAGTATAGAAAAGGACGGTCAACACAATGCAATCAATATATTGCAGTTATTAAAATATTTTTACGAAAATATTAACAGTTTTCGAAATGAAAGGTTTTGCCTTGTTCTGCGAAAGTATCTTATTTATTTAATTTAATAAAAATTATTATTGATAATATGATATAAATATAAAATAATAGATAAATAAATTTAAATTTAATTATTTTTTTTCTATATTAATTAAACAAATAAAATAAGAAAATAAAATTATTATTCCTCTAATTATAACAATTAAAAATATATATATAAATATATTATTAATGATGGATTAATTATATAAATAAAAATTGATGATAAAATTATAAAAATAATAAATCTAATTATTAAATTTAAAGGATTATATGAAATTTTAAATAATAATATATTAATTAAAAAATTAAAATTAAAAATGAATTTAAGAAAATAAAATAATTTATTATTAAAATTTTCGTTTTTATTATTTTATATTAATATCAAAAAAAAATAGTTTAATAAAAATAATAATTTTGGGAATTTTACACACCGTGATCGTTACCATTATACCGTCGACGAATGCCATTTATTAAAGCAGTGCAAACCAGCCAGGAGAGCCGCCGCCCTGGCTGGATTGAGCGAATTGCTCAAAGTGTTAAGGCGCTTTTATATAAACTTTCGATAGTCGCAAACAGTCGGTTGAACGAAACAACGTACAAAAATGTCTAATCGAGATTCTTGTTTAAAATAATTGATTGATTTATTATAATAAATAATTATGTAAACTAATAATAAATTAATTATTATACTGTTATTTATTATTATTTAGTTTACACAAACAATAATACTAAAAAACATTTGGAACAAAGTCTTTCATATATATATAAAATTATAAATAATAAAAAAAATATACATAAAAATTCTATAATAATTAAAAATCTTAAATAATAAAATCTTCATTCATATATAATATATAAACTTATAAATATAAAAATAATAATTATTAATAATTTATTAATTATATATATATATGAATAAATCTATATAACACATATATAAGTTATATAATAAATTTAAATTAATTATTAATTTACAAAATTAATGTTTTTGTTAAACTATATAACTTCAAAGGAAATTTTTTTATTAATTATCTATAATCCCCAAAATTATTATTTTTATTAAACTATTTTTTGACATTATATATAAATGAAAATTTTAATAATAAATTATTTAATTTTTTTAAATTCATTTTTAATTTTAATTTTTTTAACTAATATATTAATATTTAACCGGAGACGACCAGAGCTACCTTCCTCCCTTCCCTCCCCCCCCGTGCGCGCTCACCCCCCGCGAGACAAACATCGCAGCGGCGTCCTTGGGAAAAGGAGAGAGAGACAAAAAAATCAAACTTCAGCGTTTCGTCACGTGTTCGCAGCGAACTCACGGGAGGCCATCTTCGATTCTCTCTCCTTTTTAAAATCTGCGACTCTCTGTCCCTTCTCTCTTCTCTCTCTCTCTCTCTCGCGCGCGCGCGCGACCGTTTGGAATCTTTTTTTTTGAACAACTCGAACGACTCTGGCTCTGAATCTAGAATTCGAATTTTTGGGAATTCCGAGACTGCAATTTCCGAGATTCGAGGGGGGAGAGTGACTGGAAAATATCGGGAACTCGAATGTAAAGGCTGGAGAGGCTACGAACTTTACTATTCTGTTTCGCATCGAGTAAAGATTACGAAAATTAAAATATTCATTTGCAAATTGAAAATGACATTCAAGATAAGTAGTACTAATGAAATCAAAATGATCAGACGAGAAAAAAGACAAATAATCAACGAAAATTGAAATAATTTATTTTAGTGTTATCACGGCAGAAATTTTGTCTTGGCTCAAACATTGGTGTGTCAATGAACAAGATTTGGGAATCTCTATTAAAGTTGCAAATGACAACAGTGTCTCAAACAACGAATAAAGATCCTGGGACAAATAGTAAATAATTTATTTAGAAGAAGTAACAAACAAAATCATTTAATTGGAAAAGAATTAATTCAATTTTTGTACAAAGTACTTGATAACATAATTTCGTTATTTTACAAATAGATTATTTTTGACGCAACTTTGGAAAGTAATTTAAAAAATAATGTTCGAAAATTTTTCAAAACACCCAGGTCGGGCGGGGATTTTCAGTAGGAATGGATTCGAAGCTAACTTTTAAATTCTCAAAACTCCAACTCGAAACGTTGTTACATTGTGCGAGGGTACAATTAAAAAATTACATTATACATTTTTACAAAATATTTATTCATAAAAGGAACCTCCTTTGTACAAAACAATTTTTCTTAATACTATATTTTTTTTTAACACTAGTATTTCTTAACACTACTATAATTAATACAGCGATATACCGGTCGTACGAAGTACATTGGGGTGTCCGGAAGGTTCGTGCCGATTTAATATAAATTAAATTCAATATTTAATAAATGTATACTAAAATTTGAATTCTGAAAAATTTCAATTTTTCTTCAAAATCGGCACGAACTTTCCGGACAAAACAATGTCTGTAAAAAGTTGTTCAAGCGAAATTCTACTCTAATTTACATCATTTTCTTTTTGTCGCATCCTCCTCTTTTCTCTCTCGTTGCAACTTTGTTCAAGAAGTGTTTGAACAAAGACTTTCACATTTGCTTTTCTTTAAACTGCGAAGTTACCAGCCCAGTTAGGAATTCAAGTACCTTTCGAGAGATTGCTGGAGACTGATCTCGTGAAATTCATGTCCAGTCGTGGGCTCTATTTCTTCATTTCTGCATCGCTATGAACAACTATCCCCAATTTCGATAGTATTTTCTACAGGCATCGTGTCAATTTACGATAGTCTCGCAGAGTTATATACAAATTTCAATCCCAACAAACTTTTAGTCACTCCAATGTCAACAGCAAGTCCATTATTGTTGTTGGCACTTTCACTGAATGTCTCGCGAATTATTATAATTATTTCGAACATGGTTTGAGCATCCGAAAATGTTAAATATTTAGCCCTCTCCTGCAGCGGTGCAAATTTTTCAGCCGTTAACACGTTCTCATTGATTAATAGTTCAAAAGCAAACATTAAGAACTGATTAACGGCTTTATACGAAGGCCATGATCCGAGTCCTTAGCGGCGATCTGACGAAGCTCGTAGGTACGGTAAAAAACACACTTTGGTATATGTTTACACAATTCCGGCCAACTAAATTCAATCTTCAGTTTCCTACACTGCTCCTTCTCTCTTTCGATCAAATCGCTGAATAGCGGCGCCTTTCTCGTACATTTATTTCTTCTTGCTCTTGCGGCTTTTTTGATCCACCCATTTTTTCTTTTATCGAGAAACTTGTCAAGTTGCAGTAGTTGAATCAATACGTGTTAATTTCGCACAGGATACTTAAGTTGCCTCTCGATCTTCTTGCCTCAGGATCCTCGTCTCGCCGTGAATCTTTGAGTGAAGATTTTTGGAGAACCGACGAGTCTCAGTGGCAGAGCCGTTGCCAGTGAGATGCGACGTATACTGTCGTATAAATTTTACACGTACTATCGTATGCAGTTTTACACTGTTCCGTGCACTTACGTTGTTCGCAGCGCAAGTCTTGCTCAGAACTGACTGTGGATGCCTTCTTCGCACATATTTATACATCCTTCTCGACTTGCACCCTCTCCTTGCCCAGAGTAATTTAGGATTTGCCTGACCAATGGCCGTTCCCAGGCAGGGAACTTTCTTACAAAATAAAATTAATTTTCAATTTTCGAGAATTTTGACTAAACGACGTCGTTACGTCGTACAATTGAGGGATTATAAGTAGTTTTGCAGATCTTCCAGATGTTAAGAATTTGTCCTATCTGTAATTTATACCTGAGGTACTTAAGCCAGGAAGAGTATAGAAAAGGACGGTCAACACAATGCAATCAATATATTGCAGTTATTAAAATATTTTTACGAAAATATTAACAGTTTTCGAAATGAAAGGTTTTGCCTTGTTCTGCGAAAAAGTATCTTATTTATTTAATTTAATAAAAATTATTATTGATAGTATAATATAAATATAAAATAATAGATAAGTAAATTTAAATTTAATTATTTTTTTTTCTAAATTAATTAAACAAATAAAATAAGAGAATAAAATTATTATTCCTCTAATTATAACAATTAAAATTATATATAAATATAATATTAATGATGGATTAATTATATAAATAATAATTGATGAAAAAATCATAAATATAATAAATCTAATTATTAAATTTAAAGGATTATATGAAATTTTAAATATTAATGTATTAATTAAAAAAATTAAAATTAAAAATGAATTTAAAAAAATTAAATAATTTATTATTAAGATTTTCATTTATATATAATATCAAAAAATAGTTTAATAAAAATAATAATTTTGGGAATTTTACACACCGTGATCGTTACCATTATACCGTCGACGAATGCCATTTATTAAAGCAGTGCAAACCAGCCAGGAGAGCCGCCGCCCTGGCTGGATTGAGCGAATTGCTCAAAGTGTTAAGGCGCTTTTATATAAACTTTCGATAGTCGCAAACAGTCGGTTGAACGAAACAACGTACAAAAATGTCTAATCGAGATTCTTGTTTAAAATAATTGATTGATTTATTATAATAAATAATTATGTAAACTAATAATAAATTAATTATTATACTGTTATTTATTATTATTTAGTTTACACAAACAATAATACTAAAAAACATTTGGAACAAAGTCTTTCATATATATATAAAATTATAAATAATAAAAAATATATATATATAAAAAATTCTATAATAATTAAAAATCTTAAATAATAAAATCTTCATTTATATATAATATATAAATTTATAAATATAAAAATAATAATTACTAATAATTCATTAATTATATATATGAATAAATCTATATAACACATATATAAGTTATATAATAAATTTAAATTAATTATTAATTTACAAAATTAATGTTTTTGTTAAACTATATAACTTCAAAAAAAATTTTTTATTAATTATCTATAATCCCCAAAATTATTATTTTTATTAAACTATTTTTTGATATTATATATAAATGAAAATCTTAATAATAAATTATTTAATTTTTTTAAATTCATTTTTAATTTTAATTTTTTTAACTAATATATTAATATTTAAGATTTCATGTAATCAAAATTAATTTTGACATCGATTTGAAAAGACAAATACCTGGAAATTAAATTTATTGCTTTGTTCTGTAACGCATTTTGCTTGATAATTACAGTTACGAAAATTGTGAGACATACTTCGGAGGGAAAGTTATTAATCGTAATAACGTGGGGCGTACATTAGCCAATAGTCGACCCGGTACGGAACATGTTAAAAACCTATATTATAAAAGAATATATCATAAACTATATTATATTATAAATCATATTACAAAAGAATATATTGTAAACTAAACTACAAACTATATAAGAATAAATTACAAACAATATTATAAAAGAATCAACTATGATGACCTATGTCATATAAATCGCATTATATTTGTATTATAAACTATATTATAGAAGAATAATCATTAGCCTCTGTCCCGGAATAAAAAAACAAAGGCCTAATTTCTTACGCGTAGAAAACAGCAATTTCACGGGGAAATGCTTCAGAGGAATTGTCATCGCCAATTGTTCCTACCCCGGAAATCTTTTATCCTCCGTTTACCTGAGATAATTCTGTCGTAGCACAATACGTCAGTACGCGGATAATGCAGTAACATAAGCTACGAGCAAACACCCGGAGAGGCCTGGTTTTGTTCCGTTTAAATTTCACTGCACGACTAAAGCGATAATACATTGCCGACCGTGACAGTGAAATTGCCCGCCGTTAATAACTCCGCCGTGGATTGACTAATCCTCGAGAGCGAGAGAAAGAGAGAGAGAGAAAATACAATCTCTTTTTCGGAATCGGTTCGAAGAGACGATAAATTTTCCTTCGAGTGAGGGAAAATTCACGAACGATCTCCGTACGGTATATATATGTCGTTGAGATTAAAATGGCGTATTGTCTTCTCGTTTTTTGCATATTTTCTTAAATATCGCGGTGGAAAATTCCCCAGGTAGCCGAATTCGGGTGACACGAGATGAAAGAGCGGAGAGGAGAGGAGAGGAGAGGAAAGATAAGGGACAAGAAAGAGAGAGAGAGAGAGAGAAAGAGAGAGAGCGGCACGTACATGGACACACAATGCCCGGTCTCTGCAGGAGGACGTCGCCGATAACACGTGCCGTCATTTCTTCGGCGCAGGTATCCGGATAATTTAGAATAAGAGAGCGGGCCTTGACACAGCGCAGCGTGGTTGCCTCCCTCCGTCCTTTCCCTCTTTCCTTCCGTACCCTTCCGTGCAACGCGCGTCATCGTTTCTCTCTATCTCTCTTATTCACCACCCTCACCCCATTCTCTCTCTCTGTCTCTCTCTCTCTCTCTCTCTCTCTCTCTCTCTCGTTTTCTTCCACTGCACGCGGGGTTCTACGGAGGTAGAAGCGCAGCGAGTAGCTCGAGCCGAAGCGTCCTCGTTGGGGCGTGCCTTTAATAATGACGTAAAAAAGAAGAGAAGACGCGGCAATAAAGGAGAGACCTAGGCGAGGGTGTATCCCCGGCACAGCTGTCTCGCAGATTAACCCAACGACTCGCGGAGAAAGAGACGAGAGAGAAAGAGAGACAGAGATAGATATCCGGTCAAGTATCGTTGACCGGATATTTTCAGCGTTAGGGTGTAACGCGACCGCGCGATTTTCTCTCCACTCCTTTTTCCACGACATTCCCCCTTTCCACGCAATTCGTTTCGATTCGGTTCGGATTACATTTTCTTTGCAACGTCGTAACGAGAAACGACAAGCATAGTCACGAGTACTAGTGGCAGTGAAATTTCACAGAGTTATTACATTTGTTTATCTTATTAAGTATATGTACTCACGAGTAGCTTCTTGCAAAGTAAGTACAAATACAAATATCTGGAAAATTGTACGACTTGTACCCTCCCCCCCTCTCGGTATACCGTTGAAAGGTAAGAAATTGACCGACGAGACGTTACGAGAGAGGGACGCATTTGTTTCGCACGTCTCTATCGATGTAACGAATTTTCGCCTTCCACCGATTCAATCCTCCCTTGCGAGTCCCTTGCCCCAAAGAGACGAGACTTGTTTTGGCAAGCCAACCCAAGGAAACCCCGCCGGGGATGAAAAAGCATTGACCGTAGCCGTTGATGAATTAGCGGTGCTCGAGCGAGAGCCAACGGGCAACAATCCTCGCGGGGCCAAGTCTCGAAGCATCGAGCGCCGTTTGCACGGTCTCTCCATTACGCGGCACAAAGAAAATCCTGCAAAAAGACCGTGCTCGATTGGTGCTCGGCTCTTTTCCGCTCTCTCGTTCGCGATCAGCATCGGGAACGGAGGGAGAGGGGGGGGGGGGGCAAGGTTCGAGAGAGAAAACGAGAAAGTTGTTTGGTGAAGCAGATGGACGCGAGCGCACGCGAGAGAGAGAGAGAGAGAGAGAGAGATAGGTTGGAGAGGGTGGATCAATCGTCGTTGCGGAAGTGCGTTGATTTAGCAATCAGAGCAATGAGAAAGGGGTAGTGCAGCGGAGCGAAGGGACGGGGCTGGGAGGCGGAGGGCCAGTGTAAACGCGGATGGAAAGATGAACAAGCGACGGGAAAGAGAGGAACGTACATACACGCGCGCGTACACGGAGGGACAGCAGAGGTGGAAGAGGGGAAAAAGGACCGTGTGCCTCTAGTAATTACGGTCGGTACAGCGGAATCATTTGTTTGCGCATTGTTGCCGCAAAGCATTGTTGCGCAGCGAAACGTTCCACCACCATCGGCCATCATTCCCCCCCTCCCCCCATCCCCGTCGAGGGTGGCTCGATTCATTCGCTTCTCCGGGCTGTTCGACTGTGTTCGGCCCTCGGTACCGTTCGGGGGCTTCAAACGCATTGTACCCTTTGCCGGCCGCCTTCCAGCTTCGCGAGTACTCGCACGTATGCACACGTGTGTGCATATCGGTCGCTCGTACGTGTGAATGTACGTGGAATGTACGAGCGGCGAACGCTGCTGGTATCAGCGTTGCACAAGTTCGAATCAAACGAATTCTACTCGGATGACAAATTAAGCGGGCGAAGCTACGGACTAACTAGCCGGTACGAATAGCCCGGACCCGATGAAGAGCGCTTCCGCTTCTGTTTTCTGGCCACAGTCCCGGCCAGAGTCACTTTGTTATTGCTGGATGATGCGTTTCGTACGCTGCATCCGGGATTTCGGGCGTTGAAGGAAGTTGAGGCAAACTGTGAGAAATCGTACCGGGTGAACCGAGGATTGTGATAACTGGATTTGGAATTCGTTTCAAGTTTCTTATCGACAAGTTTGTCACCTTCTTTCGAACCTCGAGAAGCAGTCGAGGAAATAATCAATTAATCATGAAATTATAACGAGATGCAAAGTGTTTAAATACTCTCAGAAGCGACTGTATGAGAGAATTTCATTACTTAATTCTATGATGCATGTTCTTTTTCTTTTCTTTTTTTTTTGTTAGAAATGAACCAACAGTTTTTGACAGGCTTTATCAGCGACGCGTTTGGAGACGCTCCAGGCAGCAGGCATTTTCATTTCGGCGTGAATTATACGAGACGTGGCCACTTTGTTCTGTGCCATCAAGCAAATGAGATTCCAGCGACAGGAAGTATGGAGGAAAGGGTAGAGGAAAAGTTTCCAGGATCAGATCTCGCGTGTTTCTAATTTAATGAAATGGCTGGAGCTTTTGGGATTGCGCTTTCTTCCTCCCTTGATGATTCACGGGTTAATGGACAGAAAGTTTCCCTTCGCATCAATGACAGAGATCTCGGGAATATCGATATATTCTACAAAATTGACAAAAGTTTTCATCCATCTGACATCGAGGAGATCGTCTCGAATCTGATGTTCTTGGCAAAATTTCGCAAACCACTGAAATTCTAATTACATCGTCTTCATAAACTAAGAAAAAAAAAGCGAAAATCAAGCTTTCGTTTGCAAAATCAAAACTATTTTATATAAAAAAAAAAAACCAGACCAACCAGATGTTCAAAAAATATAAAAATCAACTGCCCCGCAAATGTACGAAATTCCCCTGAAAAACACGAATCGGTCGCTTCAACCACTGTAACGATCCCGCGTGTCAAATCCCCCATAAAATTGAATGCCCCGCAAATTGAATGGCTCGGTCCCCAAAATACAACGGGCGACCGCAATTCCTGCTATCGCGGGAACAGCGACGATTCCCCAAGACGATCCACTTTGAGAGAACGACGGGCAGTTTATTCAGAGGGCAAAGTTTCCCGCACCGCAATACCGATTAAACGGCGCAAACAGGTTTGAATCTGTCGTTCCCCAGGGGCCAGGGAAAAAGCGCGGGGTGCGGAAGGTCAACAACGGTGATCCCCCGGACGCACTGCAGCGTGGTCGTCAATCAGCCAAGTGCTGGTAATCCTCGGACCTAACTCCTGTAACCAAACGCGCGTTTCGGATACGAACGAGAGCTGGAACCGCGTCTCTTTAGACCGAGTTGGCGGAAACTCGAAGGCGCGAGCGAAAGGGGCGACGTATCCGGTTAGAGATGACTTAATGACGGGCGCGATTCTTGTACACACGTGTTCGCGTGATTTCTCGGTTAATTCGTTAAATCTCCCGATCGGAGGAATCTACGGCGGATTTGAGGGTTGATATCAGTTGGATGGATTTCGACTGCTACTGTGAAAGTAGACTCGTTGTCAGATGTACAAAGATGGGAGGTTTTTCAACAATGAGGTTGTAGCATTGAAGAAATTTCACAATGTAAATGGGAATGTTAAGGAGGTATTGATTAATTCTTTTAACGACGAGACAGTCAACAAAGTATAGAATAAAGTGTGCCTGTAATCGTCTTGATTGACTCTTTTAACAAAGACGATTCCGCACCACCATCGAGTTGCCTCGCGTGTAACTCTAACAAAGTATCTCAACGACATCTCTTTCTCCAAAAAAAAAAAAAAAAAAAAAAGACAGGAAAATGTTCGCCAAGTACCGAACAGAAGAAAAAGCAAGAAATAAACTAAAATCCAACGTCCTTTCCGAAATCCTCCCGCCAAAGTACACACAAACACCGGGAATCGACCGATTCGGAAAGAAGAATAACAAACTGCCCCCGTCTCCCTAACTCTAAATAAACGCGAAACCTTTCGAGTCCACTTAAACTACCCCGAAGCTAGTGACGGGCAATCCCATCGGCACTCGCGCGTTAAGAAACGCAGACTCTGGAGAAGATGGTTGGGTAGGTTTGGAAGGGTGGCTGGTTGGTGGAGCGAGAAATGAAAGGGCTGGCTACGCAGGCGTTGCAGCAAACGCCTGACACCGCCGTCGGTAATATTGAAGCAATAATCCCGGCTTCCTTCCTCTTTCTCGTCGCCCCGCGCGTTACTTGTCCCGCGCTCTGCTACACGAAGATATTAAACTTACCTGCCGCCTGTGCAGTGCCCGCCACTCTCAGCGAGCTTGCGTACGTGCGCGCGGGAACCGGTGCAGCTATCGTCGACCTTTATCCCCTGTTCCTCGGCTGCGTTGTTAAATAGCCCCCGGAGGAGGATATCGGCCGCGTCCGACGTCGCCACCGCGACTGGAATCGATGAATAATAAAATTATGCTTCGCTGCACTTCCGACGTTCCCTCTCTCTCGTTTATTTATTCAGCCGTTTCTCCATTTGTATCTACACTCTACTCTTTCTCTGCGCGGTTGCATCCCGTGTTCGCACTAACGAAAGTTACTACATTCGAACACATCTCTGACTCCTCGACACTCGATCGCAGTTTGATTCATTATTTCAGGAAACTGAACGACTACGTGACTAGACTCGTATCCCTAGAATCTCGACTCACGCTCCAGCAGCGGCAATTTTTAATCCATCGTTTATCGAGGGGAGGATTCGCAAGGAGAAGGAAAAAAGAAAATATGAAAGAGGTTTGAAGGATTGATGGCAGGCAGGGAGAGATTCGCGGATAGGATTTAAGGGCGGTTGTTTGTTTGTAATTTCAAATTGGCAATTGAATTTTTATGGCGGGGATGAAAGGGCGGGCGGGTTGATTTAGTGGCGGGGTGGGGGATGGAAGCGTGACGAGGAATATTTTCGAGGCTGGTGTTTTTTTTGACTTGGGGCACTTGAATGCTGAAAGGGCGAGGGTGTTGAAGAAACTTTGATGTTCGAGATGCTTCTGAAGGATCGCGGGCCATGCCGGGTAATGAAGGGAATAATTAGCAACGTGCGACGAACAACCTGCGTTTGTACGTACGTGTAAATTCGGGTGCGAGTACGATTTCAGCGAAAAGTGTCTTTGCTCGGGCGTTCCGCTACGTTTTCTCAATCTTCTTTCGATCCAATTGTACATTTTTTTCACAGATGAAAAGTACCTATTTCGTTCGATAAAATGAAAAAAGAAAAAGAAAGGAAAGCGAGAGTGAAACGTGAAAATTTAGGAAGGAAAGGCTTTCGACTGTTCGACAGAATGAAAACAAGATTGAAACGTGGAAGAGTGAGAGCGAGGAATCGCCCTCGTCAAAAAAATTGAAAGTGAAGAGATCAAAAATCCACGTGCGACAATATTTTCTCCTGTTTCGTCTCGTCCTCTCCTAGCACAACGTTTGCTTATGGCAAATGCCACGTATTATTACGTATTACATCAAAGAGACAGACACGAGAGAAATTCCGAGAGGTGACTCGAAGTACGTAGAAAGTAAGACGCAGAAAATGGAACGTCGCGAGGAAAGGATACTAGGACACTTAAAGGCAGCACTTTTGCACCCGAGTGTCTTCATATCAGAACAGAAGGTGCAGTAGTAAGTGCGCGGCAAAGTAGAGTAAAGGAACTGATAAAGAATCGCAGAGGGGGTCTTGCGAGTTTCTTCCTTCGGAATGCCAGGGAACGAGAAATTTCAGTAGTACACGATGAAAAATGCAACCGAGTGCGCGTAGCGTAATTTATTTTAATTTTCTGCAGCTAAATTGTAAACTTTGCGCAATAAAATTTCTAAAGACTCGAAAAGACTCTCTTACCGAGTCGATGCGAACAGGACGAATCCTCCACAAATCCTACAGCGATCGAAAAAATGAGAGGAAAGGGGAAGAAAGGGGACCTACCAACTCTCTAGCATCCACGCTGGAAGCACCCTTCAACCGCTTTCAAGACGAGGTGACAAAGGGATGAAAATGGCCGTCGGGGTAAATCGAGCATATAATAAAGAAGACGGTTGGCGAGACAGCGAAACGCCATTCCGTCTACGTCGCAGCGGCGGATCCCTCTCATTCAAAATTTACGCGATCGAATAAATGATCCTTACAGAGGGATAGCCCGCTGTAAAGTTCCTGGTGGCGCGAGATGGAATTCGAATCGAGCCGGGCCGAGATAATTTACCTCGATTCGATTAAGCTCAGACTTGATTCGTTCGATCAAGCGCGCTATTTTATTTTTTCATTTTGTCACGTCAAAGTTCGGGTGACTCGAGCAAGAAAAAAATCTGCATGCGGAGCTCGCATTTGGTGAATCCACCAACTCCTTTGCGTAACTTACGGGTCGTAACGTGGAAAGAGGGAGGAGAAGAGCAGGAATCGCAACGATTTCCAACAACAAGTTATTCGTTGGCGAGAGTGGCCAACAGCCACGACGGTGGCCAAAAATTGCGTGCAGGCTTCGATGGTCGAACGGAAGAGCGTCTGTTATTCGTATGCATCGACGTTGCTCCCGTTTCGGACGTGCGCGCGGTCTCGAGCCAGGATTAGCAACTTTATTCCACCTTAAATTCTCGGCCCCGCTTGGCTCCAGCTCGTGCGTAAGACAGCGGCGTGCCAACTGCGGGGGAAAACACCCTCCGCTCTGCCACGGGACTGTCGCGACAATGTGCATGGAAATGTGGTGCAGCCTAATCGCCGACCGGCTTCACCCGCCGCGGGATTTCCTTGATATTTCAGCTCGCCGGATCGCGAAAATGGCCGCGGCGTGTTTGCCTCCTCTAATTTTCACGAAGTTTTTCGAAATATTACGCGATTTCATTTGTACGTCCGTACGTCCGTACAATTTTTGGTGTTTTGGAATTATCTCTAACGTTTCTGTTTTAAATGGAACCGTGCTAACTTTAACGTGAAAATTGAGATTGACGCGTGACACCGATTGCGTTTGATCTACCTACCATGTTCTCGAAATGGTATCAAGATAGACGTGATAAAAAATTCATTGAACGAATCGTCAGTGACAAATTCTATTCGTGTTCTACATAACGATTTAATTTCGAGTAATTCTACTTACGTTCAGTCTATCTGCTATATTCCTGTGAGATCGTATCAATCAGAGAGACGTAATGAAAAATTCATCCTGTGACAAACAAATTTATTCAATTTCCGACGATTCTACTTGCGTTGCAACTGTTTACCATACTCTTGAAATTGTATCAATCAAATAGACGCAATAACAATAAATTCATTCGTCCGTGACAAATAAATAATTTAATTTCAAACAAACTAGTCCGATTTTCCTGTAAAGTACCGTGTACGAATTACATCTTGAACGACGTTAGAATATTGGAATAATATCGTTCTAAAACTGTTCTGCATCACGATCTTTCAAAATTTCAATTCAAAAACAGGTTCCCCCACACCGGCGAGCTACCATCTGACATACCATCAACGTGGACATCCGACGACGACGTCGTTTGGTAATCGATGTACTCTTGACGTTTCCGAGCGTCTTCGACGGTCCATTATCGTGTCACGCTCGTCGTCTATTCGATTACTCGTAGGAAATTCCGGCGACCCAGAATTCAGCATAGGTCGCGTGACCCACATGCTGGCGGAAAGGATTCTCAGGAATGTGTGAGTGATCACCGAACCTCCTTCGACCTCTCCCCATTTTCTCTCTCTCTCTCTCTCTCTCTCTCTCTCTCTCTGTGCATCGTTCTCCGCGTCGCGATGGCGGGAGGAATATATATTGGAGACGACTACCCTGATTTCCACTATGTCATCGAGATTACCCTATCCACTTTCACGCAGCCCCTCGGACGGAATGTCGATTTTCATTTAGACATTCCTTATTTCCAACGGCGGGAAATTTAATTCCGTTTACGTGTCGCGAATATCGATATACCGCGGGGAACAAGAGCGCGTGGTTGCGCTCTCGTTCCCGTTTTCTCCTCCAATCCTCTTTCTATTCTGCCGCGTGAAACGCGTCGTAAAAAAAGTAGACGTAGCCCTCTTTCTTTTCTCACCCGCGGCACCCAGGGAATAATCCCGCTGCACCGCCAATCAGATTTATATTCCGCGAAGGCTCCGGGAAATTTTGGATTGCACGGGAATTTTCATTGACTCCTTCGCCCGGTGGCCTGCTTCCGACTCGTTGCGAAATTGAAAGGAATCGCTCTTGTTTTATCACTCTTTCCATCGCCGTGGTAACGTGACGCTTATTCTGCTTCTCCGCAAAATTAAAAATCGATCGATCTTTGAATTTCTGCAACTTTCACGACATCGTGAAATGATTGGAATTGTTGTAATTTAAAAACTATAGCCCGGACTTTAATATCCTCGAATCTTGTCTTTCTGTAAAGTCGAGCATTTCTCTTTTGAAATTTCATAAATTCAAACGACTGCGTGGAATTTAAAAAATTTTTAAAGAATGATGATTTAAGAATGATTATGAACGCAAGTACGTTTTCTTCAATTTCCCGATCTTTCGATTTTCGACCCGACAAGTCTCGAGAATCGAAAGAAAAACAGGAAGAGAAACACGCGAACGAAGGCCCGAGGGACTCGACAGGGTTAAAATCCAGAGCACCTTGCCAATGTTACAACTGGTAAGTGTAATTTTTAATAAACTTGTCGTCCGGAGAAATATCAGGACATAACGCGTGGCAAGGCGCGCGAGCTATCGGTGGCCATTATCGTTAATACGGTGCCGCGTGTTCCGTCGACAGCGATTCGATTACTCATGGGAAATTCCGTCGACCCAGAAATCGTATCGACGAGCTTCGCGTGACCCCGATGCTGGCTCGCGAGGGCATCGAAGGACGGCAACGGCAACGGCAACGGCAACGACGACGACGACGACGAAGACGAAGAAGCAGAAGCAAAAGGGACTGGAAGCTGGAAATTCGCGAGCCGATCGAAATGGAGGAATATACGAAACTGGTTACCGTGATTTCCCACGTGTCACCGGGGGGGCCTCGGCTGTTTCCTTCCTCTCGCCACGTCAGCCGGAATCACGAATTCGATTCCAGCCCATCGTCGCTCCTTCGCCCCCTCGCTTCTCCCCTTTCGCCCTTTTTCGCCTTTCGCCGGCGACGAGCGCATCGTCACGGAAACAGAAGGCACCGGCGAATCGAACAGACGTCTCTGGACGCACTCGGAATCCCTCTTGAAATTCTCCTTTACGTTCCTCGATCGTTCGTGCGATTTTTTTTCCTTTCCTTTTTTTTTCCCCTTTCCTATGACTTTGACGAGCGTCGAAATCTCAGATTTGCTGCGTTTTGTGAAACTGGAAGAAGCGTTTCGTTGCTTGGGAAAATCTAGAAATTTGACGCTTTCGCTCTTTATTTTCATTTTATTTCTGTTTCTTTGGTACTAACTTTTAGATAGTAACTTTTAGTAGACGTATCTACAAAAAAGCGCAGAAACAACAAACAGTTCTGATATCCGCAGCTTCTTCCAACGTTCCGAAGCGAAGTTCATCGACATTAGCGACATTAGCCGAATTCAACTTGAAAAGGAAATTTCTCGCCAGGATCTTTTCAAATTACGTCGCCCCGTAACAATAATTTTCACGAAGAGCCAGAGAGAAACAGCGCCGTGACCATACCTCAGCAGTAATCTGGTCGCGTATAATCACGAGGAAGATGGCAAGGGGGGCGGAGGGACGCGCGAGAGGGTCGGGTTGATGAATCGGGAGAGACTAGGGTGGCAAGGAGCGTGCAGTAACTACAACATAATTCAAAATCTCATTAGACCGCCGCCATGAAGTACAATTTTTTGCCCATTACACGTGGCCGCGGAGCACGTAAGAAGGACGCTGCTCTTCGTCGAAAAGATCTTGCTTCCGGTCATCGCGCGACGAGGTGAACTTTCGATCTTCGTTTCGCGAAATAATCATAACAGGAACTTTTGCAAACTTTTGCAAAGGGTCGAGAAACGAATCGCTCTCTACTGGTGTAAAAATGGTATTTTTGACGGATCGGGGGATGACTCTCGTATTCTCGGGTTGGTTCAGATCTCTACGAGAATGTAACAAAAGAAGTAGACAGCAGCAGGGTTTCTTTCGGGAAAGAGGAAAAATATGAAAGGATGTTACGTTGTAACGAAAGAAAAGAACGTTTCGTTTGTAACTGTGTGCGTTCAAGTCTTTCAAAAAATACCGTTTAATTTATCGTGTACTATTGTAATTACTAATTACACAGTTGCAATTTAATTTGTTACATATTAATACCATTTATAACCGTATCCATTCAGGATTATCGATAACTATATCGTAATTTTCGCAAAGGAAGATAAAAAATAAAAAAAGAAGACGCGTCAAATAAAATTATTGTATCGCAAGCAGATTGTTTCCCAAAAAGAAACTGCAGTTGTTCGTACACGAATGAAGCAATCCGCAGCGAGTAGAACAGCGCGAAACTGATCAGACGTGCCGAGTCCTCTCGCGCGTTCCAACTCCATTCGTTGTTACAAGAATCTCGAGATCATTCGCGCGGCGGCGAATCTCATTAATTCGCGAATTGGCGTCGATGTCGGCGAAGAAAATTAATTTCACGGGAGCGAAACGGTGGTGGTGGTGGTGGTGGTGCGGCCGCATCGATCAAACAGCCAGCGCGGCGTTGGGTTCGAAAACACGAGCGGAACCTTTTCCGAACGTGGTGCGCCGCCTCGATAGAGATTCCGCTAATTAATTTAACTTTCACAGTTTTCCGGCCGCGAGTGGATAGCGCGGGGAGCGCGGGGAGCGCGGGGGACGGAGTCTAGTCAGCCAGCCAGCGGAACTTCCGGCGCCGATTTACGACGCGGCGTGTTCGCGCCACCCGACACCGAGGGGTGGTTCGATCGCCGCCAACTTCCACCGTTTTCTTCGGAAGCCCTAACACCGCACCACACCGCCCGTCCCTCTTCGATCGCGTCCTCGACGAAGGTGGAGCGGCGCAAGCGGCACGAGAGTTCCGGCAACTTTTCGCCGCATTGTTGTCGCGGCCACGACGTACAACTTGGCAGCGACCCTCGTCGTTCGAAAAGGGGAGGACGCACGTTCTCGTCCGGGAAGAAAGCGGCGAACCGTGCGTACGCCGCTACTGACCCGGCGCCTGATGCACAATATGCGTGCAGGCAACGACGTCGCCCTCGCGAGAAATTGCCGATAACTTCCCAACTATCCTCCGCGTGGCAGGGAAACAATGGGGCAGCGAAGGATGTAGCTGGAGCAGGATCTCGGTGGAAGGTTGCGCGAGAACGATAGAGTGCGCGGTGATTTACGCTGTTCGGTGTTTGTTCCCTGCATGCGGTCGCTCCGCAGATGGTCTACGTGGGGTGGAGTATCGAGGAAAATCTGTAGAGGTTATTGGAAAGTTTATTACTCGGCAACTCTTTCGCGTGTTTTCCTTTTTCTTCTTTTTTTTCTTTTTTTTGTCACTAGTATCTGTAGTAATTAATATATTTTTAATTATTACATAATTAATTATAATATAATTAAATTTAATTGTACTAGAAAAGAAAGTGCGAAAAGAAAGTACTGAGTTTGCTCGAGTTGTGACTGCGTTTTATTGTTAATTTGTGTCGCAGTGTCATTAATAAATGTCATTTATATCTAATCTCCACGTTAATGCACTGTTTCAAATCCCTATCTTTCGACGTTGCCGGAATCAGTTTCAAGAGCTACGTGTGAAGAATATGAATCGATCGCGTACGGTCAAATAATTATTCCTCAACGTGCAAGAGATGTTGTCGTGCACACGCAATCGTAAATTAACCCTCCAACCTGTTATTATCTCATTACGCGTTATCGCGGAACTATAAACAATTTGATTTTCCAAGCGTGGCGCCAAGTGTCGCGTAACTCGAGTTAATTGAGCACGATTAGGCACGGATTGGCAGTCACTCGAGAAGTTCGATACTTCTCTGAGTGAATCCCCGACACTGACAAAAAGCGGCACGAAATTCTTCTCGAGCCGAAAGTGAAGTCGAAAGGGAGAAATCGGCGCGACTCGATGAAACACGAGGGCAATTGCGCAGGAACGATTAAATTAGACGAAAGGCCCATTAAAAAGATAGGCCGGTAATCCAATGATAAATTTCACCGGTAACTATCCTCGTCGGGCAAGGAGCACAGAAAGAAGAAGAAAAAAAGAAAAAGAAAAAGAAAAAAATGAAAAGAAATGAAAAGAGGAACAAAACGAAGGAAATTAACGCTCGCGAAACGTATGAACGTTCTCCTCTGCTGGAAGCGTCTTTAACGCGAGTTACGTTCCCCGTAAGTTACAGCGCGATAAATTTCGTCGCGGGGAGGAAAAAAATTTGCCGGGCATCTCGGAAGAATTACCAGCGCCCTAAATCATGAGGCCAGAGCCAGCAGGAAGGAGCTTTACGAGCGGAACCAGAAGTCGTGATCGTCACCGGACGACCGTACAGTTTCTTCGGGCTTGAACTCCTCCTCCTTTTTGCTAAATTCTCTGCCAAGTGGTTCCTCGAGATTATTTCTCTGAATCAAAATACACACGTCGGAGAAGCGTAAATTGAATTTCTCCGTTCGTCAGAGTAGTCTCGCGCTCGATGAAAGACGTTCGATCGTTTAAATCGCCGCGACTCTGAAGAAAAATAAAAGAACCGTATTTTCACGTGATTTTTGAAGGGGACGAGTAAGGGAACGATTTCCCTCTCGGAGATTCGAACGTCTCTCGCGGTCGTTGAAAAAAATTTCTTCCACAGCTCTGAAGATTCAAGCCTCTCATTTGCAGCGATTTTTGAAGAGTTCGAAATGTCTCACAACCCAGGTTTTCCAGACCCAGAGATATCATCCACTAGAGGAAAAAGCATAATAGATCCTTCAGAGAAGCTCGTTACGCGCGTGAACAAGCAGCTTTGCGTAAAACGTGACGTCTCGTTTGTGGATGCGCAACGATGTGTTAAGGGAGGCAACGGCGGGGAGGTGTCTCTTTCTCTCTTTCTCTTTTTCGAAGCGCGACGAAGGAGGACGGTGGTTGAAGAAGAAGGAGAAGAAGAGCGGAAAGAAGGCTCGAGGTGGTATTTTGCCGTGACGCGTTGCTGTTCAGGAGAAGTGGTTCAGGAGGGAGACTGACTGTAAAGACGAATGAAAGAGGTACGCACGGCCACGGCCGTTGCGTCGTTCCGTTCCCGCCATTCCTTCCCGTTCACGCTTCTTTTCGCCCTCTCCTTGTCTCCTTACGAGCGGAGATAAGCGTTTCGTTAATTGCTCCACTATTTACGCCGGCTCTCCTCCAGTCGAGTCTTCATTACGTCGCGCACGGGATCTCGTTAATTAATTCTCGGGTGAACGAACCCACCCTTCGGCGTCGTTAATGCTCCCTACGGTGCAGCCGGCTGCCTCACGCAGCCAGTAATGCTGTTTCGAGAGTTTTAGCTCGGCCAATCGGCAGCTCGGCGATTCTCGTTACCATTGAAAAGAGAGAAAAATCTTTTTCATTCGAAAAATTAAAATCGTCGTAATTACTTCTCTTTTGCTACAGTTTAGTAGAAACTCTACTCTCCCGAATTTCCTAATTTTATCACTGAAAGTGACCTTAGCGGGGGTAACCCAGAAAATCAGGCCTCTTCAGGCGCAACGCTGATGCAAAAATTAGCGATTGGTTGATTTGGGTCACGTGGCTCGTGAGGGGGCGTGGCGTAGACCTCGAGTAGGAGTGGCGTTGTCTGGTACTGAGCGATCGCTCCTCTAATTTGTTCTGTATCGATTCAAATCTTTGCGTATCGATAAAATTTTCAATGGCAAAAAAGTCGTCTTTATTTCAGCGAGACGAATCGTACTGGGGTACAAGTCGTGCAGTTTTTATTTCATTCCGTCGCGTATTTGGATAACATCGATGTGTGATGAAATCAAACGAAATTGAAAAAAATGTTCGTTCGTCGTGAATTAGCTCGCCGTGAAAGGGGAATAAACCCCTGTAAAAGGGGGACGGCGAGCGGTCAAACACTCGGAAAAGGTAGCAATAACGTTTCAATGGGATGAAAATATTGGCACTTTGGTTTGGAACTTTATTAAATAACGGGGCGGGTGTATAGGGGCGGATATTTAGGTTTGGCCCGTCATGCGTCGCGAAGATACGAGCACCGATCGCCAGTAATTTCTGCAGTGTACGGGTTGCCCGATGGGAAATTTTATACCGTTATATGAAAAGATCCGGGCTGGCTGGTTGGCTGGCTGCTGCGGCAACCCGAGCGATACCCGAAGGGCCGACAAACTGCCGTCGAATATTTCGGTGTGTCGATAAATGTGTAATCGAAACGCAAATGGGATATACAAAGTTCTCTTTTACAAGTGTCTCTCTCTCTCTCTCTCTCTCTCTCTCTCTCTCTCTACCTATCTTTCACGGAGGATAAAAGATACGCAGGCAGCAACTTCGTTTGACTGAAATATCTGCTGATATTAAAAAATGTGGTTCGTAAAAAGTTGCACGGGTATCAAGGGGGCTACGATACCGTGGCAATAATTTGTTTTAAAATGAAAACGCTCCGCTGTTTTATGCTTGCCGCGATAGCAATACTTAGATACTTTATGACTTTATTGCGCCATAGTGTATCAGAGCTGCGTTGTGTGCCAACATCCTGCGTATTTTCAATGAAAACACACACAGAGAAAGAGAGAAAGAGAGAGAGAGAGAAAAGAGATCAATCGAGAAAAATTAACAACTCTGTAAGAAAATTTCAGAGATTATTCAGAGAAATTGTTATTCAGACAAATTGACAATCCTCCACAAAATGTCATTGAAAGTCTCTTTGTTGTCACGCGAAATTACTAAATAAAGTACAACTATTATTTAGTATTAATCGCCTTCTACTCGAAGCTTCTTTCTCATTGATCGCAGAAACTGCTCTCTTCGGAGCTGTCGAATGATAAATTTTCCCTCCAAAATTACTACAAAGTATTAAATAATCGTCTCCGAGAGATCTCCCCCTCAATTAATTCACGTTTAATTTACACAACTACTGCAAAGCGATAGCAGCAAAATTCCCTGCCGGATGTAACTACAAAATCCTCGGGCTCATGAAATTTTCCAATAACAAGAACCAAGAACCTCTGCCGGAGCAAGAAGCGTCCAAACACCCTTATCTGAACCGGTTTTTCCAGCGTCTGTCAAACAGGGATGATCTACTAGCTTCGTTAACGGGTCGCCATCTGTCGCCACGGTATTTCTCCCCCGGTGAAAAAAGAAAACCCGGTAGACGACTCGAGGTCCCGCGTTCGAGAGGTTGATCGCGATATTATGACTCTCGTCAGCGTTCGCAGTTGGCAGTGAAGCGCCGAGAGAAAAAGAATTCGGCGGTTTCTGCGTTTTATTACGAGATGAATGCGAGATGGACTCTTTTTTTGTAAGTGTAAGAGCCAAAAAAAGAAAAAGACAGAGGACAACGTCGCGAGGGAAATTAATTCGAATAAAATTGCAGGCGAGATCCAGGAGTGAGGGAAGGAAAATAACCGAGGAATACGTGGTTCGACGTGGCAACTTCGAGGGTAATTTCACCCCCGAATCATCAGAGTTTCTTAAGCTGACACGAAAGCCGGCAGAAAACTCCTCGGCCTTTATCACGCGTCTCCTTTCGCTGTTCCCGCGACTCATCTCCGCGTCAAAAATTCCTATTAGAGTGAGTTGGGTAAAGATGGAATTAGCGGAGCTCGAAGAACCACCGTGCTCTCTCTCTCTCTCTCTCTCTCTCTCCCTTCTCCTCTTTCGGGATAACGAAAGGATTAGTTTACGATTTGGAGACTTCCTCGGACTCGAGCGCGTTCGGGGTCTTAGATGGAAACTTTCCTCGAGTTCGTAAAAGAGATTTAAGTGAAATAACAAATTTTGTAAGTGGGCTTAGGTGGAGGGAAAAAAGAGAGAGCGAAATTGGCGGGAGAAAGGAGGAACGAGCCGAAGAAAGAGAAACGAAGGGATAGGGAGTTTCCCTTTCTAGAGTCCCGTAATTCCGAGACGGGGAAAGTACGAGCAGAGTGACGGAGCGACGGACAGAGTATTCGGAGGGACAATTTAAAAACGTTAAAAGCTCCCAAAGCACGCGACGCGTGGCAGCAAATAAAATTAAACGAACGCTGGCTAGAAAATAGAAATAGAGCGAGGTGTCGCACCTCGTGAAGGGAGAATGAGCAGCCACCTCCAGGGACGTTGGTACGGTATCGCGAATTTCTCCAACCATTCGAGTCCTACGTATATAGGATGTATATATATATATCGTTCCCTGCTACCATTCCGACGTTTTGTTGCTTCCGTTAGGCTATTTTTGTAAAACGGGTTCGATCTGGCGACGGCTTTGGCGAATTCTCTCAAATTCTGGTCGCACGAAGTACACGGGAGAGAGAGAAACTTGCTCGCGTAAAATCACGATCAACGCGTCGAAATTTATATATTTTACTCGTGGAGTGCGAAATGTTTAATCATTAGAAAATATTACGTAGCAATGAAAGTATTTTATGCCAGAAAATCGGGCCTCTTCAAGTGCAACGAAAATTAGCGATTGGTTGATTTGGGTCACGTGATTCGCGAGGGGGCGTGGCGTTGTCTGGTACTGAGCGATCGCGCCAGTAATTTCTTTTCTATCGATTCAAATGTTTGCACATCGATAAAATTTTATGGCCTTTTAGTGAGACCAATCGTACTGGGGTACAAGTCGTGCAGTTTTTTCATTTCGTACAATATTACTTATTATTCGAAATCTTGTTGGAAAGTCTCGTCTTACTCTGAACGTCATTCTAAAATATTTGTGTGAAACGCGAGAGACAATCGCAGAAGCAGCTGCTGTTTCGTGTAACGAGAGCGCTTAAGGAAAAGTTTCGCTTCCGGGCGAGCGAGCCGCGGTCGATTTTTCAAGGCAGGAAAATGACTTATCTATTCGTAACGTCCGCGAGTTTCCAGTTGCCTGCGTGCTTGAAAAATGCGACGTTATAAAATGGATCCGGCAAAACACCGGCCGACATGCACGCGGCGAAGAATAATGGCGGACTGTCACAATACTCCACAAACCGTTACTCGCCTATCGATGGATCACGAGGAATATTCAGCTTTATATTCGCCGCGAGAGTCGCGGCGCTTCGTCCGGGGCGCTTGCCCGCAAGACGAATTCGTCAAAATCGACTGATTTTCTTCCGGGTTTTACGTTTCCGTATCGGGCAAACTTGATGCTGATTTTGATTGATTACGAAACGATTGATAAAGGGGGATATCGAACGAAACGAGAGAATACGAATTGACAAACACGTAAATTATATATCGTGGAAACGATGAGCGATGTAGCTCGAATGCGTGAAATTAAACGAAGAGGCGCTAACGAGACACGTAGCGAGTGATGCAAGTCAATCATCGGTCAGACGCGAAGTACACGTTCATCTTCACCGTACGTATGTGTTCCTTACGTTTTTAAGTTTACAAACTTTTTTCAAACGTGCGCTCTTGAATGAAAATTAATATCAGACAACGATAAATTAAAAAAAAAAGGCCAAAGGAATATCAGAGTGAATTGTAAGTCGTCCACACGTGGCAAGAAGAAGACTCCGCTCTGTCCTACATTTCAGCGTCATCAATCATCTGAAACGTGCCGTTCAAGTTTCCCAGCGTGTAATCATTCCTCGCTCGTTAACAATTATGTCGTACGACCTCGCGAGATCAATTCTTTTCCAAATGTTCGATAACAGCGACGTAAATATATCCTGTCGTTGTTGGAAGGTAGAACGAACAGAACAAAAAGGGGAAAAAATAGGAGAAAAATAGAGAGGAGCGAAAAAAGAGAGAAACGATACTCTCTCTTTCTCTCGCATTCGGGCCACTGAAAACCGACACAGACGCAGTCGCGACCTATTTAATACCACCGTGTCAGAGGTTCGCACCCCGAAAATTCCCTTCTCTCGCCCAACTTTCGACCAGGGAATTTTTCTCGATCATTCACCAGCCGATGATCACCGCGCGGCACCACGTTGCTCGCTCACGAAAAAATACGCGACACATTGCAAAAGCAAGCGGTATTATTATTATTGGAAAATCGAAGCGATCCGAAGGGCCCCGATCGTGTCGGAACGGGCCGACACTGTTTGCGGTGAAAACTCGCCAGCAGCGATTCGTTTTACCGTAACGTGCGGACGAGAGCGCGTGCGAATCGAGCTTCGGTTACGATACCGAATCCTCTATTTACAATTTTTTACCGCGGCGTCGACCAATCGGAAAATGGAATATAATTATTAACGACAGAGATACCGAAACCGTTGAAATACCGGGTTTCGTATTTTTTTTTCCATTTTCCCTTTTTTTTTTTTTTTTTTTTTTTTTTTTGTTTTGCTACTGCGGTTACTAGAAATCGTGTCGGTGCTCCCGGCGAAATTAGCGGCGAAAGAAATTGGTACTTTTCTCGCACATTTTGTAAATTATGTTTTGTTATTTGCGAATTATATTATATGCTTTTCTCACTCGTAAGAATCCTAAGAAAATGTTCGATTTATTTATTGCCATCGCGTATGTCACTTTAATTACGTTTAGTTGCAAATTACGAGCCGGTAGTTAAATGTTGAAAGTAATTCATCGATCGAATTTCCCTTTCTTAGCGATGCATTTCAAGACTCGCTGACGAATAACAAACTTATACTCCGTCGGTACAGCATGCTAATTGCATCGCGGCGAGATCTCTCGACCAACTCATTTCAAATTTCTCAAATTTTCTCTCTCGTTTCTTTCCTTGTCCTCCCTTTTTTCAAACGTCACATCCCACCCTTTCGTTGAGATTTAAACGAAAATTTTCAGCGAATGACTGACTATTACGTATCGCGCTTCGACGCGTTTTGCACTTTACTATTAACGGATTAAATTTCAACCTCGATTTACAAAAAAAAAAAAAAAAAAAAAAAAAGGGAGCGTGAAAGAGATCCGAGAGTTGTAATCGAATATTTACTTCGTGTAATCGCGCAAACAACATCTAGTAAATAAAATTCGCGCGAGAAATATAAACGAAACTGTCTGCAAATATGACTGACAAAGCAATTAACAGAGTGTTTGAATTGTATCATCGTTCGATATAACGCTTTGAAAAATAGATATTAAGTAAACTGGTAGGCTCCTCGAATTTTTCGCACTTTGTAAATGTTGTCAAATTTTCACCTTAACTTTCTCAATTTGTTAAACTGCAGACTTCCAGAAAGAAGTTCAAAGGAAATATCATAGTTGACAGGAATAATAATAAGTAGGTATTACCATACCCCATAAAAATTGTCTGGTACAAAAGTTTCAAACTGCATATTTATATTTAATACACTGCGTGTCGGCATCGATTATTCACAATATAGTTTTTACCGTGCGAAAAGTGAAACACTTAAATACAACGTTCTCTCGCAATCTGTACCAGAGACAAAAAGAACGTGTCATCGTTGCATCCTATGCAATTTACGTGACGTACGTGTATTTGAACTGAAAAGCGCCGCGGGAAGGTTTCGATCGCAAGCTCGAGCCGCATGATTTCAAACAAGCCGTCCGGTAGTAAATCAAAAACGACGAATCGAACGACGAATCGGGCTCGACGCGATACCGTCGAAGCCTAATCCAGGCGATGTCGTTGGGGAAAACTGGATTCGGCCGTCCTCTAACTCCGTCCCGGCCAATATCTGGCAGCGAATTCGGCCAGAGCGTCGATCGAGCTCGATCTAAGCGGCCGGAATTCGTTAATCCTGCGTGATCGAGCGGGCCGACCACCGTAAAACCGGACGAATGCAAATTAGTTTCGAGGCGGGGAACGGCCAACTAAAACTCTGGGAACGAAATTCCAGCGGGAAGGTTCGTCGATTAACGAGCGACGGCGAAGGTGCAGCCGGAAAAGGCCACTTTTAACTCGGCGAAATACCGCGCGATCGACGAGAGTGATCTGCCTAGAGGGATCTATGACGAGCCAGGAGGAGAAAGAAACACGGTCGAGGAGGGGAAGTGAATCGTTGTCCAGTTAGTCGTGTCACATGCGCGGTTCTGTGTGTGTGTGTGAGAGTGCCCTGGCTAAATTGGTCAAGCTAAAACTGTGAAGTCTGTATCAACCTCTCTAACCGATATCACCGAACATTGACAATCGTGACGATTTAGCTCTTTAATTCAGGTCGTGATATTTGGTACCTTTAATTTAATTTTGGTTTTAATTTTGGATTTTTGTTATCGAGCTCTATTTAGAGAGAGAATAAAAAGCTCAAAGCTTATAGAAATTAAATAACCTACGTTTCCAACGGTACGAAATTTACAGGACTATTTTCGAAAGCGTGGAGGAGAATCTTTAAAACATATTCAAAGTGTTATTTTGATTGGCGTTATTTCGAAACCGTTTTATAATAAATGTGGCTTTGTTTCAATCATCTTTATCAAAATATCCTCTACTTTATTTTATATTTAACTTCCCGCCGACCGCTCGTTTCTGTTCAATAACGTTCCTATAATTAGCCAGACGTTCAAGTAAACTCGATTTACTCGGAAACGAATCTTCAAGAAAGAAAAATATTTTTACCCGTATAATCAACAGAATTTAACACACACACACACACACACACAATGCAATTAATTGCAGAACAGTTGCACGATTTTACATGTGCCAGTATTTGTATTTGCTCATTCGTGTGCGTGTTGGCTGCATTTTACGGCCGGTCTCTCCACGTCAAGAGCCGAGGATATTTTATCGCCATTCGCCTTGTCCCTTTCATGGATACGTTCCCTTTCACCTCTCTCTCTCTCTCTCTCTCTCTCTCTACATACGAGAGCCAGGACTCTTGATTGAATGCACATTCGCGTCTGACTTTCCCGTCCTCTAATCGTATTATGGTAATTCCGCTATCGCGCCGTGAATCTTCCGGTTAAGCACTCGAACGACCACTCCGTATCCCGCGAATTTTAATATTTCTTCCAGCTCCTGACTGGCTGTTCCGTGGCGGGGAGGGGAGAAAATATTACCGCCCGGCGGGCGAATACGTACGGCTATTTGTTAGAATCGCGATGTGTGCTCGGGAGAGCGGAAGCCCGGCGCGGGATTTCTCAGATTTTTCCACCTTGAGACCGTTAATCGACTCGTATTTCACCACGTGAGCCGTGCCGTGGAAACGCGAAAGGCAGTCGAATATTGTTTCTCGCGGCTGGAGGATGAAGTATTATTATTCCTGGTTGGATTTTTGCCGCCCGGCCGGAGGAAAGACAGAGCGAACGTGTGTAGCGTAACGTAAAACGTAAACGCGTAAACACGGGCTTTGATTAATAAGCCGTGAAACGAAATTAGAACAACGGACTGTGAATTTTCATTAATTAACGTCTTGCCTGCGAACTGTAAATTCTCACTCGTCTTTTCAATTACTCGCCGTTGTGTACACGATTTCTTACGTATTACTATATACATTCGGCTTCTTCGTTTCTCTATCATTTTAAGCAGAGAATACTTACGTCTTTCGAACGTCTGTCAAGCGTCGGTTGGTCAGGCTCGATTACATTTTTAATAGCCCAGAATGAAAAAACGCCACTCCTACTCGAGGTCTACGCCACGCCCCCTCGCGAATCACGTGACCCAATCGCTAACTTTCGTTGCATCAGCGTTGCATCTGAAGAGGCCGCGCTAAAATCACTTTCAGTGATAAAATTCAGCTCTGACCCAAATGCGCGTACCCAGTCCAACCCGCAAGAATCCAATCTCCCCCCAATGCTAACAACCGTCAAATTAATCGAGAAACGATCGCCAGTCCGATCAACTTTTTAAACCAACAGACGTACAGATCGGTCGATGAATGGCAATAATACGAGCGAGCACACACGCGCGACGTTACCGCGGCGGAACGCAATTTCTCGCTGACGTTGTCGCCGTAAATTCACCCTGACACCCGCGTAACCCAGATTTCGAATCTCCTCGCGCGTGGAATTTCTCCGCGAGGAGATCATCCTCGACTTCGTCCCCGTTTTTTCTCCCCCTCTAGATGAAAAAGTACGCGCGACGCGACGAAGATCGAGACGAATAACGCGGAAAATCGGGGAGAAACTTTGCGTAATCGTCTAAACACCGAAGGCTACGATTTTCCCTCCTCGAAGAGCAAAGAGAAGAATTTCCTCTTGCCAATGGACTCATCTGGTTTTCTGTTATGACAGCAGAGAGAGACAGAGAGAGAGAGAGAGAGAGAGAGAGATTTATGTAAACGAGCCTTTCAGAGGATTTATCTAGCTGAAAATTGGAGGAGGAACGTCTCTCCCAAGAAGTAATGGAATTCTTTTTTTCTGCCCCGGTGACGAGGCGGCGAGCGAAGAAGGGGAACTCGTTTCAGGATAGTTAAAGCCGTCTCTATTTACATACAGTGAGCGAGACAGTGTTCGCTCGCGGAGTTGGTGTCGCGTTGCACGGCTTACGGTACAAGCGGCACAGCGTTAATTTCCTACCGGCGTCATACAATCTATATAAGACTCGACTGAAACTTTGGAAACTTTGCCGAGCGTTTAAGATTGACTTGGACCGGAGGCCCTCCGGTACTATAGACGGCAAGAAATCGGCTCGAACACCATCAACGAACGATGTTGATTTTCTATCGCGGAGAAACAACAACGGCAAACAAATTTAATCCCACACTTTGCTTTCGAGTGATTCAACGCGTCGGCTCGAGAAACAACTTTGTTTCGTCTGTTCGCCGGCATTTTCCGGCTCTTTCACGGTATTTTCCAATTCCAGGCAGGAAGTTAGTCAGAGATTACGTCGTACTATGAAATCCAATAGCAAATTTCCTCATTCCGCAAATCCGCACATTCCGATGCGGAAACTTCCGGGATCCTCTCGCGAGGAGACGCGAGGTTTCCAAAGCGGAGGTCAAATCTAATCCAAGGGGAAAAGCTCATCGACCGGCTCGAACGCAGGCATCAAACGTGACGAGATGAGACGATTTCCAGCCAGTGTGTCTCTTTCCGCTCACGAGCCACCAAGTTATCGCGATGCATATTCATGAGGGCGCTGGCCATCCTCAAAGGAGAGCCAACGAACGAGTCAGAAGGACAGCAACACGAAGGCACCGCGAGAACAAAGGTGCCTTTCGAAACGAAGAGAGATGAAAACTCAGAAACCCCCGTAGAGGAAAGGGGGGAAAAAGAAGGAAGAAAGAAAGACGAATTCGTTGATGAGAACAAACACTGTGAAAGGAGCAAGACGAACAAGAACAGAAGAAGAGACGGAAATAGTCGTCGATTTTTCCGACTTGGCCGGATTAAAAGGCTGAAAGGCTGGACGAGGACGGGGCAAGCAGCTTGTAGAATCCGCAAGGTACACGCGGAGTTTGCGGCACGCGGGATCGCGGCAGGAAGGAAACAGCCAGACGAAGGTAAGGACGATGATAACAGGGACATGGAAACGGCGTTCGGGGAGAACAATAACCGTGAAAGCACGCCGGGAACACGGCCAAAAGGCAAAAATGTCGGCCGGGTGGTGCACCGCGCGAGGAAGCAGCTTTTCTTTTTTTTCTGGCCTTCGCCGCTGTTGCTCGCTGCCGTCGTCCACGTGTACGCGTTCCACGGCTCGATGGACCGCTCTTTCATTTCTCTCTCTCTCTTTTCTTTCTTTTTTTGCTTTCTTTCTCTCGTTGCGCCACGAATCAAGGCACACGAAGGCGGGAAAGGGGGGAGGAGGAAAGTTTCGTTGTGAAAGCGGAGATCCAACGAGCTCGCGGATCGACGAGCTTCGGAAATACCGCCGACTGATTTGTGTGTCGTTGCACGCTGCGGTGAAGCTCGATACGAGCCACGGGTTTCTACCCGAAGGAGCGGATATTATGGCCTGCCGGCGATAGAAAATGCCGTTCTCCTCGTCGAATTGGAACGTTTGCTTTGGTAGGGATTTTGAGAATATTAATATTCGCGGAGAGGGTGACGAGAAGATCAAGTGGAGTATGCCTGTACTGCTCGGACGGCGATATATTTTGAATTTGATGTGAATTTTTACGAATTCACGACTTGACAAAATAGAGGAAGAGAACGTTGAGTAGAACAAGCGCGTATTGGTCAGACGGTCGCTAGGACGCGTACTTGTGCTGTTGAAGTTGAAGATGATGAGCGTCTTGATCGGACAATATTACGCTACTTCAGTCTAACCGTATTCGTACAGGGTGAATCAATAAAAATCATCATTCCAGAATGTTTCTAAAATTGTAAAAGAAAGATCATCTTGAATATCTGTAAAATTGTAGAAAAAAAAAAAAAGAAAACAGAAAAAGAAAGAAAGTGATTTTGAGTAAAAATCCTTTCGCAGTACACGCGGTAAGAATTAAAAATTTTAAGTCACTTTTCTGCTCGTGATAAATTTCCCACTTAATGTCGTTAAAATATTGCCCCGGACAGATCCTTCCCCGAACAATTTCCCAAGATAAAATTCCGCGCTCGCTTCGTGACAAATACACGCCCAAGCGCGCCACGTTCTCCGCCAACTTTATCGAGAAAAATTTGTTGCGCGACATAGTCCACTCGCGAGAAGAACGCGAAAAAATTCTATGCATTCCGGAGCACCTCTCTCGCATGGAGAACAACGCCCACGGTTCAATCTCTTCGTTGATTCTGATCGTCCTCCCTTCGATCGACGAACGAACATGGATGCTCGTAAAGACTCTTTGACAATCGATCACGTCGACAAATGTTCGTCCCGCGACTCGCGCGAAGCGTAATTCGCGTTTATTTGTTTCACCAGGTCGTCGATCGCCGACCGTTAGTCGCCGCCGGCGACTCCGGTGTCATAAAATCGCGAGGGACGCGGTTTATTCGTACATCGAGCACGGGGACGCCTCTGGCTGGAATTAACAGACCTGCTGGAAACGAGCTTTCACGCTGCGCTCCCCCTTCCCTGAAATATCGCCGTTATTCACGCCTGGCGAACTTACTTCATCGAAGTTTATCCGGTTTTATTCACCGCCGCAGCGAAACGAAGCTGGCAAACGCGGCAATACGTTCGGTCGAATCAGAAACAGCTAAAACTGCGCGAAAGGATAATGGCAGATGTCGGAGAATGCCGTTGAGTAACGAAGGCCAAGTCTTGTTCTTACGATGCGTAGGACAATACGCATCAGAATCGCATCCGCGAGCGTCGTTTTATTAATTCTAGGATTCTGAAGGGCCCGCACTTGGGCCGACGGGCCTGAGAGACACCAGATGGTAACGAGCAAGGCCCGGACGAAACCCCGCTACGTCGCCAGAAACTCGGGAAACAGTCCCCGGAGAAATTGCAGCCACGCTCTGGAGAGTAGGCGGCGCAATTTCCCAGTAGCCTAATTGGCCAGAGCCAAAAAAACGCTTAGCCAATCAGGAAAGCTACAGACAGAAACCGAGGTTTTCTCGAAGACGAAGAAAAGGTTTCAACTTGGTCTCGTGCATCAAACCTCCCCAAACAATATTTCGTATCTCCGTTCGAAAACGCGGAACTTTTCTCGATCATTATTGATTGTTACCAATTATGAGTTAACACCGGCACTTTATACCATGTACCTATCGGTTTTTTTAACGAAAGGAATAACAATAATAATAATAATTGTCAATTTAACAACATAACGTTTCGGACATAACTTCGTTTTCCCTTTAAACGAACAGAAAGAACACAGAATTTTAAATCAAATTCTTAAATCGGTCATTTAACCGAGCGCCTCCGGTCGGAAAAATCAGACAATAGCAAATCGCATTTTAGAGAGAGTTTTTGTCAAACTCGTGGAATTTGATTACCCGCGACAAATGCCGAGCAGACGTGTCGCGACGTCGAAACTGAGACGCACCGCCCAATTGGAATTCTAAACGACGATTCTAATAACAAAGAACGAAGCGACGACCATTAAAAATCCGATTGCGGCAGCGCGGACTAAATCCGGGGCGCGGTGCGCGCACGTGGCACAATATGAAAATCACCGCGCGCTTTGTCCGCACGCTCGGAGCGCGTGTCACAAAGGGAAATGCATCGCGAGCGTAAGCGCGGTAATCCGGTTTACTGGCGGCGGTATCGGATAACAGGCTTTTCTCACACACGCGCTCCCCTAACTCTGAAATGTGGGCCGTCGATTCATTAACGGATACGCGCCACGGAACTTCCATCCTGTTCGGCAACTCGAGCATAATTTTTAATCCTTGCCCAAACAGTTCGTCCGATCGATTCGATTTTCATCGGACACAATACGCGCATTAACCGCGCCGGCCGTGAAATATCGTTCGCGTCGCGCGAGCCACGGTTATAAACCGCAAGGAGAAATCGCTCGCTGGATTGAGGCATACCTACTACGTCATAACGACGATGCACGCTCTTGCGGCCCTAAATACGGCAAAAAATCTAGAAAAAGTCTAGCTAAATTTCCGACACAATTCGAACCCTTTGAATTCTCCGAAAGTTCAGGAGATCCGAGACTGACAAATAGCAAGGAAATCGCGTCTGCGTTAAAAACGCCACTTGAAACTGACTAATGCCGACGCCTTAACACTTCGTTTCACTTCCGATAATCCGTAACGAGTGTTCCCAATTTGTCCGCGGTGTCTTCCTCCCCCCCCCCCCCCTTGAAATCTCCTGTAATTTTTCCAAGGATCTCCTCCTCACTGCCAGCTTCGTGAGAAACGGCGACACGCGTGCGACAATTAATCGTCTTATCATCTCTGGTTCCGCGATCCTATTTCGTTTGGTCTGTTCTCCCTCCATCTCCATCTTCTTCTTCTTCTTCTTCTTCTTCTTCTTCTTCTTATGGAGCTTTCTACGTCGTGACGTTGATTCTTCTTTTATTTGAAACGGCAAGCGGACAGGATAACGGATCGTTCCCGGGGTAATAAATTGTCATTATCCAGCGAGTAACCGGTTGTTCGTTAACGAACCTGTCTCTTGCCGAGAAACAACTGGCTGGACACCGGGCCGCTCTACGAGCCGAATTACTCGTGGCCATTGCGTAAGCAACAAGTATTCATTATGCGTTTATTACGCCTGAAATTGAGGGTTACAAGTGGATCAGGTGGCGTGCGATTGCTCGTGAAACGATAGGGAGTTCGAGAGGGGGAGGGGGTTAAGAACGATCGCATCTGGATCGATGTGTCCCGAAACAGCGTGGTCACTGGTGTTTCCTCGTTATCTCTCGTTGGGAGGAAAAAAAAAAACGAAATTAAACTCACGTCGTATCTAATAAATATAAAGTAATATAAAGACAAAGAGATATAAAGTTCTCTCGAAATCTGCACGACTCGATACTCTCTAACTTTTAATCTTACCTTTAAATCTCTGTCTTCACGCGCATTTCACGCACGTGAAATTTAAAGTAGAATACGACGCTGGCGCTACGATCGATTTCCAAAGCTCGGCTTTTAAAATTTAATTTATAGTTGCCAGATAAAACGTAGCAACGTAGACCAGAGTAGACTATAGAATCAACCCGGAAGAACAGGGCTGCAGGGGTATAATTTATTGCTAGGTTTTACAGGTAAATGGAGCTGTTAATACCAACGTCTACTGCCGTCAGCCGGACAATACCACGCCAAGGACGATCTGAATGGGCGGTTTTAACTCTTTCGAGCAACCGTCCGCCGATCTGGCTATTTTGACTCGCGATAACAATTACGTTGCTCGAAGGAAGGCAGCTACGGAGTTGGACGCTCCCGTTTCACTAGACAAACGTACGATCGATCTGCTTTCCCTGATGTCGTCAATGCGTTCCTATTGCGTCAGTGTTCTATTACTGTCCACCGAGGTATCGACCGGCAGTAGACCGATAATAGAGTGGATTGCACTTTCGCTTCGTCGCGTATTGCGATTCTCGTTAAATTCCCTTTGTATGCTGGATCGCTGTTTTTCCGCTCGATACATATATATATATATATATCAAAAAGTAAAATATTTTTTAAAATAACTCTGGCGAGTTTTTCTTTTTTCTTTTTTTGTTTCAATAAAAGAATCATGTGTTTCTCATTCGATCATTCTTCTGGAGAAAGATTTCAAAAGAACACGAATATTTTAATCAAAATAATGCAAGCCATCGTTAAAAAGAGAAAAGAAAAAAATAAATTCTGATCTCGCGCTCTAAACGTACATTCCGCAACATTAGGAAACGAAGACCACTCTTTTGCCATAAAATTTTCTCGATGTGCAAACACTTGAATAGATACGAAACAAATAACAGGCGCGATCGATCAGTACCAGACAACGCCACTCCTACTCGAGGTCTACTCCACGCCCCCTCGCGAACCACGTGAGCCACATCAACCAATCGCTAATTTTCGTTGCATCAGCGTTGCACCTGAAGAGGCCTGATTTTCTGAGTTTTACCCTCGCGGTAAATTTCAGTGATAAAATTTCGACATTACGCCCCTTTGTTCGCTCGTATTTCACAGACTTTTCATTCAAGTTTCCAATAAACGCATAAATCACCCTCGGCGCACCAATAAACGTGCAAAGATACCCAGTTCCCCGTAACCGGAATGCGCCCGGTAACAATCATAAAACGATTCCCACGAACCCTCGAATCTCCCGTCAATCACGATAAACATTCAATAAATCATGCACGGCGGCATCGTCGAGCATTCCAATCAATTTAAGACTGCACTCTCGTCGAATCCGTCGAAACAATAACTTGGAACTGCACTTCGCTTTCGCGAAATCCCGCCCCGAATCGCCTCTTCATCCCTCCGTCGATATTGCTACACGCACTCCGATACACGGCGTCTGCCGATACCAGGAAATACGCTGCTGCCGGTCGAACCTGCAGCCGCGTAAAAATACCGAACCTCTCGTTGCTCTCGACTATTCGAAGACTCGATGGCGAGTTTGGAATCCCGACGAACCACGTCGAACCACGTTCGACGCTGCAGTTCGAGCGGAAAACCATGGCGATAGGGGGAGAAATCGATGCTCCCCTGCCGCGTCTTTCACGGGAGCTTCGCGCTTTCCGGCTTCCGCATGTGGCTCGATGCGGGAAGAGTCGTTTCTTTTCACCTCGCGCCGAATAATGCGGCGAAGAACGGAGAGGATTGCCGCCGTTTCGACGCCGGATAACTGTCAAATATCCAGCCAGTTCTCCACCTCCGTTTCCCCATATTTGACCTTGTCGACCAGCTGGAAATCGGATTTCACTTTAACATCACCGACGAGAGAACTATCCCGTTCGCCGAGTCTGCCTCTACCCTTTTTCACGGATCGGTTCATGTTCGAAAGAAGAAGAATTTTGTCTATTTTTCTTTTTTTCGATCTTATCGAAATTCTCGTTTCAACACTGTTTAACCAAACTTGCCACCAGAAGCTAGCAAAATTCTGTCGTCTCTCGCCCCTGCAGATTTAATTCACCAAAGTTCAACGTACTCTCTCGCTCCCTTCCTTCTCCGTATTTTTCTCCTCAGCGAGAAGTACATTTCCCCCCCTCCCGTCGTAAAGAACACTGTTCGCAAAAAACAGCGCGCTTCCTTTAACTTTGTACATCAACTCTTTCGAGTCGCGTAACAAACGCGAGTCAGCCTCAACTTTCCCGAGAAAAGAAACGAGAAGCTCGCGAGGGGACGCGCGACTCGCCAGTTGGCTGTCACCGGCGTCAAACCGACCAAGCGTCCGCCCTTTCTTCCCCTCCCACCCGCCGAAAATTCGCCAGCTCGTGAAAAGTTCGAATCGCGCGGCGAAGTTAATTCGGCTGTCAAAGAAACTCCTGGGCGGGGATCGCGTCTATCGCGGCAACACACGTCGGCGGACTCGTGTGTTTTCGCGCGATAGACAAAGGTGGGAGAGGGATGGACGAGACGAAGGCTCGACTTCCGCCCGCGAAACGAAACTTTCGGACGAGACGTGTTCTCGGTACGTACACACGGCTCTCGTGTCAAGACGATCTTTTCGCCCCGAAGGCGGAAAGTTTTCGCTTTGGACCTCGAGACTCTTCTCTGCCCTCGTCGGAAGATTCCGGATGTTCCTACCGCGAAATGGCTTTTCGGGGTTCGTGGCTTCTTTCGAAAAAGAAGACTCTCCCACTCCTGGTAACGAGATATTGTTCTCGCCGCCGGTGCGAGGACGATAGTTTCTGCCAATGTCCTCCTCGTCTTTTTCGGACGATCGAGCGCGCGCGCGCAAAAAAGAAGACCATCGCCGAGGTAAAGTCTGGATAAAACCGCAGCGTACTACTTTTGGACACCTTCCAACCGACGTTTTAACGGTCTGCTTAAATATCTGTTCGCCTCGAGATTCGCGGATTAACAGATTATTCCGGCATTTATGGGGGCGTGCAGAAGCTTCTGAAAGTTTGCGCGGGGTCATGCACTGATATTGGGTGTTTGTTTAAGTGTCTATTCGTTCAGAAGGATCAAGTCTCCGTTTCTCGTTCGATTATTTTTCTTTTAACTAGAATTGCGCACTATCAATAATTCCTTTTGCAAGAATATGGCAACCATACGTGTGACAGTAACATGTGACAAATAACTAATGTACAAAACAGAAAAACAATGCAACAAAAAAACGTGTAGTACGGTATAACTAAAAACAGTAACAGTATAATTAATTCAGGTTGTGACTGTGAAACCTTTAATGACATTTAACTATATACACTAGCTGCAGATAGGACAATTATAAAGATATTAAAACTACTATGATTATTGTATACCACTCTTCCAAATTTCTTTTTTATTTATCATATTATTTATACAAAGGAAAATTAGTTTCGCTCAATTATCCAATAATTCGTTCTCACCGATTCTGACAACCCAGCGTTCTTCGTGTTCTTGCAGAGTCCAAAAAAAAATGAACCACTGAAAGACCGCCGTGTCCCGGTCGGTTTCAATCACGAGCGAGTTGTGCCGGAAAATGGTAATTCGTGCAAAATAACGAGGGAAACGAGGGATGCTGAGCGTCAAAGGAAAAGGAAGGTGGAAGGTACCGAGATCGCTGGAGAGGAATAAAAGACAGAGAGAGAGAGAGAGAGAGAAATAAGGGAGGAGGAGAATAAAAGCGTGCATGTCGAGGCTGAAGGAGGCCATTCGGAGGAGGAGGCGATGGAAGGGTACGAAGAGGATTGGAAATCAGCGTGTCCGATGGCGCTCGGAGAAACTCGATTTTCCCTCCTCGGCTGGCCGGAGTCGAAACTTTGCGAAATCATTGACGAGATTACGTGGTTCTCGCGTCGTTCTTCTCGTCACGATGGAAGAGGCACGAAACGAGCGGAATCGAAGAGAGAAAGGTGGGAGAAACGGACGAGGAGGAAAGTCCCGCGGAAATGGCGAACTTAATTCGCGGCGTCGACGACGGTGGTTTCAACCACCACCTCTCGCCCGCTGCCTTTTCCTTCTTTTCGTTCTTCGTCTCCCAATGGCATCGCGTGCCAGCTCGAATAAAATATGCGTTTTAATTTGCAATTTAATTGGAACATCCCGCAACCTCCGGAACGTTCCGGCCTTGCGTTTTTTTTTCTTTTCTTTTTTTTTTTTTTTTTTTTTTTTTTTTCTGTCGAACCGAGCCGAGTCCGTATCGAGACGCCGGCGGCCCGCGATGACCATCGCGCTCGCTAATTCCCCAGCTCGCGAATTACGAAAAGGCCACGGCCCCGGGGCGTTTACGAGCAACTTTTACGAGCAGCCGTCATGGTACCATGGAAATGAGGCAAGTTTAATCGAAACGCTGATAGGGAACGCGGCTCGTTATCGCGATTACGAATTTCCTACGGATAATTGCGGGTGTGTCGTTGTTGTGCCGAGTTCCGGTTGTACCTGCGAGAGTACACGCGAGTGACGAAGCATGTACAAAAAATAAATTTGAACCAAATACGCGAGATGCATCGAGAGAAAAAGCAAACAGAAAAAAAAAAAGGAACAGGCTAACATCGTCGATTTTCCGTGTTTTTGAATTGATTACGAAGTTCTATCAGACTCGTAAAAATCGGAATCGTGTATTATCGCGTGACAATGTTCCTGTCCCTTTCTCTCGATCGCGAATTTTAAAAAAATGTAACTTCGAGGGGGAATTAACTTTGCGAGATGCTGAATGAAATGAAACAGCGGCGTAGAAACACGAAACGAATTTTGTTATTCGACAGAAAATCCCCCCCGGAAAGCTGTTTAAATTAACGGACGAATTCTCCCGTTAATGCGGGACTTCAATTTCGCATTCAGTTTATTATGTGTGCATATTGTTTACAATGTTAATTGAAATGAATAATTAAATCTTGGTGTTTACGGCGCGATTTCCAAGCTCGCGAGATCGTTTCGAGATCTCAGGACACTACCGGAACTTGCGTGCGTTACGTTAACGGGATTACGCTTTTCGACACTACTTTTATAATATTTATTATCTCGATTAAAGCGTATGGTTCCCGAACGTACGATAGAATTCCATTTACGCGAGCCCGATTTATCCGAATGAAATTTTAGTTGAGCGCCCAATTAAACGAACTTCTACCGAATCCACTTATCCCGAATGCAAACCCTTGTTACGAAACGAACGAAAAATCAATTAATCGTCCTCCTTTGAGCAAATAAATATTACCTTCGTGTATACCGTGGCGAAATTTTGACACTAAAACTGAACAATTTGTAATTTTTGCTGGAACTTTTGTCCGACGTAAAATATTTTTAAAGATCCAAATTTTTGATAAACGTGCAAATGAAATTTATTGTATTGCAGAGCTTGAAAGAGATTCGCTGAAACTTTAACGTTAGAACTAGAGAGTGAAGTGAAAATTAGGAGTTTATAGTTTATAATTTTTTGTTGGAAATTTCACAGACGTGAAATAACGATTTTCGAGAAACGTGTAAATAAAGTTTGTCGTATTATAAAGCCTTTCATAAATATTAATTTCTTAATTTTTATAAACAGTCATCGGTAGTTGCAGCGTCGATCAATCAGTTGGTCGAACTTTGCAATTTCACAGAAAAACCCGCGAATTTCAAAGGATTTCGTTCCAAAAGTTAAAGGAGCAAACTGCGAACAATCCGGAATAAATTCCAAATATCTAAAAGACATCGACTCCACGTACAGTGTTATCAAGTTCCCGTGAACACGAACGACAGTGGAAGAAAACGTGGGGGGAGGGGGGGAGTGGGTGGTATCGTCGAATTATATCGCAGAGAAGCGTCGCGTCGGGCCAACGAGCCGTCGCGATGATTCTCCGCGGTCGGTCTCGACCCGCGGGACTCGTAAAGAAAACGTCGTTAACCCTGCGGGCTCTTCGGATGCCGGATACGGCCCGGACGCTTGCGAAACTTTTCCACTATGTCACACACGCCCACGTACACGGAGGGAGCGCGCGGAGCCAAGTGACGCCGTTTTACGCCTTTCGAACTGTCTGGCAAACTTCCTTTTTACTCTCGCCGCAACGCTCGCCGACTTTTAGCGGTGTATCGCGCGTCGGTAGCGGTTCACCGACGACACACGCACGATAATTCTCCCGTGGTCCACCGGAAGAGTGACAGTTTGGCCGGAGTTCCGCGACGCTACAGCGGGAGAACCCGTACAGCTACCGTCGTCTTCTTAAATCGTCGCCATCGCCGGTTCGTGACGTCGAGCGTGCCAGCGATTTTACTCTGGAGACGTTCTTCCTTTTTTCTCTTCGCGGAGAAAGTCTTGAACGATTATGGTTATTGACGAGGTGATGGATGAGATTGCTGCGAGGAGTGGCTGTACTAACCATGTGGCGGTTTGATGATGAAATATCGGTGGATTCGTCGAAACGATAATACGCGAGTATCCTCGAACGAGGAGATTGTTTGTTTTCGCGAGAAATGGAGGCGTACGATTTAATAATAAACGAGAGGGATCGAAATTAAATTGACGTCCATCTACGATATTTATAACACGGAAATGTTCAATCTTTTAGATCTTCTGGGCCCCATTAACCAACAAACATTTATTGACCGTACATATTTTTCGGTCAGTTCGACGTAACCTATATTATTTACGAGGTTATCGAAACAACTTTTACATCGATTGGATAAATATATTTATATAAATTAAAAAAATATGGAAATTTCCAATCAAAACGCTGAGCTTGTTTTTTTCAGATGCCAATTCATCAGTATCTGGTTTGACAGCCGCAATACGGAGAGTATTTTCACGTTTAAAATTTTTCGTTCCTGTTATCACTGAAAGTGATTTTAGCTAGAAAATCGGACCTTTTCAGGTGCAACGCTGATGCAACGAAAATTAGCGATTGGTCGATTTGGGTCACGTGATTCGCGAGGGGGCGTGGGGTAGACCTCGAGTAGGAGTGGCGTTGTCTGACCGATCGCGCCTGTAATTTGTTTTCTACCGATTCGAATGTTTGCGCGTAACAGTTTTTTTACCTTCCGCGTGCTTCGTGTGGGAAAAATCTGCAAATGTAAGTACTCCTCTAAAAGGGACATCGCGAACGTTCACGGCTAAAATTATTCAAACAATAAAATTCTTATTCAATTACTTCAACTACTTTGGTTGGACACGTCTGATTTATAACGAACAAAACCACTGTGTTGCGCGCGTATCTGATTCAACAAAGGGCAGAGGAAGAGAAGCCGGGATAAAAAGGAATAAAAATAGCAGACACGCGAGCAAAAGAGTCGACGAGGAAAAAGCGATAAGTTGTCGAGGGCGATTACAGTCGTCTCTCGAGTTTACGCGCGTAAAGCCCCCCAAAACTGTCCTGGCCTGGTTGAAATAGGCGAAACGAGCGAACGAGCGGCCAATGGCCAGAAATAACGTAACTGACATAACCGTAACGCGGTTTAATTGCACCGCCACCTGTTTGGGCCTAGCGGAGAAATATAGCGTTGCGCGTACCATTAATAGCTCTGGCCATTAACGGCCCTATCCCTCTCCTAAACCGTTTTAGAAGCTTACGGCGCGTCGTAACCGTGAAAAAGCAACTTACCAACGTGGCCGTGGTGGAAAATTGCCGAGCCGCGAAATTTCCAGGCGACATTTAATCGGGGCTCGCGAGCGGAAAAAAGGCGGGTTGTCTGAACGCGGAAATGATAAATCAGTAAATGTGTGAATTAACGGGGATTTAAATTTCATCGTGAAATTATGACGCGGGATGCGGGTTACAGAGTAAAATTCTGCTGCGGGGAAATTATAAAATCGACAATCTGTAATTGTCGCGAGGGTGGGTTGTACAGAATATCTCGGAAGGTTGTTGAATTTGTGGGCAGGTGAAAGATACGCGTTGGGCGCGACTCGATGTTTCAGAGAGAGAGAGAGAGAGAGAGAGAGAGCGAAAGGACAAAGCGTGCTTGCAAAGAGGGTTAAATCCAAGAAAGTTCAACTTTTGACGGCCGCGAATTAACGATTCCGGTTGCAATTACTCGCGCAGACGCGACAACAACCGACAGCATAGTAGTTACAGTTGTAGAAGAAGCGTTGAAGGAGCGTCTTAAATCGAAAACTTCTTTGAAAACGAAACTCGAGCCCGTTCTTCTCGCACCGGCCAGCCGCGTAAATCCTCAAAGGGTTGAACATTCTATGGTAGGTAGGTACGCTGCCGAGCAATCCAATTTGCTCGCTTCGCGGGGAAATATTTATGCGTTCGCCGCGAGTTTCGCGCCAGTTTGACCAGAAACGGGGTAACCCGGATTTCCGGAAGCCGTTGTTCCGCCGAGCAGAGGCCGCGCAGAACTGCAACAACAAAGGAATTCGCCTGATCGATCTGGCTCTCGCGTGGACGTGTATTACTCGGAACAAAAGCGATTCTCTTCGTTCGGCGTTCGGTGCTCGAGGTACCGCGAATTAAACGCGGAAATCGCGGGGGAAAGAAAAGGATCGATCGCCGATGCGAACGATTTCGGAACGCGTATCTCCTGCCCGTATGATGGCACAGTTTCTCACGCGGCGGAAATAATTTGCATTCCGCGGGTAAGCTGGATGACGCTCGTGCGTGCATTATGCCCGATCTCTCGTCGATGCTCGCTCGACGAAGAAGCGTCTTTCCAGTCGAGTTGAAATTCATTTCGTTCTGTCGATATTACCAGCAATTATTAAACGACGGTTTTTCATTCCTCTCGCACGAGGCAGGGCATGGATTTCTTTCTTCCGTGATTGGTGCAGTGGCAACGTGTCTGTAGAGGAGCAGACAACCGGATGTAATCGTCAAGCCATGACGCTCGAAAGAAGTTTAGAAATTATACGCGGATTGGAATAAACGTCAGATACCGCGTAGTTCAGATAAATATTCTTGTATCTCATTCCCTCGGTAAATCCGCATTTCTAAATCTTTGTCCAATTTGCGCCTTTTTTCCCCAATTAACTAATTCTCTCTCAGCAAACTCGTTTGCCATACTTTGTTCAGTTACCAATTCGTACCACTCTGTACTTATCGATTAACCAGCTTCCTCTTCGCAATTATCGAATCGAATTTATTTCCCAGTTTTCACCGAGCTTATCGCGTTCAACAGCTTTTTCATCGTCCGAGGAACGCGCGGGTGTGACTCTAATCGTTGGAAGCGGCGAGCGGTAACGACAGCAGGTTGACGAGGCGAAACGAAACGGAGCCCGCGACGCATAATTTCGCGGCGGTCCATCGAGTCGCTCGGCAAAGCGGTAACGAGGGGACATCTTTACAGCCGGCGCGCTCGAAACCGTAATACGAACAATTACGCTGCGCGAGGTATCGCGCGCGCGCGCGCCGGCTCGTTTCATCGCCGGCTTTTAAACGTTCCATCGGCCGCAAGCCGCTCGTAGGATTTGCTTGTTGGCGAGCTGGTTGCCGAACAAACAAACCGGGGCAAACAGGCGAAACAAACAGGGACAAACAACGCCAGCGAAATAATCAAACGGGCAAACAGCGACTCCCAAGGGTGGTGTCGTTAAAACGGCGGAAAGACGGCCACTGGAAGTGGCGATTACTTTTTTTTCGCGCGGGGTGAACTTGTTGGCCGCTTCGAGTGGCTAGTTCCCCGTTATCACTTTCTCATTATCCCCGTTAATTCCTGTTACATTTCGTCCTTTCCTCCTCTCCGTTATCTTCACCTTTCCCTTTCCACCTTCTCGTTATTCCCTTCTTCTTTTTCCTCGTTCTTTACACCTTATTTGCAGGCTTCCCCTTCATCTTCTGTATCGCTCTGTAATTTTCTCTCGTCTCTTCGGTGTCTTCGCTAATGGCGGCGTTAAAACCATGGCAGGATTATGATTTAAGAGAAATCTGATTCGTTCGCGCAAAAGTTCCCCCTTTTTTTTTTACAATTCCGTAGATTTTCCATCCCCTGTCCTACTCTTATCACACTCCTTGTTCTTTCACCTTTTTCATCCTTTTCTCTTTTTCTCGCGTGTCGTTCCACGATCTTCTTCATTATTTCCAATCCTCGCTTCCTCCCTTTCTCCCTTTGCCGTGCCAGTTAAAATTTCCCGTTAAGATCGCAGAGATACGATGACACTGACACTGAGAGAAGGTCTATTTTCCCCCATAAGGAGAACCAGAGATTACTTCTGAGGGCAAGTTGGGAGAAATCCTTCTCCTCCCTCTTTCCCTACCTCTCGCGACTCTTTCTTTCCCTCGGCAGAGCGCAAAGGCGAGACTGTAGGGAAATGTTAAAGGCCGAATATGGCTGCCGAGATAAAGCCACGCCGCTTATTTATTCAGAGAGCCATCGCGGAGAGATGCCGCGGACGCGACCGTTGCTCGCTCGTATCTCGCTAATATCTCGTCGCATCCAGCTCGCGGATCTCTCCTTTTGAATGTTTCACGCCTGCCCGGACAGGCCGTTTCAACCGTGTCCGCGGAAATTGGCCGACGAAGTAATAACCTCGCCGGATGCGGAAGGATTCGCGAATCCTTCGACCCGAGGAGAAAAAGAATTCCTCGTTCGGCTTCCTCGACGATTCTTTTTCGCACTTTTTATGTTCCTTTCAATCACGGACGTCCAACCTTTTGGATCTTCTGGGCCTCGTTAGCTGACAAACATTCTGGTCCCACACAGTTTACATATTTTTTATTCTATAATAATAATAATAATAACTCAGAACTCGAAACAACCACGCAAACGAGAAGAAAAATAGTTCCAATTACAAACACGAAGAAATAATTTGTTCGTCGTTAATTTATTATTTTACCTTTCTTCTTTCAAAGAACTAAACGAACACCACGAATGCCTAAATATCAGAATACACGTTTTCCATTCTAGTATTCGCAGAAACAGTTTTGCCACGTCTCTCTCTCTCTCTCTCTCTCTCTCTCTCCTGTCCTACAATCCGTCTTTCAATTCAGAGGAGTGTACGTTCCCGACGAAGAAGAAGGTCGCCATTCGTAAAATTCGCACTTTGAATAAAATATTATCCTTAATTATATCCGGTTCTTAATCCCCCCGTGAATTGAAACAGTCCCGACCTCTGTCTTTCGCGCCGCCAGCCGGGCTTCTGGTCCCTTTCAAATCGTCTTCGCCCGTTCCGTTTCCACCGAGCTACCGTCGAGTTGCCAACTGCAATTTGAAAGCCGGTCTCGCCGGACGACTTTTTCGAAAAGACCTGGTCCGAATTTGCGCGTTAAAACCGCGGTCGCGCGGCCTTCCGTCCAATTAAAATCCGGATTTCGAGGGAACGTGCGAGAAAAATACGAAACGTGTTTGTTCGCGTGTTTAAGAAAGAGGACTCTGTTGGACGAATGTTTGAAACGCGTTTGAAAATAGAAATGACGCAAACGAGACCGAGGTTTTTCTTTTTTTTTTTTAACAAGAATCGAACTGCGCCGTTGCTTTTTAAAACGAATGCTCGGCATTCCTTCGATCGAAGCTCAAAGCTTGCGCGTCAAATTTGAACTGTTTCGTGTTAGAAAATTTCGACAAATTTTACTAAAAAAAGTGGTTTCTGCGCGTTGTTGGCGAACAGTCTACGAGACTGTAGAAAACTCGAAGGTGTGAAGCAAGATACCAGACATTTCTACCAGTGCGTTTTTGCAAATATTCGAATATTTTTGCGAGCACGTCATCAACAGTCGTCATGGTTAAAAGAAGAAGAGTAAATTTGCGTAAATTTGTTGAAGAAGAGAATTAATTACGGTAGAAAAACAGTGGCAGAGATCGAGAACCATTGATCGCGGTCGATCGAACGCATCGTTGCTTCCCCGGTTTGGGAAGGGAAACAGACTTGGCCAAAACCAGAAACCGTGAAACGGACAATTCCGTTGAAAGAAATTCGCGCTCGGTGGGCGAACGAGCGAGCGAGCGAGCGAGCGTACGTTTGTGCGCGTTCCCTCTGTCCTCAAAGCCCCTTTTGCCGGCCATGAATCATTCCCTTTCGCGAGCCGATTCCACGGTAATTAACGTTGACTGGTTTCGAGCACGCGTGTCGTTCATCCGCTCGAATAGCAAACGGCTACGCGCGCCAACCCTCTCTCTCTCTCTCTCTCTCTCTCTCTCTTTGTCTTTTTCCGCTTCCGATATTCGCGCAATGCCGTGTAACACGCGCGCGATAGGAGGCCGGCCCTTGATTAACGCCGGTTTCCTTGTGAATTAGAAAGGCAGCCTATGCCGATCAGAGAACATGGCGCGGCGGAATGCAGGCCGATAAGATAGATAAGATATCGAAAGCATAGTATAGATAGCGCAAGATTGGCCAATAATTGGTAACGAAGGTGTAGAAGGAGAACAATCGAAAGATCGCTTCAACGACGTCGAAATTCGGAGGGAAAGATTTCGCGCGACAAAGCTCCGCTTCGTAAGAAGAATTAAATTTCGCGCGACGGTTTTCGAATATCGAGAGCGCGTTTAAAAATCAACGATACAGATCGTTTTGTTACCGCGGCGCGCGCGCGCCACTGCGCCACTGCAGAACGGAGGAACGGAATTTATTTGGTCAAGCAAATATTTGCCGTACTAAATATTTAAAGCTCGCGTCCTCGCGTGGATCTGCAAACGGCGAGGTGGATGTTTTTCGATCGATCGAACCGGAGGAGTATCGAGCTGTTTATTTGTTCGCGAAAATAAACGGGATACCTTCTCTCCATCATTTCCTCGAAAATCCGTGGCCGCCGCGGACGAGGTGGTTCGGCCAGTTTATCCTTTTGTTTGCCGTGATTCGCGAGACACACACACGCGCGTGCACACCTCCCGAATTTATCGAGGCGAATAAAATTCACGCCTCTCGAAAACGTTCAGGTAAATTTACATACAGCGCGCGGACCTCTTAACTGACGCGAAATTTTCACACACTTTCGCGAGAATATCACGCTCACGGTATTGTTATTATATCTGACGCGTGACAGTTTCGAATTCACACGACGAGAACGATGTATATATGAACGAAACGTGACGACAGTCGAATCAAATCAAGAATCATCTCCTCCTGCTCGTCACTCTCGGTATCAATAATAATCGTCACGAGTGTCGATATTCATCAATTTGTACCGACTACAAGTACACGTATCTGTCCCTATATACGCGGAAAATTCTTACTCGAGTGACAATCTTCCCCGTAATTAGATCGACGTTGAAACATCACAGAGACGAAGAGAAATTTTCTTCCATTTCTCTGCTATTCTTCAGGGGGTCGTCGGGTATCGACGCGGAGCCGGGTTCCGTTCCATTCGGAAGCGGTGGCGAAACGGCCCGCGACGACACGGAGCTTTTAATCACGGAAATTTCGGAAGAGCAAGCCCCAGGTCCGGCTGATGTATTAAAGCAGCGAGGACACGCGACGTTAACATTTCGGACGGTCCTTGCGGCATGGCCGACGACGGACAGAGCCAGTAAGAGCCTCGGCACATACACCACGGCCTACTTCTCTCTACCTCTGGCTGGCTCGCGTTCAAAAGCAAAAGTAGCTGAAAACCCGGCGGCCATTAGACGGATATTTAGCCGCCGCGGTCTCATCCCTCGTCGTCGGTTCACGATTACGTGGCCGGAAAGCCGGTGCCGCTGAAGTAATCCCTTTGAAAGACGAACGAGCAAGGGATACAGTCGCGATTCACGCTGAATGGTCACCGATAAAAGCGACTCCGTGTAATTTTCTGTCACTGCAGGACTCCGTGTTCAATTTACTGGCCGGGGAAAAACTTTGTCCCCAGCCTGTTCGCATTACTTCCCCAACTCTCTCTCTCTCTCCCCTCTCTGCTATTCTCTACTCTGTTTCTCGAGCCAGCTCGTCGACCTCCTCCTCCTCCTTCCTTGCTTGCTTGTCTCTTGCTTACTCTCACAGTTTTCTGTCCATTCGTACACGAGCGAGTAGAAAAGTACCCGGTCACGCCGCGCGAAACTGTTCGGTCCACGCTGGATTAATTCAGCCTGCTTTATTACAACATTCTCGCGTTTATGATCGTGGAAAGTTCAACGGAGTTCGTTTCAGTCCTCCTCGCCCACGCGAGAGAACACTCGACACCGTGCGATCGTCGCGCAGCGGTCGAGGAATTTTCTCTCTCTTTTTTTTTTTCGCCCTAGTCCATCCCACCGAAACGTCGCGGAACTTTCTCCATCCGGTGGGAAAACACTCGAAAGCGGCCAACTCGAACCAACTTCCCCTCCCCCGCTCGAATTTTAGGGAACCAGCTTCGACGGTTTGTTCGCGGAAGCGTCGAACAGATCTTGAGCAAAAACGCGATTTTGGAGAACGAGGATAAATCAAAAAAATACGCGAGTGTTCGAACGACACGGCTGGATTACTTTCAAAAAACACAGCATTTTCGTCCGATGCGAACGATACCTCCATGAAAATTCTCCGAATTATTACAGTTGTGTCTGTGTTTCTTCGTTTGATCGCTCGTCGTTCATTCGAACTCGAAATAAATATGTAAAAATCAGAAAAGAAAAGAGAAGAGAAGGAAGGGGTCTGTCATTCGTATCGCGTCGATTCGAAGAAATCGGACGGAGAGGGACGGTATTTCAGGCGGCGACGAGAAAATTGGATGGCGTACGGGGGCCACCCTACCGCCATTTTCTTCCTCTATCCGGACTTTATTCCAACGTTTTGCCACGTTATTTTATTTAAAGTACGTCCTCGACTCCGGCTCGATTCAATTATTCAAATTCCGTCGTAGCCTGGCCTTGACTTCCGTACCGCACCCCTTTCGAGCCAACCCCCATCCCCAGTCTCTCGCTCTGTCTCTCCGGAGATTTTCCAACCGACGATTTCACCCCCTTGCATTTCCATCGAAGTCGCTGGCCCTCGACGGTTCCGCGGTAATGCCGTGGGGCTTTCGCGCAGCGCCAGCCCTCGCAGACACAGAAGCCACCCCTCTTTCCAACGAGATACGAAGCCACGGAAGTAGGTGTAGCCTCCGTGTAAGATTGGAAAAAGGGGTGTGCACTGGGGACCGCCGGAACTGCAGGATCCCGGATCGTCTTCCTTCAGAGAGAGACGCTACTGAGCGCTACTGAGTGTAGCTGATATTTACTATACTCTGTGGGAAGTCCATTTGAACGGTGAATATGGCCAAGTTTCCAAATGTTTTGTTCGAGGGTTCGCACCCCAATAATAATTATTCGCGAGTTGTGTGTAATTACGTACCGAATAAACAGCGGATTTTTATGAAAATTTAACCACCGAGTAGAAAGCGGCGCGTTCAACGTTCGACGAGAGGAAAAGAAAAACGGCAACTCCCGAGTTTCCGAGCGGAAAAGGGGGTTCGCAACGTCGTACGTTAAACTCTCCGATAGAAATTCACCGCCGTAAACATCCGCCGCTTCGAACAATAGATTTAATTAAACGCGCGCTGAATTTAATAAATACGCTATAATTGGCGAGCAGTAAATTTACCTAACCGCGATTAGCAAACCGCGGCAATTTAAAGAATATTGGTCAACACCGACCGATAATTACGGGTTGTCGAACTCGTTCGGCGCGTGTATCATCAACGATTATCAGCGAGTAATTGATATAGCATTCTATATCCGATATAACCCCGATTGACTCGTTACAAACAACGAGGAACCGGTGCATGCAACGATAAATTGACGCAGAATCGAACAAAGTTACGGATTCCAACGAATTGTCGAGTGGATTTTGATGAATGAAACGTCCCTGATACCTGACAATAGAAACTAATTTGATCAACTAAAATCGTAAGGGGTGTTCCATGTGCATTTTATACATTTCTGTAGAAATATGTCAAATATATATAATTCTTTTTCTCGAGAATATCCGTACTTCAATCGCTACACACAGTGCAAACAAAAAAATTTCGAAACGTTTTGTGCAATAGAAGATTAATCAGTGTAATGGATATTTTTGTAATGTCTTTTCCAAGTGAGATGGTACAAGTGTACGTAGAAATTTTTTTGACTCGCTCTACATACGTAAACTGTTACGAGTGTATGTGTTTAATAGCTCTCTCTAGAGAGAGAGAGCTGCAACTGCAGTCGAAATCCACGAGTTTCCCCTCGTTTCGACGAAAGTCTGTTCACCCTGGCGTCGTTTTCACGACTGGGTGATTCGCAACTTGGCACGCGACACACGTCGCCGTCGTAATTCAAAATTTGCCGACGAAAAACCGCGGGCGCCCGGCCCGGGGAGACTTCTTCGCAACGTCGTCATTCGCCGCACGCGGCACCTGAAATGTGGACCGGCGTCGGACGACGTGCGAACGTCGCCCATATTTCGGAAATATTGGGAAATACGAGCGCAACCCTCCGCGTGTCTGCTCGGTACCCGCAGACGTCTCGAGCGGGAAAAAAATTCGCACGCGTAACGTACGATACGCGTGGCGTGCTCGTCTGGCCCCCAGGAGGGGAGGGGAGGGGGTGAAAAATCCCCGGCCGTATCTCATCTCGTCCGGATTACCGCGAATTTATATTCCCAACCCTACCAGCCGCCGCCCCGAAATCTCGCTCGATCTCGCGACTTCGATCGTGCGATATTTTAACGGCGACGCGTCGCAAAAATTATAGCGTGTAGCGCGTCAAAGGGAACTGGCAATTTTCGCGAGCGATCGAACAAGCGGCCGGACAATGAAAATCGCAACGCGTTCCTCGAGCTCCTGTGTTAATTTCGAAGTTACACGCTCGCTTCTCACTTGGTTTTTTTTTTTTTTTAAATAAAACATCAAAATATAGGGGAAAAACTGATTTTGTTAATTTTGAATTAAATTCAAAGCCGAACATGATTTTTCCATTACGTTTTAAAAATTAATTCTTCCGAACGTTGAGCGTTCGCAAATTAAAATATATAGCAGAAAAAATTACGGATTCATTTCAATAGCAAGTGATTTTTAAGGCCTACTACATATAACGTTTGACGTGAAAAGCAATTTTCAACATTCATACAGTAAAAACTCCATTTTTCACACTATTGGTATTTTGTATTACGAAAAGTTTATGACATACTTGCGTCTATAGGCTAGGAATTTTAAGAGTGTAAAATTGAAGGAAATAGTAACGCAAAATAGTCCAAGGTACAGTACAATATTTGATACGAAAAGCAACTTTCTTACCTACTTTTCAACTATTTCCAAAAATATGAATTCACATGAAAATCCGCCGTCTGCTGCTAACGATTTTTGGCTCTCCGGGTTTATTAAGCTAAACTAAACAGCTTGAAACTATGCATCAATAATACCTTTCTCCTGTAAGTAAACTTCAATTAATTCCAGTTAACGAATTTCTTTCGTTGTCACAACGAAACCGAAACGTTTACTCGCCTTCGTCAGGCTCTCAGCTTGAGAGAAAGAGAGCAAACGCGAGTTTTGTATCGGTTGAGACGGTTAAAGTGCGATGGAGGGTTGGTTCGCACGGTGCGTTTTGCGAGGGAGAATTTTAGGGGAGAATCATCGAGGTTGCTCGAACGTTGTTTTCGAGTAATTTATGGGCAAAGTCGTAGGCTTCGCGAGACAAGCGTGTCGCTTGCCGGGCTGTAAATCAAAAGCGACGCGCGAAGAACGAATGCCGAGTTCGAGTCGTGGAATTAGGCAGCGAGGAGTTCAAAGAACGGATGAATTATCACGAGGTATTATCACCAAGTCCCGCATTCTGCGTGTTATTAACGTGATTATTAACCGCGCTGTACATTTAATCTCGATATTAAACGAAAGATTCGACTCAAAAATCTCCCAGTAATTTACTTCGTTCGTTGCATTTCTGTCGGGTTCCACGCGCGGTCCGGTCGCTCGAAAATTCAGCTGCCCATTCGTCAAGGCAAAGCTCCACTTTCGAGCCGGTTCGATTAAAAAAAATAAATTCCACTCGTGCGACTAACCCATTGTTCGTTCTATTGATCAATTTAACTCTAATGCACTGGAAACTAGGGACTGCCGGGCTGTCAATGCATATCAAACGTTTCCCAGGGACTTTTACGCATTCCGAAACAACGCTCGGCATTGTTTACACGGGGCCGAGTAAAACACGCTAGGTGGTTCCAATAAAAATGCCTGGTTGTCAGCGTAAAAATGTATTACTCCGGGGAGCGAAAAATTCACGATCCATCCGTGGAGGGTAGGGTGCCGTGAAACACGGAGGAAAAACGAAAAACGAGAGCGAGAGCGAGAGCGAGAGCGAGAGAGAGAGAGAGAGAGACGCTTGCACACGCAGCTGCGTTATTTTCGCGGCGATTTGTCGGTCTATCGTACGTTACGCGTTCAACCTGGCCCATTATCATGAAAATTAGGAAGCGTCGTTGCAACCTGCGTCGTCGCAGCCTGCCCGTGAATTAATTCTTCATAATTCAGCGCCGGCGCTTTAATCCTCTCGTCGAACGAGCAAACAGACGAGGGGAGCGAAAGAGAAAAAGAACGCGATCAGAATTGAAATTCCAGGGAGCGAAACGCGGCTGGGAATCGACCATTGTTTAATCGCCGGCAGTTTCGACGAATGCACCTCCCGTTAATGGTGGATCTTCGAGTATTATCCCCCCCCAGCTTTGCGTTTTAAATATTTCATCGTATCCCACAATGAAACGGAACGAAACTCGGAATATTCGAAGATACACGTTTAAAATGATTTTAGAAATTGATGTAAAATTGCGAAGTAACAGAGAGGAAGTCGGCGATCTGCAATCTCCCGTTTGTTAACACTCGCTGATATTATCTGGTAAATTATTCCCCGTTGGTAGATCACATTGTTCAACGAGAAGATATATACACGAGAGAGAAACGTATTTTTATACAAGTAAAGAACACGTGCCGTGGTACGTAAAAATAATTAAAAGATGATCTTCGCTCTGTATAAAATATTACAGATTGATTCAAAAAAAAAAAAAAGTTTACAAACCTTGCAGCTAAATAAACGTGATTCATTTTCGAAGAGAAGTCAGTTCCCCGGCAGAAAAATCCGTCGAAATCAAAATATCCGACAAACAGCCTGCATCAGGCTGTCTGTCTGTTTCGTCAGCCATTCGTTACTCGGAATCTCTCCAGATCTGCAAACGAACGAACAGGAGGCTGTCGCTCAAAGCAACCGGAAGATTCGTTTTAATTCGCGTCCAAGTCACGGCCAGGCGAACGAGCTCGGAATCCGCGTCCGTCTCGCAGCCACGGTAACAATGACTCTCGGTGGAATTTGCGATTCAAATGCCGGCGCGTGGAACGGAGTCGAGACTCGTTCCGTCATTGCCGCTCGGAATCCGCGTCCGTCCACGGCTCACTTGCCGGCGACGCGCATCGCTGACGACTGCACAAACGCCGCGTCCCTTTTCGTTTTCTCCGACCTGTCTCCCTTTGAAGGCGCATTGTCGAGACGCTTCGGACGTTCCGGCACACCGCCTGCGTCAGCAGCCAAACGTCAGCCCGCGACGAGCGAGCGCCGTGCCGGCGTCAGCGTCGCTGCGGTGGTCGATGCTGACGACTGGTTACGTTCGCGCGCGAGAATGGACAATTCCGAGGCGGAGGAAGCTTGCTCGCGACCCGCTCTGTTAGGAATCGAGCAGAGAACAGAGACTTCTAGCGGAAAATTCCAACACCGGCCGACACTCGAGCGCGAGGTGAGCGAAGAGCGTTTGAACTTCGGAAAACTTGGGATGTGAGAACAATGAGTATTTGGAGGAGCGAAAGAAGAGTGTTGCACGTGAGTTTGGGAATGTCGACGAAAATGTCGAGAAATGATGGATCAAAGTCGGCATTAGCGAGTATATCGAGGGTATACTTTCAGAAGGCAGAGAGAACTGTGTTGCAAATTACGCGTGAAGTAGCTCTCAAAGTCGGCAAAATAGCAGAGCGAGGTAGTACAGATCGACGGTTTGTCAAACAAAGATATGTCTCACGAATTCTCCATAATCAATTACATCGATAAAAACCAAATTACAAAAAATAAAATTTGTAGTAAACTCAAATTGTCCTTACAGCCAATGGAACTTCAACGTTGCATCAACTTCAACTAATAAAATTATTTAAAAAAATCCCGAAGCTGACGAACACGATATGCGTGTCTCGCCAAGAAGGGGCATTATTGAGAGGATTATACGCGAGTCGAACAAGCGAGATATTTACTTGGTCCGATTTATTCGCCGCGCCGGGGCGGAAAATACGCAACCGCGTAGTAATTCCGCGGATGAATAGTTAAAAACAGCGGCGCGCGACACCCGTTTAAAATGAATGAAAACCATACGCATAAATTTGGCCGTTTGGCCGATACACGGGCGGCGGCCGCTTCATAATTCCTTTGCTTTTTGCTCGTGGTCCGGATGATGAAAAAGCCGGCGTTCCGCCCCGGCGGTCCGAAGCGTGTCGCGATAACGATGCCCGTCCTCGGTCATTTCGCGATAATAATTAAAGCGAAAGTTAAATGGGAAACCACGCGATTTCTGCGATAACATTGGGGGAGGGGGGCACCGAGCACCGAGACAGCGAGCAGCTTTGGCAACTAGTTACGACTCCGTCTCCACTCGCCACCCCCTGACTCGCGGGGGGTGAGTTCACGCGCGGACACACTCGAAACGATTACAGTTACTGGCGAAATTAATTTTCGCCTGTCCGAACTTAATGACCCCGCGCCTCGATACCGCCGTCGTTCCCTCGCGTTTTCGATCCCCGCTTCGGATAATCGACGATTTATTCGCGCTGGAATTCGCTGCGAGCTCTGTTTGCTCGCCGAAGGAAACATGGCACATACAAGGTTTTTGTTTAATCCTTTTTTCGGGCTGCGATAGTCCGAAAGTGTACACACTGATCGAATCATTTTCCGGGTCCGTTTATTTCGAATTTTCTGCTAACAGTTCCTTGTTTCACAAGAATGTTTTTTTTTTTTTTAATTTTTCAAACAAAAATCTAATCTTGAATTTTTAAGAGATTAACAGTTATAGTCGGTCTTTTTAGAAATGTTGCACTGTCGAATGGAAAAAATAAAAAAAGCTCGTCTTGATTTTTATGATTACTGCAATACGTCAATAAATGTCGTATACCCAGCGCTCGTAATGAAAGAGTCAATATTGCGAGAACGTTGTTCTACCATAGTAACGTTTCTCAAAATGGAAAACGAGAGATTTCGTACTAATTTATTCAACGAGTTGAATCGAAAACTAATTATGATACTCGGCTTTACGACCAAGCTGTCCTGCTCTTATCCATTATTTTATCGTTCCAATTCTATTCTATCTCGCCCTACCAATTACACGAACTTAAAAATCGAAGAATAAATAGTTAGCAAATAAGAGTTCGCCGATTCACTGACTTGTGAAATTATCTTACAAGCGCGAACAATCTCAACTTACGTGCCAAGAAATCGCAAAATAAGAACCAGCAAGGTTCCAAGAACTGGATGTATTTAAAACGGCAAAGACAGAGGCAAAGAGATAACGGTAAAGCAGAGATCACGAAAGAACTACGAAATGAAAATCTCGCTGCGATTCTAAAAGTTATTTATTAAAACGGGAGCGTTTTAAATCCGCTTTCGTTAGAATGAGAAACGGCTTCTTACGAAACCGGTGGCCAGCCAGTACCGTCTGAAAGAAAAGAAAAAAGAAAGAAAAAGAAAGAAAAAAACGTTTTAATTACCGGAGCTCGTTACTTAGGCGAATCGTAATCCGCAAACGTCACGACCACGGTCCTCCATATAGGCGAAGCTGAAAAAGCTAGCCCAGGGGCTGGTTACTCGGTCGATTTAATAAAATCCCGGTAAGTATATATAACGAGGGGGACGTTCGGTGACATAAAACGAAGTGGCCATTAATAACGTGAAACGGCTCCCGCGATATCTCGTTATGCCCCTTCTCGTGGCTTTAATTAGCGCCCAGTTGGGGAAAAAATTCCGGTCGGCCGGGAACCGACGTCCTCCAAGACGGATGCGCAACTACTTTATTCTCTTTAAATCATGGCGCGCGAGCCATTTCGTTTCGCCCTTCCGCCTTAATCCTATCGACCAAGGACGATACGGAAAAGGAAAAATGGGAGAAAAATAGCGTCGATTCGCGAGACAGAAAACGAGAAAAAGATAACGGCCGACCATCGGCCAGAAAACGAGTTGTTATTCACTTTTACAAAGTTATAATCCGCGGTGAAATTGAACCGGTGCCAAACGTTTGCGGAATCGCGTCAGACACGCTGCAACAGGTAACGCTCCTCCGACGCATCGTCGAAGCAACGAGCACAAGCGTCGAGCCAACCTTACGTCGACCGCGATCGAACCTCGAATTTTTCCAAGAGCCAACTTTACCACGCTTTAAGAGGCCACTACGCGGCACGCGTGCCATTTCGGAGGCCCGGGCAATCTCTGGAAATTCACTCGTACGTGAAGCACGGTGGTGATAATTTTCCAAGTGGTTGTCATTTGGAAAAAAAAAAAAACGTTGTTTCGGGAATTCTGGAATTTTGAAGCTCGAATTCTGAAACATTAACCCTTTGCACTCGACTGTTCGAACACGTAGTTTGGATTTTCTCTTTTTTATAATTTGCTGATCGTTGTTGCGAACGTATACATTTGATGTTGAGCGAAAGCTCAACAACGACACAAGAAGAACAAAAGAATTTCGGAAGGAAGAGATTTCTGAAGACAGCATAAACTGGACTTCTTACTGCTTCTTGCGAAAGTTTTAAAAAATGGCGGAGAATATTATTTTTCCAAGAATTGAAATTATATATCATTAACTCTTGAATGTTACATTGATGACTGCTTTAAATTTAAATTGAAATATCACACGTTAGAAAGATATAATCAACGAAATTTCGCGTCAAGTACCATTTCGTAAAAAAATGTTCAAAAGCAAAGGGTTAACACGCAAAAGAAGAAGAGAAAAAGGTATCCAGAAACACCGACCAAATGTTGTTCGCTATTCTCCCCCGACCACTATTTTATCATTATTTATTGTTAGAGTCGCGAGGAAATTCGAAGCGTCCCGGGCTTTCGTTAAATCATCCGATTCAATGGGAACAACGGGCGCGGGACGGGTTGTTGGAGCATGGACCGTTTCGGTATTCGCCGAGCGACTGCTCGCCGAAAAATAATTCAACTGCGAATAATAGGGGAATAAGCTCGGATAATTGGCGAACGCGCGGCGAAACTAAATTCCTCGAAATGAACCATTACAGTCTCGATTACGTAGCACTCGGGGATGAATAAATAATCAGTCGTGCCGCAGTCGCTGCTGCAAATTTCTGCTCTCCGCGAAATAGGAAAGAAAGGAGGATGGACGCGCGGCTAGAAAGGGACGACCGAAAATTCCATCGCGGGGTTGGGGGGCTGAAACTCGCGATGGGAACTCGAAGGCACGTGGCGGCCGCGTTTCGACGGGGACCAGCTACGTGACTGCGAATCCTTTTTTTTTTTCTTCTCTCTCCTCGACAAACCGGCCTTCCGCGCCGCGGACAAATACCCGCTAACGACAAATAACGACGAGCTCCATTGTATCTAGCGAGACGGCTAGGCGGACGTGTGCGATCGACATATTTAAACGAGACCGATATTTCGATATTCGCCGGCTTCGCTCGTTACACGCCGCGCGGAATCGTTATTTCGCGCGTCGAATACGAATAAACTGGTAACGATTGTATTCGAGTTGGACGAAATGGCGCGGGCTGCCGGACGAACTTGGAAATATCTTAACGCTGGAACTGCATTCGTGATTTTTGTTAGGTATGTCATAAATGTAAAACATGATTACGACACAATTACGTGTGTTTGTAATTTTTAGAGATATATAAATAAAAGCTTGGTGTTTTATTCTATAATATTTTATTTTATAATTGGTGTTTTGTTCTATTGGGTTGTCCGGAAAGTTCGTGCCGATTTAATATAAATTAAATTTAATATTTAATAAATGTATACTAAAATTTCTTGAAAATTCTTTCTATACTTTGGTTGTTCGCTAGTTCTAGCGTCAAAATGCTTGGAAATTTCAGAAAAATGCGAATATTGTTTCAGACCATAATCTTCCGACGCGCGCAAGTGTCGCAAATCTACCGATAAAAGCATTCGATAGGTATGAATATGGATATGAATTTTAAAGTATACAAATTTAGCAAAGGCAGTGATAAAGACTCGCTGCTCTCTGAACACTCTGCTTTCACCACATTCATATACTCTTCAAGTTCCGAGAGCAACTATGCTCGAAATGCACATGCACGATATGGAGAGAATAGAGAGAAACAGGGAGAGATGCGATTTCCTGAATATTTGGAATATTTTCCAGCGTCGAAATTTTTCCCAGAAATTTCAGTCCGCCGCGGCGCAGTTGGACTTCGTTTATGAGTCTCGCGAGCGTTTCAGTCACGTAAGGTTCATTTACCGTAATTGTACGAATGGCGGTAAGGCGGGAAATAGCGTGCGATTGCAGTCGATAGAGAACAGGGGGAGCGCGTGACAGAGAGTAACGATTATCGCGTACTTTCGGGTAATCAGCGGCGAATGGGGCGTCCGCGCAAAATTCTGCCATGGAAATTGGCCAGGAGGAACGGTTTGTATGGTTACGAATTCGATGACATTATTATGTCCGGAGCGCGTAATCCCCTCCCACCCCTTCTCCGACTGACGAATATTTGACGCAGTCGGCACTCGATTCGATTGCATTTAATATACCCCCAATTCGATTGTCGATACGCCGACGCAAAATTGTTTGCGAATACCAAATTGTTTGACTCAGAGCAACAGCGATTCCCGTGTTCAGCGACGTAGAAACAAATATATTCGATCGCTGGGAATTATATTTTCTAAGATGAAATCTCTCTCTCTCTCTCTCTCTCTCTCGTTTGGTTTGGCAATCTTCCCAAACAATTTTTACTTTCTATATATATATACTATACCTCGCACATCAAACGAGCATCTGCATCTGATCCTTTGAATATTTCGTCCGTAGAGTAGAGGTTTATCGCGCTTGAAATGATTAATTCGTTTCGATCCGACACTCGGAGAAGATGATGAATCAAACAGACGTATATCAAAATATGTACGTTTAAAGATGGATGCGTTCCTATAATTATTGCTTTATACGCTCTCAATTCGGTATTGAACTTTTAGTTTGGTAATTTTAATTATTTTAAACACGTGCAAAAACTTTCGACGAGAAACGTCCGCGGAAAAAGGGGATTCTTAAAATTGAATAAACCCGGGTTTACGCGACCTCGCGTGTCTCGGACTTTGTGGAAACTGAACCAGAGGATGGGATCAGTGACGATCGATTGCACCCGAATGAACAGGAACGGCGCGACGTAAAACATAACTGCAACGGGGGAATTCGTTGCGTCGCTGTGGGACGAATTAAACGCGTATCTCGTTTACCTCGTTCAAACTCGCGACAAGATTCCCGCGTAATACCCGCCGACCGTGGACCGACGTCCGGATTTATTCGATTCTCGTCTTGTTTCGCCGTTTACAGAGAGCCGCCGCGTTGTGATTGATGTGGATCGCTTTCAGATTGAAGAACGTTATTATCGGAAACGAATTTAAAGATTACACGGCCGGGACAAAGGCGCGCTATTTTTTCGTCATTTTACGACCGAATCGCAGACGGAGAGACAGAAATTATTGTCGCCGAACTGGAATAAATTTCTCACGTCGTTTTACATCGTACTTCGTCACGAACTCGCGCGATTCCTTTTCCACCGATATAACCGACCGAACAAATCAGGACAGATGGAGGAACAGAGGAACTATCGTTTCGTAAATTGTTTCCGTTCCGTGCGAAACGGAACGTACGCTAACAATTGTTATTCAAATGGTTTTTAAAGTCGATTGATATCGCTTTGATCATGCAAATTCGCGGCGTAGAAATGGAAATCACCGCCGATTGTTCTATGCTAAATAATTATTTTATAACGAAATACCAGCGCGGACCGTAAAATTCCCCCCTCGTCCAGCGCGAATAATTAAACCGCAGATGTTTTCGCGGTCGTAGGAAATTTCGAATTCGCGTTAAAATCTGCGAGACCGTGCGACGCCTGTTGTGCAAAAATATATACATCGGCATAATGCGTTCTCGTTGCAATATTCTCCACGCGTGCGGAATACGAATTTCACGCGAACGTTGCCGATTTAATCGTCCAATCTAAAAAAATCGCGAGTGCCATTCACGCGAGTCGAGGAGAAATCGCGGGGATGTGTCGTCGTCGAGGAATGAATCTCAAAGGGGGAGAGGGAAAACTCGCGCTCCACGATAAAAGGGGGACGAGGCGAAAAGTCCGGGACGAGCGGCAATAAAATAACTTCTCCCGAAACCCGACTTCACCGGGGCTCTGGCCATCGTCCCGTAATTACCGAGCAATTAACTCGGCGACAATGAGAACGTGTTTCGCGGAGCGAATTCGGCGCGCTCGTTTCGCCGGCGAAAGTAAGACGAGAGAGGGGAGAGAGAGAGAGAGAGAGAAGGGCCGCAACGAGACGTGGAAAGGAGAAGAAGGAGGAGGTGGAGGGCGCGTTTGAATTTCAATTCTCGCGAAATTAGTCGCAATTCGCGATCAGCCGGGGCACGGATCCGCCGTGGAGGCTCTTTTAAAATTCCCTTTAAGTTGGTCCGTAACGAGGCGCGAACACCGCGCCGTTGGAAACTGCCTTTTTCTTTTTTTTTTTTTTTTTTCCGCCGGACAATCCACGTTGCTCTTCATCCTCGCGTTTCTCCCGGGCACGTTCGTGAAATGGGGGAGGGACAAAGCTTTTTTAATTAAGAAAAATCGCAGGATCTCGCGCTCCATCCGCGCTGGACGGAATCGTTTTGTCGCGATCGTAATCGAGATTCACTCCCGTGAATTTATTCGGCCGCGCTGGCGAATGAAAATTCACGTTTCAGCCCCGGGTGAAATGTGGCGAGATACAGCCTCGTTGAGGCGGTCTGAAAGCCACGCTCGCAGATAAGGATTTCTCCTTCGCCGATCTAGGAAAATGAGATCAGACTGCCTTGTATCGCGCGTGACTCCGCGTACCTTCTCCGTTTCGAATCTCGTTGCTCTCGGGTTGAACGCGTTTGCTTTTCAGGGGGAATAAAGCGATGGTTGCTGAGAGAATGAAAACTCAACGTCGTGCGGATGACGTGAGGTTGAGATCGGTAGCGAGTACGATATACTTGACGTGAGAGCTCCGCGGAACTGAGAACACTGCGATAAATATGCAATATGAATTTGTTGTAAAATTAATTCAGTGTTGTGAGATGTACATGTATGACTAGCTACATGCACTATATAACGTGACTATTTCTCTCACTCCTCAGACCTCTTACAATTCTAAAGGGCATCATTTACCATATGATCAGATTCGTCTTGATGATTTCATGTGACAAAAAAAATTAAATTTAATTTACTTTAATTTCCTTAGAGGAAACTTTACATCATTATCCCTAATCACGCGCGATTTCTAAAAGAACGCAGAGATATCGAAAGGCTCTCACACATGTTTGAAACATGCGGCGATTTCTAGGTTTTGCCGAGTTTCTTTAGTTTTTCGATTATAAAAAATAAGTTATAAATTAAATGCCAAAAAGACGGTTGATCCATAGAGACAAATTTCCCAATTCAACGTTGTTAAAAGAGCGGGTGAACCTAGTGATGGCCAGAAATTGTCTGGCTATGGATAACTCTGCTCTTTGTTATCCGTTGAATAAAATTCGCCTTGTGTGGAGTTCTGAGAGGAGACGCTCTCTTCCGCGGAGGGAAACAGCCAGTAACGTAATTAGACAGTCTGGACGTAGAGTGTAAAGCGCGAAGGCACTCGGCGACGAAGAAAAATGAACGGGCTGTATTAGCGGCGCTCTCTCTCTCTCTCTCTCTCTCTCTCTCTCTCTCGTCGTTCTTAATTAACGGGCAAGATCGCGCAAGCCAGTCGAGTGACGCGCGTCCTCGTCCTCGCCTCCTCTTCTGACGACGGCGAACGAATAATTATTTGATCCTCCTCTGATTCGTGTTCGACGGCGACGGAACGAGTCGGCTGGCGCGCGCGCCAAAATTAAGAGCAATTTTCAAGCTCTCCGGTTAATCAAGCGGCGGCGGTCGAACGCGCGACGAAATTGATTTCCAGCGAATCGACCGGACTAATTTGTCCCGGAACGCGGGCCGGTATCGCGTCAAACAAAACGCGAGCTAGCACCGTTCTCTCCCTCTCCCTCTCCCTCTCTCTCTCTCTCTCTCTCTCTCTCTCTGTTCACCGGATGCGAAAAATACAGGCCAACTTATAATTGCAGTAATCAAAGTCGTAAATATCGTGCGGCAGGCTGATTCGTGCCATTCAGCCACGGTTTACGAGTACCGATCGATGAATCTGTCCGACGTATTGAACGGCGAATAAACACGAACCGTGATTAAGAGGCAATATCTGCGCTTGATTGCCGAATTGACAGAACCAAGTTTGCCCCTTTTAAATTGATTCTTTTGTTTCGAACACGTTACACTTTATATCGCGAATAGTTGGAGGAATTTTATTTACCTCTTTCCCTTCCTCCGAAAATATCACGATATTTTCGGACAATGTGTTTAGACGTATTTAAAACAAAATATTGACAAGTAGTTTGCTCGAGCGAACACTGAATGCAGGCCTATTAGCGACCGATGTTGTTCAATCCGCGAGGACCAAGCGCAGCAAGTGTAATCTTAGGTAACGTTGGGTAAATGTTTGTTCTCGATGAAGCATCTAGGCTGGCTGCCTAAGCAGCGCTTAATTATCAAGCAAGAGTACCTTTCGCTCAACGTATGCGTTTTCTCTCCTTGGAAAAATATTCCTTCCCCCCTCTCTCTCTCTCTCTCTCTCTCTGCTTCTATTCTCTCCGCTTGACTTTAATCTTGTTAAATCTTATAAAGGCGTTGCAAAAATCCAATTTCTACGGGAGAAGGTTGTTCTCTCTTTAACCTCGTGTTCCTTACCGCCGCGGCGGAAAGAAAAACCAGCGCGAACAACGGGAATTCAAACTGCCTCGATTGCCGAGTTCAAAGTGCAAATTAATAGTACGCAGCGCGGCGCGAATGTGCTTACACATTCAGCACCGAGCCGGTGCATGTTTCACACAGAGACGGCAAGTTCGCGGTAGTTTTGATTCCGGTTCCGCTTCTCGAGTCCTCGAGTCCTCGAGTCTCGTTTACCCTGTATCGTGCCTCCTCCGCGCGGTTGTTACGTATTTAATGCACGCTCACTTGTACCCGCAACCTCGGAATTCAAATAAACTCGTCGCAGAGATTTAGCAGACGCTTGCCTTCGGAGCCTGGCAACGAGATTAATTGTTCGCCGCCGGCTACGCGGGCTGGCGCTAACAATAAGTTAATTAATTTGTCGCGTTACAGTTTTCGGGCAAACAGCGCGCCGGCGCCGGATAAAGGCGCGAAACTATTTTTCGGAGAGACGATTTCATCCGCCGTGCAGACTCGCGGAATTGTGCTTGGCCGTAACGCACAATGCGCATTTATCGTGCTCGATTACGAAACAAACGCTATTTAATGTTGGATTATAGAAGTATTCCGCTGTTGCGCGGAGCCTTTAAGTAGCACGAGTCAACACTTGTCACACAAGAGCCTAGATTTTAGCGGAGGTAAGCCAGAAAATCGGGCCTCTTCAGGTGCAACGCTGATGCAACGAAAATTGGCGATTGGTTGGTTTGGATCACGTGATTCGCGAGGGGGCGTGGAGTAGACCTCGAGTAGGAGTGGTATTTTGTTTTGTATCGATTCAAATGTTTGCGTATCAATAAATAAGCGATAATTCCGCGTTCTATGTCTGCTGCAATCGCCGTTACCCGCTGGCAAAGTACATCGCGTTATTCGTCAACGTCGACGATGGCCCCTCGCTTAAGCAAATCTTTCAACGTCGATTAACCGCCGGCGAATAACACAAGAGGCTTAATAGGACCGGATTTGGAAGAAGCGTTCAACGTCACCGATGATTTAAAGCCACCGTCGGGACGCGTAAACCACCGGGCCGTCTCGACGGACGTTGACGTACAAACGACGCGGCCGGGCCTAATTTAATCGACCAATTACGATACTCCATCGCGCCGCGCTTTACCCGCTTTACCCGCTTTACCCCCACGTACGTACGTACGTACGGAACGTACGTCCATCGTGATGTTCCATCGAGTGAGGCACTCGATGACACCCGTGCCGCGTTGTGGACGCGGTTTAACGCCCGGCCAAACCTATGATTTATCCGGGGGTGAACGGCGGATCGCGAAACGAGGCGGAAACGTAATGCCAGCCCCGGGAAAACTCGATGATCCGCATTAGGCAACGATGCCGCAAGCCTGTCCGAATCACGAAACCATTCACCGAAACTGGCCAAGCCTCGTCTCTCGTCCGGTCGACAAGCATTGTTACGATTCTGGCTACAACCTCCACCAATTTCTGTCCGACTGTTTCTCTCGTTGCCCCGTTGTCAGTTAAGATTCCGAACGGCTCGCTGGATTTATGACGTCGTGTTGCAGCCAGGCTGCGTTAAGATTTATCGTGTGTATGACAGAATATCCGTGCATCGGAGAATTTTGCGCGGGAATTAATTAAATCGAGGGATTAAAACGAAGCAGCGAATCTTCCCTCTTCCTCAAATTCTTTTCTCCGTGTAAAATCAGTCATACGACAAACGAAGAAATCATTTATCGCCCATCTATTTATCCAAACGTTCTTATTATCATTCGTTAACGCTCGAGTTAACTACCAAAGTCAAAATGACTAATTCGTAAGTTTTGTCAGACATATCGTAGATGTGAAACAGTGTGTTTTTAGAAATTCAAATGATTTCTTTAAAAATACATAAATAGAAGCTTGTGTATTCTATTCTAATGTTTCTTTTAAACAGAAAGAAACATTGCCACCTAGCGACAATAATTCAAAATAAAATTTTGCACAGTATCAAACAATGACATTACTCATGTTACTTTTCCATTTCTTTTCCACTTTAACATCTCCGACTCTAAAATTCCGTGCTCCAGTCTTTAGTTGAACTCTACGGTTCAACAGGAACGATGTAACTCGTGATGCTACACGAGTCTGCTAATATACTCCACGTCGTATTTACGTTTCCCCACTCCGAGTTCCCTTCGAACGGCAAACTTTGATTCCTAAAATCCTACCGATACTCGCGAGAAATCGCTCGCAACAGTGTCGCAGGAACGTGTGTATCTGTGTTCGGATAGAGCGGCATTTCACGACCGTAGAAGAGCCTCTTCTCCCTCAATTAAGGCAATTGAAATTATGTCGAAGCCCCGGTCGCGGTTTAATTAAATCACGACGAGGGGAGGGGGTGGGGGACGTGACGTTTCACGCGGTTCCAAATTAACCGGTCGATCGGTGGAAGGGAGGAAGAAGACCGAGGTCCCTCCCCGACACGCGTGATTTCAAGTACAGCCAGAAATCCATCGAACGTAATTTACCTGTAATTAATGTTATCGATTTCCCGCCGCCGCCGCCGCCACCGCGCAACTGGCGTACTGGTAATTATACAGAGGCATCGCGGGCATATTTACGCGGGAAAATACAGTAGATTGTAATTACACACAACAAACGCGACGGAGTATGTTAATCCGTTCGGACGATTCGTTGCCAGCCGATCGCGTTTGCCAAACAATAACATCGCCAACCCTGCCGCCCGCCTATCCACCGTTGTTCCCTAACGATCTCGTTGAATTTATCGTCGATGTCGTTTTCGATCGGCGCGAACGCTGTCAACGAGGGGATGGTCTCGTTCGTTCTTCCCTTGATCGCTCCGAGAACGAGAAGATCGAACCTCGTGTCGTGAACATCGCGAAGAAGGTTCGGATCTAAGAATTTGGGATGTCAAGTTTTCGGTGAAACGGAATAATTAATTAATCGAGAAATCATTGAGATTGAACAAGCATGCAAATAAGATTTCTTGATATTCTCAGTTAGTTACTACGTTTTATGTATTAACTGTATAATTGAACAATTAAAAAATTGATTGTGTAAAGTAATTGAAAAGTTTGAAATACGCTTTTTTTTTTCTCGAAAAAAAAAATGAAAACTCTTTTGGACACAGAATCGTGAACTGACAAATTATATTGACGAATAAAGTGTCTCGTGAAAAAGTTCGCCTTTCATTCGTCTCGCTGAAAGGTCCAGAAGCAACTGTTCCGACTAGGAAACGAAGACGACTTTTTCGCCATAAAATTTTATTGATACGCAAACATTTACAGGCAACGCCGCTCCTACTCGAGGTCTACTCCACGCCCCCTCGCGAACCACGTGACCCGAATCAACCAATCGCTAATTTTCGTTGCATCAGCGTTGCACCTGAAGAGGCTCGACATCATTGTTTCTGGGTTACTTCCGCTAAAATCACTTTCAGTATCACGAGCTTCAAAAAATACGCGACGCGATTACTGTCAGGCACGCAACATCGAAATATCCACGGGCCAATATCAATTTGTAATCGCAGTTTTCGTTCGCCAGGCTGTTTACCCCAGGCCTCAGCCAAAGTGTGCGAAGGAACGCGAAGATGGGAAAGAATCACGGTGCTCATACAGGGACGATGTTTGCGCGCGTACGTCAATGCTATCGCAATAGCCTCGTAGAACGAGGTTTCCCCGCCTTCGATATCTCGCAGCGGAAACGCAGTCATGAACGCGCGGAAATAATTTCGCGACGTAGCCTTCCCTTCTCGCCGCGTTTTATCGCAGACGCACGCACGAGGACCCGCCGCTTCTAGGGGCGAACCCCTAGAAGAGAGGGTGACGGGGAAAAAAAAAGAAACCGGAAGGAGGGAGAAGGAGCGGAAGAAAAGAGTTTCCCCGTAGGTCGCGCGAAACGTATTACGGGGCGGTAAATTCAACGACGAGTTTTCCCGAGGAAATTATAATTTTTCCCTCCTTCCCGAGACGCGCGAGAAGGAGCGACTCTCGTGACGCTAATGCGAGCGTGCATTAGGAGAGAAAAATAGCCGGCGAACGTGGAAAATTTGTATGAAGGCAAGACCGTCCGCGGTTTAATCGCCGAGAAAATGGCGACAATGGCATCCTGCCGCGAATTAAGAATCGACCATGCGAGACCAGCCCCCGGAAATAGGGGTTAGCCCGGAACGTGAAACGCGTTCGCAGTTAAGGGGTCGGTACCTCTTGTCGGTTTTCTTGGAGGATGGTTTCCGATGGTCCCGAAGATAACGCGTAGCGACGAGGTAGCACTTTTTGGAGAATAATTTTTAAATTGCTCGACTGCTCGACGAATGCGCGTACACGATTCACTTGCCTCTCTCAGCGCTTTAACGTCGATGAGATTATTTGTAATTACTGACTCGGATGTTTCAACGTGCAACGAGGCGGCGCAAAATGCCGATTGGAAAACCAACCCGATTGAATAAATTGACAACTTAGAACGATCAAAATGTACCGGAGACTCTTCTTTCCTTCTCTCGAGCGTTTTATTACCGATCAAATTAAGCGTAATTGCTGGCATCGCGTCGTTTTCATCAGACGGATTCACGCGGTCGGACAATTGCCGGATTTGAAGTAGATCCGAGCACCGTAGTTTTCGAGAGGAAAACATTGCATTTAATTACCGATCGTGCGCGTAACAAGCTCCGTCTCCGCACGGCCATTAAAAATTTAATCGAAAGCGTTCGATCATCCCGCGAACCAAACGAAAAGAACGAAGAAAGGAGAGAGAGACAAAAAAAAAAAAAAAGAGAGAAAAAAATAATTCACCAGTTTGCTAGTAACGAGAACGTTTCGACGTCGTAACGGCCCCTCCATAAAGGCTAAAGCTTCGCTGTTGGAACGATAAAGCGCAGCCCTGGAAGCTTTGTTTATTGCAAAACTCGCCGCCGAGGCTCCGCCGCTTGTTGAAGCGGACTGTACGAGGCCGGAGTTATCGGCTCGCTGGTACAAAGCCGCCGGGGGAAAGGAAGCGGTGGAAGAGTTAAGCCAATTTGGCTCTCAAACAAGTACGTGCTTCATGCACAGAAATGATCCACTCGAGCCTTAAGTCTCTTTTATGCGATCACTCGAAGATGGTCTTGTACTTCTTGCTCTAAGCTGTTTCAGAACCTGGCTCCGCTCCGTCTCCCTCTCCTCCTCCCCCTTCTATCTCGCGCTTCCGAGTCTCATCCTCGTTCACCCTCTCCACGCTCGCTGCTCGCTCATTGCATCGCGATCGATAAACCACTTCAATTACCTCGCAGGTAAGCGGCCTCGCCGAGCCGATACGATACCCCTCCGACAAGCACGTGCTCCGCGTGTACCTAACGCGAGATCCAACCCCACGAGTTTTTTGAATCTTGTTCGGAGGCAAAGCTCTTTCTCCTCCCGAGGTGGGTAGTTCAACCTCCCGCGACGCAACAAAGCTTCTTGCTTCAAACTTGCGCGCCGAGGGTAACGCGAATCGACGATCATCCACGAGGAGATCAGACACGAAGAGAAGAAAGGTTTATCGCGACAACGTGGGGATCATTGATCGAACGGCAGATACGCCGTGGAACGTCTTCTTGCGCAACCAGGGAGGGTTTCGTCATTCCGTCGAGATGAAGCGGGCTCAAAGTCAACATTCTCCGTCGACGTTTAAAATTACGACTCGTTAAAATTATGATATTCAGAAAATTGCACGTTTCTTTTGTCAATATTTTGTCAAATATCTCGGAAGACAGATTATTGAAGATACTGAAGAAATTAGAAATCTTTTAACGACGAATTTAATGGTGTATACCATTTTTCAAAAAAACTTTTTGTTAAAACAATATATTTAAAAGGCCGTACTTTCCGTGGTAAATTTTTTCCAAGTAATTTTCTTGAACATTTGTTTACGAAAACTACATATTCAAACACAAATTACTGATAAAATGGAATTTTGATATTACAAAGAAATTCGTTACTTTCAAATATTTCTCGCCAGAGGTGCAAAGCACAGGGCGAGAATTATTGAGATTGCTCTCCGTTCGTAAAAATTTTAAACGTTGCAGATATATTTTATTTCTGAAAAAAGCTAATTTCGTCGTATAGTACTTAGTGCTTTTTTATAAATTAATTCGAAGAATGTATAACAATCTTCGGTTGTAGGTAAGTGAAACTTTCGAACTTCGGTTCAGTACATGGTCGATCTATAGAAATTTTCAAGCAACCGCGATCTTCCCGTCCTCGAATTGCTCAACGGCCAGAGAAATTCCGACACAGAGAGCAACTATCAGAACCATTGTCATCTGAAAGAAGACCGATTCCCCGCTCGACAGCGCAAAGACGAGAAACGCGACGTAAGAGAGAGAGATCGCGGGGGAGGGTATTAAAATCTCGTTTACGCGTGCATCTTTCGGCCATCGATGTATCCGTGGAAAATGTAATTCTCGCGAGCGTCGCGCGTCGCCTCGTCCTTATCTCTTCCGTGCCGGCGGTCTCGCCCCCTCCCCCTTTCGGCGTGGAAACCGAGGTAAAAACCGCCGCGAATCCCGCGCTCGCATCAGAAATCTATCAATATCAATATAGACGGTCGCGCGACTCGCTGGTTTTTGTCCACTACTTTGTCGATACTAATTCTCGCGCTCTCCTTTCAACGAAAAGTCACTGGTCGTTAAATATCCCGACCGCGAGCCGACGATGACGTTGCCGGTTTCCCGCGATTGATCGGCGAGTAAACTGGCCGGGTAAACCGGTTTCATCCGCCAGCGGAATGCATCTTCGCGGCGATAAGGTGCGAAGCCGAGGAATTGACGAGCGTTGCGAGCGAAAGTAGCGGAAAAGTGCGATAAGCTTCGCTTTTTTTACCACTTTCTTTCGAAGTCGCCTGCAGATTAAGGAATTTGCTTCTTCTTCGTGCGCCCTCTTGCTTCTGCGTGCATTGACGGTGTAACTCTTTTCAAGGAGTGATACAGAGCGATTCTGATTCGGTATTGATAGATTTAACGATTCGATCGAGAGGTAGAACAGTCTGAAGAAAACAGTGGAAAATTCTGTGGGGGAAGAAATCAAATTTTAAACCCACACGTGTGGTTTATGATAAATAGACGATGAAAGTGCAACGCGAATGCAACGAAAATTAGCGATTGGTTGATTTGGGTCACGTGATTCGTGAGGGGGCGTAGGACAGACCTCGAGTAGGAGTGGCGTTGTTTGTAATTTGTTCTGTATCGATTCGAACGTTTGCACATCGATAAAATTTTATGGCAAAAGAGTCGTCTTCGTTTCCTAGCCTTTCAGTGAGACGAATCGTACAAGTCGTGCAGTTTTTTAGATTTCAGCTGAAATTGACTTTAATGCAGATTTCATGAAACCTAAAAGTCGATGCAAATACTCACTTTGTACAATCTTGTACACTGCGTCTTCATCCCATTTGCACGCGGATCCAGCTACGTGCAGTTGCAATCCCGAGTAAGAAGATTCGCAACGAGAAGTCCTAATCTGTTAATTAATCCTAATCAGTCCAAGTTACAATGCCAGTAACAGAGACCAAGTCTTCTACTCTCGAGTTGACTTGCCACGGCCAAATGTAGTTTCTTCGTGAATTACTTCGTAAGTCGTTCGAATCGTTTGGGACAACGGCTCGCGACGCGACGGTGTGATTTCCGCGCCAAAGTTCCCGAAGACGCCTCATTCGGCGTAGAAAGGGCATTTTCGAGGATCCACGGCAAGTTTCAGCCAACGCGAATTCCAGATCGCGGGAAGGGGTTGAGGAAGTTGGACGGTGAAACTATTAAACGGCATTCCACGGGGCCGTGGAACTTTCCGTTCGTCGGTAACTTCTTTCAGGAATTCATGGCTCACTCCGCATTCTGTCCGGATTATGTCCAGATCGCGTCGAATTCTGTTCGTCGCGCCGCGTCGATCGTGACTCTACACCGTTGTCTCGTCTCCAAAGGAATTCGCCATTAAAATACCTTTTTTTTCTTTTTAGTTTCTCTCCAAACGATCACTTTTATAATTACTCCAAATCTGAAATCGTCGACACTTTCTTCGTCTTAACACTTTATCTAGTGGAAGCCTATTAATCGGCTTTTTTTCTATCAACGATTATCCAATTAATCAGCTTTTCGGTGGTTATCGATAGCTTGTTAATTACTTTTTGGTTAGAAAAGCATTAGTATTTTTACAAATTTTCCCTTATTAATCAACGTACAATAATCTCCATTTGAAAAATTGAAGATTCAGCGAGCAGAACATTTGACTCGCACCGCGTGCAATACTTTACAACGCGTTTCGATAACAAGATCGAATCGAGTTGCAGAGAGCAAAAGAGAATGGAGAAAAGAAATCCGCAACTTCTACGAGTCCTAATTAGCATTTCAATAGCGCGTGATCGCTCGAGTTGGCTCGTACGATTTATCGAACGCGATCTTCGCCGACTTATCCGCGAGTTTAGCAGAACGGTAAACCGATATCGCGCGAACAGATCACTGAAACAAACTCGGAAAGTTTCGAACGGCACGTGTTCAATTGTCGAATTAATTCGATGCACCGAGAAGCGGATAAATAGGTCAATTTATCCGGTGGAACGTGGCCGAGCCGTTCGAGACACACAGAGAGGGAAATAAATACCCTCTGACGACGAATTTCGTGGAAATTCGGCTTTCGGCCGGCCTTTCATCGCTCCCGGCAGAAATACTGTCGAATGCACGTGATTTAAGCGATACACGGGCCGCTGCCTTTGACGAAATCCGCGTGCATAAATAATTGTCGAGTTTCTCTATTAGAGGTTTTTCCATCCGAAGAGAAACATTGAAATAAAATAGATTCCACAGAGCTATTACTAACACAGTATCGCAATATTTTTCCACGAACAATTATTCCACGAAAATTGCATTGAGTGTACACTGCCGATGAAAAAACTGCACGACTTGTACCCCAGTGCGATTCGTCTCACTGAAAGGACTAGGAAATGAAGACGACATTTTTGCCATAAAATTTTATCGATGTGCAAACATTTGAATCGATAGAAAACAATTACGGGCTCAGTACCAGACAACGTCACTCCTACTCTAGTATTCTACCCCACGCCCCCTCGCGAATCACGTGACCCAAATCAACCAATCGCTAATTTTCGTTGCATTACCGTTGCACCTGAAGAGGCCCGATTTTCTGGGTTACGCTAAAATCACTTTCGGTGATAATAAGAGTGAAAGCACTCGTCAAACCTTTCGAACGAACAATCGCGTCGTGTCTGGAAGGAAAACGTCGTTTTCTAAATCGACAACTGCACGAAACATCAAGTGCAATTAACGCGAGACAAAGCACGCGCGAATGTCGCGAATTAATTCTCCGCAACGACGATAAATCTTTAGCGGTTTTGTTGCGCGACACGTTGTTCGACGAACGGCGGATGCTTCATTATACGTCGTGATGAAATTATTTTTTCGAATTTTCGCGAGGTGTCGACGACGCGAAACGGCGAGAAGGAGGGGGAGGGGGGACGAGCGGAGCTGTGAGTCAGCGCAAATACGCGTTTCATTAAACCGCGTCTCGTGAAAAGCCCGTGATATATACGGCCGCGAGCGTATGAACTTTCCGGGGGGGGGACGAGCGGAGCTCGTTGCGCGAGATCGCGTATCGACGCGCACCTACGTCGCTAACTACGCACCCGTCGCATGACGGGAAATCGCGAAATTTCCACGGTCGCGAGATTAAATCAACAAGTCAAACTGCACGCCGGTGAGCAGAGTGTTCGTTCGCGAAACGTTCGCGAGCACGCGTCGGGAGGTCGATACCATTTCCGCTAATAATATTCGCGCGCGCGTCACTTCCCTGGGAAACGCGGGACACGGGTGGATAACGGCGGTGCGCGGAAGTTTGGTTAATCGGCTTGGAAAAATTTCGCAAAGAGGATTAAGTTTTATTGCAACGGAAGAAATACGCGGCCGTTTTCACGAGGCGACGAGGGATAAAAGTGTCGAGCGCGGTGCGACTCGGTACACTCGTATTACAGGTACGCCGGGGCTTGAGAAGAGGAGAGAGGAGAGGGGGGGCGGGAGGATGAAACGAAGAGAAAAACAAAAAGAAGGGGATTCGATCGACGTTTACCGAACACGGGATTAAGCCACGCATTGACACTCGCGAAAAAGGGCTCGATTATACGCTCTGCGCGGCTATTTCCCCCGATAAATCCGCAAATTATCGATCGGTCGATCGTAAATTAAATCCAACGGCCTCGTAGCGTCGAGGGAACGCCTACCGTGGCCATATACGTGGGGTTAACCGTGTGTCACCCTTTCGCCCGACTACTCTCGTCCGTGCTACCAGCGCGTATATCGCCGTCGTCGACGATGCATTCACGGGTCTTTCACGAGCTTTGTGCGTGAGACAGCACGCTATCAAGGTCTCTAGCACCCTTGCGCCTACGTCGAGCCTACGCCTAGCTACGCCGATGAAAGAACTCGGCTCCGATGAATAGCAACGAAGGCTGTTTCAGAGAGGCTGAGGCAAGAACGAAGGGGTAAGCGTACAATGTCGCACCCATCTCAATGACGTCATCTGTCGTGATCGTTCGACCAGCCAGCTTTCGATCAATTGAGACCGGCGTCTGAGGCAGAGGGTGTTTTAATTGGGGAGTGGGAAAGGGCATTCCTCCTTCCTCGGGGAAGATTCAGGGTATCTGACTACGTCGGGTCCCATCAGGATTGCTTTCAAATCTGACAAATACAGGTGTGACGCCCGATCGAATCCGTGAATTTCCTGTCGTGGGTCAGGTATAAAATAACGATAGACAACTGGATTTTCTGGACTCTGACGCAAATTATAGAAACTATCGTAATTGCACGCGTAAAAATCTCAGTCGGGGAATCGGTGCTTCGTCAACGTTTCCCGCGAGCGTAATAGCGCAAGGTCACGATTCTAATCTTTGGAAGCGATCGCTGGTCGCCGGGCGACCGTTAGGGACGATTTTATGGTGATCGACGATTTCCTGCAGCGAGGAAAGGCCACCCCTTTATTACCGAACGAACACTGTCATCGCCGAATCTACGAACGACGCTGCACGAATGATTGCGTATTAAACTGGCGAGCCCCGGTACCAGGCGGCCGCTGTCGGCGCGTTTCGTTTGATCGATGGTCGTTTTTGGCACTGGCATTCCTCTTTCTCTTAATCGTACGAACGGGCAATCGAGCGAATTAATCAGCCCGGGCTACGATTTGCACCGGACGAATTTCGCGCACGACACCCGCACAGTTTCGACTGTTTCGAAGCGTGTTTTAACGCTATTCATTTGCATCTCTTTGACGGAGAGAGAGAGAACAGACCAGAGCAACTTCTATCCCCATTTTCCCGGGGAGGCGAGCGTACCTTTTCTCCAACGTAGTTTTCGCCCTCATTCGTACGTTCTATTTAGCCATCGGTCGCACGGAACGGCACATCTGTTAGCCATCGGTCGGCTCGGGGCACAAAGAGAATTTTTCAGAGGAACCCTGAACCTCATCTAATAGCCTCGTTAACGTCATTAAAGTTCTCTGATTGCTGCCAATTCTACGATCGGGTAACATCGTTACGAGCAGGGGGACCCTGAAATTCGATTGGGGCGCCCCGTCGAGCAGCGGCGATTATAAAGATTGCTCCTTAATTCTATTTTCTGCCTTGGCCGTTTATAGAACAACGTCTTTGTTATCGGCGATGCGATTTAACGGATTACTGCAGCGTCTTCGTGTATCAGAAAGACGCTGGTACACTGGCCTTTTAAATTAACCCATCGAGAAATGGCAAGCACGCTTCCGCTCAAAAGTCTCGAGTGAATTTTATTCCGAACGATAAATAATTTTGTCTTAAACTGCATGCACGCGTATCTGCTAATATCGTTTCGAGGCAAAAGTGTCCGTTCAATTTGAAAATATCGCGCAACGTAAAATAATAAAATCATTCGGCAGTCTTTTCAAAATTGCGATCAATTGTAAAATAGAACGAAAGAGAGAAGAGAAAAGAAGAAAGAGAGAGGAAAAAAAAGGAAGAAAAACAGGACAAATGGTGAAAGGGCGCGTCGCGTTTAAGCAATTAAGTCACGAGACCGCTCTATCGTCGAGCGATTCGGGGCTATTTCCACCGGTCCACTTGATTCTTCTCCCTGTCTCCCCCCCGATGTGGCTTTCCCCACCTCCCACCTCCTACTGTCCACGACGATATCGCCGGCAACTTCCTCGCGAATAATTTCAATAAAGCGGAACGGCCGGAAAATAGCGCGACAGCAGCGAAATTCGCGGAGGCCGGCCACGGAAAGCCAATAAATTTGGCACTCGCCCGCTCTCGCCCTCTGAGAAAATATTTTATTTCCGCGCGATAGCCCCGAACGAACCGCGTCACGGTATTTTTCCCCCCGGGCTCGTACACAACTTTCGCGATACGAATTGGCGTGCTCATCGAAATTGCGTGCCGTTGACGGGAGATGCCCCGTCGACGAGGAACGAATGTTCATTTATTAGCGGGCGTCGTTCACCTGGTGGTTCGTGGCGTCCCTCGTTTTCGTTTTTTTTTTTTTTTTTTTTTTTTTAGGCGATTCGAAGACGCGAACGACAGCACGCGTTTGGCAAAATAAATTTTTTCCTGGACCCAGTACTTGATTATTTTTGAAAAAAAAAAAGAAAAAAATACAAATCTGCATAAAAATTTTATCATCGGTCTACTGATCAAAAAGAAGAAGGGGAGAGGAGAAATCTGAATCAAAATTTATCTCGTCCGCTAAATACATTTTCTTCAAAAAAAAGATTCAATTTTTGCGTTTGCGTTAATATTCACAGCCTCGTGAATACCAGGTTTCATCGTTGAACCAAACTCTTTAGTCGCGGCAATTTTTACCTTACGACTGTAACTAATCGTAACCTTCCTTTACACCTTTCTTTGCGCGAACGAGCGAAATTTCATTTGCAAGATGGTCGATCAGCGAGTCGCGTTTTCAACGTTCGACGAGCAGCTAAAATATTAGCTTTCCTCGAGGAAAGAACGTTTACGCAGCGGGAGAAACTCGCTCGAGAGAGCGGAGAGAACGATGGATAAAGAGCGAATCCTATTCGATTCGACATCTGCGTTGACATCGCGACAATGAGAGAAACGCGAGTGAATCGCGATGTTTGGTTGCTCCGTCAGGAATTTCGTTAGATCCGTTGGTTAACCACCGTCGCGAGAAACGTCTGTAACGGCTGGTAATATCTCGTTTAAAGACGTCTCCACGTCCCGACGTTTCCACGTGTTCGCTCGGGCTCCTCGTTAAAGCGAGACAATGGGCATTCGGATTACATCCAATTCATTTATCACGTGCTCGCTCGCGACTACCCGAGGGGAGAGCTCCGGAGAAGGAGGGAAAGAGAGAGAGAGAGAGAGAGAGAGAGAGAGAGAAAAACAATGGATGGAGACCTGGCGACCCTTGCAACGAATCCTCGCGCGCAGCCGAATCCACCGTATGCTCGCTAAGATATTAATTCCTCGGTTAATTCGTTCTGGGATACGTCCCATCGTGTATTCCGTTTTTTAACGATCTGTTTGACCTTCTCTGTTTTCTTCAACCCGTTTCGCCAATGGAGGGTGAGCGAAGGTACAGGCGGTTCAAAGAGACAGAAATAAAGTAAAATTAAGAGAGGTTCTTTCCGACCTTTCCGAGTCCCTCGGGATCCAATCCTGCTTTTCCTGTCGTTGAAAAATTTCTCGTCTTTCAACAAAAAATGCGAAAGTGAAACTAGAATTCTTCTCTAACAATGGGGAACGTCGACGTTTGTTAGAAAGACGCGTTTAAAAGTTTCAAGATCGTAAGAAGGAACGTGCAAGTGAATTTTTCAGATGCTGCTACTTATTGATAAAACAAGGACGTGGCGCGTTGAGAGAGAGAGAGAGAGAGAGAGAGAGACGAGACACGATTAAACCGTGCCTTGATAAGCGCGGAAATTAGTAAGCGGCGCGGAGCAATTAGTCAGGGGGCCAGGGACGTGCCAAAAAGCCTAGTAAACTCGTGTGCTTGCCTTCGGTGCAACTTGCCGGCGACTTGGAACGTAAATCAAGCGGCGAGTGGAGCTCAGTTTCAGCGGGACACCCGGTACAAACAGAGTCTAAAGGGTCGGTCGTGCAGCGGCTTGCTCGCGGATTAATATCCCCATCTTCCGTGCTCGTCTCTGCGCGACCCCTTTCAGAAGGACACGAGCATGCACTACTATTTTGCGTGCACGAAACCAACCCTCTCTCTTCTCTGTTGTGCTACTCCCCGCGTTCTTGTTACTGCAGCGCGAGGGTAGTTCGATTTACCATTCTGTACAAGTTGCTTCGACTAATATCGATGTGCCTTCGTGAGGTCAATTTTTCTTCCAGCTTTGTGCGATAATTCGAATACCTCTGTCTATCACGAAAGTAAATTGGTTGGCGATTGGACATTTTTGGAGAACGAGAAGCTGAATTGTGAGACACAGTAGCTTAGATTCTAAAAGTATCTAAACATAGTCGTGTGTCAGTGTCGTGTATTGGTGAAATTTGAAAATGTATAAATGTAAACCCAGAAAATCTGGCATCTTCAGGTGCAACGCTGATGCAACGAAAATTAGCGATTGGTCAATTTGGGTCACGTGATTCGTGAGGATAGACCTCGAGCATATCAGTAAAATTTTATGGCAAAAAAGTCGCCTTCATTTTTTAGTCGGAACGGTTGCTTCTGGACCTCTCAGTGACCAGACACATGTCTCGCCATGATTGTTTTAAAATGTTCAAACAGATTTCAAATTTGTCGCGTCTCGTTACTGAAAATGAAATTTCAAAATATTTGGAAGATTTCGAGGAAAATAAACGAGGAACGCTATAGAGTAAATAAATCAATCCTGCAATATCATTTACAACGTTTGAAACGTCCATTTATCCACGATCTATTTATCTCCCGTACGATTATTTAACCGAGGAGTAACAATTTGAAAAAAAAAAGGGAACACCGACAATTATTCTTCGAATTAAATGCATTACATTTGTTTTTGCAAGCAAGTTACACAAGTACGTTCTCGAACGTGTATTTCGTCCGGCAAATGCATCGTCATCTATTACCTCTATTTATATTGTCAGTATTTGGGTGCGAACGACGTAAATATCGACTGTTATTTATAAAAATTATTATACAAAATGAAATTACGATCTCGTCCGGAACGAACAATTTCCCATATCTCTCTCTATCTGACTTTTCGATCACTTCCATCCTAGTTCGGTCGATGAATTCTACTTGCACGATCGTTCGATCGTTGCACTTGTTAATAAATATTTCAGGTATCAGGCGACGACGCGAAATGTTCCTCCGTTGCAAAAGACCAATTCCACGAAGCTCGATACACAGTCGAACGTGCGTATTATTAATCCGTTCGCTGTAGCGATCAATATCGAAGTTTCTATCGGGAGCCAATTTCGTCCCCCCCTCCCCGAGCCGTTCAAGAAGACACCTGAACCGGCTCAATTACTAAATACGTCTAATTCACACAACACCGATAAACCAGCATAATTTGCAACCACAGCGAACAAAACACGCCGATTAAGCGGCGAACCTGCTATATATAATATTTTAAACACCCCGCGCGCGTTATGCCCGTCTCACAGCGTCGTCCGACGTGAAAAGCGCCGGCTTTTCTGGCCAAAAAGCCAAAGCCCCCGGTGTGTCTCGGGAAACAGAGGCCAGACAGAAGTTTATATCCGAATAATTCCAGTATCGCGCGACGCGGTTGACTAATAACTCAGAAATTATACGGCATTTGCTTTTCACGTGGCTTAACGCTCGCTGAGCCAAACTAAACGAAACTAAACTCACGTCACTTCTTCTCGCCCGAGGGGGTTGGCGTTTGCTCGCTGGCGTCTCGAATAAACAGGAAGAGCGGCGAAGAAGAGAGAGAGAGAGAGAGAGAGAGAGAGAGAGAGAGAGAAGCGTAGTCTCCGTGCTAATCCCGAATTCAGGGATGAACGTTGATACCGGCAAATTCCGGAAGTCGGGCCGGATTTAGCAGCGCTACGGTGAGTTTCGTCGGATGGCGCACGGCCCGCGTTTTCGATGCTCGTCTAACCGCGCGCCGCGGTTAAGTGGTTTAGAACATTGCGATCGGCAGCTCGTGGCGGACAATCTGGAAACGTTTCCACGAGGAGACGCACGGTTTGCCGAGCCACCGTATGAGTTTGCCGATTAATTTGACAACAAGCACACGCCGACTGCGGAACTTTGCAAATGGCTCGTACCGTGATTTACATGCCTGTACGGTTTATCGATCTCTTCCTGTCCCTCTCTCTCTCTCTCTCTCTCTCTCTGCCTCTGCACTCTAGCTTCAACTAAAAACAAGCCCGGTTCGTTCTGCGGACGTACACGAATACCCGATCAGCTCCAACGCCGCGTCCTGTCGTTTGACGAAATCCACGGATAAACGGTGGATTTCCTGACGTGTAACGTGCAGCGAGAGGAAACGGGGAAATAAATATATGTATATACATACATAACGTTGGCCGAAATTTCAAAGTTGGAGAGCTTTGGAAATCGATGACGCTCCAATCGATAAATATCGAAACATTTAGTCCGTTAGATTGGATACTGTTGGCGCTCAACTTACCTCGATTCGTTGAAACAAGAGGCGACTACAGGCGCTCGTTTTACACTCACGAATCAAACATAAAGAGTACATCGACGATAATTGCAGCAAACCTCACTCAGATCGGATGTAAGTGAATTCTAATTCAAGAAATGCTATGCAAGATTTGTATTGAAATTTAGAAAGTTACACTTTGCTAAAAATCAACACTGTTTAACGCATGTTGACGAAAAAATTCGCGATTGATCTCCCATGCTATACGCCTATGTATCAAAGTATCAAAGTTTGCCGCGGCGAAAGGGTCAAAACAATAACGATAATAGTCAAGATAATCGACGCGAGCGACTCCACGAAGAGCCGCAGTTTGTGTTTCCGTTCGTGTAGCGCAGTCGGGAACGGGATTGCAAGGGGCGTCGAAGGGAAAACTGCAAGGGAGGAGAGGAAAATTCGCGGTTGCGATAGAGCGGGGAGGGGAGGTAATAAGCAGTCACCCTCGACGCGCTTCCACAAAGCGAACGTAAGGGGATATTCGTTTGCCAACGCGTCCATTAAAACGGACTCTCGAGTGGTCGATGGCGGTGAAGGACGTCGGGACCAGAGGCTGTCAGCTCCAACAGAAGCTGCCATTAAAGCTGATAGAAAGAGAGCTGGTACTTCGAGCGGCCTGGCTTTATTATTCTTAACGACTGCCTAGAAGGCTTGGCCCCCCTTCCCTGCCGCGATATTATTCCCAATAATATCGTGTCGTAAACGCTCGAAGCGTTGAAGCAGGCAGCGTCGAGTCAACGCGCGGTGGCGACGTTTTTATAGGATAAGCAAGCGCTCGCGATCGTGCCCGGTAATTGACGAAAGGTACTTTGACGACAAATTGTTCGCTTGTAAGTCAAACTTTGATTTATTATTCATTAGCTTGTGCGATTTGTTTCCACCAAATGTACGTTACTAGTGAATTTATCTGTGTGAAGGGAAAGAATGAAAGATGAGAAGGATGCAAGGAAAGGATTTGAGGTAGTTGGAAAGTTGCGTTTCGTCTCGGAGTCACTGCCTAGACTCATCATCAGTAGGGCTGATGGCAGCAAGTCCTTACCCCAAACGTTTGATATTGCAACTACCCGCTATAGGCTGGCGCAATCACCCATCCTAGCGGTGTTCCGCACCTCTGCTTTGCTTAACGTCGGAAGGACCTCGACGCTAGGCGCGCAGCAACTTGTGCTAGTCGGTGTTCGAAACGTGTGTAAAACCTCCACAGTTGCGATCGCGCGCTTCCAAATTTCCGAAATTTCGAAATCCTAGCCACGGCTACCGATCGACGAATAGGAGAAAGAAATATACGTCGGCGGATGGGCGGAAAAATGAAATCAGGCAGATGCAACGGCTTGAGGACGAGAATTCACGGCACGATCAATCACGACGGAGTTTGCAACCTTCTCCCGTTAACGAGACATCGAGACGTCGAGACGCGTGAAGGACCACGAAGAAGGAAGACGGAGCGTCGTTTAATTTCCCACGAAAGGAGGAAGAGCGGGGAACGTGAGCGATCTCGCGATCGGCCGGCTGTATCCATGACGACGACAGCAGCGATGACAGCAGTCTTGCAGTCGACGACGACGACGACGACGACGACGGTGACGACATCAAAGAGCTTTGCTCCGGAGAATTAGTGTCCAAGCTTCAGAGAAATCGAAGGCCAAAGGGTGGAAAGACGAAAGGCAAGGACGAAGCGCGCGGATGTGTGAGCGGGAATGGAAACGGGGAACGACGGATACAGAGAAGGACAAAGAGAGACGAAGAGATAGGAGCCGGGGACCCCTTGAGCTATTGATCAACGACCAGGCTACCGACAACACGCCCTCTTAATTAAACCCTCTGGGAATCCGAGACTAACGTTCCCCCTCCCCCCCCTCCCTCTTTCTATCCCGACCCCCTCTGCGAACTTGTAAGTGGAAGGACGCTCGCGAATATCCCGTGAAACAAGACGGGGAAGAAGCCGCCGCGCTTCAACTTTCGACGGTTCCACCCCTCGGGCCGCGATGAATACCATCACCACCCTCTCCTCCCTTCCTGCCGATGAAGTCGCGGGGAATCATCTTACGGAAACACTCCAGACGTGACAGATATCCTTGTGTCAACGGTCTTTCGCTCCTCCGTTTCGAGTTTTCGTTTCAGTTTCGCACGAATGGAGAGATATCTGGATGAAACTTTCGAGGGTCATCAGCTTGATACGTGTGATGAATTTCGTCAAATTTTTGTTTCAAGACGAGAACTATCCCAGATGACGGAACGTCGGAAGGGACTGACAATTGCCAATAGTCGAAAAAAATGTTCAATTGTCGGTGACAATGTCCGAGAAATTCCACTTGAAGTTTAAATGATTAACCGGAACCTCCAACATCCGGTGCATCTGAGCGATGCATATTCAACGACGCAGGACGATATACGTATATAACAGAAGTCGAACAATTTTTAATATCACCGAACGCGAGTGCCGATTAAAAATTCCCTTTGTCCGCCACCGTACGTCAGATATTCATCGGGGCGAATAATATTCCCCCGTTTACGAGTAATAGTCTCCTCGCACCCGATTGCTTCCCACCCACGGCGAGCGGTAGCTAGCTCTCGCCAAGTTTCTTCCCTTGAAAGAAGACGCAATGAAATTTTTTTAATAAATCCCCGGGGCAGTTTCGCCGAATAGTCCGGATAGTTTATAGTTTCAGGTTGTTGAAAAGCGCGTCAGGTATCTCGGAACTCCCGACTTTCTTCTTCATAATACATAAGTTCAAGGCGAGAGAAAATTAGCAAGAGGAGAGAGAGAGAGAGAGAGAAAGAGACTTCTCTTTCACCGGCGACTGAATTTAATATTAACGAGTGCATCGTACCGAATTAAAGGTGCCCGCCCGCTCACCTCTCGCTACCCTTAATTATTCGAGTTCAACGTCTTCGGTCCTCCCCTCTAATTTCTATTTCTCCCGGCTCCTTACTCCGTTCTCTCTTCCGTCGTACGTCCTCCTCCCTGCGGAACTTCCGGTCCAGTACCTTCCGCGCGACCGCGATAATTTCCGAAAGCGATTGCGGATCCAGTGGACGTTTGATTATCGGATGGACGATGGACCGTGGATTTGGCCGTAATTCATCGTTCGATCGAGATAGCACGTTAATATTTTACGTGGAACGCCACTGTCGGCCAAAAAAGTCGAGTTTTTTCTTTTTTTTTTTTTTTTTTTTTGCGATTAATATCGCCGACGGTGAAGTTTCAAGACTTGTTTTATTTGAATTTCTGATTCATGAATCTCTATTGAAGCGTGCTTCGAAACAATCCACTTGAATTATTACCTCGACTCTACTTCCCCCGAGATCGAATCTAGATCTCCTTTAAACGATCAAGAGCTGATCTCGAAAAGATTCCAGAGTGATCGCGATTGAACCACGTTAATGCAAAGTCCGATATTCGAGAATAATAAACCTCTCGAACAACTTTCCGAGTTCCTTGAAATGACTTTGATCGCCAAACGGCAAATGATCTCCGGAACGCAAAGTCCTTGCAAAATCTTCGGGCAACTCGAAATAATCTCCGAGCCGAGACGCGTCGCAGTTCCTCTCGCAGAAGGAAGCGGAAGTAAGGAGGCTGGCGCGTTGCGAGAAGAGGATGAGCGTGGAAACAAGGGAGGGGGTGGCTCGAAGGGTTCGTTCGTCGAGTAATTAGCGACACCGGCAGGGGGGTGGTTTATTAGCGCGGAAAGCGACGAACACTGTGCTCGGGTAAATATTCTCGCGTGGCTACGGAGGATGAGAGCGGATCCGAGTTTCCGTCAGCTATCACCCACGAGAAATCCTAGATCCCCACCCCCTTGTGCCGGATGAATTCCAACACCGTTATCCGTGACAGAGTGCATGTCTTGAAGGCATCTTTCTCAACTCCCATTCTTCCCTTATTTGAGCTATCTCAATCCAGAAAATCGGGCCTCTTTAGGTGCAACGCTGATGCAACGAAAATTAGCGATTGGTTGATTTGGGTCACGTGATTCGCGAGGGGGCGTGGGGTAGACCTCGAGTAGGAGTGGCTTTGTCCGGTACTGAGCGATCGCGCCTGTAATTTGTTTTGCATCGATTCAAATGTTTGCACATCAATAAAATTTTATGGCCAAATAGTCGTCTTTATTATTTCCTAGTCAGTGAGACGAATCGTACTGGGGTACAAGTCGTGCAGTTTTTTTGCAATTTCGCCGTCAAAATTTTTCGATTAATAGATCAGATTTGAAGAGAGCGCGGTCAGATTTATTGGACTGATTATTAACCAGTATCTACTTTTGTACGATTGATATGAATTACGAGCGAAGTGATTCTTTCATACATTCGATGTATTAATTTTCGTACATTCGTTGTATTTTATCAAGAAGAGAGATTTTTTTTTTGTTGTTGTTGAAAATGTTTTACGTTTTCAAAGGCAGACTTCTATACAATAGGTCTGTAATAAAATTCTCGAATAACGTGCACGGTTCGCTTCTCCTCGCAATAAAATACGCAGGTTGACGATTAAAAATTATCGACTCGAGTTCTGCAATCGCGACGTTCATTTTACGTTCGTGCCTCGTGATACGTAGACATTATCGCGCGTGCAACGATCTCAATGAAAAAATTACTCGCAGCAGCAGACGACAAGCCTCAAACAGTGCGAGAGCACGTACTTGATCATTCGTGTCACGCTTTAAATGAAACGATTAATCATAAAAATGTAACGTTTTCATTTTGTGTCCCCAGCGCATATCAATTCCTTTTTCTTTTTTTTCGCGCGGGCAGAGATTCCGTCAAAGTATTTCAAGCACACGCGCATAATGATACGGATTAAAACGTTATCGCAAGAAACGTGTCGTAGGTCCCTTCCCGTCCGTAGACACGGTGTAATTCATTCTTTTTTCTTCTTTTCTTTTCCTTCTGCTCTCCTCGGCTTCGCTATGAAATTATTACGCGTTCCAGGAGGTCTGATATGCAAGTAAGATGAATCATGCAATTACCGGCACCCTTTGTTCGGACCTAGACACTCTCTGTTTCCACAGTGAGATATTCTATTATGCAGATGTGGCAAGGACCGCCGTTTAAAGGAGACTACAAGGCACTTGTTGCCGGTGAAATTTTTCTTAGCTAAGTGATACTTAATAAGGAAACCCGGGCGAAAGCTCATCCCTTCCACCGATGAACCGACTGTTCCGGCAGAAACTCTGACACCGTAAGCTGTCGAGTTATGAATAATAAACGCCGTTTAATATCGGTCTCGCTTCGAGAGTACGCGCGCAAGTGTTACCGGCCGAAAACCCAACCAACTTCCAACTTGATCAATTCAACGGTTAATCGGCGAAACGAATTCGCCGGATATCGATCAGCGACAAGAAGAAATCCAACGATCGATCCTCTCGACGAGGCAGAAATTTATGAAACGTGGACGGAATAAAATTCGCGACGGATAAAATCCACGGAGTGGTAAACGCGGCGTTCAACAGTTTAACAGTTTATTGTTGAAATCGATCTTCCCAAAAGATAGTAAGGAGGAGGGTTACTTTCTTCCGCAAGTAAGCTGAAATATGGACAGCCTTACGAGCAACTTTGCTACACCTGAAACAAGATTCTCGCGACTCGCGATTGTTGCGGCTCGATCCGAGGGCGAAAGTTTCGGCCATTCGAGCCGACGCTTTAGTGCCATTATTACCGATTTTCGCCGCTTCTCTTCAACGCCGTACTCGAAACTAACATCCAGCTAACAGCAATAACTGTCCCTCCCGTCTCTCTTTCTCAGCGAGAAAGCACGATCCTCCACCCTTTTCGCCGCACTTCAGACATTCATACGGCGAGTTTCGAAGACCGGGGCGCCGGGGATCTGCCCGGGGTTTGCTCGAGGGTTCTGTAAACAGCGGGCGGCGTGTAGCGTCGATGGAAAACGAAACTGTCCGGCGCCGAGGGGCCGGCAAGAGGATCAAGGAGTTATCGCGGCGGACAGCACGGGAAGGATAACACGAGGGAGTAAATTAACAAAGCCCCACGGAGCGGAGGGATCAAAGAAGGTACACGAGAGAGGGGAGAAGTGTGTTTGCGGTCCAAGGTCCAAACGACGTCGCGTTTCTTTGTTTTCAGTCCCCGTGCCGGGACCTCTCAATACGTTTAAACAGCGCGTTTCTGGATCGCACGTTGATTCACATATCCCAAACGATGGACAGTGAAGAAAATTCGCGACGAGAATCGAAAAAAATTGCAACGTCGCAAGTTTCTTTCGCAAAAAATACCGGAGAAATTTGAATTTTCTGTCTTTTGAAATGTTCGCGTAACAGAATAATTTACACTCGGTGATAAATTTCTTTTCTTTGCTAAAATGTCACTTTTCACAGTTGCTGGCGTTGCCAGAGTAAAATCTCGAGAAACATTTTAAACTCGCACTCGTCACTGCGAACCGACGTACCCTGACGTTCCCGGCGAGTAACTCTAAATAGACACTTAATCCACGCGGGAAGAAATCCCCGAAGGAAAAGCGCAGAAAGCAGCGACGGCGCGGAGAACACGGTGAAAGAACACGCGCACGTTTAACCGCGTGTAACACGGTAAATACTCGAATAGAGAAGTTTCAAGTGGTCGGACAAACCTTTTCACCCCATCGCGACGCTCGGTTCTCGGCTTCCTCCGTGGAGTCCTCAGGCCATGCAATCTGCAACAGAGAACAGACGGGGTCTGAAGAATGATCGGTGAGTCGATTCGATCGAGCCCTTACCTCGTGAAAAAAGAAAAAAAGAAAAGAAAAGAAAAGGAAAAAGTTCGATCGACGCGCAGACCTTTTCAAAGAAGAAGAGAGAAAGGAGAAAAAAAAAAAATTGTTTGAGGAATTAAGCGAGAAATCGCTCGGAATTAAAGCGAATGGAAGCGACGTACATACGTTCCGGGGCCGCGAAAGGGTAAATTTCATAAAAGTTCATTTCCCCTGTAACCTCGGCCATGATCGAAGAACTACTACGGTCGGTAACTTCGGATGAATTTTACATGAATCTCTCCGAGCCCACGAGAGCGGGCCAAGTTAATAGCGGCAAAAAGAACTTTGCCGCTCGGCCGGCTCGTTAAAAGAAACTCCGGTGGTACACCCCCGTTCAGAAGTGGCCCGGACCGACCTGACGGAGATCATTGAGAAATTATCGAGTCTCGTGTTTGAAACGTGTTGGTAGTTTGACACTGGTAAAAACTGAATCTTGCCGAATCTTTAACTTCACCGTCACCTTCAACTCAATCCGAAATTACTTCCAGAAGCTTTACACGTCACGAGCGAATTCCTAATTAATTCCTACCCAAGATATTTATCGCGCGATATCGTCGAGTTAACTTCCAGTTTGTGGCCAACTGTGGGTTGGGAATAATTCAACAGCGCGAAAGGGCTCAGGTGTCTCGATACTTCTGAGCAGGAGTGTATGCCGGAAGAAGCAAGCAGTTTGGTCCCTTTCGCCGCTGTCCCTCGTGCTTCGACTTTATTTCGCGTCCTTCGTGAGCCTAACCTAAAGTGGCGAGCGAGGGAACCCTTGCTTGATCCCTCTGACACCCTCGAGGCTCACTCCGGTCCGTTCAATACGCCGCGAACGGAGCAAATAAAAGGATTTCCAAGTTGCCTGGCGGGTAGAAGTTGCTGGATTGCTCGGTGGCTTTCCTTCCTGGCAGGCCTCCGCAGCCTGACTCTCGTTTCTGTTCGTCCCTCCCTTTCTCTATCTCGTCGACTCGATAAAAGAATGGTAAATTCCAATCCCCCCGAACCCTGTCGCGGCAGATATCGATCTGACCTCGCTTCGTTATCGTTCCCGCGTTTATACGCGAGCCGCGATAAGGGAAAAGAAATAACAGGGCGACGCGCTTTGTACCGGCGCGGCGCGGCAATGTCGAGCTTTCGTTTTACAGTTCCATTGCGTTTCGTGTTTATTTCTGGAACGAGCCTTTTTCACAGCGCGCGCGTCTGTCAGTCGCGTCGACAAAGGAAACCCTCGCTCGTTTTGTAGCCCAGGCTTTCTCTCCCTCTCTCTCTCTCTCTTTTTTCGCCAACTGACCAATCGTACACTTCCCACGTGCGTCAGGAGTTTCGGCTGGAATGAAAGTGGCTTTGTACCAACGGTTTGATCGTTTGAAGAATTTTCGCAAGTGCCGAACCGAAAAGCCGCCACTCGATTTTCCGCGATGCTGCTACTTTCGACGACTGGAATACGACGGATTTTGTGTTTTGCAGACGAAACCAGCGTACTTTATCAAGTGCCTACATCTTCCTCGTCTATATAGGCTTGTCTTAACCAACAAGACTTTTTTCAAACGAATAATAAACTCCAAGATCTCGAATAGTGAGTCTCTTTCTTAATTCCAGGTAGAACAGAGTATACGGATCATTGTAGTGTAGCGGCCTGGAATTCCTCAACTACGCGTTTCGAACACTGACTAGCACAAGCCGCGAGTGGCTGCGCGCCTAGTGCCGAGATCCTGACGATCTCCGACGTTAAGCAAAGTGCGGAACACCGCTAGGATGGGTGGTGTGACCCATCCAAGCGCCTGGGATAAGAAGTCGCTGCCATCAACCCCACTGACGATGAGTCTAGGCACTGACTCCAAGACGAAACGCAACCTTCTCTCTTTCACATCTACCTCGAACACATTCGTTCTTCGAACCCTTCGGTAGAATTGCACAATTACCAACCCACCCCTTTAAAATTCATCCGTGGATCGATTTCAACAGATTAAGTGACCAACGTGCACGCCGGTCTCGTTTTACTGAAAGCTCGAAACAGCGGTTAAATTTTAATTGTGCAATTTTGAGGAAAACGCGACGGAAAGGAAAATGTGGGAGGGCGGAAAAAGCAACGGGAACTCGGAGGAACGACAGTTTCTCCTAATTCTGCAAATTTCGCAGTCACTGGCAACTTCGTTTCGCGAATGCGCGTGATTTCGACCAGTTCAATTCCGACGGTGCCTCTTGGTATCGCGCCACCCAGTGGAAAACCTGCAAACCGTGGAACACACTCCGGCTACGGAGTTACGTCCATTTTATTGCCGTTTCACTGTACTCGGCAATCTCGACGAGCAACGTGCACGAACGAAGCCTGAACCGGCTCTGCTCCGTGAAACAACGACGGAGTACTTGTTGCTGGGACGAACGACTCGAGAGATTAACGCAGGAAATTAAAAGGGACGACGACGGCGACGACTGGCTGCATCGTCAACAGCCAAGTCAAATTTAACGAGAAACTTCTATTTTGGCAGGCAACGTTAAAGAGCAACCGTGGCGGATCCGCGGAATTTCAATCCCACCGGTACGGGGAATTCGTTAACGTCTCCAGATGCTTCCAATGACTTTTGCTCCCGCGACAAAAGCTGACAACTCTGCTCGAAGAAATCAATGTAAATGCAAACGCGCGTCTGCTTTGTGGCGAAATTATCAATGAACATCGGTATCGATATTCCAATTTTTTAAACGAACCAGCACAAGTCGCAAGTGAAACTCCAAAGTTGGAGAAAGTACGGCTGTAAACGCTTTATCGCGAAGTCGTAACAAGCAAATATCGAACGTGCGTTCTCGCAACGAACTCTCGAGCGAGAATTAAAACGTTTCAAGCAGTACGTATTTGCGTTAAATGCCTCGTAACTTCACACCTCGCGCCGATATCTCACGGTTCCGGATTGTTTCGTTAGAGAGTACACGCGTAGCAGGAGTATGCAGGACGGGAAGTAAAAAGTGGTGAAAGAAGTGAAAAGCGGTTTGAAGTCGAATAAATTACTCGATTTGGTAGTAACGCGGCCGAACAGCAAGTGGACAGGATCGATTTCCCATTGCGAAAGAGGCAAAGAGCGAGGGAAAGGGAGAGAGAGAGAGAGAGAGAAAAAAGAGTCTCTTTTAAACATTTAATTGCGGAAAACACGAGCGAAATTAACAATTACGGGGAGCAAGGTGTGAAAGTAATTGGATGCATATTGCATCGTTAGCGCGTGCCGGTGTCTCGTTAAAATTAACGAAAAAAAGACAAGGAGGAGAAGGAAGGAAAAATGGAAGAGCGCGCAGAGGAGCGGGTTTTAAAATAAACCGTGGTAGCCGACAATTTTTTTCGCGAGAATAAAAAATTACGCCGGTTGTATCGCGACGCGAAACGCAATTAAATAAATCCCATTATACCGGCGAGAGTGTACACACCCTTGACGCAAGCGACGCGCTTGGTAATTCTGCTAATTGCGTGCCGATTGGAAAAACGATTTCGGACGATCGCCGTGCGTCGCAATTAATCGCTCTTGACTCCTCTTAATTCGCGGTACTCGATCTTGCGGAACTTGGACATCGGACGAAGAAAGTCGCACGAATTTCTTCAACGGAGCTTCAAAGTATTTATTTTGCAATTCAGCGACAACTTTTCGAGAAAAATCAACTCTCGCTGCAACGTATTCAATTTTGGAAAACTGTACAAAGTCAGAGTGTTATTCGCCTATTCGTAATTATTGATTTAATTACTTATTACGTTAATTGTCAATTCGCAATTTCGTGATTAATAACAATAATTCGGTGTGTCGTTAACTAATCTAGCAGTAGTCTAACGTTTCTCTGAACATTTAGAAATTCTACAATTTCCGAGCGAAAGTCCGCGGGAATTGGGAGTCGAAAACTCGTCGATCACAGAGAGAGATTCAAGAATCTTCAAACAACGCATCGACAACGCCGCAGAATCCACCTTACCCCCTGTTTAATCAGACGGTCGGTCGACTCGTGCATCGACTTCGCATCGTCCTCGGGCAAACACGTTCCGAGGATTCATGGGGGTAAATCGAGCAAAAGGGGGCCGTGGACGGGTGGGGGAGTGCCGGTAGAATGGGAAAAAGCACGGCATAACGGGTGGCGTTAGACGAGCGTTACTCACCGAGCGAACTAATCCCGGAGAAAACGGGGCCACGCCGGTCGATACCTCGATATTTAGAGTTATTGCTCGATCGTGGGGAGGGAGGAACTTCCGTTTCCCCTTGCTCGTAATCGATATAACGCGGGGTTGCTTTATTGCCACGTCTCGCCTCCGCCTCCTTGTGCACACACGTCTGACATCTTTGTTTTATCGTGGCAAACAACGAGGGGAGGGATGCAGGACCGAACGTTTAGCGCCGTGTCATAATTACTGCCATTACGTTCGCGCGGCGAGGGGGAGGGCGGAGATAGAGCCACCAGCGAACGTCTTCGGATACGAGGGAGGACGTATTTGGAACGTCAGGCTGGATGTTCGCGTGGACGAGACACGTGACTTGGGAATTCACGATGATAGGAGAAATTGAGGTTGCAAGACGGATCTGGAGCACTAATTCGCTCGGAAATGCATCGTGCGATATTCCATCCACTTTCGTAACCGCGTTTGTAAAATTTTGTTTCGTCATCCTCTTGACGATCGACGGCACCGAGACGGGGATTTCATCTAACGCGAAAGCTGCTGCCAATGAAACATCGTCTCGCGATTAACGATATAGCTATATCTTGCTGTAATTGCTACAGCAGTGCGAATTGTACGTAATAGGGTACGAATCGTGAAACGGAATTATGAAATAATTGGGAAAAACAATTATGAAATAATTATGAAATAGCGCAAAGACTAAAAATTTCTAAAATTTTAGAATTTTCAACGCGAGATAATACGTGTGTAATATATACAGGTACCTCATATATCTTGGATATACGTCAGGAACAATTGTCATTTTTGAGTGGCTTTGCATATTGCACGTCGGCAATAAAATCCTGGCAATATGTCTTCGAATCTCGCGGCGGCGGTGGTTCTTGCCGGATGTTCGAACACCGGTGAATTCGCAGTACCGGGGAATATACACGCGATACACCGCGCCGGGTATATCCTCCGTTGGAAACGGAACGCTCCGTTACCCTGAAGTCATCGACGCAAATCAAAGCAGAGCTTAATCGATCGAAAGAGCGCGAGAGTAAAATTTTCTGCGCAGTTGTACGAGATCGTCTCTCAGCTAGAGACGCAGAACGAGTGGAACTCGTGGAACGAGCTACGGAAAGGGTGGATGGCGGTTAGCTTAAAGGGAAACCAATAACGCGAGAAATTTCCGTTCTGCCGAAGAAAATCAAAAGAAATTCCGGGAGTGCGCGATGTAGGCAGCAGAAATTGAGAAAAAATATCTGGTCGTTTCCGGCTTCGGTTTCGTTCCGCTTCCGTTATTTCCATCGAAGGGATGAGACGAGAGAGAGAGAGAGAGAGAGAGAGAGAGCAGCGAAGGCAGAGGAAGGAAGAGGTGGAAGGAGGGAAAGAGAACAGATGGACGTACGAGTGTGTGGTTGGTAGCCACATTGGCGGTAATAGGATTGGCCACCCGGTATTACGAATGTAATTTATTTTACTTCGACCGCGATCCTTATCGCAACGCTCGGCTTATTTAAACGGTCGAACGGCCGATAAGAACGAAGGAGAGAAATCGTGGATGTTGGTATCGTGTTCGGACCACGCTGCCTCGATTTAAATCCCCCGTTGAAACGCCCTCTCGGTTGCTCCTTCTAGGCTCGACGATCACACACGATTCTTGCACCCGTGCATTTCGTCGATCATTGTTTGCTGAACGCACGCGACCACTGCGCTGAATGTCAACCGATTAAACGTGTTTCGCGTGATCACGGCCAGAGACTATATTCCCAGTGATCTGGGTGCCTAATTATAGCTCGGGTGGGTCTAATCGTAATAACGTCGCGATTAGTCACGATCGCTGCTCTATTCCGGTCCGACGATAATCACCCTCTGACCGACATCCGACTATTGTGAGCACGTCACCGTCACGGCCTCCAATATCTGCTTATCATCGTTCCCTTTAGCCATTGGGGGTGTCTTACGGGGCGTCTTCCGATCGTCGCGCGACGATCTTCTCCGATATTTTATCGCTTGAAAAATGATTTCTTCGCTACCAACAACTCGCGATCAATTCGAAACTGTCGAACTGAAACTGCGACGATACTAACGATAAAACGGCTAACAACGGAATTTGTGTAATTTGGGAATTAGATGATTTATGGAGGAGGAGAAGCTAGCGTAAACATCCAACAACAACCGCGACATACGCTGCAACTGAACGAACATAAATAACACCGGCGGCGTAATACTTTCAAGAAACCTGCCTGACCACATTCAATCTCTACTACTTAAACCGGGGCGCTTCCACTGCACCTCTCGCTGCGTCAAAGAATGATTTATGGAAGAGGCTAACTCGTTGTACTCGTTAATCACTCTCCGCCCTACCTGAACGATTAATTTCCATGGACCTGTTTCCTCAAAAGGGACTGTCTTCGAGAGTCGGGAAGGAAATTGCTCGCCCTTCGGCGCGAGCCAAGGAAGCATTACGGCAAACGAGGCCAGATAAAGACATCGAGCAAACGCATGGGAGGACGGTGGTGCGGATCGCGTGACCGTGTTGCACACACGCGTTGTCCCACGAACGCGACGACGTAACGAGTCTCCTTCCCGTTCTTTTCTTTTCTCTTCTTTTTTTCTTTTTTCTCCACCTCCTCTGTCGCGCGCACAAAGCGTCCGCCAGACGATACACGACGAACGACGGAGACTGTTTTTAATACCTTTCTAATGATCGATGCGCGGTGCGAACCTGCTACGCTGACACCTTCTGAACTCTCTCTCTCTCCGTCTCTCGGAAAAGAGTCATCGCGGCGTGGAACGCGACAAAAGGAGCGTCGAGCTTGCAAAAGAAACACGTCGCCGATACCGGATGAAAGGGAGGAAAAAAGAAGAGGAGAAGCGCGAACGTATCGGAGATTAAACCATGGTACAGAAAGCGGAAATCGTTACGAACGAACCGGGCTATATTTGTTAGAGATAGTCGACGAGGTCTCTGCAATAGTCAGAGAAGACGATCGTCTTTTCTCGTTACACTCGAGAGTCAAGCACACGCGGGCATTAGGAAATCAAACATTTAGATAGATTTATTATTTTATTTCGTAGCTTGTAAAATTTACAAGTTTTAGCGCCAATCGCTCGTCAGTACGTATAACCCGTGTCTGCAATTATCAACAAGTGGACCGTGGATTTTTATACATTCTTTCCTTTAGCGACGTCCTCCGGCGCGTGAGAGATCCGCGCGCAAAGGAAATCAAGGGTTATCGTTCTACGGTTCTCGATCGACTTTGAGGGAACGCGTGCCCGCATCGGCGTGGCGAGAACGATTCGAACAAGCGGAAAGCAGGGCAGTTTTTCAAAGCGCGGACACGATCAGCGTGGCAATCTAGTTGCCGATGCACGTTGACCAAGTATCCAACGGCCGGGAGAAAATTCCTATTTACCAGCAAACAGCCAATAGCAAAGACCAATATTAGCACGCGGCAAATATAGCTCGCCGACGTTCCCCGGCCGCTACCCTCGTGAAAAGTCTTGATCCGTGGGCGGCCCGTTTCCTACCCTGCCATTTGACTAGCGGGCTACGCGACTGGAAAATTTCTCGTTTGCTGGCTACCGGTATCGGTATCGGTATGTATAGGCACCGGCGTCGAATCGAAACAGTACAGGCGAACTCTGTACTTCCTCGAACGATTGATCAAACAAGACACTTTATAGCTCTATTTACTTCCTCGTTGCAGTCCAAGTCGAAGACAGCGGAGGCGCGGCGAGCGATTGATCCGTTCCGATGCAAGTCGAGTTTTATTCGATTGTCTGCGATGATAGAATGAACCCGTGGATGATGATGTTTCATTGTTCATTTTAGCAATGATCGAGTTTTCGTGCGTCGATGTACATTTTACGTCGATCTGACGATGAAACTGATATTACGTGCGAAGATAATACGTGATAACGTAAATACGTCGATGTTGTGTGCAACCCGATACAGCTCGTCCATTATATCATTAAACACACTCAAACATTTCAAAGTTCTCAGTTCATTCAAGTAGCAACATCCGACGATGATCGGACGATTCATACAATCTCTAGCGAAGAATTATGTATATTATCACGTGTAACTATTTTCGTTAGAATATATAATTTTATTAAAAGAGACGTGATACTATGAATACATCGATACTACTCATCCATTAAATCGTTAAACGCGCTCAAAGATTTTAAATTCTCAAGTGGTAACGTCCAATGTTAATCGGACGATAGATGCAATCTCGTGATATTTTGCGAGTTGAACGAGATACATTGGGTCAACTAAAGACAAACGCGAGTGATAAGGGAGAGAGAAGCCAGCACGTGGAATATTACCCGACGGGGCATGTCGGCGAGATAAAGCCAGTCGGACGAATTCATCGACCATTGACACGAAAATGGTCTTACTCAAGACGGTGTGAACGTGTTGGACGAAACATCGACCGCAAGCCAGCCGGCCAGCGACACCGGTGCACCCCGCTCCATTAGGATTTGTCGGAAGAAAAGGAGCTTTAGTCAGACGGTCTAGCCAGCGGACGATTTCTCCCTTTTCACCGGCTCGCAGCTGGCAGACAACGTGCGTGTGCACCGCGTCCACCGACGGTGCGGGTGAACACGACGACTGCTTTATGACGAACCTCCGAGTCATGCAACCGAGATTATCAGGGCAGCCGCGCCGGGCAATAGCTCAACGGAGGCGTTCGACGAAGCTGCGGGGGAGGCACGGCCACCGATAACATTCAGAACCGCCGCGAGATAACGTAATGTTGGTAATGGCTCGTTGGATCGAGGCTAACAACCCGTAAGAAACGACGCGTTCGATTCAACCGCAACATTTGGCTGTTTCCCATTGTCGTCGTTCCGGCTTCCTCGAATGGCCGTTATCGCGAAGCGGTAAGCACGAATGAAATACTATGGGAACGAGTACGGTTCTTTATTACGAGCTCCCGAGGGTCCCTTTCACGGGAGTGCTTCTCGCTGTCGCGTTCCGTTTGGAAAATTAGCGGTTCGGCAGGAAACGTAAAGCGTGAAGCGGTGATTGAATTAAACGTGAACGAAGCAATGAAATTGTAGGACGGGATGTTTTACAACTTACTGGCAAACTGGAGAGGTACGGAGTTTTATATTTTCGTGACACTTTCGTAATTTCGATTTTTCTCCAATTTTTTACGTGGTCCGATCTCGCAAACGAGAATTGAATCGAGCGCTAATTCGAACAGGAGATGGCAATTCCGATGGAATAATAATACGACGTGAGTAACGAGATGGCGGTTGATTTGTTTAACGATCGCATGCGTGGGCTGTATCGACGACGATGTGGCCTCCATTTTTCAGTCACGTCGACACGTTAGATCGTCCAAATGGACGAGCGGCGGTCACGCGATAGTAATTCTCGCGCGGAGCAAGTCTCCGTCAACTACGAACTTTGCATTTCGTTGGACTTCCAATGGGATCGTCGCGGACGTCGAAACGCACGAAACCTCAAAGATCATCGGAAGAACCATCGAGATAGAAAGACATCGAGCTTAGGATTTTAACGAGACGCGAACAGGCCGCGAGGAAATCAGGTCGCGTGTCGCGATAATCATCGACGCGTCCACGCGGCAACAAACGAACAACGAAACACACCGATCTTTCCTTTCGACCGATAATCAATAACCTATTAGCGGTCTAGGAACATTAATTACCGCTGCATAGGCGATCGATACACATCACACTCCGCGTGTAATTTACAATCGAGTTGCAACGTAACAGGCCATATAATGTCATCTAGTTACAATTTATCGTGTCGTAATAAACGTCATTGTTCGTCGTGCACGTGACAACGAATGCCTCTCTAAAACGCAGTTCTCTGTCCATTTTTGCCGGATGGAATCGAGCACGAACTCTTACCCCTGTTTCACTTTCCTACCTCCCTTCTTGCGAAGGCATTTCCAAAACAATGGCAAAGGCGTTTTCTTTTTTCAGTTCGAGCGATAAAGAGAATGGAAAGGGACAGGTTTAAAATGGCGTTTAGAACGCTGACCTACTAAAAACCGAAACAGTCGAGGATTTGTCCGAACGTAAAAGCGAGCGGCCCTCCGATAAAAATTCCGTCACTGAAAACATTCGGCGAAAGGTTTTTCGATATCGTTTCCAGATTGAATAGTTTTCCAACTCGCGCAGTACACCCGAGGCAATAAACATCTGCCGCGTTGGTATTTTCATCACTGAAGGTGATTTTAGCGGGGGTAACCCAGAAGATCGGGCCTCTTCGAGTGCAACGCTGATGCAACGAAAATTAGCGATTGGTTGATTTGAGTCACGTGATTCGCGAGGAGGCGTGGGGTAGACCTCATGGCAAATAAATCGTCTTCATTTCCTAGTCGGAACAGTTGCTTCTAAGCCTTTCAGTGAGATGAATCGTACAGTTTTTTGGAGATACTCGATGCTAGATATTCGATCGAATTTTTCAGATAAACTATCTTTAAAAAAAACTGTTCGAAAGACCTCGAAGCGTAAAGTTTTCGATGACTATAAAAACAAGGAAGCTTCTGCTCTTCTGCATTGACACTCCAGAGTCTAAAAGCCACTGATCCGAATTCTCAGCGATCAAGCGTGAAGACGCCGCGTTACAGATATCCGATCAGTCGAGCATTAGGCATAACTCCAGTTAGCCGATTCGCGCACACACGTGCAGGATGTGAGGATCGATCGATGCGGAGGTCTACGGTTCGTATGCCAATGTTGACCATCGGCTCGTCTTGAGTAATTAGAACGGATGACCTGTCGCCTTCTTGCCGCGCGGCATAATGATTATTGATGCCGCACGCGAGAGCAACTGGAACCAATCTTCGCGTAACAGACGGAACGTTGCAACGTTCAACCGAGAAGATCCGAGAAAATCTCACAGCGGACGAAGCTGTCTCGCTGCGAATCTCATTTTAAAAACGATCTCGCTGATCGGATTCCGCCCGATTCGAATAAAAGCCAAGCGACTCGCGGCACCAAGGAGGAAGGGGATGATCATAGTCGCAAGAGACAGTGCACGAAACGTCCCGCATTGTGAAACAAACTACGCGCGAACCATCAATCTCAATTTACGGGGAAGCCTGGTACGCGGATTTCGTACTGTCATCAAACAGCAACGGGAGAAACCGACGTAAAATAAGTAATAGAACCGCGATTCCTGTATTTACACGCAGCCTTCGCGGAAGGCTCCATTCGCTGCAGCTGGAACAAATTCTCTTGTAAAATACACCGATCCGCAAATGTCAAAAAGTTCCTATTATATACGTGTGTGTGTGTGTGTTGTACGAAATCGTAGCGGCGTAATGACCATATCGAGAATTATGTACTTATAGAAAATCCTACAGATTGAACGTACAGAATGTAAAACAACTGCACGACTTGTACCCAGTACGATTCGTTTCACTGAAAGGCCCAGAAGCAACGAAGACGACTTTTTGCCATAAAATTTTATTGATATGCAAAGCAAATTACAGGCAAGTATCAGACAACGCCACTCCTACTCGAGGTCTATCCCACGCCCCCTCGCGAATCACGTTGACCGAAATCAACCAATCGCTAATTTTCGTTGCATCAGCGTTGCAGCCTTTCTGGGTTACCTTCGCTAAAATCACTTTCAGTAATATAAAATAATATAAAATACAAAATACCTAAAGTACAGAACTTTTTGCATCGAGATTTTACTTTTTTAATTTTATCCCCCAAAAGATGTGCAAACCAGTAATGAGATACGACTAACGTGAATAATAAATACGTATATACGTGTACGATATGCTCTCGCATAACCTGCTATCATTTCCCTGACAAAATTTCCGCCAACGGTATGTGAAAAAAAAAAAAAAGAAAAAAAAGAGAAACTTTGTCGAAAAAGGAATTCACTCGGTAGCTCGTGATTTAATATTCCCGGAGAATGCGTTTCCCGGGGCAACTTGTTACCCGTGACAAATGCAAGAACGCGGGGCACCGCGTAGCCGAGCGTCAAAAGCGATGGATCGCGTGATCTCACGCGCGATCGTATTTACGCGGCCGGCGTAACGATCCGCGGCGTGAATCGGCGACAGTGACAAATCGCTTCGAAAGATGCCACGATCGCGTTATCGCGCCTCTGAATCATGGCCCGATACTTCAACCGGGATATATCAGGAAGCTTATTACTGGGTATCCCTATTTTACGTGCATCCAGATCCCGATTCGTAAAACTTTCACTTTTTTTTCCCCCCTCCCCCCCGTCTGACGAGCCTGATACGAACGGAAAGCCGGAATGTGCTTCGTCAGCTAAAAAAAAAAATTTTTGTCACGCTGAAAATCATTGACATGGAACATTGGTTGTGCTACGTATAATTTTTGCTTTACGATCTGGAATAACTGGATTTGTCTTTTAAATGATTAATTCAAATAGCAGCGAATAGTCCAGAAATATGATTCAAATATTTTAGCGTAATCTGTAGCTTTTATAATTGGAAGATTTAACATTAAAGAGATTCCTTGAATCAAAGGACACGTACTAAAGACTGTACGCGTGTATTTTTTGACACGAAAGGGCGATCTTCGCTTATTACACGTCGTGCAATTTGATTAACATTCCGCGGACAAGTTATCAAACGGACAGAAGGAGACGAGAAGAAAGAAGAACGAAGAACGAGTGTTCCGTTTTCCAGGCGAAATAGTCCAGAGCCCGCGCACAGACACCGACCCGCGAGATCGCATCAATGAGCCGGATTCCAACCCCTTGCCAACCACTTTCCTGACCGAGCCAAGGTACCGAGCGAGGGGTGAACGGACCGTTACAAGAGCGAGAGAGCCGAGGGTAAATGGTCTCCATTGTACTTTTAAACGTTCCTGACTTCGGCTCCCTCCGCCCGCGACCTCCGACATTCAACCCTGGCAACCCCCAACCCCTCGTGTCGTCGCCCAACCATCCACAGTCCTCCGCGATTATTCAGCGATGACAAACGACTGTCCTATCCTACCGGGTCTCCTAACCGTATCCCTCCCCTCCCCCCCCTCTCTCAGCCTTCTTCTTCCTTCGAGTCCACCGCTCTGTTCACCTGCTCGAGGAGACTCGAATTCTCGCGACCGCCGATTCTTGGTCCAACTCTTAGTTGGATACCGTTTCTTATTTTTGTTCGCTGGAAGATAAATTGACGAGAGACGCGCGGCAGGTAGATTCAGAGAGATGAGAAAGGACGAAGGGGAAACTGCTGTTTCAGTCTGCTGGGACAGAAGGCACCGGTGATTAACACGTGCCATTCCACGATCGCCGCGTCGACGATTTTTACCGCGACTCGTGTATTTTTACCATCTTTCATCACGAACGCCGGATATATTGATTATATATTTTTTCAGTGGGATATTCGTACGACAAGAAATTATTGTAGAAAAGAATCTTTCTTAATCCATCAAGCAAATTGGAAAAGACCGGCTACAGGTATGACTGTTGGAAATGTAGTGTTACATTTTGTGTTTGAAAAATTAAAGTTTGCTTGGGACAAAAAACTATTCTGGGCCCTTGTCAAAATGTTGCCAGTAAATTTAAAAAAGATTCCATTTCAGACACGGAAAATGATTCGCACTGATTAATTTTCAACGACAGAATTATATTTGCAAATTTAATCGTTTCCCTTGATGTAACTGCGAGAAATGTCCAAGCAACGCGAGAAAAGTAGACAAAGTGAAAACCGTCTATTTGCGCGCGTGGCTTTAATTGAAAAGAAATTAATCGGAAAAGGAAACTGCGAAATGACGTCGCTCATTCCAGACGAAATCTGTACAGCGTGATTGCAGTGAACTTATCGTGTCTTCGATATCCCAAAGTTTCGCTTGTTCCAGAATTATAATAATCAGGATTCTCACGAGGCGGAGCGCACATTGGTCTCTACCACTGCCGCTAAATATCGATCTTGAACGCGGCTCGACGAATTGAGCTGAAGCTAAATGAAATCGTTCCCATTATTGTCCTCGCGTTCGAACGGACGAAAATACACGTTAAAAGCAATATTAACAACGTGGCGTCAAGCAGGTAGCACGTTACGGCGATAAATCAGCGATTCTTCTCTCTTATCTTTCGCGAGCACGAACAGGAACACGTGTAAGCACGCTGAGAGAGAGAGAGAGAGAGAGCGTTTGCTCATTTTTCCCTCCGAAAAACTGCTCCATTTCCATCAGAGGTAATTCACCCCTCGAGCGGAGGAGGGTTTCGCGCGCGTCCCGTGAAAATGTCCGCATTCGGGCGCGCAGCCACGGCGAGATAAGCTCGTATCGATCGATATCGAGGCGCGTGGGAACAACGCACGACTTTTGCCCGAATTACGCGTTGTAATTTTAGCATACTCGATCAAAGGGGAAACCAATTTCACAGGTATCGGTTCGCGAAAGTATTCGGGCTCTTATCGCCAGTGACTTTCACAAACCGTTTTCGAATTAATTTTCGAGGTATTTTCCCAACTTCCATGTGCGCACTCTGTCATAAAACGTTATAAAATGTACGACTGTACATTTTCACAAATTATTGATCTACGAAGCTTGAAAAAAAAAAAAACGTTCCAGCTGTCGTAAATGTTAGGCTCGTTACGCTCGGTCATACAGAAACGGACACAGAGCTGTGCAATTGGTCCGGTTATCCCGCCGGAGATGCCGGAGGATCGTTACACCAGTCGTTCTCGGGGAAAAGTGAGGGTTGAGCTAAGCTTCGGAGGTAGGTGGCGAGTGTTGAGAGCTTCGAACTGTATTAGGCGCTCCGGGGGGAACGCTTGGCGCTTCTTTGGATGAAGTTCCAACGGAGAGATAGGAATGCGAGCGGTTCGCTGTTAGCGCCAAATTGGAATGTTGCAAGAATAGTGTATCAGCATCGACGAGAGCCGAGAGCTGTAATTGGCCTCGCTGGGAAATTCTGCAGAAGCCTCGCCTGATTCCCGATTACGATCCCACGAACGTTATCATTATCGGATAGAATTCGTGTCGTTGCAGAGCCGAAGCGTTTCGTCCGTTTTAACTGAAGCAATCGTCAAAAAATTCTATTTTTTCTCGAGTGCGTTTCCCAGCCCCTCGTTCCAACGATCTAACCTCACTCGTCGCAATAAAATCACACGCACGTTTAATACCTACGTAAACACGCGGATAGCCTAGGTCGTTCTTGCAAATGTTCGCAAACGCCGCTGTTCGGAAACTTTCGTTGGGCCATTAAGATCTCGCGAGCAATTAGCCATCTGTCTCGAAAACGAGGGCGATAGAACACCCGATTTTCCAAGTTCCATAAGCTATCAAAACTCGTTTGGAACTCGAAGGAGCGCGAGGGGTGACATTTAGGGAACAACTCTATGGAAATATGTACAAGGATTCGCAATTAAGGAACCGAAGTTTAACCATTCGAGGCCCGAATCTCTTAAACGTTTCATTCTCGCGAACAAAGCGCTGTATCCAGCGGAGACTGTTTCGTCTCCGTTTCGTTCCTCCTTTTCGCCGCTGCTATTTTTATACACACACACACACACACACATATATATACAATGTATATGTATAGACGAATACAGATGCACTTTTCTATACACAGCCGGGGGCAAAGTAAAATGGACGACAATAGAGGCGGAGGTCGATGGACGAAAGAAAGGCGGGCAAGTAGGAAGAGAAATGACGGTAAGCGTCTCTAGATCCTGGGCCACGCGTTTTATTTCCACTTCCATCGGCGGATTCATACGCGTACATTCCCGTTCATAAGTATCAAGCCAGTAAGTTTCTCGTTTCTGACGATTCATTTGAATTATCAACCGAATTTTCTACTCTTGCTTCTCCCGATCTGATGGCAATGGAAAATCTCGAATGAAAATTTGTAACTTTGTAAATGGAGAATCGAAAAATCGCACGAGTGCCAGAAACTGAACAACGACTCGACAACTGAAACACAAAATGCGAGGGATGGAAAAGAGTTTTATTCGCACGTTTTAGAAGGATCGTTCAAAATCTTTAAAAATGCAACACTGTGGATCCACGAAACTACTCCAAAAAATTGCAAATCGGTCATTTTGAACACCACGACGGTAGTTCCAAGTGGTTCCAAGTTGAAGCATTACAGTGACACGAACAACAAATTTACAAAGACGAAGACGAAATTTCTGTTCCAACCTTCTTTTGTGTTAAACGTGTTTAATGAACTTCGATAAAAGCGTTTCCAAAGTTAAAATCTCGCTTTAGATCGTAATATTTATGAACGGGAGTGTATGGTACGGTCACACGTGAGCGCGTGAGTTTTCAGCAGGCTCTCGAGCCGGCGTTTTACTCGACGCCGGGCCTGAAAGAAAAGTCCTAAATTGCAACGACTCGTCTCTCGTTATCGTCGATAGAATCGCGAACGATGTTCGCGAGAAGTGACGATCGACTGGCTTGATTTTACCGGGAGCTTGATGGAATTGCGAGAAAAAGCGCACGAAGGGAATGCCTCTTGAAAACAGCGTATTCCGCTCGACCTTGCCCGAGCAAAAGGGATCGGAATTCCATTTCGTCAGACACAAGTGCCGTATATATATATATATATATATATATATTTCTCCTCGGAGGCGAAGAAAGGAAAATGCGTGCACGTTCCTCGTGAAAGATTTTCACGTTCCTCCCGGCGATCGAGAGAAGTTTAATTTTAATTCGTCGATCAATTTCCAAGTGAAAGGCGCGTGCGCGTTTGAAAATTCAAGAATTGAGATACGAATCAGCGCAAGCATTCTGTGCTTACGTTGAAAAATTTCTTCGAACGAAAGAAACTGATGGAATTTCTAATAAACTGCGAAATTGTCAATTGATGGCCGGCTGGACGACCAACCATCGTCGTTTAAAAACGCGGGAGAAATGGAATCGCGATCCGGCAGAGCGTGTCGCCGAAGCTACTCCACGTGTCTAAATCAACGTCACCCACCGAGAACGTGGTTGAAAGCGGCGGAAATTACGGTCGGTCGGCCGGTCGGCCGGCGCGAGAGGGAGTTACTTTTTCATCGTTAAGATCAGGGGAATCGGGAAGGGTGCGTCATATCTATCCGGCTGGCGGTGTAAGAGCGAAGGGGGCAGGCGAGACAGGGACCTGCTTTTTGCGAGCACGACGATGGGCGTAACCCGGTGTCGTAAAGGAGTTGGTGGCGAAGTGACAAATTACTCGAGTTTATCCGCGGCCCTCTTTTTAAGCGGCAGCATTCCACCCACGGAATCACGAGGGGCAGGCACGGAATTCCTTTCGTCCATCCATCATAAAGCTGCGGTAACAATGCTTACAACGTCCTTCCGCCATCGTCGTCGTCGTCGTCGTCGTCGTCGTCATCGTCGTCGTCTTTCGCCGGGGGATCGTTTTATCCTCCCCGCCCAAAAGTTCACGACGCGCGAACGATCTCTCTTATCGCGGACGCGACGTCGATCGCTTCCATGCCGAAAAACAACCGGCAGACAACCGTCGGTCCTATCGTCTCGCTCGTGGAAGATTAAATTCGAGGGTAATCGTCGAGATCTATAACGCGCGTCGAGCGTCTATATTCCCCCGTTCGGTGGGAATCGTCTTAGAAATCGAGAATACAAAGACAGAGGGAGAGAGAGAGAGAGAGAGAGAGAGAGAGAGAGAGAGAGAGAGAGAGCGGAGGGGAGAGATAAGTGGGAAGCAATATCGAGCATCTCGAGCGCGGCAGGATCGTTCTCTGATCTCTCCGGTCGCATACGACGCACACTCGCGGTACGAAACCAGTGTAAATTACTTGCAGTAGTGGAGCAGAAAATTGCGCATTACCCCGACAGATTGGATCTACGTACGACCGTAAGTTTCTAAACGCTTGTTTCCGCCGATCTACGTGGAACGCCGCGCGATTTTCCCCGAGTCACGCGAAGAGAGTATCATTTGCCAACCTTCCAATTTCCTTCAAAACCCGAGTTTTCTTTCCCCGAGCTTCTTCGAACTTCAACCGGTTGCATTCGTTATTCGCCGACGTTGCGCTGCCCCGATCCCGGGGAACTTCGGATCTCGAGAAACGTCACGATGCTCTAATCGAGGAGAGGAATCCTCGGTGGCAGTATCACGCCGTTTCGGGTCAACCGGTTTAACCCCAAGTCGCGCGAAAGGGTTCATCTTTCGTTGAACGCGTTTCCCTTGCCATCGTCGCCTTGATCGATCGAACTCGGTCGATTCGATAACGATCCACGAGTGGAAACTTCTCCTTCGGAGTTGGTCGATCGATATCCGCTATCGTCGTTGCTCTCCCGGAGCTTGCGACGCGAGTTTAATTCCCCCCGCGCAGTTTAAGGGTGGCCGAAGTTTCGCAAAGTTCCGCGGGCGTCACGTGCAGTGGTTTACGGTGATCTACAGCTCGGGCGAAAGTTCGTACGATCGTGTGACACGATTGCTCCGTGGGCGCGCGCGCGCGCGCGGAGCTTCCGGTCGCGGAGGCGGCATTATCGGGGCCGAGCGGAAGATAAAAGAACGTTCGTTCGTTCGTCCTGCGACTCGACGACGAACGAACCGTCGGGCCTGTATTAAAAATGTCGCGATCGATCGATCGATCACCGGAAACGCAGCAACGCCGACGACCGAAACCATTCGAAAACTTTCAACGAAAATCCCCTTATCGTTCCGACGAGGAATTCCAACACTTTGGTTTCCACCGCGAGGGGTCCGGCCTGATCGTGGATTAACACTGACAAAGGACTTCTATCCCGACGTTCTTTAAACGCCGGCGTCGCTGCGAAAAACTATCGGCCAACTCGTCCGGACTTAATACCCTCCAGTCTCCGGCAACGGCCGAGAGTCAATACGCTTCAATTTGTTCGGACCATCTTCGAGAACTATCATCGAAGTTGATTCTTCCGTTCCTCTCCGTGCCTTCCTTTTCTCCTCGGTATCTCGCGTGTCCCTTAATTCCTACGGAGGAACAAGAGGACGCTGGTAATTCGTATTATCAGCCTCTTTCCTCCTTCTTTGCCGGACTGGGCAAAGGGCTAGACTGTGGCTAGTCTCACGGAGTTTCACGTAACGAAGTCTAGCCAGCCACCTTGCGCGCTCTCGAGATTAATTACCGGGGGTATCGAAGTAATTGAGAACGAAGTACCCGGGCAAAGTCGCGTTGTAGCGCACGAGGGGGAGAAGGGGCTTCGTCCGAGCTCCATTGTCCGTCGGTGACCCCTGGGGCGGCAGCTACCGCCCCGGACCGGCCATTCATTTCTAACGAGTTGGCAACGTTATCGGTTAGAGCGGACAGCGCCGCGGCGTGTCCACTGAGACGTTAACACCGATAGATACCCGGCCAACTCCAACTCCCTCGCAATCCCGTGCTCTCGCTCCCTTGCTCGCGAGAATGTACACCCCCGTTCGCAAGTGCAGATGTAAATTAAAGAAAGAAACCCGGAAGAAACAGATCTTCCAGTTTAAATTTCACTGGCAAAGATTCGACTCCGGTCTGCGGCACCGTTCGCGTGACAACGTGAAAATCAAGACTAATTAGCACGCTGATGTTATTACGACTTGCCCTCAAGACGTCGATATGATATTGAAATCGATAAGTATAACTTGAAACGTATAACCGTGTTTAATGGATTTGTTTTACTGGCGACCCCCGGTGAAATATGTTTCTTCGAAAAAAATTTCAAACAATTGGGCAGAGCGAAAGCAAAATCTTGTCACACATCGTCAAGAGTGAGTCACCTTTTCTTCGTTTGCTTTATACACGATACATCATATGCGTGTAATAATATCTACGCATACACGTTGTAATTAAAATTATTTTTGTACGTTGACGCTGAATTAAAAAATTTTTGACCCCCCCCCTCCCCCGTGGCAATCAATGAAAAAGATGCCAACCGAAGCAACAATCGCCAAACTTCCAATGACTTTCCCAATTTTCATCTTGGTCTCTGCGTCCCGATATTTACGGATGGGTGTGTACTGGTTCTCACTGGCTCTCCGTGTCCTCGACTGTATGATACAGCAGATGTAACGTCCAATGAGCAACCGCAGTCTGGCCAGTTCAGTCTGGCCGCTCTGGTACACTCGAGCGATTTTCAAGCTGGTTACAATGGGACACCCCGTTGCTGCCCGGTGCTGCATCGGTTAACCCGGGAAACCACCCGCGGGGATGACGATGACGGCCGAACCACCTCCGTCGCGCGAACTTGCCTCGTTCCGTCCCGGCGTGTCCGATGTTTATGGCGGTTCGCCACCCCCTTTCTCGTCGCGCGTACGCTTCGACACTCTCCCGCGCCCCGCCTCGTGACGAATGGAAAACAACCAGGGACCGCCAGGAATTCGTCGATGCTACTTCGCCGACCGCGTAAAATGGCTAGTGGTTCCGGACCAACCAACGCGAACCAACCCCGTCCCCCTCGGGAAATTGCAATTTTCGTCCGCCTGTGCGAAAGAAGGGGACGAAGATTCGCGATGGACAGCACCGTCCATCTTCGCGTTTGAAGAATTTCACCCGAGCAGTTTTTTCTTTTCTTTGTTAAGCATCTACACTCACCGACTTTCGCTATCGCCCGATTTCTGGTGCCGAAGATTATCCTGCGGTGTTTATTGAAATTCAACCGATCTTTACAAGTCGCGGTATGCAAAGAGAAGCCTACAATGCGACGAATAACACGAACGGATTGACTTCCATCAGCCAGAAATAAGTTTGGTAGAAGGAGAATCGAGAAGGAACGAGTGGCGGACGAAATACAAGCGAAATACATTTATTTTGAAGTTAGGAGCCTAGGTAAATCGTATTCGGTCGTGACTTCAATTGTCTCGCGCTGTTGGCTCCCGGAATCAGATCATTTGGAATTGGATCGTACCGGCGTGTTCGGTTCGACGACGCCCGGTGGTTCCAAAGTAATTTCTCTTATGACTTCTCCGATCTAGCCCCTGCAGAGTAGCCCGGCGGAATATTCGCTCGGGTCTTGGCGGGTCTTGGCGGGTCTTGCGGGCAACACGGCGAATCGACGTTTGTCAGCCGCTTCGAAAAGCCGAGATCTTCAATCCGGCGGAACGCGCGTAGATCCCGCCCGCGGAACGAGCTTTCGAAACGCGGGCAGACCGAGTCGATATAGGGGCGGGGATTCTCGAAGAGAGTATTCTCATACCGCGGAAAATCCGCAATATGGTGCCGCTCGTAAAATAGACTTCCAACTTATCTACTTGCTTTAGCCGACCCTCTCCGATATTTTTCGTGTAATAAAGGAACGGAACGGCGGAGAAACTTTCGAAACAGACGATAACGCCGCGTCGGGATTTCTGCTGCTGTTTAACCCTCGGTCGCGCCAACCGAGGCGAACAACTTCGAATAAAGAACTGCGCGAAACCGATCGGATCTTAAACACCGGGCGCGTGCAGCTAACGACCATCTTCCACTTTTGTGGAAGGTGTAATTTCTCCTCCAAAAAAAAGGGAAAAGAAAGTCGGCAGTACAAATAATAAAATTCATAAAAGTTAAAGGAAAAACACGAGACATGTTTAAGGAGCTGCGAAATCCCTGGTGCTACCTGAAGACTACAAACGACACTCGGAAGTAGAGAAGGAACGAGTCGAACGAGCTGCAGCGCTTTTGATTAAACGTCGAATTGCACTGGTGTATAATTGTATAAATTGTATAATCACATATATTTTACATAGAGAATATTGACGCTCACGTTTCAATACAAAATTAGGTATCTGAAACGTGCACGATCGTGTCTGGCATAAAATTAACGCGCCTCCGTTCTAAACGTTGAGTTGCATCGCTGAATGTATCGCTTCCTATCGGCCAGCAAAATGTATACCATGACGCAAACTGGAAACAGATATCTCACTACGAGCAAACGTGAAAAATGAACAACAAACGCACGAATTTGTTTCACTGTCTTGACGCTATTAATCAGAAAATTAATCAGAACTTGCGGTCAGTTTAGCAAGTATTGCAGCCAGCATTGCAACATTCTTTCACATTAATAAATCTTGCCTCGAGCAAAAGTTTCGCAAAATTGTACAGTATAATTTTTTAATTACATCCTTCCAATAATGTCTGACCAGACACTTTCAACGTGATAACGTGTGACTGTACCGTTGGATAACCAACCAGACCTGACAATTCACAGTGCAAATTCAACGTACTTGATCATCTACGTTTCTTGTCCCCTCCCTTCCATTTACCACGGACAAAATTGTAAAAAGAAAAAACAGAAGAACGCACGCTCTTTCCAGCAAGCAAACCTCGTAACATCATTCTTGACCACAGTCGCAACGTAGAGTAGATATCCTCTTAAAAATAGTAAACAAAGTGTCGTTCCTTCGCGCGGAATCCAGCAGTACTTCGACCAATCACCACCAGGCCCGGTTCTTAACCCGGATTTCATAATCAGTATCGTCGTTTGCACGTTTAAGCAAATACCAGTGTCGAAATGCGCCCGATTTATTTATCCCAATTATTCCTTCACCTCCTCAACCTCGTTCTACTCCTCTTTCTCCCTCTCAGGCTCTGGAACCGTGCTCGGTGGCTGATTCTTCCTCCCCGTTTATCCTCCTCCAACCGGAGGTTGGCCTGGCGCCAGGGAACGGCAATATTGTAGCGGCAGGCAACCCAGAGAATCCCGTGACTCCGGCCTGCTGGCATTCTATCCTACCAGCATTCTACCTACCACGCGAAGCTTCGTGCGCGCATGCACACCGTCGCGCGTAACGGCAACACGTAGAACACGTTGCACGTATCATGGTGTCTTACTTACTAAGCACTGGCGCGGCGACCGCCGACCGACACCCCTTGCCAGCCTGATTTATAACCGCCGCCCTAATATACTGTTTTAAAGGCGACGTTGTCGGAGAGGAATCTCGATGGATGTCGGGAAGCATCGTCCATGGAGGGAGCCACTTCCGCTCGCGAGAATTCCACTCGCCCCCTCTCCTCCGCAGGAAGTCGTTATCGGTCGCCACTCGGTGCATTAATGCCACGCGTGTTATCACCGGCCGTCTCAACGTCTCGAACACACAAAGATGACGCACGTGTATGCACGTGTATGCTCCTGCTGCCCTAACCGCGCATATTTTAATTGTTCTTTTTTTTCTCTTTGCTCGATCGAGGGTAATGTACGCGCGAGGTAAGTAGCTCGGCTTCAAGTTTCATTGGGAGAATTTGAGATTTCACTCTCGTCCAGATTTGAGAAAATATCGTCCTCTTCTTATCATTGTTCCCCGAGCAGGGAATTCTCGCGATCGTCGCGAGAATATCGCGCAATTCGTGCTGTTCGTTCCGTGCTGCGGACCTGGATTAACAGCGCACCAGCCATTCCCGAGATATTCGAAATGCCGGAATACGCGTGCAGCTCGTACAACATTGACCGTCTCCCGTGTCTCCGCGAGAAATTCCACGCTAATAGATCGTGCCGCGCTCCGGCACACGACGCTGGAAAGCATTCCCTTTCCCATTTCCACGCGTCGCCACGCGTAAGAAAAAAGAGTCGAAATTCGCGAGAGGCAGCCGCCTGCCTCCCCCCGCAGCGGATTTGTCGTTTATCGAGTTTCCGCGTTTCTTGTCTCGCAGCCGCGCGAAACTTTCGATTCAATTCGCCCGGACGGAATATCGATTTCCTATCGCGGCCACCGAAGCTTCCAGACTTTAGAAAATACCGTTCTCCGTATGTACACAAGAAATCCCTTCGATTTAAGATTTCACGCAAACAAAGACCCACGGTCTCCCACGGTCTGCCGGCGTCGACGACGACGACGACAACGGCGCTTTCTATAAACCAACATCCATCGAATATATTTCTCGGGGAAAAATTCAAAAACTTGCGAGCACCGGGACAACCAGGCCAGTCAACGCGGTGCCGCCGCCCCTCGCGGCGAATAATATCGATTCCACTCTGTCGAGCACGAGCATCGAGAGCAGCAGCAGCCAGCCTGGCTGCGAACTCCTTTATACGTTCGCGTGTCGCTCGGGAATATTAAAAACCATTTCGCGTTCGTTGAAAACCGGCCGAACGCCACCAACGTCGCGTTGCGTCGCAGAATACGCGCGCCGGTTTCACTCGTGTTTTTTTCCCTCCCCTCTTTGTCGTAGCCGAGCCGAGAAAGAATCGCGATCGGATCGCTGAACTGAAACTCGAATTCGAATCTTCCGTCCGGTCTGTCGGCCATTTTAATCGATCGATCTGTCCGGAGCAGAGGCACGGAGAACAAGAGAAGGCTCTGCTTTGCCTTTCGACAGCGTGGTCGAGAGTGAAGCGTGTGCCGCGAAAACGAACAAAAAACTGCACGATTTGTACCCCAGTGCGACTTTTTTAATGACGCGCAGTAAATTTTATCGACGTGCAAACATTTGAATCGATAGAAAACAAATTACAGGCGCGAGACAACGCCCCCTCGCGAATCACGTGACCCAAATCAACCAATCGCTAATTTTCGTTGCATCAGCGTTGCACCCGAAGAGGCCCGATTTTCTGAGTTACCCTCGCTAAAATCACTTTCAGTGGTAAAAAAAAAAAAAAAAAAGAAACAGAACGCTAGTTTCTCTCTTTCTTACGAAATAAATTCGTAAATAAGAAAATATCAGCGCGTCACGACTGTGTGAGTTTGGCTGAAAAATTTCCCATTCGAGACCGATCTCTGATCAAAGAGTTGAAGTTACACAGGTTCTCCAGTGTCTACGCGGATGCAAATGGCCGATCGCAACGGCCGCAAGAATCCGGCGACGTGAACACAATGGAAAATCGGCTGGGCCGGGCGTTTCCGACGAGAGAAAACAACAGCGCGCGAACCAGACGCAAAGCGTGGAACAATAGGTAACAACTCTTCTTCGTTGTTACAGCAAACAGTATCGCATCGGGGCGAGGGAAAAGGGCAGCGGTGATGAATTGCGGAGGATAATGGGATTAAGGCAGATGGCGTCCATTAAGCAATGTGGTTTTAGTCTAATATGATTTCCATGTTCATACGTGGCCGGCTGTTTTGGCATCGGCGCAGATTGCCACGTACTGGCCGCTACTTGTCCGCGATAATATGATTTATCTCATCGAGTGTCTCGTGACCAGAAAGAGAGAGAGAGGGAGAGAGAGAGGGAGAGAAAGCTCCGAACGATAAATATCGACAACCGCTCGATTGAATAAATCATCGACGATAGAGCAGGAAACTGGATACTCGTGGCTGTCCCGCGAACTTTTCTAAGTGGTGCTTTCGAAACGGAAAGAGGAACAGTCACTGTCGCTTAACCGTTCAGCGAGATCGTTTCAGCGAGCATTAAGAGTGAAAGTTATCGTCGAAGAGCGAATCTGATAAACTGATGTGACTGTTGGCGGAAAATTGCGTCTTCTCGCCGAGGAATGCAAGAACGTAGTTACAGGATCGTAGATATTTCTGACCCGAAATATTTATTCGTACGTCAAAGATCAAGATTTCACGATTTCAAAATCAGGACAAAGCAATATAAATTGCAGAATTTCGCGACATTTCGCCGCGTTAATAACGACACATTCGTCAGTCTCCGTAATTTTAGTGATTTCGCCTTTTATATCGTTGATCTCGACTACGAAAGAATGTTAGGAAATTAGAATTTATCAAGCGCCATTCAAGAGATTGTTACGCAATCTCCTGAATTGCCCGTCGCACGTAGTTAGAACGACAACTGACAACGACGAGTTGATTTGGAAACAACAGCGACCGCGCGGGTCCGAAATCAGCAGGAAATACGGCGCACTTATATAGACGAGTATTATGCTGCCTTTAGGCAATTCAGGTCACTTCCATCGAAATTTCGTTACCCATTTCCAACTCGGAGAAATTTAATCAGATCCACCAGATCCGGCAGAATCGGCGGATACCACCGACTCAATCAACGTTCTCTTTGGAACGAATAACTCTTGCTAATCAATTTTGTTTCGGACTTTTGGGCGATCCTACAAAGCCCGTCTCTCGTCTTTGAACCGCCTAAATCGTGCCCGTCTGCTCGTATCGTTTCGTTCCGACGACTTTTCCGCGTGAAATTAAATATATGGAAATATTCGCAACGAGAGGGAGAGAGAGAGACAGAGGCAATAAAAATTCAAAACTGTAGAAACTCGCTGAGAACAGAAACGGGGAAACACACGCAGGACGGGAGAAAAAAGAAAAGAAAATACGAAAACTTGGGGAAATTCGTTCAAAAATTTTCAAATAATAGTTAGCCAAACGAGTGAAAGAGAGAAAAGAGGGCGAAGCGATACGACGACGTGGGGAGGGGGGGCTGGTGACGAAACGAATTTCAATTGGCTTTTGGTGGAATCGAAACGGCCGGTCACACAGTTGCGGCACCGTGAGTAATGGCGGTTTGATTTAAACTTTCTCGATAAATGAAATTTCTGTCTGCGCACTCGCGGCAACGATTGATGAGCCGCCGCGGCGCGTTTCACCGCCGCGCCTTCATTACGACCGATTGTTTATTTGCGATAATTGTCATCTATCAACGTTACCCGACGAACGCCAATCGTATCTGGCAGCCGTAGCAGCTCTGAAAATCCAATAAAAATTCCGGGGGACTATCGAGAAAAAGTGATTTGTTCCGGAAGGATTTCGCTTGTACACAGGCTCGCCGGACTCCGGAGCAATTAAACGAAAAACTTTCCGTTCCGGCCGACCGGACCATTCTTCAATCACTCTCTCGGCCTCGATTTAATTAGGAAACCGAGAACGTGCGATCGTCGTTTGCTGACAGAAAATCAAAGGTGTAGATTGAATTCCTCTCGTCTAGGAGATACGTAGAACGCACGACTGAAATTTTATTCTTTGGTGAAGTCTGGAACGAGTCTGAACTCGGATAGACTTTTAGACTCGCTCGTCGTGTTGAAATCGATAGCGATTGATTCTAGAATACTTCTAGTTTCTACGGTAAGTGTTCAGACAGTTCCGCGATCCAGCGTGTACTCGGTTGCAGGGGAGATGTTTTTTCTAAAAACACCAAAGTAGAACTTACTCATTAGAGCTTACGGCATTCTACTTACGCCTGAATCACCGTACACCCCTATCTCAACTTCCACGTTGGCAAAGTACACAAACCCCTTGGATCCGCAAGCGCGACAGACGCGTTTCTTCATTCATATATTCATTAGCGACATTGAGTTCGTTCTCGGAGAACGAGCAGAGAAGAAACTTGGACACTGACAAAAGTACGAGCTCTAATCAAAACTCCTCCCCAAAAATGTCTCCGGAGAAAGCGTTGAATTTTTACGAAATCGGCTGAGATTTCAGGCCACCGGAAATTCACCAGGGGATTGGGAAAATGGCGAGGCGGAGAGAAGAAAGGCGTAGAAAAACAATAGAAGGACGCTGCGAGCAGGCAATTTGCAATTCATTTTGCTCGAACGTTGCGAACGAGGCGGCTGAAAACTGGGGGAAGAAGAGACGCATCGGTGAACGAGAAGCCGGTTCGACACCAAAGGGAATAGGTAATGACGCACTTAAAGGGCTGTGCGAGCGATTCAAAGAGAAACTAAATATGCCGGGAGTACACGCTGGTAATAAATACAGAGAATGCGAAACTCGTAGACGGATCGGCAGTTTTAATGGAGCATTGTATCCGTCTACCGACACACCTAACAATTTATCTTCTCGACGGTTGCCAAACAGGAAGATTTCCAAATCCTTCGAAACCTGCGTCGGAGGATCTAGTCTAGCGGCGAATTCAAGGAAATAATCTGATACTTGTATCAAATGCGTATTTGGTATTATCACTCGAGAGTCGGGCCTCTTCAGGTGCAACGCCGATGCAACGAAAATTAGCGATTGGTTGATTTGGGTCACGTGACTCGCGAGGGGGCGTGGAGTAGACCTCGAGTAGGAGAGGCGATTGTTTTTTATCTATTCAAACGTTTGCATATCGATTAAATTTTATTTACAGGTCGTGCATCGTTTTTTTCATATTCTCTGTACTCTCGTCAGCGACACGTAACGTATCGATGCAAATCCAAGTTCGAGCCGTTTCACTCTGACAACGAGTAAATTTGTAAATTATCGGGAGACATCTCTGAATCGCGACGAACGACCAGAGCATAAAAAAAAACGAACGACGCTTTATGCTCGAAATCGTCGTCGTCCGTCGCGTTAAAACGTAGAAAAGAAGAAGAAAAAAAAATTGTCGCGCATCCGTCTTGGTGGAGCGGAGTAAAATTCGTGGAACGTACCGCACCGGGAATATCAGCCAATCTCCGGCTTAATTAAAGCGAGTAGACGTTTCGCGGACCGCCGGATTGGAACAGCCGTGGCGTTTTTTAATTTCCAACCGCGAATTACATTTGCCCGCCGCGTTTCGAAGTTCCGCCGGCGGAACTTCCCCATCGTCGAAATTCGCTAACTTGCCGAGAGGGAGGCCGGTAACCGACAGAGTGCTAATAACGTTACGTCCGCGTAGCTGAATAATACGTGCCGTGTAACGAAATCATTTTTCACCGGGGCGCTTAATGCACTTGAAGGGCCGTGGGCCGTGGGCTCAAAGGAGAGGTTGAACAACGTACCGCGACGTAACAACGCGCCTGTCCGCGATAAATGTGGGTAATGACCGTGCAGCCAGTCAGCCCGCGTATTTTCCGTATAATTTTGATCAAGTGTACAAGCCGGGGCTAACCGGGCTTTTCGAACGAGCCACCGCGACTTCTGACTGGGATGGTCGAGTGGCTGGAGTTTCCACCGGATGAAATTCGTTCCGTGGAATATTCAATTGCCAATACGATATTCGACCGAGTTACGACCATTGTTCGCCGAGATTTCGGTCGAGCGAGTTTGTTCCAGCGAGCTACGACGTGAATTAAACGACGCTCTTATAGCGTACACAATTTTTAGAGAGAAACGGAATCTCTACAGGAGGGGAGGGGAGGGGTAATGTTCTATCGATAAATATCCCTTTCTATCGTAAAATTTCAAATAAAATCAAAACTTGATATTTTCTCTAAAATTTCTTTCTTTCTAGTCGAGAAACAATCAATGAAACTCCAATCACACTTGAACCCTGAAACGATACCTTGTAAATCAAGGGTAACATTAAGGTAACAACGATTCCAAGTTATTAAAATTCAAATGAAAAATTAGCATCTAAAACATCTCGATCGAGGAACTGTCGATCAAACCACTGTGCGTTTCTCACACTCAGCCAACTAAATCATTTTTCAAGCCCGTCTATCGATCAAATGAAAAAAAAGAAAAAAAAAAAAAAGAAAAGAGAAACAGAAGAAAGAAAGAAACGATCGCTCAAAGTTACCCTGATAGTTGCGGATATCTCGACTCGAGGCGGAGGGCTAAACTTTTAAATTGCACTGCACAAAAGAGCCCATAATAAGATGAACGCAAAGAGAGAAAAGGTAGAGGGGGACAAGGGGGATTCATCGTCGAGAGGAACGGCGGTTGGCGAGGCTGGAAAATGGGGCGTTAAGTTCATTAAATTACAAAGGGTGAAACGGAGAGAACGCGCGAACAGCTGGAGCGATGCGATTGTGATTAAAGTTCTTCGGGCTATTAGGAGAAGAAATAAATAGACGAGCGAATAAATAAACCGAGGTTAGGTCGGAGTGCTGGAAAAACGAAGTGATGGAAAACGACGGAGGTGTATACACGCGGAAACGAGTAACGCCAGTTATAATGGGATGGAAAGTTTTTCTCCTTCGACGACGTCTTCTCTTTCGACCAGCGGATAAAATTAGGAAACGCGGATAGACGCGGTTCAAATTGTTATTACGCATCGTGATTTCAGTCCCTTTTCGTTTCTTCGTCGAGAAGTTCCTTTTCTCTTTGTTTGCTTATTTAATATTTTCACGATGAAATCTGAGAAACTGAAGATCGCTACGCGTTAATTAGTTGCATTTATTTTCGGGGTAAGTGTAGTGTATCTGGAATTATAGGACGCGTATTTTGTTTTTATATATTTGCTGCATATTTTATTGTCAATCGCTGTATCGTGTTAACTGTCTAATAGCTCTGGAAGGATCTATTAATTCAAATACACAGCCGTGTGCTGCCACCTAGTGACAGGATCAAACAATTCCTGCCAACAGTTTCTACGAGGTATTCGGATTAGGACTAATTTTTCTTGTCTAATAAAGTCTTAACAAATTACTGTGTAATGTAATTGTAAAACAACACCAGAATTATTTCATACGACGTCGATCAATCTATCTTTGTCACTGTCACGCCGCAACGAATGTTCTCGGGAAGACATAACGATATCAACGGACGTACATACCTCATCTGTGGCAATGTCTATTCGTGTACTTCGTCTGTGACATTGGGTTATTCTCATCGAAAGATACGTTTATGGACGTTACTCGTAACAAACAATGTCAAGCCCAAAGTCAAAATATCTTATAACATCTGCGCGTAATATCTCAAATACTCGTCGTATGTTTACGACGTATATCTATATTTACAGTGTTCGAAAACACGTATCGAATGGTAATGCGTCACTTACCTCTCAGATGTGACGGTCGAACCGGTGGACCTCGCGACTGGAAAAACTTGCAATTCTCACTCTGACACAACACACCAACACTTATTTCCCGCACACATTCTACGCGAAAACCGTTCTACGACCGGAAATGCGACGCGAAATGTAACAACGCGGAACACGTAAACACCGTTTCGAACCGGTAAAGTCGAAAACGTCGAGAGCGTCTTTGATGCCACGAAGTCGCGTGCGCCATGGCGGTGCAGAACAGCTGTTCACAGAAGGGATGGTCGTTATTGGGGATGGTAGAGGTTCGAAGGATGAGTACAGCCATCTAACGACGGACGTGGGAAACGCTCGACTTGCTAACCGGACCGGAAATCCTTCGATGACAATGTTGAAACCTAGAATGTTTCATCGATCATTAAAATGGGATTTTGCATCGGAGAGAACAGTTTTTAATTTTAAATTTCGAAAAGAATTTACATTACTCGAAACATTAAATTGTAGTCATTTTAAAAAATACGACATGACTGACTAAAAATAAAGTTACAAAATGCAGATCTTAAAGTACGATTCTTTGATTGTTTTGTCATTTAAATGAATGAATTATTAATTTTCGTTATACTTTTCATAGCAATATCATTTCGTTTTGAAGATAAGCAACTCCCCGTATAATTCTAAACATAGTTGCTCAATGACAAAGATCAATACATTTATTACACGTATCCTTGCATGTCATCACGTGTAATCAATGTAGTTTATAATGCGTAGAGCAGTACTCTAAGTATACTGATAGAGCGTATTAGAATCTCTAAAGATGTGAATCATCTCAAGTCCACCAAACAGACTCCAAACTACAAAACTGATAAAATGCTGATAACTCAAATAATGTAAATAAGCAGAAAAAACAGGCCCATTAAAATGAAGTAAAAAGTTTGAAATATATACATAAATAGCTACTTAGATTTACAAAACCGTCTGGAAGAAATATATGTATACTGATTTAAAAATCTACACATAATCTGTTATCATTTTTATATATTTATATTCATTACATTCATGACGCCGCGATTATGCTCGCGATTTGTTTTTTATGCAGCACAATGCACTGTGCTGCATTCCATTCTCTTGTTTGTCTGATATTGTTACACATTACAATTAGATCTACTACGCGTCAATTTACTATCGCATTCTTTTATTGTTCCCGATATTTTCTATTATTTCGTTTAATAATAAGTAATCTGCTTCTTGTAACTGTGAGTGATTTCAAATCAAACTATTGAATATTAATTAGAAAATGAAAAAGCGTAAATGGTAAAACAAACAGAAAATTATACGAATTTTAATATGTATCGGTATCTTTTGATATTTTCTTAATTTGATTAATTTGTCATCCTGCTATATTTAAAATTATTGGAGCTACGAAATGAAGGGCTCCGTTTGTCGTTGGTACGATACTGTCTTTATACATTCTCATTCACCACGCCGTATGTACTCACGCAGGCACATTTCGCGTATACGTGCAAGCACCCAGGTATACACATGCACACGCACATGAATGCGCGACCTTGTGTGCGCAACAGGCGTCAGGAACCGAGTAAAGTCTATAAAGATTGTACGACGAAGTGTAAGAGTAGGGCCTCTACTTTAGTCCGACTGGCCAGTTTTCGCAACAATAGCGTAATTGCAATTTTACGTACCCTCGTGTCCTCGCGTGTTAAAATTTTTCGGAGCGATAGATACAATTGACTCCGAGAACGATGAGACATTTTGGTATAAATACATACTTGGAAGCAACATTCATGATCAATTAAAAAATCTGTTTTCCATATTTGCATTATACGTTACGGTCCACGTATAGTATACTATATGAATATTTATAAACATCTGCAGAATTGTAAATCGTGTAACGTAATATGTATCGATTGAAGAAGAGTCTCGATGAAGATTATATCATTCCTGTCAATCACACCAATACATCTCATTCTGGATACACTAACACACATTATGGACAGTAATACAAATGTACTAATCATTCACATGTCATCCCATCAATCTCATCATCCAATCTTTCACATTCACTCTTATACTTATAACGTACAATCTTCCTTGTTCATTTATTTCTCACGTTACGTACACGTTCATATTCACAATATAATTCCTTTTCTTATTCATAATTTGAGCCAAAATTTTTACACGATTTCTCCCTCAAATTTGCTTTCTCATCGAAAGCAAAATTCTGTATCGCAGCACGAGTGCCCGGAGAATAAGGTGCCTTCAAAATACTCCGTCCCTGGTTTGCGGCCGGTTTGCCGCCTTATAAAGGGAACCCACGCGAAAGCACAGGCTGCATACCACGGCAGCGCGTCGTTCGAAGCTGAAAGTGTCGATTCAACGTGGTGATTGCTTTTAATTCCCGAACACGCGCGTGTCTACGCTGTATACCACGCCAGGAAGATTCGCATCAGTGATCGCACAAGCTGCACGATGCGCAACAAGCTCGAAGGGATCGGGGTCCAACCGCGTGGCGACGCGGCACGTCGTCAGTGAAAGACACGCAAGAAGACCTTTATCCAACTACGTATATACGTGTTTACGTTCGCGTCTGCGGTCATGGAGACGGCGATCTCTGACGCTTCGTCGTAGATATTCGCTGCCAGGCGCGCCCAGTGAACGTTTCTTGGCAACGTGCTACGTCGAGAAACCGGCCAGTTCTTGCCGAGCCACGTTGCGCCACACACAGCCGGTCGTCAATCATCGTGATTATGGTAGGTACCATCGCTGTTTCCAAGCGGCCTTTCCTCGTAACGAACAGATGACAACGCCCGGTGACTGGGACAATTTTCCTTCTTGGAGTTGGAGAAAGTCCGATCGCTGGCGGATGCACCTCTTCGAATAGATTTCTTTCGCGTTCTTAATATAGTAGCTCGAGATCGTAGATTTACGAGGATGGAGCGCATTGGCCGGAACAGCTGACAGATATATACCTGTCCTGTTTTTCTGGTCAAGTTTGTTCGAGAGTAGGCTTGTTGAAGCTTCACGATCAGCAAGTCTCTTCGAAACATACCGTTATTCATCGACGTTGATCGCAGCTCGACCGTTTCCGCTTGCTTCTTATCGCTCGTCTAGAACCGCGAAGAACGTTGCACCGAAGCGCGGTAAAACTCTGACGCGAGTTCGATTATTGTCAATGACAGTGACGCAAATCGTTCGTCAAGTAGGAAAAAAAAATCGATTAAAGTACACGCTACGATAACGAAAGCAAACTGTTCCGAGAGAGATTTTTGGAGTGCGTCAGGTGTATCGTTTCGCCAAATTATCGTCCCTTGCAATTTTAACGACAATTTTGCCTCCTTCTGTTCGCAGTCAAACAAAAAATAGAGTATTATCGTGAATTATCATTGCCCAAATCATGAGTTATTGATTCGCGACGAGAGTATTCAGTCAGTCAGTAGGCGTCGAGAATGGCTTTGGCGAAGATCAAAAGTTTCATAGACACAAGTCTGAAAACCGTGTCCACGCCGTTGGACCGTACGGTGAATCTGGAGCCGGAAGTGGGCATTAGGATCGTTCATTCGATCAACGAGAAGGCGCTGCACGTGACTGTGCTGGGCGCTCGTCACTTGCCACAGAATTTTGGTTTCACCCGTGTCAACAGCTACGTGGTCAAGGTACGTAGTGTACGTCTAATGGACTTGATATCTAAACGGTCTTTCCTATCATTATCTATCGTTGCGTAACTCGGAGGAATCGTCGCACGAAAACTCGCGTTATTGGCTCGCGAATCTCGGAAGACAATGAAGAATCGTCCCCTTATCTCCGCGCACGATACGTTTGAAATATATTAATTACAATGGCCGAGTTGAAATCTAAACTCTGCCCGCGGCGCGACCGCGGTTTTCTTATTTATCCACGATCGATTTCTCTACTTCGTTGGTACGTCGAGAGGGGAACGACGTTGTTCGCGAAGAATTTTCACAATTTGCCGGACTGCGTAGTTAAAAATTATGAATAGATGGTGAGTAACGATGAGAAGAACGGCGTAGAATAAAAAAATTCCACGTGAACCGTTCGTGGCTGGTCGATGCTGATAAGCTTCGAACGTTTCGCACACACTCGAGGAAATCGTTCCTGATTGAGGCAATTAGTTATTCACTCCGCGCTGCGAGCCGTTTATGTATCAGAGAGAAACTCGAGCGGGAATGAGAGCAAGTCGCCACTATTCCAGGTGAAGCTGATACCGGGAAAGGAGAAGTTCGAGACAACGTCGAAGAACGAGTCGTGGCCGCAATGGAACGAGGAATTTACGTTTCTTCTGCGCAAGGAGACGAAACAGAAGTTCGGTAAAACGAAGGTGGTCGAGGAGGAGATCAACGGATCCAGGTTCATCGTGGCCACGTTGTACGCGATTCTCGAGGACAAACCGTTGATAGCGACCGAGAAGAAGGAGGAGAAGGCCTCGTCTCCCACCAAGGAATCTCCGAAGAAAGGGAACAAGAAGAAAGATGGCCAGGGTGCCTCCTCCGACAACCAGGAGCCAACGAAGAACAAATTGTTCGGTCAGTTCTTTAACAAGGGAACGGACAAATCGGCGGAAACTGCAGCCACGGAGAGGAAATTGTTCGACAAGAGGCGAACTGTAGGCGCCACGACGATCTCCTTGGATCCGAAGAACTTCAACGCGAAGCCACCGAAACCAAAGCATCCGAGCGACGTGTCGACCGGTGACATGTGGAGGCCGTTGCGACCGATCGCCAGTGGTATTTCTGGAGCCGAAGAAAGGGTAAATTCTCGGAAATTTTCAGATCAGCATACATCACGCAACATAATGTAACATGAATTGTTTTTCCTTATCGCTGTTGTAGAAGGAAAACAAGAAGGGCCAAGTGGAATTGTCACTGTGCCAAGAAAAGACCAACAAGAATGAGGAGGGTAGCGAAAGACTGATACTGTCTCTGCATCGTCTGAAATGCTCGTTACAGACGATGCACGAGCACGAGGCCTTGAAAGGACAGATGTACATCAAGATGTCTGTGGTAGACAATGGAAGAGTGACTCACTTCTGGAAAAGCGATCGTTTCGCGCCGTGCGTTTCGATGAAATTCGCGCCAGACCTGGCGACCGTGGTCGCGGATAATCCGTATCAGGGGGCATTGAAGGATGTTAGCTTTGTTGTTAAATTCGTCTCAAAAAATAAATTAGGTGAGCTACGTTGCTCTACAGAGATTTCATTGTCGTTGCAAAAATTTTTACCATTTTTTTCAATCGACTCCCGATTACGAATGTTTCGTGTTATTTCAGGGAAGAAAACCACCGTTGGCCATTTTGCAATCGGACCAGACGTAGGTGGAACCTATGGGGAACAATGGAAACAGGCTCTAGCGAAATCAGGACAACAGATAACGAAATGGCAGGCATTCGAGTGAAAACCAGAGACGCGAACAGATCGATAAACTCAGTTTTCCTTCGAGCGTGAGCCTACTTTCGATTTGCATGCTAACGTTATGAATATTTAAACGCGTGATCGATAGTGTAGTTCCGAAGAATACTTAGGCGAACATCGTATATAAGCTTGATTTTATTTTCACTGGATCTTACGATTTTGTCGCGAGACGACATACTTGAACAAAAGTATTTTATCCATTTGTTTGTACATATCGATCGTTTCAAACAACCGTCCCCGATTTCAAGGCAGAGAAATCACGATCGTAACTTTGTTTGGAAGTTTCTGTCGAGGATCGGAATGATGGAACCGTCCAATAAGAAGTGCCTACCAGTATAGAAATACATATTTTAATAGGAGCAAATGCGACGTTCACAGAATCTTAACGATGAAAGAAATAGACGAAGAGATCAACTAAATTCCATGCCAGAGGGAATTGCAAGCGACCAATTTTTGACTGCTAATTAAAGTACAATGTGGACATAGCGACGCGGTTTTATTTTGGATCTTGACTTGTTTTAATTTTCTATTAGCACTCTGTATTGAGATATTTTTAAGATGAGTTACAAAATCAGTGAGAAAGTATTTTATATTGTGAACTTTTTGAATTTGATAGAACTGATAATATATACATATATTTTGCTCATTGTCTCAGTTATAAGCATTAATGTAGGTATTGACGTATTAATATATCGTAATAGATTATGTATATTGCTGTAATTAATTGTACATTTTGTTACGGAAATTAATTGTATTTCGGAAAGTACGTTTAACGCCTAAACAATCACACCAAAAGATTTGTATTAACACACACATTTGTATAACAGAGATATATTTTATATGTAATACACCTGTTGTTATGCATAAAGGATGATCTTTATTTTCTTACACGCAATGTATTCCATATATCTTTATTCGTTCTTCTTTTTTTTTACAAACGTATAAAGGAATGGTTCATTATATACAATGAATCATACTTTTCTGTTATTTAATAATTAACTACACTTGTAGAAAATACATACAAAAATATGAGAAGCACAATCATTTATGATTTTGTAATGGACGGAATTTACAATGTTACTTGTACTGTGCTAAATGATAGTGTTAATTCAACACATTTAATTGATATATCTTTCTTTTGTACTACGCAAGTCTAAATTAAAGCATACATACGTATGATACAAGCATGTATATGTTTGCATTAAAAATTATTAAAAATATATTTCTATAAAAAGATTGCAATACTCTGAGAAAAGATATCTTTGCAACGATCTAAAAATGTATCTTTGCAATATTCTAAAATTATTAAAAAGTACCTTAAAAATATCTTGATTGTTATCATCCTTCTAGTAAGGCACAAAGAGGCACTTTAAAATGCAATATAAAAAAGAATCGGTCAATGGTATAAAATAGTAGTTTTGTGAGAAAATACTCAGTCTAATTTTTCAAGTGAGATATGCTACTTCCCTGAAGTTCACATCGTACAATTGTCGAGAAGAATTAGTAAGTACAAATGAATCTTTATATCGTTAAAAAAATATGTTTAAATAGACGTTGTCTAATCAGATCTATCGATAATCTTTGGTTGAGATTGTTAAGTATAAACAAGTACGTATCTTAAAGAAATTGCTAAACTTACAACTGAAGCAAATACACTCCCATGATTGTACGAGGCTGTATTGCAGCCATCTTTACTGTTGCAAGTGCAATATTCCATAAATATATTGTACGTCCCTGTTCTCATAAGGCAAAATCTCTCATCCCCCGCAATTCCTGGTTCTCCCATGTAAGCACAACTACGAAAATATCTCCACTCCCCGTTGACTAAGGATGAAAATAAAGACTAACTTATAACAATGCCTGCAAATGGTTACCATTTGCTATGTGAAATTTTGTACTTATTCGCACACACCTTTCTGACGAATTTTACGACACATGGTAGGCCTTACACCTGGTAAATGTTCTAACTCTGGTTCTTGTTTACAGTCAGTTATTGGTACAGTGGTATTATCAAATGGATCTGCACATTTTGGATCAGAATCAGACCTGCAAACCCAGCACTTGATAGACAAGCCTACAAAAACATACAGGAGACGTTATTGTTATCTGTTTACAGAGTGAAAATTATTCGGTGTTTCTTGCACATAATTGAAGCAACGAATATTTTACACGACTTGTTGCTTTGATAATACGAACAAATTGTGTAAAGTTATTTGTTTTATGGTTTATGTAACGAATGTTTTGAGGTTAAAATCGAAAGTTGGACGATTAAGTTTGAAAAACGATATTTACCTTGCTGAATGCAACAGAAAACGAATAATGCTGATAATAAAATAGGAAAGCTTGTTTTGTTAGCCATTCTCTTGAGAATTGGAGATCACTTTATGAGAACTTCAAAACTCGCGTCAAGTAACGATTAATTACTTCGACTGCCCACGCCTACGAGTTACGAGTGACTACGCCACTAACCAACTGTTATCGTAATAAGGATGACATGGGAAATATTTTGCTATTAGAAATAAAATAAAGAAAAATCTCATATGGATTAACATCCAGTTAAAACAAATAAATTTAAAATTTATTTCCAATTAAATAAATTTTCCTTCGAATGGAAATTGTATAGACGATGTATATATATATAGTATAATTAAATACCATAACAATATTTAATATAACAAAACATACTGTTGAAATATATGAAAAATTTGGTCAAATAAACATTTCTGTAGGCACAATGAGTAATTCAGTCAGTGACATTCGTAAAAAATGAAATAAACCAACGCTTTGATTACAACAGTTGGTACGCTACTGAACAGTTCGTGCAAGTTCGTCTTCCTTCGGATCACGTGACTGAATTCCGAATCGAGCCGCGCCCGATTCATGAAACATTCGGTGAAATACGGTCTTAATTTAATAGTCGCGACTCTAGTCACGAAAGAATGCACCGTGAAACAGAGATCGACATGCCAGTTAATTGAAATAACCGCAATGCACAATTTATTCGAGCGATAGCACAAATCTCTGACATTCAACAAATGTCGATGATTATTCTTATCTAAATTTCACGTACGACTGCAAAGTGCAATCTATAGATGAGAAGTCTATTGTTACTTATTTGATTCTCCAACTTTCCGAATTTTCAATTAGAATTCTCAATTTTTTTCAATTTCCAAAAGATTTTCCAAAATTCCAAATTTTTTAATTTTCAGTCTTTCGAAATCGACGAGCGACCGTGTCTGGGCGAAATGAGAAACGCTCGAAACCCGGTGACAATCGTGCCGATTTCTACCTCTTCTTTCTGGTAGTGTTGCGGTAGCTCGCGACAGAATTGATTCTCGTTTGCGGGTGGTCCACGAGCAAAACAAGATACGACCTGGTCCCCAGGAAACACTTGAATGCTATAAATAAATATAAATAAATTGATTTGCCGGCATTAGCATAAGTAGCCGAGAGAGCCTTGGACTCTCCCGTCTGCGGCTCGCGTCTCTTCGTTGTCTACCTCTTTCTTTCTCTTTTGCTCTCACCGACACACAGACGTTGATTTATATACCGATGTCCCTTAGGTTCCAGAGGCATTCGCAGTCTCTTTAACTTTAAAAGGGCACGGGTCTACGCTCGGGACGCGAGCCTGTCTCGTCTCGCGGCTGCTCGCGTGGGAATTAATTCCGAAACCCAGCAGATCCTCTCCCACCGTGGACGGTGCTGTTTCAATTAAACGATAAGAACGAAATCAGTGAGACGCTCGATGCTTAATGCGCGTGGTATAATTTCCAGTCCATCGAGCGTCGACGTTCTCGAAAATAATCGTCGAAGAGTCCGAAGGATGCTCGCGACCGAGAAGGTTCGTGTACGGCATGAAGGCCGCTCCGGAGAGGGAAAACGGTTCGTTCATATTTCTGCTACGAAATCGGCCGTTTTAAGAACCGCGGCTCGAGGTCAATCTTTTTTTCTCCCAAAAATCGGGTAATTTCCTATAATCTTCGCGGTGGTTTGGGCGTGGCCAAACCGCAAAGATAGTCCGCTAGGGAACGGCGTTGTGTCATTAAATCGAATCTTCCAAACGACCCTGGCCTATCTTCTCCTTTCTGGTCCAACTGCCAGAAGAATGGATCTTCGAATTACGTGACTGCGTTAAGGATTATCTCTCGTTGATTGATATTTCCAAACGATCTGCAACACCCATTATTTCACCCCGACGGAAAACGAAACGCTTGCGTGCTCACGTCGGAGTATCAGTCGATCGTCGTTCGAAAAAAAAACATCCCAAGTCGTTCTGTCGATCAGACGGTACGTACAATTCAACCGCCATTACAATCACCATTGAATCGTGCTAGTTATCCCTAACTGTAACGTCACAACATTTCCATATTTATCGCGCACGTTTTATCGTCATTTCGTAAGAGGTGCGTAACGACTGACCCATATCCTCCAACCGAGACTATTATACCGAGAAGATTGACGTTAAAATACATTCTAACATCGTGGCCTTTCACGAGAAAGGCGTTCCTAAAACGTTCATCCGACTCAATGACTGTTCGTTAAAAGCTTTGCGCTTTCGTCATGTACATTATAAACAGACAAACACGAGCCGAGTTATCCTTGTTAGATAACTCTGTCCAATTCCATCTTCGGCTCGATGCTCTTCGAGAACGAGCGATGCACGTACCCCCGTCGTGGGTATCCCCAAGTGTCTCTTCGCGAGAAGAATACCACCGAGAATACTCCCGATCGGAGTGCACCCCACCACTGTAACCGCCGCAGAATCACCCTCCACTTCCGCTTCGCTTGGTAGCCACTCCTCTCAGCCTCTGTTGATACTTCCTCGCGCGTGTATCTCGTCAGTCGGCTTGGAGCCACGTGCGTGTGCTCGAGAAGCTCCGGCACAGCCAGCCGTTTGCCTCGTTCACGATCGACTTTGTACTTCCTGCTCGTTAATAACACCTGACAAGACGTTCCACCGTCGCGAACAAAGAAACTCAATTAGCAAGAGCTTTCAAGTGCGCGATAAGAGACGACTCTTGAAACAAAGAAGAAGAAGAAGAAGAAGAAGAAAAAAATCGACGTTGCCTTTCGAACGATCGTCGACCGACGGACGATCGAGAACTTGGCCACCCTTGTCACCCGAAGGACGACAGAGAACCGTGTGAACGGGCAGAGAAGCGCAATAATCGACTCGTGTGCATCGCTGCCACGGAAAAGGCAGGGAAGAACCGCGCCGTCTCGAAGGTGCGTCTAAAACGATCAGGAAATCCAAACTCGAAGACAGATGGTGGAAGCAGGGAGGACTAAAAATATCGGCCGTTGGCACGCTGCTCGCTTCAACTTGAATAGTTTCGCCCGGCTGGAGAACGGGGACCGTTCCATGGTTGTGCGTCGGCTCTAATTTTCCGTTCAAAACTAGCGGACGTTGATCAGTTAAAGGGAGGAAATCGTCGAAACGGAGAGAAACTCTCTCCTCCAGTGTCTTCTCCTCGTCGTTTCCTTTACTTACCCAACCTCGGAGAGAAGAATTTCCCTCGACGTTGAAAATAACAAAAGCAAACTGTACTGGCGCAACATTGGCGAACTATGTTCTCTGTCAAACGAAACTTCGACTCGCGAATCGTTCGCGAAGTATGAACACGACAGACGAGGTAAGCGTGTAATAATATTTCTCCCTCTCTATCGTCCATAAAATTTTATCGTTTTTGCCCTCCTTTTTGTCTCTTTCTTTTCTTCGTTTCACAAATGCGCTTGAGCAACGCGCATTTCGAGTAACAGATTTCCGATGAGAACGATCGATGCTCTCGTGACTAAGGCACCTCGACTCTCCGATTCTCCGACGACAAACACGAGAGACACGCTAAGCCGTGAATAGTATCCGCTTTCGCGTTACATAAAGAATCGTAACGTGTATCGAACCGCTAGTTTGCGTGGAGGCTCGTTATGTATCTCGGTGTCTTTTCGCCGAGGAACGTGCCCCGCCACCTGTATCCCACACGCGTGCACTCCTCCTCGCGGAATCCTCCTACTGTAATCCCACACACACACTCGACCACTTCCGCTTCAGACTGTCGATTCAATGACTCGCTGATTGTTTCTACCGTTAAAGTTTGCCGGCGGAGTCGATCAATTCTCCATTCACATCCGTCGAACAGGTAATTCAGAATGGATAAGCGAGTCGTGACTCTGCGAATATTCCCCCCCCCCTCTAGCAAGTATTCCGCGCAAGTTCGCGGACGTACGAACAAAAGAGGCACGGCAGAGGGAGAGAGAGAGAGAGAGAGAGAGATTTATAGAGAGCCGATCGTTCGATTTCCCCTCGGTTAATTGTTGGCGATAATTTACGAGCGTCGTCGCTCGTTGGCACAATTAGCGAGGGAGCAGAAACCGATCGCTCCGTAATACGCGAGCGAACATCGGTAATTACCCAAGAACGAGCCCAGACGAAGAACGTTGCTTCCTCCACTTTAATTAGACCTCTTAAACCCGACCGATACCGATACCGAGAGCCGAACCGGCGCTCCAACCAGCTTCTTCCAGTCTCCGATGTTCCGAGGGAATATCGGATTCCATCGTAAAATCCATACCAATTTTACCCCGGCGCGATCATCGGGCACGATCGAGCAACAACCCGCTCCCGGGGGGGGGGGGCTTTCCTCGCGAACCGGCGAACATTAACAAGCGAAATTAACAAGGGAAAGAAAGCCGGAGTCTCGCGAGAGTATCGCGGAAAAACACGCTAATAACACGCTCCTCTCCTGATCGATGGTTTCAGAAGCGTACGAGCGCGGAGGGCTTCTAACGAGCGTCGAGTGGCCGCTTTTGAAGCGAGCTCCCGTGCCACAAGACCGTTCAGGAGAGCACCAAGGTGGAGAGCAAAAGACTTTCAGCCCCTCCACGAGGCCCGAGGTTCTCTTCCACTCATGGTGTTTTACGGCGAGCTTGTTTGAAATTCTTCGCGTGGAGTCGCGCGGCCGTATTTATAGAGCCGCGCGCGGACTCCGCGAGTTCACGCACGTAGAGTCGAGCGAGGTCTCCTCTGCCGCGCCGAGGAGGAGAGGAAGGAAGATAAAGGGAGGAGGAGGAGGAGGAGGAGGTGGTGGTGGAGGCCCGAGAGGGAAACGAAGAAGTGGCGAAGACACCGCGGAGGAAGGCAGGGAAGGACAGAGGCAACACAGTCACCGTGCGAACGGAGAGACGAAGGAAGCGAGAGAAGGAAGGTCGGCGTCGACGAAGGGACGAGCACGCGGGCACGTCGCGATCATGAAGCGATGCATCCGCGACAGGAGCACCGGCCCGCTTCGTCGTCGAGCACGTCCTCGACGTCGTCGAACTGTCTGCGCTCGCTGCCCCCACTGGCAGCTCTCGATTCACCGGGCATGATCGCTCGGCTGTTCGGGGCGAACGCGGCCCTCCTCTTCCTCCTGCTGTTTCTCGCCGTCGTGCACGCCGCAGTCTGCCTCGATCCCGTCCCGGTGAGTATTTAGCAACTTTGTCCGCTTCGTCTCGCAGCTTTACGTCGGGGGTCGTTTATTTTTTTTTCAAGTCGAGGTCTAAAGTTAGATTTGTGTGTTTAGTTGAACGTAGCGTGCAGTTTTAATTATCCTGTCCCTGCACGCGTGAACGTTCCTCTCCTTTCTTTGTACTTTTACAAATATTCTTTGCAGCAAGAAAGAATGGATCGAAAGAATGTCAAGAAAAAAAGATCGACGGCAATGGTATTCCAGACTTGACTCGGTCAGAGTAGATTCGACGTACATCGACGTACGAATACATACGAGTACGAGAAGCATTTGAAAAATTCCCCATTGAGCAAGAACAATCGATACTTAATCCGTAGTATTCAGGGCAAGATACTTTCTAAATAATACTCGTGTGTCGTCGAGCACGTGAACGTGCAGAACATGATACCGCGATTGCCGCGAGTAGGGAGGGGGGGAAATAGGTGCCACGGTGGCGAGCAAAGCTTCCGATTAGCAATGACGTTCGTCGGGCCCTCGTTTCGTTAGTTTCACTTTCAGCGTGGAAATCCGATCCGAAAGATCGTTTCCATGCGGTGCACGCGTAATTGAGCAACTGGCCGGTTGGAAATATTCATAAAATATTCCCGACGTATGGAGAGAGAGAGAGAGAGAGAGAGAGAGAGAGAGAGAAAAAAGGAAACGAGGCGAACAAATATGAAAGAACGTCGCGGAAATCTCGAGAATACGAGATAACCAGTGTGGGACGCGTATTAATCCGCTTAATTAAAAGCGAGATAACCGCCTCGTATCTGCGAGAACCGCGCTCCCGCGAGAACGAAAAGTCGACGGCGATCCAAGGCCTCGTTAACCGAAATCGAGTCTCGATTATCGGACTGCTCGATGCATCGGCGATGTATTTTCGTTAAAATACTTTGCAAACGAAACGATCGTAATATCGTTTGACGCAAACCGTTGCGGGGTAACAAACACGCGTTCACTGTTGCGCGTATTTATAATACAAATACGATTTTTAACGCGGCAGAATATTTCAGCGTGAATCGGAAAGAATCGCGCGATACGACGACGATTTGCATACCTGCTGTGATTCCGCGAACGAAATGTCTGCGCGACGGAAAACTAAAAACATGTATTCGAGCGCCGTATCGCGTGGAACTCGCTCTTCTTGCGCGCATGATGTGTAATTCAATTCAACGAGTTATCAAGCCCGCGTCAAGTAAATGCCTAATGGCATGGTGGACGCGACGGATTGTAATCACAAATGAGTAGAAGAATTTCGCGAAAAACACTCGCGCGTTTGAGTTCCAGATAATCGGTGAATCGTAAATTAGACGCGATTATCGCGCGACGATATGAACTAAAGACGTGCTTATTTATAGGAATTTCAGAATTCAATGATTTATCGAATCGCGTAAATGAGTGATTTGACGGTGATTCTTTTTTCCTTGGACGTCGCAGGAACGTAAGACTACGGTGATCGAAAATTAATTCAGTCAACGACGCTGAAGCTAAACACTGGCGGTGAGGACATCGTTTGACAACCTCGTTTGACTGTCGATTGCCCACCAGGAACACGAATATTCGCTCGAGCAAAGTAAAATCACAACGGGAATTAAGGATCGATCGTAGGTGAACGACTTCGGGTCACGAGAGGTCGTGTCGTTGAAATTGAAAATCACATTTGAAAGTTACAAAGTCAGCCAGAACAGAAGTTGGTTCCGTTCCATCTGAAAGCCGAGATCGTCGACACTCGATACCATTTGGAAGTTGCACGGTTCCTTCGCGTTCCGGTTCTGTTACCGATCGCGTCACGCGATTCGGTGGTTATACATTCGCAGATTATAAATCAAAGACAAACGAGAAAAAAGAAGGAAATCCGATGCTCGTTTGCGGATCGTAGTTCTCGCCGTCTGATCAATCGCGAAGCATTCTACTCTCCTATTTCAAGACGAAAGTCGATGGCACGTTCGTCGTGCACAACGCGCCGCAAATAGAATTCCTGGACGGGGACGTGAACAGAGGGGACCGGGCGTTTAGAAGCTCGGTTCCGTGGAAGCAACGATCGGTCGCCTACATCGACCAAGAGAAACGACGAGCTGTTCCGCGAGTGGTTGGCGGACAATCTGTGCCGATTCATCGGCAAAGAAATTGGCGGGACGGCGTTTAGTAGGTAGTTTGAGGTTTCGCGCGAAGCCCCGGGCGACCACCGCCGAGCATTGTGTCAGCCTAAACCCGGTAATATCGACGCAATCGTCCGGAGCTTAGGCCAGGAGGGAACGAGATGCTTTCGCTCAAGATACCCCGGTAATTACTATAATTTCATAGACGTAGCCGTCTTCGAATCCTCCGGTGATTCCTGCGTTTCCGCGCCTCACCATTTGCGAACTGTGAAATAACGCTGAAATAACGGATCCGACGGAATATTCAATCGACTTATCGCTTCGAGATATTCAGACGTGCTTGAAATCTTGACGAACCTATTACACGTCTGCCAAACGCGTTATTCCGTTATCGATACCTTCGCGATCTATCATTAGCCGAGATAATTTCAATCTTTGCAAAGTCCTCGGGAGATCCTCAGGGAGGGAAAGGATATCGCAGTTATCCTTCGTTGCGAGATAAAAACCCTTTAAACATAACAGATGTTAAAATCCAATTCCAGGTACGAGTTTATAGCACTAGTTGTCGAACTACCGGGAACGTTAAACTGAAGCTCGGCCATTGACCGTTCTTGATAAAGCGTAAAAAGCGAAAACTCTTTTATTAATTGAGTCATCCTTCCCACCAAACGGGATACGATTGAAAGGATACGACGGAGCCCTGCTCCGTTCCCTGCTCGCGTCGTGGAAACAAAAATGGCCCCGAAAGAGATATTAAAATCTAATTTAGATGAGAACTAACGGCGGTAGTTCTCAGATTGCCACCCACAGCCTGAGCAACATCAAAGAGCAAGTTTCGTGCTCGAGCACGGGACACTTACAACCCGCCACTTTTTCTTTTCCTTCTTTTTTTTTCTTTTTTTTTTCTTTGTTGGCTCGCCGGTACTGACGATCTCGATAACGTCGTACAAAGTACACACCGTTCCCTCCCGCCGTTTATATTTAGTGTATCCTTTCGCTGTGTCGTTCTCGATCGCACGAGGGACACAGTCTCCTCGTCAGTCTACTCGTAAATCTACGGAATTGCTTCCCCGGCTTGTCAAACGCGCCAGATTCACAGCCGGACGTTCCACCGAGTGGTAACATCGATAGCCTGGTGCTCGGTTGTCAGTAATCTTGTACGAACAGCATCGTGGTTGGGCTAAAAGTACGAGGGATGAGCATCAGATAAAGGACGAGCATTTGTTTAAGTTTCTGCCCGGGCCTCTTATCTGGACTAACAGGCCAATTTATGGGTTGATCCGTGGACCGACCACGCGAGCCGCAGATAGCGAACGGACGTTGGACCGAATTGCTTCGCTTTCCCCTTCCCTTCCCTCGTGTTGTCGTTGCATTTATCGTTGTCGGCTTTCAATTCAGGAACGATCGGGTGGAGGAACGGGTTCGTTCCTTCGAGTTTGATCGTTGATTCTGCCGATTAGGAATTTTCTTCCAGAGCTGACAAATTCCTCGATTTCGACTCCTCGAGTCAATGCCCTGAATTGTCATAGAGATCAACCGACCGTTGCATCGGACATAAAATTAAGTTCCGGCAACGATTAAACTCTTTATACTACCAAGAAGTATTTAAATTCTAAAATCCGCACGCTGGAACAAATCCGAGCGACGTCGTTTTCTCCTAAAGTAAATAACAAAGAAATCCTCCTCTCGCCTGTCTTCGTCCTCGCTTTGTTGTCTTTAGACACGATTAGACACGCACTCTGCGATTAATAATCGGCTCTCGGCACCGTGCTTCGACCACGATGGAAGAATGGCTGGATGTCGATCACTCGTGACTCTGCAGCCTCGGAAAAATGGCGGCTGGCCCCGAGGAAGCCGGACAACACCTCGCGGTGAAACTTCCTCTCGCAAGATCTCCGCCACTCTCTCTTTCTTTCCCTGTTATTCCATTAGCGTGTCGAGATCGCATTCAACGGAGAGAGCATGGGGTCACGATGGGACAACGTAGCGATGCGCCGGTAGATCGTAAAGTACACACACGCTGAACATCCGTCCCCTTTCGAAGATTAATAATCGCCGCGATCCTCGTTTTGCCTCGTACGTTCTACGGTATTGTTACTCGCGAGAATAATTTCCTCCGTGGCGTGGCCTCGCGAGGGTACCCAACGGAGTTATTGTGAGCATCGTCTTTAACAGCTGGCGATACTAATGATCGCAGGTAAATGGTAATTTTTGCGACGATAAATTACCAGGAAGTAACTTTTCCGTTTTGCGCGTTTAGTATCGGCGTGAAAAATTACTGCTTCGGAATTCTTCTTCAATTCTGCAAACTTTGACCGAAATCCGCGAGTTTCGCACACGATCTCCATCGTCTTCCAAGCGAATTCAGAGCCCTCTCCCACCGCGGGATTCGGCGAGGGCAGCTCGATTAGCTTCTTACTACGTATCGTGACGACCATCTCGTGGAATTTCAGTCCGTCCCGGTGCAGGAAGTGTGTTAACCTCGCGTCCGGTAAAAAGTTGTCGCAACGGGGAGGAAAGAAAGGACGAAAGAGGAGGGTAGAGACGATCGAGAAGAGATACACGATCCCGTTCGAAGCGACGCCAATCCTGCCAATTCCTTCTTCTCACCCTCTCAGGGTTTCGACGCTCGTTTCTTTTCGTATTCCGCCCGATCGCCGTCCCATTGTTCCCGGCGACGATGAAAATCCACCGATTAGCATTCCGCGAGAAACGGATTCCTCGACGTCGTTCTTAGTCGGTTAGCTAATTAATTCCAAATGTACGCCGCTCGAGTGTGACACGGACAGGTTGACTTATCGTTCGCCTCGGGGCGTATCCAGAGGAGTCGAGATTTATCTATGGCCGATAAAACAATTGGGAAATTGTCGGTGAACCACGCAGCGCTCTGCTTTTACGAAACTTCAACAAAATTATTCGCCTAAAAGTGAAAAGTCTCTGCGAGTCGATCGTTGGCTTCTGAAAAAGTCATCGGAAACTTTCGAGAAATAAAATGACTCGGCAGGCAAGCCGATCAAAGAAAGCCTGATTTCAAAGAAATAAATTAACCTACGTTCCAACAGTCTGGGCCCAAAACGTAAACAGGATCGCGCAGCCTTCGGGCCACAATGTAAATACACGCGTAGGATACAGCTGGTTTAATTTTGTGAAATATTTGACAAGTAATTACAACCTGATGTAATAATTGTTGCAGATATACCACTAAAGGTTTACCATCGATCACCAAAATGTAACATAAATCAATAACATTTATTTTTATCTGAAATTCCTGAATAAATTAGCAGTTCACGTAATTAGCGTAAAAAAATCAATAACGAAAAACATCTTGTGGGCATTCTTCTCGAATATATTTAAGAGAATATATTTCAACGTGCGAACGTGACCGAGAATAACACGTAACTGATTACGATACAAAGAGATAATAAGAATCTAACACGAGCGCGACCGTCGCACGACCCGTGATATTTACATTTGGCCCAAACGATGTACGTGGTAATACGCTTTTTGGCCCGAATGCAAGAGTACGAGTCTCGCACGTATCCACAGGTTAAGGGGTTGAATAGTTTGCCACCTAAGGGGAGGGGGGGGGCAGATATCTGAGGTAACGCAACGCGCGTTGTGTTAAGACTCGATCGTCTGCCGAGAAGGAATCGGAGCGACAGAGTCGATGTTAATTGGCGCGCAGCACGCGTGACATTGTACCTTTAGTGCCTTTAGACCTCGGCAATCGTTCAGCGAGAAGTAGGAACCTATCGGAACGAGTTATTCCGGTACAACTTGCCCGCGCACAAAGAGCTGCCCTCGTTAATATCGTGTATTAAATGCAACTCGTTCTCCGCACGACCGATTCAACGATTCCCGCGAAACGATCCGTTTCGATCGTGTTTACCAAACACGGCGTCTCGAATCCGCGTTCACCGTTGAATTATCGATCTCATTAGCCGCTAATACTGCTCCCCTTTATCTACTCCTACTATCACCCGATTAAAACCTACGACCGCGACGCGTCGTTCGAAGTGGCGATTCCTCGGCTGGAATTTTTGGGAATGAATGTTGGTGCGATTCTTTAGTTTTTTTTATCTTTACACGCTGTACACAGGCAGCACTTTGATGATTTAATTTGGAAGAGGAGTGAATTCGACTCGTGACGTTTGGATAACTCGAACTTGAGTTTCAATTGAAAAACAAATTCGATCATCGTGCTTGAGTTACAATTTTTCTAAAAGTAACGATATCTCTCCAAGCTTTTTTGATTCCTTTCTAACAATCTTTCCGATATATAAATCCAAAGCCGTAAAAATTCCGAAACGGTGGCGAGATGGAAGAGACGCGCGAGGGAAGAATACACGAAAAAAGCTCGCAAGATCAGACCGCAGCCTCGAGATTTAACACAAGTCTAATTGCACCGACCGCGGCGAATCAAGTTCGAGTTCAAATTTACTATCGAGCGTACCGGCGCGCCATTAATCCACTCCCAACAATCACGTCGTAAATTCCTGCGTCGCACGAGGAAGCGTGGCGATCGAATCAGCCAAGTCGTAGCTGGAATACGGCCAGTCGTAACGCGCGACCACTTTTACCGAGAGTTTCCGCGCGCGGCGCAGCGTAAATTCAGGGGACGAACGAGCGTTTCAGAGGAGAGAGCGCGCGAACGTGGAGCGAGGTCCGGCGAGAACGCGAGCTACCGCTGAAATTTACGGACACGCAACCGTCGGACGGACGACGACCGTTGAACGAACGGCGCAGAACGCACAGAATGTTACGAGATCGCGAGCAATGGATCTCGGATGTCCCCGTGACCATAAACGTTCCACGTTCCACTGGCCACTGTTTTATGAGATGGAGGACAACTCGTTGGAGAACACGCGGAATATATTGTAAAGCTTAAAGAGGAATTTATTCTTTCTTCGCAGAAGACCGTTTCGAACTTAAATTTTGGCTTTACCAGGTAAAAATTTGATTTTTTTGGCTCAGATCGTCAGCAGTCGTTGAAAATTAAGTTTAATCGGCAACTGATTGGCTCTTAAAGAACGTGCTCTAAACGCTCGTGGAGAATCTTTTATCCCAAGATTGCGATATTTTCTCAGTTTAAGTATATTTAAGTATAACCCATGAACAAACGATCGGACGAGTTCAAAAAGAAAGCGACGAATTATTGTATTGTATACGGTCACTCGTTACGGTCCGCGAAACAGTTGCCAGCGCAAGGGGTTCGACATTGTCACAATTGGTCTTTTCTCGAATTCTGCAACCAACCACTTCGATTCACCAACTGATCGTTTGCTTATTGTTAATCACGAAGATAACGAAGAAAACGACGAGCACAGGAAAACGATCGTGACAACGATCCGGAAATAACTGCGGCCGTAAAAGTCAGAGCGGGCGCTAAGTGCTACGCGAGAAGAAGAGGAACGTTTAACGGTCGTCGGTTGAAAAACCAGGCCAGGTGACTACTACCGTATCCATCGACCGTCCCTGTCGCAACGGCTGGCTTTACGGTTTCACGGTTGGAGCCGCTCGAACTAATCCCGCGAATTAAGGCTCGTTAACAGCAACCTTTCCTCCAAAGGTCGTGCGTTTTCGAACGAAACCACCACGCGAAATTGAGCGAAACCGCGGAGCCGCGACGAATCGTTTCTGTTTCTCATTCTTCCGTTCAGACAACGCTCGATCTATGCAGGAAAAATCTCGAGGCAAGAGTCAGCCAGCTTCCTTTTCACGCACTTCGAAATCTGGTTTTAGTCGAAAAGTTCGAGGAGATCCATTTCCGGAGAAATTCACGAGACCAAAGCTGTCAGGAGGCAACTATTTTTACGCCGTTTCCCTTCGACCTCGCACCCCGAAAATGCGTACGAACATTCCTCTCGGAAACTCCTGCGGGCTCCACCGCGCTATTACGCGCTTCATTCGCTGCAAAAATTTACCGCAATATAGAAATTCTCCAAGGGAGAACATTGGGATACTTGACAGAAAAGCAAAAATTCCCCCAGAGAGAACCAACACTGCCTATACGTTGATCATTTGTCTCGACTGTACTCCTCCAGTCACGTTCAACTCTACTTCTGGACAGTGAAGTTTCGCAAAGTTTCGCAAAGCGAGGAGGTACGAATCGCGGAATCGTTTCGTTAGACTCTGCACAAGTGGGCGGACAGCGAGCGGCGTGCTGCTCCTCATTGCACAAGGGAGAGATAGTAAATCACGCGATGATCTCATCATGACATTAAGATATTACGCGAGAAAGAGAGAGAAAGAGAAAGAGAAAGAGAGAGAGAGAGAGAGAGAGATAGGATAAAAGAACGATACACATGGAAGCTACAAGAGACGCGATAAACAAGACAGCCGTGCTACCGTTGCACTGGCAATAAATTCCGCGGGGGTCTGGTTCAGCGACGTTCTTCCGACACGTGACACGTTTAAGCGCTCCGTGCCGGGACTATGAGCAGCCAGCAACGCCCAAACAATAGCTCAGGGTTATCGTCTTTCAGTGCAAATCGACCAACGAGCCGGCACTCGGCTGGACAAAACTTAAATCGTCCCTTAAAAGTAACTACCGAGGCGGAGGACTGGCTCCGAATGACCTCGAAGCTCGCGTTTCTATCGAAAAATCGCAGTGCAATTGCGAGAAGAGAAACTGTAATCAGGCGTATTCTGTATTCTTAACGCAGAGTGTTGGTCCTTCATTTCTCGTTCAATGTTTAATCTTCAATCGGTGCACGCTTCGAGATGATACTCGCAATGTTTTACAAATTTCACAAAAAAATAGTGACAGATTCAAATCTGAGAGAAGACTGTGAAGATGAAAAAAAAAAAAAAAAGAAAAGGAGAAGAATGCCATTACACGACGATTTGGAAAGTCTTTTACAAGACCATCGGCGAATAGTCTCTCTCTTGTAGTAGTCTCGCTTTCACGATTTGCTCACGACAAACAACCACACACAGTGGACGCAGTCAGTGGCAACGGGTTGACTTTTGCAAAATCGGAAGAGATGTAAATTTAACTGGCTGAGCGGCCGCTTAAGGACAGAGTGAAACTCTAGGCCTGTTTCAATTGGTGCAGATCAAAGTTGTCTTTCGCTGGCTCGCGTTTCAAGTTACTCGATAATAAACTTGGCGACTTTATAACACGCTAGCCAAGAAACAGTGTTTGGCCAACCAAAGTGTGGCAAAACAAACACGCGAGATGTCTAAAAGTTTCGTAGTTTTTCCTTCGACAACCATCTCTTGCAATTTGCATAAAGTTGCCCCGCCATTCGAATACCGATTTTCATCGGGCTTCGCCGCTCAAATTTGTTCTGTCCTCTTCGGGAGGACATTTCCAAAATGAAACGTAACTTAAATATTTGTTTCCTGTTACGCAACAGAAAACGACACCGCAGCGCCACGCTCATTTTTTGAACGGTAAATTATTGCTCAACCGGGGAGGGGGAAAGTTTCAAACACACGCAGTTTCTTCGCGTTCTTACCATTCTACGTATTCCGTTCCAAAAATATCCTGCGAACGCACTGCGAGCTGTCAAAATACACCGTTTCACCTCGTTCTGCACTTTTGCGCGAAACGAATCGTTAAAACGACAGAGGGAAAGATTTGAATTTGACAACTATCGGGTGGACAGGCGTGCGTTACAGTGGAAATGGAGTCTGTCAATAGTGGACAGACCGATCGTTGATCCACAGACGTTCGAGCGCGTTCTTTCGCAAAATGTCCCGAGTCTTCGCGGAAGAGACGAGTGTCGCATGACGAGAGCCAGTCCGTTGAATCGTTGCGGACAAGGCGAGCGTAAAACAAACGCGTGCAATGTCAAGGAACCACTGTACGATCGTCCAATCCCTATCGAGATCATTTTCAATTGAAATCAATTGAAATCGGAACCGTGGCTTCAATCGGTTTTCAGTTGATCCCACGGGGAACGAACTTTCTACGAACTCTCTACGGTGGAGTTGCAAGACGCACGTATAAATAGGAATACAAATTGCATTCGACAAACGTCGCGTAACGCGACAGAACAGTGGCGATCCAGTCACGCCACTGTTGTTCTGGTTCGTTTAAAAAGCCTCCGCGAATGAGCATTCACACGGTCTACGAGCGTACCGTGACTGCAGCTCCGAATCAGACTCGGCCCAACGAGAGTTAGGTTGAAGAAGGGACTAGGTTGTTCCACGGAGAGATCCACCTCATTAGCAAGAGACGAAATTACTCTCGAACATTTTGCTCCGTAATTCTGGCTAGATCTTTGATACACTGTTTAGAAATAATCGTCCCTCTGCGAGGATGAAGCTCTTTTGGAAATTGCGTGAAATTTAAAGTGTTGAGAAAAGTGTGGAAAACGAATATCAGCGAAACGTTGACTCTTGGAAAAAGGATCTAGCAACTAGACGAGCAAAGGGTCAAAGGCTCTATTTTTGCGTTACGATACACCGGCCACTCCAAATCCAGCCATCGCTCCATAAAGAGCCTCGCCGACGGCAATTAAACCGCGCGCGGCTTCGGACGAGCCGAGGAAAATCAGGCGTACGACTTTGGCCGTGCGTTCGCGGAATTCCCATGGAGCGAATATACGGCGCGGCAGGATTTACGCGACGACGCGGTCGCCGGTCAGCGGACGTCATCCTGACCATAGTAGGTGGACGAGGACCTTGGCCTTCGGATGGCGCGCACGAGCACATAAATCAGGCCGCGATCTCGCCATAGCGAGCGTTCCATCGCCGCGACCGGCCGCGAGTATTAAATCCATTGGTAGCCGACCAGCGAAGAAATCACCGGCCATTTTCGGACATTGGACACACCGATCGCGCTACCATCTAAGGTATAGTCGGGGCGTCAGCCCGCGAAACGAATGTCATTGCTTCCGAACCTTATCCATCTTCTTCGGCATGGCTGTCGCGTCGCGTCGCGTCGGTCCTTTCTCCCTTTTCTTTTTTTTTTTCTTTCTTCCTTCCTTTTCTTCAACCCTCCCCCATCTTTTTTTTTTTGTTGGATCTTCGCGGTTGGAGTACCGCGGCTCGTGAAAACGCGGCTATGCGCGATACAGTTTTTTCGGATTTCTTTCAATTTGACGAGGGTTTGGAGGTTGCTTCGTACTTTAATAATTTGCAAATACCGATCGCAGATGGTTCGCTCGAGGAGCCAAGTTTCTCGCTGTTTGTACAACAGAGAAGATTCCGAGCTTTAACACGTCGCGATAATCGACGCATTTCCTCGATTGTTGTTGCTCCACGTCCACGTTTTCTCCGTTGATCCGAACAGTTGGAGAAACGATCTCGCGGATCGGCGCGGTCATTACTCATTCGACATACAGTGCTAAACACACGTAGCGGATAAGATAGACTGCACGTGAACAACACGTGTCACGAAACAATGACGTAGCATCTGTCGAGTCAAACACGCTAAAGATCGTTCACAAACGAGAGAAAGTAAAGAGAGACCACCTACACTCTACTTTCCACCATAATTCACGCGGCAGAAACCGTGAAAACGAACGAACGATCCCACGTAGAAACGTCTGCCGGGTTTCGTCCCGATTTTCGCAAAACAAACGAGCGTCCGCGCTTACCTACGATTAACGGTACAGTTAAGTACGTACATCTGGTACGTAGAGTGAACGCAGATGAGCGAGCAGAGGTGAGCAGAGTGCGGTGAAACGCGTGCTGGTAGGGTGCCGTTCGGAGATGCCTCGAATGCGAAACGGTATTGAAGTTGCATACGTAATGCCAGTGAATCATTCGTGGCACGGTCCCGCGGAATTCTCGATACGTTCCAGCCAACAGTGAATTTCTCCCCTCCCCTCTCCTCTCCTCTTCCCTCTCGGGGTAATGCCACCTCGAGGATCTTGCAGCGAAACACCGTATTTTTTCCAAGTGGCTGGCTCCTTGCTGAAAATGAAAGTCGTCGGCAACGGCGACGATTTTCGCCGCGTTTCGATCGTTTCTCCCCGCGAGCGGCACGCGGCTTTTTGCGATTCCATCGGGGGAGATGCGAGGCACCGGCAGACTTCAGCCTAGTTTGGCCATGTCCTCACCGCGACGCATACAAATTCCTCGTGCCTTTTGGCTCGTCGGACGTTTCCAACTCGTCTGCTTTTTCAGACGATCTTTCGGGCGATCGTGTCGCGGAAGAAGCGACGAGTCTGGCCTTCGGAACGGTCGCTCCGAATCTCTCTCGCGTTTTGAATGCCTCCGCAGGTTGTTTTTCAACTTGCAGGAAATGTTCCTTCTACGCGTAGGATAATTCTCTCGATTCGTGATCGCGCGAGTGTTTTTGCACGGATGAAAGTAGAACACGCTGACACGCAATCATTCGTCGTTAACGTTTTTTGTTTTTAAAATAAATGTAACAAACGTACAGAGATCGGCGACCTACGGCACGACGAAACGAATCGAGGGAAATGAGCAAGAACAAATTATTCGTGATCTACTTACGGCTAACAAGGAAATCGAGCAAGAACCAGTTTTCCTTTTATAGTTGGTTCGAAGAAATTAATTGTGCAACCCGGGAGCATCGTTAACCCTGAACTCTCTCAGGAGGCAAAATTAATCGGATTATTTATTTTTGCTCGTTTGAATGCAATTGCTATGCAGAAGTACCGTCGTAAACAATTCAGAGATACGCATCGCCTTAACGAGACTTTGCTCGAGTTTGCTGGAATCGGTCAGTTTGTTTCGCTTTATTTTGAAAGTGGTAGATACAAGAGGAAGCGCAACGTCACTTTTTACAACGAGAATTCACCACGATTGAATTTCTCACCGGTAACAACAAAGGAACGAAGGAAGACGATAATTTATAAATTTATAATTTAATAATCTAGGTCTGGGACAGTTGTATATGAAGAGTGTTGGAGCTAGGTGGCGAAAAGAAGATCACCTTCGCGTTTCATGACGCCCCGTGACGTCATTCGACTATTGTCTCGTCACGCGCACCTTTTGCCTCCAAATTCCCCAAAGAGCAACAATTAGATTTACGTAGGATGAAACCACCCTGTAGAACGTCGTTCGTGACCACTCATCCAGTATTCCATTTCCCAAGACGACCGACCTCGATGAGGTAACATCATCGTTGGTTTCCTCCGACCATTGTCTGAGATAATAGCCGACGTGGGCTGGATCGAAGAAGGGTGTGATCTGCGTGCGCTCGTTCCATTTTCGTCCGTTCGATCGATTTTATTCGCCATTCGTTCGTCTCTGATTCGATCGTAATTTCGCTGCTTTATTTCCATTTACGTAAGCATTTCGTAATATTCGTGAAACATTATCTACTTGATACACTTGTATGAATATCTGTGAAAATTTCCATCTGCTTTTATAAACACCGTTTGGGACCCGTTTGGGACTCGGGAAACGTATTTTTCTGGATGAAAAGGCAAGAAATCCTCAGAACAGAAGAATATTAGACGGTGACATTGAGCAAAGTCGGTGGTTACGTTGCCATTTACGAGCCGGCAAATTGAGTTTAGTGCCGCGTGCTGATCGTTACAGCCTTGAGGAATGCTGAACGATACCCGAGTCGAGCGGCAACGTCAGCAACTAGTCTATTAACTTTTTGCCCAAGAACCGGTAATTGTTCGCCATTTTCTTTTCCTTTCTCCCGCGATTTCTTGTTTCGCGGAACAATAACGAATCGGGCAGGATCTCTGCCTTTCTTGTCCCGCTTTATTTCGTCGCGTGGTTTTCCTCGATTCTTCCCTCCTCACTTCTTCGTTAAGAAGAAAAACAATCGTCTGCAACGAGTCACGATCGCGTTCTTCTCCCTTTCAGGTGTCGATGATTAATCGACACGTTGCTCTCTGCTAATTTCAGAGCGGGAACGGGACATTGGCGACTGACGGGAACAATGGCACTAGTTGGCAGCGCGTGGTCGATCGGGACACTGCCGTGCAGCAGTTACCAAAGAGCAGTGAGTATTTCTCGGAGCTTCAATTGCGGAACAGAACCTCGTTCGTACGAACAAATATTTTTATCCGATTGTCATTCACTGGCTACAAGAAGCGTTTGCACATTCCATATTCGTAGTATAATTTTCTATCGTATCTTAGACTTAACGTGTCTTGTTAAATAAAATAAATGCGCAGGAGCCACGAAACTATCGTACTTTACGAACTGGAGCGAATGGAGCGTCTGTGATCGACACTGTACGCAGAATCGCGTTCGAAGGTGTCGCGTGAAGAAGAAATGTAGCAACACGATACTTCGGGTGAGTTTTCAAATCTTACTCCAGTAAGCTGTGGATTGGCAGAGTACGTTGAGAGAAATCGCAGGTGTACAGTTTTTATTGTATTGCTTGCAGGAAGAACGAACCTGTCAGCACAACAACAGGAAGAGCAGGTGGAGGAGATGCAAGCAACATCAGCGACGAGGCCGTCGTCAGAAGGACAAATTTCACGTTATACAGGTAAAATTTAAAAAAATAACAGATTTTATATTTGTCGAGGAATCAAGTCGTATTTGCAAATCATATTTGACGTCAGGTTCCCAGGAAGGAAGCAGAACCTAGGCAAGGGAAACAGAGAGGCAAAGACCAATCTGTAGGGTATTACGGCAAATGGAGCAAATGGTCACCCTGTACGAGACTGTGCACCACTCAACGTCACAGGTGAATATGACGTTCGAAAAAAGGTCAAAGGCTCGTAAATAAATACTGCAAATGTTCATTTTTTTTTTTTTTTAATTCAATGGACGAAAGGTGGTGCAAGAAACCTGGAATTTGCGGGCGCGACGTGATAAGAGAAAGCGCGTACTGCTACGTGGAGGGTAGCTTCTGCCAAAGATGGGTCCACCGAAAAATTCGTGGAAGCCAGGAAGAGGATATCGACGGTGAATATAACGAGCCGCTCGGCGGCCCCGCGTAGTTCCTCGAAAGAATATTCGTTACTTTTTATTATCGCAGATATCGTATTGGACGAGTTCGAGCTGAATCCCAATATGGTCGACAGTTTCGTTCCGGAGAAAAACTCTCATACTTGGAAATGCGGAGTTCCGCAAAAAACTTCTCCGCTCTCCTACTTCACCAGGATCATCGGTGGTCGTCCGTCCGCTCCAAGAAGTTGGCCCTGGCAGGTTGCCGTGTTGAACAGATTTCGTGTAAGCTGCTCCTAAGAGCGTTTGAAATCGTACCCCGCTCGAGTGGGACTCGGTTAATTGCAAGTCAAACGTTTTACAGGAGGCGTTCTGCGGCGGTACTTTGGTTTCGCCAAGATGGGTATTAACCGCAGCACACTGCATCAGGAAACGACTTTACGTGCGGATCGGGGAGCATGATTTGACCGTGAAGGAGGGCACTGAATTGGAATTGAGGGTATTTGTTACTCCGAATAGGCGTTTCGAGGATAATCAAAGTGCTGCAAAACTCTGACGCTCGATTAAATTCTTCGTTCCTTCAGGTGGATTCGGTGACGATACATCCCGAGTACGATGCGGACACAGTGGACAACGACGTTGCGATGCTGCGTCTTCCGGTCACGCTGACAGCGTCGTCGTCCAGAGGAGTGGCTTGTCTTCCAGCGCCTAACCAGCCTCTACCCGCCAATCAGCTGTGCACGATTATTGGCTGGGGAAAATCGCGAGTCACCGACGACTTTGGCACCGATGTTCTTCACGAGGCTCGGGTGCGTTCAAATCTTGAATCGTCGTAACATTTTTTGAATTTTTGAAAAACTCGGGAAATTTCTTTTCTCTGTCGTAACATTTTTTAGCACAACTGTCAGCTAAAGAAATCCTTCCGTTCGTTCTCAATTTCAGATACCCATAGTATCTTCGGAAGCGTGCCGAAACGTCTACGAAGACTACAGAATCACCGACAACATGTTCTGCGCGGGATATCGTCGCGGAAAGATGGATTCATGCGCGGGCGACAGCGGTGGACCCCTTCTGTGCCAAGATCCCAGGAAACCTAATCGCCCCTGGACCATATTTGGCATCACGAGTTTCGGCGAAGGTTGCGGAAAACGCGGAAAGTTCGGGATATACGCCAAACTGTCCAACTACGTTCGTTGGATCAGCAGAGTGATGAAAGAGACCGACGATTGAAACTTTCGCGCGTTGACATTATCGTGCTCAGTGCCATTATCTGTGACTGGTAATAACGTTAGAACTGGTAAGAACAATATCCAGTGTACTTTTTAACACGATTAAGCGTTAAGGACGATCCGAACGACAGAGCAACCGTTCTGACTGCCATTGTTCACTCGAAGCGGATGCCATTTATTACACGTTTCTCTCTCTCTAACGATGCAACATCGCTTTGTACTACCGTTAACGATCGTTTCGCACAGCTGAACGACGAAATAAAAAAAAAAAAAAACAATCGCTCGATCTATCATACGAAACGAGGGTGAATCTTCGCACAAGCCGACTATCTTTTTTTTTTCTTTTTTTTTATTCAATCATACGAAATATAAGGTGGAAAAAAAAATCGTACGATATACATTTGTGCAAATTGATATTCTCCTAGAGTATCAATGACAACGGAACGATTCGAAGATAGGCAGGGAGAAGAAATAAGGAAAAACTAGAAGGACCGAGAAACTAGAGAATTCTTTACCATGATCGCACGATCCATCCTTTGCGTGGATCGTGGTGCCACCTTTCGCGCCGTGGGAACACAACGGCGGCAGAACGTGGCTCGGAAAATAGGTGCAGTGAACGTTGCGACGTCCAAGCGGCGATTGACAGAGTATCGCAAAGAGTTTCACAACTGGAGATGCGTCGATAATATTTTCTTTTTCTTTTCTCTTTTTTCTTTGTATCGTGTCTTATCTCTTATCTTCTGTTAATAATCAGTTTCGCAATAACAGGTGGAACTGTTCCGGTCATCCATCGATCGTCGGAAACGTTTTCAATTGAACTTGCACTTGGAGAAATCCATCTCGGGATGTTGTTCCATGAACCTGCGGGACAAAATTGACGACGTGTGAATGCGTTAGCCTCGATTACGAATTTGCGACCATTTTCCTACTTTTTGATCACGTCTTGCTTCTTCTGCTCGTCGGACGTTGGCAGGCCTAGCTCCTTCTGCCTCTGGTCGTACATCATCTTCTCCACCAGACCTCTCGTCTCACCGTCGAGGTCCGAGAGTTTGCTAGGCTCGGGGTTCACTTTCTTCGTGCTGATCTCCGGGTCAGAGGTCACCACGTGCGCCCACCACTGCATTTTGTTCACCTGCGGAAAGAATCGGTGACTCTTGCCTTCAACGAACTGTCCGTTAAGCGGAATCTGCGTTTAAAGGGCCCTCGGATCTGCGCGAATGTGCGAATATAGAACGACAACGTACGACTGGACTTTCTTTACTCTTTTCCAAAAAGACAAGAAACGAGTCTAGAAGAGAATCTACGAATCCTACCAAAGGGAAAGCAAATCTGAAAAATAATCTGAAGAATCTAATCGAGATACGAACGACCGAATCCCGTCAATTAGAGATCAAGCAGACAGTCGCTCGTTACATGGTCAGGACTTAACCTTCGCCAAAAATTTTCGATACGGTGGTTCGACGATTCAAGCGAAATTCCTCGCGCTAGCGATCGAAGAACGCGAAATCGACGTCGTTTACCTTCTCCAGGTTGATCAACAACATTTTCCCATCCTCGATCACCCACGTGGATTCCTCGACTTTGACTTCGTGTGGAAAATCACCGTCGATGATCGGCGGCTGACCCTTGACGCCGCAGGTCAACCGTTTCTTCGTGATCGTCACCGAAACGTCCTTGGGCCTGGCCGAGAAGTTCACTTTCAAAGGCACTTTAATCTGCAATTAGACGATCAATTATTATTATTATCCAGCATTTTTCCGTCGCCGATCGGATTTTTAATTCTTTGCGCGGATCGCGGAGCGAATGACTTGGCGAATTCGTATATATTCCGATGATAACGGAACAAAGAGGTCTCGAAGAGTGATTTGGCATTTTTTAACAGCATTGTGTATCTATATTTTTCAAGTTTTAACACAGTTTTTCATCGAGAGAAAGGAAAGGTACAACACTTAAGAACGTAAGATAACTTTAGCTGCTGAAGTTAATTTTCTTCGTTCAATATTTTTAATTATTCTTCCAGAGAAACGATGTGTCAGACAATTCCTGCGTCATTCCTCTCCCAATCGAACGAGGGTTAGTTAATTGGACATGAAAAATCTGTTCAGCGACGCGTGTACCGATACAATCAATAACCAACTTCATCCTTCCCAATCGACAAAACCAATAAAAAAAAAAAAAAAAACGAGGTTCTTTGTTTAACCTTAAATCAAACGATCTCTCGAACGAGTACAAACGACGTCCGTCCGAGTCTATCGTAACAATCGCGCGATTCATTCGATCGACGAAGGGATCGACGCGGTTCCGCACGATTAACCTCGCAGTCCTTCTCGCGATTGCGACTTCATTGCACATCGTCGCGATCCAATTCTCCACGTCGCGTGGCCTTGGATTTCGGAAACCCGGCTGCGAGGTGCAGCCTTCGCGACTGGACCTTGGACAATTTAGAATCGTCCCGAACGAGACAGCAGACTAAGCGAGAGAAGTTTCTTCTTTCAGGTACTTCTTAGGTCATTCAAATCTCCCGATTAGACTCGGGAGATCCTAAATACACGAAGGAACCGTTTCTAACCGCGTCTTTGTAATTACGAATCGTGAGAACGATTCAGTCACGAATCTGGCGGCAACGATTCATCGACGTGAGACGTCCTCGGGCGGCCGGTATCAGGAACAATTAAGCCCGCGAAGTTTCAAAATCCTAGATGATTCATCGACCGTGTCGCGTGTCACAATTACAATCGTTCGAAGGAGGAGGGAACGAAAAAGAGAGAGAGAGAGAGAAGACGGGAAGGGAGATTACGAACGATACGAAGATTACGCGTGGTAGGATCATTATCATCGTCCAAAGCCGTGATTCGCGCGTTGAACGTGTTCTTGGATTCCCAGCGACAACGACGACGACGACGACGACGACGACGACGACTATCGTGGCGACGCTGAATGCAGCTGGAACGCACCGGTGCGTGGAAACGGATCATGGCTACCGAGTTTGCGCGTTAACAAAGTGGAATATCATTACGACGGATGAAACGACAAGGAGCGTAGTCGAGGAAAGAGGCTCGTGTCTTTGGAGATTTTCTCCTCGATCTTTCGTCGGCGCCGCCAACTTCGTATTTTGCAATTGTTCTCGATCGTCAGCTTTTGTGACAACGATGAGAGACTTGCGACGAACGTGTAATTTTTCTTCAATTTCGACGATCATTTCGAAAAACTTGAAGAGCAACGTGTAAGCACATGGCTGGAAGATCGAAGAGGTTTTGCGTTTCATTTAAAAATGAAAAATGCGACTCGTCCTTTACGAGTTATCGCTAGATTCATTACCGCCACAAAGGAATACCGTTGTTCCGCGATTGCAACTCCGGTATAATTTATAGCATTCTTGGAATCGTCGAGCAAGGATGAATAACATTCTGAGATCCTCGGGGAACTTTCAGCGTCGTTCACAGACGAAAGTGTAAAGTTTCCAGAAAATTATGCAAGTGTGTATTTTTAGTCCAGTAATCTTTATCTCCTCGAATGGTAATTCTTCGACGAGATGGAAATTACTCGCCGTTCAATACCAACTGCGTGTTTATCGAGCAGATTTTACGATTCGAGGGGAAAAAACTACTTATACCGTAGAGCAGGTTGTACGCAGAAATAAACAAGCGATCGAGCAGCTTCCGTTTTAAGCGTTCCCACGAGGTTCAGGTTAATTTAATCCTTCGAATTAAACTCGAGAAAAAGGACCATATCCGTTTCGTACAAAGAAGACACGTGAAGATCGTTGTGGTGAAATGAAAGTGTTTCAAACGAAACACGAACGTGAACTTAAAACCGTGTCCTTTGGAAGTCTGACGAATCGAAAGTAAACGCAGCCTTGGTTCTCTTCTGTGAGGCTAAGGGATGTACGTGAGTCGATTCACGTCTCACGCCTAACCGGTGCAACTCCAAGCAATCTTTTCAGATTCGAAGTATACTCTAGCGAATCGTATCTTTTCCAGATTCTGAGCAAGAATTAAAAAACAACCGTTGCGCAAGAGCAAGCATCTTTAAACAGCTTGCCTAGACGCTATAAATCTCTATATCCATTACGGAAAATTGACTCGAGTCTTCCTCGGAGTTATCTGCCTTTTTTTACGCGCGGGGACTCCGAACAACCGTTACACGAGAATTTATCGCAAAAAAAAAAATTCGCGTAATCACGACCAATCTTCATGCCTGTTATACGAAAATTTATTCACACGGCAATTACCTCCCTTCCGCGCACAATTCGAGGCGATCGTTACACAAGAACGCAGCTCTGAAAAAGACGCAACAAATCTTTGCACTCGAGTCAAGTGATCGACTACGAAGAAGAACTACAGCGCATCGAAGCGTAAGAAAAACTTAATCAATTCAATTGCACACGCTAACTGTAACAGCTAACCGCTCGAGAGATTACCGCCTATTTAACTGGATGCCATATTCCAATAATAACCCGCTAACGCAACATCCTTTCAGACTCATTAAATCGTTCCAATTACCGTGGCATTCTCTCTCGATGGTATATACAGAGTGTGCCGATAATTCTGTTGGAAGAATAATGCAACATTTGAAATTTAGATTTCTGCAGAAATCTACGGAATACGCACGAGTTTAATTTTACTTTTACGATTGACCAAATTGTGACTCTTAGATTTAAACGAACAATTTAAACGAACTTTTGAAAGCAAAGAATGGACCAACCGTACGTGTTCATTATTTTTTGAGACGCTGAAAGTGATTTTAGCGGAGATAAGCCAGAAAATCGGGCCTCTTCAGGTGCAACGCTGACGCAACGAAAATTAGCGATTGGTTGATTTGGGTCACGTGATTCGCGAGGGGGCGTGGGAGTAGGAGTGGCGTTGTCTGGTGCGATCGCGATAAAACTTTATGGCAAAAAAGTCGTCTTCGTTTCCTAGTCGGAACAGTTGCTACAAGTCGTGCAAAACTACCAGAATGTTAAAAGTGTATATTTTTGTTGGATATTCTACAGACTATCTTTAGAGATTTAAACGATTTCTCATAAAATGTATAAATAAAATAAAATTTTTTTTACATCTCCGATGGAAATTTTACGTTTCAATCGTCGATAGCTCTAACGTTAACAATATCTCCTACAATATCCTTCTCGTTCGAGAACAACGATAAAGTGGCAAGTGAACGAAACGAAGGGGGACACCTGATGTACACGTCGTTTAATCGTTTCGAGCGCGAGGCTCGATCGTTGGGCGAGAAAGCCATCGTGTTTCCGTGATTTCCACTCGTCGTCCAAGTCGTCGTCCAAGTCGTCTTCGCTTTGCGCGTGTACGCTTGCGTGTACTTGCGAAATCGCCTCGGCGTACTCTCCGCCTGTGACCGCCGCTCGTGTGCGCACACGCGTCATTATGCACGGTTATCGTTTTACGATGGAACGCCGTCGACAATTTGCAATCGGGGTGGGAGATCCCTGCAATTTTCAATCGACGCTCCCTCGTGCCCATTATCCCCGCCGCTCTCGCGGCACCGATCGTTTGTTCTTCGCGTTTTTCTGAACTTGTATCATCCGCGGATACCGCCAGGTCACACGGCGCACGGCCACCGCCGTTTAATATAGAGATTGCTCTGACACGTTGCGCAACGCAGATGTCAGGTGAACGGGTTGAACGTTTGCCTCGTTGCGAACGTTTAACGCGACGTTCGTGGTGACGTTCGATCGAAGCGGAGAGAACTAAAGAGAGCTCTCGGCTTGATTCCAGATCGATTTATGTTCCTTCTTTTCCTTCGAGCGGAGGACAAAATAAGTTCAAAGTTCAAAGGAGCATTGCAACTTCAGAAGATTCGTTAAAAATGAGTTGGACTAGTTCGTCATCTCTCGGCAGCGCGTCGAGATCGGGATTGAAACTCCGCGAGAGGACGATTGCGGCACTGTGCAAGAACTGGCTGGAAGTAAGGAGCGCAACCCAACCCGGACGGGTTGGGGGACTTAATCTGATTCGTCAATCGGCACGGGAAACGATGTTCGCCGGACGGACGGACGGACGTATCGCTGGAACAATGAATTCCTTCTGCGGCGAGAACAATTAAGGGGCAACGGTGTGTCAGAGTTGCCGCGGTTCTGAAACGTAGCCTTGAATTTGAAAGAACAAAAGGATGGATTACGCTAACGAAATGACACGATGTGAGAACGTTACGCGGCCGCGCTTTGTTTCCCATTCCATCTCGACTCCAAACGCTGGAAAGGCCTGGCTGATCCTTTTTCGGAACTTTCAATCGCGGATTTATATTATATCACGCGGATAAGCAACACGGTACGTGGCTTAATTTGGAATAAATTGCTTTCAGATTCTTGGAAAATTAACAAGTGTTTGCGTTTTCTTTTTTCTTTTGTTGAACATTGAATATGTAAGAGAGAGAGAGAGAGAAAGAGAATACAATGCGAAATTTGTCTCCTGCGTCCACAAGCTTGCGGTTTTCGTTAGGACAAACCGAACGCGCGTTACAACATGAGTAAAGTGTCCACCGGCGGACATTTCATTGAATAAGCAACTTTCTCCGGTCTGTTGACTATCTACCGGGGTCTGCGCAGCGACACCTATACGCACTTTCTATTTTTAAAGGCCAAATTTCTACCCGGCGCCGCTTATTAACACCATCGATCATCAACGAAACTAATCTCGTTACAACGAGCTGCACAGAAATTCGAACTTTCTCGCGAAATTTCGAGCGAGATCTCACGAAACTCTCGTCGTAGACTGTTTTCTTTCGATAGATCGAAGGTTGCAGCGCCGAGAACCGACTTATTTTGGCGTCTTCGCTGGAAACCTTGATCGAGAACCCGCTTATACGAATTGTTGCGCAATCGAATAGTTCCCTCGTTACTCATTGCGCTGAATAACGTGCGAAAACACACGAAACTTTGTCGACATCGAACCCTTCCCTATCGTCGTTCGACAATGAAATTTATTTCGCGATTTACGACACGTTCTTCTTGAAAGAAGTACGATGTCATCAGCGACGATACGGTTGATTTGTGATAGTTTAATCGATAATTGAACAAGAGAATTAACACCGATCAAGTAGATAAAGTACTCAAAATTTTAAAGCACGAATAAAGCTTATAGATAATTACAATTTCGATTCTTCAATATCAACTCAGACGACATTTTATTCGATTTACTCGAAGAGATCATTATTTCCTTTCGAAACCTTAACACGCTCTGAATTTTTAGAGTGTTAAGATTTCAAAGGGAAATAGATTTATCTCTGGGAACGTATCTCCATCTAGTAGGAGGGACATAAAGATATAAAAACAACTGCACGACTTGTGTCGAATCGATACAAAACAAATTACAAGGGCGATCGTGCAGTACCCGACAATGCCACTCCTACTCGAGGTCTACGCCACGCCCTCTCGTGAATCACGTAACTCAAATCAACCAATCGCTAATTTTCGTTGCATTAGCGTTGCACCGATAAAGAGGCCCGATTTTCTGGGTTACCCCTGCTAAAATCACGTTCAGTGATAAAATGTGTCGAGAGACGTGATTTCTGAAATGAAAGATTTTCGAATTCAAGCATTTTCGCACTTCAGAAAATCAACAGTGACGAGACACACGTCACGTACTACTGGAAGTTCCACTCAACACGTCGCAAACTTCTGGTCGCACATTCCGAGGAGGTGATTAGATCGAACCAAGGCTGATGGTGTAGATTTATTATTCATGTGACGAATACATAGTCAATAAGCAGTACCATCGTTGGATACGGTGTTAAAGAGACATTGACATAGTAACGCAAGCGCCATAAACGCTGGCAAAATTGAACATCAATGATCTAGCCTCCCTATTATATATATATATATGTATATGTATATTCATGTCTCTTGATAAATCTGTTTTTCAATCACGATTATCGACTGAATGATCTCTCTCTCTCTCTCTCTCGTGGAGAATCGTTTTTGCTTCCGAACGAACGAGGTCGTGACGTAACAAATAGATAAAAAGCCAGAGTCATTAGCTCTTAGCCAACTGATTAACATATACAACATTCGCATACGATAATGTGCTTCAATGCGAAACGATAATATTAGTCTTTCAACGAGTGGAAACCGTGTAATTCGATGCTTGAAAGTGTGTTTTCTTCTTGCAAATTGTTCACGAATTAGTCATGAGAATTATTTGCGCTCAATCGCGTGTATGTTGGAAATAATATACAAATTAAAATCATTTATTTATCACACGATCCTTTTCAACTACCTGTAATCATCATCCAGCGAAACTCGAATCTTTCGACGTCCTAAAAATCCACGCTACTCTAAATTTTGTCCATCATGGTTGTCTACTACAACAAAAAAAAAAAAAAAAATTCGCGATTTAAAAAAAATGTTCACCAGCGAAATTCGTTCACACCGAGCTCAATTTAAAAGCAAGAAAGAAAACGAAAATGGATCCAAGGACCGAAACTGCGGTGAAAGGCTAGCGAAAGGCGTTGGTCAGATAGTTTCCAATTTTTTCCCCGACGTTTTCACAGCCGCGATTCACGTTCGTCCGCTCGGGCAACCTTTGATCCGCAAGGACGCGATTTCCTTCCTTTCGACGTCCGATCACTTTGCGCGAATAAATCACGATAAACAGCTGGTTGCGGGCAAGCAAATCGCGAGCAACGAGCATCCATCGTCTTCGACGTTAATTGGATCATTATAACGACACGAATTATTCACAGCGAGCTTACGATCGGTATCGAACGATCTTTATATTTAACCGAGTTTGATTATTAATCCTGACGTGCACAAATTGACATCTATCTGAAAAATCATACGACACTGTTCATCGATGAATAGAAGATCGAAGAAGAGCAATTTCTCTCGTAGTTGGAATCAACGATCGTTTTTCTCGATCGCTGCAATCCACTTACTCGCAATTCATTTCCTTTCCCTACGATTGCTGCGTCACTTTAGAAATTTACATAATTTAACTTAACATTTGACCGCTACATTTCTGTGTGGGACAAAATATTTAATTTCCATGAAATGTTACATTGCAATTTCAAAAAGTTACGTTCAGTTTAATTGCAAGAGAATATTTATAGAAATAAAAACTGTTGACTGTCAAAGTGTAAACTGGATCAATTCAAAATAAAAATTAAAAAAAAAAAAATAAAACATATTTGTCGATTGATCTCGATCGATACAGGTTGATACTTGAAGTTCTTTGTACCGGTACGACGTTCGCGTCGATGAGGAGAGTTTCTTTCACAGAAGGGGACAAAGAGATGAAAAGCAAGGCGGAACACAATGAGAGCCGACATTATCTCGAGCGTCGATCGTCTTTTATCAATGCGGTCGTTAGATCCCATTCCATTCAAGGTTGGTGGTCGACTGCTCTCGAATGACGAGGTGCATTTGCATTTATCGGGACGATCGTTCTTTTTTTTTTTTTGCTCCTCGCCGATAACGAACTCCTACGGCGCATCTCGCACAACGTTGCACCCTCGGCAAGTGCAACACGCTTCACATTTCGATCCACCGTTTTTTAGTACTCCTCGCAGAGTAATTGGCCAAGTGTCAATCGGCGAATCACAAACGAATTGCACGTTCTTTCTTCTCGTGATTTTACAATTGTACAACGAGCAGTGGAAAAGATGTTGCCGCAATCATGGACTGTCGTTTGTACTTTGTAAAATTAATAAACCTTCTGTGGCGCGAGAGAAACTTCTAGTTTCGCAACGAAGAACAAAGTTTCATCAGTGAAACTGAACTTCAGTTTACGACTCTTAATTTCGTCAATCGCGCCGTAAAAAGGAACGTAATCTCCAGCGGAGATTAATCGATTAATTTTCACCGACATGCTGATAAGAACGATTTTTCGACGGGACGCGTTTTTACTGAAATCAGGATATAAATGACGGTGTCGTCGCGAGGAAACGAAGAAAGAACCCAATGAATCCGAGCTCCTCGCTCAGTATTCAAAATTTCACTGCGCCATCAACTAGAGTAGCCGCAATTTGTCAAGTTACATCCTTTTGAAATCTTGACGAGACGCAATCAAGCGAATGAGACTCTCGTGCACGCGAACGAATAACTCATTGCGGAACACATTTTCAGCGTGCGTTTGTGTAGGATGGTCGTGTCGCTCGAGAATTTGACGCAGGTGTCTCCTGAAAGAGTTGCCGCTAGATTTACAAGCGGAATACTTAATTTTTTTCCAGTAGTCGAGCTCTTGAGAGTGGCCGTGGAACGATAAAACGACGCCTGGAAACTCTCGACCCCCCGACATCATCTCTCTCGACTCGTTGTTGTTCCGATACTGGAACTGAAACTTCGTTATTCGCTGCAATTTGTTCGATACTCTCGGCACGGACGTTCAATTTCACGTTATACTTTTGCACGTTCGAATTTCGTTGCGATTATTGTACGTTTAATTGCCGAATCGAATGAAGCGAGTGTTTCGCAGACGATGACATCAGCGATGGCAACTGCTTTACAAAATCACTGGGACCATAAAACTCGCGGGTTGCAAAAGCGGTTGCATTGCATGTAACATTCCCAAGTCTAATTAAGGAACAAATCGTTCCGGCGGCGACACAATGAAAGCGAAGTACGTTGACGTATAGCTCCTCGCGCGAGAAAACCTTTTCGTTTCGTTATTATTTTATCAACGCCAATAATAGCTTCTGGACTTATACAAAGAACAATTGAACATGACAGAATAATTCTGATCGTAGATGGACACGATGGTAATGATAATAATCGCAATCGACATTGTTTCGATTGAAGAAATACTTCACTCCGCAGCGATATGAGTAACCCGCTAATCGCAAAAACATCATCGTGGTTGTTGAAAACGTCCAGAAATCTGATCGTTGAGCCAACAGCATCTCCAAATTCTCGTCCACTTTGTTCCGACTCTGCACGTCAACTCGTCGGCAAAGTCGGTGGAGTGGAAGCGAGAACAAAACGGGAGAGGACAGATGGAAAGATGGATGAGCATCCGCGGCTGCACGTTACGCAGGTGCGCTAGGTGCACAGGTGAATCGTGGCGTTTCTACGAAAGCACGTGCGCGATACCAAACAACCTGCAGAAAGGGAGAGAAAGAGACGAGAAGAGATACGAGGCCCAGATAGAAGTGGCGCGTGCGCCTGTGTATCCGGCTCGAAGAGTTCTCGGACACGCTCGATCCACAGCGAGCGGAGAAAACAGCGAAACGTCTTTGTGTAATCGGTTCGGATGCGAAGAGTTTTATTATATCCGGCCGGTACGAACAAAAGCGCCGAAGGATCGGATCGATCCTTCTTCTTCTCGTTCTGTCGTGCCCTGAAAAGGCGAGCAACGCGTGCACGGGTACCCACGACCAGCGTTTTGTAATTTCGTTAATCGTTCGAGCGAGCCAGAGCGATTAAGTAATGATGGAAAGCCAGGGCTGCAACGAGCGCACGCCGCGATTTTTGTTAGATGCGCGTCGATAGGCATCTTCTGGCTCGGCGTCGCTGGCCTTCGCGGTTCTTCGATAGTTTTGCAAGGCTTCGCGCTCATTCCCCCCCCCCCCCTCTTCTTTTTCGAATAATAATTTCCCTGGAATATTTTGCTTTCGCGGAAGAAACCCTCGGAAGAAAGGGGTTACGTTCTTTCCTGAAGATTGGGATTTTGGAGAGGATAACCGGAGCCTAAAACGAGTCACTTGCTAAAAGTACATTTTCCGAGCCGAGGATGCGAACATCGAATTTGTCAGAGTGACGTTTAATTGTTTGCAAATCGTAGGGAACGTTAATCGTCTTTCGAGCAGAAGATGACTGAAGGCAGCATCGAGGAAAACGCGTAAACAACGATTTTTCACGGGGGGGGGGGGAAGGGATGGCCAGGATTCTCGGTGATGGACGAGCGATCGACGAGGACGCGGTTGCAACGTTTGACGTTAATCGATGGAAACTTTACAGCCCGGACGATATATGTTAGCGGAGAGGCAGGTGTTGGCGTCGAGCGTGTTGGTAGCGGGTTGGTTAGCCGGCAAAAATTCCAGGGGTCCGGGACCGGTTCCTCCCGAAAAATTGGTGCCGAGCGGGCCGTGTTTCGGGTCAAAGAACGGCCTTGCCTCTCCTCCGTGCTCCCTTCGCCGCCCGTGCGCGCTCCCCGCGTGCCTTTTTCGCGTCCTCGTGCCCCACCGCGCCGCGCGATACATCGTGGTTCGCATCGCCACCTCGACGCCAGTGGCGTAATATTACACGATCGTTCGAAATAAAAAGAAAAAACAAGAAGAGTCAGGCGAAAAAGAAAGGAAAAAGAAGCGCGGAGAAGGCAAGAGTAAGAAAACGAAAACAGGCGTAGTTAATCGACGGAATCCGGTGGCGCCTGGATAATTTACACAATATCCGATTCCGTCCCATTTCCCCCGTTCCCTTTCAACTTTTCAAAGTTCTGTCCTTTCAAAAGTTCCTATCCTAGGAAAATTAATTTGACAAAGCGATATTGTCTGTTTCACCAGTGAAATTTCAGATACGCGTCAGCAACAGCGAACGTGCTGGTAGCAGGAAGGCGCGTGAAATTGGACATTGATCGGGCACTTCCGCGGGCCAGGCGTGGTTAACGCGGGAAACAGGCTTCTGCGTGATTTGTACGGCGTGAAGCAGATTTTCTGCGCGCAGAGTCCGACGCAGCCAACTCTCGAACAACGAACGTGTGCGTGGCGTCTGCGTCTGTTCGAGAAAGTGCAAGGCATTTTGTAATCGCGCGTAATTTTTGCGAGGACAGAGGCTCGCGGCTGATCCCACTTGCCCACTGAACCCCATTCGGTCTACGCGGCGAGATTTTGTCGTAGCCGAGTCTTACGTTTTACTTTGAAAAAATCGTGAAAAAATCGTGAAAAATCGATTCCAGCGATTAATCATACAATTTGGGCGTACAAAATGTTTGCGTTTAAAGCTTGGCCAAGGATGGAGTCTTTTGCCAAAAAGACTTTGTCTTTAATTTTAATTAACAGTTGCCGTAAACACTTGGTAAAAATCGCTCGAGCGCCGATATCGCGTTCGATACACGTGTTCTTTAATTACGAGTCGAACGACACGAGATACGAACGATCGAGCTTTTTCTCTCGTCTGGCAAATGTATACGCCAGTGGCTGATACATTTATCGAGTACATACGCGGTCGCAGCAACCGCTCATGCGCGCTCGGCCCGCTGGAGTTGCGCGCGAGCCGCGCGCACAGGCACAACAAGGTAGCGGAATTGCGCAACTCGCCACTCGCCACTCGCCACTCGATAGGAGGACGAGGGGGTGAAGAGTGTCGATCGGTGGCGCGCGGCCGCCAAAAGTGAAATCGAGAGGTGGAACGAACAGGACGAAAACGGGAGGGGAATCGCCGGCAGCTGCTAAATGAAAACGGGCAGGATTAAGGGTAAGTGTGTGTGTGTGTGAGAGAGAGAAAAGCGATGGAAGATCACGGCATTTCTTGGCTAATTCAGCTCCCTGTCGTGATCTCGTACAGCCGCACGCCGCACGACATTGTATTTTCACTCGCACAAGTGGAAATACACTCGTTGCGTCACGGAGAAATGAAGATGTTGATGACCGGATCTAGAGAAATCGGCGATTAACGCGATCTTGAATTCCAGCGTTATGGAATCGGAATGGCGCTGGAGTAGCCAGTAGTGGAACGGTCGGTTCGCACGGTTACCGAGATTTCCATTATGCAAAGCGTTCGTCGGCGCAATTTTGTCCTGCGTTCCTTGACACGAATGCGCATGGAAACGCACGCGTGCGCGGAGCACGACGAAACTTTTAGATAGAGACTTTAATCGCGGATAGATAGCCGAGTGAATACGCGGTGAAATATCGCCGTAACGAGCGCGGCCCCTAGTAATTAAATAGATAATAATTCTTTGGCCGCTGGGAGGATCGACGAGGAGGATTACCTGGGATGGTTGCGACGCGCGAATTCCTCCGGCATACGCAAGTGGAATGCATCGATCCGTTCAGACCGGGAGCCCAACCATCTCCTCCGCCGCGGTTTATCCACCGTTGTGGCAACTGCGGCTCGGTCGTGCGTCCGAGCCTAGACCGAATCGAGGATCGCTTTGCGTGGAAACCATTGTTTCTCGATTGAGAAACAGCAGATCTCGTCGAACGTCGGTTCGATTTAGCGCAACGCCTGATTGCTATTTGGCTGTTACTCCTGTGAAGGACTGAATTTTCAACTGTCGACGAAATCACTGTTTGCAAGTTCACATGTCCGTAGCCACTGAAAAATTAAAAATTAACTTTGATTCTGCTCCTTCTGTCGAAGCCCTCGATACCAAGAGCCAACGAGCAGCGATCTTTGATTACAAAATCCACCGCAACGAAAATCCAACGAATGAATACATTTCCAATAACAATTCCAGTCGATTATTTCGTTTATCTAAAAATCGTCGGAATCAAACTCCTTCCAGTTTGCTCGAGAGAGCCATTATCCGACAAGTCGTACAATTATATTTCGACACAACGAGACGACCCTCGTGTAGCCAGCTGCTTAAAAGCAATTTCGTGTCCTCTCAAACGTTCTATTCTCTGGTTGACCGCGTTATGAACAGTCGCTTGGCCACCTCGATCGTTGCGCCAGACGCATCGGCCACTTGGACCGACCCGTCGTTGATCATCGACGGTCACTACTATCGTCAGCCTCGTTACAACTTGGTAAGTACTGCACCGAGTATCATCGATCGACTCCGCTCGTTACGATCCTTTCTTCGGAACCAGTGAGAAAAACCTAGGTCAATCGACGACCCGGGATAATCGATGTGGTTTGCGATTGGGAAACGATCGCTTTCATCCAGGTCGACGACTGTCACGCGCCTCGATCGTACGTGGGACGATCCACGCGTTTCGTCGTGTTTACTGAAAACGTCGTTCAACCGTTTGAAATCTCTGGGTAATCCAGGAATTCCAAGGTTCCCTTCTGCCGACGTTGCAATTAATAAAACTCTTCGAAGAGTTAGAAATCGCGACAGGCGACTGATATTTTTCACGCGAAAGGTTTAAAGCATTTGTCCGAATGCTAAAGACGGTGAATAGAAGAACGCTTGAAATCGACTCTCGTTTGATCAGGGTTAGCGATTTCATAGAATTCGTAGATTCGTGAGCGTCTGATCGAGCGTTCGTTGCGTTAGCGCCGACTTGCACCGTTCGTTCGCCTCTGGCTCTGTGTAATTGTACATCAACGTCGGTAAGGTCAGGTTTCGAGGATGCTGTCCGAGAGATACCGATCGAGACAAAGCCGCAGCCAGAGCCGTACGATCCCGCGAAACCTCTATGAATTGCGAAGGGTCGCGAATTAGCCAACACAGATATTGCAAATCGGTCGAATCGAGATCGTCGATCCGGCTCGATGAACGGCTTTCACGCACAAGTTGCTCAACCGAAATCGTTACAATTTATCCATCTAGAAACCGCAACTCCGCGCCGCCTAAGCAATACTCGCCCCTGTTCCGACCAGTTAAACATCAGACGAGCCAGTCGGACAGTTCGAGACATCGATATGGATTGGATTCCTTTTCCCGCTGATTCGTGCAATATTTTACTCTCTTCTTAATTATTGGCGGATTTATCTGAGAAAAGTAAGTTACAGCTTCTCTCTGCTATAACTTGCTTTGAACGTCGCAAATGTAGAGACGGATAAAATTATAGAAATCGCTTTAGCATTTAGCAGCCCCGAGTCGCGTTTCGTTCGAAATTACTCAAACAGGACTGAGGCGTAAGGAGTTTCGACGCGTGTAAATTTCTCACCTCTACGGACAATTCATCCAATTTTGCAACGAATCATATGAATCATAGGGGCGATATCTTTCTACCTTGTTGATTTCCCTTTCAAACCGTCGACAAATTCGTGAAAATTTCGCAACGTGTTTCAGACCGTCTTCGAGAAATCTAGGAACGCCTCAACAACGAGCTTTCTAAATACATCGCGTGTCAAAATTAGAATCGCGAATGTGATTGTCTGAATCGAAGAGAGAAGATGAACATGCTATAGAAAGAAGAAAAAGAAAAAGAAAATGAGCGATCTTAATCGTTCCTTCAACCATCTTTTAAGAAATTCATTTACAGATTACAAAGTATCGCAACACCACGAAGCACCGGAGAATCATTTCCACAAAGGGAGCATTTCCATAATGACGAAAGCTACAACCTTCCTTCAGACTAATCCACCTACAAATTTCTCATAAATTTGAAAATCGCGCCAAAAAGAGCAGATCGTAGAAGGTCGGGAGAGAAAAACCAGAGGCCTGGGTCAGTAACATCTACGGATCGTTAGCGTCTCCGGAGGATCCGCGAGAGTGTCGCACTCTCGTCTCGGGGGAAAAATGACGCACGACTCGTGTTCGTGGTCGCGGAGCGCGCGTTATTGGGAAACCGCGTACACTTTGATCCGGCTCGGCTCGTTTCCCTCGCGCGTTCCCTTCGTTCAAAGCCTAGGCTCGACGAGACGAGACGAGGATACGCGCGCGCGTGTGTGCGCACGGTGACACTACTGTCGTCGGTGTCAAGGATTCCGAAGGATGAGCCTATACCGAGATTTATTGGGTTATTTGCGTATATGTTACAAGGCTACGAGCGCCAAGTGACAACGATGAATCCTGGACAGCTGGTCTTCCGCTGCACGCCGCGATCCGCCTCCTGCTCTTGCGAGAAAAACGCAGAGAAAAAACGTCGTAGTCGTGTTCGATCCGACAACGAGTCCGCTTGATGTCATTTCCTATCTTGCGATAGGCTCTCCATTACGTTAAACGATCGTAACGGTTTGTGGTACAAGCAGGATACGCATTAGGTTTTCACTTTACCGCGTGTAGTTTCGTGATCGGCGGTATTTAACTTTTCTTTTTTTTTCTTCAGGGCGTAATAAAATGACGAGAAGGATTTTTTTTTTTACGTGACTTGTAAAAATTTCTTCGCGCGAAGCAGAATGTACCTGTAATTTTGAAAATTCATTTCTAGAATTACCGCGCAGAGCAAACAATGTCTAGTGTCTGAACGAAAAAATTCTAGTTTCCCGAGGAGAACGCGTTTCATCGGATGTTTTCGGGAAACTACGATCTCGATTGCAATTTGCAGTTAATTCAATGTCAGTGAATTGTACTTGAAAAACGTACTGTAACGTTCGTCCGGAGTTACGCAGTTTCGAGCAAGAAATAGTCAAAGCTATTCAACGCATCTTCGACGCAAAGGTTGTGCAAGGGATTGAACTTCGTCGATTGACTATTCATCTATTCATCGAGGACATTGAACTTCTCCCGCTGGAAAAGATAGAAATTCTCCAGTGATCATCATTCGTACTAGGCTGATCCAGCGACTTTTAAACGCGCGCGGTGGAAATACAAATAAAAAATTGCCACTTCTGTAATCGTTGCGCAAGCATCGACGGGCTGATGATTAGATAATTTTTGTTACGAAGTATATTATGTTGCAATTACTCTCGTCGCCTGCTGTTTCCACCACGTTTCTTCGCATCGCGACGATTCGTGTAATAAAAGAAAAAAAATCATACAATCATATTTCAAATTAATTTTTACTAGGAAAGGTATTCGCGTGGAATGTTAAGAAGCTGCAGAAAGTCTTTCTTTCGTACTTTGTCAAAAAGAAATTATATTTTGCTTACGCGTACGAGGACTAAAATTTCGTTCAGAGAAATGTTGAGAGATTAGAACGTTTCATCAAGAAGAAACGAACCTCAATTACAACCACTTTTGTTCGTACGTGTGTCAAAACGTGTGCGACTCAAGTAGAAACTCAAGGATTTCGTAGTTTTCTGAAACGACCGCCTGTCAACTTCCAAACAATCCATAAATTTTTGCAATAACAATCTCGTTTCTTTCTTTTTTTCTCTTTTTCACGGTGTAACGCGTCGACGACGTTGCAAAACGTACGTGTCGAAAGTAGCAATCGAGTGCACGATCTAATTGCGCGATAATTACCAGGACAACCTTCGTCGTGCCGCGATGTCCTTCCTATTTCTTCGTTTCGCAATCGGCCAGGTGGGCACGCACGAATTTCTGGAGGGATTCCACCGTGGTTCAAGCACTTCCTCGTGGTGCAATACCAGAAATTCCACAATTTCCCCTCTCAAGGCGTTCACCGTTCCACGGACACGAGATCGTAGGCGAAAGAAACTCGGTCCGAAGGTGACGACCCCATCGCGTCGTGATTAACCTCACGTTTAATCGTCACGTGTCGCAATAGACGCCGCGACGCGAAATTATAAATGGATCGACTCTGGCCCGACCATGGCGGCTCCAGCCACGGTGCAATAATCACTTGGACAAACGAGACACAGCGAATTTGCATAATAAACGCGCGGCTGAAAGGCTCGCCGAGTCCTCGCTATCTGTCTCTAATCGATCGCCACTTGGCTGATTTCTCGTTCGACTATAGAAAGTAATTAAAATATAAAAACTAATACTCTGAAAGTTTAACAAAAAAAAAAAAAAAGTTCGGAAATCCTCCGAATCCATTTTCAACCCTAAATGGAAAAATTTCAATTGCACACGATTTCCGTAATCAACAAACGTGACGATCTCCGTGCATACGCGTTCGGTAATTGCTTGGCAATTACGGCAACGACCCGTGGTTCTGACCTTACCGAGGGGAATGCTTCGTTAAATTCCTGCATTTCGCAACTGGCGGATGCTCGTCGCACGTTCCTCGTTCTCGGCCACGTATTAGGCAGAACCAGTCGTTTTTGACGCGCGCGCCTCCGTATTTCAACCGCGTAGAACCGTGTCGTGCGTTCGAGGAAAATAAAAAAACGTAGACGCTCTGCTCGTACGCGGAGGAAGAGAGACAGGGAGGATGCTCGAGTCCGGTTGAACGAGACTCGCATACGGAAAAACGCGGTCCCAATGCCACTGCGGTGATACGCTACTGCCCCCCAGAACAACTCTTTCATCCGTCGCTTTGGCGGTCGTACGATGGAAAGAAAAAAAAAAAAAAGTTACGTAACGCGAGGCCTAAATACCAATCGACGTGTCCTGCCAGATGCGCCGAGAGGAGATGCAGATCGTTCGCCACGTCGATCGATCGATCGATCGATCAATCGATCGTTCGTTAGGCTGACGCAAGCGAAGGGAACGCGAGGCGAGATGACAGACGAAAGATGGACATGCGAGGTGTCGATTGTCGGTGCGTGGAATTTTTACACGATGGATCGCGATTTGTTTATTCTAACGGCGTCGGGACGAAGCTTTTAGTCTCAGAGAGACTAGTCTCAGTGGGTCAGTTGGAATTGGAAACGATTAGACGATTAGACGATTGACATTGGAAATCCGTCCTCTGACTCGATCATCGTAGATTCGATTGCGTCGAAGCGATTTTTAAAGATCGATAGAGTTCCGCGACTCGTTGAAATCGGAGCAGAGACATCGACCGGCGCCAAAAATTGCAAACCGGTTCATTTCGAACTGCGTTGAACGTCGACGTTCGGCCGCATCGACCGAGAGATCGACGTTCCACGAGAGGGGAACGAAGAGACGTAACATGCAAACTAGGCTACGCTAGTGGAAGCGCCACCGGTTGATACCAGTTCTGAGAGGTGCAAAGCGGAGTCGGTGGACAGGATTTGCTCGATCGAGACGCGGACACTGCGACGAAGAAAGGGAAGGGCAACAGTAATATTTTTGAACTTCAAACGAACCTACTCTTCGAATCAGATCTGACGGAAATTGACCATTTCGGCTGGTGATCGACCGGTCAGAGAAAGTACCGATCGTTCCAATCTGCTAAAGTACCGGACAATGCACCCGATCGAACAGTTGAATTTCAGATGAACCGATCCGATTTGCGCCGTCGATCGTTATCTGCGACTCTAATCGACCGCGATTCAAAACTATCCTTCGTCCATAAAACATCAAGCCGCACTTTGCTCCGGTAAATCGGTAAATCAGCAAATCACGAATCGCCGATCGATCGACGGACCACGTTATCTCTCTCGTGCTGTTTCACTTATCTGCCAATTAAAACAGCCCGAGGTATACAATCGGTCGGGCACCCATGACCAAACCCAAACCGTTTTAGAAATCCTTTCGAAACAGTGCGAGTGCGAGCAGCAGCAGCAGCGAACGATAGAGATCGTATCGAGGAATCCGGTGCAGGTCGAGTCGATCGGCCGCCGGTGTTCACGATGTTTACGGAGGGAGTAATTTCACGGTAAAAAGGCCCATTAAAAAGCCGCCACGGGACCGTAACCCTGGCAGGGGCAGGAAACGCGGTCGATATACGCGAGGACCGAATCGAATTCGCGTACGCTCGTCCCTGAGCCGGGTGGAACGAGGAGGTATCGCGAGGCCGTCACTTTATTAAATTACACAGTCTTAAATAACGTAAAACGTGCGAGCGATAATTCTCGGGCCGAAGCGAAGCGCGCGAGCTGGCACCGCTTGACAGGCAGCGCGCAATTGATATTGCGAAATCTTGCGAAATCTTGCGAAATCTTACGTCTCGCGAGGTATCCAGGGGGGGGTGAGAAGGTGGGGCAGGAGTTTCCAAGCGAATCTCGCGTGAAACAATCAACAGAGAACGGGGGAGAAAACGGGAGAAAAAAGGAAAGACACTCTTGCCTCCGACACGGTTGATTCCTTTCTCGAAGTGCCGGGCTTTGCGAGATTTCTGCAGTTACAGCCCCATAGTCGGAGTTACTCCGAAACCGTGGGTCTGTTTTTTGTCAAGCGAACGAGATGATTCGGCGCGGATTAGGGTGAATCACAAGCGTTACTTGCACGCTTAGAAATTTTGACAATGTCCGATGTAGCTGCGCAAAGATCGGCGCAAAGATGGAATCTTGTAGAAATTACTAACAGAGAAACCGTGAAACTCTGTTAAATCTCAGTCAATCTCAAGTGCACATTCGAAAGATTGTGTATGCAACGGGATCGTGTTCAAAAGATAGTCGTTCTCAGGTGATGGGAAATTCCTACGTCGTTTTACAACTCCTTTGGAAAGGGTAATACAATAAAAGGCTCGATAAAAGGGAGGACTTACAAGTTGTCACAGTTAAACAGTTAGTCCAAGATCCATCATAGTTGTTCATTTCCCACATCAGAGAGTGGTCCTTCGAATCTCAAGGTATACGATCGACGCTAGTTGTGTCCAGAAAATGTAGAGCAAGTGGTCCTGTCGTGAAAGTCGCCTTTTACTAAACGATCCTCCGCAGAGGGTGAGCATAAATCTCGCACGTACAAATTAGTATCAATCGCGCGGGTAATTACGGGCTGCGAAAACTCAATTACGGTATCCCGCGTCGATCGTGCCAAACGCGTACGACGTGAACTAAGGCGCGCCGACCGTTTCTGGAGCGCGAGTCGATCGATCGTTATTGCGCGAGGACGTCGACTGACCCGCGATCGAGATAATTTCGATGCCTATCTCCCTGTCTGTCGAATACCCGACCGAGATCACTCGCGCAAAAAACTACTCTAAACGTGACAAAGGTAAATAACAACACCATCTCATGTTTTCTCCAACTTTGTCATTTTTATGCAAATTGTCTGACTTTTAAAACTACCAAAGCGTAAAAAGATCTCTTAAACGCCTGACACAAGAAAATTGGATTTTAAACCAGATCGTGTTCCAAGCAAAAACGTGGTACTCGGTGTGAAGGAATTGCCAGCACTTGTAACGGCAATTTCACGGAACAAAAGGCTCGATGGCCAATCAAACAGAACAGCGATAACTCGAAGGGCTGCGTGCAGGAAGGATTTGGTAACAAAAAAAAAAAAAACAAATTACAGGCGCGATCGCTCGGTACTAGACAACGCCACTCCTACTCGATGTCTACCCCACGCCCCTCGCGAATCACGTGACCCAAATCAACCAATCGCTAATTTTCGTTGCATTAGCGTTGCACCTGAAGTGGCCCGATTTTCTGGGTTACCTCCGCTAAAATCACTTTCAGTGATAACAAAAAAAAAAAAAAAAAAACGATGCAGATGTTCGAGTCGAATCGCGTGAAAAAAGTAATTGGCAAGAAACGTTTTACGAGCATCGTTATCGAAAGGGTTGGTTACGAGGCGTTCCGCCTAGAACGCAGAGAAGCAAGCCATTGCGTCCGTGACCTACATTCCCTGATATAAATTCGAAGGGAATTAACTTCCAGGAAAGTAATTCCTTCTTGCCACTCCCGGAAAGGGAATAAATAAACATTGCGATAATAAGTGTTGCGCGTTATGTTTCGATCCTTCTTTTCGAGAATGACGAAATGGGATAACACATTCCAACGTGCCAATTACTATTAAACGCTGTTGCAAAGAGAACCTGTCTGGAAGAGACCGAGAGGAAACCAAATGATATTACGAAGTTACTTTGACTTCTCATATCAGACGTACGTATGATACGCAAGACGTTCGATTTGCAATTCAAATGAAGCTTGCCCCGATGTCACCCGGGTAACAATGTCTTTTGTTCGTTCTAACGATCCAGCTGCCTGGAAGCAGAATTCTCTCAGAATTCGCTACGATGCAACAGTTTCAGGAAGCGGAGATGAGATTTATCAGGGGACGATCGAGAGACCTCGCGTTTTCACAATTAAGTCGTGAACCAGTCGTGCTTTGACAAACGAGAGAAGACACGGAGAAACGAATTAAATCGAACGCGAGTCGCGTGCCACAAAGATGAACGAGCAGAAACGTTCCCGATTGGTCTAGGCTGCAAAACGATGATTCTGCTCGACCCTGACCCGCATGTCCCTCCGTTGTTTATCTCCTATCTATACAAATCACACAATTTCGTTTGATTCTTTCCGAAATTTGCGTTCTTTAAACTCTTTAAACTCTTAAAAAAAAAAAAAAAAAACAAAGTTTCACGATTATACTCTCATCAAAGGATTAACCCCTTTTCGACAACCTTCGCTCCTTTCCTTGTTGTTCCAAGGCACAAACAATTTAATAAGAAAACGTATCTCGTATATGAAATTACATCCAAATCCCGAGGCCTTTGGAACGTGAAATATCACGCGTTGCTCGGACCGAGCGACACGAAAAGTCTATCGAGCGTTTCGACGATTGGAACGACGACGGTCGTCGAAAACGACGAAACCCAGGTAGTACTCTCGGTGCTTCTAACTTTACCTCCCACTCCGAAGCGACGCGAGGAGAGGGGCCCCGCAGGTAGGCAACAACAACGCATCTTCTCTCGAGCGGCCAGGAGAATCCATGACCTAGATAGCAGCCAGGCGTTTTTTGATCGGCGAAAACAAGCGATTGTGCGCGCAAGGAAGGATCATTCTCCCCCGGTGGTGGAGGAGAGCTTCTGCCCTCGCGTTATCAGGCCTCGTATATATTCGCGGGTGCCCGGGTTCGTTTTTTCGGCGCAGCACAGAGAAAGAGAGAGTGAGAGAGAGAGAGAGAGAGAGAAAGAGAGCATATACACCAGGTACGGGCACGCGCACACACGCTACTGGGACAAGGTTGCCAGGGGTCCATAACTATCGCCGGCTGACACACAAGAATGCGCGCTTCTTACCCACCGACTTGGATTCCCTTGATCGTTCGTCTCCTCCTTTTCTCCTCTCCTCTCCCCCTCCCTCTTCGCCTCGTCCCCTCGTGTCTTCGGTGCTGACTGCTGCTGGGTCCTCACCGCCGAATCCCCTACCAGACACGCTTCTCACTCGAGGGTTCGGGTCCCCCGCTCTGGCAAAGGATCGCAGGGGGGCCCAGTTCGGACCCGATCCCCCTCTTCGTGACCCCGCACACACTTCCCTCCTCTCGTACCCCTCCTGGTCACCATCGGGACGCGCCTCCGTTGGATCGCGCGACGCCGTTTCGATCTTTGAATACCCCGGCGTCGTCACCGCGATGACCAGTCTTCGAATTACGGGCGAATCCCGCATACGTCTCCCGTGATTAAGCCTGACCCGGATCGGTCAGTCCGGAGGAACCTCTCGACCACTCGTGATCGTATTTCGTTTCGTCTCGAGGAGGTTTTAAAATCGTTTCGGTTCGCTTTTACGTGATTTTTCTTTTTTTTCTTTCTTTCTTTCTCGGAGAGAGAAAAGCTGTCTGGTTCTCGACTTTCGAGGGAGCAGAGTGTACGAAGCGAAGCTCTCTGGTGTACGTGTCGACCCTCCTCCTTTGGCGATCGCTGTCACGCGACTGAGGATCGAGGGTCTTTCGCGAGAGTAACGCGTGTGATCCGAGACGTTCTTCGGCGGGGTGGTTTCGTCCAGATGTCGGTGAGTAGGAATTCTTCTCTTGGCGATTTTGCGAGTCACACTGACCACAGGAGTCAAATCTTTAATCTTCTCCGAACGATCGTTACGTTGCCAAAAATGTGCAAAAGAATCAAAGATTGAGAATAACTGACGACGTGTTTAGAGCAGGCTGTTGGAACCTTCAATTTTAGCAATTGTACATGTACGATCGGAGCACGCAAACGTGGACGAGAAGCAACTTTTCCTTTCGTTGAACATTCACCGGCCGCCGATCGATCGGGACACGAAACGGCGATACCACCAGCTAGGTCAATCACTCGTCGAAGCTATGTAGCGCCTCGTGCGTCCGTGACACTTACTGGGAAACAATGCCAGTCACGTCGTAACATCGCCGCGTTGATTGACATTGCCGTTGATTCGTTACGTGACATCGGTTTTTCCTCGGACTAGGTCACTCGAGAAAGAAAAAGAAAAAAGAAAAGAAAAGGAAAGAACGAACAAGAACCAACAATTACGTCGCAAAAAATTGAAACCGATTATCAGAATCGAGTCGAAAGTCGCGTTGTCCGAAAAAGATTGGCGAGCAAATCGCGTTCCGGTTTAGAACAGTTGAGCAACCGTGACAACGTAACGCCAATAAAAACGCCAATAGCAAGGCGCGACAAAAGGCAGGGCAAAACGAAAGTGAAATCCCTGCTGTTGCAGAGATCCACGCGAGCAAAACACGCGCATTGTGCTCTCGCGTCTCTCTCCTCCCGACGATTGAGTTCAATTAAAAACGAATCTGTAAAGGATCCTTGACAAATCGTACACTCGCCTATCCACCATCTAGGAAGAGGAGTCCAAGTAATCGATGTTAGCCGACAATGAAGCTGAACTCCAGCTAGCTCATAAATTATCAGCGTTGCAAAATGTAGCCTGAGATCTCAATCGTCGCGTGGATTCTCTTCGTTAATTTCGCTCGTCCGTCGTAGTTCTACCTTGTGGGTAGATCCTCGCGAACGGTCCAGCGTGAAAGTCACACCATCAACGCGCTGTTTGACCACTGCGCGTCTGACAAGGGGATACGGTGCTAGTCGTACGAGTTATCAGTTGTTTGAACGTAAATTGTAGCGACAGAGTCGAGCTGATTTCACGATGACGAGTTTTCAGCGGATAATTGAACTGGATGCGAGGAAAGATAGTTGGCAAAGACAGAAACAATGGGGCGGTCTGTGGCTGTGATAGTTTGGCGCAAACTTTGGATTTTTGTTCAATTCCGACTTTTTACGAAATTACGCTCCGATAACGAAACGCTAAATATCGTAAAAATTGAAAATACTCGTATCTTTGTTATGAATGACCAACCAGGTCTGACAATATTAGCTCAGTGACACTGACGTGACCTAAATCGACCAATCGCTAATTTTCGTTGCATTAGCGTTGCACCTGAAGTGGCCCGATTTTCTGGACTGCCCCCGCTAAAATCATTTTCAGTGATAAAATATAGAACAAACGCTAGAACTGCCGACGATTAAAAAATAAAATTTCCATCGAAGATATTAAAGTCCGAAAAATAGAGGAATTTTATGATAACACAGTATACTTTTATTTGTATTTTACGAAAAATTATTTAAATCTTTAAAAATACGCTATTTCACGTCTATAAAACACCTAATAAAAATTACAAGTTGGTTATCTCGACCACTTTGATGGTTCTAGTGTTAAAATTATAAATGTTACAATTTGAAATTTTCCTCGAAACACTGACAGTCTTTCCGCTCACTACAACGGAGGATTTTTCTCATTGAAAGACCATCACCATTAGATCTAGCAAACGTTCGAGCGAAATAGATTCAAACAAAAGGAAGCAATTTTCTTGTCAACAGTATTTCTAAAATCGTTCAATGTGCGTTGTGTTACGAGCCGTTCGCATTTCGAGCGTGCATGCGAAGAAATCGAAGGTATTTAGAACCGTTGCGCGTGCGAGACCGATCGGCGGTACGCGTAAGGCCGCGTGTATTATGCGTAACCTTCTCTCCACTTCGGATAAGTCAATTCACTTTCGGAAGTGGCTTGCAGTATGAAAGTGACTGTGGAAAAATCGCGCGCACGCTTCGTTGACTCCGGTAACAACCGCAGCTTCGCTCTGCCATTCCAATTCGCCGCGGGATATCGCGATCTTTTAAAAGAGAATTGCGTCTCTCGAATTTCTCAAAAAAATTTCTCTCTGTCGTCCATCTAAAATCGACAACGAAACGTTGTCGCGACAAAGATACAACACGATTCTCGTGTAGAACAGTGGCAACGCGTCAACGCGTGTCCCTGTGACGGATCACGATGAAGTCGTTTGGTGGGCAACCATTAGACACCAGAAACGACAACGAAACGTATTAATTGTACGAACTTTGTGTTCCAATCATGCAGAGGAGCACGCAATGGAAATGGAATTCAGCCTTGGCACCGGCGTGGCACCCTTCCATTTTCAGATCAGTTGAACAACTGTCGCAACAACAAACGCGACGGCAAACTGTGTTTCCCGCTTCGGCTCCAGCAAACCACATTCTAATCACTTTCCACGACTAGGGAAATAATAACGCGATGCCCGCGACGCTTCGTTAGCGTGATTTATAGCACCGTGATGTTGCTCTAATCGTCGTTGATCCTCGTCGCCGGGTGCAAGAGGAAAACGCTGACAAAAGTGAAGAACCGGCTGTTATTACTATCGGACGAGGAAGTCTCTCGTTTGTAATTATCATTCGCCTAATAGGCTCCAGCAAGATTTCTTTTCCGCGATTAAGACGTCGCGAAGGGTAATTTTTCTTTATGGATCGCAACGAGTCAATCAATGGGAAACTCGATCTTGTTTAACGAACTCGATCAGCATCTGAGCAATTTACGACGGCGAACTGCGCGCACGTGATGCAAACACGTACGTGGCAGCGTTTCAAACGCGCAACAAGCGCGCGGGCTCTCGCCTAAGATTTTTAATCTGCCCTGCGGCGCGCGTGATCTACATATTCAAATTCCTTTCAGCAGCAATGACATCGTTCGCGCTGGAACGCGCATTCCAACGGCAAGGTTTGCGAGAAGCAATCCGGAGATTAACAGGGAAAATATCGAGATTCTAATCGTGCTAAGACGCGGATTAAACGAGAGTAACTCTTTTGAATTCGTTATTAATTTAGAAAACAACACGTCGCGGCCAATTTTAACAGAATCTTGGCCGATTCTCAAACAAATAAGTTTGCTGTTTATAAGAAGATGACGAGTATTATTTTTGATAAAAAGTTTAAAGCTTTGCTTTTTAAGAACACGTGACACGATTTAATGGACGTTTTTTCGTTTTAAAGTCGAAGATTATAAGGAAATTGCCGTTGCGACTCTTTTAAATTGCACGATCCGTAACCACTTGACAAATCGCACGATTTGCGCATTCGCGAGTCGATTGGGTCGATTCGAACCGTGGTTCGTATCGATGTCTCTTTGTAAACGCGAGCGTTGCGTTTTACCGCATTATCCAACCGTAGGATCTACAAGCAGCCTGACCGCACGAAAAATCATCTGAATTGCACGTTGCTTTGGTGAAAACGTTGAATTAAGACTGAATCTCTGACACGCCATTTAAAAAGGAAAAAAAACCGATCCGACTTCGTTAGCCGTGTCCCGTGAAATCGTCGACGCCCACGTTTCAATTTGTTCGCTATTCACGGCTAATGCTCTGCTCTTCGCTGCTCATTTTCTCGCGAGATCCGCGATCTATCTCTTGCAAAAATTCTGTATCGAATCATTACTTAATTAACGACAGATCGTTAATTAATCCGAATTAATTCTCGCAAAGTTTCATAAAGTCGTAAAATCCACAATTGAAATTTTCTCCTCCTTCTGGCACCCAAAGAAAAAAAAAAAAAAGAAGACAGTTTCACAATTGAATTGATCGTCAAATGCATTAAACGCGACGATCAAGCGGTCGATCCCTAATGAGTTAATTTTCCCTTGCGAAACCTTAAGCTACCTGAGAATTCGCTGGTATCGGCCAGAAGAAGCACCGTAAAAATGTTCTTTTCTGGCACGTTGACAGACAAAGCGTGGCGAAGGATATTTCAAAAAGAAGAAGAAGAAGAAGAAGAAGAAGAAGAAGAGCAAAAAGAAGAAGGTAGAAGCGCCACTCGCCTGGCCACTGGCCGTGGCGCTTCTTACGAAAGCCAAATAACGAACGATGCGACGATTAATCATAAAGCGGGGGGCCTGGTTGTCTCGGGGGCCTGGCTTAAAAAAAAAAAAAAAAAGGAAAAAAAGAGAAGAGAGAAACAAGACGCTTGTATTTACGCGATTACGACCAGTCGCGATCATCGTTTTGCCACATTGTCGCGCGAACGGTGGCCGAAAAAAATGTACTCTCGTGCCCCCCCCCTCCACCCCCCTCACATGTTTATTTTCATCGCGTCGCATTGAGCAACCGCGTCTCTCAACTCTCGCACACACACACACACACCGTATAAATACCCGCGTTACTCCTTAATGAGGCAATAAAGTCACTTAATCATTAAAGGTATCGATGCGAGTACGAGGGTCCGAGTACGCCTTGCATTCGAAAGGTGCGCGATTTATTCAGCGTGGCGGCGCCGCTCGTTCACGATATTTAAAGAGTCGCCCGGTTTCACCACCGACGAGTCCATCGACGAATTTTCGTTCTCGTCCCTCTCCATCTGTCCATCCGCTTTGCCTCTTTCTTTTCTCGTCGTCGTCGGCGTCGTCGTCGTTGACATCGCCTCGGTACAACTCGATCGGAAGGCGAGCATCGTCCTGCTACTGCGTTGTCGCGTTCTGGCCTCTCCGTCTCCACGAGTCCACGGCATAATAAAAAGTCACGATTCCGCTTGGCTCGCCCACGGCTTCATGCGCCAGTTGTTTATTTGGCCAGATGCCACGGGCAGATTACCCAGCCGCGTTGCACTCGCGTCGCGACTTTTAATGTCGGTCGACTGCATCGACAGACTCCCTCGACAAGGTGGCTACCATTCGATTAGAATCCAACTGAATGAAGCAATCGATGCACTGCCTGTTTCTTTTTTTCAACGAGAAAGACCTCCAAATGACTCCATTGCTGCTCGCGAAACCACCAACGAGCGTTCAAAGTTCGAAGTTTGATTCTTCCAATCCTCCATGATAACAGGCAGGAAATAAAATAGAGGAGAAGTCAATTCTCAAGGAGCAAGACCAAGCAAAGCGAGATGTTCTTTGCTCGTCGCTGCGCAGAGCGGATTATGGTGGAAAAGGGTGAAAAGTAAGAAGTATGTCGTGGGCGACATGCGTTTCCGGCACGGAGGCGAATTGGCATTAAAAAGAGTTGCGCTTCAACGCAACGTAACCGTGAAACGCGATAATCGCTGCTGATTTCGAGAGCGAAATGCGGCGAGGCGAGCACCGTCAGAACAAACGTTTCCACGAGAATTTATCGTACGATTAGTCGCGCCGTAATTGGTCAAAGAAAAAGCGATCTCGCTCTCTGCGCGGAAAAACCGAGCGACTCGGGACAAACGCACGTGGGTGGCTACGATTGTCGTACGCGTTGAACACAAGTGGGTGGTGAGCTCCGCGAAATGACTATAGTTGGCGTTTGCATCTAGCTGCTGTTTGATTTTCAGAAGATCGACTTTCCCAAGTTTCTCGAGCCCGTTGAAACTTTTTCGCATTATTCGAAAACAGGTGACTTCGCTAAATCATATTTTCTTTTTCCAACCTAACTATTTCCATAGTCAAATTTTTTCTAGATTAGAAAAGAAAAAACTGCACGACTTGTACCCCAGTACGATTCGTCTCACTGAAAGGCCCAGAAGCAACTGTTCCGACCAGGAAACGAAGACGACTTTTTTGCCATAAAATTTTATTGATACGCAAAACAAATTACAGGCGCGATCGCTCAGTACCGGACAACGCCATTCCTACTCGAGGTCAACCCCACGCCCCTCGTGAATCACGTGACCCAAATCAACCAATCGCTAATTTTCGTTGCATCAGCGTCCCGATTTTCTGGGTTACTCCTGCTAAAATCACTTTCAGTGATAATACGATTAAAAGATTAACTGCGCTCCTCCCCCGCAAACTTCACTTTACGTTGTTACATCAGCCTCTACATCGTTTTCTCAATTCACCTGTCTACCAAACGCCTACGGGAAGCGTTTCTCGAGCATTTGTGAATCAACGCGCGATAGCGGCGCCAGATCTCGCATAAAGATACAACGAACGGCGCGATATCAGTCCTCGTAAGGGAAGGTACGTGTCGTTTTTTTGAGATTTACACGGTTCATTACGCGAATTTGTCGTTACGGGCGACGTAAAATCCTCGGTCGGATGTGTCGTAAAAATTCATAGCGTTGCGACAGGCTTGCGAGCCAGTTGGATTAGGTCGCGCGTCGAGACGCAAAAGAGACACGAATGCAAATTGAGGAAGGTAACAAGAGCATTCCCTCGGAACAAAGCGTAACGTTCCACCGCTAACGGGCCAATTAATGGCAACCGGTTCTCTCTCGCTCGAATTGTTGCTCCACGATGGAAACTGAAATTTCGCAATAAAACCTGCGAGAAGAGAGAGAGAGAGGAAACGAATGAGCGAGTGAGAGAGACGCACATCGTTGCTGATAGTATCTTCCACCACCGGCCTGTCTTCGTTGACTCGACTTTTTGGTATAACTCTGAAGCGTTGGCCAAAGCTTCGACGATCATTGCTCGAAGATCAAAGTGCACAAAAGACTTTGGTTTCTGTTTCAAGTACAGTAGTAGTATGATCAATCTTGGTTGCACAATTATTACTTGCTATGATTTACGAGTTCGTAGTACTTGCAACTGCTAAATGCAGCAATGCACCAATGGATATTAGCCTCGTCATAATTACGAAATCTGTTAGGCCATACTTTCAAATGGTATCATAAGTCTACTTTCATTCCGATGTTTGTATTCTTGGAATACTTCGATATTATTGATTATTAATGACAATCACTTTCGATTCGTATTATATTGCTTCGCAAATATTCAACAGTTTCAAATATTTCTTTTGAAAATCAATCGACAAAATCGTCGAAATTGTCCTCGACAGATTAGATCAGAGAGCACCAACGTTTAACGCACTACTCGTGTCATTTTGATTTTACAGTCAATTATCTCCGAGTCAATCTTCGAGTGGTAAAAAATTTCCCCTCAAAAAAATCCCTCGTCGTTCATACCTCGACACTATAGAGCACTTGACCTAACGTTGTGGCTCGAGCATCTTGCCGCATCGGACGTGCAGCATCCAGGCTCTCTTGGCTGTCTCGAGGCTCGTTGAAAGGTCACGTCGACGACGTCGCTGATGGCAAAACACTCCTCTGCCACCACTTTTACCTTGCTTTTACCTTTCTTCTCATCCCAAAGCCGCAGGCACGGCGAGCAAATATTTGGCACGCGGTTTCGCGCGCTCACCGCGACGCACCATGCTTATTTTCTATCGCTTTGTTCTCGTTACTTCTGTCGTCTGAGATGCACCGCGTCGTGCAATCGTGGCTAGAAACGCAGCGAACCGGGGTCGTTATGATCCCACGTCAGTCTGTTGATTGAATTGACGGGTGAAGAAGTCACGTCACCTCTCTCGAATGTTTCGTTTCGCATTGGGTATTTGCCTCCGAGTATTCGACACCTCTCGTCGATGTTTTACGACGTGGTGTGTACAAATGACTTTTGGAATGCAACTTCGACAATTACCAGAGAGAGGAAGAATCATGAAATCATTGGAGAAAGTTATTTACTTCGATGGATGGATACACGTTGTTTGTGAACGCTTCTTCCTCTTCTGGTCTCGCATCAATGACATAATTCACGAACAGGCTAACATTTAAGTAACTTTCGACTTTTTTTTTCTCGATCATCGTCAGTCATCGAAATATCGACTGCTGATGGCAGAACTTTCGAATAAAGTTACACTTCTAGTGTTCAAACATGAGGAACAAACGAGAGTTGTACAAGTACAATGCTGTTTGTATTTTCCTTCTGTCCACATCATAGAAATGGTAGCAGTAATGGTTCAAACAAATAGATCCAACATCAACTAAAATTCTATTCCTATGATTGACGTATTCTACCGTGCAAGTTTCTGGCACGATCAGATAAATCGCGCAAATCAATGCTCAATCTATCCAGCATCTAGATAAAGAAGCGTTTTGAAACCTGCTAAATGTTATAATCGATACCATATTTTAAATATAATTAAACGTGGAGCGAGGAAGTCTCGTTGTTTGGAATTTTTTCCCGTGTGGTCCAAAAGCGAGACAATTGTCACTTGCTGCGTGCCCGATGCGAAAAATACCAAATTTGGGGCTGTTGTCTAGTCGTACTAATTTCCCTTAAGACGTAAAATACGAGCGCGCAGTGCGTGCGAAGACAGAGGTCAAGATTCGAGGGCAAGATTCGGACTTGTTCGATTTTCCTCAATTATTTCAACGTTAATAAACTTTACGTTACAAATCACATGATATTTCATGAATCCATGAAATATTCGTAGCGTCCGATTCGTAGACGGAGCAACGACAGTGGCGGGGTTGGATTAGAGGTTGGAGCAGATAAGAGAGTCGAGCATCGCGATCCCAGGTGACCTTTCGTGACGGTTAAGTGGGATGTTCGCGAATGGAACCATCTCGACGCATTATTGTGAATCGTCGCGGCAATGAGCGACCACCGCGGAGCCTCGGCCGTTATGCAATCAGCCGCGAGCACGAGGCTCGCCTCGAGTAAGGTCTACGACCAAGGTACGTAATCCCGGGATGGGCAACAACGAAGCCTTCGACGGTATGCCGCAGCGTCGTCCCGTCTCTCGGTCTCTCGGTCTCTCGGCCTTCGTTTCATCCTCTACTCTTTCTCTCTCTCTCTCTCTCTCTCTCTCTCTTCCCCGCGCCACTGTCCCGCTTCTACTTCGCGCGACGCCGCGAGTTCTCCTCGATCGAGACGGGAGACTCTGTACGCGCGGCGCCTCCACGCTACGTACCAGAGGACGATGACAGGCGTTGGAAGGCGTTTCTCAATCGAAACTCGCGAGGAGAATACCAGTGGCCGAGGAAGATCGTGTATGGTATTTAATCGCGATACGACACGGGATTTGAGGGCAGTCGCTCGGATTTTAAATCTTACAATTAGGTTAGGTTTTGCGGAGTGTTCGAACATCCGAATCGACGACGCCTGATGAACAACGTCGAGTTTCGAATGTCCCTCCGATAATATTCAAATTGTATAGCTCTTTGCGATTCCCTTTTCGAAATTTCAAATTTTCAGTATCTTCAAGTTTCAATCCTTTCCCTCGACTTTTCCCTTCCAATTTCTGAAATTCCAAAATTTTTGCAAACTCCCAAATTTGCTTTCCCTGGTAATACACTTGCTCGATTTATTAAGAAGGCGAGATGCTTCTCAAATAATCTTTTCCCTCCCGGACGAAGGCAACGTTGCTGGCGTTACGCGACAGTTTCTCATGGAAACTGAAAAACCAACTTTCCTCGCGTCATTCATTGTCCGACAAATATCAGACGAGGTCGTGATCAGAAATGCAGATTACGACGAAGAATCGCATTGAGGCAGAATCTATTATAGTAGCTCGAGTATCATTAGCGAAGTCCTCCGTGATCTTTGTCGATCATAGCAAGAGGAATATTTCCTGTTCGAAGAATCTTCAACGATGTAAATGCTATTAATTTTGTAATAAAAACTATTCAGACGACATAGCTTGCCAAGATTGTAGGAAAAGGCTAGATCTATGATCGCGTATGAAATTATACGGTCGAGTGATTATACTGTATCAGCTCTCGAAATGATCGGAAAGATTCGTAGGAAGAAAAATTAGCGAAACAACCGATCGGTCTCGATTAATTTTTCCCAACGTATATTCATTGGTTCTTGTAAATTTCGTTAAAATTTTATTTTACAAATATCAAGGAACGTAGTATATATAAACGTAAGATAATTCGTAATTAAAATAAATTAAAATTAAAATAATTAAAAATAATTCGTAAGAAAAATAAACGTAAAGAAAAATAATTCGCGGTTTTAGAACCAGCTTTCATCCTTTTCCAACGACATGGACAGTTTACGACGACGTTTAAAAGCAATCCGAGTTTTCGAAATCGTGAATGTAACAGGACTTTGGTAAACCCACGGTTAACCAAAATCGACTAGGAAGTGACGTCGGAAGACACGCAGGTAAAACGGACATAAATTTCACGGTTTCTCGATCGAGCGAGGACGATGGATAATTCGACTCAAAAAGACTCTCGTGTCACAATAATGACGCACTCCTTCTCCTGTTCACCGAGAAAAAAGGTCATTTAAAATTCGATTCTCCCTCGTAAAGTGCTCGTAGCAACAAACTGCGCTTAAGTGGAAACCGCGATAAACAAACAACAACGTTCAACAACATCATAAAACAACGATTTCGCGAAGCGAATATGATTTAAACTGAGCCCGAGCCCGCCATTAACTGCGTTAATCGAGGCCTCTCGCCGCGCTCTCCGCAAAGTACGTCACGTTCAAACAACGATCATGCTCGTCTGCAGTTTTCGAAAAGCAAACCGAGTCTGCGTATCGCGCTAATTTATCGCTTCCACGACGCTGTTCTTCGTCCAATGGCTAAAATCCTTTAAAGTAATATTGTTAAAAAAAAAAAAAAGTATTTCGAGAATATCAATTTTATTTTGATCAGAATACAATTTTCTTTCTTCTCCTTTATTTTATTTCAGGGAAAAAATTAGAAATATGTTATTTATTCCAAGTTCCGTGCGTTCTAGACATACCTTAAATGCATAAAAATCCATATAGTCTGTACAAAAAAAATCTATTCCGGTGGTTTCATTCGTGATTATACGCAGTCGTTATATTTCGTTGCAGAATGGGGAAGAATCGCGAGGTAGAATCGTTGGTTGAGCGGAACGTCGCTCCTGCGGGCCACTTTTCTGCGATTAACCTCGTTTCGAGGTGGCGTCCTCGCCCCTGGGGGCAAACGGCGAACGATTATTGCGGCTGGTCGCGTGCAATAAAGGCAGGTCGCGCGTGTCGTTCGACTCAATTAACCGCCAGAATGACTCCTCGAACGAGCTTCGTCGCTCGTTCAAACGGCGAGATCCGCCGATGCGTTCGAGGAGGCAATCTCCACGCGTCGAATGGCACGAACATGTTGACGATTTGGAATTTAATCATAAAGAAGATCGTAAAAACGATAGAATCTTGTGCTTTAAATTGAAGCACGGATGGAACGTACGGCAGAACAGAGTTGCTCCGGTTTTCTGTCTTTTGTCTTTCTGAAGGCCGACGTCCTAATAAAAGAAGATTCTTCTCGCTTCAGAGGAGCTAGTTCTCTGTCAACCATTTCAGTGTTCGAGTTATTTCTGGAGATTTTGCAGAGAACAAATTTTGAGTGACACAGCTCAAACACGTTAGTTTAAGGATATTTTAAGGAGAATCTCGGCCGGAGAATTGCAACTTTCAATCTATCGTTCCAAAGAATTTTAAAGAAATATTCTCGTAATGGTAACTGAATTCGGAAATAACTCTTCTGACTCAAAAATATCGCAATTTTCCAAGTTTTCTGATTACCAAATTTCACAGTTGCCAATCGTTCGAAACTCAATTCTCCGTTGCAAGATATCGTCAAATTTTAGCAATTCCGATTCAAGAATCCGTTTTTGCAGATAAGCTTACGTTCAGGAATTCTGATTACGGGGCGACACAGCGGCAGTACGCCGAAATCCATCGCCAAGTTCTCCGAACTTGCCCGGCAAAGTTTCGAGAATGCGTGGAACGCGCGTGATCCAGATGGCGCACCAAGGTCGGGCCATTACGGGCTCGCCGATCGTTCATTACTTTTCCTGATCTTGTATTTTGAGATTAAGGCCGTGCAATGAATTATGGCTGTGCAACCGGCGCATATAATTGATTTAAAGCAATGCCGGGGCTCGTTCGAAGCGTACTTTCCGGCTGAACACGAAGATGAAGATTGAAGTGAGAAGGAGAGAGAGAGGAGGAGGCATCAGAAGTGACGAGTCAATTAAATAATGTCCGAAGGCGATCATACTAAGGACTTCGTATCAATCAGATAATTGAAACGCGGTAGTAGGTAGTCCGCGCACTTAGTCACGTTAAAAGATTTAATTAACTCGAGAAGGACTACAATGAGATCAGTTCCCCGAGGGATTTCATCACGCGGGCGTTCCGATTTTATGTAAATTAGCCGTCGATCGAATCTCGAGGTTGTAATTTGTAACACCTCGCGTTAATTCTACACTAATCTCACGCTTCGACTAGCGTTCGACTCGACTCAATGACTCGATGACATCTATTGGTTGTTCTTAAATCCTTGTATTTACTGTACAGTTGACAATTGGTCAGACATAAGATTTCAGCTCGATGAAAACAAACAATATATTAACTTTCTGCAATAAAATAATATCTGCAATCGAGTATTCCGAGCTTGATGCTTTCTCAACTTAAGCCGAATTTCATTCGAATCGATCGCCATTCGAAACACGGAATAAACCAGAATATTCTCAAAGTACAGAATAACTCCGACCATCACAGGCACAGACGGACACAGGGACACAGGCGCGTAGTCATCAGGCACCTCTATTTATAAAACGCATTTACGATTTCCTCCCCGCGGAGAGGGAGAGAAGCAGCCTTCGTGGATCCGCCTTTGTGTCCGGTCCACCTGTTGCGGCAAGCGCTGCACCCGTTTTATCCGTTTTATCCGCGTTTCACAAACGTGCGTCGGGACCGGGAGGTGCGTTTACCTTCGTCCTCGACTCGAGGAGGAGGCTCCCGCCTCTCAGCTCCCTGGGGCTGTGGTCTCGTCCGGTTCTCCTTTGTTTAGCCCGGCCGGACTTGGACGGAACCACCTACCGGACTTCTCCTCCCTTGTCGGGTCCCCGCGATCGCTCTCACGCTGGGCAAAACACGAGGGCAAAAAAGCCTTGCCCTTGCACGCGTTTGCGTACCGCGAAAAATCTACATTCCGGCTCGGGGCTCGGGGCTCGGAATTCACCAGCGTGCGCACACGTAGATAGTCCGTGTGCCAAGGACCGATGCCAGAAGCTGAATTAATTATCGAGGGGGGGAGACGGACCGCAGATCGAACACGCGTTTTCGCGTTTCGCGACTCGGTAGTTGGGTCTCTTCTTTTTACGTTTGATGCCTCTTCCGTTCGAGGTCATTTGCTGAATCGACTCGTTTCTTGTTTTCCTCGCTAGTTAGGGGATTTTTCTTCAAATTTAATGTAATCTTAACCTCTTGCTTGGACTTTTAAGTATATTTAAGTATAACCCAGGAAAAAAAAAAAAAATAATAAATTTATTACTTTTCAATAATTTCTATCCGACGATTTCAAAAAGAAAGCAACGAATTATTGTATACGGTTTGGTCACTCGTTATGGTCCGCAATCAGTTGCTAGCGCAAGTGGTTAAATAGCTAAACGATCGAACTATCAGGATTTAATTCTTCAAAAATTCAATTTGTTTGTCTTGCCGATTACCACGTACATCCAAGTTGAAATTAATTCAAGTGTCCTCGTCGTGTTTACTGGATTCAAATTGAATTTTCAATCGCATCTCGTAACTCGTAATCGCAGTTGTCGAGGATTTTTACCAGTCGCCTTAAGTAGATTCTCTCGTTCGCGCCCAGACGTTACACAGTCCGCTTCCTTCGATTGTAAATCGAGCGCGAACTGAGAGTTCCGCGTCGGCTGACTCGTTCAACAGACCGAACGACATCGCGTCGTATGAAAAATGCTCCCGAGGAAGACAACACGTTCGCTGAATGCACTGATCGATTCTTTGGCTATTCTCTCTTGCGAACTTACGTCAGATGCCACTCTAACGATTTTTCTTCGCTCCTTTTCCTCGACAAACACTGTCATTTCCTCGTTACACTATATACATATATCACTTCGTATGCTTAACACGCCTAATCATCGTCCGTCGAAACCGCAACGACCTTCGGGGCTGACAATTATTTGCGACACTCGACAGTTCGCATCCGCATATTCCACTCCACAGTGAAGTGCACTCGCTGCTAGTCCCTGACGATCGTTGGAAAATAAAATCGCAGGAAGCAGAGCCTTCGACGTGTGAGAGATATTAGTAATATAAAGAATTTATCAAAACTCTACACGAGCGTGAGAGGGAAAAGTAGAATTCTCACATTTTGTAGTTTTTAAAGTGATTAAATTGAATTTTTAACCAAAGAATTACTTGGAATTATTTTTAACTCGCATCGTTTACAAGACTCCGGTATTTCGCTCCAACGACTTCCCCTATTCCGATATAATAGCAACGTCGTACATGGAAATGGGAAAGAGAAAACGCCATTTACCTCGAACTCATCAAACACCGCCGCTTCGCCGGCCAATTAAGCAACTCGTTCGCAACAAACTGTCCGCGCCGGCACCGTAAATTCTCACTCAGCAATCGTGCGAATCCTAGCGATTCCATTTCCCGCGGCTACTTAAACAGACGCCAGTTTCACTGCTATAATTATAATCCACCTTCGCTCGACGAGACTTCGTTAAGAAAGATCGCTCTGCAAGCATCCTTCGTCCTTCGTTCTAACGAACGAGGAAAAACTCGCAGAGTAACTGCGCATAAATTTCGTCGAGAGGGAATCATCGTCGATTTATCGCGCATCATCTTCCACGTCCAAGTCAAAACGATCCAAGTTTTCTCGTCACAGCCAGTGTCACAACGCATGCAAATTCCACTCTATTTCCAGAGAACGTCTTTTTCATGCTCAAGATCGCAGAGAGAAAACGTGATGATATTACGTGATATCGAAAGTAAAAAAAATTGGAAAATGATTGGAACTTTCTTTGCTCGCGTAGTTTTTGCTGTCGATGAACTTCCTATCTGGAGATTCGCTACTGATTTCTTCTCTCGTTAGTTGTATATCACACGAACAAATTTTTTCGCGGTAGTAAGGAAGTCTATCTCGAAGTATACCGTATTTTGCAAACTTTAGTATTCACTCTAATTCTAGCCACTATCCGCTCTAATTAAACACGAATTACGTATAATTAAAGTTTATGCATAAAGTGTAATCAACGTTCGTTCGATGAAATAGCTACTAAAAAAGAGTCACAAGTCGAAAGGTTAATTAAAGAAATCGGGAGAAATTTTCCACGAAGAAGTGCGAGCTGCTTCGATCGGAATGAAACGTGAAACTTGGCACCGAATCAGGAATTAGGTTAAAAACGGGGACCTTGCCTCTGCCGTTTCTCGTTGAAAATTATCGGCATTTCATCAGTTTATTGCGGCGGTTGCGCCAGCAGAAATCGCAAGAGACGCGAGTCTTACGCAAATCACGACGCGACGCGACAAATATCGCCGACCGGTGGCGATACTTCTTCTAATAGCGTACCTGACCGAGCAAGAGAGACGTTTAATGGGTCAGAGGCGCGGTGATTTTTCAGCCGTTAATCTGGCGGACCGTCTTAATGCGGCCGATTGCACGCACGTCACAAGGATTCGAACGCCTCGTTTCATTTACCGGGGCGCGAGCATTAATGCCTGGCAAATTACGAGACCAGTGACGTCTCATCGAAATCGATTCGTTAAACTCGTGCTCTCCTTCGCTTCTCCTCGTCGTGCAAACAGTGAAGATTTATCGCTCATTTTTGTTACAAAGAAAGATCGTTAGCTCTTGGCAATTTCTTTCTAATTAATTCTTTGCTTGAATCATTATTGCGTGCATTAATATAATCATTGCTTAAATACTGGAGTATTAATAATTTGGCGAAACGTGCTTCGTCCAATCATCAAAAAATCTTTGACGATCGTAGAAAAATCACACATTTGTGCCATTTGTTGTTAACGAAAACAGCTGTCTAATGATCAATTGTCCGGTAGAACAGTGCGTATAAAAATTACAAATTTGAAAAAGCTCAAAACATCGTTCCCAGTCGCCGATAGTGGATTGCCGATCGTACGCGCGATTCTCCCTACCAGCCACGCGAGCTGTGTGTCGTTTTGGAGGCTCGCCGATCGATTGCCGGCAAACCAGTGGATGCGAATCCGGTACCACGACGGCGCGCGAAAGGCGCGCGTTTACGAGCCGGTACACGCTCGATCGGTACCAGTTTCGGACAGGTTTGAGGCCGAAGGCGAACCGCTCGCTCGGCCCACGAAAAAGCCACACGAGCACAACGACGAAAAGTGAAAGGGACGGCGCGAAGCAGCCGACAGAAGAAGCGGTGGGTACCACCCGTGGAAGCTCCCCGACCTAGCATAACTGCCTCTTCCACGCGAAGTGTAGACGCGAAATTGCCCGGCGTTACAACCGGTACGTACGACCAGCCGCGTTCCCAGTTGGACGTGCCAATGTTTTACGGACGCAGCCGGGCGTTCCCTGTTGCTGGAGCTCGGGTCGAAAATCGACGACGGGCAAACAGAAATCGTTTCGAGGAATCGTTCACCATTCGATCGATGCGTCGTTGACCTTCGAGGAAACGAAAAGACGGATCCTGGAACGGCGCGCGGCGGTGAGATCGTCTCGTTACCACCGCAGCGGTACGTCCGCTTTCGACCAAACGGTGGCCTTCAATTATGACTGTGACCGCCGCGAAGCATCATCGTTCCGTGACAAAGAGCTAATCGTAGCCTCGAACACGCACGTTGCGTCTTCTTTTCTTTCTTTTTTTTTTTTTTTTTCATAAGAGAACCCATCCCCCAACTTGGAAAGCTCTCCACGATCGTCATTGTCGTCCGATGAAACTTTTAGAAGAACCCTTGCTAGTTGGTTGGTTGATGACCATGACCTTGCTCACTCCGCGAGCACGAACGAGCTGTGGTTTCTGCAGAATCGACTGTTCAATTTGTCACGATCGCGATCTTCGCGATCTTCTGATAATCATAATCAGTCATCACAATTTTCTGCTCATCGATTTCGCATCTTTCAGAAAAATCAGATAAACGGATGACGGCATGATTGCAATAAGTTGCTGGTATAATGACGGTTATAACTCCGCGACTTGACACCCTAACTACATCCGGTTTCTCAGACGTACGAGCGTGGTTACGGTTTAACGGAAGAGAGCCTCGCCGGAATAATGGCCACCCTCCGTCCCTCGAAACTTCCGCAACTCTTCAAGGTTTAACAATCAATCCATTTTCTTGTCAATTTTTCAGGGCAGTTGCAAGTAATTTCGGAAGGAAATTGTAAACTGATGAAACTGAGACGTTCGATCGATTACTTTGCACCGGGTTGTTATATCATGTGTAATAGTATAGGTTTCGCACTGCCTACGTTCGTTCTTTTCTTTCGCAGAAGACCGAAGATTGTGGTGTAGCGTGTGGAGATCGCGATTGATTCGACAGATCACGCGTATTACTAAACGGCCGAGCAGAATTTACTTCACTTTCTAAATATCCCGAACAATGCAAAACGCTTTCTAAATATTCCTATATAGATGCATAAGTATTCGCAGTATATACCACTGAACGAGTTGATACGTCTGGCCCAACATCTCGCTTCCAGCGTCTACAAATCAGGTCGAGAAAACGATCCACTAACGCGCCACCATTAGACGCTCCGTAATTACCTTTGCGTCACCGTGCGATCCACGGTTGCGTCAGCGATTATTGTGCACCGGGTAATTGATATTCCAAGATCCGCTCGTTTAGTTAAGTTTGAAAGGCGGCGATTAACCCGCGAGCCTGCCTCGCTGCCCATTTTCTTCACGGACGTTCACGCGTGTATCTCCAAAATTCCGAATCGTCGGCGAGAAATAAAAAAATAAAAGTCAAAGACGAGGAGGAAGAGAAAAATGCGATCGATCGAGGTCGAGTTAAAGACGCGTCTATGAATTCTGCACGTCTTATTGTAGCCACATATGTGTTATTTACGTCGTTGTGCAATCGAGACGAAACTTTCGATCTCTGTTTTTCGAGAAGCCGCGCTTTTTTTCGACAATCGTACGTTGGTCAATCGAGAAACGCCAATGGCAGCTGTTTCATTAACGTGACCACCGCGCCGCTCGTTATTTTTGAAAATTCAATTGCAAATAATTTTTGCCGCGGACTAAAAATTATTATCCTTGCACTTCCGAGTGTTTATACAATTTTGCAATTGAAGATCGTGTCTATGTAAATTGAAATATTCTAACGATCGTTCAAGTGGAGACGATTGATAGCATAATTTCGGCCAGATCGTTTTTACAAAGCGAATGATAGATAGCAAAGGATCGATGATTTAAATTCAGGGAACAAAAAATTGTTTGGTCCGACCTGGGTTTATCCGCCATTCATTCAGAACCAAAAGCGTAAAAATCCTGCGCTCTTTTAAAAATTAACGGCTCCCTCTTTGGGAATGAATACAACGTTTAAAAATAGCCAGCAGGATCAAACGTCTACCAGGAAACGTATTGATCTTTTGATTTTTATTTCTGACGAAACGTCCAGTTTCTTTATCAACACCGATCGATCAGTGTTTCTCTCAAGTTCGTTCCAAGCGACCACCTTCGATTTCGATAATCTTTCTTTGTTTCTCTTTTATTATCACTATTTAATCAAAATCAAATCAACCCGCTTAGTCAGTTGCGAACCAGGCAGAAACCAGTTACGCGAGGCTAGGCTGCCGAAACGCGATAATGGATATCACGTGGAAACGTGGACTGTTTACACACGGTGTTTTTTTTTTAGCGTTTTTAAATATCCAAGCGATTTCTAAACCCGGTCTCCGGGGAAAATGCCCCGGCGGTTCGATCGTAAGCTGCAGATACAACGTATATACGTTGCACGATCCGCCTAATTTCGAGACTCAACCGTGAGATTAACGAGCGGTTTTCGTGCGCGAAAGTGGAACGGTACGAATATTTGCAAACGCAAGTATCGCAACTTCAAGGCGGCGACGCGAAACTGGAGCGATCCCTCGACAAAAATTAGACACGGTTGCGTTAACACTGTCGATTCTCTCGTTGGAGATATTCGTGCAGTGGGAATTAAAATTGCCCAGTTATTATACTGTCGTACGCTTTCCACAAATTTTCATCTTTGGAGTTCGGGATCTTTCTAAAAAGTTCTAAAATCGAAAGGGACGGAATTTTACGATTACGTCGCGAATTAAAAAAAGTCGAATTGTCTCTTTCAGGTTAAAAATTAAACACACGCGCGACTTCGATCCCCGGCTCTTAACAGGCTCTTAAACTTGAACTCGACGAACCCACTTTCAAACCGCGGCTCTCAAGGCAATTTCTTCCGTCACGTCAATACCATTATTTGTTCGAGACCGCGTTTGCCACTCGATATATCATGCCTTTATCGTCAAATATTAATACGCCGGCCAGTCCCTAATATCCATATCGCATGCGAACGTCAACGAAGACAAGAAAAAAGTCCCGCTGGTACAACGCTTTCCAATTTATGTACATACGGGCACAATAAGCCGGTGATTTCTGATCGAAGGGAGCAGAAAACACGTTCCGCCGGAGGCGAGCGTACAAAGAGCACGGCCCGCGATCACCGATTGCAATTAAGTATCGATTAAAGGCTTCAAATTGCAATGGTCCTCGTTCGCGCGCGGTACGTGCACTCGCCAAACCAAACAAAGAAAGTGCACGACGTTCCGGATGGAACACCTATCAACGCGTTCTCTGTAGTCACGGAAATTCGTTTTAGTCTCGTTGGAGGATGTACGAGTCAACAAGTCGCACAGTGCAACGACCGACAGTTTTTAAATCGTCATCGCGCGGCCCTGCGTCCTTCGAGATCCTGCCACGAAGGAGAGTGGATCGAAGGGGGTTCGATTCTGAAGTTCCGCGACGCTCGATTCGTCGTGAGTTTTCGAAGAGTTGCAAAATGTAAGGTTAATCTCGCGTCGTGTCGATTCTCCGTCGCGATTTTAAATTTAAATTGCCTTTTAAACGAGCTAGGCGACTGATTTTTGAGGAAAGATATCCGCGTTTGTTCCACTTCGTTTCGTAATTGCAACGGTAATCGAGAATCGTCGGGAAAAAACAGGCGACTCTTCGGAAGATATCGCAGAGTCACGCTAACCGCTATTAATGTCTTGGCAAACAGGGATCCACCGTGCAGGAATCTGAGGCTAGTATCGTCGCTTTCACCGTCTCTTGGCCACAGGAGAGTCATCGATAGTACGTAACAGACTCTTCCTCGCGCGATCTTATCGATTTCTTATCGATTTCTTTTCCGCCGGTCTCCAATGTCAAAAAAAAAAAAAAGAGAAAAAACGTCACACACGGACCGTAATCCCGCGGTGAATGAAATGGACTGCCAATCATCGATCGAATCTCTAAGGTCATCACTGAACGAACGTTTGTTTAATGTCCTCTTTCACACGCAAAAAAAAAGAAAGAAAAAAAGAAAAAAGAAAAAAAAGAACAGAAGTTACATGCGAAAGTGTTTTATTTGCAATTACCGTCGCAATTGTCATCGATCCTTAACGCGCGCGGTTTTAACGCGAAGGATACTTAAATCGGATAAACGAATCGGCCGATCGGAGAGAGAACAGAAGCTAATTGAAGGCAAGAGTCTTGGCTGCAACTGGTTTTCGGCGAGGATCGAAACGCGAGAGCCGGAACGCAGGGACAGATATGATAATATTGAATGACACGTGTTGCACCTGTTCGCGCGATTACATATTCACTTGCGTTTCGTGGCGTGGATGTGTGCCGTACACGGACCACGGTTTCTCTCACGGCTATGAAATGCGAAGAGAAGGTCGCCGCGATTCTTTCGTCCGCGGTTTAGGATGACGTCGAATGACTGCTCGTTCCAAGCGACCATTTTTGGACATTACCGAAAAGAGAAGCACTTTAAAATTCGCGTGTAATTAGAGGTAAATTACGCAGAGAAAAAATATAAATACATTCGTGCAGAGAATGTACGTTCAGATACGTTCGACGTATGCTGAGTTTATACATTTGTACGAATCAATTTGTTAAAAAAAGTTAATTGGTAAAATTTTGTTCCCGCACACACAGGCTAAATATCGCATAACGCATCGGGCTAAATCGAGAGTATCGAGGACAGTCGACGCATTAACCGGAATCGACGAAATTGATCGTTCGAGATATTATGAAACAAATTAACCTTTCCCCGCGCTGTTTCTTGCCGGCGAAATGATAAATATTCCTAGGCGAGGCACGCGGCAGTTCGTGACAGTTATCTAACATCTCTTCGCAACCTTGCCTCGTTACTCCACTTCCTAGTTCGGGTGATTCGTAAATCTCTCGGCTACCAAAGAATTTCACTCGCTAATAACATATCGAAACTGCGCCATAACCCACGTTTCCCTAATGCATCGGGAATTGATTTGCGTAAATTCGAGATTATACGAATCGTTTGCATAACCAGAGTAAAAAAAAGAGGGGGAAAAAAAAGAGAACGTAACATCTACAAATCTTGTTCCTGGATAAAAAGAAAAAAATCGAATTACATCTGCGGATTAGGTTTGCATAACCGATTTGAAGAAAGTTATTACGAACTGAAGAAATGGGCGCTAGACAGAGATTTTCTTTTTTTTTTTTTTTATTATATATTATAAATACGACTGTATTACCTTCTGAATCAAGTATAACGTAGAAAGAAATTTAGCACAAAGCTGCAGCAAAATTTAAAAAAATATATTTTTACGAGTAAATTGAGCTGAAAACGACCCGAAAAGATTGCAACGAAATTTCCCGTAAGTGGAAACGTTACTGATATCGACTTTAATTCAATTATCGTAAAATTCAACGACGAGTTTCACGCGGATGTATTTTACGCTGTTAATAATAATCCACGCGGATCGCGAACAGCGTTCTCAAATAGCCTGTTTGGAGCCTGAAGGTAGACTGATTGACATCATAATATCTTTGTATGGATGATGGAGTACGACGTGAGTAGAATTCCAGTTAAAGCGCTCCACGCAATCTGTCTCCGATCCATCTCCGTGTTGATCGTTCGTTCGATTTACTCGATTCGCGTTAATAGCCCAGATCATGCAGATTGCTTCACTGCTCAACTTGAGAAGGGGGGGGAAAAAAAAACATTGAATCCAAAAGAAAAGTAATTAAAGCGATACAGATCCGCGTCCTTATAAGAGATAAATTCCATATTTCGTATTTTATTACAGCTTATCTACGCAAAATGTAAAAATTTGTAAAATCCAATTTACACCATTCCGATATTTGTCCCAATAAATACACGACTGAATGACAAACTATTTTTTAACCATTTGATTTACGCACGACTCGATACGATCAGGAAAAATTAGCTACGATTCGAGCCTGACTTGTTCTACTGAACTCCGAGCACGACTGACCTCTGCTCATTGTCAGCATGCACACGCACATGCGATATTACAAATTCAAAAAGTTATAAAAAGGAATAAATACGCATTTTCTGACACGCGTCTCATTATCACAGCCAATTAAAATGTCTTCACAGTGTGCGAACGAAAAGTTATGGCTACCAGCACAGTCGGTGTACCAGAGCGTTCGTCGTCAACCTTTGATATATTGCCTGGTTCCGTCCTCACGCTACGACAAACGTGATCTCTCTCTCTCTCTCTCTCTCTCTCGATGATGATGATGATGACGATGATGAACGAAACAAGCGACAAGTTCCTCGCGTCTTCATAGACAATACCACAACGTACATAATTGTAACACGGAGTTCCGGGTCGAGGCGGTGAGTAACCGGCGCTCTCGTGCCGACTGGCGAGATAATAAATCGGCAAGAACGAGCGTGCGTGCACCGGCACGTTGTTGGTGGTTGCGTCGTGCTGTGCCGGTGGCTGTCGTCTCGTGCAGCGTGACGCATCGCGGAATAAATGAAAATGTAATTTTGTCGACGGAAAATAACGACTTGGTTCGGAGGTGAATTGGCTCGATTGACTCCTCGGGCCGGGCGAAGCAACGCGACTTCGTGTCTTCGCCTCTTTCGTCGAACGCGCGATGTTTCAAGCGCGATTCGCTTAAGTAATCGGACGTGATGCATCAGGCGAGCTGCAGAAAAGAGAACGGCTGGAGATCGGATCCTCCAAGCCGCAACCAGCTCGGCGGTTTATTACGCCGACCTTGCCATTTTTCCGCCGCGTTAATGGATTTCGACTATTGTCGATGTTAACCGAGCCGTTGTCGTCGTTTCTTTTTCAAAGATCGTTCGCGTAGACAATTTTATTACAATCCCAGTAATCCAAAGAGCGCAAACAACGACTGCAATTGCAAATCTTAAATGAACTTTCGCGCTCCCATAAACTGTCCACCGTGCGAAAATCACGCACAGGGGACCGACCGTCGTCGTGCAATTGACAATTAATCGTAAAAGAGATCTCGCGCGCTCAAGCTCCCCGTTCCAAGGGGCGAGTCCCTCGCGGAGCGTGACCTTGCGAGCTGAATATCCGGCCGGATGAGGGAGTCGCTCGCGGGAGGATGAGTGGACAACCAAGAAGAAAACGAAGGAGAAGCGAGTTGAGCGGAAAGGAACGAAGGGGAAGAGAAAAGGAAAGGTACGGGCAACGCATGCGTGGCTTATCGTTCGCCTGGACAGGTTTGTTGCTCGTACGTACGTCCGTATATAAACGCGACGTGCATATAAATTCGTTGTAGCTATCCTTCTACGCGAGTCCAGAGAATCAAGAGCCACTTCTGAGAGAGAGAGAGAGAGAGAGAGAGACGCGATTCCATCGCGGATGTAAACACAGTCACACGCACACACGTTGCAATTAGACATTTTTCTGACAGTCGGAGGATGGGAGTCGTCCGCTTCAGAGGAAGCAAAAGCAAAACACAAAGAAGAAGAACGCTCGAGAAGCTGCAGCTTTGGTACAGGCGGCCTCTCAGAAAGGGGACTGACTCAGGGTTACGAGGTGAAACGAGCAGCGGAAAAACCGGGCAGCCCAAACCTTATAAAGGTCTGTACAAATTGGCCTGTAGAAATTGCTTTGACGCGAGAGGAATTTGGAGATTGCCGAGGGTTAAATAATGTTGGGTGTTGTTCGTTATATCACGAGTGGTACGATGACGTGGTGGAAGAATCTCTAACGGTTGGTTATCTTAATGGCTCGTAGAGATGATGGAACAGAGTGTCTGAGACGTTGGATGGGAATTCCACCGCGAGTCGTTTTAATTTGATTTGTCTGAGCTGTTAATGAAAACAGGTTTTCGGATTTCTTCCTGATTATTTTTTTTCTTTTTTGCTGATAGAAATCTTTTCCTGGAAGACAGAAAATGATGCTCGTTCCCATCCAAAAATGGTTATTGATCTTTCCATTGTTGAGCACGGATTTCTATACTCGATAGATTTAGAATCGCTGCGACGACACTTTGATCAGTATCGAAATTCCTGACTGAATTATTACTGTCCGACGAAAAGATTGTAGATAATTAAGAGCGGAAATCGACTACCAATGGGGAGAGGATAATAAAACCAAAACGGTCTCGGCAAAAACGTCTTCTTTAAACCGACCGGCCGAAGAATGAAGCCATTCGAATAGCCAGCAATTACCTCCGGTAGCAAATTTACGAAGGGCCATGCTCCTTCGTTTGACGATCCAACGCCGTAAGAAAAGCAACGCGGCGATGTTGATCACCAGCCTTGGCGATCCCGAGGCACTTTGCCGACTCCGTAAAACCAGCCTTTAATAATAAAGGTCCTCGCGTGTACACGGACGGGGGGGGGATTAGCGCGTGAAGGCTCGCGAATGGGCATTAACGCACACGGAAACTGGAGAACTGTCCTTATTCCGGAAATCGAGCAAATCTCCGCGACCGTAGAAAATATATTTTCGCGCGTGACACGGGATTACGTCGCGTCGTCGTCGTCGGGACGGCGCGTTGATGCGTATCTCCGGAAGGCGGCCTGCGATGAAAGGGTAAAAGACCATTCTTTTCGGTGTCGGCAAGGCCACGGATTTCGCGGTTTCCGCTACGAGCACGAAGGTCGCCGCCGGGGATCAGCTCGAGCACGATCGACCAATGGAGAGGAAACGTCGGCCTCGTTTAGAACGCCACCAGCAGATAGAAGTCTCTTTCTCTCTCTCTCTCTCTCTCGCCCGCGCGCATGGACACCGATTTTCTCACACATTCTGCCGGAACTGACCGCGCCTTCGGGTGTCGAAACGAGCGATTTATTACGTTATAGCAGGATGGAGAAGGACGACGACGCCGGAGTATTAAGAATCGACCAAGACGAACTGCTTTTCACAGGTTAAATTATTTAAATATTTCGAAAACTGTTCTCATCTTTGTTTCGTCGATTAAGAGTATGTTTTATACATCTTTCTTATTTCATAAAAAAAGCCCCAAGAATCGATAGAAATAATAACCAGCCGGTTAACCTGGCGCCACTGCATCATACGATCTATCCTCTTTTCACACTTCCGAAAACTAACCGAACGGAAACCAACGACCATCTCAATCGAGATCGAAGAAACGAAGCAGAGAAATGGACAAACACTTTTGCGCGTCGTTTGAAACGCTCTTTCAGCTCGTCTTGATGAACAGAAGGGTTCTCGTGGAGTACGAGTCGTGTTTTCGGCGAATTGTACGTACGACCGGAGAACGAGGAGCAGGACGCGACCAGCATCGCCACCGACAGGGTCAAAGAACCAGCGAGCAAGTCTTGAAAAAGAGCCGGCTCTCTTCCAAGAGCGATTCAGTTTGACTCCGTTCGAGTCAACGCATTCCACTCGGACTGATTTTCTTTCCCTCGGCGCTGAAACGCGTCGCGAGGGAATTCTTTGTATCGCGACACGCAGAACGAGACGAGCAATCCCGAGTCGTCGAGAGCAGAAGCGGGTTTGTTGACCCGCCGAGATAATCTGAATAATGCAACCACCGCGGTTGAATAACGAGCTTTGAGTACCGCCTTTAAAGTACCGTTCGTTGGTCTTTTCAAGTTTCTGCACGAAGAAAAGAACACAAGCATTTAAATCTCTATAGAATTTTTCGGTGCACGTTTTCTTGGTACACGAAACAATTTTCAACTATATTCTCAAAGATTACAATTTCTTTGTATCCTTGCGAACGTAACAAATTTATATTTCTTATTTTAGATGTCACAGCGAATATTTTACATATACTTTCAATTATTAAAAGTCCGAATTCTATCCCTGACTATTCATCAACGTTACAAACTACGTGTATGTCTCGAATGAATGATCGATGTTCGTTCTAGTCGATCTGCGAAACGCAGGCGTATATTTAAGGCATCTTTTCCCGCCAATAAGTCGACAATAGGAATGGAAACGAAGACACTTTAACACGAGGAGAACACGATCGCGCGTTCCAAAAGTTGGAGACATACGTGCTACCGTTCGAAGAGAACAATCGAGGAAGCATTTGGATGTCGCGAGCACCGCCTTGTTACGCTGGCGACGAAACGTGCGTGGAATTTGCAGAACGATACACACGGCTTCGTTGCGTTATACCTCTCGCCGAATGTTCCTCGTCAGACGAACACGAGAGAAGAGAAATCGCTACCGGCACGATTCTTGCCTCGTTTCAACGAATTCCTCGACTGCATTTCGATCGCCCCAATGGAAGATGAATTTCCTTTGTCGTGATATCCGAATCGCGTCATTGTGAAACTTGCATGTATTGCATGTATTATGTTACCATCCAAGTTGTTGATACTAGAGACACCAGTTTTTAGTTGATACGGGCGCTATCGAGATCTAATCTTAATCCAATCCTAACATATATTTATCCATATCCATTATTTTCATTCGTACTCCATTTGAATTCCGAGCAACGAAAAATATTTCACGTTGCAATTTTTTCTCAACGTTGTAACAGGAGGTTAAAAAAGCGTTTAGAATACTCGATTGCCGACAATTTATCATATCCTCAAAAAATACGTGATTAAAAACTTCAAGCGCAGGACAATAGTTGCCCATTATTTTGTCATTCCACGACACTTCATTTGCTGCCCGGTTTCATTGTCTCTCATCGACGAAGCAGTTCGTTAACTTTTCCAGGAGAGATAAACGCTGACGACCATCCAGCGCGCAGGGGAGAACACTCTCGCGCCATCGATCGCCGTTCGCTAAACCGCTGGTGAGCGATTTATTTCCAGCCGTGTTTCGCGTCGTTTCTCTTCCCTTTTTCAATTCGGCTCGTTAAGAAGCGGCAGTCGTGCCGCCGCAAAGGGAAGCCTCGCCGTGGCGTGCACGTACATGGCGTTTCGTCCCACGTATGTACGTGCAGCCACGCACTCCGAAGTGTCGCGAGGAATGACTCACGTGAGAAGGCGCGTTTTTATCGCGCGACACGCGCGCTAACCCGACGGCGTCGTCGACGGTGATCGATGCTCGGAGGAGGACGGTCGATTTTTGCCACCGTCGGTCGTTCGATGGAATTTCGCTGGCCGACACCGCCGATGGTTTATTAATATCGATGAAGATCTCCGCCAACGTAACGCCCACGCCACTTTGATCCTTCCTGCTCGCGTAACACGAGTGAGCCGCTGCTCGTTCTCGTCAATTATCGAGTTCCTCGGAACGTCGGAGAGTCCAGTTCCTCTGTTCCTCTTTACGACATTTCCAAAAATACGAATTTCCATATTTAAATATCCGCCGTCTAATTAGTCAAGTAGCTGTTGTTCTTTTCAACGTGCACGCGACACGTCCAACTTCGTTATAACCGTAAATAAGTCGTAAGGCACGCAGGAGCGCGTGTCTTTGTCGGTTCAAAGCAGATCGACAACTGATTCGACCGAACAAAAAGATGGCGTGCGAAATGCTCGTGCGAACCGCGCGCATCCCGACTTCCCTGTCACGTGATGACAAAACGCGGAAGAAAAAAAAAAGAAAAAACGATACCGTACTTGGGCAATTTCTCGCCGTGAAATACCGTGAAATAATACGACAGTGGGAGAGGCAACCACACTGTCGGTGGGAGAACCAAGCACAATAAGCTTCCGTCAGCATTGACAGAGCGTAATTTGTCCACTCGCGGAGATTACAGGTAAGCTACGTAAGAAGAATATATCATACCTGTATTATAGCTGTAGAGTGACATCTGTAGATAAAGCAACATCGTAATCGGTTCCTTTTTCAACGCGAGGTTCGTGAGATTCCTGAAATCTGTTGGTTCGTGCACGCGCGAGAGGCCACAATTCGCAGAGACGACTAGATGCGCTTAGAAACATCGGCGCCAGGGAAACAACATTCCTGCCCGGTTATGTCAGAACGCCGAGTCGAAAAGAGAGTCGCAAACGTTCGAGTTACGGCGCTACGCGCGTGGTCCTTTCATAGGACGACGAGACTCGAGGCAACGGTACCGGTGTGTAGGAAATTTCGAACCAGGAACCAAAGCAGATCTGCTTCGATTGTTAAATATAAAGTCTATCTTTGGACTGCTTTCGTCACGAGATGTCAGAGATGACGTAATTCTCATTGAAAACCGAGTGTACGCTGGCTGGCATTCGCGAGACTAGTTCGAGCAAACTTCAAACTCCGTGACGAAGCGATACTTTTAGAACCTGAGAACGGTTATTAATACGACAGCGCTTGATTTTCCAGAAAATTCGAATTTCGTTACAACTTGGAAGCAATTTGGAAAAGGCAACAAAGACATAAAGAGAAATATTCCAGCGTTGAGTAACAGGCAAGAGAACAACTTCCTGGTTCCATATTCGGATCTCCGTGATCTCGATCGACGTACCAAATCACAGCCTACCCAATTTTTTCTATCGATCGCGTAACATCTCAAGGTTCGATTGATTAAGATCGTTGAGTCGTCGAATCACTATCAAATCCGACCACGAAATACACTGTTATATCTACCGAGCTGTGACGAACAAACCACGCGTTGATGACTTTTGATAAATTTAAGAGAGTATGAGACAGAGCATTGTATTTATAGACACAGTATGCGTGGTCACCGAAGGAAGCTCGTTATCCACAAAAAGGGAAAAAAAAATCGAAAAAGATTACAAATTGGAGTCCAAATGAATCCAAAAGAAATACGTATCGAAGAACAATCGGATCTCTTTCCTTCAGAGCCTACCAAGATGGAACGCTTAATTGAACGCGGGTTTGGAGAACGGAGGAGGAGATTGTTAGCCGAGAAGCACGGCACGGCCGAGTGTAATTATAATTTGCTACCGAAGGTCGGCTATGAGTTACAACCAAGGTGGGATCGTAATTTATACGGCAGCGTCGATGAAATTGCGACGCACGGAGAGTACGGGACGTCGTTTCGTTCGGCATCGATCCGATACACCGGCTGTAATTATTCTGCCGATTTTGCACTGATTTGCCTGCCCGTTCGTAATTGTTCGATCGCCCGTGAAATCAATACCTCCGAGCGGGTACAGTGACGACTGAACAGAGAAAGGAAGAATGTGAGTTAGCACCGACAATGAACGCGGATTTATAAAGACCGTTGTGAAAGATGAGCGTTGCGATCGATGAATTTGCCCCGGCGCACGCCCATCCCCGCAGCGTCTTGTTCTCTCGAACGAGTCTCCACCTCGGTTTCTGTACCAATACAATTCCTCCTTTGTTTGCTTTTCGTTTCTTACTGCGAAAGCTAATTTCCCCTCTCATTTGCGCTGCGTTCTGGAACAGTCACGGCTGGATGAAGTCAACAAGTTTGCCGCTGTTTCAAGCCGTGAAATTTGTGAAATGACGAAAACTTTGAAACAAAAATAAAATGCAACGACGTTTGTACAACAGATAAAAATGCGAAACGGAGGAACGCGTAAAAGTTCTACGATTCCAAAGACGCGTGTGGATTAGTCATTCTCGTTTGTGCAAAAGTGTGAATAGATTACGGAGAAGAAGCGCGTTGCATGACAAATGCAAAATATCCGTGGCACCGGTGGCGTAACGGTGAAAGCTGAATCGGAACAATGGAGAAAATTAGCAAACTCGCGCGCAAACCGACTGATTTTTCCTTAGAGCGTGCGGGACTAGTGTCGTATCTATTGAACCACCGGTTCTGATCAAGATCTCTGGCTGATTAGACGCAACAGCGTTGCCCACTTGTTCCTAACCAGTTGCATAATCGATGTTACAACGTGATTACACGTGTATCTTTTCGCGAAATACCGTGCGCAATACCTTTCGGTTGACCATTTTCATACATAACTGCCTGCAATTGGCTGGCTATTTAATTTACCTTTTCTTGGAAAACAAATGACTCGAATGCAGAAACTTACATTTTGACGAAACTTCAATTGCATCGTCATTTTGGAACTCGTACTTCCAAACGTTCGTTCAAGCGTCGACTAAAATTTCATTTCAGAAAATAAATTGTGCCGCGAGTAAAGTTTCTACGATTTCCAATGCTCCGCGATCGATACGTATCGACCAGGCACGCTTCAACGGTTCGATCCTTGCTCAATTTCCAAATACGTTCCGTGCTCCAGTTCTCACCGACGTCTCGTTACCATCAAATATTCTCTGGCCGTATCTCTGTCTGATCGCGCGACACCGTCGATAGGAGACAGTACATTGCAGCGTGCAACGGAATATCGATGTCGAAGGAACGACGAGGATAATCAGAGCCAGCCGAGTCTACGAGGGAACGAGGATTGTGCAAGTCGTTTCCACGAAACACGTGAAAAGTTGGCGACGACGTTAACTCGCGTGTACACAGGCGTTGCGAGGATACCTCCTCTTCCGACCGCCACTTTCTTTTCGACTTGCCTAAGATTACGGATCGTCCACGTGTTTCCCGACACGTCGGGGATGCCACGCTTGCACAACCCGATCGCTCATTACGCGAGGAAATTACGCATTTTGTTTCGCGACGCTGACCAAAAGAGTCGCGGAGATGCATTTTGCAACGGCTGACGCAGCTCGACTGGTATTAATTTTAGGGAAATCCAGGAGGAAGTTGACGTACTCTCACAGTGATTAAATAGTCGTTTACCTGATTTACAGTCTTACAAGCAAAGTCTCGCAAGTAAAATTGTTGGAAGCAGGACTACCAAATTTCTTCTCTTTTTTGAACGAAAAAGCGCAAAGTTTCTTTAACCACAGAGATGTACGCGCAATTTTAAAAGTAAAATTACCAGGATCGTGAGAATCACCAAATTTCTCAATTTCAATGAAACGAAAAACGAAAGTGAAAGATTTCTCTGAGAAATTTCGCGCATCTCCTTGGTACCAATCTTATATTTTCAGTCGACGGTAACCGTGGCGTTGAAGAAAGAGGACGCAAAGTGTTTTCTCCGTCCCTGGCCTTAGGTCCGACACTCGACTAGCAATGTCCGTTATGTAATTGCTGGCATAAGATCGGTTCAGCATCGAACGAAGAAACACAGCTGGACTACACGACACGTTTCACAAAATGTGACTGTATTTAACTCGTGTTACGAAACTGGCACGATTCAACGCCTTGAAGATTGCTATCGCCTTGAGTTTGATTCTATTATTGGCCAAATTGAGCCGGTGTAAAAACAGAATACGGAAAGGATCGCGCGAAGATACAATCACGGGGAATTATCTCTCTTTTAAAAACTCGTCACTTCACTCTGAATTGTACTTGAATGATCAAGAGTCGACTGAACGCGCGATTTCCCAGCAAAATCCCCTCCCGAGTTATTATCATTATTCTCCATGGGATTTTCCGCTGCACGCGTCTACATTGTTTGTTTGCCGACGCTCGCGTGTCTTCTCGTGGATCAATTATTAGGGAAAAAAGAGGAACGAAAAGAATTGATGCGCCGTGATTCACGCGAGTATTTTTATAAAGGTGAATCGAGCGAAGACTCGGGAATTTTTATGGATTTTACTGATTGCGATAACAGTTGCACGTGGTTGAGAATCAAAAATTTCGTACATTACGAAAGTTAATGGCACGACTAGAAATCATTCGCGCAGTTACTTTTCGAAAATTTTCATGTCTATGAAAGTTGCTCGTGCATTCTCAAAAACTTTCGTGGTTCTCCGAACGAGACAGCCGGCTGAGGAGCGATAAAAAGCGCGGGTCGCGTAAAAATGCGATCGTTTTCTGTATGATCGAACGGCAATTTGATTATCCGGCGGCACTGATCGCGTGATCGCGCCCCAGGGGGATACGTTCCGTGCGAAGTAGCCACTTAACGACAATGCACGCTATCGGAATAAGCGATAATTACCGATCGCTCACACTCTGCCGTGAATTTGTAAATGAAATCGGCACGAAGCACTTTCATGCACCGATGCACGCTCTTCTCTCTCTGCCACTCGTCGTAAAATTGTCAGTGTATCCCCAATTAATTAAACATTTCAGCGTACTCTGACGTTACGGCAGGTTCACGAAAGACGGCTCGTCGTTTGCAAAACGATTTCGCAGCTTTCGGAAAATAATTCGATCCTGAGCGTCTGTTACGTTCTTTGTGATAACCTTAAGCAGAGAAAATTTGCAACCTGAGCACGAAACGTTCATTTGTTAAATCCTGAATACTTCAAAATCGACTGTACGTTGATATTTAAAAGCGAACGGCAATGAAAACCGAGTCTCTCGAATCGTGTAAATAACAGAAGAAGAAGAAAAGAAAGGACGAAAGATTATAATATTTACGAACGACTGAACGTTCTTAATCCTATCGCGGGATATTTATTCGCACTCGAGTTTATTAATTTAGATGATAATGGGGAACTCGAATCGTTCTATACGGCAATTTATTCGAGCTCTCGGCAATTTATTCGTGGTTCAACGAACGAAGAAATTCGAGGATAAACTCTTGGCGATAACGGGTATGCAAAATATACAGGAATAGTTCATGGGCGCGGATACAGTGTGTTCTGGGTCAAGTGGTATCGGCACTGGTGTAACAACGTAATGCACGAGAGGCAAGCGATCGTGTCCGGGTTCTTATTGTCGGACAGAACCTCTACGTCCGCCCGGCGCAATGATTCGATTACTGTTACAACCTTAAGCTTCTCTGTGCTGATCTTTAATCTCGTATAACTTTTGTTTAAAACAAAAAAGTTAAAAGAATGGCGATTTCATTTGAAAGAGTGATTTCAAACTGTTTGAAGCGAGCAACTGAAGACTACGGAAAATCCAAGTACAAGGAGTTTCACTTTGAACGAGGCTTTAGAGTTGAAGTCACAACTGAAATCATTACGAGCGTACCGCGTAACGCCTTGTAAATGACGGAGGCACCGCTCTTGTTCGACAGTATGAATATTCGTCGTAGATCGAGAGGCATGCGGATATCCGCGTCGCGAACAACCGTTTCGACCGCGCGCGCGGTTGCCCTCGATACTCCCGAGCGAGTTACCGTGCCCTCCCGGACCAGTTCTCTCCTCAAAGCCGATCCACTTCCTTCTCGTTCGCGTGCCTGTCGCGCGGGAATATCGATCGACGCGCAAATATCGACTTTGAAATATCGTCGAGGTGTTTCACACCCACCCAGTTTCGTTTCGTTTCGTCACGTATTTCGGCTGTCTTCGAGCGACGATAGGGAAAGTTCGCCGATATAATGGCTTCATCGTTGCGTGAATGCTCAAACAGCGATCCCGTGACACGTATATAACGCGCGTCGCTCGAGACACTCTCCAGAGGAATCGTATCGGTAATTGCTCGGAACGAGTTCGGGCGACGATTGTAAAACTCGACGCGTAAAACTTTCGTGGTTGGTTCGTTCGCGAGCTACAGTCGCCACGGGTGTCACTCCTGCTCGATTTAACGTTAATTGCTACGTTGGAAAAAAAATGATTTCACGAATATTCTCGGCAATCCTCGCTTTCTATCTACAAGATGAAAAGGCGAAAAAGATTTGCACGCGACGAACGACAAACTGTTGCAAACACCGCGCGAGACTACCGAGATGGCTCTCGTCTTCGTGGACGTTGAGCAGCGTGGAAAATATTCCGAGGACACTGTCGTCAGTTAATGCTCGTTAAACATCCTGTTATTGTGTCCGATACGTTCGTTTTAATAATGCTTGTTTGAATTCCTCGATTGCAGTTGAAATTTCAAGTGAATTGAAATCTGGTCTTTTCGCTCTCGAGATTACACTTGTCTGTAACTCATCCGCGCACGAGGCGACAAACGGACAATTCGTACAAATATTTTGACATTCAGAGACAGGAAAAATTGTTCAGCATGGGATAAGGCTTGTCTACGATTCTGTGTCTGGCTCCTGATGACAACGATATTTTACTTCGCGCAACCTTACCGTAGAAATAAGAGGATTAATTGAAACGAAGAAACTGATCGTGCAGTTACAGATCGTGCGATGGGACAATAAAAACGACAGGCGACAAACATAAAATTTATTACTGAGAATTATTCCTTCGATATCTTGGCTCAGACTTTTACTCGATCAACCTGTACTTAACGGATTTCGTTAATAACGGTAGTCCCAAGATTCTTCCACAATCTTCGGTTGCGCAATCGTCGTAAACATCGCGACGACATTCTCAGCATTCCCTTCGCGCGCTCGTGTGTCTGACCAAAAGTACCTTATAATAATCCACTCCTTGGATCATACCCGTTTTAATCGATTCGAGGACCAACATTCGAAGATCAAGTTTGCTTTATTCGCCGAAACGAACAAGCTATTGACATATACAAGCTCTGAGAAATGACGTCACGCGAATTGGCGTTCGCGCGGAGCTATAAAACACGTGCAATCAATTTCTGAAGGAACTGGTTTGGAGATAGAGAAAGAGAGACAATAAGCAACGAGGATGGGGAATGAATATCGGATGCGAAGAGGCAACGCCAATCCCTTTTGTTGGCCTTGCTCGCGATCGGAAACGATCGATACACGATCCATACCCAGCGCCTGGCAAACGTTTGAATTCTTCACGCACGTTCTTCGAAATCGTGGATCAGGAAGCTGTCGGTCAGAAGGCTCGGCCTTGCTTTGCCAAAGCGAGAGGAATAGAACGACCGGCAAAATTGCGAGCAGGTAGGGAAAACAGAGACTAGAGAGATAAAAGGCGAATTAGCTTCCGACACGTTCGACAACGCGCTCCCGTCACCCTTGGACGCTTTATCGGGCGCCTGTTCGCCCGTGGTGACGACGTGGAAACGATCCGCTTGCATGCGATCAACATCGCTTCTGAGTCATCGATGACTCGATTCGGCTCTAAAGGGGCATCCCCTTGCAGAGGAATTTAAGAACGGTTCAGAGTTACATTTTATACTTTACGTGAATATCTTAGTCAACAAAAATCAAATATTCTTAATACGTCTGTTGAACACGTGCGAGCCATAATTAACCACGACACACCAGCGCCAGTAAAGAAGTAAATATTAATTGTCGTTAAAAAGTAATGTCTTGGAATCAACAATCTTCTGACAGCGAATTCATCATTAATCCTTGTCGCGGCCAGAACGTCGCTCTGTCCTACGATGCAACGGCAAATACACTGTTAATAATAACAGCCTATGGACGTAGTACCATAAATTAAATAGAGAGAAGACGATTGATTTAGATACGAGGGACAAAATCGACGAGAAATTACGTATCTTCAACGGAGATCGCGCGAAACAACGCGTCGATCTTCGGAATCTTCATCGACGATTAATCATAAAATTGCGAAACGCGACTAATAACTTTAATTACCATTCGTGCGCGTTCACCCGTGCACGTTGACAAGCGGGAATTACACCTCGCTTGCCACAGTGTGAATTTACGAGGCGCACCGGGACGAAGAGAGGCGAGGAATCCGGTGGGAATCGAGCAGGATCGCGCGTTCAGCGAGACTGTCATTCCTATCGAACGTGGATATTCAGAGTATATTCGAATTTAATATAAAAAAAACATTGCGGCCATTCTACTAACCTAGTTTTGTAGAATTTCCCTCTTAAATTATAAAATATTCATCGAGGAAGGATCGTAGCAGAGACGGGAAACACGCTTCGTGAAGAGAACACTCTTTCTACCGATCTACACACGCGCGTTTGTATAAAAAGTCGCAGCCGAGTGTACGCGCGAACAAAGCCGCGGAAAAGAGCTCGAATTACTCCTTACTGTCAGGGAGTATCGTTTCTTCCCGTCTTTTTTTTTTTAAGTAGCGACTCGTTTGCCGATAGATCGTTATCTTCGCGCTCGCGATTCGCGGGCGTGTGCGCAACCTTGCGATTACTCAATAACGCGTGTACCTCGCCTCGTCGATGCCTTTCTCTTTGTTATGAAAAATTCGCGCGCAATTCGCCAGGTCTGGCGCGCACTCTTACGTCGCGGGGGGGAAGGTCAGCGGCGAGTTGAATCGAAACATTTTTACATCCGTAAAGGAAACGTGGGAGAATAATCAAATCTCGAACACCCTTCCATCCTGTCGATGGAAGCGAATCGTTGGAGGCTCCTCTTGACGCAACGCGCGCGTCCGTGATCGATTTAAGATCGCTCAAACGCGTTCTCGCCTTGAAGAAACCGGAGGCTGGACAGATTGTTCGTCTCTCTGGCGATGTCTCTGGCGATCGTTTCGTTAGATGACGGCCTCGTTAGATCGGCGAGCGCTGAAAAGGAAGCGGCCAGGACGGAAGCAGCCCAAGTCCTTGCCAGAAATAGAGCTCGCCGAGCTTCTGTCTGGCTCCTGAGCGGAATATTTAATCACCGAACAACGATCTAATTCCCGCGCCGCGTCCTCGCTCGCGTGACTAACGCCGCGAGACGATACCAAGAAACCATTAAACCGATTCGAGGATCTACGCGTCCGATCTCGAGGATCTACACGTCCAAAGGTGACCAAAGACGAAAACGTGATCGTGCAATTGCATCTCCTCGCGCCATTTTACCTTCTTCTTCCGGTCCTTTGATTTCATTTCTTTTCTTTTCTTTTCTTTTCTTTGGCAATCAAAACAACGAGACAATTCTCGGATTGAAATTCGATCGCGAGTCTAGTGAAACGTTTGGACGACACGGTCGTCGTATTGAGACGTAAATCCAGGATCCCGTTGCAACGAGCCATGCGGTGCGCGATTCTTCCACCTCTCGTGACCCGGATTCGAAATCGTGATTCGCTGTTCTAATAGGACGTTATCGTGATACGTTAGTCCGCGTTAGGGATTACCTGGCTGGGAATCTGCCACCCACGCGAACCACCGTGCCTGTGCCTATATCGACGATTATGAAACGAGAATTACGCGGACGACGATCGCAATAAACGGGCAATAAACGCGCTCCATTTTCCGCGCTCCAATAAAGACAAACACGACACGTTCCGATTCCATTATCAGAATTCTCCAGGGTGATTCGAGAAAAATTTTCGTGGGAAAGTCGGATCAGATCTACGGTGGCTGATATCGCGAGCTTAATAAATGGCTCTGGCGATTATTTCTTTTTCTTTTTCTTTTTGAATCGTTAACATAGTACGAACGAGCGAGGAAGGACAGAGTCACGGGATTTACGAGCACGTGCTCGGCAATATTTTTCGAATTTTTTTCAAATAGCAATGAGGTTCGCGTTGTTGAAAAAGATAGATGGAAGCGTCAAGATTTTAATTAACGCGACCATTGGCTTGAGAACCACGGACTTGCGTCTATTCTTAGAATGGAATTGCAAAGAAAAAAGAGAAAAAAAAAAAAAAAAATCTCCTTCGTCGACGTTTTATCGAGACGGTAGATCGCGCGCTCGCAAGAATTTCCTGCGGTCAGAGGGTAAATAAGAAAAGTCGAGGGTTCTCCGAGAGAAGAAACCTGACGCGTTCGGCTGCCACCCTTCGGCTCGTTCATCAGTAAAACATCCGCGAGCGAGATTAAAAGGACAGAAAAGGAACGAGACCCTCTCGGCGTACCTACGCATACCTGCACGAAAACGTGGAACAGGTTTGCGAGCAAGAGGATCCGCTCCACCGTGTATGTCATTCCGAAGCCCACGTAAAATCCATCGGATTAATACTCGTCCAGTCGTGCAGGATCTCTCAACTAGGTATACGTGTATGTATATATACGTGCGTGTGTATAAGAACAAAATCGGGGGAAAACCTGGTCGAGTCAAAATCCGAGATAATTCGGCGGGATAAGATGGAAAAAAAGCATCGCGATAACCAACGCGCGTTGAATTCCACGAGAGACGCAGAAAGCGTATCGTGCACCGGGAATCGACCGTAAAGATTACCTTCTCCGTCGAGACGGCCCAGTGGAAAATAATTCACCGGTACTCGTACGAAACGAGCCGTTTAACACTTCGAGTACCGCGCGCGCCAAATTTGGTGAATACGGTGAACCTCAGTTTCACACACCGATTAAAGTTTCTACTTGGTGCTTCGACTTCTTCGTTGTCTCTTGAAAAATATTTTTAATACGAATAACGTTGTTTTTCCTTTTTACGTTACATAACGTAACTTGGTGCGTCGACGTCTATCGTAACAATAAATAAATTTCAAGCTCTCGAATATGTATATCACAGATTTCCCAAATTTCTACATCGTGTACCGTTTCTCGACGTGTTGAATAAAACGTACCCGATAAAACAAATTTCCTTAACTCGGGTAGCACCAAACCGAGAGACTGAGAGTGAAAAAAAAAGAATGAGCGAGATAAGCGATGACCGAGTCGTCTCTCCTTTATCCTGAGAAACGCACGGATCAGACACTCTGGGTTCCGGATACAGGGCGCGCGCAAGCAGAATTCTCGGTTGGTCCCTTCCCTTATTCCCGACTTTGTCCTTGTGCCTAGACTTGCCACCTTCGCGCGCGCGCGCGTGTGTGTGTGTGTGTGTGTGTGTTTCTGGTGGACGCGTACACGCGCGTAGTCCGGGGAGGAAGAGAGAAAAAAAGAACCGATCGTCTCGGCCGCGGCCGTGGAGTGCGCCGCGGAGAGCTCTCGGCCGCATGCAGGATCGACGGTGCCGTGAGCGCGTTCGCTCGTCGTCTCCCTCTGGGTGGGAGATACGAAGGTATAAAACCGATCTGGCCGACTGCTGGCAGCCAGTCCAAAGGCCAGATGTGGCGGCGGCTCTAGTCGCACGCGTGCGAGAGAGACCATCACGACACGGCGTGCGGTACTCCCGCTTAGAAAACACACGCACCGCGAGTAGTCACGTACTGTGACCGGTGAGAAAAAATCCCTTCGTGGTTCACGCCACCGGCGATCGCCCAAGCCTTTCGTCTGTGAATTCGTGCGCTCGACTCGACTCGACTCGACTCGACTCGACTCGACTCGACTCGACTCGGCTCCCTCAGAGAAAGAGAGGAGTACCTCTGAAGGGAAAAGGGAAGAGGCAGAAGAAGAAGAAGCAAAAGAGAAGCATACGTTCGTCCTGCTCTCTCAGATCGAAAAACAGAGAGAGAGAGAGAGAGAGAGAGAAAGGACGTCCCTAGAACTCGAGCAGAGGCTGATCCTCGGCTGATTGGTCGTTGTTCAGCCACGAAGCGCAGAGAACCGAGAGGGAGAATAATTTCTTTCTTTTCAACGGGTGATCGCGGTCCGTTTCTTGTGGAATATACGTGCAACTGTATGAGAGAGATCACCAGCCGTTCACGGGAGTGGTGATACACGGAGAGTGCGGCTCCTAGGTGCAAATTCACCTTGGAGACCTGGAGGATTCTCCGAGGCAGTGTGCATATACGGGGTATATATATACGAGTGATCTATCGAAAGAGAGAAAGAAAGAAAAACAAAGACACCCTGGAACATGTCCGGAATCCAAATCAACGTGGAAGAGGCCTCCAACGACGGACACGAGGATCTCGTACCCGATGTAAGTCCACCATGAATTACACGTTAAAGATTATGTGCAGCCGAGAGCTATCTCTAGGCTCTTCTCTAGCTGGCGGAAATCTAGAAGACAAATGACAGGCCGGTGTGCCGCGGATCTATCTATCGCGGAACTTCCCGTGGTCTTCCTCTGTAACTATCTCCCTGCTTTCTATTCGTCGACTCCTTCCGCAATTCAGAAGTCTCGATTCCTCTGCGGCTCGACAAGATTTAATCACGATTACCGAACCGTTCGTTCGGACTTTCACGATGCAAAAGCGAGTCACGTTGGCCAGGTTTGTTTGACAGACAGACAGACAGACAGACAGGCAGGCAGCTGGAAAAAGTAATAAGAGACCAACCGTAGGACCACTCGAGGACAGAGGAAAGCTTACTCTGATGATTTTCAAACGAATTAGCTGAAATCGTAAATCCCTCCGTATTCGTCCAGTTTCTAGTTTAGGTGATTAGTTTTAGGCTTTAGGCTGGTTGCGTAAAGCAGGCGTTTCAATTTTGAGGAAGTGCGCGAGAAAAATTTCACGACGTTATCCAACAGGAACTAGAGATTCTCCGGATTTGATCGTCGATAATTAACAGTTGCTACTACTCTATTCTTCCGTTCTTCTGTATTTATTCCTTCGCTAATGAGAAGCGTGTAGGCTAAGAGTACGGTGAAACGATTCGACCGCTGTCGGGAAAAGAAATTATGAAACAAAGTATACACACTAGAAAACTGAACGACTGTCCCGATTAATCGAGGTATCAATCGACGGTAAAAGGCGTCGAACAGTTTAGGTTCACGGGCAACGTGCGCGTGCGTACGGCCGCGTAATACCGCGTTCACCGCGAATACTTGATCAGTCCGACGCTCATCCCGACACGTTGCGTTTACGTAACGCAAAATCGAGCACATCGCCACGCCATCGGCACGTAGCAGATAGATGACGGTTGGGAAACGAGGAACAATAGCGTTCTCAAATATTGATAGAAAATACCGCGTACAAACTGCAATGTATGCGAATTGTGCAACCAAACGTGGCTGCTACGACCGTCCGCAGGTTCGTAAGAAATTCGTCTGGAACTTCCCGCGATGAAGAATCGAACGCCGATTGAATCGAGGTCAACTCTCGGTGCGTCTGTGAATTTTAACCTCTTCTTTCAACATTTCTCGAAGAGACTGTACATCTCTGCACGAAAGTCTCGGGACAGTTTAGTCGTCGTGTTGCAGAAAAATTGAAAATCAAGATGAAAATTAAAATCGAAATTTAACGACGAATTTCACTTTCGTGCCTACGAACGATGCCTAAAAACTTTAAATACGACCTACCGAACCGGTTCGTTACACTTTTACGAAAAAGGGACTGATCACGTTTGAAAGAAAACGAAACAGGTAGAACCGTCACGTGTCACGGTGGGCGTTTTACGATAAACGTAGATTGTGCGGCTCGTGTTGAAAAACGATTTCCATAATTCTGTAGCTTCGGGTTGATTCTCGAGAAGCCAGTAACCAAGCCACCTGTAGGCCGTTTCTCACATTCGTGTTTCATAATTCTTTCACCGTCCTAACGTTTACGAGCTCGGATCGCGATTGCCTCTCGAGGCGCAGGGGAACCCTAGCTGGATCTCGACAATAATTTTCAAACTGAAGCTTGCCTGCTTGAACTGCGATAAATACGAGAATTAATGTTCCAAAGATTAAAAAAAAAAAAAAAAAAAAACAGAATTTTCAATTTTTGAAAAAAAGATACGAAATTAACAGTCGGTAGAATTTTTGACAGATTAAATTTAATTTCTACAAACGTACAGAATTCTGGTAGTGGCAATTGAAATTCATTAATTCTTTTCACCAACTATCACTTTTCATTTACATAACACACAGAAGTTGGCGTTCTGGCAAGTGGATTCAGTTAACGAGATTTCATTATCATTAATCAGACGCTAAATTATCGCTCCAATAAACAAACGTCGAATAAATAAAACTCCAACGTACGATGATAAACGTAACGATGCATCGCGAACGAGGCGCTGTACCCCACAACGAGCGAGTTATTAATTTCAAGATTAAGTGCAAGGCAACTTTCCTAATTAACAGGTTAAATATCGACCGGTTGGAAACTTATTATTGGAGAGAAGAATCTTTTGCAGTACAACGACGTCTTGTGTAACTTGACTGATAGGCCTTCCAGCTGAGTACATTAATATTAGGAAGGAACTTGATCGAGAGGAAGTTATCTCGAGCCCGCCGCGTTCACCTTGTACGGATTCGATAGCGAAACTCGGCAGAAAGCGGCTCGTGAAAGGTCAGAAACGAAGTGGCCGCTTTGACTAACGTTTAAATCAACGAGATACGATTTGTTTACTCGGGATCGGTCCGAGATTCACGGATGAATCTCGCGACGCAGGCCGCGAGACGAAGAAGCAAGAAACAACTCGACCGTGTCGATTCAAAAAAAAATGCGTGCTCGAGAAAAATTGAAAAAGCCGTAGGAAAAGTTTCCGTAACGGTACAAAGTATTTTTGATGGATTACAAGTGTAGACTAAAAATACCAACTGCGCGATTTGGTAACTTTCGTTTCGGGATTAATATAAGCGTCTCGGACAGTGGAACATAGCTATCGAGCTGAATGATTGAGCGCCCGTACCCCGGGACATTAGAATACCGAATAATCTACGTGCGAAAACAATTCTCAGTCGTTGACCTTAGGAAGCTTAGGAGGATTCGAGGATTTCACTTTCTACCTTGATATCTGCAAGACTCTGAAGTTTATCTCCTCGCTAGTCATTAATCGGCGACAAAGTTGTTTGCCTACTGAAAAAAAAAAAATTCGACGATGCCGAGGACCAGGACGAGCAACAAAATTTTTCGATTTGTCGGATCAAGGTCTCGCTGGTCGACAGAGGGGAAAAAGTTGGTGCGTTTTCGTCTAAGGTCGAAGCAGAGAAATCGATTTTGCAATATGGAGTGCAATTTCTCTTGTTGCATGTAAACGTCGCCTCAGAGAAGGAATTCGCGAGATCGCGACATTGATTCGTGCCGTTGTTGTGACAGCGAGTTTCTTTGGGAAACAAGATCGTCAAAAGGAAAAGTGTTTTTCTCGTTAATTATTTCCAATAGATAGAAACTATAGCAAGAGTAAAAATCAGCCACGATAATTTTAAAAGCGATTAAACTAAAATTAATCGTCGAGTGTACTTTTTTGCGTAAACAAGCGACAAAAATTGATTTCGAATCTCGATCCGCTACTCGAAAACGATTATTATTGAATAAGGATGACAGAGGAATTCCGAAACACCGGCGGCAATCGGCGCTGTTATGTAACTCCTCTTCTCCTGCTTCATTAGTGAAACAGATTTCGTTAGGTTACGTGATAGAAACGACGACGCGTGTCAAACTTTCATTCTCTGACTTCGAGACACCGCGACCTGACGATTCTCCAACGAATTCTGATACTCTTAACTCGCAAGCACGCCCATCTTCGTAAATTCACAGGACTGTGCAAAAAAATCCTGTGTCACCGACGACACGGTGATTTCCTAATGGCAATTGGTCATATTGCGAAATTTATCAATTATTCTTTAGAAACGAATCTTACTTTCGATGAGTAATCATTATACAAGAGTCGTAAAAACCAGTATTCCCACATTTTTCCACGCGTCGTTCGCGCGGCTAAGCAAAGATCGTTTCGCCGATTCGTCTGATCGTAACACGCCGCTTCTACTTCTTCAGCCGCGTCGACGCGTGACATTATACACGCAGCTCATTTAGAACGAAGAAACAGGAGGGAGAACCGAGTCGAAGAGGTGGACGAACGTCGTTTGCAAGCTTTCAATCAGTGTTAGATTAGATTTCCTATTTACGGTCAGAGAAGCGACCGTTTACGAACGACGTTTAGAGAAGGTCCCGGAGATCGACAACAGGGCCGGCAACAGGTTCTTCCGGATCTGGAGGAGCGTGCTCGTGACATTTCGCGCCGATGATGGAAGACACAACGCCGGTATCGATCGTCATCGTCATCGTCGACCATCTTCCAGCGTCGACCGAGGCTGAAAGACGCGTGAATAATTTGCGAGCAGAACTGCCTGACCGTTATGATATCAATCGGACTCTCGGTCGGTTTATTTATAGCCTCACGCATCGCGTTGATTTATAGAGGACTGTTTTGCGAGGACTGTTTCTTTTCGGCAAGAAAGAATCTCAGAGACGAGGGAGACGTCGGATCGAGCCAGAGAGGTTCGACGATCGGTTTCGCTCTCGGTTTCAGGTCGACGTCGTTGTCACGGATCGCGACGAGCGAACGAGATCAAGGATAAAAAGTTATCGGTCGTAACAACGACCGATAACGAACAAATCGGTCGAGATAGCCTTTTGTGCAAGAAAGTAGAAAGCTGTCGAAAGTTACAAACGCGCGAGCAGGACGGATTTCGCGTAGAGCAAAGTCCCATTAGACAAACGAAATGGAAAGTTTTCGTTACGACTTGTGCCTGTAATTCAGAAAGATCGCGATCTTCTGCAGAGATCGACGATGTGATCAGAGAGACCGAACGTTTAATTAAACAAAATTCCTGAAGGAGAGGAAATGTGGAAAATTAGGGCTTTTCGTAGAGATGAAAAGATAATAAGAACCGAGTCTCCGATTACGCGTGTGACAGATTGCCGCGGTCGGTCCTCGAGGAGAGACTGAATGAAGACAAACGATCGGCGAATTCGGCCAGAGAAAAGCAGGGAAGGATTAACCGAGCGTGCAAATCACTCGGACTAATTAAATTTGCGCGCGTACGCTCGGTGACATAACGTTGACGCATCGCGACGAAGACAAACTGTGCCACGGTTCACCCGAGGAGCTCGGATTTAATCGCGAGCCAACATTGTTTACAGAGATCAAGCGCCCCGTCAAGCGAGAAAGTGGATTTCGCGAGAACTTTTCGAGTAATTAAACGAAGTGTAAAGTATTAAAGTTGCACGAAATCGCACGGGTCACTTCGATTAATTGCTGCGACGACCGTATACGGTCATCTTCGGTTCTGAATATTCAGACGTCGAAATGTCTGAGAGCAATAAGCGCAGAAATCGAAAGATAGAGACAATCGAGGATAATCAAGAGTCACTTAACATGGTTGCTGACAACCTTGACCAATAATCGACGAACAATAGAACTTCATTTGCAGTTTATTTATAATACGCGATTAAACGAATCACGGATACGTGAATTTCCATACAGTGACGAACGAACGAAAGTGCAAACGACTAACGTGACGCGAAGGCAAAGGCAACGCGAAACCAATCTGAAATGCAAGATATAAAAGATAGAAGAGATTCAGTAACGATAACGACCAAAGTAATTGACCGTTCAAATGCTCTTTCATCCCTGCGAAAAATAAATAATATCGTTCCATGATCATAATCGTATAATCCAGTCGCACGATACGGTTAACGAAATTTCACGTGACAAATGTAATTGCAAGTGTACGAAACGCCCTTCCAAACACGAGCCATTGCACACCGCCAATGACTCGATAAAGATCCGACGTGGCGCTCTTTCCTCCAAAAAAAACGGATCATTTGGTATCGAACTGCGAGAGATTCTGTTAATTTCTTCTAATCCTCGGCTACGTGCGTACATTCCAAAGTGGTGTTAGCACGTTACGAAAGAGGCAGGTAGATTCGCAAACAGGGTTCCGGAGCCGGAGTCGGGCGACAGAGCTCGCGGAAGTGGAACGGCGTGTGGCCGTTTCGATTTTTAAGAGTCCTTCGACCGCTCGTGCAACAGCCACTACCGCTTACCCAAAGATAAGCACGTTCGTTCTGCCAGGTGAAAACGGTGGAACGTGTACGCACACAAGACTCAACGACGAGGCTCGATGCGATTCGTACAGGCGAGGCAGCAGACGCGCGAGCAAACGGCTTTCTTCCTCTTCTCCGAACGTTTCTTTATTTTACACACTCTCGAAGATTCTCTCCGCGTAATCACTTTCCTTCTCTCCGGCTGGTCTATTCGGTGAATCGGTGAAACGGCGCGGTGTATTTGTCAAGAGCTCGGATACGCGACAAACGGTGCTTCCTCCGCCCTATTGTGAAATTTCACAATATGGCGGAGGGCGGAGGGGCTGTTGGACGGATAAATAGAGGAAAACGATTTGGCAAGCAATTTTCGCACAACCGTGAGTCACGATCAAGGAATCAATTGTTAATGAATCACAAACAGTTGAAGCGTGTCAATGCCGAATTGAAGATCATTGAGAAATGACGATGAGCGTATGTTGGAAACTTTCCAAAATGTTTGCAACTGTCAAATTTGCATCGCAACGAACAGCGTAAGGAACGTGTCCACGCACGATGCTCAATTATTTATCAATGTGGAATTAAGTTTTTTTATAAAAAAAGAACTTATCTCACTGTCTCGCTGTCGTCTTGCTTTGAAAAAGTGCTAAAGTGATCTCTCAAAGAGAGCACGTGTGTGCGATCTCGATCGATTGACCCATTTTCGATCGGTTTGGTATCTGCTAATTGGCAATTGAACCGACCTCGCGGAAAGAGGAAGGCGAGAAGGACGTTTTAGACCAACTAAACGATTCGCGTTACACTTTTCACACTTCTTCGAGGACGAGTCGTAAAAAAGAGAGAGAGAGAGAGAGAGAGAGAAAATACTCGGAACGGAGTACAGAGGAACCTTGTCGCCACGGAAGCGACTTGAAACTGGCAATATCTATCCGATGTTCGGGGCTAATTGCATCCGGGATCGTTAAGATTGAATTTGAAAGCCATCCCTGCAGCGTTATTTTAACGAATATCGTGAACGTAGCCAACGAGACAATTACTATCCGGATAGCGATCCATCGAAATGGCCGTCAAGGTTATTAAACAGGATCGTTGAATATTAGCGGAGCAGCTTCTTCACGGATCATTTCGTGCTGGATATTGCTAGCAGTGCGATACAATTATTGGCGATGTAAGGAAAATAAGTTTGACAAAGAAAAATAAGAAATTATTGATTATACGATTATTTAGCATGTATTTAGATGATTTTAGGGTATTTAGGGATAAAGGCTTGCTAGCTACTGCATTTAAGCACTTTCGAAGTCAACCCTTGCAAATATCTCGAGTACTTCCAGACAAGTACCTAACCGGCGATAAACGTGAAATTCAATACAGCCTCGTTAAACGAGGAATCTATCCTCGCGGTTCGTCCCGTATATCATTCGCCATGAATCTTCGTCTTCAGCGCGCACGACAGAAGGCCCGGCAACGGTTTCACGCGCGGCAGAATCTCCGCTCGTAACGCTTGCCCGGTCTCTTTCATAATCTACGAGATGCCCGCGATCCGTCTAGTCCAGAGAGCCAGCAGAGACGCACGGAGTCTCAAGGACGAGATCCCGCGAGAATCTTCCATATCCCGCTGCAAGTGACTCGATCGGAATATCGAAAGTTAATCGAAAGTCAATCGGATCGATACACGGACGACAGAAATTTCGTTTCTTTTTTATTCGATCTTAACGTGAAGAACCGGGACGAATCTCCGTGCGGCAAGCAGAGTGAAGCCTCGATGCAATGGTCGATGTAATGAGCCCGGCTCGCGAGTTGCAAAATATGTAGACGATCGTGGCAAACGGGCCTTAGATTTATGCTTTCAGTGAGGCAACGCGGCGCGAGATCGGCGTGAAAATGGGCCGCGCTCTCGAAGACGCCGTCGAGGATGGAAATGAGACCGTGTCGAAACTTGTGCATTATTAAAATTATTGCCCGGTTCTGATCTTTATTGTGGCAAATGATGGGTTGTCGGCTAGGTCGTTTTACAAATGGAAGCCCCGCCTTGTGTTCTCTAATTAGATAAGGAGCTAATTCCGCACTTCGAAGTGCGTTCGCCTTAAGAAACATTGGTAAAACAACGATCGGTTTATAAAACAGTATCGTGCGAATGTGTTAATTGTTAACCAACTATATTTTCAAGAAATATACTTAACTCGTACAAAGTCTTCCTGATTCGTGTAATTTTAAATCTTTTGCACAATGTTACACGTGGTGCTATTCATGATGGAAATTGCAAAGTTTCCGAGCTGCGATAAGCATTGAAGTAAACCCATATATAAGGCATTAATTATGAGATTTCGTGATTTCCTGACTACGAACACGCTTAAATGTTAAATGACATAATCTAATGCAATACCTAGCTCACCAAGTGACACGTAACATGCTTGGATAATACGTGTTAAAGAGCAACAGGAATTACTCTAGACGTGTCGTGATTTGGCGAATAGCGAATTTCAGCGAAACGTTTAAGGTAACGCTGAATTGCCGATAATTATCGAAAGTTGACTGAATGGAAGATACTGAATCTTACAAGATTTCGACGAATAGCTGAGAAAACAAAAACACGTTTAATTTATTGCAACACGTATCGCAGAAAAGAATGTTTAGACTCGAATACGTTGAGGGTGCACCGTGAAATCCGGTTCGCCGGATCGTAGGTGTCTAATAGAAGGAACAAGCTCGTTCTGTGTCCCCGCGAAAGGCGGAATGACTCAACATATTCATGAGTGCGTGTTTTATTGAAATTCCTAGCGAATATCGTGCCTTTTCGTGGAACTAGCGGTACGTTCTTGCAAATTGTCAAACAAGACCTTTTTCTCCTTTTGGAACGTACGCGCAGCATTGGGAATCCCAAGTTTTTGTGGAAACTTCTTTTTATCAGCCGAACTCTTTGTTTCGAGATTATAAAAGACTTGCGCGTCCTCCCCTCGCAAAAAGATATCGATATCTTTCCTCGGCACAAAAAAGGGAAAGATAATCGGTCCAGATTTCAAAATATCGTAAAATTTGTAGAACTTGAGGAGTCTGGCTTGTTCGATCTTTTTAACATCTTTCTTTCTTAATTGAAGTCCGTGTTTTGGACAAAGAAACAGTAAAAGTAAAAAGTTAAGTGTCTGTAATCCTCTTCTCCAGACGATCTGCCACCGGATGAATAAGGTCAAACCACGGAATCTGTTATCGCTACCTTGTAACATATATCTTTTTATGATTGCACGCATCCGCGAGACTCGTTAGACACCGAGTTTTCTACCGGTTCGCGGTGTCAGTAACGAGAAAACGTATCCCGAGGTATCGATTGACGTGGCGCTTCTGGCTGTTGATCCTCGACCTGCACTGGCTCGCGTTCGTGCAACCGGTTAACCAATGTCCAAGACATCTACCAAGACCAGTGTTAAATTCCAACCGAGTCACTGGCTTTTTGGCGGACAAATCTCCATAATGGACATGAGTCGGGGCAAACAAAACGTCCGCAAGGAGGCGGCAACAAAAGCAGATGACTTCTTAATGTTCCACCAGGGTATTCCCAAAATCCTCTTCAGATTTTTTTCTTTTCTTTTCTTTTTTTTTTTTTTTTTTTTTTAGATTCAAAGGAGAATACCGTAGAGATGAGAGAAGCAAAGATCGATGACCCAACATGGTCTGTCTTTGAAATAATTTCAGATAATTCTTCTTGATTTTTTTTCTCGTCGAAAACACCCGCTGAATGTTTGATCATAAAATACGACACCAGCTCGGAAAATAAGCTCCGCAGGTCGGCCATAATACGAGATGATACCGGGAATTGCCCAAGTTTACTCCGTGATCCTGCAACTGCATTAATCATTCTTAACGCTCGAGGAGGAAGACGAGGAGAAGACGTCGGAATCGGTTCGATCCCTCGAGACCGGGATCGGGTTGAGAGGAGAAGCAACGAACGAGAGGAAACGAAAAAAAGAGCGGCGAGTTTCAGAGTGTCGCGTTACCTGGGTCGAGCACAGGTGCGGCGCTTCGAGGCTGACCAGTGTATTGAATTCCACAAAAATTCTTAACGACGCCTCGCTTTGAGCGTCGCCCAGGCCATTCTCTCTCCGTCTTCTCGGTCTCCGTTGCCGCCTGGGTGCGCGGGTTTTCTCTCCTGCTCCGGCTCGTGTCGCCGGCTCTTTTGCCTCTCCTGCATCGTCTCGAAAAATTTCTCGAGATATACCGGCTCGGCGATACGAATACCTGTCACCGAGAACGCCTGTCGTCGGATATCGAGATTCAGTTATGAAACTTCGATTCTGGCAAATACGGCGCCATTCTCCTCCATTGTCTAGGAGCTTGCGCAACTTCGCCCGTATCTTTTCATCCCGGTCCGTGCAATTTCGCCAACGACGGTCCTCCAAGTATCTTTCACGATTCATATAGTTCCACGGACACTACATCGAGTTAATTGTTAGGTTGATATTTCAACATCTGCAAAAATCGCGCTATGACGATATTTTGACGCAATCGATCGATCGATCCCAGAAGTTTTTGCGAAAAGCGCCAAGTTGCGTTTCGAAATCTCTCCGAATTCATCTTCGTCCTGTATCGGCGAGAATTCGTAAAATGTTGCTAAACGCGTCGGTAGATCGATCTGGTACGAATATAATTGGACAAGTCCTTCGAGAAAGATCGAGAAAGATCGAGAAAGATCTTCGAGACTCGAGTTTAAAGACGCCTGGCGGTCGGTGTTCGGGCGAGTCCCGGAAGATCGCGAGGCATCGACGGCAAAAATGCGGCGCAAGGCTGCTTCCACGTTATTTTCTGAATCGACCACGCCCGACAGGACACATAAATCGTCGACTGGCTCGCGTTCCATTAGAGACTCGATACTTCGATCCGTGTCTTGGCGAAAAAGCAACGAAAAAACGAGCAAACAAAGTTCGGACCTTGGGCGGTGGCCAGCGCGGCGAAGGTAGGCCACAGGCTCCGGTGCGAAACGTGGCTGATTTACGTGCGAAAATAGCCAATTAACTGGCGTAATCGATGTGCCGTACGCACGAGCCCAGCTCCGGCTAGCCAGTGTCAAAGTCGCGGAAACGCTCGCGCTATTTCTCTCCGCTTGGCTTGACCCTGAAAAACGTTTCGTGGCCGTGCACCTTCGGACGTGCTTCGACAACCGAGGAAACGCACGACGACCACACACAACGAAAACAACGAAAAACGAAAACAACGAAAACAACAACGAAGACGACTAAGATGCGATCGAGGAACAACGTACGAAACAGCGAACTGCTCGAAGGGGAATTCGAGAGTACCAACGTTGTGCAACGATGAGAACTGGAATATCGGGAGCTTGGTCCTCCAAAATTCTTCCTTCGAGCATCAAGTAGCGACGCTTCTGAATACTCGTCTGGCTTTGTTGCGAATTAAGTGGATAGATCGCCAGTGATTGAAGAAAACGCACAATTGGACTAGGGAACTAACTAATTTATTACATTTGTCGTGCAATTCGATGACATTGATTGTGATCTGAAGATGAAAACTACTTCGCTGTAGCGAAACATCGATAGGAGGTTTGAATCTTTTTGGAAAAATGAATGGAAAAACTATGGAAAGTTGCAAAGAACTTGTAGGAAGAAATGTACAAAACAAGGCGAATAATATACGATACTGGTATAAAAATCTGTAGTAGTGATTGTAAGATTCAAGAGTATACTCGAAATTCAAAGAGTATACAACGACTGTACGATTTAGTCAGGTCGAGAAAGATCATCCCCGCTGGTATTACGTCGCGGTGAAACGCGCGATACAAATACCCGCAGATGGGACCGAGCTAGAACAATAAGCCATTGCGACACTCTTTCGAAAACGACGTTCTCTGGTATGTAAACTTTGTTTATGACGCGAGCACGAGGAAACCGGCGAATGAATACAATGCTTGGTTAACGCGAAAGTCTATGTTTCTAGAATCCTTAATTATTTCGTTGGTTAATTAACCTTTAGAAAACCGACGTCTTTTCACAAAAATGGTGGTCTTTTTTCAAAAAATTTTCTGTGCACGTCGTGCAGAATTTAAGGATTTACAACAGGGTACCAAACAGGGGCTTTGCCGGTCCCTTAAAGGTCGTAATGTATATCGACGTACACTTTGCACAAGCGTAACCCAGAATTGTACCAATAAAGACTCGATACATTTGCGAGGAACGTTCGCTCAGAATACAGTATAGCAGGTTTAAACAGCTATTTAATCTGCTGATTGGTCAATCGGACCCACGAGCCTGCTCGTTGAACAGATGAAACTCAGATAGCGTGTAGGTACATATAGAGTAATGCTCTGTTGGCGAGAGATAAACAACACGCGGTTGCAGGTGGAGGACATGCGGGCGAGGCAGAAGCGTAATCGGCGCGACATTATCGCTTATGCAATCGAAGCTTCACGTCGATTTACGTTGCTTTCAGATCGAGGCGACCGCGGCTACGACGGCAGTAGCGGGCAGCCCGCTTTCCTGGCATATCCCAAGGCCGTCCTTGGTGGGACGGAGCGAGAGGGACAGCGAAAATGGTAGCTGGGCTCATCATCTGCACCCGAATTCACCATCCAGAGGATCAACTTCGTCGCAAGGATCCACTGCCAGTACACACGTGAGTGCGCATAGATCGAACAGTTTAGAACAGTTTAGAAGCTGAGAAAGATGTAAATGAAGGAAAACGATTTGAAGTTCAATAGCGGAAGAACTACAAAAAGTGTTAATTGGCAGAGTCTCAGTTAGAGATTGGAATAAAACAATTGAGAACCGATTAATTGAACAATGAACGTGTAATTACAGAGTGCCGCGTCGGGCACGTTACTCCTGACAGCTGCAAATCTAGCCAATCTTGCAGCGATTCATCCGCCGACGGTGACGGCGCCGAAACAAATGGATACCGCATCGGTGGCGAGCAGCACTCATTTCACCGTGGTGAACGGCCTAGGCAGACCAACAACCGTTTACAGGAAGTCCTGCTGCGCGAGAAATCAGCTTACTGTGCTCGTCTGCACGATGAGCTTCCTATTCATGATCGGTCTGCTTCTCGGGATTCTCTACATGGAAAGTAAGTACCCCCCTGCAGTGATGTTAATTGGCTCGAAAGCTCCGCTTCGGAATCTCTTAACAATCCTGCCTGTATCAAGTGTTTGTCAAGTCTAGTCCCCGTCAGTCTCCGGTGCTTTCTGCTTCTGATTACAGTGAGAATTCGCGACAAGTACCACTAGACCGATGGAAATTGTTAATTGTCGAATAATCGTGGATCAAATTGGACTAACGACGAGACAGAGGAGTGCAAACTACGAGAAGAATGATATCAGGGATGAATTAATGTTTGCGAAGCGTTTAACGTTTAAGATTTTCTCGATCACGATCGAGATGAAATTATTCGTATTTATAATGTACTTACATGTATATTATCATTTAGAGTGTTAGGACGACTCCATTAGACGTTCTCGGTCAGAGATAATGTTTCAAAGGCTGTATTGCACCGTGTTTCACGTGTGGCACGTGAAAATTCAGTAATTACATTCACGTAATAAGCTAGTTTTAGTTAAGATCCTAATAGATAGCACGAACGCGATCCTAACTCCAAAAATTGAGTCATTCAATTACCTAAAGGAAAGGCCGATCCGCTCGATTTTGTAAATCCTTGAAAATTCGCACAACTGTAGAATCTCTCTACTTGTTTTATAATTAAAGTCAGACGACGATATGTTAAAATAAAACGTACGAGTCATCATTTCACTGAATCGTTAATTTAAATTGAATTTAAATTAAACTGAACAACGCAACAACATTGTAAAACGAAAACATTGTAAACACAGGTATTTCTTTAATTAATATTGATGGACAGTTTGGAGTAATCGACGAAATGGGAGTAAGATAAGCGAGTATGTACTAATTTTTAGGGGTCGTTATTTAATTATTACTAACAAAAAGAACGCTTGAATCAAACCTGGATTTCGTGCCAGGGTGTCGTGTTCCAGGGAATGTAAGAAAAAGCAATGAGCAGTGATCGTGTCAATCGCTGACTCGCAACTGTGATATTATTTGCGTATTAATTAATCGTCGATTCAACAAGAAACTGTCGAACCATGAAGAAAAACTCAGGATGTACTTTATTTCATCCCTGTCCCTTTCATCCTCCTAATATTAATAGAAATTGCAAAATACTCTGTTTGTTCTTTGTTTTCCGTATAAAAAGCAAATATAAGTCAAAGAAAAATATTTTGAACGAAAAGCAGAAAAAAATACTTTCTAAAACTATCGAATGCATTTTCGTGTCATTAGACATTCGAAAAAATTCAATTTCAAAAAATAAATTGCATATTTTACAATTTTTTATATTGCATATTTTACTTTCTTTATATTGCACATCGATAAACGTTCTATCGTAATTTTAATGTCAGAAGATATTTCTAAAAATAAGAAACAAAAATTTAACCCTTTGCACTCGAGGCCGTTTCCGCGCAGGCCAACCAGCAACTCGAGTTTCGCAGCGCTTACAGTGAATTTACTACCTCTGACGTAAAATGATTCACACACAAAGTAACGCACAAAACTTTTATATTTTGATATTCAATGTATCTTTACATCTTTACGAAGATATTTTCTTAACCATTAGTCTTTGTAATTTTGCTTTGTATGATATTTTATGAAACAATTGCCGAGATGTATGCCTGGCTTTTCGGGACAAGTATCACAATAGTATGTAGTTTGATGTCTTTTGCCATGTTTATTTCTTCGAGAGCAGACTTTGCAATCCTTCCTAACTCCTGTTAGAATGTTATGCAGCTTTCCATCTAAGCGGATGTTTTCGGAATTGGAGGTTGAAGTTGAAGATCGAGCACGTGTCTGACGAATATCTCCAGTCAATTCCCGAACTAAGGTTTTCACATACCGCAAGTGACTAAGCGGCTGTTCTCTTCTCTGCTGTTTAGTCATTTTATAAAGTATATATGAATCTATTGAAAAAATTTCCAGACCCCAAGAAAACAGTTTACGCCACCATTTCAAGGATTTTCGTAAGAAACAGTACGTTCCGGCTAATTGATCTGCACGATCGACACCGCCCATATGTTTTATATAATTTATTACAACTGTAAATCAAACTCATCTTCACTCGAGCTTGTTTCATTACTACGTTCCATGGCAATGGGGATCAGAAACTTCAACTTTTCTAGTTCTTTTGCCACGGCTGTCAAGTTCGAACTGAGACGGAAAATCCAGTCCGGTTCGTAATTGCTGCGTACTAATTTCAGATAAGAAAGTCTTATCTCCATTTTAAGGGATATCATTTTACACTTTATAAGATTGTACAAGAGCGTAGGAACCCGCGTCGAAGAAACGAAACGTAAACAATTACAGCGAACCAAGTGGTGAGTGACAGTCACCTCTCGAGTGCAAAGGGTTAATTGCATGCGTGATATTACTTACCTCCAAGTCCTGAAGTGTTTGGGTCCATCTGTAATTTGGCAAATCTGCTCCGTTTCCACTATTAGGCCTCAGTTTGCTTTTCTCCCTTTCATCTTCTTCCTCCTCTTCCGAGTTGTTCTCTTTCTTATCATTATCTACATTATCACCACTTGGACCAGGAACAGCAGGCAATTCTTTAGCCGACTTCTGCAATCAAGATCATCAAATATAACTGAAAAAGTTTCTTCGATATAACCTTTTTAATGAAGGCTTTTGGCAGCCACATACTTTATTGTCTATTTCCTCCTGTAACTTAACAGCCTGCTCATCAGTCAATTCAACAATCTTAGACTCTGAATTGAATTTTTCTTCCTCAGCTTTTTCTTCTCTCTTCTTCTTTTCCAATCTTTCTTTGCGCCGTTTTTCTTGTTCTGCGCGTTCTGCCTTTTCACTGGCTGCTTTCTCAATAGCTGTAGCTTCGTGCTTCTTGAATTTACTAGTGACAAGCTACAGACAAATATAAAGATATGGTAATATGAATTGTAAAACCCACAAAAAATAATAATATCGATTATACTGATATAAAAGCTTAGTCATATAAAAATGACAACTACCTTTTCTGCAGCTCCTTCCCCACCTCCCGTGTAAAAATCTGTTTTTCTCGCGAGAAAACTGAAAATTGTGTCAAGCAGCTGCGAAATAAACGATATTTCGTTAATGTTGCAATGTTGTGAGTAAATATGTAATTTTGAAAATAATTTTGTTGTGCTCCAAGTAAAACCTAACCTAAACCGGCAAAAAACAACTCACCTCTTGTACACCACCTTCGTGTTGCTGGGCCATGGCCAGCAACATTCCGTCGAATTTCTCCTCGTTCTTTGACATTGTTCTCCGAGATTAAACGGAAACTTGATTCTCAATTTGTCAAATAAACCACTCGAAACTGACGTTGAAAACCAGAATACTTTATTATCTCACCACGTTTTAAACCAGGAACCTCTCGAATTATCGACCAAACACAACTTTATGTTAATAAGTGATGTGCATGGTGCCCTCTTGCGTGAAACGTAGATATTAAAGGAAATGCATTCAATCATCTATGAATCATTTTATTGTATAGCATTATATATTCTTGAAGTGAATATGTCAATAAACTAAAAATTATAAATTCGATAAACTTTAATAATTATAGAAATTGCTTTTAGTAAAAGATTTGAAATTTAGAGATTGAAAACGAATAATGGCAAATTATTTAATATCGTTATAATAATATCTATAAAAGTATTAAATAAGAACATGTTAGTTACACGAACCTGTTAGTAGTCTCTAAAAAGTAATAGAATCGTGTATTCTACAAAAATGCACACATGTCTAATGAATTGACACTTGCACCACGCTTTCCGATACTTGACTGATGGTGTCGTACAACTATTTTTGGCGGAATGTTTGTGCTTTTAATCAAGACAACGCGAAATTGAAATATTGTATATGTATGTGCCATTCAAAAACCAATCAGTGAAATATGATAATTTTAGATGAAATAATCACAAAGAATTTTTAATGTTTTAATATTTTGCCGATAAAAAAACAAAAAAAAATATGTATATATATACGAACGTATAAAATTTGATGAATTATAGTGCACGATTAGAAAATTAGTATTTATTTATAAAATTTATAAAATTATGGTACTCGGTATCACATGTTTAAAATGATATATAACAATGTGAACATTTCTGTGCGCGTAACGAAATATTTTCGTAGCATCTGTTTACACGGAATTCGAGGAATTTGCCAATGCGAGTCTTGTTGTGGACTCTTCCCACCCGTACGGATTAGAGGACGAATCGAAGCGAGGAGAGACATTCGGGTCTTGTCGATCGTAAAGTTAAGACGTTTCGATTCGTGTACAACATATTAATTACACAATATTTCTACTCTACGCAATATTCTTCTGCCTTTACATACTATCATTAGGTTTGGCTTATTAACATTCGTTTACTTATCAATTTGTTATTGCAATGAATTTAAATAATTTAAATTATTTCTTGTTCTTTCTTTATCGGTCGTGAGTGTTGAATTATTGGCAGCTTATGTCATTAACTTCTGAGATAGAACTCGAATTCCATTGTTATTTCTGTTTAATGTAAATGCTTTAAATGCTATGCATTTGTTTTAAATTATTTGTAGGATAATAATTGGTAATCAACTGGGAATTCAGAATAGCGTGGATTGGACGCCATGTTGATTAACCGTCGATTTGATAGCTTTGTTTTATTATATATATACGACGAAAGCAAAGTTATGTATGTAATCAACAGTAACAAAATTATTTATTTTATGACACAATTTTGATATACGATTACTTTTTTTTATGACACACATTCGGTACGTAATTTCTTACTAATTGCGCAATTTATTTAAAATGCTAATATAAAATTAAAAGAGACTATAGAAATCGCTTTGCTTGCACGAATACATTAAATTATTTCTTCGTTTTATTATCTTAAGTAGAATTTTAAGTCGGTTTGCATAAATTAGTTGTTCTTAATGAATCTTTTTTACAAATTTTTAAATTTAACAAATAACTAAGATTTTATTAAACGTTTGTAATGTTTTCTAGAACGTTTTAAATAATTCGTAATTCGGCGCGCATTTTTTATAGTAGTGCTATCTTCGACTATTACTAATAACGTTGTTTTAAAAGAAGACGCCATTACGAGTGTGTTTTTTGACGAGTAGTGTTATTATGTAATTCAAACGAATATTTTGTTAAGAAATGTCTGACTTTTTACTTCTTAAGATTTTCGAATATTGTAAAATAAGAAGAGTTTGTTACTGGAAGACGTATTTGAACAGACAGTCGTGGTATATTTTTTTAAAATTAATTACATTGCATTTACATTATTCGTTGCAAATGTTCAGTTTGAAAATTTTATGATTTTCACAAATAATATTTTATAGTTTGTGTTTTTTTGATAACTTTAGAAAGACAGCAGTACTTTTAAAAACAAAGCTCGGTAGGAGATAGAAGAAAAATATGAGAATATATTTTACTTTTACACCTCTCCTCCTTCCACCCCTTGCTTTGAGAAAATATTTGCGATCGCGTGCAATGCGATCGGTAGAGTCAGTGTTTATTTCGATTGTAATTTTAATATTTGTTAGAGCACAATAAGTGGACGCGTTAATAGTTTTTTATTTTTTTTCTTTTTTAATATTCGTTTTGGTATTAGAATCAGTGCTCAAGAGGATACGGCCTCTCCTGAAACTCAAGAACGTAAGGATTTTTAATTTATATTATGATGTTAATTTAATTTTTTCTTTGTATTTTGCATGAGTTATTTAAAAATTTTCAAATAATTAGCACTGTGGTTTAAAGATATTATAGCAAAATTATAACATTATTTACTTTATTAAAGGTTTCTCACAATCTTCATTTCTTCCTGCTCTATGGATCTTGCTGTGTTTCAAAAGCCAAGAATGTAAGTATCGTAACCATTTTTCGAATTTTTGCGTTAATTAGTGTTAAATAAATCAACAAAATCTGATAGGAAATTTGAGGAATTGAAAATTGTTATTTTTGCTATTACTAATAAACAATAGAATCTTATTTTTAAGAATAAGTTATAATATTTCATTTTTGTTACAGATTTTTCGCACTTTACACTTCTACCATAGGGTTTGACGGTTCTTCCTTGAATGACGAGTTTCATGATGACTTCTTTTCAGCTACTTCAGCACTGATGACATCGTTCCTCGCATCTAACTGTGAGTCGCATGCATTTCTGTTCCTCCAGTCACTCAGTCATGTCGTAGGATCGACACGGGTGACTGGTTGTATTACGTAGAATTTTTTACGAGCATAGTGACCATGGATATTTATTATATCCGTGAGTAGTAACATTTCTCTTTCATGTGTTTTATTTATTAGTTCAGGATAGGTCTTCTTGCATTTCGTGTTTTTTAATGATAATAACATGACATGATATGTAATGATCATTGGCTGATAGAAATGAATGATATGATAATAATTAATCTAAGTAGTCACGATAGAAAGTATATTTGATACGATTATTTCTAAAATAATTTAAAATATATTTAATGTTGGCATTTGTGAAAATTAAATATATTCATATGAATATAGATACATGAACAAGATGTGAATATTCGAATAAATATATATCTTGAAATTACTTACACTGAGTATTATGTAGTGGAGAAGTCGGATGTCCTCCGACTTCGTTGTGATATAATTTATAATGAGAATATATATTATGACAAATTTCAATTATAAATAATTTTTTGTTCTATCTTCTGTTAATAGTTTAAACGATTTAATTTTTCAATTTGAACATTATGAATTTAAATATAATTCAATATATTAAAACATAAGTTCAATTCTTTCCGTAAAAAATGTATTTTGTATGTGCAAGAAGACACTTCGCGATTGGCAGATTTCAAAATCAAAGCAATAAATTTTGTTATTGTTTTCACATATTCGAAAATTTGCTTTGATGAAGGAATCACTTATTTAGTTATATTTAATGTAAAATTCGTACATTTCTAAAATTATATTAAATCTGTTTCTTTTATAAATAAATTTCCACTTCATTTGCAATCTTTTTTCTTTCAATGATAGAGTTTGAATAATTTAGCAAATTAATACAGTAGTATATAGAATTTTAATAATTGGAAATATTTCATATGTGATTGTAAGTACAAGCGTGTTTTAATCACGTTTTACGCAATGGTCGCTAACTGTTATCGGTCGATTTCAGGAAAATGGTACGTAAATTAGAGTCTGAATGTTGTGTGCTAAGCTCGGGTGTCGGAGGCGTCCTGGGACGTCCTCCCTAGTTAGGTCGCGCCCGAGTGTATGTGTGTTCATGTGAAAGTTCATGTGAAAGTTCATGTTCCTGAATCACCTGTTATAATGCAGCTGAAAAAGCTGTACAGAGGTGTCAATACGTTTCTTACTGGCAGTTAAATGTATTTTGTATAATTTTACTAAAATTTTTGGAATTTAAGTTTGTTTCAGAAAGCATTGCGACACCAGCAGAAGAATCAAAGAAAATTTGTAAATTTTTGCGTAATTTTACGCAAGGTTCGTGTAAAAAGAAGTTTTAAGTTTAATATTAATCGATCTGTGATACGCAACATTTCTCAAATGATGCAATGAAAGAGATATCACTTGCAAAACACGCAAGTCGTTCGTCGTAGAACCCTTCACTTTTCGTCCAAGCGCGTTCGCGAATTATTTTCAATTTGATGCAAATGATAATCTCTTACTTCGGAGTCAAAACGTTAATGGGTTTCGCGTAACGAGAACGAAATTATTAACTGACCCGGCTGAAAATTTATGCAAGGCGAACGTTGTGAAAAAGTAGGTTAAAGAAGTGAAAACAGCGTCCTTCGAGCGCGAATACGTCACCTGTTACAATTATCGCAAACAAATAATTTTTCTTGCACCGGGATGATACAGTAACAAAAACAGATTTAAAATACGTGTATGAAAAGCACTTATTCTCGAACGAATGTTTCGTCAATTTACGTGAAATGAATAATTGAATTGCTTAAAACCGATAGTAATCGATTGATTGAATTTCATCACTTTTAGCATAATTCACACGCGTTTCCAACATACAGCAGATTAGATTACAATTTCAATGTTTTTATCGCTACGTTTATTTATTCTTAAATTATAAAAAAAATGGCATACAATAGAACGGAAAGATTTCCAAAAATAATTACTCAAACACCTCCTAAGATTGGGCCAGGAACTTACGATATATCGGACTTGCCTCTGCCTGAAAGACATCTTGGTTAGATTACTATAAATAAGTAATCTAAGATACTTAAAAACATTAAGACGTATAACGTGAAATTCTTCTGATAGTTGATTTTCATCCCTTTCTCTCCGGATCAAAGAGAAGAACGATTACTGTACCGAGAGATGCCGAACGATTACCAGGACCTGGCACGTACGATACAAAAGAACCCCAACGACATATACCAGAACGTAGTTTCCAAAATTTAAATCCTCCGAAATTGAATCTCGATGAAAAACCGTGGTGGTGAAAGAACGATAAATTACAGGGCGGCGTTAGCATTGATTTTACGGATACCAGATTTAAGGAAAAGATATCCGAAGGACCAGGTCCACTTGATTACCACGTGGCTGCAGATTTTATTAAATTGCGAAAAATAAGATCTGATCCTGGTACCCGGAGGGGTCCCGCAGGCAAAGTAAAATATTCGTCGTGACACCAAATGGTGCGTTACATTCATTTGATGATAAATTACAGCTATGGTTAACTCGACCTCCTCGTTCGATCGTTCCGACCGCTGCATCGGTTCCAGATAAAAACTACACAGGATACAGTATCGATCAGCATGGAAATCTAGTAAAGAATCCTCTCCTCAGGAAGAAATCAACTTTCTTCTATAACGTTTCTCGAGAAGTAAAAAATCTGTTCTTCAAAAAATTCACGAGTCAAATAGAACAGCTTATGTGTGTACGATATGGAAAATATTTCGAAAAATGAGACGCTGAATTTTTAGGAAACAAATACGACGACATTACTGTACAAAGGTAACTTTTGGAGCAGAATGACAGGGAGAAGAGAGGTCCGACCGTTTTTGACTCCAGGTCCTGGAGATTACGAACATGAAACCAAGAAAACAGCTGCTCAAATTTACGACGAGAAAATAAGAGAAGAGAGGAGAATGACTTCTCGTCAATCACGTTTCCTCGACACATTGTGCGGAAGAAAAACGAGCGAAGTAATTTGAAATCGACGCAAAATATATTGAAATGTTTCGTTGAATTTATCGCTGATTGATGACGTTCAGAATAAATCTTTAAATGTAGAATTTTCCAGCCCCGAATGCATATAACATAAAGGGCAATTTTGACAAATTCTTCAGGATTGATTGCAAGTGTGATTCTCATGTCACAGAACCACCGCCATTTGGTCAAACTGCCAAGGTACAATTTTCTGAAACGATTCCGTCGGAGAATTTCTGTCTACAATGGAAATTTATATTTTATTAGAGATTCGAAGATAAAATGAAATCTGACGTACCTGGTCCGGGTACATACGATCCCCTTGTTCAAATAAAATGTACAGGATCAATTTATCCTGCGCCATTTGGCACCTGTGCTGGTCGTTTTCAAAAAGTTTCTGAAGACACTAGACCGGGTTAGACTGTCTCCTGTGTCAATTTTAGCACTTAATAATTTAAACACTCGTTAATAAGTTTTGTTATAAATTTGAATTTATAATCGTATAAAATAGTTGATATCGAGAGAGCACGTGTCCGTTTCAGGACCTAGCGATTACCATTTGAGAGTCGGTAACTTAGCGTACGAGTCGGAGAAGCGACGCAGGTATACTTATTTGAGACAGACGCATCCACGAAGATATTTCGAAACAATTTCTTCGTATCAAGACCAAGAAGATTACGACGACGTGTGTTTCTCTCCAGAGAAAACTGAAGGAAAGAAGTGTGCCGTTTATCATGCTGCTTTTAAGTCTAGGACGAAGAGACTCCTTGAAATCAGAAAGGTGCAGATTCTCTTTTTCTTGAATCTTGATTAGAGAGTATAACATTTAACGATACTTATAAAGCGATGACAATCGTGAATGAAACTACCATGTTGAGCGAAATCCAAACGATCCTAATCCTAAATTTTATTCAGCCCTTTCTTCAGTTAACACGATATCACGTACAGATGTCACCACCGTTACATTCATTCGGCAAACTATTAAAACCAAATGCCTCGGAGAACAATTGTGTTCTAAGTGTACTAAGAAAGAAATATTCGACACCTCCTCCTATTAAGCCAACATTCTCTCCCATGAATTATATTTTATCGAATTTCTGAAAAAGGGAGAACAAGAGAAAGAACAAACGAAGAATAACTTACCCTCCGCCTACGTGTCCTCGTAATCGAAAAAGAAGATGAAAATCTCCCTTCAACAAGCTGAGTCAGACGTCAGAAGGGACCAACCACTTGCAGATTGAAAATGTTAACCAGGAGCGGTGCAATTCCTTTAATGAGATAGTAGCGTGCGTCTCGAGAGCCAGTAGTCACAATAAGTCTGCGGTCAGACCGGATTCGGGGGATTCTTTCGTACGAGGAAACCGGAAACCCTCGAACCAGCCGGGTTCCAGGTAATCCTTGGAACGCAAGGTAATCAGGAGAGCTCGGGACGAAATTAATGGCGATGGATCGGAGCGATGCATCTGTACCCGGGGGCGGTTCGAGACCAGGATCCAATTCGCCCGTTAATCGAGAGACCGTCGAACCGTTGATTCGACGGTGTAGCCACAGATAGGCCAAGATAGGACGGGGGACACGAGCGGAACAACGCATGTTCCTGCTTTCGTCGCAGCCGTCTCCTTTGAAGTCCGCGCGTTCCTCCACATTGAAAGGTGGAATCCTTCTGTGAGACTCGCCTTTTGAGAGGTACCGAGTTCACGTTTGACAGGCTGACACGCAGAAATTTCATTAAACGCCGTTTTTCGGACGCCACTACGCTCGGATCAAGGAGAGGCAGCTTGTGGTTTCCGATCCGTCCACTTGGCTCGCAATTACCTCGGCTTGGAGCGAGTATCGAGCTGAGATTAGAATTTCCACGGTCACACCTGGAAATTGGTTGAGCCGAACGAGATACAAAGAGCCACACTCGGAGAAAGTTTCCGAGGGACGGATTGGAGGAATTTCAGCGTGGTTTTGATAGAATTTGAAACCTGACGATCTCCTCGTGAAAGAAGTCGATTTTGGAAGGACGAGGAAAAGTTACGCGTCTCTCTTGTCGCACGAGATGATTGTAGCGTCAGGACGATAAAACGCAGGAAGAGGGTGTCGCCGCGAATTCCTACGAATTCGTCGGATAAGGACGTCGCCAGTTGAAGGAGGATGAGCACGTCGTTGAGATTCACGGACGACGGTATTTACATAAGATAGAGAAGCGTCGTAACTCGACAGCGACGGAAATGACGTTCTGCCATACTCTGCAGGTCATTTCCACGTAGAGGCGCGTGGCCGACGTAGTCCGGAGAAATCACTTCCGGCTCAGCGAGCCGGAAATTCGAGCCAATCCCTGGCCCGGTGTGTCTATCCACCCTCGAAACGCGGATCGTCTCTAGCATCGACGTTTAGTATTCATTTTTGAATCTCTCGAGAGGATCGTTCGTTGTCGTCGGATCGAATTATCGTCGGGAAGACTGCCGGTGCTTACAATTGACGAACACTGATCAAATACCGAGAGGAAATGGATTTATGCTTGGTGATTCGAATGTAATCGATTACGAGGGAATGGCAAAGATAAGTCGACAAAACGGCACGAAGAAATGCCGAAGCTTTCGCGATCAAATGCCTGTGAAATCCTTTACGTTATCAGACCATCGATCGGAGGATTCTCCTATTTTATAAGCTTTGTTAACCTTTAAAACTGGAACAATCCTTCCAGAAGGATTGTCGAGAATTGTTCTTGCTATATTTGCAAATATATTCCGCAGATGGAAATAGAAGCGACTCGCGCACAAATCAATACCCCCGCCGATTCCAAAAATCACGAACCCTTGTTCATTATTTATAGAAAGCTCCCGATCCTGGCGCTTACGACGTCTTAACGGCTTTCAGGGCAAATCGTGATAAATGTGATTTCCTCTGTCCCCGATTAGCTCCTCCCTTCGGAACGCGTAGCAGCCGATTGCCAAAGAGTCCACGCGACGTCAGAGACATGCCAGGTAGATCCGTCAAATCAATCTAAAGAACTCTACCAGAATCATTCTGATCCATCAAGGACCAAGCAACGAATTGTAATACGAATTGATCAAAAAAAAAAAAAAAGAATTATAAAATTACAATTTGTGTTGCGTCCTCAACGAGTTGATCGTTAAATCTACGACCACGATATTGTGTTATATACATATGCCAGATCCGACGTACTATAACCTGGCCACCGACATATCAGAAAACGTCAAGGGTGGAGTGATTCCCGAGTCAGAAAAGATGGAAGAAATTTCACTCGGTCCGCCGCCAACTCGTTACTGCGTAAGTTTTTTTGCTGTCGTATGAACGTCGTATCAATCAAGCGGTATCGGATTAACGTTACAGCGTGTATAAATGGAAACGATCGTAACACGGACGATTTCGAGGGTGTTGTTTTCGTGAACAACGGCGAAACAACGAAACGAAAATCGAAACGGGGGCCGGTGAATGGGCTGGCGTATTTTCACGTCGAAATTTCTATTCCGTTCTGTCGGTTCACGTGTACGGTATTTACTTTGTTGTCGCGGGGCCAGGATATTGCGTGCTCGGTGCTCGCGCGGGAATAATACCGGATACTTCAGATGGTGATGTATGAGCCGTGCGTTACGAGATGGTTAGATGGGCCAGCGTCGGTCTGTATTACCTCTGTCCGACGTAGTTTCACCGTGCACGGGGCGGGTTCGTAAATAGCCCGAATTGAAACGGAAGTCCTCCTTTTTCCTCCGTTGGACGTCTTTCGCGCGGACCAACCTGCGAGATGAATGTGCCGAGGGAATGGAAGCTCCGTGAATGTAAAGTTTGGAATTGTATTGTGCACTGGTTGTCTGCCACGTCTTCCTTTAGAGAACAGATAAATGTGTGTTTCGGCTTCTATATATATATATATATATATTACGCCATCTTGTAATTAACTTTTTTCGTAGTTTTATTTATGTGGTATTTTTTGGGAATTTTGTCATCGTCAAATATTAATTTCTTTCAACGAAGGAGTCCCCTTTTTTGACGAAAGGATAGCGAAAGTTTTAATTCGTCTTTGTTTCTAATTTCTGGTATAGTGGTCAGTGGCCAAGCCTGATTGAAACATTTCAATACAAATGTAGAGTTACATTCGTGAAATTTTCAATATTTTTAATGGCGCGTTAACAATGTAAGGCACTAAACGTTTAAACAGTTCTCGATGCTTTTATGTTTCAATATGTACGTGTACGAATGTGTATCGTGGTAAGATATATAATAAAATTGAAAAAAAAAAAAAGAAATAAAAGCGGTAACTTTGGCGTTGTACACGAAATATAAATAAAATTTGCATTTCGAATATGCTGAATTTGCTATTTTTCCTTTTTTATGAAATTGAGCTCTCAGAATAATTGCATTATTTGTAGAACAATACGTTGAATTGAATATAATTCGAGGGACAGGGAGTAGTTAACATCAATAGAAACTATATTTATTCAACAAGATAAATTTCTCTTGCAGATTCATCCGTACCTTTCGTCGTCTATTTTAAAGAGATCGTTCAACGTCACCTTGGGCGAATCTAAAGTTATCACAAACTGGACGAAACGTGAGAAAGGGAAGAAAGATCCTCGTTGTCCCTGCGTAAGAAAGAAACTTCGCTGGTTCGCTTTCCCCGCGCATCGAGACAAAAAATGTCACACGTTTTCGTTCTGATAAAAGAATTACCTACATTTTACGAAAAAAAAAAAAAAAAAAAATGTACAAATTCCACAAAATGTTTCTTTTTGTAAAAACTACTCGGTTTGCTACCAACAAGTATACAACACTTGGATTTTTGACGAAATCATTAAATTTTTCACGCAGGATGCATTTTTTATATTTTTTCATAAATATAAAACGCACTCGCTCCCTCTCTATCTCCGCTCTTCAGCGCATATTTTAATAACGTCGCTGCGCCAAATGTTCTTCAGTTCATTCGTTAATATACAATTATTATTCACGTCCACTGTGGATGACACGCAGCAAACAGTCATCGAGCGGGAAATTCCGAAAGTGTCAAATCAAACGCAACGCGGCTCTCGTGAATGACAGATTCCCCGAAGTCGATTTTCGAGTCGAGGATGCTCGGGGACGCAAAGAATCGTCGAGAATCCTCGACGAAAAAATCGCGCGGGCGAACGAAACGTAGAATTTCAATTGTAATGTCGCGGCATTCATGAATCACGGCTTCATCCCCCACCCCCTCTGTCGCCGCGTCATCGACGTAAATTATTGGACGGTGCTTGGAAAAACGTTGATCGACACTGGCCAAATTTATTCGATTACCGCGTACAATGATATCGCGAAACGCACGCGCGGATAGGAAATCGGTGTACGCTGACTGCGTGACCCCTCTGGATCTAAATATGACAGGAAGTAACATCGACAGGTGTCTACCGACTCGTACAGCGAATTTAAAGAGAATTTTTGATTCGCCAATGATATTCCGATCGATGTCGCGATATACTGTTAAAACGAAATACGAAATTCCTGTTGAAAACGCCTGACTAGAGAATTTGTGAAAATGAAGCGGAGAACATTCACGGTGTATGCACGTTGAAGCGAAATTCTCGTCGTACAAGGATATGATTAATAGGCTAATGCCGGTGTTATAGATTGATAAAGTCGGTTATGAATATTTGGTTATCGAACCCGCTCGGATTATGAGCCGAGTATCGTAACGTAAATGGAGCGATATATTATCATCATAATGTATACGAAACACTAAAAGCCAAGCCAAGAAGCGTCGGGGGTTGGAGCATACTTGCCCTGGACTTTGATCGATCACTGGGAATGGAAACTCGGTTACTCGTACATTACCTTCCCCTATAGTTTCCTCAAAGAGCTTCTTACACCACTCGTGAAACGCAAAACCTGTTTCTCGAAATTCTATACACGAAAGCATCCTTTTAAAAAAAAATCTAACAGAAATAGAAACTCAATCTCTTGACAAATCGTACGAATAGCGATACAATTTAATTTCTGTCGAGTCGACCGCAACCGGCGTGTCTGACAACGGACGACTCGTTTCTCCTTGCGCGCTTTAATCCGTCGGATAATCTTCGCGGTGGTTTCTCATTTAAAATCGTCGTCGATGGGAAAAAATCGTAAGCCGGTGTTATCCAAACGCGTCATCCGTCGCGTATTTCGTTTCTCTGGCGTCGTTGTCGAGTCATAAATACTTTAATTGCAAGGGGGAGAGTTTCTCCTTTTATCTGACCGCGGAACTCTCTTCGGCGAAAAGAATCCTCCGAGGGTATTTAAAGTCTCGTAGTTACTTTCGTAATTACTCTTCGTTTCGTTCGCTATACCGGCAAACAGATGGAAAAGTAATAAAAAAAGGAGGAGGAGAAAAAGAAGAAGAAGGGAGGAAGGGAAAGGAGGAAAGAAACGAGAGGTAAAAACGAAAGCGAGGAATCGCCGTGGTTATAATCGCCTTTCCTCTGGAACTTGAATATTTATGTACTGAATGTTCTCACCGACGTGTGCAATTTTCGAAAAGATCGCGCAAAAAGCGCGCGCGCCCGTGTCGGTCCCTCATCGTCTATTTGCATTTCTCTGCTCGATGATATAATTTGTGCTGATTACACGTACGCAACATTAATATTTCGAAGTTGATTTTAAATGCTTTTGTTAAATCTGCCGAAAATTTTTTGTTGCGATCGAATCGATATATCGGAATATCCCTTTACAGAATAATACAAAAACGTTTTTATTCCGTCCACCGACTAATTAATTATGTATCCCCGGAGCGAGTCGCGTTAAAAGATTTATACTTTACTTTTCAGAAAGAAAATCTTAAAAGACTTTCTTATTACTGGAAGAAAAGACTGTGACAAATTACGACGGTAAAGCAATTAAATGCCTCGTCCTCGATGTAAGACGATTACAACAGTTTAAATCCAATCTGAGACAGCTGTCCCCGACGTTTTCGTCTGTTTTTGTACCTTTTCACCAAAGAACAGTTCTCAACTTTGTTTCTACACTCGAGGCAATCGCACGAGAACGTCGCACGTTCGAGGATTCGCATATTTGCGCTACGGTCGTTCGCTCGTTTTTATCGTTTGAGAATACACCGTGGTCTGTTCGGGAAATTCTTACGATGTTTGAATAACGGTTGGACGAGCGCAAACGTAGGTGTTGACAAAATTATTCGTCATTAGTTGGGTTATGCGCCACGCTTGGACGTTGGTTACAGTCGTCTCAACAAACATCTCTTTGATATGAAAATCAATCGAGGGGAATGATATTAAAATTTCTACAAATTGCAGTTCGTTCAAAACCAATTACGAGCGTATCGTACGCATGGAAGAATGTACACTGTTTGAACAAATGTAAAAAACAGATGCCTTTCTAAATTTCTAAAAGCGAAATCGTTGTGAACTGCTCTCAAAGGAAATGGCAATTCGTTTAAATTAATCAAAATCTCCGCAGAATTCCCGAAACACGATCAGCGAGATTAATTCAAAGCCACGAACCTCTCCGTACGGAACCCTCGGACGTCTTTCTGAATCGGTCTAGTCGTAGAAGCTCGACATTCTTCCCTTGCTCGGCGGCATCACGTGCCGACGTGTGTATCAGCACCGCGAAATGTAGCGTCGACGTGAACGTATCGTCGTCGACAACGTATCGCAGCCGCTAATTTCCTCGCGGAATCGTCACACTCCGTTTGTCACCGCGTCCGGGAAGCAATTCCGCGGATTCTTGCCTCCGAGGAATGCTCCCTTTGATCGTAGTAGCTTCGCTCGAGCAGTGCTCTTAACAAGAGGCGACGTATAACTTGCCGGTCCCGATTCTCCCGTTATAGCTGCGCGCTCTCCTTTGAAACACCTTCCTCCGTGGAATAGTCGAGGCGAAACGCGACATTTATCAAAAATTCCTCGATTGTCGAGCGTCGTCGTCGTCGTCGTCGTCGTCGTCGTCGTCGTCTGAAACGAGCGTATCGTCGAGCGACCGACGGCGATTGACGTCGGTCATTTTGCGGTCGGGCAACACAATGGAGTCTGGCAGTGAATCTTGTTGACGCGAGCACGAGATGTCATCTCGTGTGACCGAACGATCGCCAGCTCTGCCGCATCGTGTACTTTGGAAATTGCATCCTTGTCAGAAGTCGGTGTTACAAGAGAGGTTGTTACGACCTCGAAGGTGCTTACGAAGTGATAATGTCGAATAGAACTCCTTGAACGATGATAGTAGACCGAGAGAGTAACAGAGAGAGAGAGAGAGAGGGTGAAGTTTAGAACATCGATAGTCATCGTTTCTGTAACTTCTCATTCTCAAACGAGAATTCGAGCCAAGATCGATCAAAGATAAAATGTAGATTAGAAATGACAGATTTGAGTCGAAGAGCGAGGATGCTTTTCATTTCAAAGCACATAGAAACTGTTACTAAAAGCTACGACAACAGGATAAATACAATGGAGCGGTTTCACGCACCCCGGTGTTTCTATGACAAGAGCGCTATAACAGACCTTGATGCAAAGCCCTCTTACGAACAATTTCAACGAGAAATCGCGCGATATCGGAGAGGTCTGTTAATCGGTGGATCTCCAGTCAGCGTTGATAATGTGGCGGGACTCGCAACGAGGACGACATTACCGTCGCAACCCCACATCGGACAGGACCAAGGGTATCAATCAGTGGTACATGAAAGGGGCGCGGTTCGGCCACGTCTGTCGTCGGATCTCGCATTGTCTGGCTGCGACAGATAGACAGAAGCGACGCGAACTTCCGACGTATCTCTATCTGATGACGCCTCCGCGCCGCTGGAAACGCCGTCACTGTTACTTTGTTCGCGACTTGTTCCCCCTTCGTCGACGCCTTCGACCCGGGGTGTGTTAATAAATTTTCAGATACGCACAGACAGTCCGTTCAGATTTCGAAGGGAAAGTCGACTCGATTGTCTCTACACTGACTGTCCCTGACTGTGAATGTTTTTGCTCGGCGTTTCGCAGAAATTAAAACGTCGATGGTCGTTTCCACGAGCCATCGCTCCGAAGCTAGCAGCCACGCAGCTAGCCTTTCCTCCTCGATTCAATTCTCGAGCTTTGTTCTCGAGGAGTGTTTTCAGACTCCGTTCTCTCTTCCCACGTTGTTCTCTCTTCAACGAACGACACCGAAAGGATTGTCGCAGGGTACCAGACAGTTTGCAGAGGAGGATCCGAGAGATTGGAAAATTTCCATGGCGAACTTTCGAAGTCTCGTCGCCTCGCGAACAATGCCGAACGTTTTAATCTGATGATTCCAATGGGGAGGGAGGATACTGTCATAGGGAACATCAGCGGCGTAGACAGACTACGGAATTATTTGTTTCTTCCGACTTAACGTAGGAAAATGTCACGGGGAATAAAGAGAGGGAAGCAGTGTCCCGAGCGAGACAGGATCTTTCCTCGTCGAAAGGTTGGCCCTTTTGAAAGCAACCGACTGCACCGTGGAAAACAAAGGACCTTTCCATTTGGGTGTTCCTATTTTTTTACATTGTCTACATTCGAGAATGTGCGTGTGTATGTGTCTACGGGGGCAGTTGCTCGCGAGAATCTATTGTTCGGTCGCATGACTGCAGACTGCGAACGGAAAATTCACCGTTGGGAAAGCGAACGAGCTAGCGTCCGGCGATAAAAGTAGTCGCAACGGTACCTTTGACTTCTTTATTCGCTATTCAGAATGGAGACAGTCGCCTCCTTGAGACGCATCACCTGACAGTGGAGCTTCCGGCAGTGGGCCACGTTTCTCTGTCCTACGCGTCGCGACCGTCGACTTGACCTCGCGAGCATCTCTCGAGCTGCATTTCGTCTGCATTCTCGAGTCGACGTCAGGTTCCCGTCGCGTCACGAAATAACAGCCCGGTATGCGTTTGCTTGACATTGCTCGACGCCACAGTTACTCTGTGACAAGTGGACCGTGCGCCGAGTGTGTATTAACGTCTGCCAAGAGGTTACTTTTATTCGAAACGTTCTCCATAGTTTCCAGCTGTGGAATTCGATCTTTGTAATCAATTCTATAAATATCGGCGATAATATTTTTATAGTACGATGCATCCTCCACGAAGGTACTTTAGGCATTTCTCAACATTCTTTTTCAAATTTTTGAAACACCATCGTTAGTGCGCGAAAGAACGAAAAATACCTGGTTAATCAACCGCCTTGTCTGGTATTTTCTCCTACGAGCTACACAATGATGCGACTCAACGTCACTGGTTGTATACGGGAAAAGGTACAGCAGGGATCATTCGGGGGTATTTAATTTCGCGCGAAACAAACGAGGAACTGGCGCCAGGTTTTGAGGGAAAGCGAGACACGTCCAGAGCTGTCCTTTGAATACGTCCGAAAAGAGGGTGTCGCAACAAAGGTGAAACACGGGTGTCCTCTCGCATTTCCGAGCGAGATCCGCCCGGCTCGGCGGATGCACACGCATGAAGAGTCGACGATACTCGGGGCGAAACTCCTTTTTTCCCTCCCCTTACAGCCGTGCGCGCTATGATCTCTGGCCATTTAGCCAACGAACCGGCTGACTCTCTGAGTCATCTTCCCCTTTCGTCGAGCTCTCCCTTTCTCTGCCGCTCGATGCATTCGACGCATCGTCGTAACTCTTGTCCCATTCAGTTCGAGGCGACCGTAAAATCGAGCGTTTCTTCGAGCCAGGCCGACCGACAATGGTGATTTATGTCGGCGAGAGACACCGCGACGTCTCACTTCCGCCGATCCACGGCCGAACCACGTTTCACCCGCTTTCCTCCTCCGTTCCTCCAGATCGAAACCTGGCAAACTGGTTCCACTTTATTACCGGCGATTCCAATATTATACCGGCTGCCGTGAAAATTTCATTTTTTTTCCTTTTTTTCGTGGATACTTATATACATAGATTCTTGGATATGAATATTCGCGAATAGTAAAGCGAAACAGCGACTACTTTGCTTTCTCCTTTCCGTTTCAACAAACGAGATAAAGAAGGAGTTTCGCTCGGTCCTTGATCACGCTATCGTATCATATTTTATCACGCTCGTACTAAAATGTCACAGTCTCTCCGCACAGAGACGTTGGACTTTAAAGAGATACGCAGAAGAAAATAATTACGAGACTCGGAACCCCGTAAAAGGTTTACGAGGCACTGTCACGGTTCTTCCTCTGTCCAGGACAGAAACAAATTTATAAAAAAGATTGCAATAAACCACGGTGGTCTGAGGGTATGTTCGACCCTCTCCATCATCCCTCCTCCTCCTCCCAAAAAAAAAAAAAAAAAAAAAAAAAAAAGAAAAAAGAAAGAAAGAAAGAAAGAAAGAAACGGCGAGAGGGTGTGAGCCTTAGAGAAGGAAGTGATAATCCAGTACGATACGTCGCGAAAATACGAGAGAGAGCCGGTCCACCTCGAAAATAACGCCCGGCCGTAACCGGACCGGATATTAATATCTCGAGGATGGCGAAATCTCTCGAAAAAGAGAAACGAACAATGGCGTCAGGTTGAACGGAGGTCTGGCCTGGACAGGCTCTCGACGTAGCGATGCCTCGTCCAGGCGTTAGGTACTTTTATCTCCGGGCCCGTGGGCGCGAAAACGTACTCGCCAAGTATCCGGTGGCGCATCCGGCGTTCTCCGCGCCGACAGAGGGGCGAAGAAGTGCCCGGTAGTGGTGAGTCGGTGGCCACGTCCGTGAGTTTCGGCTCTCTGTTATCGGTGGTTGCTGGCCAACGGGGTGGGAAGTACGGACATTTAAAATGCAGATTAGCGCGCGCGAAAGAGAAAGAGAGAGAGAGAGAGAGAGAGAGAGAGAGAGAGAGTCGAGTGCCATACGTGAACGCAGACGTAAACGCAAGAGCGTCGGGTGGCTAGTGTTTTATTGAGGCCAGCTTCCGTTTTCCTTTACCTACCCCAGGCTGGCCACCGGTGCGATGCCACCGCGAAGATAAAGTCACCTTCGAGCTTCAACCAGTCCGCTAATTTATTGAACCTTGATTTATTGGCCGGTTACGCCCCGTCGCGGCCTTAATTGCCGCGCGAGAACTTCGACGGAATCTAATAGCAAGTAGAGGTTCCGTTGGAGGGTGGAATTTCAGGGACAGTGGTGTTTTTGTTTCTTACGCGTGAAAAATGGACAATGAAATTTAATTCGACCAGAGACAGTGAGATAAATTTACGATTACGCGTCACTGAATTATGATGATAAACCGTTCGATCACGTTGATCAATTAATTTGTCGTTTAGCGTCAAGAGGAAAATTTTCAACGGTAGAAAAATGCAGTAGACTCTAAAAAGTAGTTGAATAACGTCGATTACTCGAGCCACAAGATCGAAAGGAGCGATTGAATCACGTCGCGTGCTCTTTTTTTCCTCTGTCCCGGGGAAAACTGGAAGAACGGCGTTTACGTAGACTCGGCTCTTTTAAAATATTACCTACCGATCCTCGGCTAGGAAAGTGAACGACATCGGAAATCCAGTCCGGAAACTTGTCGAAGTTTACCCGGCCAATCGGCGCGGGGACGGAGATCCTTTCGCGACTTATCGAAGCCGAAGATCAAAGCACGGCCGTAACTCGGGGCAAACCGTCGTGATTCCGAGGTAAACCAAGAAGATCCAGTCTAACTTGAGAGACAGAGAGAGTACCGACTGGTTGGGCTGTGTAAACTCAAGACCCAAGCAGGTGGCAGGTGGTGGCGTTAAGCCGACTCCAAAACTTGTCGATTTATCCATGGTGTAACGAGCTTAAAACACAGTCGCTCTAGCCGTCTCCTCCCTCCCTCCCTCCCTCCCTCCCTCACCTCCTTCAGCCCTTCCATCCTCGAAGGCGTCGCCTCTTCGACTCCAATTTTCTCTCTCGCTCTTTCCGCGTCTTTTTCGTCGTTCACGAGGCCACCATCTACCCATCCGTCTATCCATCCATCCATCCATCCATCCATCTATCTGCAAAGTCTCTCTCCGTTTCTCTTTCGTGTCGGAAGCCACGAACGTTTGGCAGTTACATGAAATACGAGGGTGAAACTCACTGGATGCGCATTGTCCGGTTGCACCGTTCGAAGCAGAGCCAGTAACAATAGACAGGGGGTGACCTCGGCTCGATTGTCCTTTAATTTACGGGAATTGCAACCCCCTACCCTACCCTACTCTACCCTACCCTACCATCGGCCACGTTCGCGTTCAGCTACCACTACTGCTGCCAGCGCCACCCAGCCCCCCGTCCAGCCCCCGCGTGACCATCGCCGCAAGCACTCACGAGTCCCTTTCCACCCCTTCTCGTTCTATCCTGCACCGCCGCCCGTCTCGTGACCAGCGGCGGGAGAGCCCTCTCTTCGCGCGTCAAGCTCGTTGAGCGCGCGAACGCACGCCACGAGCTTAATTCGATCTCCATAATCGCTCGGGCTTTACATAATCGGAGAGTGCTAATACCGATTCCCGCTACAACCGATTCTCGCCATAGTCGAGCCGCGATTGAGCGGCACGGATTACACCTGCATACCGACCTAGCTACCTAACCAACCGCTCCCTCGCGCGCCATTCTCAACGTCCAGGTGCGCCACGATTGAGCGTCGTCCGAGGAAATCGCCGTATTAACCTAACCGTTCGATGTCCCTTCGTTTTTCCCCTGATTAATCGGCTTCGGATTATCGAAAGAGCCGATAATTAAATTTACCGAGGAATGCCCGATATATTATACATATATTATACATATATATATATATATATTTGTTGCATATATACGACATTTGTTGTTCTACGAACGCCTGCCGCGTCGTTTTATTTTTCGTTCGAGCGGAGTTATGACCAGGCTCGAATCTGAAATTAAAATATGGTCGTTCGAGGTAGCTTTTATTACGTCTCAAGGGGGGCACGATTGTTTCTGTTTCCATTGCACGTTATTTACGACGCATTCTGGACCAACTTGTCCGTAAGAAATCGCTGCACGATCACAGTCCCACCCACTTCCACGCATTGCAGACGCGTCAATAGGACGTTTCTTACCCCGGTGGAGCACTGCTTTGGACAGAAATCGTGGCGTCGTGAGTCAGATCCGCGGGGGTGCAACGAAGCAAAACTAACGGGGACGTGATCGGTAGGTGGCGTTTCGCGACTGCGATCCCGATGATCTCCGAGCCGTCGGGACGATTTCTTTGAGGGATAAATCCCGACGGCTCGGAGGGAGGAATTAGGGTGGAGGTGGATGCGGTCATGTGCGTATGCGCAACTATAGGTTCTCTCGTGTGCGGGCCTCCAACGTCGAACAACCGTTTTGCACCCTCCGCGCGAAACGGAAAATGTATCTCGCTTGACAGAGCTCAAACAAAGGGTATGCGCGAATGTCACCCTTCGTCATCCTCCCGTTTCTACCCTCATCTTCTCTCTCTTCTTCTTCGAGTCCTCCGTTCCTCTGTCCTCTTTGGCTCCCGCTCTCTGGCGTGACATTAGCACAGAGACAAATAGTCGTTTCGCAACTGTCAAAGGATTAACGGTAACAGCTTCATGGCCACGCATTAACATACCCCCATTAAAAGGCAAAACTGGCGTGATTCGGTTCGAGCCAAACGACGCGTCGGTGGTTGAATTACGACCTCGTGTATTTAATACTCTGTTAACGTTGCTGGCTCGTTAGTTGTACAACAGTGTACGACGGTGTTTTACACATTGATAATTAACTGATTGACATTCTAAATTTTTGCTATCAACTGTTTAGTGATGTCTACTAAATTTTCCAAGTCCGACTCTTAAGCCTAATCGCTTAATTCTGCTACTTGTGTGTGCTTCCACTTCCCGTAGTTGCGTAGAACAACAACACGCAGTTGACACAAAGGATTACAATATCTCTTCGTCGGAGAATTTTGCTGTTTGAATATACACACGGAAGGATGAACTCGTCCTCCACTCTCTCGCGATTTCTCACAGAGAGTTAACACGAGTCATGCCTCAATCCTCCCATATCCATTCGGACTCTTATAACGAGCAAAGTTTTCGGCGCGGTTTGCCCGGAAGTAGTTTCGTTCCCGAGAATGAACTTGTACTCGCAAAGCGGTACTTCGTCGGGCGTACGCGACTGCGTGGATCAATTAAAACATCGGGACAAACAGCCATCTAGACGCTCCGGAGCAATCAAGCGAACCCTTTGCGGAAAACTTTTTCCCAATATCTCTTTTCGTCGATACGAATTTTTCGTACGTCTCGTCGACGATTTCAAAACAAAAGTCGAAGGCCCGACAGTTTGTTACCATCTGCAACGTGTTTTAATGAAACGAAAGATCCGTTGATGAACGTCAAAAGGCGATTCGATTTTAATTGACGCTAATACCCGACAGAATTCAATTTCGCGATTTAATTAACATCGGCTGGAGAGGCGGCGCGCCAAACACGAGCAATCGGGACGGTTGCTTCCCGGCGGACGCGCATTTTAGTTTCACCCCGCACGGGTTTTTCGCCATTGATCGAACGAGAACGAGAGAGAGAGAGAGAGAGAGAGAGAGAGAGAGAGGGGGAAGGGAGAAAGAAAGGCAGTCGGACAAAGACAAATAACAAGCCTCGGCGCACCGCAAGATTTCCCATCTACGGGTACCAGCGTCGCGCCTGCACTTCGACAAAGTAAACACCGGCTTCAGTCTCGTGGAAAAGACCAGCGAGAAAGCTCGTTAAAAACTTTCCAAAGCCAGATACGTCCGACGTCGTGACGGTGGACTTTAGACTCTCCGGGTTTCGTTGCGAGAACTTGCCTTCCCCCCGCCGGAAGATTTTCGGGGGAACAACGTCGTTTTCGCTCGACGCTTCGACCCAAACAAGAAAAGGTACGTTAAGCTCCTTCTCGGTCACCGGGATTACGCCGCCGGCTCGCTATTTTGTAGCGGGGAAATTGAAGATTTGCTCGATTACTTTCAACCGCCGCGGAATCGTAGCGTAAGAACCACGTGAAATGAAAAGTTTCTACGTTCTAGAGATCGCCGTGCGATTCCGCGAATAACACTCGAATTCTGCGCCACCTTCGCGCTTTAATATCAAAGGTTTAAACGTCGAAATATCCGTGTAACGTCGATATTTCGATATCGCGATACGTCTCGTGTATTCTATTTTCACAACGGTCAATTTCAAACATTCCGATAATTCATGGCCTCGTGTATTTTATGCAATAATTCACGATGCCGCGTACTATTAAATAAATAAATTGTTATCCCAGGCACCCCGACGATTCACGACCTCGTCGTACTTTCCAGTACGAGGACAGTTTTGTGGAGCTTTTAACCGTTTTCTTCCTTCAAGAAAAGAAAGACGAACGATCTCGTGGAAGAAGACGCAAGAATCTCTTGAGAATGGATAATATATCTACAGTGTTTTATAATTTCAATCGTTGGAGGTGATCGAGTCGCATTGTCGACGGAACAACTAGCAGTCGCTACATCCGGAGAACGTTATCGATCTTGTAGATCTCTTGACGCCCACGCTTCAAGTTCACACTGACCACGCGTTGTCCATTTTCTTTCTCTCTCGTTTTGTCTTCGCGCGTGGTAATAACATCGACCGATGCGAGAGTCAGATTTGTCCGGACAAATCTGTATTTAAGAGACGGACCGAACTGTTCCCGTGTTTCCTAAAAACCGTCATTCTTCACTTTATAAAGAACACACAGGATATCTTTTCACATGTCGTGGAGTGTAAAGTTTGACAAAGTTTGAGGGATAGAGAAAATGTTCCTTCGAAGTGAAAGGTCCGAGCCTGTATCATCTGGTATTAGAAATTCAATTTTTGTATAAAATGAAATTGAAATAGACACTTTATAATTTATAATTATTAAGCGGAGCGTCCTGTTCCTGCTCTTCCGAGAAGTAACAAAATAGAACATGAATCACTCTGGCTCTCAGATGCAAATAGAAATAATCGGAGAGAGACCTGCGGTCTCATCGTAAAACAGGATTTATCCGCCTGAAGAACGCTGAATACGTAGTATTCATTTGTCGCGCGTGCGCGCGCGCGCGAAAGAGAGAGAGAGCTCGCCGTTCACTCCTTTTTCAATAGTCCTTTTAAATTAATTAATACACCGTGACAGCGAAACGTACGGTTACCAGTCGGGCAACAACGACGTTAAAACGATGCACGAACGCGAGTCGAGAAAGCAAGCCACCGTGCAGTCGCAGTGGATCAAGGAGCTACGATTCCAAATGGAAAACGTTACATCGGCGTAATACTCGTTACCGAAGACCGAGCGTCACTTCGAAAGATATACGAGATGGCATAGGAATTTCATTTAATCCGAGGTTCCGCGCGGTCGGCCGAGATTCGATTTATGGCGTAATCAGGATCTACGCGGAGACTCCTCGCTCTTCTCCCGTGGAACGAGCCTTCTCTTTCGTGCAACGAACGCACACCGCTCGCCGTGCAAACACGACGCGCAGACCCTTTTGTATTCCTCTACGTTCCACGTGTTCCCGCACATTTAAATGGTTGCGTCGGGAAAGGAAGAAATGGAATTCCAGACATTGTCCCTGGCTTCGGTTATGGTTGTGCTGCTCTCCCTCCCCCCACTTTCTCTCTCTCTCTCTCTCTCTCTCTCTAACGCTCTGTCTTTCTTTTTTTTGCTATCGCAATTTGCAACGTCTTCTTCTCGAGGTATAGTATACGAAAGTGTATGTTCTCAGTTTTAAGAACCGAGTAGGAATTTGAGTATTTTTAAAAAGGAAACGTCGAGCAAAGAGGATATAAATATTCAACGACTTTTTGTAAACGAACGCGTGAAAACTTTGATTAATTCTACGTTCTAATCGAAGAATTTAGAATTCCGCGATAAGGAAATTCTTAGTTGGCCGTTTGAGAGTTTCGCGATGGAAATTGAACGTTCGCAAGCTCACATAACCGGATTTTCCTTCACTTTGCAAAGAAAAGAATTGCGGATAATTATAGGTGACCACGCTCTGATTGGGGAGATAACAGCTGCTAACCGTTATAAATGGACTGTTCGACGGCGATTAAAAAAGTAATAGAGTAATTAGTATGTAAAACAGTGCTTGAGGAAATAGAGATCAGAGATACATAACTTTACGCCATTGTGAATTGGACTCAACAAACGACTCCTCCAAGAATACCGAGTAATATTCTTTCACGAAATTCTAATATTCCAGGAATATTTAGCTTCCGATGCAATCGTCGTTGTTTTCTCTTTCCCCGGAAAAAATTAAAATCTGATCGAAACTTCTCCACGAAGTAGGAAAGAGACCTAAAGGAGAGAAATCTAAAAACCAAGTGAACTCGACTCGACGTGAACTTTCTGAGCAACAGCTCGATTCCCATGGTGAATCCATCATGGTCGCAGCGAACGGTGACCGTGATACTTCCATCTCGTAGCGCACGTCTGCTTACGCCGCACACGGCGACCATTTTTTCCGTCCCCCCGGCCACGACGACGCACAATTTCTCTGCTGTCTGTCGCACAAAGCGTCGTTCTGCATTTCACGCGGCTGTATCCCCCGTCAAGAAGAAGAAAACTGTTCCACGGGACGTCGTCTCGCCCGGAGGACCGAGACGATCAATCTCACGCATGACAGTCCGAGGTCTCGCGGAGTTAATTTACCGCGGGGGAAGCTTACGTATCCGTGTCTAATTGGAGTGCGCCCTAAAAGAGCCACCACGCGCGCGCGCGCACGCACCACCTCGCCGCTTCACCTTTTCACAGTTTAAAGTCAAAAAGATCGTCGACAGGCAGGGCAGGAACTTTGAGTGGGAACCAGCTTTTAGCATTTTCGAGCAGACCGAAAGTTCGTCTACGACAGTTGCGGAGGCTAAAAAGTTTTCCACGACTTCCACGTTGCTTTTGAGAAAAAGAGAAGAAATCGAGTAGAAATCGGTTAACACGAAAATTAGCAAGAAAACGAGTTTCTATTTCATTTACCATTGCAGCATTTTTCAAATATTCTACTAATTTCTTTCAAACGATATTAGCGCGAAATTTAGATCCGAATACAGATTCGGATCTGTATAAAACTGAGGGGGATTATCGAAAGGGAGATTAATCCATTAAGAGAAAGGAGAATTAACGAGAACATTTTCAACGAGTCTTGAGAGAGGTAATTAGGGGGAGTGGCGGGCTTGACCTTCTCGACGATCTATCGGCGGATCGAACGGCGTCAATTGCCGCAGTCCTTCCGGCGAAATACGTTTCCGGGTGACGGCTTAACGAACGGGTCGAAATAAAAGTGAAGGGGCGAATTTAGGGGACAAGGCGGCAGGAAAGAACGCGAGCCTGAAACCGAACGAACGATCACGCTGATCGATAGGATGCACCTCTTTCCTTCTCGATTGATAAGGGCTCCTTTCGTTCGCCCCTCCTCCTCCTCCTCCGAACGGAAATCCCAATAGAAATTTCTATCTCGTCTCTCCGCTGCGACGATCGCTGTGACACTGATTATGGAAATATCAAATATCGCCATAGAAACGCTAGTTCCCCGCGAAAACACGCGAACGAGGTAATCGCTCGATTTGCATAATTAATGGCCAATTAAGGAACCGAGTCACGCGTTCTCCCCGGAGATTGCCACCGCTTCCCAATGTTATCCTCTCCGTCCGAGGGATAGAACGTACCCGAAATTCGAAATCCTTTTCGCGGAATCGTGAAACGCAACTGCACGTGGAAATCGTAAGAGGCTTTTTGTTTTTATTCTAATACGCGGTGGCGATACGTCCTGGCAGTTTCGATCCGGTTACGATACGGATCTCCACCCCTTACGAAACCGACTTGATCGTTGGAATGGTTCGGTAGCACGGCAGGACAGCGGCGATAAAATAAACGGAACGAAGTATAGTCACTGGCAGATGAGAATCTGCCTTCATCCATCGTCGCGGAGGAGGATATCGTCGCCTCGTTTCTCTCCGCCAGCGCCTCGAATTAACTTTTTCGGGGGTCGTCGGTCGTCGGTACGATCCGCATATACGCATAATTTCAAACTATCTTTCGCATCGGTTCGAATAAAACCGTAATATTTATTTGCAATTCGAGTGAAATCTTCGGTTTTCGAATTACGCGTTCATTTTTATCGAACATCTCCTGGCAACCGCGGCCTGGCAACTTCGTTCGTTAAACAATTCGTGGAATTAATTCCGCGCGCGACACACGGTGAAACAGACAATCTATTTGCATATCGGTTACATAACACGAGCCGGGCGTAGGATTCAATTAATAGCCATCCGTATAATAGACTTCCATTGCGCCGATGATCCAACTAATCGCGAGAACGATCCTCTAGATAGCTTTACACGCGAACTGGAAAATTACGAGCAACCATTTGCTCTACGTTGTAGCGGGAAAAAAGCGGGGAAAAAAACGCGTCAGAGAGACACAGAGAAAGAGAGAGAGAGAGAGAGAGAGAGAGAGAGAGAGAAATGGAAAATTTTATACGTTCCCGATAAAACGGAATTCGCGTTGAAATTTCATCGTTAAACGTGACCAAAGTCGTAGATTTTAAATAAAAATATCGCGTTGTTAAATGTAAAAACAAATTTTCTCCCTCTGTCCACGTTTGTTAGACCGTATGTTTTGCTCTTCTAAAATGCCTCGCCTTTCTGTCTTTTGTCGCAAACTTTCTCTCGAGTCATCCTCAGTATCGTTTCTTCTTCGTACTTGTCTCGCTGTGTTCAAGAATCTTCTCTTCATCTTCCAGCAGCACAGATTTTCTTCGGTTTTCTTTCGGTTTATTTCTATCGCATTCTTCTTCCACGTGATTTTCTTTCTAAATGCCTGCTATGCTTCACTGTGTTTTTCAATTCACGTTGAGTCAATTTCCAGTTTTGTACCGTGTACGACCATCTTCCGGCCGTACTTTCGTAAGTGAGATAAAGTTGTCAGAAAACAAAGCCGCCTGGCACGGTGTCTAATGAAGCGACAACGTCGGTGATACACACCGTCGGCGATTCAATAAAAGAGCTTAAACCGTCGATCAGACGTTGACCGAACTGGGCCGGATCTACGGCGTCTCTCGAAGACGGTGATTAACGAGCGAGAATTAGGCAAAGACCCTGATGAATAATTATGCGCCGTCCCGATCCCAAACGGCCGAGAATGTCTGGCGTGCACGCGCGTTCTCCACGTGCAAAAAAGAAAGACCACCGTCAGCCCCCTGACGACAACGACGACGCCGACGACGACGAAAGGAAAAGAAAGGGCAAGAAACAAGGAACGTCGAGGGGGTTGATAGACGCTGCCCGAAATCGAGATTAATCGACGTTGATTGAAAGAAGCTGCCAGGCGTGGGCGAGTTTCTTCGATCGGAAGAAAAACGAAAAGGAAAGCCGACAGCTACGCGATTCTGCTCGCAAGCATCGGAACGTTCGCGAAGAAAATTAGGCACTGCTCGGAAAGATTATTTTTGATCCGAAATCTTGCAGTACGTTCGACGAGCTTGTAATTGAAATTTGTGATTGCCAAGAGAGACGGTATCGATTCTTGGATATTATCAATTAATTTGTCATCTCTATCGATAAAATTGCGTGCACGTGCACAACGTCCATTGAGTACACGTTGATTTTTATACAATTAAATTGGATTTCGTTCGTATCGTCGCGCCTTTCGATAATTATTTCAACCAATTCCGTTATTCATATATTGCGCTCAGTGTTCCTACCGTGTTTATTATTATTTAATTCTACGGACGCTGCGAAGGATTTTGTAAATTAAATTGAAACTCCTCTTGGAATCGTCGCGTAACAGGGCTCCGTAAGTACGTTGACTCTTATGGACGAGTGTCTCCCGAAGATTCTTTCAAATTAACACGATGCTACCAAAGATTGCTTCGATCAGAGACGAAACTACAGAATCATCAATCAGTATCCAGAGAAACAAGAAAGTACCGGAGGAGGGATTTGGGAGGAAGTTGGAAGTTTGGAAGCTTGATGGATGGAGACACTACGGTCAGTCACGCAGTCGATTTTGATTCGTAAAGTGCGTTCCCATGCTGTACAGGATTCTGGTGATCTTGTTGTCGTTTGTCAGCCATCCTTTCTCCATGTTTGAGAACGCTATCTTCTGTGCTATCAACCGTGTTCCTCCGTCTTCGATTGCTATGAGAAATTGATACAACGTGTACTTTGCATCGTGTCGTGTAATCGAATTTTACAGTGGTAACTAGAACTCGCAGAGAAAATATTCGGAATTATAATAATTATACGAAAAATTCCAGCTGGAATTTAAATTAGATGTTAGATCCGTGAGTTACGCGTCTCTGTTACCCTGCCCTATTTTCTTCCAGCAAATCAAATCGTTCGTGTTTCATCGTATTTTAAAACCGCGTGGAAACAATTTCACGCTACATGAAAAATACCGCGAGGCACGCGCTCGGGGTGGGTCGTGGGGTGATAGTGCGGGTAAGATGATCAATCGACGTGGCGCCTGAGCCGCTGAAGTGGGAGCAAGAGAGCTGCTGGTTAGCAAACATATCCAATGGGGAGACACCTGAACGAGATATACGAGCGCACTCTCGCCAAGTGGCGGAAGCGCGAGAGGCCTCGAGCTTGAAAACGTTCAATAAAAATTAAGATAAACTGCCCCGTTGAAAATTGAATTACTCGTCGGACTCCGAACTTTATCTGCGTGATTTATGACTATCATTTAATCGAACGTCGGATGTTGGTTTAATTATTATTTCAGTGATTCACGAAAGGCAGGATCTTTAAAAGAATATCACGCGGGAACGTGATTTTCATAAAATTTTATGAGGTATTGCACCGTGTTCAGAGTACCGTGATGATATACACGGTATCGCAGAGGCAGCAAGAGCATGTTCCAGGTTGTAGAGTTCGATAAAATCTTATAATGTAGCGGACACTGATACAAGATAGTCCATTGTTACGCCGTTGAAGATTCGAATCTGTATCGCGGGTCAGGTTGTAGGTTGAAAGCGACGGTGTCTAATTTTACAGATGAGAAGTTTAACGGGAGACGTTTCTCGTTGTCGAGGGCATTTTTCAGGTGTCGTTTATGGGGGAAATGGAACATTAAATTTGTACGCGGACAGCTGACACGGAGGGGTGTTTTGAGCTGGAGAAATTTGAAGAATGAAAACGATGAAACTTTGGGAATACGCGGTTGTTAGGGACCTTCCCTCGCGGATTTCTGACAGCTTTCAGGTAGCACGACACGAATACATGCGTTGTATTAAGCTCGGTTCAGCACTTTGCGGCTATTCTGGCTTTTAAAAATGTTGCTAGACTTTATACTTTTAAAGTAGCGTCGTAATATTTTTCAACTTGTTCCTTTTTTAAGAAGCGGTAGGTTGTAGTTGCTTGTTTTACGAGAGAAATTCGTTCTCTTCTTTTGAACTCTTCTTTTTTTTTTTTTTTTTTTTAATAAATTTATAGACGTGGAATAAAATGTGACTGAATATTAAACGAAAGTGTTTCAGAATTGTACAGTTTATATCACAGAAAAGAAAATACTTTCGTTTTAAAATTTATTAAACTGTTGCATTGAATAGCATTAGGAGCAGTATTGGAAGGACACACGTGTTCAAGAAACATTTTCAATTTTTCCGTTTTTTAAAGAGGATTTAATCATTGTGAACATCGCTTTACGCACGGTCCAAAAGGGACGCGAATTTATCTCGTACCCAGGGATAAAGTAACCCTACGGGCTGAGAGAATAAATTATCGTAATCCCTCGTGGGCTTACGTCTCCTGCTACCTGTTCCCGCGGATTTACATTCGAATTTTTGCGATTTACATTTTTACAAGGCCCAGGTTGCCAAAAAAATGCTCCGATCGATTACACAACCCCCAGTGCTCTGTCAAAAGTTATTCTCACCTACGTTGAAAAAATCGCGAAAAACGAACGAATTCAAATAAAACACATATATATATATGAAATTACACCGTCGAACGTCAATAAATTGTATCATCCTCATGAACGTGACTCACTTCGTTATTAACTCTACGATAGCCTCCACATTTTGTCACAGAAATGCACATATACGTATATATATATATATCTTTCTTTCTTTTTTTTTTAAAAAAGGTCCAACCACGATCGTATAAAATTCAATCGGAGAGTCAGGAGCAATTAACGAGGCAACCAGGCGAGGCGTTAGCGATACATCCGCGTAATTTATACGAAACAGCGAGCACACGCGATACAACGGCGTCAGCGTGGCCTGCATACCGAAAACGTGAACGCGCTACCTGCATCCCTCCCGCTCTCTAATTATTTTTTTCGCGTGCACGGTGACGCTCCGTCGGGCAATCTTCGATCTAAGATTTTATGAAGACACGTACCACGGTGTTCGCATGCTGTGAATTTATGATCGTGGCCTCGTCTATACTGGTGGACGGACTCGCGCCAACCGTGGTGTTCCCTTGGAAGTTCGTGTTTCCACCTACGTCCCCTGGCTGTCTCTCCCTTGCCACCCGCCACGCCGAACGGGACGAGACAACGAATCGTCCGAAATGACATCGTCCTCGCGTTCGGGCAACAATGTCGCCGCTCTGAATCCTACCTACGCGTTCCTCCGCTCTGTTTTCTTTCTCCTTCGACCCGTCCACGTCCCCCGCGCTTCTTCTCGATTACCAGCTTCTATCGAATTATGCTAACGCGCCCCGCCACGCTGAAACACGAATTCTCGACGCGACACGCTCGTTCGCGGAATGAATCGTGCGTTGTTGCGGCCCCGCGTCCCGGATCCTCTTCTTCCTTGTTCTCCCTTCGCGCGAAATCGTGGCATCGCGAAAGAATTTCTGCAGAGACTAAAAAAGATTCTGCCAGATTCAAAAACGACAGAGGCTATTTCCGATTGTCGACGTACAATCGATCCATACATTTTGACATGTATCGGGGGGGTATGTAGACGCGAATAATAGTAGAATGATAGTGGAATAAAAGTATGGCGGAGGATTTTCTAGTCACGATTCGTCGCCGAGTCCAGTCGGAGCGTTTAATTCTTCTCGCGGCTGATTCCCTATGCTCTCAGGAATCAGAGACTACGCTCTCGCGAATTGTCCGAGTCCCCGGAGAAATCATTCGGAACACCTGCGCTTAGAGTGCCAATAACTGCGAAGTTTACTGCATCGTCCTTACTCGAGGAACCTTCTACGCACTTGCTCCTCCATCCTGTCCCATCCTCCGCGTTCCACGTACGGAGAGAAAGAGAAAGCCCGCTGTATTATTTACCGATGTCTGCCGGTATCGTATCCTTTATTAAAGGATGCGTACGCTTTGATGCAGCGTCTCTGAAACTCGATCGAACCGACTCCGTCTCTCCATTATTTATTAATCCCCCTCTCGTGGGGGGAGGGGGGGGGTGGCGCGTCTTTCCCCGTGCCATCGATTGCAAACGATCTACATTGCTGAGCAGCACCGTGGAACGAAACGCTTTTAAAAGTCCCCGATGCATCTACGCTCCCTCCCTGCGTTCCTTTCGAATTTCCAAGGTCGGGTCGAAGGGAGGAGGCGGAGGAATTCCGTTTGTTTCGACGCTTTGATTCTCCCTGTTTCTGAAATCGGGAGGATCTTTCGCAGTTCGACAGCTGGGAGAAGCATTCCCGGATTAAATGGCGGAATAAAAAAGAGATAAATAGAGATTGGTCATTAAGAACTCCCTCCGCGAGTCAATTTTAATTCAAACTTCGTCCACGCCGTCTTCGTCCCCGCACTCTTCTTCAGCTACTTTTCTTTACTCTGCTTCTTAGTCCCAACAACTCAATAATCGTGCACGGGTTTTCTCTCTCTCCTTTCTATCCACGACCCCTTCGCAGTTTCCTTCTCCTTCTTCCCTTCTTTTTCTTCTTCTTGGACAAAGGAATTTCCATTATCTTTAAAGATCGTCCGGGCGAAATTACGAGCCGCGACTCGCAGAAGCACCCTCCCCCCCGTGGAGCGCGATTCGAATGATCCTGTCGGTCCGAGGATTACGAACGCTAGTTATTTCGGCGAGAGGGCCGGAGATAAGCAGAGAGATAGAGGACAGAAAGGGAAGAAGGGGGTGAATTCGTGAGAGAACGCGGCAGGAGACGGCGCGCATACGAAGTGGCTGCTGGTTGCGATATTAAAGTAACTCTTTCTCTAAGCTGCCGCCGCAAACAAATGGCTGAAAGTGTTCTCAAGTTAAAATGCGGGAAAATTGTTTTTCACGAGACGTGGCTCTTCTTCTTCTTCTTCTACTACTTCTTCTTCTTCTTCTTCTTCTTACGATCGACCGGGAGATTACGATATCTTTCATCGTCGCGGTGGTTTTCGTTGATTCCTTCAATTAATTTTACTGAAAAAGCCCGCGGCCAATTTGGACGGATTTAGGGGGGCAAAACTGAGAGAATTTTTAATTCGAGGGAGCTAATAATAAAGTTACGTGTTTGTGAAACTTTATTTCAAGGGACTTATTCCGGCAGTTCGTGCGAGACGGAAGGACATTTCGCCAGAAAAACAAAGTACGTAATTGTCCACGGGAAATTAAATTTTCAACTGTTTCAACCGATCCCGGTAAAAGTGCAACTATAAATAACGCTCAAACGCTCTAATATAAAATTCGAAAGTCGAGCGTACATTTATCACGCGTTAGCGGGGGTAAGTTTCTGAGAACTAAATCGCGTAAATCGAAATCCCGGCTCGTTGTTATTCGTCGCGGGACTTTGACTTTCCCCAGGTTTGGATCCTGTCGAATCCACGCCATCTTTTGAACTTCCAATTTTCGTTTCCTCCCGTCATCCCCGCTCTTCGATCCAATTTAATCCGGAGCAAGTTTCCAAGGACGTCGGGACCGTCTCGTTCGAAGCCTCGAGTGATTTAAGTTGTCCGTGGCGCGAACATGTTTAACAAACGAGAATCCAGAAGGTACAGACCGCGCTTGGATCCTCGTTACTCTTCTCAAAGAGGGAGGGAGGGAGGGTAGCCGCGAATTTCCGGATCGCTCCCTAACCCCTTTTCTTCGCGGGGACACCTGAGCCACGGAAATCAAAGCGTGACTATCGCGAAATGAAATTTCGCCGAGCTCCGTTCGAACCGCTGAAATAGAGTCGCGTTATCGCGATTGAAGCGTATTACGCCGGACGAGGGTGTTAAAGTTCTGAGGTAACCTCCCCCTCAAGATGGGGAGGGAAAACTTGGACGAGAAATATTGCCGAACGTTCAGTACTTTCGTGCCTTTTTACGGTAAATATTTCAGAAAGATATGTGATTCCCGCGGGAGGAATTATGGAAAGTGTTTTCGTCCCTTGCTTGAAAGTTTTAGAAATTTGGAAATACGAATTGGCAGAATTTCTTCATTCTCTGTTGCACGGGATATTTGCAGTTTCGAAGACACCGCCGATTGTTGTTAGATATTTTCTAACGTCACTGAAGCTCTGAGCCTCGATTTTTAGAACAGGAGAAGATTTAAAAATTCTGCTTCCGCTAATATTCCGAAGAAATTTTAAAAATATCAAACTTGAAAATGTTTTCACGTGAAAGTATTGTACGTCAAGGCATACACGATCCCTTCGTACGAAAGAAAGAAATAGCAAGCACTCCTTCGTTTCATGGAAAAGAAAAAAAGAAGGAGAAAAAGCATGAAAGAGTGGTGTGCACGTTGTTGCAAAACGCTCGAACGGCAGGCTGGAGAGGCGTGAAAACGCGAGCCACTTGAAAAATTAAGGTCGGCGAACTTTAAATTCGAGCTGAAGAGAAAGAGAGAGAGAGAGAAGTGGAGACTCGTACACGGCAAGGTTATTAGCGAGTCGTCAAGTTCCCTCATATTTCACGCGGTTGACGAAGAATTCCCGCATCAGGGCGAACGTTGCTTTGAGGCGACAATTAAAATATCTGCCGAGACATAACCGTGTCTGCGGCATGAGTTGGCGACTGGTTGGAACGGTCGGAACAAGAAGGAAACCCCCCCCCCTCGTGTGCCGGCTACACGCTTCCAAAATAAAACGAGCCGAATTTCTGGCCGGTGCCTCTTCAAAGAATGTTCTTTGGCGGAGCGAGAAGGGCGAGAGTACCGAAAGGCGAAAAAAAATGCCACGGCAATTAAGCGAGATAGAGCCACGGGGACGCGAACTGCTTTAACCCCGTTTAATTGTTCCTTTAAGCGTTCTAAATATCCCGGAGCGAGCAACCGTGAGCAAAAGTAAAAGAACACGGCAGAGGAGAAGCATGCACAGAATGTGTACCGTCGTTCGCGCGATTGTTCCGCGGTATAATTGCGCGGAAATTGCATAATGGGGCAACGTATGACGCTCGTCTCGCGAGCCACGGATTTTCTGAATAACAATTTTCAATGAAACACGGTTTTTCTTGCTGTTTCGGTGGCTTTCTAAAATAAAGATTCCTCGCGCTTGTCGCTTAAACGCACATGCATCTAGTTTGTTCTACGCTAGTTGGCTAATTTCAGGCCATGCAGAACATCTCGAACATCTATTGTATACGTTAATTTAAAACTGACAATACGATTATTTTCGATGTTTAGATTATTCAGAGAGTTTAGCTTACTCGGAGATTTGGATCATTATCGTGGAAATAAGTCAGAAATCAGCGTCAAACTCGAAACGAGCGCCGAGATCTTTAAACAAATCGAATGCTCGTCTAGCTGCGGATGTTATTCGCTTTATTCGCAATTGAACCTGTTCGAATGCGTACGACGCATTAACTGAATATAGCGGAAGGCCCTGAATTGGCGGGATTGCAGTTGATAGAGAAGCGCAACGATCGTCGATATTAAAGGCCGGTATTGAAAGCGCGAGACGTGAAAGCGAGGACAGGAAATCGTTGAAAAAGGTCGACGCGACGAAGAAGGAAAGAGGTTGGAAAAGAGGTCTCTTCATACGTGAAAACGCGGGCGAAACGCATTTATCTTCGTTTCAGGTGAATCGAGTGCGAATAACCGAGCACCGATAACCATGGCGCACCTGGGACGTCGATCGACTTATTTCCGACAAATCGGCAGGAATGGCGTACGGGTTTTCGATTGATCGAACGGGGACCCTCGCCTCTGTCACGGCGAGATCTTCCCTCGAGGATTCTGTTTCTTCCGAGACGTCCACGATCTCTGAACGTTCCACGTGTCTCTCCCTTTGACCTTATTGCTTCTTCCATTTATTCGTTTACAGAAGTGGAATATGTTCCGCTATGAGTGCTCCACCTATTCGGTCCGCCGAGTTTTCATCTAACACTTGATAACTGTAAAAATTGGCTACCTTCTTGATGCCGTTCCGTTTGTCCCGTAGATTAGATTGTCGAGCTATTTCACCTTAGTATCTTGGGTATCTTGTTACTTTTACGTACGAGGAATAAGAAAATCAGTTTATTTCCGGATCAGCGTAAACGTTGGTTCTCCCGCTGGGCACAGAGACACTTTCCAGACTGGAAATAAGGGAGTATTCAAAAAATATTCGACGTGACGTGGGAACTCATCGGACAAGTTTCCACCCCCCCAGCATCTTGGTAAGCATCGTAGTACAATTTGTGTGTTTTATCGGCGGTGTTTTCCGTCAGGGACAGGGGGGGGAGGACATATTCCTGGAGGCAGCGGGTCTTTGCGTCTCCCCGTCGCGCGGAACAGCGTCGTATAATTTATGCACCCCGCGGCTGCGTTCATAAAGCCCAAATATTTTAAAACAAGAGCAAAAGAGCTGCGCCGAGGGTGGATGAAGGTACAGAAGGAGAAGGAGAAGGAGAAGGAGAAGGAGGAGGAGGAGGACAGTGGCGCGCGTGGAATACAGGTTCCGCGAGCAGGCCGTATTAGCAAAGGAATCAAGAGCCCAAGACTTCCAGACGACAAAGGGCCGAGAACGACTTCTTCGCGACTCGTTTCCCTCTTTCGATGGCGAACGGATGTCTCGTTGTCGTCGCGGATCAGCCGATGAATCTCTTCCACCGGGTTCGGATAAAGTTGTTTTCTTTGAGGTAAAAGTTTCTCTTACGAGCGTCTGCGAAGCGGATTGGAATCAAAGTCGTCTCGCCGAAGAGAATACGTCGTCCGACGTTTCCCTCTTTCGACGGCGCGATATTTCAAAAATCGTCGACGAGAATCGTCGATTAAGCGCTCTCGAGCGTTCGACGCTCGACAAGTCTGACGGAAGTAATTGATTCTTAACGATAGCGAGAATGACCATCGCTATTGTGAGTCGAGCGACAAGCCAGCTCACCCGAGCTCACCTTCCCCCCCCCCCCCTCTCGCGAACCGTTCAATTATTTCGCGTGAAACGTAATATAATAACCGCGGGGACGGAGAAGGAGGGGGGGAGGGGGGAGGGACTGCTATTCAGCCGACGACAGGTATTATTAATCGACGAAGTTGCAGGGCGAATTAAAAAGTCAGCCGGCTATTAATCCGCCGTCCCGGTCTTGTCCCGGTTCTACCATTTTTACGACGCAACAGTTCACGACAGGTGTCGCCGGTTCCAACCACGTGGAGAATTTTTTTTCCGCGCAGAGAGAAGACACGCCGCGAAGAGGAAGAGGAGAAGTATTTGGAGATGGAAAGAGTGTGCGAGATAGAAGACGCGGAATCGGCGAGAGAGGAAGGAGGGGAAGGAAAACACCCTAAATCAGGCTAGTCGACGCGTACTCGCGGCCGGCCAGTCAGTTTGCTGAAAATCCGCCATTGTTTTCACTTTAGCCGGCCGTTTTAACCGTGGCCCGCGTAATAAATATTCGCACTCTCTCCCGTAGGATTACGCCCGGCAGGAATAATATTCCTCTTTGTGAATGTCTGGCCTCCTTTGTTTCGCGGACGTCGACGGTGGTTGACGTCGTTGTCGAGGTAACGAAGCGCCTTTAGAAATCGTCCTCTTTGTTTCGTCGGCTAACCTTTGTCAAAACCAACCTCCCACCCTTTTTCAACCCCCTTTCGTAACCCGCAAAACTGGCTGATAACGCTCTGAATTATTACGTTAGAGCTTGTAGTAACTTGGCGCGTGGTAAGGTTATCGTTACGACACGCTTCGATCAAACGGTGGCTCCGGTGTTTCTTCGTTTGACAAAGCCGGAATTAAACGCGGGGCAGCAGCGTATTCCGTGGAATTAAGAATCGGAAAAGCGGCACGCTACGTTTCCTTCTTCCCTTCTTTTTTCCTTCTCCCCTTTACCTCTTTGGCTTCTTTGCCACGGAGTCCAATTTACCGTCTTCATTTGTTCCGTGGCTCTTAATGAATACTGCAACTCGCGCTGTTCCTGCCCTCGTTCCTCTCGCAAATGGCCTGGGCGTGACTCGTTTATTTGCGGCTGGATTTCCACAAGGACATGGAAAGGAAAAGAAAAGTGGTGGGAGGGAGTGCGGGAGGAAAAAAAGAAAAGAGCAGAAGGAAGCGAGGCAGAGAGGGTGGGCCGCGTGGTGGTGGTGGAAGCGCATTCGCGCGGGGGGAACGACCGGTTCAACGAGTGGACCGACGGCTTTGTGATGGCTCGAAAGAAAATTTTCAAGATGGAGAAACCGGCTAGATCTGGAACGATTAATTTGCATTCATTTACATGGCATTTGTATGGCAAAGCGGCGCGAAACCCGCGCGAAACCCGCGCGAAATGATAACAGCGACACGGAAAAGTTATTACTACCGTGGAGTTTTGCTATTCTTTCTCCCTCCTTTGTCGGGGGATCTTTCATTTAACGAGGAGGGGGGAAGAGGTTGTTGCCGATACCCTTGCAATACGGAAGCTCTTCTGACGCTTCTAGCCGCGGTTTCTTTCATGAATATTTCGCTGCTTCTCTTCTCCCCTGTGTATCCTTCCTTTGCATCTACTCTTGTAATTTACTCTCTTGTCTTTCCATGTTTCCAGCTTCTTTTACGTACGTCTCGCAACGTTGTTCCGTTTCGTAATGACCGACAGACACATCTTCTTTCCGCCTTTCGCGGAACGGTCTTTTCGTGATATTCGAGTCAATTTCAATTTTGTTCGATCGAGCGGAAAAAAGAAAAAAGTGAACGAGCGAAGAAAGCAATTTCCAAAGTTGCTAACGTTGTTAGACAATTTTTCTCTGCGTGCTACTACTCGCAGCAGGCCTTTGAACGTGGCACAGTGAACGCAGGTTGGAAACTCGGCTCGGTAATACCCGTGGCTGCGTGCCCATCTATTGTAACAGCCGGCCGTCACGAATCCGTCGTTTCAGAAGGCCTTCATCCGTGTAAAAGCCCCGGCGATTCGCCGCTAATTATAAGTAACGACAGCCTTTAACGCGCCACGGCACGCCAACCCCCTTTCACATAGACAGCCGCACGGCCGCCCTATTATTTTTTTCGCTAGAATTTCTCCGACTGCCGGGCACCGCGCTTATTTTAGAACTAAGTTGTTAGCGGGACTTAAGAAGGGGATGCACGTTAACGTCGAGAAACGTCGTTAGGGTTGGATTTTCTACAGATTTCGATGGTAGAGCCGACCACTTTTCGCCTCGCAACCGGCAATAATTGCAAGCTGCACTGCGTCTGTATAACTGTATAGAATTTTCAAGCTCGAGTTGCACAGTTGTGTGCACTTGGCGATACACACACCTTTTATCGTTACACGCGTCACCAAGATTTCACTTTCAAATTTTGCACATTTTGCGTGCAAATGCGGTAACTGAATTCGTGGTCGTCGAATGATTCTCGGTTCCAATTAACCAATTTAAACAGATTTAACAGATTTAAGTAACCCCTTAATCTTAAGATCAAATGTACTCCATACATAAAATGTAACTAGACCAAAAATTGCAACCAACTTAATATCCTCGATAATAATTCAAGAAATGAGCAAACGATTTTCGAGTTATTTTACCAACAATCCACGGACAATAATTTCTCCTCTTCGTCTCCTCGCATCTCGTTTCCGTTGCAAGCGCCGCCGGTGGAAAATCCGCGTCGATCTCGGTGCCGCGAGGCACGATATTTAATCCGTGTAATCAGCAAGTTGACTCTCTGAGAAGCTACACCGGCTAACGCCGGAATTAATTCGCCCGGCAAATTTAATTATCGCTGGTCGCGCTGGCAGGTGTTAGAGAACCAGTTGTCAGAGACAATTTACCGCATATTGGGTGTTCTGTGCGCTCTGCGGTTTCCCGGAGAGAGAGAGAGAGAGAGAGAGAGAGAGAGACAGAGTGCCTGACTGTTTGTCGCCCACGCCTATACCTCCGGATTCTAAATGCGAACCCGTCTCCCTGTAACACGGACGATACCCATGGTCCTGCTTATCGATCGACCGGCTCCGTGCAAGGATCTGCCGACCTAATCTCGACGTTGATCGGCGATCGGCGCTTAATCCGAGCTTGCGAGCGCTTTACGACCTCTCGTAAACCTGCGTAGCGAGCGTGCAACCTTACTCGCTGATTTACGGGCTGCGTAAAAATTAAGCGATTTCTTTCCGTCAGGTTAGCGCGACGTTTAAGCGTTGGCATGTCACGTTAACTTTTTAGCGGGGAAATCAACGCACGGATCAAATGTTTTTCTTTCGTGCTAAGTAGTCGAGAATCACAGGAGAAGAATATTATACAGGACGAGTATGCAGTTCTGTGTACAGTAGATGTGAAGTTTTCAGCTATGGATGATCTGTGGATGAAGTTTCGTTTCTCCTGGTGAGCTGAGGTCCAACGTAATCCTAAATCCAGCGTGTCGTACGAGGGAAATTCATTACGTGCGAGATATTCTCATTTCTACTCTTTCACTGAAATTCTACCTCCGGTGCACGTTGCTGTTCCCAAAAAAACGTTCAACGAGGAGGAGTTCACTGTTCAAAGGATCAGCGTGTAGAATACGTCTCTACGTATAAAATACAGTCGGGGTAATGCGATTGAAACGAATTGTTTCGAAAACACTTGGGAAAGACGAAATTGAGGAAGAAACGGAGGTACAGTTAGGAACTGGGCGTTCAGTATTCGGAGGAAAACATTAAACGACTTCCTCGAAGAAAGGATCTCGTCGTTCAGACGGAATCGTCTCGCGAGGAAGTTGGCTGAAAGACTCGCTGATCGTCTTTCATCCAAATCGCGTTACGGCAACTCGTTTCCAGCGAGTCGGCGAAAATCTCCGCGGCCATTGAACGGCGCCGAGCGGCAAGAAGAGGGAAACTTTTCGGTGGATGGTCCCTCAAAGGGAGCCGCATTCTTCGTGGGGTCGAGCAAGAGGAATTCCGCGACCAGACCGACCAGACTGACCAGACTGACCGGGAGGAAAAAATCTCGCGCGGCCAATCGGGCCTCCTCTGATCCTGTAGCCATAGAACTCGGAGGAAAAACGAAGCACGGCAATAATCACGAGGGTTTTTTCGCGAGCCGATTTTCCCCCGTTTGCCCCATTCGCTCTATAGCATCGGCAGATCCATTCATACTCGCAGCCAGTCAGCAAGTTTGAAATTACATTGGCTAACGAACTCGCACCACCCTTGTCTCTCTATCCACTTCTGGATCTCTCTCTCTCCCTCTCTCTCTCTTTCTTTCTTTTTTTTTCCCTCCTCCATCGACGCAGGCCGACCGACGAGAACCGAATAAAATTTCAAACTTTATTGAACGGTGCCCGTTGAAATCGTCAACAGCGTTTTTCGGTACGTTTCGCCGTACAAACCGCCACCCTCTTGGTTCCGTACAAAGGGACGCGCGGTAGCAACGAGATATTCGACGTTTCTTTTCTTTTCTTTCCTTTTCTTTTTCTTTTTTTCCTCTTCCGAGGGAAAAAGAATGCACGCTGTTAGGTGCAGCGACGACGAGATTCTCTTTCTGCGCTCGCGAACGTACGATCGGAAAGGGGGAAACTGTTCTGAGAGAATGGAATCGAGGGGGGAACTGAAGGAAAGGAGATTCGCGAAAGCAGTTGAAGGATCGCCGCCTCCGTAGACGATCTCTTCTGCGAATTCGTATACTGGGTGACAGTGAACTAACGAATAAAATTATCCATTCTTCGAGTCTGAAGAAAGTCCGTCTTTGGAAAGATATTTTGTTTTTGTAAAATCTTCAAAGTAAATACTTTGCACTCCACCCCCTACGGAAACAGTGCACAATTATCCGTTTTACTTTCGGACTTTTCCGAATGTCGAAAAAAAAATTGTCAACGTGAGAAACGTGCCGCTCCTATGAAGAATCAGTCGCACGCTGTGAGAAAAGAATTTTAAACAACTCGACAAGAAGCGATCTACCCTCTGTCGACAAAGTCGATGTTCGATCGCATTGTCCCTCCCTCTCGAGCCCCCTTCGACCACCTTAAAAATCCCCGCTCATCTTTCGCCACTTGACACCACCCCATAGAAACCCCGGTGCACACATGCGCGACGGTATACAGCGGAGGCAGACGTGTCCGTTGTCAGTGTCGGTTCCGGTTGCGAATCGCTCGCGAGATCGGCGAGTGCCCTCTCGAAACAATTTATGCTGCTGGGCGCGCGCCGCGTCCGACGTGCCTTATCTGCCCGGAGCCTCGTCGCCGATAAGACGAGGGCGAGCGGTCTCGCGCCGGTTGCCCTGTTCGCAAAGAGAGACCAAAGAGAGACCAAAGAGAGGGCAAGACCAGAGAGAATCGAAGGACGTGACGTAAGTGCGTGTAGGAACGGCTCTTTATCCTGTCGTCGGCAGACACGTCGGCTATGATTCTTACGCGTGGCAGGGAAGCATTTTCGCCGGAGTATTCCGAGGGAAAAAAAGACGGAGGGCGGGGGACGAAGCGTCGTGTCGCGTCGGGGGTGGCTGAAAGTTTCCTTTCGCATCAGCTTTTCGGCTGAGGGGTGGAACGAAGTAACGGTGAAAATGGTCTTTCACGGAAAGGTAACCGTACGTTTCTGACAGATCCCCGACGACGTGAAACGATCGACGACTCGGTCTCGTTAAAGCGACGTCGCCGAGGAGGCGACCGAGGAGGACCGTTTTTATGGTCTTTTAATGATCGCCGTGGCACAGCCCCGTTAATTGGATTCCCGTGTCCCGGAGAACTCGGTGAAATTGCCGATTATTTGTTGTTCGGTCGCACTCTCGGTGGCCAGATCGTGGGTAAATCATGGCGACGCGTTCGGCGCGATTCCGCTCGATAGCTCGCTTATACGCCGTCGCAGCGGGCAGTCCAAGAGGATTCGGCGCTCGTTTCGCTTAACGAGTATTTCGGGTCGCAGGAGGATAATTGAAACGTCCCTGGGTATTCGAGGTTGTACTACTCGTTGTACTACTCACCAGTGCTACTACGCGGGACAATTGCGGAACGAGGTTGCACCTTGTATTTTGTTATTTTAGAAAAAAGTTCCCTTCGCACTTGGGTTCCCTCTTCAGTCGAATCCACGTTTCAATTATCCTGCACGCGAAGATAATCGTGGAGCAAGTTTCAAACTACCGGAAACCAACCCTCTTCCATCTTTCTGAAAGTTGAAGCTCCAAATAAAAAGCACGGCAGCCCCGTTGAATCGCGTTATCTCGCGGAATCGTCGGGATAGCTCGCGCCATCAATCACCGACCGGTCTCTCCTCTCGTAGGCGTGTCTCCGCGAGGGTTCCGTAGATTACGCGTCCCGGAAAGGGCCGAGAAGGAGCATGCGAAAAAAAGCGAGGAACCAAGGGGATGGCGCACGGCGCGGACGGTTTATTTACGACGTTATTTCCGAGGAATTCAACGCGCGCAACCCGCGCAACCCGCGCGGTGGCAATTTGGTCGCTCGGTCGTGTTGGTCGCTCGCTGGGCCGATGTAAATGCAAATACAAATGCATTTAAACTGGCTGTGCCTTCTCTCTTTCTCTCTTTGTTCCGACCCCTCTCTCTCTGTTCCGACCCCTCTCTCTCTCTCTCTCTCTCTCTCTCTCTCTCTTTGTCTGTCTGTGTATCTCTGTTGGTTGCAAAGCACACGAGACCGTAACCGTTAATCCGTGCCGCAACTAACCGCGTTCAAATGTGTACACGCCGGGGACACGTAGACGAGGACGGCACGGCGCGGCGCGGCGCGGCGGTTCAACGAGAGAGTGCTGCCTCTTCCGGGGCTGACGCGCCGATGTTGCCTCTTCTTCTTCTTCATTATACGAGGCGGCGTACGACTGGTTATCCTCCTTTTCTCTGGAACGGCGCCGCGACGCGTTTCCTACCGGCCGCTATCGTCCACCGCACCGCCGCCGCCGCCGCCGGGAAGCCAGCTAATTTCTGCCGGTGTAGTTTGTCATTTTAATTAGGCGTTTTAATGCCTTGTCCGCACCGCCGTCCCCGGATGCCACGTGAACAAGTTGTCGCTGGGAATTTCTCGCCGCTCGCGGAGCGATATTTCCGACCACGGTTATTGTCCAGTCGACCAGCCAGTTCCTCGAACGATATTTTCGGTTAGATACAACTCGCGGAGTTGTCGATGAAATATCCAGTGTGACGGTCATCTTATGTTGCTATTTCTGCTCCACAGAGGAGCGCACGTTGCGTGACGCAACGTCTTTCTTTAGGGCAGAATTCACTCTGATGATAATTCACGAGTCATTCTCAAACTGAAAACTGTTAAACGTTTGAAATCTCTTTCTCGATACGAACGAAAGAGTTTAGCGGTTAATGAACACGCGAACGCGAAGCTAAGCTCGGCGTTATTGTTACACCTCGATGAAACCGAGCGCCTGAAAAGAAAGAAAGAAAGAAAAAGAATGCAAACAATCGACGCCAAAATCCAAGAATGGCCCACCGCTACCGAAATAACCAAGTGCAACACAAAAGCTGAGGACACGCTGGTGCGTTGCACAGTCTCTGGCGTCCCATTTCCACGGCTACTGAGGGAAAACCGTTGAATCGGTCGGTGGCTATTCCACGCGGTGTATTTACCACGTTTAATTTGGTATTCAAACGGCGCCGCGTTTGCAGCGCAACGCGTTTCCTCAATGAAAGCCGTATTATCATTCGAGGCATTCAAGCAACGCGCTATCGTATTCTTTGGTCGGCTTGGACCAGCCGCTGGATTTGCATGCCCCGCGGTCCGAGGACGACCGAAACGCGCCGCCAGCCGGTGCTCCGAACGACGGCTTAATCCGTTGAATACGAAACGATAAATCGTGCCCCACCTCTTTGACGACGCCGTATCGCCGAGAAGAGAAAAAGGGAGGGGGAAAGAAGGGGAGAAAGAAAAGAAGAGAAGAGAAGAGAAGATAGTAGTAATTCATCGTTTCTCGTTGCCGCGTATTTATCTTCGTTCGCGATCAATACACTTTGCCACTCGCGCTCGTTGAATGAGTCCCCATTCAATCAGCCGTTTCGCGCTCCTTCCGCGTTCTGCGCGGCTGTTCCGTGTTGTTGTTTCGAGCGGATGAATGCCGCTGCGAACCGGAGTGGCGCGAACAGAAAAATCGCGTGCAGAGCAAGGGGAGATGTTTGAATGATTACCGGGAAGGAAATTGTAATTGCTGAAGCGGGGTGAAGCTGGTAAGACACGCGGATGTGCATTGCGAGAAAGTTCAAGGTTCGTTTGAAATATTTTTCGAAAAACTGGATAGAAAAACGTGAAATGGTGGTGATTTTAAATTTGTATTTTTATTGAAAAAATTTGTCAAGAAAAAGTGTCCTCGGGTAACGCACTGAAAAGCTTTAACGTCTGAATCTACTTGCACCGAGGACACTGGTGTACGGAAATTATATTTCCGTACGACCGAAGGAACACTACATGCCTTACGAATGCCGGCTTATCTCTCAGTCCTTTTCAATTGCCTTAAACAATTCGGAATGCTCTTACGCGGTGATTTCGACGATTTTCGAGAGAGTATTCTCTCGATTCTCTCACTTGCGAGAAGCAGGCTACGCCGTACGGACCCGGTATAATTTCTCGTTTGTATTCGGGGGATTAAGCCGTTGGTGGTATCGCGAGGTCTTGCTTGCGGTCGTCGCGGTCATGCAAATCTGGCCGAGACGAAAAAATGCGATAGCTACCAAGCCGTGCTGCCACCGACCGTCGCAGATGATAATACAATCGAGAGTTGCGCGGGATAAGGGGAATTCATTGAAGAAGCACGGTTAGTCACGGAGTCCGGTTCGTCCCGGTGTGTTTGGACTGGCTGAACTGCGCCGGTTATCGCGCTTAAATTCACCACCGTGAAAGATCCACTAATTTTGCTCGCCCTCGTACTCGCTCTCAGATGAGTTACGTCCCGCTTAGGGAAATTATTTGATACCGTATCAGTTTTTGCGATTTATTTCAATTTCAGTCGCGCGAGCTACTTTCATTAGGGTAGCGCGGTATTTATTGCAACGGTTGTAACGAGCGTGTTCAGATAAGCATAATTGAGACAATTGCCACTTTCTAAAGCAAAAGTCTCAACCATTTTTCAAGGTGGAAAACTTGTTGGAACGTTGAACGAGCGTATCTGCTTGACGTTGCTTTGCTGATTATAAAAAGATAAAGGAAGCGAACGTACAAACTTGGAGAGAGAAATTTCCCCTTCTGGAAACGCAATTATCGTAAGAGCAGGGTTTCGTTCAACCGTAAAGAATCTACCTGGCCAGTCAGCCGCCGTTATCATCGTCATCGTTCTTCCTTGGAAAACCGCACAAGGACGCGAGATTCCGCTCCATCGATCTTTAGAAAAACACATTTTTCCAACTCGGCAGAGATGTAGGAGAGATGGAGGAGCAGCAGCCGACAACTCTAGGTGGCCACGCCGCGGCAGACGATCTTCAAGGTGGAGTGCACCAAGGGGTCTGGATCAGGTCGCAGGTCCTATCAGCTAACAAGATCAAGGGGCCCGATCTGGCCAACCGCTCGAGGTCGAAGATACACGCGCGGCACGACGTGTCTGCGTTCGAAGTAACAACAGCGTTATCGAACATCCACCCCCGTGGATGGCAGCCTCTTATGGAAACGCGTCCGTGCGTCCCGACGAAACATGTAGCAAGGGGCGGTGGAGGGGCGGGGGGGAGGTGATACGCTCCCTTTTACCCAGTTCGCGTCCTTATTTCTCGCTCGAGGCCCAGGTCGAGGCTCACCGTCGCGTCTCTCGTCTGTCGCTGTTCCTCTGTCGTAGCTCGCTCGAGATTCGAGCTGAAACCGATAGCACCGGCGACAACGATATCGATACCGGCTGGTAACAAAGCCAGCGATTTATGGCGGCGATTTATTGCCGTATTTATAGCGGCACCTTCAACACACTGCCCCCATAGCAGTCGGTCGTTCAAGTTCGCGCCAAGCGCATTCGGTTGCACCGCGATAAGGGAATGCAATTTTTGGACCACGTGCATGCTACTTCTGCGGAAACGTTGCCTCCCACTTTCCTTACACGCCGCGGACCAACGAGTTTCAGTTTCTCGTCTCGGCGCTTCCGTTGGTTCCAGGGATCTAGAGAAATTTGGTACATAAATATCGCGGAGATCCTTCTCTAGATAAAATTTATTTTCTTCGGATAAAAGACTACTAATCATTTTTTTTTTTTTTTTATTTATTTTCCTCTATTTTCCTCTCTGTGTCCTTCTGACGTCAACTTTCAACAATGACAGAATTTCTTCTCAGTTCTATTTTGCAAATTCGACTAATAAGAAAAAAATTAACTTCCAAAACATTCGATCCGATTCGTGTAAAGAACGACGCGATAACATTTCTTTCTTCGTTCCTCCGAATCGGATCCCGCTCGTCAAAGAGCGTTACCACTTCCTTAGGATTGTTCCTGATGTTTACGAATGGCCTGGTCCCGTGGATTCGATTTTCATCAAGCCCACCCCAACGCTTTCAACGGCAGCCGCGTGATCTCTTCGTGTGGCGAACGACGCCCGATTCTTCAACAGCCAAGACTAATCTTCGTGGTAGGATGGACGGTACTTCACTGTCACCGGCCGTGACAATACAATACCGGATCGTAGAATCGCTGCTCCGTTTCCTTCGTGTCCTCTCCTTTCATCTGTCAGCATCACCCGCTTCTTTCGATTATTCGTCTTCCCTCCTGGGTACCTCTTTCGGCGTCAAATGAGGGGAAAACTTTAGATCATTTGGAAAATCTTTGAAAAATATCCAGTTCCTTCCTCCACACTTCGTTTCGTTTCGTTTTATCTCTAGGATATTTCAATCCAGAATATTCAAGATCAGATCAACTTTTGCAATTTCTCGTACGTTCAATAATTTCAATGATTTTTTTTTTTTTCTTCTTCTTCTTTTGGTAAAAATACGCGGACGAAATCTTCGTGTCTGTGGCATAAATTTTACGCTCGACTGTAGCGAATAAGAAAGCGCACGATCGAAAAAGAGAGCTTCTAGGAAACAGAGGTAATAGCAGTAAACTTGGCGAAATATGAGCGTGCAATACTCGCGCAAGCTTATATTTTGAATCCGCTATCTGGCGTTCTCGAGACAGAACGCGGGCCACGCTTTCACGTTGAGCAGAAACAGCAGTAATGGATTTCCAAAAAAATATTTCAAAAGACACCGCCTTCTCGGTGGGAAAACCTCACCCCCTCGCTACTTCCCCCGATAAACGCTCGAAACGCTCCTCCGTTTAATGCCCGTGGTAGCACGTTAACTCCGCTATCTGGTCTCGAGTGTACCGCGCACACGTAACCGGGGTAGCTGTGCATAAAATATCGACGTACGTTCCCGTTCCGTTGGATCGTCGTCGTAAAAAATGTATCGCACGAGGAACGATGCAAACGATCTCCGGTCCGCCCATAAGAACCGTTTATCTGGACGGTCGATTCTCCGGCGGAGAGAAAGAGCAGAACGTGGCCGACACTCCGCTCGGTCTCGGCCACGCCGAATTAGCATGCACGTGCACGGAACTTTAAAGTTTCAACTGCACGATGTGTGCAGTCGGCGAGACGTATCGGCGATTCGTTAATATGATACGATGTTCAATAAAGAGGGAAGGGCGCGGGGGAGAGGGAAGGGGAGCGATTAGATCGTGACTGGCGCCGAGGAGGAACGTTCAAGAACCAGGGCAGGACCAGAGGGAAGAAAATTTACTTTTGACACGGGGCCAGATTAAAAATGAATATTCATGGCCACGCCCCGTAACATTACGTAACGCGAAACGATCAAGTATTTGCGGTTCAATTTGCCTCGCGGTCGCCTCGTCGATTAATCGAGCGATTGATCTTCGATGGATTGTGACGAGGAGTTTCTTCTTAGAAGAAAGGACACGGAACTTTTTTCGATTTTCTTTTTCTCTTTTTTTATCGGCTTTTAACGACGACCGAGCACGGAAGATTGATATCGCTAATGAGATACTTTTGGTTAACGATTTCTTCTTTTTTTTATCTTTACGAAGCATCGACGAGAAAGAGGCAGCGGAGAAAGTAACATCCTACGCAGTCCTGGAGATTTAACTTTTAAGACCGATCGCTCGAGCAGTGCCACTGCGGGAATCGAAGTAGTAGTGTCCACGATAGTTCGCGAGATAATCGACACCCCGAGTCTAAATTGAGACGGGGGAAACAAAAGCGAGCCGCGGGCGTAATTAATCTTGGCCGTCACGAGCTGCCTAGCAATGCGAGGCAACGAGATACTCCGCTGTGTCTCGTCTAATCGATTACCGGTGGCGAACAAAAGCGAAACAACAAGCGGCGGCCTGAAGTGCGCGGAAAGAAGGAGAGAAGAAAAAGTTTCACGGGGCGATGCCAATCTCGGGACCTCCACGAACCGTGACGATCTTGAAAAATTGCCACGGACAAACGCGACCGCCCTTCTAATTATATTCCGAACAATCGTCTCTCAAACCTCTGTTTCTCAATCTCGAATCCCGGTTAGATCTCACCCTCTGGAAAAAGAGAAGAGAAAGATTACTTTGTTTTGTACTTTTTTAAAAATTACTCGAGAAACTCCGACTCTAATTACTTAAAGACCAACTTTCTCCCAAACGAAATTGTCGAATCCAGCATCGATTCCCACGCTCTTTAACTCTACTTTTTATTTCCTCTCACGTTTTTAAATTTCAGTTGGACCGTAGGTGAGCACGCGATTCGTTGCTCGATCATCTGACGAATCGTTGCGGTGATGACGGTGGCGGTTCTTTTCGCTCTTTCTTTTCACTTTCGCGCGAACTCGGTGCAAATGGCCGACGCGTCGAAGCCGACAGTTGCCACGGTGGCAATGACGTACGATCGACGCGGCCCCATAACTTAAGCCGGAGTCAAAAGCCGATTACCCGCCTTCCGTCTGTCCTACTACCTTTCTCATCCGCTTCGTTCCAAAGCTGCCTCTCACCTCTCTCACCCCGTGCCGAGTCCCGCACCCTTCACTCGAGCTTCTTCCGTCTCTCTTCGCCCATGTTGCAATTTATTGTATTAACAAATTGCCTTCGCCTCACCTTCGTCTCACCTTCGTCTCGACGCGTACAACGCTGCACGGACTCGCTTTCTCTCCTCGATTTCCGCGCGATTTCGTTCGCTCTGACCTTTCGCGTGCAAACCGTGATCTTTTCACGAGAGCTACGAGTCTAGAGGAATTGTCGATTTTTTCCTATCGAGTGCTTTATTAGCTTTTGTTGAGCGAGAGGTAGATGGAGAGATTAGGTGAGAAGTGTCGGTAAGGGACTTGGAGCGACGGACCAGTTGGTTTCAATAAGCCCGTTCGAAACTGGAGGATACTGGAGAGTTATGAAAATTTTCGTGACACTCTGCCAATTTTCGCGAATAATTCTCAACATCTCCGAGGGAGTAGTAAAAGAGCGTAGATACATCTCGCTACTGTGGTACTGTGTTGCGATACTACCGTAGACCTAGATTCGAATCTCGAACAGATCCCCCGGGGGCCTTTTCCACCCTTTTTCCACCGATCTACACGTGTACCCGCCGCGGTAGACAGATGTATCGCACACTCTCGGACACAAATCTTCGCTCGGTGCTCGCTCGATCGCGCAGCTGATTGCTGTCGCTGCATTGCTCGGGCGTAACCGGTCCGTAGTTCGTAGACAAAAGCGGCGAAACATCTCGCGCAATAACCGATCGGCAACAAGACCTCGTCGACGGAACAATCCTCGCGATATATTATCTGCGATCCTACGTTTGATCGCCAGAGCGGGAGAATTGGCTGAGACCAGAATACTCGTTCAATTAACGCTTTGTTGTTTAAAGAATTCGTTTTCACTTTTAGTTACGTTCTCTGCTGACTCGCTGTATTTGCATGTTTTGCTTTCGCATAAATGATAAGTTCAATTTACTACGTTCTTTTAACTAACATTCTCAATTCCTACTGAGAAATGAAGTTAAATCATTTTTTGCGAGGCTGTTTAGTGCTCCTCGACGAAACGTAACGTAACGCTCATGTTCGCGTTCCTCCTGTATGTTGTACGATCACGTATTCTCCCGGTCAACGAGGCTGAAAACGATCGCGAGGAACGATCCTCGTCGCTTGATTAAACGAACCGCGGATTTGATTCGAGCCCGGGGGCCAATTTTCCCGCGAAATCGTCATTTATCGGGCGCATGCCAGGCCGAGCGTTATGCAAATCGTACGGCTGGCATAATTCAGCGGTGAACTCGCGGATTAAAGCGTAGGGCGTTCCCATGCAAATGTCGAGAGCGAAGCGAGACGCGACCAAGGAGTCCGAGCTTCGATCCGCGTGACGACCGTCGAGGTGCGTCGATAGGGTGCGTCAGGGATGTTTCAGGTCGACATCGGTGTGCAAATTTGTCGACAGACGAGACGCAATCCCACGTCGGTGCATCGCGCTCGTGCGCTGCGACGTGGAGTACGACGGTGTGCGTGTACTGGCGAGACCACGTGCTATTTATGCTCGTTCCCGGTGACTTGTAACCGACTGCATCGCAATTTGTAAAGTCACCGGCGGGGTGGAGACGCAAATGGGGGGCTCTCTTTGCTTTGTCGTCGTTCCCGCAAACGCGCTGTAAGAAAATGTATGCAGATTGGGCCTGTGTTTAGTCGTTCTGACGAACGACAGCTACCGAGATCGAGGACAGCTACTGTTTCTGCCCCAGGGTTGGATTACGCGTGCGTGCGTGCGCACGATTCGGGCGAATGTCAGGGATGTCCTGAAGAGCTGGATGGGGTTAGAGGAAGACCGAGTGGTTGTTATTTTCCATCGCGGCAGTGGGAATTTAGGTCAAAGTAAAACGTTTAACGAGAGAAATTTATAACGGACGCAGTTCACGTGGGACGAGATTTGCGTACGAGTTTAAAAAGACAAGTAGGTATTTTTCCATAAATTTCAGTGGGAATAAAGCATCTGTGAAAAATTTATATTGGATGCGATTAATTCTTTATTCAAAACGGAAATGATACATCAGGGTGGCCGAGACGGGTGCGATAAATTCGTTTCGCCGCGACGGACAGATCGTCTCGTTCTTTTTCCCAATTAATTCGTCGATCCGTGAAGAATTATCGCGTTCCAGCTGAGAGTGTACGTGCCTGGACTGGTAGCGTGGCGTGCAAAATGCGCGGCAAATTTACTGCCCTTTAACCGCGGATGTCGTGGAATTCCACGGACGGAATTGTTTCGGAACTATGCGGCCAACGCTTTTTGTTTCCGCGCGGTGGCAAAAATCCGACCGGACGACACTGGTGGAAAAATACGCCGGTTCCTTCCGACGCCGTTCTAGAGACGCGATCCTCTCTTCGTCCCCGTTTTATTTTCGGTGTGTAACCCTCGCGCGTGCTTCCTCGTGGGAGAAGTTCGCGCGATTCGGTATTGCTGTTTTTCTCTTCTATCGTGGTATTCTCGTTTCTCCCCTAAAAAGGTTACTTTTGTTTTATCTTGACGCACTTTGTTCGACGTTGAAGTCGAACGATTTGATTCGTCTCGAATGTGAAATAGTGGAAGGAAACTTCAGTACTCGAAAAGACATTTCTCGGACAAATATCTTTTCATCAACAAGTTGGCAACTTTCCACTCTCGAGACATGTATCGACATTATGTATCGCGGATTCTCTTTTATTTTCTTCGCGATTGGGCGTAATAATGGGCCCGAAAAAGAGACCCTGGGTCTCTCTCTGATATTACCACACGCGCGCATCACACGTAGCAAAACACGCTAATTGCGTTTATTTCACCACGCTCGCCCTCCAATTTCACTCTCTCTCGTTAATTCCTATTCAAAGCGTAGTGGACAAAAACACGAAGCAAATGACTATCCGATGGACGTAGCTACTAACCGTACGTGCGGCGTATCGATTTAAGTAAATCAAACTCATCGAGTCGAATTTCCCTTAACAAGACCGACCCTCCGACCGCCAGCAGTCCGAGCACAAACCCAAACCCGATCCGGGCCTAAACTAGCCTGCCTAAACCCAACCGACGAAAGCTCACCAGCCACGAAACAACCCAAGTAGCACAAAACACAACGTCGACGCGTACTCCTCTTATCTAATCAACCAATTACCATCCTGATTTCGATAGTCCTTCCCGCGCTCTCTTCGTCAAACGGCTGTGTGATATCAGCTGTACAGCCGCGCAACGTTCGCGCGTTATTCATACATGACCGAGCAATAATCGGGCCGCAACTGTTGGCAATTAGTTGCATAATTTATTCACGCGGAATTCGCGTGGATTCGGGGCGCGCGGGATCGATTTTCGAGAGGTTGGCTCGATCGCGATATCTCCGGTTCCGAAACGATTCAGAGGCAGAGGCAGAGGCAGCCAGGCCCACCCTCGATGGTGGTGTTGCGCCGTGCTGGTTTTGCACGCGTCGTACGATGTTGTTCGGGGAGAGTCCACCCCGCTGCGTTCAGGGGTTGCGTGTGCGTGACCGGACCTTCCGCGTTAACGGAAGCGAGCGAAGCGGCCGCCGCCGCCGCCGCCGCCGCCGCCGCCGCCAATCTGATTCGCCCTATCCTTCTCGTAATTGCCTGTAGATCCCAATCGCGATTAGTCCGGGAAATTAATACGGTTCTGGATGTGGAATTTATGCGACTCTGACGTGGATTATGCATATACGATGGCCGGCCGCGGCAATAACCGCGTCGTTACCGACGACGTTATCGAGGCGTGTTCGCTCGCGGAAACCTCTCGCCCGCCTTCTCGATTTTACCCGATGGATACCCCACGATGGGGTTCATATCGGAGATTAATGACGCCTGCGTCCCGCATCACGGCTCAATTTCGAATTAGACGACACGGCGCTGCGGGAGACGCGGCGTGTCTAATTCCTTCGGGGTGATAGAAGTTCATCTCCAGTTTGCGGTAATTTCGGGCGGAAATTGATTAATTCGAACGACGAGGAACTTGTCTTTCTACTTACGACAGTAACGAAGGTCAGAAAGGGGATCGACCGCTATTTAAATTGCGCTTCTTTAGTTTGTTCGCCTAATAATAAAAATAATAAATCCGTTAAAACACACAACAAAAAAAAAAAAAAAGGACGAAACAGCAACAGCACGAAGCACTTTGTCCTTTTCCATCAATGCGATCGACAGCCGATAATCGACAGGGACGTGAGACACCGTTCAGCTTTCACGATCCATCATCGCCGCTTCGAATAAATACTTTCGCGCGGACGTAAAGAAAGACAGCCACCTGGCCAACGTGGCTGTATCGAACCAGCGATACAAATCCGTATTCGCGGTATTACCGTGAAAGGCTAGTTCGCCGGTACATCCAACGACGCAGGTCAACAGCCATTGTCCGCCGGAATTACCACCGGCAGCAGCCTGCCTGTGATTAAACGTCTCCTCCCCCGCCACACTGAGTGTGCACGATCCTTGCAAGAGGGTTGAAGGGAAGGGAAGGGAAGGGAAGGGAAGGGAAGGGCGGTAGGGTGGAGGTAAAGGGATACGTGCATACCTATATGTGAGGAGCTGGCATCCAGGCATACCTATAGCTCCTCGAAGCCTGCCAGAATCGCAGGACCCTCACTCCCATGTTTAGCTGGATAATGCCCATTGTTTCGAGCATCCCACGCGTCCTTGCTCTTGGACGCGATACCTAGGAGAAACCCTCGGCTGAAATGCCCGCGCCGCGATACGATGCGTTCGAATGGCAGCCAAATAGCCGGTTAAGTGCACTCGCGATTGCATTCTGCTGGCACCAGCCTCACCGTCGCTTCGGGAATCACCGCCTCCGGCATTCAGGTGCAATTGGCTCCGCTAAGCCTCGTTTGCTACTTCCGATCTTCCGCGCGCGAGATCTCGATCGTATTGTTGCACGATCGAGATCTGGCGGATCTTCCGGTAGAGACCCAAGACGAGCGAACCGAAGACGTCGAGAAAAAGACGAAAGGAAATTCGTTAGGAGGAAAAAGGAAATTTATGGTGCCAGCTTGTGAAAGTCCCGTCTCGTCCGCAAGCGAAGACAGAGACAGGGCGAGTGACAATCTAACGATGTCTTTTCTAGGATTGTTTTGGGAATGTAACGTAGTAAAAATCAACTATATGCTATAAACGAGCTTTATGTACAAACACGGTTGTTGCCTCTATGCAACGTGGTTCTACATCGATTCCTCGTGTCATCCGTAATACAGACTTCGATATTCTCTTATATGTACAAAACGTTATAAAATGGCGAACGATGGATCGCTTAACGGGCAGTGATTGTCGGACCCTCAGATCCACGGACCTAGGCGGCTTTCGAGGACATTGGCCGCGTCCACGCGTCCCATCAGTCTCAAGTGATTCAAAAGATCCGCGAGAGCCGTTGCTTCCTGGTGTTTCGCCTCCCACAGATCCAGAATGTGCTCCGTCGGGCTGGCCTTTGTCGCGAAGTAATCAACGTATCTGTGCAAAGTCAGCGATAGATTTTTAGACTCCTCCACTTTCTGCCGTTTCTCCCTCAAAAACAATCGAACAGACTCTCACCGATCTACTTGAAGTCTCTGCGCCAGCATTCTCCAATCGTTTCCTCGCACACTTGGCGGATCGAGACACTGACACAACTGCTTTCTCAGTGTCTTGGAAAATCTTCGACGAACAAAATTAATATTGAATCCAGAATTATCGAACTGTTTCGACAACGAAATTAAGCGAAAATGATGAAAAGATACCTGAATGGTCTGGGTACGACCGATTCGGTCGACCTGTTCGAATTTTTCCCACGTAAAACGACAGAGGACTCCGACTTGGTGGTCTTCTTTCCGCTGGAAGTGTTCCTCTTCATCAGATCCAGGTCGATTCTCAGGAAGAGCGCGTGCTCTTCGAAACCGCACTGACAGGCCCGTAGCTCGAAGCTGAGCCTCACGTCGCCGACGGTTTTCTCGATCCTGAAGGATCTCCTCACGCTGGTTCTCGTCGACGACCAGATTCGTCGATGCGGAACCTCCTGACGCTCGACGAACCCGCTCTCTCTGTCCTCCAAGTCGATTCGAAGCGGGGAACCACCGGCTCTGAAGCCCAAGGTTCCGTGGTCGATTCGCGAGCCGCCTAAGCGGCGTTCCTGTACGAATTTCTTAAGTGAAATTTTTGAAGGTAGATTTCAACCAAAACGGAGATTGATCTCTCGAGAAAAGCGTAAAAGCCTGGAACAAGATGGAACGACTTGGAAGTAAAAAAAAAAAACGAAGAACAAGATTAACCTGCTCCACAATGAGTTTAAAGGCAGCCTTCGTGTCTTCCATCAAGTGACACCTGATGTGATCCCTCTCGCGAGACAAAAACGCGACGATGCAGATCCTCTTCACTGCCAGTCCTGGCGCGACCACGGAGTTCTCCCCGGCGACTGCGTAAACGCTAGGATTCTCGGTGACCAGGAAAACCCCGGAGTGATCCAGCTGCGCGAACGGTTGACCAGGAAGATTGATCGGCTCGCCTCCCAGCGTCAGAATCTTCCTCCAGGTGGATCCGGAAGCGAGGCTGGAGCTGGTGGACGAGTTGCTCGACTTGTTCGACTTGGTGTCCAAGTCGAGATCCGTGGACCAGAGGCTCAGTTCCCAGTTTCCAGTCCTGAGTTCGGCACAGTGCTCGAATTGGAGGATCACCGGCTTTACCAGGTCAATCCCGCTCGGACCACAAGCCACCACGGCTGACAGTAGAGTGAGACCAGGCGGCAGACCAGGTCTTAGAGTGTCGTCTCCAAGGACGGCCAAGTGCAGACCGTGTCTTCTTCCGCGAGAAATGGCTCCTTCCGGTACGGACATGGAGACTCCAACCTCCGATACCACGAGAAGCGCACCCTGTTCATCGACCATTGCCCTCACGATGAATCCGCTGGAATCGTCGTGGCTCCTGTCCTCCTCTCCGAGTCTCTCCTCGTCCTCGTGCTCGTCGTCGTCCTCGTTGGTGCTCTCCTGGTTCGCCTGGCAGGTGGAACCTAAAGACCAGATGTTACCAGACCCGCCGTTACTATCTGTTTCTCGATCGTCGTGTTCGAGTTGATGGTACACTCGTTCCTTACGAGATGATCGGCCCTCCTCGTTATCCGATAAACCTCTGCCGCGCTGCGAGTTCCTGCACGAGGACCTGGCGACGGAAGAACTGGGCGACGGCCTCGTGGTCGAAGGCAGCGAAAGCTGCGGTACGTCGTAATGATGCTCCGAGCAAGATCTGTGCGCACCGTCAGAGGGATGTTTTCAACAAGGAACAAGCATCGATAAACGGCCAATTTAATTCCTCGAGAGTCGTTTACCTAGGCATCCTGCAGGCGTTCGACTCGTCTATCACCTGTTCCAATCGTCTGTCCACCGAAAGCACCGAACGATCGTTCTTCGAGACCACCGATTTCGCCAACTCCCCCGGACGACGGAAATCTAACCTGGCTACACCGTACAGAGCCTCCATTCGTTCTTTCCGGCGCATCAGTCGGACGAAGAAGATGGTGGTCAACGCCAGTATGATCGCCGCTAAGCTGAGAGTGATCCACAGCGCCAGTATGTTCCTCTGATCGATCGCCCTGGTTGCTGCGGGAAACGATGGCTTTCAAACTGATTTTCTACAGGAGGAACTGTTCCGCGCAGTGGCATTTACCTTCCTTGAAGACTCGCGGACCGTCCTGTCCCAAGGCTGCATGCGACAGCACGAAGAAAAGTGACTTATTGTACGAGGAAAGAGACGTGATCTGAGGAAAAACCGGGAAGCTGCGAAATTTCTAGTTGACGTAGCGTTATCGTTAACGATTCGATTGACGCGCTCTTTTACTACTTCACTTTGGATAATTACTTCTGACGGCTATTCCTTCGAAAATTCCTTCGATCATTCCGACAGCTTCGTCACAATAATCGTTCGTTCGCTGAAAATTTAATCTCTCCGAGGACGAGTGTCACGTCTGTCACCGGGACAATGGCAATATTTGCAACGACCGGCTAATCGAAAGAGTTCTGGCGAATGGAGGTCCGACGCCTTTCTGCGAGTCATTATTAATTTAAACGGTATCTCCGCGGCACGCATGGGACCGCGAACGACGATCATCGGACGCGACGCCGGACAAGGGAGGCCCGTTCGTTCGTAATAAATTGTCCGCTGCTTTATCAAATGAAAAAAGACAACGGAACGAGAAGAAACAGAGAACGAAGAAGAAGAAGAAGAAGAAGAAGAAGAAGAAGAAGAAGAAGAAGAGAAAGGAAAGAAACGAAAAAAGGAGGCAAGAACGCAGCTGGAGCTTACCATTACATCGATCCATGGAACAAGACTCGACGATGACGTCCTTGCCTTGACAGGGGCGACCACCATTGCTCGCCGGGGGGTCGTTGCAGGATCTCCTTCTTACTCTGGAACAATCGAGACCGCATGCGGACCAGGAGGACCAGCTTGACCATCTGCCGTCGACCGCTGAAAGCAACGGGTGAACTTGAAAATCCCGATTAAATCTTGGTTATCAGATGTACCGTGAGCGGAGTCCAACGGGGACCAAACGATTACATCTCGGAACGTGGCTCGGTGTACGCGTTTGACGACGAGGCCTCGTCTCGTCGTTTGATCGTTTCGTCGATGGGACAGGGAAGCGGGACTGTTTTGAGTTACAGGGAGGAATAGCTGGCTACGTGCACAGGCACGTATATCTGGGGTATACGTCAAGGGTATCGTTGTAATTGTTTTGTAATTGGCTGGCTCTGTCGGTCTTACCGGGGCAGGAGGGATTGCACTCGACCCTCTGCGTCGCTGGTCCCGGACAGGCTTGACCCCCATTCATGGGCGCGGGATTCGTGCAAGTTCGCGTCCGCTTTTGCACACCACGGCCACAACGGGTGCTGCAGTCTGACCATCCGGACCAGGAAGACCACCCGCCGTTCACTGCGAACGAGTTTCCAGAATGAGTGGAACGTCGTATCGCTCTTCGGGTAAGAAAAGCGACGACCTCGGGCATTTTTGCGTTTAATTAAACTTTCATCTTTGAACCATATTAAAAAGAAGAAGACTTGGGAAGTAAAGGAAAGAGTTAAAACAACATGCAACAATTATACGAAGTCTGATCTCGTTGCCAAGATTTCAGATAGAATCTTCGATTAAGAAGGTTTCCGGGGCAAACAATAAGGGCGCGTTAGAGCGTGGCAAGTATCAAGGCGAACAAAGTTACAGAGATCTCGTTAAACTCCTTCAGGAACGACAATTACCGTCGGTTCTCTGCCAAGAAGAACTCGGACTGCAGTCTCTCACGCAACGCGGGATTCCCCCAATGTCCGTCCGGATACCGTCCCGATTTTCTATCATCTCCTCTCTCTTCTGAGAGAAAGAGAGTACACGTTGAGCGTTACGCTCGATTATCTCTCGATACGCGATCATCGTTTCTAATTACGCTCGCTCGCGTTCGCATCGCGATCCCGATGGAACATTCGTCCGCTCTCACGGAACGTGCAAAGAGATCTCACCGTAAACCGTCAGCACGGCTGGTTCACTGACCCGCCTGGCAGCGATGTTCTCAGCCACGCACGAATAATTCCCCTGATGCCTGAGCTCGGCCCTCCCCAAGATCAGGTGTCCGTCGCCGGTTTGAACGAAGTTGTTGGCCGCTGTCACGTCGTTCGGGATGCCATCCGCGACGGAGGATGCCGGGGTCGAGCTAGCGACAGTCTCGAGAGGCGAGCCATTCTTCAGCCAGTAGACCTTGGGTTGCGGCACTCCTAGCGGCGGTGTGCAACGGAGTTCCGCGTTTCGGCCAGCCTCCACGGACAACGAGTACGGCGGCGACAGGAAGTGTTTCTTCAGGTCTGCGGGCGAGGACGCGCCGCAGCGCCGTTAGCAGCTATGCGGGTCGGCTTTTTTTTAATATTCGCTCGAGGGGGGAGGGGGGAGCTCGACGAGACAGAGGAAGGGAGCAGCGAGGGAGCAGGCCACTCAGCGATATTAGGCCGCGTGTATAAATGCAAGGGCGCTTTCACGAGCGGAGCCGCGTCTCTCTATGCACGCCGCACTCGAAGCGGAGCACCGTTACACCGGCCAGGAAAAAGATTTTTGCTTGATCCGCGAGGGTTGCCATTCGGGTTGGCCAACGGTGGCATATTATCCGGTGTGCCGCGGATACGCGGAAAAATAGCTGCCTTTATATCGCTCGTGATGAAGGGAAACGGTACGAGCAAGAACGTACTCCCGATCCGTTGGTTACGTTCTTGTTCACTGTGTTACACTGTCTAGACTACCTTTCTACCCCCCTCCCAGGGGCTACCGTTATCAGAGATGCTTTTAATACGTTCGTGAATGGGGAGTGATATGAACCGATTAGATGAATCTCACCGAGTGAAACAACACAAGGATTTGTAGCAAAAATAGCTGTGAAATTCAATCAAGTACGTTGCAGCGAATTCCAGATTGAATTCTGCGTTCGACTCGACGTTAGAGCTCGTTTGAAAACACGTTTCTGTACGTGACAGTGACAGCGACAGTGACAGCGACAGTCTCGTTAATAGAGTATAGTTAAAGTATGTAGTTACACAAACTATCAATCAGATGCACGTGCATTCGATTAACACGTTTGGCCGCAAACGTACGTGTCGCGAGCATCTCGTGTTTTTTTTTACGGGCAGTGACATATCATCGACCGTGAAAGAAATTTCAAAGTGGAAAAATAATCCTTCGGTATACAGTGCACGTTGATTAATTTTTCACACGTTAGTTTTCACTAAAAAAAAAAAAGAAAAGAAAAGAAAGCGAAAATATATCAGACGATCGTCGTGTCTAATTATTATTCGCTAATAATTACAATAATTCTTCTGGTTTCACGGATGTGTGAAAATCAAGTCTCCCGTAAGGACTAAACTCTCTCATTAAAGAAAGTCTTTGTTTCAATGGTAGTACACAAGCAGTGTAGACGAACGCCTAAAGAGAGTAATCTCGTTGCCAGAATTTCCACCGCGTAATTTCCTCGGTGATTTTCTTAGGAACCGCGTTCGCGTGCTAGCGCGCGGTTTTCGTCCCCACGTGGTGTGTTCGTCCCAGGAATCACGACGGTGAAATTTGAAAGCGGCGTTCTCACGGTGAAATCGCACGTCCCGAACGGGGCGTGCAACGAAATTACCGCCGGATTAATCCGTGGCTCGGTTTCCTCAGGTGGTTCGTGTTCCGCGACGAAACGCCATCGCGATCGATACGCGGGCCGCGTGTTCAATTTCGAAAGCACGTCCGTTTCCTGTTTGCTCGCAAATACGGATTTAATCCTGCATCCTGTTTGTCTCGCGCGTGTTTGCGCATCGCGACCCGCGCGTCTGAGCGAAAATTGCTCTTTCGACTCTTGAACTTGCCGCCCGCGGCGGCCGTCCCTTCGATTTTATCTGCCCGCGAGAAGATTTTATCTCCGCGAAGGGAAAGAGGTTCGTCATGTCTTTGGAATGTCGCTTCTTTTTGTTGGTCGCTGCAATTTGCTTCGAGAGTATGACACGGGCTTGATGATGGGCTGAAGAAAGTACTTTGAATTCGATCGACTCGCGACTACGTGATCAAAAATTTTGATGCAAATGTGAAATATATTCACATTTCTAATATCAATATCGATAGACTGTCGAGAAACGTTTTGACAGTAGACGGAGGTATGAAAGCATTTATGAATTATTCAATTATGAATTATTCAAGACCATCCACGATCTAAACTCCCGTATCACAGTCAAACTGTTATAAGACCAAAATTAATTTAAAGCTCAAAAGCTGTCTGACATCGTCGCGTTTCACGGGTCACCAATTTGCATGGCGACAACACGCCGGCGTTGTTTCCACCACCACCGTGACCAAAAAAAAAAAAAAAAAAAAACAAGAATGAAACGGACAGAGCGATCGAAAGGCAGCGCAACGATTCTGTATTCACAGTTGTTTGCTTTGCAATAGAATATCGATTAGATTTTGGGCTCGGTTTACGCGTCACGAGGTATCCGGTGAAAACAAGCGAACGCGGCATCCCTCTGCACCGCAATCGACTAACCCTCGCCGACAGCGGAGCTTACGGGAGTGAATTTCGCGGCGGGTATCTCGAAAATCCCTGTTTCGAGAGCCGGTTCGGCACTAATCGGGTTAATGAAGTTACGTTTTATGACCGATTTCAGGTGCCGGTTTCTCCGCCCCTCTCTTTCACCCGTGTTACAATCGCGCGTTAATACGTCCCCATCCTCCTTCCGTTCACCCTCGTCATCCCTATTTTTTTTTTTTTTTTTTTTTTTGTACCTTTCTATTACTGGACGACCAAGTTCCATTTTAATCACATCGCGATGTTCCGTCAAAATTATATAACATATATTTTCGAGACTTTCATTCGGTACATGGCAAGGCAAGATTTTTTTTTTCCTTTTTGGGAGGCTCATCTCGGAGAGAAGATAACTTATTTGGACGGATTGATCGGAGGGCGTCTGATCTGTCAAACCTATTCTATCTCTCCCTGCCACGCGGTGTATTTATAGCGGAATAAATAGAGCTACCGTGGGGAAAGTCGAGGAAACGGTCGGACTGGGGTGAGATAAATTTATTATTTCTAGGATTGACTCACCTATTTGTCTGTTACGACCCTCGCGAATTACGTATTCAGTGTCCGCCACGTACGCGCGCGTCTACTTAGAGACACAGTCTCTACAGAGGAGGAAAACTTCCAAGAGTCAAGCGTCGAAAGTGTGATGACATAGACGAAACGTCGAGGGGAGGGGAGGCGATCAAAGGCTGAGTGACCGAAGGAAAGTTGAAAGAGGAAGAGAGATGACGGGGGACCGAACCGATAGATTGGAGTGTCCTCTACTTACAGGCGACCTCAACCGTGGCTGGCTGCCCTCGAATCTGACCTGGTCCCGACCATGCCACGCATTCGCACTTGAACCTCTCCCTACCGAAGTACTCCTCGACCTCGTTCCTCGTCACGTTCAACTCGACCTCCACGACCCTCGTTCCGGTGCGAGGGTCGACGAAATCCTGGTGCTGCGACCGCTCGGCCCGGTCGCCGTTACAACGAAAATACACCTGCAATGCAGCGCGCGGGTCGGAATAAGGTTGCTGAATATGGTATGGCTGACGGCGCGTGAAAAGGGCCAGGGAACAAGTTGGGCCATTCTCGAGTGGTTAATAGGAACGAGTGGCGGAGACGAGAGGAAAATGACGGAGACGACGAGGCTTGGACTAGTTGGTCTGTTTCGCGAACAACGTGCGAAACGTGGAGCCCACAGTGGAGTCGAGAAAGCTCTCTCTCTCTCTCTCTCTCTCTCTCTCTCTCTCTCTCTCTTTCTCGGTGCAGGAACGACGACTACTTGGCCCGTTGTTACGCCTCTTCGACGCTCTATCTCGCCAACTCTATTGTTTCGCGGAGCAGAGAGAGAGAGAGCTGTGAAAGTGCAGGTCTTGGGAGGTCTTTTTCGTCGCGGAGGTTATTACTCGATGAACCACTGTAATTTTCAATTTCCAAGGGAGAATCGGGCCACGTGGGCGGAGGGTGAAGCTCTTTGAAGTTCGCTAATGTCGCGTTTTAGGGGCACACGTGGGGATTTTGCGGGGAAGAAATTTTTCTTGGCTATGGTAACAGTGGAACGTGGTATCTCACCTAGAAAAAAATCAATCGTCTACAAGTGAAAATTTTAAAACAGAGAATCGAACGTTAATCGATACTTGTGTACGCATGCATGCCGTGAAATTCGAGCCCCACCAGCTGAAATTCGTAAATCGAACGATTTGTCTCGATTAATTGCGAAATTTCACGTAGCTACTCTGTAGCTAGTGAGCCTGAGTTTTGCGTACCTGAAGAGCGTGTGCCGCGCGACAGTGAAGGGTAGCCGGTTTCCCCTTCACCACAAACGTGTCGACGGGTTCCGCTAGGAAGATCGGCAACGAGCCACCGACGATAAGATCGATATCGCTGGTTATGGTCGCGGTGTCGTAGTCGCCGTAGTCGTAATCATCCACGGGATAATTTTCTTCGTCGTCCTCCTCCGCGTCGTCCTCCTCCTCCTTCGTGTCTGGAAGCAATGGGGCGGGATTCGCTTGAAATTCACGCGCGATTCAAAGTATCGGTAGATCCTTCTCGTCTCGGTGATTTTCAAACGTTGGGAATCGTATCGCGATGGAAACAGCGCGGTGAAAGTGGAATTTGAATAATTAATTCAATCGTCGAAAGTCACGGAAACTTGCTGCGAATTATGAATAAATAATGGACGTCCTCAAGTTTGCTCGCCGGGGAAATGGGGAAAAAAGCGAAAGTTGAAAGAGGGTGCAGTAAGCGCCAGTGTAAAGACCGCGTGACTTTCATTGTCAAAAGAAAAATCATTTATGAATCGACTAGTGCTCGTATTACTTTGCTAACCTAATTACTATCCTACTCTTGTCTAATCTATATTCTTATTTCTCAACAATTATCCTAATAGTCGATAGATCAAAGTATCTCTTGGACGAGACGATTTCTTCCCTAAATCTCTTCATCTTCGACTCTGAATTTCATTGGCGCAATTTCAGCGTGTTTCAGCGCTTTGATGGTTTAACGCCGCGAACAGCCGATAAAGATCGGACGTGTTAGAGAGCGCAAAGAGGGTTGATTCAGCGAGTGAAACGAGCCACGCTCGCCAAGAGATCCGCTCCTCGCCGATCATCGCGGGCTGCGAGCCGAACGACGTCTGTTTACGAACGTATCGGACGTTTCTGCCATCTGGAGCAGGCCACGGTAAATTTAGACGTCGCGCGATGGAAACGGCAAAGCTCGGTTTAACGACGCGTACGGGATTTTACGTCGTGTATCAGTCAGCGGGATCTACTTGCTTTAGGATCTCTCAGTCTTTCGCACTTGGTCGCCGTGCCCCGACGTTTCTTCCCCGACGATGTTCTCTCTCTCTCTCTCTCTCTCTCTTATCCCCGATGCGGTGCGTTTCGCTACACACGCGCTTGCCAAGTTACACTTGCCAAGGAACTTTATTACCCGGCACGAGTAAGGCGATCGCCGACTCTTGTTTGACTCGAAGCAGTAAACCGAGAGACGATTACACCCGCTGTCACGCTCGCCGGAAAACATGTCACGATCTCGAGCCGGGGCTTTGTAGGATATCAACGTTGCGCGCGTAAATTCGCCCCGCGAGTTTATCTCTGCCGCTCGGGGGATGTTTGGACGCGTGTCCGAGGACACTTCGAAGGCGGCTCGGTGGAAAATTTTCGCGCGAGTTGTTAACACCGCGCACCGCGAAATGCGAGATACAACCGAGTGCTCTTTTTTCCTCTCTACCCTTGCCGTTCCGCCGCAAATATTTTCGGAAGAATTCAGAGAAGAGGTGGCTTGGAATTTCGCGGTTTCAAACAAATTTTCTCGTCGAAAACGCGAGGTAAAAGCATTATTATTAATACGCAGAATTAACGTTGAACTCGCGGTAAAGCTAGTCAGTCGCCCGAATGTGCTCGAATATTTATAATCTCTTTTACAAGTAATCGAATAACTCTCGTAGAATAACTCTCTCTAGTAGAATATTGCATTACGGTCAGACTGAAGTGAAAAAGTGCTGAAAATGTACGCGGTGAAATTTTATACATACATATACATATATATATATATGTAGATACAAACCCAGAGCGATTCTTCAGTATGATTTTATGTATGTTAATTTACCGATGAAAATAATGGAGAATCGTTCTGTACAGATTGAGATTACTATGGGAGACGCGCGATACTCATTCGCGAATTTAATTCACTGGCAGCGTATTTTGGCGATCCTCTTTTCGCGATATGATTAATTGCCTCCGGTGTCGCGGACGCGAGAATCAACGCGCCAGTTCATTTGCATTCTGTTCAGTTTTTCGTTGCGTGTTAATCTTCGCGCCTGTTAAAACAGCGGATGCAAATGCGCTGGAATTTTTATTAATATCCCGAATCGTTCGCGCTCGCGTTATTTTCTCTTTTCTTGCATTGAAAAACCTTTCTATCCTTTTTTTTTTTTTTTTTTTTTTATTGAAAGGGAAAAGAAACAAGTCTCTGCGTGAGTAAGTAATCGATAGTTGAGAAAGTTTTGCTGTTTCGGAGTAGATGAAGACGTGTCGCGACACGGCAACGCAAATGCGCCAAAAGTTCGCGACCAGGCAAACAGCAACTCCGTAACAATTGAACGGTCAGAGTAAACTGCCGTACGTACATATACGGGGAGAAGGATCCCGTTGTTTGATCCGAGGTTTTCAAGCGGCAAACTTCGAACCCTCGTGTGCTCGAGTCCTCTATTTGCCAAGAACTCGCAAACGGAATCTTGCGAATCGAAAAATTTATCGCCCGGCCGCTAAGCCAGCTCTGGCTCTCCATTACGAACCGCGAGTCGCGTAGTGAAATAAATCATCCTTACTCTCGAGGGTGCAGGCGAGGCGTAGAAGCGCCAAAAGCAGTATGCTGATCTTTAGTTCCATCCTCGGCTCACATCTCACTGAACCATGTCCCTCGACCGCCGATAAACCGAAGCAACATATACGACCACCTTACGCCCCGATCATCCCCAAATCACACGATCCGAAATCCGTCCAACTTTCTGTTAATCTTCGTTCGAACAACTTCCGTCACCCATTGTCCGTCTCATTACCATATACTTGCCTCTCTTTCTCTTTCCCTCTCTCGATTACGTCATCATCGCAAGTCAAAGCGAGAGAAGAAACCGAGGAATGAAAAATTGTTGCTCTCGTTGGTGAAACAATTAAAAAAAAAAAAAAAAAAAAAAAAAAAAAGAGAAAAAGAAAGAAAGAAAGGAGACAACGAACGCGGCGTTAATTGCTGGCAGTCTCAAATTACGTGACAAATCGGCGCGCGGTACGGTCGGCTGCGCTTCCGTTCGAGCGTGCCGCGTGTAGCACGAGAAAGATAGGCCGAGAGAGGGACACGTGACCGGCTTGCGAGAGATCCCCCGGGTGGTGCGCGCGATCGACAAACGGAACGAAGAGTTGCCAGTCGGCTGAAGGGGGGCAATTCGGTATATGGAGGGTTGGCAGCGCACGATCCTCGCCGCTCGGCACGCGGTAGACGACTGAACTTGCCGACGTGCGCGCACCTCTATATATATATATACGTATATACACGTCTCGCTTCGATAGCGTCGCTCTTCTTCATCCCCTTGTCGTCGGGGGTGGTGGTGGCGACGCGGCTGCCACTGCCGGAGACGCGGAGGTGGCGGTGTGCTCCGGAGAGGACGCCGCGCGCCGGAGGCTGCGCCTTCTTCCGCGAATGCCGAACCTTCTTCCGCCGTCGGCAGATCAGACGCGTGCTCGCTCCGATCCGTGCGCCGGCCACTTCCGCTCCTTCCTCTTTATTTACCGGTTATTTTCTTACTCATCGACGGACCATCCATCCCCCGGGTGGGGGATGCCCGTGGACGCGAGTAGTCGAAAGCCGAACAGAGTCGTCGAATTGCTTGAATGCTCGTCGGGCAAAATTCCAACGGAGGATGCAACGTCGAGATTCTCGTCGAAGAGAAACGAGGATGTTTTCGTGGGGGGTTGAAGAAGATTCGACGAATTGTGTATACGTGTTGCGTATATTGAAAAGTTCTCCAGAGCTTGTTGCATGGAACACACAGAGAAGAAGAGGTTCCAACAGAAATGAAATGAGAAATGAAAAGAGATGAAAATGTTAGTGATTAAAGTTGGTTAATTTTCTTTCGAGATTGACTAATTGATAAATTCGAAGGATGAATATTCATGATCGATGGTTATTACTGTCCAAGAACAGGAATAAAATTTATCTCGTCGAAACTAGCCGGATAAACTCGACACGTCGCGTCGAATCTGATTTTCCATTCCCTTTGTCGACGAAACGACGTAGCGAGGTCGATTGTCGACGGCAGCTGGCCAGGCCCGGCGAGGAGGATCGAATGAGTATCACTGGAGGAGGACGGTCGGATTGCACGAAGGCGGTCGGTGAACCAGTCGATCGTCGTCGAAGAGGATCCTCGCGGGAACGTATGGAATTTCCGACGGTCGATCACCGGCGATCCTCTCGAACCGTGAAATCGGATCCAACCACGGGAACGAGGTTAGACGCGTTGTCGATGCTCGCGACCGTGTTTCTCGAGCGGAGGGAGAACCGCGTGTAACGGTAAACTAGCTTCCGAATTGGTTGGTTACGCGTCTAAGAAACCGATACCCGCTGTCGGTGTAAATAAATCGCGTCCAGGGGATCCGTTTCCATTCCGTCTTGTCCGCTGGATTAACTTTTGTCGACGCTTCGCCGCGATCGTTTGCGCGAGGATATCGGTTTCGGTTACTCATCGGTTTCGGTACGTCGAGTACTCTTTCGGAGCGGAACGATTCTTCGAGTTACAACGGGCGAATCGATTCTGTAATTTCAATAGAAATTGGTGGACAGCGTGAATGAGAGTGCGGCGTGCGTCGATTGGTCAATGAAAGTTGACAGTTGGTAGGAATTGTTCGATTCGTGACAGGGAAGTCGAATTGGTATCATGGATCAAATGTACGACGCGTAAATATAAAAAAGTTCTTTGAATAGACTTTCGGTGAAACGTACTGGCAAAATAGATCAATATATACGTACGTTGCGTGGATTCTTTCGGCCTGAGGTGGTAATTGAACGTACGATAACGGGAAAATTCTTCGTGTCAAGTAGTGCGAATCAACGTCGAGACGTTCTCGAGAAACTGCACTAATCGACTTCACAGTCACGTTGCTTCTACTTAATGGAACAATTCCGACAGATTACAACGGAACCGCATTTCCGAAAATTTGCCTCGAACCGTATTTCGGGAACAGAAATGTCGCACCGTTGCAAACGAGATAGGAATTTATCGCGCGCTATCACGATATGATTGTTTCAGGAACTCTTCCGCGAATTTCCCATTGAAACAGAGCGCAACTCCGTCGAACGAAGCTCAACGTTAAAAAGCCATAATTGAGCGCGGGCTATTCTTGACTCTGAAACTCAATTGCAGGAGTTTACTACTGGCGTCGCCGGGAAAGATGAGAAGAAAAGGACATAACGGAATTACCAGAAATTGCATTGCATATTTTACAAGTCTGGAGACTCGTCGATCCCAAGACCCTAGAGAGCCTCGATAAATGTCGATCTCATTCTATAACCGCGACATTGCTCAATTTCCACTGCACACCCATTAAATGCTCAATGACTTATCCCCATCAAGGGCCCCACGATTAACATTCCGTATCGCGTACAACTCGCTCTCAACCCTTCGCTCTCAACCATTACGGCACTTCCCCATAGAACAACTTGCAACAATCTCCACCGAATCACGCTCCGTTGCTCCTCGCGATTAATGCCAGCTTCGCGCGTTGGATTAGCGAGCGCGCAACGCACACGAGAGTTCGCATCGAGGACCCTCCGCGTCGTCTTAATCCAGATAAACGCGAGTACACAACGAGCAGAGCCGGGTCGTCGAAGCTTTGACTTACATCGATGGCCTTCGCTCTCGTAGAGACGACTGCCGCGCGCTTTTACGTTCGGCGCGGCCTCTTAAGCGATTTAGCGTAAACACACGTAGCAATTTGTCCGAGGGTTTATGCCACCCTCGGGAGCGCGCGTGATGACCCCGCGTCGCTCCAAGGGGTGGAAGAAAGAAAGAGAAAGTGGCGGGGAGGGGCGGGGGGTGGCACAATGAGTCGCGCACGACTGGGGAAGAAAACGGAGGGTGTGAGCGACTCAAAGGAGAAACGAGAGAAAAACGGGATGCGATCGAACGAATACGAGGGAAGAGTAAGCGCGGATCGTGACGTTTCGAGATCATCGAGCCGCTTTGTACGATCGCGTTCTTGTTGGCGAGTGAACGGATTGTGATTCTGTCTGTCAGAGGGCTCTGATTCAGGGAATCGCGTCTGAAAAGCGTGGGAGGTTGATTCCACTTTGCCAGAACGTCTGACTTTTGTGCGGATCTCATGTATGGATCAATGGAGTTGTTTAATACTTTGGAATTTTGGAACGTGTCGGACACGGCGAAAGCCTGAAATTTAAATTTCATTCGCCACGAATTTCGAAGTGTAGATACGTGCCTGATGCACAGGAAGTTAATTCCTGCTTTGCAAGTAGGATTCGCGAGTACAGGTAGAGTACGGGTCGCTGCATGAATTTTAGAGGATATGTATGGATTAGCGAGAATGAATTTAGCATTTCGCGGGTCAAATTTCGCGGTCGTGGTGACGGCATAAATTTTGCAGCAGTTTGATTTAAATTTTCGAGAGCGTGCATGGACTCGAAACATATTGAATTAACGCGGTATAAATTTTAGAAACGTACGTATTGACCAGCGGAAATGTCAATAATGCATCTGTCGCGAGTTAAAGGAGACACTTTATCGACATTTTTCTACGAAATGTACGAAGCAAATTGACGTTTTCACGTCTCTTCTCAAATGTACTCAGAAAATGTCTTGTCTAGAATTAACACGACATCTCGACAAAAGACTTCGCATACTCCGCGATTCTATCTTTCATTTTCTGCACCTCGGCGAAACGGCCAAACCAACCAGAGAGAATCAGAGAAAAAGATGGAAAAAAGGAAGAAACTGGAGCGCAAGGGGCGACGAAGGGAAGAAAGAAAGAGGAAACGAGGAAGAAAGGGGACAATGAGGGGACATGGCGAAAGAGAACAGAGGCGAGGGAAACAATCTGGCTGCGCTGGCCCGCGGCTAAATCGCGGAAAACAACGGAAGAAAGCTTGGTGCTTGGTTGCCAGCCACGCTCCACAGCCGCGACTAATTACGATCGCTAATTTCGCGCCCGAGCGAGACAGGAATACACACACACACGCGCGCGCGCGCACGCACACACACACACATACACACAGTAGACACAAAAGTGTCTTCCGCTGCGAGGCGGACGTTCAAAAGAAGAAAAGCCTCCTCCGATTGCTTAGCTCGCGGGGTGGGTGGCAAAATGACGACGGCACGCACGCCGTCGTTTGAATAAATTACCGCGCGCAGCATGTGACGTATCGCGTTAAATCGGGATAAGCGCCGGGCCAGAATTATTTAACCGGGCTCGGGGGCGCGTTCGATGGCTCATTGGGAAGGACGCGAAATTCGTAACGTCGGCCTTTGTTTGCGGAAACCTCGTCTCCTACCCGCTTCGCCTCTTGCCAGTTGACTGAAATATTCAAACGCACGGTACGTTTCCGGTGTACGGAGACGCCGAACGCTTCGCAAGCTTCGCGAAAGGGCTGCTGCGTGTCTGAAAGGGAAGCTGTTTGCCTCGGGAAAGTGGAAACGCGGCGAAGGGTGCACGGTGACCCGGAATGAATTCCTTTCCTGATCTCGTTTGATTTCCGCTCGCTCGGACTGCGAGCGCGAAGGGTAGTTTGTCGAGTTTTTGCTCGAGCCTAGCTTCTTCTGCTCCGGAAATATTGGGTCGCGATCGTATAGATTTTTTCGCTCGTTGAATGCGAACGAAATAATAATTATATTTACACGCGAGGTGTCCGATTTTCTAACGAGAGGCGAATTTTCTACCGAAGAGCGAGTCACCGATTTTTTTGATGAAATTTGGCATAAATGTAATTTAAAAAAAAAAATTTATACATGATATGTATAAACGGATCTTCTTTAACATCCAGGAATATACGAATCGGACGTTCTAATAACAAAATCAAACAGTACTACTACAACAATATGTGTAACTCTACGATGCTCTCACTCGATCATTGTCTCTGTCAAACTCGCACGCCTTCTCAGTTATTCAACGATTCGCATATTATTAGAATCTTCCTTGGTTTTACGTTTTACTCATCGAGTGCAGTCGAACCTACACGCGCATATTGATCTGAACTCATCGTTGAACAAGCTGTCGATACTCCGACGCGACTTGTCATTCCCACGAAAGTACCGTAAATTCTTCTAACTTTTTGGTTAGCGGAACGGATAAAGTTATTCGATTACAAAATTTTCGAATGCCGGCGCACGGAGAATTACTGGCGGAGTTGCGAGCCGGAGGTGGCGCGTACCGCGTAATTTCGCGCGACTAATTCCAGCCCGTGACGCAGCTGGAAATTATGAAACAACCAAAATCTATTAACGCTTGCGAACAATGTGCGCGAGCGAAGCGAAACTGAAAACGGCGGCGGCGACGGGACGCGATCGCAGCACGGCGAAATAACTGAAATCGCGCGTGATGGCAGGAGACGCGGCGCGATGATTACGTGCAAACAAACGGTTTTATACCGCGTAATGGCGTTTCGCGTCATTAAGCACGCGTATCGGCGATACTCCGTTTAAATCGGAGCCCGTTAATTGTGTCCACCGAGCGCGGAAAACAGAAACAACGAGCCGCGTAACGATCCGATTCGATCATTAAATAAGGATAATCCTGACGGAATTCAATGCGGCGAGCAGCTCACGTTGCCGAAGGCGTGAGAGAAGAAGAAAGACATTGGTGGCGATCGATCTTCGAATCGCGGGCGTCGCGATTGGATCGAGCCGCGTTGCAACAAGTCGCGCACATCGAGTTTGTCTCGCGGCTGTGCTCGAAATATCGAAGAAATCTGTCTCGTTTACTCCTGTGGACTGTGGTCACGTGTTATAAAGCATCCGCAGTCGTCGTACTTTATCGCGAAAGTCGATTTTCGACGAAAACGATTTTCGACGAAAAGCGAGGCTCGAAATGAATCGTGTAATGCTTTTGAAACGATACGTAAGATGCGTACATCTGAATATAAATTGCGTCGAATATTTCAGAGTTGCTGGAATTGCTATTTAATTCGTTCCGACGTAGGCGCGATCGTGCGAGCCAGCCTTTTCGTAATTCCTTTCTGAGAATGGAGTCGTATCGGCGAATAAAAGCGAGAGGGTTCGTACAACATTCGACGTAATTCGAGTTTCAGAACGCTTGTCGTGACCGCTCGCGGATCGACGCAATTTGCACGGAAATTGGGGGCTAGACGGATTACTTTTATCGACCGCTGTGAATATCTCGGAGTAGCTCGATTTTTCCTATCGATCGATGTACATTTTTTTATGCGTGCAATTGTGCATCGTGGCTTGAAAGTTTCAAGAAACTGGCTATTGTATCACTTGAGGGTAGAAAAATATAAACTTTCGTTTGTGTGTTTTAGAAAAGAATCACTCGAATTTCTAAGAAACTGTAAAATTACAGTGCAGACGTAGCACGGAACGTAGAATCCAATTCATTTTTTAGACGCAGCATCGTCCGTCTATTATTATGTTCGCAAGCGCCCCCAATTCGCAACTTTCTTCAGACGAGGTCAGGAGATTCCGTGGAAACGTGGAACGCCAGCCTTACCTTACCTTACCTTACCTTACCTTACCGTTTTTCCAGAAATAGCGCGAGCATTACGTAAAACCGTTCTACTTTTGAACCTCGTGCCGCGAATATAGCCGCAGCTGCACGAACACATCGATTTACCAACAACACGATGTATTATCGATCAACGCGGAGGGTAGCGCGTCGCGGCGTTCGATCGATCTCTTTTCTTAAGGGGTTGTGCTGCTTCCCATATGAAACTCCTTAATATTTCAGCGAGCGTGCAGCTGTTGTCTTCGCAAACTCGTGAAAACCGGCTGTTCGCTCTCTTCCGCGACGCTCTCTTCCGCGACGGCGACGAAACTGGATAGGAAAGGAACTGCTGGATGAAGGCGGGGGTTGGTGGGCACGACAATTCACGTTTCTGAGACGACGTTTAGGATACGTGTCGCCGAATATTACTAATTCAACGACCGCTAAGAGGGGTTCGCGGTTTCGGCCACGAAACGCTACACCGGGACACTTATTAACCATCAGCTATTCATGGCGAAAGTTCTTGCACGTGAACGCCCCGTGTTGCATATTCACGCAAGAAGACGAACGATCAACAACCGTGTACAGTCCGATCTTCTGTAGATCCTCGTCCCTCCGGAAACGCCTCGTCCCTCAAGCTCGAGAATTTTCGCGATTATTTCGCGATTCAGCTTCTCCTCTAATTGTGCTGAAAGATTTATTTGATTGGTGGATTAATCGTTACAAAGAGGAGTTCATCGTGGATATTGTATACCAGTCGGCGAAATTACGTATGAAATGTAAATTTAACGAAATTACGGTTCTGTTCAAGGTAAGGTAGGAATTTTTCAATCGATTTATTATTAAATACGATAATTCAAGAATCTCGGACAATCGTGATTGTACTTAACGAGTGGAAGGAAAAAGATAACAGACAAAAGGTATCGAAGGAAAATTATGCAGGAGTGCATGAATAATGCAAAAGTCGGGGGGGGGGGTTACAAAATTATGATTATCGAGTAAGTACCAAGAATAATTTACGGAGGGATATAGCGTCCGTCGTTGTTGGTGTACTCGTAAAGAATGCTACAGACAGCTTATGAATCTAAATACTAAAAATTCCTTGCAATTTTATTTTGTTTCTGTCCATTCAAGGAACAAAGGCGACATGTATTAGTCGTGACTTCTTTCCTCAAAGAAGAAAAACGACGCGACTGTCTGATTGAGCTCGATATTTTTGGACGACAAACGGCATCGTTCTCGGCAACGTGTCGCGACTGAGTAGTTGCTTCGCGCTCGTAATTCGTTTCGGCCGCGGGATGGAGTTCCACGATTTGGGGCAAACGTTGGGAAGAACGTGCACACCACCGTACACGGAAGTGAAACTCACGCGAGACACCGCCGCGAAAGGGTTACTTCCCCCCCCCTGGATAGAACGTTCGTACGTTTGCATGACCGACCACTCGATCGTCTCGTAGTTCATCTATTATAGCTGATACCGGTCTAAGTATATCCTCGGATCGTGCCTCTGCCTCCTGCCTAGACGAGGAGGCCAGGGGAAAAATGCAGGTTCGAGCGGCGATCGAAGGGAACGAAGTGTCTGTCGTGCGCCGCGATCGTTCAGAAGGGACAGAACGGGGGTTGCAGAACCGTAGGAAGGGGGCGAGGGAGAAAAAAGCACGGAGCAGAGGAAGCACGCGCTCGATGAAACGCTGCCTGTTTTATTTACGCCGCTAGAGTCTCGCAACTAGATTCTTCGTTCTAAATATCCTCGGCATACTACTTCGTAGAAAATAATCAACTTCAGCCAGAGCGTTGCACGATGTTTCCCACAACCTGTCTATAACTCGCATCTTTGCTCTTCAATGACGGCGTAGAGATTAACTTTTAAAGATGTTCTACAACTATAGCCGCAAGCTTGCCTTCGGTGAAAACACAGACGCGATCCTTCGCCAAACAATAACCTTTGTGTCTGCTTGTCTCTACTCGTAGATAGACACAAAGACTTTGAGAGGCGGAGAATATCGTCGCGCATCTCCGCTCCATTTACACCGTCTCGCCGAGGAGAAAGGAATCAGCAGAATCAAGCCGATATTAATCCCGGAGTTTCGCGGGGCTGTAGTCGCGCAGCGAGATCCTTTAGTTCGCTGGAGTGTCCTCGAGAGAGGATCCCGCGGGTGACACGGAATCGTCGAATCGTCGAATCGGCTCGTAGATCTCTTTGGAGACGCTTGCGGTGTTGATCGAGTCCTCCGGTAGCCGACGACTTTGTCAAGGAGGTTGAGAGAGTGGTGGGTGGTTGCAAGGGTGGTTCGCGGGGGCGTTAGAAGCCGAGCGAAGGATAGAAGTCAGCAGGCGAGAATGGAAGGCGGCGCGAGAGGGGGGTTGCGGAGGAGAGGTCTCGAGAGGATACTCCCGGAGGATTTTCCGGCGTGGAAGGTAGAGGAAATCCCCGCAGGCTTTTCCCGGAGAGCGGAGAGGTCCTCACAATACGTCGTTACGTGGTGGCTAACCCTCCCCTGCGAGCGAGGGCTCGTCGAGTGGATAATCGTTTTAGGGAGGGCGCCGGCAGGCCCCGGCCCCGGCCCCGGCCCTGGTATTACCGCCTTTGTGGACGATGTTTGAACGCCGCCGGCACTCGGGCAATCAGCTCGATTCACAATCAGCGTACTTTCCGCGTCGCGACCGATCGCCACCACGGAAACCGCCTCTCCGCGCCGATTAAGTCCTCGTGCCGCTATACGCCCCCTGCTACGTACACCCCCTCCATCCCTCCAATAGATTTCAGCCTGAATCGAGCCTTTTTCTCGCACTCGCGCGGGACGAAGGCGGGATGATTCTTGGATCGTCGCCGTTAAACGCGCATCATTCCCCCCCCTTCCACGGAGGGTGAAGCGGAAAGGGAGCACACGCCCGTTTCTTCTCTCTATTCTTTCTGCTCCCTCTTCTTTTTATTCCGCGTTTCGCGCATAGAGAGAGGGAACGCGTCCCATTCGGATGCAAATTCTTTTTTTTTTTTTTTTTTGTTATGGACTGGACCGCGGTGAACAACGTTGACGGGAATTCGATTTATTCGATGGAATTTAGCGGAGCGTGACGGAGGTGGTTCTTCTTTTTTTCTTTCTTTCTTTCTTTCTTTTTTTTTTTTATCTCGGTTTGAAAACGCGTGGAAACGTGGAATCAGAGGATTCGGCGATATTCTGCAGTTTATTGGAATTCTTTAACTCGATCACCCGCGGCTGGTAAATATGTCAGTCTTATCGAATGACGTCCGCGCGCAGGGCGGCGTTGAAACCCGCGCGATTAACCCGTGAGAAACGTCAATTGTCGTGGTAATCGCGTCGTCAAATTTATTATAATTTATTATCGGGCGTCCCGGGCGGCGGGCGAGAAGGTATGACAAACTGCAGCCGGGGCAAGAATAGCTCCAAGGCCTTAATCGAGATTCCAGACAGAGTACATTTGCAAGTAATGATTAATTCATCGGTTCATGAATTAAAATGTTCACGATCTCCATTGTAACGGTGAACGTTCCTCCGCCGTCCATTGAGCGAGCATCGCTCCGCCGCGTAAATCCGCCGCGGGAGGAAGTTGCGTGCGAATGCAGAGTTAATTTTAATCGAACCACGCGTAACTGTCGACAACCGTACTTTGCATCCACGTGCTTCCAGCTCGACCGAAACGGTACATCACGGAAGATCCCTTTTCAATCGTTTGATTTACAATTCGAGCGTCTCGTAGTGTCGGATTTAAAATTTTTCAAAGAAAGAAATTTTGGACCAAATACCGTCAATTTCCAAATCGTCGGAGAAGAAGATTATACCTGTATCGAGTAACACGCCACAACCGATTATACTATAAATCGAGACTGCCTCCGTCCTAGGTCCGGAGGATGTTAAATCAGAATTTCCTCCGGTAAACGCGAGAGATCGTAGCCGCACGTTGCCACGGAGTGGCAAGTTGCTGTACAAAAGGAAGGCCTGGAGAAACGGAATGGCAAACGGCGATGCGGCGGTTCAGCCGTGTGATGCTCGGTAAGCCACACGACCTGGTTCCGAGACCGTGGAGAAAATCGTCGTTGGAGACGCGAGCGATTGTCCAATTACCCCGTATACAGCGTTTGCGTAACGTGCATGGTCCTTTGGCCGAGCTGGCGCTTTCCACGAGCCACGGAAGCGGCGGAGCAACCCTCCGTTGGAGCGCGGTGGCCTGCGCGCATCGGCACCCTCCTGCGACCGCCACGGCCACGAGCTCGCGGCAACCGAAGTAATTACAGACGCGTTTCAGGGAGTACCGACTGAATACAGAAATTATGCAGATGGTGTAATAATATTCGCCACACGTTTGCCCGGGTCAATATTGAACTAAGCCCGCTCGTAATTCCTCGCGGAAGACGCGCGTCTCGCAAAAAACTCGGTTTACGACGCGACCGGTTTAATTCAACTCTCTGGGAAAAAGAGGAATTTTGTCCTCTCTCCCCGGTGTGTGTGTGTGTGTTTTCCGATCGTTCTTCGCTATTTATACTATCTGTCCATCCACGTGGAAAAACTTTTGCAAACTCTGCGTGGAGCTGAATATTCTTCTGTTTCGTAAAACAACAGTTGCTCGTATTTATCGAATTCCGTTCTGTTTAAAAATTTGCCAAAGTTTTTTGCTCGCGTAAGAATTTTGCTCCGGTTTTAAAATCTCGCTGTCCCGTGTCATAAATCCGCGTCGGTTCGACTTGCGGGTCCACTCGCCGTGTCTCTAGCGCGACGCAATCGTCGCGGCGTGTGCCGTGACACTCGAGGCGGACTAGCTGGCGAATCGCTGGCTATAAATCAGCCGTTAGCGAGTCAATTGAGACGTCGCGAGCACTCTTCGCGTCCCTAGTCCGCTTCGTTGCCGGCTTTTTGTCGGCTGGCACGAGGGGCGCCGCGATGCCGGTCGTTAAACGCAGCCGTACTCGAGTACCCGAGAAGTAACGATATGCTAAAACCTGCGGGGAGAGTCGTTCCATTCCATCCCCTGCGCTGTCCTTCACGATTCTGCTTTTCTCGATAGTCAACGCTCGGCTGTGATGCGCTTCATTTTTCCCCCCTCTTTCTCGCCTTCGTTTTCTTTTCTCGCCTGCCGCGCGTGCGACAGTTTTCCATCGGCTTCCACGCGCTGATTTCGCCTCTCTTCGACCGGTCCGGCGACCACCACCGCAACCCTCGTGGCCTGGTCGAACTTAACGGTGGCACAGCCGATGGCAAAGTGGCCTCTCGACGGTGAATTACGTCGAAAGCTTCGTTTAACGGGGCCGGTGACCATAACGCGGCTCGTTACCGATGCGGACGCCCCGGGAAACCGCAACAGGCGAGTGCACTCGTAAGAAAATATAACGCGCCTTGCGCCGGACGTGCCGCGCCACCCTCTTGCAACTCTGGTCGCGTGGTTTGATGTACGTCGACCAGAGGAGGAGGGGCTGTAATGATCTATTTAGGCAACGCGCGAGCATCGTTTTTTTTTTTTTTTTTTTTGCGACGTGCCCTCGTATATTTCGTAGCTACGGGAGTTGACTGTGCGTTTAACGAGCGACGACTTTTCTCTGGTTTCTCCCGGTTTGTAAACCGGGGGTTAACCAGGGTAGTTTCGCTCGCGATAAATCTCGGAACGAAAGATGTTAAACACACCGAGTTTCTTTGAGAAGAGAAAAAGTGAGTTTTTACTAACACGATGCAGCGGATGAAATATTAATTTTCCGAAGGTTGCTCGGGTTTCGTTGGGATATCGAATCGTAAAATTCAATCGACCATTTCTCCGCACGGTCTCGCCGTATTTTTCCGGCTCGAGCGTAACCTCCGTGCACGCGAGCAATTAATTCGACGAATCGCGAACGAAGGTCTAACCGTGGCGCGTTTTTGGACTGAGTTTTGCTCCGAGCCGCGTTATTATTTAACCGTATCAAGATCGAAAAGTACAAGCAACCGAACGGATCACGCGATAAACTTCCGTGCTGCATTGTGCCGGGAAAACTATCAACCGTTATCCTGCGGAGGTAACCGCTTCATAACTCTCTCTCCCTCTCTCTCTCTCTCTTCTTTCTGGCTGCGATTGTGCCATGAAAGTTTCGAATGTACAGCGACACCGTGCAAATATGATATTTATCGGACTGGCGAGAACCGCTTCTGCATTATGTTCGTCGTAAACTTTCCTCCTTCGGAATACAACGTCTCTGACCAGCGGGACTTATCGTCGCAAAGTTTTATGTCCACTTCAAGTTTCGGTTGAGCGACTGACAACATTGGGTGATTTTGTCATTCGTTACGAAGCATTCCAGACGTCGAATTTCGAGAAACGACGTAATCTATAATAATTTCGCGAATTACCCACGATCCAACGATCGTAACAGTTGTTCGTTACAAACAGAGTGAAAATTTTAAATTTTGAATTCCCCGAAGTGCACGACGCGCTTTCAACGCGATAGATCGGAGGATCCTCCTGCCTCTGCTGTTTCGTTATTTGTTTAAAATCTCTGTTGCGAAAGATACAAGAGCAAGTTAAACGGACTCGCTGCGATTCCCCCGAGGGTTAATCTGAAATCTATATCCAATCTCGCGAGAAGAAAGTGTGCATACACGTCGCTCGAAGCGAACTTTCCGAAAACTACTACTTATTCCTTAACAACGAGCAGAATCTTCCCGGCAGCCGCCCCTTCAGCGATTATTCGATATACACGGAACGCGAGAGAAGGCGCTCGCCGCTTGGATAGAAGGGGGGAACTTGCTCGTGTCGCGCAAATCGAAGGGCTCTTTGCGACATCTCGATCGTTGACGTCGCCTCGAAGAGCGTGTTATCGTCGCGCGGTGGATCACCTCCAGTCCGTCTTTGTTCCTCCCTCCTGGGCTCGTTTCTCAGGTAGTCTGTAAAGTTTGGACGGAAACGGCAGCGTATCAGGTGGAATTTAATCATATAAATGGACGAGCGTCCGGATGGTCCGAACGAAAAATAAAAGTTTCACGCGGCAACGACCGATCCCTGGCAGGTTTTGGCTCCGCCCGCCCTCCCCCACCCACTGGAATTTTTCCGATCGAATTAGCCACGGTGAAACTTTGCTCGCGCTGCTTTCCACCCTCTCGACGCCCCGATCCTCTATTTTTTTTTCCATTTTCACTACAGGGTCCGCCAGTTTCGAAACCAATCCTCCCCTCCCCCTCCCCCCTCGTTCTGTTTATACAGGACAGCTCCTTCGTTTTCTTTTTTTGCCACCGAGAGAGGGTGAACTCAAACTGACCACCGCTCGAACGAGAGAGCGGACGGGAGTGGACGTTGCAAATTTCATCCCTTTCTTCTTTTTAATGATGTTTCGCGTGCGGATCGAAGGGTCGATCATCCAACTTTTATTGGCGCCGGGCCGGTGGAAATTAGCATGTGAAAATTACGCGGTATCAATAATGAGAGGGTGTGTTTTAACGTATAAAAGCGGTTGCGCGAAATTTGATATTACACGGGGATGAAAAGAGAGTGGCAATAAAATTGCAAATTAGCGCGTGCGCCTGCCTAATGAAAAATATATAAACGCAACGCGTTTTACACGGCGACGAATAATACACGTACGTACGTGTCTTCGCTTGTTTCTTTCTACGAGGAATTCTTTCTCCGATGCAAATCCGGATGTTCCTCGAGTCTACACGGGGAAGTAACGAGCCGAAGAAACTCGAAAGTTGCTCTTGTTTTGCTCCGTCGTCACGTTTGCGGTCTCCATGGTGTTGTCACGGCACGGGATCCGTTCGGGAAGAAAAAGACTCGTTGGAACAAGCGGAGAGACTCGCGACACGACCGAGTTCTCGTTTTTTGGAGGCAACGATCCGCGCGAGGGTGATCGTGCGTGACGACCGTGCCACCTGAACGGCCTGCTCGTGTCTTTCCCCAATTGCAATTCTCCTCCTATTTTTTTATTTTTCTTTCAATAAAATTCATTTCCAGTTTCTTCGTCAGAAAACTATGACGAATCTTTTGTTCCAACTGAGAGTGGACTACGGAATATTAAACGAGATCCTTCGGAAACTTAACTTCCAAAATCGAATACTCGCAAGTGAAGTGACATTGTACTAATTTGTGCGCGAGGCTCGAGAAAATCGTTGCATTCACTGATCATTGAAAGTAATTTAGCTTTTTGCGTAGTAAATTGTTTTCAACGATAACGTCTTTCATCGATGACGATCTTTGCAACGTCGTGCGAGCGAGATAACTCGAAATCAGCGGCGAGAAAGTGGCGCCATTCGGGACGAGTAATGTTCCATTATCGATGCACAACCGTCGCGCTCGCAACAGCGGTACAACACGCTCTGCGACTGAAAATTCTAGCGGAGCGCAGCGCGGCTTGCATAAAGCATCATTAAGGAAACGTATTCCTGAGATATGACCGATTCGACGACTGCGCGATCCAATTTGCTTCCATCGAGTCCAGCGGGGAGCAGATATCTGTTGTAGGTGAACGTATTTCGCGCGAGAAAACACGCTTTGCGGATATTTCCTCGATATTTCTTCCGCTTCTTCTCGATATCGTCGATTTTCGATTCTCGATTCTCGAACTACGAACTACGAATATTGAAAATGGAATTTTTTCCGGTTTTTATCCGCTAACTTTCAATTATCTTTCTAAAAAAAAGAAAATTAAAAAAAGTTTCGCGAGGAACAGATAAACTTGCAGCAATTTTCAAACAGTCCCGCAAACACGAGTGTTAAACAATTTAATCCCGTTTGCGGAGCAAACAGTTGCCCGGTTCTTCGTTTATAAGGAGTAAACAATATATTCGAGGCTCGACGTCGTCCAGGTACACCTTGAATCATCGATACGGTGTCACGGTGTTCGAAACGAGGCAAACGTTTCCAGCGTGGCTTTATTGTCTGGGCAAACTGGCGGCGAGTCGAGCGATGGCAGCGAGGGAAAAGCAAATAGCCGGCCATCCCGATGGCAGAACTTATCGTTTCTAAAATGGCAGCCGGAGGAGATCGCTCGGCCGACGCGGTCCTCCTATCGGGACTGACGAGCCGGGGCTACAAACGGGGCGGCTTGCTTTCGGCAGAGCAAACAACAGCCTCGAAACGAGCGTAGAACCGCGAAGGAAGCCCAGGGAAATGAAAGTGAGAGACGAAGCAAGAAAAGGCGAGGAGAAGTAAAACACGAGGGGACGAGTAAGTCTGTTGAAAGAATCAGCGGAAGAAACGAGGAAAGAACAATAATAGGAAGACGAATCTGCGTTGAGAGGAAAGAAGTAAAGAAAGAAGGAGGGAGAGAGAGACAGTCAAAGGAGGAGGAAAGGGGAGGAGGGAGGGAAAGGCAAGGAATCACCTTTCGGTTCCCACGAGATTTTACGTCTCGCGACCGACCCTCGGGGAAACGACGGAAACAGAATCAATTTTACGGACGGACGGGCATCGATGCCTCGCCGATTGGCGGATCTCGAGGTCTCGATCTTCCGCGAGACGCGCAATTGCCCGGCCACGGGAATCTCGTCCGCAGCCTTTCTTCCGGTTTCTCGTCGTCGAAGGAAGCCGCTTACGCTGGTCCTCGTCCAATTTGCGACCGTTCCCCGTCTGTTTCGTTGTTCGCGAGAACGTCGTCCGCCCTCTCAAAGAAGAAACGCTCGGTTCCGAGTATCGCGGAAGATGGTGCAAACGGGAGTACACGTGAACTGTTCGGAGGCTGTTCGAGATACTCGTGTCGTTGCCCTGCTCTACTCTCTCGAGGCAGATGTTCATATTGTTCGTATATTTCGATTCCAGGAGAATTAGCAAAGGTGACGAGCGTATATAGATGTATATAAAATTGCTTTTTTGTCGTATTTTATCACTGTCAATAATTCAAAGTCATATCGATACATAAATCGAGCCTTTTACTCTCCATAACTCTTACGGCGAATTCGAGTATCCCGAACCAAACGATAAAGCACGTCAGAGAAAGTGCTGGAAGCTATATCGAGCCATTACAACGTCGATGAGCGAACAACAACAGAGTCAGAGAGAGAAAAAGAAGGGGGAAGAAATAAAAGAAAATAAAAGAGGGGAGTGTTTCACAAAAGAGTGACGGAGGTGTTGTCGAAAGCGTCGTCGTCGTCGTCGTCGAAAGACCAAGGGAACAGGACAGTGAGCAACACGGGGGGCGGAGAAGAACACGAAAACTCGCTGCCTCGTAATTAATAACCGTTCGAGCAGCGTGCAGCAGGCGTGGGCGTCGCAAAGTGGCTGTCGTTAGTCGCTCGTTGAAACGGCGCCTTGCCGCCTGGACTCGTTCGCACTTCGTACCTCTCGCGTGCAACCCCCGTCGAAAAGCTGATTTCGCAATGTTTCACCGAGAAAAACGGAGAAAAATCCCTGGTAATTATACCTTATATCCGCCCGTGTCTTCCCCAACCATCGGCTACCAAGAGTGACTCGTTTCTTCCTCTGGCGTTTTCAACCCTCTCGTTCTCGCTGCAGAACGGAACAGAGGTTCGCTTATAGTTCTCTTCAAGTTCCTTCAAACTTTCCATCGTGCCGTCCGATCATTTTCAATTTTTCCATTTCGAGCTAATTTCTACCTACTCTCCAGCTCTATCTGTTCAACGTTAATAGAGTCGTACAATATTCTTTCACCGAACCTTGTTAACGATAGCTTTGTTTGTTAATTATTTCCTGGAATTCCGTGCAACGCAATTGCACGAACGCAACACGAATTGTCACGTTCAAAGGAATTTGCATGCTGGAAATTACAGAGGGATTGCGCGTGGAATCGAAAGGCCGGGTTGGGAAGTGTCGAAGGTAACCGATCGACCGGTAAAACTTCGGACGCTTTGTGCGCGCGTAAACGCCCGGGACGAGTCGCGATTATATTCTCGGCAAAGTTTGAAAATTCGATATTGTAATTTTGGATGAAAGCGATTAAGTTTAAAGCGGCGGGATTCGATGTTTAGCCGCGCCAATATCGATCACCTGTACACAATTAAGGCAATGTAGCATATATATATATATATATATAATGCGCACGGGAGTTTTCGGATGAAAGCAAGCCTCGGCTATAAAATCTGCCCTTTCGACGGGGCCAAGTGCCCGTGAAATTAAAAGCTTTTCATCTAATTGCGATAACATCGAACTCGATTACCCGGTAATTCGCGATAAATGTGATCACCTGTGAAATTTCGTGCATAACTGGTCCTCTCTGCAATTTCAACGCTCCCGCCTTTGAAGCAACATCCACGACCGCTAACGTTCTAACATGCAAAAAGCAATTACTGTCTTTAAACCGAAAAGAGGAGGAAGAAGTAGGAGGAGAAGAAGGAGAAAGAAGGGAAAAAAGGGAAAAAAGATTGTTGATCAGGCTTTCGTTTCACGTTCGAGCGACGCTCCCTTTTGTTTCCATCGCTTTGGAACCGCTCGAAGGAAAAGAGAGAACTTCCACGTCGCGCATCGATCACCGCAAAACTCGAAGCAACTTTTTCAAGAATCCCTTTGAATTTCTTCCCCGCGTTGCTCCAGTCAGTTTCGACTACAGAGAGAAAACGGGCTTCCCCTCCTCTCTGCTTTTCCTTTTCACTCCGTCACACGGGGAGGGGGGTTCTTTTCGACGTATTTTCCTTCCCTCTCTTTCCTCCCTTTTTCTTCTTCTTCTCCCTTCTTCTTCTTTCTTTTTCTTTTTCCTTTTTTTTTTTTCTTTTTTTTACATATCGTAATAGCTCAGACTCGGCCGTCTTTGACGCCCTTTGTCGCGCATCAGCGCCGCGAGTTTCGAGGCATCGCTCTTCCTTGAAACTTTCTCATTCGTCAAATTAGAATTCGCCTTTCCGCCGGCGCGACGGCGACGCTCCCCGGAGGCTCTCTCGCTCTCTCCGCCGCCTCTCCTCGCCATCGTCGAGACAATGGATCAAAGGATCACACGCTGCCTCTCCTGGACCTTAAATTCCGTCGTTGCTGCCCTCCCAAGGAAGGGACACCGACGACCGACCGACCGACGGGGACACGTCGAAAAGTCGCGTCGCGACGCGATTGTCACGCGGTTCTACCCCAGCAAAGATCAAACGATCAACCGGGACACCCGTCGCTCGTTTCCAAGTGTTTTTCCCCGTTCGAGATTCTTTGTCCGAGTCTCCCCCGATTTCCTGCGGATTGAATATTCTAGCAAAGATGAGAACGAGCAAAGGATTTTACCTAGACCACCTTTTACCTAGGGGTGGTCAAGTCTTTTCTATCCTACGTGCCAATTTTTTTTTTCTCAAGTGAGCTAAATTATGTCTAAATTATGTTGACGCAAAAAGACAAAATAACTTACTTTTTGATGGAATTTACGAGCCTGCTTGCTCTCAATCGTGTCCTCTTTAAACTCTCGATCGGTGCTTATCAATTAATTTCATGGACGAGAAAGTTTGTTCGCATCCATAGGCATTCTGAGGTTTGGAGAAGCTCGCTAAAGGCTATTTAGGATCTTCGAAAAATTTAGCTTTTAGAAAGCTAAGGGAAACTGATCCTGACTAACTTCTGAAAATATTTCAGTTAATTTCAATATCTTCACATCATGAAATATACGCCTCTAGCGGTTGGCTACCCGCTAGATCGAAATAAGCGATCGATGTTTCCTATTCCGACATAATATTTTTAAATAATCTATCTTTCAGCGATTCTTACGTTTCTCCGCCATCTTTCCAGCAATTGAAACGATATAAATTATAACATCGCATCGTCAAATGCCTAATTATTCGTCTGTTAACGAATCGTTAATTATTTAGTCTTCACCGGGGGCGAAAACGTTGGAAAGCAGATCCGATTCACGGTGACGATGAGATATTGGACCGCGTCGCGCAATATCGAGGCGCATTGCCTCGACGTAAGAGAGCGTCGTAAAGTCTTTAACGAGTATTATCGGGAATCTCGACGTCAACGCAAGAAGGAAAGCGGCTCGATAACACGGTGCCCGAGTTGCTCTTTAATCGAAGCACGCGTCGCGATGTTATCGTCCGTTGCTCGATGATATAAGAGTTGGATGTTGCGGACCGTTCGATTGGCTCGTTTCGCGAATTTGATGTACGACGGCGCCCAGCCACGGATCGTTTCTCGCTGCACACCCCGTGAAATCAATTTCGGGATCTGTCGTTCGGGAGCTCGCCGCCAGACCGAGATCTCGCTTTTAGCGAGAGGATCCGTGCCACTGGTTGGGAAAATAGATCGATAGGACGAGTGGCTGAAGGAAAAAGAGAGCGAAGAATGTTTCCGACGATTTCATTCGTCAATGATTCGAGTACGGCGATGAGCCGAACACAACGAACGCGTAGGCTGACGATGTTAGTTCGCCTAACAAGAAGAAAGACGGAGGAAAAATGACGAGAGCGTTTTGTACTCGTACCTTGGAAAGAAATTGGAATTTCCATTACCTCAAAAAGAGTAAGTCGTTCAAACAATTTCTTTCAACAATCTACTTTCGTTTAATCTCCACGCTGTGTCACCACTCGCCAGAAGAAGTGAAATTCCTCCTGTAATTGCGAGATCAAATTTAGAGAGAGGGTGAAATAAAAACAGGAAGAAGCGTCCTCGAGGGGGGGGGATGGGGGATGGGATAAACACAGGAGAAGAAGGCAATTGAAAGGAGATGGGACAGGCAACGAAAACAAAGGTGAGGGGGGGAGGGAATTAGGAGGAGCCGGCGAGGACAAGGGCAGGTCTCGAACAGAATCAGGGTGGAGAAGAAGCGAATGCTTCGACTTATATAAGGCGACTCAATTAGGATTAGCCGGTTGCCTCGGAGTCTTCAGGTCTTTGCTCGCTGATCTCCGACTTCGTCTCATCGGCTTAGGATTTACCTAAGGATCTTATTGGCATCGAGAGCGAACGATCGATACGCCCACCGTTCACGAACGCCACGCTCACGAAGTCACGAAATCGTGATTTCTTCGTCGACAATGGGACATACGACGGCCACCTACCGGCCCGTGAGCCAAGGAATGACTAAGAAAGTTCAGAAAACCGTTTCTATTGGGAAGGAAGGAAGGAAGGAAGGAAGGAAGGGAGGGAGGAAGGGAAGATGCCGTTAACGTTATTAACCCCTTCCACCTTCGTTCGATCCGTCGCTTTTCGATTGAAACGAAATCTAAATCAGCCAGGCAAGGTGCGGTAATTAAGTCTCGTTTAAAGCTCCTTCCATTCGAAGCTTATACTCGATTACTCTCTCTGCGACGATCGCGTCCGTCTTTCATCGAATGTCGATACGTCGCTGAGTCTCCTTCCGACGTGTCTCCAATCAGAGATCCATCTCTACACTTTTCCTTAAAAAGAAAGGAAAAAGAAAAATAGAAACAATGTAAAAACTCGTTTCGTTTATTGCGCGTTAAATTGCAAACACGGGAATCGAACTCAGATTTAAATCACCGTTTCTGCCAATACGAGTCAAAGGTACTCGTCAAGATCAAAGGGAAAAGAAGAAAGTCGATCACTTCGATTCTCTCTCCGTTGTCGTTCTCCGTCGTCCCTCGTGTAAAAGTATCAAACGCGGGGAGAGAACAAAAAAGAAAAAGAACAAAAATGAAGCGAACGTCAGAGTGCACGTCACACCAGAACAATAATTATTCCGCAGAGATAACTCGCGATCCCGTTTCCCGATCCCGAGCCATTCGAAAAGGGCGGACCTTTATTTTTTCGCGAATCGAAACCAGCGACGAGCAGACCCGTGAGGGTGAGGAGGGGTGGGTCGGAGGGAGAGGGAGAAACGTTCGACTCTCTAGCGACGATCGTTTTTCCCGATCGACGATATATCCAGCTCTCTTTCCACCTTTTCCCGCGGAACTTGCGCCTGTCTCTTCCCCGTCCGAGAATAATAAGTTTCCGGCGACGTGACCCGTGAAAATGGAATACGCTTGCACCGGTTGCAGCGACAGCTCGGCCGACAAGGCAACTCCGCGTCCGGTTCGACTCAGTTATGGAAATCCCTTCGGCGCGTCGGCTCATCACCGTCGCGCCAGCTCGCGCTGTTTCCCGGCCCGGTTCGCTTCCTGTCGTCGAACCCTGTTCAAAGTCAATCGCGAAATCTCGTTATTCCGGGCCGCGTCTACGTTATAACGAGAAAAAAACCGTGTTCACCGGCCGCGGCCACGTAATATCGAAACATCCCGATTGCCCGCGATTGCAAAACGCGCGCGCCCCTTGCGTTTCGCTACACGTATGTATATACACGTACGTGTGTATCGAATCGTATCCGCGATGTTTCCGCGACTGTTTCCTCCCCTTTGTCCTTCTGTGCGCGTGCAATTCGAACGTCGTTTCGACCGATACATCGATAGATGTACGCTGGAACGTAGTCGTCGGGTTAATTTTCGTCAGATATTTCCGTGGTTATGTTTCCTACGCTTGGATCGCCACTTCACCCTCTCCAAGTATATTCCAATAACTCGGAACAGAAAACAAGGTTTTTATTTTTTGGAGATTTCTTTGAAAAGAGATTTCAAAAAAAAAAAATTGTCCAATTAATAATTCGCCAGAGTAATTATCGCCACACGAAGTACTACCTCTCTCCGGTCCCTTCTTCGACCGGGTCCCGCAACCGCGAGGAGCAACAAAGTTCAAAACCTGTCCGGCCTAGCCAAGCTCCGGCTTCACCGAGCAAGTTCACCGTCTTAGCCGAAGCGTTAAGAAGGCATTCGAGACGGGACTCGGAAGCGGACGCTGGTTTCCCGCACCGGAAACAAGGAGTTTGCATAACGCGGCCCGCGAAACTTTTGATCGAGGGGTGGCGAAGTTTGGCCACGCGAAGGAGGGTTAACCTGCCGGGGGGTAGAATCGCGAGTCCTACGACAGGCCAGAGAGGGATAATACCGGAGGCAGAGGGAGGGAGAGAGAGAGAGGGAGAGAGAGAGGCGAGAAGGGACGCGTAGCCTTGGTTCATTGTTTGCTTGGAGCTCGATTACGGGTTAATAACGTTACCGTGACCCCCGGCTTCGTCTTGGCTGCGCGCAACGCCGGTGGTTTTGAGGAAGACCGCTTTTGCTCGTCCAAGTCGGCCGCATAAAGGAGCGGATCGCCCGATCCAATTACCCGACTAGCTAGTTTCTTCGTTCGTGGCTCGTTAGCGGGACGAAGGAGGAGGCACCCGAAGGAGGCGGACTTAAGGCGAGTTCGTAAGACTTCCTCGCATCTCTCGCGCGGCCAGCCCCGGATCCAGTTACCGAAGATCCGACGCAAAAACCAGCCGCGATCGCTCGACAGGGTCTTCCCTTCCGTCGTCGCATCCTCGCGCGGAGAGATTACACGCCGCATTACGATCTCTCTCTCTCTCTCTCTAATTGTGGATAATTTGCGCTTCAAGCTTACGCCGAGACACTGTCGAGCCGACTACTGCGGAGGTGAAAATGAAATTAGATTGATAGAGGTTGAAGCTGTTTCGATCGGGGTGAAGGCTGGTGCTTCTTGGTTAAACTAGTTCAGAAAAATATTGGATGTTTCGTACATATATACTTTCTAATACTTTCACGATATTTGCGCGCAAAAGGACTTGAAAAATCCACAGAAATGTTCGTACAATTCACCCTCCCGACCAAGAAAACCAGAAAAGAAACTGAAAGGAACGAGCCGTGCAAAAAGTAATCGCTTCCCATGTTCAATTGCAGAAATTATCAGGAACCTTGTTCTCTCATTTGCAAATTCACGGTACCAATTACCTTCCGATTAGCCTCCCTTTCCATCGTTCGGAAGGGAAGAACGGATCCGAGAAATGGGAAGGAAGGAGACGAACGATCGTGCTCTCGAACCTCAATCCCAAGTTCTCCAGAGTCTGCTTCAACTGCGGGTTCGATCGTACATTCGAGGAACCCGCACGCACGTCGGTGCGTTCCGCGAATCAGCGGAAACAAATCTGTGGCCAGGGCAAAAAACTGCGATCCGCGATTATCGTAGCGATCTCTTCGTTTTCCTCGGGAAGCCCCGGACTCCGGAAGCCCCGACATTCCGCACCCCGGCCACGTATGTGCGGCCGAATTTATTCGCGAGCCGAGCCACGCCATTGGACCGCCGCTGAGCATTATTTACCTTGGTAATTACAGCGAGGCCGGTTCCACGCCGGTGGCTCGCGAGCCACAAATTATCGAGCGCCAGGCTCTCGCTGTTTCGCCGACGACGCCGCCGTCGCCAGCCCTTGATCGTTAAACGCTTTTTACAAAACTAACTCTTCCCTCTCCGTCAGCCTTCCTTCTCTTCGTTCCCTCGTTCCTTCTTCTTTCTTTCCCTTTTCCTTCTGCTGGATGCTGCTCAAAAAGTCACGTTTTCTGGTGGAAAGTTTCGGAATGGACAGAGAACGAGAACTGGCGGCACGTGAAAGAGAGGGGGATTATAGACGCTCAAATTGGAGGATGTGGTATATTGTAGTCTCTGGTTGAACGCAGGCAGGTAGATTCGTTGATAAAAATTATTGGCAATTGTTTTCCCGTGACTCGAGAGACCGTTTGCTCTCAATATTAACCAGATGACTCTATAAAATTCACGTTACTTGTTTAATCTTCATTTTCTGTTTTTAGCTCTGTTCAGACCTTTAGACGTTCCTCAACTCATACATTTTCCGCGTGATTCGAGTTTCTTCTTCAAAAATTAATTGACCAGAAACTTGCCCAGTTTGCCTGTTGTATTTATTCAAAGACAGTCTCGTACATTCGTTCTTCCCTTTTATAATTCCAAGTTCGAAGTAGAAGAGAGATCGAATATTGAAACCATTCCACGTCGAATCTGCTCGAGTATCTCGAACGATACAAGATCGATATCCCCTGATTTACATTTTATCAAGGAATCGTAGCGGAGGGTCAGGGGATCGTCGTACCAAAACGTTCTTAATCCCAGACTGCGAGCACGATGGTTTCACCTGCTCGCATCGATTCGTGCCCCTCCCTCGTGCAAAGGCTCGGCGTTCGATTCCAAAGACCGCCGTTAATTACAGAACGAGTTGGTCGGCTACGATCACCGGCTCGCTCGATTTCTCGATAATTCTCGGTTCGCATTGCCGGCATCGAGTTGCTGCAAGGGGTGGTGGTGCAGGCTGGATGGCTGGCTGACTGGCTGGCTGGTCCAGTGCTACGCGACGTAAATAAGATTTCATTCGGCCCGCTGATCTCTCGAGTGTTCGCAGTAATGGTAAATTAAAACGTGCGGCAACGCTCTTGACCCTCCTCGTTCGATTACGAGATATCGGTATTCCACGAGCAAAAAGGGGAAGGGAATAAAAATGAAGGAGAAAGAAGAAAGTGCGCTTGTTCGCGGACGAATTTCGATGAAATTCTGGGAATAATTTAAAAGTAATCGAGGCACACCGGTAACGCGGTTCGCTCATTGCTCTCTTTTGGCCCAGTTGCGCGTTTTTTGAAAAATTTTCGGTCGAATGGAAAAACTGCAGTACGATTCGTCTCGCTGAAAGGCTCAGAAGTAACTGTTTTGACTAGGAAATGAAGACGACTTTTTTGCCATAAAATTTTATCGATACGCAAACATTTGAATCGATAGAAAACAAATTACAGGCACGATCGCTCAGTACCAGACAACGCCACTCCTACTCGAGGTCTACGCCACGCCCCCTCGTGACCCAAATCAACCAATCGCTAATTTTTGTTGCATCAGCGTTGCACCTGAAGAGGCTGGAGATTTTCTGGGTTACCCCCGCTAAAATCACTTTCAGTGACAAAATGCTACTACTTTGGAATAATTATTAATTTTGTATCATTTTGCCTAGATTGCAAACTGCACTCTGTACTGTATCTGCTTCGAATTTCCCACGAATGCATAAAAACCTGCGGTCCGGTTACGAGTAAACCACTCGCGTGTGGTCGATTAAGCTGAACGTAAAGGGAAACGAGCCTTGAGATTGCATTTATTATCCGTGAATCCCGCAACCACCCCGCTCCCCCGTGGCGGGCTGCTACGAGGCTGAAATTGTCTTGGCGATGACCCAACCGGGCCGACGCGAGACTGTTCTCGAAAACGAGAAGATAATCGAGTCCACGCGAAGCTGAAAGAGAAGTTAGTGCGTTATAGGTGGAAGAAAAGGTGGAGGAAACCGCGATGAATCTCGACAAGGGGTGACTTTGTCTGTTCTTTCTTATTGTTCCCTCTTCTGGCTAGTTGTTTTCGTGCAACTTCTTGATGGGGCGTTTCTTATCTCTCTCTCTCTCTCTCTCTCTCTCTGACTTTGCAAAGACTAAGGCCATGGCATAATACCTTGGATAGAAGAATGTTTTCTCGTTCTTTGATCACAAACGAGCCAAGTGAATTAGAGATGAAGTCGCCTTGAGTGCCCGTCGCGCCTATACGCAGATTTTTCCTGGAATATGGTCTGTCTTATGGTGTTTCTCTCTCCGTGGTTGGAGAGTAAAAGGAAATGGAATAATCGTGCGATTTTAGCTAGAGACTTGGATGGAAGGAAATTTATTTCAAAGGAAAATTGTCAGTTTTCACGGTCTTTGGAAAGTTTAGTCACGTTATCTGAGAAACCTGCATTTTTAAATCAACAAAATCATCCATTCGCGATGTTTTTAAACTCTCGACGTCTTTGAAATTGCTTTTAAACTCGTCAGTTTATGATGAAAGTAGAGTTCCGAGAGAACTGCAACTCTTCGAGCGAACGCGTTTCGTCTTCACACACCGTGCATCGAAACTCTAAACACTCGTGTTTAAGAGAATGCGAACAATTACATCCTGCTTACATTGTACAGACCCAACGCTCTACTCTCGCGAGAGAGGCGCGCGTGGAAAGTTTTACCAAGCTGAGCAAAACTGCAGGGAGGCGCGGCGCTGTTCGAATTTATCGTTTGGCCTGGCGCGGAACGATAAAATCGCTCTACTTCGATATCTATGTCGCAGCTTCATTATCGCGCTTGCAGCGTCGCGCTCGAGACGAGGCGGCACTAATTTGCGCGGAACGCGCCAATGTCCCTAGGGGCCAGCGCCATTACGGCTCCTCGACGAGCAATTGCGGACCTTTGCCCGGGGCTCTTTAATGAAACGTTAATAATTTACGTAAAATATAAAGCAATTAACGACCGAGCATATCGGGGAGGGAAAAAGGAGGCGCGGGAAAAGACAGAGAAGAAAAAGTGGAGAAAGAAGAAGAAGAAGAAGAAGAAGAAGAAGAAAAGGACACATCTCACCGCTGACGCTTCTTCTCCGCTTGCGTTCCCGCTCCGGGATCCCTGGGAATTTACCATCCGTGAATTTGCAGCTCGCCTTAACAACGTTCTGGCCACGAATAAAGATGTCTAATTAGCAAGCCGCCAGTACGTTCGTTCGTTCGTTCGTTCGGATATCAACGAACAACCATGCGCGAGCCTTGCTTCGGTAATGAAGCAATATCTGGAAGACGAGAGTCGCTTTTTATCTTGAGAAACGATTCACCGAGGAATAGGGTTAGGTCCTGGGCAGGGGAAGATGTTGCAACTTGCTGGTAGTAATGTTCGAACTTGGTGCCAGGCAAATGTTCGAGTTCCACGGAGTTTACCCGATACTAGGTTTAAATTAACGTCTTACGTTTGCTAGTGTAATTGAAAATGCACCAAAGGGAGGGAACCCCGGTGGTTTCTCCCGCTGTAAATGGACTCTGCTGCGTACTTTGTGCAGCGGAGAATAATCAGAGCGCCGGGGAAACTGTTGGACATCGAATTAGGAGCAACAATCTCGTGCAACAATCTCGCTTTTTCGGCGAACTCTTGCAGAAGTTGCAAATTACGGTGTTGATCGACTATCACCGTGCAAAAAACTTGTCGTCCGATCTTCTTCTCGTTAGAAAAAAAAAAAAAAAAAAGAAGAAAAATGTCACAGCCGGGCAGCGGCTATTTATTTTCCCTGGAAGCGAGCCACTCGACTTAAACGAGCGAAGACAAGCTCCATTGACTCGGCGCAATCAAAGGCGAAACGGGGCCTCGGCGACGAGGAGAAAGCATTTTCCCGCCGCTTGTAAATCAATCCTTTCGACTGCTGTCGTGTCCGGGTAAAGGGCGCTCTTTCCTAAGTACCGAGAGACAGCGCCGGGGAGGAGGTCTCCAAAAAGGGGAGGTCTCCAATTTGCGTTGAACCTCGACGATCAGGGTTCTGTTTTCCCCACCCTTCCCTCTCCCCAAACGGGAAGGGGTGGCTCGTGCGATTCGAAGCTCGTTGCCGAGGACGAGATCACCGCCGCGACGCCACGCGACGAACCAACCGGAGGGAGAGACAAGGGAGAGAGCGGTTTTGCGCGTAGCAAGAGGCGGTGGCTGCCGCGGGGATCCGATGAAAAGGCAATTAGCCGAATGAAAATGTAACACGAGACCGCACGTGACTAGGAAACACGTGGGGGGTGGTTTGGTTCGTGACGTTCGTGTTCGGCTATCCTCTCCCACATGACGCACATGGATGCGTGCGTGCGTGCGTGCGTGCGTGCGTGCGTCCCGCGTAATTGTCACTTTGTCAACGCGCTCCTCCTGGCCCGAGGGCTTTTCGTCAGGCGTGAGAGAGAGTCACTTCTTCTAATTGACGCCAAGATTCATCGTGGAAGACGCGGGGAGAATCGGGGGGGCGTAGCGCCTGCACACGCCGAGGATTAACGTGAGTGCTCTTTCGCGAGCATTCTCGATGTCCGCCTCTTGTGTCTTTGGATGGAAGTTTCCTTTTTCTAATAGTGAGAGATTTCAACAATTCAGTGTCACGCTCTGCAAGATGCGAATGTACTTGCAGAAATACTTGTAGCACCGACGAAAACTGTAATCTCGAAATGCGCCGAGACAAACAAACGTAGTTTGATGAAGATTGGGGGAAAAATAATAAAAGCATAATTAATTATAAATTAATAATTATAAAAGTTTCATTTTGAAACGAGCTTATAGAGTGGACCACTATATTTCAAAAGAGAAATAAATAAATATTCTGTAACAAGTAACAAGTACTGCCTATATTGACATACGTCCACAACGGTATGTCGTTATTCGACGCTAAAAGGATCTCTGTGTCAGATATCAAATTCCAGTTAATCGTACACGAAAGTGTTGCCAACTGACTCGAAATTTCACGTTACACTTTTACTGTCACGTTTATCGTAGGACCGTATTTCCTTTCGTTCGGAATGAAAAAGTTCCCAGACGCGAGAGAAAATACTCTTGCCCGAAACATTCGCGAAACAGTCACGTTTCATCGTCCGAGACACAAGCACAATTTGAATCCCCTTCGCAACGGGAGAGAAACGGGTTCTCGTCGGCAGGAAGTCCCGTGGAAACGCTTCAGAGAGCCAACTGTTACAAGCAAGAATCCCGACTGCTTCGGCAGTCCGTGGAAAGAACGAAATCAAGCGTGATAGAGCAGTTCTCTGTGCGAGGCCAGTTGACGGGCACAAAGAGGCCACGTCGAAGTCGTTACCATAGTCCTTGCCAGTCCTTGCCTTCTTCCTTCCTTCCTTCCTTCCTTCCTTCCTTCCTGTCGCCTCGTAACGATGTATTTCCCGCTATCGGTTTCTCGCGCGAACAATGCCTCGGTGATCGTCGACGAAGGGGCGGCCGCGGAGGAAACATACAGAGCTAAGTACTCACTCCTCTCTCGACGAGGTACTCCCTCTCTCCCTCTCTCTCTCTCTCTCTCTCTCTTTCAACTCGACAAGGCCCGAGAGAGGAGAGGAAGAAGGCAACGCAGGGTCGGATCAATTGAAGGTAATCCCTCGGGTAGAGTCTGCCGCTTCGCAGAGCATGAAATCCTTCCTGTCTCGTCGATGCGTGGTCCTGCTGGGAGACCGACCCCTTTTTTCTTCTTTCCGAATCTTCCTCTTTTTCTCTTCTTGCCAGTTCTAATTTCAGATTTTTTTAATACCGATTGATGCGGAAACGCGACAATGTGATTTGGAAACGAGTTAGGAAATGATGCTTTGCGCAGTCACGAAACCCTTGTCGCTTTCGCGTGTGCGTGAAATTTAGAAAAATTTCCAACCTTCGTTGTTCCTCTACTTTCGTCGTTTGCTTACGAGTTTTCTCAGCGAGAAAACTCGAAGAAGCTCCATTCGAGTACGTACTCGACTTCAGAATGGTTCGAACCATTCTTTCTCGGCTGTCCGTTCTCCGATTCCATCTCTCCGCCATGGCTTCGGCCGTCGAGAAACCGACCGATAGATCCCGAAAGCACACGCTCCTCCTCTTCAACGAGCTGTCGCAACACCTGCACGGAGCCGCAAACAATCTCGAGAGCCGCTCACGAACCTGCGACAGCAGCTGTCCTCTCAATCGTACGTGCAATCGTATGTAGTACATCTTAATCGCTCCTTACATCGATTCCTCCCTATCGAGGCAGGACACGTATCCCCGAACTAGAGCCAATTACACCGGTAGTTCGCGATTCAATTTGAAGCATTGGAGAGGGGCGGGAGACGAGCGTGGAGCGTCACGACGGAGCGTATCGATTATCGATCGGCGCGCAGCGTGACTGGCGTTCCTCTCCGCGAGCTGGTCACTCTCCAGACAATTTCCTGCCGATACAAGCCAGGAACCAATCGCTAATCCGGCGAGCTTTTCGACGATGGAAGGGGTGCTGGGGGAGAGAGAGAGAGAAACGATCCACGATTACGAGCGAACACACCGGTTCTCTATCGCGTGTTCCAGTTTACCGACCTCTCTTCCCTCTCTCTCTCTCACTCACTCTCTCTGTTCTCTCGGATCTCTGTTCTCCGCTTCTAATTGAACGATACCGCACCGCGCGCTACCTATACGCGTATCGTAGTTCACCGGGGCTGTTTGAGGTCGTAATTGAGCGGCGCGCACGGACCCCGCTTCGTCGTTCCAGCTAATTGTAAGTAATACCGGCGAGCGGTTAACCGCGTTGCCAATTTATTAGAAGTTCGTGGATCTGTAACGGCTTAATGCTCGCACCCGCGCGCTGCCGCCTCTTTAAACGACTTTGGCCCGTATTCAGAACGCGTTGTTCCAACCTCTCCCCCCCTCCCCGACAAACGGATACGTGCGCGTTTACCACTAGCTGCGCTTCTTTTTCGCCAGCTTTCGGGCCCGCACTCGCGCTAGAAACGAGTTTGGCGCGTTTAAACGGCAATTAGGGATCCGCGTAACAAGTAGATTGTTGGAGGAGTCGAGGTTTCGAGCAACGGGACACGGCAGACGGTGTTAGAAACCCGCGGCGCGGGTTTAGTCGAGACGTTGGTTGAACAAAGTAGTAAGACTGCTAAGCTCCTTCCGGGATACTCTCGACGAGTACTGGAACCGAGTTTTGTAATTTTTATAAAGCTGTTTGTTTCGTTGCTCTTTCAATTCACGTGCACGCGAGATTCCAGAAAGGAATCGCAGGAATCCCAAAGAGACAGCGTTGCGATTCACAAATTCTCTCTGTCTTTCGTCTTGGAAAAATATACAGAGTTCCAGAAAAAAACTGTACGACGCGTACCCCGAATAATATTTTATTGATACGCAAACATTTGAATCACGCCCCCTTACGAATCACGTGACCCAAATCAACCAATCGTTAATTTTCGTTGCATCAGCGTTGCACCTGAAGAGGCCCGATTTTCTGGGTTACCCCCACTAAAATCACTTTCAGTGATGAAATAAAAAGCCGAGATAACTTGCCAAACTCCACTTACCCAACTCGTTTCGGCTTTCGTCGCGAGGAACGATGCATCGTCGGTGCGCGAAAGGATTGCTATTTTTCTGCCGCGGCCAGTACCGGTACATCGAGTCAGCTCGGGGGCCGACATTTTTCTCGCGACGAGGCATCGAAGCCACGAGCACGCTCGCGCTTTGGCTCTTTATCGGCACGCCGAAATTGATCGTCGTCGATTTTTCTCCCCGTCGAAGCGTCGAAGACGGGGCACGCGAGAAACACTGGACGTAAACGGAGAACAATTCGCCAGTCGGAACGAGTTGAGAGAGAGAGGAGGACGAGGACCGGATACGAATCGAGAGGGAGCATCGATGAGAGATCGGTCGCGTGGGCGAGACCGGCGCGGGCGCCTCTTTTTCGCGGTGTTCCGCGTCGCATTGTTTCTGACAGCGGAGATTTATATTTGCCGGCACAGGGTCGGCCACTTTTTCTCCCGATTGGCCTCATTGTCCGTGGCGACGATGGTGATTAAGAGTCGCGTTAACGAGCCGCATTGAATCGGAACCGGTGTGCCGCCGATTTCGCGTTTGTTTCGCCGGACCACCGGTCAGATTCATTGCACTTATACGCGTTACACGCGCCGCCAGACCGGAAGGAACCGCTTCTGCGGCTGTTGCTGCCGTTCCAATGTTCCGCCGCACGATCTCGTACGATGCGGCCATTCGGTTCCCAGTGATTTGTGGCTTCGGCCGAACGCTTCTTTTCGTGCGCGATTTTTCGATTCGCCCCCTTTTTCTCGTGTGCATCGCGCACACTGCTCGGGCGTTGCATAGGATCCATGGGGTAGAGAGCTGTTAATTCTCGGAGGGTCGAACGATTCTTTTCACTGCTCTCTGCATTTCTGATCGCTTTATCCGTCGTTTCAACAACTACCAGTGGAGAAGGTTTCAGAGGAAAATTTGTTCGTTTCGTGGCGTGAAATAATTACAAGTTGATCGCGCGACTGGCAATAATTTTCAAAACTGTTACCCACTCGAGATCGAGAAACTTGCAGAAAATAAATTTCCAGCTTTTAAATTTATCTCCGGATCCTCGAGATCCGTCAGTTTCCAAACATAGCTTTACAGCCACTCGCATTATCGTGCAGGAAACGGTGCAGGGACGAGTCAAGTCCGAAAATTTCCCTCGTAATTCACCGTGGATGGTGGATGGTGTTAATTAAACGCCAGGCCTCTCTAACGAGATAACCAACGTACGTACAACCAAGAAAAGAAGAAACCGCTCGTCTCGGTGGGAGATTCGACCCGCGGAAAACGATACCGTGCACAGGGGATGTCGATGAACAGGTCTGGTTGACGTGGACGTGTGGTTCGAATTACGCCTCCCCCGAGCGGACTTCCGCTAAGAACAAGCGGGAAGTGTCTCGAGCGTGGCGCCAACGGACGATAACATCAAGAGGATCGCACGTGTTTTCGTTTTACGTGCTGTAGCGTGTAGTCGCCTCCGGGTGTGCCGTACCTCCAAGAATATCCGAGAGTTAAACGCGCGACGCGTCGAACAGTTCGGATTACTTCTTTCCTCCTGTCTTTCTTTCTTACTTTTTTTTTTCTTCTTTTTTTAATCACTGAAAGTGATTTTAGCGCGGGTAACCCAGAAAATCAGACCTCTTGAGGTGCAACGCTGATGCAACGAAAATTAGCGATTGGTTGATTTGGGTCACGTGATTCGCGAGGGGGCGTGGCGTTGTCTGGTACTAAGCGATCGCACCTGTAATTTGTTTTCTATCGATTCAAACGTTTGCGTATCGATAAAATTTTATGGCAAAAGGGTACGAGTCGTGCAGTTTTTTCTTCTGTACTTTCTTCATTTCGAAGGCTGGAAGGATGGATTTCTCGTGAAATCCAAGCGACAGACCTCGCGTGATGGATGAGCGCGTTCGAGGAGAAAACGAGCGAATTTCTGCGCCACGCGATTGCAACGACGACGAGTTATTCAGTATGCATAAAGAACGCGTACGTTCGGGAACCGCGGTTTTTCGACCTCGAAATCCCTCTCGTCGTGAAAGTTTGATTATTACCTTAGGCATCGGACTCGCCGGATAAGTCGGTTAATTACTCGAGGGAGCGGCCAACCCTTGCCGTGAGAGTAATCACGCTCGCTGGTCAGACCGTTCCTTCCCTGAAAAAAACGAAACGTTGGATCCACGTCATTAACGCGTACGCAGTGTTGCTCTCTTAAATTCCAATCACGAATCAGGATTCCAACGAATTAATTTCTTCTTGCGTTTTCTCTTTCTGCTTTTGATTTGGAAAAAAGAAAAAAAAGAAAGGAAAGAGTAGTTTACGCCAGATACTTACTTTGGTACGCGTGCAATCCATCTATCGGTAAAGTCATTCGCGACAGGATCAATATTTATGCAAATATTTTCCCACTGAAAAATCACGCATCCTGTCAGGTTTATCTTTATTCGAAACTACCGCCGATGATAAATTCCGATAAGCCAAACAAACGATAAATCCACGTGTAACGTTACGCGACCGATAAAAATAATTCAAAAAAAGTAGCAAACGTACGTTCATTCATCACGGGTATCCTCCTAAATCGCCGAAACGTCGGATTTTTCCACGTTTAACCGCCGTTCGATGTCTCCATTTTTCACAAACGGAAAACAGAGGGAAAAAATAGAGTGAAATCGTTTTGCACGTTGTCGTGATCGGAGACGTTGGCGAAACACACAAAGCGCCGCGCACAGGTTAAAAGGGCGCATTGTTTTATTCAACGTCGATTCCCAGTGACAGAGCGCGACGCGCCAAACTCGTCGAAGAATTTAACGACGAAACGACGGAGCGTTTTTATCGCGGTCGGTTCCCTTTCGGGCAAACGTCGTCGTCGTCGTCGTCGTCGTCGTCGTCGTCGAGGTTCGATTTCCATGACAACGGGACGCGAGCAAAGTTGAATGCACGTCGTTTAGGGGCGATCGACAGGCCTGTGGCCTCTCCATATTCAACGAGAGCGAAATTCCCGGCCTCTTCGTCACCGCGACGATCCATCGCCAGCTCCTTAACGTCGATCCTGGCTGATGCAGAAGCCAGGCCGCCCTGCGGCTTTGTCGTCGCGACAATGGCCTCCCTGGATTTCCAAGTTCGTTCTTGCTCCCCGCGCGAATTATTCTCCGCGCCTGGGAATGCTTGCGCGTTCAAGTTCAAGCGGATACGAAGATCGATCAAGAATTTAATAATGAGTCCGAGTGCGAGAAGTTGATTAATGAGAAACGATGCCAAAGGTGGGTAGGTGCCCGGTGGATTGTTCGAAACGAAGTGAATCCCGATCTTTGTTGTCGTTGTTTCTTTCGTGAAACGAACGACAGAATCTTTCTCGTTACTGTACCGTGGGTAAACCAAACGGTCGGAGAGCTATTCGAGAATGAGAAAGAATTTTTTGCATTTCTTTCACAGATGTCATGTTCTTTGGAAGCTTGTTTAGACCAAGTCGATGACTCGAGCGTCAAAAATTCACAAGAGTTATACGGAGGTGTCACAGGGCTGAGGCGTCAGAATCTTGAGGATATTTAAGTAGGGTATGGCCAAAAAACACCAGAGAGAGCTGTTCTCTCTCCCGGGTTTCGCAAACGTCGCAGGTGATTAAAGAAGATGGTAGTCGGCAATTAAGTTCAATTCAGGAAGAGATCCAGTGCTCGGCCAGGCTCGGAAAGTGACAAAAAGCAGCGAGGGAGCGGCGATTAGCAGAAGTGGCGGCGGCGGCGGGGGCTGGTACGCCGTTATCCTTCGCTTCGAGCAGGACCTTTCGGGGCCGGAACCAACTTAATCCAGTAATCTACTTTCCTGGGGAAATCACATTCGCAATCAGGGCTCGGGTAGAAGGGACAAGGGAGGAGGAGGGGAGGGGGGGGATAGAGAGGCGAGCATATCAAAAAGCTTCGCGCGTGAACGACTCGCCGAGCAATTATATTTCCGTCGGTCCCTCGTTTTTCCTCGCGTCGGTTCTCGCGGATCCAGCGTCCAGCCGCCCCTTGTCCCAGCGACTTTGCCGCCTTTTTACCCGAGCCTGCTTCGGCTCCAGAGCTCTTTCGAGAGCTCGGTTTTCCCGCGAGTCAGCCGAAAAGTAACGAGTTCCCCGGCCGGCGAAAAACTCGACGTTTCGCGGTCTCCTCGTTGTCTCCGACCGTGTTTTCCGCATGGCTACGTATTCGTCGACTGGGTACTCCTTTGAAGTATTGACCGCTTTTTGCACGCGGAGGGGCGATAACGAAGGGAAGAACGAGCGAAGCGTCGAGAAAGACTGGGAGAAGAAAATTCCTCGTGCGAGTGAGAATTCCAACAGTTTGAAAATTCGCGGAAGCATTTCGTCGGTTTGGAATCTCGTACGATCGAAATTTTGACGCGCGCGATGATCCAACTGCACTTTCAATATTCTAATATGAAAATATTCGCCGCCGTTCGTCTCGCTTCGTTGTGAAATGCTCTTCGTTTCACTCTCTCGATAATATCCCATCGTCCTGGCAATATCGAGCAGAATTTGTTTCCGATATAACGCGAAGTAATCGCGCATCGTGCCTCGACGGAGGCTATTTTTGGCCGATATTGGATTTCCAAGATCCTCTCGAACACGGCATACCGAGCCGGTCAAACGCGCGGCAGGAAGCAACGATCGATCGCAGAATGCTCAACTAGATCGCTAACAACGTCTGGCTAATTACTTCACAGTCGGAACGGAGTGGATGGACCCCGGAAGAGTCTGGAAGATCCGCGACGGAAATAAACGAAGTGGAGCACTCCAATTAAGTGAAAGAGAGGCCTCGCGTTGTTCCGTCGAGAATCGTGAATTCCTTTTGCTCTTCGCTCCTTTCCGAGTCGCCGCTCCACGCCGTTGCATCATCGAAACGTGTTGTTGTTACGCAACGACGAACGATGCATATCGTTGCATTTACTCGTGACTGTCGAGTTTAGCTTCTAGGTATTCGATAACGTGCGTAAGCTCTGGACTCGTCTTGTCCACTTTAGAAATTCCGATTGAAAGGTATAACGATTCTTCAGGACCCGAAAATTAATTTAACCTGTCTGATCGCAATGAAAATTAAACCTAGTTCGAGCTAGCCAATCACGTTCAAAAGACAAACCGTTTAATTGCTCTACCGTAGGTCGTTTAAAAAATTAAAACGATCGATACCAAATCATCTCTAGATGACAACAAACGAAACAGACTCAAAGAAAACTTTCAACGTCCAGCGCAACGTTCCACGTTTTTCGCGTTCGTTACTCACCCTTCGGCCGAAAAATCGGCTCTTTTTCTACCGGCCGTTTAATTCGAGGGTGGACCGCGATAAATTAGAGGCGTCGTTCATTAAAACGGGCGGACGCGCGCGCGGGGTGGCTCCCCAAGCCGACCGCCATTGTCGTCGTGGTGACTTTCGCGAAATTTCGTAAATCGTAACCACCCTCGTGATCGTTAGCGCGCCACGCAACCAAGGGTTGAAACCGGCTCCGAACCCTGTCCAACGTACGGCAACTTGTTAATTGCCGATATAAACAGGGTTGTTTCCGGGCAGAGGCGCCAGCAACTCCATGTACTCCGCGTTACTCCGATCATTCGAACTCTCTGGTGGCTTTTATTGCGTATTCAATAGCGACCGGCTCGGTTTTACAACGACTGCTGACGAACCACGGACAATGGCGAAACATAACAGAGGGGACGTACGCGTTCGATCTCGTATGTGAAAAAAAGAAAAAAAAAAAAAAAAAAAAAATAAAGAGGAAATCTTCTCGTAAAGACACGAGTCCGGATCGATTCTCTCTCGTTCGTGGTTCCGTTTACGGTTTACTGCGAGCGTAAAATCAGATCGGTACGATTTTTAACGCGAACCGGTTGATTCGCGAAGCAGCTGCGCCTCGTTCTTCTCTCTCAGGGATGCCGTGTGTGTTCGAAACGAACGCGCGCTCGATCGTGGGAGGTGGATCGTAGATGGAGATCGCTTCGTAGGGAATTTGCGGGGCGAAGGTAAATTTTGTTCGACGCGGGAAAATGGAACGGCGCAAAGTGATACGGTCTGTTGCGTAAAATCTGAACGAGCATGTCCGTGACACGTTTGCAGACTCGGTCGATGTACTCGTTTATTTCCATCGTACGTGCAATCGCTTCGCTTTGTCTTCATTCTTCAGGGGGAAAAGGGAACTTGACAGACGAGTAATAACCCCTGAAATCGAATAAAAGAAATTCCTATTCCGTGTTACAAATCATCGTTCAACTACGAGGCTTTTAATTTTATCCCGCGTAATCCTTTGCCGACGTAAAGTCCTAAAAATCATATTCAATAAAGCCACTCGACTCGTTTAAAACCCGTGATATTCCACCTGGAACTCGCTCTACAACTTTACAAGTGTTTCAAAGTTCTGCCAACGCCACCGCGCAGCGTGCTTCGTGCAAATGAAAATTCAATCGCCTCGTTGACGCGGAGTCGCAGGGCGGAACCAAGCGGAAGAATATATAAAAAATAGAAACGAGGTGAAGTTAAAAATTTGAATTTATCTCGCGATGGAATCTCGCGGTTCGAGAACGCATCGAGATAGCCGTACGGTAATTCGAATTTCAAACAGTCTGGCGAATTTCCATTGTGCCGGCAACAGGGCGACGTATGTAATTGCTACGCCCGGCTGTCCGTAACTGGCTTGTTGCTGCGTCGCTGATTGGACAGCTCGACGAGGCCGCCGGCCCGTTTCGCCCTGTTACAACGAGACACCGAACGATACCGCCGCGAGGAAAATCGAATTCTTCCGGTTCACCACTGTACCTCGTTACGTCTCAAACGAGATTCCTCCACGAGCGCGCGCTCGCTCGCCCCCTGCTTCCAATCCCCCCCGCTAATTTCCCTAACCGACGCTAATCGACTCGCGTGTACTTCGCTCCGGGGATTTGATCGACTTTAACCTGCTCCTCGCGAATCCTTTAATTGATACGTTGGACGAAGCTTATCGTTCAATTGGTGTCCAGAGAGGTATGTATTGGTATCGAGAGGTTCGCTCCTGCAGTGAGAGGCGAGTCAAGGTGCGAGTCTTGCAAATGAAACGTCTCGTGTAAATGAATAGGATATGCGTAAGAGCAAAGTGTAAATCGCAATATTTATCGGTGAAATGAATTATTTGGAATTTCGGGGTCTAGAAATTACTAGATTGTTCGATCGTTGTTTTGAAACGACAACGACTTTGAATATCCAATTTTCAACAATACTAAATTACGGCCAAGCGTCGAGATCGACACGCTCTCTTTCCGTAACATCGGCACGAAGGAAAAATCCTTCCTCCAGCTTGCAGCGCGATCGTTCGACAGGGATCAACAAGCTTGACAGAATCTTCCCCGGCGGGTGGCGCGACGTCGAGGGAAAAATGCTCGCCGTCGCGGAAGTTCGACGCGCTTTCACGCCCTTCAACCTTCGGCGAGCCGGCGAAAAACAAGCTTCGGAATTTCGTCGGTTCGCAAGGAACACCGACGCGAACTTCCCTCCCCTTTAATCCGTATTTCGCGTTCACGCCTCGATTGCCAAGTTACGCGGCATAGTTATTAAGGGAAACTTTCCTTTCCCCGCTCCTCCCCTTCTCAGCTCCATCTCGATCGGGCTCTCGCTTCTTTCTCGCTTCCTTCCTCGCTCGCTCGCTCGATCCCCGGCCGATCGTGCGAGCGGGCTTTCTTCCCGGCACGGAAGAAGCGAAAGGGCTCTCTCTCTCTCTCTCTCTCCATCTCTCTCTTTCTCTCTCCCTTTCTCTCTCCCTTTCTCTGGTCGTTGGCACCGGTGCGTTTCCTTTCGCCCTGCTTCCGTCGTGTCTCCAAACTTTCGAACGTCTCAGGCAGACCGTGAAATCTGTCCCGACGAAAATTTCGCGTAATTCCGCGTCTGCTACCGCGAGACGATCGACGTCGTTGCGACGAGCGCAACGACAAAGGGCGGACAATGGACGGGGAATTCGTAAATCGCCGGCGATAATTCCGTATCCGAGGTAGAACGAATATCTCCTCCGATAAAATGGAAGGCCGGTGCGCGCGTGCGCGTCGAGAACCGAGTTTGGAAATGTTTCGGGCTTGCCGCACGCGCGAGTTGAAGTTTCCACGGTTTGTGTGATGAATGGGATCGCGATAAAAGTGAATTAAGCCCGGTTACAAATGGAATTTCGCGGCAAATGTGGAACGAGTGATCCCGCGAACGTTATTATCTCCCGTTTGCTTCTGGCTCGCGTAATCAGAAACCAGTTACCGTCGAACGTGCTAACGATAGTTTCCGTATTACGTAATTCAAACGAGGGTTTTTAATAACCAGAGTCGGTAGTAGCACGTTTAGTAGGCATTTTTTTTTTTTTTATCACTGTAATTTTAGCGGGGTTAACCCAGAAAATCGGATGCAACGAAAATTAGCGATTGGTTGACTTGGGTCACGTGATTCGCCAGGGGGCGTGGGGTAGACCCCGAGTAGGAGTGGCGTTGTCCGTAATTTATTTTCTATCGATTCAAATGGTTGCGTATCTGGGCCTTTCAGTGAGACGAATCGTACCGGGCTACAAGTCGTGCAGTTTTTAATTAGCTTCTTGATCGAATCAACTAGCGTGTAAATGAAACAACAGGTACGAAACTGTTTACGACAAATGACGAACGAGGGAAAGGATCATAGATCGTCTTGTGCGGTCGGAAGTGAATCGAACAATCACGTCGCGTGGCGCGCAACGAACCTTTAATAAGCGGCACGGAATTGATATTTCAAGATCCAGCCGGGGGGCATACACGGTCGATCACGGCGATCCACGACACGACGTTCGCAATAAATACTCGTAAACCGTGCGGCAATGATAGGCCAGCCGCCACTCGACCCACTTGCGAAGTCGACCCCGATGCTGTTGCGCTGAAACGAGGCAACGTGAAGCAAACCCAGCTCCGCCGCGACCTTCGACCTCCTCGCCTCCGGTAACCGGTTCGAGAGCAATCGTCTCTTCGTCCGTTTCGCTTCACAACGGGCGTGCCAACCGACGAGATCCCCCCCTCCCCGTGGGAACAGGGATGAACAGGAAGACGCCGAGACGAAATCGAAAAAGAAAGCTGTGTCTCGCTGAACCGTCGAAGCGAACCGAAGTTGAAGTTTTTCAGGTTGCCACGATCGGACGATCTCGGCAACGGTGTGTGTGTATGCGAGCGACACGGGGACGACGAAAGTTTGGACACAATTCGATGAGTTGGCCGGGGTAAAATTGCAAGAGAGGTGGCAGTGTCTCTCTCGTTTGGCAAGTTGCGATTACGACCAGCGTCGTCCCACGCCACGTTTTCCTAGCCTCTCCTCCACGCGTCTCGTTTCTTTCTCTCGTACGAGAGATTCGACGATATATCCGTCTCTGCGCTCGGAATCACTCCGAGGAAGGATCCTGTCCCGCGGAAGGAAACAAAGTTTACTCGCTCGGAGGTTGAGAGACAACCTTTCTTTCCGCCCCGCCGTCCGCGTAGCCGCTGACTGTGTAAAAAGGTTTCGGTGAAACTGCGAGAAACGTGATTAAACGACGGGGACAATGTAGCCGTTCGTTCGGCCCGCACTCCGTCGAAGAAACTTTGGCAACTGGTTTTTTCCTTTAAGCCGCGCGCCGGTAATTTAAACGTCGCCGCCTGCCCCCGATCTCTGCCGGGGGCTGCTGCGTTTCTTTGTCCATCGCGGATTCGACTCTTGCCGTACTCGCTGTTACAAATGGGAATCGAGCGGACGTCCGATTTAATTCCATAGCGAAATATTGAGATCTCGAGAGTCGGAAAAACGAGAGTGTCGTTTCGGCACGTTAAACGAAAGTTAGCTACGGGGATATAATTGACGAAACGTGTCTAGGAGACTGTGGTATGATTGCGACGCAAACGTGCAACTACCACGTTCGAGGAGCAGCTGGAAATTTCACTCGAGATTTTTCTCCTTCGATTTAACTCCCGAGATCGAGGTTTCAGCTGAAACTGTCACCGTATTTTATCTCGTTGCGCGATAAGTCAGGATAACACTCGTCCCAGCTGTAACCCCTTCCGCAGTTCTTCCTGCGCGATCAAGAATTCCACGCAGATAAAAGTTTCTAGCCAGATAAATTTTTCGCTTTATATATTTCGAAAGCGACTCTCTTCTCTCCTACTCCGCTGTTCTCTGCGTTTAATGCCAGTCATCGTTCTTTCCGATGTTGCCTCTGAGAATAGAGAATAGAGAATAGAGAAAAGTCTGTCCGTGTATTTTCTTTCACACCGTAAATCTACTCTACGATGAAAGTTCCGCTCGATTCTATTCTGCGAAGGCAGATCGACATCTCGCGAAAATTACGACAAGCAACGACGGTGGATACTCCGATAAGCGAGTATCGATTTCGGCGGCTGGAAGAAAGGGTTGGAGCAACCCCCGGCTGCGTGTTTCGCACGAGGCCAACGGGGAAACAATTAATACGCACGCCGTATCCGGCGCACTTGCAAGCGAGCCGGGGTACCTGGTATACGCGACACATGGCCCATTACGAATTAACGTAGCATTTCACGGCGAATTAATTACACGAAAGAACCGAGTCTCTCTTTCTCTCGAGTGGCTCTCGAGAACGAAAGAACCGACGTACGTAGCCAGACCGGGCTGACTCACCGCCGCCACTCGAGCACCAAATCGTTTTAATGGAACAACTGTTACCCGTTCGGCCTACCTCGGACTAAAAGCGTTCCGCTATTTTCAAATCTTCGTGCCGAGCGATTCGTTGTACGTTGAATTCGCCGTTGCAGACGATCAATTTCTCTCGGAAGAAACATTTCTATCAGAGATGGAAAATTAGTGAGTCATCTTTGTCATTGCGACAGACATTTTTTAATTTTCTGATTTGGATTTTGTTCAGACTTTGTCCGTAAAGGTGTCGAACAAACTTTTATCAAGAGGATCAAACACTGCGGAAAGAAAGAGCGTGAAACAACCCAGACAAGGATCGTCGATCCAGGAATCTAGGAAACTGGACTTTAACGAGACGCCGGAGAATTATATGCGGGGCTATTCGCAGCGAGCAAAAAACACATCACGGGCGCGGTGTGGAGGGGATGGAGCGAAAAAGAGAGAGAGAGAGAGAGAGAGAGAAAAAATATTGCCGAACACGACCGCTAAATTTCGGCAAAACGAAATCTCGTAGGTCGTGTGTATCGCGCGGCTGCAACCCTCGCCCCGTTTCTCGTTCGATTTATGACGCAATCAGATACCATGGCGCACGGAACTGACCATAAAACATGGGAAACTACGTTGTCACCCAGTGGTCGTACAGTACCCCGTTAGAAATCGCTTTTTTTCCTCTCTCTCTCTCTCTCTCTCTCTCTCTACTTTCTCTCTCGTTGGCTCGACGAAAGTGTGCGTGTGGTACCGCGGCAGCGGTTATTAATCGCGGCTAAACATTATTCGAAGCAGATAACGCTGGGTCGACGGGCGTGGTGACACGTCGAATTTCCGGTCCACGTCGCGAGTTTCCGTCTGGCGGACACTAGAGCTCCGGGTAATCCAGCGCGCGCGATTGTACGGGGATTATTATGAAAATTTTTATGAAAATCCACCGGTCGGCCGAAAATGACAAAATTTTTCCGCTGAATCAAAGCGAAAACTCTGTCGTTCGCGGTACACCGGGAACGTTAATTCCAAAGTGAACTCAATGGCGGCGACTCTTTCAGCCTTCCATTGCACGTCGCCGGACCGACGTGTACTTCGTACAACGGAAAGTCCGGTTAGAAAAGCAGGGAAAATAGAAAAGGAAAAAATCCGGGGCAATATCTACAAAAAAAAAAAAACCCAGAGTCGCGCACACGAGCGAGCGACATCTCGTTTCCAGGAGCAGCTATTCACCGTGCACTCTCAAAGCGTACGTATCGTAGAGCGTAAACTCTAGCGGCGAGATGGACGATGGAATTCCGTTACGAATGAAACGCTCCGTCCCCGCGGAAGTTCAACCTCGGGTAGAACAAACGGGATATCGTAAAGAATCAAACTCGGCGAGCGGGAGAGCACGCGGATGGAAAGATAAAATGCGCGTAAAAACAGGGATAAAACTAAAACGGGTTGGATAAAATCAAGGGAGAAACGGAGTAGAAGAGGCGTGTTTCTGCAGAGCGTGTGCAGCGTCACCGAGTTTTTAATTCGATCGGGCCGCGAGAGTCGCTAGTCGGGGTAGCCGGGCGCCAACTAAAAATCCATAATCCCCCGGCACCGCCGCTTCTGATCGCCAGTTTTGTCGCGTGTGTCGGCGGATGAACAACGAGCGGCGGCAGTGGCGCGGCTGCTCGCGCCAGGGAAACCGTGGAGAAAGGGCGGAGGGACGGGGAGGAGAGGCGATGCGGCCGCTAACCGAAAATCGAATTATTGCCCCACGGGCGATAAACGTCCGTTAGAACGGGGCGCTCGTTTCGATTTCGATTAATCGAGCAAGGCGCCTGGCTGGACGACCGGTTGCGCGACGCGGATCGCCAAGAGCGACGAGGACCGAGCTTCAGAGTCGGAGATGGATGAACAGATAGAGACACCGAGGGCAGAGATGGACGCGCGAGGAGGGACAGGGGCGACAGGGGCGACAGGGGAGCCGCGCCGCCGTTCTCGCTCCAGCAATTTGTTTAAATTGCGTTTCCGGCTAAACTGCCATGGACTGCGGCACCCGCCGAATTACGCTGCTTTATAGGTTTTCAATATCATCTGTCTCTCTCAACCAGCGTCTCTCCAACCATAAACAATGAATCGCATCGAGGAGACCCGAACGTTTGCTAAACGCTTCGTTCCCAAGTCTGATCCGTAAGATTCAAATTTGCGCGATTGCAGTCGATATTGTTGGATCGATGAATTTATCACGGAATAGATTTAAAATCACATCTATCCGAAAATTAGATTTTTGCTCGTCGTAAGATCTGCTCCAGAAACACGGGTCATCGAAACGACGATTTTCAAGGATTTCTACCGTCCCCTCGTCTCCTCCTCCTCTCCGACCCCCTTGCACTTTGTTAATCGTAGCAGATTTCGTCGTTTCCCATGGAAAAGCCAGCCTTTTCCCCCCCTCCTTTTTCTTCTTCTTCTTCTTTTCGATTCGTTTCTTTCGCGAATCCTCCAGGGAAGCTCGTTTCACCTGACTGCTATCTGTATTCTCTCGCGGCGCTAGCGTCTAAAACCCTCGTCCCACCAGGCAGGTTCGATGGATATTGAATCGACACTCTTCCGCGTTACCGCCTCCACGACGTCGTTCCCATGCAAACGACCCCGCTTCCGGTATTAATGGCCCACTCCACGGAATTTTAGCCGCTACGACTTATTACGTATACATGCGACACGCCGCTGCAACCCTAGGCGTTACCTACGTCGCTACGTAGTTTCGGAAATTGTTCGAGTTTACCTAGCCCCGGCCCCGGAAACTTTCTCGTTCTAATGATCGGAATTTCTTCCGCGTGGCTTATTCCTCTTCGGTGCAGTTCCATCCACCGATTTGAAAGGTGCACGGTCTTTTAATCGAAGAAGAAACTGGGAATGGAAAGTCAGACGTCGGAATGATTTATCGCAGTTGATGATAGATCGTCGAAGCTTTAGAATTAAAAAAAAAAAAAAAGAGAGCAGTAGGAATAGCAAAAGGAACTCCAACAACGTACAGACAAGAATGATCTTACCATGTACTCGGGCGAATCTCCGACTCCAACGGCGGGAAGGATGATCCCCATTAGCCCCGATCATCTGGATCGGGACGCCGAAAATCAACCAGACGCAACGCAGCGATTAACCAATAATCTTCTTGATCGACTAACAAGAAAAGAATCGTTCGCGGAAATGCTCTCTCCGTGTTTGTCTTTCGTTCGAAGCGGGGCTCCCGGCTGTTTATTTTCAATTCGACGAACTGACGTTTTCACCGTGTAACCGCGGGGAGAGAAAGCTGGATCAGCGGCGGAGAGGGAGGAACACGGAGGAACGAAAAGAAAAAAAGACGGAAACCGGTGAGTCGAGCGTTTCTCAAAGGAGACACCGACGACGCCCACGTGTGTGTTCTCCAGAGGGGACCGAACCTACGCGTGGTAGCCGAACACGGTGGCGATAAATAGCGACGCGAAGCGACGTATTAACAAGTATTAATACACCGTGTCGATGGCGCGCGCGTGAAACGTTCCGTGATCGGCCGCTATAGATCTCTTCCGCGCCCGTGGATTCGCCACCGCGTTAAAAATATCCCGAACGGATATCGCGATTTACATTCAGCCCGATCCGGTTTCCAATTAATCAAACCGACGGTGGCCGACGACGCTTCGGGCCAGCCAAGGAGCGTTTCTTCTGTTCGAGTTTGACGGAAACCGAAGGAAGAATCGACGGAGGAAGAGAAGGGTTGCTGATTTACGCTCTGCTGATTACAGTATTGTTGGATATTGTTCGTGCGCAGATGAGGCGGTTGTTTCGCACGTGGGTGTTTCGACTCCTTTGCTTCCTGATTTTTTGTCTTTTCCCTTACTCGTCTTGTTAATTCGCAAAGATGCCCGAGGCGAAGGTGAAATTGGAAGGGCAATGAGTTGGTTTAACCCCAAGTTGTTGACGTATGAATTAAATGAAACTCGATACGAAGAGAATACGACATTTGTTTTGTAATTTTAACGTAATTTTTATATTCATACTGCAAAATGTCACAATAGTGGCTTGCTGTATGCAATGCTGAACTATGTTCTGCCTATGGATCCCTTTCCATTCGTACTTTGATTCCTAGTCAAGGTACATTAGGACGACTCGTAACTGATTCCGAACAGTACGTCGAGCGATTAAAATTCCACGCATTCTGCGTGCCAGAAGGTCGCGGTGACGCGCGTTTCGATAAATTTTCGCAGAGTCCATTTATATCACGTACGACAACAAACAGGGAGGAGAGAAACGCGCGACAGTTTGTTGCTTTTCCAGGAGGATTTTGATCGCGCCGGTCGTGATTCGGCTCGCGTGTGTCGCGTGACTCGCTCATTAACGATCCAGCCCTGCAAAAAGTAGATCGCGCGTGCTCGCGACCCGACCGAGACACGATCGCCTGGATATTATTACACCGGCGTCGACAGTAATTCCTATGCTCGCGCGCGCCGTCTCGTGCGACACGACAACCTCTGCCGCGACAGAGGTCCGCGGGGGGAAAAAATCCAACCGACCTGATCCCTGGCTGTCTGGACGCTCCTGCAACGAACCCCGAAAGCGTAATCCCAAAGGGACTCGCGAGATTGTTGACCGGTTCGGCAAATGGACGGATATTTGCTTTGCTTGGGAATTGAATATCAATCGTGGGAAACTAAGAGAGTGTCCGTGTTCGGACGCGGACGCGGACGCGGTGCCTGCGACCATTGACATCTGCGAAATCGTGCAAAACCGTTTCAGTCGGGGACCGTTTCGTCGAAAACTCCTTCCTTTTTTTCCCTCCCCCCCCCTCCACTATCCTTTTTTTCCTCCTGCATATTTACGATTCTTTCTTCTTTTCTTCTTTTCTTCTTTTCTCTCTCTCTCTCTCTCTCTCTCTCTCTCTCTCGTGACGAAACGATTAAAAGCTGAGAACGCGCGTGAAAAGGCACGTTGCGTTTCTACGGACGCGGCAGGGCTGCCACTATAAATATTTATAGTCGCGATCAGGTCTCGTTCATAAATATTTATTTGAACATCGCGAGTTACTATAAATATTTATCGTTCGTGGCCGATACACGGCCTATGAAAACCGTCGGATAATTTATGAACGGGTGAAAACGCGTTGGTGGCGGCGCGCGAGGCCGGTCCTTGCAGAGTTGCGTGTAAATTGGTGGAACGTTCAAGAAAATTCATTACCATCGCGCGTTTTATCCTCCTTCGACGTCTTTCCCGTCTGCGAATCGCTTTCGACGAGAGATATACGTACGCTCGTTACCAAGTCGAGCCGGTCGTCTGTAATTGCAATCAACGGATGGATGATTGCTACGACTCCAAGTTGCGTAACTTTGTCGACGAAATCGGGGACAAATATTTCTTTCAGTTTCTCTCCTCTACCTGTATTTTAATTAAGAACATCGATCGAACACGCCTCGCCGAGAATTTTGTTACATCACGCTACGATCGTTGTAGAATTTATCGCGTCGCGTTGGCACGTTGTGATCCCGACAAATCACTTGGTACTTTTTGTCGTTGCGCGTTGATAAATCAGAACGCGGGTAACGTTCAAATTACACGACTGTTGACAAAGAAAATGAGGAGGCAAACTACCGTTGCACAACTACCGTGAAATCTGCAGGCGTGTATCTTCCTCAGTGATTGCAAGCTCGCGCAAAAAACAATGCGACGTGGAAAGCTACGGTGCACCGACCTCCTTCGCGTATATTTTCCCATTACCCTCCTGGCAGTAAATCTCCCCCCTCCTCCGCCGATATAGCTCACAGGTATAATTCAGCAAAAAGCTTCGAAAGACCGCGACCAAGGTCTGGGGGAAATTCGAAACAGCCCCGAAGCTTTTCTATTAGCGATCCACGGCAGCGGAAACCCGCCGCTCTTACACTAATTCACCCCTTTTCCGTTACCATCCGCTTTACTATCCAATTCACCGGGGCGTAGGAGCCCCGAAGGATTAGGTTCGTTCCTCGGAAATCTCCCCGGGAATTTGCCTTCGTCATCGGTCCCAGGAGCACCGAGAACGATTCTGGGCAACGATGCACCCTCCCTTCTTTCTCTTTCTCTCCTTCTCGCTACTAGCGCCAGAGGAAATGGATTAGAGAAGCGTTCCCTTTTCAGAACTGTCCTCGGCCTGATGCAATTTCTTTCGGTTGTCGTTGGAGGAGCCCGATTATCTCGAAATTACGGGCTCCAACGAATAGGCTGAGCGGTCTTCGAATCGTCACGGATCGCCGCTCATTAGATTATCGTTCGAGATGGTATCGACTCACTTCGAGAGCGTGCATCGTACTCGACTTCTCTCTCTCTCTCTCTCTTTCTCTCTGTTGCGTTGGATCTTTTTTAATTGCAGCTCGTCCAGTTAATCGTTATTACGATTAGACTCGTAGCAGCGGATGAAAAGTCAAAGTAATGCCTCGTCAGGCTTGCGTACCGCCGCGCTGTTTAACATCGAGACGACTTAATTGCGTCCGGAAATTATACATACGTCATGCTAATAGAACCTCCCACGCGTGCGCTCAGCATACAATGACGACGGTGTTTAATTTTCGGCCCTCGAGGATCGGACGATCCGGGACCGTCGTTAACTCCGATTTTTTGTTTGCAGAAAATTTCGATCTTCCTTTCTCTCTGACCACGACCGAAGCGTACAACTCGCACAACGAGAAGTTCAACGTGCAAACGAACTAGGCGTCCAACAGCCTAATAATCGCAAGTCCGCAAAATTTCGCCGTCGTAAACGCAGTTGCAAGCTGGCAAAGTTTGTTAGCGACAATTCTCATTTAGCGGGCCGGTGTGGCCGATGCAACCTGGCCGCATTAATTCACGTTAATTGCGGAAAAAAGAGGAACAGGGGTGAATTCGACGTCTCGGTGGAGTCGACATTTTTTCTTTTTTCGTCGCCCGGAGGACGCGATCGAAGGCCGTTGGACCACGAACAATATAGCCGGCCAACGAACGGTCGCCTAATAATTAATCGAAATAACGATGCGCCGAGCAGAAATGCTCTCGCCCCCTAACGAGGTCCCCGGGCTTTTTTTTATTTTTTTTTTTTTCTTTCGTTCGAATCTCGCGTCGAACAACCATACTACCTCCCCTCTCCGACTCTCTTCTTTGCCCTCTCTTTCGAGCCTGCCGCGCTCGTTAGAATCTCGCCTCGCTAGAATTTCGTTTCCCCCGGAACAGACGGCGTCGCGCAACGACCACGAAGCTACGTAATTTCGCGGCTGGCTAAACAGGGATCCAACCGCGCCTCCTGGACAAAAGGTGAAAAGCAACGGGAGTTATCGTGGACCGACGTGACTGCCTGGTCACGTCGCTTATCTCTCGTCACCCGAGAGACGGCCCATCGTCTTTGGTTTTTCTACGTCTCCTCTCTCGCCTCTGCTTCATTTTTCATCCGCGGTTTTCGCCGCCGTCGCCGCCGCGACGGTCAGAGACGATCGAGGCGTTGAAACGACACCCGACGTGGAGCCGTAGCTTTCTAGCCGGGTGAGATAAACGCGTCTTTGCTCGTTTCGAGACTCTGAGGATTTCGCTGATTCTGTCGTTGGATTTCAACTGAGAAACCTGATTTAGGATCTTTGTAAATTTCAACACAGTGGACGGATAAAATGCAGTTAACGTAAAATGGCAAGGACAAGTGTTTAAACATCCGAGTTTAGCATCCAACGCATTTTGCTACTTTACAGTTCTTCGCCAGCAAAGAGGAGAAGCAAAAACTGCACGACTTGTACCCCAGTACGATTCGTTTCACTGAAGCAACTGTTCCGACTAGGAAATTGACTTTATTGATACACAAACGTTTGAATCGATAGAAAACAAACTACAGGCGCGATCGCTCAGTACCAGACAACGTCACTCCTACTCGAGGTCTACCCCACGAATCACGTGACCCAAATCAACCAATCGCTAATTTTCGTTGCGTCAGCGTTGCACCCAAAGAGGCCCGATTTTCTGGGTTACCCCCGTTAAAATCACTTTCAGTGATAAAATAAATTGCTCCGACACTTGTAGCTGGAATGAAATTTGTATCGTTTTCCGTTAATTGTTCGCTGGAATAGTCGCGAAAAGTTCGAACGACTGCTCGTACATATACATAAAAAGTAGTGGTAATCGCGCGTTACAGTGTGTGATTCGAGACAAATGTATCACGGTAATAGCCATTAGGTTTAATCAGAAATGGAATTATCGTGGGAGGGGAGAGAAAGAACAGAATATTTTTTTTAAAGACGCTTTTAACAAAACCAGTTTCTAACACAGTTCGCGCCGAGGATTTATAAAGTGGCTGGCGAGCAAAAGTTAATAAAGAGATAGGGGACGCGGTCTCGCGAGGAAATTTTCTTAATTACACGCGGGCAATTCGCTGCTACGTCTGCTGCGTTTCTCTTGCTGAGACAGAAGTGCTCGATAAAAACGAACCTAGCCGAAACTCGCTTCTTTGCGCTTTAACGATTTCATCGATTTTTCCTCTCTGGAAACTCGCAGCTTTCGTTCACGACGGGACAAAAAACCGAACGAAATCTGTTCGCTCTTCTTTTTGCTCGGGGTGAAAAAAAAGAGAGGGGAAAGAGAGAAAAGAGAAGAACGGACAAAGAGTTGCAGAGGAGAAAGAGTAACAACCGGTGGCTCGATCGTTACCCGTTTCGCCGTTCCTTATTATCTTGCCGGGCATTTCTCACGGATTCCTTTATAACGGCTCGCTCTAAAACGCGAAACGAACGATCGCCGTGAAATAAAAGCAGGATATTTCAAGCGAATGAGGAACCCGCTGCAACGACTCGTGCTTGTTAACGATCGAGAAACCCGCTGCCACCGTTTTCTCCCTCTCCTCTGCTTCTCTCGTTTCTCTTCGTCCATGACGATCGGTCGTGCAACATTGGTCACTTTTCAAAAGACAACTGACGACGAGCTTCCTTTTTTTTCAGATATGATTTCCGACAGGATTGGAAGTAATTGCTAAAATTAGCTTCTCAACCGTAACTTTGTAGTTGTTTGCCGAATTTTTAGACAGCTTATCCATAGTTTGCGTCTTTCTCTCCATTTCTTTTACAGAATTATTGAAAGTTTTATACCTTCATGGTGAGTGGAATACAATACAAACGAAAAAAGTCTTGATCTTGAAATTCAAGTTTTGCGACACGTTCTTAACGTGTATTTTCGTTAAATCAAAGGTGTAGAATTCATCTGTGATAGCCACGAACGAACTTTTCTTTCCACTCGAATTTCCATCATGAATAAAGCTTTAGCAATTAGTCCGAATTGGCAGATAATTCGCAGTCTGTGTCTGCAGATAATTCATTTACATTGTACGTCTCGCGCGAAACTAACAGGAAGTGATAAAAACGCAAAGACACGAAATCAGAGACAATTCGCGGATGTTTGTCTGGACAACTAGACTTGGCACAAAACGAAAGCTGAACGAAGAGAAGGGAAAAGAGCGAGAGAGTGAAACGCAAGGCGAGAACAGATTGGTCGGCCGGGTCGGGGAAAAAACAAATCGTAATAACGGCGGGCGTTAATTGTTGGAAACGACACGAGCGACGAGTTTCGTATTCTCCTTCGTCAGCTTTCCCGCCGGTCGCCACTCCACCACCATCGGAGACGGTTATCTGGATTGCGGAGCAGAGTGGTTATAATTAAAGCTTCGCTAACGAGAATCCGTTCGTCGGTGAGATAACGAGGTCTTCGATTTAAAGAGACCTCGGGGAACGGGCCGAAGAGGAAGAAGAAGAAGAAGAAGAAGAAGAAGAAGAAGAAGAAGAAGAAGAAGAAGAAGAAGAAGAAGAAGAAGAAGAAGATGAAGAAGAAGAAGAAGAAGAAGAAGAAGAGGCATCGTCACGAACGTTGGCCGGATGACGACGAGGAGAGAAAAAGAGAGACTGCGGACCGTCGCCACCAGCGACAAAAAGAAAAAAAGAACGAGACGCAGAAAGGAATTTTCGCTGGTGTGCACACACTTCGCGTGTACGCGTCGCTAGGCGTCGAATGCGAGTGCACGATTTGCACGCATGATGCCTACGCGAGAGGTAATGAAAAAAGAAGAAGACGAGGAAGAAGAAGAAAAAAAAAGAGGCGACCTCGGCTCGAGGAAACGAACTCGTCGAGGGAGGCTCGCGTGCTTCTACCCCCGCCACGCGCCTCGATTGGACGGTTAATATTTTATTCAGGGCGGAGTCGGATTTGCATACGAAGTGGCCCTTTTCTCTGCTCGTCTGCCCCGCGTTGTTCGTTCTCCGTCTACGTCTCGATTCGACGGCGGGCACATCTGCCGCGGATATAAGCAGACAGCGATATCCTGCACCGTGGCCTGGAACACGCCGCCGAATAGCCTCCAGATTATTTGGACTTTCCTTTCATTTCGATCGCATCGCTTTCGTTGCCCTTCTACGTAAGTACAGAGGGAACGCAGTGATTGTAGAATGAGGTATTTTTTTTTTGTAGTTTCGAGTACGTGCGAAGAGAGAGAGAGAGTAAATCCATTTTTCCCAATTTCTTCGTTCCGAATAATTTTGAAAAATACGCCGTAAGCAATACATCGTACGTGTGTTGTATCTTAAACGCCAAAGTTACCCTCTAAAATTTTCGCAAATCTCGCTCGTACCGAAGGTCTTTTATATCCGAGGGAAACTCCATCGCGTTATTCTTACGAGGCAATACACCCCACTCTCGAAATCTTTGTCCACTAAATTCGCCGTTCAAAGTTGCATAATGCCGAAGCCCTTTCGGGGGGCTGTGTCCACCGAAAGCGGTCCGAGAAAGATCGGTGGACAAAAGGCGGCGGAACGGTCTGGCGAATGCAATTTTCAGGAAATGCGGAAACCACGGGGGAGGGGGGAAAGAAACTTCCGGCCTGCCTTTTGAATACTTCATCGCCGCGACTCTCCGTCTCTTCGCCGGGTCGTTGGCAAAGTGCATAAGCGAAAACAGTTACGTTCACGGGTCATAACCAGCCACGTCGGCCGGAGAGAACCCTCTCGCTCTCTCTCTCTCTCTCTCTTTCGAAAGAGAGAGACGAGACGGTATAAAATATTTCACCGGCCGGATCTAAGCGCTGACCCAGTGCAACAAACACTCGCGCAGATGTTACGATGCATTTTCTCATGCATATTCCATCGAGGGAATGGAAACGTCGCCTTAACCCGTGCTAATTTCGCCGCGCTCTATGTCAGTATTACAATAAACATGTTGGTCGCGCGAGCGCGTCCTCATGCATATGCATGGCGCCCCCTCGGGTTCGCCAGCCACGGGTGCCCCTTAATAAAATTCCACCGAACCGCCCTCGCTTTCGATCGTTAAAACTACCAACGTTCTCTGTCGCGTGCAAACCACGCTACCCGTGTTATTTTCCCCATTTTTTTCTTTCTTTTCTTCCTTCTTTCTCGCCGTGTGCCTCTTTTTCCAGCGGAGGATAGAAACTCTTGCCTCGCACGCTCGGACGATTCCTCGTTCGTCTTGCTGTGACGTTGCGAAAGTGGGAATTGTACCCCACATAATGGGTCAAACGTACCCTCGTGCGCGACGTACACAGATGTTATTTAGCAACGCGTGGTATTTTCAAGTTTTCTTTTATCACTGAAAGTGATAAAATGAGAGATGCAACGCTGATGCAACGAAAATTAGAGATTGGTTGATTTGGGTCACGTGATTCGCGAGGGGGCGTGGCGTAGACCTCGAGTAGGAGTGGCGTTGTCTGCTACTGAGCGATCGTTCCTGTAATTTGTTTTGCATATCAATAAAATTTTATGGCAAAAAAGTCGTCTTCATTTCCTAGTCGGAACAGTTGCTTCTGGGCCTTTCCGTGTAGTTTTTTCTTTCGTTCTTTTGAAATTAAATCTCGAAATTTGTCGTAATTTTTTTCTTGCAGAGGTTTGACACATTTTTGCGAATTGAAGGAAATTCTCCGTGTGAAAATCTTCTCCTTCTTGTTCCTTTGGAATAATTTAATGTAATCCTTCCCATGTAGCGAAAAAATTTGCATTTGGGTAAAACGAGAAGCACATTCATAATTTCAACATATTTTAGAGTTCTTTGGGACGAAAAAACTTATTAACAATCGTAGATTACATACAATCTTACATACGAAATAATACAAATTCAGCAATAAAAGAATAATTTCGTCAAACACTCGTCGAGCTTAAAAGTAATTGACACGTTCTGAAAATGAAATGAAACACTTAAACATCTTCTTGATAGATCTTTGTTCGTTATTTTTGTAAAATAGCAAATGCACAAGTAGAATTTCCCGTCGAGTTAAATTCAATATCGCCTTACTTCTCGACGACGAATGTTCGTCAGCCATCGTCCAACGATCAAACGGAAAGTCCCGGAATGGGACTAATTAATCGACTCGGTCCGCGGCTCGATCGTAAAATCCGCGGGGCTCGCGTAATCTGATCACGCGCTCGCGAAGTAGCAACGCGCCGCGGCAAATACTCGCCGTCACGTTCCGGGGCTTAAGGACGAACCACGCGCAGGTGGATCGTGCGAAACATCGCGAAACTTTGTCGGTGTCTGCTCGGGGCCAGCCGAGTTTGAAAGCGTTTGGACAAGCGGCAAGCGCGAATGCATATTTATACGGATGAAATGGAGCGATTAAGGGGTAACGCGGGAAGCGGAAAAAATTGTGGTCGTTTCTCCGTGGGCGTCGATTGTTAAATGGAAAGGGCTCGTTTGTTGTCCGAGGACATCGGCTGGCATTAAAACCAGCCGGTTGTTTGTTGCCAAAAAGTGGAAAATGTGATTATCGTTGAACGGGCAAATTGAAAGTTTATTCGAACGGTGGGCGTTTGTTTGCACGTTAGCTTGTTTAACTGGGAAATCGCTCGCGTTGCTTGTAAATTTCACGCGATCGGATTGGATGCTGAAAATATACTTTATTTTTCTTGAAATCCGATCGCGTGTAATTATTGTAAACAAAAAAAAAAAATCGACGCATCGATATTGCGATGCTTGTTCTCTGAGCGAGGAAATTGAAAATGTTGGTGCGTGGTTCTGGAACCGGAAAGTATCATCACTTTCACGTCAGACGTCTAGACATCGAGGCGATTCGGGCGATCATAATTTAAAACGATCGATAAATTATCGGTCGGATAAGTCTTTCCATCGACGCCGACCTATAAATTTCGCGCAAAGTGAAACTATTGGATCCTCCTTCTTCAAACGAGAGGTTCGCGTGTCGAAGATTTTTAGATTTCACTTTCCATTTCGCCGAGTTTCTGGAACTTTTCTAGAATGCGAGACAATCACGACGAAAGAAGAAGAAGAAGAAGAAGAAGAAGAGGAGGAGGAAGCGAGAGGTGAGTAAGAGTCGAGGCTAGCCGCTGAAAGAAGGTAAAGTCGACGCTCCGGGGGAGAAGAGACGTTTCATCGTTCGGCACGTGTGTACTCTACGGGAGCGTCATTACCAACTGGCCTCGTTAAAAAGTACACGTTCGCGCTGGATCAATAGCGAGCAATGAGGACGGGACACCTTGTTAATCTCGCCGCTGGTCACGTTTCTATCTGCGCTGGTCATCACCAGGGAACATAAGCCAAGCGCCCATGCATGAAAGCGCGTTCCTCCCCTTTTCGTCCGTCTCGCGACAACCTGTGTCCTCGCGTTGGAGGAATACCTCGTGAATACCTTCGAACGTCTCGCGGATCTGACGTGCTCGACACGCTGATCTTAGAAAATTCCCGATAATTCGCGAAAGAAGAAACTTGCGAACAAAGTACATTCGTATTGCGACGTCATCGATTATGCGACACTCCAATCGCCAATCACGAAAACCCTGAAATCGCAAAAACGAGTGTGAGTCGCGAGACGTGTCTGCTCCCGAGCGTGATTTCGCGGCGGAATTAAGCTTAAAAGACAAAAAGTCCGGCGGTAGGAACTCCGCGAGCCTCCTAGTAGGTGCCCCGAGGTGGTTCGGATGCCACGGTGTTCAGCTACCCGCGTCCCCTAACCGGCGCGCGGCTGTCGGCCGTGTGTCTCGCGAGTAGTAAGCAGCAGCCGGGCTACACGTAGAGTCTTGTCACCGAGCCGAGGAGAGGACTGGTTAGAGAGGAGTCGCTTATCGCGGGCAACGATCTCACTGACAGCCGCCAATTAAAACATGCTAACGAGCTGCTGATCTCGCGATATCTCCGAGAGCGGGGCCTAATTAAACTCCCGCCACGCGGGCGGGGCGCGGAGGGGTGGCCGAGAGCAAAGACGAGGGGGACCGGCGAGGAACGACAAGACAGAATCTACGAGATCTCGGTGTGCGCCTAGACTTTATCGTGGCCGCGGTCTCCACGACGATCTCTCTCCCGAGCCTCCCACCCGTCCCCCCTCCCGACCGGCTGAACTTTAACAAACCTATTTCCAGCGCAGTTCCTCCAATTACCGGGACACGTCGAACCCGATCCCGGGCAAAAGTGGATGGACTGGGAAAAAGGCGAATCGATGCCGGCTGATGGCAATAATCCTGCCCGAGGATTATCGAGATGAAGATATTCCCGACTGTTTGTCGAGGTGGTTTCGAGTCTGTTTGGAACGATTCCCCGCGAGATTTGACCAACGCAAGTGTGTGAAGAGTCAGAGAGAGGAAGTTTAACGAGAAATTTGACAACTATCTGTGTATAGTACATTACAGATACATTGGATTTTTATTTATTTAATGTTATTTCATGAGTAGTAAAATATATTTCGAAGAATCTGTCAGGATTAAAGATGATACAATTTTTCAATGTCAGAAGCAATATTTCAATAGCATTGGATCAAGATCGACAAGAAACCACTCTCTTTTAAAACATGGAAAGTGTAGTTGATCATGTTCTTCCTCTACGAGGTAGAAAATATATATTTGGAAGAATTCGCTGGGATCGAAGACGAGTTGACAAAATTTTGTAGAAGCAATATTTCGATATTTTTGAAAAGATTGGCAGCGAAGAAAACTATTCTCTCCTCAAACGCGGAAAGTTTTTCTTTACGACGAACAAAGTGAAACTGCAAACGCGATACGTGTATAAAATAACTTTGCTTCGAACTCCGGAAATCCGAGAATTATCAACGCGATCAGCCAAGAATTTCGCAACTCGACGCACAGCAGCTGTACACTCGATTCCGGGGATACGCGGAGCTTATGGTTTCGCAAGAACAAGGGGATTCCCCTTGCATTATCGTGCAAGATGATTTGTAATTCGTGGCGGAGTTGCGGAGGGGACGTCTTCGCCGGGAAATATGTATGAGTTAAGGAAGAAGAATAACATCTTTGCTTTCGGCCCTTCCTCCCGCGACCGCGGGGGAGTTGAAAACCGCTTTAGAGTTCGAAACACGTGAGCTTAATGTTTCCTTTTCTCCCCTCGCCAGTCTCGTTACTTTTAGTTAAGGTTACGTCGACGTGTTATTACACCGCTTCGCAACTTTCACGTTGGTTATCGCGGTTCAACGAAATATTCCTTCACCCTTGAGGATATTATTGCTGGAAATTTTCTTGCACTTTGTGTCCGAATGAAAACTAATTAATAAACCCTTGATAAAACATTTGATATTTGAGTTAAAGATTATAAACGAACCACGTGCGTGCAATCGTTTCTTCAATTTTAACATTCAAAGCTGTGGACGATCATCATCGATAGTATCGAGTAATAATAATTTTAACGATAAAAAGAAAACTACGATAACGAACCTTGAGAACTCGGTACAGAAATTGCAGACTGGAAGCATCAGCGAACAAAATGTTTTGACTCGTATAATCATTCCCCGCGTACGTGACATGTTTCGATATTGATAAATTGATCCTTCGACCTTATCCGTCGAATTTAATCTGCAATAAGAGCGCATCGAGAGTTGCACCTGCAACTCTCGTGGTTTCAAAAAGAAGTCCACTTGGTCCACCGTAGAAAAGAAGGTCTCTCCTCGTCAATCGTGCGGGTGTCAACCGATCTCAGCGGCATCGTCGCACAGTTCGGGGCTCGTCTATCCGCGACAACTCACACCGCTGCTATTTGCTTATCAAAACCAGACATTATCCGGGGTCGGATCGCGAATTTGCCTCCAACTCGACGTCAACCACTTTTACCAGCTGCTCGTTCTCGTTATCGGCGTTCCGTCCAGGCGACGTTCGCCAACCGTGCGCCAACACCCTCGATTTTATCTCGGGAACGTACTCGCGCGCTTCTTAAAAGAAAAAAAAAAGAAAGCCTTCTCAACCTGAAATCCGCTCCCCTTGAACGATATCTCCGATCGAGCATCATCTAGAATCCAGTTGAAGAACGATTCTCGTTGAAAATGCAAGTGCAGCGTGTCTACCTTTAGCTCAAGATCATGGCACTGAAGGAGATGTCAAACGTTCTTGGAAACACGTATCGTGATCGTAGCGTAGAAATCTTTCACAAAAAGCAAATAACTTCACTCTCTCGCGAATCATTACACCAGAGAAATTCTAAATTTCGTTCGAGAAAAGAACGAACTTTTATCTGTACTCGTATTTTACAAAAATTTGCCTGGAAGATCTCGGCGAAATTTTACTTTTCGTTAACCACTCAACGAAAGGGCTCCGTCGTGTTCGAGCATCAATCTCGAATCGTCCATCGAAACCAACCGCGTTTCCTAATCTCTCAAACGGTTCCGCATCCACGGTGGAGTATCAATTTCCATGCATCGTTTCTAACAGCCTTCACTCGACGGGTGAATTTCGAACGGTTCCGTTTCTAGAAAGAGGCGCGCGGATAGAGGGGGTTACTCGCCATCGAGCAACTACCCCTCCTCTCTCTCTCTCTCTCTCCCTTTCTCTTTCTCTTTCTCTGTTTGCAGTCGGATTTTGGAACTAAGCCCAGGTTTGCCCAGACAGATGCACCCACTTGCCGCCCTTAATAGCACGGCTTACGCACCGCGTTGATCAGCCGAACCCACCGCGCGCGCGCGCGCGCGCGCGCGCCTCCTTTCATCCCTCGCCGAACGAAACTTCTTTCGCCGATTTGTTGCCAGATAGACTCTCTCTTCAGCCTTTTTTATTTCAATCGAACCACGACCCCAGAGATACAGGGATTAGCCGAGTTAATCGTTCGTCGATCCCGAGCGACTCGAGCCGAATCTCGAAAGCAAGGAACTCTCCACGTTCCGAAGTAGGAACAAAATGACTGCTCAGAGGCAGGGAGCGTGGCGATCGGGGATGACGTAACAATTTTCCGGATCTTGTAGTCTTGTAAATTGCTATAAAAGTCAGCTGAATATTTTATTTATATATGAGTGAAAGTGATTTTAGCGGGGTAACCCAGAAAATCGGGCCTCTTGAGGTGCAACGCTGATGCAACGAAAATTAGCGATTGGTTGATTTGGGTCACGTGATTCGCGAGGGGGCGTGGCGTTGTTTGGCACTGAGCGATCGCGCCTGTAATTTGTTTTCTATTTATGGCAAAAGGGTCGTCTTCATTTCCTCCATTCAGAACAGTTGCTTCTCTGGGCCTTTCAGTGAGACGAATCGTACTGGGATACAAGTCGTGCAGTTTTTTTATTCTCGTAACAGTCTACAGACTGATACACACCGTTCGTCGTTCTACGGAAAGTGCACACTTGGACAAGTATGGATCCGACTGGTTATTTCTCACAGATGCAAATGTCTCGTATGTGACGAGCGGCAAACAGTAACCACTTCCTATCACGTCATAATTCGTACTATGCATCGTAAACGAAGCGTCTTGTCTATACACCATCGTAACGTGACGTCGCCGGCTAGTCTGAAACAGACGCGCATTTCCGCAGATGAATATTCCAGAGAGTCACGTCATTCGCGTACAGTCTCGTGCGCTCTTCTCCCCCGACGATGGAAGGTTTTGCAAATCGATACCTCTGCGGTATCGATCGCCAAGATCTACGTCACGAAAGTGGCGCGAGGTATGTACGTAACGTGCATCCCGGTGACGTTGAATGATAAATCACGCATCGATCCTCCGCGACGTTTCCTCGCCCCCCGTTTGGCGTGCACGTCGACGTGAAACGACGTGAAACTGGCCTGTCTTCTCGCGTCATCCGTTTCCGTGCCTCGTCCGTACGAGGAGAGAGAAGGATATCGGCTGACGGCTGAGAATCGTCACGGCAGATCGTCTGCGTAACGACTGGCATCGTTGCCAGTACTAATTACCGGTAGCTAGCGGTGTATCCTCGCGCTCGTCGTCGGCCCTCCAGCCCGCGTCTCCTGTAATTTTCGCGGGCTCACAATGCGCCAGCTGATTAGGACGGTGCGCCGCGGCGTGCTCATCTGCGCGGCGTGTAATCATCGACGATGCTTCGGGCGGCGCTGCGACGCCGAGGGGCGGCGTCGAAAAGCGCCGAAGCGACCGGGGGGCGGCTCGGTTTTACCGTGGACGCACAATGCGCCCGTAACGAGATGATTACAGCAGGCAGAGGCCTGCTTTCGGGATCCAAGCGCGCCGGAGCATCCAGCATCCAGCATCCAGCATCCCTCGGGAATACTACGTGGGAAAATACGCCGCGGCGCTGCGCTGTCGCTCGGATAGCGGGATCGTGATTTCCCAGACGAGGATCCAGCGGAGTTTCGCTTTAAGTGGCCGCGTAAACGCCGCCACCGGGATTTGTCACGGCAACTGGCCATTCGTATTCCGGCGGCGTGCGCGTCCTTCGGCCCCGCGAACGCCGTAAACCGGCCTAGATCCTTCCAGCAGACGTTCGAGACGGGAACGAGAAGGAGAACGTGCCCCCGCGAAACTTGGGGAAACCAGGCCGCGGATTTCGTTGCGAAATTTGACGGACTCTGCCGGCTCGGCTTTTATTACGTGTTCCGTGCTGGGCGATGGTGCTGGAAACTGGAAGATTCTCGGAATATAGAGCGGAGAAAGAGGCTAAGATTCTTACGGCGCAATTTCGTTTGCCTGTGTTTGCGAGTGTTCTCAGAGTCGTGGGTTGGGTTGAATCTTGGAGACGTTATTTGCCCGGGCCACAATTTTTTCGAGACAAATATCTCTCTGTAAAGGGAAATCGAGAAATATCGGCGATCGTAATTTCCCGGCTGTCGAGCCAACCTTCGTCCATTTTCGCGTTTGAAACAGCTGACGCAAAGGCGACCGACCATTTTTTTCTCAAGATCCGACGCTGACCGTGGGAACGCTTCTCTGAATTCAACCGAGAATCCAAAAGATTCAGAGTCGAGCAGCGATTCATTATTTCGCAGTTAATCGCTCCTGACATCAATCAAGAATCGTAATTGCATTTGATATTTGGCGATCATTGATTTGCAATCGTTCGACATCATCATTCCGCTTCGACTATTTTATCCATTTTTATTCATTTTTTATTAATGACTTGGCAAGTTGGTCGTAATTTCTAAAAAAGAATTTCTCGTATTTTAGACAAAAAATCTTCTTTAACGGAATTTTTACTTTTCTCGTCGAATCGACGTAACTGTAACAGTTCTACCGATAAATCACGGCGGATCGTTCGCTCGCGGGGATCCCAGTCACGTTTCGCGCACGGCAACCAGGTCAAAGGAAGAAGGAGGGGAAGGAGGACGATCGTTCGGGGATAAAACGAAGAACCTGCCATTTTCGGATAGCAACAGCTGGCGCGAACGGGAGTTGCGTCCCTCCTGTCCTATCGAAGCCCCTTCGACGGAGTTTCACGGGAAATCGACGCGAGGGACGACGCGGCAGGATCGTCGCAACTCACTCAACTCACCAGCTGACGTTACGACCCCGCCGAGGAGGAGTCGTGGCTACACCCACTCTCCGGAGGCCCTCCAAGGCCATCACCCATCCTCGAGTCTTGCCAGCCAGATTCGAGGCAGCCGGCGGTGTGCTAAGTGCCGAAAGACTGTTTTTCCAACAACATCCTGCGCTACCGGCTTTAAACTTCCCTCCCGGCAGAGGCGGCGGTGTCGCGGCTTCTAACGCCTTTGTAATTTCTATCGGGTACTTTGGAAACTCCGCGAGGACGGAAGATTCGCACGAGATTCGAGAGAGGATCGTCTCGGGACGGTAAATTGGGAAAATTCACGGGGAGTGGGAAACTTTCGCGGCGAATCGAGCCTCCGGCGGGATTATTCGGATTTTCTTTTTAACATCGTACGCTTCGATATTGCTGTGTAGTCCCGTGCCTCGTAACAAGAGAGAGAAAAGGGGGATCGAGAGTTTCAAATTTAAAAAAGAAGATTTCAAATCGAAGTCGGGAACTTTTTTTTTTTTTTTTTTTTTAGGAAACTTGCACGAATTTCCACGAAAGACTAAAAGGGACGAAGCTCGAAAGAGTCCTCCGAGGCAGAATCTCATCAGCCGGCGTAGCGTGAGAAATTTTATTAATGGGGAAAAATCGGGACGAGTGATCCAGTTCGGCGTTGCGAAATCCCTTCAAAGAACGATCGAACGCGCGGTCGACGAACGGATAGGACCGATCGAACCCATCGTCTCTTTAATCCGCGCCGGAGCCAAGTTAATCTCGTATCAGGCGGCAAAGAGCCGTTTCGTGAGCATTCGGCTTCGAGAGCTTTCGAGCCATCCACGATTCCATACATCGATGAGCTTCCATTCCGTAATTGCCGAGCATCTCCCCCTGTGTAGTCCCTCTCCTCCCCCCCCCCTTCCACCCTCTTGGTGATAACGCTTCCGGCAATAGGACGGTTGCATTGTACATTAGCAGATCAAGTTCCGCAGTCATCTAACCGTGGAATTCACGATTCCATCGTCGATTCCAAACGAAGATTCCTGGCTCTCACGACGTTTATTACGTCAACTTTAACGCTCGATCCCCAAGACGCGAACGACCTCTTCCTTCCTAACGACCGTGAGATGCCGCGAGCCTCGACTAAAAACGGAGGGAGAAATCGAGAGAATCGTCGTCCTCCATTCCTGCGTTGCAAGAAATTCGATTTAAGAGTCGTCTTACGGTTGCCATCTGGATTCTTGCCTTCTGGATTCTCCGGGAACAGGTAACAGCAGTTTAACAGAGAGTGTCTACGCGGTGTTGTCTCGGTAGATGACGCAGGAATGCTCGGTACTCGTGAATTAGCGCCAGTTGAGATAGAGTCGTTTGACGAGGAGGAATTTCCCTCGGTTTTTACCGCGGTCATTATTGAGCTTAAGCGGTGGATGTTCTCTCGGTATTGCGGGAGAGAAACATTTGTTTCTTTGCTGATTTAATTTGCGAGCAAGAAAAGACATCCTCAGCCCCATTAACGGATTATATTGTTCAAGTTTGAAGTGTTAAAACTAGAAACAATTCTCTCGGTAAAAGCAGTATGTCAAAACAATTTTAATACAAGCTACAGATACCTCTGCAGTCTAGATGAATTTCAAGCGAACCGTATCGCTCTCGTCTAAAGTGAAAAAAAAAAAAAAAAAAAAAGGAAATTACAAATTCTCGCGCGTGACGCGACCTAAACCAATTTCCATCACGCGAAACGTCCAAAAAACAAAAAAAGACTCGCGCCCCCGATTGCACCGTGTACCCGAACGAGCGAGCGAGCGAGCGAGCTGGCTCCGTTCGTCAGAAAAACTACACGGTCTTGCAGCATCGATTACGGTGGCCCCGAACCGGAGGAATTCTGCCGGCAAAAATCGTGATACGCTCGACAGAGTCGGCTAAAAAGGGCAGCGAACCGAGAGCGGAGCAGGGACCTCGGCCACCGGGTTTAATTATCGGAAACCTTTTCGGTTTCGCTGACTCGGTCTCGCCCTTTTATCCATCGGCGGTGTGGATCGCGCTCGCACGCTCGCCGCTCTTCCTCCACCAGAGGCGAGAGATCCGTACAAACGCGTCTCGTTGCGTCGCGTCGCGTCGTCGAGGCCGGACGCCAGGAAAAACATTGTCGGGCCCGGGCGAAAAGCGGCGCGCAGGACCGTGGCCACCGTTGCGCAAACTCGATTAAAACGAGCGTTAAGCGATCGAGCGGCCGCGGGACGGGGGTGGAAAGCGCACCGCTTAATAGGGTGTGATAGATCGGGTAAATTGCATCGGTGCTAATGGGATTGCACGCGATGGTGCTATAACCATTACCGTGGCCGTGGAGACCGGTATCCGTGCCCCGAAACCACCCCCATAGATCGGTCCCCGCCACCCACCCTTCCATTTTCCTCTGTCTCCTCTCTCTCTCTCTCTCTCTCTCCCTTTCCTCCCTCTGCTCGGAGAGGAGAATCCAGTCGCCCTGTTTTTCTCGGACAGGATTCGCAGAAAGCAGGAGTATTTAATAATTGACGCAACGAAAATCGTCGCGTCGCATTGGCCATGATTTCGAATCCTCGTCGGAGGAGGAGGAGCCGCCTATAACGATATAATCGCTTCGACGGCAGTTTGAAATTTCATGGGGAAATTCATCGGGAAATTCCTGACGGTCTGCCATACAGAATTTCGATCAGTATGTTCAAATTAAATTCGTTATCTGGCTCGATCTCTCCGTCGGGCCGGCGATTAAAGCGCCGGTCGCCGCTGTGTCTCGGGTTTTTATTTTACATTAACGAAACACGCGGCTGAAACGAAGTACGAAAAGAGTAATAAAATCGTTTAGAGTCTGCTCTTCCCCCTGTGTTCACTTTGTGCGTGTGAACACGAGTCGATTGTTAGTTGAGGAGAGGATTCTGTTCCGTCGCGTCGTATCGTGGAACGAAAGAGACGAACAACACTTTGAAATACTCGGCAGCGCGTGTCAAGTCGAACAGGAAGAGAGGAAAGGTTCCTCCGTTCGTCGATAGTTCTCTAAACCAGATGCACTCCTGCATATTCTGTCTAGTCCCTTTGAAATATTCCAATTATTCCGGGAATGAAAGATCAAAGACCCCATTGCTGCCAATGTTAACAGTTGTTGCCTGAAAAAAAAGAAAAAAAAGAAAAAGAAACCTGTCACTCGGCTCGTTCCTAAACCCCAGCCTCTTCTTTTCCTATTCGTTAGTCTCGCCCCTTTTTGTCCCCTTCTGTTCTATACGTCAATTACCTGAGAAACGAAAATTAAAAAAAAGACGCCCCTCCCACGCGTCGCACGTACAGAAATCACGAAGCCCCGTCGCTCCCATCCGTAACGATTCCCTGAAAACCAGCCATCGAACCGCGTACCCGAGTTTCCGCGTAATTCACCCCCGTTCTTATTACAACCCCCGAATCTACAAAGGGTCCGCGACCGTTTGGGAAAGTTAACGCTACGGGATATAGACGACAGGGGCAACGACACCCTTTTCTGGCCCGGTGCGGCGATTGATTCTTCCTGGTTCGCCAGCGCCGAAACATTCCTCGCGAAACATGCCTCGGGGGGAGGAGGAAACACCGGTGTTGCGGTAGCTCGCAGAAATATCCCTCGGTTGCTACGATGGATTTATTTTTAATTACTCGAGCTTTCAGTTTTCAGAAATGATCGCAGAAATATTTGCACGCTTGTGCGAACCTCTTGTAAATTAACATTATCTTAGTAAGCTATCTGGTGCAAATGCAGAAACATATAGACAGATAATTGTCTATCAATAAATTTGCTCACTTACATTTACATTTATCACGCACACACACGCACGCACGCACAAACAATGTGTTCGTAATTAAAAATGTTCCAAACTCGTGACAATGAAATTTCGGAAAGGTTCCGCGCAACACGAACAATGGACGCGCGAAACAACCTTCCTGCGATAATTTTTCATACTTTGCCGAGCCGCTGTGCGAGAAGACGGAGAACGCACAGAGGGAAGGAAAGAGAGAGAAAGAGAGAGAGAGAGAGAGAGACAGGAGGAGAGGGGGAGGGAAGATTCATTGACATTTAGCGTGGCGAACAAAAAGCACGGACGACGAGGGGACAATGGCTGTCGAATTCTTTGTCCCGCTCGCTGGGACTGGATTTTTAATAACGCGGCAAAAATAATGGAGATACCGCGGCAACAATGGTGAGAGGGAGAGGAGGGTAAGAGGGGAAGGGGGGGGGGGGGAGGTGGGCCGGTGAGCGAGTCTTCATTAGAGGACCGTCCCGTTCCCTGATCAAATGCTTGTCTACCGGCCAGCACCCGGTGTCAGTTGGCAGGCCTGCACGCGGTTCGCGACACACATCGCACCGATCATTCGTTGCTTCGATCTCCGTTTCGGCGCCTCGTTTCTCTCTCGTTTCATCGCTCCCACGCGCAATTTCTCTTCCTCCGTCGGTTTTTTCTTTCTTTTAAGATGAACAGGAGTGTAATTTTGATTCGTCCGTGGCGCCAGTGGAAAGTTTCGCTGGAGGATGTATGGCAGATTGCAACGCGCCAAGTCAAACAGCAGCGCGAAAGAGTTACGATTTCGTGGACTGACACGGGTGGGTTTTTGCGGGGGGGAGAGACGGCGACGATCCTTCGCGAGTCTGTGGATATCTTTTTCTTTCGCACGATGATTCTGCGTTTCTCTCGCGACGAGATTCTTGGGTATTGAAACGTCCAGACGATTTCTTTTTATCGGAAGAAGACTGGCTCAGAAAATTCTAGAAAATTGTCCGCGTACGACGGATCGAAGGAAATCGATTTGTCTTTTACGTAACTCTTTCGCAGTAATATAAGAGAAAATGCATGGGATTTGCAAATCCGTAGAAACGCCAATTGTCTCAGAATTTCCCCAGGAATCTTAACAACGACTGTGTAATATAGAATAACGAGTTGTTCAATCGTAAACATTCGAGAGACTCGAAAGTGAAAGTGAAAGTCCAGGCGGTAACAAAACCGGACATAAATCGGGGAAGCGTTTAATCGATAATCATTTTTCCAGAATAACACTGCGAGAGTGGGTTGTCCAGGTGGCCAGACGCGACGGTTCAGCTCGCTCGCAAAGTGCCGCGTCTTTGTTGTTACAGAGGGTTGTTAGAGTCCGCAGTATTCTCTCGAAAGCTGATTCCCTGGCCGCTCTTTGTTTCTCTTTTCCTCGTGGTCCACAAACACGAGGTCACGCATACTCGTCCAACGTCACGCGCAATCTCTCCCACCCCTCCCACTCTCCACCCTGTCCCAGGTCAGATAAATAAATAGTGCGGGAAGACTCGGCAAATATTTGCAGGGACCCCGTACACACACCTGAAGAGAGGAGCGTGCTGCGTAAACCCGCTGCCATCGGTCTGCTCCAACTCTCTTCGTTTCTTCGTCGTACGTGTCCGACGACTTCCGAATACAAACCCTCCCGCGTGTAAATTTGCGGTGGTCGAAATTTGGGAACACGAGATTCCAGATATACGTATTTTGCTCGATCAGTTAATTTTTCGATATCTTTTTTATTGGAAAGTGGGTCTTCCATTTGACGTCGAACTGAAAGTTGTAGAGACACGAATATCTTCGCGTGTGTGTCGGACATTTATCGATGCATAAATCTATAATACTTGTTTCTTCGAGTATAGTAGAATCTTATTGACAGAACTGACGTAAGCTGTATCGACAGCTATTCACTAAATGTCATGGGAATGAACTTTCAGTCGATTGTTATCGAATTACACGTTACCGTTACAAATAACGTGTATCCCGCGTGTAACAATGAAACGTGTTACTAAATCGTGAACATCGAAAACACCAAGAGGGTGTGGAACGTTCGACTCTACGTTCGAAAAGTTGCGAGTCTCGAAAATATTCCTCGCAGCGAAAAGAAGTGAAAGTTTCGGCGCATCGGCGCAGCAGCGCGATTTAAACTTACGGTCGCTCTTAAACAACCATCCCCTCGACGAACGTTGGCTCGCGTTGTTCCTCCGAGCCAAGTCAAGCCACAAACTACAATTACAAATAACACGGCCACAGCTTCTGTTCTATTCTAGCTTCTCATTTTCCAGCAACTGACCGCATCATCCACCTCGGCGCCGCCGATCTTTTCACGCGTAAACTCGTGGAACCCGCGAAACTATAATTCCCCATTTCAAACAAGAGGAAGGGGGCTGAAACACGATCACCCATCCCGCCTCGTTTATATCCCGCGCTTTCGACCGAGTTCCACAGACGGTTTCGCGGTCGAGCGACTGGCAACTCGGAGTAGATTCATAAGCAACCGGCATAAACCTCATAAGCGATGCAATACACTTCACGAGAGAGAGAGAGAGAGAGAGAGAGGGGTGTGGTCGGGGCGCCGCGCTGGTTCACTATCTCAGACGGAGAAGACGACGCTTTACAATGACGCCGTCCCGTGAATTAACAAACAGCCCTGTAGACCACGTCGTGGCCTCACGAGAAGTTAAGTGCCTATCTCCCCCTCCAGCCTCCCTCCTATCCTAGCTGGTGATACAGTGGCGCGTGCAAAGGAGATTACGGGATGCGAGCACTGACATAATTCGCGTTTTGCGCCACCGTCGTCTTGGCTCAACCATCCGGCTTGGCTGTCTACCACCCGGCGACGTTACGCAGAACCGACGAGATTCCCTTCCTTCCCCTCCTTCTGTCACGTTGCGTAAAACACGAAAAAAAAAAATGCTTGCCTCGTTCCCTTCCCCCCATTCTTCAACGTCCGATTAGGGAACGCCTGTTTGTCTCACGATTTGCCTCCACGTTTCTTTTTTTTCTTATTTTAGAAAAGTTGAAGAGATTGCTTCGGGAAGATTCGTTGCGCGCGCGAGTATAGGCGTGAAAGGTTGTCGTGGAATGTTTCAACGATCGTTGTCGTCTCAGTTGGAAGAAAAAGGAATCCTCAAGATCGTTCTATACGGCCATTTCCATAGCCACTTGCGCTATAATGTGAGAAGAAGTTTCTTCGCTAAAATTTACGATTGATTCGAACGTGTTTCCAAAATGAAACTAACTACTCGTTAGTAATCCTTTAATAAACTCCACACAAACCCTCACTATATTATTGTTCAATTGACGCAGAATCTTGGACCGTTCTACATTTTCTACAAAGTCAAAAGATCACACTGAAACAGTTTCAGAGAGTTCAATCTTCGCTCCTCTCGATTTTTATCGTCCATATTTCGCGGTGACGGTAAACGGTCGACGCGGGGGCGTGTATCGAGGTTCAATTAACGGAAAACAGGGTCCGTGAAAATATATTTCACGCGTTAATTGCCACGGGCGTCGCGACGAGCCTGGCATAGATCCGATGAAATAGAAGGGCGGCAGGTTGGTGCAATTTATAAATTATAATAATCGTACGTTATAGCCGAATCGCGCGGGTCCGTGTGCAACACGGGTAACAGGAAATATTTGACAGCCTGTCGTAAATTCGATCGTAAAAACCGAGACGATACAGCGTCCGGCAGTTTCCCGAGCAGTCGTACGTTGCGGATTTCGCGCGTTTTTCGACGTCGCTTCGTTGCCAATATCGCCGAAAACTCGGTAATTCCGCGCGAATGAAAAAAAAAAAAATAAAAATACACGAATGAAACACTCGCGCGTGAATGACGTTTCGAGAAATTGTTTGCTGAATTTTTCAACGAAAAATCCGACTCGATGAACGCGTGAGTGCGAATATTATTTTAATATTGCAGTTATATTTGTTGACCCATTTCACACGTCGGTGTTTTATTTGCAATTCTTTTAGCGGATTTAGATTTCGGGGATTCCGTTTTTGCCTTTTTTTTAACGCACTGCGATCGCAAGGGAGAATTTCAAGGATTTACTCGATGATACATTTTCGTTTCCTCTCTCGTTCGGATTTAAAAATTTTCCAACGTGAGAAATTGTTATTTATTCCATGGCGCAAACAAAGTGCGAAGATCTCGAGTTGAACCGATCGTTTAAATCGTCACTTTGCGAATTTATTTATTTATTTCAGTAATTATACTGACGGTAGGATCGACGATATTATCATAATTACTGCGTGCAACACGAATCAGTCGCAAGGTGCAACATTTCCACCGCGTTTCTTCGTAAACGACCAAGTCCTTCGCCTCGCCGCAATTCTCCGCGAAAAGAAAGTTCTCCCCTCTCGTTCGAAGCATTGCCTATTAACGAAATTCATTCCCATGTACCTTGGTTCTCGTAGTCCCGCGCGGCAAACAGCGGAACAAACGGCGGGGCGGGGGAGAAGGGCTTACCACGACGAGGCTGGTTGGAGGATGGTTGGCGCGGCTTCTGAAAACTTTGCTGCGCCGCTAACTCTCCCGTGTCAAGCCGAATCTCGCGGATATTACATTGACGCTGCAGATTACCGGGCCGGAGCCGCCGTTTGCTCAGTACATATTACGGACCACCCTTTGGTTCCCTCCGTTTCTCTCCTCTCTCTCTCTCTCTCTCTCTCTCTCTCTCTCCCTCTGGCGGTATGTCAAATATTTAACCGAGTTTCAACGCGGAATATCAAATGGAACGAACGATCGATAGGAGTCACCGGCTTTAGTCGGACACAAGTTACGCGCGCATACACACGCGCACGCACGCACGCACGCACGCACACACACGTAGCAGACCCTGTCGCGGTTCTCTTCTCTTTGACTTCCCTCCTTGTAGCCAAACAAGCCCTCTTGTACGTTCCTTTCTTTCGACTGCTCGACGGCCGCTTCTCGATATCGTGAAACGTGCGCAAACACCATTCTTTCATGGGTTTCACCGGTTGCGCTGCCCGTGGAAATTACGTCACGTTCTGCCTACTTTTTTCCCCCCGTCCCTCTTGCTTTTCGTTTCTCTTTCCCTTCGTCCCCCCGTACGTTTGTCCCGTCCCTCCGTCTCGCTCATCCGTGATTGCTGCTTTTCCACTTGCAAATTAACGACGTTTCGCCGCAACGCCGGGGCGAGGGAACGGTGCGGAGTAATTGAAGAGGGGGAAGAAAAGAAAAAAAAACTGACAATGCACAGAGAGGTGAAAGAGAGGTGGTGGTCGCGATGATCGCGGACAAGTGGCACGGAAACGGGCCTCGGAAACTGGAATTAAGGATTGACGGTCTCTCGGCCCATTGTGCGCTCGTTTAATGGCCGGCAATGTTGGGCAGGGAAGGGGGGAGGAAAAATTAAACGCCGCGGCGACACAGCTGGAAATTGCCACTGCGTTTCGATGCCTCGATTTAACGTTCGTGGCTGTATCGGTATTGCGAAATATTTGCTAAGCGGTGAATGGAACAGAGAACGCTGTATCGGCGATCGGTTGAATTTATGAATAGCCGGGGATACAATTGACAAACGAACAGAGAGGAGAGGGAGGGGGGAAGAAGAAATTTTTGCAACTCGATTCTCGGTTTCTCCAACGTACTTCTCCTTGAACTACGTAAATTAACTTTCCTCTACGAGTGTAGAGATGTGATAATGTGGACTTGAATGAACGGGGACATTTGTCCCCAGTATCGAAACGTGAGATTGCAACCGCAAATAGAAAAGTTTCGAGAATATTACACGATTAATCTGAGGAGAATCACTCGATGAATTAACCTCGTTATTGTTTCGTTATTCAAGAAACATCCCTTGGACAGCAAAAACGTAAAAACGTAATTACTACAATTTAAATTCAAATATTAAATAAATGACGAAGAAGATAAATATATAATACTCGGCCCATAACGTTTAATAAATCGCAAACTTGTCGGGCCAAAGGAATTCAAGATTTGTTCGGGGATTTTATGGGAATAAGATGGAAGTTCTTTCCTCTCGTTCATCGATTTTGCTCGCCGAGTAAAACAATAACCTGTCGCGGACCTTTCTCCGCGAGAGATCAAAGAAGTTTCGAGGCAAGGAGGGGGTCTGGCTGCAGGGTATTCGCGGATTCATAACTCCGTTCGTGAAAATGGACCGATCCTTTCGGGGCCATTCTCGCCGTCGATTCGATCTACGCCCGACACCGATTCAGGAATAGTCGTTACAACGGGATCGCTCGAGCGTACGTCTCTCCGCGCGGATATCACATCGTCGACGTAATCTAGATTTCCTCAGTCTCAATTTCCCTTGAAAATTTTACTCGTGCGTCGCGCGTTCGTGAATCAATCCGTGAGAACGACAAATTAGAAGCTTAAACTACGAGCCAGTTACTGTGCGAATCTTCAAAAATTCTCACCGCTCACACGTACAGAGAGATAAAACTTTCGGTAGAAAAATACTTTTACCGTGACAGAATTTCCCCAGAGATTACAGAGATTTGCAAAATCTCTCGTCTCGTTTTGGGAAAGAAAATTAAGCGAATCGATTGCCTCGTCCTTGACTCGAGTGATTTCCCCGGATAAAGTGCTCGCCTGCGCGAACAATACCCGGTTCGAAGGAGGGAAAGAAAAAAAAAAAAAAAAAAAAAAAAAGGAAGAAAATGAAAACACGTAGCCGGAAGAAAGATTCGCGTCGTAGTTCGGCCACTTGTTTCCTCCGACAGGGCCGTAGCAAATAATAACCGCGAGGAAATACGAGGGGGGAGGACGGTGGCGCGGGGATAGAAGGAGAAGGAGGAGGAGGAGGAGAGTTGGAGCAAAACGTTGAAAGAACCACCTCCCCCAGTCTCCCCGGGGCTATTGTTGCTCGCTCTCTTTCAGACGGCAGGAGAATCTATCTGGCCCGCGATAATCGATCGGGATGGAAGTAATTCCCCGGCACAAAAAGCTCGTTCAGTTATTTATTACGAGCAAACAGCCGACGTGCACGATCTTCCCAAATTATTGTCCCGTTCCCATCCATCGGCGTATGTGTACCCCGCCTCGGATAATACGATTCATGTAATTCCGAGCCGAAACTTCCACCCTCGGCCGAACAATGCAACCCGCTAATTTAAGCGACCGTTCGTGGAATCGTGCTCCGAGCGCAAAACATCTAAATCTGTAATTTTCTCGTGACCTCGCGCCTTGTCTCGCGGATGGGATTTTTCATTTTTTTTTTTTCTTCTGACGATCGACAGAAAGAGAGAGAGAGAGAGAGAGCTAGCTGATCGAGACAATGATTCTGAAAAGTCGATCACTGTCGGCTGGAAAAGCAAGAAGAGACAAATGGACGAGGGAGCGAAGCCATCGATAGATTCGAGGAAGCGACGCTCCGCGATTCTCCGGCTTATCGATTCTGGAAGCTGACTCGCGGGTGGTCCGTCCGCGTCTACACGATCCTCTCTGCCAGAGTTCGATACTCCTTTATTTTCGATACCGGTGGCGGCACGAAAATACACGGCCACTGGCTCGCGAACTGCCCCCAGGGGGCGGACCCTTCCACGTGGGTGGCTCTCGCGTGCCGGGCCCTAATACGTTTCTAATTGAAATGTTTATCGGAGGGGGGGGGGGCCACTTCCAAGCCGCGTCCCCGTATATACCGAACCGATCAGCAGCGAGAGATTTATTACGGGTTACTGCGGAGACTCGATGATTAAACATTTGGCTGCTGCGTAACGAACGTCGAGTTGCTAATTTAAAAATTACAAAAGGAAGGAGATTCGCTCGTCCGGAGGGGTAATCTTTTAAAACACTCGCTTTGGACTTTTTACATCGAGATTTTGAAATTTCCAAATTGGACACGAGTATCAGCAAGCCATCTAGGGAAACGAGCGAATCATCCGCGACGCGGCGAATATTTCTATTTCTCGCGCACAGCGAGAAACGTTTGCCGTTTCAAATCTCTTGGAAACCCCCCTCGTACCCTGTGTTTCTCGCGCGGTGCCGCCCGATGAAGTTGCCCGATTAATTGAAACGACAGTGAAACTTTTTGAAGTGCGACGCTCGGCCGGATACGCGGGGCGGCGTCGCGCCGTTTCCGAAAGTCGTTAACGAGCCTCGGCTCGAGTCCGAACGTCTCTCTCGGCGGCCATCCGCTTAATGAACCGTGGTTACACCGCGCCGATCATCTTTTATTTCCGTTGGTATCGTCGTTGCTACCGTCTGCCGTTGCGTTTCTTCTTCCTTTTTCCTTTTTCCTTTTTTTTTTTTTTTTTCTCTCCTTTCGCGATATCAGGAGCTGCCTGGATGCTTTGCCACCCTTTCGCCTCCACCTCCCCCGCCCCCCGCCCCCCGCCCCTCCTGTTCTTCCCCGCCGGTGCAATTTGTATTTTCGGCGTCGTAAACACGTCCGTCGCGTATCGCCGAGCCGCGTCCCGGCGGCGTATTTCCAGGCCCCGTATATAAATCCGTTATTCAACACGCCATTAAGTGCTCGACTCGTCGGAAAGTAGGGGTAGAAGGGGTTGGATGGGAGGAAGGGCGAGAGAAGGAGAGAGAGAGAGAGAGCACGGCTCGTAAATCGCAATTACGAAGCGGCGCGCTTGAGAATTTGTCGCGCGAGATCTAAGCGTTGCGTCGCTGCGCGAGAGAGCGAGGAACGTGGACGTCCTGGACCACCGTCGAGAGTACGCCGCGCCACGTTTTTGCCGCCGAGCAGCACACGTATGCATGTACGTACGTACGTGCGTATACGTACACACGTCTGTACACTCTGTGCTCGCCCTGACCGCGAAAAGATCAAATTTCTTGGAAGCGGGTTCGCGTTTTTGGATCATCTCAGGCCGGCTGATGATTTAGCCGAGCAGTTAAAGTCGCGACTACGGGTCGCGTAGCTCGATTGCTCCTTCTTTGTCGTCGAAACGGACGGCGTCCGACGTGTTACACAGAAATTGCGTTTAAGGTGGTAATTTCTTTGGTGGAATTTCGGTGGATTCGTCAGACACCATCCGTCTTCCCGTCTCATCTTTTTACCAAGTGAGACGACACGTGGTTGCAGATGAAAATGGTCGATCGATCGGAATGCACAGCGTGCGAATGGACTAACTTTCCTTGTAAAAACTGACAATTAACGCACCAGTGATTGACAAATAGTCCGTTGATCGCGACATTCATCGAGAACCTACCTATACGTATTTTATTTCTACCATAGCAGTTCGACTACAGGCGAGTTACACGTTAGTTGGTCCGAGAAACGTTCGGATCAAGCGCCGTGCGTTCTTGTTAGAAAGAACGCGCAAAGTGCCCGGAACGAAGATTTCAAGAGGCAGAAAAAATAAGAATCTACGAGATAATTCGAGTCATTGGAGGCTGATGCCGGTAACAACGCCGTGTGATAAGCGACAGAGAGAGGCGCGCTTGTTTTCGACGCCGTTCTCATCGTTAGAAATGCAAATTAATAGGGAACGCTAGCGATGACATAGAGCACTCGAGCACCGTGAGCCTCTCCGGCGGGGAAACAGGCCTCTTATAACCGTCTGATGGGCTCCAGCCACAAAGCGAATGCATTAAGTGCAACTGGCTGTGAAGTCTCGACAAAAGAATAAAAGATCACGCGTGTCTATCGGCCTCCATTTCCGTTTTCCATCGTTATTGCGATTCGCTCGATTATCTTCGCCGTTCCTCGTGAAAGAACGCCGGGAAAAATGAACACGTTCCGAGCCGTTGCGTTCGCGAGAAAGTCTTTCTCTCGATTCTCTTCCCAAAGTGTGTTAAACGCGAGCTGAGTTAAAATCGAACCGCGAACTTTCGCGCGAAAGTGAGAAACACGCGAGTTTGAAAGAAGATCGTTCGCTGATTCGATGTACGATTCGATCGCGGTAAATTTCCGTAAAAATTCGACGACGTTGATTTTTTTTTACAAACAGACGTTCACAGACCAGCTAGACAACTCTAGAAGCGAAAATTCTATTACGAAGAAAGGTGTAAAGCCGGAGGAAACCGGATCGTCACCAACGAAAGCGAATTTATTAAGAGCGCCGGAGACGATTCGGAGCTTACGCACGCGTACGTTTTTCGCTACGGATTCCCCGAAGCAGGGAAGACGAATGGCGAAATCTGACGAGACCGACATTGTTGTACGCTTAGGTTGTTCTCGCGGAGGGTGGGCAGAGATCGTCGGGCTCGTTTTTATCGGCGACGTCGGCCGGTCGGAACCTGTCGAAAAAGTCGGTCTCCAGCCGCGTGTGGCTGCCATCCAGACTCGCGGCTGAACGAACGTTTCGTCCCCGGGCGAGACAGAAAAACGCGATACTGATTCTAGAAATCCCGGAATCGGTTCGCCCGCAACACATGTCACACGAGGCGAAAAAACCGCGACGCTCGTGGGATCTCGCCGGAACGACGAGAGGTTCTTTAACTTCCACCGTCCGTCGAACTTGTTAACAGTCGGACTTTCCGTGAATCAATCCAGAATCAAGAATATCCTCGGGGGAGGATAAATTGAAGAAGATATGTGTTTTTATCGCCTTTGAAAATATTTAAATTAAATTCATATGACGATTTAATTAGGGAAATTGAACTGTCGGATTATTTCTTTCTTCGACTTATTTCACATCTGTAGACTGTAGGTGTCTTTGCGCAACTTTTAAATTCGCGATTCGTTGCTAAACATGGTCTCTAAACATGGTTTTTATCGAGCGATGTCGATCAACGAAAAAATAGATCGGTCAAATTCTAGGTTAAAAAGAAAAAAAAGAACTTTAAACCCTTCCATTCCAGAGTCCTATCTCTCCAGCGTCGTTCAATTATCTCTCGCCAATCGAATCCCTCTCGACGATACCTTTCACTGAGAAAGCAACGCTTACTACGCGGACGTGGTGTCACGTGGAAACGATCCCCGGCCCGAACAATTCGAGAGCACCCGATCTCCGCTATACTTTTTTTACCTTCGGAAGGATGAGCACGTAACTCGCTCTGGGAACAACAGCAGCAACGTGGAAGAAAAGGCGAACAACGTGTGGCTGCCATCCAGGCTGGCGAACGATCACGAGCAAGGACCACCGTAGCTTCCACGGTGGAACTGTGCTCGCGCAGGAGGGACTACCAGTCTCTGCAGGACGGGAGAGTAGAAACGTCGACGACGACAACGGCGAGCGGCAGGGCAGAAAAGAAGAGAGAGAGAGAGAGAGAGAGAGAGAGAGAACTGCGCCGCAAGAGGAGAGAAAAGCTCGGAGGTTGGAGAAAAGGGGGAGGTTGGGTTAGGGAACCGACTACGGCGGCGTGTACTTGGCAATCGAAGGAAGCGATAAACCACGAAGACAATACGAGCTCTCCATTGTCGGAGAGCCACGGTGTCTGGGGCTGGAGGACTGTCTTCGAAGGAAGGCGAAGCGAAAGCGGCGAAAGAGGAGGGAGACGAGCACGAGGGCCGAGGACAAGCTGAAGGAATACGAGGGGCAGGCGAACGTCGCGAAGGTCCAGGCAAAAAGTGAACCGACTACCGGTCTCCCCCCTTCTCTCTCTCTCCCTCTCTCCCTCTCCTAGTCCTATTGACTAACTTCAGCATTCACCGGTGTCCTCCTTCCCCTCCTTTCTCGTCCTCGTCCTCGTCTTCTTCTTCTTCTTCTTCTTCTTCTTCTTCTTCTTCTTCTTCTTCTTCTTCTTCTTCTCTTTCCATCCACCGTTTCTCTTGCTCCGACCAGGCTTGCACCCTGTCCCAGCTACTGCAATTAATTAGCTCTCGGTCATGGCGATCGGGCTGGCCGATGTTCGGCCAACTTTTAATCCGGTCTCTGCTCGTGACTCCCGGCTCTCTCCTCGTCGTCATTCTACCCCGAGAATCTTTTTCGGTTGCCGGTGTACCCCTGGTGGCTCGCTTCTCCACCGGTAGTTCCTCCTCTTCTCTGCCCTTCCGTCGTTTCGCCTTCTTTCCCTGGTGAAGGTCCCGCTGGTTGTCCGTGTGTTACGCTGGGTACATCTTGCTGAGAGATTCCACTGTTGAAACTCTTGAAACTATCGTTTGCGTGCACGTATTTTTTTGGTCGTCTCGCTTGATCTTTACTCTGCGGTTACAATCGTTTTATTTCATCGACATTTTGTTCTCGTTGCAATTTGCAAAGATACTTACAGACTCTCGATCTTGGAAAACGGGAAGGCTTCCCCGACGAGCGTACGAAATTCTGGTTTACAGAGGGTTGAGACGCATAAATCTCTTTAAGTTTAATTTCGCACGATTTGAAACGAGTTGAAACCGGTGAAAACGAGAAACGGACGTGGCTCGAGTTACCCCCGATCGAGGCGACACGAAAGGACAGAGCGATATATCAAGCTCGAATTAAAAAATATTCAACGATCGCCATTTCGCGTGAATAATTGCCACGCGGTGCACCCTACTCCCTCGGAGCTGCACCCTCCATCGTGCGTACTTGCCCCCGCAGGGCAATAATCGACATCCGGAGTTCCCTCTCTCTTTCGCGCGCGCAAGCGATCAATCCCCGGGACCAGGAGGATCGTGAACGATCAACAACCGCGGCGCAAGGAAGATCGCCGCAAAAAAAAACTGGTCCGGAAGCTGGAAGTCTCCGCGTGGTGAAAAGTGGGCGGACGCGGCGAAACGGAGAAACAAGGACGAGGAGAATCGGCGAACGGAGAACGCCGGAAGCGGAGGGTGGATCGGTGGATCGTTCTATTCGCGGAAAATATGATTCCCTTCCGGCGGTGGACGTTGATCGAGAGCTGCTCGATTAGGAGGGCTTTCTCTTGTTTCTTCCCTCCTTCTCGGGAGAGGGAAGAGATTTTCCTCCCCGCTGCACCGAGCGCGAGCGCGAGCGCGGGGGAAAAACCTCCGGGGATGACCGGGCGACGGCGTGGGAGGGGGTGAAACGAGCCACCTGCAACGTTCTCCGCGAAGAAAGGAAGTTTATATTCCGCCGGTTGAAAAATACCGTCGTATCGCGGCGTGGAAGCCTCGAGGAGGAGAATGTAACACGGCCGGGGGAAATTTACGTCCGACGAGATTTATGAATATGCACGCCGGCCAACCGGGCAGGGGATCGAGCCGGTTTCGTGGAAGCGGCTCTGCTCCAACTTCCGTGCGATTCGATCGATCTGACTGGTGTTATCTCGCGCCGCGAATCACCGAAGAGAAAACTGACTCCTAGGTAGATGTAAGCTTCTTGAATTAATCTGTCCATTCGCACCTTTCCAACCTATTCCGTCACACAGCTTGCAACTACGTAGGAATCGCAGGATATTTCTCGCGAATGCAGGATTGGAAATTGCAGTAGAATTGATGCAAAGTTTTTCAACTGTAGAAATTATTATTATCTTTCATGAGTTAAAAATGATAGTCAAAACTTGTACACTTGCTTACGATTGAGATGATATTAAAGAGATTCGTCAAAGTTGAAGTCGATCGGTTTGATTTTCAGAAAGAAGAAAAATTCAAACGCCGCTTGCAAGCAGACTGGCGATGCGGCGGATGAAACTTCCAACCCTTTCCACCCTTTCCTCGCGGTTGCCGGTGATTTCTCAAATCCGTGGTCGCGCTAATTACAGCGGTTTTTCTCTTATCCGGTGACCGCTAATAACTCCGTTCCTCGGTCGCATTAGGGACGGCCTGTCGCGTTTTCTGCCGAGAGGGCAGAAGCGGCGAAATCGAGCGAGAAGGAGATAGAGGACGGCCGGTTGGGGGAACAAAACGAAACGGAAGAAGAGAGAAACGACAAAAAGGGAAAAGGAACCGGAGGAGCGAAGGAGCCGTCGTCCTGGTTTGGGTTCCCACACCGGCGCGCGAAATTGCAAGGATGACCTCGGAGGTCGCAGGACTAATGTATGCGGACGTACAGTTCTTTACCTCTGCTCCCTTCTTTCCCTCCCTGCGCCACGATTTCTCGTGCTTCCCTCGCCACCTCGCTGTTTTTTACCCCTTAACCCCCTCCCGTCCGAGTGGGTGCACGCTCGCCACGGACTTTACGTAATACGTAGGCTCGCCGCGGCGATGTAACACGAAGCGGAATGGGGTGGACTCGTCTTTCTCGTTTCCCAAAATGGGAGGAAGACACGGCGAAGCGCGGGGAATTCCTTATCGGGAGAGGAGGACGCAGAGGTCTTTCTGAAGTTGAAAATCAAATTACGAGGGAAAAGACGTTTCTACTTGAAAAATCAACTGCTCCGTTTTCGCAGTCTTCTTTCAATTGAAATATATCTTCTTTCGTTGCAAGAAGGTAAATTATATTCTTTACATGACAACACGAAACCGATGCGATCGCTGCGATCCCTTCATCCAGTCTGTGCATTTTACGAAACTCTGAAAGACGATGGCGGGTGGTTACGAGGTCTGCTCGGGGGGTGAGACAGCCGTTTCGAAACGACGCCGTGCGTCGCGGAGCACATATGAAGGGACACGCTCGATATCGATATCGAGCTCGTACAAAAATTATGAAGGGGTAAATCTCGCGAGGTGGTCCGATTTTTGCCGGATACTCGCCGAGAATTCGGAAATAGATATGGATTCTAGCGATGGTTTTGTCGATAGGGGATGGACGACTCGCGAGGGGGCGAACCGAGAGGCAAAAAGTATGGCGTTCGTAAATCGTCGCGAGCCCTTCCATTTCGGATGGAACGCGGCATTTCAGGGTACGATCGAGGAAGATTTGGAGAACAGCTGTAAGGCACATTTTAAGACGCTGGGATTAAGCGTCTCAATCCTCCGTGACGGGTGTGTGTGTGTGTGTGTTGATTTAGAAACAAGCGGAGGTAATTTACGGTGAAGAAAGTTGACACCCCGACGAGTCTCGCGACGTCTTGGACGTGTCAATGATTGATGGGATTTCCAACTTGGACTACAAAGTCTCCGTTTGCAAGAGCATTTTGCCTTTAACAAGCAGCGTAACAGTAATCTCAAATCTCTCAACTTACGAGTCGACGGAAATTCGAGCAGTCGAGTGTTTTCAAACGTTTTCAAGCTTCAGAAATTGTCGATATATTCGAAATGGAAGGAACGAAAAGGAAACTCAAATGTCCAAACATCCGGAAGCTTGAGACTTTGAGAGTGTGGAAGTTAATCGGCTCGAAGCTTTGAAAGTTTGAGAGCTTGCAAAATTAAGAAAGATTAAACGTATCTCGCAAAATTCACCTCCAATTCTTTTCGACTCGAATCCACGCAACGTGAAGCGTTCCACCGGTGATTAGCTCTCTCTCTCTCTCCACCGTTCGCGGTGAAACGTTACCCGTGGCAAATTACTCGGCCGATTACTCGGCCATTACCGCTTTATCGCGCGATACGATTTCGTTCGGAAAGAAGCGGAACAGTGAAATACGGCCGGTCGTTCGCGATTCGATGAGCCGATAAGGGACGCGAGTTTCCAGTCGTGACGAACACGCGCTGCGTGTACCTCGGGAAGCGATCCCTCCAAGCAACCGGAGAGTAAGTACGCTTTTTTCGAAGAAACGAATCGTCCGCCGTTAATGTTATCGGTTGCGCGCGTTTTACGAAGTCACGCGACGATACGAACGCGCGCGCGCGAAACGAGTCACCGGTCAGTAAATCATCGGACCTCGTCATTAATCACGGCGAGAGCGAGCGAAAGTCCGCGGCGATCCGACCCGGCCCGTTACAAATTGTGTTACGCGAGATGCGCGGAAAGATAATCGCGGCGGAGACCAGCGCCGATTGCCACCGCTCGCTGCTTTATGACTCGTCGTTTCCACGGTTTCGGGTGTCGGACAATCTACAACGATTTTTCTCCCCTGTCTCATTTTTTCTATCCCCCTCCCCCCCCTCTCTCTCTCTCTCTCTCTCTCTCTCTGGGAAACGAAACGAAAAGAATCGGATTCAGAATCGCGATTGTTTTTCGATACAAGAGTTGGGAGATCTCTCGAAAGTCTCAAAGATGCCGCGCGAAACGTGGAAACTTTGTCGATCGATTGTTTTATTTGCATTAATGTTTTAATTTTGAAATTACTCTCATCGCCCTCGTAGTTACTCGGAAGTAACGCGTGGCGATCTGCCGAGAAGAAAAATCCGATTGAACACGATGAAACTATATGTAAAAATCGGTGAAAGCAATTATTCAGCGAGGTAGAAAGAGGAGCCTGACTGTTCGCTCTTTGGCGCTAGAGAATCGCAGCTTGATAGATGGTCGCGTGAAAGGTTAAACGAAGGCTGGAACGTCGTAGAAAGCGAAAACGCTGGTTCTTTCGTCGAAGGATACGGCGGATTCTGCGGCTGTATCGCGAAGGGTAACGACAAGCGAACGGATTTTCGTCGATCGGCTTAACCTGAGCCACCGTGAGCCTGGTCGCAGCTGTCGTCCGCGGCGGAAATTCTGCCTGTCGTCCGGAATCCCAGCCGTGGCAGCGTCTCTGTTGCGACGACGTCATTACTTATGCAAGCCCCACTTACAGCTCGTCCTAAAAGCCGTTCCCTCGCCCCTCTCCCCTCCGCCTGTTCTCGTCTTCGTCGAAGAATGCTCGCAAACCCCGCCGCCTCTGTCGCGGAACGATTCCTTTCGTCGGATTCCTTTCACGGTTTTAAACGAGTCGTTTGCCGCTGTATTTTTTTTCACTGTATCGACGCGATTAAAAGCATCTGATGAGATCGCCGGCTCGATGCAGACAATCGAATCAGAAAAAAGAAAATCTATGTATGTATATATACGTATATTCAAGTTGTCAGTATGCGCGTGAAATAAATAATTTGGAACAGCGAAACGAACTTAAAAGCTTAAACCGATCGACTCTAGTTTTCGCGAACGATGCGATTAAAAGCGTCTGACGAGTCGGTCGGCTGCGGACACGGGAATAAAAACGTAATCAAACTGTTGGTACGTGTGAAATAAATAATTTTGGGATTGCGAGATAAACTGATCAGCTCCCATTTTTCCTTTTTTTTCTTTTTTCTTTTTTTTTTTTTGCGAACGTTTCGATTTTATTCATTTGGACACAAGATTGATATTCGACAACTCAAAAGTCAAATAATGTTTCGTTTTCAATTAATTAACTTCCTCTTCGTTTCAATTCAACCTAAACCTAAACCTAACCTAAACCAATCGAACGAAGCGTGATCAATTAACACATCACATGTATCAATGCGAAACTTTCATTGCCCGTTGTAATCTTTGAATTACATGCATTGTATATTATTATTATACTCGTAAAAGACTCAAAAGTCCGTTCTCGCGTAAATCACTTTTCGTTAAAAATAATAATCCGTGCCATGAAGATATCCTCTTGTCGAAACCAGTCGGACAATGTAAATCGTAATTATCACCGCATTGTAATTAAACGTTCCATTGATTTAACGTTTCAACAAGAAACGCCTGTTCTCGCACGGCACGCTAATTTTCTTCTGAGCAAACATTTTATTACATATATATTTTTCATTTCGCCGTGCACGAATCTAACAGAATTGCCACGTTCGACATTCTTTCTCGGATTGAGAAACCGAGATAGCCGCTCAAGTGCCGTATACGATATATATTAAGAGCAGAATGCAGGTTTGCTGGTATAATTAACGGAATGCTTAATTGACGTAAAGCCTTCAAACGGTGATAAATGTTTATCAAAATGTCAGGATCTCGAGGAACTGGTACGCGCGAGTGCAGCGGACAGCTCGCGTGCACATTCTACTCGTCGGTTCGCATTTCACGCCGGATACCTAAAGCTAATACCTTTGGGCAACGTGATTAATTTATAATAACTGACTTGGAAGTGTTTAATTATGCCACGGAATTAGTCGCCGTATCGCGAAATCTTACCGTACACTTATCTCAATAATTTACCTGTCCTGCCTACTTGCTCAGTTTCAATTTTCCTTTTCATAAACAAGCTGCCTACCGACTTTGCTCCTCTCGGCGTTCGCACACGCGTTCTCGATCGCAGTCGCGAGTTTTTTGTCAAAAATTTCGTCGACGTCGTTCAAAATATTCTTGCACAGAATAGATTCTCCATTTCGTGGGCACACTGCCTCCGAATCTCAAAATTTCCCTCTTGCAGATGTACGCGTTTCGAAGTACCGATTTTCTGACAAACGACGCCGACGAGAAACAGACCTGGAGTCGTTGAAATTACGAAAAATTTGGAGCATCGTAAAAAATATTCCCGTCGAGCCCTCCTCTTTGCTTCACGCCGATACGTGCTTTCGTTTCCGAGATATCGCCGTTGGAATTGAACGTAATTTTTCGCCGTAATTTACACTGACCTCTCGCTCGCGCGCACACACACACACACATATCCGCGCACGCACTGCACCGACCTATCCCAAGCGGCCGACCGTTGCGCTGGTCAGCAACTAGACAGTGTCTGCGCTTTTTCCTGGAAAAAACTAGGTCGCGCCGGTCTGCGACGTCACAACGTGTATATTACGTGGCTTGTAATATTTAAAGGCTCGTATCTTCGAAACGAACCGAGATAACGACGCGGGACAAAGAGCGTTTCAAAGGGCCGACTCTCCGCTATCTCGTGGGATGGCTTCGGTCGACAAGTTGCAATTACTTTTGCGTATATTCTGAAGCGAATTGCAATTTCTCGTTGACGTTTCCTCTCGAGTATTTGCGCATATAGCTCAGCTATAATTAGATTGAACGTTCTCGTAAATAAATTCTGGCATCGATGTAGATTAAGTATCAATAACGATTTTCAACGTGTTTCGATAGATCTTTGTCTAAAAATTTCTCTAAATTGACGGTGCATTAAAATATTTCTTTTATAGGCGAGCGAAGAATTAGTAGCGCGGCAAAATTTTTCGAAATTAACAGCACGTTAAAATTTTGTTAAAGCGAGAAAATTCCAATTTCTTCGATTCTGTGAAATATCTATATATCTATATATCTATATATAAGCATAACTCGAATAAATTTCAAGTAACTTTTCGATTTGCACCTTTGAACTCTCCATGAATAGTCTCCGAAATATCCTCGATTTAGCGATTTAACGAAATAATCAGAGGATGTCTCGGTGCGCCTCGAAAGCGAAGCGAAGATACGTGGCTCGACCCGCACCCTACCCATCTTCATTTGCATCCGGCGAAATAAAAAGAGAGGGAAAAAGAAAACCTTCGGGGAATCAGATTGGCGTAGCACGGTAACGCGATCGCTATGAGCGATCGTTCGTGCTAGACGATGCTATCATTCCCCGTAAGCGTTCAGATTAGACGGCGAAGGAACTTCAACGAGGTCAATCGTTACGGTCGCGATGAATATTCAACGAACTACGGAAGGAATAGAAAAAAAAACGGGAGAGAATAGAAAGAAAGAAAGAAAGAAAAAGAAGAAGAAGAAGAAGGAAATACACAACGAGAACGAAGACATAGACGAAGCGAAGAGACTGACGGAAGGCGAAAGAAAAGCAGAAGGGAGGATACAATTATCCGTAACGATCGATCCGTCTCAATTTCCATATTTCCACCGTTTCGTACGGAATCTGATTTTCGTTTCCTTTCACCGACTTGGACGAATCGAACCATCCCGCCATTTCTTATTCATGCAATAATAACGGGCAGTTATTATTTTATCATCGGCTCGATTTAATTCGAGGGAAAATTTCATCTGTAGCGAGAGAGAGAGAGATCGCACTGTGCATTATGCGAGACTACAGTAAAATGAAAACGAAATTATATGACTGTCTTCTGAATGGCGAAAAAATATTTGCTGCCCCCTGCTCGTTGAGGATAAGCGTGGGAAAATGAAGTTGTACGCGTTATAATAATTCTTCGCGTTGAAGAGTTTCAACAATCCTCTACAAATAAACGAATGATATCTCCTGCGCGCAAATAATAGAACAGTTTCACCCCCTACGGTAAAAAAAGAAAGAAAAAAATGTCATTTTTCTGTTCACGATTCGAGTTTGATCGAACTGCCTTCCCGTCTTCTGAATGGCTGAACTCACGACGCAGAGAGCAAGCGCAAGAGATTCTAATTTTACGCGCGCGACTGTTCCGTCGGAATTGCACGAACTGCAACGAGATACCCCGTTCGTATCGAACGGCTCGACGTCGATGCATCATTGAACGACATTACATCGGGGTGCAGACGATAGCGGGTATTTCTATGGCTAGGTGACTCGCGACCCAAGCTCTATTTCTATTTCCACGTCCGTTGAATTAATTATCACGGACTTCTGTCCGCTAGTCCCGCGCGCGCCAGTCACTGATACCCATCGATTATTCATCCAAGTTTCTCATTGGTACCGCTGCCTCCACAATACCGGGACGAAACGTTGCACACTCGCCCCGTGGGGATACTGCTTTCAGATACAACGTCCTTAAAGTCTCTCTTTCTCTGTTTCGCCGAAAACGGTGAAACTCGATGCTCGATTTTCGAGGGGCTGTTTCCTGTATATTAGGAGCCAGTGTTTCAATCTCGAGATCTCTTTGCAAAGATGAATCCCTCTGCAGTTTTGTTTCCGGGAAAACATTTAATCAGCGTGAATTTAAAATTTTGCGCGCGTCACTTGTGCATTTAAATATGCAAATACGCAGGAAAAATGTTTGCAAATATTTTATCTTTATGTCGTCCGTGCACCGGCGGTTCATTCCGAGCTGGTTACAAATTTTTGCGTCAACTTCATTCGCGGAATCTGCGAGGTCCGTCGGATTACGCGGGGCACGTTCTGTTATCACGGGTCGCGAGATCAGCACGGATTTAGAGGCGAACATTTCTATGATGTAAAACGGAGGAGCTAGATTTATTCCGCGTGACGCGATAACGCGTGGGCTTCCGTGACGGGCGCTGCCCCGTGTATCTACCTTAATCCAGTGGCACACTACACGCTTCGTGCAAGTGAAAGTCATTAAGCGTCACTTCTGACGGAAGCCTGGTTTCAATTGTACGCTCGTTTTATTCCCCCTTCTCGAGTTTGCGTCTCTTACGGAACACCACGTTGTTCAAGCACTGTCAACCGCTGTCGTACGCTGTCATTGTACATTTTTACGAAGGAAAAGTTTGAAAACTGCAATCTCAAAGTCAATTTTCCATCAGGGTTCTCTCTGCTCTGATTATTATTAAATTTCGTATAATAGCCAAATCTATTCGTACTTTAGATCAGAGCCGGCCAACTGGCGGCCCGCGAGTTCTCGCCCCTACTTTCTCGATCGCCGGTAGAGGGGGTAGAGCGCTAGCGAAAATGAGGAAAGTAGGGGAAGGACCGCCAGTTAGCCACCAAGCAAGCAACTCGAATTAACGTACACGCCAAAACGAAACTCAACTCTCTCGAAGAACTCACTTTCGGACGAAAACAAATTGTTTCTCCACGTCCACAGCGTTCGCAGCGACGGATCTCTCTTTCATTTAGTTTCTTCTTCGTTCGCATAATTCGCGATAACGAGCGACACGGCAGGAGGGGAGGAGAGGAGAAAGGACCGCGAGGACGAGCCGCGAAGCGTCTCTTTGTTCCCAGGGAACGTTGCATTTATATCCGTTCGAAATTTTTATGGCCGGCCACCGCTCGACGAGTACATTCATAACACGCATAAAAGACAATGGCCCCCGTAAAAGTCGATGTCCGTTACCGGTGATCGTTCACCGGAGCAGAAACAGAAGACCGGGGCGATCGCCAGGCAACGAAACTTCCACCGCTCCGGTAGGGAAATGGAGTGTGGAGGATAACCTGCTGGGGGCGAACAAGAGCGAACGAGGGAGGAGGGCGAATCGAGACTCTAATTTTATAGCGACCATTATCCGCGGGGACTCGAGGAGATGCGTGGTACGCTCGGCATATTGATCCAAGGCGTAATACATTATCGATCGATTCCGTCGATGAAGCTACAACACCGTGTCGTCGATCGTGGCTGGACGAAGTTCAAATTACGCGGGGAAAATTGGTTTTAGCGTCGAGCGAGGAGATTGACATTGTGCAAATCGCCGAGCTCTCTCTCTCTCTCTCTCTCTCTCTCTGCCTCGGCGAGGATTGAACGATTTACCGTAGAATTCCGTTCCGTTCCGTTTCAACGACATTTTTGTTTGAACGATCGAAACGAAATTCTAGTTTTTCTTTCGTTATTTAGACGTTGCGAGTGAATTGTCGCCAATTTATTCACTTGAGCGTGAAAAATTGTAAAAAAATGGCAAAGAGCGTTCGTTGTACGAATTTATATAGTTACACGTGGAATTCTATTTGTCTGAACGACATGATCGAAAGGAAACAAATCCTTAGTAAATTCTCTGCATGAATTTGTAGTTGTAGAAATATGTTCATCTCTCGAGATGTGAGTAAAACAGTTGAATAATTTAATAAAATTAGTCGGAGAATAGATAAATATCGAAGCTTTTTATTAACTCGTGACTCGTTTTAGGACGAAACGATCGCAAATTGCAGTTTTCACTTTAAACTGCCATAGCTTCGTGGAGAAAAATTGCAGGAGAATCCAAGTGAGTTCACTTTAAAACGGGAAGCTTCCACTTTTGCAGTACCGAATTTAAAGATGTTTTCACGTCGCTCCGAAGAGGCACAAGAAAATATATTTTCTCTCTCGAAAAAATCTTTTGCAAAAAATCTAAATCGTCCTGAAAATTTCTTTCAAACCTGGATCTACCACGTTTTCGAAGACTCGAGTCTCCACTTCGCAACGATCTTTCAAAATACGTTGCGCGATTTTTCTTCGCGAAATTACGCGAGTTCAATGTAGAAGAGACCGATCCGACGTTCGAATTCGATTCAAGAGTAAAAATGTTTCTTCTTCGTGAAATGAAAGGTAATTTCAAGCTGAGAAAGGAGAAAGATCATTGAAAAGGCGAAGGAGAACAGGAACGAGACAGTTGTAAAGAATCGGAAGCTCGGCAGCTTTCTGTTGGACAATTTGATCGGAACGACGACTGAGCGTTTCAAATCTTCGAGGAAACGCGATGGAATGGAAAATGAAGAAGGAAAGACCGCTGGCGGAACGAGGGGCAGAGCGGGCAGAGCGGGCAGAGCGGGCGACGTTCGCGTGGAAGATCACGAGACACGGAGGGACGGTTTGCAGGACGCGTAAGAGCATTAATTCGCGAACTTCCCCGGTCGAATCTCGCCTCGAACGTTTTCTCATTCAGCGCAGGACCATCGGATCCTCGTGGAAACTGCCGCCACTCCCCCCGATGAGATCCCCCGGCGAACTCATTAACCCGGAAATCAACGGCCGATTCCCGAAGTTTCGCGCGCCCGAGCGGGACGGGAGGGGACGGGAGGGAGAGCAAGAACGACCGATGGGAAACTTCCATCTGCAATAACGCGACCGATGACAAAACTGCCATTGTTTAACTCGCGGACAATGCCACCGGATGAACAGCCGAAGAGAGGATCTTAAAAGCGGAAAGTTCGCGCCGAGACGGCAAGTCCTCTTACGATTTTCTATCCGCGAGGCAAGACTTTCCCGGACAATGGCAGACTTCCGTTACTGACCTCTTCAACTTTGGTTGAAGACTACTACTACGTCTTGTCGAATTCTCTCTCTCTCTCTGTCTTTTTGTTCATCTTTCCCCCTTGCAATTTATACTCGTTGATCGATCTCGTTGCAGTAAGAAGAGTCTGAATTTAATTGGAAAATTTTATAATTCGCTCGACGCTGAGGAGCGATCTTGAGGGCAAAAACATCTCTGCAAAGATTCTCTGACTTGCAATACCGACAATACTTGTATACGAAGATGTAGAAAAATAGTTGAATTAAAATTTGTATCACTTTTCAAAGTTGTATTACAATTCAACGGACGAAAGAAGCATATTACTACATATGAATTTGAATGCAATTTAAATCGGCGATCTCTACTTGAAACAATCATACTATGTAATCCATCTCGAGTTTTATCATTTGAGAGAAAACGAATCAGACGAGAGAGGGAAAGAGAGGGCGGGCACGTTTTGTGTGACGCGAGCCACGTTCAACCTGTACATCCTGCCCGTCCCGTAAATCAGCTTGGACCAGGAACCCTTGACGTTCGGCTGCTTTCCTGGCTGTGTTTCCCGGTAACAAGTCCGGAAAGAAGCTGGCGTACGGTTCATTAAAAATCCATAGAGCGCGTAGTTCCGGAACGTGCGGTGCATGGACCGCTCGACTGGCTCGACTGGCTAGACTGGCGTCCTATCGACGAAAAACCAACGGAAGAAGCGATACCCCATAAAATCACCGCGAGATAACAAGCGACGTCGCGCCACGCCGCGTCCACGAGATTTCAGCCACGACCACCGCCGCCCCGCGCTTCGTCCACCGTCGCGGGACGCGACGGGAATAATTCAGAAAGAGACCTTCCCCCTCTCTCCAAACTTCCTCTCCCCCCACCCCTCCTTTTTCTGTTATCTTGCTTAGTGACCAGCATTCGCGATGCCGGCATTTACGGGGGTCGCGAGTCTTGTTTTTCTTTGTTTTTTTTCAATTTCTCATTTACCTCGCACGTAACGCTATCTGGCAGTCTCTAACGCGCGATTTGTACAGTCCTGAAATTACTATAGCAGAGTAAAATGGAAAAGTTGGGAGAAAGTAAATTGCGTTCGTAAGTTTCGACGAACGAAATGGGAACGAGCAGGATGGAGTTTGGTGAGATATATTTGAGATTTTCGATGCTTCGGGGGTTGAAAGTTCGACAGTTTGAGGAAATGAGAGGAAGGGGAGAGCTTCCAGAGAAATAATCTTCTTCCGATGGTGTTCGATCTTACAGCTTTCGAACTGCGGGTATGGAACTGTTTAATGGTCAACAAGACGATTTTAACTAACTCGACGCTGAAAAATTTGAGAAAATCTTCCGCGGAAGATTGCGTTAAGACATGCGTCGAACCTCTTAGATCGAAAGAAAGAAAAATTTGTCCAGAACCAACGTAACCTGTAATTATTTATGAGGGTGTTAAAACAATTTTTATAGTGAAAGAATACACCGATTAAAAAAATATGCAAATTTTCAATCGGAACACTGAGCTTGTTGGCAATACGAAGAGTATTTTCAAGATGCTCGTCAAGTACAAAATTCAAAATACTTCATTGGCTCTTGGAAGGTATTCGTGATTAACAGTCGTAAAAATAGTCATTATAAAATTGAATTTAAAAAAGAGGTATGACAATTCACGGTTGAAATTATTCAAACGATAAAATTCTCATTCAATTATTCCAATTTTGGTTAGATACAGCGCGGGCCGCACGGATACGACAAACCTAAAAGGCAGAACCGAAAGTATAAAAATTTACCTCGACGAACGTTTCTGTTAACATTTGTTAACATTCTATCAACGCGTATTTTACATCTAATCGAGATCACGACAGCGAAATCCTCAAAAAAAAAAAAAAAAAAAAAAAAAAAAAAGATGTACCTTAAAGAAGCGCTGTTCACAATCCGCTCCCTCTCTCTCTCTCTTTACCTGGCCGCGCAGCGATCGAAAATTGGTCCAGCAGGAATGCTCGCCGCTGAAGACATCCAATTAAAACGAATTAAATCCCACCTAACCGCTTTTCAGCCACGCGATTTACGGGACGCCCCGCGGCCTGCTATTAAGTCGTGCCGGCCGAATCCTCGAGATTCTTTCGTAATCGGTCGAACGGCGGTGGAACGCGGGGATTTCGGGGCCCCAGGGGGCCGGTCGCGGCGGCGGCGGCGGCGGCGGCGGCGGCGACGGGAGGCTGGAACGAGCGGTGAGATAGAAACTGGCAAGAAAGGCAGAGAGATATGACGACGACGCTCAGAAGCGGAGGAAAGAAAGACGTGAATCTCGCCATCCGCTCGTCTTTGTTCTTTCTCCTTTCTCCCGGCTCTCACTCTCTTTCTCTCTTTCTTTCTTTCCAGCCACGGTCATTAGGGCTAATTTGCGTCAAATCGCGTCGAAACTCGTCGACGGGTTTTCTCCCGAGAGGGTCCGAATCGCACGGTGCCAGGGGCGGCGCCAGCAACGCGTGGCGCCCCACGCACGTGTGTACGTACCAGCCTTCCCGTACGTGACGGGAACAAATTATCCCAATTTCACTGGCGTGCACTCGATCGGCACTTCGCGTGCGAGACACACACGTCGACGCGTCGCCTCGGGTGCCGACGACGACACGCCGTCGATTCGTCGAAGAAAGTTTGATTGGTACCGAGGGTGGTGAGAAATTTTTAAAGAGACTTTGTACTGTACTTGTCCGTATCAAGTATTTTTTTCGTTCCAAATTATTATCGTTGCGGTGTCGTTCTCCGTTTCGTACGTAATTTATCTCGATGCCGATTACATTTTCCATCGCGGTGGAATAATTCATGCAACAGGGGAGAATTACGCTCGCAACGTTTGAATTTACTGGAGAAAGAACGATCGATGTAGGGAATAGAGAAAGTCTCAACGTGCTTACTTCCTATGCATAAATGCATAGAAATCTGCATTCCTACCGATATCGAATCCATCTTCGCCAGTCTCTTCTCAACGCTGAAAATATCGTCGACTGATATTGTAAGAGACTCACACCTGACCACTGAAAATTTAGAATGGAACAAAGAACACGAGCTTTCGTATATCTAACAAAGTGTCGCTCGAATAATGTATTAACAATCCACCATTGTGGAATCTACGAAGTAGTAGTCTTTGGCGAAAAATTGGGAATGAGTCCGGCTTAAAAAGAAGAAAAAAAGAAAAAAAAAAAAACAGAAATTAAATGAAACATAGATACCGTTTCTCTTTCTCTTTTCCATCGATGGTCGATTGGTAATTTTCGGTTTCGATAGGGTGTGCTCGCGAAACGAATTTTAATTAACGAGGTGGCGAGGGGGTGGAGACCGGGTTGCTGAGTCGGCCAACCAGTTCGGATTTAATACCCGTGCGAATCGAGGAAACGCACACGGGCAAATGGAACGCAGACATTAGCGCGGGTATCACCATTAATTCTGTTCAATCGCGATAAGCCGAAGTCAACGTGTGCCGACAGTCCCGTGAGGCATTAGGGTCGCTTACGTATGAACTCGCCGCGGCGATATATCGCAGCCGCGCGCTCGCAACGCGCTAAAGTCTCGGACGTTAATCTACCGAATAAGGATATGTTGGCGCGTTAAGGTGTCCCGCGGTTACCCAGCCTCGATTTATCATAAACCGACTAGCCGAATAGTTCGCGTTCCGGTGATTAATCGCCCCCGCGAAACTCGTGCACGTGCCACGCCTGTTCACTCGTTCGGTTTTCAACGGAATGGAGTCGACGGCAGCATGAAGTCTCGGGCTTGTTTCGCGTTCTCTGCGACGACAAATCGATCGACTTCAATTTTCTTGTGTGACTGCCTTGTTTCTACCTTGCGGAATTTGCGAGGGAAGAGTCTGAGAGAATTTATGGATTTTACACTCCAAATTAATACAACTCTCTCAAGGGTCATATTTCGAGTATTCACCTTTTTGCAAATCAAGTTTTTTTTACGAATTTGAAGAATTTCATTTCATGCGTGTGATAACACTTAAACACGTGTAGATTCATCTATAACAGTTCTACATATGTACATATTCATATAATAATTATGGCAATCTGTAGAGACGATAGTTGAAGGATCAGCCAGAAGTTTCTTGCGCAGAATTTAATTTTTGAAGAAAATTCATCATTAGAGGCATTTGAGTTACAAAAAGATGAAATAAAAGGATCGAGTTTCATAGTGCGAAAAGGTGAATACTGTAATAGAGTTCATTTGAGATGCAAAACCTGTAGAGACATAATGATCCCTTCGAGAAGAAGAGATATTTTATCGTAACAGTATCTCACAGATAACAGTATTTACAGAGATAATAATATTTCTCCGTAACTTTCAAAGGGCTTAAACTTTGAAAAGTATTACTCGTGAAAATTTGCAGTTTCGAGATCTTGAACCTCGGTATAAAAGAGGCATCACGGGCAACGCTATACTTTGGATGTTTTCTATATAATTGTATCTATTTCTTCGAATATTCACCTACGCGCCTAAAAATATGACAAACAACATGGCGCACCGACATCTGCGATCTCCGACCACCGCGAAACGTTGCAGCAACAGGTGTCTCAAAGGCGGCTCAAAAATCACGCAGAACAAGTGCAGCGGGGCTGCGTTCGGACTTGGTGAAAGCAAGGAACAAGGGACCATCGGGAGAAACGAACGGGAGCATCCAGAGCAGGCCGGTGAGATTGCGTAAATTAATGAAGCAGCCGTGAAGCCTACAAACGACCCGGTAGCCCGGCTGCAATTACGCTAATTTTTCGCGTAATTGTAGAGAGGGAAGGAGGACCGTGGAACGCGGAGTCGCGCCACGTAAACCGGCGGTGTTATTCGTTTACCCCAATTAAGTTAATCGTCGGTCGTCCTCGAAAGTCTGTCCAGGGCGTCGTAACACAGGAAGCCAAGTGTATTGAAATTACGGTCGTTAATGGCGGTGATCGGTGATTTTTCACCGTTATACGGCCAGGTAGCCGCGCTACCTATGATTACCAATCTTCCCCTCTTCCACCTGCGCGTGCACTCTTTTGCTCTTTCACGGCGCAGAGAGGCAGAGAGAGAGAGAGAGAGGTGGTACATGTACGTAAGTAGAAAGGGAACGGGGAAATTGATATGCCGCGTGGACGTGGTTGGTAGTTATTGTCATCTATGGTCGTTATCCGTACGTGAGCTGGAAGCTGGAGGCCGGCTCCGTGAAACGTCTTCATGGTCTGTCATCAAAATCTCGCGTAAATTGCCGACGGACCTCATAAAAATTCACGCTGCACGTATATACGTACGCCGTTGCGCGCCGCGCCGGGACGCATACGAGACGTCTCGCGATCCGTCGGTCTGTCGTTTGATGGAAACACCACGGCAGGAGTGTCCTTTTCGACGAGCAAGACGACGCTTCCACGCGTTTTTACGTGCGAGGCATTTTGGTTCGGTTTGGACTAGAAAATGTCAGAAATGTACGTATACGTCCCGATTCTTTTCCTCGTATTTCTCTGGTTAAAAAGAGCATTAAACGATGACGAACCATTAGTTTTCTGCATGTAGGGAATTTAATAAAATGACAGAGTCTGAAAATAATTATTTCTGATGTTCGACACATTGACAAGGTACGCGCATTGCGTTAATAATTACGTCACGTGCGATAAAAATTTGAAACGCGAAATGGTTTTAATCGCCTTCGCAGAAATATGAATTTGCACAAACATTTACGATCTGGGTAAAAACTGAACGAAAGTGGAAATTTAGTTCGAACGAGTGGTGATTATGCGTGTTCGTTATACGCATCGGAGATTAGTGGTTGTGTGATTGGTCCATTAACAACCAACGTTTCATTAGTGCTGGAAATTGCGTACACTGTGTATACGTATGTTTATTGTGTGCTGTTTTATTTATTTACTATCACGCTGTTATTTTATAACTGCACGAAGGACTCTGTTCAATTTAACATCGTAACATATTAACTCCAAATTTCTGCACACGTTGGAGTGGTTGGAAAGTTTCAATTTCTTGACTGTGCGCGAGTGTAATTTTCTTCGATTGATTTTATCTGTGAACTCTATGATCGTTGTTTATCTAGTAGATTCTACTGTAATTTCATGAACTTTGAGGAATTACGATATTCGTAATAATACCATCTTAGAAATCTCTCTCATCTAATAACTTATCTATTTAAACTAATACATGAATTGTTTTATACTCGCAATCATGCAACTACACTTTGATACATCACTATACCAAAACAAAGTCTATTCACGGCAATTATCAGCACCATTAATATCTACGTGTGCACATTAAAATGAAAAGTTTCGATCGGTCGACGGAGGATGAAAATAATTTTCTTCGACTCGGAATTCCACGAACGAAGAATTATAATATTCGCAATGCGACGCGATCTTAGAAATCTCTCTGGTCTAACGAATCACGAATCATTTGTCTATTAACGCAACTCTCACGCTTACTTGCTCGCGACAGCTCAAACGAAAGTAGTCAATTAAGCTGTAAGCGGAGTACACGCAGTAAAAAGGCTGTTTAGAGCCGAGTGGACAACCGTTCCGCTCAGCTTCGATCCAGAGACCGTAAAATTACCGCTACTTCCAGACGTGGTTCGTGTTAATTTCAAATTATTGGCTCGGCCGCCTGTTGATGACGCGATAGCCAAACCGGGCCGATAACAGGGTCCGTCGTCTTAAGCAAGCTCTCAGCCCGAGACCGAGATCATCCTCTCCTCTTCGCGCAAGTCGAAATTACGCGCAGCCAAACCGAAATCGGTTATTTTTCAAAAGCGAGGAGGAATTACGAAGCGGTGTCCTCCGAACGCCGCGTCGCGTGAAATGTTGCGGATGTTCGCGCATAAATTCGCCGGTGTAATTGCGACGCGACAACTGTTCGTAAATAGAAAGGCTCGGGACGTGGGCCTAGAAAATGGGCGTGGTGATTTTTTATTATAAAAGCACGCGGAACGAGCGCGCGTACGCGCGCCGGCGATGTTTATTCGCTCGTTTAGCTTAACGAGCGCGGCAACCCTATCTTCCTGCTGACCGTTTGTACACAATTTGTACCGGCGATATTCTACCGATCAATGAAAATCACGGGCTGGCAATCATGCCCGGATAAACATTTTCCATTCTCGCGATCCGATTTCAACGCAATGTTCGCCGCGTAAGTGTATAAATTTCGATTTTATAGCATATTTCAGTAGTAAGATCGTCTTTTGAGTATGAGTTACTTTTGTTAAGTGTATACTACTCGCGTTGAATTAATGATCAAACGAATGTTACTCTACCGACGAGTCGAATCGAATTCATTGTCAGGTTGGACGAACTTTGTAGTCCGACTAAAGTTCTGTCGCTTTCTTTTTTTATTGCTGAAAGTGATTTTAGCTGATGCAACGAAAATTAGCAGTTGGTTGATTTGGGTCGCGTGATTCGCGAGGGGGCGTGGCGTTGTCTGGTACTGAGCGATCGCACCTGTAATTTGCCTTGTATCGATTCAAACGTTTGCGTATCGATAAAATTTTATATATTATTAATATAAATTGAATTTATATATTATTAATACAAAGCATTACATATTCATTAATACTACCGTCCGAAAATTGTCGCATTCTCAGTTGTATCAATAGTAGAATATTCCTACGAGTATATTAATGATGCAAATGCTAATAGCAATTCTCTCTGATCCAATAAATTCTTGTCTAAAGTGTGGAGAGCACCTGAGCATAACTTCTGGCTGATCTCAAACTATTCGACAGCAAACTACGTCAAACATCTCATCTTGGTCGCCACCTGTCTCGCAAGCAGTCGAGACGAAGAACCTGTCTCCACCTGTTCCTAATCTCTAAACGCAATTAAGATGGTGGCGAAGCGCGAGCAGCAGGCAACAAGACGCCAAAGACAACGTAATATCCGTCCGATTAGACGGTAGCTCGAGGGTAGGGACGAGAGGTGTGACCGCCTCTGTGCGAGAGTCGGTCCCATCTGAAAGGGGCAGGAAGCAGAGCAACGAACCGTGGCGGATTTCACAATCAGCGCCGTCTGCTTTCTTATCGTCCTCTCGGCGATCCGTCCACTCCGCGGTATCCGTCTGATTACACCGCGGTCAGTTTTGCCGCGTGGCAATTTCCGAGGCTGGCATTTTCCTTTCGCGTGCGTTAGCAACCACGCGGTTCGAGAGAGAGAGAGAGAGAGAGTGGAAGCGAGGAAAATGAACGGAAAAGGGGAAAAGAGGAGGCAGACACTTGGCAGCAAAACCTTTTCTCCCGGACAGATAGGTTCTTCGGTGATTAAAATCCGGATCCTAATTGCCCGGCCGATAATTACCGCGTAAACGAGACGCGAAAGAGAAGAATGGTCTATTAACGGATTAGCAGGAGAAGCGTTTACTCGCGGTGATGCCAGAGAGATGGTTGGTCCCGTTCGAAGCCGGGAAAGATCGATACCTGGGATTAGATTGCAGTACGGTTTGGTTTACTTTGAGCGGTCTGTAGTGGAAGATTCTGAAATTCCGTTCTAAAGATTGTGTATTCTGGTTGTACATTACTTTGCCATTGCAAATAACAATCTCGTAACGTTGGTGAAAATATCGCGAACGTAAGTTCTCTTGCAGGAAAGTCAGAAAAGTGTGTGTTGATCAAGAGAAAGGAGAATTGGTCTAAATTTCCTGACATTTCCTGGATTCCTGCCATTCGAGATATATTTCGTCTGCTTTTTGTTCGTTTTATTCGTATCAACGTTTCGAGATTTCAGATCTTGAAATAAAAACGAAACAAAGATTCGAACAAAAGCTTGGAAATTTATCGCCAAATTGCGCGCAGATTATCTTTTCCACATAATCAGTTTTCACTGCGACTGGGCAACGCGGCGGGAAGAGACGAAGAGAGCGGAGGCCGAGGCTGCGAATTACAAAGAGTTTCACAGGGTGACACGCAGGATTCACGGACGTTACACCGAAATAATTTTCAGCGGAATTTACGACTCGGGAAAAATACCAAACGACTCGGCTAATTTCGTTCTATCCTCCGCCTGTAATTTATCCAACCCGGACACAATAACCGGCGGCCGAACGTTCGCGTTCCAACGAATCTCTCCTCTCTCTCTCTCTCGCAGAAATAATATATTATGTCTCCACACCCGGCGAAAGGGTGTAATATTCTAATGCGACGGTCTCGTGGTAGGAGCGCGAAACGCGCCGTACATCCCCGTCACGTCCTTTATATCATTTTCTATCGTTAAAAGATTTATTAACCTAGAGAGAAATACGACCGACCAGTTCTTTCAATTCTACTCGTAAAGACTCTTTTCAAGACGATATCTTTCCCTCGAGAGATGTCCATTATTGTGGACGTTGAATATATTCGTGCACTCTCGTGACGTTTAATTAAAAAAATTAAAAAACATTCGAACATCGTAGGAAGAGACGTTTGTTTATTCCTTCTATTTCCAAAGGATCTTTGACTCAAAGACAAATGGTAGACAAACATTCTCGATATTCCTGAATATTTCACAAAGAGTGTGAATTCTCATTTTAAACTTCATCGCGATTATTATTTTGTTTGTAGCTGTATTTTAGCAAGTGTCAACTCATCAAGGGGTGAAGTTTCATCATCGCGATGGCTTTCAAAGTTACGGGACCTTTTTTTGCTGGTTGAAAATGAACAGTGAAATTAAAACGTGAAGCTTGGGAGAGCGAGTGAAATCGGGTTGTGTACAGGCGGTTCTCTCGCGAGGAACCAGGGACGTGTATCGTCATGGTGACGAGATAAAGGACGAGCAGACGAGGAGGCGCGCACGTCCTCGACGGGACTATTCCATTTCTTCTCGGCAATTTCCAATAAATCTTTTGTCCGCGAGACACGCGTTCGTTCGTATCTAGGGGATCGGTTAGCGAGCGAGCGAGCGAGAGAGCGGGAGAGAGAGAGAGGAGTCGAATCTGGGGAAGAGATTGCATCTCCGGCAACCCGCTGAGAAGGGAGATTTAAGGTCCCCTAACCTCGACTGAAAATTCGCGACTGCCTACGCGGCGGCCGGAACGGCATTATATTTTCATTTGCGCGAGACTCGAGATCCGCCACGGACAATCGTCGCTTAATTTCCTAACGATCGTCGCAGTTGCCGCCTCGCTGTTGCGTGAGTCAAGGTGCTGTGCAGCGACGCGACTTCTCCGAGGTCGGGTGGACGGGGAGATTAGAATTACGAAGCGGCTGAGTGATAACAGGGGACGATCTCGGCGTGAGGAATGGATGCGCGACGAATTGAAACGTTGTTGGATTAAACTTTCAAGATTGCGAAGACTGTGAACCGTTTGGTGCATCGGTCGAGATTCGAAAGAGAGTACGGTTGCGAAATAAAATTGGGCCAAAATGTGATTCGAAAAATAAATTACAAAGCGCGGGATTGAAAGTGAAAAGTCGTCGTAAAGGCTTATCGTAGAAAGTTCGATTGAGAAATTAGAACATACGAGATCAAGTTCAGAAATTGAGATTGAAAATGGAAGAACGCGAGAGGTGTTGTTGAAATGATCCGAACGAGGAGGTTAAAAGTTTTTCGCGAGTTTCGTGAAAAGTTTCACGACGCTCGCGAATGACGCTGACAGAATGAACGATCGACGCGGCAGCGTTGATCTTCGTAAAGCCGTCGCCCAATGAGTCTTTCCACGCGTCTGGAAATCGTTGCAGCGGGATCGTTCCGATATACGTGCGAATATTGATCACCAGTCAATTACAATTTAACCGGTTTTCCCGAGCGTCTGTAACGTAACAGAATCGAGAATAACGCGGCGACCGGGGCTTGGCAGATTGATGAAATTGCCTCGGAGAGTGATTTTATTTCGATAATTCGCTATAAATACGTTTTAACCGGGCATGGCGTGGCTCGACGGCTCGAAAATTGAATTTAAGTTTCATTCGAGGGGGGTCAAAGGGAGGGAGGGGGGGATCGAAAACTGTCGCCACGCGATTACTCGCCTCGCCAACGATCCATCGTCGGTCAGCCCAGTTCCGTTTCACCTTTTAATCCGTCCAACCGGTGGCTCATCTATATTTAAATGTATGTATAATTTATAACGTGTCAGCTCTTCCCTCCAAATTCCTTTATTTCCATCGTTCCGTTTCGGTTAAACGAAATTATCGACTGTATAACTGTTTAAATTGATTGACGGCAAAATGAATATTCACACTGTTGTGCCCCTTCGTTTATCTACATCCATCGCCGGCAAATTGATCGCCTCGTCCCTTGCGTTTCACGACGGAATAACGTACGTGTTCCCGTGTTCCTGGATCTCTTTCTTTTATCAAAGTTATCGAATCTCTTCGTTCTTCGCGTGTCGCCGACGAACCCTCCGTCGCGACAGAAACGTGCGAGAGAAAAATCCGCAGTCTAATTATCCGAAGGATGCCGCAGTGCCGATAAATCAGCCAAAGACGCGCGATCCGCGGAGAAAACGAAATCGCGGAATGGCCGAGTCTTCGGGGAAATAAATACTAAACACGGTTTCCTTCTCGCTGCTCGCCGCTCTCTTCCTCCAGAATATACGATCGAGAAGAATTTTACCTCGCCTACCTCGTCGCGGCTCTGTCGTATCGTACGCGGTGGAAACGATGAAACGAAAAATTCTTCTGCGAATTGCCTGGTCACTCCGCCGTTGCTTGGATCGTTCCACTCTCGCGGACGATTCCAGTTTCCCCGGTGCAATTTTCGCGGGGAGTCCGAGCGGGAAGCGACAGCCGCGAAAAGCGGAAGGGAGAGAGAGAGAGAGAGAGAGAGAAAAGACGGACGAAGGAAAATGGGTTTATTATGCTCCGGGACGTAAAGCCGCGGGCAGGCCGCTTCCTCGAGGAGGACCGAACGAACGAAGTTTGAACGTTAAGAAACTCATAATCAGAGTGGAAGCGGCGGAAGCTGCGAGTGGTAGCGGCAAGACAAACACGGCCACCGAATGAGATTTCGATTAAATTTAAGAGGGCCAGCTTATATTGCGCCGCCGCCACCGAATCGCCAACTTTCTTAATGCCAGACCAGAGGATGTATATATACATCGCCGGCCACGGCGACGCTCATTTTGTATACAATGACTTCTGAAATTGCCGCGAGCCGCCAGTATTCGACCGGTGGGTAGTAAATACATTTAAAGGAACGATAGAGAGAGAGAGAGAGAGAGAGAGAGAGAGCGGTTGAAACGAGATTGCGATACTTTTAATTGAAACCTAGAAACGAGACTCCGCGGTGGAACCACTCCCGCCCCTTTGTCTATCGTTACTCGAATTAAAATACACCGCCTGCTTATAAATATTCAGATTGTTTGCTCGATTTGTGAAGCAACCGGTGAATTTCACTCACGATAAAATGAACGAATTGGTGATAAATTGGCAAGTAGATGCCGAAATCAGATATCGAAATGTAAAACAGCTAAAAACGACCAAGATAATAATTGACAAAATGCTGCAGAGGTTAAGTATAATTTCAATATCCCAACGAGCGATATTTTTAGATTTAGGTCAGACAGATCGAATGTTCTAATCGTTGTTAAAGTATGACAATTGTAACAGTTAAAGTATCTCCGTCTTGCTAAAAATGAATTACAGAGTGTACCAAGCATACGAATTAGCTACTCAAGGAGCGAGGCTGTTGAACGGGGAACAAGAGTGTATAACGTTGCTGATATGAGAGTTCTAGTTGGATACGCACGGGGGAGTGAGCACGGGGTTGATTGTTGCGTGAAACGTTTGCGGACTCGAGGTCACCATTGATCCGCTTGTTCGAGCTCGATTATGAGCATTAGAATAATTGTAGTTTACACTATTGAGGATGCACGTGTTAAAATAATTGGGGCTTGGAAATGCCCGTCACACAGAAAGGGGTTGGAAAGCACTTTGCGTGTAGATTTAAATGGAGCAGACATTCAAAACGTGTTTTGCAGTCTCGACAGTTTTCTATTGTGTTTAATTGCTCTGTGAATTGAAGTGTGCGTGTATATATATATATATATATATATACGTGTGTATATATAGAACTGAGCGAAACTTTACTGCCGGAAAAAACAATCACGCTGACCCGCATTAAAGTCCCAATCAATCCGCATGCTGAATACACCGATATAATCCGACCCACCCTCTTTTCACCAAATCGCCAAACGAACCGAATTCACGCGCAATTCGCGCATGGTTTACATCCGTTCAAATCAGAGTTGATATTCGAGCGGTGTGCGATAATTTCGTACAACTGTCGTTCATCCCGGCGTGTAAAACGGATAATGTAATTTAAATTTCGATTACAAAGAGGCTAGGAGCTGGTTACAGCTTACTGTACTCTATAACCAGTTCTTCTCCTTTGGAGGGGCCATCGAATTACGCGAAATATTCTGAAATCTCAGTTCAAACTCCCCTTCGAGTTTTAAACGCGCATCGCACTAATTGCGCGTGCAACGCAAGCTCGACGCAAAGTTTCCATCTATTCCAGTCTGGCGTAGAGTCCGCGCAATAGAATCCTTCTGCGTCTTGTGACGACATTAAAAAGTCGAAATTGGTACTTTCAATTGATCAAAAAGTAATTTTCCTGTTTATCAATAATATTTTATTCGATCTACGTCTGTCCAAATACATTGAATTCGACATTTTATAAAATTATGCTTGCACTCCCTTTTCAGATTTCGTCCGTCTAGTTCTCGCGCTACGTTCTTAACAATTCACACTGTTGAAAGACACACCGATTCGCGAAAGTCAGGAAAATTGAAACGTTCCTCTGCAGCGACGACGATCGCGGTCGAGTCGTGGAAACTTCCTCTAATGGTTGGTCGCCAACGTGGGTGGTGGTTTGGCCGACAGTGAGGGCCCGTTAAAACCAGCCTGAAGGGGTACGCATCCGTCCTCAAGTCGCCAAGTGCGCATCGCTCGAGAGAGTGGATGATGCCTGGTGGAAGGAGGAACGGGTTGGAGGGACGCGGAACGATTCGGAAACGCGGTCGCGGCAGAAGCTTTTACCGAGGACGCGGAAAGGTGGGAGGAAAACGTGGTAAGTCCTTCGTACGTGGCGGCATTATTCTTTCGAGGGGCTTGCAAACTGACTCCTCCTCCTCCTCTCGTCGTCGAGCTTTTACGGGCCGACACTCGACTACGACGACTACGACGACTACGACTACTACGACGAGCCGCGGGATAGAAATACCACGCGCGTCTCGATTGCGCCCGATGAAAAGCGGCGCTCTCGTCTCTTTTCAGAAGCGGATCGCTGTTGATGATCGGGGATCGAAGGTCTGATAGAAAGCGCCGCGATTCGACGAGAGGCTCGAGACTCGAGGAGCGAGGAGACGGTCTTGGGGATTTTGAATCCTTGTCCTTTGTCGCGTGCGTGTTGTGCGGGGGCTGCGACGATTGCTTCGCAGAGTGGTTACATCGTTTGCGAACCTGTTTGTGGGCTGTGCGTGTGCAATTTCATCGGGACACCGATATAGGCGACGAGATGACCGAAAAATTGGTTAGAATTTTATATTCACATCACAGAAATTCGATTCGATTTACGTTTAACGAAGTTTTGAGTGCGAATTTATTTTTGCCCATTTAGGAGAGTTTTGAAGGTACAAACTGAAAAAGCCACCGGGTAATTACTCTTAAGCCTTTTATTAACCTTCCAGCGATATTTCCCCGTAAATATCCCATTATTTATGAACTTCTACTCCTGGAACGTGCATTACAAACAGATCCATAAATTAATATTTCCCCGGCCCTATCTACAACATCGGAAACTACGCCAAGACTAACGACCATAACTCTCTCTCTCTCTCTCTCCCCCTCCCACCCAACCGTATACCGAACATCCTACCAACACCGATTTCTTTCATTCGAAACAAACGCTAACATCACCCAACGCTTTCATCAATCAACCACCCGTTTAACTTTCCATTCACCGACGGAACACCACGAAAGCGCTCGTTCTCACCCCGCTGTAACGAGCTAGGTAATAGCCGTAGTATGCTAATAGAATGGAAACGATAATAGATATTCTATCGCGCGGGGATATCCAGCCCGCGTGACAAATAGCGTGTCCAAGGAGCAGCACAGCTCTACTCGCGCAATTACAGCTCCACTGTCTCTGCATTCCCTTTCGTTTCTCTCTGTCTCCAACGCCGGACTCCTCTGGCCAGCCAGGAGCTGAACGTCCGTCGGACGTGGGAGGACGCACAGTGACTCTGTGTGTGTGTGTGTACGTGGGGGGGGGGGGTGGGGGAAAGCGACGGTTTTATTGAATGAGAAAGAACACTTTCTGCCGTTAAATCACGCCGCGGGTAGTCCCGGTTGTTCCGACCGGAAGGGGCCTCATAACTTCACGCAGCCCGGCCACCCTTTCTCCCAGGCAGCACCCCCTTCTTCCTTCTTTTTCCCCCTTTTTTCTCTCTCTCTCTCTCTCTCTTTTTACCTCGAAACCCGCGGCCTTGCCCTTTCCATTTTCTCGACGCCCGGAACCGTCGAGCACGTGAAATATTAACCTCCGCCGCTATTCCGGATGTCGAGCAAAAAGAGAGAGAGAGAGAGAGAGAGAGCTGGAATCAACAATTTTCATCGTCATCCAACGTGTCTTTTGGCTCGACTGCAAATTGAACTTCCGGTTAATGGCGCATTTGCAGGGACGCGTCGAACTGATGCAAAATTCAGTGGCAATTCGCCGATCCATCGACAACGGCGCAATAACCACGGGAAGGTTTTAGAATCATCGTGTTCTTGAATTTGATTAAAATTGAATGCACGCGCCTGGGTAAGAGAACGGCTGGGTTCTTGGAAACGAGACTTTCGCGGAGGGCTTTTAAAGGTATAGGCTGGCAGACTGTCACATCTGTCGTTCGTATTCTTTATCTGTTCCACTGAATATTACAGCAGCGCTAACTGGCTGAACGCGGGGTCTTTATCTGGCTATTTATCAAAGAGATGTTTTTGCGCAGATATCTGACGTACGAAATCGATCGTTGCAACAACTCGGTAGCGAGATAGGAACGTAAGAGTTTCGATTTCTCACTTACCGATGGGAAAACGGATTGATTTCCATCTATTTGTAACAGAGTTTATGTTTTTAGTAAAAAAAAATATAAGTAAAAGTTTCTGTTCTTTGTTGCGTCATAAATTTTTTCCTGTCTTCTCGTACTTTAATTTCCTTGTTGCAAATTTTATACTTTGCACTCGTCGGTGCGGTAATACAACAGGGTTATCTGTAAATAATACACATTCGAGTAGAAAACATTTCGTTCCCAACTTAAAGTAAAAACTGACTGGTCACTTTTAATTCAACGCAACGTCCGATCAACGTGCACGTTCCATCACGCGCGTATTTTACCTAAATTTTTCCACCGTAAGCTCCCCGTACTACTTTCCTCCTCGGTTCGAGCGATAAAATCGGCAACTATCGGCAAGATACTAAAGCAAGCTAAGCACTCGCGGCGCACGAACTTCCGGATGGTTGGGGGAGGGCGCCACCGCTGGCATAACTCTCTCAACGCCGATACTCGAAACTTTCCTTACCTCGACCTCGACGGGGAAATGGCCGGTCGAATCGAAAGGATTCGACCGGAGGCGATTTTCGAAAGAGAGCGGCAAGCGTGGAAGTTTCGAGCGGGGAAACGATAAAATTTCCGCGCAAGGAGGTGCTCCTCCGGCCCTCCCTCTGGCTGGCCACGGTTACTCGTGGTCCAGGGAGCTTCGAGGCTCCCCGAAGTTGGCCGTAACGCGGCCATTCCGACGGCGAAATATGACGTCCGCCGGGGGATCTCGGCCGGGGGTTACACACAGCCGCGACTCTACCGCTCGGGGTAGTTCGCTCAAATTGCATTTAAATTTGCAGGCCTCGGCCCGGCGAGCACAGAAGTCATTAGTCCCCCCTTTAGCAGCGGCGAATATCGTTATCGTTACGTTATTAGCCCCGCGAGCGCGCTCCTCTCTTTCTCCGTCCGAAGGGAAAACGTGCCCGATGCTTACGAATTACTTTCGATACGCCCGTTTCGCCGGATTTTTCGAAAGGTCCACGCTCCAACGAAACGGAGATTTATTTCAGCGAACAATTACGCGCGGCCTTTTCACGGAGATACATTGTACTTTGCAGTGGATTTACAGCGGCAATTAAAGCCATTTTCGCTCGTTTGCTCTGCAAAATGAACAGAGTCGAGTGGACAGTGACGAAGTATATTTAATCGCGGTGGTGGGAGCTGGTGTCTCTCGATTATTCGACAGAGTCGGAATTTTCAGAAAATTAATCAACGAATGAAGAGAAGGTGGAGAGACGACGGACTGTATCGTATCACAGTGGCAGAAGAAAATTTTGTTTGCATCTTACACGGCAAAAATCATGTTGAAAGTCATCTCTAGCGAACGATGGCAATCGTGAAATGTGAAATAATTCCAAAATTAATTTCTCTTCATCTCCATCGTTACGTTCTCCCCCGAAATCCCGTTTGTCACTCTGTCTCTCGGAACTCTGTCTATTCGCTCGGTATACCTGCATCCCGCGCATCGCCGAACTTGCCGACGGAAGTGAGTTCGCCTCGTTCTTTCACCGGTAAAGACCGGTGAAAATATGGTACGTGTAGGTGAGAGCGAGAATCAGAGAGAGAGAGAGAGAGAGAGAGAAGCAAAGGGCATGGTCGGCTGGCTCGGTCAAGTTGCAATTAAATCGGCGGGCTTCCCTTCCGCGTGACGTGGGAGTCCCGTGGGGTGGGCGCGCAGCCAGGTAGCACCCTCGGGGCTTGCAAATAAGGTTAGTTAGCGGCAACGCGTGTATAATTGGGGCGCCAGCGCCGTCAAAACAACGAGGCCTCTCGCACGTCCTACGGCCAAGTTATAATGAACAGGGCGCGAACCGCGCGAGCTCGTCGCGTCTTCCGCGCGCGGATTTCCAGCCCCGGAGGAAACGGCGAACGACGAACGACGACGACGACGACGACGCGCACGCGTCCGTCGAGGAGACACGCAAGTGGTGGTGCGGCGCGTGCAACGCGCTTAATCGACCAACTTTATCAAACTTTGCAGAGAGAAGTTACGCTACCAGCCCGCGACTCGTAATAAACGTAGGAAGAAGCGAGTTGGGAAAAGAGAAAGAGCTTCGCTAGATGCTGCGTCGCTACGCTCCATCGAATACGCAGTTACGAACGGAGAGTTTTGACGGATCGTGTTTCTTCCTTTCTCCCTTCCCCCCCTTGACTTCGTCGTTGTCTCAACTACTCGATCTTCCAATTTTGGAAAACACGTTTGAGGATATTTATTTCTCCGAAATAACTCTTCTACCGAGATGTATACTTTTATGACACTTGAAAGTCATAAATAACGCTCTCGTTTCTAAGAAAAACGTGCGAATCTGTTTCGCCTAAAAATTAAGGACTGTTTCAAACTTTTAAACAGAGATATATATAAACATGCTGATGATAATGATAATTTTTTCCTTTTATAATGCCAAAATGTTAATTAATCGTACTTGAAAATCATAAACGCAATTATGGTGATACATACGGAAACAAGAACCATCTCGTAATTTATTTCAAGAACCACAGTCCGTTTCTTTTCACTTGTATTACACAACTTCTCTCTTGATCTTTGATAGACAGAGATCGGAATTTAAAAGAAACGAATCCGAGAGAAAAATCCCGCGGCAAAGGAAAAGACAGCGAAGCTGTTTCAATCAACATTCCGACGCGAACGACCGGCCAGAAGGAAATTACGCGCGAGCGGTCGTCAACCGCGGTTGATTCGAGCAAATGGCACCGGACGTACTCGACGGACGTCTTACCGGCATAAAAATCGAGCCTAATCGGAAGTCGGCCGTTTAACGTGGGATTGCGGAGTCCGTAGTGTAACTGGAGTTGTCATTCGAGTCACGAGCCGCGCGCGCACTCCACGCGTTGCCTGTAATGCGTGCCGCTTTATTGCGTAATTGCTGGCGCTACCTCCTCTCTTTGCGTGCGTGCGTGCGTGCGTGCGTGCGTGCGTGCAGAACGGTCTGCCTCTCCAACGTAGCCGGCAGTTTGACGAAGCAACGACGAGTGTGATTTTGAAAATAATTGTTCCCCGATCGGGCCGTAATTTATAATATTCAATATTGTTCGATGTTATAGTTTCACGTGCTAAAAATTTCACCGCGAAAAGAAAGAAGTTTGAGCGCGCTGAGTTTCCAACTCGTCGTACAACTCGTCTCTGAATAATTTTCAGACGTACAATCGCGTACCTCGTGTAAGAGCTACGTGCCTCGTAGGCATATAGTTTCGCATGAAAACACCAACTTCCTTCCATTCTGTCAACCGGCTAATTCCACGGAGCGTGATCCGCCTCTGCTCGAAACTTGTTCGAAATTTCCTGTTCCGTCAGAGGTAGGCACGAGCCCCGGACAAAGTCGTCTCGATCATGGTTCGCTGACTGTAACGGGGAGGGCATCAATTCCGCCGACGATAAGCACGAATTAAGACGCCACCCGTGGTACTTTATTCGTCGATACAAAGTTCCTCCAGCTTGGCTCGGAGGAATAAGAGAACGGGTAAGGGAGAATGGGGGGGGGCGAGAACGTTGCAGACGCAGCCGTAGAGTTTTCGCTTTATTTCACGGCCGTCTCCTCGATCGTGACAGCGTAGGAGGAAGGTTCACCCCCCTCCCCTCCCCTCGAGACTGGATTGACACTTTAATGAACGACAGAGAAAAAGAGAGAGAGAGAGAGAGAGAGAGAGAGACACTACTATCGGCTCTGTATCGATTGTCGCGAAAGCGAAAGCGAAAGCTGAACGAAGAATGAAGGGTGGCGTTTCGAAGAGTGGCGGACAAGGGGGGTGAAGAAGGTGCGCAGGAAATCGAGCGACCCCCGAGAGGCGATAATGTCGAGTGCCACGCCGCGTAATTGCCTTCGTTTCGAGTCGACCTCCGCCGCTGCGAACCTCCGCCACGGAAGAGCAAAGACACCTCGTCCCACTAACTAAATGGAAGCCGGGGATAACCTCGGGGAAGCTAACTTATTACGCCGGGAAAGAAAGGAATCGGCCCGGTTCCGAGGCCTCTCCTCTCCTCTCCGCGATCTCCTCTTTCGTCGTTCGGACTCGCTCGAACGGAACCGAAACCGGAGTTCTCGAGATAACGAACCGTGGAACCGTTCTCCGCTGCTTTCGCCTTGGCGAATTCCAATTTAATCAGTCGACTTCGTAGGATCGGCTTCGTTGATTCGGACTTTGCGAGTGTTGAGATTGTTCCGCTGTTGGCAAACTATTAGTTCAATTCGTAAAACTGAAACGCCTCGATTCGTAAAATTCCACCGCAATTCGAGCGCGATCAACTGTGGAATACGATTGGAGAAACGGCAGTAGCTCGCGACAGGTACGAGTTTTCACCGAGAGAGTTCCACCGAACTCGTAACGCTCGATATAATAACGCCTATATAATAATACCGCGAAGTCGTCTGCGCGGAAATGTAAAGCGCGAACGAAATTCAGCGAGTGAAACGACAAATCGCATCGGGCGTTGTTCGACTTTGCTACGGGCTAGCAGCTACGGGAATCCAGCACCGGCCCGTCGTACGCGCGACGTCCGATTGTTCGTTTGGCTTACAGCTCAGCAGGCTTAAGCTTTCTCGCAGCGGTATCAAGAACGTCGCGTGTTCGTCCGTGATCCTTTTCTCGTCGACTCGCGCACTCGTGAAGCTCGAGGCGGTCCGTCTCTCGAGAGGATTGCGGCTTCGCCACTCTTCCCTCTGTCCGTCGGTCTTCCTCACGTTCCACTCGAAACTCCCTAGACTCTCCTCTAGAGACGATCCTCTCCGACCGAGAAACAGAGGAAAAAGAGAAGACGCACAAGAGACCGCTTTGGCGGCCAGGTCGCGTGCATTCACTCCCGTGTAGCCGTGGTGTTTACCAGCCTGGCAGAGCGCAGCATCCTCGCAGAAACGTGCGTCCACCGATTCCAACTTTCGTAGCGAGAGAGATACTCGTCTACGCGTCTGACGTGTCCCTGTTAGCTGCCGGGCTCGATACGTATCTGGTATCCCTGTTACGTTCGCGAACGGTCAATAGCGAGGGCTGGTTACTCTTTGGTATTCAACGTAACCCCAAGCGCGTCTCCCGGAGGAGAGGAGGAGCGAACTACGCGTGGAAAAGCTGCGATGAAAGGGAGAGCCGCGCGGATGGGCGAACGGATGAATGGAAGACGCGCGCCGGATCACGTAACCGAGGATTACCGTACTGTGTTACTTATCTCGATTCCCCCGGCTCTGCCCCGGCTCCACCGCGTCCCACGTACTTACTTACGCCAACCGGCCGCCGCCTCCTTGCCGCGCCTTTCAATGCGGCACCACCGGCGTCTTTCTCTTCTCTTCTCTTCTCTTCTCTTCTCTTCTCTTCTCGCCGAGGCAAGGCCGCGAAACACTAACCCCCGCGCAGCTAGACGTCTTGTACGCGAATAGCTCCCCGGCCAAGTCTGCCAAAGGCAACGCCCTCCGTTAAAGAGATCGTAATCGGGACGAGTGGAACCACCGGATGATTTGCAAGTTTCAAGGAATTCAAGATTGATTTTAGATTCTGGCCACGTGGAAGAAAAACAATAGAGGAATTTTAATAGAGCTTTCAGTGAGAATCAATGATTCAATGCGTGTACGCGATGTGTCGAACCAATGACCAAACACGCGTCGTTTGATGAAATCGATCGTCAGTTTCACGACCCCTGAGACCTCCTTTTCCGGCCGATTCAATATATACCGATTTCCCGAGGTCCGGTGCTCCACAACAAAATCGAGGAGAGTACAAACAGCTGAAAGCGGAGGACAATGAGGCCGCGCCGCGAGGATCAATCGAAAAGAATCGAGGGCGCGCGGGAGGGTCGACGTCAAAGAAGGTCGTCGAAATAAGCCTAGCGAAGCAGCCGGGGGATCATTATATGCACAAAAGAGGCAGTGTTCCGAGGAGAGAGGGGGGAGTTTGGAATTTTCCAAGAGTCGATCCGCAAGAAAGAAACGCTACGGTTGCAGAAAACCCCCCCTGCGTGTTCCCCTCTTTCCATCCGTCCGTGCTCCGTCAGGAAAAGAATCTTCTCGACGACGACGACGACGACGTAGGTTTCGGGAAAGAAATCGGAAGGACTCGAATCGATCGAGGAAGAGAGAGACGCAACACTCGTCCAGTGCTCTCGCGGATTTCAATCCGCTCCGCGAGCGGACCAGTAGACGTTGTCGAAGCGATTTGTAAGCTGATTTTAATGTCGCGTTTACAGACCCCCGTGGGGAGTTTTCTCCACCTCTCACCACCCTCTGCCAGCAGCGTCTAACAGTCGTCGCGCTAGTCGGCAGATTTTCGAGGGGTTGCAAATCCCCCCGTTTCCTCCTCCTGCTTGTTCTCCTCTTCCTCGAAACTTCGCGTCGTCACGTCTCGAAAAATTCTGTCGTTCTACCCCCGGTGTTTTTCGCCCCGTCACCCAATTCGCCTCTCTCTCTCTCTCTCTCTCTCTCTTTCTTTTTCATCTTTCCGATAATAAATCACGTTTCAAAGTGTTCTTGCTACAACGTCCCGTGCAACGTTGCTAGGCCGGGGGTCATTAAGGGAAGAGAAAGGGTCATTAAGCGCGAGCCGGTAATGAATGCAGAACAGAAGGATTGATTCGTGGTGGCGGAAGGGCTAGGACTAACGCGGCGTAGGTCAGAAATTGTCCTCTCACTTCCGCCGGCACGGCCAGTTTGCTCGCGCGGGAAGGATCCGCGTTAAGCCCGCGCCAGCTGGACGGTAATGACGACGACATTAGGGGATCACCGGGGTTTATTAGACGCCGCCGCCGCCTTCCCGCGAGCCTCCCCGGGGTAAATTGAATAATTTTTGCTTTCCAGCGATGCACGTGCCCGTCTACCGTCTCTATGCCTCTGGAATTTTGATAAGGTACGCGTAAACGGGTACTACGTTTGTGCAACGGTATCCAAAGTAAATTACTCGTTGGAATAGTTTGAGAAATGATCTCCACCTAGTTTCTCATTTTCTTTAATTTAACGCAAATTACATTTGTTACGAGTTGTTTACACGTTTGCGACAATGTGTATTGTACATTAAATTCCTGCTATCCTTTGGTATCGTCCCTTTCAATACCAAATATATACGGACGTTTATTTCTTAATTAACGGATGCGACAGGGTTCGTTCTTTGATATTCTTCGTCGTCCAACTGCCACTTATTGAAACATCGTTCGCCGCGATAACGAAATTATCAAATATCAAATTTTCACAGAGCCGCTCTGCCCCCCCGGAAAGTTAATATTCGCACTTTTCGCGTCCGTTTTAATTAATCGTCGCGTAATTAAGCGTCAACTGGCAATATCATCAAACAGCGTCGCAAGAGAGATCGTCGCGGAGCTTTTCAATTTCGCCTCTCAATGGAACGGTGAACACCCTCGCCTTGGTTCGCCTCGCCTCGCCGCGAGAAAGGGCAATAAGCGATAATATAACGTGTATCAACGTATAGATTGTCGCCGTGGAATGTCAATGATGCAAAGTGGCACCGATTCCGTTTCCAACCCCTCGGTTCTGACTCGGTGAACCCGCGGAGCGTTGTTACTACGTCCGCTCGGTTCGCTCGGTACGAACGATGACTCGTTGGTCTTTAAAGGTCGCGCAACTCGTAAATTCTTATTGGTTTTCGTGGAATGAACGACAGCCGCGCAAAGTAATGGCAAACTGAGAGAAGCAGATTTTAAGTAGAAAACCTTGAGTTCGAGAAACAGAGAGATCCTTTTACTGTTGGAGAAATTTTTTACGCGTATATTACGTATTTTTAAAATTTGATATGAATATGAACGTACATGTTGATAAAAAACACGATATAAATGGCGATCTTAAATGTACAATAAAATGGCCTGATTTTCATCTTCACACATCTTCATCTTGTTTGCCATAAAATTTTATCGATGTGCAAACGTTTGAATCGATAGAAAACAAATTACAGGCGCGATCGGTCAGTACCAGACAACGCCACTTCTACTCGAGGTCTACCCACGCCCCCTCGCGAATCACGTGACTCGCGTATCAACCAATCGCTAATTTTCGTTGCATCTGAAAAGACCCGATTTTCTGGCTTACCCCTGCTAAAATCACCTTCAGTTTGCTAGATATCCTGTAGCTATTGAAACTTTAAAACATCTCGTACAATACGGGCAATATGTTCGCGAAATGTTCAAACATTTTCGCAAACAAATATCTGAAAGACGAGCAAATAATTATCACGAGGGAAAGTAGGACACGTTCTGTATTCCAGAGATGAACCGTTCCACGATACTCTCGAGACAGGTACTTTCCGAAAAATTTATCACCCCTGTTTTCCCGCACAAATCCGAGTTACCTGCGATTAATCCCTGTCTCACCCTCCTTTCTTCGTGGCTGATTTTCAAATCACACGGACACACGCGGCCGAAAGCAGGTGCTGATAAATTGTGGCGGAACGAAGTTACAGTGAAGCGGCTGAATCGGTTTTTCCTCGAATATCTGCTGATTTAAAAGGATGCTAGTTTAATTCGACAGTTATTCAATTACGGTTATCTGGGTTCTGGTGTTTCGCGTGTCGCGAACGCGCTCGCCTCTCCTTCCCTCTTCTTGAAAGAAGTTAAATTGGCTTCTCCACGCTCGTCAGTCACTCTCGCCCTTTCGTCGTTTCACTTTCTCTGTTTTCCTTCTTTCTTCTTCTTTTTTCTTTCCCCCCCCCCCCCTTTCTTTTCGTTACCGCCGCTCAGATGCCGTGAAAAGATAGAAAATAATTTCGCCCGCACGCGATTCATCGCGTTTCACGGAAAAATCTCCAGCGGGGAAAACTCCTCCTGCTCGCCCGATCCCTCCCCCTTTATTTTATTTTCGTTTCACGTTACGAAGCAAGTCGCGGATGGTTTCTCTAAATATGATCGAATATCTGGCCGGATTATATCAGGTCGCAAGAGGGAATCCAATATTCCTGAGTGGATTATCTAATTGGCAAAGTGTTGTTCCTGGCTGGTACGAGGAAAATGGAGATTGCTCCTCTGAAGTAGATTAGAGCAGAAATGAAAAAATACTGCGTTCACCAATTTGCTCCGTCTGATTTCCGTCGATACATATTTTCTCCACAGAGAAGGGCTTCACCGCGACAAAATGCAACATTTTCATTCGTCGAAACTGAATCGCAGTTTCTAAAATTAAATTAAACGCTGCGTCTTCCGAAACCGAAACCGAAAAATTCCAATCGTTCCGAAATCCATCGCAAAACCGAGAGCAATTCGTCGAGCAACCACGACCACGGGCATCGATCTCTCGAGACTGATGAAGGAGGGAGGCAAGCAACTTCCTCTCTTTCATCGAACGGGCCATAGAGTCTTCCAGAAAAACACGCCCTTGATGGACGCTTTATTTCGTCGACTGTTGGACCGTGCGGCTTCCACGGTGACAGACCGTGTATCATCTCCGTCGATCGCATCCCGCTGCCATCAGTCACTCGTACGATTCCCGCGGCTCGTTGCAGAAAGGCACGTGGCCTTCGTACTCCGGATCGTACTTCCGGCACGGGCTGCTCCGTTTCCCCCGAAACAAAGTCGATGGCAGATCGACCGGGTCGAAGAGAGGAAAAAAAGGGGAGGGGTTTCCTCGAACCGACAGCAGGGGCGGCAGGTTCACTTCGCCGCCACTTTGCGAGCCATCGTCGAGGCGTACTTCCTGACTGAGTCATAGATCAGCTCATCCCCAGCCCCCAACAACCGCGGAAGGGATGAAACGAGCACCTACCCTCTTCTCTCTGTCTCTGTGTGCTCTATTACGTATTACGCGGCGCGCACGAGACTTAAATTTCAGTTTATCGAGAGTTTCGCGTTGGTGTCCAATGACGGGGGTATCGATACGTGCGTTCCACGGGGGTGAGTTTGCTAGGCTTGACCTTTGCGAAGAGAATGTTCATTATAGAGAAATTAGGGAATGAACAGGGTTGTTGAATTTCTGCCAGCGTGAAATGTTGTTTCTCAAATCCGAAGGCTTAAATGCGTATTTTGTACGACATCTCTATTTTGTTAAATATAGGGCACGCTTGACGTCGAGAAGATTTTGAAGAAAATGCCCCGACAATAGCAACGAGTTGAATAACCAGAGAACTCGTCAAACATTCCACGAGATTAAACTTCTTTTAGCAAATTTACAGTATAGTTGGGTATTTCGAAACGAACCGGCGCAATTTAACCGTAGACGAGCTACTGCCACTTGACAATTCCAACTGGCGAGCATGAAACGATGCACGGCGGCAAGTTCATAGACTGCACGCTATGTATCCGCGTTTTCCCAACGGACGTCTACGTCGTCGTCGACGACGCCGTTGTCCCTTCGTGCCTGCGGGAGGATATTGATTTCCTCGAAGGTCAGTTTCCCATGGCTGGCTATATCTTCTGATTTACGCTGGGTCGAGGCCGCACCTGACTCCGAAAGGCAGGTGCTAGACGACAGACCGTTTCCAAAGTAGATGGGAGGAAGATAGCGTGCCCTGGACGGCGACCGTTTTGATAAATCGCTATGATAATTGAATCTCGTCGGTGGATCCTCATCTAGAGGAGATATATTTCGTATCCCTTTTGGATCATGTTCCGGGTCGAAATTCGTCAGAGAGCGATCATGTACAGGATGGAAAGAAGAGTTTGCCCGTGGCCATCGTGGATCTACACCTTCGATTTGATGGAAATACGTATAATGAACCTGTCGCAAAATTAACTCCAAATTTCAAGGTCGAGATTTTTTTTTTTTTTTTGAAAATATTTGTTTTTTAAAGTATTCTTGCACCCGTTTCACCTGCAAGCGAATTGCGATAAACAGACGGTTGGATCTCTATGCAAATTGATAAAATTTATTTCAGCCTCTAAATATCATCACGACTACGCTGGACGGGAAACGTAACAATGTCCATCGTGATGATGTCACTGACGTAGAAATACGAATATAAATGACAGTTGCACGAATTTATGAAAATATTTGTTTTTTAAAGTATTGCTGCATCCATTTTACACACGGTATTGTTGCTTTACTAGTCTCTCGTTCCCGTGCTCGACGCGAGCAATGAATTATAATAAACAGACTGTTGAATCTCTATACAAATTGATATCCCGGATGAAATTTATTTCACCCTCTAAATATTATCGCGAACACACCGGACCGAAAACGTAACAATGTCCGTCGTAATGTCAATGACAAATTGTCCAACGATAATTATTTCAACTCGGAGCGTCAAAAGCCTTCGCCGACAATATATACACGCATACACGCACATGTACACGTCGGTTCGACGGTTCGACGAGGTTATCAAGCACCTCCAGTTATAATAATTGTAATAAAATTGTTCGACCCGCGGCGCACGAGCAAGGAAATGCAACATTTCACGTGAAATTAGACGCGCCGGCGATGCGTGACAGGATAAAATATCTAACGCATCGACGTTTCGGAGCGGGCAACAACATTCGATTATGTCGCACCGTCGGACCGTCAGTGGCAGACAGCAATTACAGCAAACCCGCGGAGGCGAGTTTCTCGTTTCGTGAAAAATCCGGCTGCGTCCGCCCGGTGACACGTCGCGGACAAATATTTGGCAGAAAATCCATAGGCTGCTGGCAAACATTTATCGGGGCCGGCGGGGGGGGGGGCCGTGAACCGCCGCACAATGAGCGAATTACCGAATAAAATTTTGCCCGTACGTACGTACGTACGTACGTACGAGCGCGATTTTTAACGCGGCCACGCCGCGACGCGCCTGTGATCGAAGGTAAATAAAGAACCGGCCACTCGACTCGCTGCAAATTGGAGAAATGTTATTGATTTCGCGCTCGTCAGCGTACCAGGGCTCGGCCACCTCCCCGCCCCTCCGTCGCAGTCCAATCTACGTATTAAAACGGAACAATTGCCACGGCCTCGGCGAAATGACGTTTCATGATTTCGCTCCCCGGCTCTCTGTTTGTTTGTCAAACATGTGCGCGCGCGAACCGCAAAGAAACAGCCGTGAAATATTCGCGCCTGATTGTTTTATTATTTTTATGCAATTTTATTGTTCGCGCGTGGCGCGTTACGTTACGTTCGCTGTACATTCCCGCGCAAAAATCTGCAGCGCGTTAAAATTGAAATTCGAAAGGAGCTGTTCAACGTTTCAGTCTTGTCGCTGATTTGGTACCCGAAACTTTAGACCCAGTCCTGGTTTTCTCACTAAAAGTGACTTTAGCGGGGGTAAGGTGCAACGCTGATGCAACGAAAATTAGCGATTGGTTGATTTGGATCACGTGATTCGCGAGGGGACGTGGCGTAGACCTCGAGTAGCAGTGGCGTTGTCTGAGCGGTACATACCGAGCGATCGCGCCTGTAATTTGTTTTGCGTATCAATAAAATTCAGTGAGACGAATCGTACTGGGGTACAAGTCGTGCAGTTTTTTAGTAATCGTTCTCACTCGATTACTATTAACGATAATGACGAGCGCGAGATATTTAATATCGCGCGCTAGATACGCTTGCAATTTCACTGTATTTCGTTTTCAGATTGATTTCAAATTTGACTAATATAACCTCGCGTTAGAGCGCTGTGAAATAATAATAATGAAATTTCGATTATTATTAAATTTCGATTGTCATGCCCGTAATTGTCATGCGTCCAAAGGGAAACGATTTCAACCGTCCCAACTATTGGTGAGAGTGATCGGAACCATTTGGTCATTTCAAACCGCGAGGAACGTCAAATTCTCAACGAAATCCAACGACACGTATGGACAGTTATAGTATATACACGTATCTCTGACCTTTTATTCCCTTCTCCGAGGATCTTCTCCAGGCCTCTTCTCGAAAGCCTCCGCCACGTGTGACCGTAAACCACCTCTGAGAGAGTCTTGACCTCTTAAAAATAAAACACACTCTCTTCCGCCGCGTGTTCATTCAGAACAGAAGATCGATCAGAGCGCGATCGGAGCGCAGCCTTTCTCGCTCAACACTCGGTCTGCGGCCGATAGTAGCCTCGAGTGTCTACATCCGCGAACACGCAAGCCAGACTATCGTTCGTTCCCCGAACGAGGAACAGGCAACGACGAATCTCCATCCGGTTCATCTTCATTCGAAACTTCATCCACTCGAGGTGTTCAATTATCAGCGGCATACACGGCCGATGGAGAGAGAGAGAGAGAGAGGCAGGGTCACGTCGTTACTAAACCGGTCCGCCGGCCGTTTTATTGCGATGCGCCAGCCTAATTTTAGTCGGCTTTATTTTCGGTTTGCATCCGAACGCGCAATCCCGAGTATCCCCTGGCCGCCTCGAAAGCCTCTCTCTCTCTCTCTCTCTCTCTCTCTCTCGGCCAGACGCAGAGCGAGAGAGGAGAACAGAGGCGCAACGATATTGAGAATTGCGAACCGACACGTGTTCCGTACTCGCGCGTATGGCTTTTCTCCTCAGATCTCGACGCTGCGGGGACGTTACGTTGTCAAACACATGGCGTTTCGTGCTCGCGGTATTGCTCACGGATCAGAAGAGCGGGCTCCTTTAATCTTCGCCAGCCATTCTACACCGCGTTTTTCTGTTCCGGTGGAGTTGATCGTCAACCATCGCGCGGCCTTCGATTCCTGGAAACGTCGTTAACGTCCTGCAAGGGTATAATTAGAAAATTATACCACGCGACTTTTACGGAACTTTTGTTACGGAACGAGAGAAGACAAGGAACGCTGCGACGTTGGAACGAAATGTTTGTAAAGGAACGAAACTTGTAATTTTAACGCTAGAACCAGCAAAGTGGTCAAGATAACCAATTTGTAATTTGTCTTTGTTAGATATTTCGTAAACGTTGAACAGCGTGAAAATCTTTTTAAAGATCTAAGAAATTTTTCGTAAGATAAAAGCTCGTATACTATATTGTATTTCTTTCAACTTCAATATCTTTTGGTGGAAATTTGATTTTTTCGAAGGGAGAGAGAGAAAAGAGCGTAGAACAAGTATTAGGAGGACTATTACTTACAATTAGTGTTAGCACTGAACAAATATTGTCAGATCTGACATTGGTCATCCATATTGGCTAAAAACTATTGGCCACACTTATATATCTTTTTCGATTCGTACTGACTACCTTAGAACGACTCACATATAACTAATTCCTAACAACGTGCAGTTGATGCTCCTGTAGATTCCGAACGACGAATAATTTTGGGTGAATCTTTGAGAATGGTGGAAAATTGGAGAAAGGTTGACGAAGGCTCGTTGAGTTGAAGTTTCTGAAAGAGTTCTTTTCTGAGCAGTTTGTATTTCGAGATAACTCAGATCTAGTTTAGGAAGGAACTGGAGCGCGTGCTCTTTTTTTATAATATCCGACACGTATTCTCTGCATTCTGGAGTAACTGATACTCTTGGATTCCCTTTTTTGAAACAATCGATACATGTGTACAATTTGTAGCAACTGGGATTTTCCTATTTGGAAACGTACATCTGAAACGTACGTTTCACGTTTTGTAACGCTAGTTGGAACGAACGCAGAACTTTTGAAACAACGGGCTTCGTCGCGATACCGTTACAAAAGCAAATTGGAAAAATGACACGTGATTATAGTTTGAAAAACGTGAAAATTCTTTTTTAAGAAATTTGTAATTCATTACTGTCAAAAAAATTATTCGTTCGTTCGCACCTAATATATACCAAATATATTATACGAAAAAATTTCTTTATTTAATCGACACAAGTTATCATTATATACGCTATATAGGCGAAAATTGTAATCAACCGCAGCGAATTGAAAATGTACGTGACAGCGTTACGATCCGTTCTGCAGCGATTTGCCGTCGCGCAAGTTGCAGTTTCTGCCTAGCTGCCGATCAACTGTTACACGTGACGCGATCAATCATCGTTAATCTGCTCGTTTCCTCTAACGCATCTAACGCAATGGACTAGCAAAATGTGTATCGTACGTGCGAATAATTTCACATGAATATACGCGAATATTGATATTTGAACAGTCGTGAACATTTTGAGATTTCTAGATCCAAATAAAATCACTAGAAAAAAAAACTGCGTGACTTGTACCCCAGTACGATTCATCTCACCGAAGAAGCAACTGTTCTAACTAGGAAATGCCACGCCCCCTCGCGAATCACGTGACCCAAGTCAACCAGTCGCTAATTTTCGTTGCATCTGAAGCGTTGCGCCTGAAGAGGCCCGATTTTCTAGATTTCGCCCCGTCTAAAATCACTTTCAGTGACAAAACTGTAGAATCTCGCAAGAATGTCGCTCGCCGAAGGAGTTCGAGTTCTTCTCGAACAGAAATGTCAATGACTCTGGCCAACTTTGTTCATTCATCAAACAGCGAAGACTTACGACACACGCTCGTATAGAAACTCAAGTAGCCTGGCCCTAGCCAGCAGCTCCGAGTTGAATCACTTTCTGTTCACGTCGTTGCGCAATACTCCCAACATTTCAGCAAGTCTCGTCTCTCCCCTTCTCTCGCGAGCTTCGACCTCAACTCAGTTGAATCTCCAAGGCTGGTCCTCTTATCCAATTATCACGTTGTTACAGGAAACGTTCGTCTCCTAATTAAAAACGTCAGGACCAAGACCCCCGTGGCGTGGGTTTGGGTTGGAAAGTTCCGCGGAGGAGACAGTTTGACTCGAGCAGTTGCACCGAGTTGCGGGATTCCGCGGCCCCAGAGAACACGGGGAAGCGAGTAACTTCGCCGCGGAAAAGAGCCGCGCGACGACACGCGGAGGAGGAAGCGTCGTCGTCGGCAGCGTGCACCGAGGCGACGATCAATTAAGCGCATCCCGCAAAGTGCTAAGACGTTTATGGCCGACATCTTATTATACCCTGGCGTACCCTCCTCCACCGTGGGGGAGGATCGCTGATAGCGACCGAGTTCGCCTCTTGCGAGACTCTCTAGCGACCGAGAGAGCACCCGTCGAGGAAAGCGGAACCGTGAAGCCCCATCGAGGCACCGACGTCTCCAGCCGGATGTCTTACAAGATTCGTAGTTTCGACACCGGGTAGCTCGATAACCGGTAGCTCTGTCGAATTAATTGCCGCGAGACGCTGTTCGACTGTTTCAAGGTTTCCCTCCCTTATAAATTGAATATTCGACGGCTTTCGGATTGTGGCCAGGCGAAAAGACGGAAAGTTGGAAAGTTGGAAAGTAAGTGTGGGAATTTCGAGTTGTTCCAAGTCTGAGCAGCTAAACTGTGGACTTTTACGTATTTCTGGGTGATTGAAGGATGGGTGAAACAAGTGGGAATTTCGACGTCTGATACTGCTATAGTAGACAGTCGCGTATCTGTCTATCCTTTTCCTCGCTTTCAAAATTTTCAAAACTCAAATTCATGGAATTTGAAGCGAAACGAGTAGTCCAGAGCAGAGGTAGGTAAGGTAGAGCAGTCAAAGTGGAAATGAATGGCACTTGGACTAGAGTTCCAGAGTTTAGAAACTTCGAGTGTCTGAACAAAGAGCGTTTGAATCGAGTACTTGAGATCATCGTGTGAACGAAAGGCGACTAATCGAGTTACCGAGTTTTTTTAAGAGAACTAGAAACTGAATTCGAGTCTGACAAGAGTCGTAAGAATTTGTATATATCGTTGGTGAATTATTTTGACTCTCAACGATTCTCGGCGACTCGCTCAGGGCAAGAAAGAAAACCGCGAAACCTCGGGAATTTCCTCTTTAACAGAGAGCTAGCGTAATTTATACGCTCGTCCCACGAATTCATTGCTACCGTTCCGCTTCGGACGACGAAGAAACAAAAAGACTCTTAGTCCAATTCCGGACAGCTCAATTAGTCAGAGAAGGCTTCGCAGGACTAGCTCTTTCCGCGCAAACGAGCTCTCCGGAAACACGCTCGAAACGAGTCCAATTTGCATCTTCGCGTCTAGCAATAAACGCCGGACGGATCGTTAATCAAATGAGCTGGCACGCGAGGGTGGGAGAAGGGTGGGGCGATCCTCCTCGAGACAATGTGCACGAGTACACAGGCGCCCGAGAGAAAGAGAGCAAACTGGCTCTCGCCAGCGCGAGCCACTTATCCGACGACCGCCGTAAATCAGGCCCGAAATAAATGAAACGGAGCCACGGAATTTCTCCCTGGAATTTGCGTCCAGGTAACGTTCAGGTAACGTCCCAACCTCCCATTCTTGCCAGGTGTGTTAAAGCCTGCCAAAATTCCACCCCAGCTGGAATTGAAGCTCGACGACCAGAGACAGAGAATGGCGGAACTACCGGCTAACTGACTTTCCGCCTCTGTGAGTAAAAGCTTTGCAAGCTTTGCCCGTCCAGTTTATTCTCGCTTGGCACACACGCGGTGGCCAGTTCAATTCGACGAAGCGGAGAATATCACGTTGGTTCGTGAGTGAGTGATTGGAAATTGTCGAATTTTGGAAGTTTTCGAATCTCGGCAATGTTAAAAGAAAGAAAGAAAGTCTGAAAATAGTAGCAAGCACAGCCGACAAACTGTCACGAAGGTGAAATGAAATTCTGATAAAAATTCGGTGAAAAGAGCTCGAAGATCTTCGCGAATGCAGCGATTAGGAGAAAACCTGATAAACGTGAAACATGTCGCTCCGAGCCATATTCTGGTCTCTGGCCATCCGTGGGTTAATCCGAGGATAGAAAGATATCGCCCGTAGTGTTCGCGCTTGATACAACGACGACGCGAACAGCCGCGCTAAAACTAATTAAAGTTAATGCATGCAACCCAGCGCCTATTATATCGCGAGCCAAGCCAGCTGGTCTACGAACGGACCATCGACGCGCTCACTCGCCAATTCAGCCCTTTTCTTCTCTCTCTCTCTCTCTCTCTCTCTCTCTTTACTCCTTTCTTTTCTCGATGTTGGCAGTTCTTGCGCGAATTTAGTCGGGAAGGGGCACGCGCGCGACTGGACTGCGTGCCCTCCGGGTAGAAACTTAATCTTCTCCGGCGAGCGTTCTTGCGCTCGAGAGCGGCTTCCAGCGGCGGCTGCTTCGTCAGGCACTGTGTTTATTGTGTGAGTCACACGCGTGCGTAGACGCGAGCGGGATAATACGCGGCGCTCGATTTGACGAAGCAGATATTTGGCACGGTGTAGGCTTAGAAGGGTTGGTTTCGTCTCGGCGAGGGTTTGCAAATTGAAGTTTGACGTCGGAGTACTCGCCGGGCTGCGCGACGGCGTAATTACGCAGGATTGCCGAAAGACTCTGACGACAAGACGACGAGAGTTTTGTTCTAAAACAAAAGTAAAAAAAAAAAAACTTCACGCGTTTGGCGACTAATGCAACGCGCCGACGTATTACGAGAGAAGAAGATGCCAATTCGATCGAACGGTGGCGAGCAACGTGAACCTTATTGAATCCATTCGAGAAGACGTATCCCTCGCGACACGTTTCCCATCTCCTTCCCATTAACCGCGTCTCTGGTAACACGTTACTCATACGATTTCCTTCGAGGACTCCCCTCGGTGGTCAGACAGTAATTCACCGCCTGGATTCGATCTTTCGTCGTCGATCGACTCGTGTCATTCGTCCAACGTCCAACGATATTTTTCTTCTTTTTACACTCTCGCGCGTTATTATTTTAGTTCTCATCGTTGCTTCGCTATCGGACAATCTTCCATCTGTTGTAGAATTTATACGCTGTACTATTTTCCGAACCCTTCCCCTTTATCATTCCCCTTTTCCGCCATTGTATTATTAAGATCCTCGCTCACGTCAATCAAAGTCCCGCGAGCCCAAAATTCCTTGTTCGTTCGCTCGCGGGCCGAATGAAAAATGCAGCCGCGCGGGGTTGAAGTACGTTTACCCCGTACGCGGTCTGTGCAGGTTCTTTGTCGCGGATTCGCGGAGGCGTAAATCACGGGAGAAACGGAAGAGACGCTAGCCGGGAACAACAGGAGCCGCTGTTCCAAGGATCGAGCAAACGCTCGCCGGGGCGATAGCGGTGGCGAGGATGTACCTTGCGCGAGAGTCTGCTTCTCGTCCCGTACGATACGATCTATTTCTCGAGTATAATAACGCCATTATCCCGGGCGGCGCGTGTTCCCTCGTCGCCTGGCCGCGGCGACGCTTTCACCGAAACGCGGCCGATTAACGAGCGGCGCTCGGCTATCCGCCGGAAACTGCCGGATAACGGCCGCTGTATTTCGCGGGGCTAAGTGTTTGCGAGCGTGCATGGAATTCGGAAATTGTTCCCGTCCTGTTTCAGCCGCTCGCGCGTTTCATTAAAATGGAAAATCCATCGTCCGAGCGACGGATTTTTTCGAGGGGAATTTCTTTTTTTAAATTGGGAAAGTTCGTCATCGGGAACGGGACCTTTACAACGGAGGGACGATTTACATGTTATTGGACGGAGAATCTGCGACTTGACGAAAGAAAGACGACTCCCTTTCGAAGAGTCTCTCTCTCTCTCTCTCTTTACGTTGGGAAATGAAACGACGCGAGAGTCGATTCGCACGTTGTTGGACGGCGAATCTACGGTTTAACGAGAATATCTCTTTCGAAGGATTTCTTTCTAGATTGGAAAACTTTGTCTTTGTGAGAATGGTGGTCCCACGGATGATTCGCATTGTCGTCAAACGGAGGTTCAACGAAGAGAATTTTGTCTTCAAATTGGCAAACTTTGAGACAGCATGTTTCTCGTACACGCGTGAAAGTGATACGATATTTCGTTCAAACGAAATTGCGGGGCTCTTAAAGCCCCGTTCCATACTCTTGACTTACTTTTCACGAAGAATCCTTGCTCCTTGGACGTTGCACGACGTCCTGTGTGTATTCAAGTGATCAACTTAAACAAGCCAGAGCGAATCGGATCGGGCGAACTACCTCCTCGAGTAATTGCTCGAGTTAAAAATTTCTCCTCGGTCCCAGGACCATCTGAAAACTCTGCGAAACGAGATCAATTCCTGACCCGATTATCGCCAATTTCGTCGCGGCTTATACAAAGGAATCCACGTAGCCGTTAGTCGAAGGAACATTAAGCCGCTCGATAAGCGCGTTACGAGCGAGAGGGAGTATGGTAGCCAATCGAGTTAACATCCCGGTCGTCCGTCGCGTAGCCCGAGTTCCGGCGACAGCGGAGACGCGAAACTCCCCCGTCGTTCCGCTCCAGCACGAATTGAATTAAAAGTTTCGCGGCCGGCCATGGCTGTCCGCCGTGCTGAAGGCGAATGCACACACCGGCTCAGTCAGCATTTTAATAGGCTATTTCAGTCGGCGTTTTAACGCCGCGCGTATGTGGGAAAACTCGCGATAGCCGCCGGCCAGCGCCGCTCGTTCTTGTCGACGACGATATTTCCTTCGTTATCGTCTCGAAATTACGTTATATACGCGTTGACAATTCCGGTGGCGCATTACGCGTGAACGTAGTCGAATTTTATCTCTCCTCTGTCGTTGAGAAATTAATCTCGGAAAATTTATATCTAGATTTCTGTCATAATTATAATATTTGCACACGTCCTCCGCGCGGTTCTAAGTTCTCGATGCAAACGACGCAATAAATTCTCCATACACTTCGCATTTGTTCATTTACGCTGCTTATTTATTTGTTTACCTTCTCCCGCGACACTGTTTGCCTACGTCCCCAATTTATTTATCTACATCACACCGATCTGCCAAGCTCTTCCACAAGCTCTACGAAACCATCGCCAGCTACAAAAACGACGACCGAGCATCTTCGATCTCCGAGTTGGCCCGCCCCGCCGACTCCAATCCAAACACTATAAAGATTCCTCCGCAACGTTCCCTAAAAATACCATCGTACGAAACGTATATACGCTGCCGGTTTGTAAAGAGAAGCGAAGCTACCACACCCCCGTGCTACACTCGTCTCCACTTCGCGCGCTAATCTCCGCCCGAGAAATAACAAAGTGCAGGCTTCCACTCTCCAGTTTATCGGGTTCTCTGTTCTCTCCCGCTGTTCTCTCGGCGTCTGGAACGCCCGTACCTGGCGCGTTATCGTCGCGGCGCGCTGTATCGCACGTACACACACACACAGGCTCTCGAGAGACGAACGGAAAAGAGGGCTGCGGAGGAACGCGCGCGCCGCCTGTTCCCTTCGAAGAAGCCGGTTCCGTTGCCGGTCGTGGAACACAGAACGCGCGTTCGATAACCGCTTATCGATTCGCGGTTGCCTCGAATGCGGTCGAGCAATCCGACGAGCGCGAGGCATGCGCCGGCTACCAGAGCCGAACTCGATAACGCTCGCTCCGACTCGTCGGCGCGTCCCGTTCCACGGGACGATGGAACGTCCGCTTCTGCCCGCCTCCGGAAGCGCGAGCGAACGAGAGTACCACGCGCGTACGTGGATCACCGCGGATTCTGGCTGCTGTTTCGCCGCCAGCGCGACGCATTCGTTGGATTCTGTCGGCCGATCGCCTCGAGTTCCCCTCGGTCGTTTCGTTCGAGTCAGCCGCGCTACCCGACGGTTTTAGACTGACCCGAGGCTCAGAATCCCCTCGGAGGCAACTTTGCTACGTTCGGAATGGAGAACCGGGGGACCGGGGGACGCGCGATTCCACGGGACGACGACTTTGACCGAATCGATGTCATTTCGAATTTTGCCACACGCACGAGGAAAATTTCGGTTTAGTTCCACGAGCTGTCACAAAAATAGCGTGTCGGCTAGCAACGTTCCCTTGTCTCGTTTATACGCGCGTGATTTGGGTTCAACTGAAAATTAAAACGGAGAGGTAGCTTCCATATGTCCATCAAATTTTCCATTTTGACGCGCAAAGAACCTCAAATTTTGTTTTGTAGCTGCTCGTGGTACGAAGCCAATGGTTCTTTCGAAAAATGGCAAAAAGTTTCTTAATCGTTCAACACTACAGCGGACTAACAGCGGCTTTACGACGACTCTGGACGCGTGGGTGTCTATTTTTCGTATTACGTCTCACTAGCATTTGTCACACAGTTGTAGCATCAGCGTGAGTCTAAGTAACCGATTGATAAAACCAACTGTTAACTATTGTTCGAGGTACGAAAATTCCATTCCATGCGTGCAGAATCATAAAGTCGCTGTTAAAATTGGAAAAATTTTATCTTCGTGACGAGTAGAGTGCAATACCAGAAAAAAAAAAAAAGAAAATTGTGACCTTGAAATTGAAGATGAGGATCGAAGATGTGGAATTCATTTGCGACAGCCACGGATTGAAACTTTCTTTTCCACCCTGTACATCGAGTATCGCGTACCAAACGCTGTTGCACTACTCGAAATAATCTGAAATAATCTGAACGGCGCGATCTCGCCGCATGGCACACGAAGCAAAACGAACGACGGTTTACGAGTTGACAATTTGCAAATCAGAAATTACGCCGCGTTTTACGGAACGGCGCGTGCAGTGTGTTGCAGCGAGAACTGTAATAATATTTGTAACAGCGTGGCCGACGGTATAGCGAGAAACGTGGTCTGAGAGATAGTCGGGGCGAGTTTTGTTAACACGCAGATAGAACCGCCTTTAAAGTGGTTCCAGCGATCGAGGCAGGCGAGCTTTCCAGCGTCGTCGGTGATACAAAGTAGCGCGTATCCACGTTAGCTGGAGACGCAGCTACGTGGTCCGACATTCCTCCGACCGCTTCGCTCGCTACCGCCGGCCGATTACCGGAAATATATTATCCTTCCCACGAACCATTAAGTAAGAGGGCCAATAAAGATAGAAGCCCGCGAAAGTGCTGTAACGCTCGTAGATACGTTATCGTAGTTTGGTGCAGCAACCAGAACATAGACGAGCAGTTACAGCTTCATAAAATGTCCAACGATCGTCCTGCCGGCCAAAAGCCGCGTTTCGATAAAGACCGTCCTTGCTACGCGAGCGACCATTGACGTTTCTCTTCGACCAACAAATTGCATATTCCCTCGCCGCTCTCTGCAGAGAGATGGTCCTCCTATTGGATGGTCGTTCGTGAAAGTCGAGAATACGTTCCTCCTATTACAGACTTGAGTTTCGTGTGCGTTATTTTTCTAAATGTACAGGAAATGTAAAATGGGAGCGTCATTCCAACTTCTTGCAAATAAAGGATCGATATACAAAATTAATTGCCTACTCTGGTGAACTTTTCACGGCACTTTACAAATAATTGAGAAAACGATCCAGAATAGAGAACAGAGAATACGACTGAATAAAGAACAACTTAAGTCGGAGTTAATACCATTGTATCTGCCATTCGATCTCTCATTTTTCTGACATCACGTTCGCAAAGTGTTAAATATGTGAAACGTCGATAAAGAGAGCATGACCTACAAAACGAAACCGCGGTCCCTGTTCCCTGTCACAACGGAAACGAACGTTCCAAGGACCAGGAAACTTATCCTATCGGGAGATCGTCATCTCGCACGTCCAGCAGCAAGGGTCAGTGGTCGAAACAAGAGAAGCGCGCGGTTCGTCCAGTCATTACGGCTAATAAGCCACGAAGCCTTAAATAACGTCACACCATCGCCGCAGATGACAGTTACGACAGGCACGATCCATTGTTCTCCCCGCACTAGTAGTAATTATACGGACTCGCTGGCCGCGTTACGCGACTCGCAGACCCTAGATCCTATCCACGGGTATTTCAACTCGTGGCAGAGTGGCGGACAAGGACGGACGCAGAGGAGGGATGGGTACACTTCATGCGCCATTTAGAAGGGTAATGAAAAGACCGGCGTCGGATATGACGAGGGAGAGTAATTGCGTGTACAACGCGCGAGGACGCGTTCTCCTCGTCCTTCTTGGCAGCCACCGACGAGCGAGTCTTCCCGACGACGTTCAGACTATCCATCCACGTCCTTTCGCTTATCCGCCAGTTGCCTCATTGACATGGGCCTCTGGACGACACCGTCGTCTACTCTAATTTCATCGTTGGACCGTTTGGCATCCATGGACGGATAGCGTGGATAGTGGAGCGGACCACGGCGCTCCGTTTGATCCCTCGTTCGCGTTACCCAGACGCCTAGGAATGCTCGGACGCGACGTAGCCGCTGCATTTAACGTTCACCATCGACGATGGAACGTCGCAGACGTTTACTGATACCGGGCGCGGACTCCTGAAATGGACGCCGGAATTTTAACTCACCACCCTCCTCCTTCTCCTCCTCCTCCTCCTCCTCCTCCCACCTACACGCCCTCCATCGTCGATCTAAATTGGATTCTATGATAATTTTAGCGTGGAACTCGATTAGCGCTGCAACTCGGCGAGTATTCTCGTGGATATTTATAGTCGTTGCAAACATATAAATATCCAGGTACGTTGAAACCGATGAATAACCGATAGACGAAATTACGAGGGAAAGAAGAAAGAAGAAAAAACATATTCCTTTCCTTTCCTTTCTTTTTGTTCGGGCAAAACCGCGAAATTTGATTTCCCTCTAATGATACCGAAAGGCGACAAATATAAATCATCCGCGAAACAACATAAATTTGAAAACCCAGAGGATTAAAACCTCCCCCTCTGAAATCGTACGATTAAGAATAATCAATACGTACGATTCATCCTCCCAGAGACATTCACCTCTTATTTCTTCTCTCGGAACTCTCTCTCTCTCTCTCTCTCTCTCTTTTTTGTCATCCCTCAAGGGAAACAATTACGAATTCCCACCATCCAGCCGGTCTCTTTATTCCCCCATTTCGCGTGGAACGGCGAAATGTTCCGTATCCCGTGAAGACAGTTTCCGTCGCGGCGGGTTGGTAAACCGTCGCCGTTGGGTCCTTATACTTTCAGATCAGGCGAATCCCCGGTGGTGGTGGTGGTCGCGCGGATGCGTAATCCTTCCGTCCGCAAATTCACCCTCCCCGCGACAGTCGGAGGCGGTTCGAGGTGGTCAGTCGATGGCCGGCTATATTTTCGAAGCTTCCTTTCACCGTAGTTCAACTTCTGGACGGACCTGGAGAGAAAAAAGAGGCGGCGCAGGAGGACGAAATTTCGTCTCGACTACGGAAGAGGAACGACGAAGACGACGACGACGACAACGAGAGAAAGGGGAAGAGAAGACGAGGCGAATGAAGGAGGATCGAACAGAGAGAGAGAAAGAGCAGTCGGAGGGAGTCTGGTCAATGCTCGCGAAAATTGGCTTCTAAATCTTGCCGCCGGAATGAGTAGCGCGCCTCCCGTTGCCTGGCCCTCCTCTCCTCCTCATCTACTCACGATCCTTTCCCTCGGGTCCGGCGAAAGGTGGAGGGAATGAGAAACTGCTGCGGTCTCTCGGATAGGGAACCAGAGACGAGGTGGAAGGCCATTGTCGACGATGTGGGGGCTTACGGTTCCCCCACGAAAATCCGCGAGGCAACTTCGCCGGAACGGACTTCCATAAGTTGCGTTCAATGGAACATTGGTATAAAGAGGGTGGTAAGAACGAGAGGCACGATATTTTTTACCCTCGCCTTACCAAAACGGCCGTTGTCTTTCGTGGTGTTGCGATTCTTCCAATTATCTCTCGGCCCCGTTTCTGCAGATTCGTCGATCCGGAGAATGAAAGGTTGTCCGCGAGGATGAAGGGCTTTCGACTCTTTTCTTCTTTTGCCTCTGACATTGTCACTGCTTCGGTTGTAACGTGTAAATACGTTCTTTTCTTCTTTCGATTTCGATATTTCTGTGTTTCCACGGATCGTCTAGTAAATTAGCTTCATTGCAGTTGCAACTGTAATTCGAGTTTATTCCCTCGCTCCAGTCTGAAAAACTCATTACCCCAAAAATCAATCCAAGCCTCGCTACTCTTCCACCAAGTTGCGCCAATGACACGTGACACTCCTCCTCCTCTTTTCGCCTTCCAGCCACGTCCAGTGATTCAAAAAAAAGTAGTTTCGAAGTTAATGAATCACTGTGTCGCGTCAACCTACCACTACCAGCTGTGTATTTCCAAAAAAAAGAAAAAAAAAAAATCCGACACCCTAGTGTCGCTAGGGAGGAAAACAAGAAAAATGAGGGAAAAACAGCCTGTATCGAATACGAATGCTTCGGCAGGATCGTCGCAGGTATCTGTCCGGCGTGTTCCGGATCCATCGATGAGGCTATCTGCGACGATTATCGCGCCAGGAAGCGTCGTGTTCGTGGCAAACACGCACGTGCGTGGCCCACGTGCGGTTCAGGGTTGACTAACGTACGCTGCAAACACGAGGCGGCTGCCGGGTGTGGTCCCCCCGGGCCAGGGAAACGTGATCCCCGTGGCAAACCGCTGTTTACCAAAAACGAGAAATGTCCCTCCTCGAGAGGAACATCGACGCATCGCCAGTTTGATCGATGTCCGCGTTAATCTGTCCTTAAGACGCGTGCACGTTGTCCTTCCTTCCGGCTATCTACAGTCGCGAGTGACCGCGACTTCCGTCTTCGAGACGCGCCGCTTCCTACCGCAAACATTCCACGAGCGTGTGATAATGAGGGACCGTTTCCCGTCGGTTCGACGGAATTTTCGAGAGATTTTTAAGGACAGATAAGCGCGACGAGGTGTGTGGGGATTCTTCAAAGTTGGAGGATTAGTCATCCTGGGGTCTTTTTCTGAGGAAAGATATTTCAGTGTTTTTTTAAAATGTTTAAGAGTTTTTTAAGAATTTAAGGGCATGGTTGAACACGAACAACTGAGAAATCGAAGATTTTGAAATTTCAAGGGACCGAGATTCAAAAATTTTGAGACACTGAGATTTCTTGAAGCGGAGGATTAGTCGTCTCGTGGTCTCCCTTAGGAGAATATCACGTCTTTAAAAATTTTCAAGAATTTAATAATTCAAGGATCTAAAGACTAAACCGAAGAATCAAAGACTTTGAGATTTCGAGAAACATTTTGATGATTTCAAGATTTTAAGATTTAAAATCCTTCTCTTCCTTTGGCTCGAAACTATGTAATTTTGTATTTTGCAATATCGACGTTCGACCGAGTTTCACTTCGCAACGTGTAAAATACAATTCCGGAATGCAATTCTGATAATACAAGGATAACAGGGCGAAAAAAAAACGTTCGCCGAGTGGGCTCTCCTGGAACGGGAGAGCGGCGGCTTTTCACGGCAGGAAGCTGTCTGTTTGTTGTCTTAGGTCGAGTTCGAACGAAACGCGAGTATCCCCGATGCCGACGCCGTTTGGAATACCACTGTTCGATCCTAAAGAAACATACGAGGCGCCAGCAGTTACGAACGGGTTATGGGAAAACAATGGTTTCCGGATGGCGTACGAGCACCTGCGACTTTCGAGCAAACGCCCTCGCCTCCCCTTTGCTCGCGACGATTTATTTCCACCCCTCTAATTAACCGAAGAACTACAACGTCGCCGTTGTACGATTCTTCTTTCGTGAAGTCGTTGTCGAGTTAATTGCATCGCTTTCTCTTATGAAAGACTGTTGAAGACGATCGAAGAAAACGGCATTCAAAGAATAATAAAATCATCGAAAATTTCATGTATAGATGCGTATACGTCAAATGTAGATGCGACAGATGTGTACGTAATATGACGAAATCCTTGTAACTTAATTCTCAGACTGTGAAACCAAAATAAACATGTCTATTAAATAATATCGTAAGAAACACTGGACGTTTAATAAATCTGTTGGTGCATCTTATCGACATTTTCTACGCGTATAAAACTTGCGTTATTTGTAAATCTGTAAATAACGAATGTATAAAAATTCCGTCATTTGCATAATTCTGAAGGCTGCGCTGTAATAGATCGGTATTTAAAAGCGTACGTGCGCACAAGGGTTTCTTTGAAAGTAATTCCGTAATTCCACCGAAATGCAACGTGAAGCATGGCATTACCAATAAAGCCGAAACTTGACTCGAGAGAGAGAGAGAGAGACCATAAAAGTCGAAAATCACAAAACCTTCGTCAATTCCATCAATTACTGGATATTACTCGATAGCCAAAACGAGAAATTCCTGGAGCGCGCCAAGTTGCACGGCCCAGCGCGAATCAGCAATCGATTACCCAATATATCGTCTTTCGCAACACGGTGGTCTGGCCCCTGGACAGGACGTTGACACAACACGGCTACAACGGCAGTCGTACAACGAGCCGAAGATAATATTACGTATCGGGGATGCTATGGAGGTCATCTTTACATACGGAGCCCTGACAACTTCGTAATCGATGCGACCACGACTACCATGGAAACCATAGTTTCCCAGTCGACGGCGCAACTTTCTCCTCGGTTCACGACCACGGTGGCTCGCCAAAGTATTCCGGCACTTGCCACGTGGAAAATTTGCCTCGATCTATTATCTGTGCCAGGTGAAACTTTTTGGAATTTCATTAGGCAAATTTTGGGGCAATCTAGAAACGCGTAGACAAGTTACGCGACGCAAGGCCTTGTAAATATAATGAAAAAACTGCACGGCTTGTACCCCAGTACGATTCGTCTCATTCAAAGGCCCAGAAACTGTCGAAGACGACTTTTTCGCCATAAAATTTTATTATATACGCAAACATTTGAATCGACGCGATCGTTCAGTACTCTAGACAAAGCCACTCCTACTCGAGGTCTACGCCACGCCCCCTTGCGAATCGCGTGAACCAAATCAACCAATCGCTAATTTTCGTTGCATTGGCGAGACCCGATTTTCTGGGTTACCATCGCTAAAATCACTTTCAGTGATAAAAAAAAAAGCAGCAACTACATGTGATAGATTTAAGAAATAGATTTGCGAAATAACTTTAGAATTATCGAGACTCGAGAACCATTTGTAGTAACGAGACAAATTACTTGGTAAAACTTCAACTCCGTTAAAATCCGTACAAAGCAGTATCTTTCATCTTCTAAACGTTACGAGAGAAATTAAGAAAAAAGCAAGATGAGAAAAGAACACGTCTTATTATTCTACAAATGTTGGAATTCCTTTTTCTGAGCCGGCGTGCATGCACACGTTCACACCGTCGAGTCGTTTCTACGCCGCGGGCCCAGAGGGAAGGTGGCTTTCCCGTCGAAGGAAAAACTCGAAACGAGAATTCGCCTGGGGACGAACTTTTCGCCAATCTAACGAAGCCACTCGGTTAAGCCGAGTCGGCTGGCTAGACCAGGCAAACTCATCCGTTACACGTCTCGCGATAAACAGAACTTCTCCTCCAGGCGAGGACTCGATAAATCAATTAATTTACCGTGCTCGAATAATCGAATAACAGTAGGTACGTACAGGTGGCACGAACCTGCCAACGCCCGCTGCAGAAAAATCGTCGACGAACTCGAAGGTTGTAAATTGCGACATTTACCGATTTATTTAATTTTGAAACACTTGGGACACTCGAGGTCGCGTATTTTTAATTTGATTTCGAATTCCACGGTTTGTATTTTTACAAATTGACGCTACTTCAAATTGTTAAATTTCAATATTACGCTTCGCTGTCGGATTTAAAAATAATGAGAGACGAATGTTAATCGTGATATTATCACGAGCAGAGAAACATCGTTCGCGTCAGGACGCTAGCTTCCAAACGTTAGGCTACGTTCAACCAATTTGAATGTTAAAAAGTTACCAAGAGCGGTCATTACGATGGTTACAAAGTTCCTGACTATTTACATATTTAAATCAGACAACGGTTTCGAACTCGGAAATTTATTTAAACGGAATTCAAACGGCTAAACTCGCGCTCTCCAAAGTTAAAGAATTAGAAGGACGATTTCCCGGAATTGCATTCCCAGGGGAATAAGAAGAACGTGGAAAACAATGATCCCTCGCAATGATCGGGGTTGGGAGGCCAATCTCCGCTTGCGACGGAGCGAGAGAGGATCTCCTGAAAGCTGCAAGATCCCTTATTACTCGGACTGTCGAAAGTGGAACTACGAGGAAAAGGGCAGCGAGCAATCGGAGCAGCGAGTTTACGCTGGCGCATGGAACACGGTCTCCAGCTCGAATTACAACACTCGTTACTCGAACCACCAAAGTCTCGAGTTCCAAGGCGCACTTTTAATGAGTTTCCCGGCCACGGTCAATTAGTCTCCGTGCCCCGAGATCCCGCACATCTCCCAAGAACCACGTGGATCGTTCACCGATCGGCAACGAATTCATAAGGGCACAGCCAAGGCATGGTACAGCGAGCGAAAACTTTAATTACGACCCGAGTCAGAATAACACAGTGGAGAAGAAAAAACTGCACGACTCGCCTCGCTGAAAGGACCAGAAGCAACTGTTCCGACTAGGAAATAAAGACGACCTTTTTGCCATAAAACATTTGAATCGATAGAAAACAAATTACAGGCGCGATCGACGTCTACCGATCCAAATCAACCAATCGCCAATTTTCGTTGCATCAGCGTTGCACCTGAAGAGGGTTACGATTTTCTGGGTTACTCCTGCTAAAATCGAACGAAAGTGGAATGATTTGTAACAATAATTTGCACGAATAAAAATCACGCGTTGTATCGTTTGTAGGAATTATTGATTAATTGCTCGTTGTTTCTTTAGCACGCTTCCTCGTCTAATTTAAAAATATTCTTTCCAACTGTAACAGTTTTGACCGCGGGTCGACACAAAATATAGTAAGCAATCTGATTAATATAGAAATAAGTACACTGTGTAAAAACGAAGAAATTGCAATTTTAATTAGACGGTAAATTGCAAAATTTTAATTATAAAATGTAGCGAGTAATCCAATTAATATAGAAACGAGTGTACCGCGCAAAAAAGGAACGAAGAAATTGTAATTGCGGCTAGATAATTAAAGCTCGCGTAATTCAAATTCAGATTCCTCGCGAAACTTGGTCGATATCTCTTCGTGGCGCTGTGCTAATAAAATTTAGCAATACCAAAGTTTTCTGCGACGACTGTTTAAATGGCTGTGCCTTCCGAGGCCATTATACGTCGGAAGGTGGTAGGAGATATTCTGGCGAAGACGCGGATATTTTACGCCCTGTTTATGACACCCTCGAACGTAACGCCGTTTATACGTCAGTTTTGGAAATTGCCGCGAGTCTCGGAGGGACGTTTCAGTTTCGCAAAGTTGCCGGAGATTTTTTATTGCGCGCCGCGCGTCGACGAGCCCTCGACGACGGCGTTAAGTGGGACTCGAGGAGCGAGCTGTAACGTAAACGCTCGCCAACCCCCGGACCGCGTTTTACCCCCTTTTATTTGGGGCGCGAGAAGATTCATGGCTAATGTTTTCGGGCTGTCGCGTGATTCACTAGGGTGGATCTGCTCTGTGTCGACTGGCTCGTGGATTGATCAGTTTTGTTTCTTCAGGGTTAGTTTCTATTTCAATTATTATTATTATTATTATTATTATTATTATTATTATTATTATTATTATTATTAGGGGCAGTTTATCGCTTTGACTTTTCAACGAGTCAAACAGACTTGCAATTTGACGTGAAATTATCGAGGAAATAGGAAATCCGTGTGATCGATAATTACAGATCAGCAATCGTCCAAAACACAAAGCCCAAGGTCGCGTTACGCTGCAGGATTTCAGGTACACATAACAGGCGATCACGCATAAAGTTCCGTTTATTCGCGCGTCTGATCGCGGAATTCGCGGTGGGCCGCTGTGGCCTTGTGGAAAAATGTTAGCCAAGCCGCAGAGAATGTTTCCGTTCGATTGGCCCGCTAATTCCACGATCGATGCTCTCCCCTTAACATCAGACAGTCGGGGCTCGGTCCTGTAAAATTTCCTGTAAAAATTTATACTATATACCGATTAATTCGTACGAGAAATTCATATCCCCCGAAAACACGAGTCGACTTTCCGAAACTTTTCCATTTCCGTATTAGGCGGCGTTTTGTTTAAACGATTCAGGGTTAAGACCGTCGCGTCACGAACTGTCTGCTACCCCGACAGAGTGGCAGAGAACGCTGCGTGAAACTCGGTCCAACCCCGCCGAATGGTCGGCGGTACAGAACGGCCTCCTGGTCGAGGGTGAAAAGGTCAAAGCCTGAGCCTCCTCCCTCCCTCCCTCCGCGAGGGTTCCCGTCTCTCTGTCGTTCCTCACCCTGGATCCAGGGTAGGACTAGAGGGAGCCGAGTAATGAGCTTCCCAGGCCGGTTGTAACGAGCAAAAACTTATCGTCACTCTCCCTCCCTGATTTACTCGACCTGCCACGTCGTTAGTTGTACCGACTCTCCCTTCGACGATCGTCCCTGACAGTAGCTGCACGCCGACGGCTTCTAAAAAGCCTGCAGCATTTCTGAACCATCGACGCAGAGAGAGCAGCCCGTCAACCGTCGTGCTCGCTCTCTTTTCCCATGTGTTTTTACTCCCGCCGTCGCTTCTTTGGAAATACGTCGAGAAGCAGCAGCGGCAACAGTGGCAGCGATCATCTCGGTTTTTGGAGCGACAGTGGATGGTGATCGATGCTCTTAGGCTCCATTTACCCTCCTCGCAAACTCTCGATCGCATCTTGAGTGTTCGTTGCTGATCGAACGTGCAAGTTGGACTGCGGATATTTATATGAAATTTTGTACTTTCCAATAGATGAAAAATTATTTTGACTATCGTATTTTTATATTTGACATTTTCATCGCTGAAAATCGGGCCTCTTCAGGTGCAACGCTGATGCAACGAAAATTAGCGATTGGTTGATTTGGGTCACGTGATTCGCGAGGAGGCGTGGGGTAGACCTCGAGTAGGAGTAGCGTTACCGAGGGATCGCGCGTGTAATTTGTTTTCTATCGATTCAAATGTTTGCGTGTCAATAAAATTTTATGGCAAAAAAGTGAGACTTTGGATACTCGTGCGAAACTTTGTACTTTTGCAATAGATTTTAGATGGAAAGTTATTTTAGCTACTTTAGTATTACCATTGAAGTATTTCCAACTGTAAATTCACAAAAGGCCGCAGTCTGGTTGTTATCGTGTCTCGTAGCAACGTGAGATATCTCATCCAAAGATAACGCGTGAAACTGTTAAATCTGAAGAATCATTCACTCTCTATCCGAAACCATATGGGCCATTTGACGGAGGTTCGAAGATCCCGAGAAAAGGAATATACTACGTTTCGAGGAAACGGCGTACGCGTTGGATCGAGGATCGCGTCAGAAACTCGGGCTCCGTCCTCCTCCGCACAAGTAGACGCACACCGATAACCCTGTTACGAGATCGCCTCGGCAACGCGATAGTTTCGACGGATGGCTGGCTATTTACTGGCCTGGCAGCCGGGATACTGATCGTAAATAACCAACAGATAAGTTCTCGGTACTAATTGGTGACGGATGCGGCGCTGTGCAACTGTTTGTCGTACCAAGCCGTTTACTGTAATTTTATTACCGATAAATCGTTCCCTTTTTCATGGAAAAATGCCTCGACTGTCACCGTCCCCCGAAATTCGTCAGCGTTTGCCGAACGCGAGATAAAATAAGAGAGAAAGGAACGACGAGGGAAAGGGCGGGGGGGCGGGGGGGCGAGGGGGGAGGTTAAATTAGAAATGCGTACAAGACGTTCTTGGAACGAAGATCGACGAGCGGAGATAGCCTGGAAAGATTACCGACGAGAAAGTCAATAGACGCATAGAGGAAGAAGTGGACGGAGGAGAGGAGATCGGAGAACGTTGGGGATTTTTGGCTTCCAATCACGGCAACCTCCCTCGGTGCTTCCCTTTCTCGTCGAGAGGGGAGGAACAACGTTCATTAATAAAAAAGAAAGTCGAAATACACGGTGGTACTATTGGCGCCGCTTTTCTTCCCCTTCGGAAAGGATTCGTTCATTTTTCAGTTTCAGCGAGCGATTCGGATTCCACCGTGAGCTATCCACCTCGAAATTTAGACAAAAGTTCCTTACTGTAATTAAAACCGAATGAAATTAATCCGAAGATAGATTTTCTCTCCGAGAAATAGTAAATATTTGGACACAACAGTTTGAACGCGACAGATGCGTTTGTTGAGAAATCTAGGTCACGACTGACGCACGAGGATCTTCCCAGTTGTACGCGCGTTGTACAAATTACACTGCGATAACTTCTCTAAAATAAAAAACGAAATAATTGAAAGGACTTTGATTTTGCTCGAAATCTAGAAGAATATTTCAAGTCGAGCAACAAACTCACGTAACGCGAAACGGCGTTAAGTTAAGTTGCGATACTCGAATGCAGATGAGTCAAAGTTAAACGACTCGACTGATAAGAAGCGAAGACGTGGAAGATTCAACAAGCACGTACGTAATATCTGCGAGTATACGTCACACGGACAGTGGGCCTAACATCACCATTCCGATTACGAGACTCGGACTACCCGACTACAATCTGCTCCGTAATAAAACGATTATCTTCAACGAAACGTCGAGATACAGAGACCTAAATAGAGCATCCGAGCCGAGAACGTTTCGAAAGATCGACAAAGTTCAACGCGACGATCAACGATCCGTGAGGTTTTACGAAGAGAAACGAAGATCGATAGGGTGTTGAGACAGGCGTCGCCTCGTTCATTCCCCTGGATATATTATACGCCGGCAAAATTAGTGGACTCCTCCGGTTTCCTTTCTTTCTTTCTTTCTTTAGTTTTCCTCGTTTTTGGAACGGTGGAGGCGCGCGTCACGAGGCCGTACACACGGCCGGTGATCCGTGAGTTATTTAACTCGTTTGTCTTAATGAGAGTTATTTGATCCCTCGTGTCGAGTTGGCGCTGCAGGAGCCTGGTAAACGCAATAAAGCAAAAAGCTAATGGTGCTCGTTACCGCATTGTTAGGTGATAAAGATCTACACAATGCACGGGCCTCCACTGCCGCGCTCGTTCGAATGCGTTTCTGCCGTCGACACGTGTTCCACTCTTCGTTACCCTAATTGCGTAAATTGAGCGCAATCTGTCAGGATGCGCCGGGCGTCGCCCTCAAATCGTTTCTTGATAGTTTCGCCACGCGTTGTTCACGGAACGTGAACGTTCTCCACGAGTCGTCCGTTCGTCTCGTTGCAAGTCGAACGAGTCACCCACTCGCCGTTCGAGCGTTCGAACATCGCAGAATTTGAGAATCACTTGAGGATCACCGAAGAAATGATATCTTTAGAAAAGGTTTTGTAACGATAAGAGAAAACGAGGAAAACGAGAAAATGAAGTAAAACGAAATTTCTTGCTTCGGTTGTTCTGTCATCTTCGTATTTCATTCTTGGGATATTAAATCCAAAAAGTAACTCGAAGATTTCTTTGCAAAATTAACAAGAAGAAGTTACAGAACGAGCTCGGAATCCAGGAGCCTCCGGTCGAGACGAAACGACGAGAACTCGCGCAATGGGACGGCGAAATAAATTTAGCGGCGACGTGCAGGTCACTTTTCGTCGGAGAGTCGCGTCGTCGCGGGCACGCGAGCGTGTGTGCGCGTCGTTCTAAACGCCACCCGTCCAAGTCGCCTCCAATTATGCTTGAAACCAGTTTACCGAGGGTTTGTGCTTGCCTGCCTGCCAGGCGGCTGCTCGAAACTCGGCCGAACGGAGGCCAGGTCGAAAAAAGCTTTTTCAAGATCGTCGAACGGGGACGTCCCACGGTGAACAAGCTGCTCCTGCGATGATTGCGTTAGCCTCGCGTAAATTATCCGCGTGTTGGCTGGACCAAAGTGGAGACGAGGCGGGAGGAACGGAGCCACGGATTAGAAGTAACCGAGATAACAGGTAGACGCTCGTTTTATCCGACCGAGCACGATCCTGTCGTGCCTGACTGCCGCTGAACGCTCCCTCGATCGCCAGTCAGCGATTTCACGCTGCGGAGTTGCGAGTCGACTGACTGAGTGATAATGACATTGCTCGACGTCGCGAGTTTTTGCGAGGCGAACCAATCGCTCTGATTTATGCCCTCGTGCCGCGGGGATGTATCGGCCGTCCTTCGTTCGAGAAATTGGTCGCTCGGCCGAGACTATTTGTCGAGGAGCGTGTATGAACGGCAACGCGAAAGAAATGGAGTGCAAATCCAGCAGCTGCTGCGGTCTAGACGCTTGTACGACTGATACGATTGATGTATTTCGTGTAATTCTCAGATTGCCAATGGTGCCAAACGTGGTACATGTCAAGATTTTCACTCGAGAAAATATTGGCACGCAGGGTGCAAAAGTTTGATGGCCACCCCTGATGCAGCTGAATTGCAATCGAACTTTGTTGGTACGAATTCGAATTTTCAACCCTCGAATCTTCCGTTTCTCTCTTAATGCTGTTGTACAGGATGGAACAAAAGTTTCATTCCTGCGTTTCATTAATTTCAAATTGAATTTAAATCGCCAAAATAATGTTTGACCCGCTCTGGACTGGAATCGAGGAGTCGGACGAGAGAGAAAAGGGTCAATACCGCGACAGTGGCGTCTTTACGAAACTAAGACTGCCAATTTCTTTTTTATTTCTCACGAAACGAGGTACAATAACCAAAACGAGTGAAAAAAGTTCGTTTCTCAACATTTCGTAGCACGGTCTCCTCTCGCGCTGTAACTCTCAATCGTTCGGGAGATACGCGTAATCAGGAAAAGAATCGTGCGAATGAATTACACTTTTCCGGTAATTTCGTTTTCCCGGTAACAGTCTCGAACGAGCAACCGGCCAACAGTCATCCTCGTGTGATCGTACTCGCGCGAGTGTATACGTGATATTCTGTGATTTCTTATTTGCGTCAGGATCGTGTAGGAGCGTATATAACGGGCGATGAATAGCAATTACGCGGGGCGACGGGGGAGGGGCGGGGCATTGTAGGGGCGCGCGTAAACCTAGGGGTTTTTCGTAGAAAAATGGCGCGACAAGAACAAAACGGCGGTGAGGAACGAGGCGGGGTAAAAACGCCTAGCGGAGAGAATAAACTGGAGCAGTTTAAGTAGCGGAGGGGAGTGGTGCAGTGAAGCAATGAAAAATGAGGTTGAGCGAAACAGGAACAGGGAATAAACTATAAGAGCGGTAAAGAACGGTGTACTACGCGTAGGAAAATAAAAATAAAAAAAGGAGAAGGGGAAGAAAGGGTGGAAAAACCAGCGGTGGATAAAACGGAGTAATAAAGCGACGAAGAGCGAACCTCGATCAGCAACGATTTTCCACCGATCGAAACACCTTCATCCTCATTTTCCGAATTAAGAATTCCATTCTTAAATTTTAAGAAATTCTCGATTATCTTCTTCTGTTGCAGCTTCTAGCTGATGTCTGATATTAGGAGCGGAGTCAATATTGAGACTCGTCTGGAATAAGTGTCTCAAGTCTATCAAATTCACCAGTCCGTCTAAATTCGAAGCATCTCTTGTTCGCAGCCTTTAAAATTTTCAATTTCCACGTTACCGTGAGAATTCACAATCTTCGTCTGTAAATTCTCGATCTCTGCAATTCCCATGCTGTAGAAATTCTTCGATTCGGCAAAGTTCACCAGAAATCCCTTGATCCAAAAACCTCGTCTCCAACAACTTGCAGATACGCCGAATAAATTCACCAACTTGTTTGCCCCAATTTCCAACCCTTGCAACTGCTCGTTGCCAACGTGAAATGCCACCAACTGTCCTCGGAAGCGTCGAGGACAATGCGTTTCCATTAGCAGGCAGATTAAATAACGCGATCGCAGTTTTGATTGCGAGGCATTCGAGTCCTCCGTGTCTCGTTGCCAAAATCTTCTTTCCCCGGGATAAGACGGTTTTGATAATTAGCGGTTACTCTGGCCGAGCCTTTGTTGGTGCAACGACGACACCCGGGCGCGATGCCAAACGCGAGTCCCCTCCCCGCTCGTTTCACTCTCGTCGGGACTTGTAATCCGGTTGGTTAGCATGATTTCTCGCGCAGCGATTCGCAAAGCAAACCCGGCTCGAGGATCGAGAGGCTGCGATGAAAATGGAAACGAACGATCGTCGGCGGAAGCGGGGCGAACGCCACGCTAATGGAAACGTATCCGACGAGATTCTCGTAGAACGCGGTTTCTCCGCCGCATCCCCCACTGAGATTTATAATCCACTTTCGGATTAATCATTCGTTTCCGGCGAGGTATTGAATTTTACGCGAGAATTTTCGGCGATCTCGCCGACTTGGCACTGACGCGACGATACGATGAATTTTTAACTCGAACCTGTCGCACGATGTAATTATACAGAGAGCGCTGTTGTTTTAAATTTTAAATTCCGTTCGGTTTGTTATAGAACTACTCACACCTCTATGACTACGTGTCTGAACCTCTGTCAGAGAAATAAATTATTACGCCAGATAATCTCCCGGTACCGTCAACATGTAACGTAATGAAAGGGTAAAAATGTCCACAACAAAGCGACGATCGATTTCCTAGGTGAAGTCGCTCGCGGAAGCATCGAGCGACCCGGTCGGTCTCCGTATAATCTTCTATGCACCCCGGAGTCGAATAATGGCGGGAGCGTGCACCTGTCGATGGCGAGGAGACTCGACGGACGCGTGACGCAACTCCTCGTCGTCTCTCGGACGAGTGCTTACCAATTTATACATATAGCGTCTAGTCTTCGGCCAGTCTTCGTGTATCTGAACCGTGTATCTACACGCGTCGAACACGCGTAGCTCGTTAATCGAGAGATCGGTGTCGCGACTGCACGTTCCACAGTCCTCGCGTCCTTCTCCCCCCAAATTCAACTAGTCTCGGCCCGTTTCTGTTTCGCTGGTCGGCCAGACGAGGCTCCTTGGGCTCCGTCTTGCCTGGGAACGTCGCCGTGGTAACGCAAACCGGGCATACGCGTTTTCCCTGGCTGGTCGTCGAACATTGGCCGCGGAACGGAAAGCTGCAGAGAAACCGGAGACCGGCTGAGGAAACATCACCCGTCTGCGTTTGAACGGGCCCACCTTTTGACGGTACGCGCCGCGCTGTCCTCTCAGACACAGTGCAAATACGCACCTGACCGTAGAGCGTGGGCTACGCGGCCGCTTTCCCGCCGGAGGAAACTGCCGCTGTTCGCTGCACTGGTTGCGGCACTGCGTGCGTGTGCGTGTGCGCGTGTGTCTATTCGATCAGTTTCGCTACACTCGTTTCCTTTTTTTTTTTGGTCGTGCAACTTGACAATTGTCTCGCGGAATTTTACTACGCGCGTTTATTATCATTGCACGACTAACTAAATAAGTTAGAAAATTCGCTGCGCAGAATTATTATTAAACATTTCTCGTTGCTCTTCGCTAGACATATTTTGCATAAAATATCAAACGCATCGCGTTACCTGTCAGTTGTCACGATCGGTGTAATACGTGCTGTCTATTTTTGAACGGATCGTGCGAGCGATTCGATCGATCCACGAGTGAGGTCTTGTTTATCAATTATCTCAAGGTACGATATACATTTCAAACTCGCGCCTAGTTACTCAAACTGTTGTTCAAACATCACGCGCCAGAGGTAAACGTCACGCTGTCATCCAACAGGCGTCAAAGTTGAACGAAGATCAAAGTCGCCAGCCAAGTTCCGCTCTCGGGAACTACGTTGAATCGTTCTCCATCGATTGTTGGTCGCGAGTTGCCAACCTAGTCTGAATATCACCTGAATCCTTCCTCGAATCGGTCAGTTGGCGCAAGTTTCGCGCAAAGTCGTACGATTTCGCGTCGTATGAAATTCACGACGAGGAAACGACAGTAGACGACGACGGGACGTTTAACAACTCCGGTGCACGGCCGCCGCTTCAAAACTTTAACGTTTCCTTTGCTCGCAGCCCCTTTGAATCGTTTTACAGTTTTACAGTTTCATTCGCCGGCAGCGGGAGCGCTTCGCGGTTCAAAGCTTCGCGAAGAAGGGGGAAGGGATTCGCATTCGGCTCCATTCTCGCGAACGTCCGCGACCATCGTCTCGCATTAAACCGTTTAACTTCGTAACCGACTGTAGGACGAGTCTAGCCCCTTCGTCTCGTTTCTTGCTCCATGCTGCAACATATATATTCGCCGCGTATGTACACGGTGGAAAGAAGACTAATTGTCCGTAGCTGTCATTAAGAAGAAAATTGAGTTTCAAAGTCAAAAAAAATTTTTCCAACCACAGCTCGCAACTTGATAGTTGCTCTTTTGAGAAGTGAGAGAAAAAGTTTCTTAATCGTTTAACACTATGGACGCGTGCTAACAGCGACTTTGTGCTTCTGGACATGTGGATGTCTATTTTACGTAATTTTCACATTAGGTTTCACTAACTAACGTTTGACTCGTCACAGTTGTAGCATCGGTGTGAGTCTAAATAACCAAATGACAAAACTGTTAAAATCATTCGAGACAAAAACATTACGTTCTAGATAGATCATAAGGGTCGCTGTTGGAACGTAGTGTCGAACGATTAAGAAACTCTTTCTTCGACAAAAATTATTAGGTTGCAATTCGTGACGAATGCAAAGAAGAAACATTTCTGGTCTTGAAATTTAATTTTCTTCTTTCACGACACGTTCGTGAAATCGAAGGTGTAGAATTCATCTATAATAGCCACTGTGTAGTTTGCGTTCGACTTGGAAACCAGTGTGAATAAGTTCAAAATTGTTTGAATTTAATTAAAATCGTCGCCGATAACTATATCCGTGAGTGAGTTCGCGGATCCACTCGATGGAGAAACATCGTTCCACGTTTTTCTTTGAGTAGAAAGAGTTGACTGTACCGGGGGAGGCAGAATTATGTACGTGTATGTACATACGTTGAATTGTGAGACCGAGATTTGTTTCTTGCCGATTAATTAACTGATTAATAAAGTCTGATATTTCCACGGTATTCTCTTTCCCAACCTATTGTTCGACACCGATTATCTCGTAAACCATCGAGCGTCGATGAATTCAGTGTTCACCGTGCTGATTGATAACGTTGGGATCGATCGGTCATAAATTATCGAGAACATCGGATCGGAGGTGGGCAGATCGTTCTCAAGGGTGTTGAAAAAAATCAGCGGGGATGTTCCAAGGATGTGCTGGCAACGAGCGTGTAGGTTGTCGCAAGAAACGCCAAGAGGTGTAGGAGCAGCGAAAAGATAATTGATCAAAATTACAGCGACTCGACGACGCAGGATGACGCTGATGAACAACACGTAGGCGAACCGATTAATTTTTTCATCTATGGAAATTCACTCCTCTCCTCGTATCGCTCGATCGACAGAGTCACGCCCTGCGCGACAAGCGTCGCTTTCGAGCGTCTTCCCGTACAGAATCCTGTCAGTTGCAGTTCGCCGACAGTTCGTTACCTCCAACCGAAAATCTCTCGCGTTGATTGGAACATCGCGGTCGATGCAGGAAACGGAAGGAAAGCGATCTTCGAAGTAATTTAAAACAGCGGGGATCAACGCTACTTCCGCCCCCTCCCCCTTTTTCCACGAACCCACGAAACAATTAGACCCTTTATGAGACTCGTCGAGCGTCAAAAAGCCGCAAAGAGAAGCCACGTCTCTCTCTCTCTCTCTCTCTTTCGCGCGCGCGCGCGAGTTACGGCCGAGGGACGACGAGGAAGTTGTTTAAAGTGACGCCAGCCACGTGTTCCTCGTAGCTCCAAGCACCGTGGGTAACAGCGTGGCCGTGACAAGAGTTCACGAAGGATGGTACACTATTCGAGGCTAGAAGAGGAAGAGAAAGAAAAACGAGGACACCACTCTCTGTTAACCGAGAGTCGTATCTCTCGACTCGGAATCCTCGTTCGACGTTGACTCTTTTCCCCTTCTTTCTTTTTCTTTTCCTAAAGAAAAAAAAGAAGAAAAAGAAGAAGAAGAAGAAGAAGAAGAAGAAGAAGAAGAAAAATCCATTAGAAACAACGAAGACGAAGCTCGGCGAAGAAGTCGGATCGTTATTAATACCGACGGGAAGTCCATTATTCTGGCGAGATTTAAGCGCACTTTTAACCTCGCCAGCCATGCGTATTTATGATTTGTTATTCCCTGTCGGCCAGTGGGCCCATTACCGTTTCCCTTTGGCTCACGCCGATCCACGACCTACGCGTTCCGATGGAATAGGATAGAAGATTTGTTGTGCGTAAATCACGTTTCTGAGACTCGTCTTCGTGACCATTTATTTGTCTTTCGCTTCTTTGCCGCTCGTAACGTTGGAAATTAATTGCTATCGACGCGGGGATACGGACAAAAGGGAAGCAGCCTCGTCTCTCGCGATTCGTGGGAAAACTGCTCGAGGATCTGACGGTTATCGCGTTGGATGTAAACGAGAAATCTTATGTAGAAAGTGGGCTTATGTTGAAAGCTGGATGAGCACTTTGGTGTGTTTCAAGTAAGTGATACACGTTGTCTGTGAAATTTACAAATTAATGTAACTCGTAGTTTAGTTTAGCAGACTGTCTGTCAGATTTAGCTGTCTGCAACCAATCAGATTCGACACTGTTACGAATTTGTCATATTTTGATTCATCCTGAGGTACTTTGGTCAGGGCTCAAACTACAACTCGGAAAGAATATATGTACATATATAAGCGCGACAAAAAAAGACTCATGGTACAAAAGTGTTACAGCTGGTACAGTATAGTAGAGTACAGTTAATATTGCAGCATTTTTACATCAATAATTTACCGAGCGGAGAGTCTTGTCATGTTCAAATAAAAGTTCTGTAAAGTTGTAAAGTGTAATTTTTTAATTATATCCTTGCAATCGCGAGGCACACAGGCGCGATCGCTCAGTACCAGACAAAGCCACTCCTACTCGAGGTCTACGCCACACCCTCTCGCGAATCACGTGACCCAAATCAACCAATCACTAATTTTCGTTGCATCAGCGTTGCACTTGAAGAAGCCCGATGATTTTCTAACTTACGCCCGCTAGAATCACTTTCAGTGATAATATTATACCTTATATTGGACCGTCAAAGTGGCGTAAAAAGTCGCAAGTAAAGAAAAACAAAAAATTTCAAACCACCTCGCCTAATTATCCAAGTTCCCACGAAGGCAGCCAAGATCTATCGTGCAAATCGGAGGGGCAAGAGGAACTTGACCGGCGCCACGAGCCGAAAACACGCGAGAAAATACGTGTACACTGTAAACAGAGTTCGGTGTGCGTGGTGGCCGTTTCCTGACGCGTGCGCTCCCATGGCCGGGCTGGTCGTCCTGCTCCGGAACCCGGACACCGAAGCGAGGTGTGGGACGAATGAACGCGTTACGCTTCGCAGCCTTCGCACGTCAGGGATGTACGCACACGTCTCGCGTACGTGCGTGGTGCGAATTTCTGCAGCGATTTCAATGGGCGACGAGTGACGCGACGACTTCGAGGCCTCGAAGCATCGACGATGACAGGCAGAATGCCTGGTGACTGATCGTGGGCCAGGAAGACTTTCTCGCTAACGTCCGGTAACGGATCACTTTGCAGGAATGAGTTTGCGTACGTGGGATGATTGAAAGGGTGAGAGAGGAAGCCGAGGATCAAAGGGGTTTCGCGATTCGTTTAAGTGCTTCGCCCTTAGGGCGCGTTCGAGTGCCGCTTGTCTCCGGAGAACGGAGAATTCGGTGCTGTTTGTCCTGCGAATTAGAGTAAAGAGTAATACATCTTCGAACGTTCGAATTAATTAGAATCAGAATTACAGTCGAAGTTTGTCGAGATTCCCATTTATGTGGAATATTCGTAGATTTGTTTTGCGCGAATGAATGTCGCGTAATTAGAGTCTATCGGTGCAAAAGAATTATCTTTCGCCAAGTGTTCATAAATTTCCTGCATATTCGCTGCAACGTTCCTCAAATCTCGTTTCTATCAACATTTCACGCGAAAATAAAATGCGAATATTTTCTGCAAACGGATAAAAATCCAGTCTATTTATTACACGCGGTTGATAAAGCGAAGATCATCCACCGCACAAGATCACCGCCGTATATGGGGGGCCAGAGAAACCCTAGATCCGTGGTTGTCGTAACGTGCGGTCAGAAACCGCAAGCTCCAGGCGGATAAACGCCGACAATGAGACACTTCTTTCCCTCGGGTGTAAGAAGAAGAAGAAGAAGAAGAAGAAGAAGAAGAAGAAGAAGCGGAAGAGGAGAGAGAGAGAGAGAGAGACAAGAATGAAAGAAGGAGCAAGCAAGCCCACGAAACGACCACTGGATGTGAGTCACCCGCCCGTCCCGGCTCATAATTACGCTCCAATTGTTGCCTCTCTGCCACGAAAGAAGAAGGCAGGCTCCTCTCCTCCTCGCGCGCCTTTTAATGCGTCTGACCGCCCCCGCGGCCTGTCGCTCTTGTTCCCTGCTCGGTTCGTCATTCCTCGAACGACCCTTAGCTCTCTTCCACACGGAGGCTCGCAAGCACGCTCGGAGACGCGAAATTTATTTATTGAAATTGCAACGCAGAAAGCGCGAAGATCCGTCGATACTTTCCGACTTTTGTCAGGCTCTTGTTCGAATCGCCGATATAATAGCCGATTGATCCTACGCGCTCGATCCTGTCCACTGCAAAGGCACGTCATACTTAAATTTAGCCATACTTAAATTTCTAGGTATGGTGTTATACTTACGATAGGAATAACAAAATTTCAAAAGAAGAAACTCGCAAGTCGTCGAATTATTATTCGAATAATTCGGGATAATTCGCATAAACTAAACTTCTTGTTGCCTCTTACAAAAGTTTATAAAATGGCGACTGAAGGATATCGGGACTTTTATATACTATGCTTGGTGATCGTTATAAACGAAATACAACGAACAAAATTTCATATCAAACATTACCACTTATTCACTTCGAACGCTACATCATACTACTTTGCTCATTTCGTAAATAAATTGCTGGCAGATGATGCGTGAAAAATGGTTTTCGTTTTTTTTAAAACGTTTTAAAACTAGATGACCAGGTTGTGATACTCTGAAGTTTGACTGCTTGAATTATTCACCTTCGCCGACTGACGATCGTTAACGATCAGGATTGTCGAGGAACGAAGCTCTCGCACTCTCTACGTGAAAGCGCTCCTAGGTTTCACCCGGGTGAACGAGCCGAACCGAGTAAAAATATAACGGCGACTAGACGCTAATAAGTTAGTAAAAGTTCGTTTCCGCGAGACTGATCTCCTCGGTGGTACGACGAGGAGAGAGATAGGGAGAAAGAGAGAGGGAGAGAGAGAGGGGACCGGTAACGAGAAGAATTTCAAGCGGATAGTTCTCCGTAAACATCGCGAGTCGATCCATCCTTCAACTGTCGGAATGATTGATCAAGTGAATCTAGTCCGGCGCGGTTCTTGCCACGGGTGTATAAGACTTAACCCGTTCCCCGCCTCGGGGCCAAATCGATCCACCCTTTATCTCCTTGATGGATCGCTGATGGAATCTCGGTGCACCGTCGAAAACCGCTTCTCGTTGTCCGTACTCGTTCCTCCCTGTTCTCGTCTACTCTGCCATGTATATTTGCGCGCGTTCAGGTCGATAATAACACGCGGCAGCTCTTGGCGCGAACGGTGCATCAGGATTTCTCGCGCGTCCCTTTTGAAATTAACATTTCCAAGCGATTGCGATTGCGGGAAAGGTGAAGTCAAGAAAATGGCAAGTTCGAAATTCACTGTTTCTCTAGTTAAAATTCATTGACGAAATCAGTCTATGAACTTGAGATGAATTTCGAGAAGAAAAATCCTGTTCCTAGAGAAAATTTTTCAACGAAGAATTTTTCAACAAGATAACTGGCAAATTTCTCACAGATTTTAGAAACACGAAGAAATTTTAAGTATCCTGTTTTTAAGTATTTCGTGTCTAATCCAGCCGCACTTGCAAAGTCCTCGAGGGAGAGAGGGAGAGAGAGACGATAGCAAAGGAACGACAATGGCATTTCCACGGAAACTGCTCGTGTCTATTATCAACGGCATTGTTCTCGGCTGTCCGTTTGTTCGTTGGCTGAACGATAAATCATGAGGTTCGGCAGAGATACACGTTACCTGGGTGGCGGCCACCCCCGTGGATGGAGGATTCCTTCGCGGTCGCGAAGCCAGTAAATAAAATCGGCAAGAACCACGACGATTTACGGGAACGGAGGCAGTAAAGGTTTCCGCTCGATCGGCCGTAAGCGCGGGTGCTCGATGTACCGATACACGATAACAGCGCTTCCACGTCGTGAGGCACCGGCCTCTCCTGGCCGTGAGTGTGCACGCGTGTGTGCACGCCACGTTCTTTCCACGAGGCCTTTATCGCCGTGTCGATGTCCCTTCCAGCGGCCACATTTACGAGCTCCAGGCCATTGTTCCTCGTACAACTTCCCCCCCGACGGCGATTTATTAAATATCCATCGCGTGTACTTTAGATCTTTCAGGCTCTGACGACAGAGAGAGAGAGAGAGAGAGAGAGAGAGAGAGAGAGGGAATCTCGCGTTCTCCGAAGGAAGGAATTGGTCGTCCATTTTGTAACGTCTCGCGTATCGTCGCTGTTTGTTAATTTTGTGACTCTTGAGACTATCGAGAGAATGATAGTTTGATTTAAATAGTTTATATATATATCGCGAATGAATGTCATCGAGCGTTAGAAACAGAGAACAAGAACCGAGCGCTTCACATTGGACCGTGAAAGAAGAGTCCAAACATTATGTCTTTTTTTAAACATAATTAAAAGTCGGTCTCAAGAACGTCTGCTCAGAATCAGCTTTCGAGTCGCACTTACAATTACCAAACATACTTTAAGGAGATTTAAAGCCTTTGAACAAACAAAGAAAGTCGACAATAATAAAGTACAATTTAAAATTTCGACTTTCTAAAACATGTGAAATCCTTGTGAAAACGAACGAAAGGTGCTGTTTGAAGGATATAAAGACAAAAAAAAGTCAATCGGATTCTACGCGTCGAATTGCGCAAGCGTGTAACTGTATAAATTGCATAATTACATACACATTCTTCGCACTTCCTCCTCGCAAACTCACTCACTCACCTCCGGTTCTATCGCGATCTACTCGAGACGATCTCCCCTCGTTTCTTCGTCGCAAAGGAGGCGTCTGTTCGTTACGGGGAACAAAGTCATTTTTCCGTCCGTCGTCACCGGAACGATTCCCCGTAAACTTTCGCATCCTCGCGAAAGAAGAAGAATAGTCCATCCTCTCATTACCACGTTCTCGGGGCTGTCCTCGCGGAGCGATCGAGGCGTCCAGGACTGGCCGGCGGACGGTGTGCTGCGTCCCCGGCTGGCAGAGTGGGCGAGAATTACAGGCATTGTGCACGCTGGTCGTTGCGGTAATGCGGTTCGCTGATTTATCGCGAAGCCGAGCCACAAGGAGGTGTAGCTAATTGTTCTTGCATGCAGATCCTCAACGCGAGGCGCTCCCACCTCGCTCGTTCCCCCGTCGCGACGCCTCGAAATTAATTGTACGGCTCGCGTCCCTCGCCTCTTCGCTCCCCTTCTTTCCATTCTTTTCATTCTTTCTCTCCGTCCACCCCTCTGTCTTTTTCTTCCTTTCGTCGACTTGACGCTCGTCGAAGAATTCTCCCCAACCCCCTCCCTCCCTTCTTCCTCCTTTCTTTCTTTCTCTAGATAATAAAATCCATTCGGTCATAGAACAGCTTCTCCGTTATTAGACACGCGAACGAAAACGCATTCGTTTCGCGCATTGTCGATTAGCCGAGCGTTTCACGGTGAAACCCTCGCGAGGTGTAATCGTTACCTACGCGGGCAGAAGACGGATAGGTACCGTTCTCGACGCGGAATCTCCAGGATTCCACGCGGAAAGCGCAGCTGCTCCACGGACAACCGCGAACCGCGAGGAAGCCACGATTTACGATGCTTAGGAACGAGTTAGAAATAGAATCGCCACGCGGAATCTCGACACGCGGTCGCTTCTATTCGGGGCGGATTAACGTTGCAACGTACCGCAAAATGTTACGCACCGGATCGAGCAAAGTGTCACGCAAACATCGTCCATTTCGTGACTCACTGTGCGAGAATAATCGTAGAATCTGGAAATACAACGAACGATGTTTCGACTTTGATTCGAGCGTGAAGATTTTTATATCCTCCTGTGAATCATCGAAAAGTAAAAACTTTTCTGGCTGATCGTGCCAAAAAAAAAAAAAAAAAAAAAATAATCTCTGCTCGTCAAATATTATTCAACAGGATTGTCGATAATTGCACGGTCGGAAGATGTACTTGAATTCTTACACGTTCGCAAGGGAAAACAACAGAAAGAAAGAAATATTCGATAACCGGAAACATGTCTCAAGACACGTTGGATCACGTGGCTCTCCGTGCTTTTCTCCGAGCAGGGCCGTCGCGTACGCGTAGCTCGCGAAGAACGACCGACGCAATTATCGTCGCGAGGACGAGGCGAAACCACCAGGCGGAGAGGAACGAGCAATTTGTTTCGGCGACAAAGCGCGGCGAAACAGCTTGGATTCGATCCAGAAGGCCCTGCCCTCCCCTCCCCTCGCTGGAGGGCGAAATATTCTCCGCATCTTTTCTCTTCCTCGTCCGCTCGTTTCGTTCGAAAGCCGCGCGCGCCGCCGCGAGAACGATGGCCCCTGTTTGTCAAGAGGCATCAGGGAGCAGGCAGCCGTTTGTCAAGGGGATTACATCCAGCCTCGTTCCCAGCCCGCCAAGGAATATTAAAATTCCGACGTATCTCCGTCGTGCGTGGTGGCGTCGTGCGTGGTGGCGTCGTGCACCGCAACGTACACTCCCCCTCCCCTCCCCCCGCCCTTTTGCTCTTCTCGCGCGTTTCGCGTGTACGCTCCGTTCCGTTCCGTTCGCAGTTTCCCCATCGTCCCCCCGTCACTCCCGCGTTCGTACGGCGGGTCCTGTTCGTGGAACGCAATAACGAATTCGAATATCTGCCCCCGCGTTTCCTAGCTTTTTCCAACCTCCGGCTCGGCAGCGCGCGTTTCAGCCCGACGTTGAATACGCCGGGAGAGACGCTTTTGTCGAATGGAACGCAACGGTACACAATGGGACGACTCGCGTCGATTACGAGATTCATTCGCCGCGGTGCCGCCTGGCTAGGGTTAATCGTTTAATTGCGTGAGCTTCTACTTCTCCTCGGCTATTCTGTCCGTTCTGATGGATCGCCGATGAATATATATCCGACGGATTACTGTTGTGAATACGCTCTGGCTCGATGCCAGTGTTGGAAGTTTCATTTCAGAACGTCCGTGTAGCATTCTTCCCCGTTTACACCTGCGACATTCTCTCTTCTGTAATTGTACTTGGATGAACAACTTCCAGTCGAATTGGAGATTCGACGTTTGAACGCCGAGAGAGAGAGAGAGAGAGAGAGAGATTCGTCTGTGGGATTATACCCGACTGTACGCAGTGTAGAGTTTCGCGCTTAGTCGAGGGAACGGTACATTTTGTTTCTTAATTAAAAAGGTGCACGAAAATCTTCTCGCGACAAGCAAGATGGCTCGTTAATTCTTATCTCAACGTTAGCGGGGTGTGTTGATATGACAAATACCAGATAAACACGCTCACGATTCTTCGATTCACGTTAGAATTTACCTGTTACTTTAAACCAAAGGTGGCTAACTGGCGGCCCGCACGCCCCCACTTTCCTCACCGCTAGCGCTATCCCCTCCACCGCATCGATCTCTCTGCATGTACACGGTGTCTTTGCGTCGAAAGTAAAGAATGAAATTTTTTCGTTTGAGGCTTCGTTTTCAATTAGATCGACTTTGAATATTCGACCTACACGAATGAATCTCGATACAGACGATTCGTTTTACAAACAGCACTGATATCATTGGTAATGTTGATTAGTTATTAATACCTGTTTATTTAGAATGACTTTCGACTCATTTTTTCACGTAGAATCGTCTTCTCTTCGCTTGCACTATCGACGCAAGGACACCCTGTACATGCACACTTGTAAATTGTTCTTTCAAGTTAAAGTAAGACAGAGAAAGTAATTTGCACGGCTCGCTGCGAAACAGAGTGGAAATTAATTTTCACGGTGAAGAAACCGGTAAATTGATTGTGCGATGGATAGCTCAATCTCCGCAGCGAAACGAGAAATTCGGCCTCAAACCGTGCTCAAGCAGATTCGAGAATGAAAAAACCCATTTGATAATTAGAAATCTAAAGAAAAATATAAAAAGTATTCAAAGATGACGAGTCGATCGTGACGAAACGAAGTCTCCAGCTACGTTCGCAAAGTTGCGCAAAAATTGAACAAAAATCCGCAGTCCAGTCGTCGCAATTTTTCTCGTTGCGAAGCAGGAAGAATTTTCGAGGAAGAACGAAACGAGGCTCGTTGTCTCTATTACGTATTCGCGGCGCAGCGGCCGCGGTATCTCGCGCGGAATCCGCGGGAGCGGCCACGCTAAAGCGCGCGGTGACCGTCGTTTTTCCCGGGGACGAGTTAATTGACTGGACTCTAGCGGGGCCGCGGTCCTCGCCTCGACGATAAATAAAACCAGGACGTCCAGTTTCTGTCGTGCGTGCCTCGCTCGCGAAGGGAAAAAAAAAACGCGGAGTCGAAGCACGCGCGTCTGCAACGCGACTTGGAATCGATTGTCAGCGACAACCGATCTTCTCGGCGGAAGAGGGGGAAAAAATCACAAGTAAAACAGACGACGAGCAGATGGAATATCGTTGACGGGATTCCAAGTTGCGCGCGCTTAAATTTCGATTAAACGTACCGTCGCAACTGATTTCCTGAGTTCGAATAACACCGGGGAACAAAAAATTTCGTACTTCATATTCACTTTATCGGCGAAATTATCTCTGATTCGTAAAATAATCGAAATCGGTCGAATTTGGATATTGGCCAGATATTTGGCTAGATGTTTTTAGTGTTAGTGGCTGACTACTGTTCAGAAACACAGAAGAAGAAATGGTTTTCGTAGCTTGTTACACTGACTGTGTGATTTTTAACAACATACTGTAAATGTACATCGATGAATAATGGATAAAAATTATATGCTCGTGCTTTTCTTTGTTTCTTTTATGAATGTTGGATCAATCTAAAAAAATTAACAGCATATTCGTAATCAGGAGCCTCCAATTATTCAAAATCGAGTTATAAATTTTCTGAAATCTGCGTTACGCGACCAGCGAACTCTCACGAAATCGAACGTAAAAACGGAATAATATCGGTTCCTTTTCACTCTTTCCGCTTTTATCAGCGAGGGCAATCGGTTTCGCGATACTCCGTGGCCGGCACGAAATCAAACGGTGCGCTAAACTCGCGTTTGGCTACGCGCTACGCGCAAGAAAAATTCTTTATCGCGAGAAAAGGCGAAAGATTATCCGTCGTGAGTCGCTGTAACGTTCGACTCCGGTGAGTTTCTCGACGGATCGTTTCCCCTATTTTCTCGAGAATTTTTCAACAAAAATTTACTAAAATTGTTCGAAGCTGAGGGTTATCGGTGGATCCAATACGAATTGAAAAGTGTTGTGTTCCGTACGATCCGCTAAATACGAGCAACCAGACTGAAATAACTGTCAGTCTACTTGATACAACACGCGAGATACGCATTTTTAGATCATCAATAACTCATTTTCGCCCCGATTCTAAAGTCGACGCGCAGCGCCACTTCAATTGGGTCGGCCTTCGAGATTAAAGGTTATCTAACCACTGACTCACCGATCAGGAGCCTTTCTGTATCGTTCATTCATTCTTCGCGTTCGTTCATGTTCTATCTAGACTACAAAAAGATGATTCTCCCCGGGAGGAAAGATCGTTCGAGCGGATTCAATCAGCGAGTCAGTTCAATTGGAGATGAAATATCTCCCTGTTTCTTCGAGCAAAAAAATTCCAAAACTACAGCGGTATAAATACTTGAAAAAAAAAAAAAAAAAAAGTAAAAGTTCAAAACGACCCGCGAAAGAGTCACTAGAGTTTTCACCTTTCTCCTCTCCCTCTCTCTTTTCACAGCATTTAAATCTCGTAAAAGTTCCGATGGCTCGGCGCAGCTTTATCAATTTTCAGAACGTTTCTCCGAGAAACGTCCTATCTACTTTCTATCGCGGCACTTCCTGTATACGCTCGCGGAACGAGTGATTTGTAGCAGGAACATGTAGTATCTCGACTTCATCGCAGAACAAACGTGCTTAAGTGTAACTTCGCGGGCGTAGTACATAAGCGTCATGATACGGCCGCGGAATCGTTTCGTTTCTGCACGTGCGAGCGGCCCGTGTTATCGAGACCCAATAACACGTTCGAAACACCTTCGTGGAAGCGTTTATCGAAGGTGGAGTGCACGCTTGCACTCTCCGGGTACGAGCGTCGAAAGAAAGAGAGAAAACGAGTCGATTGTTGACAATACTCGGGGAGCCAATAAGATTGGCAACTTTCGTAAGAAAAAAAAAAAAAAAAAAAAAAAAAAAAAAAAAAAAACAAGGAAGAAAGGGAAGAAAGGAGGAAAAGTTGCGACTCTTTTTGATTGAATGTACGTAACTGCGATCCGAAACTTTATTCCCCTTCGCGGAGAAAAGAATAACTCCTCCTCGTGGAAATATTCTTGTTTCTTTATGCGAGATCCTCGAAGAAGTTTTATCAAGATGGGACATTTAAATCGTTCCTCGAGGTCCGCGGAAGTTTCGCGATTTAAGAGGATTTTAAATATATCGAATAGAATATTTTATACCACGGTGTGTGGGGCCAAGGATTGAAGATTTCGCTTCGAGGACTTCGAAATCTGGGTTATTAAAGGAGTTCTTATATCTCGCGGAACGGCAGACGCGGAAAAGATTCGGATTTAATAAGTAATCGAAGTACTTTCCCCCGTGGAGATTAAAGAAGACTCTGAAACTTCCACCGTCCCGAAAAATATTAATAGCGGCGCGTTAAAGTCGATAAGCACGATGGCTGGATGATTGAAACGCTCGATAACGGTAACGGACACTCGGATTTATATTTAATTACGTTTAGATTAAATTCGCTTGGTGAAATTCTTTTCGCTGTTCGTTCGATGTTATAACTGACGGCGTTTAAAACGATCTTCGACTCTTTACATTCTCGGTTTGAGGAATCGTGTACTTTCGTGCACTATCTTTTTCATTAAAATTGACTAGTTATCGAATTAGTTAGAACATTGAATATTACGTGTCAGATTCATCGATTTTAAAAATACCAACTAGAACGACAGTGATTTAATAACATTTCACCGCGTCCTCGCGACCTGCTGTTCCAAATAAATTCACAATTTCGACAATTTGCCCAAAAATTGAACGCACTGGTTGCCAATGTTAAAATTGAGACGAGCAGTTGAGACACGGTGCTTGTTCCGCCAGGACGAAACTTTGACACGAGAGTGTCTGTGATTAATTGCCCCTCGGTCTATATCTTCGTTTCTGTTCGCCCGGAAGGGAGAGCATACTCCTTGGGAAGTCGAGATTTGGCGGACGGTCTGTCGAAAAGGAGGGAAAGGAGGGTGGGTAGCAATCGGCGACTTTCGGCCCTTTCGGCAGCTCCGCGAAAACTTGAAAGCTGCCCCCCGCCCGCGCTTCCTCGTTCGCCGGTGGAAAGTTCAAAAAGTCAATTAACCGGCCGTGTCGCTTTAGCTGCCGATCGAACGGTAATAAGCGGAGTGAAATTACAGAGACTCGAAATAAGTACGGAGCCGAGCGTGTTCTGATTTGGATTGATGAAGTCGCGCTTGTCACGCGGCGCAAACGTCACTCCACTGTATTCAAACGACGGTTTCTCTATTGAAAATGCCTCTCTCTGTTCGTCGACAAGTCGCCCCCTACTCTGCCCCTCTCCGCTACACCGATTGCTCAGGGTAACCGTATCGTATTTGCGAATTTATCGATTCGCTAGTGACATCGAACAATCCGAAATTCTAAATGCGGTCCTGTTACATATCCAATTAACGATCGTGCAATGTTTAAAAAATTCGTGCAATTCCTTCACATTTGTGTTTGCAATATTCGAAATTACACGTCTGTAATCAAGTGAGAATCTATCGACGGGAGCTCGGAAATATTCTTGAAAATCCTGCTCGAAAAATTGCCTTCGTTCAAAGGACACTGCCGAGCGATCGAACGAGAAATCGCGTGGATTTTTCATCGATGCTCATCGACTCGCCACCGGGCATCATTCCCTTTCTCTCTTCTCCTCTTTCACTGGCTTTTTACGTGCTTATAATTAAAATTGATCGACCTAAAAAGAAGAAGCCGATATTATTAATCACGCGCATTGGCTTTGGAAAGTTAAACACACACAGAGCTCAAACGTCGCGAATTTCGTCGATCGTCCGTGAAGCTGAGGCACGCGAGTGTTTCATGCATATTTCAACGACGCGCGTACGCGTACGTGAATTTTCGTGAAAATAAGAGCCAGCCCCTCCTCCCCCCGGCCACGCCGTGTCCGTGGCTATCGATGGTACCGCATTCATTCACGTCGACGCCGACCAGTAATTAATAACCCGTTTTAATCAGGCTACGTGTGCTCGCTCGAGCACGCGCCCGCCCGCACGAGATCACTCGCTCGTTTCGTCGGGAAAAAAAGATTCGCTATGGGGTAGAACAGAAAAAAAAAAAGAGGAAAACGGTCTGATTTATAGTTAAGAACGTTCTCAAAATAAAAGCGTGTCGAAAATGCGAGATCGGTGTTGAATGGGCCGGAATGTAGGTGGATAGAGATGGATAGGTCGGACGAAGAGTATGCGAAAGGTGGCTGATGCGAAAGCATTCGATTCTACATCACCGTTCAAAAGTTCGGAGCGTAATTGCGAATGTTACTTTCTACGATCAGAATTTTACTCTTGGCCTCGACAAACGTTTTTTTTTTTTTTTTTTTTTTTTTTGTATCACCTACCAGCAATTTGTTTACAATTGCATTACGTCTTTCCAACGTGTTAATAACACGTAGTTTCAATTGCTGCAAAAATAATATCCTCCGTCATTTTTTAAACATTCGTGAGAAGTCGTGGTTCATGCGAATTATTCCGAATTGAGTGTCAATTGATTCAGGACTGTCTTTGGAAATTTCTTCTTCTGAATTTCTTTTGTTCTTACGTCGTTGTCGTAAAAGCTTTCGCTTTAGGCGTCTGTTCGGATATTATATAGTATTACATATCGCATAATACAACACCGAATGTATATACGTTCTTTACAATTATCAGTAAATTATAAAAGAAGAAAATCCGAACTGTTGGCTAGATTCCCTCAGAAGGGACAGTCGAGTGAAAACAAAATTGATATTAAGTTTCGTTCAAACGCAACTGATCTATCGATTACTCTCCGAATTACTTTCGATAATTACTTTCTTCTGAAAAATACGAGTACAATAATAATTTTCTGTTACATCCATGAAAAGTATCCTCGCTCGAATGGCTTTGCGAGAGTACCACTCGTGATACAAGGAGAGAAAAGAATCAGAGGAGGGTAGCGGAGAGAAAGAGAGTGATTGACGTTAAGTCGAGCGGCTGACTCGATTATCGTTTCGCCGGTCATTAAGAAGAAACGTCATTTAACTCCGGAGCACGAACATCTCTTTCGCGAGCGCGGGGATTAAGATAACCGATTACGTCACGATCGACACCGTCACGCTTTCGAATAAATGAGCGTGGCCCGGGGCGTCACCGCACCCTCCCCCCCTCCCCGAGGAAAAGCCGGACGTTCAATTAAATCATTAATTTTCCATGGCCTTCCACGGGCTTCCATTAATTTCGCGTATCTACGTTGCACGTGGATAAGAGAAAATCCGGCGGCGGTCGATTGTATCACCGAATTATCGACTTTTTCTCCTCTTCGTTCTTTCATCGTCTCGTCATCTTCGAGCGGCATCTTCGATTCATCTCCCGTTGATTTATTCGAGAAAGTCCACCCCAGTCCTCGATGGCATTGCGTTGTACCAAGTCCAAGGGAATTAACGAACGCAGCCACGTAACCACGTCCGCGTGGTAATTAACGCGCAATCTCCTTCGTTATTTTCGTAATTTCATTATGGTCTCATCGTAGCACGCGTATATGTGTGTGTTTGCTGTGTGGAACGTAGACTCATCGTCGACGTCATTAACGTCGGGGTGGGGGGTGAAAGGGGAGAGGAAAAGAAAAAAAAGGTCGATGAATCGCGGTTGGCTTCCATCGCGCGATACAACGCGAACTTCGTGCCGCCATCAATCGCGAAATTACAGGCAACGTTAACGTGACCAGTTTCCATTCATCAGGAGCGAGTCCGTGGCCACGATCGATAATGACCACCATGGATCACCGCTGGCCCGATTCAATTTCCCGCGACGTCTTCGCGCGTCTTCCACCGACGTGTCACGAGAATCGTTCCCCTCCCTCCCACGGTTCTTTCTCCGACGAAATTGATATCGTACTTTATCTCAGCATTGGAGAATTATTACCGGCCGTATCAATTTTCTATCCGGAGTCGCTTGCACGAGGCGACTCTGCGTTACCGGAGAGATCTTACAAATCACCGGGTTCCAAGTTATTCGTATTAATAAATTCCTCGTCCCTCCTTCGTGGCAGGGATTTATCGTACGAATAAATAATTGTTTCGTCATTTAAATTTCAATTATTGACGAACGGAGATTTCTCACTGCGCGCGGAGCGATCGTTCAACGCTGCCGAGCTGAGGAAGCGACCAAAGTGTGAACAATCCTGGAGAAATTGCTTTCTAACTGTTAAACGCTTAATCCGTCTCACTTCTTAAGGATCCACGCATCTGTATTTGAAAAACCCAATCGCTCGCGAACGAAACTACCAACAATTAAAAAATAATAAAATTTCCATCATTAGAGAAGACATTGAAGTCGAAAAAAGTAGAAAAACTTTATAATACTTTAGGCTTAAAAATAGGCTGTTCTACGTCTACGAAATATCTAAGAAAAAACTGTACGACTTTTGAATCGATACAAAACAAATTATAGGCGCGATCGTACCAGACAACGCCACTCCTACTCGAGGTCTATCTCACGCCCCCTCGCGAATCACGTGACCCAAGTCAACCAATCGCTAATTTTCGTTGCATCAGCGTTGCACCTGAAGAGGCACGAGCTTTTTCTAGCTTATCCCCGCTAAAATCACTGTTTTTCAGTAATAAAATTAGATCACTTTGGTAATTCCGGTGTAAACCGTCGGAGTTTGGTCAGCAACCGGGAGAAAAGAAAGCAGATTAAGCAGAAACCCGCGGAATCGCGAGGTGTCGTTCGATTTTTCTCGTTCGCGGGGATCCATCACGGTGATTACCAAGATCTTCAACCAACGACGAGGGGCGGAAGGGGGTAGCGATGCGCGGTGAATTATGGGGAATATCGTAGGACCATCGGCGCGCAAAAACCGCTTCGTCGAGAGGTAAATCGAGCGGCATCAATTAGAATTGATGGATGAAAAAGTGCCCGGTCGATCGTGACCCGTCTCTCGTGCGCTCGTACATGCCGCACGATGAAAGATGAGCCGCAACAAGAAGATATCTCTCCCTCCTCGTTGGATATTAATTGCCCAGTGTTTGCGGAATCTTCGCTGGCTACATGAATCTCAGCATCCGCGATGGATGGGCCCCGATCGCGAACGCAAACACGGCGTCTTCCACGACCGGTCAGGTAGGAATTGCCAGTGATTAACAGCGTGTCTACGCGCGTTCCGCGATTCCCTTCGCAGTTTTTCTCATCGACAAATTGATAATCGAGGGGGACACGGTCTAACGACGATCGGAGATAACGATAGCGTTGAACATTGGTGACGGATGTCGCCGGTTTTTCGTATCGCCCACAGACGCGTAATTGAGTAATCCGGCCAGTGATTTCTGATAAACGTGATTTCTAATATCTACTTCGTGGATAGATTGATATTCAGTGGGTAGGTTATTTGAAGAATTTCTCTTTCTTTCCTTTAGAAATATAGAGAGTTGTAGCATTTCAATTATGAAATGCCGAGTATTCGAGCGTTGGACGTGATATTTTTTTGAAAAATACATCTAGTCTTCCGATTTGCACAATCTTCGCTGACGTGCCAAATTTCGACGAATGGACGAAGATCGCGTCTGGAAAAGTCCAGAGAGAAGAAAAAAAGGAGAGCCGCGAATGTGATTCACTGCGGATGCAAATCGGAGAAAATGGGACGCGCGGACCTACGTAAGATGGGAAAGAACCTACCAAACGGAAGGAAAGAAGAAAAAACAGAGACAAAAGACTTCGACGAAAGGAGGCGAACGAGAAGAAAATCCGAGCGTAAAGCAACGCTTTCCATCGTCTCCGACGAGCTGGAAAACGGACGGCCATTGTGAGCCGTCGGCGAACGAATTAAGATCGGGATAGATCCTACCTACTCTCCGCGAAAACGAGACCGTGGAAAACGAGCACGCGAGAGAGAAGACGGACAACGTCTGAAGTAAAAGAAGGAAAAGAAAAGAAAAGAAAAGAAAAGGAAAGGAAAAATGCTATCGTCGGTATTGCACAAAGAGCCCGGTGTTGCTGGACGCATTGTGCAACAGCTCGACAGTCCTGGTACACGAGAAACCACGAGGCTGTCAAGAGAGCAAGCCCCCCTGACCCTCTGCTGCCAGTCAGCAGAAAAGGGAGAAGTGGACGAAGAGGAAGAAAGAAAGAGGAAAGCCGGTGGCACTGGAATCGTTCGTTACTGCGTGTGGATCGTTGAAGACGTCAATGTGGACGGGACGAGGAACGACGAGGTGGACAGAGACGCGACGTGGAAGAAAGGAAAAGGGCGAAGAGCATGGGAGTCCGGTGGCCTGCAGCTGGCTGATAGAGCGGTCTTCGTCGATGCGCGAAATCGACGAAATCCGCACCTGTGGAACGAGCACACAGGTCCGGCCACGTCCCACGTGGCTGTGGATGAACCCCGGGGGCCATCCAGTATCGATGGCCCCGCTTCGGTGTGTGTTGCCTCCTACGTGGATCCGTGAATGGTTTCCCGGATCTGTGTAGAATTCTATTGGGAATTGGCGAGCTGAGAAGCGACTGGCGATTTGGAATATTGCACGTCGAGTATCTGTCTCGTTCTTGACACGACTCGTTCGACAGATGCGATAATTTTAAAATCGAGAATATTTTTCATATTTGTCATATGAACGAGACTTCGACTTGTGTTCTTCGAGTCAAAGATTCGGCAGAGTCATCCGGCCGGCACAGGGTTGAGGTCCTTGGGGACTCTGGAAACGAAATTCGAACAACCGAGCATCCTGCCGGAAATCTGGCCAGTCAAAAAAGTCGAATGGTCATCGCCCTACCTCTCTTCGCCCTTTCTCCCTCGCACCGCCCTCGGTGGAAGCATCTTGCCAGAGACAAGACACGGAGAAGACAACCCCATCCGTCTATTAATCCCATCTTTTGTGGTCCGCTATCGATCACGACCGGCTCGCACCGGGGGGCATCGACGACGCGTTCGACGTTCTTTCCACGGTACGTGTAGTCGGGTACATTTTCTCAGGTAAAGCCACACGCTGAGCCGTCGAAAAGACCGCTCGTTCCCGACCATGGGAGCCACTCGTCGCCGGAATATTAATTATGTTAATTACCAGGCCGCCGATCAGGCCCGTTCGACGAGCGGAACGTGCTAAATGAGTTTCGTTAGTTACGACTGCTGGCCCTTCGCCGGCCAGGCAGATAACGCGTCGCCAGGACGTGGAACACGCGTGCTACACGACGTATACTTGGCTGTCCTCTTACTTCGTGCGGCCCCGGACGGACCAATTCGATCGAGCGAGCCACTCGGCCCTCGATTTATGCCTGGAAATTTCGCGGGACGAGTCCGGCGAATAAAGCAGCCACGCAGGAACATACGTAGCTGTCTCCTGAATGGTGCTTACGCGCGTCTTCGCACAACACGCGACGCAGTTAACGCACGCTCGTGAAAGAATGCCGAGTATTTTATTGAGGAAACGAAGGAGTCGTGCCTGCGTCGAAGACTGCAACGCCGCTGCGTTCGCACCGACGGAATCCTCAAGCACCGTACGTGGATTGGAGGATAAGCGGCAACGGTAATCTAAGCGGATTTTTCGTCTATTTACGGGAAACTCGAGGCAACGCGATGTTCCGACGTGAACACGATGTATCACTCCTCTCCGCAATTAGTACCTGTACGATAATTCGCCAACTTTTGCGCGAACGGTTCTTGTCGGTACCCAGAGGCGTACACATTTCCCCCGACGAGCGTGTGTGTTTTCACAGAGAGATGCACACGCTGCAACTTACACGCGGAACGATCGACCAACGAAAATCTCTCAAAGCGAGCCGCGCTTTTAATCCCTCAAAGCGTACGCGCACGCTATCTGTCCCCTGTGGGAAACGCAACGAAAGAGGAGGAAAGGATGTTACGCGAGCAGAGACGAAGGAGTCACGATCTGGCTTTTTGCTGGAAACAAAAGGAGGCGCAGTATCCTTCCCTTTGTCTCGCGAGGGCACACCCTGGCGAGATGCATTATTCGCCGGTGACTCGATATTACATCCAGTCGAGGCCGAGTATCGACGCGAACGGAGAACACCGCCGCTCTTCATCCACCTCTCTAATGGCACGTTGGTTTTCTGAAAGCGGGTGACGAGTCCACCTAGGCACTCCTCTAACCCGGCAATTTTCGGTGCCCCACAATCTGCTAGATTGCATCCCTAGAAGGTGAATTATCTTCCTTCGTCGCTGTCTCTCTCTCTCTCTCTCTCTCTCTCTTTCTCTATTTTCTTATGATTTTGTACATGATATTCGAAAGGAGACAGAGAGAGAGAGAGAGAGAGAGAGAGAGAGAGGCGGAGAACTCCATCTTTTGCAGCTTGTAACTTCAAGAACGAGACGTTTCTCTCCTTCCTCGATTTCCACCGCGGTCGGTGGAAAGGTCCTTCTGCCTCTAGGGATAATGACAGAGCTTCGTGGGTTTCCGGGAATAAGCAACAGATTTCGTTCGACGGGGCGAAACGCGTGCAATTTTCTATCCTCTGATTTAATCTTCACCTCTTGCGCCTTCGTATGGACTAATGAAAGATGTCAGAACCGCCGTGTTCACGTGTGTGTATGGACTAATAAAATATTTCAGCCATCTTCCGACCAATGAAAGTTTGAGCACGTCTTCCGCGTGTGAAAAACGTAGATCCAAATATTCTTTTGCTTCGATGTATCATTAAATTAAACACGAAAACATACAAATTCGATGCGAGTGTGTGGAGACTTTGAAACAGGGCCAAAATATGAACGAGCTATTTCTCAACGCGTAATACGAACTTGCAATTTTTTAGGTCCGTTATAAGACGGAGAGTGCTGCTCGTTATCAACTTTAACGTGCAATTTAAATAACTTCAAATCACGTACAAATCAAAGCAACTTCTCGTCGAGAACACTCGACGTCAACCTGAAAAAAAAAAAATAAGACTCTTCACCGGCCATTGAAAACTCCAATCCGTCTCGGCCCATCGTGGCGATAGAAAAGGGAAGAACTCCTTTCCTCGCCAAAAGACGCGAGAGAGGGAAGAGCAGCTACTTTCGACTTACCGGAGCAAAAAGGCTGGCTCTCTTGGACGAAAGCGAACAGTCGGAGGCTGCTCGCCGCAAGTCAGAGGGAAGAACGAGAAAGGGAAAGAGAAAGAAAGGAAAGAGAAGAAGGAAGGAAGGAAACGTCGTGGCGGCGGCGATTCGACGCGCATTCTTGGAGCGCGTGCCCGGCAATTTTGCGGCCCGGAGGACGCCTTTACAATTAGCGATATCTACCGGACGGCGCGAGGCGCATTCTTCTTCTTTGCGGACCTGGGTCCCACGCGGCAAGCCCCTCAAGGCCTTTCCCATCTTCTCCTATCCGCGGTTTTGTCGTTGGGCATTAATTGAGCCCGGCCCGTGAGATTACGGGGAAAGAGAGAAAGAGAGAAAGAGAGAATGAATCCTTGGTTTACGGAGAGACGGTACACCATATCCGAGAAACCGAATGAATGTCTGCCCGTGCGGCGGTGTCCCCGCCTGTTCCCGTCTCTCTTTCACCCCGAAACCGAGCGCTCCTCATTTTCTCTTCTTTCCCCGGCCGGAGAAGAACGTCGAGAGAAGCAACCTGTTATTAAGGGACCCTGCCGATTAGATTGCGCTAATGGCGAACCGCTGTCTCTCCTCGCGGCCACAAGAATCGGCCACTCTCTTTCTAGTCCCCGATCCGTCTCTTTTTTCATCCCCGGCTTCAGCGTCTCGTGTTTCCAACGAGGTGTATGCACAGCAGAGTGAAAAAAAATACGACGATGGATGCGCGAGGGGCGATGAGATTATCTCGCATTTCGCGAGATAGTTGCGATGAATTTCAAATCACACGGATACACTTTGAATAAAACTGTATCTCCCTCGAGTCGCGACAGCGACTAAATACATTTTCACGAATTCTTACTCGCTCCTCCTTCTTGCTCCCTTTAAATCACACGACGTAGGATAGTTTTACGCGAATTGAATCGGAACTTTCGCAACTTTCGCAACTTTCGGGGGACACATTCAACGAGGCGAAAGTTTCTTCAAAGTCACTGGAAAAAATCACAGATCGAACGACTATTCCCCGTCGCGTCGTTGTAAACTTTCCCCTTATCGAACGTTGCGGCATTCCGTACGGACGAAGATAAACGCGTGGATAGCGAGGGGGGGAGCGCAGGGGGTAGGGACTCGTTATTCCCGCGTTCGGCGGAATCGCGTTGAATAGCCACGAGCGCGGGCAAAGCCTTCGGGCCCCATTGAAATGCGGAGGAACGCGTTCGCGGGGGTAGCGGCGCATTCACGATTGCATAAGTGGCGCAACGGGCGCATAAAGCCTGTTGCACGGCTGTGTATCCCGCAGCGGGAGAGAGCGGAGATCGCCGAGTGCCTACTCGAGTTACTCGCCGCTCGTTCACAATTGTGTCACCCCGCTGCCGCTGCCAGCAGCTCGGCGAGCACCGCGAGCCAACGGGCCAACGATTTGCAAACGGTCGCGTAATGAACGCGACCGACCGTGTTTTTCTTTTTTTATTTATTTTCTCTCTCTCTCTCTCTCTCTCTTTTCTTCTTTCCTCTTTCCTTCGGCTAATCGACCGGCTGCCCGTACCCCGTAGACCCCGGCTACACCCTAATTTCCCCGCTGCTCGAAATTTATTGTGCTCGATACGATGACTCGACGACCGTCGACCGTCGATCGCCGCGGGGAAACCCGCTTCGAGAATTTTTTTTTCGAATCGAGTCGAGTGGAGCCGGCATATGGCGTTGCTCGAGAGAGGAGAATCGAATCGGTTAGTTTGCGAATTGGTCGCTGCGGTTTTGTGAAACGCGACAGTCTGGGAAGGTGCTTTGTACGTGTATAGAGAGAGAGAGAGAGAGAGAGAGATATTGTGCAGAGGGAGGGACTGCTGAAAGCGTTTGTTCTCCGTTCTTTTAACCCCTTTGATTGGAAATGGAAAAGTTTTCTATCGTACACGTTCCAGTCGGTTTTTTGAAAGAACAGACGCAGGGTTATTTATATTAATTAATTACGGCATGATTCGAGTGCGAGTAAAAGGTATTCTATGTTGTGGACTTGCGCTATTAACAAACGATCACTCTATAATACGTACTACTGTAACATGTATACAAGCGAGAGAATGTAATCAAAGTTGTCTCGAACGAATCAATTCTCATCGTAGATCGCGCTTTCACTTTCAACGAGAAAAAGCATCAGATATTCCTCTCTGTTGGAAAAATTTTCAACGATTGCTCCAACCGCCGAACGTTTCGTAATCTACCTGCGAATCTCTTTTCCGTTACGTGACAATACGCAATCGCTCGTTGCGATAAAGTTTCCAGACCTGAGGCTTGGAAACTCTAGACGCGCGATGCGTATTTCGAGCGTTTCGCGCGAAACTCGAGCCAGATCCTGCGCGCGGGAACTACAAGCATAATCAGCGACGAGTAACGAGTAGGTCGAAGCACGAATGGTGCTTGAAAATTCAGCGTGTCGCAGGCTCTGTTCGAAATAAGAGCCATGTGCGTGAACGCGAGCCACCACCAACGGTGCCCCCCTCGCCCTCCATTGTATCGCGCGACGACAATACAATAAAAATAATTTTGCCCGGAGGCAGAAACTCGTCGCCAGGGTATTAGCGAGCTAATGAAACGTGAGTTGGAACCCAGCCTCTCGGTGTCGCGTTTCCGGAAGACCGGGAGAGGGGTCCACCTTTCGAACGGAAACCCGGGGAACACGGTTACGAAAGCAAACGAGGGGAGGGAACGCGACAGAACGGATCGGAGCAGAGAGAAAGAAAACGGGAGTGCGGAGAGACGGAAGAAGGGAGAAACCCGATCAATTTATTTATTAAACGTTTTTCGTGCCTTTGTCGGGGTCTGTCGGATTCCCACGGGAAATACGAGCCGCTTAAAAGAACGATGTCGGGTCTGGCTAGCGAATCCAGCGCTGCGCGGGAGGGAATCGCCACGACTGACAGGATACCGGTGGATCAGCCGAGGATACTTACCCCTTAATGGAATCACCGCCGACCCTATCGGTGAATTTCGGAAGAAAACCGGCACATCTCGCGAGATTCGCCAAATTTTCGCCTTTCTCTCGCCTTCCTCTCAGATGAAAAAATTCTCGATTGTTTGTCCAGACGAGGGATTGTCGGCGAAGAGGAAAATTTTCAATTGTGAGAATCTCCCAGTACAAAGGGATACAAGTCTCATCGAAAGGCCCAGAAGCACCTAGTTCCGACTAGGAAATGAAGACGAATTTTTTGCCATAAAATGTTATCGATGTGCAAACATTTGAATCGATACGAAATTACAGACGCGATCGCTCAGTACCAGACAACGCCACTCCTACTCGAGGTCTACCCCACGCCCCCTCGCGCATCACGTGACCCAGATCAACCAATCGCTAATTTTCGTTGCATCAACGTTGCACCCTTTCTGGTTTACCCCCGCTAAAATCACACAAATATACATGTACTTATATGTTATATTTCATTGGCTTACTCGGGCTAATCTCGTTGGATAAGCAGTTGAATCACAGCGGCGCTCAACGACCACGAATCGAGACGAGGCGCGGTGTCGTAACGCGTTCCCGTGTTCTTTTAGTGTCGAGAGACGGTCCCGTACGAACGAAAATAATCTTATTACCCATAAAAGCAACGTTTGAAGCCGTAAAGCGCGAGACGGTAGCCGTAAAAACAAAAAGAACGAGAGGAAAATGAAAAGAGAAGGAACGACGAGGAAAACAAGGGGAGAGTCTGCGCTACGGATGGATAACGATATCTGTTCCGCCCTTGCGTAACGCGGAGGATCCTAAAGGGTCGAAGGACGAGAAATCGAGACGAACCTGCATTTCGTCTCTTGAATTTACGACTGACGCGACTTTTACGCCACGGATTTGTCCTACAACTTATCGATTCCATTAAGCACTATTAACGAGCCGAAGCAACCTGGCCTCCCTCCATCGAGAGACAACGAGGCCTCGAGAGCCCGAGCGGCCGGCCGGCTCTCCACTTCGCTTACCTGTTCGGCCGGTTCGGCCTCGAGTGGATTCATTTGTTTTAGGAACGAAGACGACGGAGATTCGGGCCTCGAGATAAAGGAGCCGATTCGAGAACGAGCCTCCGGGATCTATCTTGGAATATTTCGAATTTGTTTCCCGTGAAAGATGACTCCGCTCTTTCGATCCCACACGGCACGCCCGACGTTTATTCGATTTACTGTTCGAGTGATAATGGACGTTTGTCCATGAGACGAATTTTTGTGGATTTTCTTTTCTCTTCTCTTCTCTTCTCGGGTCGCAACGTTCGGATTGATTTAATTATCGTCAGAGACGATATCTTTCTCTGTAAAAAGAAATGAAGATTGAAATGATCGACGATGTAATAATATATCGACAGACGTAATTACGATGGATCCTTACGTACATAAAAATCACGCCGATTAACTCGATCAATATCAACTCTATCAAATTAGTCGCATCTCACAACCGATCTCTAATAGACTTTGAACAACACGAAACACGCGCGACATTTCCTCCCTTTTTCACAATTTCCAGCGGGAAGTATTCGTCTTTCTGTCCCTTTTGATATCACGAGGAAGCCCTCGAGACAGTCTCCTCGCCAGTCCTTTCTCTCCATCCTTTCTCTCTCTTTCCATTTTCGTCCTTTCTCTCCTCTTTTTTTTTCCTCCTTTTTAATCCGCCCGCGCGTTGCCTGTCCTCCCTTTTCTTGCGAGGAATGGGACAGGCTCGGATTTCACCGATGGTCTCCTCTCCTCGCGTCGTAACTCTAGACAGGCGGCGTCGATTTTTCCCCGGGAAAATTAATGGAACCGCTGACAAGCCGCGTAAAAAAATACTCTCGTCCTACACATCGATTTTCCCGATGCGACCTCGCAATCTCGCATCGCGCTTTTTCCTTTCGGGAGCCGAAATTCCGCTCTGCGCCGCCAAGTTTCTTCCCTTCGGACGCCGCGTGATCGATCGTTTCGTTCTCTGTTGTTGCGCGAATTCACATTTTTGTCGACAGGAATTGGTCATGCATTGATCAGGAATCAGACTACCAGAATACGATAGGATATACTAAGCAGAGAAGGCCCACAGCAAGCACAGGCTATTGTTATAATATTTCTGTATCTACAAGTTCCAGAGTGGCGCTTTTCTCGTTCTAATAGATAGTTTTGTGAAACTGTAAAGTATAATTTTTAATTATACGCTTACAACGTAACACTGTTGTCACGGACGGTACGGTGAATCGCTGAGTTTCTGATTTTTCGATTTGATGAAATTTCGTTACTAGACCATCTCTCCGCAGAAAATCGAGCACTTTGATCTCCGAATAAAGTTCGACGCGAGACTCTATTTGGTTGCGCTCCGAGGAGGAAGAAACGTGGAAATAATCTAGGATAACTCTGTATCTTCGGGAAAATCGAGTCTGCTACCTGTTCGAGTGTTTGCGTTTTAAGTTTCTTCGAGTGATGCAAGGATATTCGAGATACCTGTACGACAAACACTTTTAGTCCTAGAGAATTCACTCTCTCTCTCTCTCTCTCTCTTTCTTTCTCTTCTTTCTCACAATTAACAGAGTTTTCTTTCCGATGTCTCGAAGAGCCTATTTGTCCTTTTCTCAGCGGTAATCGTCCTAATTGCGAAGAAACATCTTCTTCATAGAAGGAGGAGGTTTATCTACAATCTCCAAACCATATTTGAGTTCCACAAATGTTTGTTCCTATAGATTTCAGTCAATCATCTTCTCATTAACGGTCGACAGAATGATCTCTTTTCGAAATTTTCAATTGCGCTGGCTTCTTGGTTTTCCAGTGCCTTTCCGATCCTCGCTGTTGCAATTTGACTCTTTGGAGGAAATGGAAAACATCTATAGGTCCCTTCCTCAGGATCGAACTAGCTACCACTTTCCTTTCTGTTAAGAATTCTTTTCTTTCTCCCCTTCGAGAGTTTTAATCTAATTTACCGATTCCCGTCGTCTTCTCTTCTAATAAAAACCACCCTGGTCCGAATTCGACCACAGAAGTTTCTTCATCAAGGACGAGGGACAAAGAGGGTTGCGTTCCCGGCGAAACGAAACAGCCTTACAAGATTTTCCTCTTAAGGGAGGCAACCTGCGAAAAACGAGCGCTCCAAGAGCCTGAAACGAACCGATCAGGCGTGCTCGTTCCGAACGTTCGGACATCAAACGAAACACGAACGGCCCCCCGTTCCGTGCGATTGGCAAACGAATCTTTGCCACGCAGAGATCTCTCGTTTCCCCCCTGGCCAGATTTCGCGAAATCCTTGCCTCTTACGTGACGCGGCATGTCGTTAACGCCAGGACGACTCGAGGACGTTGGAAGCTTCTGTTCCACGGACGGAGCGACGGCGTCACGACTGCGCGACACGTGTTCGACGAAGGTTGGACTCGGAGGGCTCGTTGTTCGCTGCTGGACCCGCATCGTTTCGAGATCTACGGACACTTGAAACGGGTCAGCTTGGAGAACATCAAAGAAACCCTCATCGATACACGAGCGAAGCAGCAACCAGGGAATTTAGCGGGTTGCGCGCAGATAAACCGACGCGGGTAAACAAAAATGGGGCGTCTACTATTTTTTTTCCGAGTCCCCGAGCCGAATGGAAACCGGGGTGAGTACGTCGCCACGCGTGTTAAAACATTGTTACCAGCCACTAGACATGGCTGTCAATAAGCCACGATGTTACAACATCAAATTTTACGACTATCTATCTCTGACTTGACGTTGTTAGTAAGTTCAAAGCAACCCTCTGTCCAAGTCGAGTTTTCGTTTTTCAAGCAAAAACAACCTCCACTAACCAATAAATATCACTCGAACGACGTGCATCGTCATATTTTCTTCGCACTACGTTTTCACCATTCATAAATAATCCTTCATACTTCAATACTTCATCCTTCCCGTCGCTGCGAGTCATCTCTCGCTCTGTTTTCGCTGCAAAAGTGTACAGGGTGTTTCACGAGGGTGGTTGACGCCGAAATTCGAGAATGAAATTGAAGATTTCGAATGCTTTACTAGGATTCGAAAAATGACATCGAACTCGCGTTTATTGAGACGTTTCTTGCTTCGATACACCAGTAAAGTTTGTAAAATAGAGTCGACGAAAATTCGACCTGCCACGCACCGCAACGTCCTTATTCGTTCGGGCGCAGGAAGAGGAAAACGCAGTCCCCCGAGGAATGCGACCGGCGTAGGCCCCAGGACGGGGCCGCTTCGGAGGGCTGTATCGTGCATCGGGCGCCCCCCCGCTGGGTGCTCCGCTGCCAGTAGAGGAGGGGGTGTGGCACCGGTGCACCCCTCGGGATTCTGCGGTCATCCCTGCTCGTCGGCGGCCCTTAGAAACGGCCATGTTCAAATACACGCAAGCAGCGTGCCATTATACAGGCCCCGTGTTCTACAGGCCGTTACGGAACCGCCCCGTAATGGGATAAAAATAACCGTGTTTATATAGGATTACGACGACCGATCATCTTCCACGGGCAGGACAAGTTCTCCACGATGGAGAAAGAAGAGGAGAGGCGAGGCGAGGCGAACTGAGAGTTGGGGTAGAAGGGTAGAATTTTCGTCGAGTCGGTTCCTCTCCTTTCCATTGTCTCCTTTAGGCTAATAGATACGCGACAGAGACACGACGCGACGTCGTCTTGGATACGTGTACGAGAGATCGATGCACACCGCGTCCGATGTTTACACGATGATCAATTCGTGCACCGTCGCGTGCGATACGCTATTGTCGAGTGTGTGTGTGTGTGTCTAGAGAACCGTTCGTTAATAATATCGGGTTTACCTTTTTCAGGTATATACGCTCAGGATTATTTGCTCTTTCTCGTTGTGTTTCGTCTGACGGTGGAGGGACGTGAACGTGCGCGATGCCCGACTATTTTTTGTGCCGTGAGAAATTTCCCGACGCGAGATATTAAATATCCGATGGTTACCTCGCACCTCCCATTATTGATTAACGACGCACTAGGTATTTGGTGTTTAATAAATTGGCACGAGACACGTTAAACACATTGCGTTCGCCGTTTGCTTCCTTTTTTTAAACCGAAGCCTCGAACGAAACACGTGTTAAATTTTCATTTAGCTAGACTCGTCTACCTCGGTCCGGTGAAAAAAATTCTAACAAAGGGACAGACGTTTTACACGCACTCTTCCCAATTGGAAGGAGTTAAAAGGAAGACACACGGAAAAAAGAAACGCGCACGTACCCAGGTAAAGTTCACCTCTCGCGCCTGCATCAGCCAATCAATCAACCCCCTCCCAGCTCTGATTGTTGCCATCATCACGTTCACGAGAGGGAAGGAAAGGTTACAGCGTGTGTTTGCCACGGTACTAACGAGACAGAGCAGCCACTGTCTCGGAACCGTTCCCGTCGATATTAACAATCAGCCCATATTTGATTACAGTCTTGCTAATTGCGCGTCGCCGTTCGTTGTTCTCTTCCCCCGTCTTCGCTCTCTCTTTCTCGCCACTCTGTCGTCCGATCAATTGGACTGCCACGCTCTTTCTCTCTCTGTTTCTCTTTCGCGTGCGCGCGTGTATTAAACAGCCAGTCAGAATTGTCAAATAAAGACAGAGAGAATTCCCCCCCCCCTCCTCTCTTTGGTTATTAAATTATTCTGGCGTAGATACGGCAATTGACACCGACAACGCCGATTTCCCCGGCAGGAGGAACGCAATTCCGAGGATCGCGGGACGCACGCGCTCGTTCACCTCCGCAACCGGGGTTAAATTCCTGTTATTAATGGATTTGTTTGCGGTGCCTGCTTCGACGGTCAATATTTATTTATCCGGGCGAATGTTAGCGCTGCGACAAGTCCTGTCCGGTTCGTCGGTTCTACAACAGCGGGACGAGCAGAGAGGAGCAGAAACCGAGGAGGATAGGCCGGCGACTGGTGACACACGAGAGAACGAGAGAGTGGGGTGGACGACGAGGTTCGCGGAGTCACGGGAAGCGGTAAGATCGTAAATAAATGACCGGCGGTATTTATTTGGGGGGGGGGGAGAAAAAACGAATTTACGCTGCTGATGGATGAAGAAACAGGGGGAGAAGAAAGTCTCTGATTTCCCGAAACCCTTTTTTATTAACGCTCCGCGTCGTGACCGTGAACCGGCAACCCTCGAACATCGAGTGTGTTCACCTTTCGAGGGGTACCTTTTATTTAATAGGGACTGATGGATCTGTGCGCAGTCAATAATGTCATTAAAATAAATACTGAATGAGGAAGAGGTAAAAGTGAAAGGGACACGAAAAGCATTCTCATCGTTTTCTGTTTGAGTTTGAGTTCTTCTCTGTTCAGTTTTAGTCGCATGTGGCGTGTGGCGTTGACTTTCTACGTTCCATTTCCACGTGTATGCTAGTGCAAATAATTTCAAAATTGAACGAAATATACGTGTCACTGCATCTTTTCTCCGCAAATGGAATTGCTCCCGTCTGCGCGTCTCTTTCATCAAAACAACAACAATTGCAATAATTCACAATAATTTTAATTTCAATTTCGATCATGCGACAAACATGAACGTTGATTCATTCATCGCGTTGGGAACGTGAGCAATCCCATCACGCACGCACGCACACTCCCATCATCCTCCGAACCTCCGATCAAAAAAAGAAAGAAAAAAAGGAAACCATAAACCACAAAAATCTCCCCTCCAAAAATTAGCCTCCTCCCAATTTTCCCTCGCAGAAGACAGAGCAAGCAGACATGACGGTATAGTCGACGTGGAGCAGCAGCAGCAGCAGCGTCGATGCGTTTCTCTCGACAGCTCGCGCGACACTCCGAAACGGCGCGGCGCGTTCGCGGGGCAAGAGCATCGCGAGCTGCAGCATCCGCGCGCGCTCCCACCAGCCGTGAGCGTGGAGCAGAGCTCGAACACGGCGGGTCCAGCTCGTCTCCGCCGCTATTGCCACCACCACCAGACACGTCTCCACCACCACCACTGCCGCCACCAGGGTCGACGGCGTCTCCACCACCACACGGCGGGCGAGCAGCGGCGCTCAAGAGGCGAAGGGCCCCGAGGTTTCTCCGCTCGGAGTCAGTTGGCCGACATGAGCCGCGCGCGCTGGGGCTCTCGGTATTCGTACTACGCTCGTTAAGGGTGGCAACGCGACCGGTGGCGTGTTTCACCGTTGTCTCGTGAAATGTCCGCGGATCGCCGGGATCGCGCGACTCGCGACGTTCAACGAAACGAACGCACGTTCCTCGTCGACGGTGACGGCGGTAGATAGTTTTTCTTTTTTTTTTCCAAACGACGAGAGAGAGAGAGAGGTAACGTGGTGACAAAAGAGATTGATCGAATCGTTGAAAGAGGGCCAAGGTGAGGGACCGAGTTTTCTCGCGAACCGGGGTCCGTACTTCAGGTGAACTTGAACCAGTGTCAGTGCAGTGGGCTTCTCGAGTGTCGCTTGCCGTGGATAAACGAGAGGAAGAGAGAGAGAGAGAGAGAGAGTGCTGCAAAACATTCAACCGTGTGTTCCTACGTGCGAGGGGGGGGTGCAACGTGGATTTCCTTTGGGGAGAGAGAGATCCTGATCCCTGGATTTCAACAGTTACGAGTGAGTCCCTTTTTACGTTGTCGTACAGTGCGTTTGAATTCGGATTAATTAAAATCGGATCGGAGGATCGTGGAAATTGAACGAGTATACCTAGAGGAGATCGTCGATCTTTAACGACTCGAACGTTCTTTCTCTTCCCCTCTCGATGCTTTTCAATCGAGACGAGAATTTCGTGTCTTTTTCTCATTCGGCATTTATTTCAACGATATCATTGAATATCCAGTTACGGTTGAACGAGCATCTCGAAAAAACTGCGTGCGACGAAAATTAAGAGAGACCGAGTCGCTTATCTGAGAACGGCGAACTCCCGCTGGGCCGCGGCTTAAAGGTACCCTGGAAAAACTATTTAAAAAGCCGCGCGGCATCCAGTGGAACTGTTTTTCCCCGCTCTTACGCTCCACTTGCCTCGCTGCAGCCGTCTCCGCTGTTATTGCTGTTCAAATGAATTTAAAGCCACCGTGGCCCGGCGAATATGCCGATTCCTGCCGTGCGTCCGCTTCGACTCGAATTGCACGCGATTCCGCGCTATTTCTCGGAGAAATTGGAGAAAAATTCGCCGCAAAGTCGGCCGAGCCAGACGAACGATTTACTTGTTGCTTACCGGGAGAGTTTTATCGACCACGCAAACTCGCGACTAGGAAAATCGCTCGGGATCGAGGGCGACGTATCGCTCGACAGTTGCAGCGGACTTCGAAATCGCGCCGGCGAATAAATGGAGACTTGTTGCGGACAGAGATTGTTTCTCGCGTGCTTTATATCGCTGCACGGACAGATCCACTCCGTGAGAAATTCTCGCGGATATATTTGCCACGGTAGAACTTCGATCTCATCGAGCGAGCAAATTGATCACGGAACGGAACTCGTTGATTTTCTGGATTTGCGTTCAGATAAGTAGATTCAATGGACGGTTTATTTTACGCTCGAGCAGAGACCTCCGTGTTTTTCACTTCCACAGGCACGTAGCTTTTTTTTAGATCGCTTGTTATTTTTGTTTATTACATCGCTGGATCACCGATAAATTTCGATTCGGAGCTTCTAAAATTCTGCCTATCGAGAAATTCTTCTATTGAGAAATAGAGATTGCTCGGACGGATCAACTTTTCCGTCGATCACCGATTAAAATTAAATTGCAATTTACTAAACTTTTACTAATTTATTTGCTAAATTCTAAACTTTGTTTGGAAACACTCGTGCTACGAGAAGCAGCGAGAAAAAGAAGGTTCGAAGAGGATTTCTCGCTATTCGGAATTCATCCCGCAGAGTCGTAACTCTGTTCGAACGACGCGATAACAGGGCCAACCGGCAACCTTTTAAGCCGCGATAAAAATTCCGAAAGTAAGCCAACGATAAGTTTCTGTCATCGCGGACGTCGTAACGTTCGAATCGTTTCACATCCGATCGTTCGACTCTGTAAATCGTGCCGAGTCGCAGCAAAGTTTTTACGAAAATATACGCGCTGCCAGCCGCCGCTTCGAGAAAAAAATACGCGAGAGGAAGCAGTTTCTCGCCGGTGGTCGCGGACTCGACGACTCGACGACTCGACGACCTCCGGCGGATCGCATAATCGTAAAGTGGCCGTCCGCGTACGAAAGATTCTCGCCGACATTCGGCTCCACTTACCAGAATTACGTTCCGTACGGATCGCCGGATCGTTTCGTATACAAACCGGTAGCGCAGTATGTTTTCACCGATTTACGCGAAACGCGTGCGAAACGGGGAGGCGAGGAGTTTCCTCGTAAATACACGAGATATGCAGAGGGGACTGGCAATTCCTTGGCTCTCCTTCACGGGGAGACGGCAGCGCGTTTAGGCTCTTCGACTTGCAGATAGGGTAAGGCTGAAGGAGTGTTTGGCCTCGGAGGACGAGGGTGTCGGAGTTCGTTGATCACGCTTCGGAGACAGAGGTTAATTCATGGAATTATCTTTGTAAATAAAACGCACAGCGTCGTTGGAGCCATTCGTGCCGAGCAAAAAGAGCGAGTTATCGATCACGAACGAGGATATTTCTGTAATCCGCCGTGAAACGCTTCCTCCTTTTTTTTTTTTATTGTTGATGTTAAAAATATTGGTTTGCGTTGTGTAGGAAATTTTTCAACCTCGCTCGACAATTTATAGATATTTTGGTTGGAAGCTTCGACTACCATTGCAACTGCTACCCAGTAAAATGTTGCAAAAATTCTAGAGTTTGCAATATTCTACAAAAAAATATATACTCTAAAAAAAAAACATTCTCTTCGAAAAAAATAGGAATTGTACGAATACTCTTGTGACCGACTGTACCTCCGCTTCTACTTGCTCAAATGAGAAACCCACCAAATTGTAGCGACCCACCGAGCGTGTAATTCGTCGTCGATCCTCAACGATGTTTATCTTTTCCAATCAAGTGATTCTCGCCTCCATAAACCATTCTCCATTCGCGAGAATCTCGAATAGACGTACATACGTATGCACGACGAAAGCTGCAAGAGAGTCTGTCGATACGTTCCCTGTTTCGCGGTCGTGGCCGAGGAACGATCGATAATTCACGGTCGCAGAGGCGACGTCGACCTGTGCGATTCGTGAATAGAAGCGCGATTGTCGAGCGAGCGCTTTTCGTATCTCGTCTGGTTCCTCTGGTCGGAATGGATCGGCGAGGGAATTGCCGCGATTTCCACCAACGTCGAATCGATAAGCGCTTGGAAATTGCGGATCGTTCGACGGCGTTGTTTGCGACGGCCTGTTAACCTTCCGATCGAGAGCTGACGCCCCGCGATCATAGACGCCGCGCTAACGAGGATCTATCGCGAGAGACGCGACTACAATATCATCGGCCTTCGATTTCGTCCGCCCCATCTCTCTCTCTCTCTCTCACTTGCTCTTTCGCTCTCTGTTGTCGTTCGTCCATGCGTGCACCGCGAATGCAATTAATTAATAAGCCGCGTATCTCTCGTCGAGCCGCCATTGATAGCGTGCATTAATCGTCGGCCGCGATACCGGCCGCAATAATTACGCCTTTGTCTCTTTTCGCGAGAACCGTGTCCACGGATGCAATTCCCATCGAGCCCGAGCAACTTGTTTTTCCCCCACGGTGAAAAAGAAGAAAGAAAAAGCACGTCAGCTTTCTGGGTGGTACGTTCCCTTAAGAAGATTCCACCGTTGAATGAACGAGGGAATATTTCTGCAATTTTCTTATCAATGAATCGCGCGCTTCATTCAGGAATTTTAAATTTGTGTTTTCTGCGAGCGAGACTATCATTACTGTTGCCGCGTTTTCCTCGGGTTTACACTACGGATCGTTAAATACAACTTTAGTTTGCCGAATAATTAATAAGTTGATATTCCAAGGAGAGAAAATATACGAAGATATTTCGAGAAGAACAGCAGGGTTTGATTAGAAATATTTCTTCCCCTAAAACCTATGCTCGCTTGGAATACCCGGTTCCACTTATCAGTGAGCAAACAGCAACCATTTCCTCCTCGATATTCCTTGCATCGACAGTACCTAAAACACATAGAGAAAGAGAGAGAGAGAGAGAGAGGGAGGGGGGAGAGAGAAGAAGAACACGTTTCGGTCCTTCCAAAATTAAACGATCAAGCGAACGACACTCACTGGCGAGTCCCTGCTCGAGTCTGTGAGCCTAATGCTTCGAAAATGGCCGCCGCCCACGCGACTAACCTCGCCTGTGCCGCCGCTCTTTGACTCTCTCTCTCTCTCTCTCTCTCTCTCTCGCTTTAAAATGCCTCTCTGGCGCGAAACAGCACTCGCAACGGGGGCAAAGCCGTCGGGGATCGAGCGAACGAGCGAACGAGCGAGCGAGCGATATCGCGGCGCTCGACTCGCGAATTCCATCGACGCGTCTCGTCGCCGATGAAAGAAGTCGGCGGAAGCGGCGGGGCGAAAGCGAGCAACGCGAGGAAACTGAAAAGCGTTGACGCAGGGGGACATTCAAAGGGGGCGCGTGTCGCGCTCGTACAGGAACGGAGACGTACGAACGCAGAAATAAGAGGATCCATTGGCACCGCTCTCGCTGCCTCCCGCCCGACTTTCTTTATTTTCTCTTCTTTATTTTGCACGTCGGACAGGCTGGAAAAGAGAGTTCCAGCCAGCGTGCCTGTGCCTCTCTTTACCCGGCTCTCCGCCGCTTGATCATTAAAGTGGAACTTCCCACTGGAGCGTCAGAGACGCACGATTCAATCAATAAGGAGAGTCGCAGTATCGGAGAACAACAGACGATATCCTTGAACTTGAACAGAATCCCCGAATGATTTTTGACCCTTCGAGTTGCAACATTCGAAAGGTTGTTGCAATTATGAAAGATCGTGGATCGTGGATTTGAAGTCGAATTTTCACTTTTCGATCTTTCGAATTGAAGATGAATAAATACAAATTATTTAGACATCGTTTAGATACACATTTTGACACGATGTAACAATTGATATCATCCGAGAAGGAAATCGCAAGGCGAGGAGTTAATTAAGGACGAAGCACGTTTCCATTTCGAATCAGTCGCTGATAATGCCCTCGGCTCCGCTTCGTTCAGTCAACGTAATCTCGCGCGTTTCGCGTGATCGAGGCTCTCTCGATTTTTCCGAGCCTAGAATGAGTCCATGTGGCGCCCCGATCGCGCGTTTATCCAATCGCTAATTGATACGTTTTCACGCCAAAAGAGAGAAGTTTCGTCGATATTGAAAATTCCGTTCGACGTCGGTCCGATAAGGGGTCGTGAGACGATAAGCCACCGAAACTAGACGGAAGTGAGAGATCATCGATCGTCAGCGAATAATCCACGTTTCTTTTCCACGTTCGACGATCGTTAATCTTCCTCTCGAAAGGAAAGATTTTTGCACTGGCGTTTACGAGCTCGCGTGTACGATCCGCGGCACGAGCTTCGTCGGCATCCCGTAATTATCGAGAACAGTGCCGCTCTTGCGTGGATATCGATGGAGATTTCCTTGATTGCCTCGTGGGTCGACGCAACTCCACGCAACTCTGTGAGTTACCTTCGTGTACTCGATCTGTAGCAGACCACGATGATACTGTCAGTCCCCTTTCGATTTGGAAGAAACCGAGTAATTGAATTTCAAAACGGATCGATCTCTATGTGAAGTTCTTCATTTTAAGAATCTATGCACATATTTTGACTTTAATTTTCGTACAGGTACGTAAAAATCCAAAGTAAGTGTATTAGTAACAGTGGGTCGTGCGTAGATCCATTGACGGCATTTTTCATGTTGCTGAACCATCATGCTAAAGATCCGTCGATTTAAATTTTGTTAAAACTAATTTAATAAACTGGTTTAGCGAATTTTCGACGCTTCGAAACGTTGCGTGCATTTTTCAGTAATTCCCTCAAACATTGCCCGGAACTGAAGAAGTGTTAAGTTGCACATGCTTCCTAAAGGAGGTTCTTCCTGTACGCGTCAGACACGCACGTGCACGGGCATGCGTGACGTACCTTGTATTAGCTATCTGCTTCGCTCATTCCGAAAAATCTCTCACAAAAACGCGAGAGAAATCCCAGGTCTGAGAATCCCAAAGTTTCACCACCGAGCTGTCCCGGAGCTTTCTCACATCGATAACGCGATACCCATCGTTATTCCCCCGGTACTTTAACAAACTGAAACCGAAAGAATCCACCCGAGGCAAGAAGCACATCGAAGAAAAACATCGAGCGCGGCTGCCACGGAGGCAGGAAACGCGAGGCACGTGACGCGAGTGCGTAAAGCCGATGGAAGAGGGGCGCGTGTTTCGTTTCTCCAGCCCACCCCACCCCGCCTCCCTAGCCCGCTTTCCGTCCGCGGGACCATTAAAAACAGCGGCGATGCGGCCGTGTGGCGTTATCTCGACCGGCGAATCGATTTTTTTCGGTATCGCGGTCTCGATCGGCTCGCAGGGAACGACGTTGCAGCAGGCCGTGGAGCAGGCCGAACCGGGGCCCACCTGGCACGCGTTGCCCCTCCATCTGCGTTCTCACGGGTCCTCGCGCCGTCCTTCCTTCCTTCCTTTCTACCTGCGACCCTCATCTCCTGCGAGAACTTCGACGTGCACGCGAGCGTGTACGAGCCGAAACCACCGAGCGCAGCTTCGTCCACGCTTCGACGAATTTCTACGCAGAGCTTCTTCTCTACTGGTGGTTTCGTGGGTCACGATCACCAGTAGAGACGGCGGACGTATAATGGATACAAATCGAATCGAAGATGTTCGTGAGATAAGGAGATACAGGGTGAGATAAGGGAGGCGGTAGACGTGACGGTAGAATACTTTGTGGTAAATTATGAGTAAACCAGATGTCTGGAAAGCTAATGGCGCGGATACATGGGTAAAATTTCGATCGATAAGTTGAAAAACAAATTAGAGAACTAATTCTGTTCAAAGGTTGGTGAAGGCTGGTTCAACTCTTTTAACGCCGATCGGGAAAGTTGTATTTGAAAATGAAAAATACTTTGAGTGAAGTAGTTTGGTTATGTTTGAAAAGAAGAAAGTATAGGAATTCTGTAGCAAATGGAAGAGGAACATGTTAAGAAATAATGGAAGAGCCAACAACGATATATCGTGTTCTGTCGACTTTGTGAAGCGAAAAGGGTCGACTGCTGATAAAGCTAAAATTCAGTCTGAAAATCCAAAATCCTACGGATTTTCATATTGTGCGTCATATTGCACGTCAGAGACAACATTTGCCTATTAACTGTACATACGAATAAACTTCTTCCTCCTTTCACTTTCATTTCGCATTCTTTGATTTTTTAGAATATAGAAACTCTCGCGAAAATATACGTCGCGATTGACCAGTGTTACAAAAACAATTAACCGCGTACTTTGAATACTTCCATGTCTCACGAAGAACGTAACAAATATTCGAGGAAGCAAGCGAGCTTGCTTGACAAAGAATAGCAAACTGAGCAGGTGTCGAACAAGAGAGAGAAAGACAGCCCAAACGAGACATTCGTCACGAAAAGTCCGAAAAATGGTGACACGGTGTATGTGCGTGTGCGTGCGATGTATGCGTTTGGTATGCATGCCGGCGAACGATCGACACGCGAGATTAGAGGGAAAGCGTATCGTGGAAACGAGTTTCTTCTGGCGCTAGGTCCACCGCGTCAAGATCGCGCGACAGATACCACCAGTCGGGGAAAAACGTACTCGAAGGGGGAATAAAAAACCGGTCTGCATCCTGAATTTTCCCCTGACTGGTGTCTCTGACACTCTCGCCATTGTGCGTTTCGTGATATCGTGGAAAAACCCCGTGGAACAACTCCGTTATTCTGCCAGAATCGATTCGTCGCGTAGGAGAGGAACGTTTGATCCTCGCGCGCACGCGGCTCGTTTGGTGTATTTTCAGCAACGCGTTAATGGTGCAGGTACTTTTGACTCCAGACTTTGACGCTATGAAAGTACATCGGCGCGTTTAATAATCTGTTAACTTTTACATTCGCGGTTTCGATCTGAATTCCGGTGAAGATTGGCTCGCGAATTTTCACGAACTGAATTTTAAGGCGAGTTCAAAGACGCGCGACGCGCTTTTAAATCGTGTTCGTAAAGATATAATGTCGCGCAAGGGTCCACGATTCGGTGACGAAGCATTTGCGTGTATTTATTTTCTATTCCACGAGGGAGTTAAAAATTTATTAAAATTCGAGCGTGACAACTCCGCGCGAAAAAGGCCAGATTTTTCACGGGAGGAAAGATGCCTGATTCTCCACGGGGGATCCTGCGAGCCATCCTCGCGGCGTTACAATTTCAGAAGTCACGGTTTCAAGCCACTCACTCGAGGTCTCTTTCGTGCCTTCGTGAAATCCCCCCCTCGATAATTCTGAAAAGCTCAAAAGTCACGGGTTAAACCCTCTTCGAGCCGAACTTTGAAGCGGTTGCCTCGACCTCGTTCCTTTCATCGCAACAGAAAACGGAACAAACGCTCGCGCTACGTGGAAACGGAGGGGTGCCGGCGAGCCTCTCGACGCTGGCGGAAAATCGATGGATCGAGGATCGTATGTAACGGACGACGCTGCGAGTTTCGCAGCGGTGACCACGATGCGCTGGATGCCCATAAATCGACCGCGCGGGCCGCGTCCCGACGAATTGAATCCTCGTGCTCGCAGGTAGCCGCAAATTTGTACACGTTGCGTCGAGGTTTCGTCGCCATCTCCTCCACAGACGAACCACGGGCGACAAAAAGCGACGCGAGAGTCTTGCCAAGGCACAAAGGAGGAACGACGATCGTACGGTAGTCTGTATCTTTTAAGATCGGTTCAGATCTCGGAGAGATAGGACACGTGTGCGAATTTACCGCGCGTAGACACGCATCTGGCTGGAGGATCGTTGGACAGTTGGTCTAGAGAATTTACAGAGGACGGGAAACATTGTAAAAAATACAAAAAAAGGTATATAATTCGCTAAAGATATATCAGATATATCAGTGGAGTGTACAAGTGACGAAACGCTGTTCCGCAGCTTTCTCACTCGAAGGCACTCTCCAAGCACTCGATGATCTTCGAGCCCCAGCGAAACGACAGCCAAGAGAACAATTCCCCGCAGCTGTCCCGCGAACAAGTGTCTACGAACGACTGTCTGTAAGTCTAAACGAGTCTTTAACTAACGGACCCACCGCTAGCTGAAAGAAGTATATCTCTCGAAGGATCTTCGTTCCTAACCTACGTGTGAGAAGGAGGGAGCAAAAGCGGACGAGATGGCAAAGAGAGGAAACGTTCTACGCGCGAGGCGTTTGTAAAGACGCTCCCGCAAACCCACATCCCTCCCTCCGCATGGGGGGGGGGGGGGGTTTGACATATTTATTTCGATGCGTAATCTTCTCGGATTACGTTTCGCCCGCGGTGCAGGATGAAAGGGCGGAGAGAAAGAGAGACGTTGGTCGAAGAAGGGGGGAGTTAAAATGAAAAGGGAACCGAAGGAGAAAAGATAGCCAGGGGCGGAGGCACGAAACGCATACCTGGAGCCACACGTGTGGCTCTCGAGAGGCGGCCTCTCGAAATCCCCCCTGTACACTGTACACACAAAAGCTGGTCCTTAACGCGGCGACTCCGATCGACTCGCGTGGTTCACGTTCCTGTTACGAATACACGCTGTGCCACCACTGAATGGAAGAAGGCGTGCCAACAGAGTAGCCGAATCGACAAGACGTCGGAGAATTATTGATTCGTTCTTCTCTTTCTGCGAAGCAGAATTGATTGGCCGAATTGATTGGTAAAATTAACATGAAAAATAAAATATTTGTAAAATTAATCGCAGACATAAATAAAACGGAAGATGAGTGAAGCTAGATTCGAATCGTGCCCCCACTAATTTCGCTTTTCTCAACAACTATTACGAATTCGTTCCGAACGTTGCAATGAGAAATAACGGCAACGCGCTTGCACGTTTCTACGAGAAAGAAGCTGTTCCGCGTGAAATACGATTTCCCTGGATCGCGTGTTGTGAACACGGAACGATCCAAGCATGGATAGACGTGGGCGGGAAAATTGGTCAAGGGATGATTTAGTGAGAAATGCTTCTTCTTTCTTTCTTACGATACTTTGAGATTCGTCGGGCAGATATCAGGGTGAAAAGTAAGGTGGATCGATCATTGTATACATTTAGTCTGAAGCAGCAACTTTATCATCTTAATACCACACTCTTTCTTCTTTAAAAAAAAAGGATCCTCTATAAATCACCATTTTTTCCACTTTTTTATTCTTATCGCATCGAAAAGGAACACTTTGCGAATCACGTCACTCGACAAACTCCTCGCGTGAAAGAAATTGTGGGTTTTTTAAAGTTTAAATTGAAACGAAACTCTCCGTTCTTCTTTTTTATAATACGAAAGTATAACGAAATAACGCATCCTTTCGAATTATTAATATAAACATAATGTAATTAATATAAAATATTAATTTAAAATAGTATAAAAAACAACATATATTAATATGACGTTCAATTCCTTGTTAGAAACTACCTAGGACTTTTAATTGAGCCATTTGTCTTACACTCACCAAGGTTTCACCGTCTTCGCTCGCGGAAATACATACCCCGTATATACGTACATATTCCAAGCCAATTTCTCCGACTATCCACTTGTACATCGAGTCCCTCCGGAGTGAAGGCAAAAGCCTCCGATCGTTTGAGCGCTCAAGTTCGCGGCAGCGAAACGCGAAAATTCGTGACACGTTACGTGAAATGCATGCAAATTTATTACGACCGACGGCGCATGCGTGCGTCGCGATTTACAACGCTGCGAGATAATAAAACGCGTAATATCCCTGAGCATTAGAAATGTTACGGAGCGCCGTTGAACGCCGCGAGATTACACGGCAGAGAAGAGGCGGCTAGTTTCCAAATAACACGATGCACGACTTTCACGCGGGTCGAAAGGGAGAGGAGAGAAACGTAATTACTCGCTGTTGCTTCACGAAATCCCTACGATCTTCGAGGGGTTGCGGCCTTCTTCCTTTCAAGGGTCCCGATCGATCGATCCGGCGTACAGTGGAATCAAAAATATCGATATTGCTTTTCGAAAGAACCAATAGAATTTAGCGAATGAAAAATAATACGACTAACTGTTTTGAGCTGCTGAAAAAAAAAAAAAAATCGAACGAAATTCTGGGATACTTATCGATGTCTCGTCGGATTGAAAAACTCCCCTACATAACCCAACAACGATAACTCCACATATTCCCGGCGTCACATACACCCGAGCCACATATCACAATCCTCCCCCAACGGTACAAGAAAACCACATTTTCCGTCTACTTTCGCTGCCATCGAACTCCACCGGCTCTAATAGAATCCGTCCTCCCCAGAGGACCAGCGAAATTTCGCACGCTCTCGCGAGACGCGAACAATCGATAACGAACTCTCGACTGGAAGTCTGTTGCGAAAAGAAGAAAAAAGAAAAAGGAAAAAAAAATATCGAGCCACGTAAACCTTTGTTCTTGGCGCGCGGGTATATTGGTGCGTGTGTGTGTGTGCGCGCGCGCGCATAAAGCACGCGTGGATCATCTCTCGTTCCTCCGGGGCCCGCTTCTGTTCCGCAGCCGAGGCGGAATAGAAACATCGAAGGGAGGCAGGCTTCGCAAACCGGTAGCCGCCTGAATACTCCGGGGAATCCGGCCCCGTTGATTCTCTCCCCCCGCCCCCTACCTGTTGTCACGCGATACCCAACTTGCTCTTCGAAGCTTTAAACCGCTTTTCACTCGCGGTTTCTCGTCGCTCAGCGTGTAGCAACGACGTCTCTTTGAACCTCTCTGAGCCGAAGCGACGCGATCACGGTCCAAGGAGGATTTTGAAAGCGTGTGAAAAAAGGAGAGAACGAGACGTGAAAAGAGGATGGCGAAAGAGGACGGAAGGAAAAACGAAGAAGAAGAAGAAGAAGAAGAAGAAGAAGAAGGAGGAGGAGGAGGAGGAGGAAAAGAAGATAACACGAGGGCGCAGACCAAGTGCGTCAGTTTGGAAGCCGGGTGGACAGATTGTGCCGCTTGTAAAGTGGCGAGGAAGACCCCTGGAAAAACAGGTCCTGTGGAAAGAAAAGAGCTTTCCCGGAGCAGCGAACCGGGTGAATAGCACTCGAGTTTCTCGCGCTTATCCCCGGCTAGAGCACGGGTGCCCGCGCGCGCGCACGCACGCCAGGGTGAGAGCCAGGCATTCGTGGCAATTGCAGTGTGAAATGCCATGTGTTCGTCCGCGCGCGCGGCACCACGACGTCTGCTCGGTGTCGAGTGTTTTAAGCCTTTGAGTGGTAATACCGAGCACGTTTATAAATTGAGTCCTCGTCCTGGAGGATTAGACCTCGGCATCATTCGCTCTCTCTCTCTCTCTCGCTCTCCTTCTGTCTATTCTCGCCGATGGGAAATCTGTGTAGGGACGCCCGATACGCTCGCATAATGCGCGTTCCACGGCCTCTCTACTCGTCCTGTGGATTATTCCGCGTCATGAATCTCCGAGACCGTCCTCGCCCCGTGTCTACCTTCCCTAACCCGCGGTCTCCCGTCTCGCTGCTTCCCGTGTTCCTCGCGTAGTCCCGTCGACTTTCCTTCGGATAACGACCCGACTATATCGATTCGACCCGTGATTTTATCCTCGCTAGCCGCGCTCCTCCTCCCTGTTAACCCCGGCTGCGTTTCAATCAGAGAGAGACACACACGGAATTTTCGTACCGTAAGGGATCGTCGCCGTGAAATTACCATTTTACTCGACCGACGCTTCGTCAAACTTTACCCTCGCCGTCAGGAAGTCAAAGCCGCGAGCTGTAATTTTTTAAAAGGCTGGTGAAATTCATCACGGGTAATTACCTCGGGCGGTGACAGACATCCACGTGCACGCACAGCCACTTTCGATCTGAAATGAAATAGTTCGCGCCGCTTACAAACGCGAGTTTGCGTTTCTAACAAAGGACCCGCGAAGAACGACATTGACAAACGATCCTCCTGTCGCGTTTCAATCCGCCGATAGCAGCGCGGCTCTTACAAGTCCGCCACCGCGTGCACTCTCTCTCTCTCTCTCTCTCTCTCTCCCTCTCTTTGCCTCTCTCTGACGCTCGTTTGTTCCCGTGAATTTCCTTCGGGTCTTGTCCGACGGAACACGGGGCTCTCGCGAAACTAGTTCGCCGCGTGTACACACCGTACCGAACTGTACCGAGCAAATACGTTTTCCGCGTACATCTGTGTGCGTTTGTGTGTGTGTGTAGCGCTTTATCGCCGCTCGTAAAGTTTCATCTGGACTTTAATTAAACCTCGGGAACCTTTCTCTCTCTCTCTCTCTCTCGATACTAGTCAGACGCCGATATTTTGCATAGAATGAGCCTGTACAACCGGAGCAATCGAATCTTGCTTCTTTTCCCTTCTGCCGAGAATTTCTTTGCCTTCCTCCTTGCCGAACAACAGAGGAGAGGAAGAGCTTTGATTATCCGAGAGAAATAAAACAAACAAGCTCCGCTCGTATTGTTTACGACGATCGATTAATTTCCCCGCGTTACCCGTTTTCTATATTTATCGAGCAATCGAAGAATGTTATTAACCGGGAAGAGGCCACCCCTTCCAAGAGATTCCAATTATCCCCGGGACGAAACGAATTTTTTTTCGCGTCCGGCGATCCTCCGCTTTCCACGAGAGACGGATCGCCGTTAATAATTAACGATGCTCGGTTATCGAGCCGGATTGGCCACGAAGAACCCCGGCGCTGAGGTTGATTCGAGGGAAACGAAACGAGCGAAGGGAACGAGAAAGAGGGGTGAAATTACCTCTCCCTTTCTCCCTCCCCCTCTCCCTCCCTCTCTCTCTCTCTCGATTGGACGAAGGCGCCACGAGGAAATTTCGCGTGCGGGAAAGTGCCGCGGTACCGGTGGAATATTTAAATGGCAAGGGTTGCCAGCCGGCACCTAAGTGGCACTCTCCGCCACTGCTAACCGTCTTTTACGTTTTCCGGTGGAAACAACGGTGGAGCAAGCCGGCGAACCCACGTTCGAAACGTTCAATCCGAGTCCCGCCGTCCATGTCGCTTCCGCTCTCCATCGCGTGCCACCGGGAAGTTTCCATCTTTTTTTTTTTTCTTTCTTTTCTTTTTGAGAAAAGACGGCTGCTAGCTCATATTTTCGGTGGAAACGCACCCTTCCAAGGGACGTAACCTCACGGAACGTGGCTTCTGCACGGTGAATCGGCTCTGCATGGAAACCGTTAATTTTTTTTCTTCAAAACTCTCTCTCTCTCTCTCGCTCTCCTGTTTTCGTTCCATTTTTTTTTCGGATGGTTGTTTCGCTCGTTGAAAGTCGGCGGAAATGTTGTATTTTAAGATGCTTGAAAATACGAGGACGCGGCTGGCGGATTTCGAGTCGAGAGGGATCAAGAGTCCTCCTTTGTCCCTGTGACGAAATATTTTTTTCCAACGCGGCGGAGAATCTGGATTTTTCGCTGTGTTTTCAAGCCCGTCCTCCCCCTCGAGGGTATGTCGGAGAATAACGCGAAGAGGAAACGTTTGCGCGCGTGTATGTGTACACACGAAGTATCGGACTGACGGGTGTGCAAAGAAGTCCGTATATTCGGTGTATATCTGATAATCTGAAACCACACAAGTTTCCGGCCGACTCATTCAACGGCAAGTTTTCAGCCGATTCTACGATGAATTCGTGGAAAATGTAAGTTGCGGAGCGTGCAAAAGAACTAGCACTCGTACAAGCCACTACTTTTTTCCCCTCCTTTTATTACATCCTTCGTGCATATCCCTGGAAACTTGCCGGCTCATTTACCTTAATTAATCATGACTGACGAACTACGGTGTATACCGAGCCATGCAACGTTAATTCACTCGCTCGTACACACCGAGGCGCACGCTTCTAAAACATTCCGTAGAAACGAATAATGGGCGCACGTTGCTTTATTCAGTCGCTCGGAAACAACTGCATTAGCCTCGTCAAGCAGACGTACCACGGACGTTTCTCTGTTAGATACGAAAGAACATCGACGTATGTTTTCAACTTTGTGCATTCGCTCGAAACCGCCTAGATATTGATCCACCGATTTGGACGAGATCCTACATACATACAGAAATTAATATCGTTGAGGAACCTCAACAAGCGCAAGGTTACAAGTCACCATCGATGATAAATATCTCATAATCTTGTACGACAGTGTAATGATTGCGAAATAATGAAATGAGAAGTTTACACTTCTCTTCTGTAAATTCTTCGAATTCATCAATAATAATGTTTTTGTTCTACAACGAAATCGTTCGATTTATAATTGAAACTTTTTCTTATCGCAACAAAATTATCATGAGAGGTCGCGGGTAACGAAAAAAGTCAGTACAATCTGCTAGTTACGCCTCAGTGAGATCAAACTCTGAGACGAAACTCTACTGTAGTTAATATACGTAATTAAACTCTCTCGTCTGCCACTTTTCAATCCTCTCCAATTTTCATCCAAACCGTTTGTTTCTCCGTTTTCAGGCGTAGTCCACGACCAGCGAAAGGTTCCACAGCGAGAGTGGATCGCCGCAGTTTCCTCGAGCTCGGTCCTCTTCGGCGTAAAATGAACGAATGACCGACGAGCAAAGGTGACACGTACGCGATGAGGCCGAAATCGTGTTCTCTGTTCCTGTTGTTCTGCGTGTTGCTGCCGGGACTGGTGCGCCCCTTCACATCCGGCGAAGGTGAGTCAAGTTCCACCTTTGGTCTCTCCCTCTCTTTCTCTCTCTGAAAACACGTTGTTTCGCGAAGACTCTCCGAGCTAGAATCTTGGCATCTATCGATCCAAGAACTCGACCGCGACGAAGTTGGTGACGAATCAAGCTGTCGAGTGCCACTTCGTGCGAAGGAAACGAATGCTCGCTGCTTGGCAGATTGTTCGATAAGCTGGGAAACGAGCTGACTCGTTCCGAGAAACAGCCGTCATTTTATTATTATTTTCTGTTCGTTCGACGGGTGCAATTAGTTTCCGCGATAAGCGTTGTTACTAATACTTCGTCGCTCTGGAATGGAATTTTCAGATGACTTTTCAAGGCACGATCCTAATTCATTTACCTATCTCTCTCTTTCTCTTTCGTAATTTATTCGCCCCTCTGACAACTCGTTTGCTTCACCAATAAATTAACCTAAGAAAGTACAGCGCAAAACTCGAATAAATAAAAATAAATACCCCGTTGACGCCCCAAATTTCTCGAACGAACCTTCGAAGAACTTTCATTCACCCGATCTTATGCTTAGACACACGCGGATTTCCAACCCCCACGGTGCCGCTGCGGCCAGGCAATTCCCGATCCTGATCCAAGGATACGTCAGTAATCAGTGGAGTTGGACGTATTCGAGGGGGGGGGAATCGAACACGGACATGCTTTTTGCGATTCCCTGGCGAAGAAAGAATCTGGTCTCGTTCTATGCGCACACGGAGCTAGTCACGAACCAACATTCTCTCTCTTTCACTGTTCGGCTTGGGAAAGGGAAAGGGAAAGGGAAAAGGGTGAACACGGAGAGAGGGGCCAGGCAGATCTAATTATACGGCAAGTCAGCGTCGTTGATTAGTGGTGGGCATAACCGACCGGTTACGTTACACCAGCCGTTTTCGATGATGGATTACGATCCCCCGGAGCTAGTTTTAAAGCAACCTTAGCGTCAAAGAGGAGAGGGATTTCTCTCTCTCTCTCTCTCTCTCTCTTTTCTCGATTTTCTTCGCGCGTTCGCGAGACCACGTGGCCGACTAATTAGCGTCCCCGACATTCACCGGCCTCGTCATCGCCGCGCGCAACGATGACGAATGGTGTGCACGACGAGCAAAAACTCACGAGAAGGGAAAAGAAACAACAATCGTTACGCACAACGATAGAAAGTTCGCGGAATTACACGCTTTGGTTGGGGTAGGGCGGCTCGAAACGAAACGATCGAGAATACATGTTTCTCGAGGTGTGTGTGTGTGTGTGTGTGTGTGTGTATGGAGAGAATTATTGCGTTCTTTGAACGTTCTTCTACGGAGCAAAGTGAGTCCTCTGTTCGAAGCCAAGCTTCGATCGTGTTTCGAGTTCGCACATTGGTAATTGTACGTGCAACGTTTCAACAAATGCGGCGCTAAAAAGAATCGAGAAGGGGGTTGTGAATAATATGCGGCTTAAGAGAAAGGTCGCTGTATCTGTTTAACGCTGTCGCACTGTAGCGGTCGTACCGCGTGTGACAATGTAGAAAACCGAGATCTAGACGGTGACAACGCGTTGGTATTAAAAGTATCAACGTTTAGTATCTAACAACAAATAGGGCGTGTTTCGAATTAAAGCGACGAGAGTCTGGAATTTTAACGCCAGTTTCACACACAGCCTTGTGGGGAACATTAAGGGAATTCTACTTTCAGTAAATTTCACGGTGATTCAATTACCTTCGAAACGCAAAAGAAACGACTCGTTGTACAGAAGCTAGGAAATCGTTCGTTTTAACCGGGTGCGTTTGCATCTCATTCAAGTCGGTGACTCATTCGCGGATACGTGCAAACTCTTCCGACAACGTAAACTCGTCGACAGTCCAGGCAGAGCCCCACCATCGGTTTTCACCGATGCAACAACACCAGCCCAGAGTTTTCTAACGCTCCGAGTAATTACGCCTCCCGACAGCTGGCACGGTCGTTCATTTTTCTTTCTTTTTTTTTCTCTCTCTCTCTTCCTCTGCGAGCCACGGAAGAGCCATCGCCATGCAAATTGCACGCGTCGACGTTTAACCACTTCGATTGTGTGTACGTGCCTGCGTGCAACTTTCCCGCGAACCGCGGACGCCTAAGAAAATCGTTCTCTGTCCTTGCGTCGTTGTTAGCATGCTCGGTCAGTCGATAGAGAAAAAACGATCGAGCAAGAGAGAGAGAGGGGGGGAAGGGGGAGAGAAAGCCTATCACGTGTGGAGAAACGCGCGTGTGAATAATTACACCGACGATTTATCGCGACGTGATATCGTGTCATAATTCCAGCGACTCGGCTAGCCGCCGTTCCGGCGCGCCGTGAAGAATATTAGCCACGTTAATAATTAACCGAGCAACGGGATGGGTAGACGCCGCGCGTCGTTCTCACGTTCGAGACCGCGATCCGCGTCGCCTCCTCTCCGCCTTCCGTCGCGTCTTCAATTTTTCAGCGAAAGCCTCCGAGTGTGTTCAACCTTGAGAATTTCTTCCTGATTCCGGAGTCTCTTGATTCCGATTCCGATTCCGCTTCGATTTCCCGTCAAAGAACAACATTTTTATCTTTTCTTTTTTTTTTGTATTGTATTGTTGTGAGAAGTAACAATCGCGATCAGTAAGAAATCTTTCGTTGGCGTGTCGTCGGCTGCGTATTGTAAGTTCGCGCGACGAGCTATATCGGAAAACTTGGAGAAATGAAAGACCCAGCGGGTTTCAGTACCGGAGAAAACTTGCTTGGAGAAACGGAAAAAAGGATCGAGAGAGAGAGAGAGAGAAGTAAGTTAGTAGGTTGAAATTCTAACGGCGGTGAATGAAATGAATGAGCTTCGTTAGCACGGCACGGAAGACTCGCACTGTGATGGAAATTGGCGTAATAAACGTCAGAAATGTTGAGAAAAGCAACGACTGCTAACTAATCGCTCGTACTCTCAGTGCCATAATTAATTCACACTTTGCCAGAGCCAATGGAAGAGTTACAATCGAGTCGTCGCTGGTGGAAGATATTTAAAGAAAACACAAGTGTCGTCCTCCGTAAATCATCGTTTGCCGAATAATAATCGGTTACCGGGAAAATAAGCCAAGAGAATCGATCTCGATGCATTACCCTCCCGTAACAACTTCGCCAAGCCGGTCGTTCAGCCTGCAGATAACATTCATCAAAGTTACGAGTACCGTTTTCGAGAAGATATCCGCTAAAATACTCTATGCAGCAGAGGCTGTCCGTATTTCTCTCCGGTTTTTCGAGTCTCGTCGAGGAAGCCCGACCAGGTTTCTCGCTCGTCTCCCGGTAGCGCGAGGGAAGAATTACGAGCGGAGAGAAAATGCGAAACTCCTCTCGTTGGAAAATATTTACTCCTTATTCGCGAGCGAGCGAGCGAGCGAGCAAGCGCGTGAAAGCGGAAGGCAAGAGAGCGGATCAGTCGCCGGCGAATCTCCAAAGATTTACGACTAATAAATTCTCCTACGTTCGACGCTCCTTCCGCAAGTTTGCTCTCGCAAAGGTCGCGTCACGCGAATTCATTTGGCGAATTTTTCTATTTCGGAGGTGGGCCCTGCCGTTCTCTGGGCTAACAGTACCCGTCCGATGGATCTCGCCCTCCGTGAGAACCTATTACTCATCGTCGTGCTCGCGCCCGGGCCCTGTTCCGAGCGAGATAAGTATCATAAGTAAATCGCGATCAGGGCCCGCGATACGACCTTCGATCACGTAGCTGACCACGGACGGGGAGATAGATGGATAGATAGAGGGGAGGACAGAGAGAGGGGTAGAGAGAGAGAGAGAGAGAGAGAGAGAGAGAACGGAGAAAACTGTTTGAAGGATAGGTGGGAGGTCGAGTGGATCTCGCGAAATCGCCCGGAGCAAAAATGCAAAAACCAAGGCGAATGCTGGTTGGCGGGCTGGCTCGACCGAGCAATTACCCGGTTGGTTCCACGCCGGAATGGGGCCCTGTTCTTGGGCCTACGGAACCGCGCGCACTGGCAGTAGGAAGGGGAAGAGAGCGGCAGAGTCGAACGCGAAGAGGAACGAGCAGAATAAAAAGAAGGAGCAAAAAAGTATCTGGAGAAGTTGGCGATGGTGGGGGCAGAAGGGAGAAAAACTCTTTAATATCTCCCGTAGTCTCTCATCGGCACACTGACCGGCACCACTCCACTCCACTCCACTCCACTCCACACTCCACACTCCACTTGGACTTGGTTGCACCGGCGGTGCAAGCCTCTCTTCGTTTTCGTCATTCTTTCGCTCGCCGCGACGAAAGGTCGGGTCAGCTTTAATTATCGTAAATCAAACGAGAGAGCGGCGCGCCGAGAGGAGGCCCCGGCCCCGGCCCCGGCGGTTGTGCAAGCGCGAGCGCGAGCGCGCCGCGATTATTGTTGAAATCGCGGAGAACCCGCCGGATAAAAGAGTACACGAGCCGAGCGCTGGATAAAACGCACGCCACGGACCGGCGCGGCGAATCGTGAAATATCGACCGATCGAGTTACAACACGACGATATTTTCGCGCGTTCCCCTCCCCCGTGAACTCTTCTCGCTATCTTCGGAGGAGATTGACCGAATATCGGTCCGGCCGCGTTGCGAAATTTCTCGATGTTCTCGACCGCGTTCGTTCGAAAGTCGCACTTATAAATTTCTTGATTGCGTCTTTCTTGATTGCCTTTTACGAGAGGAACGTGAGTAATTGTCAATTTAATGCAGGAAACAGTGCGTGAAATAACTTTCGGATAATAAGAAAATAGAAATTACGTATCATCAAGATTTAACGAGAGCTAAATGCAACTACTGAATGCGGAAATTGAAATCAGATTTTTATACCGGTCGTTTGACCAGACGTTGATGCGTTTTTACCTAACAGTACAGTAGATTTACAGTTACAGCAAAGTTCACAATTCGTTATGTATTACCGAAAGACACCAGCCTGTAATTCCATTTATCGATTTCAGGATATTCTTTCAATAGCAATGTCAATTTAAAACCTCGAGCCGTATTAAATCTGAAATAACAATTCCGATGGTTGGCCAAAAACCGGAGAAAAGGGAAAAGGGCAAGAAAAATGAATTAAACGCAACGACGTGAATTTTCGGAACAGACTGTAGGAAGAGTAACCGAGTAATCGAACGACGGGCACGATGCGCGCGAGCGTTCGATCCCGCCTCGTCAGAGATTCGAATCTTCGTGGGCTCGCAATTTCAATGCAAATCGGTACACGGGGCCCCATTGTGTCTCGCAAATGGAACGATGAATCCGCAAAAAGCGCGGCACGTGAAATTTTGTTCCAGTTCGACGGCCCACCGCCGGGACGACGTACAATGGGCGACCTGGGCCGAGGATCGACGTGACGCCGACTCGACGGCAAGGAGGGCGGCGGCCTCGGTTATCGATAGCGAGGAAAGGAAAGAAGGCACCGCGGGAGGCGTGCACGCAACCAAGCAGTCGTATCTGATTCTGTTACTCGGTTAATTACACGCCTTAACGGTGAGCCTCGACTGGCTGCAACCGACTCGTGTAACGCGCATCATCGCCCTCCGCTTTTTTGCCACTCGCCGTCCCCCCTCCCTCCCGTCGTTTTAATATTCACCCTCTCGTCCGTGCTCGCGCCGTTTTTTCGACCCGTTTCACTCGCTTCTCGCGCCGCTCTCTTTCGCAATCCGCGTCGAACGTCGCGCACGCTGCCTGAAACAATCGGCGTAACTCGGTAACGAATTGAATCAAGCGTCCGGTCACGTGTACCGTTGATAGCTTGGTTCCGCGACCACGCAAATATATCACGTTTCCGTGATGTTTAATTTCGCAACTTTCAGCTCGTATTTGGACACTAGCAGAGTTGGAATTCTACCGAATCGACGCGCGCAATGTGAAAAACACGTATCTTCTGTCTTTCTCTTTTTATTTGCGAATTTGCAAAAAAAAAAAAAAATATGCAATCCGTGTGACGAAAGATTCAACGACTCACTCGTCGCAACCTCGATTTCCATTTCCGAGACGATCGCTCGCATATCGCAGCAACCGAAGGACAAACTGTCGCGGCGTCAGCAATGTCCAGCCACCTGAGAAGTCTCTATATCCTCCGGGTACACTGACCGCCCTTTAACTCTGACCTCTGACCACCATACCATTCCGAATACAATGCCGAGCTGTTGTCGCGTACCGTTCCAAGATAATGCGCGGCTGTCCAAATGGAACGAATCGAGGGAGGTTCAACCTGATTTCATCTCGGTGTCCATCGTTCTCCGATCAACGATCAAAGGGAACGAGATCCTCCTTTCTCTCTCCGTCGATTCCTCCTCCTCTTTGCTCGTTCCACTCGTCTACCATTCGGTCTGCAACGTCGATCTACGGTTCCAGCTTGTCTGTTACGATACAGATCGATAAAGAAACACAAACAACGGTGTGTATCTCTCTCGTTAACCGGAATGACGATAGAGCAAAGTTCCTTGGGAGCATGGAACCGGAGGTTCTCTCGCGAAGAACCGTGGAGCATTATTTGGGCCCGAAGGTCGTGAACTGTGAATGGCCTGGAACACAATGGCGACTCGAAGCGGTCAGGCGCCGTCTTATTGTATATTTCAGTACTACACCCTCCGGGCCGGAAGTGGTCCTCGCTTCTCTTGAAAGGGCCGATTCACGGGGATACGTTCTTGATTCTTCAACGACGAGCCTTCGCCACCTTTCGGCGAAAGTCGCTCAAAATATTTGCCTCGCACCTGGCCGCTGACTTCTCGAGACTGGAATAAGTGCCGTTTCGGATAATCCGCGCTCGCACAAGTCGCTCCCTTGTGAAAAGGCTTCTTGAAAAGACTGTCCACTCGAGAGACGCGACTCTCGAAAAATATTATCGTTTATTTGAATATATATATTCTTTGGAGAATTCGCGTTAGTCGATTGACAGAAATATATATGTCTCTCGACGTATCAGAATATGGAAAAAAACTGCACGACTTGTCGTATCCCAGTACAGGAGGAAACGAAGACGACTTTTTTGCCATAAAATTTTATCGATACGCAAACGTTTGAATCGATAGAAAACAAATTACAGGCGCGATCGCTCCCACTCGAGATCTACTCTACGCCCCCTCGCGAATCACGTGACCGAAACCGACCAATCGCTAATTTTCGTTGCATCAGCGTTGCATCTGAAGAGACCCGATTTTCTGGCTTACTGTATAATCTGTGTATTATCATCGACTATCAATCGTCATTCCACGTTACAAAATTCGTTCTTCCTCCCGCTAACTTTCCCATTTAGAGAAATAAACGAAACGGCAGAACGTGCGGCGTAAGTTACGCTCCGCGCTGTAATAACGTCGATCACGCGAGAAACGTGTATTTCCATGGAATCGGACTTCCTGGAAATTCAATTCCCTCCGTTCGCCTTTTTCCTGGCAAATTAGCACCCTTCAACCGCGACGCGGTGTCAAGGTGTCAACGAGGGTCGCCGGCTGGAGCGAGCACCTTGATTTTTCGATGCTCGTTAGACGCGCGCGCGGATCCGGAGACGCGTAGCCACGCGGAACCAGGCGGAAGAGTCGAACGCCGGGGTCAATGAAGCGCGGAGCACGAAGCGTTACTCTTTGGCCGACGTTCGGTCTGCTAAAATAACAAGGCACGTGACGCGAGAAAACAAGGAAGCTCTTGTCTCTTCCTTCGTTCCTCTTCCTCCTCCTCCTCCTCCTCCTCCTCCTCTTCTCTCTTTCACCGACAGACCGACCGAGTCTCCGTTCCCTCCATTTTGCTCCTCTTTCAATCTGTCTCCTTCTTGCCTTCTCGTTCCACATCCTACTCGTCCTATTCGATTTCTGTGTTTTGACAGCGCGCAGCAGATCACGGAACGCAGGTTTATTAGGTTTTCTTTGAGGTGTTCGCTTTCTTGGTAATTCTTTTTAATACAGCGCGTGTTGTTGCTCGGCAGTTACACGTGTATTTACTCGTGTATTTACTCGTGTTGTTACTCGGAATGGATCGGGATCCTTTTCTCCCGCGAGCAACTAAAATTCCGATTTTGAGAAACGATGAATTCCAAGGAAGCCACAGATTTATTTCGTCGACCGCGATGATGGCGCTTCTACGGTTTCACAAGCGTGAAATACTTTACAGAGACAAAGAGCGAGAGATACGAGTGAAATTTATCACACCGTACTTTGACTAACAACAAGTTCTCTTGCTAGTCACGAATAGCATTATCCGACAGAAATTGCAGTAACATGCGTCACGTAAAAAAAAGGAAAAAGAAAAGAAAGAAATTTACACGTACACCAGCGTTGAAGATATTGAAAATTTCATTCTATGGTATCGCTGTGGTCGCTATTAATCTTCATGTCTGCGACAGTCAAAGCTGTGACGAATATTAATGCGACAAAGATTCCATTTCACGCTCATAAATCAGTAGCCTCGAGCCATCCAGTTCTCTTTCGAGAACCTTCTTTTGCCCTTCTTCTTCAGCTGTCTCTTCATTCTTCGACTCGTGTACAAAACGATTAATAAACTGTGCACGAAAACGCAGCGTAGACAATATTCTTTTCGCAGAGTAACAAAACGCCAGATGAATGGGACTCGTTTCCAAGTCTCAAAGACATTGACCAGCCGCCTCGAAATAGAGTCGTCGCCGTTCAAGTCCTCATTGTTCGCTACTTTCACCGCCATAAATAACCCAGCGCCAGCACTCTCCTCGCGCCAGCACGCGCCTCGCCAAAATCAACCTCAAACTCAAACGGTATTCTCCGCATAGTCCGCAAGTCGAAACAAAAGAAATACACACCTGGAAATCTCCATATCGCGCCTTATCGCCCTATCGCGCATCCGTGATAGAATTCCTTGCCGCCGCGTCTCCACCGTCTCCTCCTCCACCGGCGCTTCCTTCGAATCCTTTTTCCCCATCTCCGCGGCGAGAAGCACGTTCTCTAATCTGCATCGTCCGGCCTTTCTGCCCCAATGGCGCCGCACGTTCCATCGCGTCGCGTAGCCAGCAACAGTCGGCCGTGCTGCAGGTACCCTTTGTTAATTAAGAGGCGTCATGTGTGGTCCCTCGGCCATAGGTACACGCTGAAACTGTACACGCTCGCGCTCGTGTCCCTGCCCGGCGTAATACGTGGTCAACCCACATAGTAGCCACGCGAGACTCCCCCTGTACACCCGCGTACGTGTGGCTGCACACACGCGTCCGCGTGTATACGGGGTAATGCCGAAACTACGATAGTCGAGATCATGTGAGATAAAATTCACGCGACGCGGTGTTTTCAGGGCTGACTATATTGGCTCAGTGCTGTCAGTAACAATCCTCCGAAAGTGATCTGCCAATAGTCTCTCATAGGGCAAATTCCGGTAGTTGGTCGTCTACAAATTTTGCTCCCTCCAAAAAGAGCAAGGAAGCACTCTGAGCAGACTTGAGACATTGCAGGATACAATCAACGTAGAATAAAACCCTCTAAAAGGGTGCCATTTCTTCACTCGGAATCCGACAAATCGAGTTGGAAAATCTGCGACTGGACGATTGTTCAAACAGCTAAAAGTGTTTATTTCCCAAAAGAAGCTTGTCGTTAGAAATTACGTTCAGCTATCACATGGACAAATTTAACCTCTAATCTCTTAGCCTCCGTTATGTCGTTTAATTACGTTTACTCTTCATTTACATTCCTGGGAACCGTCCCTTCGCTCCTTCGTTCGTGCCACGATTACCGCACCACCCGGTGTGCACCGAGAGGGAGCCAATATCCAGGCAAGAGAAACGACTATAACTATCCAGCTACACCGAGGTTAACGAGAAGCCTCGCGTAGATCTTGCGGCGACTGATTCGATGGCGGGACCGGATACGCCGTTCCGTTCCGTTCCGAATTATCGGAAACCGATGAGCTCGGGCTTGCTTTTTTCCCCCAGGACGCGCACTGGTCGCGTGTCGCGTGACGTTGCTCAATTAAGTTGCAGCAATCCCGGAACTCTTGCTCCTTTCTCGTTTCCCCCGTCGTCCCTGCCCGCGTAGGCGCGCAGGAGGAGGGTTGTTTAGACGGGTATTTGCCGCGAGCGATTACCCGTGGCGAGCGATGAAGAAAGAATCCGACAGAGGCCGACGTGTTTGGGAGGTGCGGCCGATAGGTTCGGTGATAGATCGGAGATTAGCCGAGGTTTTCGAGCTTCGCTGAAGGGGAAGACCGGGTCGATGTTGCTGGTTCCTGGGGTAGGTGTTCGAAAGCTTGTTCCTCCTTGTTTTAGATACTACGGGATAAGGTAGTTTCGGATGGGCGTGTGTCGAGTTACGTTAACGTTCGTGGGTATCAGACGATCGAGGTATTAGGTTGCGCTATACGAAATCTCTGATTCGTGCTTCACCGAATCCTGAAGAAAGGGCAGATTGAAAAGACTCTTCTTCCGAGTGCAGTTTTAATTGTTTATTAAAAAAGAGATATACAAGGAAAACCTTTCGCGTGTTTGAAATTTCGACGAAATTGACACGGATAATTAGAGAAAAGATATCGTCCTGCATTCAGGAAGAATCATTCGTTACGATCGCCGTGAAACGCCGAGGAACTCCGTCAATTTTCTACCAGAAACGGCGAAAAATGAATTTCGAGCTCAGATCGATAATTTAGATTCCGGAAGCTTATTCGGCTTTGAATGCAACGTCGGAAGCTTAAAACCTCATCTATCAAAGAATTACTATCCACGGTTAAATAACCGGTGGGAGGGGAGGGTACTGCGAGGGTAATCCACGTAAAGGAAGCAAAACGCGCGCAACAACTTCGTTTCACCCCGTTCAGCCCCTCGTTCCAGCCAAGTTTCTCTTTTTCTCGAGCTCGTGCGCGCGTTATATCGCTCGATTAAGCGCTCATCTGGTTACTCTACTTTTCTCCCACCCTCCTTACTCTCTCTCTCTCTCTCGTCGAGGGGAGAAAAAAAAAACGAAAAAGAGAGGAAAATCGGCCTCTGGAGAGGCGGCGCGCGCGCTCGCGAATTAGCGTAGCACGAAGGGAGGGGGCGAGCGTGTACGAGCAATCAAAGACACATCGGGAGAGAGGGGGAAAGGGGATCCAGTTGTGCGCGAAAATGGCCAGCGCGGAATTTATACGAACTCGTCCGGAGGAATTAGACGGGGAAACGATTCCGTGGAACTTTATCGGCCAACCGATCAGCGGAATTATCGGAAATCGATGGAAATCCTCTTTCGCCGACTGTTCGTGTCTCCTCTTGGCTTCGCTCGATTGAGTTCTCCGGATCTTCTTTTTCCTCCGCGTCTCTCTCTCTCTCTCTCTCTCTCTCTCTCTCTCTCTCGTTCTCCCTTCTTTCTCTCTTTGGTCCCACGGACCGCGTGTTTGCGAACGTGTGCACACAGAAAGAACGGGGCTTTGGCTGAATTGACCGTGAGAAGAAAGAGGAAGCCAAAGGGCGCGAAAAGAAAACACCGCGGATTGATGGATCGACGCATAGATGGCCGTTTGTTTTAATCGACTTGGTGCGAAAATCGTTGCTTCGTTCGAGTATTTATTGCGACGGCGGGTGGATAGGAGGATACAACGAAGATTATTTTTTAGCGAGTGCAATTCTTGAAGTAACGTCTTTTGTAATCATTCGAAATAATTTATTATTCCGTGATAAATGTCACACGGAGAATCAGAGAGGGATACTATCGAGTGGATTTCTCTAATCGACCGGAAAAGAGCAAACAATTTTTAATGCGCAATATCAATATCTGCACGCTGCCGTTTCACAGATATTTTCCCGCAATTTTTCATCACGTTACAAAGAACGCTTCTCGCGATCGGAAAATCCACGATTCGATGTGACAAGCGAGAGCGTATCGCTTATAGACGCGAAATAAAAAGAGAAAAAAAAGAAAGAGACGGAGAGGGAAGCGACAGAAAAGGAAGCGCGAGTGTGAAAAGAAAACATCGCGGACAGACAAGCCCCGATGCTGCACGATATTCGTTTTAATCGATCTAAACCCACAGAAAATCGAGGCTGCCAGCGTGGTGTCGATATGGCTCGTCGCTGTGGTCCAAAGTGGCTAACGACGATTCTCGTACGAACTGATTCAGGCGGGGTGGGAGGAACTAGCGGATGCCTACGATTCCACCGGACCCTATCGGTCAGTCGATCGAGATCCATTATCGAAAACCGATGAAAATTCTCTTTTAGTCGCGCTTCGATTCGCCACTCGCTCTGCGTCACGTTGCCGAAAATTTTCCCTCCCCCTCCCCCTCCCCTCCCTCTCTCTCTCTCTCTCTCTCTCTCTCCTTCGCCCTTTCTCGTTCTCTCGCGAATATATACATATATATATATCCAACGTGTCTTTTTTCGGTTTTATTTTTCACCATTGGTTCATTCGTCCGCCGACGCTTCTCATTTATCCGTTGCACGATTCCTATCTCCGCCGCCCGGATATTGAAGGTATCTACCGCCATCGGGTATAAATTCTGACAATTTTTTTCGGCGTGAGAGGCGGATTTTTATTTCCTTGTTTTTTTTCCCTCCCTTTTCCTTCTTTTTTCTTTTTCCTTTTTTCCTTTCCTTTTTTTCCTTCCCTCCGATTCATTCGGATGACCGGTTGCTTTCCGTTGGAACGCGTGAAAAATAACGAGCAACGACAACGATAAAAAGCTGCGACGCGCGGTTGTGACGTTTGTCGATCGCAATGTCCATTCGACGGGCGAGCGAATCTTCTCTCGTTGACGCTCGAATTTCGAACGATCGAGACACTCTTAATAAGAATGAATTGCAGGGTGATTTTTGTCTCCATTTTTGAAGACACGAACACTTCGCTTTGTGCGAATTCGACGTTGACTGTGATTTTTGACAGAATTACGTGGAATATCTCCGCGCAGATGGAACTGTCTAACTATCTATTTAGCAAAACGAATATTGATACAACAATCACAGTAGGTACATAGAACGCTGAACCGTTTGTCGACCACAAACCGTTCGATTCCACTATACACCATCCATACTAATTTCCTCACCTCGAGCAGAGATATCGTTACAATCGATACCTAGACCCCTGCTACCCACGCCAGGGTCCAATTAATCCCGTCCACAATTTCCTAAATAAACTTTCTAAAAATCCGCAGTCTTATTAATACGAAACACAAAAAAAAGTCTCTGAAATATATAATAAATTTCCTCTCTCCACAGAGACTAAACAAGAAAAAAAGAAACGCACAAACTTCCTCGAATACCACGGTCACCGCGCGAGTGGCAATTTCATTTCAGTTTTCCGCTTCCCCTTCTTTCGAGACGGGGAGAGAGGGGAGGAAAAAAATGTGTGCGTGTGTGAGAGAGAGAGAGAGAGAGAGAGCTCGGTATAGATCGAGGACGATTATCGCGATGAAAATTGTGGCCCCCGGCCAAATGTCGCACGGGGATAAAGGTCTAACCGCTGGTTGGCGGGAAATGCATCGGACTTGTGCACCGGTGCGTCGCGTAAATCCGAAAATTCATTACTGCAGCCTCTCTCGCGAGCGAGCGTGCAAGCGGGCCGATTGTTCGCGAGCGCAGGACGTTCCGGCGAGCAAGAGACGCTCGGCATTAATGGGCCGCGGCGTCAGGATTTACGGAGGGGGGGGGGGGTGTAACCAACCGTTCGCCATTGTTGACAAGCAAATATAGAATTTTCGCGATTCCGATGGAACGAGCCTCCAGGGCTGGTGAATAATGTCCGTGCGAATTAATAACTCGATCGTAAATTACGATTACGGAGGGCAGAGAGAGAGAGAGAGAGAGAGAGAGAGAAAGAGAGGAGAGGGTTCGTGTATTTAGAATTCAAATGACTGACTGCGCTTCCAACCTGATCCCCGCCTGATTGTCGGCACCGCCCCTCCTCTCCACGCCTCGACTCCTGCCACATGTTTAATGACGATAATCCAATTCTATGAATTTATCACGAGCCGATAATAAGCAGCGACGTTCGTTTCGATTTGTCCGCCAGATTCGGGATTATCGCCCGGTTGATTTTAATTCGACGCGAAATCGCGCGAGGATCCCGTTGTGACAGATATATCGCGATCGTATACGCGAGTGATACCCTCGAGCCCGATCACGCTCGAGCTCACCGTGCAGAAAAAGAAATCAAAGGACGGGAGTTTCATCGATACTTTCATCAGATAGATACTTGGAATTTGAACAAAGTCATCTCGAAATTTGTATTCGAGAAAGTAAAGGAGAGTAATTGTGTAGCGAGAACCGCTACCCAAAAAAAGTACGGGAATTGGTATTCAGCGAAATTGTTGGTTTCTCTTCTAGAAGGCGAGGATGCCGCGGAGGAAGAGGATTCCTATCTGCTGGAGGAGGACGACGTGCCTTCCGCGACGATAGCCACTGACACGGAACTGATCTCCGAGGCGGGAGGCCATCTGCCCGTGTTTCTCACCGAACCGGTCGATTCTTTCGTGGTGAAGAACAAACCGGCCACGTTACATTGCAAAGCCGCGCACGCGTTGCAGATCTACTTCCGGTGCAACGACGCGAGGGCGGAAGACTCGCAGCAACAGGACTTTGTGGACCCCCACACCGGCACCAGAATCGTCGACTGCGAGCTGAACGTAACCAGAGACCACATCGAGGAATATTTCGGCAGGGACAAGTTCAAATGCGAGTGCATCGCCTGGTCGGGTTCCGGGCAGATCAAGAGTCAACCCGCGACTGTCGATGTCGCCTGTAAGTGTGAAAAAAATAATGCTTTCTGTCACTCGAGATTTAGCATTAATTTTTCCTGGCTGCGAATTGAAGAGGAGAACTCTCTGAGGGACAATTTAAAAAATTTCATTTCCGACGAGTGCGTTGTTGATCACATCGGGCAATGAATTGTGAAATTAATCGAGCGGCTAGGCCAGTCGCGTAGAAGTTTCAATTTAACGCGAGACATCTCAATTCTTCTAAGAACTTTGTCAATAAATACTCCGGCCGTGGACGGTTGTTTGCCCCGCTGTCGGGACAAGCCCACGACTTTCGTCTTACTTCTGGCCCCTCGTAATTATCTTGATTCTCCTAAGCGAGGTCATTATTTAATTCCGCCCCTTAATGCGAGGCAACGCAACGACCGGCCGACCATGGAGTTTCTAAGAGAATCAATTTAGGAAAGGACCGTTTGTCCGGTGCCTCGTGCTTATGTAACTCTCGTTCGGGACAAAAACTTTTGCTCCGCGAAAATGCAGTGGATGAGTCCCTCGCTCAGCCCCTCTCGTCGATCCCACGAGCTTTATTATCGACGCGATCAACGACACTTGGCCGCATTCTGTTCCACGTCGGAAATATTCTTCAATTCGCAAAATTCCCTCTTTTGTTGTTACATATGTGTATATCTCGATTATTTCATTCAGTTCACTAAATTTTATCCACTTGGTTCCTGTCCACCCTCTATTTCGTTTCCATCTGTAAATTTTCACAGCGTCGAGATTTATATTTCTTCCTTTCGACAAATTGCCCATAAACCTCCTTCGATTCGTAAAATTTATTTTATTATCTTTGATGCAATAACCTTCGTTCTCGTTTCTATCTTTCGGATCCACCGCTATTTCTTTTTTCCTCCCTCGGACCCGTCGTGGTCCCTCGTTCGTATCGTCTTTCTAAGAGCCATAAATCCCACTTTCTCAGACCTGAAGAAGCAATTCGAGTCTCCGCCGTACTCGGTATCGGTGGAGGCAGGCCAGAGCACCGAACTCAGGTGTCTTCCTCCTGTGGGAGTGCCACCGCCGAGGGTCTACTGGCTAAGAAATAACGTCCCCGTCGACACGGAGTCGGACACGCTTTTAGTGTCTAGCGAGGGACACCTTCTGGTCGGCCAAGCGAAACTCAGCCATCAGGCGAATTACACTTGCGTCGCGGAGAACATCGCGGCCAAAAGGCTCAGCGAGCCTGTCAGCCTCACGGTTTACGGTGAGTTCCACTTGCTTTGACGGCGTTTAATTGCACGGTTGTTACACATCTCGCGATTTGTTTCCGTTTCAAAGGAATGCAATAATAATAATTGCGAACGAGCTTGAAATTCCGCTCGTTTCTCCGTAGGAGGAATGTACTTTCTAAATTAATTGAGAAGAACGTAGATACACAATTTTGTACAACTGTTTGTCGAATAAAATATTTGAAACCTTTCTCGATGGAAGTAAATATTCCTCTCGGAGAAACTTGACACGTTCCGTGCCGCGTAGGAGGTATACACCTTCACCACGGTGAACCTTCCGTTCAAGTCATTTGGAATATTTATTTCGTAAAACGTAAAAGAATTTTTTAAAAATTCGTCATAAAGTCATGTATTGACACACCTTGGTAATGTTTTATTTCAAATTAATTTCGACATCGTTAAAAAATTGTTTGTTACCTTAAAGCTAAATTCATTCCTTTGTTGATTGACTTTTCATAGTCATATGAATTATTTTACGGTTTCTGCAAACGAAAAGTGAAAGACAAAACATGCCAAAGTACGGACGGAAACAAAGTTAAAATATTAACGAATAGTATTGTTCGAAAGGAAATTAAAATATGTGTATATATGAAAATTTCATTACAGTGAAAGGCGGATGGTCGGCGTGGTCCGCGTGGTCCGAGTGCCACTCGAGGTGCGCGAAAGGTGGCCAAAAACGGACGCGAACGTGTACGAACCCCGCTCCGATGAACGGCGGTCAGCCTTGCATGGGTCCGTCTCAGCAGAAAATGGACTGCAACATCGCCTGTCCCGGTAAGTGTCCCGCGAATTCATTACCTCCCGGGACAGAGAATGAGATTTTCAAGGAAGCATCACGGTTCGTTAAAGTCGATGCCGAACACGCGCCGATCCGCGAGCTGAGAGATTTCTTCTTGCCAACACACTTGCGGTGCGTGTGCGTGTGCGTGTGTGTGCGTGCCCCTACCAACGCGTCTATTTCTATCAGGAGGATACTTTTTCCTTCTCTTCGTTCGATTGTAAGTGATACGGAAACGACGCGACGGCCGAGCGAGAGCAGGTTCTGCCACGACAAACCGATATTACCGATGCCAAAGGGAGAGAGAAGAGAGGGTACGGCTCTCTCGTTTGATTTACGAGCTTCTCTCTTCCTCCCCTCTAGCGCGCATCGTTGGACGTCTCAACAGGAGACGGTTGTTGGCTCTCTTAAATCGTATTCACCTTTCGAAAACGTCTCGCGACGTCCCGGAGAGGACACCTGCACGCACGATCGGCCGTGCGCGTACGCAGTTCCATTGAAAATCGTCGGAGGCGACGTCCAAACGGGAAACGGGAGGCGGGGAATCGAGAAGAATCGACGAGTGAAATATTAACCCCTCCTCTCCCCTCCCCCTCCCGTGTCTCGGTTGGCTCGCGTTGACACGCTGCACTCGCGGAATTTTGATACGGCGGCCGCTCGTTTTGAGCATTATTATCGTTCGTCGACGATGGCTCGATGTCTTGAATGTAAATGACGGGTAATTGGAAAATACCATACGCGTACACGAGTATTTTCCCGTAATGGTCCCGTCTGACCGAGACAGACACTGCGAGTTTAATTAGAAAGTCTATTTGGTGTCTATTGACTGTCGCTTGTGTGTGCGCACCGTCTTTCTCACTAACTGTCTGTGTCCCGCTTTCGATAATGCACCTATACGTCTTTCTGTCTAACGCTCGCTTCGGAACAGCCGCCACTCTGGAGGAGTTCGCCAACACTCTAGGTAAGTGTACACTCTGTAAATTCGCTTAAAAAACCAATCACCAAATTAAAGAAAAAAAGAAGAAGAAGAAGAAGAAGAAGAAGAAGAAGCGAAGACCTATACCGTAATCGTTAACGTTAAACGTAGTAAACGTTAACCAAACGTATAATATAACGTGATAATCTACGTAAAAGCGTAGCATCGTAATGTTCCATTTTTCGCTTGAAAGACCAAAGGAGGAAAAAGGAAGAGAAGAAGAACTAAAGGGAAGAAAGAACCATTTGTAAGTATCGCGTCGCAACGAGTCGAATCGCGACCGATTGGATTAAACGCGTATCGGGACACACGGCGTCCGCTTCTTTTTCCACGCGGGATCGGGTACGAGTCAATTAAAACGGAAAGGAAGCGAAACTCTCGCGACCGAATTGACGAGTATGGCTCTCGGAGAGCCTCGAGACTCGCGGAGATCACGGAGATCAAGTTGCGGTGCCCCGTCGGTCCCCGGTCCGTTTCCATCGCGTAGCTTTTTACCCATCGCTTTAACGTCGATCCGGAGATCTCCTTAACGACCCTTCACGACAGAAAGACGATCCTTTCGAACCGTTCGTCTCTTTTTTCTTTTCCCGGGGACGCGCACAGTGGTGGACGGAGGATGGTCCAGATGGTCGACGTGGTCGGTGTGCGGCGCCGATTGCACGCACTCGAGAAGACGGTCCTGCGACGAGCCACCACCCAGCCACGGTGGACGACCTTGTCAGGGGAGGGAGATCAGCGTGGCGAATTGCACCGGCGGCATGTGCAACAGTAAGTCACGAGATCCTTTCCCACTTGTCACGACTCTCTTCGATCTGCCCCATTCCGCTCGTCCACGCGAGACAGGTCCGCGTATGCACTACGTAGAACCACATAGAAGCTTGTCACACACCCCCTTCTTCGCGCGACGGATCGCCAGGGTGGTGGATGGTTCGAGATGGTAGGAAGGTGCAAGTTTTTTTCTTCGTAGATTGGGATGAAAGGGATATCAAAGCGAACGTTCGATGATTCGAACAGAGTTTAACCGGACTGCGGCATTTGTCGGTAATTTTGAGCTTTTTCTTTTCGTGCTGTTTGAAAAATAAATCTGTCTGAGGATTTCGAGTTTTGGACTTTTTCACCGAGATTGTGAGTTGAAGGTGATATCGGTAAACTGTGGATCTTCACGCATTGCCGGGATCCACATTTCGAAAGATGCGAAAATGCACGTGCAACCTTGGTTACGTTTGTAAAAAATTGTACAAAAGAATGAAGAGAAATCCGCAGTTTAGCGATCGGTGTGCAGTTAATTAACGAACAGAGTGAAGAATATTCCAATAGTTTTACGTTTTATACGAACGATCGATCCTTTCTGAATAATTGCAAGCGTTTTATTACTGCTTCTCGCGTGTAATCAAACAAATTAATATTACGATAGAAACTTTGCTACTTGTTACTTGGCATTTGACGAGTCTCTCCGTTTCTCTCTTTCCAGATGGCAACACGAAAATGGGAGGCGCGCACTTGACCGAAGAGGGTAAGTTCGAGATTAAAAAAATTCACTCTTTTCCTTCGCTCCAATTTCCAGAGGGAAGAAAAAGGAAAATACGAGAAAATTTCATAATTTTAAGTCCGTACGTTTTAAGTCGCGATTTTGTGTCATTGACCCACCCCGCGATTAGTTCCGCGGCGACGACGAGCGAAAATCGAAATGAAGTATGACGAGTAGGCGCAGAGCGCGACCAGTTGCGAAGAAAATGCGCCTAACTCGTCGCGCGACATTCTTAGATGGATTCTTCACGGCTTGTGAGCGCCGTTTATATCCGCGCTGCAACTCGATTCGCGATCAGATACCGCATTCAAATCGTTCGTCCCGCGCCGGCAAAATAGAACAGGCTGAGATCGTTCGCTAAACGCCGCTCCAAAGAACGATATTCATCGATTCAGGTATATTAATGCGAGTGTCGGAGGCGTCACGAGCCGCTTTAAACGTGGTTGCGCATCGTCGGACGATTAATGTAGAGGAAAATAATTCCACTGACGTATGTGGAACACCCATCTTGACGAGGATGAATAATCGATCGATTTTCCTTCTAGCATTTTCCTTGTTGCTCGTCCTCCGTTGCTCACTTTTACATCAATTTTCGACTTGCTGGATAATCTCTCTTTCAACTAGTTATCAACTACTATTACAAGTTACAAATCAAGCGTTAATAAAGATGCCTCGTCCGCGCAAAAATTCAAAGCGTGTTAAACCAAATAATCCCTCGGTTCGATATTACAAAATTTGCACAACAAAGATTCAATTGTGGAACTTGTCAGTTCCTCGATATAACTAATTCACAAATCATTATAGTACAAGAGGAAGAGTCTTGGCGGCTCACGCTCAAATACCTTCCCTCGTTCTTACCCAATTTACCACACCCACCTACTCAACACAACTTCCAGTCACTTGCCACCGCTTTAATAATCGCTTTCCAGCCCGAGGAAAAATTTGCCCCTTCGTCGCCCCTCGCCTCCACGCCTCCTCGTCCGCTATTTACCGAGCAAGTTTTCCACGCGAACGGCCAAGGTCCACGGCCCCTCCGTCGTATTTACTTTTAATTACGCGACCGGTTAATTATTGACGCTTGACAGGGAACGATCGTCGAAGGGCCGACGTCGCGGTCCAAACAGTCCCAACAATGAGGTGTGGCGGCTGGCTGCTGGTAGTCAAGGGTGGCCCACTGCTCCGTATAGATCCAGACGCGACGCACCCCCGCCCCGTTAGCTGGACGATTCTATCGACCGAACCACATCAAAGTTGCACGCGATACCGTTCGACCTAGGCTGTATTCTCTCCCTATTCTGGCCCGCGCCGGCCGGGAGAGGGGTGGGTCCGCTTTAATATCGAAGAAAATTATGTAATCGGTAGCCGTTACGCCTCCCGCGCCACCCTTCCAACCAGGGGGAGGGAAAATTGATCGTGCATGCAAATAAAGTGCCATTATCCCGTGGCAGAGGCCTGAACGCAAGTACGTGGATGGCCGAGCAGAGAGAGAGAGAGAGAGAGAGAGAGAATAAGAAGGGTTGGGTAGAAACCACCCCTCGAGACTTCGATTTTCGTCGAAAGCCGCGATAAGACGCGAGAACTGTTGCGAATTGCCCTGCTACCAGGTGGAGCAAAGTTTTAGGGTAGTTTTCGCTGAAACGGTTAGCCCTTGGCGAGGAAAACCTTCTGTGGTTACACTCGACCAGCGCATAAGTATATTTAAGTAAACTTTTTGCAACGCTTTGGAGTAAAGAATCTTTCTCAATTTTTTCTTTTTTCTTATCACTGAAAGTGATTTTTAGCGCAGAAAATCGGGCCTCTTCAGGTGCAACGCTGATGCAACGAAAATTAGCGATTGGTCGATTTGGGTGGGGGCGTGGGATAGACCTCGAGTAGGAGTGGCGTTGTCTGGTAGATCTATTGAGCGATCGCACTTGTAATTTGTTTTCTATCGATTCAAATGTTTGCACATCGATAAAATTTTATGGCAAAAAAAATCGTCATCGTACTGGAGTACAAGTCGTGCAGTTCTTTTTATAAAAATATCTATGTATCTTCTAAAAATTCCTAGAGCGTTCTGTTAAAGTATCTCGAAGTAGATACTGCACCCTCAAGGAGAGACCCGCAAAAGAGCGATCGACAAAAAAAGGCAATCGGAACTAGGAGCGTTTCATGGGGTACCGGATGAATTATAGGCTTCAGATACATTAGGTCGAGGTTATGAAGCGTTATCAATTGCCGCTAAGAAAATAAATCTCAGCGACCCCCGTGCGCACTCGCGGCACTTTTCAATTTGTGGAGGGTGGAGCACGCGAACGATCCAGGCGGACGAAACAGAGCCTGCCTAACTCGGCTAACGACGTGGAACTATTGCGTTTTAGGGAATACATACGTCCTTCTCTCTCTCTCTCTCTCTCTCTCTCTCTCTTTCTTGCTTCCTCTCTTCGTATGCGTTTTCGTCGCCGCGTATATTGATGTTCGAAGCACGTGTCCGGGAGCAGCGTGCGCCAAGCAGACGCACATGATCCTGCGAGAAGGAGAAGCCGGCTCTCTCTCCCGAGAGTCACGTACCGGGGTTACAACCGGGAATGGCTTTGACATTCTAAAATTGGAAGAAGCTTAGGAACGTCAGCCGCCGGTTTCTCGCCGGAGACCGACGGTGGTATTTGTCGAAAATCTCCTGAACTAGACACGCGTGTACCTCGTACCTCGAACGTGGCAATGAAACGACCGAAGGGTGGAAACCGTGGGAAGAATTATCGTCCCTTCTTTCCTTTTCTTTCTCTAAGTTTCGCAGCGGCCAACTTGCGAGATTGCCGATCGGACGATAGTTTCCAGAGGTTACACGTTGGAAATTTTTAGAGTCTAAAAGTAGACGTATTTCATGTTCAGTTCTCGCGGGGAATTTTTGCAACTCGAGTTTTCAACGGTGAAACTCCGCGTGTTCAAAGATTTTTTTTATCGGTCGAATAACGATCCATTTCGAAGATTATCCCATTTGGAAATATACTGTCAGTTCAAGTGCTCTTCAATGGCACTTTTTCATCTACGCTCTGTGTAGATTAGCAGATTCGAGTCGCGTTATTAGCTTGTTTCAGCGAGTCTTAATTAATACGCCAGTCTTTTCCTTCTCTTCGGTATTGCAATCGAATGCAATAACTGCCCCGGAACTTTCGAGCTCGGAGAAAACTTCCAACCCCGCTCGTGTAATCGCTTCTCATCTCGTTTCGGTAAATCGATATCGGCAGAACTTTCGCGATTTACGACGGCGGCTCGGATCGAGCAGCGTCTACAAGCAAGTGGTTTCGAGAACAGCGAAAAGAAGCGACCAATGAATCCAACCCCCCCCTCTCCCCCCGTGTTACATAATTCATAAAACGTATCGCTCGAATCACGGTGAAACTTTGCATACAGCGTAATTCAATCCCGATTTCACACGCGGCGACCGCAGGAATATCGCGGTGCGCACGAGCTGACGTAATGCCCTCTCCCTCGCCAAGTCTTCCCAAGCGTCTCTTCCCACTGAAGAAGTGTTTTTCGCGGTTTTAATCGCGTCCCACGTCGTCTTTGTTGCCATCCTGTCCACTGTCTGTCGAGCGACACGGCGACCACTTTAAATTATTCCTCTACGCGCGCGAGGGGGCTCGCAACGAACGCTGCCTTTTATTATTACGGGCCGTCTTTAACGCTCGCGATAATAACAATAATGATAATAACGATCCGAATGTTTATCGTCGCAAGCGCGCGCGAATAAACGACGCACCGCGACGTGAAACGATAAAACGCCGCGAAGAGGGACGAGAAACCGGAACATTGCGTGTTCCCCACTTGGCGTAAATGGAGAGGAACGGCCCGAGCTTAAAACTTTCCTCGGACGATGCTCGTAATATTTAGCGGTACGCGAGAAACGTTTAAAAGCTCGTCTCTTTCTTTTTGCTCCTTCTTCTTCTTCCTCTCCTTCTTTCGACCGTCTCTGCGGCGTCCCATGATCCATCGCAAAGACAGAGCGAAAGAGAGAGAGAGAGAGGGGAGAAAGAAAAAAACGAGAAGCGTATAAAAGTTGCCGCGTAAATTATTCATGAATGGTGGTCGGTCTGCTCGTCCGCAGATGAGCACGCTTCGCGGATACGCGAGAATTACCGGCGCCATTTGCACGGTACGTCTTAAACGGCCGCGCGAAGAGATCGTATCGGCGAGTGGTGGCCCCTTAAAACGAGGGAATTAACGCCCGCCGGTTACTGTAATCTCCGCCCGGGGGCGATAATCTTTCGACGCGCGGCTTAACGCCATGCCCGTAACAAAGTCTCGAATTAGCGGGCATGCTTTCTCGCTTCTGTTGCGTGTTCCGCGGAAAGGAACACTCGTCAGCTCGGTTTGGACGTTCGGTGGGTCGGGCTCGTGCGCGTGATTTCGAGTTGACTCACGCCTCGAGGAACGAAATCCTCGAGGAATCTTCACACGGGATTCGGACGATTCGCGATCAGCGCTAATCAGTCGTGTCGATCTGTGGAAAATTTCTTGCGTTTAATCTCCCGACGAACCAGCGAATTCGTTAGCGCTGAAAATAGCAAATTTCGAAAGTACGAGCTTTTTAAATTGAACTCGTGGAAATCTACGTTATGTTGATAAATTTCATAATTCCAGCGTCGAAGGTAGAAGGAGGCAATTATCTCTTACGTGTTTTGAAATTAACCGTAATTTGCGACAACGTTCCAAGTTCTCAGGAATATTTATTCCATACGTTACTATATCAATCATACTTTGATCATGTTCCAAGAGAGACAGCGTGTTGTAAACGTGCGTGTACGTTCGGTAACACTCCCGAGAGATCGCGAAGAACAGATAGAATAAAAATCAGTGTCGATAATAAAGTAATTAACATCCCGCGATTCCTGTACGTAGCCGTGTCGCACGTCTCCGCGACCGGTTCGCGAGACGCGCGAATAAGAAAGAAACACGTCGTTTGATGTTCACAGCGAACCGGCAAATGGACGTGGCTCTGTACGGCGGCTTGACTGTCGCGTGCGCTGTAATCGGCGGCCTGGCATTTTTCCTAGCGAAGCTTCTGCGGCGCAAAGGTCGGGACCATTCCCTCTACTCCATGGCCCGTAACGGTAAGCATTTCATAGATGGAACAGAGAGAGAGAGAGAGAGAGAGAGAGAGAGAGAGAGAGAGAGAAAGAAAACGAGAAAAAGTCAGCCGCGAAGGAGCGAGACACGACGTTCTCTCACAGCTGGATGTAATTACGTTTCACGTTTCGGTCAACTTTCGAGGAACTCGTTGCTGAACTTGTTCTCGGTCCTTCGTCGCTCGCTACACTCGATCGAAATGATACTATTTCGAAGTTTGATCGATACCACGTGTTCGCTACCTTCATCCGTGTTTCGTTTACTTATCGTTTGTTTGTTAGTCGATGTGATGTATGCAAGTATTTTAGAAATACTCGTCGTGACAAACGCAGCTTCGTTGCTTGAGACACATAGAAGCAAATCTCCGTTTCTTTTCGACTTTTTGACGTCTCTCTGATGAAAGTGGCGGACGTGGTCGTGTTTACTCGTGAAAATCGGAATAGTATCACAGCGGCGTCTGTCCGCAGCGCGCAGAGATACCCACGAGCCGTGGCTCGGCGGTGTGCGTTTCAGAATTCCAGCCGGAGTTCTTCCCGGACCAGGACAAGAAGCTGAGCCTGCAGCCGGATGTAACGGCGACGAGCGTACCGGCCTGCTACGAGTATCCTTTCGACCCGAAGCTGTCGATGTCGAGATCCCTCTCCGAGCACCATTACGACGTGCCCCACTTGTCGATCGCCCCGCAACCCTCGCCAATGTCGCCGACGCCAAGCACATCGACGCAGGAGTCGTGCAGCGACAAACAGATCCATTCCGATTGCGAGAACAGCGTCACTAGCTCGTACCCGTCCTCCGACTCGACGTACAACGTCGCCTCGGAGAGCGTTCGTTTGCCAAAGCTCGAGACCGGAAACGTGGCCGGGGCGGCGGTGAACACGCGCGGCGCGCTTCTCGTGCTTCCGGACGCGGGCATATCGATGTCGGTGCCCGAGGGAGCCGTGCCGAAACCACTCAGGGAGGAGCTCTACTTGGCCGTGCTGAACGAGGATCGCTTTAGGCCTCGATTACCCGGTAAGTGGTGCGTGCATTATTAATTGCCAGGCGCTGGCCGTGACGGTTTCGCAGCAACGAACGTCTCATCGATCCGGCTCGATTACGATTCAATTGACGCGGATGGTCTCGATGGAGTGCGGTCCCGGCTATCTTTGAGGCGAGAGAACGCTTCCGACTCTCGCCCGTTCGATCCGTGTAATTGCAAATTGCGGCCTGTGTAATAGACGCACACGCACACGCACACGCACCGCGCACGCGCGCGTAGCCTCGCGAACGCTTCGGGACACGTTTCGGGACGAGATGATCCTCCAGAGATTGAATTCGATTCCTGGCAAACATGTTTGCGAACGTGCAATACCGCGTGTAATACGTGCGAAATCGATTCGCGGAGAAACGTTCAGCGGGAAACGATACTTGGACGAAACTCGTGACTCGTTGCGCGTGCGGAGGCGTAAATAGCTAGAAATTCCTGTGTGTTTCCTCCAGACGGTATCACGCAACTGTCCGCGGTGGTGACGTGCGGCCCTTCGTCGGCGACCTTCAACAAGCCTGTGATCCTCCAATTCGAGCACTGCGCGATGCTTCACCCGGCCACGTGGGAGCTAAGCGTCTGGGCCAGCGACGGCCTGAGCGTCGAGGACGGCACGGCGATCGCCTCTTCCAAGGATCATCAATCGATCACGTGGAGCAGGGTGCTGACCTTGGGCAACGAGACGATCAACACGCCGTTGTTCACGCAGCTGGACCACGCCGAAGCGTTCATCGTGACCGAACAGTTGAGAGGCTACGTTCTAGCTGGCCAGAGCTGCGAGAACGTGATCGCCACCAAGAGACTGCGGCTAGCGTTGTTCGCCAGCCAAGCTGGCCAATGCTGCGTCCGAGTCTACGCCGTGGAGGACACGAAAGCCGCCACGAAAGCGATCGTCGACAGAGAATCTCAGGCCAGAGGTTACTTGCTGGACAAACCGCGAACTTTGTTGTTCCAAGACAACGGCGAGTCGCTGTGCGTCAGCCTCGAGGAAGTTGGCAACGAGTGGCAGAGCAAGTCGCCGACGGAACGGCAGGAGATCTCGTTCAGAGACGTGTGGAACTGCCAGGAGAACACGAAGCACGTGACCTTCGGCTTGGACACCGCGTTCGGCCCTACCAGCAGCCGAAGCTACAAGCTGCAAGTGTCGCAAGGGAACTCGGACACCAGGCAGGTGTTCAGGATCGTGTACGACGGCGCGAAGCAATTGATCTCGTCCGGAAGCGTGACCAGACCGCTCAGAGAGGTGACGGTGGTCAGCAGCGGGCATGCTAATAACGCCACCACCGACTCCACTACCCTCAGACCGTTTCGATTTACCAGGTCCCTGAGGAAACAGCTATGCCAATGCCTCGACCCGCCGAACGCTCTCGGCAACGACTGGAGAATGCTGGCGCAGAGGCTTCAAGTCGACAGGTTGGTACGATCTTCCAGATTTCCCCATTCCCCTTCGGTGAATTCGGCTACTTGCTTCTCACTTTGTTAGCTCGGCTCCGACTAACGGCGAGACGCATCTTCCGGGAACAGTACGTACAGTTTCTGTACTGTTACAGAGTACGGAAGTTACCTCTTTCAAATATTGACGCGTCCCGCGAGAGTTGATTGTTCTCGACAGCCATTGATTTGCGAGTAAACGACGTTTGCGATCATTTTCGACGTAGGAATCCGTAAGAGCAGAACGTTGGAAGACATTTGCTTACTTTTTAATGGAGCTTCACTCGAATTTCTCTCAAAAGTCGTCTTTTTTAATATTTCAGAATTTCTCGACTACTTTCAGAAATATCTCTGACAATTTCTTTTTTTTTTTTTTTTTTTTTTTTTTGTTGCCCCGATAATAAGGAACACCCGGCCTCGTTCAACTTGCAGGTACATCAACTACTTCGCGACCAAGTCCAGCCCGACGGAGCACATCCTAGACCTGTGGGAAGCGAAACACCACGAGCCGACCGCGGTGACCGACCTTCTGAACCATCTTCGAGTGATGGGCAGAACGGACGCGGCCACGATTCTCGAGGCACAGCTGGGCCCGTGGCTCTGAACGAACGGAATCTCGTCGCCATCTCGTGACGTTTCCTGTAGTGAGTGAAAGTCCACGAACGAGTCGAGTGAACGAAACGAAACGAACGAAAAGTGGTGAACCCGAACCCGTGGTTGCTTCTCCGTTTGACGGACTCATCGAAACACTGCCTTAATTTTCGGCGCGAGACAAAACTGTGTCTGTCTCTCTCCCGTTTGTTCCATCTTTTGTACATAGAAATTTTCGCCTCTTTTCTCTTTTTTTTTTTTTTTTTTTTTTTTCCTTTTCTTTTCTCTTTTTCGTAAGACGAACGTTGTGCTCGAGGCGACATCGTCGGATCTGTATGGCGAGGATTGTAACAATAATCGTGAAACGAAATAAAACTAGAGACTGTGCATTTAGATGGTCATATATGTGTACATATCGTGCTAAGGACTGACGCAAAGCAGATGCAAAAAAAAAAAAAAAAAAAAAAAAATGGATATATCCATTTAGACGGATGTTTATATATATATAAATAAATATATATAAATATATATATATATATATATACAGTTAGATAGATAGATAGAGAAACATCGAGCAAGGAACGAACGACGAAAACACGAAGAGAGTAAAAAAAATCGTTCCAACCCGATACAAGAAGTAAAACGAAAAAAAAAAAAAAGAATGATAAAGTGTAAACGAACGGGGAAAAGTAGGAAAAGGGGGTAAAATGAAAGGTGTTTTTTATCGATTTGTTATATACTATACGGATGCACGAGCGTACACGCGAGTGGCCACCGGTTTCCTGGAAGAGGACGATCGTGCCAAAATTCTCACTCTCGGTTTCGAAACCCACGAACCCGTTTCCGTTGACGTTTGTATTCAGATGTTTGTTGAAAAAATGTACGCGCCTGCGGTTTCTTTCGTGCACGTCGACAATACCACTGCCCCGTGGCCCGTTCACCGTTTCACCGTTTCTCGGGAAGGAAAGCACGGCGAGGAACAAACGGCGTGCGCGCGTGAACGGGGCGGACATTGAATCGCGTAGAAAACGACCTTACGAATCGCGGTAAAAATCGGATAATTTAAAAAAAAAAAAAGTCGATACAGGTTTATTTGGAAGAATTGTATATTTGTTACTTTCGAACGAATAAAATATTCTTGTATACCTCGAGCGGTTGTTCATTCATTCTGTCATATATCCCTCTTTCGTTCCTCCTTCCTTCGTTCGTGAAAAATAGTTTCACTAGAAAATTTCAATGACGTTTGGATTGACTGATAATTTTGCTTGAAATAAACTACATCCAGAGGTGAGAGTTTAACAACTGGCAGTTGAACAACCAGATACATTCCCGAAGATATTTGAATCCCTGATCCAATAAACGTCTCTCGTAAGTAGAAGCTTTAGTACAGCCTCGATATATATATCGCCAACAACTCGATATTAAATTTCTTTCTGCGTAACAGGATCGTAATTATGAGTCGAAGGTTTCCGGGGGCTAATATTGAGAGCCGTTCGCGCGAAAGACTTCCCTAAATAAGAAACCCTGTCGAGACACGATCGGTAACACGATACGAACGCGTCTAATACCCGAAGAGACGCTGAAAGAATGCTGCTTTCTACTGACGCGGTAATGAGTCAGCTTAGTCACGCATCGATCGCGCATTTCCGAGTAATCGTCGCGCGCAAAGTTTCAACGGCAACCATCACGTTCCACCATTACCAAGTTTCGATTCCGTGATATCGAATAACCGTTCGGAGCGCGCGCGATGCGTGCACTTAATACGGCCGCGAATTAGTTTGAAACCTTTTACCCCGATGCCATCGTTCCCGGAATTACGAACGTGCTCGCGTAAAACGCCTCGAAAATGGAGCAACAAACCGATCGACCGACCAAGGAACGATATTTATATATATATTCGTGCACGGTCTCGTCGTCCGCTGGAAAATTATCATTACTTTCCATTTCCTCCGATTCGCCGAATCTGAAATAAATTCCGCGAAATTGTGCGAAATTGCACGATCGTAAATCAACTTGGTACGATACTTTAATCGATAAAATTCTAAGTAAAAGGAGTGTGTACCTGTATATGCAGGTGTATATGCAACAAACGCAAGCGTGTTTCAATGAACACGTTCGAAGAGCCGACAGTTCGAAAGGTTATTTGTAGGCGCGAACTCCATATTTCAACGCGGGGCACGATGAAAGAAAATTGCATTTCCTTTGGTAATCGCTTCACGGAACGCGATTTGTTACACGGCCGGCATGCCACATAAATCTAAGTAAATACAGTTTCATGCCCGTTTGGAGGAGCACGCAACGCGACTCAATCAAACCAGACGACGACGACGACAAGGACGAGAGGCGATTCGGCTCGACGATCTATCGGACACGAAACGCCGTCTGTCACGGTCTCTCACGAAAGACACAATGGCTGCCGCAAATGCATTTTATCGACGTATCGTCGATAATTTCCCTCTTTTTACCATTCTCCAACCAGCCCATTGCTCCCAACGACGACGACGACGACGACGACGACGACGACGACAGACGACGCTCCACTTCAATTCCGTGTTCCCTCGCCCACCCGAGTTCGCGACTCGACGAAGACGAAACGTTTTGTCCTATTCGAAACTCTACGTTCTTACTCGAACGAGCCGGAGACTCGCGCTACCAAAGGATAGAAGACTTCGATTTTTCGCGCCGGCACCATCCAGCAACCTCTCTTTACGTATGCGTGCGTGTGTACGAGCGTAGGTACGTACAGCTCTGGAAAGAGAACTCGCGACAATGGACGTCGAACGTAGCAATTTTGAAATGTCGATACCAGTCACGCGTACAGCTTTTCCATGGCTTTTGCCAGCCTAGCTGCTGGCACTGTCTTCCCTCCCTACCAACCCTTGCGTCTTGCCTTGCGTTTTCTCGATGGGACACGAATCTCTCGAAGAATCGTGGAATTTTTTCAGGAGATTCGATCATTTTTTAATTATTTCTAAAAGACGATCTTTCCGTTCTGGAGAAATTATAATTTCCAGCTTCGAGGGGGAGTTCTGCCGTTCTAATTGCGGAGATTTACGAGATTTCTATGTCAGGATTTTTAGAAAATTTTCAACTTTCGATTACGAACGCGATAACAGGCAATAAAAAACTATGCTGTGATTATTCAGTGTCTCGGTATAATGTCACACGCGATAACCTCGACTATGTACCATCTTACCACTTACAATTTCAAACAAATTTCCATGGAGCGCAAACTGTCGTTTTTATGAACGACTCTTCTCAGACAGAAGGATGCGCTCCCTGTTCGATAACCCAGCATCGACCCAGAGAGATAAGACAATCATCTCTTGTGAAAGCTATCTATCGATGACAGCTCAATCGAAGTCAACGCTCCGCTAGTCAAACCACTCTGTGTGCAACCTTTTTTTTCGCACAACTGGTTTCAAATGGATCCATCGTATCGTTACATCAAATGCGTCGAAAAGTCAGAATCTCACAGCGACTTGTCGACCTATTCCTCGTGTGATGATACAGAAAACGCGAAGAAAGGAAGGGAGGAAGAAAGGAGAAGAAAGCAACGGAGAGAAAGGAAAAGAAGAGGAAGAACGAAAACGCGAGCGAGTTTCTCACGGCGTGGCAGTCGGCCTCGTCGGTCTGAAAGACCGACGGATCACCGGAGTGGAGAACTGATTACGGCGGACCTTCGAGAAAAGGGGCACCCCGACGACGACTTCAGGCCCTGGAGTGGAAAGCCGCGCCTACTAGAAAATTAAAAAGCCCTCCACCACTTGATGCCCGGTACGGCGAAACCCACAGCCTCCTCTCCGAGAGATCCTCTTCTACGCTTGCCACAGTGCGGCACGCTGTTCGAACACGTTGCGTAAACGTAACGGAATGCGCACAAGTGTTCGTCAAGTGCTCCAGCATGTTGCCGCTCGGCGGAAAGTTTAAGTGCCATAAAAATAGCTCGGCGGAGGAACGGTTAACTTCTCCCTCCAAAGCTTTTGCGAATCGTCGCGGCGGTGAGCGAGACGATGCCGCCGGACGAACAGTTTTTACTATTCGCGCGATCGCCGCAGACACACTCGGACACTTTGGCATGCCGAACCCTCGTTGATATGCGTCTACCGGTAGACGTGTTTCGATTACGCGTCCCAATTGCGCGTCTCTCGAATCTTTGCGTCTTTCGATTTTTTTCGTCTGAACCTTCTCTCTCTCTCTCTCTCTCTCTATAGAGGGTGTTTCATCGGTGTCGGTAGTACAAGCGGATTCTCGCAAATAAAGAATAAAATTTTTTCGCAAGATGCCTCGAGAATATCTGAAATTTGACAGAAAAGAGTGACAGAAAAGAGTGATTAACACGGGAGATGAATTAAAATCTTTCGTTTGAAGCTTCATTTTTTCGAGAGTTTATTTTCGACTGTACTACCAATACAGAGACACCTCGTATATCGGAACATTTATTTAAGACGTGTTAACATTTCGTAGGTGGCCTGAACAAAACTCTTGAATTTTTCTTCTCTTCTAATATACAGAGTTTCAACAAGAAGTTGAAAATCTTCAAAAGCCGCCGAATTAGGTTTCACAGAAACAAAATTTCTAAAGAACTCCGGCTGAAAGATCCCGTGAAATTTTTTTACACGCTGTAACATTGGCAACCGCTGTCCGAGAATGTACCGCCATTAAACGGTCGGATTTTCTAAATACCCGTCATTATACGCGCGACGTTGTATCTTCCGCGCGATCGTCGCACGAAAATAGGCCGGATTCGCTCCGAGGCAATCGCAACAACTCACCTGGTGCAAACGAAACGTTCGCCGCAATGGTTGATCAACCAGCTGCGCAGACTGGTTTCGAATCGACGAAAAGTAGAGTCGTTCGGTGAGCGAATTTTATGTGACTGCCCGAGACGTTGCTCGACAATTCACCGCGACTATCTGGACCGACCACCACACCTCCAATCTTTATCATCGATCCAATTCGATTCGTTCCTTTTCCAGCCGATTTTATTGTCCAGTGGCGTCGAGCAAGCGGTAAGGAAACTGGTCGAATTTTTGAAAAAGTAACTTCTAGCTTTAATTAACGGACCAACTGCCTCGTAAAATTGTTGCCAGCTCTCTCGGTGAGAACTGCGTAATAAACCGCGTATTACTTTTCACGACTATTAAACTTTACCGTCGTTGAATTTATTTTCGAACTTCTCCTGTACTCCCGTGCAAGTTACGCGTTGCATTGTACACGCGCGATACGTGTACAAACGTCGGTTCTCCGTCGATAGATTCCGCGGCGTATCGCTCCAAGAAATTATCACACGAAAGCCTGTTCTGTCTCATTTGTTAAACCCTTTCTCACAATCGAAGCGTGAAGAAACAACTAAAATCCAAATTCACCGTCGTCCTCCTACGTTCGCGTTTACTGATTTACCGTTCAATTTAAACGAACGAAATCCATTTGTGAGATCAAGTTCGTTTTTCAAGCACACTTCGCACATCCTGTTTACCTAATGAAATAAAACGTTCGATACTAACTACTACAGGTAACACCTCAATTACATCTCGAGACTCTTGCTTCGCGTTTACCTCTTAAATCCGAGAAGAACGCGAGTCGATCTTCTCTCCAACGTAACTCTCCATCGTTCGGTGGCAATCACCGATGCAACGCTCGTTACCGATGGACACGGGCGTAAATCGTAATAACGCGGCGTGGTATTTCGCGTCGTCCGCTCATTGACGCGTCGAATCGTCATTAAGGGCCGCCGCGTCCACATCGTCTCCTTCGCCGACAAGGTGTCGTGGATTTTTGTTGCGCGGTCACGTTCCTTGTTCCTGTCACGCGGTTTTTCTTGTCGCCGCCGCGCGTTGGAGTAGACACGCCACGCGTGGCGTGGCAACGCGAGAGAGCCTCGGCGATGCAGAATGACGGACGATTCCAGTCCTGTTTTCCTCTCGACGAAACACGCGTTTATTTAAAACGCCTTTCTTTCGCCTGTTTGTCGTTTGACCATATCGATCGGCGAAACAGATTGTCACATGCACGCGAGCAATGTCGGTGTTGCAGAAACAACTACTCGTCGATAGAAATAATTAGAGGATTGTTCGACGTCGAGTTATCGACCGAAAGGATAATTAATACTCCGCGTTCGTTGCGCAAGCACACTCGACACTTTTCTGTATTTGCCATTTCCAAGATAAGATTCTATGATAAATTGACTTGGGAATAAATCTTGAACGTGGAATTTCGAGGCTGGTTTCACTTTCATATTGGTTACGTTAACGCGATTCTTGCTTCCTCGTGACGTAACCAGTCTTTTTTTTTTTTTTGTTTCGTTTCTCTTCCAATTCGTAAACAGACGAAAATGAAATGAAATTTGAATTTGAAAAGTTGTATCACTGCGAGCGACGAGCTTTTAAAACTCGCAAAGTTACTTTGACTCGAGAAAAGAGAGAGAGAGAGAGAGAGAGAGCGAGGAACGCAGGAATCCTTCTGGTCGATACAACACGGTGTTCGAATTACCTGAGAAAGCATTTGTTGTTCGCGGGGCGCATAGGTGATCGGGTTCGAAGCGGAGCGCATTCTAATTGATCCCTCGCCGGTAACAAGGCACCGGGGCCTCGTTTTCTTTCCTCGTTCGACGGCGTTTACACGCGTTCCCGAGGCGGCCGCGCGCGCCAACAGGCGGCGAAACAGCTCGCGGCGAGACACGACGAGATCACGAGCCGCTCAAGGAGGTGTAAAATCGCGCCGAGACGATGAAAGTGAACCAACATTCCGACGGCGTCGTTCTCCGCGGCGATTCCCGCCCGACCGCCTCCTCACTCCGCTGTCGTAACGCACGACAAACAATGCCGATAACCTATAATCTTCGTGGCCTGTTAACGTCCTCCGACAGAGAGGAAACAAATCGACAAAGAGAGAAACAGAGAGAGAGCGGGAAAACCGTGAACTGAACGTGAAACGGAGCGTGAGCGTACAGTGTTATTTTCCAGCGATTCGCAACGCGTCGCCGTCTCGACACACGATTCTCGTTCGGTTCCGCCGATGAAAATCGAGATCGAACACGCGCCCGATGACCAGGCAAACGCGATTTCAAACGCGCAAACGTTTTCCATCCGCGGAGAATTCGTTTTAATCCGCTAAATCGAGCTATCGGCGATTTGCGCCTTTGCAGCGAGCATTTTATTATTTTCGTACGCTTTGTCGCTGACGAAGTTTCTCTGAAACGTTTGTCGAGCCGTTTGAGAACCCAAATCGGCGAAAAATTGCGCTCGGGTATAAATTTTATTGCGGGAAAAAGTTTTCCGAAATATTTCCGAACGTTTGGAAAACTAGATCGGCAAAAAAAAAACGCGAACAACTCGACTTTCGATAAAGGAGATGCGGGATTTGGTAAAAGAAAAAGAAAAAAAAAAAGAAGAAAAATTAACAGTGACGCAACTGCAGGTAGCAGCTGTTTTTTTGATCAACGTAGCTTCAAAGTATTCGTCTTCGATCTGAGCGTCTCAGACGGATTAATCGTAAGAGGATTGAAAGATTCTTTCAAAGTTCCTTTGCCATCGAGGTCGCATTTGTTCGATTAGAAAAGAAAAATCGAGCGTTGAACGTTGAGACTGCCGAATGGCTGGCAAGTGCGACAAGTTGGCATTACGAGAGAATGTACCGCAACTCGTGCGACGCCAACCTTCCGGGACATGTATATTTCGTAGGTAGGTACATACGGAGAGAACTGAGTCTCGTACAAATCGAGACACTTGGTACAATTTCCAAGTTCCATCGTTTCTGCTGAATGGCACCGGTGCTGCTACGGATTGGCATCGTAAGTTCCCGCACTGCAACCTATTCGGCGCCGCGCCGCTCTTCCGGATTGCCACTTGGTATCTACGGATGAACTACTCGAACCAGTTTCGATCGAGTAACTTATTCTTCCACTTCGGTTCTGCTGGTCTATTGCTTCTCGGAATGTTCCTCCTTTACCGCTCCAGTCTCTCCGGGATACTGTATTTCAGAAGATTCTTACCCGTGTACTTTTTGATTCATCGTTAAACTGAAACGGAGTTGGAGTTGTATCCGAATCGATATAGCGGAAATTCTGCGATTCCCACTGCTACACCGTGTGTAGTACATCTTTTTGAAAAAAGATGGATTCGCCAAGTTTTTCGTCAAAGTTTTCTATATGTCGTTTGCGACAACGACGTAGAAAACTCGTCCCACGTTAAACGTCGACGGATCGTGCGGTTCGACGAATGGAACTTCACAGGCACGTGGTTCGTAATCTCGCACATCATCTTCATCCTGTCGCGTAAGCGCCCCGAGCGACGCAATAAAGATACGCATCGACAAATTCAATAAATCTTCGCTATCTTCGCGGCAACAATACGGACATCCAATCAACCGCCGGTACACCTTCATTCGCGAAACACGAAACATAATCCTCGCATGATGAACCGTTTCGCGGCATCACGGACTCGAGTTGGTGTCGGCTCGAACTCGAATGAGATGCGTCCCTTCCGTCCCGTCCCGTTCTCTCCATCCGAACGAGAAACGCTTGACGCGATATCTTCGGCTTAGCTGTACACGGAAAGCGTCGCATTCGGTAAATCCTCGGCTGGCACAGGAGGATACGTGTAAATACGAGGAACAGGAGGAGATTACCACTCCCAGTAGCCGGAGAGACACCGACGTCTTGACGAGCTGCCGAGTAATACTCTCGAGTATCATCGCGCGTGTGCGTGATACACCTCCTCTCCTCTGACTCGGCCGGCACGCTACAACGCTATTTACAATCACCGAGGATCGAAAAAGCACGATATCGTCTACGAGACGATGGGTGCACGCCGGCGTCTTATTACGGCACGAACCAAGCACAGCCATTGTATATGAAATCGATTTCACGACGACTGGCTCGCTACCGTCCAACAAAAGACGGGCTGTCGACCCACTCTGTTCGTCGTCGTCGTCGTCGTCGTCTCCTTCTTGTTCAATCCGTTCCCCGGGTAGCATGTACAGTGTACACGTACGTGGTATACCGGCGCACCAGCCCGCGGCTGGTTTCTTCAATTTTCTTCTCTCGTTCGTTCGTATATTACGAGGACGGGGAGAGAGACAGGCGACGGTAGCCGCACAGCGGAGAGCCACACGGCCGAGTAAACACAATCGTCGAGCCTTCCAGTTCCCTTCATTTTCTTGACAAACGGCCGCTGCCCGGCAAGAATCTCCTAATCGTCGGCCAGAATTCTCTCATGGGGAGAGCGTGATCGTCCGTGATTAACGAGACCATCTTGCGAAACTCTCCTCGATATCTCTACGCGAGTAAGACCTCGCGTACATTGACAAATCTTTCTTGCCTCCTCGGTATATACGCGCTCGCTCCACGCACACGCGACCACCGGCCGCCAGTTTCACGGCGTAAATTCTCCCTCTCGAGACGAATTGCAACTATTCCAATAAAATATTCCTTCTGAAATACTTGTCCATCGAGAACAATTTTATTACGATTACTTTGTCCTCTGTTCGCCAACGCGATTTTTTTTGGAAAAGAATCGTAGATTCATAAACGGAACAAATAGATTTTATTACGATTATTTTATCTCGTAGACTGTTGGCATCATCGGTTCCCTGCTAAACTGCTCAAAAATCTCGATCTCGATAACACGAGCGAGATTCGCTATCCGCTCCACTTACACGCCATTAATCCCGACACCGTTCCCTTTAAACACGGTCCGGAGAAACCGGGAACTCCGTACCGTCCACCACCCACGCGAGCCTCCAGCGTTCACTCGGAGCGCCCGTCCCGAAGAGTGCAGGGGGCCCCGAAAACGAAAGGCGGATCTCGCCGATCTCCTAACGACCCCGCATAATCGACTTCTCCGAACCCGACGACTCTGTAAAGAGTTTCGAATCGGTCGAATTTCACCGAGTTTCGTGATCGAACGATCCCGTCCGGCTCGCTGGCCCCCTCTTATCCATCTTCGTCCCTGGCCAGAGAGAAGAGAACGCAGAGAGAACGCTCCTCCATTCTGTTGCTGCCCCGGACATACATATGTATCCGGTGTTCCGAGCATTGTCAGACTGGCCCTGAAGGCAGTAGATAAAGAGCAAGACGGATACTCGTTCTCGAACTTGCCAGCTGCTTTTGCCCACGCGAATTTGGTGACTCACTTTAGAGTCTTTGGTGTTCTCTGTCTGTCTGTCTGTCTGTCTGTCTGTCTGTCTGTCTGTGTGTCTGTGTGTGCGTGCGTGTGTGTCTGCGTAGCGTGTACCTACGCTCGCTCGTGTCACTCGAATGAATGCTCGTTCCTGTAACCCCGACTCTGTAGGAGAGGCGAAGAGAAGAAGAAAAGAAGAAGGGGGAAACGGCGGTGGTGGTGAAGGTGGATAGGCGAGTATCATATTGTATGCTCAAGTCCCCGGTTCCGATAAGATCCTGAAAACGCTTGATAGACGATTCCTCGTTCTCCTTTTTTTTTTTTTTCATCCTCTTGCCGCGCGGTCGGCTCACTGGCCGGCTTCGTTTTTCTTCGTTCGCGATACATTGTTTGGCCGGCTGAGTTATTCATATGTATGAGCACCGGCGAGGTAATGGGATGCCGGCACGGACGGATTAATAAAAATGTTTGTCGTGCTTCTTTCTCAAGCCCGGGCTCGCATCGAGCGGCAATGATCGAGAACAAGCAAATAAACGAGCTGCGGCCAGGCCGGGCCGTGATTATCCTCTGGCTACGAAGAAATTTAACGATCCGCTCTCGTGAACGTACGGACTGCCCGACCTGTCCGATCTAAACGTACGTGGAGCAGCGTGCAGGGGAACGGGAGAACGGATCCGACTGCGCTCTCGAAAATTTCACGGTATTTCGGATTCTCGGCGACTCGAACGTCGAATTGCATTCGCTTTGGCGGAAGACGTGGGTCGACGTTTTCTCTCAAAATTTTAGCGCTCGGAGATGTGGGTTTAATCAGGAATTCCTGATCCCCCCTGACTATTCTCTGATAGTTCTCGACCAGCAAACTGTCGAGTATTTCAAACCGATCAGACCGCTTTAATTAATCGATAATCCCCCCCTACATTGAGCGTTGCGATTATTAATGTAAAGTAACGCTTCAAAGAAGAACGAACGTTTCGTCGGCTCAGGTTGTTGACGACTCTACACCACGAAAGAGATGAGAATTTACGGCAACGTTTGATCCTCGGTGTCCGCTGGCACCAATTGCGACAGTAGCAGTAGTTCACCCTACGTGTTAGACAGAAGACAAGCGGCTATGGTGTCGTAACTGGAACGCGTTTTAATACCCTTACAATCGGTCCTCCTTTGTTCGCAGCATCGACACGTCGCCTATCAAGATCCATTTCGCTCTAACAAACGCGCGCTCGCCCCCTTTTAAACGCCAGCATCTCGCTTAACCCTAGCTCGAGCGCGTACGCGTCCCTCGTCCTAGTTTGCTCCTCCCCGTCCATATTTCACTCGCTCTTGTCGTCATACGTTTTCGGAGGATTTCTCCTATCTGCTTCCTGCGCATTCCCCGCGTAACTTTCACACGCGTCTTCCGCCGCTTTCAAAGAAGAATCTCTGCGACTGACAGACCCGCGTGTCTCTGTCTCTGGAACCTTTCAGGCCACGTTGCCACCGTGACAATGAAACAAAAAGAAGAAGAAACAGGGAGGAAAAAACGAGAGCGTGTTGGGACAAAAAGAAAAAAAAAAAGAAAGAAAGAAAGCATCCAGTTTTGCAGAAATAGAGAAACAAACGGGAGAATAGAGGGGAGATGACGTACAGGGTGGAGAATATATTCGAGGGTGACTTGACGGCGTAGCAGAGAGAACGCGAGAGAAGGAGAGAGAGAGAGAGAGAGAGAGAGAGAGAGACAGGGAATGGCCGTATTGTGCCTGGAACTTTGCTCTCTCCGCAATACAATAAAATCCTCTTTGCGCGGCGCGTCATTGTTTAACGGCTGATTGACGTTGATCGAGGGGCACATACCCGACTCCCTTCCCCGTAGATCCGGAAAAGTGTCGCCTCCCCCGTCGTGGAATCTCGCGCGTCCGTATCGTGCACGCTCGCCTGCACCCGTTAACCGACGTCCAGACGAGCCGAATATTAGATCGGGAAAGTTCTGTCGCGACGCTGCGTCTGCTGCGAGCCCTTCGCATTCTGGAGAATTCGAACGAATTTCCATCGGCTCGATGTCTCGTTAATCTCGAACGACTCTTTGAACCGAGTCCTTTCTCCGAAGGAAGGTTTAGGTTAGGTTCTTTACCGCAACTTTACTTCTTTGTTCGCAATTTTTAAACCGTCCTCTCGTCCTGTTCGACTGGATCGGCAAATTGGCAAATTGTCGCGGACAGAACTTTTGCATTTCAAAACTTTTGCCCGTACAGACGGAGATGAAAAAAAAGAAAAAAAAAAAAATCTCGGATATCATAGACAGGAGGCAGCAGTTGCCTGACTTTTTGGCGACTCTTTGACGTCCGGCGGGCGTCACGAGCATTGTAACACCGGAGCCCAGTGACGCGTGACACGTCCCTGGAGGGCCGAGGGCGCCGCTAAATAGAACGCCCATTAGTAACGAATACCGCGAGGAATCCCCTCGTGCGCGCCACGACCGGTCTCTCGTATACATAATGCGGCGACGTCGACCAGGGGTGAGTTTCGACCGGGGCCCCTCCGGGGAACGATACGCGGTCGCGATAATTTTCTGTTAGCCGCTCTCTCGCGCCGCCGAGGGTGCGGATTTTCGTGAGAGAGACGCACATCCCTAATAACCGGCTGCAACCGTCCGCCAACGAGATTATCGACAACTTGAAAGTTCTCCGTGTCGTTCGACTAAACACCCTCGATGTTCGTTTGATGTCTCCGAGCTTGATCCGCTTGGAATTTTTTCTTTTTTTCTCTTCTTCTTCTTCTTTTTCTTTTTCGCTGCAACAGGGATTCCGAAGGGACGGGTAATACGTGATAAATAGGATGAAACGAGGGAACGTGCGAAGAACGACGACCAACCGGTTATCTTTTTAGCTTATTACACTTTTTATACTTTTGAGATCGTTTGAGATCTGCATCTGCCGTGTTACATCTTCCTATAAATATTTCTAACCGTTCCGCGAAAAAGGTTAACTTACAAGTCGTAATCAATTACGTCAATTACTACCAGAGAAAATACATCGTACTTGGAACGGGATTTCAAAAGCAGCGTGTTTTCAAATTTCCCAAGAATCGGCCTATTTTTAGAATTTTCCAAGTAGGAAATAAATTTAAATTAGTCTCCGAGAGAATTTCCGATACTTTAGATTCGAGGGAATAACGGTTTTGACATCACACAAATTATCCCCCATCGTACTCGACTCCATCAACTCGAATACCATCCTCGACTTTATACCCCGTATAAGAACGTCCGACGCAAACAATTCTAGACAATCTACCTAATCCGTGACTAATCCCGTTAAACTGACAACCACACTCCCGCGTTTTTCGACACGCGCCGTTCGACTCCTCGCTCTACGAACTGACCACGACACGTCGGGAGAAAGTACAGGAAGCGACGGGAGGGGGGAGAAAAATTGGAAGATTTCGACGCTCGACGATTCGCGACGCGCGTGCTCATCGAGACATCAGCATCCCTCGTCGCTCGAAATCGTTGACCGATCCAACGTTTCTATTAAGCCGGAGAGCTTTGAGCTAGCTTGGCAAACGAGCACGAAACTACGCGGCGACCGATGACAAGTGGCCGCGAACCGTGCAGATATTCGCTCGCGCGGAAACGGCGCGTAATAACGCAGAAATCGTTGCCCGCCAATTGAGATATCAATCTCTGTAATCGTTTAATCGCGAGATCTCGCGATTGATCGCCGGAGCCGATCGCGGGGCACGCAGCCCGCTTACGAAATCACCGGCGTTATCCGGTGCAACGTGCAATTATGAATTTTCACGGATTAGCATTAAAGCCTCCTTTCCGTGCCGCGTTTCGATTACGCGTAATCGACGACCGGTTTCTAGAGTGTCTACTCGCTCGCTCGCTCGCCCGCGAGATTAATGCTCCGGATTAACGCTCTCAGAGAAGTCGTAGAAAAAACAATGAATCTCGCAGCTCCGAAAGCTGTGAAATTGATTAAAGCAATGGGCGATAATTGCACGTTACCGTGCGATTTAAATACAGTTCGATCCTCGAGTTTGATCGAACGGTATCGTTCGAATTACACACCGATCAACTTTCGAGCATTCAATTCTCCGCTGGCTTACGTAACGCGGAATGTAAAATGTAACGTAATATTTATATATTGCGAGGAGGAAAATTTTAGTTCGACTGTCGCTGGCGTTTTAAGATTTAAACGCGTTTCAATCGCATTAACTGCGAATTAATTAAATTGGAGAGTACGTGTGACGCTTCTAAAGCTGCGAACTATAAATATCTGCTGGAACGCACCAGCCACGACTGGCGGGGCTGGGCTGGGCTGGGCTGGCAACGAATGGAAATTCAGCGAACTCGCGAAAATTCAAATTAGATTCAGATTCTCGGGGGTCCCGAGGGATCTAATTCAGTAGAGTCGCTTGATAACATTTTGGACGTCTAATGAAACTAATTACGAAATTAAATTTACTCCCACCACCACCTACGCGCCCTCTAATATCCAAGCATCCAAAGATGCTTCACAAATAAGCACTCGCGCGTCGATGCCCGCCACCCTTGAGAAACATGTAACGTACACGTCGATCCAACGAGAGCACCTCACCTAACCTAACCTAACCCAACTTAACCTAGGCTAACCTAACCTAGGCGAGTAGAAAAAAAAATAGGTAAATTCGTTGGTCGTCCAGGTCGACGTGAAATTGGCAGCTTGGCCCGTCGAGGGTGCTAATTTTCGAGGGTCGGCTCCGCGGACCTGTAATTAATGGGGTTTGTCATCCGAGTAAAAAAGCCCCGTGGGTGTAGCCGTGGCACGGCAGTAGGTAGGTAGCTCGATCGTTGATTGGTATCGGTAATTGGCCTGATTGTCCGCTGGCCCAATTAATTTAATTACGTTTAATTGCGTATCGAGAGCCGGTTCTTCGCCCAACCGGGATCTCTCCTCCTTTCCACCGTTTTGCTTTCCGCGTTCCTCCGCGCTTCCTGGAGGAGAGGCCAGCCCTCTCAGGAGAAAGAGCGGCACGCGGATGTAGGCGGCCGTCTATCCGCCATCAGATTCCATTCAATTTCGCCAATCGGCCGATAAAATTCGGTCGAGCGAAAAATACAGCCCTCGATTTCCGGTTTTACGTGGGTAGGCAGCAACGACGCGCGCCTTTACGTCCCGTTCCCAACGCGGCATAGACAACAGGCATAGAAACGGACGAAAGGGGGAGGGGTGGAAGCTGCGCGCGCGAGCAAAGGAATCGCAGTTTATGTCGATGCGGTTGGTTTCGCTCGCTCTTCGGCCGACGACATTTATGCAAATCGATTCCGCGTCGTCGTAGGCACACGCGCGGGGAAAACGCCGTTAGAAACGTCGCACAGCCTCTCTCTCTCTGTCTCTCTCCCTCTGTTTGCCGAGCAATGCTATGCAAATCTTGGCTAGTTTCCGAAAGTTCGTTACCACCTCCGCGGGGAAACCGAGTCGGTGGAATATATTTTCGCGAAAAATTATGCGACTGTTCCGCGCGATTCAACGCGTCGGAGAGGAAATAACGGACGACGAATGGCGAATTATCCGGCGGTTTTTACGATTTTCTCCAACGGTCAAACTCAGTGTTTCTCGTTCGCACCAAACGTGAACTGGTGTAAAGGTATTTTCATGGAAGAATTTCCCGCGTATTCAACAATTTTCACGTTTACGATGAACGCGCAGAACCTCGAAACGATCGGCGCTCCCTCTTACCTGCGTTCCCATCTTCCCCCGGCTCGATCGAATGAATCGTAGTTACGAGACGACGTTATTAGCGAGAGCCTGTTAACGAATTAATCTTATCCGAGGGGTATCATTAAGCTGAGAAATAGGACGGCTGGATGCAGTTTATAGCGTGACATAATAATTTCTAAACCCTCGGCATTCTCCACGGCGCTCGCTGGATTCCGACGGACGAACTAAATGTCGGTGGACATTTTTCATCGGGCATGCTCGCAGCTTAATTATAATCTACGCCGCGCTCGAACGGCATTAACGCGTTCATGGTTGCCGGGAGATCGTGGCAATTAAAACCACGAGAACGTTATAATCCGACGAAAGGAATATTCCTGCGACGTCCGACGTTCTGAAATCTTTTCCTTCTTCGAGTTTCTTCGCGGCCGTAGGGAGAATGCCTACGCGAAGATTAAAGCCTCGGACAACGAAAAGTTGCCCTCTAACGTCGTGCCGACTGTCAGCGCTCTATAGTTATCCTCGTTTTGCGCAACGTTGCACTATGAGCAAACGCGAAACAGGATCGCAGCGACGATCTGTCGTCGCACAATGTTGCTACCGGCCGAACAATCTCTAAATATAAAACGCGAAATCGTCACAGAGATCGCATCAGCGGGTCGGATCTAATTTTACCACTGTCACGAGCAATTTACCGCTTTCGAAGGGCTAACGACCCGTCACTTGGCAGCAGCCAGTTTGAAAATTCCGCAAACCTCCGAGGATCCTCTTAAAATTCATATCGTAAATCGCAGGACTCGCGGTCCCCTTTATCTCCGCGTTGAATTTTAATTTCAGTTTAATCCGCGTAGACTCTGTGGCCAAACCGATCTCTCTCTCTCTCTCTCTCTCTATAAAATACAAAAAACCATTGGCCAGCAGGAATCGGTTGCAAAGTATCCTCGCGCAGTGGCACGCAGTCGGCACTGCAATTTCCGGTTTGGTATTTTCGGATCGATTCGCGCGCAACCCCTTTTCTATGCGTGTTGTCTGTCTCTCTCTCTCTCTCTCTCTGTCTTTCTTTCGAAAAGTCACCCTCCCTCTTACTGATCGTTCCCCTTTCGAATTCAACCGCATGCCATCACGCGACAAAGACGGGACGAACACATCGGCCGCGCACGCGAGAGAGAGAGAGAGAGAGAGAGACGCGCGCGACTCGAATCTCCCACGAAACGATGCCGAACGGGTAGAACAGGGACGAGGGCAGAAAGGCCGGCTTCCAAATGGATATTAATAGTCGGTGCTCACGATGCGCCGATGGGGCCCGGGTTCTTCCTCTCTTTCAGCCGATCGTCGCTGATTACGCCGTTACAGCTGTTATCCTTGATTAAAGCCCCCGGTGGCGAACGCTGACCAGGGCAAAAACCAGCTCTATCTATCTCTCACTCTCTCTCTCTCTCTCGAGCACGCTCCCATTTATATAAATTCAAGCACCACGGTAGCGCCACGACAAACGGGCTTGGTGGGCCCCGTAAACAAAGCTGCCTTCGCCAACCACCGGAACCGGTTTACCGGTCGCCCTAATGTCGCTTAATAGACGAGCGCTGGTGCCCGCGCGTGTGTTGCCAACGCTTTGGCGACCACCGTCTCCACGGATCCGCCAAAGCGGGCTAATCGGCCCGCGATACGCCGCGACACAACAACCAGAGACAAAGAGAGAGAGATCCTCCTCGCTTCCGGAATCCAGCCAACGCGGCGCGCCGGAGCAATTAGCCGGCAAAGGTAGCAATAAAAGTATCGTTAATCCTGGTAACGCGCTTTCAACCATGCGACAACTGCGTCGACCAAAGGATAAACCTCGTGGAGGTTCCCCGCGTTCGAAGTTGTGTCCTTCTTCCGTGTTCCGATGAAATATCAGTGGCCAACGCGGACAGACTTGTTACAACAGCGTGTTGGCGTTCTTTCTCCCCCCCCCACCCCCGCTCAAGTGCTCAAGTGCTTCCTATTGTTTCTTTTTTCGGTCGCGTTCTTGTCAAGATGGATCGCAGGTGGAGTAATGGATTTAGCAGAGATAGCAGTCCTCGAGGGTTGCTGCGTCCTCGTATTTATCGCCACGAAGGGACGCAGGGAAACGAGGACCTGGTAGGGTTGGGGGGAAGGGGGGGTATTTTATTTGTCACTCGACAGAGGCTTCTGGCGCTTTGTTAAGATCGATCGTCGTTGATGAAATAGATTATTCGACCGATCGTGACGGTACGGCTAAGTTATTACTTCGTCAAACGGCGAGAGACAGGCAGAATACAATTCCTGACAATCGTTCTCAACAAAAAACGGAGGCCGACAAAGAGAGGCACAGCGCGACATCGAGGTGAACGTTTTCCCGTTGTTTTTTTTCTTTTTCTTTTTCTTTTTCCACCCCTCTTCCCGAGGTTGTTTTGAGCAATTTGAGAGCGATCCGTTTTTTTTCTACGGGGGGGTGGGGGTGGAAGAGGTTGTTTGTCGAGTCAGCGAACCGGCGATATGGAGGGGGGCGTGGCGATCACGGAATCCAGGGAAATGTTGTCCGAACGGCAACTACAACGGATTGTCACCGAGGGAACATTCCGACACGCTCGCAATTGCGCCCGCTCGCGGATTACAAGGAAAATCACGGCCCCCGGGGTTCTAGCCAGATTCTGTTGCGAAAGCAAACACGCGTTTCTGTTATTCTATCAACTGCGAACCGACGGCCCATATGTATAAGCAGAGCTGCCCGATATTTTATTGACCCTTTTCCAGCTTAAATACACAACCGGCGAAAACAAGTAGACACGTCTGGTCCGTGTGGCGGCGTTCCATCGCGGTATCCGTCCGATACCGTGCCGCGGAATTATTGAAAAACCCGAACGAAAAGAGAAAACCGAATGCTTATTTTCGTCAACGGGATGGCGTTATAAATTCTTTGTTTGACGATACGCGGTGACAGAAATAAATGCATTTCACTTTTTTAAGTGGATTGATATTTTCAGTCGAGATGTTGCTGAAAATGTTGATCACTCGCACGATTATCGTGTACCGAAAGTAATGTATCGATAAAGTGTGAAACAAAAAAACCAAAGTGTGACAGAAAATTAAGAACTATCAAGCATGTTAAAAACATCATTCTGTAAAATTCTGAATAAAGGATTCTGTACGAATCTTGTATCTTATCTCTGTAAAAATTCACAATGAATCCGCATTGAAAATTCACTAACTCATTCGTCAGTTTTTTCAAATGGATTTTTCCCCAAAAACGAAACCTCCAACGCAATTCATCTTTTTTTTTTTTTTTTTTTTTTTTTAACAAAAACAATATCTATCAGCTTTTTCTATTACCACATTCAGGACATAATCCATAATGTACACTATCCATTTCATGTTTTTCATGATCCTACAGTTTCCGCGGTAATTCATTCACGGTGACGTTTGAATAATATATTGTTGTAAAATCGAAAAATGCCTCGCGCAGGGAAAATGCACGATCGGTACGGCCGATTCTCTCTCTTTTTTTTTCTCTTTTTTTTTCTTTTCAGAAAAACCACGGTCGTGATTATTCATGCGGCTCGCAAGAACACAGATTAGCGAACCATTCACAAGAACGCGCGGATTACAACAGCCGGAGGAACGACAGACACACGCGACCACGAAGAATGGCGCATCATAATTCAAGCTAACAATACCGGAGGCGAAATTGCGATGACGTAATAAATAATGCTGGATTACAATGGTAGAAGGCAGGAGGAAAAAGAACGCCATTTGGAGAGATCAAAGGATTTGAATTAGAAACTCATCGCAAGCTGAATTACCTGAAAGTATCTGAAATTGCGGATCCTTTCTTTCGTTCTTCCACATCTGATTGTGAGTGTCCTGCCGCCGACGGTTATCAAATAAGAAACGTTTAGACGGCACCATTTTCAAAAGATCTTGCAAATCTGAAACAAAACATCCCTTTTAGTCGCCTCTTACGACACGCGAGGATCACGTTGGGCCTATTCTACCCCCGAGTCCACAGGGGGCAACGTAAAATGCCCGTGTCGAATCGATTTGAACCGTTTCATACTCGATATTGCAAACACGCGAATTTTATCGTCACCTAAATTACATTATATTCACTTGCCGTGACAGTCCGATCAGATTTTCCCCCGCAAAACAAAATAAAATAAAATGAAATGAAATTCAATCCCAGCAGGAACCGAACGATTCGTTCTATCAAATATCCATAACTTGGCCTCTGGATATCCTCCGAAACAGCCATGAATTCGAGATGACCGTTCACCATCCGCGCCATTCAAAGAGCGAGTCGGTATAAATTTTCGCAAGGAAGGTACGTTCACCTGGTACAGACGCAGAAGTTGCAGAAGCGTTTCCCGGAACCATTATCGGGTGGCGAGCGGTGGTTCTAGAACGGAGCACTCGCCATTACAAATTCAAAGGCAATTGCTCCCGCTGACCGTAAATACCTAAATGCCCAAGTTCTAACCAAGTCTCGAACAAATGACAACGAAAATTCCATTACGCTTCTCGAAGAAGGACGAAGAAGGAGGGCTTCGAAGCTCGCGTCTCCGCGAGCAAAAAGTATCGTAGAAGCTGTAGCAGGTAACACTAGAAAGAGAGAAAGAGAGAGAGAGAGAGAGAGAGAGAGACCACGAGATAAAGGCCGTTAACGAAGCCTCCGGGCGATTTTAACTACGTTCGGGGCCTTCGTTGATTTAACGGGCCCTCTACTCTACACCCACGTAACGATTAGAGATCCTCGCGGTGAATCGTTATCGGCCCATCGCCGAATCGGACCGGCCGCGCGACACGGGGATAAACGAACTGGATGTCGAAATTTTCGGGCACGGCTCGAATCCAGGGGAGATCGATCGATATTAGATAATGCGGATGCCGGGCAATTGGACGTGTTTGTCGGGCGCGAACGCGAACGCGTGGCGCGCTCGAAACGTGGGCTGGAATTGGGACACGTGGAACGAGCTTCGCTGCTGGAGGGAATATGGTATTCCATCGGTTCAGCGGCGCTATGAAAATTCTCGTGGCAGAGAACGTGGCAGAGACTCTTGGTTGGTTGTGCGATCCGTGTGAAAGAATTTTAATTAATTTCTCGTTGTCCAGTTTCTCCACGTTGCGAAACATCCGAGCGAGATGGACACATTCGTGGAGTGAATTGCGAGACTTGGAGAATTATGGGCTTTTCGTTACGTTTCTCCACGTTCTTTGTGGCACACGCCACAATTGAGAATTCAGAGTCGAGTTTGAACTGAGAATCTCGATTGTGGTTGAACACAAGTTGCAGTTGAAACCAGTAGCTGGGTTCGCGATTATTTCTTATTATTGCAGAATTTTTTGTCTTTTAACGATTCTCCAAACGACCACGCGAATTCTCCTAAATGAAACTTGGACGACAAAAGATTTCATTTTCTTTCGCATCAACGAATACGTTAGGCACAATGTCTCTCGATAATCTTTTCGCTGGATGAAAGGCACGGTTTCCCGCGATATGACGTTCCGTTTCATTGAAGAACGGTGAAAGTAAGAGCGGATACGTGCGGTGGAAGAAAACCGATGCCAGTGCCCCGTTTCCACCCTCTGCGAAATTAAATTTGTCCCCAATTCGGCTGTTTCCGTTCCACGACCGTCCGGGGACGAGCTTCGAGTGCCAATTTAGCGGCATCTGGCCGCGGTCTGCGTTTCTTTAAGAGTTCGATCCAACGAACCAGGTCTCATTCACGCTCCCGCCTTAACGCCTCCTTTTATGGCGAAAGGTAAACCTTCTCCCTTCTTGATTAACATTTCGTCTACCATCCACCTCGACGACGAGGTCTATGCTTGCCGCAGACAACGGCAAAAGAAAAGGAGGCAGGGGGAGGAGAGGATAAAGTTTTCTGTTATACATTTTTCTTATACCTTTCTCCGGTATAAACTTTATGCTAATACTTTTGACGCGGATCATGAAGTTTGTACCAACTTCCTGCAACTGAATTTCCCCTTCCTTCGAATTTTGTATTTTCAACCGAAGAAAGTTTCGAAATGTTTGGCTCGACGAATCCCGGAGATTCTTCTAGATTCTTCGGTAACGCGAGACGATCGTAAACGATTCGTTTCTGTCCGCGAGAAATTAAATTTCGAGATGTTTCTTCTCCGTGCTGTCCCGGAGAAAGAAAACTCGTTACAGCTCAGCTCGACGCAGTCTAACGAACTTAGCGGAAATTCGAAGATCAAAACTCCAAACGAAAGATACGAATGCGAAACGATAAGAAACGCGCCCTAAAATTACCGACACAGGCCCGATGTTCCCGTAATTTCCCCAGGAAGGGAAACTTTCATCCCCGATTGGGTACCCAACAAACCGCTCGGGGCGACGTGGAATCGTCGGTTAATCCCCGCGAATCAAGTATCAATTCCAGTCACGATAAGGGAGAAATTAGCCTCCTCCCGAGCGATCTCCCTTCGATCTGACAAAAGAAGCCCACGGACTCAGCCAGGCAAACGACGTTATCGTTCCTAATTCGAGTGCAGCGCCGCGGGATTCCCACTCGTGCCGGATTTCACCACCGATTTTCACCGGGTCCGTCGCCCCGTACGAGAGACGCTTCGTTGACATTAACGTCCCGCCATTCTCCCCCCCCCTGGCTCGCATCGCGGAAGAAAAGGATCGCCGTTCCCCCCTCGCAGAAAGAGAAATAAGGGAAATTCGTTTACTCTCGAAGAGCAGCGCGCATAAATCTCGACTCGTCGTCGTGACTCATCTCGGAACCCCAATGAAACTTTCCGCGTGTCTCCTCTCTCTTTATACCTCTCTCTTCTTCTTCTTCTTCTTCTTCTTCTTCTTCTTCTACTTTAGCCAGCCATTAAACCACGATCACGGTGGGTCAGCAAGAAAAGTCGACGAAAGCGGAGGAAGTCCTTTCTATCTGTCACTGCTCTGCTCACGCTTCGAGCAACCGCGGCACGGTTTAATGGCACGTGGATCGGCCGGAAAAGCGACCACGCATCCACCGTATGACGCATATCGTGGCTCGTACGGTCGGGCGTTCGTGAAAGGGAGGGTAAAGTAAAGTATCTAGGAATCGTAAAGTCGCTCGTAGAACGGGATCGTAAAGGCCCCGTCTCGCGATCGAATTATCGATCCTTGGAATTATAATAAGCGAGTCGACTCTTTTCCAGCGCGAGATATACGACCGCGAGCGTTCGGCAAATTGACCATTGTCTGCTCGGCGCGTATAATCGACGCTGTCGATTCGCCCGGGGACCGTAAAGATCCGTGGAGGAGCCAATGGTGTCACGACGTGTCAGTCATCGCGATTGATCGCGACGGTCCCGATGCTTGACACGACTCCGACGGGTTCTTCGAAATTTTTAATCCTTGAATATTTGGGGGATTTTTCACGACGTTTACTGACATTTTTAAGACTGACGTTGATCGTCCGTTGATCGAACAGACCGTGGTTGGAAGATCGTTTTGGTCCTCGAACGTGATACCAAGTCCATTAAAGTATCGACGTCCGTATAAAGTATCGATCAAATATACCGTAAAACTGGCACAATGGCTCGTATCGTGAAAATGTAGATTTCTTCTTAAAAAAAAAAAAAAAAATTGTCGAACGACGCTCGTGTTGTAACAGTTGCGTAACGACTATGGCGAACAACCTACTCATTTTTCTAAAACTCGTTAACCAACGAACCGCAGATCTTTCACGACGCTCGGTCCAAAGAACAAGGCGCAAGCTACGTAACTAGCGCGGAGCGGGTATGTAATCGAGGTCTCTCGTTCGTCCGCAACCGAGAGACGAAAGGTTACACCTTCGAGCCCGCCACCTTCTCACAGTGAAATGTCGATTATCATGGAAATACCGGGACGGAGTAACATTTTAATGCCTGAATAATAGCCCTGTCACGTCGCCGCCGCTGGGGTGCTGGAAAGGTTGCTGGAGTAATTCCGGCCCGCGCTCTCAAACACGAGAGAGAGAGAGCTATAATATTTAGAGGACGAGGCCGACTCCCTCGGATTCCTCCCGGGCGTGTATCTCTCGTTGCATTCAGACGGACTACCGGGGCCGTCTGCCACGATGGCGCCGTAAAGTAGGCTACCGAGTTGGAGAAGGCCTTTTCCCGCGCGCGCGCGCGCGCCTTCGCAAGACCTACCAGGCATTTGCATTATTGCAAATTTATGACTACACCGTACGCCACCCCCGCGCGCCACCGACACCGACACCGACACTCGCCTCTCCGTTTCAGAAATGTATTATGCATTATCTTTCCAGCACGTAGATCAACGTTAGTCGAAGTTTCTGAAGCCGGCCACTTCCTACCGGTCACGATCCTCTTTTCCCTGTTCGCAACCCCTCGCGAGAGAGAGTGTCCTTTCACCCGACCTCTCCCTCCGGTTAAATCTCGTCCATTTCCATTTCGAAGAAGAACGCGCGCGACCCATGTCCACGCAACGGAAAAAGTTCCGGCGAGAAGAGGCCGGATTGTCGCGCGATAAGCCACCGGAACCACGCGGACACACGGACGCGGATAATTCCGCGAGATCTCCATCGGCAAGCGCGTCTCCACGCTGGCAATCTCCATCGCGAGCAAATTGAATTTGCGTTACGTTATAAATCACGCCGCTTTTAGCTACTTCTCGCCGAGTGTTCTTCCGCCATGTTCCACTATGTTGCGCGGCTTTCTTTGTGATTTATGGATCGTTGCGCGACGCGAAGCCGGAGGATGCAGACAGGTATGGAGATTTTTCGGAGGACACTTTCGCGAATTGCTGAACTGTATGTTTTCTGAAACGTGAATCATTTAACTCTTTTTTTTTTTTTGCCAAGGTTCTGGAAAGCTTTGGACTTCCCTTTGAACTTTGCGTCGAATTTAGTTCGATTTCAACTGCGTCAAAATTAGGCAATAGCGATACACGATGCCTATTACCAGTCACGGTGTTGCCGCACTACGCATGGTCGTAATCGAAACGTGTATCGCTTATAGTTGAGACATTAAAGCCGCGGCGTGCTAGACAATTCAAAATCGCAGCGAGCGATTCGTCGAATCGAGACATCAAATATTCAATGAACCGCGGCACGACATGCGATCATGATATTATGCGTGACGTCGAACATCGGATTTGCATGATCCGAACAATCTCCTCGGCCGCTTGTTCGTCCGGAACACCGAATCATCCTACAAAACAATTACTCCTCCCTTCATGTAAACGTACACCGCCGCGGCTTTTCTATTTTCGCGTCGTACGCGAGAAAATAGAATTGCACTTCCTTTATCTGCATCTTTTTCTCTAATTCTGTCCTGGAAAGTTAGCGTCTGTATTAACAAAGATATTGACGACGACGCAATATTCAAACGAAGAGAAAAAATGAAGGAACAGCTGTTCCCCAAAAATTCACATTCGGGCACCGGGCTCGCTCTTCTCGTTGCAGGTCACACACGTACACAGGCGTGGGCATAAAATTCTCAAGAAACCCAACGCGGCCACTCTCGGGATAAAATATTACAAGGTGGAAAGCTTCGGGGCGAAATTTCCCGGGTGGAATTTCCGGCGGAATTCGGCGCGGCAAAGTACAGCGGTCCGGACAGTTTGCGCGCACAAAGTCGCCTTTGTGGGCGAGACACAGGGATTTCAGCGCCGAATAGCCAGGGTATTTCGTCGACGAGGTTTCCACGGCGCTACGGAAACGCGAGGAAACCTCCTCGGCGTGTGCGCCCATCCGCGCGCCGGCGGCGAGGAAGCTGCGCGCAGCGTTGCACCCCGGAGCCTTTCTAAATCGGCGTAATAATTCATCGAGCGCGCGGCCACGGCTTCCAGGAATGCGGTGACTAAAGCCCGGGGCATCCCGTGTTCGCGGGACCCTGGCAACTTGACAAGCCAATCCGCTCCGGGTGCCAAGGCGCCGTGTTCCTATTTGTACCAAAACAAAACGTATCCACGTGCCCGCGGACCCCGGCGCGGAGAGAATGCCTCGTGGATCGGATAGGAGAAAATCCTAGTTGGGCGGATCGTGTCCTCCGACTTCAGGCAAATGGCAACCTCCTCGCGATTCGTGTAAATTGAGATTGGCTGTTGTCGCGTTGCCAAAGTCTTGAAAATTTCTTCCACTACCGAAGCACGAGTCTTCCATTCGTGGAGTACCATCGTCACTTTTTAGCCGGCTTTTTATTTGTTGAAAAATATACAAGAACAAAGCCCTTCGCAATATACTCGGAGCAACATGTGCTACAGAATTTTTGATACGAATGCTTTTCAATTTCATGAACTCACGTTGTGCAGTTCACACACAAGTTACAGTTGCGACTGTCCAAAATCTTGATCGATCTTTTAAATTTCGCCTTTCATCTTTGCCGACAGTTCTCGAAATAACTGTGACAAATAGAGCGAAGGATTAAAAACTGATTGAATACCTCCAATCGCCCCGAACAAAGGAACTCCCATCAGAAGAACCTGTCCATTATGTCATTAAAGCGTCGTTCTCTAATCTCGCGGAACGAAATTCGAACTAATCCGGCGTCCAACCCGACCCGGCAGTTGTTTGAAAAAGCTGGCTTATTAGCTCGGGCTGACAGCCGCAATTCGAACAACACAGACGGTCGAGCGTGCAATCCGGCCGATTTTCATTAACGCAAGCAACTCGATTATCGTCGAGATTGCCGGTACTTTCGATCACGAAGGCATCTCCGAGGGCCGGAGAGCAGTCCAATTAAGATTTCTCCAAGGAGCAGCCCAGCCCTCTCCTCTCGCACCCGGAGCAATCTCTGCCGGTCGATCTGGCAGTAACGAAAGAAAGAGGAACGAAGAAAGCACACGGGAGGCAACGAGCAGAAGGGAGAGACGAGAGACGAGAGAGAGAGAGAGAGAGAGAATCAGGAAATACCCTTCGCCGAAGTAAATCTGTCGTCGAGGGCGAGCGTTTATCGCCGCGGTATAGAAATCTTGCGTCGACGGGAATCCGGTAAATATAGAAACGGGCCAACGTCCACGCCGTTTAGGCCAGATGTAACGTTTCGCTTCCGCCGTTTTTTCTCTTCGCCACCTCGCGTCACAGGACTTTCTTTGTCACGTTTACTTTCTTTCTTTCTTTCTTTTTTTTTTTCACTCTCCTGCACGCGTTCCAGCACCCACGCGAACCATCTTTCTTTTTTTCACGCGTTCGTCTCTTTCTTACCGGCCGATCGTCGACGAGACAGGACAGGAGCCTTCTCGAACCGGTGAATTTAATCGAAAGACGCCGGGAAAGCCGGGAAATCGCGGCCATTTATGCGAGACAGCCAATTGCCGCGGGAAATCGTTCGATGAAAGCGCTCCGTTATAAGATAAGCCTCGTTTCCCAGAGTGCTATCTGATACACCGATCGAACGTTGAATCTACTCGCTCTTGTCATTCTTCTTTGGAAGAACGCTAGGGATTGCTGAATCATTTATTCGCACAACTACCGTTTCGATCGCCGCGCTGAACTTTTACAATTCACATCTCAAAATTGGTTTACGAAAAGCACACCTGCAGACATCAGTTATGCAATAACGAAAGGCATAGAAAAATTGAAACGTGACTGCCTTGGTTTCATACTTTGTATCTTGAACTATCCCCGAACGTGTGATTTGACTATTCTCAACCAAACGATACATGTGTATTTTCCCGAAATTCCTTTCACCGTCAAACAGCAACAAAGTATGTATATATATATATAGGTACACCATGTTTCTGGCTCTCCTTCATCATCGCGCAGCAGTCGAAATAAATTCTCACGGGCCCAATCAGCCAAGGAGGCGGCTCGTTTCACTCGTTAACCGCGCAGCAAGTTTTCGATCCTCTTGGAAAACGAACACCGAGAGTCGCGGGTTTCCCTGTAACTCTCGCAGTATGTCTCTCTTTATGACGTACACGAGCCCCTCCCCAGTGAAATAATTTGAGCGCTCGAAAACGAGCCACGAGGACACGCTGCCGTCTCTAACACTGCGCGGTGCATCGACCTCCTCTCTCTCTCTCTCTCTCTCTCTCTCTCTCTCTCTCTCTCTATTTCTCAATTCTCTCAACGAGCGACGCGATTTTCAAGCGCTACGTTCGCGAACGAATTGAAGAAGTCGCGTGGCACAGAGTGATCGGTAACTGACGGGGAATTTTCGGAGAAATGCCTCAATAAAGTCGGAATGCATGTAGGTCACGGCGAGGCGAGGTGAACGTCACATTTGCCTGATCTACGTGCTGGCAGCGATTCAACAATGGCGCGGCAAACCGGCGACGACAGAATTAAATTTCGCCGGCTTCGTTTGCACCGTGGCCGTTCTCTCCTCTTCGTCTTCGTTTGACCGTGGAATTGGTTGCATTCCAACCGGCATAAAAGCCCTTCCCGATAGCCAGCTCGTTCTCTGAATCGAATCGACACCGATAGCCTCCATTTGCATCAACCGTGCAGACATTTCGTTTCTCGTCTCCCGCGCGCGTACTCGTGCACGATTGTGTGTTCCTATACCAATTGTCAGGCTTGACAAAGTGTTTCGTCGGACGTTGCACTCCCCTTCGAACGCTAGATATTCGTAGCTCGTGTGCCACTCTCTCGGTAAATTATTCATGGAAAGTAAAGAGTGGAAGGAAATTTATGAAACCAAAAAGAGTACAGGGTGTTCATAAAGTCTCTTTACAACTTTAATAATTTGTTACAAAGGCAAATGAAAGGACAGATGAGTGGAAATTATTGCAAAATGAGACGTGTGTGTTTGAGTTTTGTTTCGACTCGTTCAATACACCTCTGTGCGAGCACTAGTTGCGCGAAACACATCAAGACACATATTCGACTTCTTACATTTCTTCGGTCGTCCACTCCTCCCTTTATCGAACACTGTCCCTGTCTCCATAAATTTCTCGTGCCATGCACGAGTTGATGGAACGGTGGATCTCTTCCATACTTAGTTCTGAAGTTTCGCTGAGTCAGATCAGATGCGATCTGGTTTCAACAAACCACGATACACACTGTGCCTTCTCTCGAGAAGTAACCATTTTGTAAGGAGTTCATTTAACAGTATCTTATTCATCAACAGGCCTGAAATGCACTGTGATAAAAATCTCGATAACCACTGAGTACGCAGAACAAATCTGATGGAGATATCTCGTCGATTGCCTTTGTAATAAATTTTTGAAATTGTAAAGAGATTTTATGGACACCGTATAGCTGTATAGAGAGTCGATCGATCTACAATTGACATTACAACTGTAATTTAAAATTCGTCTCATATAAAACCATAATGAAAATTTGACGATACGACAAATTGATCATTTCCGTTCATCGAATCTACCAAGTTTCTACTCTGTTCGTCGAATACAAACTGCCTAAAGTCCTAGTCCTAGCAATCACGAATATCTTTTTCTACTTCTCTTTCTTTTTATCTTCTTTATTGTCGTGATATTCGAAGAAATATATATAATAAGGAAAGAGGTGTAGAGCTCGTTGAGTCATTAGTCTGTCACTTTCTCTGGTTTTAATACGGTTCCGTTCCGTTTTTGTTGCGCTTCTGCAATTTTAAAAAGACCGGATTCTTTAAAAGAACTTTTCTTTAAATCAAAGTCCCCTTAAATAATTTAAATTCATCGCCCGAATTCATCCTTCGATCTTTAAAAGCTAAAAATCCGGGCGAAACTTTTCTCCAAAAAGAGCATCCAATCTCAAAATTGCCATGCAAATCGAAGAGGAAAGAAACGTCGCGTAACAAGATCACTCTGGATCTCGGTGCGACTGTGCGTCGTCATCGTCGTCGTCGTCGTCGTGGTCCAGAGCTCGCGTAAATATCGTCTTTCATCAAGAAACACGGGATTTTTCATCGAGCGATGATGCGCGACGCTACCTCTCGTTTCGATCGCTTGCCACGTAAATATAGACGCGTCCGTATATATCTCTCGGCGTGGCGGCTCTTCGCTCTCCTAACTCGTTCCTCCGCTCGTCACATCGGCCACCGATAAAAATACCCCTGGCTAACCGAGTGTCCTTTCCAAGTGTCTTCCACGCAGGACGAGAATCGGTTTCCCCCGTTCCTCCTCCTGTCGCGATCGGTCACTGTTCCACAACCGCTGGCAGACGGTGACCCACCCGTCGATAGGGACACCTACAACACCCAATCCACCGTGGCTGCCGGCCATGCCGTGTTTGCTTATTTTCTCGTAAGAACCGGTCGTTTGTCACCGGTGCGCCTATTTATATCAGCTCGCCGCAACGTCTCCGCCGCGGTGACAAATGTGCCCGGTCCGCCGCGTATTCCGAGCCCCGAGGTTCGCGCTGTCTCCGTCGCGCGTATATTAGTTTCGAGATTTGCTTCGTTGCCCTTCGTCGCCAGAGCGGCTCGAATCAGTCTCCCCGGTATCCGATAAACTTCGAACCGAAGATTAACTTCTGATTACCCTGTGCGTTTCGACGCGACACCGCCGATTTCCTCGCCTCGATCTCCAGGCTGTTCCCTGCTCGTTTCTTTGCCGGTGTGACGCAACATTTGAGAGATACGCGCGGTGGTTCGTGTGCCGATGTTTGGAATGAAAACAGCGCGCGGCCGTGTGTCATTTGTGTTATTCTTCGAGTGGTAGGTACATAACGATGTGTTCCGTTGGAATCCGGAGTCAAGAATATTGGACACCGAACAACACAAATGGAATCTGATCCGACTATGAATTTTTTTAATAGATTTAATAGATTTCTTACAATTAGACGAACAACTTGCGTACAATTTTTCAAAACTATTCGAAAACGTGTTCGTTCGTTCGTTCGTTTCATTTCATTTCACGGATAAAATCGTAAATATTCCAAGAGACCCGTGCATTTGTCGATCACGTCGATCTACGGATCACCGGATACGTAAATCGTCGCGCAGTATCCCGCGATACGTTTTACGATCGAACCCAAAAGTTTACGAGCCTGGAGGGGCTCGCCCCTCTCGAAGGAAATTGTCCACCGAGAAGAGGATAAGCGTCCATTTTCCCCTTATCCGACGTCAGCATCGAGTAACAGACGCGTCTCCGAGACGCGAGACGAGGACGAGCGGCGAATTAATTTACGCGTTAACGACGCGCGCGAGCGCGCGACAGTATCTTTCATCGGGGGTTTCGCCAGATATTATAAAACTTCCTCGCGAGACGAATCTCCGGGGCCGGAGACGAGTTCCGGCCGGAGCGGCGTAATCCCGGATCTTCGTCGCTCGCGAGATCTTCTTTCTCTCGACTCTCGCCCCTGCCGCGCGCTAGAGAAATTTATTCGCCGACAGATGTCCCGAGCGAGACAACGAGTCTCTTTCGCTCCCTTACCCTTACGTTTGTATGTGCGCTCGCGAGTACAAACCGGCGAAAACCACGAGAGATCACGACCGCCTTCGAGACGTTCTCCTCCTCCGAGTGCCACGCCTCCCCTTCCGGTGGCGATTATTTTTCCGCTCCGGGCCTCTTAACGAGGAGGCCGGAGCTTCCTCAACGAGAATTAATCCTCTCATCAAAGCGCTCTTTTGTACCACGCCGACCAGAAAAGATAATCGTCGAGGCACGCTCCAATTCTGGCGGCCGTCGCCGTTTAGCTCAAATTAGGTGGAGCAGGATTATTAGAGTCAGATGGATATTTCAATGAAACTAACGACGAGTCATATTTCTCTCGTATAATTGCTGTCGGATAGCAAGACAGTTGTCAGAATAATCTCTCAGCGATTGCTACTTTTTAAAGAAACGCATCGTCCGATTATATGGATTGCAAAACTCGATGGTTATATATTTTTACTCGTCGGGAGGAAAATTTCTTAATTCTTAAAGAGAAAAGAAAAAAACTCGTTCTCGCAATTTTTATCTAACAATTTTGTCACACTTTCTATATTTGAATTTGAAAATCTCGAATCACAGGCAATCCTATACGTTTCTCCGTGTTATTACCAGCAACGGTCAAAAGCTATTCGCGCGACGATCCTTCTCTGTTCTCTGACCCGACCTATTTATCCGCCGGTTCATCGTCTGTTTCCGGCTTCGTGAGCCCACTGTTTCCTCTCCGGCGAATAATTACAAATATTTCGCTTCTAATAACTGTCGGAAAGCCGGAAGAGGAGGAGGACGAAAATAGGCCACGGCTTTTCGCTCGCTGCGCCATCGAATCGATCGAGAATCGAGCGACTCGGCTATTCTCATTCCGGTGGACCGACGATCCTGGTAATTAGTTGCAACAGCCTGTCTCTCTTTCCCCGATAGCAAATCGTTCCCATTCTGCTCGTTTAATGCGTTCAGTCGCTTCTGTTTGAACCGTCCCGCAACAGTATCAAATTCTAGTTAAAAGAATAATTTCTTTCTTTTTTCTTCTTCATTGGAAGCTTAAAACTTCTTAAGCTTCCAATAAAGGTAGCTTAAAGCATTTATTTTTATTTGTTCAAAATTTGTAGACTTTGCTTAAGTAGAAAACAAACAGAGTGTAGATCGTAGCGTCCTGTGACACAGATTGATTGTGAACACAGACTTCTGCGGAGGCTCGATGAATGTAGAAGGTGGTCGAAAACTGGTGTCTAGAGATTCTGTCTAGATTAAAAAATATAAAGCGCTAGCAATTTCATCGAGAGCTGAAAACCGTTGTTCAAAAACGAAAGAAGAGTCAAAGATCCTTGAATGATATTAACGAAACATACATTGAAACCTGCATCGAGTTGTAATTATGCATGTAATTATGCGGATTCTGTAAATAAATGATTTACTCGTATCCGCTGGAGCTTCGCCAAACGTTAAACGTACTGTGGACAGATACGACGATACACAGTAATTCGCTGAAGCGTTCCGGATTTCTCGAGACATCCTGTACACCTCCGAGTCTACGAATCTTCCAACCTCGTAGAATCGTCCGTAGTTCCACACCCAATACACCACAGACATCCATTCCACAAATAGTACCGTCAGCAACATCCTTTTACAGAACTCTTCGGGCGTACCGCCTCAAAGAGGTGCACCATCCCGACCGTATCCCGGTTCGACCGAAACCGGAACAACGAACCGTCTGGAACCGCCCTTCCTGAAACGTGTTTCCATCTCGCACGCCCACGGTTAGCTCTCGGGAACCGCTCTTATCTTCCTGACGAGCAAAATCGCGGCCTTGAGGGCGTAGGAAAAGGTGGGCAGCGGTACATTTGGTAGGCATTAACGCGTCACTTCGAGAATCCGACAGCGGGCGACGAAACGCTGCTCATTAAAATTCCATCGGGAAGTCCCCCAGGGAGGCCCGACGTCGTCTCATCGTCTCTTTATGAGTTCCGCGTGTGTCGCACACACCGGCTGCACGAGCCACGACATCTGCGCTCGATCCACCGCGAACGAAACAAAGAACCTTCTCCGCGTCGGCGGCTTCGGCCGATTCTTCCTTGCGAGTTTTGACAGGAAGGAAACCAGGTGTCTAAACGAGCGTTTATCGTCGCCGCGACATCGCGCGTTGAAATAATTAGACGTCGGAGGGGAAAAATGTTCCGTTTGGCTCACCGGTGGGTTCGGTAGGCGCGGACGGGAAAGTAGAAGTTAACCAGCTTTACTTTTTCGACCGCTTTAATAGCGAATGGCTGCACGTTCGTTAATGGCGGAGCTTTCTTTAATTAAAAACCTCGAAAAGTCGGAACAGATGCCCTAAACACGCTCGTCCACGCCGACGAGTAATTACCGCGGTCTGCCGTGGCGGTCTGGCGCGAGGATTTTGGTCGTTCAAGGCCGTTGAACTATCCTACACGCTGTGCCTGCCTATTACGCCGCGGCTCGCTCGCTTTTTGTCTCTCTTTGAGCCTCTCAGTGAAACACGGGAAACAAAGGATCCAGATTTGCCGATGAAACGATCGCAGCGATAAGAGAAAGAACGAATGGCGGGGGAGAAAGGAAAGCGGCAGGAAGAAAAAAACGCGGGTGGAAGAGCGCAAAAAGATCGTTCCTTCTACGATTCAGTGAGACAGAAGAAACGAAAGTACGCAATATCCCGGGGGCAATGTCTCAGCGCGACCCGCGGCGACGTTCATAAGCCACCCTTTAACGTCCACACCCCTGAGCGGTACCCCACCCCAGGAAGGTCGTTTCCTCCGCGATTCATTCTTCGTCGATATCAACGATTTCAAAGAAACTAGCGACCAACTTGCGACACTCGGTCATTGATCGTCCTCTCCGTATTCTTTCCTTATCGAACTTCCCTCAGAACCGGTATAAACGTCGAATTTCCTACGAAAACGTCAAACGCATTTGCATCGATAAAACGGAGATCAGGAACAACGCGCTTCGTCCAGTCGAGAAATCTTTCACGCGCAAGCAGCAACATCGAGACGCTTGTGAAAAGTTCCACCACTTTCCAAAATTCTCGTGCAAGAATTTGTGTCTTCGCTCTCTACGACCTAGAGTTACGTCAGGAACCACTCTTTCAGTCGTATATAATATCGCTTCGATCATTCTCTACGCGTAAATCTCGATCTTTGAGCTTTAGACTTGGTCGTTAAAGGATCATTGACAAAGTCTCTAATCATTTCCTTCCGATACTTTGTAACCTAGGAACTAATAGTAAACCTAACCTAAACCTAGGGACTAATAGTCTCTGGCGATTCTACCAAACTAGCGTCGCGCATTTATTTTCTGAAATTCAACGAGACCCCCACCGCGACCACTGGCGTTAATTTCGGCGTAGTTGGAGCGTTAAAGAGGAGAACCCTGAGAGCAGAGGCGAGTGGCATATTTCTGGCGGGAATTGCAGGCTTAAGACCGCAAAAGGATCGACTCTGCCGTGCATATCAAACACCTCGAGGACTCTCCTTCCCTCGTCCTCCTGTTTCGTCTCTTCCGCCACCCCGTTGGGTCGTCTCACCTCTTGCTCCCGTCTCTTCTCCGAGGGTGACTCGCTTTCCCTTGGTCTCCTCGGTAGGTAGGATTAGCCGATATTACGTGGGTTTGACGGGCGGCCTCGAGTGCACGCTCGTAAAATAAACGCCGGCAAGGCCTGCGAAGCAGATGGCCCCCGGGGCTGCCTACCCGGTTACCACTTCCGCGAAAGGCGAAAAGCCCCCGCGCGTTCCTCGGCGTTATAAGATTATTAAGACACGCGGGGCGTTGTTATATTAGAACGAGTGGAAGAAGGGAGTCCTCCCTCGTCCCGAGACGCGCGTATCATTGTTCCGCGGTGACTGGTTAACGACTGGAAATATTGCGCGAGCTGCCGTGTAAAAATATTTCTGCGTAACTGCCGCGATATACACGCAGAGAAGAACCGTAGGGTTTCGAGGGAAGATCCCGCGTATGGATATTGCGCGGAATATTATGCGTAACTCCGCGGGGCCGAATGTCTCGGCCGAACGGCCGAATCTCCAGTTACGAGCAATTTCGGATGCCTCTGCATTTTTCGGACGTTTATGGCGTTTTTCTACTTGACGCGATTCCCCCCGCGGCAGGAAATATTGAACAGTTAATTCGACGATCTCTCTCTACCTCTCGCGTTTGTTTTTCTCCCTTCGCCCCTTTTCCATTCCTTCTTGCCTCTCCGCTTTTTACCAGTTCAATCTCTTTCTTTTCTTTCTCTTTTTGTAAATTTGCAATTTCCACGAAAGAAAAGTGTAGGCAAGTGCCGTTACTTTTCCGTTTAACGATAAATCTCGCAGGATGAAAGGACGTTCGCGAGTCCCACTCGGAAACCCACTTCACGATAGAACATCGACTCGCGAAGGGAAACACGAAGAACAACGAAAACATCGCGGTCCGTCGATCCTCGAGAGAAGAATTCCTTCGAGCGGAACGCGGCGGAGTCGGTAGCTCGCGGAGGAGCAGTCGAGTCGAGAGTGCAAAGGTCAGAGACTGGCTGTGAGGTGGTGAGGGCGGGGAGAGGGGGAGGGAGGGAGTCAGGAGGCCACTGCAAAGGGACCAGGAACTGGAAGGAGGAAAACTATCGTGGAAGAAGCGAGGCCAACGTCACAGCGAAACGAGACGAAAAGAGATATACCAAGATACACAGAGAAAGAAGAGAAGAAAGCGCGGGTGGCAAGGGCTCGAAAGGTCGCCGAGATATTTACATTGGAGGGTCGGGCTTTCTTCGGGCCCGCCGCTATTATCAATATTCATAATCCGGAGCTGGAGACATCCGTGGAACGTGCAGCACGCCGGCCTCATGCGGTGACCAAGAATCGCTCGGTCCCTGCACAAAAAGATAGACCAAGTAGAAAAAGGAAAAAAGAAGAGAAAAATTGAGAGAAGGGAGAAAAAAGAAACGAGGAAGAAGAGGTAACGAGAAAGAAAGGAAAGAAAAGGAGGAAGAATTAGGGAGAGAGGCAGAGAGAGGAGGGGAGGAGAAGAAGAAGAAGAAGAAGAAGAAGAAGAAGAAGAAGAAGAAGAAGAAGAAGAAGAAGAAGAGGAAGAAAAAGAAGAAGAAAAAGGCCCAGCGAGGGGGCAGCAAGGATGACGAACAGAGGGAGCCCAGGCCACGGACCGTGGGGGCCTAACCGCAAAAGAGGCAAATCGACGGGTAAATACGTTGTTGACTCTGCGGAGAGGAGGCCGAAAGCCAAATGGAATTCGGTCCGGTGATTTAGTGGGCGGTCTTCGGAGACCGCCGGCCGCCACCGCTGCCTCCGCGCTCGCTTCTTCTCTCCGCCGCCGCATCGTTTCTCCTTCATCCCTCTCCCTCTCCCACGTCGTTCCTCTGCCGATCCTCCTCCAGCCGCACAGTCTGCCGCGTTCATCACCCGATCACCGTTCACGGAGCAAGAAGAAGACAAGCGGAGAAGAGAGACGATCGCGAAGATGCAATCGGCTACCGTGCGGACACGCGTGCGTGCCGATTCCGCGGCCGAAACACGGCCCCGAAGAGGCCAGATCGACTTACATTCAATTTACAGAGAATGCGTTTTTACGCCCTCTTCTTTTCTTCGAGTCTTACCTTTTTGTTTCCCACTGCCCGTGTTTTTCTGCTTTTCATCCCGTTGCACACCGTGCACGCGGACCCTCGTTAAACACCAGATGCGCCGATTCCGTCGGGATTTTACTGCAAACGGCGAACGATAAACTTTCGAAAGTTAAAGTGGCGACTAACCACGCTTGACCACGCATCCGCGCTTCTGTCCGATTTAATCGGCCCGATCGAGGTCCTTTCCTCTTACAGATTGCACATCGGTGTCGTGATACGACGTTGTTACGAGAAAACGGTTCTTGCTGGTAGTCAGACCTATCATTTGTAGGATTGGCCGATTTCCTGGAAGCTGTATTGTACCACAGCCGGCGAGTCAGCTTTTTACCTGGTGATTCTAGCAGTCTATAATTAATGGTTATGATAGATTCAGCGATGTGATCCAATTTCTTAAATGACTTTGCTAATCTCCGTTTGACCCGAGATAGTTGAGTCTGAGCAATCTCCGAGATGGTCAACCGTTTCTTGATTTATCAAAAGCTCCATCTTTTTGGAATCACACACACACACACACACACACACATCTCTTCTCTCTAACAACTTCGAGATTTTAATAAGCCTTTTTTTTTGGGGAAATCTGCCAACCTCCCAATGACTCGGTTTTCATCTCTCGGTCAAAGATTCGATCATAAACATCCAAAATAAAGAGATCGTCTTTCTCTCTGCCTCACTGGAAACAATTGCTAAACGTCACCGAACCACCCGTAAAGTCGATGATCGAAAGATGTAACGAAAAAATTTTTATTACGATAAAAAAAAAGGAAAAAAAGGAGCCATTCCCACGACACAACAGCTATAAATCCCATTTTTCACGACCTAAAATTCATTATCCACTTGGCGGAGCCGAAACAATTAACAAGGTTCGTTTCACTGGGTCACGAAGTGGCCACGAAGGGGCCGAAAAGTTGGCATCGGTTTCTTGCGGACCGTGCAGCTTCGAGGAAGCGAACCAATTAGTGTTTTGCTCGGCTAATGAATCGTCATCCGGGCCGCTGCTGCCCCTGTGCATCGTGTAAGTTAAGGTTAGAGTCGGTGGTATGCCTGGCACGCTCGGCCGCAGAACCGGGTTCGCGAACGAGTCCCGAGCACAAAGGCCGAGCAACCTCGCCGAAGAAGTGGGTTATTAATTATCAATGCTACCTCTGTTCCCTCCGTTTGCGCTTCTTCCTTCGTGCCACAGTTGTTGGCTGGCAAACGATCCAACGGCCAACCTCTCTCTACCTTCCTCTGCGCCTGTACCTGTGGTCCCCGACTGTCCAGACCCCACGGTCCACTGGTGCATTGAAACGCGACGCAGAGTAAACTTTGCCGCTAGATTTGGTAGATTCTGTAAAAGTTTAGTACATGGTAAAAAAAAAAGTAAGGTAAAATACAGCAAACTTCGTTACACAGCAAAGTGTGTGTGTAAAGCTCAAAATCGTCACTTATTTTTTATTTTTACGATACAGAATCACAATTTCCCACAATTTTGCTATTGCCAAATAGCATGCTGTGCGTGAAACGAAATGCAACCGGAACTAACTAACGGAGAGGAATTCTTTTATGAAAAGCTGTTTGTCAAGTTTGTACCGTTTTGTCATTCGTATTCCGCGGCTCAAAGACGACTCTAAGAAGTTGGAATCGCAGAGAAGTCTAGTTCGATTCGAGTTTCTCTGCACGCGGTGTTGAGTATTCATGGTCTAGGTTCTTGCATTGATTCAGGATTAGTTCGGAATTACTGACGAATTGCAATTTCTACCATCCAATTTCATCCAAAAATTAAATCTTCCAATCAGAGTCTACAATTTTCTAAAATTTAATGGAACGTTCAAGGTAAATCACCAACGGTTGGTTTTTATTGATTTCTTCCGCTTCTCCGGAACGAAAATAAAAATCCCGAAAGCTCGATGAGTGGAACGCAGCCGACAAGAATGAAGAACAAAGGGCGGAATGACTGCGGTGAGCGATGCCCGAGATCCGAAGGGTTCAAGAGCACAATACGACGCGATGCTTCGTCCAGATGGGCAGATTATCGCCTGCATCGCGATCGCGAGATCCCCGGGATTTTTGTTGCTTCGTCGAGAATTAGCAACAGTGTGCGCCAACGTGGAGGTCCGCGCGGCGAGGTACCCCGTCACACAAGCATTCCGTAGCCACGATCGCCGATTCTCAAAGTAAATGGATGTCCGCCGATTTACTTCTTATTGGAACGGAGATATATAAAGAATTCGTTGGAAACGAGCGTTTCAACTGTGAGAAGATTAAAACCGGGGAACGACAAGGAGAGAAAAAGAGAGAGAGAGAATAAGAGCTTGTACCTAGTCCGCTGTTTCATCGATGAATCGCCGTTTCCTCGCTCCGACTGGATTTACGTCTTTTCTGTTACAGCTGGCACGAATGAAAATTATGCTCGTCGCGAGAGAAGAAGAACTACCGACCGTTAAACGTTCCGACTGGTTCAGTCCAGTGAGCAGAACATAGCAGAGAAATGAAATTGAAGTATCTCTCGTTATCTTTTCATTGTTCCTCGTCATCCGTCAACTTTTATCACGGAACCCCACGGACGTCTAGGACCCTTTTACAAATTGTCATTTGGCACGAGTGGCGTAGGAAAAATTTACGAACGAGTATTTGTTTTATCTCTGCTTAGGCATTTCATTTCCTTCGCACTGGAACTACCAGCAATTAAAACACTACATCTGTAAAATACCCAACAAAAATTACAAATTAGCCAAACACGAGGAGGCATCCGATGCCTCAGTTGCGCTTTATAGTTACACTTGGCAAAGTTCACGCCGTAATTTTCTCCCTGAAAACCGCTACAAGAGTGTCAAGGGGCACTTTCGTTTCAACCGTGGCTGTTGAGAGTTGTTTTGAAGCAAGCTGCAGAATGTAATCTCCCGCTAACGCCTCGCTTTAAAGAATGCGTCTGATCTTTGCCCGTTAAATTCCCTTTCCCCGAGAAATAGCCCTGCCTTCTCGATAAAATAATATCAGCTCGCGCATTAAGACGAGGTTTCAGAGAAGCGTTAAACCAGTACCGCGCGGCATCGAGAGTAGAGAATATTGGAAGACGCTGCTGGTGATTCCAGGGACTGTAAACTTTACGACGGAACCAAAGTCACCTCGCCAAAGACGTTTCGTAAAATCGAGGGACTGGCTATTAACGCCCCCTCTCTTCCCCGTTTGCACGCAATCGGCCATTGTTGCTCGCGTCAAATCACGACGCGCAAAGCAGGCTAGGAAACATCACGGCACGACGCGATCGTGCTCGGTTATAAAATTTACGAGTGGCAGGGAGCTTTGCCATGACCTACGCGACCTACCTACGCGAGCTTTGCCATTTGTCCGCGATCTACGCCATGATGTACGACATGCACGATGACAATTGGCGATATTACGAGCGTAACGTCGAATCGGGCAACTATTCAACTATTAAGAACTTCGGGGAGTATCCGGTTGTTCCAGCAGCGCACAGACAGACAGACAGACGAACAAATAAGCAGACAAACAGGGAGAAAGGAACGAATGATCGACGCACGAGAATCATTATCATACGATCGAATCTTTCCGATCACGTCCCATCGACGCTGGAAACAGCCGACATTTACGACCAGTTAAACATTATTGTAATGTCCGTCTGCGGACAATGCAAATCTGGGCTTCCTGTTTCCACGAACCACTCCGATATCCGCGGAGCATGGGAATCTCCGATAAAGAATTCTTCGCCGCTGACGCGGCCTTTCTCGTGACTTCCACGCACGCGTCTCGCGTCTGAAATTCCATTCTATTGCGTTTTCTTTCTCTTTTTTCTTTATCCCTGAAAGTGATTTTAGCGGGGATAACCCGGAAAGTCGGGCCTCTTCAGGTGCAACGCTAATGCAACGAAAATTAGCGATTGGTCGATTTGCGACGATCACGTGATTCGCGAGGGGGCGTGGGTTAGGAGACCTCGAGTAGGAGTGGCGTTGTCTGGTACTGAGCGTCTGTAATTCAAACGTTTGCACATCGATAAAATTTTATGGCAAAAAAGTCTTCATTTTCTAGTCGGAACAGTTGCTTCTGGGCCTTTCAGTGAGACGAATCGTACTGGGGTACGAGTCGTGCAGCTTTTTTCTTTAATTTGCACACGTATTATTGTTCCGCGCTTCATTATTTCCCTCGTTCGCTTGATATTCTCCTGTTCGTCCGAAACACGAAGATTAATCGCTCGGTTTCGTAACACCTTATTAAAAATTATTTGTGCATTGGATGAAAAGGGTATCGCCAGATCTTCGGTTGTTCTTTAACGCTCGGAGCGTGCCACAGGCAGTTAAGATTCAGCAGATTAGGAACACAGTGTTCCAATCATCGAGGCGATCGCGTCGAAGGAAACGCCTGAAGATAGAATTAGCGATCGACGAAGAGAGAGGTGGCTCGATCCACTTGGCTGTTCCAACACTTTCCCCCCATCGATCTAGCCAATACCTTCGAGGTTAGTCGAGATCTCGCATCTCGCTTTTACAGCTCCTTTCCGTAACGCTTCGAATACCGCGTGAAAGACAAGCGAGCTCTCTGTTTACGGTCGTACGGAATGCCAAGATAGAGATAGCCACCTCGAAGCACAATCAGAGTCCGGTTCCCCGGTCTCCCCGTCTAATGTAAGAACATTTCGTTAATGCGTTATCTCGCCTGACCCATCGATTTCTCGGCGTCGGGCCAGCGAGGATCCAAGTAACACGAGCTGTTCTCCAACGAAAGAAGCTAAATAGAGAGCTTAATGAGAATCTCCATTTTGTCGATGCTACCGCCATTATGAAATCGGCTTACGTTACAAGCTAGAGTTTGGCTCCTCGAGATCTTCGAGTAGCTTCACATCGCTCCATCTTACAAAAAATGGTTTTCTCATCATCTTCTCCTCGTTTCCAGATGGAAACGGAGGATCGTTGCGTCGATTAATAGAAGTCGATGACTTTGCTTCTGAAATCATTGAAGTAACGAATATTGAAGCAATTGGTCCAAATTGGAATCGAAGAAATCAACATTAACACTGGGTTTGTTAAATTTCCAAAGTATAAATCTTTCTCTTGAAACGAAGATGTTTAGTTTAGTTTGTATTTGGACATTAATTACCGTTTGACAGAATGTCAAACATGAAATGTTCTACCTACGCCACAAGATTTTCTTGCTATTACCAAGAAGCTAACCTGTTGTATCTTCACACAACATGGTTCTCGAGTTCTCTCGCCCACCGGTCGAAAGACTGAATCAGGGACGATTAATAATCTGCTACGCGGAGCGATGGCGGATGTCCGTTTTCGCCTTCGGGCGTCAGGGTGAAACCGTTCGAACGATATTTACGATCGGTCCGCCCGCGGCACCGCACCGGCCAGCTCTCCGCTTCGCTTCGCTTTCTCGAGTCACAGTGCAATAAGGCGCGGTGCAACGCGCGACGTACGCGCGTTTACGAGAGACGTCGTCGGCCGAGTTTTACCTCGTAAACGTGGGCGGCACCACGTGGAGCTGATCTCCGCGCGCACGAATTTACGTCCATTGTCCCGGCACTCGCCACTTTTCTGCCTGCTCGGCCGCGGAGGACGTGACGTGTTCTTCCTGCTCGCCCTTAAAGCCAGTGTATCACCCGGACCGTTCACCGGCAAAGGGTGAACATTGATTCATACTCGTGGGAGTTTCTTAAATCTTTCCTTGGACACTTTGAATTAACCCGAGACCGAGTCATGCGGCCACGGGTTATTTCAGAAGGTAACACTTTCAGGCCTACTTCTTACAACGAGGACAACACAACGAGCGTCACAGAGTATCACAATTTCATTCTCCATGTATGTATTAATTCCACAAAGTCCTGATTCCTTCTTAAATTCCTTCAACTTCAATTTCCATTCAACCACGTTCTCCGTGAGACATCCGAAACCATCGGCCAAAACTGGAATACTCCACCGGAAATGACGAGGAGGAAGAGAGCCAGTGTATCGTTACAAAAGGCTCCACGAGACAGAGAGGGAGGGAGGGAGGGAGGGAGGGAGGGAGAGAGAGAGAGAGAATTGGCGGAACGCGAACGAGGAAGGGTTTGCCCTTGCTGGAGGCAGCGGAGGGTGGTCATTCCCTTAATCTGATCGCTTAGCCCCGGTTATTATGCTATTACGGCGTATGACTTGACGGGTTCGAAGGCAATTATCGGCAGTTAGATTTCCAGCGCTGGTACCGTTCTGGACAATGGCCGGTGAAAGGCGAAGGTTCGATCGATATCTCGGCGCTGGCAATGCGAGCCGCAGCGAGCCACGTTACTGCCGCAACCTGGTTGCTGCTGTTGTTGTTCCCCGTGCTTTCCGGTGTACCTATTGCTGCCGGTTGACTGGTTGGCTGGCTGGCTGGCTGGCTGGCTGGCTGGCTGGCTGGCTGCTGCAGTTGCTGATGCTGACGCGGCTTAATCGTTGTAAGCACCGTGTCTCTCTTTCTCTCTTCCATCGTCTCTCTATTTTAGCCGTCTCTCCATCGCCGTCCGATTCTCGCGCTCTTTCATCGTTCGACCGTCGATTACCAGGGCCCCGAGCGAATCAAGATGAACCGAGCGAACGAGCGAAGAGATCTTTCGCTGAATGCGCGCAGCAACCGTTTAAACCCCCTTTAAGAAGATAAACACTCGGAACGATATAACCCGCTCGGCTCGCGAGGGTAGATCGCTCGATAAGCATCTCGGACGAGATCGATACATCGCCACGGAATTATGTAATCGCCGCTGATGTGATTTGTTCCGCGGATGAAGCAACCGCTTCTGTAATTACCGTGCTCCCGTTCGAGGGAGATCTCTTTTCCTTCGCCGGCAGGCTCTCCTCGTTCGCTTCGTAAGTGCGGGGTAGCTGTACGTCGAGGGAGAACACGGTTGACAATGATGGATGTCGAGAATTGCTCGAGTGCAGTTGGAGAAATGGTGCTAAGTAGGTAATCGGTTTTCGTGCAACGAACGATCCTTCGCTGATTTAGCGGATCGTCTTTGAAGCGACGCGAAATTTACATCGTCGGACAGTTCGTTCGTTGTTAGTTGTTAGGCTAACTTCACTTCGTCAAGTATGCACGAAACGAGATCTGGAAATTTCACACGACGCACGATTCCGACTGTAAATCAAATCTCGATTCTCAATTACGGCCCATTATCCTAGTTTTTTCCACCGGAGAGTATCCAGGATAATCCCAGAGCGGCTCTAGCGACCGATAAGAGCGCCATTAAAGGGCAATCCTGGGCCGCTGCACGTGCAGCGGGCGCACGATGCACACGTGGCTTTAAAATCTTCTCCGAGACCGAGAGGACAGTTCGAGTCTCGGTTTCTCTCGCGTTCCTCTCCGCGTCCGCATTCGTCCCACGGAGAAATTACACGTAAACTCACGTCGACGTGTCCCACGGGAATAATTAAACGACGCCAATCTTTCGAGAGGACCAAACTCGCGAAGCAAATACCGAGCAAACACAAAGACGAGGAATCGTCGCGTGGTCGTGCAAGGACACGGTTACGTAGCCTGCGAGATTAGCGGCCGCCTGTGATTCCCTCGGTCGTTATCATCGCGCGGCTATCAGCGCACGCTCATGATTCTCCGGATGCCCCCTGCAGGCTGCTTACACGCTGCGATCGAGTTTATCCGTGGCAACAACCGAACGCTATCTTTACACGTGTAGATTGAACACGCTGTTTGATCGCGGTAACGATCGAGCTGGCCGCCTCTCTCGGGAGGTCTGCTCGACGTTGTTCCAAAGTTTCGAAGTTTCGAAGTTTCGGTGATGATTCGGTGCTCCTTCGATAGAAAAAAAAAAAAAAAAAAAATAATAAGAAACCGCCAATTTCGAATCGATTGCAGAAAATCTTTCCCGGTGTTGGCTTGATCTCTCGAGAGATTGTAAAAAGTGCTGCGAGCAGATTTAGCAATCTCATTGTTAGACCGACGGACGGAGAGTTTGAAGAGAAATTTTCGCTACAGGAAACTTCTATCTGTAAAGACAGACTAGGATCCGAAGCGTCCGAGTCTGAATTGCTCGGATCACTAACTTCCATCAGCAGTAGAAGTTCAAGTTATGTACAGAACGATTTAAGATAGATTCCGAGTAATACTCAATGTCGACTCAACTAATCCTTGCGTCAACTGTCAACGTTGTTATCGAATAACACATTAAACACTCCGATTACGACTCTCAACTTCCATCCGTCCATCCCACATCCATCAACGTTTGCCCACGATCTCCATTAATATATTCCGAGAACCACTCGAGAACCACTCACAATTTCATCTCGCATCGGTGCAAACTTCCGATCTTCTTCCTAGCCGTGCGAGCCCGAACGGGTCCTCGTGGGATTTGTAAATACGAAATCGTGTCGTCTCGAACAGAGAGACGTGGAGCAGTTGCGAGACGTGGCGTTACTTCGACTCTCGAGAGTAAATCGTATCTCGGCGGTGCTTGTTCGCCACGGCGATTCTCAGCGCCGACCGGAAGTCGGCCGGATAATGGGGGCCCCGTAGAAGAGAGCAGCGCACTTGTCGCAATAAAACTCCTCTCCAGGGCGCACCGCGTGTGCCCCGCTGGCACCACAGCCATCTTAACTAGCGGACAGGACATTCACACCGGCCCGATACAATCGCCGCGAAGAGCTCTCGTCTCCTCCTTCTTTGCCCCTACGCTCTTCGTACGTAGACGGTCGCCCGCCGCCGCCTCCTCCTCCTCCTCCTTCGTCTGTGTCTTTTCTCTCTTGGCTATCCCACGCGCGTCATTTCTCATCCGGAGTGGATGCTCGCGAACTCGCGCTGGCGCCTCGCTCGCCAGAGTTGAAATTTGTCAGACAACCACGCGGTGATAATTACTCGCGTCGACGCGCGCGATAAGCCATTCCGCGGCTAGCTGCCGTAATTTCGTGCATTTATCAAGCCGGGGCTCCTTCGAAAGACCTCGTTTACCGGAGGTGTATTTGTGTCCCGCGTGTACACGGAATGCATCGCAGCTTATTTATGATTCAGAATGGTAGACGGATGTGGGGGTGGAGAGAATTATTTAGCGGAGACGCTAATGAGACGTCGAATCGCGCAGGTTCGCACGGAAAGTGACGGCGCGTTGCCGTTAATCGCCGTTACGACACGGTTATTTTTATACCACGTTTGTAACGTGGCTCACTTGTCAATTTGTCAGGATTCTAATTTATTAAGAATCAAATAGATCAAATAGATTACAAATCAAGTCGTTTGGTAAATTTATTTGCGAAATTCCTGCCATGAAACAACCTGAACGTTTTTTGATGCAAGTTTGATGAAACTATAATTGAGAACTCGCGAGCAAAATGGTACTCTGTCTCGCCAATCTAAACCCTCCTTCGACCATACTACTTCACCTAGCCCAACTAACTAAATCAAGTCCTCGAAATCTCTACCGACCCCACGGTAGATGCTAAATCATTTCGCCGCGTTGAATCGTCGCGGCGCAAAGAAATCCTGTCACGAGTTACGAGCAAGAACGAATTCACGTCTGACGTGGTGTCCGATTCGCGAAGATTAGCCTGATCGTGGGATTAAGGGTGGCGGATTTTCGCGGTGAAAGTTCAGGGTGCGTGTGATCCGGCAGCTTAGGTGCCGCGCGTCTGTCGGCGCAAACGAATTTGATCGTCTGAAAGGCGGCGGCGCGGCCTCGGCGGGATCGGAATTCTCGCTGTCAGACGAGCGAGACGTTTTAAACGTAGCGTCCGAAGGTATTACGAGCCGCGCGGAGGCGCAGTCAGAAGTGGAGCGGAGAGATCGCTCGTACGTCTCGAAACGTCGCGTCGGTTCCAAACAAACGTCGACGAGCGGCACGTCGTCAAACGGGACGTGATAAACGCCCCTCGGCCGGCGAATATACGAGATCACCGCGTGAGCGGGGGTCACCGGAAGCTGGCTCGATGGCAAAGTGGACCGGCGGGATTTTTACATCACGAGTACCAATGGATTTGTGCAGTCGACGGTCGGTAAACGGATATTTTTAAACGTCGGTGGACACTGCTAAGGATAAAAATTTGCCCGCTACTCGCAGTATCATCATACCGTGACTGGAAGAATTTTCAAAGTTACTTTAGTCCGTCGTTATTCTCCAAATCATCCTCGAACTAAATCTAATGTTTTTGCTATTAAAAAAATTCAACATCAGAAATTGTTAGGAACGTCCACTTGTTAGGTACGACTTTCTATTGCAATTTCCTTAAGTTTAAGTTTCCTCTACGTGTTCGTTTCCACGGGTATTCATTTCTGTCCGTAAAGTCCATGAATAAAATCCATGAATAATTGACAACTTGTTTAAAGCTTGTTCGAAGCTCTCGTACAATGAGAGAAGATTGCAAGCAAAGTGCACGAGCAAGGTATTGTACGTACAAAGTTATATTTAAAACATGACTCAAGCAACAAGCTGTGACTCACGGATACACTATGCGGAAGTGGCCATTCTGTAACACATTTAACCCGGACTGGGATACCAGTGGGTCACGATACCGGACTACCGGAGGGTGGCGCGTCCTGGTTCACGACGATTCGGCGCTTTTTTTCTTGCCATCGATGAATCATACCGCCTTCGAGTTTGAAATTTCATCTATCGCGAAATTAACGCGAGGAAATAACGAATATCTTAAAACACGAATGTATATTTTCAATCAGACGATTTAATTTGTGAAATCTTCGACTCTACCCACTCAATTACGAAATCGATAGCCAAAGTCTAGACGGCTGAATTTGGTATATCGCGTTAACCACGTCTGGCAATTGAAATTTAATCACGTCTCGCTTCAATGATCGTAAAAAATGTACGTGAGTTTTCGTCTTTATAAAAGGAAAACATACAGCACTGCGAAATTAAATGATCGAGACCACAGATGAATACCAACTCTATCGAGCTATCCCAGTTACTATCTACCTACCTACGTAAGTTTATTCCCAAAATGAAAAAAGACATATTTGCTACAAATTCTCAATTCCTCCCTGTCAATCGTGATCGAGAATAAAATTTCTTTCGTTTTCCCGTTGAATGGTCGATCTTTGTGCCGTGGCTAGATCAGCGAATCCCAGATATATAACTGAAGAACGGATTCTCCACTCGTGACGTTCAACGCTGTCTACGAATCACAGAGAGAACAAGGCCCCTGGTGCTCGCGAGGAGTAACGTTTCGCTGGTAACACGCACGAGCGAGGGTGGCAGGCTTTATTTGAGGAACGTGCCGCGGGGATGGGCCGAGAAGCTTTTCGGGTAAAAATAGCGGAAATTGCATCTCGACAGGGTGGTGGATGAAGCCCGGTCGCAGCGTGTACGTGACAGTCGCGTCGTGCCACCTCGTGCGCTCCTGACACCTTGTGTCTGTGTACTGTCGTATATTTGGACGGCGTGTTGACTCTTTACAGCTGTTACCTTCGTGCACCCGAAGCTCGCTTCGTTTCTCTTTCTTTTTTTTCCTTTTTTTCTTTTTGCCTGGCACCGGCAGAAGGTGAAACTGGACCGTGGACCGTTTTTTATCCTTCTCTCCTTCTATTTTTTTCTTCTTCTCTTTGTCCTCTGCTTTGTATTTCCTTCACGAGTGTCACGCGGCCGCGAGGAAGCCGCTGTCTCGACACTTGGTTAACGTGTCCGCTGTTCAACGGCGCACGGAGTACAGAGTTTTTCAGAGTTCTTTTTTCCATGACGGTGTGACACCAAAAGCGGCAGCTTCAGGGCGCGGCGAAATTGGTTTCGGCGGCTAGGTGTTTGTTGGCCGAGGGTTGAACGTAGGTGTCGAGTAGAGGGTGCTTTGTCGGTTAACTTTAGGTTGCGTGTTTGTTGCCCGGTAAATTAGATGGAGAATTGCGTCTTTGAGTGGAAAGGCTGGTTCGCTTGCCGCCGCTCTGGCTTTTGTCACTTGGACTGGCCAGCTGGGGGGCGTGGGAAATTTTTTATTAAAAATAAACCGGAATATCTCGTTCCGGGAAAATTCCGTAGTTAATGTACTCGTTGCCGCTCGTTGATCCCGTTTACCGACGAGGAAGAATCGAGTTCCTAGTTATTCGAGGAAGCAGCAAGAAAAACAAACGCCGTTGGTCAAACGAAAGAAAGAAAACCACGAAAACGACATCAAACGCACGCGATTCGTCTGAAACGGTAGAAGCAGATTCCTCCACTTACTCACTCACCGAGTCTGACAGTCTGACCTGTCACATTCCTCAACCACTCGCAATCGCGCGAAAAACGTAACGACTTCATCGGTTCGCTGAATTGTCGGCGGCTCTTCCCGTCCAAGTGGATGAAACGCGACAGGTTTCTCTCCTTTTCTCCTTCCTAAAAAGGTACGTCCGTAAACGACGGCTAATGGACAGATATCGTAAACGGCGCGATGCTTGACGCTGCAGGGAAAAAGAGTACGTGGTCGCGATAAAAGCCGTCGACATCGACGGCTATTCGACGCTCGAGCTTTCCACTGAATAAATTTTAACGTTATCGCCATCGATCTTTCCCGATTGCTCGCTCGCGGAGATTCGGATTCCCCTCGAATCCATAATTCATAGAAACCGTTTAAGAAACGCTTAGCCGATGACACAAACTAACGTAGCGAACTGCTGATTCACCGGGAATTTCCTTTAACTTTGAACTCTGCTGTTTAAAAGGGAGAACATTTGACGTCTATCACTCCCTAAAGGGTAAAAAATTTGGTCTCACCGATATTTTGTCGAGCGGATAGACGGACGATAGCACGTACGCGAACAAGTAGACAAATGACAAATTAGTGGAAAATCGAAGAATACACTTGAGCTACGTTTTCTTTCCTTCTTCTGAAAGCAATCGGAGCGTGAAAAGCACAGAGTCAGAGTACCGTCCCGCGAGGGGTGGGGTACGCGCAACCACGGACGGCCGGTTAATTTAAATTTATTTTACACGCGTCATTCCGGCTATATATACGGCTGCGATTCGAGGGGGTCGGTGGAAGAAAGAAGAAAGTGGGGAACGGGCATTGTTGGCCGTGAGATTGCCGCGTCACGGCTCTTGAAGCAGCTCGTAAAATTGCGAATGGTCAGAACGGACGCAAGAGAGGAAACAGACGAAACAGAGAGAAATTCAGAGAGAGAGAGAGAGAGAGAGGGAATGAAAAAGAGGGAGGCACGACGTATTTATCGGATAGACAAGATCGATGCCAGTCCCGGCACGACACTCCTCGTGCCACAACCGTTCGATGTACATACGTAAGCGCCTCCCACGCGTATCCGATAATGGTACATCCGCGTATCTTGCCGCGGTCTAAACTCCACTTGTGTGCGTAATCGCGGCGTTGTAAGCGATTTTCCGGTGCACAGCTACGAGCCGAGCGGCGAACACGGGCCGCAATGGGTGCCGAACACGGGTTTTGCGTGGCCGGTACACGCGCGGGTGTATTTGTCTTTATTAGACTCGTGAGGAAACGACCGACGAAGCACGTCAGAAAGCGAGACCAGATACGGAAATTTATTCCCGTCGTTCGGCGTGAAATAAGACCGCTACCGCGACTCGTTCGTTCCTGACCGATCGTTCGAAACTCAGCAACAGATATTATCGCTGCGCAAACGCACGAAATCGCGAGAGCCGTTCGCGAGGCACTCTCACGATTCCTCCGGCTCTTGTTGCTGGAGCAACGGCCGGTTCCCGGCGAGGTCTCTCCTTGCGAAAGTCTCTCCTCGCTATAATCGTTAATTTGTCCGCGACGTTTAAGAGTTAACAGCCCTTTTACAGTCGGGACACTGCGTTCGACGTTTTGTTCTAATTGATCAGCGCTCGGCAAAGTCGTTTCGAAAGCTTTGTAATCTTTTCATTCCCGTGAATCCACGTTTGTAGAAACAGATTTATTTATAGAATCTCGAAACATACGCAAAATATTTAATAGATGAAACAAATTTCTTCTCGCGAATGAAAATTTCTAGATATCCACGGTTCGTTGATCGTTATAGCACGTCGATCGTTGTTATTGGGAGATTCGAATTGCGTAAGAAAATCCACCTGTCTTTGCGATTAATTTGTGGAGTTTCGTCTAATAGATGATTCAATGTTACTATGTAGATACCAGGTTGATTTAGTGGATCGATCGATCAATCTGTTCCTTTTTCACGACAGCCCCGATATCGTCCGTGGACCCACCGCCGTCTTTAATTGCTCAGCTGATTGATTAGAGTGTTTTTAGCGTGGTTAAGACGAATCAATGCGCTCTCAGATTTCTTCGATGATGCTATTTCTTCTGACACGTCATCTCGTGTAGCATTTTCCTTCGTTTGCTGTTTTACTCGAGCACCTTCCAAGTCGATCGTGGGTCGTCGTTGAGTTGTTAAAGTTTAATAAAAACTTATCGATGCGAAATCTTTGTCCAAAGACGATCAATTTCATCGTGAAACTTTGAATCCTAGTCGAGTTACCAGAAAAGGTTCGCTCTGTCTGATCTGAATGAAACCGTACGGTGTTAACCAGCCTAAAAAGCTGAAAGCTGTACCTAATAATACTTGAACAGTACGCAAGCTACTCCGGCAAAAAGCAGACTTTGCTGAAAAAGCCTGACCGAACGGTCAGGTGTCGATGCCACTGCTTCAAACTACGATTCGAACGAACCATAGTCAGAATGTCGTAACCATGTATATACGGGTTGATGTTCCCTCGAATACGTCCGAGACGACGACGAAACGACCGCGTTATCGTTCCAGTTGATCTGCTCGTAAAGGCTCCTCAGCTGTTACTCTCCCCCCCCCCGTATAGAAACTGTGCGTAATTCGTAGGAGCGTAAACCTGGTCAACCAATTAAAAGAAATACCGTCCACGGAATACGATCCACCAAGGGAAATTAATCGTCGAGAGTCCACGTTCCAGCGAGCTAATCGCCTTTCAGAGGTCTTCGTCAAAAGGTTGTCGTACGTGCGTTGTCGTATCGATGTTGCTCGCAAATCGTACGCAATATCACGAGCAGCGTTGATTAATAAAGCAAACGTTGCAATTAACGAGTGATATCACCAGCGCGTTTCTCGTTCCCGTTACTCGTTAAGTGACGCACAGACGGACCGATTAATCGCGACGTTCCTCGGCACGCCGATTGGCGACGAGTGCTTCGTTGTTTAGATGGATGTAAAAAAAAATCAACGGGCGCCGCTGTTGCGTTTTAATTATTGTCGACACTGTGGGAAATTGCTTTTTGATACATTTCGTCTTTTTTTTTTTTTCAAGCGAGATACAAAAAAAAAAAAAAAAAGATGAAACGAAACAAAAATTTCACCAACGAAAAAAGTTAAACGAAGACTGCACAAAGATCAGTGCCGATGTAAAATGTAAATTTCATTACACGCGATTAATTAAACACGATTAAATACATCCAGTCTTGTTTCTTCGCGGACAAAGACATTAAAGATTGATCTTCTCTCGATACAGTTATTCTGTCGCTCTATTTTCTTTTTTTCCCTTACTCGGAAGGCGTCCAAGTTGGAAACGCGTGCAAAGCAGTTGCACGGGCAATGGATTATTTATCGGCCGTTTAAGCCGTCATCTTTGCATAAAGATTAGAGATTGCGGATGGACGGAGCGCGTCACCGTAAATATACCGCGTTAAATCACCAGGTTTTACTCGACTCCGGAGGTATACTGAACCCGAGCAAGAACCAAACGAATGAAGAATAACGCTGGATTTCTTATTCATAGTCCGCGGTCGAGCGCTTCCTTGACGAGGATTCTCCATGCATAATCTGCACCAATATTCATCAATCTGCCCCGTTCTGCATCCTCTTCGCCGATTCCTCCGCTGTCTCGCAACGTCCACATAAACGTCCATCTAAATATTCTTCCTTCGACTTTGTTGCTACCCGTTATCGAGCAAAAGAAAGAAAGAAAGAAAGAAAGAAAGAAAGAAAGAAAGGAAGGAAGGAAGGAGAAATCCACGCGGACCACACGTAAACGCAACATCGTTGCTCGTTGTGACGTAACGTAATATAAAAGTTGTTTCCCCCGGTGGCAGGGAACGTCATTTAACTCTGCAACGAACGGGCCGATATTTCCGAGCACGACCGCGGCGAGTTGAAACCGTTTCGGGGCCGCGCGTAATCACGTAATTACGCGCGTTAAAAGGAGCCCCGTCGTAGGTACCAATTTAATTTCCGAATTTCCAGCGGCGAATTACCTCGCCGCTGCCGCGGCGCGTTCGAAACCGGCGCGACCGGGGAGGAGAAGGGAAACGACGAGCGGACGTCGTCGCAATTCAGGACCATTAGCAAAATTACTCGGCATGGGGCGCGTTTGCCCGCCAAGCCGGCTTGGCCCCGGCCGGCCTGCACGACCTTCTTCTTCGCCCGATCGGCCGAAAAACACCGCGAATCATCGTGATCGCGGCGCGCCTTGCGACTCTCTCTTTCTCTCGCGTGTATTGCACATCGTAGCTACGTACGCGCGCGATCCTCGATGAAACATGACGCCGACATCGGGGCAACGGTGTACAACCGTACACCGACCGTTTACATATTCCTGTGCGTTGCAGCGACGCGGAGTTTCGACAATTTATAAGGGATCTCGCCCGGCAAATTACACGGTGATTCAGCGACCTAACAAATGTGAAATACTGGCCGGTCCTGTGCCGCGGCGCGATTACGGCCACTTAAACGGCACGATTTACGCGGAGGCCGGTGATTTTGCCGATGCGTGACGGGTGATCGATCATGGCCAAGCGGAAACCGGCGACGAGCGTGATTAAAAGACGCTGACGAGTGGATGTTTGACGATTAAACAGGGAAAGTCGGCGGTGTGCGTCGAGTCGAGAAGATTGGATGTCAAAGTGACGAGAGTATCTTTTCCAACGTTGTCTCCAATTTATCGAAGTTAACATCTGTCGTACAAACGTTCCTAGACAACGTCTGCTACGTTCGTGTGGAAAAATGAAAAGACCAGAGAAAAAGAAACAAAGTCGGTGAGGAGTAGAAGAATCGACGTAGAAGAAAGCAAAACTGAAAGAGGAGTGACTCGCGCCGTAAAACATTCGCGAAAAAAGAGACCCCCCTCTAAGTTCTTTGGAAAGAGATTCAGCCAGCGAAAGAGAATTCAATGTCGAAATAGAATACACGACTGGTTTAATATATAATCCCTGAAAGACGGAGTTATACTTTCCCCCGTGTGTCTAGCGAATCGCGGAACCCGACCGAGATTGAAATTAATAATCAAATTGGAGCCGCGCCACGACCGCGCCGGAGGAAGGAAACGTTCCCGTGAATTATGCCGACGCGCGGATGCCGGCGATGCCGTTTTCTAATTCGGGAAGAATGGAAATAACGATCCGCGCGGAAGGATGTCATTGTCGTTTACGACGATTGGTTCAGCGCGAGATGTCGCGACGTTAAGTTCCTGAATATACCCGCTGTCAGATGAAATTTCGTGGTATTTTATAACCACCGTCATAACGTTTTAAAACGTGTTTCGCGAACGTGTGGAATCTACAAGTTTCGGATTGAAATTAATCTCATCCAAGGCTGCAAAGCGGTTCGTTGAAACATTGGACGGAAAAATTTATTCGACGTCGTTACGTTAAATCTTAAAGTGTTACTAATTTTGACCACCCAAATCGAAAGACCACTCGTCGTCTTTCGATTGAAAAGAAAAATGCTACTAAAAGTTTGTTTAAGTGTGTTTGCGTCTTTTTTCTTTAGATAAATTTAAGCTTCGTATAAATAAATTTATCTAAAAAAATGAGACACGAATTCCTAATCTAATCTACTTTCTAATATATACCCAATTTCTGCGTTTACCGCGAGAAAGAGTAAATGATAAACACGATTGCCGACTGTTTGAACGCCGGCGTTCGAGTTAATCTTTAAATACCGCTGGACTCGGAACGAGCTGCAGTCCTCTAATTATAAATAAACCTGTACATTGTAAATCGCACGATACAAACTCAACACGAGGCGCGGAACGGTTCTCCTCTCTCTCTCGTTCCGAGAACGTACTGCCAAAGTTTGGCCTGAGAATCGCCCGACGTCGCGTATAATCCCCGCTGATTTACCACGCGGCTTGCTGTCTGCGCTCGTCTCGACGACGACCAACGGTCTATTACTGTCAATGAAACCCAAACACCAACCGCGAGATACACACAACCACTGTCAAACGCTCCTCTGAAACGCAGAATTCTTCTACCTCCTTGCGGCAATACCGTAAACCTCTTCCACGTCTGGTTACTAAGTACCCAGGGACTCATTGGTCACGTTAGTTATCCGCTTGTTTTACGATACTCCTTTCGGACGAGCGAGTCCAGCGTTTTACGTGTCAATCTTCTCCTCGAACGGGCCACTCTGGCGAAAAGGAATTTCTCGACAGACCTCCTCCTCTCGTGGAAATGCTAATCGAAGCAGGTGATTAAGAGGCACACGAGAAAGAGAGAGAGAGAGAGAGAGAGAGAGAGAGGGGGGGAGCCCATCCAGAAATACTTTCAATATCAGCCCTCCCTCTCTCGCCTGTACGGGAATATTCATGGCCCGGACCTTTCTCTTTCCTCTTTCTTCCTTAAATCTCTCACTCTCTCTTTCCTTCGCTCGTCTCTGTTTCGTCAGTTGTTCGATCGAGACGAGAGTTGAAAGAACGGTGTGCGTATAGGTGTGTAGCGCCTAAAGAACGGATACTTGGTTCTGTCGCCAAACAGAAATAGTTTCACGTAATGCCGGTCTTTTATGACAGTCTCGACAGTGAAAACAGGGACGTGAGAATGGAGAGAGAGAGAGACAGAAGAGGGAAAAAGAGAATGAAAAGAAACGAAGAGTCGGTAGAACGCAAGAGAGAAGGCTGGCTCCACCGGCTCATCGTTTTGCCATTCGTCGAGGTTCGATCTTTATCTGAAATATTATCGCCACGATCAGACCTATACTTTCGTCTAATTAATCACGCCGCAAGCTGCAATTGTTCGCCAGCTCGGCGCTATTAAATTCCCATGTAGAAGCGACCGCCAGAGTGTGAGATTCACGGGTATTAAAATTACCTTGTCGCTTAGCCTCCGAGAATTACAGGCATTTGCTTAATTCATCGCAGACTTTGTTCATTGCTTTTTATCGTTCTCGCGTGTGATCTAAGAAAGGAAGCGTTACTCGGCTAGTCACGGCCTCTTGCTACGTCGGTGGTACGTTTCTAATGAAAATATCATCTGAACGTTGATTTTTGAGAATCAATAATGGCCAGAAATACAAACGGTCCTAGTCCTAGAGAGATTTCTTTACAGACGCTACAAAATAAAAAGAGCGCCAACGACCCACCTTCGTTGGATCAATTAGAACGCAACACGATTTGTTGTGTCAGGACGTTAAAACTGACAATGTCTTTCGAGAGTGATTTTTCTCACGAGAGGAAAAATCTCGTCTCAATCGATCCAGTATCAATCGGTTCAAACAGTCTGAACCACCGCCGTGAATTCGTTCCACGAGTCGAGCCAGATTAACCGTAGATCGCGCGCAGTGCCATTAATCGCCGCTTAATCGTCGCTATCGTCTCGCCCTCGTAAATTTCCACGGGAGCTAATCGCACACTCGGTACAACCTCGCGCGAGAGATCGCAAACTCGTGCGATATCGCCAAGGCGAGTATCTTCCGCGGTTAGAAAAATCGTCTCGCGATCTCTAAATGCTCCGTAGCGTACGGTCCACTAATCCACAATCAAAGAGTGCCCGCGTGGGTACGTATATTTCATTGAAATTTCCATTTTGCCGCGCGTCGTTCGACAAAGACGGGACGGATCGCGCGCCGCTATGCGCACGAGCTTTCGCCGGCCACCTACAACGCCAGTGCCATCGCTGATTCCCCGTGAAATCCGATTATCTGAAGCTCCCCGTACAACGCGGAGAGCGGAGAGTACCGCTCGGTACTCGGGAGCGTTTTCCATCGCGGGTTCGCGACAGCGCCGCTAATAGACACGTCCAGCGGCGGTGCATAAGCATAACGCGCGACAAATGTGCATCCATATTTCGCGAACGGGTCCATTGTGCGAGCGGAAGCCGGTGGTTCTGCGCTTCGACGAGAGCCGGTCGGCGAGAAAGAGACAGAGACAGACGTCGTGGAGACCCAGCGGGGAATAAAACGAGCGGCCGTTGCTGAGTTATGACGGCCGTGGCCCGAAAATATTTCGCGAGCTTTATAATCCTTGGAATCGTTTCGTCGGGACGTGAGAGAGAGAGAGAGAGAGAGAGAGAGAGAGAGAGACGCACGAATACCAGAAGCACGCCCCTTGTATATAAATACGGGTATAAATACGTATGTGCACGCCATCGCCAAGATAGTGGAGAATGATAAAAAAGAAAAGGATAGAAAGAAAGAGAGAAAGAGGAAAAGGGAGCTGATGAAGGTGGTGCACGGTGGAGGAGGCAGCGCGAAAAATGTCTCGATGGACGTGACGCCTATCTTTTCCCCTTGTTTTTCCTCTCGCTCCTTTAGCCAAGGTTCAACAATCTCCGTCCCTTTTTTTCCACTCTAAAACGCCGTCTTTCGGACGCGGCGAGATCGCATTTATATGCAGAGTACACCGTTCGAATATGCATAAACCTCGCGAGCATCGCATACCGGCGACTACCGGCGCGATGCGCCATTGGCCAAAGTAATGGAAGTGTTTAAGGATGCGTATAAAAATCGAAATTCAATATGCCATAGAGCCGGAATTTACTGGATGATATAAAGTGCATAAAGTCTTATCCGCGCCGTCTCGTTGCCGCGGCCTGCTCGTGCTTCCATCCTCCGCGTTATTACAAGAGCCGAGAGCTAATTTCGATGTCCCGACAGCCGATTGTGCACCGGTGTTAATGATCGACGACCGATAGGACTGCCAGCGAATGAAGACAGAGATTATTCGGCCGTGGGTAACGAGCTTTCATTTTTCTCCATTCGCCGAGATGGGAATTTACGGTCCTGCATTAACTCGCCTTTTCCTTTGGCTCGGACCGAATAAAGCACAATTAGCAACGTACATGCTCGATCGACGTAGATCTTAACTTTCAACGGGGAATATTCGTTCGTGCGTCTTCCATTTCTTTCGATGCAAAATACAACTCGCAAATACAGAACGAACGCATTTTCTTAACTTTCTCAGAACTTTCAACACAGAACTTTCCATTAAATCGTTCATTTCTTGTGTTAATTGAAAAACGGCGATAAATATTGATAGAATATACGAAAGTATATTTTACACACACTGTGTACATCACGAGCGTTTGTGCCAAGTAGTTGGAAAATCTCATCGTCAGACACAGTGGGAGCACGATTTTCATCGAGTGTTTCGCGTTCCTTGTAAATTTCGAATCGATCGCAGTCCGGAGTAAAGAGTAGGTTGCCTGGTGAAATATGTATGTTTGAGAAGTAGCCAGTATCTACACTGATATTATATTATAAGGTAGCTTATTGCCCATGTTGGCTCCTCGTATTTCCACAGCAAGTCATCCCTTTGTCTCGGCTTTCGTTTTATTAAATATCAACCCGCAGTGTCTGGCATCTAACGCGTCTCTCGTTTTCTTTGAAACACGCGTTCCCGCTTCTTCCGGTCATGCATATCTTTTCCGCGTAAAAGAGAATCTCATGGAGCACCCTGTGAAGATAACGAGACCCTGTCTCGACCGACTAAACGACGCAATATTGCGGCTAAAAATAGAAAGAAAGTTTAGAGTGACGAATCTCTGGCTTAACTTTAAACGTCGGGCCGAAAGAATATTTTTACCCCGGCGTCTCGTTGAAAACTTTTCACGCCGAAATTACTTATGCGAGACTTTCAAATGCTAAAGACTACAAATTGACCGAGTTAATCGAACTCGATCGACTGAACGTGTCAAGTGAGATTTAGGTCCGCTAAATAATAGGTTCGCGCACAGGCGAGATGGCCCGAAAATTGCTTCGATTCGGCTTGAAACGTGACCAGTTTGAAAGAGGTTTATGAATTAAAATAACGCAGGCCGGCCTAAACGTTTCCCAGACTTAATATACAATTTGTTAAGACGGACCACACTTCGAGATCGTTCTCTTGGTACAGCCCGCGGCCCTCGAAACCGGCAGCTAGTTTTTATCGTGTCAATTCAATCGTCCACGCTGATAATTAACGTTCGCGTAACGCCCTTGCCAGCGACGATCGCGATTTATGACGATCATGCGTGTGCGCCTCGTGTGTGCCTCGCCCGTGTTTAACTATTCCGCGGCCCGGCCGATTTATCTTTCCGAATTGTCTAACGCCGTCGACGGAAATTTATTTGCGACCGGTAATACGTCATACTACGGCCATAACGATGTATCTGCGACAAGAATCTTTCCCGATTGCTCAGCCAACCGCGTGGATCGTTTCGCAATACCGAGATTAGTAAACTAGATCAGAAATTGGTTTAATTACATTCTGCGCAATCCATAACAGAGAATTTTAATTTTTGACACGTAATTTTGCCTACGTAAGTGATTTTGGTCTTCAAACTGCGAGAATATTCCATCAGCGAACTGAGACTACTTTCTGAGAGAATTTCAGTAAAAATCGACAAATATAAGTAATATTACACTCTGTGAAAGAAACGCGTTTTATCTCTTTCGATAAATCTGCCCATAACAAAAAGTAAAATTGAGCAGAAGAACAAAGTACCGAAAGTACTCGAAACTCCGTAGGTAACGAAACCATCGAGCGCCCCTGAATCGTCTGTTTGGAAAGTTTCGCGAGGATCCAAACAGATTAGACGATTATCCGGCGACTACGAAACGAAATTGTACGTAATGACCAGTGTCCGCCGTTTAAGTCGATCCTCCCGTGAGAATGAGCATCTTTAAAAGGGCTGGCGTTCACCTCAGAAATTATAGGGGAGCGAAACGTTGAACGGAGCGATCCCTTAATATTCTATCTCCGTGGACGGTGGATCGTCGTCGTCGTCGTCGTCGTCGTCGTCGTCGTCGTCATCATCATTATGTCATGCACCTAAAAATCTCTCGAATCAACGTGCATTTGCATATTCAACGATCAGAAGGATGGGGGGGGGGCGAAGCGCAGACCGACGAACGGGCTATTTTAAAAGGCGAGCGAGGGACTTTAATTTATTTTCTCGCCCTGCCTACCAACGACGTGGCAGCCACCGCCGCCACGCTCGGCCACGATAGGACGCAATGGAATCAGGAACACGTCCGACGTGCGTGTACGTGTATGTACGTGCATACGTACACGGCCGGTGGATTTATTGCGGTACGTAGGGAAACGCGGCCTTGCGAGAGAGTGACACCTTCTCGTTTCGTTCCAACCTGCCAGCCGCCAGTCCGTCTTTTCGCCGATTTATTTGCTTCGCGGTTTCGCGTCGCGACCACCTCCGTCTGTCTCGGTTTCCGGACAAGATCCAGATGTCTGAGGCGTAGACAAAACTACTTAACCTCCCCGAAAGTAAGGGGAGAGAACGGCGAAAACGCAGCGCCGAGTTCCTGCGATTCGACTGCAGGAAATTGGCGACAGTGCAGTCCTGCATTTTTCGACTCGTTCTAGTGCGAGTGGACTAGCGTCTCGCTAGTAAGATTCAGGAATGGGCTGAGATTTTTTGTCGAACATCGGCAAAGCAAGTTGGTATGGTAGTTCCTCGAAGTCTATTACTTTCGTAATAGTCAGAGTCTAACCTGGAATTCGCTAGCGTGGAATTCTACCGAAGGAATCTCTCGCGAACGGGCGATTTACGGTCTCTGGTGTACAATTTATTATTGCTCTGTTATTTAGTCTCTCGCCGAGTAAGTAGAAGGTTAAAATGGAACGATTGTTAGTTCAGAGGAAATACGATCCTGGCGTTCGACAGTTTCGCAAACGGAACAAATCGACGAGCAATCTTGGTAAATAGTTCCGAGCCGTGTTGTTGCGGCCGATGTTTCTAAAAGAAATGAAATTAATCGAAAATTCCTGAATCGACGTTCGACCAAGTGCTATCCGAGAATTTCACCGTCGAGAAACCTCGATGTTGTACTGTTATATGTAAAGCAGCGAAGACGCGACGCGCTTCCCAGAGATTCAAATATCCACAAATCATGCGTGGTCATCGTGGTATGCTAGCACGACAAATATTAGCGAGGCGGAACGATCGTAAAACAAAGGCCGAACTTCGACCGGTCGAACTGGCTCTCTCCGTCGAAAGAGAGGCAGCCCCGTCCGGAAGATGCCCCGAGATTTGCATAAAAATGCCATTCGTTTCTATCGGCAGACCGAGCAACGCACACAGCTGCCGGCTAAAGTATTTCGGGGGACGGACGCGCCTCGAGCATCGGTCATCTGCTGGACGAGGCTCTTTCGATGAAATACTTTTCAATTTCGGTGCGACGGACGGTATGGTGATTCGCGTGCTCGTGAAATATTTATACCTGTGCAGTGTTTTCTTTTCTTTTTCCTTTTTTTCTTTTTTTTTCTTTTTTGTGGCGTTCGACGACGGGACGTAAAAGGAAGAAGAAAAGGAGCGAACGAGCGGCTCCCGATGGGGGTGGAGAGCATAATAGGTTGTTAGTAACCGTGGTGTTCGAGCCTGGCCTGGTCCACGGGGACAATGCGTGATTGTTTGAAATAAGTAATTGTATAGTTTGCTGGTTCCTTTCGGTCGGCTCGAGGGGAGAATTCGTCGGTACACTAGAGTCCGAAAGTGCAAAAAGAGTTTTTACTGTTTGCAATTCAGATTTAGTTCAGAGGAACCTTGGAATTTCGTTGGAAAGCGAGAAATCGAGAGAATTTACACGACTCTTACTATTTTTGACTTCTTCGTCGGTTTAGGTTAGGTGAACAACCTGATAGAGATCCAAAGATATCAACAATTTAAAGACAGGTGATAAATCCGACGATATTTTATCGCGTGTACGATCTCACGGTGCTGCTGGGATGTCCGAGAGGATAGTAAATGTATATACTTAACTTCAGAACCGAATAAAACTAACCCTGGTGATGTGAAATTGCTCGACAGCGTGTCGAATTTTTAAATTATTCGCCTATAAAACGTTATATCTCTCTTCTACGATCTTTCATTAAATCCGCCATTTATAAGTCAGTTAAGTTATTTCCTCGCGAAAAAAGAGAAGGCGAGTAAAGATACGTTGCGGTAATACCTCGACGAAATTATGCCACAAGTCATAAATACCTCTCTCGGTCATACGCAGGAGGCACTAACGCGGCGATTTTTTCGTTTTCTTACGTTCAGGGAACTCGTTATGCTACTTAAATCCCAATTAGTACGTTCCAGTTCGAAAAAAGGAGCAAGATAACGCGCTTTTGCAGCGTACTGTACGTACAGGCGAGCGAGCGAGCGAGCGAGCGAGAGAGAGAGAGAGAGAACGCGAGTTGTACAAAGAGTCTCTCTCTTCAAATCGTATGCAAATGAGTACGGTGGAAGGCCAGGTGTACGCTTATAATTTGATCTCGGGACCCACCTCTCCTGCTCCCTCTTCGTGCCGCAATGGCTACCGTTTCTCTCTCTCTCTCTCTCTCGAGGATGAACGTCGGCTGGTGGCGCGAGACTGGCGAGAGACCCACGTTCCGTTCGGATCCGATAAAACTTATTACGCTATCGCTCAACTGTCACAACAGATCGCAGATAGAATTCAGTTGATGTCTAAAACGCGGCGAACCGATTTCGCCGTCGGCTCGTTGGGCAGATCGAAGGAACAGAGCAGAGTGACCGTCGTGTAACCGGCTAATCCGGCGTGATCCGACGCGATGTGTCTATTACATCGTTAACAGTCGACTTGCCTCGGATAACGAGCCGAGATCCCGAGAACGTCATGCGCGCGTTATATACGCTCGCGGAGACTTTCTTCTGGCTGCTGCTCATCCTATGAATTATGCATCGTTGAATCGTGTGGAATCGTGCGACGTGCTTGGACGCCGTTTAATTCGAAGACGAGTTTAGGCCGTCGGACGTCGTTGAACAGGATCGGGAGATGATCGAGAGGTGAGAAGCTCTCGCATGAAAATGGCCGTTTTCGGTCGAACGAGGAAGGATAACAGCCGTAGGTGGCTCAGGGGGAACATTTTACTCGTAAACGATCGATAGGGGAGTGAAACAAGGTATCGAGAACGTTCTTAGCAAAATGATAACCCTGGAGCAACCCGGTAAATTAATCTTCGCGCGTTGCTTTCTTGGGAAAGGGTCGCGCTTTCTCGAGCGAACCGTCTGCACGATAGGAAATTACGATGGCCAGGATAACGAGGTGCGAAGACACGCTGCCATTGAATCGACGCGGTAATAATAACGGTGAGATTCAAGAACTGGAAAGTTCCACTGGAACAGGAAAAAATAAATAACCCGAGGATTTTTCAAACAGGCCGAAGAAGATACAGGCACGTGAAACGAAAACACGGGACGAACGGAAAGACGGAACTTTACGTTGGCTGGGTTTGTTTCGAATTGTACGCCGCACGAGAAAATTCACTGGCTTCTTTATACGTATTTCCGATTCCGTCCGATAAAAGGAAGGTACCACGGGTGGTCCCAGTACCTACATGCACGAAGAGAAGAAATCTTGGCTTTGCAACCGACATCGTGATCTTCTTTCTTTCCTTCTTTCCTCTCGAAAAGACTCGACTTCCGCGGGTCTGCAGCCGCTCTCCATTCTTTCCAGTTTCCTCGACTTGGCTTTTCCATTATTCTCATCTGACTCCTCCCGCTCGATACTCGACGCGATTGCGGTTTCTTTAATTAAGTTGTGTACGCCCGTAGTGTGACTCTAGACCTTCTTGAAAATGAAATTTTTCTTCCCATCGTTCATACAAGATTTGAATGTTGAATTTCGGCTATTAAAGTCAACCACTGGAAACACTTTTTCCGTCTGACACGTTCGTTTCGCAAAAGTCAATCGCTGGAGAGTTTATTGCGAATTAATTTTCCCGGTAATTACTTTTCGCAAAGCAAAATGCAATTTCTCCCAATGATCCACCTCATTTTCTCTAACTCGTGCAACAACAACACGTTGTTTTCCAATAACAGTCTTCAGCTCGAAAGCACGAGAGAGGAAAAATCGAGCGAGGTTTGTCTGCTTTGACAGTTAATCCGGTGCCTAATATCCAAGCAGCGCTGTACCCTTTTCACCGGTAGGCAGCTGCCCCGTCACCCTTTCGATCCTCCTCGATTGGATACAACGCAATTAAAGAGGGGAAGCAGAGAGGAAAAAAGAACGGAAGGAAAGTTAATTGATCGTCCATTGACGGACGCATCGCGCGTAATCCGGACGCGAGGCGTGGATTCTCGGACGTGCAACACGAGTCGGCATTGATTGCCGCGATAATCTTGCCACTTCTCTCCCTTTCGACTTTGCTTTGCCTTCGTCGTCTTCTCTTTTATCGCGCCTCCTCCTCCTCCTCCTCCTCCTCCTCCTCCTCCTGCCGTATTTACATCGTTAACCTCTTTCGGTTATTACCACACGTTTTCTCCGGCTCATTGAAATTCTAATTTTTACTGCCACGGCCGATGAAATATCTTCTCCCGGTTGAAAAACAGCCGCGGCCATTAAGAAACAGAAAGCGTGCGATCGGTGCTGGAAACGAATGGAAATTATCGAGTATTTACGACGCGTGTCAATATCTCCCTCCACCCTGGTTCTATTTAGTATCATCTATTTATCCTCGCGTTCCTTCCTAAATTTCTCTCTTCGATGCGTTCGTGGTAAAAGTACGATCGACATTTGCAAACTTGTGCAATCGAAGTCGCGGTTACACGTGTCTTCGACTCCATTTTCTTTTTCCCGACGAAGAATTTTTCTCCGATTTTTCCGCTTGCCCGAATTCCAACACGACGAAATCACCTTCACCGGGCGACCAGTGTCTGCCATTTTTCTTCAATCGCGCCGTATTACTCGCCGGAACAAGCGCGTTGTACGAATTGCCGGCGGTTTCTGCATTTTGTCGGAATTTTACGCACGACGTCTCGCCTCTGACCGGCGAGAACAATAAAACCCGCATCATTATTATTCCATACGTTCCCCTGCACAACCCTTATCACACAGGCGCGCGCGAGCATAATACGCGCGTAAGTTAGCGGCAGAGAGAGAGTCGACTGGCAGGCTAAAAATCCCCGACGACTGAAAAAAATACTTTTACTCCGGCGAAACGATGTTTAAGGACAACGAAGCCACGATCGATCCGTGGAATTTATCGACCCGTATATTATCATTTGTCGTCGCCGCGATAATCTGCTCTCTGCCCGGGACGATACATAATTCACGAACGATCGGTGACAGGAAACAGGAAAAGATGAAAAAGAGAAATGAAAGAAGATGGTGTGGAGCGAAGCAAAGCAGTGGAGGAATGCGAATTCCTCCAAGATCGGTCTGCGTGGTGACTGTCTTACTCCACTGTCACCGCTACCCGATGAGCTACGCGAGGAATTCAGAAGAGACACTGTAGAATTTAATTTTGTTTTTAATATCGTGTGTAGAATATTGGTGTCGAAGGAAGAGAGAAATTGAGGAGAATCCATTACGCGTGAGTCGTTGTTTGACCGTTGAAATCTTAATTTTTTCGTCCTATTCGCACGCGGAGAATAATACTCTAAAAATTCACTTGCAAAGCTCATTGATAGAAACGCTTCAACAGCCGGTAAGCCGGGCACTGTCACGCGATATCGGTAGAGAACGGAACGAAAGAGCGAGCAACTTATATCGCGCCGAATAACGCGCGATAAAGCTCGTCGCCCTGTAATTGTGGAATCGCGTGTTTGGCCGGTTGGATCTCGAATGGTTTCGCGGTGGCGAAACGTCCTCGTGTACGATCCAACTTCCCTCCCGAGCACGTGTTCCGAGCACGGCCTCCGGGTGCTTCTCCCCTTTCTTTCTTTCTTTCTTTCTTTCTTTCTTTCTTCCCGTGCCATCGCGACGAGGAACGAGTTTACGAGATCGCGGAGCAACAGGGCCCTCGTTGCCCTGTTGGTGGACGATAGCATCGCGATGCTCAATCGACCGCTCGATAGGGCTCGCTGTCGGCAACCTGTTTATTCTAATTAGCGTGCGTCACAAGCTACCCACGAGAGGAGAGGAGAGGAGAGGAGAGAAACGAAGGCGAGCTGGCTTATTGTGTCAGTTACAGAGCGATCCTCGCGTGTACACGGTCAACGTTATCTGTACACCAGAGTGGAATTTTAAGAGATAGCTGAATGGGTTAACAGGTTCGCTGGTTACGCATAATCGCTACGGGCGTTTCGTTTCGGTTACTCGTATTTTAAAAGCCGACCCCCCGCCAGTCGATGCTGGCCGAGCCCGGATATTCCTGTGATAATTGGCGTTTCGTACGATGTTTTATGAGAATTGCCGGGGATTATGCTATGAACGTGGTAATAAGAGTGAACGACGTACAGAAGGGTGCAAAATGTCGGAAAGCAAGCCAAGTTGGATATCGTAAAACCAGCGAAAGGAGAAGACAAGAATCTAAATCGTTATCAAGCTTAAGAACAGCGCCTCTTTTTTCGTTTGCTGTCTTTGACATCGCGCATTACTATCTTTATTCGTTTCCATATTTTATCGTTTTTAATGGTTCAAGCTTTCATTTCCAGGCTTTTAAATTCTTTTTACATTCCATCGGTTTTAAGAGCACGTTTGATATTTTATATTTCCAATCCTTTCCTTTATCCATAATTAATCACAGCAGCTTCGATTTCTGTATTTTTAGACCTTGTCGTTGTTAACATCGGTTGGAAATTTTTTATAGCTTCCTACTGTTTCTAGCATTTTCAAATGCACGAGACTTTCCGCTCATATTCATAATCTTCGTCGCTTTTAATTCCGCGCTTTATCTTTATATTCCCAGTCTCTCTGTTAATTTTCGCGTTAATTCTCTACATTTCCTTTTCATCTTCGTCCTCTCAATTATTTCAATTCTTCCATCTCCAGCCGTAAACTCCGTCATTTCATAAAATGAAAGTCTGTTTCAAGCTCTCCTGACCTAAAAAGCCATCAAAGAACACACAAAACTTCCGTGTTTTGCACGAAGGAAAATATTTCGCGATTCCACTTGTCCAGTCAAATGCCATTCAAAGTGAAAACGTGTCGAGAGTGTTCAGATCTGTGTTTCCATTTCCTCAAAATTAAAAATTCCTCAGTGTCCACTTTCTTTCAAAAGTCCAGTTGGTAGTTTCTTCTTCCACCGCGATACAGGCCGGCACGCTGCGATTGCGCGTCATTTGCGATTCCAATTCTAACGTTCATTTAAAACACGTTAATATAATCACGTGTTGTGAGGAAAGCAGATATTGAAAATTCCGTGCACATTCTAACGGAAGTTTTTTTCGTAAAAAGTAAACAGCAGAATTTTTTAATTTTCCATTTTCGTTTGTACATGAAATATGACGCTTTGTACTGTGCATCGTCAGAGATTTTGGCTTTCATAAATCTGTTTGGCGCCACAAAAAGGGACGTTTGTTGCAACGTTTTAAAAGGAATGTGTTTAATATTTATGACCATCCCAAGTATTTCTTCTGATGCACGAATACAGTACTACAGTACTCATCCGGGAAGAAAATTGTAAAGTTACTTCGCTAGGAGAATGTTTTGAATCTCATCACGTGAAGGAGAAAATTATTAAATATACACACGTACATGTTTAAAAATACTATCTTTGTTATTATTTATTGCGTTAATTTCTATTTTTATTCTATACTACTTTCACCAAAAAAAAAGCACTCCTCGCTGAAACGCGAGACAACGCGCGAGCATAAACTCCGTCGCAGTGGACGCGTGCCGCTCAAAATATTGATGCACCGCAGGATATTTCCAAGCTAGAATTCAGCAAAAGAGTCCGGGGAGACGGTTGCGTCGACTACGGGAGGAGGGACTTCCGGCGCGAGGCAAGTGAATAGCGCGGTGGTTGGCGCGCACGCTGGCCAAGTCTCTCTCGTCTCTCGTCTCTCGTCTCTCGTCTCTCGTCTTTCGTCTTCTCGTACGCCTCGTTTGCATGAGTAATTATTAACGTGCCCCGGGACAAAAGGCGATTTTCTCTCCTGCGGCGAGGCGACGACGACGTCGCGACACCGAGCATTCCTGGGCGCTGGTCGCGCGCGATTTATGGCGGCCAGACGCGAGAGCGGGTCCAGACCGACCGAGTCCAGCGAACCACCGATGTGTCCACCGGGATGAAAAGACCGGTCGGACAATGGCTACCTCGGCGAAAGTGCACCACGAACGGGGTAAATAGAAATCCGCTTGAAAATTGAACGTGCTCGCCGTGCACGGTCGCGGGGTGGCTGAAATCGTCTCGAGGTAAATAATTTCTTTTTTCGTCGGTCTTGTCTCGGTTGTTCTCCGAACGTTGTTTTACGAGCCTGCGAAACGCCATTTGTTTTATAAGCGTTTGATTACACTTATCTACTGCGCCGCGTAACATCGTGATTCGACTAATAGGAAAAATCGGTGCAATTTAGCAAACACGAGATAATTACGGAGCTGACGGTGAAAGTACGATTCATTAGGAATGACGTGTGTGAAAATGGAAGCACGAAAATGGAAGCACGCCATTGAAACACTACCGATACAGTCCAGTTCGTCGAATTAACAAAAGTCTGACGCTGTTCAAAAATCTAATTTCGGATATACCGTTGCTTTTTCGGACGTACGATGAAACGTGCGCCGTTCTCACATTTTTTGTTAAAACAAAAAATCGATGATACTTTGCAGGCTCCAAGTCTAAAATCGTTCACTGATCGATCGAAGGTGAAAGAGAACCGCTGTGAACGTTTAGAGAGCAAAGTGTACAAAGCGTTTCACGCCATTTACAAGCTAAAACGTTCTAGTTGAACCGAGCTCGGGAACCTTGAATTTTTAATACCAGTCAAAGACTCTGACACAACGCCCGAAATTATACGGAGTAAGAAAGTTCCAAGAAACGAGACGAGACGAGTCCGAGTCGTCCATTATCTCGTCAACTTGTCCAGAACTTTCAATCAACGAAGAAAGATCTCAACGTAATTGCGCCTGAATTGGAACAGGAAGCCTTTCATTCACTAGGTCACCGTTTCATAAATTGACCTGGCACGACTTCCACGTTCTCGAGCCGAACCGAAATCAAAATATCGAAGTAACGGAACACCCACGACGGAACGGCGCGGACGTCGCTTTCAGAGAAAATTTCGCTGCTGGCTGGCAAACGATGCCACGCGCAGAAAACCAAACCCACCAACGAACGAACAGAGAATGTGGAAGAACGAAGAGAGAAAAGAGGAAGAAAAAAGAATCATCTCGAACGAAAGGACCATCCTTTTGCCGACTGTTTGAATAGAAAACGTTCGACCGGTCGTAAATGACGGGCAGAAACGACTTAATTCCCCGTCCAGACGAAATACTCGGCCGACGCTGCTCGGCTCGATCGTCGACTGACTGCTCAACGTGTCGGACAGCGCGGGGAACGCGAGAGTAAATAGAAATCCGTCGGAAATTGAATGTTCACGATTCACCACGGCGTTTAGAGGCCGTTCCACGCGACCAGGTATCGAGTGGACGTTTTCCACTGAAGCTCGCGCTTCATCGTCGTCGATCTGCAAAACGATGTTAAGGATCCACACGTCAATTGAACGAGCCGCCACTCCACCGTACGGTTCCATTGTTCCATCCAGTGTTTGCTGTTACACTTCCGGCTTTCGTTTTGCGCCTCTCGAGGGCTAGTCCCTGTCTCTCCGGCACCGGAGAGATTTCGAGCTTGTAAACGCGCCATCCGTGGCCATTTCGATTGCCATTTTCGTTTCGAGATTCGCTCGAGATTCGCGTTTGTTCGCATCGATCGCCAGACTGATAGATATATCTGGCGTATATCGAGCCGGTGGAACGAAAGAAATAGACGAAATAAAATAAATAGACGAAAATACACGATGGCGCGTTTCGAGAAAGGCGTTTCCAAACTTGAAACGAGTTACGTTTATGAAACAGCGAGTACATATATATATATATCTGTATCTTACTCGGGTACAGAGTCTGTTCTTGACACGATAAGTACGTGTTGAAGCACATCTTGCATCTGACACGTGACGATTATTGTAGAAACATCTCGCGAAACGGCAAAGACGAGGTACATCTGCGAAAGTACACCTCGAAACTGAGGTGTTTAAGAAGAGAGTGTTCCAATAGGGAACGAGAATGTTCCCTGAAACGAAAGAAAGGAGAACACGCGCGAGAATTGAAGTATCTCCTTCGAACTTGTAACACTTTCCCCTCGACGCGCGTTTCTTTTCCTATTTTCAACCCAAAAGAGCCGGGTCGTTTGACTGCGTGATCAATCGTGATTTTTCGTAAGGTGCTTCCTAAACTGACTCGACCGACCGCCGGTGAACGTGTTCGCACGATGCATCGAAGAATTTCGTGTCGACGAAACGTACCGACGGGCCTCGGTTAGCGGGAAGCTGGCTCGTAATAACCCACTGGAGAACCGGTACCACGACGAGGCTGGTGGTCCTCCTAACAGAGGAGTCGGTGCACGTCCCGAGAATATTAGAAGCAGGAAGAATACGAAGCGTTTCGCTGATTACTCGTGCCCCTACGTTGATCCTACGACTCCGACACGGGCGAACGAATCGACCGGAGCCCGGAATACGATCGCTCGTTTGCATCGAATCGCTGTCCGGCGATCAACGCGGCAATAAACGGCGACCTGCTACGAATTTTAATCCACGTTGACGAGGGTGTGCAATGGGAAAAAATACTTTTCTAACACGCAGATGCGACGATACGAAGTTGCGAAGATGTTCGAGCGAAGATGAGAAAATTATTTACGAACGAATCGATCGATTCGATGCGATGAGAGGAGAGATGTAAAAGTTTGGCAAAGAATTGGTCGACAAATGAAAAAAAAAGAAAAAAACATTTATCGAGGAATCTCCAACGGAAAGAAAAACCTACGAAGAAAGATAAAAAGAAATTTAACCTAATTTTTGGAATTTTGAAGAAAACCACTCGTCCAATCGTCGATAATTAACGAATACTTTAACACCCAGATGATCGATTAATCGAATCAAGGGTGAAACTTTCGTCAGACAGGACATATTAAACCGGGGAGGATAAAAAAGCGTTCGACGTCATTACAGGCTGACAGTCGCGACTAAAATTGAAACGTGGCGTTAGCAGTTCATCGATCAATCGCCGATCGGCGAGAGGGGGAGAGGCGAAATGATTTTCAAAAACGCTCGATCAGCAATCACGACCGGAGGGCGCAACGAATTAACAATTACACCGGACAAAATGCACGCCAGCTAACCAGCCGGCGAGTTTTCAATCGATAGCGTTTTATCAGGACTCAATTCAGCCGGGAGTCCCGGCTCGGTGTGGTTTCGAGGGTCGTCGGCTGAGTGCTTTCGAAAGTGACCACTCTAAATGAGGCTCGTGTTTGCAGTCGGCTTCAAGCAAGCTCGCCTCATATGTAAATGATAGAATAGAAAATCGAGTGGCCCGTTCTTTCGGTCCGATTAATTTCGAATTTTATCGTCGGGAGCTGACGCTTTTCAAACCGGGTGTCACACTACAACGCGCCGGCCAGCGCGTTCCCCGTTCGCCGATAATCATCAGCGCCCGTTTTAATAGCGACGCCCGCGAATATTCGCCCGAAACTTCATCTTCAATGTCCAACGAAAAATACCAAAATTTGCTTCGCCTCGTTTGCATTAACTGCGGCTGACGATATTAATTACATCGTAATTAGCCTGCGGATTTTTCAGGAAATTTACGAGCACCAACATGCGAGCACGAAATAACGCGCGAAAAGAATGATATATTTTCCCGTGGTAAAATATAAAATCATACATCTGAATTACATACTTTTGCGTGTTATATGCAAAAAAAAAAAAAAAATACCGCGTGTAAGGAATGAAAAAAAAAACTATTGCTCGGCTTCTTCTACTTCCTGAATCTCCGCAAAAACGTCCACATGGTCCCAATTTCCGTTAGTTTCAGTCGCGAGACCTCTCCATTTTAGACCCCTTTATACATTTCCGTCAAACTGTAAATTCAACTTTCGAGAATTCATCGTAAAGCTTGATAGATTTCCAGAAGAACGATCGCGGAAATGAACTCCTTCCAAATGACAGGTGCGAAAGGCAACCAGCCACCCCCGATTCTCCTCGCGACCCCCTTTTCGATTACTCGACATATCCATTCGAACGAAAACGTCGTTCGAGAGACGTCGTCCTCATCCGCCGACTGTGTCGAGTCGAGCTTTAATTTCAACTGGGTTTACAATACGGGGGGCGTGAAAAATGAAATCTCGGCGACAAGTGCGAGAACGTACCGTTCGGGAAATGAGATTTTTACTCGGTACGGCTCGGCACTTCCCTCGCCGTTTGTACGGACAGCCACGGTAATTTAACGGCAGGTATTAAACGGGAATTTCAATATCATTTTTGCTGGTCAACCCGCCGTCGCCCGGCTGAATCTGACGTCGATATTGCCACGGCCAGTTCGTTTAAGCGGCGGTTGGCTGTTTACGAATGTAATCGTCAAAGAACGAGAGAGAGAGAGAGAGAGAGAGAGAGAGAGAGAGAGAGGTAAGTTATCTCGATAATAACGAGTCTCGGCGTTATGCGCGATATGAATAAAAGTTTTTGCAATAACAGGCCCAGCTTTTAACGGACGCTGTTCGAGAAAGTTGCCTCGCGGAGCAAATGAGAGCACGCTGATGGCTCTGCCTCACGAAATGGTGATTTCGGCGAAAAATCGCGTTTCGTACGGGTTAACGAGTAGCCTTCACGTTGCACCGAGCTTGTAAAATCGGTCAAGCCTACCATGACGGTCTTCGTTACGTTGCACGTTCGCGTGTTTCACCAGTCTCGATGGACGAACTAACAAACGAAATAGTAAAATAAAAAATCGTGCGTTCGACCGGACGAGGTGACGAGTGTTTGATTTCTTAATATTCTCGCTAACATACCGCTTTCTTTTCTATTTCCGCTTTTACGCTCTTCTTTCTCATTCGAGAAATTTCATTTTTCAATACTCTTGTAACTAGCGTTCCCGGTGCTCTCGTTCTCTCTTGTTATTCTTCGAACGGAAGTGAAACGACACAAAGCGCACAAAGTCGTTAAAATATGATCGATTTTTTTACGTCGATAGAAAGCGTAAAGCTCGCTCGACAGGGGGCACACGCAAATAATTCAGACGCTTTCGCGGCGGTTTCGAGAATCGCGTCGTACATTTCCGTAATTAATCAAGATAAATCGAAGCAAAACGCATTCGAAACAAGCAAAGTAGATGGGATCGGGGTGGATGAGCGGGGAAGCAGCCGTTCACCGTAAATCTTCCCAACTAAATGGCTCGTAAACACCGTAACGCTTCAAGCAGATTGTAAATCACCGTTATTATTGGTACCATCCGATAATTAAACGTAATAAGCGAAACGATATTTCAGCGACGAACGGCTCGCTGGCTCGTTTCCTCTTTCTTTTCCCGTCTTTCTCTCTTCCGTCCTCCTCGCTGCTGCCATGCACGCGCCATTTTCTACTAGAGCGTATCGAGCCACCGGCACACAAGACCACATATCACCGGCAAATACTATTTACATAGATTTCCGAAACGCAGTTTGATTTATCGGCCGCGTAAATTGGCCAGGCGCCGCAACCGGCCAAATAATCGTTCGCAGAACGAATTTCTCATTTCGGCGGAGGGCCGAAAACCTCGGCCAGTGTTATGCGTTTCGACGCGGCATTATCGAAAGAGAGAGAGAGAGAGAGAGAGCATTATTAACGGCGAATCGAATTTTCGACATTGTAATCGGCCAGACATTGCCCGATTTTATTTAACGTTACGATCGTATCGTAAAATTGGAAATCGCCGCGCGCCCGTTGTGTTCCATTCTGTCCGGTGCTGCGTTCGCACCGCAGCTAGCAGATACACAAGTGTGTATATATATATATATACACACACACAAGTATATATATATATATATATATACGCGCGTGTGTAATATTGATAACATTCTATTAAGCTCTTTGCGCGTAACGGAGCCAGCCTCGCGAATGCGAGAGAATAATTTCGCGAGATCTCGCAACCTAGGACGCGAGTTGCGAGTTTTTTGTCGAAATCACAACGGACGCTCAGGAAGCACAGAGGAAGCGGAATGTCACCGGAATGTCTTCATTACTAATTATTTTCCACCGTTTACGACTCGTTACTGCTACTTTTCGGGCAGTAATCAACTGCGACGTGTTTCGTCGTTTTTGCTGCCTCTTACCAATCAGATAATTTTTAATTAACAGTTAGACACATGTGTCTAAGCGCCTAATTAACTTTGAGACCTTTGTGAACAATTCAACGTTATACTAACCAAGTCCCCGATAAATATCTACAGCAAAGCTCTTATAGATCAAACGTGATAAACCGCAGGTCTTCGAAAGATTTGTGGAAAGGAACGATAACATCGCGACTCTTTTCCCTGAAACTATATCTCACGAGCTATCCCAAACTATCAAACACGAGTTCCATCGCCAACGAGTTCGCCATTACTGTCGCCGAGGTTAAAATTCTGGCCACGAAGCAACAGTGAAACCAACCAAACTGGTGCCACTCGACGAGAGAACCTCGCCTCGAGGGTCATTTAAAAATCATGCTCGCGACATGCTAATTAACAATTACGAGGACGAATCGTTTCGTTGGCGACGTACGATACGTCTAGCCAAACGCGCGTTTATCGACTAGCCAGCCGTATCGGTGGCTACCGTTACCACTACGGACTAACGACGTCGTTATCAATCCCGATGGATCGACGATCCCCGTGGTGTATCGCCCGCGATACGCAGCAACGCGGCCCGATTTCCGATTTCCTGGCCAGCGATCAAACCGGCGAGATTCACCGCGTCCGCCAATTCTGCTGCGAATTCAACGCGCGCCACAGCGCTCGATATTCCAGTCGATATTCCAAGATTCTAACTGAGGAAAATTCCGACGAGCAGAACGCGCGAGAAAACATACGTAACAAGAGCAAAACGAAGATCTCTCATTAATTAAATTGGTAGAAATTGACGAATCGAAGAATTCAAGAACGTTTCAAAAAGAACGTTTATGCAAATCGTGGAAAAACGAACGCGTGGAACAGTTCGTTCGGGGAATTTATTATTAAATTGAAACTGAACGTATGTGATAGCGTAAAGATTGCAACAGCATTGCTCTGTCTGACAATCAGTGATAAAAGCCTTACGTGTCAAGATTTGATTTGACTCTTTTTGCCCCCCCTCCCCACCCATTCTCTGGCAATAATGTGAAGAATATTTCACAATCAAAGTTTCATTCTTCGATCGCTATCGCGACAAACTGTACGCCTGTACGTTACGATAAAAGCAACAGAGTGTCTCCCTCCGATTCATATTCCAAACGATTCTCGAAAATGCCAGAAAACAGCGGTGTACACAACAGGGGCAAGGAAACCTCTGTACGAGCTTTACATCACGCTTTTTACGTCCTTCGTAATCTCCGCGTGCCTCCTCGTTTCCCACGTTCTGGCCGCTGAAAACAGACGAAACGCGAGGTGCGTCGTGATATACGGGGAGGGCCAACACCACCTCGTCGGAATACTAATCCTCGAAATAACCGACCGATTACAAACGGTCGCGGTTACAAACCGGCTGGAAAATCGACGGAACATCGGACGATTTGTAACTGGTCCGAATCCTCGATTTTCATCCGTGTTTTACTCTGTAAAAATTCGTAAAAATTCGTCGAAATTTCTCGCGCACGAGGTATATTGTCAGAAATTTATCGAAGGATGAGATATTACATCGTGGTCACGATCGATTCCGTCTCCGTCGCCAAATCTTTTAACGCTAGCTCGCGTTTTAAATCGCGACATTAAATCGTTCGCCTTCGAACGCGACGGTGTTACGTCTCTCGTCTCTTTGTCTCCCTTTCGTCGTTGCCGTCCCTCTCGCGTTCCACTCCGTGGCGATGGCTGCGTAACACCTTGCCAGTTTTGCTGTCATTCGCTTTATCGGCGGGAAATCGGAACACGTTGCCGGGGGAACGAGCGCCAGATCGCCGCGGCGATAATGCCTCGTCTCGCGGCTCTCGCGACGTGGAACGCGACACGGTGGCGGTTACCTGGCTACGACGGAATGATAATGATGATGGATTGGACGCGACGCTGAAAAACGCTGTTTCGTTCAAACAATCTGTTGTAGGCCGGAGATTACGAGGTTCGATCGGCCGGGGAAACAGCCAGGAAAAATCGGCGACCGAGTCGTCTCGCGGTGAAACGACTTCTTTTATCAATCACGAGCGACCCGTGAAAGTCTTTAATTAGCCGGACTACGTGTTTCTTTTTTTCTCCTCATTTTCTCTTTTTATCTTTCTTGCTTTTTTTTTTTTTTGTCACCGTACCAGACGACTCGTGATCTAGTCTGTAATTCAGTGTCGCGAACGATTTGCACGGCACGGGAGAAGAGCAGGGGGAAAAGTAAAGGGTCGTTTCTCGCTGGTCGAGCCGTCGTGGTTCCGTGTTTGAACATCACAGGGATTTAGAGTTCGTGTTCCTGCTCTTGCGGTTCCTTTAAAGAGACCCTTTGTTCCACGCGGGAAACACTCGTGTCTGAAACACGGGCAGCTCCGCTCATAGAGCTGCTAATAGTCCCACGGAGAAACATGGCTCTGTTTAGTTTATTCGTTCTGATAGTTTATTCGTTACGTGCGTTTCGAGATTTTTGTTTCTTTTATCGACACAACAGTTGATAACGCCAGTCTGCAGTTCAGTGCAGAAACGAAGGTGACTGTTCTCAAAAATCACTGATCGTCTATGCACGGTTATTTATTTAGCTTGCTTGCCGATGTGAGTAAAGAAAGACATATTTCACAAACAGTAGTACAGAGATTTTGTTATTAATAGAAGAAGAAAGCATTGGAACAACATTGTAAAATTATTTCGCGACGAAAACAAAACAAAATAAAAATTTGGCCGACATCCTTAGATACGAACGACAGCCTCAATTTTCCATCGTTATACGCTCAAAGCTGTATTGAGAAGAAACGGAGAATGTAAGTTTGTCACGTGAATTTACTCCAACGTACAAGCTCGCCTAAGTACCGCCTGTGCCATCTAGACGTGTTCTCGATGCTATCGCTTTCTCACAACTCATTGTTTCTAATTTTTGCACTCCGTGCAATCGCTCGAATCGCGAATCAAAAGCAAAGTGCCTACACGTCAGCGCGAACAACTCGCCGTTATTCAAGTTTTAATCCACCTTCATTATGGTCGATCTCGATAAAATTCTGACAAGATCCGCGCAGCAAAATCAACAAGAGCGAAACGCTGTCTTCGTTACATTTTCATTCGGTGTTTATACTTTCATTAACTCGTCGCGGGAACAGCCGGGGAGCCGGCTGATCAGCGGCGTTGACTAATTAATTATTTTAATTGGCAGACGCGGATAAAAATAAACCTATCGAGCGGATAGAGACACGGACGCCGCGACAATTATCACCGGCTGGCGAGAGAGGACAGGTTGGTTCGGTAAATCAGCGATTCGCGTAATACCGCATGCAAATAAGTAATACCTCGTCGCGATTGCTTCGTATGTTTGTGTTTAATTAATTATAAGTTGCGCCGACGGTTTTGTTTGATTGCCTCTATTGAAAAGCGGCGAGCGATACCCGCGAAAAATCGTTCGACGTTTCGCGAGGATGATCCGCAGACCGCGCGCGCGTATACCCCCATCCCCCCTTCCGTTCCCTTTTAATGCCTATGCCAATAACGCATCCTTTTCACCGGTAGCTCTACGTGACCATCGAGCCACCGAGCGTGTCCATTCACGATGAATCATTCCGCCTGATTTCGAAACGTAATGAATTTAAATGTTTACCCGTGACGCGAAAACAAATCGAGAAGCGTCGCGAGTCCGCTGATTCGCTGCCGCCTGCCGGTTACCACTGATTCTCGATCGGTATTATTTCGACGCGGTTTTGCCGGACGCTCGTAATCAACCTTGTTTACTCGCGTGACGATACCCGGGACGAGAAGAAACGAACCGGTGAACGAGAGTGAAAAGATGCCGAGTTTGAGTGTCGAATTCCAATACTTTGAGATGGAACGAGAGGATAAGGATGGACAGAACGATCCGAAACGAAAGGAACGAAAATTTCCATCAAATTCCCTCCCCTTTTCGAGGGAAATATTACGAGATAATTAACACCGTATCGAAACCTGGCGTTCATTTACCTCTTAAGGGACTCGGCTCCCCCCTGTATCGAGTCATTGAAACGTACGCGTTACGTACTTCGTACGTATTAGCGTACGGTCGGGAAAATCACCCAGCTACAAATGCAAAAATCATTACCGCGAATAGCAACGACAACAACGACAACGACAACAGGTAGCCGCGGCAAACTCCCGTGGCGCGGTCCTATTCAACCGGGTCTCGCGGCAGATAACGGGTCGCGTAAAGCTGCTTCTGTTGCAAACACGTGTCACTAATAAACGTCATCCCGGCATGTGCGGCGAGATTGATTCTATTAATACGAGTAATTACCGAGTGTACTTGGCGCCGCATGCATAATGCAATTTCGGGCCCACCTCTCCAGCGTGTCTCACCTCTCTCTCTCTCTCTCTCTCTCTCCTACGAGCGCACTGTTCTCACTGTCTTTGTATGCACGCGGCTGTGCGGGAGCAGTTGTTGCTTCCGAAATGCGTGACGGCCCTGTTTCAAATTCCATTTGATCTTCCGACCATTCCACAGATATCGAGGCTGCTGTTCCATTTTTTCTTCGAATCACCGACTGACTCGGAAAGTATACTCATTTCTTGCAATTAATAGAAGAAGAAACATTTGAAGAAGTCAAATTTCGAGAGACGCTCTTTTCGATCATACTTTAACCACCACGAACGAGCGCATATACATATTACGTCAGCGAGGAGCTGATACCTTAAAACTGTCGCGTTTTCGGTACTTCCTCCGGCCATGAGCGAGTTCCCCGAAATTCGTCGGATTTCCGAGAGATCCGGCTGCATTCGAGATTCGCCTGCAGTCACGGATAAATCGCGTCTCACGATCTTAAGACGGTTTCTTTTAAGAAGGCACCGATACTGCTCTCCGTGGGAGACGCTCCAATCATATTAACCGGGAAGAGCGGTCAACGACGACGAACGAGGAGGGACAAGGACGAAGAGCACCGGTGGCCGAGAAAGAAGTCGCGTTGCCGTGACTCAGGCGGCCAGAAGAAGAGAGCAGCATCGAGCGGATGGAAAGAGACGTGGAGACGCTGGATCGGGCAAGTAGGCGAAACAAAAGAGTGGAGGACTGCAGTCGACAAGTTATGCAGAGCCCCTGAAGCGTGCATTTGACTAAGCTCGCCTTCTCTCTTTGTCCTCTTCCTCCGCGTTCCTCTTCCCTCGTCTTCATCTTCCTTCGTCTTGTGTTCCCTTCCATCTTCCCTGTCGCCCCCCTCCCGCCTCCTGTCGACCCCACCGTACCCACCCACCGGCTCGGCGACTTTATCTCAGGCATAGCAGCTTCTTTCTGCCGGCTGATTACGTATGCGTGAGAGAGACCAGCCCAAGCTTATGAAAGTGCAAGGTGGAGATGGGCCCCGAACCCTCTCTTTCACCCTCTCCCACGCCCTTTCGGTAAGCCACCACCGTTCCCTTCCACGACCGAGGCAATAAATAAGACGTATATCCAGCAAGAAAAAGGGAGAGTGAGAGTGAGAGTGAGAGAGAGAGAGAGAGTGTTGCGCGACGAGCGAATCCTTCGCGCGCCAAGGCTCTTCTCTAAATACGCGCCGTGGGACTCGTGTCCGGTGTTCACCGTCGGATCAACCTTTATTGCCTCGTAAACGAACGTACATTGCTCTTTGAGGATTCCAACATTCCCGAATCGAACAGCATCGAACTGGGAAACGATATACTGCTCGTGAAAGACACTTTCGTCTGGCGCAGCGCGCGTTATCGTCGGACACGACGAAACGCGGATAAATATGGAGGGGGTCGTGCGGATTTTCAGTTATACGAAATATTGGCATCTGATAAAAAAAAAAAAAAAAAAAGGGAAAAAAGCAGATAACAGACCGAGTGAAAGGAAAGAGTTTTTAAAAGACCGGAAAAAGGACGAGCGCGATAAATCGAAATCGCAATACGCGCCTATACAGCCTTTATAATTCCCCGTTCGCCGCTTTGTTCTCCAGGAAATTGATTCTGAAAATCCAACCGCCGGATTTTTCGAAAGGGAGAAAAGAAAATAAATAAACGGGGGAAATATACGATGCACGCAGACAACGATCGGCGGGAATTTTCGTCCAACGAAAGTCTACCACGAGATTTTCGAAAAAAATATCGTGAACGCGAGTTTCGACGGAGTTGACTCGGTCAATCATGAAAAATCACGAACCGCGAATTGCGAACGCCGAATCGTCAAATCTCGATTCTATCTATCGGTGTCTCCGTAAGTCGGCGCAAAATTCAACTAATTAAAAATTACGACTTGCCGTCAACAAAATCAAATTTCGGGACCGATTCATCACGGTCGGATGTCGCCGGATCGTGTACGCGACTACATCTTCGATACGTGCAAATCGCGCGCGCACGCGTCGTATATACGTAGGTAACGTTCCTCGCCTCGCATCGGGACCCGATGCATTTTCCTCGTACGAGAGCCGGATTTCAATATCGACTGCGCTCTGCCACGAGTCCTGCCCGAGCTAATATACCGAGTCGTATTTAATCGCATGCCAGGTGATAAGGGGTTGGGGTTAAAGCTTCGAAGGGTGCTAGAACGCGATGAGTACCGACGGAGAAAAAGAGAGCAAGAAAGAGGGAGGGAGGGAGGGAGAGAGAGAGAGAGAAAGAGAGAAAGAATTAGAGTGGAAGACCCGAGACCTCGATAATCGTTAATAACTCGACTCTCCTCCTCGCTTCTCGGCTTCTCTTCCTCTTCAGACATCGGTGCGCTTCGATCCCGGAAACCCTTCGCCGCTTGGCTGGCTGATCTTAAGAATTCCCACTGAAGAAATCCTCGGATCGTGGCGAATGAACGGCTTCTCCATGGAGAAGGAAGGGAAGAAGAAGAAGAGAAGAAGAAGAAGAAGGAGAAGAAGAAGGAGAAGAAGGAGAAGAAGGAGAAGAAGAAGAAGCAGTCAGGACATACATCCACCTTGCTCCTCTTCTCCTCTTTATCTATCTATGACGCTGGTTGGCTCCTTTCCCCACGATAACCTCCTTCCTCGCTGGCTTCTTCAAAGGTCGAGATATTTCATCCCTCGGAATTAATATGCACCGACTGGTTAACATCCACGGCGAATTCCCAGACAGATACGTGAATCCGGTTAGAGGCGAGGAGAGGGATTCGATGGCGCACCTTTATGAAAGCGAACGAACCACTCACTCGGCCAAATAGACTCTGCCCCGCATCCAACAGAGAGAACTCCTCCACGTTTCTTACACGGAATTTCTCTGTTTCGGTCGGTGAACACCGAAGGAAGTCGTTGCGGCGACTGGTTGGATCCAACCGAGGGAAAAAAGAAACTTACATTTCGCGTCTTTTTCCACGACTGCTTTAGCCACGAGCACGCGCGCGCCAATTGGCTTCACAGAGAGGTTTCTTTTTACCCGGTATCCTCTTAATTCGAGAGATTGCAATTGTCGTTGGCTCTGTTGCAAGTAAAACCGACCACCGTTGCCATGTTGCACGTGGTGACCGTCTGCGATTTTCGACTAACGAGTAATTCGCTTGCAAATGAAACGAGCTACTCATTTGAATATACGATCCTCACTCGGAGTATTGTACTCGCGAGTGGGTATCGAACGCGGAACAGATAATTACAGCGCGCGTGTGCGGTGATAATGCATCGAGGATGGTGTACAAGTACGGTATAAGTGCGTGAATGGGAAGTGCACGTGGGTATCGCATGCTGGTTTCATATGCTCGGTACGAGATAGGGAAGACGAGGAGATTGATTCGTAACACGAGGAAGATCCTAGTTGCCGATTGATCTTAAAAGCAAAGCTCGCAAAGCGTCGTGTACAGAGTTGGCACGAGTAACCGCTACGAAGGTATTCGTGCGAATCGAGTCGCAACTCATAATTCGTTGAGAGGATTTGTATAAAAGTTGGTAGAAAACGTTCGTCTCAAACAGGATGAAAATTCGGAGAATTTTTACGATTAGAGCTCGACATCGACCGACATCGACGAAGAAAAGGAGTGAAACGCAAGGAGTGGCTGAAGAAGAGCAATCTGTCAAAAACAGAGTAAAACGAGAGGGAGTCAAAGCGACACGGAGGTTAAAAGAGTAAAAAAGAAGAGCCGCGTTCTTACAAGCGGGGAGCGTACTTGCAAAATCTCGTCTACGAGGCAGACACGACCAACAGGAACGTCCAGGCTTTCTTATACCATCGACGACTACAAGCTCGCGTCGTTGCAACACGGTTTTTCACCGCTCGATCCCTCCTCCCTCCCTTGTACCGGTTAGAACGCCCTGACGATCGAAGAAGAAAGTCACGGTACGACTTATCCGCGACTCGCGTGCATTAACCACTACCGAACTGCGTGTATATACGTACGTACGTACAGGCAAAGTACAGGCGAAGACGCATCGACGCTGGAGCCTAATCAGAGAGGCGGCGCGTCGTGTGGTTCCGGCGGGCGCTCATTTGCGTCTACTTTATAGTTTACACCGCATGCAAATATCGTCAGGCAACGAAGAACGCGCGGCCACAATGCAAAGAAGTAGTAAGCGGAGCGAGGGGAGCAACACCGCGGAGGAATCACGAGCACGTCTCGGCAACATTTCACCGAGATAAACAGGTTCTCCGGAGGAATTGCAATCGTGAAACGGGAGGAAAGAAAGAGGAAGAGGAAAAGGAAAAGGAAAAGGAAGAGGAAAAGGGAAAAGGAAAAGAGAAAAAAATTTGTTAATTATGTAGATTCGACGGGGCGTGAGAGACGTGCGCGCTCGCGCGCGAACGCTCGCAAATATGCGTGCGTTGCTCTGTCCGACGATCCTTTATTATTCGGCCCACGCTAACGAACAACGCCGGAGATTAACGAGCAATGGACAAACGGTTCCACGGAGAAGAACGATCGGGCACGAGTTTCAGGAGAGTCCGGCCGCCGCTGGAACGTTTATACAGAGAGTTGGAGGAATTGGTAATTCGCGAGGGTGGCAACGGGCAGGGGCCGTTCTACGCGCGTTCGTAGATACCCTCCTCCTCTCCTCGCCTCTCACCTCCACCCTTCTTCGTAAGGCAAATCATGCAGAATTATTGCGATCTGGACGAATCATTTTCAGCCGTCTCTCGGTGCCGGCTCTCTCGCGTCGGCAATTTCAATATATTTCTCGGGATTACAAACACTCGAAGGGACTCATCAATTTTGCATTATCTCACCGCCCCTACCCACGAGCGAGCTATTAGAGGGCTGATCGATCGCCACGGATAATCCACATTACCCGCTCCAGGCTGACGTATAGTATTGGCTCGGTCGGCCCGCCACCGGAACTCGGGTTCCGTTTGTGTAATCCTAATGGCGAGAGATCATAGTGTTAACAACAATATCCGTGTCAAAAACGAAGGAGACAACAACCCTTCCCTCTCCCCCGCGAAACTTAATTACTATTTCATAACCCGCCTCGGCCATTTTCCTCCGACGTGTTAACTACGTTACAATTAGACGCGACTCTTTAACCAAACAAGATTATTATCTTTCAACTTGGCGCTTCCTCTCCATCGCGCTAAATTACAAAGTCCTTTTTCGCGCTTTTCCACCGTGCCGACTGCTTTCATCACGAACCAGGTTTCCGTAACGCGATATCGTACTCCTCTCTCTCTCTCTCTCTCTCTCTCTCTCTCTCTCTCTCTCTCTCTCTCGTTTCTGTTCACTTTTATATACTTTCTTCTTGCTCTTCTTCCTCTTTTTTTTTTCTTCTTTTTGCAAGATCATAGAGCGTATTCGGAGTCGCGTTTGACTGCGCGTCAGAGAGCGTGACGGAGAGCAAGAACCAGTGGGGAGGAGAACGCCGGGACCAGCCAACTGGTGGACGAGCAGACGCAGAAAAGAAACTCCGTGGTATGGATAATTAACGCGAGCCGCTTCCCGTAACGTTCTATGTTTGCTCGAACGAACGGGAAGCTCGAAAGGGAAGCAACTTGGTTGGCTAGTTGGCTGGTGTGCTGGTTGACTGGTTGGTTGGTCGGGCAACTCCTTCCCCTTCTGAACGGAGAAATTAGGGATGCCTTGTAAGGATATTTATAAAAGGGTTAATTAAGCGTGGTCGTCTCATCGCCTCTCGCCTCGTGGCCCACGGCGAAATTGACCCCGAGTACACCCGAGCCGATTCTCCTTCTCGCTTCGAGAAGCCTGTCTCGTAAAGCCAGCTTTTTAATACGATTCCGCGATTTCTGAACGGCCGTCACCGTCGAATTAATTCTCACCGATGTGACCTTCGTGCCTTCGCGTAAAAACAAGAGTGAAGGGGCTCGCGTTTGAATGCGAGAGATTCGACTAATCGAGTGGGCCTGCGACGATTCTGCGGCTATCGATGACAACGAGCTGACACTCTCTCCCTTGCTTGATTTGTTTCGATTATTCCCGGCGGACCGGTGTAACCAAAAATTCGTTAACTCGTTCTACCCATTTAGGGATGGTATGCAGATGTTTAATATCTTTTTTGCAAGTGTCTCTCTCTCTCTCTCTCTCTCTCTCTCTCTCTTTCTTTGCCGTTGTAATTCAACGTCGAGACCGCGAATCGAATTTCACGAATTACCGCGTGTAATTCGGCCCCGGGAAAGGCGGTTAAAAGAAGCCGGCTGAACGCGACTAACGATATTAGCGTTTGCACTTACAGCTCGCCGTCTAAAACTTCTTCGACCGTGTTGTCGCCGGATCTTTACGAACTTCGCTTCTCAAAGTACCAGGAATTATTTTTCCCGTTTGCGCTTCCCCGATCCACGATCCGCCGCTCATTAAAACAGCAAGAAGCAAAAGTGGAAGACCAGGCAAAAACTGTGCAACAACCACCACCTTCTCTCACATACGTACCTTCCTCTTACACGTGTACGTTAAATTGGACGTTAAAAATTCCAACGTCAGCGGTCATTGAACCTACACACACAGGCACGCACACACGTCGATTATACATTCTTTTCTCCCTTGCAGTTTCCACCTTTGCGAAGGAGAACGCTATAAACGGTCCAATCGAGAAATTCTTGCATGCAACGCGATCGATTAGAACCGCGTCACCGAAGCGAAGGATGTTGATCTCCGTCCAGTTCCACGGCGCTAAGCTCGATAATTTGCCGATACACCGGGCACCGGTTGCGACATTTTGTATTGACAGATACCGCGTTTTTAACGTGGAGGGGCATAATAAAAGTGGCAAAAGACACATTCTACGTGATCGTTTCGTGTGGCGACGTGCGGCACGTAGGAAAGTAATAGATCAGCGCAACACTGCCCCGTGGACTGTGTGTGTGTGTGTGTGTGTGTGTAATCCTTGGATCGGACGCGTGTCGTTGTACGTACGTAAACTGCTGTAGAAAAAACTGTTTGGCGCCGATTCGTTAATACGCGTGTCGTACAATCTGTAGCTTTCAGTGGACCGACAAAACTCATTAATAATGTCCACTTAACTAATTTTCCGTCACGGCTCGACGCACCGGCGACCTAGTGTTACGAGCCGCGCGGTTTCAATCGGTCGGGAATCTCGCAACCAGGCGCGCTCGGACCACTCCACTTTTTCCCCTATCCGTTTTATCGGCACCGTGTCCTGTCTAGAACCAGATATACCTCGCTCCCGCATATTTCAATCGGTTCCACCCGCTCCGCTCGTTCGCGCCTGCCCTCCGCCTAGGCCAAATTTTATTGCGACTCAATTTCAAGCTCAATTATGCCTTTCGAGCGAGAAGCGACGAACGAACGGAACAGAACGTTGCTCGAAAAGTCCTTTGACAATTGGTACTGACGTTGCATTTGGAAAAGTGGCTCAGTGCTGCACGACGGAAATAATAATACGTATTTTCAATAAGAATTTTATTCGCACCTCTTTGTAACGAAAGCAAAAAATTAACAAAACTTTTACGTTTCATAATTCCACGAATCACTAAATTAACGTATAACAAAGAATTCGCGCTGTTTTACCTTCCATTGTAATTATTCAATACTTTTTAATATCGCGCAACATGAAAATCCGCTTACAAATAAATGGCTTATAATGCGGTAAATCGCATTGAAAAAGCCGCTTTCCACGCGGAAAAGAGAGGGAAAGAACAAATTGAAACTCGCGTGGAAATCTGAATTCAGCGCGGATGGGGGAGGGGCCCACCGAAATCTCTGGCTCAGCGGAGCGACAAACAGAGCAAGAATACGCCCACGCGTGGCGCCGCTAATTGCCCCGTCAATTACGCGCGAATTAATCGCCGCCGGTACGCGGAACAGGACCGGGAGGTTTTCGCTTGCCGATAAATCGCACGGAAATTCGGGACAAGCACGATCCTCGACGACACCGACGGCTAGTGCTCGTTGATCTTCGTCATACGTCACGTCCGTCTCCTTTCCGTTTTCCCGCCTGTCAGCCTCACGGTCACGTTTGATCACGTTTCAAAGGCTCGCGCGCTTTAATAAAGGAACAGACAGAACGCTATTCCCGGTTGCTGGTTCAAACGACGCTGGTTACCTTCCTTCCTCCGTTTAGTCGCCGATGAAACGAGCACGCGTTCATTTTCCCCGCCTGCGCGCTCTCTTCCCCCCCCCCTCCGCCCCTCCGCCCCTCCGCCGTCACCCTCTCCCAGACCGCGTCTTTACCCCGGGAAACGACGTCTTCGAGCGTGCAATCACGCCGCGAAACGCTCGTTACCGGAAACAATCGTCCCGCCGACGCGTTCCTCGCCCCGGAACGACCGACGACGCCGTTCCTGGACAATACCCGGCGAGATTTCAGCCAACTTTGCCCGCAGGATCGGCCATCACGGTCCACCACTCGGTGGATACGAGCGCGATGGACGAGGCCTGATTGCTCTTTTAACGATGCAAAATGCTGGCTCGTGACACGCGTCGTTTGCCAACACGCGAAAACACTCTGCGACAGGGATGCTGTCTCTCTTCCACCCTCTCTCTTCGCGGACGACACGAATATCAGCGAAAAGTTGCTTCGAACAGGGGAGAGTTTGTTTACGAGCGGGTCTTTCGAATTAATTTGCCGCGGTAAATTGAATTAGTTGCCGCGCTGCAGAGAGAATTCGACAAGAGATTCAAAGTTCCAAAAGCTTAACAAAACTGTGTATTGTCGATACGTTAGATTTTACTGTCGCATCGACACGATACTTGGCATCGTTGACTTACTTCTCATCGGTCGAAAGCAATGGTAACTCATCGTCAGTAACGAGTGGCAAGAAAGAATCTTTCTACTGATTTTCTATTATCAACTAGATCTGATCCACAGCTCTGATCGAAGCGAAGAAAAAATTTGGTGCTAAATTTGGTGGACAAAATTTCAGCTGGAAACCAGAGTGCAAAATTAAAAAAAATCAACGTGCATATTTTTCTTCAGCGACGCGCAACGCAGAAATTTGACGTGCAACGAAAATTGGCGGATTTACAATTCGGGTATGTAACAATAATTTTTAATTATCCGGCGCATCGACGACTAGCCGGGACTAGCAGGGATTGATATTAATTCGCGTGTACGGTCCAACGTCGCGTAATAAAAGCATGTTAATGGAGCGTGTTTTATGCAGTCGGTGTCGCGGCCAAATAAACAACAGGGTCCATAAAAATCGTGCTCTTGGGACATATTCGTACGTGTCCTTTGATCCCGGCTATCGGCAAAATGCCAAGTTCCACATATCCGTGATCAAGGTACGAATCGCGTTCGAGGCCAAAGAGTTAACATTTCGCGAACCGGAAACACGTGTCGCTGCGCGCGTAAAGCCCCGATCGTAAATGATGGAGGAGGCTTTTCCTTTGCTCACCGCGCGGCTCGGTCTCGTCCGCTTTGAACCGTCCGCGGAACGAAACTCTCGGAAAGAAAGGAATTCTAATTGGGGAAATTTTCTCCAGGAACGTTGGAGAAAACTTATTACACACGCTAACGGTGTGTTTCCAGCCAGTGTGTTTCACCGTAACGTGAAAATTCTTTGATTGTAAAACGCGGATCCGCGGCCCTTTGACTTTGACGAAGTTCACGCTGAAACGGATCGAACCTGGATTCGATTCTGGAAATCTCGTTAAACGGGATCTCTCGCCCGTTTTAATCCCAGAATTCCGTCGGGTTTGTTCTCGAATTCCAACTGCCTTGTTTTACACCCCTCATTTTCTCGACGATTGATATTCCAAGGATACCTTGGCAAAAAGCGATCAAAGAGATAATTGAGCAGCGTTTGTGAAAGTAGGTCTCTGTGAGCTGAATTTAACTTTCGACTCGAGTGTAGCTGAATTTTATCTTGTCCCTTTAGTGTAATTAACCTCAACGAGAACTCGGTGAGAATTTTATATTGACGTTTATTTGCGAGAAAAGAATGCGTGTCGCGTACGGGGCGAACTGTAATTTGGCGGAGATCCGACGCGAGGTCGAAGAATCAGGAGCGTGTGACAAGCGAGTATAATTTAAATCGGAATGACTAGGAACGTCGGGAGTACAATAGGGCCTCGGGCCCCGACGAACCTCGGTTCCTCCATCGTCAATAGAGGCTGAAACAAAAGAATGGTTTTATAATTACATTTGTGCAGAGAAGAATAGTAAATGCTTCTATTCATTAGAATCCTTTGAGAAGTCGACTTTCGAGCAGAACTGACGGAAGAAGCCACGAGAAGGACCGGACTCTTCAATCAACAAAAAGCCCTTTTGTGTCCTCGCCGGGGAACAATTGCAAACCGAAAGTTCTCAAGTTTATACGGTCGTGTTTTAATCGGATCCGTCGATCCAGTTGCACGCTACGAATTCCTGGTGACCGTGCCTGGTGAACGATACGGCTTATTGTCACTCAGTCTCAGACGAGCGATTCGATGCAAAATTCTTTTCAGTGTTCTTTATTGCCGCCATGGAACGCGAAATGCACCGACATTCCTACATTCACGGAGGAATTCCTACCGTCTCGCGGAGAAACAGAAGTCACAGTCAAGATGACCGTATTTACAAAGTATAAGAACCGTGAAACGAACCTTATGCCAAAGGAGAAAGAAATCGGATAAAGTGAAACTCGTAAAGTTGAAGAATCCGCTTCTTAAAAAGATTCAATTTTTCCTGAGAACACGTCAGAAGCGTAAAGTAGCGTAAAGTTTTTCTTAGTAAAGTAGCGCGTGTACGTCTTAATAAAAGCGTGTATTTAGCTGGTAATGCGATTTTCAGCTTCAATCAACGGTAGCGTTGGGCTCCGAAGCCAGAAGAGGCGAGGGCAAACGCAATTAACATGATACGGCGACATTGGGAGCAATTGCATATGCAAGGAGTCGGGCCAGGGCCGGTAACCAAACGGGATCGCGGTTGGATCGAGCCGGCTGTGTGTTAATCAATCATCGATATGTTTGCGAGTCTCCTGTGAAGACGGGACCGCTCTGTTTATTTTGCATATGTACGCTTTGAGTCGGCCTCGACTCCCCTTTACCACGAATTCCCATTTCTATTAGCAGGCCCGGGATACCACGCGCCATCGTGTTCCCGTTTCCAGACGTCCTGGTGTGCTTCCCGGGAGTCTACGAACGACGTTGTTTCCGCGACATTTCCTAGACGACAAGTAGAGTTTCATGTACCCCACGACGACAAGAGTCCTCACGGCGACGACCGTTTCTCGGACTCGCTTCCTCCTCGACACGATGCCGCGCTGAAAGTAAGTCGACCAAGAGATCCGTCGAATATTCACCGTGGAACAAACCGTCTGTTTCACCTATTTCACCTATAATCTCAGACTCTCTAGCTTCTATCAGACTATCAGAGAATCGCCACTGTGGACAATGTTCAAAGGCCACGGGCAAACCACCTCGATGGCATTCAAACGCTGCGAGACAGACAGTCCGAGACAGAGGAACTATAGACTACCTGACGTAGTCCATCGATGAAAAGACGAATCGAGGGGGACAGTAGTTGATCGCTTCACCGATCGATTCGGTTCGATTCAGCCAGGTTACACGGTCAAACGGTACCGGAATGGCGAATCCATGCTATCTATGTCCGCTTCGTGCTTGCTTATTTAGCCAGCGATAGCCTTTGAGTTCCAATTATACGAGCGACGATAGACCAGTCGCTCCGGGCGAGACAGACCGTTTCATCTTGCTATTCCGGGGGCTTCCTTCGATCCTCCATCGGTCCACGAAACACCGCTAAAACCGCGCCAATTACACCGCGCTTGCGAATTTGTTCGCACGAAATAAACGTCTAGTTCGTTGTTCCTTTTTGGACGCGTCCGACCAACCATGGAGAACTGTACGTGTCGCCGATTCAAGCCAATTAATGGCCCTCCGCCATGGCCCGGTCATCAGCACGTGCTCTCCCTTTCGTTCCTCCTGGATGACGGAGGCCTGCCCGTTTGTAGCCTTCAATTCTCGTTCTCACGATGTTAACGACGCCAAAAAAGCCAGCCTCACGAGCACTTTAATTAAAACCCGCTGCGCATTTTGTTAACACCGCGCGTTAGCCGGCACAACAGCCATCAATGTGGTACTTTCTTCGTCGTTCGTTCTTCGACGCGTTCTCTTTTTCTTTTTCCTTTTTTCTTTTCGACCCGTTTGTTTTTTTTTTTTTTTTTTTTTTTCCCTCCCAGGAGACAGCATCGGTTTTTCTTCTGACCGAGAACGAAAGATCGATGGCCGAAACGAGTCCAACGAAGACGGTTAACTGCCAGAGGAATTTGGTCAGACCTCCCTGAACATTGCCGACTAATTAAAACCAATGGCGGGCAGCCACGCGACGTTTATTAGATCGTCGATTTCGAAGGTTTCGTAACGGTGACGGTATTATCGTCGTTATGTGGCGAAGAAACGTTTGCTTTCTTCTGAAAGAAACTCTCTTTGAAGTTGCAGTTTAAACCAATTACAGTGTCTAACGTCTCTAAATAGACGATGACTAATCACTCGTTCACTCGTTCATTCGTTCATTCGTCTAGAACGAAATCCCGTAGAAAGCCGTGAGAAAGTTGAGGTTTTCAGGTAATAATAAAACTACGAGAAGACTCTTTCGTTGTAAAGAAAGTTCGGAAATTAGACGTCCCAACTGATTCGTCTAACGAGTGACAGTCGGTTAGTTAGCCCAAACTGCATTTCATTGAGATTCAGTGAACGGTAATGAAACCGGGCCGGTAACCCCGTGCACGGTTCTCATTAACGCGTCGTGTACGCCCATCGCCTGGAAACTGGACGAAAAGAGACGAGTACGCGGAATGGCCAGGGGGAGGATTGCACGCGCGCGTTGAATAAGAAGCTCGGTCGGAGTAATTAGTAGAGATACGAAAAGTTACAACCACCGTTACCGAATACCTTTCGTGCGCAAACGGCGTAAAAACCTTTCAAGCGGCGACCAGGCAAAGCAAACATTGGCTACAAACGAACATCCCATTGCTATTTTTCTTTTCTAGCTCCTCCGAGTTCGTCTTCGTTCCTCGATCTCCTCGTCGGAGAGGAGCTTCTAGCGCCTTTCTCCCCCACGTTCCACCACCCCTCCTTTTTTCCTCTTCTTCGCGTTCGATGTCTGAAACGGACAGCACGTGCAACCACCGCGGCGAGACGTCTTCGAGAAAGAGAGGTATGGCACACTTTCTCCGTCTCTCGTCTCTCAAGGACGAGAATCCAAGGCAAACGGAGGAACGATCTTGACAACAATTTTATTTCGTCTTATCGCGGCGCACGTGGACGACGATTTCGCCGCGACTCCGTTCTCTCAAAGTTCTCTCTCCTCGGAACTCACTGATATATCGGCACTCTCGCTTTCGCGCTTACGCTCTTGATTAATGGCCGGGTGAACGGTCCTCCTGATCGATTTTCGATCAGGCACCGCTGTCCTTGGCAACCGAGTCGGCGAAAATTTTTCGTGCCAGAAGGCTAAGAGAGATTTATCGAGATTCAGAGGCGGCGAAGTTACTTAAAGAATCACGGCCTTCTTAAATATGTATAAATCTTCAACGCTAGAGGAAACGTTTCTTCGGTCGTCTAGCTTTCAATAGATAGCAATGTATCGAGATAAATTACTCTCCCCCCCCCCCTCCCTGGCCCCTTCGATGTATCTTCGCGACGCAACGAGAATAACGACGTTCCGTCGCGAGAATAGTGGAAGTCGTTTCGGAATTAATAATCTAGCGATAAATTTTTATTACCGATTTTTCACTCTTCGAGCGTCTATCCTCGTGATGGACAACTGTATTACCAGGAACAAGGTTCAATCCATGATGTAACACGTTGATAAATCGCAAAAGTTAAACGACTCGTGTTCAGGCCTTTACTTTTCGAGGCTATTAAATTTCATCGGCATCCCCAATTTCTTATTTCCAAAAATAAGAAATCTCTCCCCTTTCCATCGTTTCGTCCTTTTTCCCGCGCATTCATCCCTCGACCCGACACTTTTCACGCAATTTCAATTTCGACGCGTTCAACTAATTTCCCCCTTCCAGCATCCAATCGCTCGTCACGACCATGACCATTAAAACGAAACCGGTCAACTGCGTCTTCACGGCGGTGATTTCTAAATACGTTAGGAATCCGTTGAAGCAGGAAATCGGTGCAGGAGACTCGGTTTAAAAGAGGAGGGCACGCGAGGGTAAACGCATTATAAACGGACGATAAATCGGGACCACCGTAGATTATCCTTGTACACGGCCCTGCCGGGAGAGAACTTCATTACCGCTTCGTTCGGTCTTGCATAAACCATTTAACTCGAACCTCCGCGGTTTCAAGGCGGAGTCGACGCCTCGTACTAAATCTGCCGCTAAGCGAGTTCCGGTACCAACGTCAAGATTTACGTACTCCGGAGGCGAGCGCGTTACTTACACCCGCTCTCGCTCGGTACGCTTATTCCTCCTACCGTGTGTCCTGGCGAGCAACGAGCACCGCCACACCACCGCACCGCATCGCGCCGTGACGTTCAATTTCGCGAACGCGTCAGAGATGAGAACGTCAGAGCGACTGATTTAAGGTGCGAAGAATGCTGGTCGATCCCTCTCGCGAACTAATTTCTGCTCGGCAGACCCGCGCTTCGCGTAATTAATCATAGAAGTTGAGAAGCGATGGACGAATCTGCAATTTCTTTAAGTTCTTTAAGCTTGTGGTCGAACACGATTTAGACTCTTCTTTTGCACTTCTTTTCGGTTAACTGTTGAGACTGAGAAAATTGTAAAATATTATACCATTTTCTTGATACTTTGATCGATATTGCACTTAACGTTTTTCATCGTACATTTTTCATCTGACTTGAATAAGAATCAAGAAAATGCGGTAAAATCGTAAAGCCTCCATTTCCCGAGAAATTGACGGAGAACTTGAATAATTCTCCCAGCTCGGTTATATTATACTCTCGGCTGTATTCTGCATTAGATTCTTGAAAGGATAAAGAATGCGGGAAAGATTCAGTTTTACGCAGCCATTCCCCGGCAAGCCTTCGTCGGACTTCGCGCTAAGAAATAAAGATTGATGCAGCCCGTAACGCGGGAAAGATTGAAATTGACGTAGCTGTGAAATAAATAAAGTGAAAATTCCTTCCTCGCGGTTGTCTCCGCGGGAATTTTTCTTTTGCGGCAAGCGTTGACGCGGTAAATTCCGCGGTAAAACAAGAACTTATCTTTCTTGAAAGGACGAACTCTCTAAATCTCTTTTCGCTCTTTTCGATGTTCTCTCTTTCTCTCGTTGAATATTGGACGAGAAGCAGCCGGTGTTTCTATTAGCTCGAAAACGTTCGCGTACGCGCTGCGGCGCCATTTGGAAAATTGGCAAGCCGCGCCGCGCCGTACGTTTTCCGTCTCGCGTATGCAAGGGAAACGAGCGCGAGTAACGGCTCCGTTCAGAACCGTCTCAATATCGAGGGTGGGGAAAAGGCAATCCTCATTTCCTGAAGGTCCGAAGCCCCGAGTAACAAATCGTGATGCAGGAAGCAACCCCTTTTAGTACCGAGGCACAACCAATATCTCTACCCTGCTTAGCCCGTTTCACGCTCCGAGTGGCACAGGGTCATTTCGAGGTAGATCGCTCTACGAAATTGAACGTCACTGTCGTTCCACGTGTCATCTGCCTCGCGTCTGAGAATCACCAGGCACGAATCTAACGAGATCATTCCAACGACGCTGATACGCAACTGCTATCGTTGGACGTTTTTTCGAAATTTTCCGACAATTTTCTTATTCGACGATAACATTTTTTTTTTTTTTTTTTCGAAAGTGTCGAAACACTCCTAATTTCTGTCTCACAATTTTATCATCTTTAAAAATATCGAAACACTGCGAATAATCTGCATTAATCAATCTACAGTGTCAACTAGAGTCGACATTGAACTTTAATAAAACTACGACTTGGCCTCGTTATCTTCAATCTATCATCCCGATACGTGATCCATTATCCACAACTGCGACTCGATAATTACGAGACTCGATATTATAAAAACTTCAGTAATCTGCTATGTAATCTGCTATGTAATCTTGAAAAACTCTCCTAAGCTTCCTGTCTTCTAAACAACCGAGTCACCATTCTCGCTTGCAAAATCTTTGTTAATTTTGTTATAACATTCGTATCGTGGTGAAGAAAAAAAGAAAAACTACCATAAAACTCATCACCATCCTCGGAGTGATTTCCGACGTCTCGTTTTAACGTACAAGGCAAAACAGTTACTGTCAATGACCTCCGAGATCGCAGTCTGCAACATCAGACACAGCAGGGTGCTTTCGAGAAAATCAACGTCGTTCCACCGTGACAATCCCGATGTATTTAATTCCCGCCTTAAGACGGAATATCCAGTTTCTCGGAAAGCCGTGTTCCGTCGACGTCAGAGCCGACGTCTCGCGGACGAGGGTAGTCACAGCATATTTACACAATGTCAGCACCCGTGTTTGTCCTCGTCGCTTTGAATTTCCTATTCTCCCCCCATCGTCGATGCCGAATCCTGGCTGGTCCCTCGACGGATCGTCGTCGTTGGCGTACGCCGTCGTTCCGACGCTTCAAATTGATCTCAGATGCGTATTTAACGCAATAATTGGTAGCGTCGCGACGACGGATTGATAGCCGACGGCGAGGCTAACAGCGTCACCCTCTATAGGGAAAGATATTTACGTAACGCGTCCGCCGGCCGAGTGTTATCCAAACAATGCGAGATATTTCGAGCATCCAGCTCGAAATGAACTCCGGGTGTTAAAAAGCTGACATTCCACGTTGCGACGTTTCTTTTTCGTGAACTCCTGGAACTGTTCTAATTCTAATTCTAACTCTAATTGAGAACAATCGGACAATCCAATAGGACAATTTGAGTCGCGAACGCGTCTGAACGTATCTCTCGATGAATTTCGTTCGGTATAGTTTCAATAAATTTTTGAATGTCGCAAGATTTTCAGGGTTCAATGAGATTTGATAACAATGTTGCAGAGAAGTTTTTGGCAGTTAAGTTACAAAAGATACAATTTCTTTAATGAAACGATCAAAACAGTGGAACATTGGGATCCTAACACTGCTTCGTTGAGTCAGACTTCAACGATCAAACATCGCTGGAACTTCGGTAACCTGGACTATAAATAATAAAAGACTCCCCACCAGCCATCAAACGTCTCTAGTCTCGCGTCTCTGGAATTACCAAATTTCCTTGAAACTAATTTTCTCTCATCGCCATCTAACCTTTCTATCTATCTAGACGTCGCGTCGAGCTTCGCTTTCCATTCTCATCTCGTCACCATTAAACGGACCTCGATCTGAAATTGACTCGTTCCCCGTTCGCCCCCGAAACGAGAAGCGTCGTCAAACGAAACGAGCGGCGCATCCACGCGCGCGGAGAATCTGCCGGCGGAAAATACCGTCGCGTGCCGATGTAAAGAAAGTTGAAAATCCTCGTCGTTGGTCCGACGACGCCGGCTTATCGCCAGAACGGGGGAAGGGGAAGGGGAAGGGGAAGGGGACGAGCGTTATCGGGTACAGGTTATCCCTTGAAAATCCGCGGAATAGACTCGGTCCGTAAGCCGACCGGGCAGCACCAACCCGTGGCCCGTAACCTTAACGGAAAATCGAAGCTGCTTACCATAAAGTCACCCTAAAGCCTAGAATCCCACGCGTCCTTCCCCTCTTTTCCTCGGTTCCACGGGATTGAAAAAGCGCCCCGGATCGGCCCTCTGGATCGGCCCTACACGCCGGGCCAACGTTTCGGTCAGTTTTTGTCGGATCGAAAGGATAGCTCGGACGACGACAAGGGTGCTTTCGACGGCGAAATATCGCGGCCAGACTAGACGCTCGATGAACCTCCGGTTACTTTCGCAGGTAAACCATCGTTTTCGATAAGCACGAGATATACGAGAGAGGTTTACGGTGACCCGCAACTTGCCTGGAGGAGCAAACCAGCCTGTGGGAACGAAGTTCGGAACACTCGTTCGGAATTTCGGTCATGCGAAATTTCGTGAATCGCTGTGCGAAAGAGTTGCACTCGTATCGAAGAGAATATTGTAGCGACGACAGTAGCTACAATACAATAAAATACAACGTTGTACTTGCCATTGCATTTCTCGTTACAATAGCATTTCCGTGCCATCACGTAAATTTGATGTTATGAAAACCGGTTACAAATTATTTCATTGAAAAACAAGGGTACGCGTACTCTTTTCGTGAGTAATGAAAATCCTATTGTAAACCTACGTTTGGTTAGACCAAATTTTTTGTTTTATCTCCGGTACGAGTTGAGCCGGGGGAAAAAGTATTTCAATAACATAGTCGAAGAGCGGCCCGCAATGGAGAACCAAAAAATTTCACGTGATGTTTCGGCACGATAAAGAAAAAATTAAATATGATTAAAAATCGGCGACGTGAGTTGGTGGAATTTAATTACGAAAAATACGAGCAGAAAGCGGCTATCGTAAAACGTTCGGTAGTTGCCGGCGAAATATTTAATGTCCGATAATGTAGCAACGAAAACTAGCAACTAGCGGGGGCCGTTGGCTTCTGTGAAAAGTTTCGCTCGCTGGAAAAGCGACCGCCCGTAAAAACGAAGCTGGCTGTTGGAACCACCGATGGCCGAGCGGATGCCCGGTTGTAAAAGTTCCGCGTGCGTGAACGAAGGAAGGAAAAGGGAGGGAAAAAAATCGAGTGGGTCGAACGCGTTGCTGGGAAAACGAAGGCGAAACCGGCGGAAAAGTTGGACTATTTCGTCGGCGGTGGAGCAAGAGCTCGCGAGTTACGTCGGTTTCCACCCTCGTTCGTGACTGCAGCGGCTAAACCAATGTAATTTAAGTGCAATTACCTAAGTGTCGTTAGCCCGCGAGAGAAACTTGGAATTACGCTCTGTGTCTCTTCAACGACTCCCGGCATGCGAGAATACAGCACGGAAGAGTAAGCACCCAGTGCGAGCGCAGAATTTTTACGGGTCGACTTCCCGTCCCGAGACCTAGATGTACTCTCTTATCGAAGAAAATTTCCGATAAACTCTAGAGTCCTTAACTACGTGTAAAAAGAAAAAAGAAAAAGAAATTCAAGTCACCACACACTTTTAGAGAACACGCGACGAATTAGATCCAACCAGCTGGGGAATATTAATTATAACTCTTTCAGTCCAGTTTGCCTTTTCAGAGAACGTGGACGCGTCTGGTGTTTTCGATTTGACGAGGTCGTCTAATTTCGAGGCACATCTGCGGCGGTGGTCTCGATCCGAAGGGGGTCTCGCTTCTTTTTGCCGGAGATAATGAAAGAGCGGAGGGGCGTGCACGGAGCCGGGAGAGTGTTTAAGAGGGTTGCTGGCTTCTCACGCGTGCACAGAATAATCCCCCCCTTCTAGACCTGGCGAGCGTAAAAAATGCTCGAGAGAGATTTACGTTCGTGGTACAACTGTCACGAGGATTTTCTCCGCTACTCGACACCGATCTCTCGTCGTCGTCGTCGAGTCGCCTCGCAAGTAGGCAAGAAGATCACCGTATGGTCGAACGATGGCCGATAGAAACGCGTCGAAAGGTTCGTTGTTCCGTCTAGCAAACAATCTTTGTATATCTAACGCCTTCGTTGTCCATTATTGGCCCTTCCCCGAGGACCATCGATGCCCATCGAGTATCATCGAACCCGAAAGACCGCGAGGAAACCCGGCAAGACGATTGATTTCATGACATCGGCAAACATCGTGCGAAAAAGATATTTGCCAATGTTAATTCCCGACCTTGCGCGCTCCAAGAACGAATTTAATACGGCTGGTCGAAAAAAAAGAGACACTCAGCTGCGCGCACCTCCCCAAAAGCATCGTTCTTTATCCACAAGCGGACCATTGTACTGCGCATTTCGTCGCTGTGTGCATTGGGATTTTATCCGACTTCTCGAGCAAACATTGTTACATATTAGGGGCCGCGGCAACAAAAGGGACCTCCAGACCGACGCTCTGACTGGGCTTGTAACGTATAGAGAATCTTTAAAAAGACACGAGACTCTTTCGGTACGTACGAGTATCGATTTATCCGAACCTGAACTAACATCAACTAAAATCTTCAGTGACGTTCACTGTATAAATACATAATAAATCGAAAGTCATTCGTACGTCGATCGTACTTTGGTAGTTAAACTGCTCGAGCATTCACTTTCATTCAGCGAAGATGAAGAAAAACATTGGAGATGCAGTCGCACCTAACTACCCTCACGTATTCTCAAGAGTGACCATGAGCTAATCACCATCCAGAGTACTGGCAATCCTGTAAATCGAGAGGAATCGGTGGAAAACGTTTATCAAACGATTTACTACGTTTCGACCGATAGAGGCAGAGATGCGAGAGAACGACGGATATCACGGAACAATAACTCACGCGCATAGGTGTACTTATTCAATGGCGCATATACACCTATCGCGACGGCGTGCATTACCAGGCCAGGTGCGGCGAGGAACCGGTGTGCTCGTGTTCCTGACGTGCATGGCTCCCCGTGACGCGTGTTTCGCCGGGTAGTAGTTGCACTCGGGAGTCTGGTTTACATCTGAACGTGACAAGGCCGCCCTGCGCGCACGGTTTGTCTTTATGCATGGGAAAGTCTATACCCGGAGCCGCGGCGTGCCTAGATCCAACCAGGCATTATCGAACACGTGCATGCTATCCTCGCCTGAATGTCGGACTAATTGCGAGTCGCGCGGGAGACGTACGCATAAATCCCTTTGAAACGGAAGCGACACGGCGTTTGGCCAACGGAAAACGAGCGCCGGCCATTTCCCTTTCTCGTAATCACCTGTACGCCCGCCAACGCGAGCTCGTGGATTAATCAAGCAGCCGCTGTATTTTCTTTATTTTTTTTTTTTTTCTCTTGCGGCTGGACTGCGCGAAACGACGTCTTCTCTCTTTTTTACGGTGAGCAGCTTCGCGGGGTAGTTGTGCAGTTTTCGGGATACGTCGTAGAGAGACGATTGCCAATTACAAGTATGATATGTCGTTGTATCTTGGAGAACGAAGGAGTCAGTGAGAGACTATGAAATAATTAATTTCCAATGGATTTTGCCCTCGGACCTATACTTTTAAACAGAGAACACGTTGCTGACTAATGCATCTCAATCCTGAATGAGATACATTTAGATTTCTATCTACGAAAGACGAAATTATTACTGACACAATTCGCTAGGTAATTGTCGCGCGATAAACACATTTGGGAACAGGAAAAGGACATGCTCGTTTCTTTCTACAAAATACACAGCAGCAGCGAGAGGTTTACAGAAGCAGTTTAAAGAAGAGAAGTTAATGGGGTCTATATGGAAAACTGTAAACACTTTCGCGAGGCAGAACTAATTCGTTACAGGGTAAAGCGCAGACCGTGAACCTATGAATCTATGCGGCCAAGGCCGCGCTTTCATTTTTCCTTTTAACGAAGAAATCGAGCTGAACGAGTGAAGAGGATCAGTGCCGGTGTGGCTGAAAAGCGTCAACTCGCGAGACTGCGAAAGGAACTGGGAGAGAAGTTTTACGAGACGTACGAAGATGAAAGAGAAGTTTGTATAGAATCTACGAAAGCGAAACGATTCGTGAATTTCACCTTTTTCTGTAATAAGCAACAATCATCAACGAGCAAATATCCTCGTGCCGATCAAGCATCCAATTGTTAATTCCAATTGCCACTGCAAAATTTTCTGCTGCGTTCACATCAAACGAACTTTGATTATTTGCGTTTCGTTGTGTTTATTAAACGAGTATTTGTAACAGTTTATTGAAGCGGAAAACGAATGTGCATTCGTTCGTTCGGTGTAAACGCACCATTATCAGAGTCACACTCTTCAAAAACACGCATGATGCCCGGGAAATCTTCAATTAGTTCAAGCCCCATCGTTATAACTCGTAAAGTCAAACTTGAAATTTTTATAAAGGTACCTCCTCGCCCAAACAATTAACGTTCGTAGTTAAAGGTTAACGACGGCCACAAAAATCCCTCCCGAAATCCTCTTTAACGACGATCAGAAATAAAAAACAAACTAAAAAAGTGAACAGCGTAAACCGACAGGCATGTTAATTAAACAGAACGCAGACAGCCAACAGAGGAATTTCTACACAGCGGCGTGAAAAAGCGGCTCGTCAACGCGACATAATTACCGAAAGCCGCACAAACTTTCGCCCCCTCACTCCCTCCCCCTTGCCCCCTTCCCACCGGAAACAACAGATTCGGCGATTCGACTCGCGACACCGAATTACCGGTTCGTCTGGCTGCGTGCTCATTAGGAATTCCTGCAGCTCGTTATCCTATCGTAGCTCGTGAAATTCAGTCTGTCTCGTCTCCGGCAGCTCCCGGTTCCACGACGTTTCGCGAACTTTCGCAAACGATCAGGCACGCGTCACCTTCTCTCTTTCTCTTTATATATATATATATATATATATATATATATGTATATACATATATGTATACGTACACACGTTCATACATATGCTCGTTACAAATTCGCGGACTGGCCAGCCGACGAACAAAACCAGCCGCGGCCAAGTAGCAGATCCTCGAGCGTACTCTCCCCGTGTGTTTCACGTTTCGTGGCTCTTTCCGCGAAGCTAGGCTTTCCGAGAGCCACGAGCCTGACAATCGCGTACCGGCGACGCAGCAAACACCGTCGCCGGCAGACAATCGAATTTCAATTTAGACCCGTCGAACCGCTGCTTCCCGCTACACGCTCGAACAAGCAATCCTTTCCATTAATACGACAATGCCGTCGCCCTCTCGCGTATTTACTTCTGCCTGGGCGTTCGCGCAACCGGGAAACAGAGAGAGGAGGCCTCCAACGCTATAGAACGAGCCAGTGTGTGCTTTATAGCTGGTCTCGTTCGCGTCAAACAGAGGCGAGATCTATTTTCTACGAGTGTCGACGGCTCACCGGTACCCGTTCGCTTTCTCCTCGTCAACGGGGATACAAACAGAGAGGCTGAGAGGAGAATGCGTCGCTCTGCGTCTCGTTCTAATCTTCGCTCGAGCACGTAAAACGTACCCCTTTCACCGCGTAACGCGCGGCCATTGCGGCGATCCGCGCGCGTCCCTCGGGGGATGAAAGTTTGCAAGCAACGCGGGCCACACGCGTGTGTGTCTCGCTTGTCCCCCGGTGTTCGGCTTTATACGCGCCACCTGTTCCCCCTTCGTCTGACGCTTGACGGCCCATTCAGACGCCTCCTGATTATCGTTGTTTAGAATGTTGCTCGTTGGATCCCGTTGTCTCGCTAGATCATTCGGAGCGTCTTGGAAATTGAGTTGATCTCGAGGTACTTTGCGAAGTTACTCGGAGCGCGCGACAGAGAATGAACTGAAATGTGAATGTCTAATGAATCTCTCTCTGTCTCTCTCTCTCTCTCTCTCTCTCTCTCTCTCTGGTCTTGGAATATGACGGAGGTTGAAAATTAAAAACATCGCGAAACTTTCGAGATTTATGGAGACGAGATTTCCAACTGTCGAAATATTCGATCAATATTCGATAAAATGTTCATGGCGGAAAGTGAATTCAAGACACTCTGGAGCTTTCGGATTTTCCATCGGTTTTGCCACTGAAACTACGTTTCTGAAATTCACCGTGAATGTTCCAATTCGAACGTGACGATCGAGATAACGGAGACTGGAAGAAGCAACGGGGCTGTAGGCGAGGAGCAAGACAATAGAATTTACATATTCATCGGACCTTAACGGTGCAACCCTTCAAACGCATACAGCGTGGGTAAACGTCTTCCGCATCCGATGTAAACAGAACGCGCTTCCAAGAGGCACTCGCGCCGTAATTCACGATAGAACGGCATTGCTGTTTCTCCCTACGCGGTCGAGAAAGACGAGGAAAAACTCTGGTCGGCTCGAGGAAGGGGCTTTCTAACGTGAAGAAAACTGGAAGAAAGGAAACTGCAGTCGCGGATGAAAACCATGGAGCCAGGAATGTTAAAAATGCAAAGGATTTTTTCTGGAACTTGCACGCGAGTTCGCGAGTCGTTCCTTGTACAATTACTCGATCCAACTTCCGCGAGAGAAGAAAAGATCCATCTACATATTCATCGATTTCGTCGAACAACCAACCAACTTAACCAGACTGTGTACCACACTGGCTTTGCAAAACACCCGTCTTTCATACCCGTTTTCCATTATTACATAAAACGTTGCCGATCGATGGATGGGGGAGAGGGGAGGGCGGTGGCACCGAACGACGATGGGACGAGCGAAACGAATAATTGCTCTCATGAAAGCAATATTAATTGCCGCTTGATTCTCGATCGTAAACGTCGTAAACTTTAATTTTCGTATCGACTAACGCGTAATTATATCGTTCGATCAGCACGATAAATGTTTTCACGTCTGCGCACGTGACACGTTTCGTCGTCTCAATATCGACGAGATTCGCTGTTACGACACGACGATCGAAGTTGAAGCTTCTAGTCGCGTGTTTCTATATTTTTATGAAATCTCCATCGTCGGTACATGTGAAAGAGAACAACGGAACAGCTAAATTTCCAATTGCCTCTGCGATCTTAATTTCGAATGGGCTGATTTCATTCAAACATAAAATGCTTTCTTTACAAAGACACAAAGAAATTTCAATACAAGTGCTAATCTGTTAAGTACGCGACGGTAAGAAGGGTTCGACGTATTCCTCTCTAATTCACCGTAGCTAACGCGCGGCTCTCCCCGAGATTTCGCTCGAATATTCGCCCCTCGAATTGACACGCGTTCAAGAATCATCCACGGATCCATGCACAATAGACGTGGCCCAAATCGCCTCGAGTGTCGCGAAAGAACACTTACCAGCGTCGTTGACGCGAGCAGTGGCTTTTTAATCCGTCTCCGCTCTCGTCCGACTGCTCGATCGAAATCGACATCCGCCAGTTGTCGAAAAGGATCGACAACGTGGCCGGTCAGAATCGTAGTCGAACCGAATCGAACCAACCAACCAACCAACCAACCAACCACCCAGCCAGCCAGCCAGCCAGCCAGCCAGCCAGCCAGGCATTATTTATTATTAACGATATTCATACGCTTGTCAATAGCAGAGATTTCCACTCCGCGCGATGATATCGACTGACACACGGTTAAAGCGAGTGACAAGCGGCTGCCGACGCCGACGCCGACGCCACCACCGACGGCGGCCTGCCTGCCTGCCTGCCTGCCTGCCTGCCTGATTGCCAGCCTGCCAAAGTCCTTTCTCTCCTTTCTACCCTCTTCTACGTACATTGTAAACCTTCGATGGTTTATTTGCACGAGCCTCCCCACGCTGGCAAATCGCACGAGCCATCGATTTCGATTAAGCCGTCCAACGAGAACCCCTTGCGTCTGGCCAGGGCCACCGTCACCTTCCGTGTACATACATACGATCCGAAGCTGAGAAGCTGAGAACCTCAATGTATGTATTTGAATATTTGTTTGCAAATCGCCAATCTCACAGTTTAACTTACGTAAACTTATTAAGATTTGAGATCATATTTTCTAGAATCCTGGGATGTACGAGGAGCTCGAGGAATCGTTCTTCCTTATTTCGACTCTTTGGATCTTTATTTTTCTGAATTGTACTGAAACCATCTTCCTCCTCCAAGCACCTTTGCCTTAAATTTTCGAGTTGTCGTCCATTTTTAGCATCATCGCGCCGCACAGTCTTCTATTATCGAAAACACTCCGATAGATGTTCCCACCCTTGTTCGTTCTTTTCGATAAAACGCTGGTTTATTTGCACGAGCCTTCCCCAAGCTGTGCAAATCGCACGAGCCATCGATTTCGATTAAGCCGGCGAGCTAGTGCGTGCGGTCACGACCCGGTCCTCCTTTGTGTGCACGACGATCTGACGCTGGGAAGGAAGCTTCGCTGCCTCCGTAAAGAGAGAGATCGCGCCCGATTAAGAACACAGCGAATCCACCAACGGCGGCAGATTGTTGGCGAGTCAATTTCACGCACGATTATCTACCTAGGATTTTTTTTTTCTCCCGAGGGGCGTTCTGCGGGTTCCGGAAACAAGCAGGAAGCCCCGATCTTATTAAACTTGACCTGCCTCGCCAGTTGGCGAGAAGAGTCGAACGGAACCCGAGCGTACACGTGCGAATATGCCTGCTCGAGACATTAATTTCTACTGATCCGTTGCCTCGTCCGTTGCCCGCAACGACGTCCCGTTCGCGTTCGAATTTCACGAGCCATCGACTTCCATCAGAGATCCTGTCCACTTCCTTTGGAAAATCGAACGATGACCAAACTCGATTCTAGACGAGACGGAAGCTATCGCGCGACTTGTTTAGCAATGACTGTTACAAATTTCACGAAAATTACACTTTTAGTGCTCTCCCGAGGCGACTACACAGCTGAAATGCGGGCGTCCGCCCACTGGCTGTGCGTTTATGGAAAGTTAAATTAAACGTGCAAAAACGTACAGAACTGTAACAAAGGAAAGCGTGTTAAACATTCAAAACGAAATTCTATTCGCAAAATTGCATAAATGCATCCGCGAGTCAATTAAAATCGTAGCCAATTAAAAATGTCAATTTTCTCGCCGAATATTTCGCAATTTTTTAACATTCCGCTTTCCATCAATCAATACCCAGCAAATTGTCCGTTTCCTCACGCTTTTATGATCGCTCTCTCCAAATATTCCAACGAGATATTTTCGTTCCTCAAGTTCCGCCACGGTTCTTCCACTCGTTTCGTTCGCGTTTATTCATCGAAACAGAGTTTTCGCATTAGTTGGTCAGACTCAAAGGGCGCGGAAACAACGCGCGAATTCTATGAAGCCGGCCTCTCGAATCGAAATCGATCGAGAAGTTTGCCGTGGATGCGGCGCGGTGGTGCGGTTCGGCTCCGATTGATTCCAGACTTCCTTTTCAATCGCGCCCCGAACCGACCGCAGCAACTTCTTTTTCCTTATTTTTCATTATTTCCGTTTCAATCTTCGATTCCCTCCCCCCCACCCACCCACCCACCCATCCCATTCCTCGCCACACCTCGACCAGCCACGATCCACTCGTTTCCAAGCATGTCGGCTTAATGACTTGCAAACAAAACCTTCCGTACGCTCAGACCTCGAGCACAGACCGATAATTACAGAGAATACTTTAAGCTTGCCTACTTGGCTTTCACTCGACTCCGCGGCGAAACGAAAGCAGAAAACAACAGAAACGCGTAATCGTTCCTCTTGTGGAAAGAGAGGGCCGATCCCCGCCCGTTTGACAACGTTCGATAGCAGCGGGCTAATAAATTCCGACGTCGAGCATCGACTCGATTGCTTGTTCGTTAGCTTGTTCAATCTCCCTCGCCGAGACAGTCGATCACGAAACGAGTCGTTTACTTAGAATCTCCATGTAAATGAGACGCGACTTAACCCACCCCGTCAACAATTTCCACAAATTGTTTCCGTTAAATCGCGGTCGGATAGGATTTACAAAGGCTGAAGAAACTCCTCGCAAGTTGGTCCTTTGGGAAATGACGAGCCGCGGCTCTTCTCTGTCGTCTCTCTCTCTCTCTCTCTCTCTCTCTCGAGTTTTTCTTCGAGCATCGGCAAACCAGGTAAAAGGACAGGGTGCTCGTCGATCGTTCGGTCTGCATTTCAATCGACGTGGAAAATGCTTGGTGCGTTCGTCAATCGTTGAGTCACAGACGTTCAGAACTGGGAGAAGATCGTATGAATTTTATGAATTTTCTCCGTCGAGCTGGTGTTTGAAAATAAAAAATGAAAAGTAACACGTTGCTTTGAGAGTTGAAGAAAATATCCAAATATCCAAGAATAGTAGGTAGAAGTTTAGTTTCGGATACAATCGAATATCAGCCATATGATAGAATAAAGCTGTCGTACGGTACCACTCACTCTTTCACGTCTACGATGTACTCCCATGGATCACAGTCAGCACCGCATGGAGGTGAGGTGAGTAGATTTGGCTAGAACAGACCCTATACTTTGCTGATGTTGCTTACTACTGAGCCAAGACTAAGCGGAGGAGAAACGTCGGTTTCATACAGTTTTTGATCTACTCGAAACGAGTAGCAAATCCTGTCCAGCCTAGCTGGCCATTGTAAAAGTTCAAAATTTGAACAGAAATCGCCGCTGTCGATGCAAAGTTTCACAATTTCTTCCTTCACGATCGAATATCTTCGAAAAGGAACGAAAATTTTCATTTTTTTTTTGCTTGTGATTTTCTTCGCGTGGCTCATACATTCAGAAAAACTCAATATTTTGAAAACAAAAAAAAAAAAAAAAAGAAAACCAGTACTATCGATCCGATTTAAGAATATGTGTCTCGAATCAAATATCCGGGGAGAATAGGAACAGAAATTTCGTTTCCATAGCCCCTGAAATCCCTACAAAAGGCGCGTCTTAAAAACGAAGAGCAACATTCGTTCGTTGCAGGAATCGGATATCGATTCCAAGATACACGGTTACGCGACAACGCGGGAACGTCTGTATCCGATATCCGAATCAGAAATTCAGAACAGTAGCGATTCCTGAAAGCGAACAAATGCTGCGAGCGAAGGAAAATCAAAATCGCAACCCGGTTCCCCGATCGCGGCGGCAGCTCGTATATCACAGTGAAATTCATTTTTCTCGCGACACGTCGCTCGCCACCGTGCGCGTATCGTTCCGAAATTCGATACAAAATATCTATCCGCGAGATCCGAACGAATATATTTCCCCGTGCATCTCTGCCGGGCTGCGCCAATCGGGACGTATCCATCCCCCGTTTTACGATGCACGAATGTCGCGATACGCTCGACCCTTAATAACGCGATTATAGTTGGTGCTAAATGAATTTTTGGCTCAAGGCCATTGCAGAGCACATATCTCCTGTTACATATCTCCATTCCATCGCGCGATATACTTCATACCGTTACGTGTCTTTAAATTCCTCTCTTTTCCCAAAAAAGGGAAAAAGATTTTTGGAATATTTTTCAAGTATTCTCCCTTTTCAATAATTTTTGCTAATATTTGGTCTTATCGACGCTTTGATTTTTTTATGCGTATCACATCAATCCCTCACAGACGCACTAACGAGACGCACTATATAATTTTAATTATCTTCCACGCGTGATGATAAATTACTACGACATAAAAAACCGAACGTCCATTATGAAAAAATCGTAGCTCCGAAACGAATAAAAATTCGAGTCTCGATCACAGCGTGGACGTGGCTGACGTTTTTAGCCTGGCAGTCGGCTTGGCGAATGGTTCACCTTTGGTTAATTGGAATTTTACGACTGCCTTTGTGCCTTCCATGGCGATTGTCAGCTCCTGATAAAAGCATCATCGGGACGTTGAACCAGATTTTCCCCCTACCATCGATACCGATTGTAACGAGCCAGTGCTTTCTCTCCCTCTCACGCCCACCGTCGTTTCTCTACCCCTCGATCGGACCACCCCTTTTGTTCGCAGCCAGCGCGATTACGAGTCCTATGAATTCTTGACGGTAGCTGGATGCCAGACGATCCGATAATGAGACCACTCAAAATTCATGTCTGCCTCGTTGAAAAGACACCGGGGCTCGTGCATGCACATCTCTCGAATCTATTGTATTTGCAAACGCCGGATGGCGTCTGGCGTTCTTGCAGAATTTCCTCCTTCCGAGGGACGCGATGAAACGAGCTTGGACGCCGCGTCGCGTCGTATCGTGTCGTGTCGACGATTCTTCGTCGAAAAATAAATCAGAACCAAGCTCGACGAAAATTCTGAATACGCGCCGTGCGACGAGAACGCGTAATGAAATCGAGAAGGAAAATGAAAAAGAAAGGAAAAAGTTTACGTAGAACGTAAAAATTTGTTTCTCCTCGTTCGTTTCCTCTTCGCTTCAGAGACGCGATCGTTCTGGACGCAATTGTTCAGAACCTCTTCAAAAAATTTTCGAAAAATTCCTTTCTCCGACGTTCTCCTCGCAAAAGCGAGCCCATATGGAATTCTGTTTAGAACGCGTTTCACGCACAAGCGACGTGATTCCTCTCTGTCTACTCGAGCTGAAAGATCCAGAGTCCCTTTCCTCTCCTCACGAGCCACCAACGGACACGTTGGTTTCCCAGTTGCAGAAAGTTTAGGCACGCTCGAACGAACGTACTCAGAAACGATATAGAGTTTCGCCTGTTCGTCCAACAAATCATCGTGCACGCGCGCACCGAGCACCGAGCACCCGAGGAGACTATGCGAATTCGAGCGGATCGTGTAACGAGTCGAATCGATGCATTCCGTCTTCGGCTATTCACACTGCGGCTTGGAACATTATCCGGGATCGTTTCCACCGATAATACGTTAACGGACGATTTACCGTTTACCCGTGCATTATTTACCACGTCTACGTACGCGCTAATGCACTGGCAACGGATAGAGAGAAAGTCAAAGAGACTTACAGAGGAAGACAGAGAGAGAGAGAGAGAGAGGAAAGGAGATAGGTATGTATAAGTTAAACTTGGACACCTCGGTTTAATACGCGTCGTTTCTCGCGCGGAAACGAGCCACGAGACGATGAAATATCTCGTTCTGTCCGGGGAATCGATAAATCTACTCGCCTCGATCCCTCGGTCGGACTTTACGATCGCTACGCTCGGATTATATCGGACGGCCGATTGCGTTCGTCATCGTCACGAGTTCGTCGCGTGCACGAAGAGACGAAGCACGAAGAAAGGAGAGGAGGCCTCTCGAGAAAGCTCGTGTTTCCAGGAGGAAGTAATGAATAGACGGAGAGAAATAGGTCACAGGCCATTCTCTATAGCGATGGCCGGCACGAAGGGTCACACGGAGCCAATAGGACTCTAATAAAAGGCCAGCCAGCCCTCGACAAAGCTCCATTGTACCGTTGTTATATCTCCTGTAACACGATATCGCATCCTTTCTCGCGCGTACCATGCCTTTTCTTCCTCGTGCTTGTACTACCGCGTGTCCTTTTCTCCTGGACCGAGCTTCTGCTTCGCGCGCCCGCGACAGGTGAGCCCTCGCACACCTGAGACACTCGTAGGAACTATTGTTTCTCGTGTTACGCTCGAGGAAAAATTGGACGATTTCACAAGGAAGATTCCTTCTTTTCTTTTTTTCTTTTCTGTTATTCAAAGACGACTGTCAACCCAGTATCGTATGACTCGAGACGTGAAACTGGATCTGGATCTAAATTCGATTGCCCGACAGACCGATAAATGGAGGTTACGGTCTCTTAATAGACAAACCCTCATCATCCCCCACATCGTTTTCAATCAACCTCGTAGCAAACTTTTCGTCAGTGTAGCATTGGACTGGAATAATCAAATCATCGATGATTACCGCGACACCCTTCCAGCAGGGAATCATCGTCGTGTATTTTAACACACTCGACGCACATACTCGAGACTTTCCCCCCCTTTTTATCAGTTCGTTCCGTGCACGAGTTCTCGATACACACCTCGAAACGGGACCAATTTCACGTTCAACATATGGCGAACAGCTGTTCTCCCGAACAGCGCGTGCAACGCGTTCATAATCCTCGTAGAGGACCAGAGCGGAGGATCGGTGCGAATGATCGGCGAAATGCCTAACCGCGAACTGAAATCGAAACCGATTCGAAGAGGATCGTAGCGGAATCGTCACGGAACCGAACGAGCACACAGGCAACACTGGAAACAGTGTGCGTGCACGCGCACACGCGAGCCCACTGGTAACCACCGTAGTAAACCCATAACACGACACCGTATAAAATACAGTATTATGTCGCCGCAGGCCGTCATCTGGCTGTGACGGCAACAACCTTTTCGAGCCCCGGCACCCTGAACCTGATTAATCGTTACACGTGTTCGCAGCGGTATTTTTCTCGACGCCGGTCTTTCCGCCCTTTTTCAAACCAGTCTGCGGTCTTCGATCGGCCTCGATACGCGTCTGGTTCTCCGTTGGTGCAACATTCGAAACCAAAACGAGCGAGCTTCTCAAATTTTGCGAGTGAGTGAGAGCAACACGTGAGAGCAGCACTTTGTCTCAAGAGAGACTCGACAATGCGCCAATAAATATTTTGATTAAAAATAAGGTTCTAGTGAAAAGAAAAGAAGACACGAGCCTTCGACAAAGAACTTTGAACAGGGACTGGAGATTATCTTCGAGATAATCTTGAATTATTCAGGTCTCTAGAAAGTTCCGCGGTAGTATCGCAGCAAACATTGTCTGGGTGTAGCGGCGGCAAAATCTGCTACGAAGAGATAAAGAAAGAAGTAGTTTCCGCAACGTACTGGCGCAATCGTGAATTATACGAGACACGGGCTCTAACAACATGCTTCGAAACTGTACTCGACTGGAACGCTACCAGCCATAATATTGCACCGCCCGGTGATTGCTAATGTTCAAGTTTTGATGAACTCCCGCAACGCGAGAAATTCAGGCACGCAGTCCTCGACACACGAGGCTGCGACGAATGTCGGCGTTAAATATCGATTCGTCGCCGGACAAAGCCGGTTTCGACGGGGCGACAACGTTCAGAAAGGAGGGTGGCCAACACGAAAAAGTCGCGGAAGGGTGGCGCGGAGATACCCTGTGCCATGCAAATTCACGGACTTTCAGGCCGAATCGAAAATTCTAATTGCAACGTGTCAATTTTCCGGGCCTCTGTCTTCCGGTTGGCGTGTCACGAAAGGGAAAAGTGGTGGCAGGAGAGGGTAAACGGAGCGAGCATGGAAAGGGTCGGGTCCAGGAAAATCGACGACCGTTCGTGTTTATCGACATTAACATGGTTTGTCCCCTCTGTCAATTTCTAACTGCAATATCGGAGACACGTTTCCCTGCACGGACACGCCATCGAAGCCCGACAAAATGTCAGGGAAAACGGAAGACGTCTCTGTGACAACCAACCACCACCATCACCCTCGGGGTTCGCTTTCGTATTTTTCCTGCCTCTCATTTTGTCCCTCCTTTCCCTGCTTTTTTCTTCTTCCTCCGTCTTTGTTTCTCCGCTCTTTTCTTCCCAGGTCGTTTTATTTCGTCCTTCGTGAAAATATCACGAGGCTGAGACTGCAACGTACAGAGAAAGAGAAAAACAGAGGCACACGACGGGCAGAACAACGGGGTGCATAAATTTCAGAAAATTGTTTCTGCCACGCTGCAACGTCAGGATAAAAAGTATAGAGGTTAATACGAAAGTGTCCTCGCGGTCGAATTTTCTCGAGCTTTTCTTTAACCGGTCGCGTGACTCGAAAATTGGATGGGATCTCTTGATCACGTTTGCTCAACCTTCCTTCTCTCTCTCTCTCTCTCTCTCTCTCTCTCTCTCTTTCATTTCCAAGAAATCTCATGAAAAAGAACATTTTATCGATACCACTCTCGCTACCATCGCCTAGAAACCGTGTCTTACTAGGAGAACCGGTGGAAATAAAAATAAATAAATCCAACATCCAATTTCTCCGGAACGTCTTCTCTCGAAGAAGCAAACTTCTCTCTCTCTCTCTCTCTCTCTCTGGCGATTTCTAATAACGAGTAAATCGTCTCAAACTTGTTAACCATTAAATTACGTCGCTATTACAACTTTGCGAGATACAGGAAACGAGCCGGCGAGAGCCGGTAATATTCGTGCGTCGATGCGGAAAATCTTCTGCAGAAGTGCTTTGCCAAGGACACACGATTTTCAGCGAGTCACCGCGGAAGGAACCGGTTCAGAGGGTTGCGGCGACCGCCTCGATCAGGTCCGGTAATTTCCTTCTCGCGGTCTGCTTACCGTGCAATCGAGTCGGTCAAAGGCGATGCCCATCGGCCGCCAATATAATTACGCGTCTATCGCGCTTGCATACGCGCCGCTGTAACATTGCGTTTGAAGTCCGGCCCGGGATTGCCATTAGCCCCGACCGACACAAGGGAGTCTCACCCTGACGGCGCGGAGCGGCGCCAAGAGACGCCAGCGTCCACCGGGCTCGAGAGCGTCCTGTTCGCCCCCGACACGGCCGGTTATTGAAATTCTAAAATGATTTTATATCGAGTGACAGGTAATAACCTACGCTTCACGGCTGGCCTGCGTTCGCGTGAATATTTAATGCTCCACCCGCTCGGCTTTTAACGGAGATCATTGGATCGCAGCGATGGACGGAGCGCATCTTAGTTGGATCGTTTCGGTGTATTTCCTACGAATTACACTGTTAACAATGTTCAACGGATTGTATAGATTTGTCAAACTATAAAATACCTTGGAACAAGGATTTACGTGGACATTTTACTTTTTTTTAAATTTCCATCAACGTCTTTGAAAGGATGCGAAAGTTTTAGTTAAAGTAAAATCCCTTTCGCGACAATTTTGACAAGTGCTTTGCATTTCGACGAAACAGTCCATTTTAAAGAATGGAATCACCACTGATAAAGAAAAGGGAACTTGAATTCTCATCTCTTTGCGAAATAAAGATAGTTGAGAATAGGGAAAAAAGATCTGTTATCAAAAACACAAAAGACAATGTTTTTTTTTTAACTCCGCGAAATTTCTTTTACAAAGTCACTTCGACATAATCGACAATCGCGCACCGATTCGTCTTGGAGAGAGTCGCGTCACGTAGAGAGTTGCTGATGAAGTTATCACAGTAGTTACAAGGTGGGCTAAAATACCTGCGGTTTACATTAGCCACCTGCCCGCTACGGCATTAGTTCATAATTGCACGACATTGTCATGCCGCTGTAACTCTATGCGCTGGGACATTGAACGCCTGATTGGCGTCGGGACCGAGCTCTTCATGGTTAACGCGCGTGCTACGCTGCGCCGATGAATATTTAAATTTAACGTGATTACGCGGACCGTTTTGCTCTACCTGTCGTCCGTTGAATCTGAAACGCTGTCAAAGGGACGACCAACCACTTCGGCCCACTATAATGCAAGATAATCCGGCCTTTAATGATCCTAGCCGCACGCTATCCGAGAATCGGCTCGCGATTCCCGATCCCAAAATTCCGACGTGCAAAACCTCTCTCGGCAAACTGGATCTTCCACCCCTCTCTATAAAGTGATTCAACTACGTACACTTGATCCTAAACCCCTTTTCTCATCGGTTCTTAACAGCTAACTCTTTGACGGTGTAACGCGCGAAGAAATAAAGATAATTATCTCTTTGTCTTCCAGATGTTTTGCATTTTTGATGTTAGACAAGAGAAATTTTTAAGCTTCTTCAATTTTTCTTGAAACTACTACATACGCTACTGCACTCCGTGATGAATGAAAGATAGCCCTCATTCTGAAGAAATGAAATAAAAATTGCACGTCGAACTAATCTTTCCTCCAAATATAACACGTCTCCCTTGGATCGATCGTAATTCACATGACGAGTATATAATGACGTAACAACATGAGTGAAACATGATTCAATTCACAAAACCCTCGTATCCTTCATTTTCAAATAATTCTCCATTCCTACTCGGTTCCGATTCAGAAATTTCGAACAAACGCGAACCGAAAATCCAGTCTATTGAACGCGAGTCAACGTTAACTCCGCGTGTACACAGAACGCTGGCGAACAGAGAGAACGACGAAAAAAAACGAGCAGGGACAGGGATGGACATACGTACACAGCAACGTAGCCAACGACCCGTCAAAAATGTGGGACACAAACGCGCGGGTCCCTTTCTTTTTTCGCTGCGAATAGCCCGCATGCATCACGCGGAACCGAGCTGCTCACCATTTACAGGGGAGCCATGCCTCTGGAAATGATGGCCTCCGCGAAGGAGAAGAAAGGCGAAAGCATATCGCGGAGGGATATGCGTACAACGCTATTTATTCCCTCATCCCCCGGCCTACGTTGGTCCTTCCCTCATCCGTGAAGTTGACACACACACGGACACTCTCCTATCTCTTTCTCCTCTTTTCTTCATCTCCCTTCGCTCGAGACTCGTTCCACTGCACCCTCTTTGCTACGCGTTAGCCCTCTAGCTCCTCGGTCCAACCAACCTACGTAGCATACATGTACGTTTCAATCGGGGAGGAGAGATTTTCTAACATCCTGACCCAGAAATACACTGTCCACAGAATACACCACGTTCGAATCCTCGATTCCGTTAAGCGGAAATCTACGTATCGCGTTTCATACGACGGTGTAAATTTTCCGGACGCTGAAATATCGAACGGTCGTGAAAAATTTCCACCGGATGACTCTCGAGATCGCGGTAACGGTCGCGTCGATGACAGTTAGCGGCGTTAACGAAGATATTACCGTCGGCATTACGGTGGCCGTTAAGGGCCATGAGCGTCAACGGAATTGCTGGCCACGTTCGTTGAAATAATATAAAGGCGAATATCAGAGAAACAGTTACAAAGATGGAGGAAGAGAGAGAGAGAGAGAGAGAGAGAAAGAGACAGAGAGATTTTATTAATAGAATGCTATACTCGAGACTAACGCCAGAGTTACTTAATGTCCGCTGTAAAACTCGCCCGCGAGATTGACTTTACTCCATCGAGACGGGACATTCTCTTCCTCCTCTCTCTCTCTCTCTCTCTCTCTCTCTCTCTCTCTCGCGTTCATTCCTTCCAGTCGTTTCGACAAAAAAACATCCCGAGAAAGCGACGCGAGGGGATAAAACGCAATCGAAACTCCACTCAGAGGATTGTTTGCTTCCGCGGGTCCCCTTCGAATACATTTTCATTCGTTATTAGAAAAGATAGCGACTTCCGTTAAAAAGTTTCACCCTCTTCTGCCACCCGGCTCTGTCGCTTTATTTTCACGCCACCCTTCTTGCGTTAAACGAATTCCATTCGCAAATAGACGCGAGAGTTTACCTTCGCCACGGGCTTCCTATTATTTACCCGATTTCTCCTACAAAGGGCCGGCAATTTCCCTGATTATTTTTCAACTTCCACACGTTCCGCTTTCCCTCCCCCTCCTTCCGCCCGTCGTCTGAGCCCAAGAATGAAAGGCTACTTCCGTTGAGAAACTTTGCTTCTTCATTATCCGTCTCTGCTAGATTCCCGCAATTTTTACATCCCGGCTGGCTGGAACCTAGTTCAACCGCCCAATTTCTGTCGCGGGAGAACGAATTATTAACTCCTTCACAACGAACAACAAGTCTTTCAAAGTTCCGTGGCTCGCGGAAACGAAAGTGTAAGTCCCGTCTCCTCTTTGTTACCACCACAACGGCAAAGTGCGTTAAAACACCGTTTTCACTCGCTTCTTTCACCCTCGGAGAATTCACCCTGCGGCGCGGTATCGCGCGAGACCTCGTAAAAAAGTTCCCTGCCGGTAGATGCTGTCGATAGCGTTCTTTGTTATCGAGAGAACCGCCGCGCCGGTAGACGCCACTTGATCGCGTCCGATGGACGGCAGACGAAAAACAGACTGTGGCTGTTATCGTCGAGATTCAAAGTGAACGCGACAACGAGAAAAACGGGGCAGAAGAAGGGGGCGATGACGAGACGGAAAACAGAGGGAAAATTTTCGCGAAAGAAAAGCCGCGATGAATAATAAACGAATGAGAGAAATATTTCTTCGAGTGGGCCGGAGGAGGGGGGAGGGGGAGGAGAGGCTGGATCGCGAAAATATTTTTCCAGACGTCGCGGGAATTATTCTCGTGCGAGGGCGGCTCTCGGTCGACGCCGATAGAATATTTTCTAAAGAACTCATTATTGGGAAAGTTACTCCTTCGTGGCCGAGAGAAGGGGAAGGGGGGCAGTAGCGATGCTACAATCGAACGGACCTCCCTGGAAGATGGTATTAATAGTTGATTCGCACGGAAACGATTGGAATCGAGTCGACCAGAAGTTTTCTATCGAGTCACCAATACCATCCTCACTCGCCGATCGGCCGAGTCTTTTACGCCCACGACTGGCAAGCTTCTCAATCGAATTACGGAAACGATTCTGGCACGACGCCCGGGACACCGACACTCTATTCCCCCGTCCGAATCTTTCGCGTGATCCGTGACAACGTTCAAGTTCGGATCTTTTAACTGTGCTCCAGAAACGCTGGGCCGACTGTTGAATTCGTGACACGTTTCGTGACGGATGGAAGAATAAAAGTCACGAAAATTCATAGAAAGCTATCGATTGAAATCGCGTATTCCTTCAGTCGCTTAAAATCCTAAATCATTCTTCGTTTATTGTAATTTTTAATTTGGATACTTGAACAAAATTATTCTTCTCAAACTTCAAAATCTATGAAATTCAAAGAATTCAGATGATTTTTAGTTTTGTCGCTCTCTTGAAAAATATATATCCCTTTCCACAGACACATCGTCTTTGAATGCTTACTTATATCTTACATTATATTTTATATCTCCTCGACAGACTCAAAAGAAACAGACGTGCGAGTTCTGGCTACGTTTTAAACATATCCATTTTACAACCGTAATTTGCCATACAAATGATAGTACAACGTATTACGAGCGCGTAAAAGACACTATACTCTATAAATTCTAAAGACGTGCAATATAACGAGAATCCGTATAGCCCGTGAGGAGGCGTCATTGCGAGACGGCGAGATATTGATTTTCCATTTCTTAGGCCTAGACGACCATCGTAGGTAGTCAGTCCGTCGTTGCTGTGTGCAACGAAGAACAAAAAAAAAGAAGAAAAAAAGAAAAATAAAGCAGAAAGGCTCGCTCGACACCCTCGTGCTCTTCGCTGTCTGTTCCCCTGGTCCCGGTGTGCACGGGCCATTACTCCGGCCGTAACCCTTCTTTAACCGCGCAGTTCGCCCGCAGACCCTCAGACTCGGTCACGCCCAGCGCTATCTTAACGTCCGTTTTCGGGGTTTCAGTATTTTTAGCGTTACGCGGATAATATACCTGCGTGGTGCATAAAAGAGGAAGTGAGAAAGCGAAAAAGGAGTCGGCTCCCGAGCCGCTGATCTATGGTTTCGGGGAACAGAAAGGGAAAACCCACCACCTACCACGGAACAGAGCCCAACGCCTCGCGTATAAAGATAGTCATCTCTCGCTTCGCGAGTTTACACACATAGATTACTATTGCGTCGAACGAACCCCTATTCCAAACTTCTGTGGACCCTCTTCCACGCTTTGGTCCCTACCTGGACTTTGCCATGGTATTTCACGTTGCTATCGCTACGCTGTCTCTGACGAGGGGAAATTAAAGTGAGAGATACAACTGATTTGTACATGACGTGAATGATATTTTATAAAATATTCCCAAGTATTAAATGAAACACGTAAGAAAATCTATGCGTTTGGAACTGATGCAGTAGGACACTAAAAATCTAAGATTCTACAATGCCTAAACGACGTATTTGCATAAACGACGTATTTGATTAATTCAAAGGTTCGCGGTATGTTAATTTTGCACCGAGAGTTTTCAACTTTAGCAATAGCTTGAATACGCTTCATTTCGTAGTTTGCTGTAACAGAATACTATTGTGCTCCTTGCTATAGATGCACGTATGGTGGTCACGGAGAATTGGACCGGGAACACGAAAACAGGGGAAAATTAGTCCAATATCGCGACACTAACCACGTTGACAAGGCGGTATTAACGGATGATTGAGATGCGTGTAGTTTGGAACAATGCATGGAGTAATTCAGTTTGATCACATGTCACGATACATCCATACCACTGTTTATAGATGGTAGGGTTTCGAAGATATAGGAGATTCGTCGAACGCTCGATTATACACGTTCGGTAACCTATCATCGAGAAAATGCCTACCGTCTTGCCCAACAGAAGAGCGACGGAAATGAAAACAGAAACGCTATGATTCGTACGTTCCTTCTCGCGACGTGTAATTTCTTCCCCTATCCGAACCACCAAATCATTGTAACAACCGTACGAAAAGTGGTCATACGATACCTCTCGCGAAACGATCCCTTCATCAAATATTCACCATTCAATTTCATTTGCAATTTCGATCTGACTGAAATATCCACAAGTCAGCCCTGTGTATCCACAAATTCGATTCTAAGAAACCCCGTGTACTTCCAGAAAATATCTTTCTTCCGCGTATCGCAATCTTTCCCAGTACCTGCCAGCCCTTCGAGAGTTCGTAAATAAGTAAAACTCGCATAAAATTCGAATCAACGCACGCGTACACGTGCACAGTATATAATAGCGTACAAAGAAATCTGCAAACAAGAAACAATATCAGTTATAAATAACATTTTTCTAACATTTCCCAGAGATATTTCCTATCGCCGTAACGATTACGTAACGAAGAGTGGTTAATTCAGAAAAACAAAATTCCAATAAAAATAGATTCAACGTAATTTTTCGTGACGACACGTCCACGAATAAACGAACAAACGAACAAAGAGAACTCGCGTCGCCAGTCGTTCAACGACTTTGTCATTCGGATCCGGTGAGCTTGGATTTCAAGGTTTTCGTTCTCGCGGATCGCTACGGAACACGTCATCGATCCGCGCGAGGCAAGAAATCGCGGCAACAAACGCGACCAGCCACTTCGATGTGATTTACGAGAACGTTCAACGTGCCAGGTTGGTAATGGGCCGATATAGCAGAGCCAAGGCAGCCTCAAAGTCTGGCGTCGCGCGACCGTGAAACGGGCACAGAGTCTTCTTGAAAAAAACCACGCCGTACCACGCGAGCGTACACCGCTATCGGTCTTACCACGCTCGAACGCATCCGCGCATCCTGTTTGCTTCCTCGTGCCCGAAGAGAATCGTATATTCTCGGCGAGCAACCCTTCCTGCGTCGAGGCTCTTTCGCAACATTGTACCGAACCACCGGTGGTAAGAAACGGTGATAATCGGTGCGCCAACGCGGGTGGCTTTCAGACGCGTCTGGACCTTCCCCTTTAAAGTGGAATTTTACGATTTTCCGTACATTTTCCATTGCTGGCTTACAAACTACGAATCTTTACATTTCTATAAACTCACGGTTATTTTCGCAATACAATTTTACACCCTTGGAATTTTCTACTCCTAATTTGAAATGATTTAGTTGTACAGTGCAGAATTTCCTACGGCTTCGTTGAGAGTCGATTTTTTTTCTACATTTCCCACAACTTTTTAAACAGTTTTTGAAATTTTCTGTGAATACCTTCAGATACAGATGTGAATCCGTGAATGTTTTTTGAAAATTCCCCTCCGTCACTTCCACTTTGAAACTAAAATTTTAATTATTCTTTTGCACTCTTTGCTGCTACTCTTCAAAAGTGTTTAATTTCCAAGAAAGTAAATGTCGTACTAATTTTCTCTTCTCACTACAATTTAAATTACATTTAAATTAGATTTGAAAGAGATCGCGAAATCGTCAGGTTGGCTGCTTTGAGGGCGCAGGAAGCGAGCGAGACTTCCAAGGATTCAAGTTCTGCAACTAATTTGTACGCCGAACTCGTCCAGAGCAATAAACTTTGGTGCGCATAGGTGACAAAAGAGAACCAAGCTAAGATATACGATTGCACTCGGTGTTGCCTCTGACGTCTTGTAAAAAGATAAAATCCCTCGATTTATACGCTACTTCTCGATCGTCGAGATGTTTATGGCAGAAGAAATTGTAGAATAAACACGAAGACGAACGAAATCTTTTGCCCAGTTTCGTTTTGACCTTTTTTTTTTTATTTTACCTCGCTCTCTCTCTCTCTCTTTCTCTCTTTCTCTCTTGCCAGCGCGCACGTAGCAAGCAAAAGTTAATTAAGTCGGGAGGCTTATTCTGAAAAAAAGTGCAGCAACGAACGTACGAAGCGACCCGCGATCGATCTTGCGTTCACGCTCGAACGAACCGGTACATCCGGTTCTCATGCCCGCGTAGAAGAATATTCTGACAAACGGCGGCGAAATATCGTAAAACCGTCGATCGCTGATAATTAATAGCGTCAAGGAATGAAGCGGCCCATTATCAATGGGAAGCAATAAATAATGATTCTCTTTCAGGGACTGTTTATTAGAGGCTGCCACTCTTCATTGCACTCGCTTCCATTGTTTCTGTGATCAATTTCTTTTCAGTCTTTCCTCTACTCTTTTTTTTCTTTCCTTTTTCTTTTTTGTTTTTTTTTCTTACTTCAACTAGACAATAAATTAATTATTCTATTCGTTATCTTTCCTCCAGAAAGAAAGAAGACGTGCAACAGAAACATATAGGTACGCTTTAAAACGTACAGACAACGATTTATCCTTTCTTAAAACCAACGACAAAGGATACTCGCGATTAATAAAACTGACAAAACCCAAGAAATTATCACGTGTGGAACAAGCGACACGACGATTCCTAATTTCTAATCGAAAAATCTCCACAACGGAAATCTCCAATTTTCTACATCGAATCACTGCAACTTCATTACGGAGAAGGATTTTTCATCTTCGGTGAAAACAGTCGCGACAAATTGCTCGCGTGAGAGCAGCACTTAAACCGGGTCGTAGAATTTAAACGGATTACAGGGTTCTCGGGTACGGAAGATATACCTCTCCTCGCTGTCTGAGGGACTTGTGCAAACCCTCGATAATCCTCCAGATAAGAAATATCAAGGTACAAAGGAGGTAGAGACTGAGAAATCCAAGATCATATTCCGTCCGTCAGGAGCCAGCCGGAAGGATTCGTCTCGCATTTCCCGTCGCGCCTAAGTACTCGCTCATTAAAAATAACGAAGGCGGCGGACAGGCGGGTCCGATAATTGAATTTCCAATATCTATTTACCTTTGCAAAGGAGCAGGTCCCTCGCCCTTCTCTTCCACGATCGAACTACCACCCCCGATAGCTTATCCTCTGGAGGCTGCTTCTTGCTTCACCTCCGTGAATCGTTCGTCGGAACAGAAACGAACGAGAAAAACGACTCGACAGAAATTCTAAAGTACAATACGGTACAGCGTAGTGGGCAATAAGTTGTACCTGTAACTCGCCTCGCCTCGCCTCGCCTCGAGGTGTTAACGAAAACGATACGACGAACGATAGGGAAGCGGTACGAACGACGAACGTGGAAAGAAACGTTCGATGGAAAATGTAGCCCAGTTCGCAGGTTACCGTATACAACCACGGAAACCGGACGATCGTTCCGCAAGCTTCGCGATATTTCGGCCACTTAATGGAAAGCTCGAGAGCTAGGGCTCTGTCCGAGGGAGAAAGGCACGAGGCCATTCTCGGTCGCACATATATTTTTCCTCGCCCGAACGATGGGAGGGAGTGGAAAAAGCAAAGTCGTAGCCGGAACCGCCCCTCGTTTAAGAAGTAAAGAAAGAAAGAAAGAAAGAAAGAAAGAAAGAAAGAAAGAAAGAAAGAAAGAAAGAAAACTGGCTGAACTGGATGGAGAGGAGGGATCGGAGCATTGGAAGAAAATAAGGGCGGACTGAGAATTGTGGGAAATAAGTAACGCGGAACACGGTGGTAGCCACGGCTATAAGGGTGGACCTTAAAACCTGCGAACGTCCCTTCGCTGGTGGAATTTAATTTCGACGTTTTAAGAGGACCCTGCCTTTCTCCCTCCAACAACTCGAACAGCTCGTCTCTCTGTCTCTCTCTCTCTCTCTCTCTCTCTATCTGTCTGTCTCTCTGTTTCTCCCCTTTTTCGCCTATCGATAGATGAAAGGGGTTTATTGACCTGTCCGCAGTAAACTCCGCGAAAAGTAGCCTTCCTCGACGTGCCTCCCCTCTTCTCTACCATTTGCATCCGTTTAGATCTTCCGCTGTGTCCCTTCTGTACCCTCTGTCAAGATTCTTTCCGACGTACGTCTCGTCGACTCGCGCCGGTCACCGAAGGCCAATCAATTAATAAAAGGTAAATTAACTCGTCCCGTCCATTAACATTCGTTATCGTCAATCGACGGGCTGGTCCGTGCGTCTTTCCGTTCTTCTATTCGCCAGGCCCGCATGCGTGTAACCCGAGATCGTTGGGAACCAGGCGTTCAGCAATGAGCCTCTATCGTTGCTTGCCGCGATTCTTCTCTCTCGATTCGTACTTTGTGTACGTACGCGTGGTTACCACCAGCGGACGCGTATTACAGAGATGTACGTCTATACGCGACGTAAACGTGTGTACGTGCACGCGAGAACCACGCCGGAGTATTCAATGGCCGGAGTCCCTTCACGAGGGTGGACACAAACGTCACTCTTTGATCCAGGCACAATCATGCCTCCGGAATCGAAGCCGCCTGTCGCCATTGTGCGAGGTGGTCAACTGCTTCGTTCATGTCCGAGGGTGCACGTAACTCTGCCTCCAGAAAGCTAGACTGGATCGCTTTTGTGACTTCCTAGCCGACTCGTTAGAGTTTCCGACGTTTTGACCACCAGTACACCGGTCGTTACCTGAAGACGTACATACATATGTCACGAGAGAAGCCGGGATATGTCTTCGAGTCACGTAACTGGGTGACAGATTTTCGATACTTTCCACGGTCAAAGATATAGAGAAAGAGAAATTCGATGAACTACATCAACAAATATTGATGAAGAACTATTACTCTCGTGACGAAACAAAAAATTGTTAATTAATATGTAAAAATCCAACAATAACGTTCAAGGAACAAAAAAGGGGGAAAGGTTGCTGGTAGTAAAATAGCAGCTCGTTTGAATGTGCAATCGGTGCAGAGTTAATAAGTTCAACCTGTCTCGTACACACGTTACACCCGAAACTCTCGAGTCGCGATCCGAGGAAGGGAGGAATTTTATCCATAAACCACGGTGGGCTTTATCACGCTCAATGTGAGAACACGATCGTGCCTGCTGAATACTGACACGCGGACGGCGAATATCGGGGGAATGCCGTCAGCCGGGAGAGAACCAAGGGAGAGAAAAAAATCTCAGGACACTTTTCTTCCCAATCGATTAGAGAGAGCGAAACGCAGTTGGGAATCAATAGCGAGAAAAGAGAGAGGAAAGGAAGAAAGGGAAGTCTTTAATCGAAGCCACGTCGAATCGATCGGCAAGCCAGTTGTCGAAGGAGGTGGAGAGGCTAAAGTAGAACCTCGTCGTCGAAGGGAGATCCGGTTACAGATGGCATAAAACGACTGGCAGCTTTGCATTAGCTTCGGTAATGGCGTACGTGACCGCGAGCTTAATATCCCAGAACGGTCTTCTCACCTTTTTCCATCCCTTTCCCGACCTTCTCGTTCTCCGTCTCTCTCCACCTTACTTTCGCGTTTTTTCCCTCTCTTTCCATCGCATCGATCCCTTGCTCCGTGCACCAAGAACAGGGCGCACTTGCATTTCTGTCATTATCCTCTCCGGCGTACGATTTTGTACGGCAACATGCAGAAAAAGCTGTTACAACTTACAACCGAAATATCCACATCACGAAAGACCGCGACGTCGAGCCGATATCCACCGGCAGTGCCACCAACCCCCGTCCCTTGGTGCCATCATCAGCAGCACGGCAACGCGCCGCGTCACGACTGCCTCCGCTCTCTCATCCCTAGCGATGAAACGAGCCGCCTGTCGAACCCCGATGGTCCGAAAGGGGATGAAACAACGCCACCGTCGGGTGGATAGAGGTGGCGTATCAGGCGGCGCGATACGAATTTATATTCGTGTAAAATTAAATCACATAGGCGGTCTGCGTGGCCGATGCAGCAGGCCAAAACCAACCAACCAGCCAACCAGCGACTCATATGCATAAAGAACCGATTGTTTCGTCCTATCTGCCGTTCTGCAACATTAGCGGCAACCGGGCAATCCGGTTGATTATCTTTTAATTAAATGTTTGCGTTTTATCGACGCGTCCGACCTCGACGCAACGAGTTCCGCCGCCAACCAACTTCCAGCATCGCCGTGAACGCCAAACCACCCCCGACCTCTCTCTCTCTCTCTCTCATTCTCCCCCATTCCCTCTCGCTGAGAGTTGTTCACCGTCTCTCTGTATAGATACCACCTCGAAACAGCCAAACGGAAGCGGCTGGGATAGCACCAACGACGTGTCACGCGACTAACTCAATTATATTCGATATAGGGTGAATGTACATATACGCTACTCTCCTCTCTCGATTCTCCCTGTCTATCCCTCAGCCTGATTTTGCTTCGTCGTCTTCCTCGTCCTCTTGGGGAGTATACGTATACGTTCTGCGTCAAACGGAAGCTTCGAAACGGTGCATTATGGTCTTAATCACTCCCCGAAGGATAACACGGGGCGGTAGACAAACGCAGATAGGTGTCAGCGATCTGATTTTCACGGAACCACGTAAACATCGATGAATTTGGACGAAAACGAAAGAAATAAGATGAACAAACAAATAAAATTACGAGTGTCATGGATTTACAACGCAGACTTTTGTGCAAATCTTCTCTAAATGCATAAACACCTAAAGTTGCAAAAATTCTCTCGTAATTAGAAATTTCCTTCTATCGAGCGAAAATCCTGCTTCTCCCGAAAGATCGTACGAAAATACGTGACAAGTGTAAAATGCAAAACGATACAAATTATCGATGGTGTCCGGTTTTTCCTCGAAATAGTCGGGGGATTTATCCGTGAAAAGCTCCGCGACGAAACGAGCACGTGCAAGAACAACCGGTTAAAAAGTCCGATCGATTCCACGGCTGACAAAAAAAGCCGTGGTGACACGTGGGCTTCCCGGGCATTGTGTGTTTCCCCGCGTGTGTTTTTGGTGTTACACACGGCTCAACCCTGAAACTCGCGCAGCCAGGGCCGCGAAATTCAATAGCCGGCCGGTATAAATTCCGCGATAAACGTGGAACCGTAGAAAGTCTCTGGCATCGCGCGCGACAATACTATCTATCTTCCGCGCAGTCAGATTCCATTCGACCCAGCGAATCCATTGTCTCGCGATAAACGACCCATAACAGCACCGCGTAATCTGAATCACGTCAGGATTTCGCGCATACGCGAACCTACACGTGTACACATAGTCACTTGCGAAAATCTTTATATCTATAAAAAAATTGGTTTTGTTAAAACAAATTATATCTTTGTTCAACAAAGTGAAGAGTTTCTTTTACAGGCCCTACGTTATACGAAATTTGATATGTCTGAACGATCTTGTAATCACTTAATAACGCAATGGTATTGTTACGGGGTGTACAAAGACTTTTATGAGCGATTGTGTAGAGTGAAAAATTCACAAGAAACACGATGTAACGAGAGAACGAGAAGAAGAAACGCGTCCGCTGCCACTTTCCTTCGTATTTTTCGTCGTTCGCGCAACGATATGGACCGATCGTCCTGGTATACTAGACGACGTGCAGCTAAGACGAGTCGTAAAATTCGCAAGAAAAACATAAAGTTAACTCGCAGTACGAAGATCAGAATTGATACTTTATGCGCGACCCACGAGCAATAAACGCGTTCTCCGCTAGACCAATGACAACGACCGTGGACCTCGATGAAAAAGATCGCCCACAGAGACAAGTTTTTCTTTTGTCGTGCAACGGATACTTCCGTGGACTCGAGAAAAATTCCCGCGACTTTGGCGGTTTTCTGCTACTACTTTTGTAGAATTGATTCGTCTTTCTATGTACGTATCTACTGGATCTGAATTTGATAAAAATCATATTTCGTCAAGCTTTGTTTTCTTTTTAGTATTCTAACCTCTTTCTAGACTAGTTTTTTTCATTCTTCCTAGATTTTTCCAAGTCAGTTATTTTAGTAAGTCAGAAATTTTTCTTAAATTGTGTTATTTCGATGATTAGGAGAAAAATTCGCGAGTTCTTTATCGACCTGGATTATTCGATAAACAGAGACCCTGTCCTCCATGAACACAGGCATCGGCAAAGGAAATAAAACTTCTCTCGAAAGCAACACGATTCCTGTTAAAAGATCCTTCCGGAACACCTTGTAGGCGTGCGTGGGTATCCAAGCTCCGCTGTCTCCGCGTATCTTCATCTCACGAGCCATCGAGCACGTCGACGAGTCGTAGAAATTGGATTTGCACTTATACCACGGGGCATACCGGAACGCACAACCGCACCGGCGAGACGTCGTTGCTCTTTCTTTCGTCTAGCGCGAGTTTTGTGACCCATTCGGCGTTCGTATTTGTCGAGAATCGCGTTTTTGTTCTCATTTCGGAGGAAATACGCTGACACGCGTGAGAAACTTTTATCGCAACATCAAAAAAGGACACTGTGGACATTACGATCCAAAAGGACCGTATTGCGAGTACGCTGTTTCGAAATTCTTTCTCATATCTGCAAAATTCAGAGAAGCGGCACAACCATGAAAGTTTTGTCTCGATTCGAGCAGAGTCGCTTCACAAAATACGTTCCAAATATTTTACGCTTACGATAGCCGTTGCATAACGAGGCACATTCCTAGCACGACGGTTTACAGCTCGAAACCGAGGATATTTATCGAGCCACGCAAGCCAATAATTATTTCGTTGGCATCCACAGGCCGACGAACGAAGAAACACGACTTCCTTCGTGCGTGCCACGTGTTTCCATGTCGCACATGGGCCCCTCCCTTTCCCGAGTTCCTCGCCTCATTGGATTTCTATGGACAATAATGATTCGATAAATAGCCTGGCCATATTTCTTTCTTTTACCTCGCAATCCTGACATAACTTCGGCAGGCTGAAAAAGGTCGAGGAAACAACGTGTGCTCGAGTCGAAAACGAGAAGATCTCTCGTTTTGGAAAGCGGCTTGTAATTAACTCGAGAACGTTTTCTCGTTCCCCCGCAACGCGTTCCCTACTCGCGCGTAAGTGTTTTTGGATAGAAACAGACCACTCTCTCTCTCTCTCTGGATACGCTTCCCTTCTCCCCGTAACTCCCTTCCCTTCTCCAAGACGTTTGTGGTTTAGTGCGTCACGTTCGTTTATGGTCCACCGTGTACGACGTCATAATAACACGGGCCATAACAATCGCGAAATTCGTCTTACCATGGTGGGGCTAACAATGCTGTGTGTAGCAATTATTTATAAGGGAGAACAAAGCAGCCGAGGGATCGGTCTCCGAACTGGGACCAGCGTTTCCCCTGATTTAACGTTGCGCGTGTATGGTTCGAAGACATCGGTGTTAAATTAAAATCAGTGTACCATTGAATGCCGCTTGCCGTACACACAGGCGGGACTAGCTCTCGCTTCTTAATCTTATTCCTCTGCCACCGCTACGATCTTCTGTTCCATTCAAACGCAGGATTAAAAAGTATGACCTCTTGGCAGTTGGAATACGTTCCACCATCCAGGGGATGAGACAGGGTCTATTGTGTCTTCTGACTGGCGAAATTCCACAGAAATATGAAGGAACGCGACACGATACTTCAACATCCTCTCTTAAATGTATTCTCTCTCTCTCTCTCTCTCTCTCTCTCTCCCTACCTCTATGCTCGAAGTCTCTACGATGAAAAAAAAATCCTAACCAAGAAGGTACAAAAACTTATTCCGAAGAGCCCATTGTTCTCAAGAGAAGGGAAACGAACGTTCGGAAAGGTAAGCGGAACGAAATTTCTTCGGGTAGAGAGACTCGGGGTGGAAAAAAAACTCGAAAGACAATCGCCAGAGTATTTCAAGAAGCACGAGACGCGGCCCGTTACTCTTCAAAGTACGGGGCATCGAGAGCCCGAGTAGCGGCACGGTTGCGGCCTTGATGAATTATTAAACGAGAACCCTTGCTCGTAATGAAGCTATAAAACGAGCAGAGGGCTAGGTAGCTAGGGACAACGAGGTTCCAAAGCCGGGACCGTTAAACTTCTCCTCCTTCGAGTGGAACTTCAACTGAATTCCCCGAGATTCACCGTGTATCCGCCGCGCTATCTTTTCCCAACCTACGAACCACCGTCGTAAGGATCAGGCGAAATTATTACAATGACGGATCGCACACCACGGACACCAGGTCGCAACTCTCGTTTACACGCACGACGATCCGTTAACGTCAACCCTTGCCGACGCGAACAGTTTCCAGCCGCAGTTCGCCTAATGACAATGACTCATCGGTCACTCGGCCGGAGGCGCTTCTGTTGGCTCCGCTCGCTTTTGCCTACCACCAGCCTCTCTCTCTCTCTCTCTCTCTCTCTCTCTGTAACATTACTACTAATTGGTGATTTAATCCTAGTCGGAAGCATGGGAATTATGCAGCAAATTACCGCGTTATACCGTCCATGTTCGAACCCTTTATCGCGATGCAACTCGCCATGCTTTTATCTACGAAATCTTCCTACGTTCCTCGCCGATGTACTCATTAAACCGCCATTTTTTCTTCCTAGGTCTTATGCTTACCATAGGTCTTATGCTTACAGGGTACTTGTTAAAAGAACGAATTGTTAATAAAAGAAATTGTCAGAAAGAACAGGTACATTGAGCAAGTTTAAGCCACGCTTATTTCGTTTTTCGATCAATGTTATCGTCGACCAACGATCGCTAAAGTTCTCCCACAATCGCGTGATCTTTATCGAAGCTTTGAAACTACTTTTAGTTTTAAATGTAAAACCAGTTGCAATCGCTGTTACAATTACTCTGCTACGAGTTTCATACATCAGCCACTGACAATTTCAACCAGCGCTAATGCGGTAAAACAGAGTTAGCGAATCGAATTTTATCAGATTTACGAAAGAGGTTTTCGTATTCCTGCGTTCCAACTTTCTACGCCCATTTGGTAGGCAAAATTGTCGCAATTCTCGCAACTAGGCATAGACGAAGTTTACACGAAGCGACCGAAACGCTTGTCGTTAGCGAGTTCGTTAGCGGTTCGAGAGATTCGACTATTAGCGCGGCAACGTGATTTAATAATGGCTTGCCTCCTCCTCGAACCTCCCCGGTGAAAGGTGACGAGGCACGAAGTAATGCAAATTAAATATTGTCACGCTATATTACCGAGGCAACAGCGTTTCTAAATTGTAAATGGAAGTTTCCAAGTTTGCCTCGAATTATCATTCGGGGTAAATGCATCGTTGAGCTTTAACGAACGAACGAACGCGTGAGGAAGAGAGCAAAGGTCCTGCCGGAATTGATTCAGCTGGACCAGGGAACTAACCGGGCACACGGCCCGACAGAGAGAACGTAGAGTAACGTGTGTGCACGTGCCTATAGATCCACGATGAAATACCACGGAGGCGTTGGGACAGTAAATTCATGTAATTTGATTCGGTCAAGTTAACGAACCGTGTCGCTCGCGACATTCGTAGTTCAACTTGACCAAACAAAGGCCCATTAAGTATGCTAATGTCCGCGTTGGGACGAGTTAGTTCGTCGCCACGTTCCTCGCGATAAGTGGTGAATTCCGAAAGCTGTCACGGTAACCGACTGGTCTCGCGTCTTGTGAAAATCGAGAATCTTAAACAAAACCCCGAGCAACTTCCCCGAAGCGCTTCCCCGAACGATCCAACGAGCTCGGAGAGAGAGAGAGAGAGAGAGATTCAGAGTACCGAGTTCCGAAGCGAAATGCAGCCTTTCGATCCATAAGTTATCGGCAAGATAAGAGCTGTCCAAATTATTCGAAATTGCTGTCTATCGTCGGACAGCGATATATATTTCCGTTGTGCAAAATAAACGCGAACGGATTTCTATTTACGATCTCGTGCCTCCACCACCGCCTTCTCCTCCTCCTCCTCCTCATCCTCCTTCACCACTTCTCTTTCGGTATCTTTCCGGTGAACGCTCTCGCGCGCAGCTAGTCGGCTAGACCGGCTAACTCTCGTTATCGCGGTGCCATCGAAATCGTTACGCCAATGGCAGGACGACTTATCTTGGGCTGCAACCGCGAAACATCCATCAGTGTTCCCCGGCGAATGGTACGTCGCGCTGCGCGGACGCATCGGGCTATTAACATAAAAGCAGCATATCGTATCGTAGCCGTGGCATTAATTCATCCTACTATTCGGTTTGCATAGAGCGACCGCGATATCTGGCGATCGTGGAGCCCGCTCGCTCGTGCGCGCGCGCGCGCGCGCACGCACGCTTGCCCGTCAGTCCACTCGAAACGGAACTCGGTAGCGAACATCAGCCTCCCCTATCGTCGATCGTGCGCCTTCGCCAACCTCCCGTGTGCCGCGCAGCATCCCGTGCACCGCTCTCTCCTCGCAGATATAAATCTTTGATTACCGACAGGAAGATCCAGTAAAACGGAGGCCTCGGCTACGTACGTACTACCTATCGATTCGTATCTATGCGATGCGTTTTCCTCTTCCTATGCCTCTCTTTCCTCCGCAACCTCTTCTTCTTCTTCTTCTTCTTCTTCTTCTTCTCCTTCTTCTTCGTCTTCTCCTTCGTCTCCTCGTCTTGCTACTCTTCGCGTTTCACCTCGTTCCCCCGCTGCCTACTGTTGTATTTGGTTCCACTCGGTCGTACCTCGATCCCTGTCCCTTTTATCCCTTTCTATCCCTTCTATCCATCCGTGTACAGCTCGGTCGAAGGCAAGTTGACTCTTTGAAGAGCCGGCACACAGTGCTTCCGCTCGACGATAATGCGATTCGACTTTTGCTCTTTGGCATCGCCTACGCGAGAGGGAGAGATTCACTTCAGCGTGACTTTTGTATGCACGGCTGATCAGCTCTCTCTCTCTCTCTCTCTCGTTATCGACTTCAAATCATCACAATTTTAATCGTAGCCGCGTGTATTTCTTCTCCACACGGATCTCGCGCTCTTTCTCTCTCTCTCTCTCTGTTTTTCTCATCGTCCATTTCTTCCCCCTGGTACCATCGGGTGGCAGGGGGTTGAAATAACGTTAATTTTTCAGGGGGGTTCTCTCTGGAGGACCTAGACCGCCCCCGGCGACGCAACTAAGGGTATTTCAATTGTTCGCCATTACCGACGGAATAATTCATCTCCGCTTCCTGGCATCGACGTGACGAGAAATTACGTCGCGGTGGAACACGGTGCATACCACCGTCGACTGCTTCTGGAGGGTGCATGGAATATCAGTGGAAACGAGACAGAGGAAGAGAGAAAGAGAAAAGCAGAAACGTTTGCGAAAGAGAGAGATAGAGAGAAGGGGGGAGGGGGGGAAGAGGAAGGAAGGAAGCGATGCAAAGTTCCGAGGCATCTGGTGAAAAACGATTATCATTCGTCTTGCAACGCGGTTCCGAGGGTGGTTGGTCATCCGTTACGAGACGAGACCGCCGGTAATTGATTCCGCGAGAATTACCCTAGGTACATTCGCAGGCCTGGGCTCTGAGAAATCGTCAAAGTAGCGAACGTGGTAGCCGGCGGCGCGGCGGCGATGCTCGGCTCGTGGCCGAACGCAACCGGCGCGGCGGATTAATTCTGTAGAACTTGTTACATCGTTAAGCAGCGTAACAAGTAGTCTGGCCTGAAATTAAATTTACCGACGACGATTGTACGCCCGTAGCCCTCCGCTAATTGCCGTCGATTAATTTGTGATTTGTCATCGTTCTAATTGCCTCTTGCTCATCGTCTCCTTTCGCCGAATTACCGTTGTTTCTCGCTTCTGCCTCGGAAGCTCTCAGACTCTTCCTGCCGATCCACACCCTTCGGGAAGAAGCGTTCGGTTCTTGTAATTTGCACATTTCCACGTCCAGAGTATTCCCCAATCGATGCGACGTTAGATGAATCACTACATCCCAAGAGTACCCCACGAGAGAATACTCTCCTCCTCCTCTTCTTTTTCTTCCTCTTTCTTTCTCTTTCTCTTTCTCTTTCTCTTTCACCACCCTTCGAGGATCTCCGTAACGAAGAAACTAGATTTCCAGCTATCCCCGACCACTTTGTACGTGCCTCTCTCTGGACAGGCCCTTCGTGCCTGCACTTTGAATTACGATCCTCCCGATTGATTTGATTTGACGCGCAATTCGATACCGCTCAGTGGCAAGAAGTAGAACACTTCGTAGAGGCACCACGACGTGGAACCTCGATTATTGAAAAAAATCTCTCCGATCCTCCGGACTTTGGCCGAGATTTTTCCCACATTTGTGTGTGATTCATCCGTCATTCTGTGTCCATCTTTGTACCCACACTCCCCCTTTTCCCTTTCGTCGACGTTGTCGTCGTCATTGTGATATTTTCGCGAGGCATCCGAATCCGCTCCCCGGAAATTCTTTCTTAACGACTCGGAGCGAGCTTCCTCCAGCCCGGAGAGGAACTTTTGTTCGACCGTAAAAGGCCGATACGGCCCGTCAGCGCGTAACTATTAATAACTTTTTCCATCGACATTGTTACAGATACGGGGAAAGCTGATAATGGATCTCTTCCATTCTGCCAGCCACTCTGTCACAATGCCCGCGAATCTCTCTCTTTTACGATTTGCCTGATTGAATTGTTATCGAATTGTCTCTCGTCGTAAATTGTTGCTGCAAATTGCGCTCTCCTATGACCGAGATATTAGATTGACGGAGAAATTCGTAGAGAAATGTGAAAAAAATTCAAAGTACGTTTCTGTGTGGAAATAAATATTTTATTGCACAGTTTCTTTCACTAAATCCTTTATTTATTGGGTGATTTTCTCTTCAAACAGCATTCGCACATTTCCGTATATTCTAAGCAGGGTTTCTAGAGACTGAATGTATTCTTGCTTGGACTTGCTTCTAGAGATTGAATGTTCCAACTGAGCTCCAATACTCTCTTCCTGTTTTTCATCGATTCAAGGTTCGTTTCAAGTTCGTAACAAACAACCTTCTTCTAATTTCCCCTTCGTTTCTTCAAGTTTCAAAATTATAAAAAACACTACAATGAATTCTCAGTGTAATTTCTCGTCTTGCCAAATGAATAAATAATCTCCCATTCACCGTTCCCGCTGACTTTGTCCTCTCCGAGATTTCCAAGTTCCGACTTGTTCCTCGTAGTTAACGCGAAAGGAAACGCTCGGCGAATAATCACCTTTCTATTCCCGACGTTCGTCCCGACGAGCTTCCGGCGCGGAAAGGCGCGAGGTAGCGTGACGCCAAACGAGGCCTGGCCATGGTGAAGCTTCCCTGCCCGGGAAACTCGTGAAAAACCATGAAAGAAGCGACTCGTATGCAAAGCAGCAAGAGACACCGACCTTGAAGGAAACCGAAGTTGGGCGATAAATTTTCATGCGACGCCGGCAGCCACGAGTCGCGCGGCCAAAGGGGACGAACCTCGTGTAACTTTCGTGCACGTTGATTATAATTGTGATTTATGCCGGTTTTCTGCCTACCCCCGCGCCGCCCCGAGTCTCGCAACCACGCACCGTAACCATCTTCCTTTTCTTCCTCGTTCGCCTTGCGTTTCATCGTCTTCTTCTCCGTTTTCTTCTTCTACAGCCCTCCGATTCAAGGGCGCGGCCGACGCTGATAGAACACGCGTTAAGCCGTTATTAGTGGTCGTTGTATTGTTCGAAATTCGCGTGGAACCGCTCCGGGGATGAGTAGACTCGTGGGGAAGATGAGACTCCGGAGTCACGTCGGAAATCGATAAAGTTGAAATCGTTTCTTTGCAAGAGGGTGAGAATGGCAGCGCATGGTGTAACTGGTAACTCGGAAGTTGAAACGTTGAGAGGAAATGAACTTTACTTGTCGATTTCAAGCATACGCGCGATAAGTACTTCCTTCGAAATATTTTTTGTAATATCTGTCTGTTGTGTTTTTTACAAATTTATAGCTTAACCACTTTACGACATTGTTCACTCAACCCGAATTATACTCGCGACTGAAAACGATCAACTTCAGCTCTGTTTCCTTTCGTCATTTCCTCATTTCAGATCCCGAAAAGAATTCTCCATTCACGTTGCTTTCAAATCGGCCGATGTTGAGGAAAGCCGGATGCACATTGGCGTGTTTCGCTACGCCGTAAATTGATTCCTAGTCGCGAGTGGGTGAATCGGTACTCTTCAAGAGAGAGCGCGGAAGCAAGAGTAAGACTGCGAGAATTCCTGGCGGGTTTTAAGGAAACCCCTGTTAGAAATGCTTCGCGACGATCCCCATAAATCTAAACGAACGTACTTGTACTCACTGTGATGCATTTCTTCCGCGCGATATACACCGTATTCTTCCGTAAATCATCCCGATAAGACGATAGGACGCGACGTTACTCTCTTATGAAACTAGATACGCTTCAACCTCGTCGCGGAATCAATGAGCCGAGCTTCGAGAGAGAGAGAGAGAGAGAGAGAGAGATCGTCACTTTCGTTTCGTGAACAGATCTGCTTCCAGACAATATATCCACGCACGAATTAATTTCCAACGAAACTAGACTAAACGACTGTGGTCGAAGCCTGTCGAGCGGAAACTCCGGCCTCTAACTTTGTTAATTCCCCGAACCTTATACGAGGATCGAAAATTACGCGAGCCAAGTAACTTGGTGCGAGTAGATTCCAAAAGTTTCGCAGAATAAATTACTTAATAAAACCGTTGTTAAAACGGAGCATTGGCGATCGCTTCGACCCGAAAGCAAAGGCCAGTCATTTGGATAGAGAGATTTTTAGAAACGTAGAATTTTTAAGTTTCAAGGGAAAGATGAATGTAACAATGTTAAAGTTATCTGGTAACAAATTAACTTTTCCTTTTTCGGATATGCGTAAAATTTTAATTCATCTACGGAATTGCACCCTAATTGTCACTCACTTCTCATCAAGAGCCGCATCTAATGATGAACCACACCCCTCAAGACTCAACACTCTGCCCCCCTCCCCCTCCCTCCAGCTCGAAAACAAAGTTTCGTAGTGATTCTTTCGTGTCAGTGGGTCGCTACGTCGTCCCTTCAGACACGTGATGAACGGCTTTCTTCATGTTTATTTAATCAAGGTTCTACGGCGAATGTCACGGTGTCTCTCCCGCCGACCCTCTGGTGTCACAACCTGATGTCCCTGCACCGTTTCCTATCCGCAGAATTAGGGTGGCGAGAACGAGAACCCTCGTTCTCCGTCAGACAGTGCCGTAAAAAACAGGTTGCGTTAAACTCATCAGCGAGTCATTAAGCAAACATTACGAATGCCAATCTCTCGTGAAAGCATTTTTATCCAAAAAAAAAAAAAAAAAAAAAAAAACTACCTAACAAAGCGCGAAACGTTCAAGCAATATACAAAGTTAAAAAGGGAATTCTCGTTGAATCAACGGATAGAAGTTAAATTCCTCGTTCAGAAGTCAAACGTGTCCCAAGGATTAGAGACCGTGCCGGTTCCGCTCCGGCAACGAACGTTTCAATCGGAGAAATCGTTTTACACGGCGATCGGATTTTTCCACGTTGGGATCGGCCGAGCAGCAGTACGTTCCTGGAATTCATCCCGGCCGACGAACGTCATCCCCTCGAAGCTGTCTGTCATTGCAGACTTCGGGGATGCCAGACAACGAGAGCACACGCGCGTCGAGAAAAAGGAAGAGTGGGAAAAAGCAACGGGACTGAACGGGGATGGACGAAGACGAGAGAAGTTCGAGGGATGGCGGGCATTGTCCGCAGGAAATAGAACGAGGGTAGCAACGACGGATTCGTATATACGGAGGAGAGCAGCCGTGGTTGAGCTGATAATCCTGAGGAAGAACGGCTTAGCGGCTAAGTTGTCGGGCTTATCTGCCCGTTGCTTTTTGCTATACGCGACGTGCGATGTGATGTAAGACATCTCGTTTTCTCCACTTTTTCTACCGTAACGCGGAAAAGTTAAAAAGGTCAGAACATTCGTACGCGTCGAACTCGTACCCGATTTCGCTCGCCGCGTTTCTTGATCCGCGTTGAACGAACGTGTAACGTGAATTAAGAATGACAGAAAATTGTGCGAAAGCTGGAAGAATATTTCACGATAATTCGATTAAACAAAAGAAAGATAAAACAAAACAAAGTACCATTGAAAAACAGACTCCCTCTTTACGTAGTTGACAATCGTGGAACTTTTCTCGTTTGGTCTTCTAATTTCGGTCGATAAACTCTTGCTTGATGCAATTATCCTCCCTTTTCCTCGGGATACACTCCCGTAATCGAATAATTTTCCCCCTTTTCGCCTAATACACCAACGATAATAAGCGTCTTCATTGTCTGCCGCATTGGGGGGCAAGTCCATCGCCCCAAGTAGATCCCTAATTCGAGCGAAACAATCGTTAAAATTAAAGAGTATTGTAATAATACTTTGCGCGACACATTCGTGAATCACAATCCTTCACAGATGACTCTCCATTTCTCGTTCTTGCGCCGCTCGGATATTTTAGCAGAAATATCGAGAAGAAGACATTCCGAACGCGTTCACGGTCTGGTTGACAAATCATAGACAGAGGCAAAGGGATCGGAGGCGTCTTTCGACGATAATAATTCTTCGGATTCCCAGCGTACACCTATCGTATCCTATGAGAACCGTGCCAAAAAAAGCTCGGGCAAATATTCCCGAGGCAAAACGAAGGAACCACGCACCTCGTCGAGGACGTAGTTTGCATTTTTCAACGTCGAAACTTCTCGTTCGCGGTCCCGGGGGATGGCACACGCGAGGATCGAACGGAAAATGGAGGCATGGTGGAGAATGCGTCCCTCGATGTCGTCTTGCCCGTACGTCCCGAATCGGTAGCAATCTTTGCTCCTCGCTATGATTCCGTGAGAATGATTAAAAATGTCTTTGCCTCAAGACTTTGGTTATTATTAAGTGTCACGTACACGTCGCAGAGATTGCAAACCTCTGGGTTCTTTATACGGTCGCATGCTTAGCTCTAGGTGGTGCAGATGTGTCATACGCAGGGGGAAAAGTACAGTCGTTTCTTTAGGCGCCATTTTCAGCCATTTCACTTCGAATTGAAACAAATTTGAAACTTAAGATTGGAGAATGGACAGGCGCGTGTCCTTTCTTTGTTTCTCTGAATATTTCTTCGTAATCTATCAATTCTTTTCAGATAGAAAGAAATAATTGTGCTTCAAGAGATCGTAGAGGCGTAAGAAGAGGTGTAACGTTATACGTATAAAGTTGTAGATAAAAAGAGCGTAAATCCGTACTTGCGAAAACCGTAAGATGGCTTTAGAGAAACTTTAAGAAAAAAAGTCTATTCGTTTTAACGGGAATTTTCAAGTCGTATCTTTTGACGAGTGAGTCAGCCCCTCGTAACGACGTATCTTCAATTCTCAATTGCAATTTTCATGCCATATCGAAGAGCGTTTCTATTCTTCGCGAGACTCTAAACATCGGATTCCAATACACTCGAGGCGAAAGGATTTTCAAGGCCGTAGAAGACGGAGACTCCGAGGCACGTATTGATATTCGGTTTCGTGTGAAGTCTCCCTCAAGGGCGTCGCGAAAGGGATAGCCGGCACGGGGGCGGACTGTATAAATTCGGAGGCTGCAATTGGCGGCCGAATACTTTTACAATTCAAATTATGGAAATCCCGCGGGTGTACGTACTAGCGGTCGTCGTTCCTGCCGACGCGTGCACGCTGAGCATGAGCGGATTTATTCCACGGAACCAAACCTCTCCCCCTTTCAACCCCCTTTTTTCATTCGAACGCGTTACGTTCACCTCCACATACCCAATATATCCTCTGTCCCTCTCTCTCTCTCTCTCTCTCTCTCTCTCTCTGTCTCCCTTTCACTCTTTGTCCTTTTCATCCCTTTACGCTCCTTTTCACTCGTCCACCGATGGATAAAAAAATAGAAAATAACATCATCCCTTCGAAAACTACGCGACGCCAGTGGTGAAGCACGATAAAGGGATATCACGATCTCGTCGATTCTAATTCTATAATTCCGTGCTTAAGCTAGCCCCGGGGACCGAAGCCTACAACACTTTTATCTAAATCTGTGTCACGCGCCTCGCTTCATCCCCTTTAATGCTCGTCGCAGCCTCCGTGGCCGAGGAGCGTGAAAAACCGATGCAACTGGAGCGGATTTCTACGCTCGCAGGTTTTTAAGTTCAGAACTTGGATGTTGCCGGTCTAACGTTGCGTACAACGAAACTCAGGCTTTTGATTGAAAGGTGAAAAACAGATCGAGATTCTTTTCAAGAGGGTCTCTTTTCACGAGGATATACAGATCCTCTTGGAATACATTCCTTAAAAATTCTATACCTGTTTTCTTCTCTACATATTTGCTCTAGCAATTGTCTTCTAGCAAGCTCCGACCAAGACAACTTTCACGTGATATACTCGTGCCAATATCCATTACCGTCACGAGTACGAATGAAATTCTCAAACGGTCGGTACATTCGTCTGGAGCGGCTTAACGCGGATCAAATTAAAAATGAATCACAGAGATCGAGCGAGCTACCACCACCACCACCGCCGCCGCCGCCGCCGCCGCGCCGGGTGCATCGAGAACATCCCCTGCAAATCATATCGCGCGACGGATCCCAGAAATTGAATTCTCACGTGGGAAGGAAAATGACATCGGCGGCTGGCTAATTTTCATGAAAAATCCAGCGTGCCTATCCCCGTGCCGATCGCGCGCGCTTTTACATTAATTCGTGGGCCCGCGTAGCCGCTTTAAAAGCATCGGCCAAAATCAATATCGCCTCTACCGGATGGCCTTTTAATCAAACCAGATACCGTAATCGCGGCCTGCTCCCAACCCCCCTTTCCCAACTCTTTCTCTTCTCCCTTTCTTTTTCCTTTTTTTTCCTCCCCTTTTTTCGCTTTTTACTCTCTCGCAGCGTGTTCAGTGGCGCTACCTGCGCCACACCGGATCATCCTTTCTGCGGGCACGCGAGACGTCAGGTTGTTTAAAATTGAAATTTATGTGGCCGCCCGATGAAACTGCGCGGTGTCGGTCGAGAAGAAGAAAAAAAATGAGAGAAGGTTACGCTGAAGTCTGCGTAAAAAATGATCCTGTTAAAGGGGTCGGTAAACCTAAACACGTACTTGCGAGTTTTCAGAGTCGGACGGACGAGTCTCGAGGATTAGAAGGTAAATTCGAGGAAAATTGAACGCGTACACGCGTGGAGGGACGGTTCGTGAAACACCGACGAAGCGTAGCTCGTCGATCCACGTAATGAGCCGGTGTCCAGCGAGCAGAACGAGTTAATTAATCCTCCAGAGACCGGGCACGCTCTGTATGCGTCGCTCGATAATTACTCGCGCAAGTGCGCTCACACTTGCACTCGTCAAGTTCCTATTCCGACGCGCGATTTCCTCGCCAACCACCTGGTCTACACCATCGGACGATATAAGGGAATCGATACGGTCGATTGTCGTCCTACACCGACTGCAGAGAAAAAAGATCCAATTAGGACCAAGCTTCGTTAGAGACGTTAACGTTTACGAGTTACACTCGGAACATGAAGGTAAAGTTTCAAAAGAATTCTCTTTATCATCGTCAACGAATTTAGTTTACGTGTTTCGAATTTTTTTGAACATTTTTTTTTTTTTTTTTTTTTTTTCACGCAATATAGAAATACAGAAATAATTTACAGAATGTTGGATACGGAATTATATACACGTATACTTTGAGTATGAGTGCTACGTACAGTATGAGAAATTTTTTAGAGAAATAAAAATTTGTAAAGAAGAACCAATTTCTGTGAAATTGAGAGAGAATTGTTGCTCGATATTCCAAAATATCGGTCAATGCAGGAATCGGAAAATTCGCTGGTAGCGAAATAATCAAAGGTAAGAAAACTTTAGATTGGAACACGTCTAGCGTTAAAGCCCACTTTTACCCGTTTTCTCTTTAACGAACTCAGGTAACGAATTAATTAACGAACTCCGATGCAATTTCGAAGTACCCCGTACATCCCTGATACATCGGCTAATGAACATCCCGACTAATAGCAGTTCGAATAATCGTAGAACCATAAAATCGAGCCCGTTTAATCGAACCCCCTCCCCCTCTCTCTCTTTCGCTCGCTCTCTCTCACTCTACACCATCGGATCCACTGTGCGATTAAAGCAAGCAGCACCGAACAGACCTCATTTCATGCTATGAATTCACGGGAAAAAAATTCCCCCGGAATCGTCCCAAGAAGTGTTTTACGTTACGCCTGATGGCGTCGGAAAATTGCTTCCGTCTCAGAGGTGTCTCTGACAACGATTCACACCGAACGTTTCAACTTCAAAAGATAACCGGTTCCTTCGTCTGACCGAAATAACCACGTACGACCAATCTTTTCTCGCGACGAATAAAAAAAACACGTGTTTTCAACTAAAAATATTTCTACAGTCCTTCGACTTGGAGGATTCGTAACTGCCAACTAGTAAATCGAAGTAGAATAATAACAAATCTCGTTTAAACGAGAAAACATAAAAATAATTATTTCACAAGGTGGATTTCACAGATTTTAAGCAGATTTCGTTATTTCTCCACAATTCTTACAAATAATTTGAGAAACTTGCATCAGGTTGCAAGTAAAATTCAAAATAATTTTTCTAATAATCTGGACTTCGAGTAGACGTGAAAAAGTTCTTAATTAATAACACGTGTTGAAATCATGTTTTCCCAGTGTCGATAACCGAGGTACGTTCTAAGAATCAATCAACGCGAAAGAGCGATTAACCTGCTAATTAGAGTTGCCTAATACCAAAATCAAGTAGATTGCGAACACGGAAATAGCTATTACAATGAATCTGATTCGCGAACGTCTACTCGTCATTCTTGATTAGCGGTAGTGAAGCGGTTCTCGCTGTTTAGAGGCAGATATCGCAGTCAGCCGCCAGAGATCAGAAACGCGGCGGGCAATTATCCCCGAAACAGTAACGCACCCTAATCCTTAGGCCCTTCTCTCTCTCCGACGGTGGCTGAGTGTGGTTCCGCGTGCACATTAACGGCATGTGTGCCGAGTGCGTGCGACGTGATTGATTTGCTTGGCGTGTGGCAAACTTGAATCAAAGCCGCGGAGCGGCACGCACACTCGCAAGAGTGAAACGCGCGCGTAATTCGCAGAGATCATCTCGGGAATGGAAAGGATTCAGCAGAATCGCCTGCGTTCATTCACGAACTCGATTATGCGGGACAGTAATTGTTATCGATCCGTGGATACGCGTTAGAATGGGAATTGTCTGTTAAATGTTCGAACGATCGTTTTTAATTAAATTAAATCACTTTTGGATAATTGAAAAACACGAAATCGACGATAGACGACAATTGAGTTTAGAGACCTCTATCGAACAGAGATTTGCAAATTTTCAAAGAATAAACCTATTACCGCTCGCAATGTTTCTCGATTCAGTTTCATCGACGACGAGCCCGCGTACGACAGATGCAATTACTCGTAATATGATTTATCCTGCATTGATATTCAGAAATGCTACGACTTAAGAATATTTAATATATTCTGGAAATTTGCTTTGCAAATGAAGAAATTGTCGCGACGTTATTTGAACAACATTTAGGTTCAAAAAAAGAGAAATTCCGAATTTAAACGATGCAATTTCTACGTTGCATTTTACAAAGCGGTACTCAAGCGGTAAATTTCGTATTCCTTTTACTTGTTCGTTTTACAAATTCCGACATTAATCAAAGATAATATTTCGCTTGAATCAAGTTAATGAATGGATAGACAAGTTCTTAGTAGCACGCCAGGTTTTAGAGATTTACGTACGCATTAAAGACTGAAATTCGTGGAACGCAACGTTTATTAGCCGCTGCAGAAAATACGAACGTTTCCAGCGAAGCAAGGGAAAGATCGTAGTATTATTTCCTTGATAGATCTCAACGTTAGAGACAAACGTTCTCAAGCTAACGTTTGTCTCGTAACCATTATGAAAGGCTATATGTCCCGACGATTGCCTTCGCGAATAAAAAGTTTTTATGATTATGACCCTGTTTCGGCTTCTTGCGCATCTTCTTTCTCATTTATCCACGTTATGTAAGTGTAATTCGTTTTAAAATTTCTACCTCTGAAATAATTCGAAACAATTGTTCGCGAATATTTTATGCTACAAATATAATTATAAACCTCAGTAATGAATAAAAATAGTTTCAAAACTAGAACGTTTAAAAATACAATACTAATCTGTTAAAGGAAATGAAGAAAATTTACTAAATTTTACGATATCATGAAACGATAATATATCATTTGCTACTCAGTTGCCGACAGAAGATAACAACACCACAGACGAAATATATATGAATAGACTTGGCAAACAATGTATTTTTTTCAGCCCACGATTGCGGGGAGAAGTCTCTGATCCCCTTACCATTTTCGTGTCACATCCTGTCGTATCGATTCAAGCAAGTTTTGAACTGCAGCGCTACTAGTGATGAAAATTAAAATTAAATTTCAAATTGAAAAATAGGGACAGTACTGCCATATTTGCTTCGAGAATTATTAAAAGACGACCAATTTAGTTTTTGTCTCGAATTAAAATTAAATGCGATTGTAAAATTATAACACCCTAATAATCGCGATCGCAGCCAATCAGCTCACATTATTTGCTATATAACATTACTGATAATTGTATCACGTAATTAATAATTGCAATAATAATTAATTTACATCAAATACTGTACTGATTGCCCAGATCTCATCGCATGGAGGTTGCTGTGAATGGAGACTCACCCTATCCGCGGCCCATCCACCCTCCTTTTACGCACAAAATGCTACTCGTTTGAAATATTAATTTATTTTTAAAAAGTCCTCCTCTTGGTGTGCGTTTGCAGAACAATCAATCTTTTGATTGTTATACAAAAGAGACAACGAAAGGAACTATAACGAAACGCGACACGAAAGATTAATCCTGGAAATAAAAATTAAATTCACACTTAATCTGACTCAATTTCAAACCCTATTTCATACTTCTATCAATATTTTACATTTTCACACTCACACTTTTACAAAACTATATCATTTTATCCATCTGCTAATTACTTTCTACCTATTTATCCGCTCCTTATCCTATCCTCAACAATACACGCATGCATTAAATACTAATATACTTATATAGCCCTCTTTACCATCAGTCCTACTTCGTAATTTATAAACTCCATTTAACTAAAAATACAAAGATCCTATCTAAAGATCTGGAGAATTTAGTTAATATAGGAAAGAGGAAACTTACATGAGAAGTCTTCTTCCGCAGGCCTCCTAACAGTTTCTGAAACAGACTCAAAATATAAACAATTTAATAAAATTCTACAAGATATAATTAAATCCTATGATGCTTCAAGTATTTTTCACATCTTTTCATTTACCCACTTTATTTAATTAAATCTTTGATACTTTCTACAATTCAAGAAATTTGTCATTTATTCATTGCATTAGTACATTAAACAATTTTTACAACAGAAAAAAACATTATATATAAAAGAATCAACTTAATTTTGAATTTGAATTGAATCAGAAATTGAAAATATGATTTGAATACTAAGATGAAAGAAGAATTGACTAAGAACTCACATAATTTTTAAGAACCAAAAAACCAATAAAACTTTTATTTATTCAATGACTCTATAAAATAGAAAACTCAAAATAAATAAATCACGAAGAGTGCTTTATAACAATTGCAGTAATAATTAATTTACTATCAATAGAGAGAAATAGAATAAAAATACAAAATTCCCAAAAGTTTGTACCATATAAAGCCGTATTTTAATTTATTTGCGCAACGCTAGTAAATTCTAATCTGTGCACTCATTTTTAGATACACGCAACACTAATAGGCGGAGGTCCCAGTGCAACCATATTGGAGGTTGCTGATGAATGATCACCTCTGTGCAGCTGTATATTAGCTACATCAGGTGATCCAAAAGCCAGGTATATACTTCCATAGTCCCAGTGGAAGAATGGGTATTTTGTCAACGCAACACTAGTTAAAGGAATACGATCATTAACGCAACGCTAACTGTAAAATTAATCAAAAAAACTGCGATAGAATAATATCACAACACTAATTTTTAGAATGAATTAAGTAAAAATTACTATTTTGAATTGATTGAATTAAAAACTACTTTCATTACTCGCGATAACTATTGGTCGCAACACTACAAATATAATTGAAATTCAGATAAAAATAATTTGTCACAAAAATTAAAACTCAAACTAAGAATAAGACGCGAAAATTTTATAATTCGCAACAATAATTCAAACCCATATTCATTCGCAACTCTAATTTAAAACGCGAAATTTTGACCATATCGTAAAGTTAGATCAAACCGATATTGATAATTTGCAAGACTTATAAAACAACCGCGATTTGGGGAAATAGGCCGAAATATCCATCGGTCAAACAAAAAAAAAAACTACTACCACTACTGCTAAAAGTGAGCATAGTGACAAAGTAATAACAAGAATGATTTCCCGTGCTCTGAATGAATTTCCCATTCAGAAAATTCAAAAAATGCTTACAATACTTACATTCTTGGCTTTTGAAACACAGCAAGATCCATAGAGCAGGAAGAAATGAAGATTGATGAGAAACCTTTAATAAAACAAATAATGTTATAATTTTGCTATAATAACTTTAAACCACAGTGCTAATTATTTGAAAATTTTTAAATAACTCATGCAAAATACAAAGAAAAAATTAAATTAACATCATATAATTATAAATTAAAAAATCCTTACGTTCTTGAATTTCAGGAGAGGCTGTATCCTCTTGAACACTGACTCTAATACCAAAACGAATATTAAAAAAAAAAAAAATAATAAAAACTATTAACGCGTCCACTTTGCCGAACAAAAGCACTGACTTTACTTCACGTATGACTATTATAATTAAATACTATTAATAAGAGCTATTGTGCTCTAACAAATATTAAAATTACAATCGAAATAAACACTGACTCTACCGATCGCATTGCACGCGATCGCAAATATTTTCTCAAAGCAAGAGTATGTTAATAGAAGGGAAAGAAGGAGGAGAGGAGTAAAAGTAAAATATATTCTCATATTTTTCTTCTATCTCCTACCGAGTTTTGTTTTTAGAAGTACTGCTATCTTTCTAAAGTTATCAAGAAAACACAAACTATAAAATATTATTTGTGAAAATCATAAAATTTTCAAACTGAACATTTGTAACGAATACTGTAAGTGCAATATAATTAATTTTAAAAAAATATACCACGACTGTCTGTTCAAATACGTCTTCTAGTAACAAACTCTTTTTATTTTACAATATTCGAAAATCTTAAGAAATAAAAAGTCAAACATTTTTTAACAAAATATTCGTTTGAATTACACTACTCGTCAAAAAATACATTCGTAATGGCGTCTTCTTTTAAAACAACGTTATTAATAATAGTCGAGAGATGGCACTACTATAAAAAATGCGCGCCGAATTACGAATTATTTAAAACCGTACGGGTGGAGTGAGTCCACAACAAGACTCGCATTGGCAAATTCCTCGAATTCCGTGTAAACAGATACTACGAAAATATTTTATTACGCACACAGAAAAATTCACAAATTTAATTTGAGTAAATAGAAAACACAAATAGATGAACATAAAATAGGCAGAATATGAAAATCAATAAAAAAGGACAATGTTCTTTGGCACAAGATGAAATTACTAGAATATTTAGTGTTGCAATAAATTATAGGAGAATTTACGTTTCTAATGAAAATCAAAAATTACTAAATTATTGATTGTTATAGCAGGAAAATCACTGTCACTACCAAAATAATTTTCCTGTAATACTGAAGCAAAACCTCATTGTCAATTGAAGTTTCGTCGAGTCAAAATAAAATTAGAGGTAGTGTAAATAATTAATAAATGATTAAAATCATGAAACTTTAATTGATTCTATTTTCTACTTGGAAATCTCCGAATATTTTTTACTTTTAATATTTAATTTATATTCCACACCTTAAAAATTATTTTCATGGATTTATTTATTCAAAGAAAATAGTACAAATAATGGTAAATTTGAAAATAGAATTCCAAAAATAAACAATCATAATGTTTATAATTAATATAGTCAATGTGAATAATATACATATTATAGTCCTGTACAATCACTATTATTTCATATCCAAGTACCTATAGTTACTAATTGCATCAACGTGTGATACAATTATTAATTATATACGGAATAATGTAAGCATTGTAAGCTAATTGCCTTTGGTCGTAATTAGTTTCTTATGTATGTATGTAATTAGATTTATTAGGCTGTTAATGAAACTCACTTGTAATTGAGATTCATTTCTAAAATCATAATAAATGAAAAAGCATTGTAAAGTCAACTAAAGACAGAATAGATCTGATATTCGATTCTTTTTGATATCTCAAAAATCTTTTGATATCTAAAAAATATTTATACATAAATTTCAAAACACAAATAGTGCAAAATACATAAAAAAAAACTACATCAGAAATTGATTGATCTACTAAGTAGTTGCTTTCAAATTAAAAATTTCATTGTCTTCAACTAACTGATTAATATTTGATAATTTTTTTAGATAAGTCAGATGAGACACAAGAACAAAGTTGGGATTAAAATTAAAGAGATTAAAATTAATACAATAGTAAAAGTTTACAAATTAGTCCTCTTCATTAATTCTTTTTGGAAATGAATACTTTCTCATTTTCAATCTATTTAAAAGCAGAAATTAAAAATCTTTATTAAATAGAATGTAAAGATAAAGATGAATTTTGAAGATAAAACTTCAAAACAAATTAATCTCTTTAATTTGTTTTTTCAAAATAAAAATTACCGATCTATGGAATATAATTTGAAAATCTTTATACATACATTTCACAAGTCAAATGAAACTGAAACTGAAGATAAAATCGTAAAAATTCACAAACTCTTCTAAATTATATTTTTCTGTATATTACCGATTTAGTCAATTTATAAATACTGAAATGCTAGCGCCGAGTAGCGGCAAAGCAAAGAAACTAAAATCTATCTTTATGCTTATCGCACACTATTACGTTCTTTATCTCACCAACAGAATTTTTCGCTTTACTCAGTAGAAATTTCAAATCTTCATACAACCATTTCACAGCTCAAATGAAGAAAAAAGCTAGAATGATACAGTCGCGAAAGTTTTCCTCTTAATTATTATTTTGCAATTAAATGTTTGATCAATTTAAGAACAGCAGCGTCTCGTAGTGGTAAAACTGTGAAACTAGTCCTTGTCGCACACTATTACGCTCCTTGTCTACGAATGATGCTGCCATCTGACTATCTTTCATTTCCGACTGGAACTCGGTAAAAAGTAAAACTCCGATAGATGTCAGATCTTACTTTTCTCTCTAGATAGTTTTAAATAGATCCAATAGATGGCAGCATCACGTTCGTTCTTAAACAAAGATAGCAATAATGCGCAATAAGAACAGATATATGCGCGTATTTGATAAGGATGGCAACAGTGTATGACGCAACGCTAGCATTTTAATATCCATGAATTGACTAAATTTTTATTTAGAAAAAAAACTAATTAAGAGGATTTATTCGTAAACTTTTGCGATTATATCTTTAAAATTAGATCTTCAGCTTTCTTTCTATATTCGATTTCGCTAATAAAATGCACGTGTAAAGATTCTCATCTATAGATCGAAGACATCGGAATTTTCATTCTAAAAAAGACTGGGGATTAAATTGTAAACTTTTACTATTGCATCTTTGAAATTAATACCCCTTCCTATAATTTATTTGATTATATAAAATATATAAAGAAAAATTCGTATATTCTTTTCAATAGATCGTAACAGTCATGTGAATAATATTTAATTTCTCGTAAATTATACTCGAAATTTGTGTTAAAATTTTTTGGAAACATGATTAGGAGTGAGAATTAGGAGAAATGAATTTTTTACAGAGTTCTGAATATACCTTCATGTATTGAATTGATTGTTTTTTTAACAACTACTACATGTTTCAGTATTATACCTAGAATGCGATAAACTTAAGCATAATTTATAGTATATTAAATTGGTCAATGAAAACTTAATCATCATTTAATAAATAGAAAGTTACATACATATTACAGTACTGACACAAATTAGTTACAGAAGTATCAAAAAAATAAGAAAAAATATATATGTAAAGAAATATATATAAATAAAGAAATATATTTCCTCTCTCAATAACAACGTATTAACTAACGGAACTTTGCTTCACGATAAATCATAGCTAATCAACATTGATCAAAATTAATCTTTCTGAATATCTCCACCAATTACAGAGGTTCCAACATACAATGAAGTAGTTGCTTTTTTCCACGTTGTTTGCATTAATCACGCGATGCGTGAAAAATTTCACTCTATTTCTACAAAGTTCCTAGAAACAGTGGTAAAAGAAAGAAACAGGCATTCCATTGGAATTCGAAAGAGTTTTTTCCTTCATTTTGTCCAACGACCCCGTTTTATAAGCTATCGTGGCTTTTTCTGAATTAACAGTCAATGAAAAAAAGGGTGTACTGAAACGTGAGAAACCGACGTTCTTCGGCAAGAGAACACGGCTTTCAAAGTACTTTTAATTAAGAGCATCTCCATTCTCAGATACTGGAGGGCCCCTGGTCTCCCTTCGCTTACCTCTTTCGCTTTAAATCAGTACACCGTGGAAAGGAAGGATACTTAGGAAATCAGCGTTACGAAGTAAAGCCAGCAGAGCGTGAAGAGGGGTCCTACGACACAGGATGTTCTCCTACCTTCCGTGTCGTTCGTACTCCGGGCCCCCCTACCGTAAAATCGTCTATTCGTGGAAAGATACCGACACATTGCCGTTCGAAACAATGCTACGTGCTCATAGTTATACGTGCGAAACACCCTGATCCACCGTGTTCTAGACAGCATCAGATACTAGAAAAATTAATTCTTCTCTTCCCTCTGTAGAGAAAAACAACGTCAGAGAGGTGTTAATAACCGAGACATCGTCGTTCCATTCTCGCTTCATCTGCCCGTTAGAGAATTCTTTTAATTAATAAGATAAGATAGAGACAAAGACGGCTCTTTATATGTCGTGGCGTGAACGCAACAATTACCGATATATTTAAGCGCGACACAATATGTTATTAAACCTTCCTGGTAAAATTTTTATTCCGCTTGAAGCTGTTACATGCGGGTCGTAACGGTACCGTCCAAATTAGGCGACCGTTGCGGCAGCGTACATTCTAACAAACACGCTTTTTGTTAATATCGGTCTGGCTCTCCTCATCGCGAACCGTGACTCTACGCGGACACGGTTTGCTGGTGCCCATTGCCGGAAACAGTAAATCGTTTCCTCCTAAATTACGAAGGCGAGAAATCACCGCCACCTCGATTCCATTCCGCAGATTACCAACTCGGGAGAATCCGTTTACGGATCCTAACTACTTTTCCCGCTTAAAGTAGAATTTTCTATAAACGTCAGACGCACTTGATACAATACAGAAGCATATTCCATGAGGAAAACAGGATAAAAATTGTCTACTTTCGTACAACATTCGAGGATTCTCTGATGTATCGTCCAAAAGATGTATCGTTAATTTATCTCAATATTGTTCTCTTTATTAAAATTAATTGTCAAATTAAGTAAAATTGCGACACATTATTTGGAGAACGAAATATTTCGTTATAACGTTACGTAACGTTAATGCATTTCAATGTAGTCTCTGACGAAACACGCGACGAGACATATTACGTTTGTCCGTTAATTTAGAAAATAATTCATTCGATGTAATTATAATTGTAGATTTGCGGCGCGAGCCAAGGAATATCGCTCGGCGTTGCTCGCGATAATCACTGTAACGCGCGCGTTCCACGCTTGTTCGCCACAATGGCGGTGGCAAAAACAATTCCCGCCGAGCGTTTCAATCAAATAACTTACCACGGAAACTTCAAGAACTAATAACTCTTTTCCTAGATGTTGTTAAGCTGTGAAATTAGTAAAAAAGGAAGAGATTTAGATCGTTACGGAGGAAAACTGTTCTTGTCTTGGAGGGAAACGTGCAAGCCGCGCCGTGACAAAGCCGTGTTTCGAGGCACGAGCTATCGCGAATCGCTTCGGTACCCCCGAGTGACTACGCGAGTACCTAAAGAGATGTAGAAAAAGGGAAGGATGAATTAAAGGAGAGAAAAAGATGGAGAAGCACGAAAGAGCAGGCAAAGACGTGGAAAGGAACAATGATTCGCGGTGGTGGCGGGGTTTATAGGGCCGTATCGGTCGACAGTGGGGCGAGTTGAGCTCGTAATTAGTCATAGTGCGATGCGCTAACAGCGGCACTCTGCAAGACTGAGTCTCGCTCGTTCGTTCTTTCGTGTTCGATGCTTCTACTGCTGCGGCTCCGGGACGAAACTCCGAAGCTCGGTTAAGTCGTTCACCGGGTGACTCGATAATACCTGAGAGAATACGCTTCTTTCGAGAATAGAATTCTTTAACCCTCGAACTGATTGTTTGAGTATAAATATAATTAAAATTTAATTAAACACATTTCCTTTTCTCTTTTGTATTTGTTCAATTTTCGAGCACGATATTCTTGGCTTATATAAGTGCTTTGAATGAACACAGACAGCGCCAGATGATTCAAAGAAAATAGAAATTACGTCTTATTACTTTGCGACAGATGCTAGCTACAAAATACTGGAGAACGATCAGAAGTGCTCGTGGTACACGTATAACGGACCACGGCAGTTGCATCTGCCGCGAACGAAGAGCTGATTTATGTTCATTACAACTAACGGATCATTGGAAATTTCATAGTCGCGTAGATAGCTCGCGAATCTTAATCGCGAATTCATCTTCGACATCGTAATAACGAAAATCTGTTATTACGACAAATCTGTTGCGTCATTAGCAATTCGTATGGATAATCGTAATCCTCTGGAAAATTAAAAAGCTCTGTACCGAATGAAATACTCTCAACATTCAATTAAACATCTTACATCACACACAGGTCTGTTGCAGCTTTCTGCAATCTTCTAATTAACGACTGTTTTAAAGTACAGTTTAGAAACTCGTCCCACTACGTTCATTCCAAATGAAATATTTTCTACGAGTGTCTTCGTTGCTAAGGAATAATTTTATTGCAATATTCAGATGACGCATCGTCGAAAAGAAAAATAACATCGTTAAGGAAATTGAAATCGAAACTTCTCAGTTTCCCAACTTATTTATAAGCCGTAAAATTCATCGTCGACAGGCAACAGTTCTTTTTCCAACGTTCCATTTTCGCCGTCGCTTTCCCCTGTTGCTCACTTCAAGGACACCCCGTAGTCGTGCACCTGCAACGTGGAAGACACCACTAGCTCGTTTCGTCACGTCTTAGCCACAGAGGGTTGCTGACCACGGTGGTTGTACGGTAGGTTCGCGGTAGAATCTGAAAAAGGGAAGGTGGTAATCGCGAGGAAAGAGGGAGCAGGCCGCGGGACGATAGAGAAGGAGAGACGAAAAGCGGCAGAGCGAAGCCACAGGCGGCCAGCCGTGTCTCCGGTGAACTCGGTCGGCAGCTCTCTTGCCAATCCTGGCATTTCCACTTCTATGTGTGTTTATGCACCTCCAACGTGCCCGTCGTACCCATCGACCGTGGGCTCCACTTACGTCGCGCACACATCACGCGCCATGTGTGTTCTACCGGCGAACAAACGACGGTACGCTGACCTTTTCTTCGTACGCTGGATAGAAAGCACGCGTCGGAAAAATCGCTCCTCATCGCTGCTTCCTACGCTTCGAGTCGCCTATCCGCGAGTATTTTTCGCAAATAAGAGATGACAGACTTTGAAAGATTCGACGACGAGGTTCTCTTTCTCAAAGAAAGGAGATTTGATTGTTGTTGATTTGATTATTATCGAGATTTTGCCTCGATGTTTATTTAATGATAGACGGAGTACATTTATTTTACATTGCCATTACGATCTGCAATTGTTCCTTGCCTGTTATTCAATAATCGTACGTTAATAAAAAATTATCCGACATGCAAAGGAAATTGTTTTCAAAACTACTGTTAAAAGTAGTCGATTCCAAGTAGAAATTCGATAGAACTTGGTACGAACAGTACGAATCGTAGTTACGATTCGACGACGTAGCTGCTAGGTATTGCTAGCACAGTTCATGAATCGAAAGCGTCAGACGAGAGCCGGTTTACTGACAAAATTAAAATACGCCACGGCCGCGGGCGTCGTAATTTGTAAGGAATCCTTGGAAGTATGTACTTGGAAGCTGGAAGCTGGATGCGTAGATTGATCAAAATTATTATTTGCCTCCTCTAGTATGAATTATCTCGTAAAACAATTTAACATATTCTTTATCCAGGGACAAGAATCTTCCGATAGAAGATAAGATCTGCAGATTTTTACACTTTAAAATCTTTCGTTATTCAATTATTCGCTAATGACAGTCCCAGCTGACAAATTATTTCGAATGGAATAAAATAGAAAAATATAGAAATTCTAGACAATTCCATTGGTCGAAACCGGCCAACGATGAAGCTGACGAAAGGACAGCGTGTCAAATAAAGCGATTCCTTTTTCCCTTATTTCGCAGCTGCGGGCTTCACCTGCGAAACGGTCTGTTGCCTGTGAGCGATCGCAGGTCTTACCTGTTGAAGCGAGCCAAACACCGCGCCATCGTCGTCCAACACCTGTTACGAGGAACTCGCGGCTCCTCGTGAGTCAGGTTTTCTCTCGGCTATCGGATCGTCAAATATCGACGAGTGTGACAAATGTATCATAATCGCCTCGGATGTTGTCGCTAACGCTAATGAATTGTTAGATGCGCGCTAAAGACACTTGACGTCTACGCCGAGGAGACTTGGTGCCTGGCTATAAATACATGCTAACGCGCTGTTTAACTCGTAACAATCGAGGGATCGTGTTTCTACACTATTTACGAAGGGATTTAGTAATCTTAAATAGACAATGGTGTTGTGAAGTGGAGGAAAAAATTGTACGAATCGTGCATAAAACTGAATAGAGACAGCTCTATCGCAAAGAAAGGGCTTAACGAGTGACGTTATTATTATCACGCAAGGAATGTCTGTTTAAAATCTTTTCAATCCGATTTCCTCGAGATCGATTTTCGAAGGGAAAGCAAATTGAAATAGCGAGGAAAGCTGTCAATGTAACTGGCAGGTATGTTTGTCCAGGGATTTCAGGAGTACGATCGTTGGGTCAGGGTCGAGAACCAGCACGATAGTCGACTTCCGTCAGCCCGTACGGTCGACAAAGAGGAATTTGTAATGCGGCGGAAATGTTATTCCCAGAGGGGTAAGCGCTGTAAACGTGGCCGTCACGTACGTGGCAGGTTGTACATACGTACAAAGAAAAGAAAAAAAAAAAAAGAGACACGTATAAAGTCTCTTGAAAAAGTGTACGATATACCAAAGAAATTTCGTCCGTTTTGTTTTGTTTCGTTTCGTTCTGCGAAAATGGCACGCCACGAAGACGCATTCGCATCGTTTAGCATTCAGAACGTATCGTTTTAAGGTCATAAAGAAATTACAGCGATCCAGCCTGCCCGCCGACTGGCCACCGATCCAAAGAACCAGGCGAACGCAGAAGAGAGGTGGATTCAACGGTGAGAACCGATATTATTTACAGATACGACACGCACGAACTCGTCGAGCTCTAAATTAAAACGGCGAGAGATGCACTCGTTGTTAAGCGTTCTTTTCTACGTGCTACGCTCAATCAGGCCAGAGAAGATGAGAATGGGTGTCGGGGATTCTTATCTAGACGCCCGTTGAAAGATGCCCCGGAGAAGCGGAGGACAGCATCCTCGTGGTTCCAGGCCGTGTTCTTTCGGACCGGTACCGGTACCAACGAAAACCGAGAGAGAATGCCGCGGCCACGCACTATCTGATAAAAGATAGTCGTTAGATAAGGTGACCGTCAGACTCTTTGGGGAACCAGTTTTTCGTACGTAACGATTATAGGCCGACAAATCGGACGACGTGAACTCGCGAAGGTAACTCACGCTCGGTGCCGTCGTTTCTCTTTTCACGGCTGCATTGTCTCGCGGGACAAAAATCGGGGTTAAACACGGAGGTAAGGAGGTCGATCTTTACGCGTCGTTATAACGTTACACTCCGAGACGATTCGTATAAGAGTCCCTCGTATAAGAGTTAAATCCTGCCTGTAACAAAGAGAAATCTTCCCTCCGATCGAATTTAAGTTTAAAGTCGGCAGGAAGGACGCGCGTCTCGTGTTGCATCTTCGAGCATTAAAGCCGCATTATCCGACTCCCGTGAGTACAGCGACCAGGTCTCGAGAACACGAGGCTCTGTTCGGCCTCTCGCGATACCGGGATCACCACGGTGGCGCGATGAAAACCAGTTTCTCGTGAAAAGCGACTACGGGTGCAGTATCTCCGTGCTCTGCACGGAGAACGATGCTACGGAGACTATAGGGCACAAGGAGACTCGGCCAGGCGCGACGATCGCATCTCAAATTCCTCCAACTTTATATTTATAACGTCAACCGGGACCGTGTTCTTCGTCGTTGCCCTCGTCGTTGCTCGGCATATAACCAGATCGATCGAACGCGAAGCGGCGCACAGCGATGAAGAAACTAACCGAGGCACCTGTCCGAAACGTACAATGAGAGTCAAGCGTCTTTTCCTTCATCCGTACAACGCGGTTCCACGAGTTGGCGAGTCGCCAGGCTTTCGACGCTTCTCTTATAAGTCTGGCACGAACCAACGTATCACCGGTGCTGTTTTGGTACAACTCCAAACTGTCACAGGATTAATGTACTCTCGTTTCGGGGACGCGTATCGCTACCAACACGAGTTTCGAGTTTCTGCAAAGACCACAGCACGAGGGATTCTTCCAGTACAAGATCACCGACGGTGCATCATCGACGTCGTTCCGATTATGGTCAATGCGTTTCAACGCACAGCGTCGAATAATATCGATTCGAGACCGTTTAATTGACCAAGCTCGAAAACCGCGGCGAATCGGCTTGGCAGCTGCGAGAGAGATTCGATTCGTACTTCTTTCGACTGGCAAGCGTTTCCATCCTCTAAATTCTAATAAATTGTCACGTTCTAAGGTGTGTGTCCCCGGTCGTGTAAAGCAAGACAAATGACGTCTGAACGACTAATTCATAAAGATAGCAACGGCCAGCTGCACGATGAAGCGTAATACGCGTTTCTCCGCGAGGATTTCCAATGGTAACCGAAGCTCGCAGACAGGTACGGCGGCAACCGTGCTCGAAAGCAGAGACATTCCAACGCGAATAAGCTGCATCGTTCGCCGGTTCGTTCTGTCCGAGACGTTCGAGGGCAGCTTTAAGGTTTAAGCCTTCGCGGTTTAGAACGGGGCGACCGAGGAATTCGAATCCCAGCCATCTGCTCTAGCAGCAGAGTCTAGTACTTAGGTGCCCCTCTCCTTGCTTTCTTATATACTTTCTTCGTCTCTCTTCCCCACAGTCGTTTAGCTGCTCGTTTCTCTCTCGCTTCTTCGTCGTTCGTTCGCCGTCGTTTCTCTGGTATCTTCCCGTCTCTAAGGCCAGCGTTACGGTGCTGAATGTCCGGTTAATGCACCTGCGTACTCCGTGGCTCGTGAGCGGAACACCATGAAGCGAGGAGGACAGAGAGACGAAAGACGAAGAATAGAACGCAGAATAGAGGACAATCACGGCATCGCTACAAGTTGCTACCGATAACTACGACGAAAAATGGTACGCGATGTCGAGCACGTGGATCGAGCGCGATCGTTTCTCGATCGTCTCCACCGAAGGAAACGAGGAAAGACTTGCAAAACCGAGAAGCGAACGTGAGAGCTTCTACGAGGACTCGAAGAAAGCAAGTTGTTGGTTGTTGAGCGTTATCAGCTCTTCCCGCAACTGTACGCACAACTCTCGTAGTTTATGCCTACCGTCGTTTCTCCTGTGTCACTCCTCCGACGATTTCAGGCTGGCCGGTCTGATTGGAACGGATTGGAAAGGATTCTTTCGTTTCTAATTCTCGCGTGGTCGTCGTCTTCTTCCTCGATGCTTCCTCCTTCCACGCTCTGGTCTCCGCGCGGCGACCGTGCACCAATTCATAAAATCCCTGGAGCGAGTCTAAGCGCTCCACTAACTCCGTCGGCGAGTCGCTGACCTCGAGATTCAGCGGTGCGCATCAGCTGCATTTCTCCATGCGCATAGACCAGTTGCGCTGCGATGGTCATGGTAATCCTCCTTCGAAGGAACTAGAAACGGCCGATGCCCGAACCGCGCGAAACCAGAAAATGCCTACCGAAAAACAACATCGGCTGGCAGGCGGGAGGAGGAAAGAAATGGACGGATTGCAACGCGCTCCGTTCCGTGCTTATCTTACTTACTTGGCTATTCCATCGATGGGCAACTATGCGAGCGATAATTAAAAAAGAATACCGTAACAATCTGGCCGGCTGTGTGTTCGTTCCGAACGGAATCTCCGCAAAGTGTCGTTGACCCCCCGAGCGATGATTTCGTTCCGTACGGAACAAACGGGCATATTGAATGATCCAACCCGACCAAGACCGATCAAAGGACGAGTAATTAGCGAGAAGTATTCGCCATTCTCCGGTTTACACGCGTAGCGGTTGTAATTACAAGAGATAATTACCGCGTTGGTAATTTGGTAAAACGCGCGAATAGAATCGCACGGTGAGAATGAATCGGGACGATGGATCGCTCTCGTATCTTTTTCGGGACGTTTAATGGGAAGCCCTTTTAACGCTGAACAATAACATCGCGCACGAAAGGGAACAGAGCGACGGAAGAGTCGCCAGTGTCCAGATAAATGACCAAGGCGAAGCCGACCGAGTCTGCAGAGGGACACGGGTTATGAAAGAGGGGGGGAAAAAATGAAGGATTGCCTGTCGCAATCCGTGTCCATCGCGGTCTTTGCATCGCAGAGGTTCTTGGCTCTGTTCGAAGCCACCGTGTAAATTCTATCAAAGTCTATCTTACTTTACGCCGGACTACGATCATGCCCCCCTCCACGGCACGACTACACGTGAAAAGTCACGCTCTGCTGGATCTAGGTATAGTTAGTTTCTAATATACTGGGTGACTCTACGTCCATCGTTCGCAATCGGATCGTAAATGAAGTCGAACGTACGAATTGTCTTTCCGATCGAACTACAGTCGTGACAATTGCCCTCCGATCGTGGAATTTATCGTTGGCGTATCAGATACGTCTAATGGACGAAGATTGTCGGAAGTATCGTAGGGATAGTCGTCGAAGTCGTAGTAGGATCGGTAGAACGTTTCACAGAGAAGCGAACGTCTCCGGTTCAATCACGCGATCGACATTTTATTGGGAACATAAACGCGCCAAGCGAACGTTGTTAAATAAACCGTAGAAACGCATTCCCACGAGCTACGGGTGGAATCGTTGGAGCGGCAATGCATTATGGTTCGGTGCACGTGAAATCATCGATACCGCGTAAATCATCTGCGTTATTAATACCGTGCTAGCGATACGGCATAAATCCTGCTCGTTTTATTCCCAATTTTTTCCGCCCGTATCTTGAACTCGTCTGTATTCTACAATCGCGGACAACTCTGTGTGTGCGAAAACACGAGACTCTTCGAGAATAAACTCTTCTTCCCTTTCTCGTTCCAAGTTCTGACGTTCGGTCTTTCCGGTTGTCGAGGAAGTAAAGCCAAAAAAAGAAGAGAAAAGGAGAATAGAAGAACTGCATTCGGAGTGCAGTTTGACAAAAATCGAACGGGCCGATGCCACGTGCCCGAAACATCGGCGCCATTCGATCATCCGCGCGCCGCTTCACCGGAAAACCATACGCCGACCCTTATTTCTCGATCACTCAGTACGCGTGTACGTGTATATGTTGGCGTGCACACAGGCCACAGCACACAGCTTTTACTATGCTGTTGGCCTATTCGCTCATTCCGAGCTGAGTCACACACAACACCACCACAAACTAAATCTCTCTCTCTCTCTCTCTCTCTCTTTCTCTCTCTCTCTCCGATCTCTCCCACCTTCTTTTTCCTTCCCCTCCGTTCGTTCTGATCGTACTTCCCCTCATACCCCTTGATACTCCTTCCCGACGAAATGCCAACCCTCTCCACCACGTCCCTCACCTGTGGCTCGTTCCTGCGGCCGCAGGGGCCGCAGGCTGACTCCCCAGGTCGACTGACTGAGCTGACTGTCTCTACGGCTGGCTGGCTCGGCGTAGCTACCCAGCCACTCGACCAGCCAGCCACCTTCCTTCTCTTACGTGTGTATCACAGGTCGGCTGGAGTTTACCTGGCGTTACCTGCCAGCCTGCAGCCTCAGTTCACTCACGTCACTTCGAGCAACCGGTTCGCGGAGTCCTCCCGGCTGCGCTCCTACGACTTTAAAAGCCTTCTCTCGAACCTGTCTCCTTTTTCCCTTTGTAATACGCACGTAACCGCCGCGCTCTTCTTCCTTGGCCAACTATCTCACCGGAACCTCTTTCTCTCTCTCTCTCTTTCTCTCTCTCTCTTTCCCTGTGTGTCTCCCTCTGTCTCTGTCTCTGTCTCTGTCTCTGTCTCTGTCTCTCTCTCTCTCTCTCTCTCTCTCTCTCTCTTTCTCTTTCTTTTTCTTTAGTTAACTTCTTCTTATTCGACCTCATGGTCTTGCTATTTTTCTCCTTCTTCTTTTGCCGCTACTTCTTCGTGTATTCACGTTGACGTATTCATCGGGAACGAGAAAGAAGTACCGCCTCGTGGTGACTCGCTGACTTCGACCAACATGGAACATCAAAACTTGAAAAAGTCGCGTGTTCCGTCCAGTCTCTCAGTTTCACAGTTTGGTTGTTCAAAATATATCGGACGACACGGAGACAGACAGGAGTCTTGAATGTGGACGCTGAAAACTGGACAAGACAGTGAAATGTTGATGGGAGAAGTAGAAGAAGGTATTACCACGGCCAGTGAGAGAAGGGGAGATACCGGGAGAAGAGGTCGTTACCAATGGCGATCGGTACCAAGCATCATCCTCGTTCGACGACACGGCTGAGGTATCGGGAATTATCTTTGACCAGGTATCGAATTGAAAAATCAATCGTACGCATTTTTCTAATTACGCGACCTCTGAGTCTGTTCACCCGAAGTTATCCGGTAGAAAAAAATGTCACGTCAGTTTTCTGGAGTGTCACGAACGTGCTCGAGGTCGATGGAAAACTTCTCGAGATCCAACCTCAGTTACCAGTAGCCTTAGAAAATAATCGTGCGATATCGGATTAATCACCATCTCTTATCGGCCAGCATTTTTCCACGTGACTGTTATTACTCGGTAACGATCGTTTCTCCTTCCCGCGTCCAACGAGCGAAATGTCGCGAGCTCTTTATCGATAGGAACGATCGATGGGTGAAACCTATTTCGTTGTGGCGCGAGTGATGGGAGCAAATACATTCTCAACGGTTTCTCTTTCTTACGTACCCAAGATTTTCATCGGGTCACTGTCCTCGCTACGGTCACCGTTATTCCTCCGGCTCCGACCTCTCCACGAAAAACATCGCCGCGCTCGACGATTGCGCAACAAGAATCGAAACGATCACCCGGGAAATGAGTGTACGATTCCTACAACACCACGAGTCTCGTCGGTTTTCAATGGAGCAAGCAGGATTACGCGCAAAGTCGTTAATTACAACAATCTGTCGTAAGGTGTATCGTGACTAATGAAGAAATCGATAGGGTATGTAAGCGATGTTATTTGCATACGATCGCGCGTTAACTTTCACGCGAAGCGTATCCCGGAATGCATAGAACGACGATCCGTCGATTTATCACCTGGCAGGAATTCACCCACGTAACGCGAACGGACACGTTTCTCGGGGAGCGAGAATCTATGTCATGATTTAATATGGTTTCGAAAGTCGCGAGCCACGAGCGCGTTATCCGAGCGCAGTCTCAGGCTTGTATGGTATTTTATTGTTTTCAAGCTGCCGCTCTCTTTCATCATCCACCGTCTACGCTTCTTCTTCCTCGGTAATCATCCGCGCCCCCCTTTCTTCTTCACTGTCTCATTTTCTCGCCCCAAATTATCGTCGCCATTACGGCGAAATCTTTTCGAATCTTTTTGTCGTGGCTTCCAAGCGGTCTCCTCCTCGGTCCGACCTTTTTCTTTTTTACGTCGACACGGCTCTCCTCTCTCTCTCTCTCTTTGTCTCTCCCTTCCTGGTCACTTTCTCTTTTCTTCTTCGTTCGCGACGACGTTCACGAAACTCGATGACGATAAAATAGCGGAAAAGAAAATCGGAGTTTCCAACGTTGGCATTCCGTCTAATTGCACCGGGAAGGCGTGCCATCCGTTGGTGTCGCGTTGGTCCACCGTGTCCACGCGATCGTCGACGTTTTGCAAGCATTACGCAATGAACGACGGAAAATAACTACGAGCAAGCAACGTGCGCTGTTGTTTGACGAAGGTCAGTAAAGAAACGCAACAAAAGCAATAAACAGAACGCGTGACAGTCGGACGAGAGAAAATGCACGCTAACGCTTCGTCTGCATATTCCACGACCGTTATTATCGTCCACGTTCGATTCCGCGTCATGTATTTTCCCCTCTCCGCTCTGTCTCACTGTTTCTCTCTCCCTCTCTCTCCCTCTCTCTCTCTCTCTCTCCCTCCCTCCCTCTCTCTGTCGAATCGACTGAATCACGTGTCATCGATTCAATTCGAGCGTCAATCGGGAAACGTGGAGGAACGGAGCGGCAAATCGCGACTCTCTTGCCCAAGACGTGCTCAGATCGTGACAAGAGAGAGAGAGAGAGAGAGAGAGAGAGAGAGGAATTTGCGATCGACAATTGACCTATTTGAGGAGAACCGCAAGATTTAGACTGTGTGTAGCACCGGTCACGTCCGGTCTGTTATTTCTTCTAAGGCAAACCAACTTCCACTGGGAAATTGTTAGATCAAAACGTTCAATTTAGCGGTGAACAGCGGACGGAAGAGTCGCAAATTGATTTGCTTCGTACGCGAATAGAAACGAGAATATCGAGTTAAGAGAGAGACTACGCGTTTGACGAGTAACTAGAATCTCGTGAAAAGTTCCTCCTCCCCATCGGGGAGCAAAACATCGACGGAAAGCCAGGATACTCTCTTGGGAACGGGTTGAAAGATAGGGGTACCAAGTGAAACCGGCAGTTTTCTACACGACTCTAACCGTATAACCAGTTTCGAACACGTATTTATTACAGCTTTTCCTTATTTGCTTTCAGTCACGGGAACCGATCTTCGTTATGAACCGCCTGATGAACCACATACCGAACCTTTTGTTGTTTTGTCTCGGTCGTGTACGATCGTGGACGGAATATTCGTTAATTAGGTGATCATCAGGTACGAGAAGAAACGATTGAAAATTAACGGACGCTCAGAGCAAGTGGTAATTAAGCAGACGTGGTAAATCATATCGAAAGTCATAGACCTAACGAGGAAACGTTGCAAATCATCGCGTATCTGCGAAACTGAGAAAAATCGTAAAGGAAAAAAAGAAGAAAATCGCTCGAAAACTGTCGATAACGCCACGTGACACACTCCGCTGTATTCTCCTTGGCTCGAAATGATAGCGCGTCTCTTGGAGTCAATAAAAATTATCTCCCGCAGTTCCTAGTTTCTTACGGTTTTGCAGCGGGCAAGCCGCGGTAAAAATACTCTCTCTCCTCGAAATACGGGCCTGTCCGATTGTAATTGCCACGCTTCGCCTGTAGACACGACGCGGTAGACGATACGAAGGTAGTTTAGAGACATTGTCGGGGAGAGACTATTATTTTCCATGGCATGTCCCGATGTTTCGAAGCCAGGCGTGAGAACCGGAATGATAGCATGACCGGAAGAGCGGCTTGAGAACTCAGGAGACTCGCAGATAGTCGTTGAAGAATCGCAGGTATATATGGCGCGCTGAGAAGATTTGAATCGTGAGAACGAGACGGGAAAACAGACGGCAGCCGGGTTCCCTTGCATACCACGACGTTCCATCTTTATAATAAATCAGCGGAGGCCGTTCTCTGATCGAATTAACGCTTGTAAATTAAGCCGCGAAACGGCTGTACTAGCATCAGATGCTAGTACAGACGCACGAAATGAAGAGGAAAAATCGTACAATAGGAAAGCGTCCGGTCGTACGGACGTACCGGCTTCGTGCGCGGCTTCTGGCAATCTCTCTCTAAACTCGTAATAAGTTTCACAATGAACTTTCCTGGACCATTCATAATCGATTGTTTAACGCAGTGACAGTGCGTTATCCGTTGTGTGCCACGATATACTCTCTATTCGAACTGGTGGTAACCGTGGGAAATTGCGACGGTTCGTAGAACGAAACGAACGAGAAAAGAAAGGCAAACGGATAGAGGGAAAGAGAAAGAGAAGGAAAGGCGAAGCTCATCGAATTCGAGAGAAAGAACGATCGTTAGAGCGCAACGGAGGTGGTAAATCGAAAATCCGTAGAGGGGGTGGGGGCAGTGCAAGGAGAAGAGAAACGGTGGGAAATCGGTAGAATCGAAGGACGAAGGAGAGCGCTTGGTGAACGTTTGGAGAACAAATCGTGGCAAACCGCGGCGGGATACAGCGGACACGGCTTCCGGGAAGGATCGTTGTTCCGTGACGGAAGAAGCAAAAAGAGAGAAAGAAACAGTGGACAATGCCTCGGCCGTGAATTATCCGCGAAGAATCCGTTTCTTTTCCGCCGGTTCATCACGTTTATCGTTCGACGATTCGCCAAGACTCATTTTTACAAGCTCGTTAACACATTTGCACCTTGCACGAGAGAGCTGGCGAATCGAACAAAGCTCGAATATCGTTTAAACGCATAATCAAATCGGCCATTGACCCTCGTTGTTTCGTCACGTCTCGCGGATTTCATCACTTATTTCACGTTATAGCGGATAGGAAGTTTCACGGAAGTTTTATGTCTTGCAGCTTGGATTCTGTAAATGGCACTGGAAGAATTCACGGGGGATTTAAGAAACGGGCCCGTGGAGCTCCCGTGTCATACACAGCGTCTGGCTACACAACGCGGCAATTATAAGTTCGAGGAAAATCATTCTCAACAGCTGGAAACGACCGAGAGCTTACGACGACTGTGTTTCTATCAATTTCGAAATATCAAACCGATCCCGTTCGGATCGGAAGGTAATTGGTGTCACGATTCCCGCGAAACAACCGGTGAATACCCGCGAAGAACCAGGAAATCGTCGACGCGTTTACGTAACCAATATCAACGAGCTTGGCGAACACGGCGAGAGGAATCAGGCTACGGGGAGAGAGACAAGAGATCGTCGATGCTCGGTACGGAACGTGGCTCGCGTTCCTCTCGCCAGCAGTAAGAAGCTCTCCAGCTTCGGAGTTGGAATCGTGAATCAGCACCGTGATAGCTACGGAACGTTCCGCCGCCGACCGCCTAACGGGCGCGCAAAAACCGCGAAAAGAGACTTTTTAACGATAACGCTTTTACGTTCATGCCTGATTTCTCGGCTGCGGCCTCGTCTACGTGCACGTGGTACACGAAAGCTTTGCCGGCTCTCTTCGCGTTGACTTGGCAACAAGCGGCGACCTTCCCCGATGAAAAGGCAACGCGACCGGCGTGTATAGAGAGACACGAGGCAGAAGCGTACGTTTGTCGAGCGAGAAATGGCTGTCGTGGAAGAGGGGGTCGGGGAGAGCGCGTACCTAACCGGAAATACAACCCGTACAGGCAAAAGAAGAAAGTGTCGGAGAGAAAAAAGCAGAGACGGCCAGGGTCTCTCTGCGTGGATCGATTCGCGACGCGACTCGACGTGCAACACCTGTCGCACGAGCCGACCAAGTAAGTTCACACTCGTCCCTTTTCATTGTCCGCGGCGAAAAGCCGGGGAAACGCACGAGGAATATCATTCGAATCTTGTTCTCGGCGCGTCATCCCGTTAACGGCGACTAGCTAATAGCTAAGACGGAGTTTAGACGAGTCCGAGTTGACCGTGCAAGGGGAGATGACGGGGAATTTTATCGAAAGAAAATTAAGTGCGTCGGTTCGTACGTCAGTTGCCTATTCTTTTTTCTCAAAGTTCGAGAGTAAATTCGGTTCTCGCGTTTCTGAATCGGATTCCAACGGAGATGAATCGTTAAAATTTGCGTTAAAATTTCTGCTACAGCTATGGTATAAAGAATTTGTCGCCAATAACCAACGGATCGTAATGGCCAAGTTTGATTACCTGTTGCATCACACCTGTTGCTGTTTGTGCGGGAACCACGTGACGGCAATGGTCGTGAAAAGATTTTCTCATTGTGTTCGTGACGCTTGTATCGATCGCATGGACAAGCCCGGGCAGCCGATGCCGTCGTTACACATCGTCTGCTGAAAGCAGCCAAACAATATATCACAATTATATCCACTATCTCCTGTGTGCATACACGCATGAAATCATAGGGGTGACGCACGAAACGATACTCGTAATGCAAATTGTTTCCGTATCGTTGATCAAAGATCCCGAGAGAACCGAGAAGCGGGTGGACAATACGGATAGCGCACATCGATTTCACCTCATTTTCTAAACCGAAGTTAGGGTAAGCCAAAGTTATCGCCACGCAGGTGATGCCGTTATCTTTTTCGTAAAGTTACACGCGTTTGCGGTATCTTCATCGTGAATCATAGGTACTGCGTTCTTTTCTATTTTTATATATGTCATTGCGCATGCCGGTAAGCTGACTCAACTGTTACACATTTTTCCAGGTACGAATACTTTTGCACGGAGACTTAGGATTGCTGTTAAACAGATTAACGGCTCCACCGCGGAGGATCTTCAATTCTTTTCCTTCGGAGGGAATATTCTCGATGCCCGGTGTCGATAAAGCACCTCGCCGGTTGATCGTGCTCGCATCCTCGCAGGAATCTCCCGATCTCATTGTTCGTGAGCAGCAGGGCAGAAAGCGGCGCTTCCGGTTTCAAGTTGACTCGAAGCAGGGCCCGGTTGCATCCTGATCGTCCAGCTAAACACCTGCACCACATTTTACGGGTAAAAGGATCAAGGTCAAAGAGAAACACTCAACCAGGTTATCCGTTACATCCTTCTTTCCGAGACGCAATTCGTCGTAACGTCGTAACGATCGCGTGTTTTTTTACAGTCCTCCGACGTGTATGTACGTCGTTATGCAACGACGGAACCGAAGTCGAATAATTGGATCTGATTCCACGAAAATATAAAGGAGAGGGGAGAAATTGCACCGCTGTGAACCGCTTGTCGCTACGTTCGAACGTGAGTACGAGAGAACGAGCACGAGCGTAACTGTTTTTGCCGTATCTCTTTCTCACTTCACTTCTTCAAGCGTCGTACGACGTATGACGAAAGAAAATCACGTCGAGCGATAATTTGGTAGTAACGTAATTACATTTACAGCCACGCACGACCACCCCGCCATTAGGTGTACACCGGTCGACGGAAAACTATCGTGACACCGGAAGTCGGCGAACGCACCGCGGAACCGGAAGTCGCCGTGGGACCGCACGGATGCTTGAAAATATCGCGTACCACCTTCGTGTTCCATGGGAACCGCCAACTTGACACGCACATGCACATAAGCGGCCGCGTGCACTGCACATTGCGTGTAATACCTGTTAGAGCGTTATACGATACAGATAATCTTCGAGGATACTCGTTCGTGATTCTACCGATACACAAACCGATCTCTTTCTCCGGCAACCGTAAATGCGCGGTCACTTGTACGCACACTTACCGCGTCGTTACGTTATGTTACGGGCATTGGATAAAATAGGATATTGATCGTCGACGATTCGAATTAGCTAGTCACGAACGTGCCCATCCGCTTCCGAGTACGTGTGCAACCCACACACGACTCGGAACGCCCATGCTACACCATCGGAGGATGGTTAACTTTATGATTCATGAAATTTGTCTTTATGGTTAAGTGAGTAACACCGTCGGTTCCATAACAATAGAGAAAGGTGGACGACAGACGAGTCCCTCCTTTGTCCGAGTCAACACGAACGTGTAAAGTCTGCGCGCTTCGACACGAATAACATTTTATCACGTACGAGGTTAACGTGTCATTTGCTTCGTGGTCTTCCTCCACCATCGTTTCGATAGATCACATCGATATATTGAAACGTAAAACATGTATTAAATAGGAGGAATAAGATACACGTTCCTTCGAACGAGAAATAGCGTTTGTCACGATATTCACGATCGCATCGTTCCGCAGACGAAGAAAACGCCGTCTTTGATTCGAATCCAGAAATCGTAGGCGAGCACGAACGTCATTGGAGTTTGCAACTTCCTCGTCCTTGACGGGCAAACGATATTTCTGTGGGCTGAAAAAACGAATTGTCCGCTCTTCCGTGTCAACGTCGATATTTGGACAGTAGGAAATTAACTTTTCGTCGAAAAGTCACGCTGTCGTAGCAAGAAGTGTCCAGATGCTTCGTCAATGTGTCAAATGTAAAAATAATCGAGAGAATCACGCTGTCCCGCTAACGCGTCTCGTCTTTTCGACGATGAAAGACTCGAGCATTTCTATGTATTTTCTATTTTATTCGTCGCCGAATCCTCTCAGGAACATTCGCGTTTTAACTATCGGCAATAAAAAAGATAAATATCGACGCATGGTAGAGATCAGACGCTCGTAGAAAACACGTCGTCGACTTTATTGCCGATCCTCCGGTACGAAATCGAGAATTACACTAGGAAAAACCTGTGACCATCGCGTCTGACTAAAATTGTTCGCCTCTGAGAAGAGGAAAGATGCGCAATTCACTAGCTCTGTGAAATTTTTCTTCGGAGATTGTTTAATTGAATTCGAATGGCGTCGACAGTTCCCAAGATCGCGCATGTATTAAAACGACTGACAGACAATGACATACGTGCAAAGTTTTTATAAAGAAAACAACGATACTCACGGAAACGCAGGGAAGAACCTAATTAGAGACCTTTGGCAACGAACGTGCCTATAAAATAGATTCCCGGAAGCCGTTATTTTTATTTTGGTTATTAACGACAGCCAACGCTAGAGTGAAAACCACAGTAGCAGGTCATCCTCTGGACACGATAACGAATAATCACGATCGTTGCGTCGATACGAGCGCGATGCGATTCGAGCAGAGTTTCCGACAAACGATCGTCTTTACACGGTCAGGTATTATTACATAATCGATCGAGCGTTTCACGATATTTACCGTAAATCGTACTGGCTTGCCGATAACGCGTCGCCGCATTATTATTAGAAACGTATATATTAAAGTACCGGCATCATCGTTATTTATAGGCTATTGCACGTTATTTGTAACAAGAACTACAAATTCGTATCTCTCTCCGTGGAATTATACTTGTCCTCCGTCAAGGCTAATCGACATTGGCGAGTCAGTCCAACTTCGGGGGCACGCCTACCTGAAGGAAAAGCGCGAATTCTCGTGAAATCAACGACGGTCATTTTCAAAGATGTAACACGCGCCATCTGAGATTTGGAAAAATCGATGACGAATCGCGACAGCCGATAGAAGTCTTCCATCGTCACTGGTGTTCAACATCCATCGGCGAAATGCGTCTGGACGATGGCCAAATTCAAAAATAAGCCAAATTTCGTCGGATTTGTCGATCGTCCACGATCGTGCCTGGCATCCTCCTTGCACCATCGAGTGTACACACATAACCCACGTATCCTCCGAACGTATCGTTCCTCAATCGCGAAGGATACATTTCGATATTCCGAGAAATCGTCACTATTTCCGTGCAATCGGCGTTGTCCCACGCTCGATCGCATCCCCTTTGAAATAAAGACACGTTCCTCGTAAAGAAAGATGACAGGCTTCTTGTATAAAAGTTCTACGACGACTGTCTTGTCCTACTCGCGTCGCGAGTTTCGTGATTCACACGAAAGTCCGCAAGCCTGTTCGAATCCATCGATCTGCCGAACGTCGAAGAAAAGAACGACGAGACTGATCTCTTTTATTATCCGCATCGCGTTGACGCAACCGCGTAACAGGTCTACGATGATATCGTTCCGCAGCCGCGGCCCGTATTTTTAAATGCCGCCTTTTATCTTCGCAGCCGGCCGCGGATCTTTCCCGATCGCCGCTTATAAATCACTCCGCTCTCTCGTTGAAGACAGAAAGAAAGAGAGAGATGAAAGATAGAGATCCGAGAGGCTACGAGAGAGAGATGTGCTCTCAGTGAGAGTTCTCCCAATGGTGGACACCGGAGGTGGGAGAGAAACGTGGTGAAAAGGGATGGAGGGGTGAGGGGGCAAGAGGGGAGGGGGAAAGAGAAGGATAGTCTTTTGAGACCCCTCGGTGACCAGTTTAGTTCTGCTTGGCATTCGAACCGCATCAGAGATTAGGTGACAGAGGACAAGCTAGGACTCGCGCGCACTTCTCGATTCAGAATCCGTTCGATGCATGGTTCATGGAGATCGATCGTGATTGACAGTTCGCGATCACGCGACAGTAAAGTGTCTGTGAGCTAGTTACCGCGGACGCACGCGCGTCGATCAAGCGCTAATTATTTGTTCTTTCCTCTCGAGAAGCAGTCGCAAACTGTCGAATGTCAGCTGATCGAGTCAAAGAGAAAGACAGTGTATGCACAGAATCGGCACGAGGACGTCGTTGAGCGGATATCGTATTTCTTTTCCGTGTTCCAACAGAGAGCATCAAAGATGACCACGGTCGAGCTGCGATCGTGACGGCACACGCAACACGTGCACTCCGTTTAAATCAACAAACGTCAGGCGGCTACGCAAAAACGAGTTGCATACATTAACGAGGGGGAAACGAGGAAACTGCAGGAACTCTGTTTCTCCCCCCTCCCTCTCCCTCTCCCTCCCCTCTCTTTCTCACTCTCTTCTCTCTCTTCTCTCTCTCTCTCTCTCTCTCGTTGTTAACACGGCTTACGGTGCACACTTGCCGTAAATGACACTTGTGAAATCAACGCATACATTTTCACCGCTTCGAACGAGCAACTGTAGAAAAGAGGGTCGTTGACAGCTAACGCGTGTGATAAATGTACGACCGCACCCTTCGGTGTTTCCTTTGCCCGCGAGTTTTTTTTAAAAAGGAACACTCCATTTCTCGCGTTCGCCCCGGTTTATACACTTGTCACGCGTGAAAATCAAATCCTCGCGTCCCCGATTTCGCGCGTCATCCGCGGCTCGTGGCTCGTTAATTTGGCGAGGAACACTGGAAACCGTCACGAAAGAATCACGAGAGGCAGATATGAGGTCGACCGGTCGTCACACGATCTAAGAATATCGCGCGAGTGGATCGTTGAACTTCGCTTCCTTTCTTTCCACGTGTCCACCGGCCGCAAAGAGAAATAAATCAGCAACTTTCACCGAACGCCCGTCGACAACAGTAACTCGTGAAACATGCTGGAAGACACGACGTCTGACGAAGAGGGATCGCAGGAGGATTCGCCGCGATATGACATTGACAATCTGGAAATCATCAAAACTATAGGTGAGCCCACGAGTCCCATTGATTTCGATACCAACTCGTGCCGTTCGTTGGAAAACTTTCTATTCGTCTGTATGTCGATACTTGAGCAAAATCCTGTTCAACTACTATATATAGAAATTCGTTAAACTCGTAACTTTTCCTCCAGCTAGGAAACGAGACTAGCGGGTCAAATTGATAGTATTTATTGTCGGATTAATCGTTAGTCGATTTGTTAAAATCAATTGGAAACGGAAATGTTAGTCAGTGTTACGCACCGTTGACTCTCCGCGAGAAAATATCAGAGACGAGGCGAACCACCCTCGAAGCGAGGAAGTGGGCCACTGAAGAGTGAGAGGCCACCGAGTGTATATTTAACTGCTCGTTAAGTTCAAGTTACACGGGATCGGTGAAATGCAGGTGTTTCGTAGCTGATTTTTTTTCACTCTTTCGTCTCTTGTGCAACTGTTCTTACTGAACGATTAAGATTGTCAGAACCGGAAAAGGGATCTGAAGACGTCACGTTCCACGATGGAACAGCGTGGGCATTCGTAAACGTATGTCACGTTATCCTTCATTTCCTCGTGAAACTTGAATAACAAACTGAATGTCCAAGTTTTAATCATCAAATTTGACCAACGTGTGCAAAAACAACGACTGTCGGCTCCTTATCGTCCTATTTTCTTCGAACACTGTTGGATTAATAATACAGGTAAAGCAACGGCTGCACGCGTGTAAACGAAGATCGATCAGAACAGATGTGCAAGCTGTTTCTTCAGAGACGTAGAACAAGTTTTGGACGCACACCAAAATCCTCTCTCGAGTGTTGGTACGCCCAAAAAAAAAAAAAAAACAACGCGTCGAGAAGAAGCGTCTGGCGCGCGTAATTCGAGCAAAGTGGCCACTCGTGTGATGAATGAACGGCATTACCTGAAACATTAACCTTTTCCGATCTGATCTATTTCCACTCGGCGACTTCCTTTTTAACCGGAGATGATCTGAACATCCGACACACAGATTTTCCACGTGTTAAAATCAATTAAGTGATTGGAAAATCATACTAGACTCCGATCGTACCAGAATTTCACAGCTGATCAACAGAATAGGCTATTTCTCGCTGTTTATTTTTTTTTTGTGCCGTCAAAAAAGAGAATCGGAGGCGATCGAATTGCGCAAATATCACGATATTTAAAGCGTCGTTTCCGTCAGAGACCGCTCGTCGTTCTATCATTTCACCTGTTCTCAGCTGTCGCTGGCAGTCACCGCGATCGTTTCACGGAGCGTAGAACACGGTTTCGCTCCTTATTCGCGCCTGTCTGCCAATTTTGCTGCATTTATAATAACGCCTCTCTGTACGTAAAACGCTCTTCTGTGATGAGAACACCTCGAACCACGCAATTTGCCGGTTAATTTCGGCACGCACCCGCGACCCGGCGCGTCGGCCATCGCTGTTCCGTTAATTGGTCGCGGTACGTTGAGCAGACCAACTTTAGTCACCTGCATTCGTGGGAAAGTGCATTAAACAGACCGTGGACACGGATTATGCGACTAGAGAGAGCGTTGATAATTACTGCCTCGTACGATCAATAATACGTGTACCATTTTTTGTGCTATTATTTCGAACAAAAAGCGAATAAATAATTAATAACTTACCGCTTGACGTGTGTCTTGCGATCGTATTTATATCGATAACCTCGACTATTAAAATACAAATCCTTTGTTACGCGTGGAGGGACAAGTTAAGATGTTCTTTTAATTTCAGGTACCGGCACCTTTGGCAGAGTGGTGCTATGCAGGCATCAAGGTACTCCTCTAGCCTTAAAAATCCTCTCAATGGTGGACGTGATCAGATTGAAGCAAGTGGAACACGCACGGAACGAGATCACCGTGTTGAAAGAGGTCAAGCATCCCTTCATCGTGAACATGTAAGTCAAATTTGCTTTCTCCTTTCCTTTCTCCTGTTTGGTCGCCGACGAACTGTAGCATTGTTACAATCGAAAATTGTCGCCACCAATGCGAGAAAGCACTCTTGGTACGATCAAGAAAATTGAAAGAGGCAGACCCTGAAAAAGAAAGCATACTCGATGTGTAATAATTCTCGTCCAAGAGAAAAGTAAAGATCTTATAAAGACGAAGAAGATACAAGGAAAGTCGTTCATATTTTTAACATCAGCTTGGTTTCAGGCTCTGGAGCGGAAGGGACGAGGCGAGAGTGTACATGCTGTTAGAATTCGTCGCCGGTGGCGAGCTTTTCTCTTATTTGAGATCAGCTGGCCGATTTTCCGGGCCCACCAGCTGCTTCTATGCGGCAGAAATTGTTTGTGCTTTGGAATACTTACACAGCAAACACATAGTTTATAGAGACTTGAAGCCTGAAAACCTTTTGTTGGATAGTCAGGGACACCTGAAGATCACGGACTTCGGTTTCTCCAAGAAGCTCACAGACAGGTAATATTATTTCTAAGCTGTGTAAATTCTAATGCAACTGTAGTCTATCTCTGAACACAAAGGCAAATTGGATTTAAGTAAATTTAGGCATTTTACGGATTTTGTGTGACCTAATCTATGTCGAATGATACGGTTATTATTAATTGTAATTGAGCATGCGAGCGTAAAAAAGATCCTTCACAACGAATAATTTCATCAGTTAGTAACTAACTGAATTACTAACACAAGTATCATATGCAGCTATTTATCAAATTAGCATCACTCATCTACGTGGATTGAAATGTTCCACATGTTGAAATATTCCATATATTATTAATTGCTAATGCATATTTATTTCTGGCATCTATCTAGATGTAGATAGACTTCTTTTTCTCGTATCTAGACATCGATAATTGCAACATGAATGGAAAATTTATTGACAACTGCACGCGATATAACGCTTCATTTCCTAGAGAATAATTGTTGTGATGATCTAAATGATGGTCGTGTTATAGGACGTGGACTTTATGCGGAACGCCCGAGTATTTGGCGCCAGAAATAATTCAGAGCAAAGGGCACAATAAGGCTGTAGACTGGTGGGCGCTCGGTGTTCTCATTTACGAAATGTTGGCTGGCTTTCCCCCATTTTTCGACGACAATCCTTTTGGCATCTACGAGAAGATATTAAGTGGCAGGATAGAATGGCCAAAACATATGGATCCGATTGCCAAGGATCTGATCAAGAAGCTTCTGATCGCAGATCGAACGAAGAGGCTAGGGAACATGAGACAAGGTGCTGATGACGTAAAGAGACATCGTTGGTTCAAATTAGTCGAATGGCCATTGGTAATTCATTAATCAATTTCACGAATATATCAAGAGTATGAAAAAGAATATAAAATAGTACGAAATTAGAAGGTTTTATAAGCAAGCCAGATGTACGCTATTCTACACTATATATATAACACCTTCTTTCGCTCTGACAATGAATTCTCTACCGAATTCTACATTATTTTGTATTGTATTCTCTCTCTCTCTTTCTCTCTCTCTCTCTCAAACTCTTGAAACTGCGTACACTCTCTAACATAAGACAAGCAAGTACATGCATATGCATAAACGCACCTAAGCTTTTCTATTTTCTTACAAAAATTTCTATTTTCTGCTAAATAAACTAGAATAGATTTTACATTATCCTTCTACGTGAATAGGTACCGCAGAGAGCTCTAACACCGCCAATAAGACCACAAGTGACAGCACCAGGTGATCCAAGCTGTTTCGACGATTATCCGGAGATCGACTGGCGATCCCAGCCTCCCTTGCCTCCGGAACAACTGGCTCTCTTTCAAGACTTCTGAAAGAAACGTCATGGACAGTCGTTCGAACGTTCGAATCGTGCCAGGCATTCATTGATTCAAATTCGTTCGAGGAACTTCCTTGTCAAGATTTAGGTTCGTCGAGTTAACAACACTGTGATGTGTATAAAGTTTCGCTCACGTTTCAAGCGATAGTACCTCTTTATTTTGTACATAGCAGTCTCGTTTTGTATCATTTCATTGTGCATCTCGTTTATTTATTTGTACCGCAGAGAGTAGATTAGGCATTTTTGTTCGTTGTTTTATATTGTAAATAAAAAGGAAGGTATGAAAAGGAAAGAAAAGTGTAACGCGATAAAAAAGAGTAGTAGTCTCAAAACAAATGCATCTCACGGGATGAAATCATTCACGAATGTGTGTTATTCCAATACGAATAACAGAAACAATTACAATTTTGTAATATGCTACATGTAAAATATTGTAATGATGTATCGTGCAACAGTTCGTTACATATAAAAAAAAAATTAAATCGTGAATTTTTTAGATTTCAACTATTTGTTCTTTAAAGTAATATATATCGTTGTTTGAACTTTTAGTATTCTAGTGTGACATTAGTTGCGATGAAATCAACACACACGCTACTCATATTGTATTAAATTTTCAGAGTTAATGAATAATTTACATCATTGGCAGACACGCGACCTTGTCGTGCTATAAAAACATAGTATTCCTCTCTTAAAATATCAGTATCGTTTCACGAACTATGTTAACACCACATAGTTTGAACCGTGAAAATATCACGACAACCATGCCCAGAAGATTCAACAATCAAAATCACAACTTTCTGCGTTCCGACACAAAGCGTAGCGACGCAGTTAATAAAATTAGCGTGATTAATGTCAAATCGGACCTCACGAAGAACGTAACCAACTCACCAAAAAAGGAGAAGAAAATTCCAACAATACGAGAAATTCTAGAAATTTATTTGGAGAACACTTCCGTGCACGGTTTGCAATATTTCGGTAAAACGAACGTAAAAGTCGGAATTCTGGGGAAAATCCTGTGGACCTCTACCATATTCATTTGTTTCGTTTGTACGTGTGATTATTGTTTGAAAAATATACACACGATTACGGACGCGTCTGGTTTCAGGTTTAAGCTTGATGGTGATACAATTTTTACACCGTTACAACGAGAATCCGACCAACACGTACGTAAAATCCTTCGACCAGCCAATATTCGAAGCGCCGTTTCCCGCTGTAACCATCTGTCCATTCATGCCAATTCCTTTGAAGAAAAGTTTGGCTATTTTGGAGCACTCCGTGTTGCCTAAGAACGTGAGCAAAGAACTTGCTCTAGAAATTTTAACGTGCGTATACCAAGAATATCAAGAATTATCAAGACATGTAAGACAGAATGAAATAATTATTAAAATTCAATATAGCTATGGACACATTATAACTGCTCCGTACACGACTCAAAAGTACAAAGAAATGGACAAATTAAAAACATTTTTGGACGCCAATAAATGGAGCACGGCGGAATTCGTGAAAAATCTAATTAATTGCGAGGATATTTTCGAATCGTGTTGGTGGAGCATGGAACGCATAGACTGTGCTAAATCCATCAAGCCATCATATACTTCTTATGGATTATGTTGTTCCTTCAATTATTTTCTCGAGAATTATGTAAAATCCCCGAAGCAAGTATCTCGATTGTATCCCAATAATTTGAGAAATTATTGTATTAACGTAATTATGATGATTTCTTTAATTTAATTAACGTATCGTGTACGAATTTCCTTGTGTATGATATAAAGGGGTCAACAAACGCAGAAGCCTCTAGCATCCGCCGATTTTGGTTTATGGAGCGGTTTAAAACTCGTGATCAACAAAGAAGTACTGATGTTCACTTCAGATAATATACGTAATTTCACGAGATTCATGAATAATAATGGTATAGAGGTATAAAAAAAAAATCAATTGCAAAGAATTGCAACATATTAATCTACGAATACATCTCGTTCGTGTTTATCTCTTTAGGTATTGATACATCATAGAATGGGTTTTCCCGGGCTTAATACTAACGTGTACACGGTGCAAACGAATCATGAGTTACAGGTAATGCATTCGATGTAAACGCGGCAAATATGTAGAAAAATATCGTTTTTTCAAATTACCATTGCAGATCGCTGTAAAACCGCAATACATTAAGAAACCGGAAGGACTTCAGCATCGTAATAACGAGAAGCAATTAGTTCCCACATGTATTGCGAAACATCAAAACACTTTGGAATACTTCTCTATCTATCAATATTCAAATTGTTACGCAAACTGTAGGATCAAGGCCATGATCCAAATATGCGGTTGCTTGCCATTCATCTACGACAACATAGCCGAATCCTACAACATCCCGGTAAACAGTCGTCCATCGTAAAACAGACTGCAACATATACGCACTTAACACGAATTGTAACATTATAATTCGTTCGATTTTCAGCGATGTGAGATAGAACGTCTGCCTTGCATCAAGGAGAATGCAAAATTGATAGCCATCGTGAAAGACATCAGAAACAAGAATATTTCTTGCTTATGCAGGACTCCATGCGAAAATATAGACTACGACGAATACCCTAACTTAATATCTCTAACGAAATTCAGCTCCTCGTAAGTTCGATTATTAATTAATTTATCAACTGAATCTTAATTTAAAGAAACGTTAATTCTTTCCATTTCGAACGCATTTATATTCAGCAATACGTCAGACAAGAAAGCTATAGTTAGAGTCTACATGTACTCGCAATCCTACGAAGTACTGTTAACCCTATCAGCCGCTGATGAAACTTATCTCTTAGGTATTTTTAGTTTAAACATTCTTGTTATTCTATCGTCGGAATAAGCCTCTTTGAAAAAAAGAAAAAAACAATATTATGTCTCAGCATCGGTCGGTGGAATCTTTAGCTTGTTCCTTGGCTGCAGCTTCCTCAGCGTCGTGGAGATCATTTACTTCATTTACCTGGGTTGTTGCGCAGTTTTCGCACGCAAGAGGCTCGAGGCTCAAACACGCCAGACAACCAACTAGCGTTTCATAAATGGCCGTCGACGTGTTTATTAAATCTCAATAAAACTCGTGAACAGATCCAGCAACGTTGCCTTTTTCTCTCCGTACGAATTCCTTTGTATCGAAAATATGGGTTATCGTTTCTTCTCCTTCCTCCCAAGAGAGCAACAGGCTGATAATTTTATTGAACAACTCGTTACACGGATTCGGCACGCGGTCTATTGTGTAATTCAGGTCAGCACACGCAGTCAACAAGAATCTGGAGCAATTAGATCTATTTCGAGCGATTACTGGAACGCCAACGGAGGCAACGTTTACCATCCGCCGGCCAGTAAAAATATTTGCCACGCTGTGTTTCCGCTTTGAAGTTCCATCCTCCTGGTTATGTCACTCGGAGAGAATCTTCAACCAACAGATCCAGGAACTACGAATTCCTCTAGCGCACGAGCGTGGATGCTTAATTGCTATATATCTCGGTCCAAGCGCACTTGTTTCGATCCGTGTCGAAAGCGGAAGTCACGCTCCCCCCGCTGTCAGCCGGCGTAATTCATTTTCGTTGTGTAACACGATAGGAACGTTTTGCAAAGCAATCTAGATCGGCCATGGAAAATTTCTCTGTGAAATTACACGACAGATGAGAAAATATACGTTTATTCGATGGCGCGTAGCGGAGGAAGAAGAAAAGAAATCGAATACTGCTTCGTCATAACGGAAGAACGGTTCTTCATGGCGGGATTCTATTTATAAATAAAAATATTCAAGACGCTCGGAATCGAAGGCAGAATCGGTAATACGATCCACGATGAAAAGTTTCGTAATAAGTTGCGTGGAAATTCGTCGGCATCACCGTCCAATTGCGTTTATACCGTAAAAATATTCAGGATAGAGGAGATGTGTTCATATCGTCTATTTTCGGAAGTACTATCGAAAATACTGATTTAGTTCTGTATACGTCCGGTCGTAAGTCTACCGACGAAAAGAGCTGGAACCATCGGTCGCTATTTTCGACTAAACACCCACGTATTTCTTAACCACCGACTGTATACCCCGAGATGTTCCCTATCTTCGTCGTGAACATTTGCTGTTTTTCCTTCGGTTTTTATTTGATTTTCAACGTCTACATACAAAGATCGAGTCGTTGTCGAACAAACACGCTTCCACGTTTGTAACCAGCCTCGATATGTCGTCTCCGCGCGATGTAATTTTTCAAATTTACGACAGAAGTGTACATGAGTCTCTTTGATCATCCTACTCGGTACAGTCACCCTGTTTCTGATGAAACTACGTTATTTTGGTGACTCCTTTTATTAGAAATAGGACTATCTCTTGACGTCTGATTATCGTGCTCGTGAAATACACAAAATCGTGGGGAGAAAGGGTGGACGAACATAAAACTCATGGAAAACGTTGAAACAGTTTAAATGGATTACACTTGTTTCGTTCATTTTGAACTGGATTTTTACGCGAATGCGACGCGGAGAGGAAGTGGTCGTTAATTGGATGAAAAAAAAACTGGCATCCTGATCGATCGAAGGTATCTAGTTGTCGACGAACGTGCGTGATTCCCTCCGTACTTCTTACTTTACTCCTAAAATCAATAAAATATGAAAATGAGACGCTACTGCGGAGCAAGAACTTTGTTGCAAAGTGCATCATTGTCGCGGAGACTTCAATGATCACTATAATAGCAGAAGCAAGCGTTACGTAGGAATTGTCCGTGACGGGCGACGCTGGGCGAACTTACCATGGTCAGGAATATATTCTAGAGTTAAAACAATCCTGAGTACAACAGCCAGAGGCAAATTAGCAAGAGGATCAGTATAAAATACGTAGTTAAGATGTTTTTCGTTTCGTGAGCTGCCTGTGGCATTTTATCGGTGTTCACAGAAGATGATTCACGACACTGAAGAAAAATCAATATCAGCGTGTAATCAACGATATACGTGTATGTACTCGAAATATCAATACCCAAAATATATTGATCGTTGCGTTGAATAGTTTTATTCCTTCCGATACTTTTTCTGTTAATCGACCGATTAAACAAAATTTCGGGGGAAGCTGCGAAAATTCGCTCGACGATTAAAAGATTCAGTTACCCGTCGAAAACGTTGGAATCGAACGACAAGAATCTGAAACAATCGAACAATCAAGCACCGCGCCACTTTGCGTCCGATTTTCGACTAGATCACTCAACGCAGGATTCACGATACAACGATGATCCCGAAATTCCTCCAGGAACCGTGTGAAACCCCCACCAATTCGACCGCGGTTACCGACGCGTTGCACCTTCCCTTGTTACTTCTGATCCAGGATTGGTAGCCTGGGTCCCACCACCGTCTTTTACTGGTGCAAAACCAAGGAGTTCCGCCACCTCGAGTTATATTAAGCACCGTGAATATTGGATATTCGGTGCTTCGGTGGAAAATGCTTCGGATTGATTCATGATCATTATCGACGTAAAGATGATCAAAAGTTCAAAGTCATCTGGGTGGTGACCACGACGGTGATTCTTACGAGTCAATGCCTTTTAAAAGCATTATGACAATGGGAAAAATTAATAGAACTTAGATTGAATATTGATAGTCAACTATACCATCACATCAAATATCTCGAATTACAAATTTTTCTAAAGAATATAATTTCTAAGAAAAAAATGAGTAGAAGCAGTGAAGATACAAGATTATCCACAGTTCTACGTAAATTTTTTTTTGCTCTCTTTCTTTCTTTCTTTCTTTCTTTCTTTCTTCTTTTTCCTTTCTTGTCTTTTTTTTTAGATGATTTATGACTTATTGAATTGATATCTATACATACAAATTATAAATGATGCTAATCATTCAGTTAAATAGAAACTCACAGCTTTACGGTCAATAAGAAGCAACCAACCGTATACCGTCACAGCGCTAATTTAATTATAACACGGCAGAAGAAGCGTTTGATATCATTTAGCTGTATGCGAGAGACCAAAAGGAATCAACAATTACTTTTAAATAAAAGTCTTGAGAACGCCTACACACTGAATTTGGAATGTTGACAGAATTCACGTGCTGGCGCCACGCTATTTTCCATGTGACAAAGTCTAATAAAAATATAAAATCTTTGCCGTAAAGAAAAACATTGCTGACTCAAAAAAAAAAAAAACAGTTGAATGTGGTGGTCTTTTGCTTTCCGTTTCAACAGATACTTTTCCAAGAAATTTTTTTCAGCAATTTTCTAGCGAAACAAAAGATAACGAAAAATAATTTTCAATTTTCGATTTTTTCCCAGCAACGAGTGAGCGGAAAGTTCTTCAATTTGATTGATAGCCGGAGCTATTTTGATCTGTTCGTGTAGTTTTAATATTCGATCGAATTGCATGGAGTTTCTCTGCATAAAGTTGCTTTTTAGCTAATGTATGCTAACATCGTTTATCATTTCCAGGCCTTCGGTTAATTTTAACTTGCAAAGTAAACATTAACCTTATAATAGACAATACGCATGAACAGATTCGATCTATACTTTGAACAACTACTTATGTAACATTTGTTAAAAGCATGGGAGTGTTTCCATGAAACTATTACAATTATACTCAATTTATTAATTTCCTCTTTTTTTTTCGTCAAATTATCGAGCAACAAATTATTATGCATGATATTACATATAAATATTTATAAAATATCTCTTTATTTTATGTTTACAGTTGTTTGCTATAAAAAGAGGTTCGATTGGTAACTTACGACAATATAAAATGAGTTAATTATAGGAATGTAAATCATATAATTTTTGTACCCTTATTACTAGCGTAACACGTAGGTACATACATATGGCGGTTATTCTGTTAGAATAACAATTCTACTCAAGGCACAACCCATAAAGTCTTTGTCTATCGAGCGTCCACATAAAACATTTGCGTAAATAAAACCTGGATATTTAAGATCTATAAACTCGACAAAGATCACACTCGCAGAAAGTTATCAAGTAGATGTTTCATTGGCACGAACAACCAATCAACTGGTTTTTACATTCTTAAATTCTTGGCACGAGTATTCACGCGCATTTTAAAAATAAGAACAACGAGAAAGGAGAAAAATATCTCTCTGCTCGACTAGCGCTTACCTGAAAGATTCTCGAAACAACCAGTTTGATGCTGGTTAAGCACTGCTCTCTGTGACTCAGCTGATTAATTAATAATTGTATAAATACATTTAAATACAGAAACGCGTATGCGAACTGTTATTTACATATTGAGAGCAGAACACGTGAAAATAAGGAAATACTTAAGTCTATTTAGCGCGTCTCCATTCACGATTTGAAGCATATTCTTCACGGAAATTGTCGAGAAAAATTCAGTCACGCCAACGAAAATCCTAGCACATCCTCTAACGAGTAATCAAACAGTCTTAGGTCTAATTTGTACAAATCTGCCAACTTTCGAAGCTGCTTGTACGTCAACGTGGAATAGTACTTATCTAGTTTCATCGCGGTTGGCTCGCTGTTCGCTGGTTTCGTTGGGAAACTGTCAACATACAATTAATTCTAATTAATTCTAATTAATCAACAATTAATTCTGATTTTAAAATTGCTCTAGTAACAACAAAATAGAAAATAACAACAAAGTAACAACAAAATAGAAAATAACAAATTAAATAAGAATATTTATTTAGAAATGAGATGTGAATAATCTTGAGTTATCTTATGTGAGTGATTTATATTTTAAACATAATGAGCGTGAGTAGATCAACTTCGTTTATCTATTTATTTTATGTCTATCTATCAATAAATGTGTCGTTAAATATATACGTACTAATAGTTAGATATAAAATTGTATGAATAAATGTTTAAAAAATGTGTACTATACATGTAAATATGTTCATAAATGAACGGAATTTTTATCTAATATATATATAATACGCATAATCTCCTTGTATATATTCTTCTAATTTAATTTCAAACTTTAATTTAAGTAATCAAACATTACTCAATTGTATCATATCTATAAAACATACATATACAAGTAGATGTAACCATGAGCGTACATTAATTCTTATCTATTAAAAAATACGTTTACGTCTATCTAGTACTAAAAAAAATGATTGCAATACTCTTGCGTAAGATAATCATTTGTGTAAAAGATTATTACATATGTAACTTGTGCAAGAAATATTCATACAAAAAAAGTTCACTTATGGATTCAAAATAAGGAATAACTGAATATACCTGATGGACTCGACGCCCATTCGCTCTAAAACTTCCGTGGCATCTTCAACTAAGCTTTCGTATTTGCTGACGAGATTATAGTTGACCAAACACGGTTGACACAGCTCGTAAATTGGCTTCCAGTGCTCGTTTCGTGTTTCATTTGACGAATCATCTGTCACAAACTGTACAAATTCTTTAAATGTCACGTCATCGCCGTTTTTCAGCGACTCTACAGTAGCGTTTTGTCTATACCTCTGCAAGAAAAAATGATCCCACTGTAATGGCCCCTTTGATATCTTTCTCGGGAAAGGAAAACAAAAAAGAAGAAGAAACATAAAAATCGGACGATACCCTGATAATCTTCTTTCCAAAACGAGTTTGAAAGTACCTCGAGCTCTTCTCATGTTTCGCCTCCAACTTGTTTCTGTAGGCGGACAATAACCTTTCCAAAGGGTGTCTGACGACGACCAGCTTGTCATAAGTCGCCAACATTCGTTCTATTTCAGACAAAGTATAGTTACTAAGCCTTTGAAAGGTACCTGAAGAATGCGCCTGATCAGCCGGTATTTCCATAGGATCATTACCTGGCCATTTCCCAGTAGCGACCATCAGAACTCGTTTCCAGTTTGTGCAGGCAACCTGTTATAAGTGAAGGTTATCAAAAAAGGAACAATAAAAAAAGAGATCATCAAGAACATCATTAACATATCAAAGTGAGTGACTATTTATTTATGGAAACTTTATCATAACACTACATGTATCTGTAATGCTGCTTGCTTGAGACGTTTCATGAACATCAGAATTTGTTAGAAGTAAGAAAAGATTATTATTATTAATAGACTGCGGGTTTTTATACATTTACCAGAAATTTGGAAGTGCAAAGTTCTACAAAATGCACATAACATAAACAAACGTATAAAGTGTCGAAAATATAATACTATAAATTATATTTATAATATGAATTTGCATAAAAATCCACAGTCAATTTCAGTTTAACAATTTTACGTACCTTTGGAACGTAACAATATAAAAGTTCGTGCTGTTCATCGACAAGAATATTTCTGAAGGATTCCGGATTCAAATCGTCGTTCTGAGAATTTTTATCTCCAAAGATCTCCTCGCAGTTGTACTGCAATCTTTCTTGACGTTCCACCAAAGCGGATCTTGCCAAGGCGTTCGGTCCAGTCCAAGAATACACAGAACCTTCCGTTTCGAAGGATTTTCTTCTCTCATCGTCCGTTAAGGTATGCTCTCCAATTATGTTAGCGTCTATCACTAAACTTGAAATATTGAGAAGAGACAGAACTGTTCTCCAGACACGGCATTCTTTCATCGTCTTTCCCATCCACCCAGAACATTGATTTATCTTGATGTAGAATTATTTAACAAATCTTTCTGTTCGTTTAAACGCTTCTGTAAAATCAGAAATAAGCTCCATTATAAAAAGAATTTTTTTTTTTTATGAAAATATCGTTGAAAAGAAAGAAGAAGAAAGAAATGAAAGAGTGCTATTTTAAGACACGTGAAATGTTTGTACTTTATTGGATTGATAGGAAAATACATTCGCGATTATGTTACGTACTTCAACGAGAATCAATTTTAATCATTCGAAAAACATAGCTCGGCAATCTTGTTTCAATTAAACGTCATTGACGTCAATTTTCTCAATTTCAGCTGTGTATTCTCTCTCTCTCTCTCTCTCTCTCTCTCTTCATAAGTCACATACAAATTCCACAAATTAGTAATTCCAAAACAGAAAATGGATGAAATTCATTTAAGTAGAATTATTAATATATATAGTCAGAACGTGGAACGATCTGTATCATAAACGGAAAGCAAAAGAAATGATAATTAGATAATGGTGTTAGATATCACTGTTTCGAACTCTTTTCCGAAGCGACATAAGAACCGATTCTGAATGGACAGCGCACGGTACATTTAACATCTGGATATCTAGAGCATAGTCTGCTTCTTGATAAGTTAGTTTCTTAACAAAAGTAGGCTACACTTAATTCGGCATGATTCCAAATTAAATCACTTTTCATCAAAAATTCAGTCTTGAGAAGCATACGCAAAAACGGAAATATTGCCACACATTAAAGACCCGTCTTTTTCGTAATATAATACGTTTCGTTTAGGTATGACATCATTCTCTCACAAAAAAAAAAATTCAACGTTAATTTATAAAATGCTATCAACTGATATGTATAAAAAGACAAGTTATAATAATAAAATATCAAACGTATTCATAATCTTTTATGAAATAGCAAAATATATAGCATTATACGAGAATACTATATTCATATTATATTATATTGGGTGTTTGGTATATTAATTAAATAATTTTTGCACGAAAATAAAATATCAAAATCGTAATTAATTAACAAATTTAAGCTTTCTGATCTAAATGCCTGTTCGGCTGATCATTAAAGACTATGAATATGCGTGTTGATACTTCATTCTGCTATTAACGCCGATTCTTAATTTCATAAGAAAAAAATTCACAAAAATAGTCGATTCTTTTACAACAACAATTATTATAATTAATTTTGAAGCCGACCTTATCCAAACAGTATGAATGAAAAATTAACGGCACACGACACGTCTGCTCGTTCAAAGATATCTAATGAACTAACCTCTCGATAATCCTTGATAGCCTTTGTCCATGATATCGGTTTAAGCTAACGCATAGAAACGGGCATTGTTGCTAATGGAATAACGAACGTTAAAAATTTATTACATCAATGAAGCGATACAACATGAATGGCAAACAACATCGCCAATCGAACCGTGTACTCCATTGCGCAATGACATTGAAATTTGCTCTTGACCGCAATCATTCGATTCCTTCCTCTGGTTAATAGCCACAAATGTAATAAATGCATTATCACAACGGTATCTTTGGCATCGATAAGAATTGCGAATTGACATAAATCGTTGAGCTTCGTCGCGCTCAGCTGTCAACGCGAATACGCGAGCCACCGAGCCGGAAAATTGTTCGCGTACGCGAAAATTCTTGAATCGTCGAAAGATGAAAAAGACTCACCTGTTAGGTGGCGAGAGATTGGACCATACACTGCCAAAATCTACGTGGCATACTCTGCTGAATCGTGCACCTTCGTAAAAGCTTTGTCGAACGTTCCCACGTTGCCCCAAATTTCTTGGGAGTCCTTTCAAAAGAATATCACGGTAAATTAATGGTGTCTTAGATTCAACCGTGTCTACCCACAGCAATATAATTTGTAATCCAACTTGATTAACCGCTAACTAGATAAACGCGTAACGTAAAAAATCATCGGGAAATCTCGAAAAAGAACACGCCGACTTCGAAGAATTCGAACGACCGAGCCGATGGACAAACGGCTATTGCCTTGCCTCAAAAGTTCCTCTGACATAAGGATAGAACGTGGTGCCAGTTTGTAGAAGTGAAAGAAGCTGCGCGCGCGCCTGCAACGTTTCATCTTCGTTTCTTCACTGGTCAACACGACAATCCTCCTTTTTCACCTGTGTTCCCACTTTCTAACCGTTCTTCTCTGCCAGAAAATTCAACGATCAAAACTGCTATGAATACTTTTGGTTGATACATATCATAAAATCTGTTTGTCCCTGCAATTATCAAATCAATTTGATAATTTAAATTCGGCTATTCATCGGAGCGTTTCAACTTTGTTACTTCGAGTTTCTCCCACAGAAAAGTAAGTCTTAATAAATATGTAAATGTAACTGACCACAGAATTCTATATGTGCAAAGGTTGATTTCTTTACGCAATTATCACATTTTTACAAGGCCTTAATAAGCCAATTTACTAGTAAGTAGTGAATATTTAAAATCATATCGAACTTTGTATTCATCCTAAGATAGAAACATGAGATAATAAAAAAAAGATAAGATAAAATAGTAAGATAATAATTGTCATTTTATATGCTTCGCGCATATAATAGTCACACCTGCTGTGTCGTTTATACCAACTAGAGAAAGTGAATAGCCTTCAATCCCTATTTATATCGTCTACATATCACAAATAGCTTTAGTTCTGCTTCAGTCCTTATTTACTGAACGTCGCTTAAAGATAAGAGAAACAAAATATCGTGGTAAATCAAAGAAACCATCGACGTTATCAAATTTGTGTAAAATCGAGAAAATCCGCGAAAAAGAAGAATAAGGAGAATTGCGTAAAAGTCATACAATGTCACGATCGTGAACGTGAAATACTTTTGCTGTCACAAGAAATAAGAGAAGTGTCCAATAACTTAGATATACGACACATTATCGACACAAATTATGTCTATATATTGAAAATATTTTTAATTGGTGTTAAAGATTTTTCATCATCATCAAATCACTTCGAGTTTTCTTTCTCATACAAAAAGATTAATATACTTTCGATCATTTAATTCAGACAGTTCAAATTGTATCAATTATTTTAGAGGGAAATAATGTTGCAAATTATATACTGGTTGTTCATCATTCTATTGTCGTCGTTACTAGTTTTGAATATCATCACTAGAATCGGCAGTGCTCTGTGGCAGATCATTGTGCTGATTATCGATTCGAAATCGATTGATTTACGAGCAACGTTCGGCGATTGGGCAGGTAAAACTTGTCAAAGATAGGTAATATTTCGTAAATATTTAAAAATGTTTTGTTCAAGTGGTGACTGGATCTACCGATGGCATTGGCAAAGCTTATGCAAAAGAGTTAGCCTCAAGAGGAATAAACCTGGTGCTAATCAGTCGAAATTTGGAAAAACTGGAGAAAACAAAGAATGAAATTACGCAAGAGAATCCAACAATCGAAGTAAAAATAATCGTGGCGGATTTTAGTAAAGGGAAGAAAATTTTCGAGAAGCTTGCGGAACAGTTTAAAGATATTCCAATTGGTATCTTAGGTAATTAAACCACCGTCATTTTCTTTCATATTTTGTCTGTATCATTTATAAATCCATTGTTGCAATACAATGCTTATAATAGACAAAAAAAGGTATTTTTCTCTATATGAATAATTATTCATTTATATTGTTTGTTCAACGATTACATAATCTAATTTCGAACTATTGTTCGCAGTAAACAACGTCGGTTTGATGTATAATTATCCAATGTACGTCGGAGAGGTCCCAGAAGATATGTTATGGGACATCATTAATGTCAATATCGGAGCTACTACGTTGATGACACGAATAGTCATCGGACAAATGCAAAAACGTGGAAAAGGCGCCATCGTTAATTTATCATCCGGTTCAGCATTCCAACCATTACCATTAATGACCGTATACGCTGCGACGAAAATTTATATCAAAAGCTTTTCTGAGGCGCTCACAGTAGAGTATTCTAAATTTGGATTAACAATACAGCATTTAACTCCGTACTTCGTCAATACAAATATGAACGCGTACAGTGATCGATTACAGGTAAATAAAAAATGAGAAAACAAGTAAATTTACATTACAAATGATTATAATTAATCAACAATGCCACAGGTATCTAATATTTTTGTACCTAACCCGACGACTTATGCTAAAGATGCGATAAATACACTTGGAAAGGTAAATTCCAGTACGGGCTACTGGATCCACGAAATTCAGAAGATCATAACTCTACTTATACCGGTGCAACTAAGAACGAGGATTGGAATGTTTATGAATGAGAATTTGAGAAATGATTATTTTAAACAGAAGAGAAGTAACTAAACACCAGACAATATGTATATACCGGTCTGTAATTAGTGATTAGATCAAAAATCTTATAACTATTAAAATAAAAAATTGATTCCTAATATACATACGTATAGGAAATATATTACAAAATATCTGATATAATTTTATCACTGAAAGTGATTTTAGCGGGGATAACCCGGAAAATCGGGCCTCTTCAGGTGCAACGAAAATTAGCGATTGGTTGATTTGAGTCACGCGATTCGTGAGGAGGCGTGGGACCTCGAATAGAAGTGGCGTTGTCTGGTACTGAGCAATCGCGTCTGTAATTTGTTTTGTATCGATTCAAATGTTTGCATATCAATAAAATTTTATGGCAAAAAAGTCGTCTTCATTTCCTAGTCAGAACAGTTGCTTTTGGGCCTTTCAGTGAGACGAATCGTACTGGGGTACAAGTCATACAGTTTTTTTTGTAAATATGTTAGTATTTGTTAATTGATGTAAGTGGAGGAATATATAATTCATAAAGAATTATTTGTTGATAATTATAGATACTGGAATTTTTGCGTATTTCAAAACAATCACCCTACTAGATGTATTTTAGAAAGTATAACATGACGATAAATGTTTTTTATCAAATTGAAAATATTTGTCCATTATTCACATCAAGTATTGCAAAATATTCCTTTCATTTTCCTTTTTTGTTACATTTTCTTCAAAAGTAGCTGTAATAACCTGTAATTAATTACGCTAAGTCACATTTTTTTTCAAATCAAATAATTATACATTATAGAGATTTAAGATAAAGAGTATAAAAAATGCGTGCAAACATGTTATTGAAAGATTGCGCGCTTCTTATAAAATATTAAAATAGTTCTTTCAATCCACAATAAGAACTTTAAAATTATATATCTCGTTGAATTATTAATGATTATGAGCAGAATTATAATAATAACAAATTAAAATAACAATACATACGGAAAGTAGAAAGTATTTAAAGGGAATGCAATATCGCGGTGACATAACCTGCGCAGGAAATCCATAAAACTGATCTGAACTGAGCACCTTTGCGTACGCATTCCCAAATCACGTGACCTCAGCGGTCAAATTCTCCGAAGGAGACGCTCATTCGCCATCCATGTATCACGGAGGGAACACGTTTGAATTTTCTCTGCATTTCACGTCACGAGCAAGATGAGTCAGTAGTTCACGAAACAGCTTGCACACGCAAGTGTGCCGACACAACTAATTAATCATGAAGTAAGTAATATTTATTATTTAAAAAAAATTAGTTTTATGTCGATGTTCCGGCCATTGTACAACGTGTCTGCCATTTTGTGAACCATACTATCAATGATCGAAACTATTATCTTAACATCCTTTTCATCAACAAATATACATCTTTTGTATTCAATGTTATGTTTCTATTACACATTATGCATTAAAATCAAATCAGAATCCAATTAAATAGCAAAATACAAGCAAAAAATTTAACCAGATGATATGGCCTAATGTTGCGTCATGAGGATCTTTGGCCATTTTTCTTACATTTTATGAATATATTTTATGGTTATGAGTTACTTTTAAGTTATATAACCATAAACGATGCAATTACGTATATTTAATTCATAGATAAACTTTTGAACGATATTTAAAGTTATGTTTAAATAGATGTTTAAATAAAGGTCTCTAATTTATAAGTGCATCGATAAATTATTTATCGTCTCATGTTTCGCATTGACATTATGTTTACATTGTTTTTGTTCTCTTCTGCTCTGAGATTTACATTCAAGTAGAAAGATGTTCCTTTATGTTATACTTAAAATAACTAATATTGAGCAAAACACAATATTTTATATCATTAAGAAATAAATTATTTAATTTATCATATATATTTGTTTACATTATCCCTAATATATATATTTGATATTTTCAGGGCCAATATGGCGCTCATTTTGAGCTACGTCGCACAGCCGACACAAATTTCTTTTCATCTTTTTTTTACAAATCTTGATTGGGACTATAACGACAATGGCATCCAGTCAGGACCAGAAGAGTTGGCTATGGAAGTTCGAGCCAGTGTCTCCTAATGGGACACTGTCGAATGAATTTGAAGATGATTGGTTCTTATTTGATGATAAATCTGTAGATCCTACTAAAGAAGTTATTGAACCTATTAAATACGAAACTCATCCTACTCGTGCACAAGTAGCTACAAAACTTTTAGAAAAATTAGATGAATGGATTAAAGAGGGTAAGTATTCAATATTACTGCAACCTTATGTTAAATTTATACACATTTATTTATGAACAAATAAGTAGTTTAAAAGTTTGGTTTCACATTGTTTATTATATTTACATCTCATTTTGTAACCAGTTATGAAAATATTTCTTTTAAATTTATATACAGTTTAATAGTTTAAACTTGATATTCAGTACAATACAAAGAAAACTACCTACTAGAATTTCCATTTCAGTCTAATGTAAATTTAAAACTATTTTACATAAATATCAAATTATACATTGAAAAACACATAGTTTGCAAGCCAAAATATTTATAGAGACCCATGTATATTTCTTCAATTGTGTTTCTCACATCTTGCATTTAGAGTTATACTTGAATTATTTTGAGAATAATTAGAATTTATAGAAATCTGAAGTTACTGTAATATGTTATATGTACAAAGAACGCGTAATATATCATTAAAAAGTATAGGTGTGTAAATGTAGGCGAACAATTCTGTATTAGTTCATTATGTATGCGTCTATTAAATTGGCGTTCTCTAGTTCTTAACGTTGTGTACAATTAAAGGATAGAAACTGAACGTTAATGTTTCGTCTGACTGCATTCTCGATATATTCCTATCGCTTTCGTTCTTCTCGCTTCCTCTAATGTATATCTTATTTTCCTTTCCTTTTTTTCTGGAAAGGAGAGTGGGACAAACTGGTTAACCTCTATACAAACGGCTTTGGTTGAAGGCCGATAGGGGAATGACGTGTGTCTGACTGCGTCGGAGTGGGGGCGCCAGAGGGGAAAGTCCAAAGATAAGCAGGAGTGGTCTCTCGCAGTATTGCAAACTGATCGTACGATTCTGTCGATTAATCTTCGTTACCTTCCAGTACTTAAGCACTCAACAAATTTGATACACCTTGTTGTTGTTTCACATTTGTCGATAACCGTTCTTCTACACGAGTTAAAAAAAAGTTCGATCTTTGGTAGTAAAATCTGTTCACGTTCGTTATAACTTATGTGTATATTGTCGACGGTGACAGTGGTCTAAACAACTAAGAAAACTTGTTTGTTTAATATTTTGCTGTGGATTATATACTACATTACATTTCTGTTGTAAACATTTTTTTTTTTCATGAAGATCTAAGTCAATTTTATCTTGAATTGGATTTTTTCATAACATACGTTAACCTGTTGCACGTGCTCACGATAATTATTTCAGTTAACAGTGGGTCTCGAGATCGTATAAACTGATAAACAATAAATTTCGAAGTGTCTCTGTTGGACGGCGATCATTGTGTATAGTGATTTTTAATTGATCGTACTAGTCGATAATCGATGACAAGTGATTGGTGAAGTGCGTAATATTCCATGATCGTATAAATCAAGTATTCAAGTTGAACACAGAGAATACAATTAAGAAAATTGGATATATACGTAAATCATACAGTTAAACAGATTCTTGTCTAGGTCAGACATTTTAACAATACTGGCATTTTTAAAAGTGAACGAAAAAAAAGGGCTAACGTCTCGATGCTGGAGCGTGCTAATGTTGTACAATAGCATGCAGTTCGCATATTGCTACACGTGGAACCGAGAAATTATTGTCAATTCCCAAAAACTTGTAAAAAGACGTTGAATCGCGGCAACTTGTGTCCCATTGGACTTAACTGTTTTACATCGACGAACACCACTATATACATTGAAAAACAATTTTTTTTTTTTTTTTTTTTTTTTTTATTTATTTATAATATACATATATATTGCTCTCTTTTTTTTTAAATAAGGATTCAGACGAAAATAGACGCACGTGATAATGGCTGCTGTATGTTATAGTGGTACGTTTCCTTTCGCTCGTTTCATTTCCTCTCTCTTTCTAGCATTCGTTCCGATGAAAAAGTACCTTTATTACGCATATCAAAACACTGTTGCCATATTGTTTCCTGGATTGTTTAATGGAATAACAGAATACATTTTAAAATTTTTTTAAGTTATATGATATATATATAACTAATTGTAGTAGATATAATTATAAATCTGTTTTTAATGATTAATTTTTTTTAATTTGGAGAAATATGTTTTTAATATTATATACAATTTTTTCAAATTTCGTGTTAGTGTATATAAATTAAGATTCAATATAACATAGAAAAGCATACCAGATCATTTTTAAATAATTTAATATTTTATTATAGGAATAAAAATAAAAAAATTTTGAATAAAATTTTAATATTTTATTATAGCAATAAAAATAAAGTAATTTTGAATAAATTTCTCTAAATTTATTATTTTATTTGTCGTATTTTTAGTGACAAAATAGTAATATATACAACAGCTCTTCACAATAAAAAGAGAACATTCTTATCTAACCTCATGCCCTCTGTATTTAAATGAAGATAACTTACACATTTAAAGTTAGACTCTGATCCAAGATCCAATAAGAAATAGGTTAGGATTCATCTGTAGAGTATAAAGTTTTAATGTAGAAATCTTTGAAATGTTTTCCTTAATTTGGGGATCCAAATGAGAGAATTAAAATATGATAAATAAAGGAAATTGAAATTCAAAATCTTTCATTAACTCTTTTATTTACAAACTTAATCTATAAACTTAAAAATCTAATATTTCCTCAAATAAATCTTAAATTTTTGGATATTACTTAAAAATATATTGTATCTTCAATACCAGTTTCTACTTTAAATAACCGTATTAATATACTAGTATTGGCTTTAGTGTTAGAAGCCAAAGAAATTGCAAATCAAGAACTTGTTTTTCTAGTTAAACTAGTAACGTCCATGAAATTATATATGTACCACTCCTACTTATTCTTCATGCAAGATATAAGTAAAAGTACTGTTAACTCCTAAGTTACCAAGCTAAACAAGTATTGTTTTCAACTTTTATCCAATTTCATATTCAAAAAATATAGTAATCTATTAATATTTTTATTTATTTAGTGTCTAGTACTTTTACAATGATACTAATCATATAATTGCAAATGTGTTTGCTAAAATAAATTCATGTAAATACTGCTATGTATCAAAATCTGATATATTATCGACATTTTGAGTAATAAAATTTTTATGATTCATCATTAAATATAATAAAAAAAATTAATAAATTTATTTTTATCTATTTTCCAATTATCCTTATTTATACATTTATAAGTTAATTGAAAAGTTAAATGGTATCTATTTGTATTTGATAAAATGGTATTTTTGCAGAGCCTTTTTCAGATTGGTTAGAAGAAAAGATAGAATTGCCTATTTTTGAAGAATTGCCAATTGTTGAAAGTGAACAAATCAAGACAACATATAATGGAATTCCAAAAACTCTCCAACAAGATGATACACAAACTCTCTTACAAGAATTTGAAACAGTTTTGGGAGATGTGGAAGCTTGTCATCAAACAGTCCCTTCATCAAGTTCTACTCTTACACCTCCTCAGTCACCTCCACCACATAGAGCATTAAATGTGGATACCCAGTTACTTGTTACTTTACAACCTGTACAACCATTATATTCTAATCATCAGTCTATATATAACGTAATAAGTCCAGAGGAAAAATCATATGTAAATGAAGTACCTGTACAATGGCATACAAAAAATGTACCATTAGATCCATTAAATACAGATGCTGCACATGACTTCGCTGTAGTGGATGAATATGTACGTCTATGTGCAGAAGATATTTCACCATCTAGTCCTTGTACTAGCTCTGGTGGCAGTTACATTTCATCAGAAGATTCCGTAGACGATCCAGATTGGATTTTAGAATCCGGAAAAAAGAGTACGAAACAATCTGCATGTGCTTCAACGAAAAATCGTCAGAAACCTTATTCCCGTTCATCAATCGAAGATAAAAAAGTTCGAAAAAAAGAACAAAATAAGAATGCAGCAACACGATACAGACAGAAAAAAAAGCAAGAAATAAAAGAGATATTAGGTGAAGAACGTGAGCTGACTGAACACAATGAAAAATTAAAAAATCAAGTAACAGACTTACAACGAGAAATTGGGTATTTAAAGGGTTTGATGAGAGATTTATTTAGAGCTAAGGGTCTTATCAAATAATCCATTTGTATCCATATAGTTATGTTTACTCTTTCTTATTAAATTTATTAATCATACTTTTGACACTAACTATTATACAATAATACTAATATGTTACAGCATATAGACTTAGATTATTGATTGTTATTTTCTTCTCTTTAACTAACTCACGTATATGATTATCAATCTAAGATCAACTTTTTGGTAGGACTACAGAATTGTATCATTGTATAATCTATAAATATCATCTTCAGCTCATCCACGGTCCGTTAAAAATTAATAAACAAGATGCATTAAATAATAACAGAATTTATGAAGTATATAGCCCCATGAAACTCGTTTGAGTGGAAATTTGCTGTTACTAAAAATTCTACCTATGATTTAATACATCTTAATGATGTAAATTTTTCATTCCAAACAATCCTAACCCAATCGTTTTTAATTTTCTTAAAAAAAATATTGTATTAAAAAATAATAAATGGGTTATTATGCAATAAATGTTGACATTATTGTCAAATCCACTACTGTTTTGTTAATTTCCTAAAATTTTACCCGAAATTATGTTTTATATTAATAATCTAATATGTATGTATTATTAACTTTAATTTTAATTTTATCTTAAATTTTTTTAATTTAACTTTAACTTTATTGATACACTTCTAATAACTAAATTGATAAAATTAATTTAGCTATGCTATATAAAAATCTTCAACATTTATACGTTTTTAAATTATTTTACGAAACTAATCTTTGTAAACTAATAGTTTCATATTGTACGATATGAAATATTTTAACCAATATTATTTATTATAGAAATATTAAATCCCGTAATTTTGTTTTATTTATTGTTTTTAATTATTTAAAATTTGATGAAAATATGAAAATCGAAAACAAACTTTACTGTAAAAGTTTTGTTGAATAATTGTTTATTACTTCCCTTTTACAAATAAAATTTCATTTATTCATCGTATGTATATTTAATATTTAAAATCAAAACAAGAAAAACTGAATTTTAATAATAAATAATACAAAGTAAAAAGTATAATAAAATATTTACAGAACTTTATAATCTTTAATCCTTTCAACCGTGCGTCGTTTCAATTATTAGACATAGAAGTAAAAGATGTATATTGCGCTTGCGTTTTTAAAACAAAATACCATATTTGAGATATATTTCAGAAATAATATATATAGAGAAGGAAGATAGACATAATTGTAATATAGGAAGATCATAGCAACAAATGACTTTTTTTACATTAATTGCTTACATATCATACTACAATTAACACAATTTAACGTATAACTAATATATCGCAAATGGCTTGTAATCTTAATCATTTAACTTTTAATTTGATATATTCTTTATTTTGTATTCATACTCGACTTAAATGACTTCTGTGCAAAACTGCACCAACACAGATACAGGTAATTTTATATATACATTATATCTATATGTTTAGTAAGTATATATATATATTATGTGTATATTTACATATAATCAATAACGTATAGTTATACGTGCTCAAATACAGGTTACATATACAGTTATAATCAATAATACAACAAAGATTTTAAACGTGCATTTTGTATATTACATGATTTATTTTTTTTTTTTTTTCGTACTAATTTATTGTTATTAACTAATCACACATTATGATTAGGCAACACTAACTTTACGTATGATACATATGTATATGCATTTGCGCACGTGACATTATATATGCACATATATAAATGAGGGAAATTATCTTTATATTGCAATGCCAATTCTAATATAAATTCATAACAACAGATAGACATGTTTCAAATCTGATATTATCATATGTAATTATAGTCAGAAATTTAATGATTTCTTATATACTTCATAATTATCTAATTTTATTATTTATGTATTATAATATACTGCTTACACTATTTTTGGTCTATATTCTATTTTCGATTCAAAGAGCTGCTTAAGACACATGGAATAAGTTTGCTTTAAATCAAAAAACTATGTTCATAAATATGTCATTAATAGTAAATATATTAAGTATATATCAATAATGGAATCTATATATTTTTGTAAATCTGATATTTTTAAATTTGGTAAAACTTAATTATTCATATAACAATTATACATACAATTATTTAAACAAAATAGCTCTGATAAAACCAAAAATCTGTAATACAATCAACAATTTATAAAACTTTGAAAAAATTATGTCAACTTTGCTGAATTCAGATATAGATATACATTGCTTATCAATTTATGTCTAAATCTGTAAAAAAATTTTTATATATTAATAAAAACATAAAAGTGCATGAACAGAATATTGAGTATTGCTAAAAATTACCACAAACAACAAATCACATATATATAAAATAATTATAAAACAAGCTATTACTCAATGTATACAAAAAACTCAAAATAATTTTGAATATGGCAGTTAATCCAATGCAATAAAAATATAATTTTCTGGAATGTCATAAACATGAGTATTTATGATATAATAGACATTTAAAAAATAAAAAAAAATTACTAGTCTAATAACAATAAAAAAAGTCTTACTATATCTAAATTGTAACTATTAAATATCAATTAGATATTAAGTAGCATCCAAGAAATGTAAACTTCTTACATAAAAACAATCATAACATAAATACATAACAAATATGTTGATATTTTTTAAGCTCATAAGTTTGCAAATAATATGTCAAGATAATGAAAACAATTATTAATTATAAGTAACATCCACAAAAATAATTTGAGGACATAATATAATGTTAATTTTTCCTTCATTGACAAAATTAAATGTTTTTTTTTATATTATTCTTTGTCATATGATGTACCATATTCAATGTATATCTATATAAATCGCCAATTACATGCACAAGTTGGATAGTTAATTTAATTACTTGTCATTAGAAAGGAATTGTACAAGAATGAAAAATATTTTTTCATGTTGTAGTATCACCTTCCTCTTGTTCAAGTCTAGATGAACCACATACACGACATTTACAGCATACAATACATGGTGCAGCCAATAAAAGTAGCGGCGATGCAACGAGCAAGAGTAATCCAAATCCAGCAAAAATTCCAATAACTTGTGTTCTGTGCCAAATAACTGATGCACGTGAGTGACCCAATTTATTTTTACACGGTCCTTTGTCGTAATGTCGCAATAAAAAGTCATCCTATATTGTTTAATGTATTTATAAAATTTATAAATTTAAAAAAAATTACCATTATTATGCTATTATAAATAAATGTACTTACATCTAAAGAAGCTAAACAATACCAACAAAACACATGTTTACATCTTTTACACATCATTTGAGCACATCCTTCATCCTTTTCAATAGGTACAGAACACATAGGACAACATTTGATATGATCACCATCAAATGGTATACCTAATGAGATATCTGAACAGGGACCAGTATGCCAAGATTCCCGACATATAGAGCAGAAATCTGTAGAACAATTAGGACAGTGAACTGGTCCAATAGGCGTTCCATTTGACCCAGTAGCATTTATAGAACATATTGTTTCACAACCTGCACGTGGGCACCAAGCACGTGCTTTGTCCATGGACACATCTATATTATGTACAAAAATTATTAAATAAGTTATCAATATTTGCAACAAGTAAAGAATATCTACATACCTCTATTCAATCGAAATTTATGATATTTTTCCACAAGTTCAGGACTAACAAGACTTGATATTTCTTTCATGGAAAGTATTGCTCCGTGTTCACATTGTGCATCAGGACAACTAATTTCATATGCACCTTCTTCAATTTCAAATTCAACATATGCTTTCATACACTGAAATGTGCAATGTATATACATATATAAACTAAATAATTTTTCATATGATAATATACATCAAAAAAATTTATACATACATCTTTACAATAGGAACAACCACAGCCTTCTATCTTAAATGTTTTAGAAAAAGAAGTATCAACAAGACATAATTTACAAAAAATACGTCCGAGCGTCTGTTGAGAATTTGCAGGAACAAAATTGCCTGCAGCTAAACTATAGCGTGAACTAGATGCCAATGATAATAAACTAGAACAACGAGAACATACTCGACTGCGATTTATAGGTCTGCCTTCTAAAGCAGAAGTGCTTAAACCCATAGTAGTTTCACATTTTCTTAATCCTGTAGGACCTAGACTCAACCAGCTATTGCCACGAACTTCTAAGCTTGCGCTACTTTCAGGTCTAAGTAAAGGAGCATCTACTCCTTTTCCTATTGCAGTCCTCTCTGTTAAAGAAAGATTTACAACACTAGCTTCTTTGCGCAATAAGGGTGACCTGACTCCAGTAAATTTGTTAGACTTATCAACTTTTTTTTGACTTGTAGCAACTTTATTAGAAGGATTGACAGATGTCACAGAACTGGTGGCAGTACCCATATCCATTAGTGGAGCTCGTCGTACGACGAGCGAATGTAGGCTGGGCATCCCCTAATTATCAATGTAGATTTCACTACCAGTTACAGACAAGAGCTATGCTTACTGACTTTTCTTGGACAGTTTGCAACAGCACTTGCCATGTAATGGAAGATATATATAAATTATGAAATTTAAAAATGTCACACCCCTGAATCAATTTGGCACTACATATTTTAATCCACTTGATCTAGCTTAGTTTTATAATATTCTTCATTTTTCACTTTTTTGCTTGGCATTTTCGAGTTTCGTTTCATATAAGCTCAAGGTGATTGAATATTGATCTCTATTAAAAAGTTGCAAGCTGCTATTTTTACAATATAGTTGTATTTTAAATCTGCTGACATTACATTTTGGACTTAATCTTAAAAAAGAAACCAAATTTGCAAAGATTCGAAATAGTTGTTGTAAAAGGACAAACTGGGAATCAAACAAAAATATAGCAACACATTCTTTGAAACAGATTGTGCATTAATACGACTGAAAAATATTACTCTCTTCAAACGTTATTTATGTTGCTTGTCAGTCCAAGATATATCACGAAAGTAAGAAAATTGCTACGTAATATTTCACATATATTCAATATTCGAGAAAAAATGCACATCCATTAATATTTTGAATAAAAATCTTTGCAAATATATCTTCATTCCATGAGAATATTGTTCGATTTTATAGCTTTTTTTTCTAATCTCACGAACTTTTCACATACAGTGTCACAAAGTACAGCAAACAGTATACACAAATTACCGACTAACTACTTCCGCCCCCACTTGCTTACACTTTTTTCTTACAATATCGGAAAAAATTATCACTAAATTCGTATAATGATACACATTCGAAAAATCACAATTGTTCTTGCTTTGATATATTTTCTTGCATTCTTGAAATCTGCATAATTTTTAATATAGAACTATATACAGGAAAGAGTTCAGAATTTCAATAAAACACAATTTCAAATATTAGCTAAATTTTTTATATGGAATTGTGATACGATTTAAGTTTAGTTGATGATAACAGCAAATGACAATTTATTAAAATATTAATTTTTTTCTTTTTCTATTGTCATAAGAAATTTATTTTTATTAATTTTATTTATTATTTATGAAATTTTGTTCCTTTTTATTGTTTCGAATTGTGATTTTATCCTGTAAATCTATAGATATACAGGAAATTGTAACTAATATTTTAACAAATACATATTTGAATCATAGCATTTTTATTTAAGTGATAATTAAATTTTGAATACGAGATTTATGTATAATGCAATTTAAAATTCGAATTACGTTTTATACAAATATTTTTTATATTCTATGTACTAAGGTAATTATATCAACAAAAGAAAATTGTAAAATAAAGATATCACGAACATACCTACCTGTGTAAACTATACAATCGCAGAATTTAATATACCTGTTATCAAAAATGCGCGAAATTTAATTTAAAATCACATTAATAAGTAACACATGTTTTTTATTATTACTGAAATCTTATATCCATGTTATATGAAAGAAATAATAAAAAATTATATTTTTTTATATATATTATTTCATCTCTCAAGGTGAATATTTTATTTAAGATCTTACGGCAACTAGGAATTATTTTTATTATAAACTCGTATAAAAAATGAGCAATCATTTTATTATACATTTTTATGACACAAAATGAGTAAAACTTAAACATATGATATTAGATAATTATATTATAGATCATTATATTTTCAATACAAATATTAAAAAACAGAACATATAAACATTAATATTTACATACTAATATAAAATGATTCGTAGCTTGTTCTATGTCACAAAATCTATGGAGTATTTTGTTATTTAACATTTAAAATTTATTACAATTGTATCAAAATTGAGCAAATGATATATAGCAAGGTTTATTTACGATAAGAAATAATAAAAATAAAGTAAATTTGATCAAAAATGAAAGTAGATGATATCTTATATATAAAACATAGGGAAGCAATATTTATGAACACTTTCAATAATAATATCTATAACAGATTTATACAAGTGTATAGTTTCCAACTGTAGCAGTCTTTGTGAAAGGTAAATATTGAAATAATTACTACAAAAATTCATTATGACTAGAGTATTTTGTCTTGTTTTTGTCTCAATACTTGAAGTTCAAAATGTGTTTAATAATTAATTATTGTATACTATCAGAGATTTGTAGAAATGACAGCATACAATAATATCTATAATACTATTAAATGATAGTATATATGGCACGAAATTCATGAAACATGGCACGAAATTTTGTGAACAAAGACATAAGAATGTAAACTACATACTGTCAAAATTATAATTTGTATTTTTTGATTTCATAAACTAAGAGATATATAAAAAAAAAGACAAAAAAATACGTTAGCTACAATTATATCATAGTTATCAAGAATTCTATGAATTACTTACAATTAAATGGATATTTACTACTATACAACAAATTCGTTTATATGTATGTGTAGTCTATACATCATACTTAACCATTATAAACATTTCTGTAATTCCATTAAATGTATCTTACACATAATGAATGTAATAAATTAAACGATAATGTAAAAGGAGAATTTGTTATTACATGAGTCATGAACTGTTATAACTGTGCGTTAAAAATAACATTGACATAATAATTTAAAATTTATCGTATACTTTATAAAGAAATGTTTCCGGGTATACTATACTGTCCTTTCCGGGAATGTGTATCAACTGCTCGAACTGCGAAGTAATAATTATTGCCTTCAGAAAACTGTAAGAAAAAATATTATAAGTATCTATAGAATTTATTCTAATTTATAGTACTATTCGTTCAAATTACCTGCGTGAGTGTACACGCCATAGGCAGTGGTAAAGCTCGAACATCGCCTACTTTTTTCCATAATGATGTACTAGGAAGAACATCAGCAATTTCTTGGTATGCATACAACTGATAACTAACAATATCTGCATGCTTATCCGACAAATTCATATTCCAAGATAATACTATGCCTAGATAATAATAATAATTTATAATAATAAATTTTTACATTCTATTAATATTTTTAATAAGGATAAATTAGGAATAACATACCATGTGAAACTCTAGAAATTTTTAATGAAGGAGCTGGTGGTGGAAGTTTCCAAAGAGAATTTGCAGCATAATTCCGTATATCTGGTAAGGGTGCAGGATGCTAAAATAAATATAATTATAAACTGATAACTTTATTATTAAAACAAAAAATATTAATTCAGTACCTTATTTAACTGTACATTTGCAGTAGCTGGAGTTGTCAAAACTCGAACTGTTCCATTTGCAATTGTTGATATTCCTATAAATAAGACTGTATTACAATCACAAATTATTTGTACCTTTTATTCAACTGAACAACTGCTTACCCGTTTTGTACGTTAAAGTTGGAAATGAAGCTCTACATGAAGTTACTGGCCGCATCTATAATTAAAAATTTTTATCAGAAAATTATAAACTTACTATAGAACTTTGTTTTTTAACTTTACTTTAATAAAAATATAATAAAAAATATTTATTTTACCGGGTTGGAATTTGGTGCTATTAATAATTGCCTTGTTGGTCCTACGCCACTTTGCATCACATACGCTAATCGAGGCGCATTCGTATTATTCTAAGAAATATATAAGCATATAATAAATTTATATAAATATTAGATGTAATTAATGACGCGTATATAATTTATTGCTCATTTACCACTAAGGCAGTAGGTGTTGGTTGACTAGCAGGTTGTACTACTCTTATACTAGGAGGCTGACTTGTTATGACGTTCCCAGGAATGGTCTGAATAACTCTTTGAAAGCAAGGTTGTTGTGTTTTTTGTGTTAAATTTACTTGTTGGTCAGTTACTGTAGTTGTTACAACTGGTATACCAGTAGCTATAAATTATTAAAATTTCTTTAGTGCATATGTTAACACATTTAATATAAAATATATAAGAAAAATATATGAAATTTAATACTTCTGTTTTTTTCTTCTTCATCTGTGAGATCAATTAAATCATTTGCATGAGATTTTGTGATATTTGTTGTAGTTGTTCCTTGACGATTTATCTGATTTGGAAATTTTCCATTTAAAACTATAGCTTGCTGTGATTGTTGTGATTGTACTTGTGGCTATAAAAATATTTTGTTATTAAATTTAATAAAAATAAGAAAATTCTATTATAGTACTTACATTTGACATAATTTGTTGAACATTAGATTGATTTGACAGTGTTAAAGGATACTGAGTATCTACAGGTTTAGCAACAACTAAAGCTGCAGGAGTAATTGTAGTCATAATATTTGGTGATTGAGTAGGATTTTGTGATACCGCAGGAATTTGTCCAGTTATTGGCTCAGTTCTCCTAGGTGATCTTATTTTAATACCTTTCCTAGGACTGGATGCATTATTTGTTTCATTAATAGAAGTACTTAATGTATTATTACTACTTGAAACATTTAAAGACTTCATAGAATTTTGTTGTAATTGCCTCAAATTTTGCATTCCATGATCCTACATAAACAAATATTGCAATAAAATAAATTTAAAATTAAATATAAAATTATGTATAATTTAATAAAATGGTTGTATATACCGTTATAAAATTAACTTGTAATCCAACAGATCTATTGATTTTAATTGGTGGAATAGATTTGTCGTTATTCGCACGTCGATCTGCCGCATTACGGCTTAATACCATTTCAAAATCTTTAATTTGTTTAGCTAATTGTTGACATTTTGCACGGGTTACTTCTTGATTTTTTTCTGATATACGCGCTTGTTCTCTTAATTTACCAATTTCGTCGCGCATAGTAATTGTTTCGACAATTTTTTGTATCAGAAGTTCTTCTAATTCCTTAAAGAAATTATTATCATTGAAATATATAAAATTTTTGTTACTAAAATAATGAATTAAAATTTTTACATTTTTAACATACTTCCTGTTTTAATTTTGGCAGTTTTTCATTTAAATCTCTTTGAAAAAATTTATGAATATACTTAAGTTTTTTAATGTTTTCAGAATTATTTTCTTGCGTTTTTGATTCATCACATCGTTCTTCAAAATTTGTTTTAATTTTTTTAACACCACCATTTATAATAGTATTATCAGTATTATCAGAATAAATCCTTTTTAATGAAGGTGGTGACAAAGGACGTGCATCTTGATTCATTTTATAATTTACAGCTACAAACTTTTCTGAATCATCACTGGATTCTACCTCACTATCATAAGTAAGAAATTTTTTTCTTATTATCTCTTCTGCATTTTTAGCTGTTTGTCTCTTTTGCCTTCCACTTTCTCTTACTGTAATAAAATATTGTAATAATTTAATAAAAGTAATAATAGTGTAATAATTAATGAAAGTTTAATAATTTATAGATTTAAGAGACAAAAATTTCTTAATTCTTTTTCTTTAAAAAACAATACCTAATTTGATCCTATCTATTCAATATATATCCTACCTTGTCTTTCTTCTTCACAAATAGCTTCTTGTGCTGCAAAAATTTCTTTCTTTGATCGTCTTCTCCTTTTTTGAGTAGTCACAGGAACGTTAACAGATCTTTTATCATCGTCATTATTTTTTGTATCAGTAACAAAATTTAATAAATCATTTTTTAATTTTATACTAGATGAATTATTTTTATTTAATGTCAATTCAGTGTTTTCGTTTGTTTTACTTGTAGAAGTTACTATTGAATTCTCTTTTTTTGTAGAATTCATATCTTTTTCAGTAATATCTTTTTGTTTCCAAAGATCAATTTTAGGATGAATTAGTTGATTTTCAGAAGCACCTGATTTATTAATTTTAATAGAATTTGTACTATTATCACTATCTTTTAATTGGTTATCACAATTTTCACTGTCAATAAGTGGCTTTTCTGATACGTTAACATTTTTATCATTAATTACATCATTTAATATAGTTGCTGACTTAGAATTACTGTTTTCATGATTTTCCTTTAATTTTATATTTTCAAATAAAATTTCCTTTTTTTTATTTTTAAAAATTTCTTCTCTCTTATGATCTGTATCTTTTTCATTTAATACCATATCATTATTTACTGTTTCTTTTTCCTTTAAAAAACTTAAAACAGTAATCTTACAATTGTTTTCAGATAAATGTATCTTCTGACTGAGATTTGTTAATTCTTCATTCCTGTTATGTTCTTGTTCTTTTAACTTATAAATTTCTTTAATTTCTTTATTTTCATTTGTATCAATTGTTTTAACTGTTTTATCTTCTTCATTATTTATATTTTTATTTTGTTCTTGATTACTTTTTTCTTCAGTATGTTTTATAGTTTGATCTTTATCAGGTTCACATTTTTTATTTATGTTCAATGCTTCCACATTTTTGGAATTCTCAGAAATACAAAAATCACTAAAACCATTTGTATTATTTATATCATTTTTACTTATTTCATTTTCTTGATTGCTGTTAATATCATCATAAGAATTATTTGCAGAATTTTCACTGAAATTATCACTCAAAGTATGAATTGTAACATCTTTACATTTAGTATTATTAGATAATATTATTTCTGAATTTTCTTCCAAATTATGTTTTAATTCTAATGAATTATTAGCAGAATGTGTGTTAACAACACTTTTATTTTTAACAGAAATGTTGTCTACTTCTTCATTTAATGGTTCATTTGAATGATCATTCTTGCTATTAATTAAAGACTCATTACCTAATGTATTAGTTTCATCTATTGTTTTGTTATCATTAATGTTTATAATTTCAATATCACTGTCTTGAGATTTTGAAGATATGCTTTTTTTTGATGAGGATGTCGAATTTTGATCACATTCTGTTGATCTATTTTGCTTTTGTGTTGTATTAGATCTAAATCCTTTTTTTTGGTATCTACTGCCATGAATTGATCTGTATGAATGAAACATTCCATTGTTTCTTCCTCGTTCAAAAAGAGGGAAACCATTATAAAATCTCAAATTATAGTCATACGAATGAGATCTACGTCCTCTAGGTGTCATATGACGGAATCTTTGATTAATACCACGAACAGAATGACTGTTAGAAGATCTAGAATATCTATATTGTGATTGATAACTTTGCCATGGAGCAGAAGTATTAACTGTTTCTGATTTCCTTGTCTCCTCATTTTCTCCTTTCTTAACAATTTTTTCATAATCAATTAAAATCTTATCATCCATAGAATCATTATCTAAACATTGTTCCTCCTTCTTCAGATCTACATTCTTTTTTATTATATTATTTTCTTGAATAGATAAAATTTCCATATCATCAGCTTTTGTAGATGTCATTGCTGTAATTTAAATAAAACAGTTATTTAAATTTTTTTTATAATACTATTTTAATTAATGATACATTTATAATAATTACCAATTTCATTTATTTTTGATGTATTTTCTTGATTATTTAAAACAGGAGTTAAAATATCTTCTGTCTCAATCTCATCATCAGAGAGTCTTAAACGCATACTATCATCTGAAAGAGCATCTTCTTCATCACCATCATCACCTGTACCATATAATAGCTCCTCTTCTTTTTCTTTTGATAACTCATCAGTATTATGTGTATTAATACAAGACAAAGAATGCATAGAGTCAGAAGAATGTAATAAATCATTTCTTATATCCATGATAGAAAATTTATGGTATATAAGACAATATCACAAACTATTCATTTAAAGTTTTGTAACCTGTAATTAATAATTTTTAAATTGTGATTTCTTTACTTTTAATAACTTCATTTGAAAGTAACAAATATTAACTTTATACATGTATTTATATACTTGATTATATATGCACCAACATATTTTGTCAAATACTTTTACACATTTAATTTCACTTAACTTTTTTAATCAATAATTTTATTGCAAATGCATAATAAAACAATATACAATATTTTAATAATTTAAGATATATTATTATTTATTTTTATCTTTATTAAGTTTTATTATTTTAATTTAGTAATCAGTAAATATCATAATAAATTATATTGAAACCATCAGAATTATAAACTATACATAATAAATAATTCTTTAAAATTGAAACAAAGTTCATAAAAAAAATTTATCTTATATTTCATAATTAAATGATAAAACATTACTATTTAAATAATGTTAAATTAAATATTAAATAATTTTAATTTAACATTATTTAACATAATAGATAGAATTTAAAATTATTTATATTAAATTTTTTTCTTAAATTATATTAATTTAATTTTATTAAGAATATAGTCCTATGAATTTGAATATATGAATATTAAAGATAACATTAAATATAATATCATTAAACATAAAATGCATACAAAGAATTCATGACTAATAACAATAAAGGCATTGTGCAAATATGCGTAAAAAAAATTTGTTAAAATAGTACAGATAATAAAATATGGGCCCTTCAATGCGCCCCAACATATACCATCCCTGGCCCATGAGTACTCAACTAATAAAAATGGCGGACGGTATTACTACATTACCGATACTCGCCATTGTATTTCAAATAACAAATGTACTTCATTGTCGCAAAGTGCAATTGTTATTTTAAAATAATTAAATATAATTTTTTACTTCATACCAATGACGCACTAAAAAATGGTTTGATATAAGCTAAATCATTTGTTTTTTTTTGTCTCACATGACAACTTCAAAAAATTCAAGATAAAAATATTGTTTGTTTATGAAATAAAATACAATTGCACAACACGAATGATTACGATTAATGTAAAATGAAAAAATGTATTTAAATAATTATGATTTAATCTGTGAAAAATTTATATTTAGAAAGGCGGGCTTCTCGGCAAGCTTCTCTATTGAACGAATACTGCTGAACATAGGTCCCGACATGTGTCCTAACGAAATTCAACGATTCCACACGAAGTTGGCCAATATGGCGTCATATTCCACTACTAGTACCAAATTTATTTATATAATTCTTAATAAATAATGAAAATTAAGTTTTTATAAGAAAAATATATATCCAACATGCAAAATAGCAGTCAGTTTTTTACCTTTAAAGTAGGGCTATATGAGCTGAATTATATAAAAAATACTTAAAACATTTCTACTTTTTCCTTCCTTGTGTGCTACTTAACGATACTTAATGTCTCATGATTAGTAATATTTATGCAAATTTTATAAAAATTTTATGAAATTTAATTTATTGGTGTAAATGTAAAAAAATGTTTATATGTTTCAGCATTTTTATACGAACATATTTTTCTATACAATGTATAGTGAGAAAATACTATTATTTAAATATTTTTGCATAGAAATACTATTTATGACTGTTATTTTATAATTTACAAAGATTTTTTATTTAAACATTTAATAAATAATCATGTTGCTTTTCCTTTCCATTCACTTACGAGGTCAACATGCATCATACTGGTAATACAACATTAAATTCATTGAGTGGGAGAAGTGTTGTACTTTCACAAGTCAGTATAAGGATCGATTTTATGAATCTATATAGATCCAATATTTTTATTCTTATAACTTGAACTTTCAATAGATTAAAACAATATTGTTTTTATTAAAATTTTATTATATATTTCTTAAAAACAAAATATTGATCATTTATCTTATTCAAAATTTATACAATAATATAATAAGTCTTATAAAAGAAATAGTGGCAGTATGATATAACATATTGTACAAGTTTATAAGTTTATAAGATAATACTCAATTATGTAATAATAATGTAATTATTATTAATATCATTGAATATATAGTTTCTTACGGTAAAAAAAATATATTATACTATTGTAACAATAAAGTTTTGAAACATTTTATTCTATTTCATTTTATAATTTGTGCGTCATAATTCAATATAAAAATATTATTAGCTTTCATTTTGTATGACGAAACAACAAAATGGCGTATCTATGCTCTATAAAATGGCAGCTATTCATATGTATATATGTACATATATAGTTTGACATCTACAATAGATTTGATCTTTACATTTGGGACTTCAGGCCCAAATTCTTAAGTGCAACATTAATAGCACAAAATACTGTTTTATTATTTAAATTGCTCATTGACATACAAACGAAATATAATAAATTAAAAGCTTTTTAATTTCAAAGAATTAACAAAATATTAAATCACTTATTTTTGTTTCTAAGTATTTATTGCAAAATTTAGAGAAAAATTGATTTTCTTATAATTTTAAATAAATATATATTATAATTCGGGTCATGTAATAATTTAGACCAAAAAATCTGAGTGACCCACTCCTGAATGGTAACATGTAATTGTGTATAAATGAACTTACGTTATGTTATAATGCAGACAGTCTTCAATCAGTAATGAACATGCTCTTTGTCTTATAAAAATACGTTATATTTACGATAAATGCCAGAAACGAAGATACACTGTGATACTCGTTCATCGAGTATCTGCAACACCGCAACCTAAACAAGCGACAAGCAATGTTGCCACTTTTATTCGTAACTGTTAACATAGTCAATGTGTTTTGATGAAATTAAATTTCAAGATGAACACGGTAGGTTTCCGAATTGTTTGTATTTAAAATATATTTTAAATTAAAAATCAACAGACACTCAATTTTGTCAAAAGAAATATGCAAAACTATCGACGTACGCAGAGAGAAACGATAGTTTACATCTCAGATTTAATAACGCATGCGCTATAGTGTAAAATACTTTCAGAACTTATACTATTTGCTGAAGTATGCAAAATACTTCTGTTTGGATACTGAAGTATACTTTATTTACAAAAATGTATATAAATACGTGAAATCAATAATCAACTCATGGTACGCATCTTTTGAACTTTTTAAAAATTACTTGTTTAAAATATACGTGCATAATAATTACTTTATATTACGTCATTTTAGAAGAAATGTTATTAGCAGTACAAGAAACATCGCGTATTACTAAGACATAAGTTAAGTCAAACATTTTTCTTCTGATATTTTCTAAAATATTATTAATCAAACATGATACTGATTATAATTCAGAGCAAGGTTAACATTAAAAGTATCATATTATGGAAATACATATAACTATAAAATATTGCTAATCATAATACATGTAATACTTAATATTATTTTCTTTTTTTTTTTTGTTGAAAAAAAAAAAACATGAATATTAAAATGGTAGTAAAATTTTATATATGTTTATATTAATATATTATATTTATATATGTTTATATTAATATAATAAAAAATGAAAGTAAAATGAAGTATACCATTCCATCTAGTCTAAAAATGTTGTTTTTTGTTATGTAGATTATCTGTATATTATTTATATTACATATTACAAAACTTTCTGTAATATATATGCATTTACATATAATATGCATTTATGCAAACACATATTTTTCAAGAAAGAATAATATAATATGATATAAAATATGTAAAGTAATATAAAATATTTGAAATAGAAAAAATAAGAACATAATTAATTTTAAGAAATAGCTTGTAATGTTTATTTAATTATACGTTATCTTAGATTTATTTCAAATGTTATTTACTTAGTCTATTAGAAATTAGGCCCATAACAATGTACTTAAAGTACTTCTATTCTTTAAAAATATTATTAAATAAAAATGTTTATAAGAATATTTATTATGATAATAGCATTTGCTTAAACCAATATATATATTGCTATATTAATTTTATAGAAAATTATATTTTTATGCTTTGTTTTATTTTAAATTGTTATAATATTTAAATCTATGATATTATGAAAAAAATCATAACATGCATTTAGCTTCCCTCCGAAAATGTAATAATTTTTGATAAAATAATTCCATTTTTTTATATAATATTGTTATAAATCATATACAAATGTTTATATTGCAATATAGAATCTCATTGTTAGTTATAGAACGATACTGCATTAGTAACTCATCATTGTCAACCTTATCATTTAGCATACGATGCAATCAAATATATTGTCTTGTCTTTGTCATCATTGTACTTTCAATCGTGAGAATCAGCCTTACAACAAAAATTAAGAATGTATTATATGTATTTGTTATATATGTCATGATAAACGAAATAAAAATCTCTATTAGATTTTAAATAATAATAAATGACTATAAATAAAAAAAAATTTGGTTTTTATAATTTCATCTCAACTGTGATTCTGCTGCTATTATTTAATATAAAGTGATGATATTAGTATTATACTACGGAGAAAAAATAAAATTTTACATTTCTTTTGTTTATTTAATTATCGTCTGATGTAAATCAGTAATAGATATTTATTTTTTACTCATCGTAATTAATATTCTTTCATAGAAAGTCAGTATTAGGTCGTAGTATAATATAGCTGAATATACTGTATGAGATGGTGGAGGAAAGTACGACTCCGAAGATGTGTAGAGAAGAGAATATTTGCCTGCTATTTCGGAAGAGTTGAACAATTAAATAAATTTTGATAGCAAACGACGAGCCATAATATTTTATATAAATTATATTAGTTACATTAAAATCAAATACATCCGCATGCGTATTAATTACTTCTTTTCGCATACTCGATCGAAATACATTATACGATAGGAGAGCACTCTTTAGGCTCCAAAAGAAAGAAAAGTTGTTGTAATGGCTGCCGTGTCATGAAATGAAGGTACCGAGCCAGTTTTGTGGTTCCACGATGGAGGAGAACTCCAGTTCTGCATCTCAAAATCATAATGGACAATTATCTAGTGGTGCGAATGTTCCATTGACAAATAATAAACATCAAGGAAATGACAATGGTACTAATGGTGATGCTAAGAACGAAAGACCACAATACTCTATGCCTGGTATTCTACATTTTATTCAGCATGAATGGACTCGCTTTGAACTTGAAAGATCGCAATGGGAGCTTGATAAAGCAGAATTTCAGGTACAATGCTAATTTATTTGAAAAATTTTCGGAATTTCTCAGTGTACTTTTCTTTAAAATACTCTTTTCATATTGTCACTTCATCTGTCATGTGACAGAACATTGTAAAAACATGAGTATTTTAAATATGTACAATACACAATATAATTTGTATATATGTTTAATTTTAAAATTCTTTTCATTTGAACTAAGGAATATTTTATAGGAAACTATGTTTTAAATTTTAATATAATAAATGTTACTGTACCACTGTAGTAAAGAATTATTATATTTAAACTATTACATTTTTCATACTAGAATAAATAGATAGTACTTATGTATATTATTATGTATATTATTTATATATTATTTGCACAAGTCCTATGTATATTATACTTATATTATGTCCTTATAATTATTAATATTTTATCTTTTTATTTTTATCTTTTGATAATCTTTTTGTGATATAAAATATAAGAATTTAAAAGGCTGCAAAATATATACAGAATATAAAACTATGATATTAGAAAGACAAGTAAGTTTTCAAAAATAATTTAGAAAAAATATAATGTTTGTTATTATTTTTCTATAGGCTAGGATAGCATTTTTACAAGGTGAAAGAAAAGGTCAAGAAAGATTAAAAAATGATTTAGTAAGAAGAATAAAAATGTTAGAGTATGCACTTAAACAAGAACGGTGAGATTTTTTTTTTCATTAAAGTCATAAATGAATTTTAACTTTATTATTAGAAATATAGATATAATATTTTTGTCATATTTTTACAGAGCAAGGTATCACAAATTAAAATATGGCACTGATTTGGTAATACAGGGAGATACAAAACCTCCTATTTATGAAGAAGGTATTTGTAATTGTCCTAATTCTGATGTTGGGGGTGGTGGTGATGGAGAAGCTCCATTCACATCTGTCAGTAATATCAGCTGGAGACAAGGCCGTCAAATTTTAAGACAGTAAATAAAATATGATTTTTATAATTATTATCTGTGTATAATAATAGATACAGTATTATTAACAATTTATATATAACTTACTTTAGATACTTACAAGAAATTGGTTACACTGATACTATAATAGATGTACGATCTAGCAGAGTGAGATCTTTACTTGGTTTAAGTAATAATACAGACTCAGAAGATATGAATACTCCTGCATTAAATGGCAATGAACCATCAAATAAGCAAGCATCAGAAAATAGTGTTCGTAGAATTCCAGGAAAAAAGGTAGAGGTAAATAACTTTATTGAAATCTAATTATTTTTTATTTATTATGTTATTGTTATATATATAATTCTATATATAATAATAATTCTATAATTTTTATAAAATTTTAGTTGAAATATGTAATATTTGTAATTTGTCTATCAAATAGTTTCTATCGTGTATAATAAGTCTTTTATTGTATATTGCTAGCAACCATCGTCTATAGCAGAAGCAATAATATTAGATACAGAAGCAGCTGTTATGGCAAACTTTGAATTTTTGGCACATACTGATATGGATATGGAAGAAGAAGAAGGAGATGTGGAAGATGATACTTATGACACTAATATGGATCCTAAACCAAATAAAGTAATATATATATATTGTTCTATCTAGTATATTGTTATACAGTTTTATAAATTTTAATAATAATTCATGATTAAATAAATAATAATATATTGTTTGTTTCTAATTTTTAGCCGTCTATGCTTTTAACAGAAGATGTTGATGCAGAAGCTGAAGAGGTATTGAATGAATTAAATCTTCTCACAGAAATTGAAGAATCTCCACCAGGTTCTATTCGCTATTCGTCTGAATGGAGTTAGTATTTATTCTATTTATAATTTTATTAACAATCTTTTTTTTACTTATATTTTATCAATATTGAAATTAAAATTTTATTAAATTTTTTTAGGTGCAATACGTAGGGGTGGACATCCAGATCCAAAACGTCTAAATGAAGAAGGTGACTCCGCATTGGAATTGGGTGAATTAGAGCAATTATGTGTAAACAATGAAGCAGAAACTTCATATGATGTGAGTTACATTGGTTATGTTACTGTCATTGTTGCCACGAATAGATGTATGTAACATAATCTTTATATTTATAAAATTTATATAAAAGCTTAATTTTACTTTTAATATAAGTATATTTAAATGAAATATATTTTGTGTAGATGGTAGCCACTACAAAAGAAAGTTTAAGAAAAACTTGGAATGCAAAATATACATTACGATCCCACTTTGATGCTGTTCGAGCTCTTGTCTTCCATCCCACTGATCCCGTTCTTATAACTGCAAGTGATGATCATACACTTAAATTATGGAACCTTCACAAAACTTTACCAGCTAAAAAGTAGGGTACCTATATTTCGGAATTACGAACAACTGATTCATAAAAATTACTGAAAAACATTAATTCTTTTATTTCAGGTCAGCTTCATTAGATGTAGAACCACTTTATACATTCAGATCACATACGGGTCCTGTATTATGTCTAGCTATGTGTAGTACAGGCAGTCAATGTTACAGTGGTGGTTTGGATGGTATGATTCACTGTTGGACACTTCCATCAGCCAATATAGATCCATATGATTCGTACGAACCAAGTGTCCTTAGCCAAACATTAAAAGGACATACAAATGCAGTTTGGGGTTTAAGCATGTATCAACTTCGATCACAATTGTTATCATTCAGTGCTGATGGAACTGTAAAATTATGGAGCCCACAGAGTAAATCACCATTACTTCATACGTATATTTCTGAACAAGGTACATTTTTTAAACACAGATTATTAAAAATATGTTTTATATAGTCGTGTCTAAAAACGTTCTTTTTTTTCCCCTAATGCCTTCCAGATGGCATACCAACGTCAGTAGATTTCATTAGAGACGAATCAAATAAATTAGTCGTAGCCTATGACAGAGCTTGTGTGGTATTTGATACGGAAACTGGTGAAAGTGTAGCTCGTCTTGAGGCCAATGAAACAAAGGGAGTAAATCGTGTCGTGGCGCATCCTACATTACCTCTTGTTGTTGCGGCACATGAAGATCGACATATTCGATTTTATGATCACCGATCAGCCACCCTTGCTCATGCCATGGTTGCTCATTTGGATGCAGTTACTAGTCTCGCGGTAGATCCTCATGGTTTATATTTACTTTCAGGAAGTAAGTAATGTTAAATTATAAAATGAAAATAATCAATATATCATTATATTATAATAATACATCATAAATTATTAAATAATTAATCTTTCATCAATAGGTCATGATTGCAGTATAAGATTATGGAATATGGATAATAAGACTTGTGTTCAAGAAATAACAGCACATCGTAAAAAGTTTGATGAAAGTATTTTAGACGTAGCATTTCATCCTTCACGACCTTTTATAGCAAGTGCCGGAGCTGATGCTCTTGCTAAAGTATATGTGTAAAATGTAAATCAAGATACACATTTCTATTATCAACATACATCAGACGGAACAGATTTTGTACTCATTCTTTCTAGATAGTTTTACCTATACGTGTTACACTTCCAATTTTGTTGTAACTTATACTGCTCTACCATTTGAAATATCACTTTAGGAAATCAGATTGGACATATAGATATTCATGTTATGAAACCAAAATTTGCACATAACCCTTGTCCGCAACAATTTATTAAAACAGTAATTTCAAATACAAATGCTGCTTATTGATGAAACTTTCACTAAGTAGCAATATTAATTGGGATAGCGGAAGGGGTCTGTCTTGTAGCATATTAGTTGATATAGTTCTGATAATTAGATGATGAAGTACCCCTTACCCAGAATCCAGGAAGCACACTGCCGCAGTAGCATAATATTTATCCCTATGTTAACTATTTATTACCAATATTACAGTTACTGTTGCACAGCTACTGGAGATTAAGACGTACTACGCGAAAATGTCCTACATCAATTAGTCTCCCATTATATGATTTTTATGCTACCTTATATATTTATGAAGGTTGGCATATAATAACAACAAAAAAGCAACAACAACAACAATAATAATAACCGTAATAAATTAATTATAACGTAAGAGACATAATATTAATAACAGTAAATTATAACTGTGTGTTTCTCTGTAATATATTGTATTTAAAAATAGATGAACTGTGTAACGTACTATAATGAACATGTTTTTATTAAAATTTAATTCCACTTCTATTATTTTTTTCCTTCAACAAATCTAGTTACATAAATTATATATACATTATAAGATATAAAATCAAAATGTCCAAATGAAAATTATACAATTTTTTATTTAATAAATAAACATACAAAATATAGTTTATACTCTCTAATATAAATCTATGTGAAATTGTGTATTATGTAATAAGATTTAATAATAAAATAATCTACATCATTTATATTATGTTGATGAAATATATAAAGTACAAGAGAATTTATACTCTGTTAATATATTTTATCTCTGTAATTTATGTTAAATGTTTCTTTTTAAAATATAGTGACTCGATATTTATGTGTATGTAACGCCCTTTGGCTGTCCAATCAAAACGAAGCAAATATTATCATTCAGGTTAAAGAATGTCTATAAATTTTTATCACTTTGATCAGCTGACAGAATATTCTTAACGTAGATATAACGAGTTATATATTGTAATTGAAATTTTAAATTTAGAAGATATAATTATTACGAAAAAAAATATATTGACGTAAAATGTATGTCTTTCAATGATTTTATATGTACTCGTATTTTAAAAGATATTACAATTCGTTAAATAATTAAAATTCAGGTTCAACCAAGCAATATGTGGTACATTTTAGTAGAGTAAATAATTTTTCTTTTTGTTTTTTTAAAGAGACATCGATTTATGCTAGTGATTTATTTATTCACATTAGAAGATGTGAATTTAGTCCTGTTAAATGTTCGCATAGGTTATGTGATTATGTTGTTTAAAGTACATCCAAATTTCTTGTCAATAAGTATTAAAAAGTGATATGTTTGTTACGCTTTGTAAGCGTTGGTATTATTTAAAAAATTAAGAATGGAACGAAATGGCGCAAGAGAAATGGAAGAACGAATGTGCATAAGAGATACTGGGAAGACACTGAAAAAATATGGTAGTACAGCTAAACATATTACACGAAATGAAAATTTGTTAAAACATACTGTATCAACGACTGATACTCTCCAAGGAATTGCTCTAAAATATGGAGTTACAGTATGAATTTTCCATTCTATATTACTATACTAGGAAGTAATGACGGATAACAATGAAAAATCTATATTACATTTTGTATTTTTTTTATATTTTCAGACTGAACAAATAAGAAGAGTTAACAGATTATGGGCTTCTGATAGTTTATTTTTGCGAGAACATCTGTTTATTCCTGTCAATTCAGAAAACCCATTATCGTTGGACAATACCGATGAACTTGAACATAATATAGTTCAAAATGTATGTATCTTATGTTAACAATAAAATATTATTTCATATTGCATAAGTCTAAAATATTTTTAGGTTTCTAGTCCATCTTCAATAACATCATCTGTAGATGATGATAGTTCAGTTAATGACTTTTTAGCTAAAATGGATTCTTCTATAGCCAATGCTAAAAGAGAAGTTAAACGTACTCAGGGGAACAGTGAGTAAGTTATTATTTATTAAAGATTAAGTTATTTAATAAAGACATTAATCATATATTTACAATTTGTACTATAAAAAATTTCATATATAAATTTATTAATGAATTGCGCTTCAGATTTTGCACTGAGGATAGTGATATCTATGTACAATCACATAGAACATCTAAATTACGTAACTCGCTTCCTATAACTTCAAATACACATACAATACCATCTGCTTCAGAACCATTAAGACTATCATCTTCTAGTGATATGCATAATTTTCCAACTGCCGTAGTTATGACTCAAGGCAGAAAAGTAAAAACATCATTACAAAGACTTCAACAGCAACAAGATGAAATATTTCAGTTGTAGCAACTAAATTTTATTAGACTGTAATATGTTTAATATTGACAATGTCATTAAAGAGCTTGAACAAAAGATATATTGAATAATATACTGGAAATAGTAAAAGGCTATTCCATATTCAAAATTGGTTGCTCCAATATTGTATTATACTGTAAGTTATATTCATTTCTTTTTTCATAAATTTTTTATGATACTTTTATCATATATTATAAATATTAGAAATATTTATAAAAGATGATCATTTTATTCTTGTAGTCTGAGTACTATCAACAGTGGATCAACTAGCTCTCATATTGTCCAAGCATATTTTTAAAATAGTTCAAACAATATTTCTTAGTAAACCATATGTGCCTTTAATCCAAGTCGATTGTGTACTATTTCTGTTATTTTTATAAAATATTTTATGTCATGTATGAGATATTAGATTTATAATTTCTATGGATTTAATTTATTTAATCTTATTGGAAATGATAACATGTACTTCTAAAATGATTATAATTTTGATATAGAATTTAATTCGATTATTTTATGACAAAAATAATTCTTATAGAAAATATAATTTAAAATATTGATATAATTAAATATTATACTCTTCTACAATACAAGTTTCTAAATTATTATTTGATCTTCCTTAAAATGTTATTTTTTGTTTATATAATCTATTTTATTTTCTAAAATATTGAATATAAAATTAGATAAATAAATACATATAACTTGGATTACAAACTGCTCGTTTGTGTAGAAAACTTGTCTAATTACTATTTTAGTGACAAATAAAACGAAATATTATTCAAATTAATATAAATGCTCAATTTTTAGTTACAACTATAAATAAATAACATTTATAATTTGGTATCAATAACCTTCATTACAAAATTTAACATATCCAGAGACCATTGTTTGAAAATAATTTGTACATATTGCACAAATGACTTCAATATGAATCATACTAAAATATTAATAGAATTGATTTCTTTAAATTTAAAATAAATTATTAAATTATTACTAAAATGATAATTCTGTTAAAATTATTATTAAAATTTTTGAAGAGTGTATATTAATAATATAAAAATGATTATTCCATTTACAATATAAAATTTATATTGATTACGTTAATATAGATTATTTGTAATTATTTTTGGAGTTATATAAATTTATTGTTGATCCAATTAATAAAAATTTTATGAAAGAAAATATGGTACCTGTTAATATTGTCTATTTTATCTATTTTGTTCATTGTTATATCAATAGTATTATTTTGTGCTGTAATATAAATAGTAATTGTGCTGGATACACATTATTATATATTATTTATATATATTATATACTCTATAAGAGCAGCTGCAAATTATTATAGCAAAAACAATTAAAGTTTAACAAACAAGCGATAAGTTTATTTTAAAATGACATAATATATATAAAAAGAAAAATAATAAACTTTACAGTTTATATTAAAAACATACTGTATGATCTAACTTATTTTTTCACTTTGTTATGAATACATAACAATCAATTCAAGTCATTTTTAATGCTATGCATTAGTAATTAATAGTAAATATTTTAAATAAAAATTATTTACTGTATATTATTAACTAACTTATTAGTTAATAGCATAAAATAGTAATTGTGCTGTATATAAAATGTCCATATTTAATATTTATATGTGTATGTATATATGTTAATATATACATACACATATACATATTAAAAAATATTCAATTGTTATATATAAATGTAAAATAAGTATTATCTGTTAATAAAGTAATTTATATCCAAATATGCAACCAAAAATATTTAAAATAAAATATAAATAAATTAAATAAAAATGACTAATAATTTACATACAATTTATTTATAAGAAAGAATTTGATTTGTTTTTGCATGCTTCTACATTATTTAAATAAAAATTATTGAATGACAATTGTTATTGATTATTCACATACTTCATTATGTGTGCATATGCAAATAAAATAAGTATTACTTGCAACATTCATATTTTATGAAATACATAAAAATGTAATATATTATTGAACAAAGAAACATCAATAATTCTGTAAATGTAAGTATATTAATGATAAGTTTCAATTAGCTAAAGATATTATTTTAATTATTAAATTATTTTTGTAAAATTTATATGCATAGAAATCAAAATTATGTAATTATTATTAAACAATAAAATCAAATTATTTGATATCAATTTGGAATGTATTAGATTTATTTAGAATGAAACAAAATATCTACTTTGCTATTAGTTATTTTGATTGGTAATGTTATAAATTTATTGCAGTTACATTTTAATTCATTTATAAAATTAAATGTACCTATACGATTATTGCAATTTGGGCAATGAAGTCTACCTTTTGTCCAAGATTCCTGTAAAAAATGTATATATCATCTTATATAAGATTTTAGATATAAATTTTAAAATTTATCTGTATAATTTTCATTGATGACATTTATTTTTTCTACAATATTGAATAGTTTGAAGAATATTTTAAGAATATAGTTACATATAATACTAAATTTTTAATAATATTAAAGAAATTTTACTTGATTGATAGCACGTTCAATCCATTTAGGCAACTTATCCATTGACACATATGAACAAAATTCAGAATCACTTGCACCACATCCAACATCCATAGGATTTTTTTTTACTTCATGATGGGAAGTAAATAATAAAATACATTCATTATCAAACAGATCTTTTCTACAATGTTTGCACTTCACTTCCATCATCTATAAAAGATCATTGTAAAAGATTATTACAAATATGTTTGATTCTTCTATTAATAATATTTGATTTACATGCTGATCTTACTTCACTAAATGACAACGATGTTCAACTTTAGAGGTTATAAATACATAAAAAAAAATTACAAGACATTAATATATGTTATTATATATTAATAATTAATGTAATTAAAAGTTAAAGTAAAAACAATAAAGTTTGCATAATTTAATTTACATTTTTCTGCTTTGACCATATATGCGCCGTAAAAGGTTAACTTGAATTATTTTAACATTTTTATATATTGAAAAAATATATTAAATGAAAAAAATATAATTTCACATAATATATTTATCAATAAATAAAAACAAAATTTATTAATAAATAAAACAAAATTTCTCTATAATGCAAGAAAGAATTAGAAATATCTCCCAGTACTAAGGAATTACATATAAAATTACATTATACATATTATAACATATATATTCAATATATTTGTTTATATATTGAGAATATTATTATAATTAATTATAAACATTATTGTAAAATTTTACAATGTATAGTAACAGTATATATATACCTTTAATAACAAAAGATTATTTAATCTTCACCTGCTGGAATAGCATCTTCTAGTCTTTTAATAAATTTAATTCGTAATTCAGTTACATTATCATTTTTTAACTGATCTTGTACAAACCAACAAGCAATTTCCATTTGTACCATTTCACAAGCTCCTCTTAATACTCCAATTAATACATTACAATACTTTAGATTTAAACAATGATCTGGTAATTCAACAAATTCCGTTAATGGATTTGCTTCAAAACATAAAGAAAATTCATCACCAGCAGCACTCCAATTTGTGATTGTTGGAGTTATTCCCAAAAATATTTTGAATCCAGTTTGTATTTTCTCAGCTGTATCTCGAAAGTCGTAACAGCGACCAGACCCAGTTCGAGCTAGAAAATCTTCTATTAAACGAATTCCCATGTTATAACCCATTCTTTCCAACTGTTTATTTACATCTTCTACATTCTCGTAATCCTTTAGTAATTGAGCTACTAATGCTCCATATGTTAATGTAAATAATTCAGAATTCTGAAATTTACAATTATATACAAATTTTCATCATATCTTAATATATTTTTCATACAGAATTAAATTATAAGAAAAATGTTAAACATTATTCCTAACCTCACTTATAGTTTATATATTTTTTTAATGATTATTCAATAACAGAATAAAATTTAATAATGTATGATTTAAATGTTTTGTAAACAATGATAATATAATGTAATAGTATACTTACAACTTTTTTCGAGTCAAGTTTCGTGCCTGCTCGTGACATATTTATATCTATACCGTTCTTCAATCGGTGTGGTTGACAGAGTTAACATTCACTATTTAATAAATTATCAAATTATTTATATATTTGTAATTGCCGAATAGTTATAAGAGTACAAACTACTTTAATATTCAACGAAATATTCGTATAAAACAATAATTTACTAAAAATTTTGACATTATAGAGTATATATAAATACAATGTATTTTCGTAAATATAAATATCAAATAATAAAATAAATACGGAATAGGGTATTAGAAATAAACGATAAATTTATTCAATCGTTTATTATAAAACGTACCAATCTTATTATATATATTATACATATTTGCCATTTTTAGCTTAATTATATATATTAAAAATTTGTCAATATTATATTTCATAATATAAATAAAATATAAATTTTATATATTTGAGTATGTGTTAAAACTGAAAACTTAATATAGGACGGAGTCCTGTAACTGATCTTTGGGCAATTATATAAGTTTTTAATTGAGTTATTCAGAAGCCTCCCATAGCTGCTATAATATTACATAATGCTTTTCTTGCATCACTTTTTTCAAATACACTTAAAACTTCCATTGCCTTCTGTGAATGTCTTTTTTGTAACTGTTTTGTTAATTCAACTCCAGGCCCCATCATAACAATTTTATGAATCTACAGATTGAATTTTCAAAATTATTTACTTCATAAATAAAAAACAATATTTATATGTTACATTTAATGTGTTTACCTTAACATAATTTACATTATTCACAGATTCCAAACCTTTATCAATTTCTGTTAAAATTGATGGGTCATGTTCAATATGAAACATAATTGGTGCAGAACACAGATTGAATGTTACATTTTGATCTTTTGTAATAAAAGGACCCAAATCTAAGCAAGCTTGCCAAGCTAATGCTAAGTGTTTCCCAAAATTGTAACCTTGTTCTTGTATTTCATTGCTGTGTCCTGCTAATTTTAATGTACCTTTACATGATTTTCCTAATAAGGCACCAGCACTTAAAACATTTCTAAGAGTCCATTCCTTTACTGCATAATCCTTGCGATCTTCAGGTGGTACAGAAGGTAAAGGATTATTTTGGTTATCTCTACGTCCTACAAATTCTGCTTCTGCTAAGTCTCTTACAGCACTTGACATTAATTCTACAATCTGAATATAATTATAATTCATGTAATAAAATATAATAAATATAATTAATATAAATTAGAATATGTAATTTATTTACATACATCTTGATTGCGAAGATTTGCCAATTCAGCACAAGAATTTGCTAATAAATAATCTCCACTTAATAATGCAATTTTATTACCAAAATTCATATCATTTAATTCAGATGTTTCTAAATAAACATCAGGTTCTAGATTTACCAGTCCTTTGTGAACCAGATGACTTGTACGTATCATTTCAGTTACTTCTGCTAAAGCTCTTTGACTAAATAATAATTCGTTTAATATTATTTTTGTTATAAATGTATGACTTTAAAAATGTTATGCTATTAAAAGTTATAATACAATACCTGTGCAATACACCTGCAGCTTTATCTTCTTCCATATCATCTACACCCAAATGACCAGCAGCTTTTGAAATTAATAATACAATAAGACCCCATGCTTGCATGTTGTTACGTCCATTATAAATAACACTTCTATAGTAAATTTGATGAAAAAAATTAATATCGTTGTAGATTTACAAGAAATATAATATTAATGCTTACTTGGCTGTTTTTAACAAAGGATGATTAGATCCTACTAGTTTCCTCAAATGTAAAGCTACATTTGCTATTTCATCACTTAAAAGCCATCGTAAACTTAGAAATGATGTTGGATATCCAACAATTTTCTCTGCTTCTGAAACAGCTCTATTCCAATCTGGTTTTTGACTTCCTGTAAGCTTTGCTCCAACCTTGTTGAATTGATGTAAATGAAATTTCCTTTGTATAAAAATATGCACATTTCTTTGTCTTTCACAATACACATTATAATTACTACATAAGATTGCTCTGGTTACATTTTCATTTTTGAATAAAGTAAATATAATTTTGTTCGTAAACATTTTTGTATTGCACTTTGTAGCTGTGGAATTCGTTTTCTCTCGACGTTAACATTAGTCACATATTCAACAGGTATAATGCACATGATTAACATTTTAAGCTTTCACTTTTGACCTTATTTTTGAAAGATATCATGTGATTTGTCTTTGGATATAAGACAAATCACATGAAATCTTATTTATTTTTCATTATGCAAAATCACTGAATATCTTACACCTTTGTATATAATATATCTTTATAATATATTTTACCGAGTCTTCACTTAAATACAGTAATATGTATGAGTTCTTTTATGAAAAAGAAGATATTACTTCATTATATGGGTAAAGAATCGGATTGAAAATCATGTTATACAATCTACATTATGTCTATTTTCATGAAGTTTAAGCTTATTTATAACTTTAATATTTTAAATTGTCAAATCTCAAGAAAATGTATTATAAATATGCAAATAATTTAATATTTAAATGTGATTAAATTTCATATAGTATGATAAAAGAACAATAATATTTTAATCCTTGCATTACATGTGCACATGTGAACATACGTACTGGATAATATATATAATATACCTGTAGATGAATTATATATACATATAGTACAAGAGGTATATGATGTAACAAATATATGTATAGTATTTGATAGCAGGTGTAGGTTATCGGATTTGCACTTCTATCATGATCTAATAACCTAATTTGTGGATTTTGTTTTTGTATCTCCATTTGTGAATAAATATTTCCATCATAATGTTAAGTATTATTCTACGTCACCGTATGTTACGAATTAGTTATAATGAAAAGAAACTTTGGAGCAGATCATTTATAACATGTTCAATTAAATCACGAAGACAAATTATTTGTCACGAAGGAGTTTTATCTTGCACTTTGACACGTAATCCAATGTACTCTGCCTTTGGAATTAGGGTAATATTTATAATTTATATTATATTGTTTTCATAAACTATTATTACGTTAAAAATTTATAATGTTTCTTTGAAATATTGGATGTTTGTTAATTCTTCAATTACTATTGTACCAAGTGTCCAAGTTATGGAAATGATCATTAATCAATAACAAATAAATAACATATAACAAATTAAATAATGATAAGCAGATACTTATTTCAAAGCGTCTCTTTATTGCTTCTACAGATGTAACATTTACATAATGGGTAGAACTTCAAGAAAACGTCATCAAAAGAAGAAGCTAAATATTAAAGAAATAACAGAAAATGAAGAACACAGTTTGATGTATCTTAAGTCTTGGTTATTAACAAAGAACTGTTCATCAGTTTATAATCTTACTCCATTTAACTTTTTTACTACTGGTAGAGGATTAAAAACATTGAAAGATATTAAAATTAATGATATATTGATCAAATTGCCTTATGAAATCTTAATAACAACATCTATATTATCTCAAAGCAATGTCAGTATTTTATTTTCAAAAATTCAATATTATAGTGCACAATGTGTATTAGCAGTGTTTATTATATACGAATCACATTTAGGAAATGCATCAAAGTGGCATTATTACATCAATAGTTTACCAAGAAATTTAACAAATCCAGATTTTTGTACACAAAAAGAAAAGAATTTATTGCCAAAATTTATTATAGATTATATGGATGAATTTCATAAAGTATGTAATGATTTTCGATTACTGATTAAATCTATGAATAATTTAAAGTTAAATGGAGAAGGCCATTGCTCTCATTGTAACTTGCATCTTAAAAAAATAATCACATTTGAAAAGTACAAATGGGCATATTATATCGTTAATACAAGAGCTATATACATAGATGAAGCTGAAATTGAGACAAATCAAAATATTAATATAAAATATCCAAATAATTTAGCCTTAGCACCTTTCTTAGATTTATTTAATCACAGCATATATAGCACTACACATGCATCTGTAGTTACAAATAAAAATGGCAATAAATTCTATCAAATTAATACTTTAAATTCATTTAATTCAGGGTCACAAGTTTTTATTAATTATGGTGCACATAATAGTCTTAAATTGTACATCCACTATGGTTTCTTTATACCATATAATCCATTAGATCAAATTTATTTCGATATTTCTGATATAAAAGTTTGTTTTGATATTCCGAAATTTAAATTAGATTTCATTATTTCCAATAATTTACAAAAAAATATGGCATTTATAAGAGATGGCTTAAATTATAATGCAATATGTACATTATTTATAATGAATACACAATTACAAAGAGATCATTGGAATATAAAAATATATGGAAATTCTCTCACATCAGAAGATAAAATAGGTATATATAATATGGCAAAATTAATTTTAAATTTAAAAAAAAATGAACTATTAAATCATTTGATCAATATGAAAGAACTTAAATATTATACACAATGTTTTTCAATTGCAATAAATCTTATAGAAGAATATATTACAATATTAAATGAATCATATAATAGTCTTTGTATGTTTCATTAATTATGATAAAAATAATTTGTAATATGTAATATTTGTCATAATATATTAAGATATTTATTATAATGAGAGTCAGGCAGAAATCAAACTAATAAATTTAAAGTTCTGAAAATTTTGTCACTTCATTGACAAAATTAGTTTTAAATTATTTAGAAACCAAATTTAGATACAAAGATATAAGATTAGTTTTACATTTTTTAGAAACCAAATTTTTCAATTGGCTTTTTAGAAGCCAAATTAATTTTGATAAAATTAATTAGTTTGGCTTTTGTATAATTCATATTTAAATATTTACAATTTTATAATAAAATGAAAATAAAAATATTAATATTATTAAATTTTATTTGCTTTTCCATTGTTTGAAATAATGTATATTTTTATTTATTTATAATTTTGAATAAAATCTTTTTGCATTTAACAAATTATTAATAATATCTAAAGGAATCTTTAATATGGATAATCATATTTTTTTATTAACATTTAATATAGTTTAATTATTTTTATAGTATTGCAGTGGAAATGTAATTGATCGTACACGTAAAAAAAAGTCTATTATAAGTTCTGTGAAATTTCCATTGATAATTCCTGGATTTATTGGAGGAAAATCAGGACAACCAAAAAGAGATTGTTTTCATCCTGGTGTATCCAGTTTAAGTCGTGAAAGTATTGATATTCAAGAAAAAGAAGCAGTTAAATCTGCAAATATGATTAAAGCAATGCTTAGATATATTTGGCCAGAAGTAAGTTAAGTTATCCTAAATATCTAATTCATATTGCAATAATATAGATGTATCTATATTATAGGATATCTATATTATAGGATAATCCAGATATTCGCAAAAGAGTTAAAATAGCTATTGGTTTACTTGTTGGTGCAAAAGTTTTAAATGTTGGTGTGCCTTTTATTTTTAAATATACAATAGATAGTCTTAATACCCATCACATGGCAGCTACTGGTAATGCCATTTTAAGTCTTGGAAGTGCATCAGATACAGTTGCAACTGTTGCAACATCATTACTTATTGGATGTATGTAAATTATATAGATTATTATTATTATAGAAATCTACAAATTTAGAGTAGATATTTTGTATTAATATTACAATATTAAAACAGATGGAATAGCACGTGCTGGTGCAGCTGGATTTAGTGAATTGAGAAATGCAGTATTTGCAAAAGTTGCTCAACATTCTATTCGTAAAATAGCTAAAAATGTATTCTTACATTTACATAATTTAGATATGGCTTTTCATTTGGGTAGACAAACTGGAGCATTATCGAAAGTAAGATAAATTATTTTAATATTGTTTCCATTTTTACTATTTGTGTATTAATGTACATTGTTTTAATTTAAATTTTTACAGACAATAGATAGAGGAAGTCGTGGTATAAATTTTGTATTAAATGCTATGGTATTTAATATTATACCTACTGTTTTTGAATTATCATTAGTCAGTACAGTATTATATTTAAAATGTGGTGCAGAATATGCAAGTATTGCTCTTGGTTGTGTTGGAATTTATGCTTTATTCACATTAGCTATTACTCAGTGGCGAACGAAATTTAGAATTTTTATGAATCAAGCAGAAAATGAAGCAAGTAATAAAGCAATAGATTCACTTATTAATTATGAAACAGTAAAGGTATATTTTGCAATTTATTTTTGTAACTAAGATATTTATATTCCATATAATTTCAATCTTTGTATTGTATAAATAATTCATTTTTATATCTTTTATATTAGTATTTTAATAACGAAAAATTTGAAGCTGAAAGATATGACGAATCTTTAAAGAAATATGAAATTGCATCACTTAAGACAACTACTAGTTTAGCAATGTTAAACTTTGGACAAAATGCTATATTTAGTGCTGCATTGAGTTTAATAATGGTATTAGCATCAAATAATATTATGGAGGGTAATTTTTTAATATTTGAAATATATATAACAATGTAGTAACAATGTTAATATAATTTTTAAATGAGTCAATTGTAGGTACTATGACAGTAGGAGACTTAGTAATGGTTAATGGACTTTTATTTCAATTGTCAGTTCCCTTAGGATTTTTGGGCTCAGTATATCGTGAAGTTAGACAGGCTCTTATTGATATGCAGACTATGTTTACTTTGATGACAATGGATATTACTATTAAGGTACTTATAAATAATTTAAATATGATTATACATGATTTATAAATGATTAATACATTTTATGATATAATACTAGTCCAAAGAGAATGCAACACAATTTCATATAACTTCAAAGAATTCAGATATTGAATTTAAAAACATTAGCTTCCAATATGTTGAAGGCAAGTCTATTTTTAAAAATATTAATTTTACTATTCCAAGCGGTAAAAAAATTGCTATTGTTGGAGGATCTGGCTGTGGGTATGTTCAATTAAAATCTATGTATATAATTTCTATAAAAATAAAACTGATTAGCAATATACACTTTTTAGTAAAACAACATTAATAAGATTATTGTATCGATTTTTTGAACCACAATCTGGAGGCATTTTTATAAATGGACATAATATTCAAGATATTGATTTAGATACCTTAAGGAAATCAATAGCAATTGTTCCTCAGGTAATTAGATTAAGAAAAGATTTAATAATATATTCTTATAATATATTCTTATAATATTAAAATGAATAAATAATTTTAATATTACAGGATACTGTCCTGTTTCATGAAAGTATTTTTTATAATCTCCATTATGGTAATTTATCAAAATGTAAAGAGGATGTTTTTGAAGCTGCCAAAATGGCAAATTTACATGATTCTATTCTTAAATGGCCAAAAGGATATGATACACCTGTTGGAGAACGTGGTTTAAAATTAAGTGGTGGTGAAAAACAGCGAGTAGCAATTGCTAGAGCAATTTTAAAAAATAGCCCAATATTAATTTTTGATGAAGCTACATCATCTTTAGATTCTATTACAGAACATGTAAGTTTCATTTATATTATAAATTACATATTATTACTATATATATATCTAACTCTAATGAAATAATTTTAGAATATTCTTGAAGCATTACGTAGAGCAACCGTTGGCCGGACTTCTGTTGTTATAGCCCATCGATTATCTACCGTTATGGATTCAGATGAAATTTTTGTACTAGATAATGGTAATTTAATTGAAAGAGGAACACATGATTCTTTATTAGCTATGCCAAATTCTTTATATTACAAATTGTGGGAAACACAACATATGGGAATGCTCAAATCTAATCAAGAAAAAGATAACTGTAGAACTCCAGGAGTTTGAAATAGAAATTGTATAATGCACAGGTAATAACATCTGTACATTGAATTTGAAATGAACCATTTGAAATATTTTGAACATATCGAGAAATTTAGTTACTGAAAAAAGGTTCTTATTTCAGTAATTAAATGACAGACTACAACAAAATGATTTAAACATATTTTTAAAAAATCGATTGGTTATAATTAAATATAAAATTATTACTCAAAATATAAAATTAATATTATTCAAGATTAAACACTTATTAATTATTGTATTATTGTATGTTATAAACACAACTAGCAATGGTAAATTAGGTAAATCAAAAATAAATATATTTAGAACTATTTGTAATAATAAAAATTTATGATATAAAAATACATGTGTATTATATACAGTATTTTTTAGTGCTATAAAATATCATATTTGTAGTTAAATCTCTAAAACATTATTATTATAAAAATTAATGTTTAAAAACTAAATGATCAACAAAATTAAAATAAAAACATGAATAAAAATTATTATTTCTTTTCACTATATGTATAGATTTATCACAAAATATTAAATATGATCTATAAATATTTTATATATAATTGCAATACTTAATTTTTTATATACATACATGCATCTTCATATATTATATATAAACAATGTACGTATCATGTTTTTAAGTATTTTCATTTAAACAGATCTTTTTAAATACATATAACTCCAAAGAACATTGATTAAAGAAATGTTGTGCATTGGTTACCTTGGAAACTGGTTAAAAACAACTATGGATGCCGATTCGTCTTGAATAAGTTTGGACAATAATATAATAATTTGTTCTTATAAAAACTATGCTAGTTGTGATGTAGAATTTGCAAATAAAATATGCAAACTGAAGTTCCTACGTTACCTGTAGTACACTTCAATACCCATAAGAATCTCAATAGGTAATCACAGTAATGCCAAATGTTTGTAAAGATTTTTTTGCATATTTATAAATTACCATGAATTAATTTATATTATCTATCTAAATTAGAGTATTTCTAATTTATAAAATTTATTCTTAGTAATTGTACATCTATAACAAACATTCCAATTATCTGTATTATATGTGTACATATATTGTATGACTCGATTCCTTTTATTCAATTTTTTTATGCGTATATTTGTATTATTTATATATTTATTATACATTTAAACTGTATTTTAAAATATTCTCAGTACGAACAAAAAAACATTAACTAATAAATTTTCAAGAATTATATATATATATAATTTTCAGAAACCAAAATTCTAACTTAGGAAGATCATCAGAGGAAACAAAAATTAATTCATCTCATAAAAATATAACATATTTTTCATCTAAGAAAAAAAATTTGCATCCTTTACTTGGTTTGTATTAAAATTTAATAAGAATTAATGTAGCATTTTGTGAGGACATGTTATTGTTAGAAAATTTTGTATATATTTATATTATTTTTAAGACTTAAATTCTAATTTTTATCTTTTATTTAATCTATATAATAAATAAAATATAAGGATTGTTTTTATTAATAGTTTTGATAATTAATGAAATAATTGTTTCATCTTCTAAAATAATCTTTTAATATTGATATTCAATATACAGGACGGCCATACCAAAGTAATGTTCGACAATGTCCTTCTTCAGAGCAATCAAAACTTAATAAAAATAGTATTGAACAGAGAGTTTTGTCTGCAAAAATGTTACGCATTAAAGAACTACAAAATCAGTTAGCTGATGCACACTATCGATTGAATGTAATGATTTCAAATATTGTATCATATAAACCCACATATTTCTGAAATTCATATATATATCATAAGTATATGTTAATTACAGGCATACTGAATATAATTATATGTTTTCACAGGAATTATCAAACGAAAATAAATTATTAAAAGCATTACAGAAAAGACAAGATTCTGCATTAAAACGTTATGAAGGAACAAATGCTGAACTTCCGAGAATTATTAATTCACATCATGAGGAGTTGAGAGTACTTCAAAGTAAATATAAAAAGTTAAAAACATTACAAAAGGAAACCTGTGATTTATTAAAGGAAAAAGAAAATGAGCTTCAACATTTACAGGTAAATATAAATATGTATAATGTTCTCGAACAAAAAATAAAAATATCAATATTATATTATTTCTTAGTCACAAAATAAACATTTGTTACAACTCAGTAAAGATCGTAATTTAGCAGAAAGGGAAAAATTACAATTAGAAGTTTTTGATTTAAATCATAGAATACAACAACAGCAAAATACTATACAGGTAACTTAATATTTGTAATTTCTTGTAATCTCTTATACAATGTTCATATATTTAATTATTTCATTAGACACTAAATAAAAAATTGACCCTTGAAACTAAAAGTTTAAAACAACAATTACATCTAGAAATTTCTAAACGGAAAGAAACACAAAAACATTTAGATGAAACAGGAGAAAAATTAAAAACTTTAGAAAATTTATTAGATAATAGAGAACGAAGATTATATTCTAGTGGACAATTATTGTTTCCCGACAAGAATCGACGTTTTGGCACGCAATCTCTTACAAACTTAAGAGACATTAGGTATGTGTAAAATGTAATTAATAATTATAACTAATCGTTTCTTCACATTCAGTGATTTCTTTCAGCTCATCAAATCCATTAAAAATACCAGAAAAGAACAGAAAGTGGCAAACAGATATTCAAAAAAACAGTTTGGTAAAGATTAATTTTATTACATAATTTTATAATCAATAAATTTATATTTTCTAAAGATAAATATTACTTTTGACAACTTTCAGCCCATACTTTATACATCTGAATTAAATGATAAAATTAAAACAGAAAAAAGAGTAAATTCAAATCAAACTTTAGAATATATAAAATCTGAAACTATGACAAATTTGGAACAAGTACGAAAATATCGTCTTCAGAAATCATCATACGGAAATACATCAAAGAATTTAGAAGCAAAATCGAAGGCACTAGATTTCACTATAAATGAAAATTCAGAGATTTCAGTAGATTTAGAAAAATCAGAACGATTAGAAGACCAACAAAAAGAGGTTCAGAGATATCAAACAAGCGCAGATAAATTTAGGAAAATATATAACAATCAAAAATATGAAAATTTTATCTGTTCATCTGAAGGTAGTGAAAGTGAGAATGAAAATGAAAATGGAAAAAATGATTATAAGAATGCAACTAACAATTCTAAACAATTGCATGCAAGGTTTATATAATTTGAAGCATTTATTTTTGTTTAAATTAGTTATTTAATTTTAATATATTTTATTATCTTTTAAGGTTAATTAGCAGTGCAGATGATACTTCAGATTCAAAAGAATTAACATTTTCTAATTGTAAATATAGAGATAAATTGAAGATTTTAATAAGAGAGAGAAAAAATACTTATGAAAGTGACTCAGAAATAGACCCTGAAATAAGGAAAGAATCAATTGAACATTACATAACAGTGAATCATCAAAATAATGCACTTATTTCTGAGTATGATGATAATCAAGCTCACTATAATTCTGATAAAGAAGTAGAAAAATTGTCATGTTCAAAAAATATTTTAAATGAATCAAAAAATGTTTATCAAAATTTAATTGATAAAATGCATATACAAACTAAAAATATAGAGAATGAAAATATATATACTCAACATGATGTGCAAACGGAATGTAAAAACTCAGAAAATATAGAAAACTATATAATTGAACAAACTAAAACGCAAGAATTTAATAATGCAAGTATGACAAAAAATGATTTTGAAAATAAATCATTATTACAAACATATTCTAAAGATGAACATGATATATTATCATTTAAAGCTAACAACACAGAGTCAGAGTCAGTAAATGGGTCTGGTGGTATTAAACCAGAAATATCACACACAAATGAAATTCTTTTTAATGGTTCGCAAAAAAAATCTGCGAAAGATTTATTAAATTCTTCAAAGAATTTAAGTCAAGGAGCAACAAATAAAGTAGTTACAACAGAAGTAGAAATACAGAGTAAAAATATAGTTGAAAGTTATGATTTAGAAACAAAAAATAAATTAAATAAACAAGAATTGGAAAATATTGATACAGTCTTACATAACATACAATCTCTTGACAATGATTCAGTTCATGATATATTAACTGATGTTAGTATTACAACTGAAAATAATGTAAAAACAAAAATAATTAATTATAACAAAGAGAAGTTATTAGCATCAATGAAAGCTATTGATAATAATGAAAATATTGAATTTATAAACAAAAATTATGGAAAACCTGATATAACAAAAAGAAAGCAAATGACAGAAAATGTATTTCATAATATACCATCTCACGTGAAGAAAAAGCAAGATATTATTAAAGATATATTTGATACTGATGTAATTAAAAATGAATCAACAGATAGTTGTGATAAATTACATTGAAATATAAATAAATAAAAAAAAAATATTAAAGTATTTGCGAAGTCATAATGAAAATATAAACTATATAAATAATTATATGTATTATATTTTTTTTATGGTACAAATACTATAATACACGTACATCTCTATTTTACAAGAGGTTAGAAACTTCTTACGTAATGTAATAAAATATTTAAGAATATGCTATCAAAGATTTGTATATGTTTTACCTTAATTTTAATCCAAGTCTTTTAATAAATGTATATTATATTAATAATTTAAATGTCAGTAAGTTATTAATTTTATTTTTTACCATTATATAAATATGTATGTACAGTATTATGTAATTAACATTACATTAGTTACATTTATATTTACTTTGTATATTACCTAATAAAAAAATTATTAAAATATATTAAACTATATACATAATTAAAAGTATATTGAAATGTACAATTATATATACACGTAATTATAAACTTAATAATATGACCATATCAATTTATATATATATATGTGTGTGTGTGTGTGTGTTAAATTAATTACAGCTTGTTATAAATTTTAAAAATTTTCCATAAAAGTTAAAGAAATTAATTAAAATATATTTGTATATAAAAACAGGAAAAGAATAATATAAAAAATGAGTATTATTAAAAAATAAAAAGATTTTTAATTAATGTTTAGATTTAATCTTATTTGTATTTAATATTATGTGTGATGTTATGCTGTATATTTAATTATAAATGTTCTTAACAAAATTGATATCTTTTATTTGTGAATTCGTTATTTGTAAATCTGTTACGTAAATAACAAATAATCTTCAAAAACAGTATTTTAGACTGTATGGAAATAAATTGCAAGATTTTACATTAGATTTACATGAATATACAAAATCTTCGTCTCACAGATTGGCAATACTGTTCTCAGGATTGACAAGAAAGGAAGCAAACAAGAAAGCAACAAAAAGGGACCTGTTGTGCACAGAAGGCAGTGGAATGAAGATACGCCGCGAATACGAATACCATAATGAACACCAAAACAAACCATGAATATGCTACTAATTCATATAACGGAGGTATTTGTTTATTTACTCTCTTTAAGTAACTGAAATTTTCATCTCTTGAACATAGTTAATATTAATAAGAAAAATAAATATTTTGTTAAGAACACAGTAAAAGTGAATTGAAAAACCGTCTGCTGGGCGTCCTTATGGCGTCTGCTAGAATGACGCTTAAAAAATAAATTTGATTTTCACATATATAAAAAATAAAAATATTTTTTTTAATAATCGTTCAATATTATTCAATATCATTAAATATTATTACTAAATATTATTCTGTAGTATTGAAAATGTAAAATTCTCTTTATTACTTTTATGAAATAATGAAATTATGTTTTTTTTTTTTGAAACTGTCATATGTCATAATGTTAATAAAGATCAACGCATTTATTGTTGAATATTTGCATAACAAATAAAATGAAGATCACTTATCACTTTAACTTTATAATAAAAAATTAAAAATTCATCATATAGGTTTATGTATGTTTTTATATAATTATTATAATCAATTATTTTAATTAATGAAAAATATAGGTTTTTTAATTATCTATTACTATTACTATTAATTTTTAATCATATAACTATAGCTTATTTGATTTATAAAATAATAAAAAAAATATAAATGTAAAATTTGCATCATGACACAATGTATCATAAAAAATAGTATAATAACAAAATCATTTTATTCTGCAATAATAATTATTTTAGGTATTATGGGAAATGATAGTCCAGCTGCATTATTAGATATGCTTGCAGAAGTTGCATCTCAGACATTACATTCAGAGAAAAAGCGTAGTAAATTATTACTACCATCGCAATGCAAATCAAAAATAGATTATGTAAAAAGGAAGACTAATGAATTAAACTTTAACGTGCCACAGCTTTTATCTATGCCAGCATCACAATTAGTTAAACAATTTTCTATTTTTACAAGTGATGAATTAAAAAGACAATATTCATATACATGTGCTCTTGTTATTGGATGTGGGCAAAAATACACTAGTTTTGCAAGTGAAGGAAGAGCAAGAATGTCCATCAAAGCACATTTAGCAGAACATTTAGAATATTTAAAAACTAATAAAGAAGCCTGTAAGTAAATATTACAATATTTACGTATACTTGCAAGAAAAGAAATTACATACTAATTATAAAACATAAATTACATTTTATAGATAAAACTTTTACTGCAAAGTCAGTAAGTTATAAAAATTGTAAAACCAGCCCCCAAAATAAGAAAAGCAGATCGCAACAGTTACGAAAACCACAAGAAACGTTAAATAAAGAAAATAAAGATATTATTACAGAAAAATCAACAAATTACTTAAGAAATATTCTGTTAAATGATTCTACTTTTAAAGAATTAGATAAAAACAAAAATGTTGAAAAAGTAGAAAATTCTAAAAAGGTACATAATTCTGAACAAAAAGATGTAGAAAGAATGGATTTTAAAGTTTTTGGAGATCATAGTTACTTTGAACGCTTAAAAGATGAAATTCCTAGCAAAAAAGAAATATCACCATTTAACAATTCTCTTGAAAATATGACAGATGAAAATGTAAGTGATAAACATAAAATAGAAATATAAAATTTCTAATCTTTAAACACAATTCTTTTCTTTATGTAGATTGTACTTATGGTTGTTGGTACTGACAGTGTTCATACGAAAGAATATCCACGTATTAATAAAAAATTATCAGAAAAAATCAATAAAAAATCTGATGCCATTTATTTACCAGGTAAATGTGTAAAATAATACATACTTTAATATATTCTGTACACATATGTATATGTCTTATTTATATAAATACATATTCTAGTCTTTATATTATTATTTTATGTGATATAAATATTTTTGTTTATTTCTAGGAATATCATGGTCAAGTGAAAATAGTGACAAAAATACAGAAATTATAACTAGTAAACCAAAAGGAAAAGCAAAATTTATAGGTACTAGTAAAGAGGAAAGAGAAATGGCATTAGCTTTTATGGATCGTATAAAAAAAAAAGGAAATCCAACAGGAAGTAATCTTGAATGCCGAATTTGTAATCCACCACGAAGTTTCACAGCACCTACAACATTGGTATCTCATTATCGCAGTCATGCTGGAATAAAACCATATGAATGTCGTATATGCAGAGCAGTTTTTACAAGAAGACATAGCTTAAAATATCATATGTTGATTCATCAAAATCAAACGCGATTTACATGTGCTGATTGTGGAAAGAAATTTAGACATCCATCACACTTTAGAGAACATCGACGTAGACATACCGGCGAAGCACCATTTGGATGTGATGACTGTGGGCAGCGGTAAGCAAAATGTGAATTATTGAAAATATTTATATGTTTTCATTAAAAAAAAATTTTTATATTAGATTTAAAACAAGAAATACTTATAAACGTCATTTAAAAACAAGACATGGTAAAGTTCTAACAACTACTGGTGAATTGTTATATTTGTCGGAAGAAGATTTTCAAAAAGTCCGAACTAACAGAAAGAAAAGAAATAATATAAATAAAGATCACATGATAGACGAGGATATAATTGCAACAAAAACAATTATGCATTGTCAAAATGAGAATGATCAAAATACTGTGACTGAGGAATATATTATAAATAACGATATTACTGATGGTGATAAAAATTGGAAATCAAGTGATGCAATACAAATTATTAGAAATTGTTTTGAAACTTACGAGGTTTGTCAGGAATCTCATTTGAATAAGACTGAATCTATAGAGACTGAATTACCTATAAAAAATAGAGTTTCTAACAAAGACGAAAACAATTTATCAGATGAGTATACAGATAAAGTACAAGATAAATTGCAAAGTGCTTCTTATATTAAGTTAGAAATAGTTAGAGATGGAAACAATCAACTCATATGTCATGATAACACTGATCAATCTGAAATAATTTATCACAATATAAATGAAACACCATCATATATTAAAGTAGAATATAGCAACTTAATTAATAATTTAGAAAATGAGAATAATTTAGAATTTCAAGAAAATCTTAAATTCTCTGAAAATCAAATTAAAAATCCCATACAAATAATTAATGAAACTGAAAATTATTTTAGCGAAGAATCTAATAATTCTGTAAGTGAACAAACATCATTAATGCAAGTAGAAGATATCCATATTGAAACGAAGAACAAAGATAGCAATAAACATATAATACTTACTCAAGGACATATCAAATACAAAAAAGAAAACAGTGATATTACTACTCTCAATTGCAAATCTTTTCAAGAAATGGAAACCCATGAGATTGCTGTTTCAGAAGACTTAATAGATTTAAATACCTTACAAGAAATTAATCAAGTTGCTAATAAAACAATATCTACAGTTACGGACACTTCAGTAAATCAAAATGAGAATTGCCTATTACAAGAAAATAAAAAATTAAGTAATTATCAAACAGTTATAAAAAATTTAATGGAGAATCGAGCAATCACATCTTCAAATTACATTTCTGAGAAAGATAATAAAAAATTATTGAACCAAGTTGAACAACGTTTATATATTCATAATGAACCTTTGACTAGTATAATGGTACAAAATAAATGCATTAATATATTTCCACAAACACAGTCAAAAATACAATTAAATAAAAATCAAAAATTTACATCCTTGAATAAACATATACAAACTATTAATGTAAAACAAAGTGAAAATCAAAATACAATCTTATTGTTAACTAATAATGCATTACAAAACAATGTTTTCAAAATTGATCACAATATGGCCAATAATGAGATTAAAGAATAAACATTTGAGAAAGTAAGTAAAAGTCAAAAGTTTTTTAATTTTTTTTAAATCAAATATTCATATAAAAAGCAATATAATTATACTATAGATTCCCTGTTTCTATAGAAATAATTTTAATAAAAATGCACTTGTAGTATGAATAATACTACAGTAATTTTTGTATATGTAAATATTGTTAGAAAAAAATGTAGATTTAACAATTTTTTATTATTTGAAAAAAAATACATAAGTAATTCTTCAAAAACAAAAAATGGATTTAATAACATATTTTTACATGATTTTAATCATATGAGATACACAATATTAGCACACTTTCGATATACAATAAAGTTTACAAAATAAAAATGCATTCATTGTTTGCAAATGAAATGAAATTATTATTAAAATAGTTCAATTTATTATTTTTGACAACAAATTATGTGTCACAAGATCGTTATTAGGCATTCCATATGTTGGAATTAAAAAAAATAATATTTACTAAATTTTTTATAACAATTTGTATGTACATATTGACAAATTAATTAATTTACTTACTAGCATAAAAATACTTAATAGCATTGTTTGTGTGCCAAACATTGGAAAATGTACTATAAATTCATAATTTGTTTAACAAAAAAGAAATTTTTAATGTCAGTTATATTTATTTCTTGAATTTTCGTATATTCTGCTTAGATGAATTACAGAAATATTGTTTATCGTATTTTATATTTATTTTAAGCAATTTATGGAGAATGTATTATCTGTTCCTATTTGTAGCACACTTCTTTATTTTCATCTAGAAAAATTATGCTTTCGTCGCAAAATGTACCGCATTTATAAACAGTAAATAATCATTTTCTATATTTTTTTTTTTTAATATTTTAAAATATTTATATTTCTTCAAATATAGCTCAAAAATGTCTTCCATATTTAAGATTTCTTTGGTATTATAATCTCAATTTTTTCTTATAAAAATATATAAATATATAAACAGTTTATAATTATCATCTTGTAGATATTAATAATTATGTTTAAAGAATTATATAGAATGAGTTGAATATATTTGCAAAAATTAGTTAGTAATATTCCATTACAGAAAGTCAAGTTTTAAAAGCTCAAATTATTATATACAGATGATTTTTAAAAATTATCTTTCGCTAAAACAACGATTGAATATAAATTACAATTGAAATTAACATTCACAATATAAATTACATTAAAATTAACAGGTTCTCAAATTTTTTACTAAGGTTTTAGGCTTGAATCTTAAAATTGCAAATTGACATGGAAATATATATATCTTTTTCTAAAAATAAAGTACAACTAAAACTTTCTAGTGAAAATATATTTTAATATGATGTATCTGCTACTATAATCACAAATATTTTCAGATTTAGAACATTAAAAGATATAAAAGTTTTAAAAATAAAAATGTGAATATTTTAAGATATATAAACAAAACAAAAGCATTTATTGTATCTCTGTAAAAATATGTAAACAAATAAATTAGTTAAATATTATATAAAATATAAAAATAAAAAATTTAGAAATTATTTTTGCAAAAATTTATATATTATGAAATATAATGTGCCTTGTAAGTATTATAAAATTGGCTATTAATAGCATATAATAAATACAATAATATAATTACGTAAAAAATATTCGTATACTTTGTACTAATTTTTATCATTTATAATAAATGTTAAAGGCTTATAATAATGTTAATATAAAAAGTAATTTTAGTTATATACTGTATTTTTATACTCATTTTGTACTTAAAACAATAAAATGTTTAAGAGTTATGGTATATTTTGGTAATATAATTATAAACAAAATATATATATTCTTGAAATATTCTTTACTGTGATGTGAAATCAATATTTTATAGTTTTGAATATTTTTGTAATTCCCAATTTTTTATATCTGTAGAAACTTGACAACAGCAATAAAGGAAGAAGAGTAATGTAAATATGCTGTACCCTGTATCTGTAATGAAACATTATATAAAAATTTAAAATAAACAGCTCATAGAAATTTATGTAGTAAATATTTGTTCTTTTATTAAAATTCTTAAACTAAAGTTGTCAAGTTATAGTAAAATACTATAAAACGGTACCATGTAATATTCTATAGATGTAAATATTTCCAATTTCTTCTCCAACAAAAAAATAAAAATTTGATATAACTGACATGGCTAACAAAGGACTTATTAAGATGCAATGAAATCGTCTCGCATTTGTTTCTGACAAATATTTTTTTCCTATACTTAAATAATATTTATTTTTTCCAGTTGATTTGATTAAACTTTCAACATTTAAGCCTATAAAATTCAAAAATGTCCAAATAAAAATATTTGTTTGCATTCCATGCCACAAAAAAACGAATGTAAAACATAAAAACGAGGCGAATAATTTGTTAAAATTTGATTTCAACAAAGGTACATAAATGTATCTGAAAAATGATTTGTTTTGAAAATTTTTATTATATATAATTATATGTTGCATTTATATATCTCAAGCATACCTTATAAGAAATTTATATAAACCTTGATCAAAATATTTCCACATGTCAGAATACAAATGAATTCTTGCTACACATTTAGGTTGAGGAGGAGCTTTTATATTATCTATTGCACATAAAGTATGATTCAATCCATATACTACAACATATTTAATTAAGAAAAATTGCCCCATGCAATATCCTAATCCATACAAAGTCCATGGATCTAAGCTTTTAACAAACTGTATTTACAAAAAAGTTATATTTTTATTTATTTTTAATAAAAATTATTATATATATAAAGATAACTTTACCTCTGGATGATATTGTATTGCATTGAAATAAAGAAAATGCAAAAAGAAATTAGCAAAAAATATCCAGAAAATATATCTAATTACATCAAACAAAAAATGTCTGAGATCTGCAATTTTCAAAGATTGAGATTTTTTTTTACCTGTAAAAAAGTATTGATATATTTTTTACTTGTTCATAACAACTAAGAATAAACACAAGTTTACTAAAATATGGTACATACAGAATCAATAAATTCGTGATATAAAATCAATGGTCCTAAAGACAATGTAGGTAAATATAAACAATATGCCAGTTTATATAAGAAATTCTGTACAAAAAAAGATATATTATCAGAATTACTTTCTAAATGTGATTTTATGTTATCTACACTATAACTAATACTTCTCAGTTGAACCCAACATATTATATGAGTTAAAATATAGTGTTCTTCATCATTTAATTTAAATGTATTTTGGAAGATACCATTTGGAATTTTAAGAAAGTGTATTATGAATAAAAATACTACGTTTATCATCCATATGATAGATCTGCTACGTTTATATGTAAAAATATAGAGTATACTTGGATGAATTAATGCACATAACGTGCCCAATATTCCAATACAATAATACAAAAATAACAAAGATATAAAAATGTACGAACAACATAATAGCTGTAAAAAGACATAACATTGTTAACATTGTCGATAAAATAATTTGAGATAAATAATAAAATATAAAGTAATACTAAAACATCGCACCATAAAATTTGATGAAATTTTGATGAAATGATTAATAATGTGATGAAGAAATAACCAAGGTATTAATTTTATTATTAATGGTATCCACATTCTCCATTCTTCATCAGAAACATCTTGTTTCCTTCCAATCCATGTCCATCCTGGTGCAAAATCACCATACAAATCATCATAATTAATAAAATCTAAAAATTATGTATAATTTTAAAATATATTTATAATTTATACACAAATATAAAATATATATTTCATTTCTTACAAGTGTTAATTAGAAATACTTTGTAAATGGAATATAATACTGCACCAGTCCATAAAAGAAAATATAATAAACTTTCATATTTATATAATTTAATAATACTGTTGTTTGTTACCGATGTCATTTTTAATCATAATTAAATTTATCGCTTCGTTTTTGTTACAATTACTATTCTTGTTCTTTAATTATTGCTGATAATAAATAATGGTGATGTTTTATGCATTTTGTTATTTAGCTTTAAATCAAAGTATTATTTATATATATTTATGATTTATTTGTAAAGCACATAGAACAATTATTTAAAAAACATAAATGATTAGTAAATGTGTCAAGCTTCATTTGAAATAGGTTAGATCTCAAAAATATCTTTTATGGATATTAGGTTAATATTAAAATTATATTAGATCAATGTACATTTGCATAATATTAAGAAAACAAAAATATACCTATATCAAAAAATCAGATGTTATCATTGTAATAATAAATATAAAATATTTTTCAAATAAATTTTATTCTTAAAAGACGAAATAAATAGATTACAGCACACTTAGTAAATTATTTGAACACAGTTACACACAATTTAAATATAAAAATGTATATCACTTATTTAATTATATATTAATATAAAGTACAATAGGACAATGATCACTGCCATATATTGCATTCCTTATAATATTGTCACAGACGTTATCTTTAATTCGTTTTGATATCAAAAAATAGTCTAATCTCCTATATAAAAGATAATATAATAAAAATATATAACAAAAATAGTATTTAAATCCACAGTAAACAAATTTTTATATATTTACCATCCTATATTTTTACTACGTGCATTAGCAAAATATGACCAAAATGTATATGCATCTGCCTTATCAGGATACAAAGCCCTAAATGTATCCACAAATCCTGCATCTAAGAAATCTGTCATACCTTCTCGTTCCTCTTTTGTAAATCCAGCATTTTTTATATTTGTTTTTGGATTTTTGAGATCTAAACAGATAATAAAATTAATTTATATAATTTTATAAATTTATAAAAATTGTAAAAAGATAAATAAATAAAAAAATAGTCTACCTATTTCTTGATGAGCGACATTCAAATCACCACAAATAATGATAGGTTTTTTTTTATCTAAACCTTTTACATAATCTTTAAAGACCTCATTCCACTTTAATCTTTTGGGCAATGTTACTAATTTCTGACCAGCATTAGGTACATCTATAGTAACAAAATATAGTATACAATACTCATAGATTTATACTAAAACCTGAAACTTACAAGCATTAAGTAAGTAGAAATTTGGATATTCTGCAGTAATTAATCTTCCTTCATTATCAAATTCAGCATTATCTAAACCATATTTTATGTTAATTGGTTTCTCTTTTGTGTACAATGCAACACCACTATATCCAGGTTTTTTACCTATTTAGAAAATATATATAATTCATTATTTCATAAATAAAAATTTATAGTAAATTATAAAGATTCATACTCTCAAAAAAATAATAATGATATCCTTTTAATTTAACTTCTTCAGGTAACTTATTTTTATCGCACTTAGTCTCTTGCAATGCAACTATGTCTGCATCTTCTTTCAAGATATATTCCATTCCATTTTTCTAAATTAACGTAAATAATATTGAATTTCAGTTAAAAAATGTAGAATATAATAATAATAAAATTATTGTCATACTTTAATGACTGCCCTTATGCCGGAAACATTCCAACTAGAAATTTTTAAATTATACTTGTTTCCTATTGCATTTAACTTCGAACAATCAAAATTGATTTCATTCAAATCTGTATCTATTTTATTCAAAAGTGGTTTCGCTACTCTTTTAACACGTTTTGCATTAGGTTCTTCATGTTCTTTATGTTCTTCATGATGATTAGATTTAGATCTTTTATTTGATGTTGTTTTTGATTTTATTTTAGTGTTTGTGTCATTTTTAACTTTTACAGAATCTTCCTAATTAAAAAAAAGAAGCAAAGTAAATATTTTAAATAAATTTTACTTATAGAATATAATGTTGCCATAAATTATTTTATACTTTATGGCAACATTACATTCATATTTTAAGGCGTAAATTAAGTAAAATTATATTTAAAAAAAACATGCTAACACAAAATTATTGTTTTATACATTAATGAAAATATTTAAAACATGATTTGTTTAATTATCTAACCTTTGAATCTCGATTTCGTTTCGGCGGCATGCTGATTATTTTTGTGCACAGAAAACGCTAAAAAATGATCAATATTATAATAGTAATAATATAGAAATGATTTGATATTATTTTATCATATCATAAATATCTAATACGTTTTTATGTAATTAGAATATATAAAGTATGTAACAGAGTAGTACATTACCGGTATAATCCTAAAGGAAGTTTGAAAACTGCGCGATATCATGAATTTAGTTCAATTGACTGTTTAAGACATGCATAAACTAAAAAATGAAAATTCAGAATTTAGAACATAAAGACAGGCAATGTATTTAGTAAAATTTTTTTTAAACATTTTTTAATTACAGTATATACATCACAATTAATCATTATATTGCATTATCAAATTTATAAATAAAAGATAAAAATTGATATTTAATTTGAAATTTAGAAATTTACAAACGAAATGGACAGTATAGTATATTTAAAACAAATATATAACAAATGTAATGATGTAATGTGAAATTTGAATAATGACAATTTTAGTATATAATTATACTATATAAATTTACTCATAAGAGAAATATGTTTAGATTTTAAGAGAAAATATAAGTGATTTTAAATTTAATAAAAAATAATTTATACTTCTTAAGTGGAAAAATTTGTGTTTTATAATCTTTATATACATATAATTTGTCTTAAATATATTTTTCTAAGAAGAAGAATAGTATACAGACGTATATATGTAAGCTTTGTATAAAACATCGGTACTTACTGAATGTCTCAATTTTGAACGTCAGTAAATTTGTAATTCATATGATTTAATCCTAATTTTTCTATTAATGACTATATGCGTGTTAATAAATTTTTGTGTATACAACGATCGTGTAAAAGAAATAAAACAAATATCTCAAATATGTTTAGCAATAAAAAAAGCAATTTGCCACCAAGACCTCATATTCCGAATTCTGAATGTATGTTAGAAGACCTTAATAATGCTTCTATAGATGATATAGCATTTAAAATAATCGATAAAGGTATTATTTATTTCATTATTTTATTAAAACATTTGTAATAAGAAAAATATTAAAATAATATTTTCAACCATAACCTCATTTCAAGTTTAGTTACATATGCTTAATTTTTATATAATTCTATCATAAAAATAAAAATTTTATTCTTAGATGAATTTTCTGAAGAACATTCATTCAACACAAATACTTCTAATACCTATCAGAAAGTCAAAATGTACTTAAATATAAAACAACAGTTAAGATATTTAGAAACTACTATTGCAGAAAGAGGACAACAGCTGAAAACTGATAATGAAGAAATAAAAAAACTCGCGGACAATATTAAAAAACAAGCACAAGCTGCATTAATAACATAGATCTTTTATATTTATAAATTATATTGCAATTATTTGATTAATTCCTGCTATGAAGGAAATTGTAACATGTAATTATTCTAAACTTAATATTGTCTTAATTGTTAATATCATACAATAATCATACAACATTATATAATAAAAATTAGCTAATCATATAAAATAATTGTACTTATCATTATATAGGGTTACTTTAATTTATACATGTATGTAATTTAGATACTTTTTGTATAAAAGATTAGTATCCCTTATTACAACATATATAACTTTTTACAAAAATAAGTATTACATATAATTCTTTTATATTATTTCTATATCTATGTATGTATATATATGTGTGTGTGTGTATATGTGTGCGTGTATGTATATGCTATATGAATAACTTGATAAATACAATTAATTGTGTCTTTTTAACTTAATCTTAATTATATTTCAATCTTTACTTATTTTATGTGACAAGGCCATTGTAATAGTCATAGGCAGTTAAAAGGCACTACAGTTACAATAGTAAATATCATTAAATTCCATTTAGGTTTATGACATGTATACTTTGTAAATATGTATGTTAGAATATAAAACAATTCTAATTTTTTAAAAATATTTTGTTTCTTATTTTCCCATTATTTGGAATGATCGAAGTACAGGGATACTTTTTGTAATTGATTTTTAAGACTACTATGATATGAACTTTGTTGTGCTTATGTTTCAGATGTATTAACAATCATTCAGAAAATAGAATAGATATTAATATTAATACTACTTCTTCACAAATGCCTTAATGAATACTGTTGTGCATTAATTCATTGATTGACATTATTAATTAGATATACCTGTAGTAATATCATATCTAACTAATGGATCATTAAGATAAGCACACCATGTAAAGCCAGGTGGATACCCTGAAAAAATCATGCACAAAATTTTAAATTAATATTTTTAATTTAGAAATTAAAAGTATGAGGTGAAATAATTAAAAATGTATTTAAAACAGAAAATGTGTTGTTATAATTTTTTTATAATTATAATGTAAGTATAGCATAAATATACAAAACAATTACCTACATCGTGCTTGTTTAAGCATGTTATATGATAAAAATTTAGATTTAACAATACTTACAGCTACACTATTTAATGAATGATTTTCATGTGCTCATAAAATGTGGTTCAAATGAAATATCAAAATGTATTGCCTTTTGTCCAGCTGCATGCAAGTAACATCCCTGGATTAGTCAATGGTTAGTGACAAATACCTATGTTTTAGAAAAATATTTATACACATAAGGTATATCTAGACATTTAAGACTAAGCAAAAGACTTGCATGAAATAATTAATTTACTTTAATGACAAGGTTTTTACAATTTTACCTCCACCAAAAAAAACATATATATTATGTGTTTATTTTTATTTATAACATCTGTAACAATAATATATATAAAAGTGCTTTACATTTGTTATATAAAAGTAGAACAGCTCTGTTCGTTTATAGATATTAAGTATTTTTTAAACGGAATATAAAAGTATGCAATATATTAATCATATTTTTTACATAATGCGTCGATATGTTCAATTAGGACGGAATTCAGAAATATATGTAGAAGTTTATTGTTGTATTTTTTTACAACATTCAATTATTCGCAATTATTATAAGTTATTTTAAGCTGTTTTAATATCATTTCTGCAAATGAGTAAAGTGTCTTAACTTAAAATGATTACTGGACCTATCTTTTTTTTAATAAAATAATAAATATCCAGTTTTATGATTCAAATTCCTCATGTATAATTTGTATATAATTTTCCAATATTACGATACGAAAATTTATGTAAAATCACATACATAATATATATAATTTCTCTATAAAATTTATAATTATAAAAGTGTGTATTAAATGTCTTAAGAATTTTAAAATAATTGATTTGAACAATAATGGAATGATTATAATTTTTCTTTTTTTTAAGTATTATCTTTTATCACTTTTTTATGCTTAATATAATGTGTCCCAATATTTTGTAAAATGGTGAATGTTATTTGGATTAGTTAAAAATAAAACAAAATGAAACAAATAACTTAGAAATTTTGATATCATATATAAAATATATGAATTTTCATTACATGAATAATACATTGATTAGATAGAATATTAAACAAGAATATAACACGAATAAAAATGTTTAATAATCTCATATTAAAAGAAATAATATAATATTATAGAAACTCAAATTTTATATACATACGTATATACGTATGATTGTTACTAGGATAGTAACTACTTGTTTTACTTAAGTTTATAATACTAATTAATTTCAATTTGTTGTTTCTTTATATAATGGAACATAAGTTTTTTCATATATATAAAATAAAAAGTATTTTGAGTTGATTATATCATAATTATAAAATGATTAATTGTAGCTATTTACCACTGAAGTTCGGCATCAAGAAAATCGTACGAAATATTAACTTGCCTCTAGGCTTGTATTTAAGATGGTCCTCAATGAATTGACAAGGACAACGGGCGGAGACACAATGTCGTGGTGGAACAGATAAACCTGCGATGTCTCTATTACGTTCCTGTGAGTCTATAACCAGATCAAGTCTGCGGCGCACAAAGTGATGTGCCCATCGAGATGCATACCTCAGCAACAGCAACTCCGCCCGTTCCTGTCAACACATACCATCATCAGAAACCTAGAGCCGAAGTAATAGTAATAAAATAAGTCCGTCTTTCTACGTATCAATAATCAGCTCATTCATGAACTTAAAAAATCTATTAAATACATAAAATTTTATCAAATTAAATGCATAACAGAATGTACTGTTTCAAGAATTTTACCATTAACCATTTTACATGTTTCTTACATATATCAAGCTTGCAATATATCAAGCTTTCAATTCTGAATTATTTTAATTTAAATACTATGTACAATTGTATGTGTTAGGGCTAAGGGTGGATGACGAGGACGTGTTCCTCTGGCCTTGGTCGTACAGTCAAGGCCAATAAACGTATAAACATAATGTGAATAGTACCCTAAGCAGTACCGTTAAGTCCATAAAGTAATTGCAAATATTACTCTATCGGACTGACCTTACCCAACGGTAGCCAAAAATCAACATAATTAATCACGTAATCGGAAAGGTAAGTCATTTTTGACTAACAGGCACCATTGGACAAAGTAAGTCCCATAGAATAATATTTGCAATTATTTTATAGGCTTAACGGTACTGCCCAGGAATACGTCCCTCACATTATATTTATACGTTTATTGATTGTAGAGCCAAAACCAGAGGAACACGTTCCTTACATCCATCTTTGGCTTTAACACTATGAAATATTAAAAATAAAGCTTGTAATAATACACATATGTGTAATTTACACAAGTTTTATACAAATATGAAATTTAATAATAAATGTTTAATATCATATTAGTCAACAAAAAATATAAGAAAAAACAATACTAAGTATATATCATTAATAATCCAAATCACCAAAAAATAATGCTAAAACAATATTAATATAATATGTAAACTTAATTGCAATTAATATTGTTATAAATGAAAATCTTGTATAGTTAAGTACATAATTATAAGTAATTTTTATATTTTATATAATTTACTTTTACTAGTTTTTATTAATATAAATTTTGATTATTTATCCAGTTTCAATATAGCTATAAATCTATTTGAATTCTTTGATTTTTAAAATATCTTTTTTTTCATGTAGATGTGATAAAAAATCCTAGTATCAGAATAATTTTTCAATAAGTGTAAAAATAAAACTTATTAAATCTATCAAAATTGCTTTGAATGTTTTCAATACTGTTTTCAGTTTTTATACGTATTGAACGATTTTACTTTAAATGCCTCTATCTTTAAGAAAACTACTCCAGCTAGGACAGAAATCTCTGCCTTGAACATGAGGCTTATTGCGTAACCATTCTTCTATATATTGACATGGACATAAAGCCGATGCTAAATGACGAGGTGAAGAAGGATTTCCACCTTCTTCGTCTACTGTCCAATCCAATCGGCGACGTAAATAATCCTTTGCCCAACGTTGTACATAGCGGCAGAATACTTGTTCGCTTTTACCCTAATTGTTTATAGTTTATTTCACAAAAAATAAAATGTTGTAAGATCAATTACAATAGTTTGATTTTTACGATTAAGCTCATTTTTATAAAATATAAAATATGATTTATACAAATATCAAACATTACAGATAATATAAATTAAATAAATGAATAAATGTAACTTATATAATATAATTACCTGAAATAAAAGTTTCATACCTGTTTGCGAGAAATTCTGGTGGTTGTATTGCCTTGTATTACAATATCACTATCATCTATATCCATTCGCTGTTGTAATTCTCTTTTTCGACGCATTTCAGAATTTCCATCTTCACCAATTACTCTTCCTTCACGTTCTTCACGTTCTATAACTTCTTGTAACTTTTTCTGGTATAAAATAAAATCAATTCTTGAATATATTATATAATTAATAAAATTATATAATATAATAAAATATAACAAATTTTTTAACAAACTTTTTAATTTCAACTGAAAACAATATTTTTGTTTGGCAGTGATATTAAGCTTTGATTGTGTAAATTAAGTATATATTTAATTACACTTACAATACAATCTGTTGTGTCAAAGTATATGAAGCACAGATTGACTTTGTGACATGAAATCTTCCCCCTATCGTCTAATCCAAGCAATATCTTATGCCGAAGTAAATGCTTGTTCACTTGACCCATACATTTTTCAAGATTGTGATTTAATTTTATCTTGATGAACATGCAAAAAAATATTGCAGCAGCATTGAGGACTAACCACATGACACCAAGTCCAAATAAAGTAAGACCAGTTACTCCGGAAAACAATAAGCCAAGCAATACAATAAATGCAGTAAATATCCAAAGAACAAGAATCCTTTTGTAGCATACATTGTACATATTAAAACGTACATCGTTTACAAGCAGTTCCATTATATGTACGTAGTCCTCTACTGTAAGCTGTAATGGTTCAACACAACAGCTTATACATAATATACATATATAAGAGCAAATATATGAACTTTACAAATAAAGAAAAAGATATAAACGAAACGAGGAAATGCAAATGAAATAAAATGTAATTAAACACTTACCGTTAAACCTTGAGCCATTAATTCTTCTGGTACTAATTCTGGACGAAATTTAGCTGGAGTAATCCATGGCCATCTAGTGTTAACTGGTAAAAGAGTAACTATAGTATCTCCATTAGCAAAACCTTGTCTAATGTTTCCAATAGGTGTACTTATAATATTATTGGTAGTACTTCTGCCATTAGATATATCTCTGAGATCAATAGTCTTCAAAGAAGCACTCTTAGGATCAGAAACTCTTACTTCAGATGGTAAATTTAGATCTGGACTTCCAGATGTAATAGAACGGCTTAAACCTGACCTATCTAAGTTAATCTGGACGGATTCAGTTGATATCACAGCACCTTTATATTCATGATTTTTTGTTTGTTGATTATCTGATTTATCAACAGATTTTCCAATTTTTTCAACATTTACTGTTACTGATTCTGGTTTTATTACAGCTGGTGCATTTGTTTTTACTTTTTCTTCTATACTATTATTATCTTTAGCAGGTGCATCATCTTCAAATTGGACCCAATTTTTAGTTCTTGAAGATATATTAGGTGAATTAATTGCTGATACATGGTCAGTTGTATCCTGTGAGCTCATTTTCACTAAATAAATAATAAAAAAAAGGGCAAGTCATATATGTAATACATGTTTCAAAATATTGAATATTTATATCTTATATTTCATTAATTTAGAGAATGTCTTTATTTAATAATTGATACATTAAATTAATATTTATATTAAAATACATTAAAACATATGTATATTTGCAAGATATATTAAATATGGCAAGAAATATTATTAAACAGTGATTTTAAAAAAATTGGGAATATTTATGGACATATAATTTATAATTTAAACATGAACTATAATATAAAATAAAAAAAATTAAGTCATTCTATCAACTTGTTACTTAATTAACATGATAATAAAGTTTCAATTAAGCAAAAAAGATATTAAACATATATAAGTACGAAATACCAAACCAAAGTTCGAAAAATATTTATATACAATTCTTATCATTAATTTAACGAAGATAATATCGTATATACAGATATGTAAACTTCATATCTGATATGTTTGTATATTGGAAAATGATACACTTGAAATTTTCTTACCTGTTGTGATATGACCTATCTCATATCCGTAAGGTGAAAAGGTACGTAATGCACGAAATCAAGGTGTGCAGCATTGCTATACGAAAAACAAGGGTGGGGCGAAGAATAGCATAACGACATTGTACAATAATGTACATATATTTATATGTACGATAATTTATCATAAAAGTGCATATATGTATGTATGTATATATATATATATATTTATATATACCTTTATTTCTATATTATTTTGGAATACTTAATACTATATAAATAGACAATTACAAATATTAATTAATGTACTAATATGTCGTATTTTCTAAGATTACATACGTTTTTGGTATAGTTTTCTATATGTGATATATCTATTTATGTATATACGTAATGTGTGTTAATTTAAATTGATTGCTAATTTATTTGTTGCTATTTTGCAATGTACAAATTTGAATATATGTATGTACATACAATTGAGAAACAGTACATGTTCATTCAAAACAATTGTTTTCTACAACATTATTGGAATTTAAATACAATTATTTATATATATACGTATATAAATTATCAAGCAATTACATAATAAGAAGTGTATAGTTTTTTGTTTTTAATATATAGTGTATTGTGAGGAAGTTATATCAAAACAATCACAATTCAATATAATGTATTGTCAAAAGTTAATTGTGAATACATTAAGACATTTTCGAATAGTTACAAGATCTAGTTATGCTTTTGCCAATATTTGTACATTAAATCAAAGAAAGAATATGTTTATGACATATTTGCAACAAATTAATAAGATAAAGGACAATTATAGTACTAATAAACGGAAAAATTTATCACACACTAGAAATTATATTATATCAGGTAGTTTTTTATTTAATTTATTTTTTCCTCAAGAAGAAAAAAATGATGTTGAAGAATTAATAATGACAATTAAAAGATCAATTTTATTAATTCAGGTTAGATTAACACTTTTATATTACCATAATTGATGACAATATGAAAGTGTCAAGCATTTTGCGCTATTATATTGAATGCAAACATTTTATTTATTTAATTTTTATAATAATTCTTTAATTTTATAGAAAAAGGAATTTCCAAAGGCAGAGCAAATGCTACATATTGCATTGCGACAAGCACAAATTTTGCAACATTATGATGGTATAACTTATGTATATGATGTAATGGCAAATTTAGCATATGATACCAATAATTATGAAAAGGCAAAAGATCTATTTAAATCAGTTTTACAGAGATTAATAGCTAAAGAAGTTCCAGAGGATGATTTAGCAGTCATTCATATTAGTCTTAAGATTTCTGATATATATAATGAAATAGGAGATATAGAGTAAGCAATCATAAGTATCAATTATTTTTTAATTTTTTTTTCTTATAAAATGTAATATTTGTTGATTTAATATTATAAAATATGTAACTTTATTAATAGAAAAGCAAACACTGGTTACAAATTTTGTTTGCAACACTTACAAAATCATTTAGTTAAAGACAATGAAAATGAAGATGTACTACAATTATTAGGTTTAAATTTAGAGAAGTATGCATCTATGCTTTTCTCACAATCTGATTATAAAAATGCTTTTGAATACTTCACTCAAGCTTATGATATATCCATAAAAATAAATGGTGAAGAAAATGAACAAACTGTTATTTTATTGAATAACTTAGCAAGTGTGTGTTATATGTTACAAAAATATGATGACACTATTAAATATTTGTCTAAAGCTGCAGAATTAGGTAATACAAATACAATATTGTTATATTTGAATTGTTCTAAATTGAATTATTATATTTTACAGGAAAAAAGTTACCAGATATGGTTGAATTAAGTTTCATTTATGTCAATTTGGGAAATGCATTTCTTTCAAAAGGACTTTTTGAAGAAGCAAAAAAAAATTGTAATGAAGGAAAATATTTAGCACAAGCTAGAGATGACAATAAAGGTGTAATAGAAGCTAAAAAATGTCTTGAACAAATAGAAAGTCTGATAGCATAATATATGTGCAAATATCAAGTTGCAGTATTTAGATTTAGTTAAATTATTAAACATGTATTTATAATATATTTATTACTAATTTTATTTATGAATTAATTAGCAAAATAAGAGAAAAATAATAATAATTTTACAAACTTTTACTTCCTTTTTAAATAAAGGTATAATTCTTACATATAGAAAACACACGCTAATATGAAAATTTACATTTTACATATCTATAAAAAATATTTATAAAAAAATTAATAGATGTAAAAAGTATATCTTTTTATAATATAAGTAAAATTTTAAAGACAATGTTCATAAAAATGGTTGGATATAAAGTGGTATGTAAAAATAAAGATGTAGTACATTTGCGAAAAATATATTATATATATAATGTTTGAGTGTATGCGTATCATTTCTTCTGAAATAAGAATTATTTATGACATGAATGATACTTAAAAATGTATTAAATTTTTTCCACATAATGCTAACATTTATGATAGTTATACAGTATTGTTTTCACTGGTATTTGTTTTACAACATATTAGAATACTGACTAGTATTCATTAAATAATATAATTACAATGTTGTAAAAATATAAATTCTAATTTTGAATTCTTATTATAGCAGTCAAATAAATTCTTATTAAGTGATCACAATATGCTTACAGAAAAATGCAATACAAAATTATTCATATTCTGCTATAAGTACCATCATATATACACCTAAGAGAAGCGCAATAATTTCTTTTACAGACTGTCTAAAACTAGTATCGGACAAAAGTTCTGGTATTACAGAAACTGTAGCGATATAAATAAATCCTCCAGCTGTGAATGGAAGAATCCACATAGTTGCAATATCACCTATAATATTAAATTTTAAAATGAGTATAACATTTAAAAAATTGAATTAACATATTGCAACTTATTCTCACCTATGCCTTCTGCAAGTAATGATACACAAGTTCCTAATAATGCACCTACTGCAGTTGTAAGCTGAAGCATCATGGCCTAAAATTAAAATCATATTGTATAATTTTTATCTTATATAATTCTATCTTGCTAATTGCACTTTAATTGAAATCTTACTTTTCTTTTACCATAACCACTTTGTATTAAAATAGCAAAATCTCCTATTTCATGAGGTACTTCATGTAACAAGATTGTAAATGTGGTAATATACCCAATATTTTTACCAGCTAAATAGCTAGCTCCAATAGCAAGACCATCTGTGAAATTATGTAAAAAATCAGCAACTAAATTTAAATAACCAGCAATTTTTATTTCACTTTGAGAACTTTCTTCTTCTTTTTCTTTAGAGACTACATCAGATTTATTAAGATCTTTTAATAGTTTTTTATCATTTTTATTTTCTTTTGATAACTTTTCTGTGACTTTATGCACATGTCCGTGACCATGGTCAGTTTTAATAATTCTCACTGCTTTTTCAACAATTAAAAACATGATGATGCCTAATAATACACATAAACCAGCAGACATATCATGTCCATGTTCTGATTCTTCTTCACCTTGATTATGAGAATGTGAATGCGAATGTACTTCTTCAGGAGATTCATGTATATGAGGAACCAAAGCATGAGGAATTAAATGTAAAAATGCATCACCTAATAAACCACCAGATGCAAAACTTAATAATATTTTTAGCAGAGGTTCACATTCTTTAGTATTATCTAAAGGTACAAAGAATAAAATAAGAAATGGTGCTGCTGATATGATTAAAGTAGATACAATAGCTCTAAAAAACACTTTATTGTAAGTCCTGTCAAGCAAAACTGATTTCTGTTGATGGTCATAGTTATCATCTTCATGTTTATGTTGATGTAGAATTTCGTTATGATATATAGACTGTTGCTTTTGTAAATACACTTCATTAGCTTCTTTGGAATATTTGAAACTTCGTGATTCGCCGTGATCATGAGTTTGACAAAGAGTTGGCAAATTCAAAAGTATAAGCAGCAAAAATGTGCCAAGTGCTATTCGTAAAATCCATTTATTCGTATGGCTCCTTCTTTGGTTATCTTCTGTCATTGTGGTTATTTCTATAATTTTGCACAGACTTATTGAGACACAATTGGTTTATGTATTGTTGCTGGTGTAATCTTAACATCCGTGCATTGAAGTGTAAGAACTTTTATAGTTATGGTATTAAACAGAATTAAAAAAATTGCGGCCACGTCAAAGGTTCATGTGTTATCAGTTTATCAAGACTCAAGACCCAATTTGGTTCTTTAAAACAAAATAACATCTTAATGTTGGTAGCATTGATTTGTTAATATTGGCTATTCTGACAGTTTATATATTTAAAATTCAAAAAATGTTTGTGACAATAATTAAGATATTGTATTTTAATTAAAATGTTAACAAATTAATCAGTTTTCAATTCATACTGTTGTTAATATATGAATAATTGATGTTAATATTCAAATATTAAGTGTGACATAATTCTGTATGAAGTTTATTTTATTTTTGCGTGATTGCGAAAAAATTCGTTACAAAGAATCCAAACTAGCGGATACTCTTTCAAATAGTTCACGTGAACTGTCAAAAGTCGGAATTTGAAGAGGTTAATCAAAAGGGAAAGAATTTTTGTATTGATGGTGTTTAGAAATTTTGACATATTCTTTTATCATGTCACATAATACTCTAAAATCTATGAGACATGGATTTTGCGATGCCATTTTTTCGAGTTCACCCATTAATTTCGATAAAGAGAATATAAATTATCAAAATGAGAAGTGAGTATTTTTAATATGTTAAAAAAATATATAAAAGCTACTATATATTCTTTATTCCATTATTCTATAGGGAAGAAATATGTTCTGATGTACTTGATACACCTCAAAGAAGAATTCAAAATTCTAATGAAAATAAATCTTTAAAACTTGAAAAATGTAAAATATTACTTGACAACGATATTGAAAATTCGAAATCAACAAATACACCTTGTGCTGCAAATCTAATTCGTCCAAAATTTGTAAATATATTCCAAAGAAAACAAGTTTTATTTCCTGAACATGCAGTGTGTGATTCAAAGTATAAAACTTGTACAAAAGTAGTATCGACAACTTCATTGAATGAAAAAATTTCAACTATTCATCCGTGTACTCCCAAACAACATAAAATTCATACTAGTACAAGCAGTACAAAAATAAATATTTTACCTTTGAATAAAACACCTGTGAAACGTTATTTTAACGAGAATGTTTTGTCACAAGCTACACCTGATTGTTTTAATGTTGTTCAAGTTGAAACACCATGTGGTAAATTAAACGAAATTGATATTGAAGATCAAACAGTATATGAAGAAGAAAATAGCAATTTGACTGTAGGTATACGTGTTAGACCTCTGAACGCAAAGTAAGTCATTAAATTTTCTTGTACCAAAGCATTTTTATTGAATAATACTATGACTTAATATATATATTTTTAATTATTTTAGAGAATTAAATGATTCAAAAATTACATCAGTTATTCAAGTAAATGGTCAAAATATTATTGTCACTTGTGAATCTGTTCAACATACTTTCACATATGATCATTGTTTTATGTCACAAATGGATACATCAGAACCTGGATATACTGATCAAGAGATTGTATTTAAAAATATGGTTTCACCATTGGTGCAAAATGCTTTTGAAGGATATAATGTGTGCTTATTTGCTTATGGACAAACAGGCTCTGGCAAAAGTTATAGCATGATGGGCCAAGAGTCTGCCCAAGTTAATATAATATCAATTGATGAAGCAGTTGGTATTATTCCAAGATTTTGTCAAGAAATATTTACAAGGATATCTACTAATATGAATACCAAAACTACAGTAGAAATTAGTTATTTTGAAATTTATAATGAAAAAATACATGATCTTTTGACAAATATTACGAATGGAGTAAAAAGAGCTCCTCTTAAAGTAAGAGAACATCCTGTATTTGGGCCATATATTGTTGATTTAAGTCAACATTGTGTACAAAATTACAAAGATTTACAGGTATATTTATGATATCAGTTGCGTTTGTTGTAAAATTATTTGTCTATTATTTTATTGTTATAAATACATTTTTTTAGACTTGGCTCAAAGTAGGCAATTCACAACGAGCTACAGCAGCAACTGGAATGAATGAAAAGAGTTCGAGATCTCATAGTATATTTAGTATTATATTAACACAAACTCAAATAAATAATCAATTAAATAGTGAATCTATGGATGCTAGTCGTCGTAGTAAAATTAATTTAGTGGATTTAGCTGGTAGCGAAAGATTAAGTCAAACTTGTGCAAGTGGTGATAGATTAAAGGTATGTATATCATATTACATTTAATTACTTAGTTATAATCTAATAGTTTTATTCATATAATAATAAAATCAATTATGTTCAATAGGAAGGAGTGTCTATCAATAAATCGTTGCTTACATTGGGAAAAGTAATCGCATCTCTAGCTGAAAACACAAGTAATCGTAAACGAGGTTTTGTTCCTTACCGTGAATCTGTTCTTACATGGCTACTGAAGGTAAGTGTTATTAAATCATTAAAATGAAATTCTATATAAGTAAATAAGTCTTCTTTTTATTGAATCTTCATTAAAAAATTTTTTGTTGTAACACAGTCATTGAATATTGTAATAATAATACATACATAAACAATTATTATCTGACTTATTTTTTTATATAATATACTGAAAATTTAAGTTAGATTCATTTTCTTTTTGAAGATATAGTTTTCTACATAATTTTATGTACATATTCAGTCTTATAAATTATTCAATTCCTTACTGAATGTTTATAAAAAACTAATTTTTTTTTTAATATTAATATTTTTATGCTGTTTTAAAACAACATTACATCATGTACAAATACTTTAATGCAGCTTCTATTAACTGTAAATGCAATTATTAGTTTTGCTAAATTTTAAGTTACAATATTATTAATTGCTCCACAATTTTGGATTATTGATATATATATAACACAATACAAATCTATTGTTAGAATTTATGTGAATTCTTTGAAGTATTTATATAAAATGTTTCAATATATGTACCATTTAAAATAATACTGAAATTATTAATTTTATGAAATAATAGTAAAAAAGAGTTTTTATTAAATTACAAAAACGTAAAAAATATTCGTTTTAATATTATTTTTAAAAGTTAATAGATTATGCATTATTTCAAATAGCAGAGAAGGCAAACTTTATAATAAAATAATATGGAAATAAATTATGCATTATACATATCTTAAACATACGTAATTGTTGCGAATATAAATATAAATATAAATCCAAAATTTTTCGTTTTATAAAAAAGAATATCTAAAAGCAAATATTTCGAATTATAAAATAAATGTATCATACAAATTAGATATTACACTTATATTCTTAAGTAGAATATAAATATAAATTTATTTCTTGAAATCATATTAAGATTATGAAATAACTCTAGATATTCTGTTTTTATTTGGCGTTTTTCGTTGTGTTATTGATTTCCAAATATTTATTATTTTCCGAAGCTCTTTCTGATGTTTTATCATCAGTTTTCACGGTCTCTTCTATAGTGTCTTCGCAGTCATATTCTTCTTCTTCGTGAATTTCCTGGCAAGAATCTCTTCGCGATTTTTCTCTTATGTAAGTTGCAAGACTTCTTCTTTTATTTTCCCGACACAAGTAACAATGTTTTTTTGAAAGTACTTTTTGTTTATGATGTGGTGATCGTTGAGAATGAACTTGCATTGACTTTCCTGAAAAATAATTTTATGTTTCCATTATATTTTTAATCTTTTATTTTCTGTTATTATTCTATTTCCAAGTTTATTGTTAACGAAATATTTATTAAATACACATCTTTCTCATTTGAACTTAAGATTTTTTTTAATTATATGATTACTGGTTTTTTCATCTCAGAATGTTTTTTTTCGATGTTAATATTGGCCAAGGTTTAGCAACTTTTCGGTAGATATCTTCGTGCGTTACTGCACGTAGACCTAACTCGTGGCTTTTAAGTCATCATCATTCTCAATATCCAAAAGATTTGATTCTTTCTCATGAATGAAGTAACGTAATAAACTTCACGATATCCCTTCGTATTTATTCTTCATTTATGTAAGGAAAATTCTTATTGTGAAAATTATTAAATTGTAAAAGCAACAAAAAATAATCATGCAAGATAAAAATTTGAAAATCGAGTCATCAGTAATCTTTCGTAGATAAAATTAATAAAGAATCTTTATTACTTTTTCTTTTTCCTTTTAGGTTCAATTCTTAATAAATTATATTCATAAATCATTCATGTACTGTATTTAGAATCTATTAGTACAAACGGGATAAAAGGATCTCTGTACATTTACTGTTATTCTTCGACATTCTATTTGTTCTCGTTAATGAGTCACGCTAGTTTCGATTGTAAATTCAATGAATGAAACGTACAAATTCTATACAAGTCATGAATTATTCCTGTACTTATATATCTATTTAGAATCTGTTATTACAGACTGAATAAAGGATCTCTGTATATTTACAGTGTCTTTCGGCATTCTGTTTGTTCTCGTCAATGAGTCATGCTAATTTTAAAAAATATCTTTTTCGTACATATATAAATATGTGTACTGAAACATTTTATTCAATAAGAAAAATATTAGTAATAGTAAAATATAAATAATTACATATAAATACCCGATAACTACATTGTACATATTACATGTATTAGAATGAAATTGATCATGTGCGTATTATATTACAGCCTTCATACCTTCGTATTGTAACAATCGTAAATATTGTTTTCATGTTTGCGATCTGACTTGTTTTGATCATTTTCTCTTTTAGTTAAATTTAAAAAAAATATACAATTTACATGCATTTTACATGATTATTTGCTTTTACCGCTTTTTCAAGAGTCGATTGAGACATTTTGACTCATTAGAATGAAAAATAAATTTTTTTTTAAATTCCCACTATTTTACGTTGTGCGCAAAATATGATAATTTCAGAGCCTAATATATGATAAATAATGCGGAGGACTGCCTTCGAGTAACCACTTCTCCACGACAATAACGCAAAAGGAGGGGCAACTACGTTGCACAGAAATATCTGAGTTATTCTTATACGTATGCACAGGCATCGATTAAGAATATAAAAATCATCTCTCGATAAAAATTAAATTCGTCATTATCATGTTAATTCGATTATCAATTGATATGCCGGTCCATCGATAAATAAATCACAATAATTTTACGCAATCGGTGATTTTTGTTTAATTTTTTTGCTTTTTTAATAATTTTAAATTGTTTAATTGATTGGTATTTTGATCATTCCTATCGCGATTTTTGTTTTATTTTGAAAAAGGAGGAAGGTACGTCGATTGTACGAATATACGATGTAAACGAATACACGCACATGTATTAATATCGAAAACAAGAGTTAATTTAAATATACTTGTAATACTTGGTAGAGATAGGTCGTATCTATTCATCGCAAACTGAAATATTTAAGTACGGGATCTAAGTGATAAAAACCAATAGCTTACATAAATATTAAATTAATCATTAATGTAATTAATATAGTATAATGATATTGTATGAATAAAATACAAAAGAGAAAGTTAATTGCATAACAGCAATTAAATAGAATTGAATAATTAGGTAGATCATTTAAATAGTTTCATCGTATACAAATAGCAATGATAATATTTGATATGATAGTTAAATTACATCGATAAATTGATACGATATTCAAATTACAATTTTAAAAAAAGGAATATTGATTATCATAATGTTAATTGATGAAAATTTGATTCGTCTAAAATTTAAGAAGAACGATAACGAACCAATTGTCGCACATTGTCAGTGTATCTGTCATTTTTCTTTCTTTCTCTTTTTTCTCATTTTAATAAACATATTATTTCAAGCTGCCACATGTGAATACATAAAAAATAATTTACATGTGATTAAAACTTACCACAATTAAAATAATCTTTATTCCACGGCTGCTCGTAGTCTGGATACTGATGAGCTCTGAAGAAACCGTAGGTCAAGACTTCGGGAACATAGACTAAATCCATCGTTCTGGCTCGTGATACCTCCGAAAATAATCAAACTTCGAATTTCTTTTCTTAATAGAAATTTATTCGAATTTCCGTGTTTATATTATATCTTTTTTTATATTTTATATCTTTTTTCTTTGTTATCTTCGATCAACTTCTGACGTATATATTAATCCATCGTTTCCTCTAGTTTTTCGATTTCTAAAGAAACTGATAAGCTGTTTCTATAGCTAAAACCCGTTTTACCAGTGAGGTCTGTTGGTTTTCGTTGCTTCCGGTTTTCTCTCTTTCACCGGTTGCGAAAAAACTTATTAGCGATCGAATAATTCGTAATATCACACATTCAAAAGAGAAGAAAAAGCGGCAGCCTTTAAAAACAAGACAAGGTTGTGTTCGAATTACTACGGTGTTTTACTTTAAACTGAAGGAGTACGGACGCTGAGCATGCAATGTTTATGAGTCGGTTATTCCCTCTCCATCGGGTTCTTGTCTTTTCTCTCTTCTCCGCGCGCCCTTCAACTGAACACTTTGCCCCTCCTTTTCCTCCAATCACCTTTGCGAATTTCTGGCGGATTTTATAATTGTTCGACGCATTTTCAGTGCTTGTTCATCTATGACATTGTCCCTCGAATTTTTTAATTTATTCTTATATAAATCCAACAGCAGTCTATTTCTTGTAGTGATCAAGATATTGTTCGTTAATATTGATCGTTAAATATTTTTTTTCTACAATTTTAATTATCCACACTGTTTTTTTTTTATTATTATTTATATACACTTTATGTATATGGTTACGATAAAATTAATCAATGTTTATTTTGCAACGCAACAAAAGCTGCGTATATCATAAATAGTATGTCGCAAAAGGCTAAGCTTAGAAAACGTAAAAAACTATCTATGATATAAGAGATTATCTTTTATTAGCGCAAGTTTTAGCTATAATTTACTCGATCATTATCAATCACATAATACAAGAAAAAAAGGAAGAAATATTGAAGTATAGTTTATTTAATTTTTTTAATGACAATCTTATTTTCTTGTGGAAACGAGATAGTCAGCACTTTTTCTAAACTTTAATATTCTCGAAGTAATAAATACAATTTAATAATTGCTGAATGGAGTATGTACGTGAAAATTTTATTTCTTTACGAAGCAATCGTATACCATAAGTATCTTTTTTTCAAATAACAGAAACTACGAATAAAAATAAAGTCTCGGTTACTGATAATATCAAATAAACTATAATTAAGTTCTTGTCGAACTTTGAGGAAAGGTATGAAGTTAAAATAAAAAGTATGTTTTGTTATCTTAAATAAAGGAATAAATTATACAAAAAACTATAACATACAGATATTTTATTTATACATTTTTTTATTATTATTATAATTATATGTTGTTTAGAATCTTTCATTTTTTTCATTAAGATTACGAAAGTAAAAGTACTTTACGATGAAATTTTTAAAAATATTTGATTTTGTTCGATGCTTACTGATTAGTTATCGATACATATATACCTCAACAATAATTACTGATTAGTTATCGATATATATATATATATATATCTCAATAATAATTAGCAATGCGAAAATTCCATCGTGAAGAGTACCTACAGATTTTGTTAAATAATAAAAAGAATCGAAGATAAAGGTGTGTGAGACTTTTTCCGCTGTTCAATGACGACTTATCCATCTCGACAAATTCATGTTTTATCTAATATTCATTTATTAATTGATCAAGATAACATCTTTTATATAAAATATCAAGATAACATTAAAAAACATAAACGTCAAAGTGCGATCGATAACGAAGTACTACTTAAGAAAGATTAAATCGCGATGGCTTTTAATTGGACTTGCGTTGCTTTGTCACGTAAGATACTGATAATAATTATTTATGCGCAGAAGAATCGAGATTAAGTTTGATAAAACAGATGATATACAAAATGCAAAGTTAACAACATCATTCCTCTTACAGTAAAAGTTAATTACAACGAATCAGTACAACTGAGATTTCACACTCGTTTAATTAAATCTTATGCAATGACTTCGCTTTGTTTTTTATGTCGACTCTTTCTTTTGGAGTCGAATTTTACATTTATTAAAAACAATCAAATTTTTTTTTTAAACATATTAGGAAAGTCTCGGAGGAAATTCGAGAACAGCAATGCTTGGAACTGTATCACCAGCTAATATACACGTAGAAGAAACGCTTGCAACGCTCCGATATGCTTGTCAAGCTCGAGCTATTGTTAATCGTGTTCGAATTAATGAAGATCCACATGAGAAATTAATTCGGTAATACATGTTTTATAAATGGATAACTAATAATTCGTACAGATTATCATATTCAATATGATCAATTTCCTCGATGGATTAATATAGATTAAATGGAAAGAAAATGCTTTGAAGCAGAAAAAACAAAAGAACATCATCAATACTATCGATATAATTTTTTTCTAGTTTATGATAACCCTAACTAAAGTTGTTAATTTTATATAAAATTGTGTTCTTTCTCTTAGGGAATTGAAAGCGGAAGTATTGCGATTACGTAGTGTTCGTGAAGGATACGAAAAACAACTTGGAATTTTTCCACATCATCTTCTTGATTCCGTTGACCAAAGTAACGATGAAATCAAACAGAAACAACAAGAAATTGATAAACTGAGACATCAATTAAAGAAGACCGAAGAACAGCTTGTGACTTCTCAAATGTAAGTTAACAACAATGTTAGCTATTTCAAATGCTAATTACAATCATTTGGAATAATCAAGTTTTTTCAATAAGCAATTACTTAATCATTATTAATATGTATATTTCTTACGATATTATTTCATTATTATTATACGATACTATTATTTCATGCACCAGAAACAGATCGGAGGATATTTGATTGAAGATTTGAATATTTAGTTATATGTAATTGCAGGACTTGGCAAATGAAATTACGGGATACTGAGGAAAAGAAAAATTCTGAAATAAAGTACTTACGTCGCTGTGGTATCGCTATCGAACTCGATTTTCGTCAGAAGGATAAGCAACCTTGTCTTATAAATCTCGCGGCTGATCCTATGTTATCTGGTACACTTTTGTATCTCATTCCTCCAGGATTCGTTCGCATCGGAAGAAGTTCTGCTTGTCAGAATTTTTCCGAACATTTGGATATCATGTTGGATGGACCACTGGTTAGGCCTTTACACTGGTTAGTTATTGGATTGGTTGCGGTTTGGTGATTTGAAAAGATGTGTTTGTTAGGCTTATTTGGGTTTCGGCACACTTGTGTTCATCTTCTTCCTCAATTCCCCGCCAAGGAGAAATTTAACTTGATGCTTATGAATTGTATTGCAGGAAAATGTTTTACTTTGTTCTCTTCACCTATTTGTCTTTTAACAGTGCATGCTCCTCGCAGCCTTTCCTTACGATCTATTAAACCTACTTAACGTTATTTAAAATAATATTTTAATTAATGTATTTGGTCAAAAAAAATTGCATGGCAGTGTTTCATTATTATTACATAGTATAATAGTTCCCAAGCGATTTCAAATTTTGTACTTTCATCATATTTATGAGTTAAGCACTCACATTAAACAGAAAGATATATGAAATATAATTGAAGTTCTTTGTACCAATTATATATATGTACATATTTTAGTGTAAGTTATTTTAATGATTCTTTTATCGATTTTTTATGCGTTCAACAGTACTATTGAAAATAGTAATGGGAAACTTATATTATCGTCAGAAATGGAGGGAGATACGTTCGTGAATGGACAGGTATAATTTTACATTTATGATCTTATTATTATTATCTTATTATTTTATTTGTCATTATTAAATTGCATCATTATTAGGTGGTAACTGGCAAAGTTATTTTAAAACATGGCGATCGATTGGTAATTGGCGGCAATCATTATTTTAAAGTCTCAAATCCGTATGATGAACATAGCAACATACAAATTTCAGCACAGGCTGTAGACTATGAATTTGCTCATCAAGAAATTATGAAAGTGCAAGAAGAAAAGTACGAAGTTTTAATGGTCCCTCTTATTCAACAAATAATTATAATTAAAAAGTATTTAACGTTGTGCTACTTTTTGATTTAATAGATTAAGGGCAGAACTAGAAGAAAGTAAGCAGAAAGCAATAAAAGAATTAGAAAATGCAAAACGAGAAGTTGAAATGCAATTGGGATCGCAAAAATTATCGTATGAACGTAAAATTGAAATTCTTGATTCTACAGTTCAAGAGCAGAAGGTTGCATTGGAACAAATTCAAAAAAAAAAAAAAAAAAGTTGGAATTAGAGAAAGAATTGCTTGAAAATGAAGTTGAAGCAAATAATAGATTGAAACAAATACAATTAGATCAAAAAAGAGTTAATGTTACACCATATAAATCTAATTTTTTACAAGAATTGGAAAGTATTTTAAATGAAAAAGCAGCAGATGCTGAATTTGCTCTTAAAATGAAAACTAGTGTAGAAGCAATAAGTGATGGTGGTATTAGTCTACATGAAACGCAAATATTGGTAAGAGAAGCCACTGAACGGTGCAAAGAAGTTGGCATTAATTATGTAAGTATCTGTTTATTTAATAATTAAAAGTATATACTTTTTAATATGACAATTTTATTTGTCATATTTTAGGAGTTTGATCAACAGCAAATAATTATCAATAAAAGTCTAAAACCAGTAATTCGTATACGTAACAGAGATAATATGAAAGAAACATTTTGGCAGCCAATGCGATTTTTAGATTGGGTTCATCGTTTACGAGATTATGATATAGAAGATTCAATAAAGGAACTATGTACATCAGAAGAAACTTGGGAACCCTATGAAAATACTGAAACTTTTGAGGATTCTTTAAATAATAGCCGAATTTCAATAAATATGACACCAATAAAAAAGAATTTGAACGAGAGTTTACAACAACTCTCATTAGATACATCTGTACTTGGAAGTACATTAATTAATCAAACATTTGATATTTCTAAAGATCAGGAAACCGTAAATACATGTCTTATTCAAATGGAACATGCTACAAAAACTTTATGTAAATTATATAGTAAAAATGGTGGAATTCAATCGATTATGGAATCGCTTAATAATATGCAAAGTATAATTTGTAGCTTACGTAAAACTTTAGAAATAGAGGACACAAATAAATATTCCAATGAAAGTATAATTTCTAACCAGAATTTCAATAATAGCGTAACAGAAAATTCTGACACAAATTTGACAGTTTCCAAAAATATAAAATTTGTTTCAACAACAAAATCTACTTTACGTAATAATACTAAAGGTTTTGACAGGAAAAGTGTAAGATTTACAGATAAATTAAAACAAGATTTAACTTAGTAACAAAATTAATTTCATGTAATTAAATAAGATTGCTATTTAAAGAGAGACCTAAAACGTACATTAATAACTTTAAAGATATTAAATGAAGTAAAAAAATATGTATACTCATATGTATCATTTTATTCCTTATTATTCATAAGCACTCATGTAATATTTATACAGACACATCTATATAAAATATAAATATTTAATTAAATTTGTATAAGATTTGTGAGATTAGAATAATATTGCTCAAACAAAATTTAAATAATTTTCTAGATAAATTGATACTAAACTAATGAAATGTCATACAAGTTTGTTAAGTTGACTTCCTATATACAGTTAATCAAAATAATCCTCAATATCAATATCAGGATTTAATAAATCTTCTCCATAAATACTTAAATCTAATTGATTAAGTATTAAATTTTCGCACATTTCTTCTAAGTCAGTATCTCCAATTAATACTGCTCCTTGCATTTTGCTATCTTTTAGTATAAGTTTTATGTATTCTGTTCCTTTAGTCATTCGTAATAATATCTCATAATTGTTATCTAACTTTTGTCCATTGTACAAACCAAGTAAAACTACTTTATAACCAAAAAATTTAGTTACATGAGTGAAAAGTTCGAAACAAAAATCTTGCAAGAACTCTTCATTTTTTAACTTAGAAACCATCGATTTTGCAACATATCGACCCATTTGATGTGCTTGGGTCCACAGTCTCATTTGAAACCAATGTTTTGCTAATTCCCATCCTGCACTACATACATCTCCAGCAGCATATATATCTTGTTTTGAAGTTTCCAATTTCCAATCTACCAATAGTCCCCCATCTTCACTTTTTTTTATATCTTCCAAACCTATTATGTCAGAATTCGGTATTACACCTGTTGCTGATACAACAAAGTCACAGCCAATAATTTTCTTATTTGTTAATTCAACATATATAGGCCACTCTTCTGTAGCATCAAGTTCTTTTTGTTCTGATTTGTTAAGAATTTTAATTATCTCACATTCATATTCTATTTGTATTTTTGCAGATTTAAAGAAAACACCTTTTATATCAAAATTATCATGCCAATCTGGACCTAAAGCTGGTCCACCTGTTACAGCTGGAGTATTTGAGATAGTATATCTCATTCTTTTAGTTAAAGAACTAACATTAGTATATATGTGTTTATCAGTTTTGTATACTCTATCCATGAAAAATTCTGCTGCCCCAGGATCAACAAATGTTGCAGAAATATGTTTATCTTTAATTACCCATATCATTTCAACACCATCTACTTTATTTATAAGTTCAGTAGCAATACCTCCATTTCCAACTATCACAATTCTTCTGGAATTTTTTATTTTTTGAGAAAGTTGAAGAACTGATTCTGTGTCTCTTATTCCTAATATAAAATTATTATGTTCTTCTATGAGTTTTGGCTTAGCACCATTACAGAGACATAACATTTTATAGTTTATAATTCTTCCATTTCTAGTTTCCACTTGTTTATTTAAACAATCTATCTTTATCACAAAATCATTAATGATTTTCAATGAATTATGTGCTTTCATTAAGACTGATATGTCTTTTTCCTCTACATCAAACTGCATTAATGTTTTACCAAGTGGAACCATATTTGTAATTGCTTTTATTAAAGAACTTGCTGCAATTAGGATTATTTCTTCTTCTGGAGCAAGGAAAGCTATACTTTCAGCACAGGATACTCCTGCTATACCTCCACCTACTATTGCAAATGTACAATTCATTTCTTTTTCATCCATTTTGTATGCTTTATTTAATATCAATATATGTAATTATATATATATATATATATTCTTAAATATATGTTATAAATTAACACATTAATTTTTCCATTCTAAATAATCATAATATCTAAAAGGAACATCATATATTAGCAAACCATATTCTTTTGCTTTGGTTACTGCTACACGTAAATCTTTGTAAGCCTTTTGACAAAGACCAGTATAACTGTAAGTAAAAGAAAAACAATGTAATTATATAAATATTCTATAACTTTTGTTAACTTTAAGAAGTTTACTTACTTATAACTTAAAATTCTTAATAAAAATGCTTTATAATTATATAAGTACTCTGTAATTCTTGTTAACTTTAAGAAGTTTACTTACTTATAACTTAAAATTCTTCCATCATGTTCAGAAATAAATTGTTTTATTAAATCAATATTACGATAATCCAGAATTAAATATTCATCTCTGCATATTGGACATGGACTACCAGTAGAAATTACACCGCTCCTCTAACAAATTTTTAGAATTAATTAATTTTAATAAATTAATCAACAAATATGTTTTATGTATTTCCTTAAAAATACATACAATGCACGTTCTTCGTGTTTTTTGTGGGGGAATTTGACCTTTGTAATTTCGTCTATAAAATTTCCAAACAGGATATTCTCCGTAGGTTTTCTTATAAGCTAGTACAAAAAATTATGGCAATTAAAATTATATTGAAATGATACTCATGTTATGTAATTACATACCACTACTTTTTAGGTATTTTATGCTGATTTCTACAGGAATAATTGTTGTCCTATCTTTTGAAATAGGAACCCCTTCATTGTTTTGGCCTATAACTGTATCATGTATAAATTTCACGGGTATAACCTATAAAATTTTTCGAAACATTAAATCACTTTCAATAATGATTATTTCTTTTTGATTCTTACTTTTGGAGTTAAATTAAGTCGAAAAAGAGATGTAACCAATTTATTCAATATTAGGGACATTTTAATCGCAAAAGTTTTCAATTATATTGAAAGTTATATCGCTGAATTATAATGATTAATTAAGAACCGGAATCTGATGTTCAAACACATACATTTTAACAATTATTTTACTACTTACAAATTACTAATACAACTTATTAAGTTTATATTACAATAAATTTATATTTTATATTTTCATACTTATTTATATTAATTTTTTTTACAATATTTAAAACAGTTTGATATTAGTTATTAGTTACTGAAAATATATTTTAAAAGATTAAATTATATAAAATTTTTTTAAACGTAAAATTAATTTTTTTTTTTTAAGAAATATATAATATAATTCTTGTCAATTATTATTGAAATTTATTTGAAGAAGTTATTGATTTGATTAAATATTATTCATACTTCGTATTGAAAGTTAGTCAAAAAATGTATTAAATATTTCATAAAATGTGTATATTTAACTTATATTTCATTTTTAACTAAATTATGGATTTTTTTGCATTTAATATTTTAAGTATTTATAATTTCAATAGATTTTATTAAATAAGACATACTTACGTTTGACTCACTATAAAAAAATAAAACATTTCCGGTTTGGGCGTAACAGCAGCTTCTACGTAGTTAGGTGAGGATAATTTTACTTTAGTTAAAAGTAGATTTTTTTTTATTGTTCAACAAGATATTACAAGAAAAGCAACACTAAGGTAATAAAAATAAAGTTTAAACAATGTTTGATTGCAGATGGCAGATGAACAAGAAGATATTTACGGATTTTGGACAATCTTGTAGCATTTGCTGATGCATAGCCTATTTTCATCAGAACGTAGGGCCACATCGTTCTTGTGTATAGGAAATATTAAATTTCTTATACACATCTGTGAACGTATATTTTCCATAAAAAGGATTTAATTATTTATCAAATGTGAGTGGCTTTTCTGTCGTTCAAAAAAGCCGAAGTATATCTTTTGATTGAGAACAACTAGCTATCTGTCCATTAGATGTTACTATTTGTTTAAAAAAATATTACTATACATTTCTGCACATATCTCGTAAAAGATACAATAAAAAATAGAAGGGATTAATATAAAAATATCTAGGTTAAATTAAGGTGAAAGAAATAATGTATTAGTGATACAAGTTGAAATTTTGTTGGGATCGTCTGGTTTTTACATTAGGAATTGCATGCAAGCTATTTACTATATTTTAAACATGCGGAAGTGATAATTGGATGTTATTTGAATTATCAAAAGTGTTAGTGATTGCATAATTCTAAAAAAAAATACTTTTGGCAAAATTCTAATTTAGCACAAATGGACAATCATGATGGTGTGCTATAAATAGCAGTTGGTGATGTCAAGTGAATAGGGTGGGGTCACTACGCTGATTGGTTAACGTTAAAGAGAATTCAAAACGCGCGCGTGATTGGTTGGTTGTGTAACCATCCTGGGTGGGATATGCGCGGAGATGTTGCGCAGAAAAAGACTCGCCAGTTGACCATCAAGTGATCGCCGTTGACTAAGAAGCGTATATTTTAAATTCATAGTTTTTCTGCTGATAGATTTGTAGCTTTTGTTACTTAATTTCAATATCTAAAGTTACTTCTCATTAGAAAATGAATACAATTATTGAAACTATAATTGAAATAGAAAAGATTTAATATAAAAATCTTTTTGAATTTATATTTGCGATTTTGTGGCATACATGATTGTATAGAAATGAAAAGACCATGAGAACAGCAAAGGAACATAATATTATATTTGCGAATAATTGTCGGTGAAAATATATTTAGACTTGGGTAATAATCTTTTATCAAAGATTTCGTATTTGTAGACAGAAAAATCTGTTGGTTATATTTTATGTGCATGAAAAAGATTCAACAATATGGCGGTGTACGTGTACGCTTATCCTTTGAAAAAGTACATTACTCGTACCTATTAAAAAAACCAAATATCTTTGTGTTTCATTACAGATTTACGTCATGATCCTATGTTTGTACTTCAATATGCATTAAATCGTCAAGAATATCATCAAAATGGTAAGTTAAGTTATTTATTAGAAACCAGTTACTTTCCCTTTTCCTTCACTAATTTTTTGGGAGAGGGCGCCATATACGACAAATGCGACAGATGTAATGGCAGGGGAAAGCGATAGGATCAATAACCTTCGTTCGTCGTATGACCTTATATCCTATTTCTGGCGTTGCCAGCTTTTAATGATCATACAATACAAATGTTTATGTAGTTTCATGAAAGTATTTATAAAAATTAATTTAATATGTAATATTATATAATATATGATATTTATATTGAGTAACAAAATAGGGAAGGTAAATGATCTTTGCGCTTTTTTCTCATATGCGATAATTTTATGTGATGTTACTTTGATATTTGAATTCTTTTATCTTAAATTCTTTCTTATTATCTTAATAAATTCTTATGTAAAATTCATATAAAACAACATGTATCTTTACAATTGTTTCTTCAGTAAATGTTAAAGAAACATTAACTCTTTTTGAATGTTCAAAAGACAATAATGTAACTAGAAATTGATTTAAATCTTTTTTTTTGTTAAGTTGTTCAAATCTTATTAAGTTATACAGATAAATTAATTTCAATTTGATAGAGATTCAATTTTTTTACTATTGTACATAACCTTATAAAAATTAAAAATTTAAATTTTAAAAATATTTTACATGTGCTTTTTCAGCCACGTATAGATCCTCTATCTTTATTGAAATGTCTTAGTGTCTTATTGGGACCAACTGGAGGTATTAAAAGTAAAGAAGAAGTTCATCGGTTGGCTAATTTAATGACAAAATTTTCAAAGAAACTTGTTTCAAAATGCATTTACATACAAATATTGAAAACTACGAATACTGATTTACTTAGTCAGTAAGTATAAATTTTTTCAGAATACTTAAATTATATCTTTTATAAAAAAAAGTAATTAATTAACCCTTTTGCACTTTGAAGTCATCTGTGACTGTATGATAAAGAATGTAAACTAGAAAAATAATTATAGTGCAAAGAATTAAATATTTATATATGAAGATTTATATATTTTAAATGATAAATTGCATACTACTGCACATGAATACTTATAATTTGTATCATCATGTGAAATATAAAATGTATGCTAAAGTAAAAAATTAGGAACTCAAAACCATTGGACAGTTTTTAATGAACTGTACTCACTGATGTGGGTTCTATAAGATATTTTTATAACATATTTTTAAAGCTCAATGAATTTATAAGAAAATTAGTTTATAATTTGAACAATTTATTATTTTCTCTTTTGTTTAGATTTATGGGTGCTGGAGGATGGAATCTCATTCATATGTGGCTTACAGATGGCATTCTTGCAAAGAATTGGGCTTTAATTCAAGAACTTTTAGAACTTTTGTTGTTATGTCCAGTAGACATAGAAAGATTAAAAAGTAACAATTGTCCTAAATTAATAAAAGGTCTATCAAAAGAAGGTAGTCATCAAGGTGTTAGAGTGTTAGCTAGTCGATTGGTTGAACAGTGGTTAAAAATAGTGAAAGGAGAAGCTGCACCAAATTCTGTGCCAGCACAAATCATGACTATTCCAATACAAACTACTGGAGTTCTAGGACAAAGTTTGGTATCTCAGTCAACGCAACAACAGTATTCTATTCATTGTGGTATTCAACAAGTCTCGGATGTAGAAAATGCAACAGTTCAAGTGCAAGATTTGCAATTTATTCCAAATTCCACATCAACTATTGCAGTCTCCCATATTCATCAGCAGCAACAGCAACAGCAGCAGCAGCAGCAACAATCTCAACAAGAACAGCAACAGATTCAGGAGAGGACAACTGTGCAACCTCTACAATTGCAAGTTGTCAGTAAACCACAGCAAATGCAAATACAACAATTGTCATCACAGCAATCAAAAAAGCCAGCATTTGTTGTGGTGTCTGCATCTTCACAATCTCCAGTTCCTGTGTATAAAATTACAATTCGTGAAGGCAAACAGATTCTTACAAAAGTGGAGACAGACGCTACAAATATTAATAGTGTTTTAAATACAAATAGTACAAATGTAGAAGTTAATGGAGATGTTGTGGAGGATTCTCTTCCTGTGAAACAAACTTCTGAGGAAGTATCTGCAGAACTCAGTGATGGTGTAGTCAGTGGTCAAGATTGTGAAAAAGACATTGCACAATCTGAAAAATTAGACCAGGTTTCAAGTGAAGTGAAACAAACTGTAGTAGATTCCACGGATAGTCCTGATGTGGATATTGTTAAAAATAAAGAAAGCAAAGACATTAAAGATCTTAAAGACAATAGTAATAGTGAAAATAGTAAATCTAGTAATAAAGAAAATCGAGACTCTTCTAAAAAAGATGACAAAAAGTCTAGTAGTTCAGACAAGAGGAGTCATCATAGCTCATCTTCATCCTCCAAAAGTTCTTCTAAACATACCTCAAGTTCCAGTTCACATCGTTCTAGTTCCATATCTTACAAATCTAGTAGTCATCGTTCTAGTTCTAGTAGTAGTAGTTCAAAAAGTTCTAGTTCCAAGGATAAGTCTTCCAAGGACAGACATCATTCAACTAATTCATCCAGTAAACATAGTTCTAGTAAAAGTAAATCTGACAAAGAGCGGGAAAAGGAAAAACAGAAAAAGGATCAGGCAGAAAAGGATAAAGCAACATTAGAGAAAGTTCAAGGACAGGCATTAAGTTCAAAATTCGGAAAAATACCTAAAAAGAAGTTGGAAGAAGAAAAATCAGGGGATGCAGCTGTAAGGAAATCATCGACAGATTCTCGGGATAGTTCTAAAGAAAATAAGACTGATTCAAAGAAAGTTACTGCAGTGCCAGAGAAAAAGAACATTTCTATTTCTATTGAAAGTAGAAAGAATTCTCAAGATTCCACGACACGGCCAAAAACTGTGAAAACATTTAACTCTAAATTCAGATCAACAGGTTTAGAAGAAGAAGTAAAACCACCACCACCAAGATCAGTAAAGAAATCACATCCCGTTGTTGACAAAAAGACCGTACCACAGAAATTACCTGCTTTGAAAAGGCCATCTCCAATTAGAGAAGCTATACCATCAACAGATAAACGAGCTAAAGTATCATTGGATTCACCAACTACACCTCCAAGTGATGAAAAGAAGGGAGGCATCAAATTAATACCACCAAAACCAAAACGTAAGTATTACATAATGTTCCAAATATTATATTTAAAAATTTCTTTTTACACATAAATATTATGTATATATACTTTTTTTTCAACAAATATAATTTTAATTCTTTAGGGAGAAAGATCTTAAATTTTTATAAATTATTAATGTTCAAAGACTTGAAATAATAATACATATCCAAAAATTGAAGTTATTATGTAAGAGAATATTATATATTAAATGTGTAAACATATGTTTTTTTTTCAATGAAGTTTAACACTTAGATATATATATATTTTTTTTAATCAAAAAAATCTAGAATTGGTGAAATTATAATTGATATTATATTAAATCAGTTTAGTATATGTTATATATTATTCTTGGTTCTTAATTTCTTTAATTTTTAAGATATGAAAAATCCAAAATATAATAAATTTTCAAATGATCTAAGTTAAAAATTTTAGTATTACATTTATGATAAGTGATTTTGATATAAAAAATATGAATTAAAGAAGAAAAACTACTAACTTTATTGACCTTAATTAGTCTTTGAACAGTAGTTTCTTTTATTGTATGTGCTATTACTAACTTCTTAATATTGAGTTTGCAGGTGGTTGGGTCCAGAAGAAACACAAGCAAATTGTATTCTTTATACTTTAAGCATTGCGCGAACATTAATGTTTTACTTAATTCAACAAAATTTACATAGATTTCTTATTTATTATTAATTCGCAGTTTCTTTCAGGCATATTATTTTAGCTTATAGTATTTATTAGAATCTTATGCTACTTTTCTTAAAGTTATTAGAGTATTATAGAAGGTAAAAACCCGTATCAATGACCCACGTGGAAGTGGATCAAATGGATTTTTCGTGCTTGCGTCAATAATTAACGTCACATTAGAAGAACGAAGAACATTAGGATTGGCTCTTTCAGCATCGATTTATTTCCTATATTAAGAAGATTTAGCAGGTAATCTTCGATAAAGTATTAATTAAATCGTACATATAAATTGTTTGAAAACTAGTGCTATCTAGTAAAAAGTAGAGTCGAATATTTTTTAATAATCAACTTTCATCGAAAGTAATCGTGCAGTTTTTTTTTTTTACAAATTATTCGGATAAAAGAAAAAAAGGTGTGTTTTATTATCGATATAATTTTCGAGGTGTGTGTCTTACCGTTTTTCGACGAACGATACATCGATAGAAGTCCACGGATATTGCTAATCTACCTAGGTAAGGAAACAAACCAACTCTTGTCTGTCCATACTTCTTCCCTTGTACATGTACACCCTATTAAGCATTTAAATAAATTGATCAGAAATCTGGAAATATTTAACTCTTGGGTTTCTGCTATACATCTTGCTCACTGAATGCTTGATAAAGCAAACACTCATACCGTGAGCCCATCCAGATTTCCATCCTCTCGGTGACTAATCGCACAAATCTAAAGTGCAAATAAAGTCAAAACCCAAAATAGTATTATACACTGAATTTCTAAACAATAATAACTATAACGTTTAAAAAATTTATCAGTGCTAGTTCTTAATCAATTACGAATTCGTTTTTACGAAATTATAACATTTAATCTCATTTATAGAGAGATCACATTTTTATTTAGTACTTATTTAATATAATACTTAATACTATAACACCATTTTGAATATCGCTACACAAGGGAAAAAATTCTTGTAAATGATATATTATTTTTCAATTTTGTATCATTCTTTAGTTCACAGCGGATTCAGAGAATGATTCTAATACGTTCATGCGTTCATCAGAGAGAATTGAAATTTGCGGGCGCATAGTCCCAAGATATCCTTATAAAAGTGAGAAAAAATGAGAGAGAGAGAGAGAGAGAGAGAACATGTAAACAAGAGAGAAAGGGAGAGAAAGAGAGAGGGAGAATGTGTGTGACTGAGTGAGTGAGAAAGAGAAAGAGAAACTGAAAGAAAGCGAAAAAGAGTAAATAGTATGAACGAGTAGATGGAAAAGCGAGAAAAATATGGCACGACGTTCGAAGAAAGTTCGAAAAAAAAGAATGCAGAATTTCTTGGAATGAAAGCACTTTCGAAAATGCATGAAATACGACGCTGCGTATCGACTCGACGTCTTCGAGCAAGCCGCCCTTTAGGATCAGCGGGCCTCTTCTTACGACAGATAATCGTCTAGTTGCAATGACAACGTCGACATGGCGAAGAAGTCTTCTTCCTTGCCAATAGACGCGGATTAACAATCGGGTGAAAAGAACGTTACTGGAACAAGAGAAAAATATAAAGAAGAAGGCAGGAAAAACGAAACGTGAATATCTATAATATTGTGCTCGATAGTAATTAAAGCAAATTGTTATTCTTTCTCAAATTTACTATATTCTTTCAAATAACGTAATTTTTATTGAGTTAAAAACTAATTTAAAGATCGGTGTATCTTTTTATATCAAAACTTTCCGAGTTAAGAATAGTTCGTTTTAATTTGCAAGACTATTGTTTAATTATTCGTAGAAGTTTCTCTTCTTTCGATTATAAAGAACTTGTAGTTCTAAATAAAACAGAGCACGATTAATTCCTTATCTATTCATTTGAAAAGAAAACAAAAAATTTCATTTACTATCAACATAAAAATTTAATAATCCAAATAATTAAGTATCATGGAAAAAAGCATTTAAAAATCATTTATTTGAATTAGACGCGTAAAGGAGGATGGGTGGGAGTTAACGACGGAGTTGCGCAACAGCGCACTTGGTGTGCTTGGCGGAATACCGAGGCCAATGTTTTTGCGATAGTCTTTATATCAGCACTCGTGTATGGGGTCAGATTCTGTTTCTCGTAGTAGTTTCATTACGCTCACATAGTATATTAACCATTCAATGTATTTAGGTCCGCACCATTCGTGGGCTATGCTTATCATGTGGTATTGAGTTTGAAAAAGAAGGAAAAATAAAATTTACAATAGTTACACATTATTTAAGTTAATATTAACAAATTCGTTTACCTTTTACTTGTCAGAATACGCTTTTTAACGTTCAAAATACGTTTAGAAGAGATATGCATTTTTACAATTTATAGTATACGAGGCATCGCTTTAAACAAAACAAACTTTTTTTATCTATAATGATTTTTATATCATTTGTTCCGATATCAGATAAAAAGAAAAGAGTTATCCTAATTTTAATGTAAACAGATATAACTTTATCTTTGACTTTTACTTTAGTCAAGTCTGAGTTATTATTTGTAATTACATTTATAGTATTATAAATATTTAGTTTTTGATTGCATATTATTAACAATTATATATCTATTTTTATATAAAACAAATTATACAGAATCGCGTGTCTTATGTAAAGAAGATAAAAATAAGTTTACATTTCTAATGCATTCACATGAGGAATAGAAACCATCGCTATTAATTTCGACTACGCAAAAGTTTAATAATAATTTTAGATGATGTATTAATCTGTACTATTCGATTGGAAAGATCTTTTTTACAAATGAAACGAAATGTTAACGAAAAAAAGAATGCGTCTCGATTGTTACATATAAGATAATACGTTAAGAATACTCTTACGATTTTGAAACATTTTTAAAACGAAGTAAATGACTTGAGGATGAATCAAAGGTTTATGGAAATAAAATTGGAGCCGTATAATTAAAACCTGCATATTATTCCCCAGTTTACTATTATCACTTTTATCGAATACATTCTGAAAACATTTATATGATTATCAATGCGATTTATTATCGATTTGATATACCGTATATTTTCTTCTGTAATAACTTTTGTTATATATTTATTGAATTCCTACTTAACATTAATTTAGTGTATATGAATGTAGTCTGATAGTAAACATTTTTTGAATAGAATTCGTATTTCTTACAGCTGTTAGGTATAAATAAATATCAATTTTTGAATTTGAATTTAAAAAATTATAAAATTCAAGATACATTAAACAGTATTAAATACCAATCAGATACGCAAAGTATTTGTTTTTGTACGTTATCAAAGTACATTTACGAGGAAATAATATTTAATACAACATTTAATGTACTATCTTTTGTATATCGTAAAAAAGACAAATAATTTTTATTTAAATAAAATATATCTTTTACTTTATATTACTTTGAATTAATATTTAATTAATTTCAAAGAAAAAGATTTTATATCTTAGTAACAAAATACAAAATTGGATGTACGTTATAAAAGGCGTAAAGATTTATAATTTTATTTAAATTAAGATTTACTTTCCTAATTCTCTATGTTTTTATGATGTTCGATATTAGTATTAATAGCATGCGTTTAGTCTTTGTTTTAAATTTCGTTTAAAATTTTGAATACATGAATTTACCAATGGATCAATAGTAATTGATCATGATCAATTGGTAAATTTATTGATCTGTTTGGTGTAGAAATTATTTAATGTAATTATAAGTAAAATTAAACATTTTATCATTGTTACAATTCACATTTTCTTCTAATTCTAAAAATTCTGTTTATTAAATCGTTATGACTTCTAATATAATTTTAGAATATTTCATATTATCAAAAGGCAATAATTGTATTTTTGTTGCAGATTCATAACGGATTCGTTTTGCATCAAATATTTATTAAAATATTTACTTTCAGCTCTATCAAGGAACAAGTTCAACTTTTGTCTTTATACGACTTTATAGCTATATGTATTTTTTACAGGAATTGAGATTATATGTAATTAAATTTTGAATAATCGAATAATATAAATGTTTATTTTACAGGATTATTTTAAGAATATCTATTTATGATCTCCATCTTATTTTAATTGGAATCGACGAGCGTAATATGTTAAATTTATCTTTTTTTTACCGCCGTAGTATCTGGAGTTAGTCGACAAAATACTTTATTATAATTTTTAGCAAATTTAATTTTTAATAGATTTTTGGATTAGGTACAATACAACAAGTTTAACACAAATGCTTTATGACATTTTATCGATTTCTGGATGTAATTATTAAGACAATGTTTAAATCTTTCTCCCAATTTAAAGTGATATATTTTAATTCATTTTTACATTTTGTTTCATCTATAAATATTTGTTATTTTCTTTTATTTATAGCAATGGTTTTACAAGAAAGCGATATGTTTATGGATGCTTTGACTGCGTCTACGAAGAATAAAGAACCAAGAAAAAGGAAGCGAAGAACATCCATTACGAAAGATGGTCCCACGGAAGCTAAAAAACAAGAAACTGCCAATAATGATAATCGTGATGTTACACCTCCACCCACCTCACCACCAAGTGCCGATGAAAAGTCACCCGTAGTTGTCAAGCCTAACTTTAAGGTATATACTATATAATTACGAAATTTTCGATAAAAATTAATATATTTTTTTTATTTATACATTACACATAAGAATTTTTATTTTATAGTTTTATCAAGATACGTTAGAGACAGATGAAGATAAAGAACATAAAGAAAGGGAGAATTCAGACGAAGAGATGAAAAAAGATAAAGAAGAGGCAGCGGACGATCAGAAAGAAAACAGGATATTCAAATCGGATATTGATGACGATGCTAGAAGTAACAGTAAGTTATATTATTCTTATTTACATATTATCGATATATAATTAATTTTATATTTTTGTGTATAAATATGTTACTTTAAAAGAAAATATTTGAAAATATTCTGTTGCTTTTTAGCACCAACACCGGAAGCTGATATAGAGGAGAAGATATCCGATTCTCCAGAAGATATATCTTCTATATCTGATTCAATGAAAAAGGAAAATATTGGTTCTTATCCAGAAATACGATATGTTGATGGTCTGAGAAGCGTTTTGTTACTTCAAAAACGCAAAGGGCCGAAAAAAGTATTAAAATGGAAAACAGACTTAGAATCGGTGCGTTATTTTGAATTGGATGAAACGGAAAGGGTGAACGTAACGAAAACGTTTACCGATATGAAACAAATGGAAAAACAAAATGAGAGAGAAGCATTCCAAATGGCCAGAAAATTAAGTTAGTTGAAAAAATATAATTTTTTTTACTGCTAAAAATAATGTTGAATATTAGAAAATAATTATAAAAAATTTAATAAATGAAATATAAATTGATTTTGCAGGTAATGAAGACTTAATGGAAGAAAGAACAAGATGGAAACCTTTGATTCCAATTGATTTACCGCCACCTTTAGTAGAGCCTGGAAAGGATAGTAGAGAAAAAGATATTCAATATGCTAGAGAAAAAGGAATTTTACAAGCACTATACTTCAACCGAAGCATGTATGTGTATATTTTAAGCGATTGTTTTTTTTACTATAATAAAGTTTATTTATCAAAATAAAGCTTTATTTATTAAAATAAAATTCAATACTGCACATTGAAGTACACGGATATTAATTTATATATTTGTATAAAAATGATAACTATAGTTATTAAAAGCATAGAAACCTTAAACCATTGAACAGTTTAATATATAAATTATCCCACTACTGGTGGGAGTTATACAAAATTTATTTATTTAAAAATATTCTTATAATTAAAAGTATTTTATTACAATCAAATTCAATTGATATAAAAATACTATATTTTATGTATATTTTGAATTTTAGGATTCCAGACTCTGCGGCAGAACCTGACGAAGAACGGCATCATGTATACAGTGAGCCTAAAACCATTCCTTTGGACGATCTCACAGGAAATAAGGAAAGTGAAAAAGATTTTACTTCCATGCCGTGGCCAGAACCAAAACCTCAGTTGCAACCTCAAACACCAGCAGTTTCAAACTTCCATTATCCATCATTTCCACATAATCAACAGCCAGTAATGACATCTATGGGCCCTCAAAGTTCAATGGGTCCAATGCCACAAATGTCTCAGCAAATGATGGGAGCTTCTCATATGGGCCCAATAGGTCCTGAAATGGGAGGTCCAATGACTGCTGGAGGAGGAGGTGGTTGGAGAACTGGAGATGGAAAAGTTGTTGTACCTGATGGAATGGGAATGAATATGCCAAATGCATTTCCACCAGGAATAGAAGGTGGTCCAATGGTACCACCTGGTATGATGGGGCCACCACCTATGTATAATCAACAACAAGAAAGTTATGGTATGATGGGACCAGAAGATATGGGATTTAATAACATGAATCCAAATAATTTCCAAGGCCCTCCTGGTCCTTTATACGGTCCTGGGCCTAACTTTCAAGGTCCTAGAGGTGCTGGTCCAATGCATGGTAGAGGTAGAGGTGTTCCTGGACCTGGATGGTACAGAGGTGGTGGGGGTCCACCAGGAAGAGGTGGGTGGAGAGGTGGAGGCGGCGGATGGAGGGGGAACGGGAAGCAACCACCCGTATGCAGACAGTTTTCAAAGAATGGCTATTGCCGAGTCGGTGACAAATGCCAATATCTACATCCCGGAGTGAACTGTCCACCATTTTGAAAATAATGATTTATTTGATGTTTCTGCAGTATAACACAATATAAATGTTCATTCTATTTGAAATGAATCAATGGAAATGAACGGTCCTACTGAAATGATCAAATCATATTAGATCCAAGCTCACATTAGTTAAAAATTAATAATAATGTGCAATCTTTTATTAATAACGCAAAGAATTGAGCACATGATATTTATACACTTACATTTTCATAAGATTTGAACGATATTCGATAATTTTCAATTTATTTACATCGCATAATGAGAGATAAATATTATAAGAAAAGGCGTAATAAATTTATTTTTCGTGATTTATACTCTTACAATTTCAGATTTGAAAATTGCTTTAAATTTCAAATGACAATGAAAAAATAGCTTCATCAGCTGCTGGACAGCAAGAGGTTCTTAGATATTAATTTTCAATATGATTTCAAATAGATATTTTTAAAAAATTTAAGGAAACAATACGTCAACAATACGTTTATTTATCTATTTCCAGAACATGAAATTTGGGGCACATGTAAAATGAAATTTCGATTAACGTCTTCCCTTTATGTTCGCGATTTACAGATAGCCACTGCCGAAAGAATGATTTATAATCAAAGGGATGGGATTGCTGTAAATTTTAATCTTATTGGCACGACGAATAGTGATTTCAAAGTATGATGCTATTAAGCAGGAAATGCGAATTCCGATTTAAAAAGCATTTGTCTTTCAAATTGCCAGTTGGGTGTTTAATCGCTTTCTATTAATGAATTATATGTAATTAAAATGCTGTTAAAACAAATTAAGCGTAATATACAATGGTATATTATAACACCAAAAGTTCAAATAACAATTTAAATAACTTTTTATTAAATTAAGATATCTTACATTTAATCATGTATGTAGATTGATTGTAAATATCATAATTGTATCATTTTGTATAAAATGTCGCGAGCTCTAATAACAAGAGACTGTTTTAGGCTTAAATGGTATGTAATAATATAAAAGAACAACAATTTTTAGTAAAAATGTGTACGTATGATTTGAAATAGTTAAATGCAGATCTGATGTTCATAGAGTGCATTTTCACCTATAAATTTGATTGTGTGCTCCATGAAATAGATCGCTGATATATTATTATAGTAAATATTTTTTACAAATTAAGGGTAGTGGTTATTTTTTTGTATATGATTGATCGTTATGTTTATATGTAATATCGATTGTTGTATAAGAGCTGCTTGATGGAATACATGAGTCACACCTATTTTCTAAAATATGCTGCATTGTTATATTAATTGAAAGACTTCCTTCATGATATCTTTACATATATTATTTTCTACACTTATTTTTAAATATTTCTATTTATCTTTTCAATATTATCACATTTTCCACTATTATATCGAATTATTGTTTGTTTATAATTATTTGTTTTATTGATATTATACATTTGTTCAAAAGCGTTAACAATTGGAAATTTAAATAATTAATTATTAATAATTTTACGATATTCATTGATATAATGTATTATATAAAGTTTAATTAAAAAAGAAGTATCAGTATTAAATATATATTTATTATATATATAATTAAATATACTTAACAAGTGTAATACATATATTAAGTTTATATCGTAATGTATTTAATTTTAATTTGTATTAGCTATAATTTTTATGTTAGTCATTCATAAACATTTAAACATTTTACCAGGTATGGTATCAAAATTTAAATAATTATATAACGAATATTTAACTTAATTTGAAATTAAATATTTAATTTAATTTAATATTAATCTAAATTTATTTAAATTGTTGAGGTGGAGGACCAAAAATACTTCCACTCTGTTTACTTGCAGTTCTAGAAGGTGCAAATCCAAGCATTTTTTGAATATTCTGCAACCAATAGTTTTTCTTATAAATAAATAATAGTAATAATAAAATCAAGCTAAATATATCAGTTTACCTGTCTTATACTCATAGTGCATAGTATATACAAAAAAATAAATGAACATTCTGTATAGTCATCTCCTGGAAGGTTTCTATGTGATAATCCTTGTATCCAACCAAGTGGTACAAAAGGCAATCTTGCTACAACTCTACCATCAAAAATGCTATTAAACATACTTAAGAGAGCTGTAAATGCAAATCCAATTGCAAACATTGATTTCATTTTTACAAGAGACAAATCTCTATTGTTATTCTTTAACCTTTCTTCTTCTCGTTCAATTTTCTTTTTCTGCTGTTTATCTAACGAATCTCCGTGTGCTTCTTTTCTTTTTTCCACTAAAATAAATTTAATTTACAAATAAAAATTTAATTTATGAACATAATGACGTTGCATTTTGTTTGCATATGTTTAACTTATCAATATTTCTTAATATAATCATTATTTAAAAACTTACATTTTTTACTTTGTTTTTCTACTTCAGCTTTTAATTTTTGGTATTTTTCTGTCCTATAAACCATCAACCATGTTAAACCTGTCAATAATATTAAAATTAATTAAGGAAATTATATAGAGGTTTATAGAAATTTATAGAAATTTATAGAAATTTAAAGAGATAAATATAACCTTAAACTTAAAACAGTATTTAAAATATTACCTTCTCCTAATAAAGCTGTACAGATACTAATAAATACAATTAAAATAGTGTCAGCCCACATGGTATTAGAACAAATTCTTTGGATATTATTTAAACTATTCAGACATATAATCTGTATATAGAAGACACCATGTCTGCTCTTAAACTTGAACAGCCATGAATGGGAAAAAATTAATCATTATCTCTTTTTACTACATGTGTATTTACTATAAGAACTCGGAGAAATTTTTTTTATTGATATAAAAATAATATATATAAAATTAAAAAATGAAAACAATTTTCTTATAAAACTTTTATTTCATAATAAATATTTTTTGTATTAATTATTTAAACTTTATTTATAGTTACTAGTTTTTAAAACTGATAAATAGTAATTTGAATGGAAAGATACAATATATACACATGATATAAAGTTATAGATGTTTTTTGTACAAAATGATTCTTAAGGTATACAAAATCATAAACATATTAAAAACCATTTTTATAAGCTAACTTAAAATACTGGTATCATTAACTAGGATAGATAGGACATTCAATGCTTTTTAGTATTCTAATTTTTAGGACCTAATAATATAAAATGATTTCAGATACTAATTTCGTATTTTGGAGTTTAGAGATATACAATTTGACAACGCTGTAATGATTTCATTTTCCTACAAATGAGATATATGAATAGACTACATCTTTTGGAACTTCATGTCTCATGTTCTGAAATACCAACATTAACACGGTTTTTAATATTTTAACTTGCATTTTCTGCCATAATGAAGGCAATCAAGTGAATTTGTAAATTAATCACTTTCAGTAGTTTTTTGTAAACCAAAAAAATTCGACATTTTTGTTAGAGAAAAAAATTGCTCGAAATTTCGATTTATATAGCATATTCAAAAATCGTCGAAATAGGTGGAGAATTGTTAATGTACAAATTCACCAGCAATCGGAAAGAGGCAAGCAGAGAAAAATACAAACGAGTAATAGTTTAAATTCGTATAAAATTTTAATGTTAAAATATATCACTAAATCATTCATATTTTATGCCATTTTTATTAACTTTCATACAACGAATATCAAATTATTTGGACCCGACTGTTGTGTTTCCTTATATAAAAAATATAAGGAGAAATAAAAAGTTACAAAGTGCAGTCTTATTACCAGTAATTTATAATAATAAATAATTTTATATGTAAATCACTGAATTCGTCTTAACAAATATTATGAAAACGAAAATATGTATATGGTATCATTTAAAAAAATGAATTTGATTTCGAAATTTCTCATAACACATAACGTGCTCCTTTATACTAAGCTATATTTTTGATGGGTCCACTCTTTAACACAATTAGGTTTGCTGGATAAAGATATTCATAAATGATAAAAATATCATTTAAGGTGTGAATCTACATACATACTAAAATAAGTAAAAATCGTCGTACCTAATTCATATCTAATTATATATTATTAATAAACATATTTCAATCAATTTTTTCTAATATTTTTAAATAGATATAAATAATTAAATATATAGTAAATTTTTTATCCTAATTTTTATCAACTGTTGTTCTCAAATCATTATATATTTTTTTTCATTAACGAAGTCATCACGTTCAATTCAATATATACATAATTTTCGAGTTAAAAATGTCAACATTTTTTTAACATTATGCTGCAACATTAATTGCAGCATTGCGGTGCGAAACTTGCCTAAATCGGTACGACGGCTTGAGGTTCTAGAAACCTCACGACTATAGGACAAAAAAATACATTGCATGTTAGGTCCATCCATGCATCTCGTTTGTGATATTACTAAACCAACTTATATCATTTTACTTGATATAATTCTCCAATTCATTGTTGTAGCGCATAAAGTGTGCTAAAAAACTAGTGATTTTTTCCTAGTCGGTCCTCAGACCTTAAGATAAAGGTCACAGACAAAGGTCCCATTTAATGTCAAATTTATCCTACTTTTAGTTAATGTTGTTATCTATCTTTGATAATTATTACAATAAAAAATATTATTACATAAAAAAAGCATATTCTTTACAACTAACATTGCATAAATATGCATTACATAATACTTTTGGCCACGTAACTAGTAAAAACATCCACACTGAACGCATACAGAAAAACTTATACAAAAAATTTTTAACTTAATATGCTACTATTAAGATTTCAAATAATATTTAAAGTATTTTTCGTAAAGAATATGCATGTTATATTGTCAATATATTATATTATCAATCGTAAAAATCTTCCATTTTTCTTTTCTTTTCTAACTGATTAGTATCGGCATCGGCATCAACATCGTCATCTTTTAAACATTTTCTAATTTCGAATCCTAATGCAGCACCTAATGGTGGTGGAACTGCATTACCAATTTGACGATGTTTATCAAGTATACTTCCGTAAAAGCGAAAAGAGTCAGAGAAACCTTGTGATCTAGCACATTCTCTTACACTCACAACTCTGGTTTGTTCCGGATGTAGAACACGGCCCTATGGATAAATGATAGAATTTAATATTTATGAATGAAATTTCTAAAGTAACATAGTACATACCTGTTTACCCATAGGTTCGGGATTAGTGATAGTAGTACCAAAAAATCCATCCCATTCTAATCTACCATATAAGCCAGCCCAATTATTATGACGTTTTCCAGTATGAGGTAAACACCACGGGATTAAAGTATTATACTGTCTAGCCATTGGATCACATATCTTACCAACACTACAGCTACATACACCACGAAATGCACCAGTAGAACTTTTACCTGCTTTTTTATCATGATGCGTATATTCTCTGTAATGCATAATAGAGAGATTGTTTATTTAGATTCTAGATCAATCATTTTACTCTAATGTCTAAAAAATTTAATAAAGTTTTAAATAAAACTTACAGTTTTTTTGAATATGTTCCATCAGATAAACGTACTATTATATTTGGTAAATCTCGCCAATCAGACCCACTTGCAGTCGGAATGTGTGCTATTCGCGCTTCAATCAGCGGAGCCATATCTTTGCAAATATGATCTCTTAATATTGCATCGGGTTCTTTGGGCCTTACCTACGCATGAATATATAGATATAGTAGAAAAAAATTTAACATTAATACTATAATTATTGCCAGCTTCTGGTTGTAATTTTCATTAAAGACTAATAAATGTTAAGAATTTAGAACCACTGCAAATCATATGACGCCACAGTGGTATTACCAGTCGTTATAATGTTAATAATATTATGTTTTATTTATATTTATTTACTTTTCTTTGAAAATGAGATATTGGTTCATCATTATAAGCTATTTCTTCCTTATTCCATCCATTTCGTATATTAGGTAAATCAGACATCGCATCACGAACACTAATTGTTCTATATGGTGCCGATTCCGTCCAATCACAATTTGATGAATACTATTAAAAAATATATATATATATATTAAAAAATATATATATATAAAAAAACATTTAACAGATAAATGTATTGATATTTATATAAATTTAATTAATTTAGTTAATTACTTTTTTGTTATCAACAATAACGCTTAGTTGAGAAGCCCGTTTGCTAAATACATGGGTTGGTTCAGGATATTTTGGAAGGACTTCACCAGGTGCAGCAGCTAATATTATTAGCCTAAAAGGAAATAAAGAATAGATAAAATATATAAGCCAAAATGTTTAATAGATGTTTTTGTACCTTCTTCTTGTTTGCGGAATACCGTAGTTTCCAGCTTGCAAAATACCAAATGTACATTGATAACCCATTCGTACAAGGCACCTTAATGTTAATTTAAGTACCATACTTCGTTTAAATGATACGAAATTTCTAACATTTTCCATAATAAAAAATTTTGGTCTATAATAATCACAATAGGACAAACATGATACTACTAAAGAATTCTTAAATAATGAATATTGCCGTGAATTAAAACGATTCATGCCGCTAAAACCTTGGCAAGGTGGACCACCGCACAATAATTCTACCTCTCCTTTCTTAGGTAAACGTTGTCCACTATTATCACAAAGATCACCCTACAATATATTTTATATTATATATGTCGTATTTATTTTTAAATTCTGTATTGTTAGCTGAACTTACACTCATAACTTTCCGTAAAAGTATATTGCAATCTTCGCAAAATACTGTTGTATTAGGATTATTGAGTCGATATGCACATGCGGCTGGTTCGTCTTTTTCAATTGCCCATCGATTATCAATAATACCAGCTTGTCGTAATCCGTCAGATAATCCTGTAATGTAAATTTCAATATAGAAAAATTTTCAATATTCATAATTCAATTTTAAATATTATACTAACCACCACAACCGGCAAAAACATCTAACGTCTTCAACTTTCTTGTTACTTTACGATAGTCTATAGGTATGTCAGTTAGTTTCTTATCACTATTCTCTAATTTTTTACTTTTGCACTTAGCTTTTCCTTTCCCTTTACTAGTTCCAGATTTTCCAATGTTCATAGCATGATACGGTGGATCAACAAATGTTTTTTCTAAGGCGTTATATGCTTGAGAAAAATAAAAACGATTTGGTCCAGCAGCAGTCCATTCTTCTACAGATTGATCTAAATTTTCCGAATACGCTAAATAACATTTCCCGGCTACATCCGAAAATTTAACATCACAAACTGAAATGTTTGAATTCAGAAAATATATTAATTGACTTATATTTAAATAATTTTCAAACCTCTTAAATAGTAATTTACCTTCGTCACTCCAATATACCATATTAAGATCAACTTGTTGCATTAATGTAAGTCCTTTGTGTGTATTTTCTGGTCGATACATTTTATTTATTTTAATCCAGATATCAGATGATGCAACTAACTTATTATTAGTAGTTGCATAGATTGAATTTATGTATCCAATATGAAATGGCTCTGGTGTATCATAATTTGATCCCTTCACATGGTCTGATGATTTTCGATAATATTCGGGATACATATCTTCGTCTACTTTGCCCTTCTTTACTTTTGGAGAAAGATGATACGTAGATGTAAATTTATATTTTATAGCTGCTGGCATTAAAAATACAATGGAACCAACTCTAAATTCTTCGTCCTTATATTTTACCATATTATATGTTACTTCTTTGCTGCTTTTCTCTTCTCTGCGGTCAAAAACTTTTGGTGTATAATAACATTGCAATGTAGTAAAACGTACACAGGCAGGACAAAATCGATGACTGATTTCTTTTCGTGGACATTCAGGATCCGCAGTACAATCCTCAAAACGAGCTGTACCGGGAGTATATGTCTTTTGATAAAAAAATACTTTTCCATCTTTATCTTGTATTTCATCTAATATATCTGTATTTCCTAAAATTTAATTAACTATGTTTAAAATTGATCATTGTAACTTCAGTAAAATAAAGAATAGATAATATAAATACCTAATTTATTCCAATCTTTCGGACAAATTTTATAAATAACGATAGCTTTGGATTTGATGGAAGTAAAAGGAACATTATCACATTCATTAAGCAAGAATAATTCTAAAGGATCTGATGTTTCACCAAGTACAGTGTCACTACCTCTTCTGAACCAATTGGCATGACACATTTTTGCACCATTTTTATCTTCCCACATATAAATAACTTTAGCTACTTGTAATGGTACAGTAGGATCGTTTGATTCAATTAAAACGCAATCATTCGCTTTTATTTCTTCATCAACAACTATGACAGACTTATAAAATGTTCTTCGTCCATCATTTATAATTGGCTCTCCAACCCATGTAATTTCTTTTTCTACATGTTTAAATTCTTTTAAAATCATTTTTTGAGTAATCTTCACATTTTCTACTGATATATCATTAAAATCATCATCTTCTTGATCTGAATCATCTGCCTCCTACAATTAATTATATTAACATATGCATTTATAAATATATGTTATTCTATATTGATAATGTTATTAAAATATTTTACTTGTATAGCCATGTTTGGACATCTACGTCTGTTACATGCTTGTTTACTTCTTCCAGATCCACCAAATTTAATCATATCTTTACAAGATATACAAACTCCACAATCTGGCTGCTGACAAGTTTCACATACTCCACATCTATGTCTTTTAGGTCCCTGTAATAATATATTGTATATTGTATGTGTATGAAATATAAATATTATGTGTATATATATATATATATAATATGTTATTTATTACAAGAATCTTCATTACATACCAATATTTCTTTATCATTATTTTTAGCTATTTGGTCAGAGAAAAACGTTTCAAACATATTATTAACTAATTTTGTAGTTGTAGCTTTTGTCCAGGAAATCTTTTTATTTTTTGAATCTCTAGGTTGTGTTCTGCGTAATGCAATTCTCTTATTTAATGTCACACCAGCAAGTGTTACTAACGCTCGCATGCACGGACTTGTAATTAATAAAGGATCTTCTGGTGCTGCTGATGCATCGAAAGAAATAACTTGATCACAGATGAACTGTGCATATAATAACAAAGAATCTTCTGTAAATCTAGATAATCCTTTTGGTGGAACTACAGTCTAAAAAAAGTATATTTCGATAAATGTTAGTACATTAAAATTCGAAGTATTTTATACTCAAAGTGTGAATCTTAGACAAAAATTGCTACCTGTAGTTTATTTAATAAATCTTCGTATGTAGGATTGTCCTCATCTAATAAGAATTCTATGACTACCTTGCTCATGTAAATCTTTTCTTTCACAGAATCCATAAATGGAGCATATGCTTCAGCAGGCTCCATCAATATGTATTCTGCAAATGCTGTGGTGAATCCTACAAGTGCTAATTCACCACCATCAAATCCTGACACCCACCATTCATTTATTGGTCCCATGTCTTTTGTAGGCACACCTCCTTCTGGACATGAGTTTTCTTCATATATAGGTTTCATGTAACCCGAAAAATAAAGGACCACATTTTTCTCAATTAAACCAGTATCAAAAGGACATAAATGCCCATTCTTATCATATACACTATAAAAAGATAAGATGAAACAACATACAGAAAATTAAATTTAATGGAAAAAGATAGAAATATATACTTTTTTTTATTACAAGTAACGCTTACCAGAAGTGAGTTAATTTATTTTGTGGCCTTACATCACTTTCATGAACCATAACTTCTTCTCCTGTGAATAAAGATAATTTAGGATCTGTTAATGCAATCATTTCTTCTACTGAACCATTAGGATGACCAGGATATATTTTTATATCTGTGCTTATTAATTTTTGACAACAATATTCACATTTTTGATTTACATTAACTAATTTCTGGGACAATATTTTGGATTCTTTTGTTTTTGTTGTATTTTCAATCTTAGTTTTCTTTTGAATATTCTCAGATTCATCACCTGAATCTGGTTGTTGTTGATTTGTTAATATTAAGTCAGTTTCTTTTAATGTCAACATAGCAGATTTTGCTTCCAATTCTTCAGCCCCGTTAATTTTTCTTTTAACAATTCTTGAATCTCCATTAATTTTATTCAAACCAGATGTAGGATCTACATTAATATATTTTCCATTACGTAGTTTCTTCGTATCGTTATTGTTTTCTTTAAGTGTCACAGTGCTAGTCACTGGTAAATATAAATTAAATTTAACTCTAAAAATTTTGTTCAGATTGTGAACTATATATTAAATACTAAACTGCTTTTACCTGTTCCGTTTGTTTCAATAATTCGATCATTCAAAGATATTTGCTGTTTTTTTATATCACTTTCATTCTGTATTTGTTTTTTTATATCGTAGTTTTCTGCCTTTGGTATAATAGTGGATATCATATTGTATTATAGTAGATACAAAATTTTCGTAAAAATATCAACTTCTTGTTATATTTATGTCAAAATAAATACACTAGGAATGTATTTATAGCTTTAAAAATAATTATAAATGAACATGTTTTTCGTATTTTCAATTAATAATATACTACAAATTTCAGCTGAATAGCACATATGTACATAATGATAAGAACATGATGCTGACGGTTGTACCGCCAAAATCTTTTAAAGCTAGTTTACATGAAAGTGCTATGGTTGTACCGCATTAATATATGAAAATAATTTGTTTTCATTTGTTTTATTATTCATTTTTACAATTCATAAATTTATTTTACGTACATTTTATGTACAATTCATAAGTTTATTTTATTTTATTTTAATATGTTTGATTATTTTTATTTGAATGTTTTTAGTTCAAACAAATTGTTAATTTAAGTATCACCCTTTAAAAGTCGTATTGTATTTCGAGGTATGATTGCACAACTGAATATATTCTATATATAAAATTAGTAAACATGTTCAGATTTAAAAAATAATAATATTCGCTAAAAAATATAAATGTTGTTTATAAAAACATTATATTTCGTAAATGATGTGATTGATACAAAATTTTGATCTTTCCTTACAAACATAAATATAACCTAGGAAGCTAAATTTCGAAGTTATTCTGTACGAAGGGACGAGTTTACATTCAGCAAATATAAAAATTGTCAATGAATAAATAAGAATCTTAAATTAAATCAGGATAGAGGTAATAAAATCAGGATAGAGATAGTAAATTTCTAAAATATATCTGTATTGAAAAATACATTAGTGCATTGTTGCGTGGACAAAACAAAAAGTTGCATGTGAAGTAATAAACAATAACATTGAAAATAGAAAGCTTTAAATAAAAAGCTACATTGTTCTTATTTTAAAAATAGCATATTTTTCATATAATAGATTTTAAAATTGTGCAATGATTTTACAGCTGTTTATTATTGTTGTTTACTGTCAAAATTACATACATATAAAGAGAGGAAATATAAATATGGAAGAAAAAAATTTGACTGATGAACAAAAGAAATTTTTAGAGGAATGTGAAAATGAATTTAAAGATCGATATACTGAGAAAGAAGCAGAATTTATGAAAATTAAAAATATGGAATTAAACAGACCACCAATCATTGACCCATGGTACTCTAAGAATGGAAGATATAATAATGACAGACGTCGACATTTTAATAAATATTCTCATCACCGCCATAGACCTTATCCATGATAATTGAATCCACAAAAAAATTTCTGTAAATATTTTCATAACTTGTAACCATTTGTTGTATAATAAAGTATTTAAGTACGCAATATGTATAATTTCTCCATCAAAATGTTAATACCTTTTTTACTACTTTTAATTTTTATTAATTATTGTATAATTTGACTTTTAAATTAAACTAATGTTTAATATTCAATACATTGAAGTAAAATTAACCTTTTATAATTGATCCAGACAAACATTAAGTAAATAATATTCAAAATTTTTATATTAAATGTTACTTTTTATTTAAAATCTATTTTAATAATAAGTACTGCTCTAATGAAATTCTATTTTTGAAATATGGAATTAAATTTAATATTTGAGATACTTGAAAAAACAAAAGAAGAATAAGAATGAATTCTTTTCTTTAAATAACCTAGATATTTAGAAGTGTAATTTAAGAAAATACTTGTCACAGAAAATTCGTAACGTATATAATAAATTCACAACAGAAGTTTACTATCAGCTTTTTTACCATGAAATGATAAAATTTCTGGTATAAAACTTCTGGATATACTATATACTATATTATATATATTATCTTATATATAATATTATGCGAGATATGGTAATACATATATACATATTCATAAGATGTAAAATATACACATAGAGTAATACATTAAATGCGACAATCAGTTGTTTCATTAAAACATGTTTTTTTCTTTATCTTTGGTATATCATTATATCATTAAATGTAAACAAAAAAAAAAGAGACATGTCACGAGTTAGCTATTCATTCAGAAACATACGCGTCGAATTGAAACATTGATAGTTAAGAAAAAGCGATATTTATATATGTAAGCAAATGAAATGCATATAGTTCACAATACAAAGTCACTCAATTGAATATTCATTTCTATTTGATGGACGTAATTTGTGACGATATATTGCAAGTGTGTTTATGAGTGCTTGATATGGATAAATTCAGCAAACACTTGCGGTGACACAGGCAATTTTTTTTTTTAACTCAACTGACGAGAATGAATTTAGTCTGGCTGTGATATTCTCAAATGACGTGTACATGAAAATTTTTAAGAGGAATAAGGAAGTACAAAGTACTGCATTTCAGAATTTTTCATCTCTGACGTATAAAATATGTTTAACTGAAATACGCTGAAAAATGACAATTTAGTACTTTAATCATTAAAGAGAGTGAGTATTGTCTTATTTTTTTTTTAGTTTTCAGAATATATAAATATTTTATAATACTTTGTATCCATAACAATTTTTTAAATACTGCTTCCACAAAATTCAAATGTTTAAAAAAAGCATTACAATATTTTAATTAGTACTTTTTTTTAAATAAAAATTTTACAATATTAACGGATACATATATATTATTTTTAGGAATAAAATGTATATTTAAAATTATATATTATATTGTAGATTTGATAGAACATCGGATAACTAACTTGTGAATTAGATAGAACATCAGATAACACTAAAAAGTTGTGGGGGATTGAAATTTATATTTCTACTAAACATTTCTACTTTATAATTGTAATAAAAAGATTTACATAAGGAAAGTGTGCTTCTTTGTTTTAAGTAAATACTATATGATATTTTAATGGATTGGTGTAGAAAATTACTTCAAAAAAGGTAGTATACAAAAATATATTAAAATTTTTGAATATTTAATTATTTTGATATACTAATATTTTATTTTGATAGAAATACTATTCCTGTAGATGATGAATTGGAAACAGTTGCTGAAAGAAAAGAACGATGGAGAAGCATTTATGCAATTTATTTTACCATGTTTCTCATGTCTCTTGGATTTAGTATTATACTTACAGGAGTGTGGCCATATCTTGATAAGGTAAATATAATAGAGAAGTGTATAATAAAAATAAAATTAATATATAGTCCATTATACTGTTCATTATCCAAGTTACAGGTCCATTTAAGTGAGGTCATCTAAATATCTTTTCAAATTGTGATGATGCAAAAAATATTTTTCGCTTAACATGAATGATATCAAAAGGCCAATACCCGATAAGAATATTTTTTCTCCACAAGGTCTCTGTTTTTTCATACAACTATGTATTTTCTTTTTTTTTTAAATTTTATTATGTAGTTGGTAAAAGGAATACATTCAGATATGTAAAGTACATGACTTTGAAAATTTAAATTTTATGTTATTTTATAATTTTATTATATAAATTTTATTTTATTTTATTTTTATACACATTTATTTCTATCAAGATCATAAACCTTGGCTAGGACGCGACAATCGAGAGCTTCGTAACAAATAAAAATGTTTACCATTTTTTACATCGTCAATGATAATCTCTTCTAGCAGTTTGAAATCCCGATCAGTGTATCAAAGTTTGTCAGTAATTTACAATGGAATACTCAACGCAAGAAAGATATAATATTCATTTATGGTAAAAGTGATCGGTATTTGAGAAAAGCAATTCGAGTTTACAAAGGTACACTTCTCAATTATCCATTACGAAATTCTAAAAAAAATGATCTTGGAAAGAAAATATTTTCTGCATCATCACAATTCGAAAATATATTTAGGTGATCGCACTTAAATGGACCATCCTGTATAATATTATTATGCATTGATGTTGCAGTTAGACAAAAATGCTGGTAAAGAATTCATGGGATATGTAGTTGCAGCGAATCCTTTGGGACAAATGTTATTTTCTCCTTTAGTAGGCTGGTGGGGAGATAGGAGAGGTTCTATAAGACTTCCACTTTTATCAACATTACTTTTATTTACATTTGCATCAGGATTATATAGTGTTCTTGAGATTGTACCAGGTGATCGAAAAATGTATATGATAGTTGCTAGATTTTTGGTTGGAGTTAGTTCTGGTTAGCATTTTATTTGATTTTGACATCACGAGTTAAAATAAAAATTTCGGTATATATTTATATTTATATTCGATATTTATATTAACATTATGCTTTTAGCTAACATTGCGGTAGCTCGGTCTTATCTCTCAGCAGCTACAAAATTTATAGAAAGAACACATGCTGTTTCTATGGTATCTCTAGCTCAGGTAATTTAATTTAACATTTTTTTGTATCAACTTGTACATAGCTTATTTTAAAATATGTTAGGTACTAGGATTTGTGGTAGGACCTGGTTTGCAAGCTGCTGTTACATCTCTTGGTGAAACGGGCATACATTTCATAAGCGTACCTGTTAATATGTACACTATGACAGGTTGGATAAATGTTATAATGGGAATTCTTAATTTTGTTTTATTCCTTCCATGGAATTTTAAGGAACATCGAATTGCTATTCGTGAAGCAATGAAAAATGAAGGGAAACAAACTGGTAAATGTGTTTAAATTAACTAATGATAAAATTAGATACGTTAATATTTAATTGAAAAGTTTATCTATTAATTACAGAGGAGGAAACACTGAAAGCTATAAAACCAGACAATCTCGCGGCTTTAACATTAATATGTGCCTTTTTTGTTTTAGTATTTAATTTCGTTCTTCTTGAAACGTTAGTATGATTTCAAAATATAAAATCATTCTTACGTGTCATATTTTACATCCTTTCATTTATAGACTTGGTACTTCTCTAACTATGGATCAATTTGCGTGGTCGAAAATGGAAGCTTTGTATTATATGGGTTTATTGATGAGCATTGGAGCAATTATGTCATGCATTACATTCATTATGATTGAACCCTTATGCAAAAGGTACAAATTTTTTGTTTTTATAGAGATACATTACATTATGTCTTAAATATTTTTAGATTTAATGAACGTAAGGTAATGTTATGGGGTGGATTTTTATTTATGGTAATAGGGAGGATTTTATATATTCCTTGGGGACCAGATCCACCGAAAATTGCTGATTATGGACGTAAATATAGAAATAAATATAATACTATTTAAATTGCTATTATTATTTAAATTTAGAGACATTAAAATTATTTTATTTTACAGCATTTAACAATATTACAAAAGATGCAAATGGCACAGACATTGTAGGATGCCCACGTAATCAAGAATGGTGTACTTATACACCACAACTTACTGTTACACAGTTTTTCATTGGATATGGATTTACCACTATAGGGTATCCGTTAGGTGTTACTTTAATACAAACTATCTTTAGTAAAGTATTAGGACCTCGTCCACAAGGAGTTTGGATGGGTTTTATGACAGGTGCTGGATGTGCTTCTCGTGTGTTAGGTCCAATATTTGTTAGTGTAGTTTATAATCGTTTTGGAACATATCATACGTTTGGTGTTACTGGTTTAACACTAATAGTATGTATGATATGGTTACAAATTGTAAACGAACGACTAGTTCCGCCAAAAGCAATTCTACCAAAAGATACAGAAATCCCATTAGTTTATCTTAAATCTAATGATGCTCAAGGATCAAATAATGCACAAGAAAATAAATGTGAGAGATATGACAAAGTGTAACAAATATTATACTCAAAATTCGATTTTATTTTTTACGAAAGTATATAGATTACATGTAACTGCCATTAAAAGTTGGGTATAAATACAATTCTGATATTACGAAATGCAGATATATTTTTTATGGATATTTACAGATTTTTAATACATATTTTACATATATAAATGTGTAGATTATAAATAAATAAATAAATATATATATATATACATGTGTGTGTGTGTGTGTGTGTGTGTGTATAACAATGGAAGAATATAATTGGAATTGTAAGAATATAATTTTTAAAAGAATGTAAGTCATGAATTTTTAAATATTTAAATCTTGTAGAGAAAGTAAAATTACAAAATGAAAATGATATGTAGTACAAAATTGTCATAATAGTAAAAGAAGACTGATATTTCAATTTATATCAAAATAAGGGTGCAGTTAAATTTGATAGCAAATGTCTTTCACAGAATAATCTAAATTTGTAAGTACTTACCATAAATAACTGAATGATATTTTATATATTCGAATAAACGAATAATATTGTAAACGAAAACAGTTGGATAAGAAAGAATAATAATTTTTTGCAGTAGAATAATTTTAGTTAGTGATATATGTTTTACTAAAATGTTAAAATTATATTATTAAACAGTGTGTGCAATAAAGAATGTGTGTCTAAAATAATATTTTATATTTGTTTGTATTTAAAAAAATTAGATTTGAATTTGTTTTATAAAAATTAATATAAAAACTTATCTAAAATCATAAGAATCTAGATTTATTTGTACATCTTATTTAAAGTAAAAATTATTTAATTATCAACCATTTCAATTGTCTTATAACTGTCGATAGATACAAGTATATAAAAATCAAGAATAAACTTGTAAGAAAAATTAAGAACACTACTATAAATGTTTTTACAGTATTAGAACTATTTTAAGTTATTTAAAAAAAAAAAAAAAAAAAAAAATACCCTTAGAAGTATGTGGCAGAAATGCATGATGTTTTATATAAATAACACTTATGAATACAATTAGTCTTTTTTCTTTGGCTTCTTGGGATTACGCGATCGAGATTTAGCTTTACAAAGGGGACAAATTGGTGCATTTCTATGAATTTGTTGATGACACGATAAACATGATTTCATAGGAGGTGGTTGTTGCCTACAAGCAAAGATATAAACTAATATATTGCTGTATACAGAATATTAATGTTTTTTTGTTAATACTGTCATCAGTAGCATGATTTAACACACTTATTTGACTAATATGACTTATATATTGTATAGAAATATAATATAAAATTGCGATATACCAGTGGTACCTGAATGTTGGAGCAGGTGGGCCTGGGGCTGGTGGCAATGGTCTTGGTTCTGGCTTACTTGGACCTTGAAGAGGTTGAGGAGCAAGGAAAGGTGTGGAACCACCTGGATGACCAGGATGGTGTAGAGTAAGTGGGGGTAATAAATCTTCTCCCCTTACTTCAACTCTCCATTCTGCTTTTTGCATTGGACGGTCAAAGTAACTATAAACAATAAATCTTTATTAGTAATAATCCAATTCAAGACAGCCATATTTCAACTTACTCTGGTGAAATGAGATCAGATTCCGTTTCATATAATTCTGGTAATCTTTCCAATCCTAAAAATTCCCTACGCATGCGATCAATATCGTGTTTTAAAGGTTGATAATCATTATTATGGATTAATTTTGCAGTCTCTCTTGCTTTGTTTCTAGCTTCTTCTGCTTGTTTAATGACAGTCTCCATCTATCACAGTTACATAAACGGTTACATCTATAATCTAGAACAAAGATATTGGATTTATATTTAATTATACCGCATTTATATCTGCATGTATTTGTCGTAATTCTTCGACATGTGCCATTTTTTCTTGCATAAGAAGATCCATTTCCTGTTTGTACTCGAGTAAACATTTTTCTTCTTGTTCGGTTTGTTCTACTTCTTGCAGGATTCTTTGCTTCATCTTTTCTAATTGAAGTGTTTTTGATCTAACAAAATACACAAAATATGTTAGCATTTCATTTTAGAAAAAAAATACTGATTTATTGTATCGATGTTGCATAAGATTTTTGATTATTGAAAATATAAAATAATATAAAATACATATGCATTGTGGCATTATGTGTATATATATATATATATATATGTGAGCATGTGTGTGTGTGTGTGTTTGTGTGTGTATATATACTTGATGTCTTTCAGTGCTTCCAGTTTTGCAAAAATAACCGTAGTCTCGGTGGCTGACATTGTTAAATGCTTCCTGATACTTTTGTTTAGGAATGTCCTGTTAAATGAAGGATACTAGTTTGTTTATTAAATAAATAAATGCGGTGGATTCAGAAGCTAAATTCCTTTCGTCAAGCCATCGTGGACGAAATATTTAAAGTAGAATTATCGGGATATTATATTCACAGCACTTTCATTGAGAAACGAACGAGATCACCGGGCTGGTAATATATGTTACCAAAAATTAACTAACTCCGTTGGCATTCAACACAATGAACATAATTCATACCATAAATCACAGTGAAGTATCTTTTGATAGATCAGAAACAACGAATTTCAAGATACAGATGAATACGCGCGCCATACAACGATACATCGACGAACTAACGAAAGATAAAAAGAGCGGTTTACTTTGAAATCAAGCATGCCATTGAGAATGCCTCTCTGATAAGGATAACTATATAATGTCTGTAAGTATTGAAATACATATGCATGACAGATTAGAAACTCGCTATCAAGTTACGATCGTATTTTGATAAGTCAATTTTTATTTCAAGTACTCTACTCGAGATAATCTCTGTTTACGAATTTGCGTTAAAAGTCAATAAAAAATCATTTAAAGAGAGTGTGATCGCGAGTCATCTTATTCAATATTTATAGATAAACAGATATTTCAGCCACGTAAATTCAAACAAAACTGAATCGATAACTCTGTCAAACTTTGCGACATCGTTCTATTTGCGCGATTCTAATCAAGTTTCCTCTCTCCTATTGACTGAAATTTAAATCTCTTAATAACGTTCGATGTTTCTTACGAGCCAGGAAAGAATCACGGTTATATCAGTCTCCGCGCAAACGTCTATATTTCGTACAGTGAAATTACATATCGATCGTATTGAAAATGGAGTACGCACAGTCTCGTATCTCTCTAAAAAGCTTTCTCCGTGACGATCTATCGGGGGATCGCGACGGGAATCTTAGTCAGCAATCGGTATCGCTCAAGCGTGATCATGCTTCGCGTTTATTGGAACGCGATCGGCAGAATATCGATCGTTTATCAGTCGCATCTGGAACACGGCCTATTAAATCGGTGTCGTTAGTTATCTCTGGTGATTCTTCGAAGCAAGACTACGGAGTACGTAACACAGTCATGACCGGTGCTCCGTAATGGTGCCGGAGCAAATAAAGAAGCTAAGTGCCGCTTTTGCTTTCTTCGACGTATCAGTGGAAAGAAACGGCGTTTGTCGAAGGAGCAACGAAAACAAGCGGATATCCTCATGAACGGAATCGCAGAGATACGGGCGTGGAAGTCCAATCAGTCTTCTATAGAACGTCTCTTGTGTCCGTAGATAAACAGAAAGCTGTTGACCTAACTTTTACAATAATTCAGATAAGAGAGTGAGACGGAGTTGAAAAAAAAAAATGCCGCGGTTGCTGGCCACCGAGATCTCGCGCCTCTCCCCCAACTTTTCGTCACATTCGCCGACCACTGTGCATCAGTCCACCTCCTACTTAGTTCTGGGTACAAACTTCCACCGCCACTGTATGACTAAGCACCGACAAACTTTCGAGTGTCTGAAGCTTCGCGAGCTCTGAGAATATAGGACAAAGGAGAGTGCCCTCCGAGAGAGGCGTTAAGTCGAGCGGTTTCGACGGGTATCTCGCCGCACGCTTGCAAAGGGGAAAACATTTTTCCGCTTTAACGGCAGCCACTCGTCTCGTTGCTCGAGCCGCGATATTAGAGGATACTTCTACGTAGCAACGTCATGGGGTCCAGGATGGGGTCTAGAATGTAAGTAAATTCGCACGGAATGTGAGTAGATTCGAGACGCGTGTTTCACATTTGCCTACGAGCTTTTTACCCTTCTCTTTTGGTCGTTCGTTGGCCGCGCGTGTTGCCTCACGCGTAACGAGCACGAAAGGCCAACGCTCGGCTGTACGACGCTTGTTTTTACGAACGATCGTCAGCGAAACAAACGCTCCGTGATTCAAATATATTCGATTTTCCTTCGCTACGATCTTTCTTCGTTTTTCGTAGTTTTTTTTTGTTCTCTATCGTTTCACCGAAGTAATCAAGCGTTTTTAATCACGAACCATCTGAAAATAATACTTTTTTATTCACCAGAACGTACGTACTATTAGACCTCGCATACGAGGACGAATTATAACCAAATGACGGATCGTTTTTATTTTCTCTTTTTGCGATGCGCCGCGTAAAATTGACAATTTTCTTCAAAAAGAACGCCACGGATCAGCGATGTTCGGAAATGATTCGCTACGCTTCACGTACGTGTCACGCTCAAGTAGTATAATAATTACAGCGCGTCTTGGTCGCGCGTAATTGGCTCGAGGATAAATAGGAAAGTGTGTCGAGAAGTTAATTCTTATACGCAAGTCTCTCGCAAACTAAACCGACCACATTTTTCGCGAAATTCCCAATGCGGTCTGATACGTCTGAACGAAAGGATGTAAAAGGATGTAAAAACAATAATTGTACATCAATTGTACATCAAGACGAGTTTTTGTGCCAACAACTGATCTGTTAAATTATTTTATTCACCAGTTTTAGTTACGCGTCCGCGAGATTACTTGTTTCATAATTCGTATTTTTCGAAATATTCGAAACGCGTCAATTTCTTTCTCTCATTTCTTCTTTTTTTTTTTCATCGTTTGATCATGTCGAATGGCTGCAACGCGCGGTAACGCAACAGAGGATGTGCGTATAGGGCAGGGTTCGTCAACCATCCGGTCAAACGCGCTGAAATCGAATGGAAATTACTCCGGGGCTGCCGCGACGCACGGCCTGGGCTCATTTACCTTGCCATTATGCTTCGCTGACTAATTCACACGGGGAATCATTAGTGTCACGTCGAAACCGACCTTCGAAATGTTTGCGGAATTTAATTCCTATTTACGGGAGTGCTTAGATTCTCGTAAACGTGCCAATTCACGCGTCCGATCCATGGTCTTCGTTTCTCAACTTGTTTGAGATTTCTTAGCTTGAGATTTAGCATAGCCAATAATTTGGATGAGCAAATAACTTTTTTTCTCGTGAAGCGTTTATAAAAACTCGTGATCTTTCGGAGGTAAACAGTCACGCGACTCCACGTTTTCCTCTGAATATTCGTCTTATTGTGCAGATAGGAGATTGATAAGATATTTGTGTCAATCGCAGATACTCGAATGATGAATGCAGCCCAAGATAATCCATTGCACGATCGAGGAAAAAAATTGTTGACGAGTTGTTTTCATCGAAGATTTCTATAATTAATTTAATGCCAATCTTTGGAAACGTGAACCGTGATTCTTCCACCTTAGGGTCAATTTAAGAAGATTTTGCGAAACTGATTGATTAGGAAGAGAGCAGAAATCGTCTTCTATAGAAATTTTAAAAACCGAGATAAACTTATTTGCCATCTCTTGTTTCCTTGGTGATCGACGATCATCAAAGAAGATTACTGGATCAACGAGATCACGTTTTAAACAAATGCGTTTTATCATTGTGCAAACGATTTGTTGATCGTACGACGTGAACGCAGCTTTTCTTCAATGGCCGCCATAAATGTTCATTATTATTTATTTTATTTTTTTTTCCATCCCCGTCAATTACATTCCTTTTCCTTCATTCTTTATTAACTAGGCCATTGAATGTTATTTAATTTGACAAACTGGAGTAGTTGGCAAATATTTATACAGCAAACAATTCGTGTCTTATGCTTTTCTTTCTGTTATAAATTCTTGTTACCTTGTTACCTTTTTATCATCGTTGCCGATTGAAAATATTTCATTGAGACTAACTGTCGGGGGAATGATTAACGAAGCAAATTTCTAGATACTGCTTCGATTACGAAAGTAACATTTTATCGATGCTCTGATGAATCTTTAATACAAACTCGTTTCGATACGACCCGATAAATCATGTTGACCCGATAAATCGGGTAATTAGTAGCTATCACTTTTCTATTTTATATATCTTTTAGATTAAGACATTCGTAGTTTAAGATATAGTTTCGAGTTTGTTAGAATTCTTTTCAACCAGTATTGAAGAAAAAGAAAAAAAAGATTCCAGACATTCTTCTTACAAATTTACCTCTGATTCGTTCTTTGACTGTTATTAGAAATCGTTAGTAATAATTCACGTCGTCGCGAGTAAGGAAGTTATTATTCGCATTCGTATTGTGAGACATTTAATAGTTTCTGCGATTTTTCGTATTGAATTCGTCCTTCAGTTACGAGATCCATGGATCAATTTCGAATGCAATAGTGTGTCGATATCGACGACGCAATCAAAACGATAGATTACAGATATTCCAATTGAAACACAGTGGCATTGCATATCGAGAGAGGCGTGAGCATGAAATCGGCTAAGAAACACTTGTTGAGAAAAACAATTCCTCTGAAATTTACTGTGCATTTTCCATCTGCAACGTTTCAAGCCTTCACAACTGGCGTTCATTATTCGTTACAGCTGTTTTGTGATTTTCAGGTTCGTCATATCAGACAAGCCATTTCTCGGAAAGTCAAAATTATTATCAGTTCTGTTTCTTTCAATTCTCGAATTGAAACGTCGCATCAAACAAACTTAATCCTTCTGTTATTCTCACGAGCTTTGTTTCTCTGGAAGTCCAAGCAATCGACACTAGTTTCCGAAAACTTGTTAACCAAAAAGAAAAAAAAAAAAATCTCAAAATACGCGATTAAGTTTTGATTTTACAGAAATTAAATGACCGACAATTTCGCAGGGAAAATTTCGACAATTACAAAAGCCGATTCTACGATCGATCCATTATCATTTCCGTCTTTCGTGTTTCATTCGATCGGAACATGGTGGATAAAATGCCATGGAATCGTGCCAGGCAGATCGCGAGAGATCAACGAAAACGGAGCGCCGATATCGGCTTTCAATTTTGCTGGACGATTGAACGGCGCGGGGAAAACCGATTTTTCTATAGGCCCGTGTTGCATATACACGGTCGATGTAACAATAAACCGTCGCACGTTAGTTGCAACTAAGCTGTCGCATCCGGTCTAAGCCGGCGTAAACCAGTTTTATTTGATTTTTCTCCGGTTGTTCCCGATGAACTGAATAAGACAAAAATACGCGCACACGAGCAAGCGGACGTGAGCGTGCGTGCTCGCCCGCGTTGCCTCTTATCTGTCGCGTTATCTGTCGGCGTGTCAACCACGGGAAAATCGCGCGCTCGGGTTTTTCTGCCCACGTGGATCGAGCATCATTCGACAGAGCAAAACCCGCCACTTTTCAACGCGGCGTCGCCACGATAAACAAATTAATGGCGCGCACGGGACGTTTAACCCGAGGATTTCTCTACCCTGGAGGCTCGATATTTTCGGAGCGCGTTTCCGAGGAACATTTTCGTGACGTTTTCATCGAGGAAACGGCGATTCCATCGTTCAGAGCGTTTAACGCCATTTTCGGCAATTATATCACTTACATAACTAAAAAGTTGTCGACACTTTGAAGTCTTATAATATTTTGTGAGAAAAAAAATATCGTACAGCGAACATTAAAAGATCGTTGTAAAAGAGAGACAATTCAATCTTCAAGATTATGATAAATTTCGGTTATGAGGAATATTCTTCATCGCCCGTAAAGGCCAGTTTGAATTTGCAAAATTTTCGAGATGATGCAAGTAGAAATATAATTTTTAGAGGGAACGAGTTCAATATTGCAAAGGTGGAAGTTTCGCGCTTTAAAGCGAATTCAGTTTTCTGTTTCACTTTGTTTTTTTTTTTGCAAAGTTATAGCAGTTTAAAACAACAATAATTTTTTCATCGAGAGTGCAGATACTTTTTGGAGCCAGTGCATGTATGTACGTATCGTCCCGTTGGCGGGTCGATAATTGGCGTTACTCGCGTCCTTTAGATCTTTTTTTGGCTCAATTCTGTTAACAAATTTCGAGAGATGAAACAATCACGCCCGTTTCCTCGTTTTATTTCCACGTTAAAATATTTTCTAAGAAGGATAAGAGCGCTAAGGAATTTTTTTGCAATTTCAGACATTTTCGTTAATGTATTTTATTAGCAGGATGATAATTAATTCCGTTTTTTTTTTCTTTTATCTCAGTTTTACGATATTCTTTGATACATTGAAAGTTCTTTTATTTAAGTAGATTTACAAAAAATCAGAATGTGCGATTTTCGTGAAATTATTATGATAATCAAGGACATATGAACCTTTAGTTAAAATTTGAATATTTAAGAAAGTGCAACTATTTTTGCAAATGAAGCGAGAGCAGTTTCTCCGTAGTTTTTCAATTAAATTAAAACGATTCGAAGCTTACTTTTCAATATGATCGTCAACGTCAAATAGCGACATAATGTTCCTCGTCAAGGATTGTGTAATTGCCAGATACGATCAGTTATTAGATACTTGAAAAGAGCCACGGTTCGAACCGTGGAATTTCAGTAACCGATACTTACTAAAGCGTGAAGTACATATCCCGATATTTTACGTAATCGTTCCGATGGCAATACAATTTCTGCGTTGAAACGCTGTTCGCCGCACCTTAATTGCGAGGCATGCAGATTACAACTGATGGATTTTCCATCTTTTTTGGTTTACCAAACAAATCCGATCGTGTTGCACGATCCATATTGGAGCAAATTTCTATCCCGACGATTTTTAAGTGAAAATAATCTTTCGTTATTTTTCAAACATTTTTGTACCTTTTATTTTGAACGAACAGACCCTTCGTCGGATTACTTTACGACGAGTGTATAATTTACATGAAATCTGCACGGTGGACGACCTGCGTGATGGGAGAGCGAGTGGGAAGGCCAGAAGTTAAGAAGGACCGATCCTTCCCCTCTCCGTCTGTTTCACTTCTCCCACTGTCCTCACGAGTGGTCAGAGCTGACTCGTGGGCATACGTTTACCTTCAAAGACAGTTGCTGCAGCAACGAGACGGCTGTGGCCACCGGACGACGATACTGTTCTTCGCCAACACGTGTGTCGATCCGTGATTTTTTTTTCCATTTAATTTCGCGTGTCGCGAAATTAACGAGTCGCACGCAACCGGTGGACTAGCGTAGGCGTAGTCGCAAAAGCAAACGAAAAGTGGTTGGACACCTGTTTCGCACGTGATTCTTCGTTTCCAGCGACGACACTGGATACCGATAACAACGAGCACTGCTTTTAATCGCGTGAGTGTAGTTTGTTTCAACCCGTTGAATGTTAAAAAGGGGAGAGTTTGGATCGCTAATTCTCTTGGACGTAGTTGTTCCTCTATTTTTTAAGTTGTTTTTCACTTTACTTTTACGTCATTTCATTTTCCTTGAAAATAAATAACAGCACAAAGCTGTACTTGTGTGAAATTATCCCTAACGATTAACAATAGTTTACGTAGTAATTGAAGTTCATCAACAAAAGCTCATTAAACAGACGTTGATTCGTTGGAATAAGTAATTAGACGTCGAGTGCTCTGCTCCATAGTTAAGGGATGCTTCAAGTTATCAAATCTGATACAATATCAGTATGTCTTGAACTTGTTCTCATTAAATCCTCCCGTATTTTCATCGTTCGCTGTTCACTCCGGAAACGAATCGTCAAGCGAAAACAAATGCAATGATCAAAGATACACGCGATCGTAATTACAAGAGTACACGGGAATTAGATCTGTGATCGTTTTTGTTTTTTGATCGAGATAGCTCTTGATTCGGAGCAGCGTCGAATGGTGCTGCAATTATTCTTTTTGTTTGCGTATGGTAGCACGAGGTTGCGCCGTGTTCGTCGAAGATGCAGGCCCAATTGCACGTCAAATTAAGAAGAATAGGGATCAGATGGAAGCGTTTAAGCTGATGGTTACAATTGATCGTATAACTGGACTGCGTTTCAAGGTAGAGGATACACTCTCATTACGTTTGTTTCTCTCGTTCCGTTTGTTTGGTTCCGCCTCGTTTCGACTGATCGAGTCGCGATATTGTAATTGGCCAGCCGAGTTCAACTTCAATTTAGTCGACTTTAACGTCCCTGTGTGGATCGTGAGCTACCCGAGCAGGTTTTTGCGCCAGCAACTTCAATCACAGGAGTTTGTTGCGGATTTCAGTAGTAAGAAGAATTTAATTATACTTTACACTCGATTAAAAATTATTTGCAGTAATTTGAACATATTACGTAAAATCGAAAACAGCGTATCGGTAGCGTGTGTCATCAGTAATTAACAAACAAATATTTCTTGCACAACCGAAGAAACATTTATGTTTCAAGAACTTCATCGCGACTTTTTTACGCGAGAAATATTCAAAAGTCAGATGCTAATCGGACTATTCGTTGAAACTAGTCGGGGCGATGAAAGAAAAATTAGAGGAAACGTGGAAAAGATACGAGCAGCGGCTCGCGGTAACGCAATACGAAACGCGTACGTACGGCGTCTTTATTGAAGAATTAGGATTCTCTATGACGGATCGTTTAGATCGTTAAACATATGTTAAATGACGAGCGGTGACCATCGCGAAATTACGCGCGAAGGACGAACAACCTGGACCCTCAGCGGCGATCCAATCTTTACGGTTGTTTCAGCAAAGTGTCGTTTCGTTTTTTCCTTGGTCTCGCGTTTAGGTAGTTCGCCACACACGCGTGCAATAATGTTCCGTATCATTGCAAATTATCGCGACGCGATTTTCCACGCGTAAAGCTGGAAACACGAAGAAGAAACGTCACGAAGAAGCATGGCCATTTTCCTTCGTTAATATAACGCGCTAGCAATCTCTTATTCTCTCAAGATTCGTGCTGTGTTTCACCGTTCGAGCAAGATTCTGTTACATTGACAACAGTCGCAAGGTAATGGATTAAATATTTTAAATTAAATGAAAAGGAAGAAAGAGGGGGAGAGAGAGAGAGAGAGAGAGAGAGAGACGGCGCAAAAAGAATGGTAAAACTTCAAGGACATTTTAATGAAGAAGGTTGTAACATAATTTAGGAAACGAGAGATCTTGCAGCGATTAACAATTGCGAAGGATCCGGACTCGAGTTTCCGTCGCGAGATTCTCTCGGTTGCGAGATCCTCCGCGAGCGATGCCACGTGCCAATAATCACAATTTATTTATCCTTTCGCGCGTGTTCGGAACAGAAAAAAAAACCCAAAGAGGAGTTACATGAGAGTTGCATGTCGGCGATAAATAACAATAAACCCGATGATTTACAACGACAACGCGGAACGTGCTCATTTTCCACCAACGTGGCCAGCTTTAACGTCCATATTTAACCTCCGGCGCAGATTGAAGGGCAGAGACGGATCGTTTCCTCCTTGAAACGTTGAATCGGTGTCGTGCAGTTGGTTATAGAAGGATCGTCAAGGAGACAGTTGGCCGCGAATCGCATACAAATGTATCGGAACGTGCAACACTTTCAGACGCGCTCTTTCCCATTAGAAAGTCAATGATGTTCCGCTGACGGAAAAAGGTCATCGTTCAGCGAAGATCGTGCCGATAGATCGATCGATTCTTCTCTTCTTTTGAAACGTGTACATTGCACACATTGATGTTTGTACGTCGAAATTCTTGGAAAGATTGGGATCGTTTCGAGGAAAACGAATGGGAACGTGTCACTTCCGTTTAGAAATCGGTCAGCAGCCAGGGTTCGAGAGTCATGATTCGATGACGCGTTCATTTGCGTGTTACAGCGTGTATGTGCGTGGACGATGGACGATGGACGATGTGAACGCCTCCGTTTGCACTAGTTTTTCCTCCGTCTCTCTTCCAGTGTCCACTCCGCTTCGTTTCATGCCAGTAGAAAATCGAGAACCGTCGCGAGCAGTTGGTCGCGATCGCGCATCGAGTTCGCGCGAACACGCGGTCAGCTCGTTTCCCTTTTTATCGGAAGTTTATCGGCCGGACCTTGCGCCGACGATTACGGCTCTATCCAGTTTCCAGCCAACGGCTTTTCTGGCAACGGTTGGTCTCACATCGACGATTTCGTTTTTCGCGTCGGTTTGGCGATAACCGATTGACCAACGGGCGACGATAATTCAGCAGCATTGCCGGTGTTTGTTACTTCGTCTCGCTACCGCGTTACCACTGGACGCACACCGTCGTCGATGGATGACAGGCGTGAAAGTTCCGTTTGTGACTGGTTCCTTCGTGTTCTCCTTCTCCCCCCTTTTTCACATTCTCTCCTCTTTCCGACCTCGCGGTAAAAGCTCCGGCAGCCCGATCTACTCTTGCTTTTATGTAATGTCTCCGCGTTCAATTGCGTCGTTTTGCGACCAGTCGACCGATCGAACGGCGTATTGATCTTCGACGTAGGGTCAATGAAGAGACGCCGCCCGCGGATCAGGCATAATTCTCGAATCTCTGTGTGTTCGCAGCCTGAGAGGCGACGAGGAGGACAGCATGAAGCTCTTCTGCTCGCAGAACGACGACTCGCCGACGACCAAAGATGGCACAGGTAATTGCTTGCCTTTCCAAACTATGTTTGCGGGTTTACATTAATCTTTCGATCGGAATCGGCATCGGCGGTTCCGATGTATTTTCGACGTGGTGCCGATTTCCAGGTACGTGCAAAGTTAGAAACTTTTCGAGGATGAAATTTGAGGTTTCACGTCTTGCAAAAAGCAACATTTTATCGGCGTATAGAAATTTATCGTGTAATATGCGACGTAGATAGTAAGGATTCATAATAATGATAGAAAGGATATTGAGGAACTTAGAAGGAAGATGGTACAAGCAATAAAATGTCAATAGAAGTTAAAGATATAATAGGTATTGGTGTCATCTTCGCAGGTGATGTACAAACAGTGTCCCTATAGAAAACAAATATTTGGCATGCGACATATCGCACTTGAGGCGTTAAGACGTACGGTAGAAAAAACGCTTACAAACATTGAAACAAGTTGCCGTACATACTCGTAAAATCATTGAAATTTATGAAGGGATCTCCTACGTAAACAGAAACCCTGAAAAACATTTTCAGATATTATAGGATTTAATATTTTTAATATTTTACTCTTGTAATAACAAACCTTTTCCACGCAATGTCGTTTAATATCTTCAGAATGGTGTACCTGTATCATTTTCCTCTTGAGTTCTTTAAACAAAGATTTAAATCTGGTAGCGTTTTATCGAGTGATTTCATTCCTATCATTTTCATTTCCTCTTAGATTAACCTTAATCGAATCGACCTCACGAACGTGCCTCTTAAGAGCACGACACTCGTTAAAAAAGTTTACTTTTGACTGTCAGTGGTGTTAATTAACCACGCGTACCCGTTTTGCCAACTACCGACGCGATTTGCCCGACGCGTCCGTTTGTCTTGATCAGTCGTAATTTGAGTTAATCGTTTACTGTTGCGCGCTGTTTATTGCTGGAACCGCAACGAAGCATGCAAAGAACGTGCTTGTTCTTCAATGTTATCTTTTCCTCGAGCAGAATCCCCGTTACCTCCCTTCTTGTTTCGCGAAAGGAAATCACGAACTGCCTTCGTGTTGTTTAGTGACGCGATTCATTAACAACGCCGGCTAAATCAATTACAGTAACGTTCCGGCTCGAAGTTTGCGTCAAATGAAACACAACAATGTTCGTTTGTGCGGCAAAGAGGCAAGAGAAGGGGAGAGAGAGAGAGAGGGACGGGATGAATCGGTTTTAGCGATGACGAAAAAATCAATGGCGCGACGGTACTTGGCCAATGATCGAGAAACGAAAAATGATTTAAAAGCGAATGCATTACGTGCAGCACGTGAAATCAGCATTTTCCTTCTAACCTTCCTGAAAGAAAAGAAACAACAGCAGACGATTTTCTCCGAAGAATGCTGCTGGTCTCGAACGATCAAGACTCTCGCGATCGATCCCAGTCTCTCCTTCCTTCTTCGAACGATAGAATTTTCAGATCGGGCTGAATCGAATGATATCGTTGATCGTTTGGAAAACCATGTTCTTCGCAGGGGAAAAGAGAGGATCGGGCAGGAAGCAGGAAGTGGATCGTTTCGGATACTATCAAATGATTATGTTCGCGATAATCAGCCTACCTCTGTTCTTGTCAGCAGGATTCACGCTTGCCTACGTATTCACAGCCGGCGAAGTTAAATACAGGTACGTATACGACTGATGCAACCGCCAATTTTATTTTTTTTTCCTTCAGATCTTTTTTTTTTTTTTCTTTTCTCTCTCTCTCTCTCTCTCTCTCTTTGTGTATAATTTATCGCGCGTATCCACGGCTGCTTTGTTGCTCGCATATTGATTCGCGTTAATTCGCGCAGACAGAGAGCGAATCAGTGCCGTTTATGAGCTTGTGCTCGGACGAATAAACTCCGGCGAGCAGGCTTGAATAATGTCGCGTCGGTCAAGTGGGCACTCAACGACGAGCACCTAATACTCCGCGACTACGCCGAAGTGATCGAACATCGAATTATGTAATCGATGCGACGGATAATCGATTACTTTATTAGCCAGCTTGTTAACCCCTTCGCGGCAGACGAGCGTTAGACGCGTACACGGCGATCGCGCGATTAAGTGTATTTTATTAAGGTAACTCATCCGCGCTGTTAGCGAATCCAACTTCCTCGAATAATATCAAATTCATTCCCTGTATTATTCTCGGTACCTCTTGGAATGTAATATCGTTGGCACGGATCGTCGAGATAGATCAACGTTAACACGTCGCGTTTATACTAGAACTTACACTAGATCATTCGTTACTGAAGCCACGGCAAGCTTTTCAAAAGGTCAATATTGACTTCCATTGATATTTCATTTCATTTGAAACTCTTCGCGTGTCAATACATCTTTATCCAACGAATGTGAATGATAGATAGTACCTAAACAATCGGAGGGGATTTTGCGATATTTTTATTAGAAAATAGGAAAGTATAAAAAGAAGACATCAGGATTATTAAAAACGAAAGAGATTCGCCAAGCTCTAATTCCTTAAAATTCCTATTTTGACAAGTGATTAATTATTCAAAAAAAAAAAAAAAAAAAATACAGGTGTGCGGTGCCAGAATGTGAGAATCCATTGAACACAAAGTTTGACGTGCCCTGGATGACAGACTCCGTGCCGCACGTGTCGGAGATGTCCAAGTGCACCCGTTACGTCGTCCGGAATCACACGGAGGTGTGCACAAATCAGACTTTCAGTAACGCCACCCAGAAATGCGAATCGTGGATCTACGAGCCATCGGAGAACACGGTGCTCAGCGAGGTAAAATCGACAAGAGCTCCTTCGACGGATCGAAGCTAATCAGCGTTAGATGACTCACGTTTGTTCTATCGTTTCCTCGATACAGTGGGACCTCACTTGCGACGCCAATCGATGGAAACTTACTCTTGTGGGCACGATGAACAACGTCGGCCAATTTGTTGGACTGATCTTCGCCGGATACATATCGGACAAGTAAGATATATATCCAATAATCATTGGAATTTGCTACTGTGACTCTCTGGAATTTTTTATATTTCAAAATCTTCGGAACTAGAAAGAATCTTTTCGTCAATTTAAAAGGAATGATTGAAAGAACGCGAGAGAGTTAATTAATGAGACTGTGGTCAAATTTGTATTTTTACAAATACAATTCCGAAAATTAAGTAGACAACGAGCAAGTGTTGTATCCAAATGTTTCAAATATTTCCGAACAAATTTTCGCTTTCAAATTCCCACGGTCTGTTAATAATTACTTTCGATCGGTTCGAATCAGATTCAGGAAATGAAGTTTCCGATTCGAACCGGACGTCCAACGACGTTCGATCGAAGAAGAGGATGGAATGGGAGTTCTTTTAAGGGTAGATGCAACACTTTAGTTGAGATCCGATGGAAATCAACAGGTCGTTAGTTCACCTGTCGAAATCACCTCGCGAGATATGAAATAATTAAGGCGAAATAGATAATTTGATATTGAATCGCGGCGAATCAGTACCGAGATCTATGAAGTTTCTGTCAAGTTCGCTTCTTGCAGTTCAAACCAGTAGATATTCGAGCTTTTTAGAACGTTTTATGACACGTGCTACGGTCATCCCTGGGGAACCGAAACTCTGGTATTCAGAAAGACGACTTTCGCGAGTTGCTGGTTCGTAAATTCTAATTCGAAGTCGGGGAATACTTGAGATTGTCCAGAGGGGAGATTGTACTTAAATGAAACTGTACTTTGCACGAACTTCGAGGATCTGTGACAGTGATTCGAACTCCGATAATGTTTTTCGAGGAGTTGGTAACCAAAACCACCTTTGTCAAATTTTTTTCAATACTTTTTGATAACGTTCTATATTCATAAAATGATTTGCTGCAAAAAGAAAATATTTGCGTATTATTCTAAAAAAATACAAAGCCACTTTTTAGCAGAATAATACTTGCGCGAGCTGTTCAAGCCACTATTGTTGTTGCTGTTATCACAATCGTTTAAACGATGATTTAACGTACTGGCATAATTTAGTCCGATAACAGCAGCGAAAAAGAAAAACATTGATATGTCAAGTGTTTCTCCTTTGTTATTTTTATTTTGCAAAGAGGATGCTACACCAACTTCGACACGACTTTATGATTAATTATTGTTCTTCAGAGAAATAGAAATCTATAAAGATAACGAAACACTTTCGTTCCTCTTGCTCTTATCAAACATCTTCCGGTGTTACATCGAACGCATCGTTCGTCGACAGTCTTTAGGACAGTTACAGATGACTGCTTGCAGAAATTTCGTCGCGAAAAAATTCTCGACGACCGTTAAAATTTTGTTTCGTTACTTTCAGATACGGAAGACGCACGATACTGACGCTCACCACGTTCCTGAGTGGAATCAGCGGCCTGATACATTCCTTCTCCGTGAATTATTGGATGTTCCTCGCGTTCGAATTTATCGACGCGACTGTCGCGGCCGGTATCTACAGCGCTGGATTTATTTTAGGTGAGTTAATAACGAGGCAAAGTAAGGGAAGATGTTCGACGTGAATAATGCTGATATAAATAACGGCCATGTTTCACATGCCGCCCGGCCACTCGATGCAGGAACCCTTCGATATCGAAAAACGTAACCGAAGGTAACCATCGCGGGCCCTCCAGTTTGCCATTGCCCACCGTCGTAATTTCACCGATATTTCATTTACCCGTACGTACATTCGGCGTGTATTATATAATGCATGCGTGTGATAGCGCCAATAATTTTTCGAAAAAGCCATTTTGACCATCTATCGCGCGGCTTTATCAGATAAATGACTCGGATCAGAATCGATGAATACGATAGAATTCTGGCCGGTTAATTGAACAACGTGCATCAATTATCGTTCAGTGATCGTTAAACATTTTCTCGCGTAAAACTTCTTTTTGCCTTTTTTTTTTTTTAACACGAGTTTGTCGAGCAAAGTAACAATCACAGCTTAATTGGTTTCGTTCCAACGGGAATATGACTGGTTAAAGCGGCAAGAAATTAAGTGCGTGGTCTGACCGACTGTCGTTACGACGAACGAACAATGTAGCTATTCTCGCGAGGATTTATATGCTTGCTCGTGTCGTTCATTCACGAATGAAGCATTTCAACTGTGTAGCTACTCTAACATCTTTTAATATCAATAACAACTTTCTTGCCTTCGATACTTTAGTACGTTTTGTATGAAAAATGAACGTGTCTGGCCTTGCGTAGTACAGCAACAAAAAAATATAGAAAAAATTCAATTAAATACGATATACACAAATGTAGCACCAGCAAAAGTGTGTTCAAACTTTTGACTGGTACTGTATGTCTGTATTGTTCCTATCGTATATTCATCAGAGGTACGCAGTTCACCCAGGAAACGTATCCACTGTAACGATAGCCTAGAGCGGTAGCCGAGTAACTGAAAGTCTACCGTATAACCAGCGTGTGATTGTTTTCAGGGATGGAAATGGCAGGAGTAAAAGGCAGAGTACTGGCCAGTACGATTATCTGCTGTCTGTTCGCTGTGGGTGAGATGTTGCTTGGATTGATCGCTATGTGGCTTAGATCATGGCGTGTGATACTTCGTATGGTGTACGGGCCGGCATTGCTGGCCATACTGTTGCCGGTTATGATCCCGGAATCAGTCAGGTAATTTCCTTTAGCGACTGTTTAATTCGCATTGTCTGTGGGGCCTTGTTAACGATCTCGAGAGACGAACCGCCTTAAATGACCGAAGATGTCGTCGTCGTTGCCTTCCACGACATCCGGCTAATTAACTGGTGGACCTTTCACGTCACCGTGCCCTTGATCGGACCTCGGTGACTCTCTAATTAATTAACGCGGATCCCGATACCGAACGGAGGATCGCCGTCGTCGTCGCGTAGGCCGCTTTTAATCTTAGGTCGTTAAAAAAAAAATCGTAACCGCTTTCCAGCAGATCACTCTTCTCACCGTTCCTTCTTTTTTTATCTACGCCGTAGGTTATCGATAAAGCGTGTCTTATGCAAAGATACACTCGATCGTTTCTCCCTTCGAAAATTACTGTAAACAAAAAAAAGAAAAAAAAAACAGAAAGAAATAGAGAATAAAAAAAAAACACACACACACACACGTGCCATTTTCAAGGTGGCTATTGGCGAATGGAAAACACGAAAAGGTGGAGAGTATTTATCGGAAAATGGCGCGTATTAACGGGCTGCAAATCTCCGAGGAGGCGCTCGGCGCGTTCAAAGACATGAACATGGTGAAAACCGAGAAGGTAAGATAATTTTACGTAATATCCTGCTTTTGTGCATTCAGCACCGCTTTCTTTTTTTTTTTTTTTTTACCCAGATTCCGTTCTTCCAATTACATTCATCGAACATTGCATAAAATCTGCACAAAAATCCGCAATCTATTGCAAAACGGGCAAAAGAGACTCGAGACCTGTATTAAATTAAATACACGGCGTGTATTTAATTATAATGGCGTTTCGTCTTTCAGACGGAGCAGCTGGCGACCGAAAAGAAGTCACCGGCGATGCAAATTTTGAACAGCTCGGTGATGATCACACGGCTGCTGGCCTGCTCGTTCTGCTGGCTGACCAACACTTTCGTGTACTACGGACTCTCGTTGAACTCGGTGGCCTTCGCCGGTGACAAATACGTTAATTTCATATTAGTCGCCATCGTGGAAATCCCGGCTTACTTCTTGACCTGGTTCCTCACCGATTACGTTGGCCGTAAAGCTACCCTCTCCTCGTCTTTCTTACTGAGCGGGGCGTTCTGTCTGGCTATACAATTCGTACCGACAGGTAACCTGGATTTTCTTTCTAGAATTCCCTCTGCAATTTACAGCAGCTTTGTCTTCCGTTCTTCTTCTTCTTCTCTTTCGTGCCATTCGCTTCGGGAACGTCTCGGGACGGATCTCGATTAATTTATAAAGGGAGATGTTAAGTGGGCCAACCTACCTATTGCAGGTTCGATGAGCTTCCTACCGTTGGTCCTGTACTTGGGCGGGAAATGGTGCATCACGATGTCCTTCTCAACGATTTACATTTACACGGCGGAGCTGTTCCCCACGAACTTGAGACACTCCCTCCTTGGAATTTGCAGCATGACTGGCCGCATGGGGTCAATATTGTCACCGCAAACACCTCTTTTGGTGAGTCCGACCACACCGCAAGAATGTGCATCGAAACCGCTTGCTCTTTATCGTGGATAGTACATGCGGGAGTAAAGATTCTGATTTATCGGTGTGTTAAGAAATGCTCGTAATTTGGCAGACATGGAATTTTTGCAGATATTTCTTTGTTTCGAGCTTTTGTAAATTAATACAATGAAATTAATATCATTAGCGAAAAAGTAGAGCTCTCGCGAGACATTTGTCTTGTCACTTGTCTTGCGAATCATCTTTTCACCAATCGAGAGCTTTCGATTCGTATATGTCTTTCGTATAATTTTGTTACACTCGCGCTCCAAAGACAATCTGTGAATCATCTTCGTAACACGAGGAACATACACACGATGTCGTTTTCCTCGCGTTTTCACGTGTCTTTCTGTCACGCAGGCACAAATCATGCCGGAACTGCCGTTGATTCTGTTCGGATGCTTGGCGCTGGTCGCGGGATTGCTGTCTCTCTTCTTTCCGGAAACGTTGGGAACGAAACTTCCGGACACGGTGTGGGAGGCGGAGAATATCGGCAAAGTGCAGCAGGAATTGCAGGATTCGCCGTCTTAAAGGCGGCCGGATGCACCCGCGGCGCGTTATAAATCCGGCGCGAAGAGAACCAAACGCAAAACGGAGGGAAGGGGAGTAGAGTAGGGTAGGAAAAGGGAGAAAAAGGGGGGCGAGAACCAGCGAGATAGACGAAATCGTCTGAGAGAAAACTGAATTGGAACAAAAGTGAAAAGAGGAATGAAAGGAGAGAGGGGGAAAAAAAAAGAGTCGAAGAAACCGAAAAACATGCCGCAGCGCGTGGCTTTCAGAAGTTTCTCTCCCCCTGCGGTGCGAAGACTATCGAGCTGCGACTGTGCGATTCGCGGCTCGAAAGTTTCGCGAGTGAAGAGACTGCTGAGAAACAAAGGAAGTTCTTGAACAGCGCCGCCGTTACGTAGAACGCTCGTTTTTGAATGCGCGGTGATCGATCGGAGGGTTCGGCTCGAGTGATCAATTTGCCATAAAATTGAACTAAACTCGCGAAATGAGTCGACAACGAGTTGATTGTAGACGAGATAGTCGGGGGAAGGGGGGGAGGGAAGGAAGGAGAGTGCCACTCTCGGGGGAGGATTGGCAACTATATCAAGTTTAGTCGATAATTTGCTGGCTCGTTTATTCCTTTTTTGCTTGCACTGGGTGAGATCAGAGGTTCCATCCCTGCACTGTTCGTTCAATGACTTTCTAACGCGGTTAATTATACCTCATTGCTGCCAGTTAAAGCTATCGTTTGTGCTATCTGTTATGTACGATGACTAAGTACGATGTATGAGTTACGCTAAACGCATACTACGCATTGTCTCGCGATTGCTGCCTTCATTTAGGAGAAAAAGACACGAATATACTCAGGTATTTACACAGTATTGCTGCATCATGTTTATAAACGTACATTGTCTGTGTTTCCGGTTTTAAGCATTCTAAAAATACGAGTATCGGTCATCGTCGTGTAGAGCACCGTGCCATGATAGCGTATCGTCTAGAAGGACGAGATAATAACGATAATTTAATTTCCTGTATAAATATATATTTACGCGACAATATTATTCGAAACGAGAGAGAGAGAGAGAGAGAGAGAGAGAGAGAAAGGGAGAGAGTAATATTCCACCGGTGGAATACTTACGTAGCCGTCGCACAAAGTGCAGCGGTACAATTGTTCGTGGAAATTACGTGGAAACACACGGTGGATAGGCCACAGTGTTGTTTTAGAGAGTTACGAACCGGTGCTCGTAATGCACGATGGAAATATTTTGTCACGTTACTCGCAATTGTTACGATACTGACCCTTTCGCCGCGGTATTATCAATTTTCTTGGAGTATTAACTGAATATTAACGCGATACATTGGAGCGTTACGCGGCGTATTACCTGAAACATTAATGTAAATATCTTCGAACACTACGTAGTTCCTCTGCAACGTGTTTTCATCAACGATAACTCGTAAACCTGTACATATACAGAACGCAGAATCGTTGATGTCGCTCGAAGATATTTCCATCGTGCCACGAGTAACAGAATTCACAGACGCCTTCTGCAGAAATCGTATTTGTTAAGATCGAGCCAAGAACATGCATACACATAATAAGATATCGTATGTATATTAGACGTTAATGTAATAATATAAGATATAATTCTGACGATACATACAGCATTTACGAAAACCTTTGGCTGTTGTCAATTTTACCTCCTACGTTCCCGAGAGTTCTCGACATTGGCAAGAAACTTTCATCCAAGTACTTGAACGTAACGCAGTGCAATGTCTGGCTGGGGCTCAAATTTAAACGAAGGTTTTCGACACCTTTTTTTTTTTCCAATTACACTCGCACTTTCGCAATTTCATTGCTCCGGGGATTTTCATTTTAATGAAAAATGAATTGCCGTTGCACAAGCAAAATGCAATATTCTACGAGAATTACGAGACAAATAATCAATAATTGGACAAAAAGAAAAAAAAAAAAAAAAAAAGAAAAAAAATCAAGAAATCGAAAATGGATCTTTTCTCTCGAAAAGACAAAATAAAACGAAGCAACGAAGAAAAGAAGGCACTTCAAATTATGCAGAGACGCACGAACCTCCGCGTGATGCACGGGTCAAGAGCATTTACGTTCCTGAATCCGCGTGTGTATGCGCGTGTCACGCCACTGCCGGGAGGCCAGCTTCCAAATGAAAGTACCGCCGTGATTATCTGCCCTCATTTGGAGAAAATGAAAGGGCGAAGTTGGCTTTTGTGCGAGGCACATAAAGGAGTTAAACGCGACGCGAAATCCGGCGCCACAATGTCAAAGGGCTAATGCCGCGTAACGCTGTCTGGCATCTTCGTTCCTCGCCGTATATATTTTAATACATATACACGCGGATTTAGATATTTCATTCTGACAAATCCTCGGCGCCGCGCGCTGGGCTTGAACGCCGGCTCAAAGGAAATTGAAGCGAGAGCGAGGCCGGGCTAGCCCAACTGGCTCTGGCTGCAATAGGGCTGCCGGTGTATGCTGCACGCGATCCGGCTGCTTATTTTATGTTTACAGATGACTCGGCCCCGTAATAAATATCGTTGTCCAGCCCACAAATCTTCGGCGTCTCGCATTCGTCCTCCGTTTTCTTTTTTCTTATTCACGGAACCGCGCCTGGATGGGACGTCCTCTCCTTTTACGTATCGTTCGACGGTGGCGCCGTTATTGACCACCGTCGAACCTTGACATTATGAAAATCTCAATAACGTCGTATTATTACTGATATATGTTACGTACGCCTCCATTCCGTCCCGATTTCAACGAGAGGGATAACGTGTAACGTGTGTGCACGCAGCAAGAGTCAAAAGTGGATACGCGTGTAATAAAAGTGAGGTTCGTATAATATTTATTTTTGGAGTGTAAGAATGCTTTTTTTACTATATGTATCATCAAATATGACAAAGACAATGGTTTCGAATAATACGTCTTTGTCAAAGAATAGCGATAATAATACGAACGAGTTCGGATATTTAGAATTTTTTCTCGACAAGATCAAGCACCGATCCAAAATGGTGGATCGAGATACCTATATATTTACTTTTGACTTTCACTGCGTGTATTATACATTCCTGTATGATTTGCATTAGTCAGTACGCAAAGAAGCAGAGGGAACAAAGGAATAATTAAATCGGGCGAATAATCATCGGACCGACTCTGCGTAATACGCGCCGCGGGATTTCCATCATTTGATTTTTTAACGCGGATTCGAATCGAGCGTGAAAACAATCCCCGATATACACCCTGACGTATTATCAGACGCGTTTGCTCGTCATTGTAAACAGCGCCGAGGGAGAACAAAACCGAGGGAAAGAGCATTGTAACGTTTCGATAATATCCATAATGGAAATTCGAGGGTATCGCAACATTCGACCGGGAACGATAAAAAGGGAAGAGAGAGGAAAAAAAGAAAGATTTACGCAACGAGGGAAATTGCTAGGGACCAAGAATAAATATGGATTGATGCAAATGCAAAGTTTGGAAATTCGCGAATAGAAAAACAGGAACATGCTTCGTCAAATCGGAGTAAAAATCGCTCGAACCTGTAACATTCGGCTATTCCCTGAACTGGAAGATCCGTTATTATTTTATTAACTGAACTGACAGAGTTAAATCACAGAAAAAGCAAGCAAGCAACAATGGAAGAACGAAATTCCAAAGGGAATGGAAAAAAAAAGTCGAATCGAAATCAAGTCAAAATCACGAAACTGTTCTTCTTTTAGATCCAAATTTATCGACTCCATAACTTGGCACAAACCGAGCGCAATCTGAAAGTTAGCCGCGGTTCCCTTTACATCAAACTGAAAGGACTGAAGGGCAGGGAAGCAGTTTCAGGTCAACCGCGTTCCACATGGTAACTCCGCTAACGAGAACGGGATTACCCCCTGGTCTAGTTTGTTCCCGGTCGAACTTAAATCTCGATCCAAACGAGCTGCAGGTATTGCTTGAGTTTCGCCACGGAGAAATTCCACGGAGGAGGAGCCGGTCCCGTGGCGAGACGTCACCGCTGACCCAGAAACTCTTCTCGGGACAACGGGTAACGATCTCGAGAATTCTTTTTCGCGCAATCACGCGTCGATTTTCTATTCATAATCGACGGGAAACGGGAAATAATCACGACGACGACGACGACGACGACGAACTAGGATGAGACGCGACAAAGGAATTTTCACCGAGCGAAAGAGGAAGAGACAGTTTCATTATACGCGCGGCTCCGCGTGCTTCCGCGGTCACCTCGTCAGGGACCGACCGACAATGCGAACGGAAAGCGCAAATCACCCCCGTGGAATAGAAAGCGGCCCGATTCATTTTAACGACCGTTAACCGGACGAATGGAGAATGCGATGTTACACTTGGCGATCGTTAAAACTTAACGAAATCCAGCCCGCGAGGCAGTAGAATGGGCTGTAGCGTGCTGGCAGCTTGGTAATCGAGGTCAGCCGTGCAGGAGAAAAAATCGTATAATTGTTCTCCCTGAAGGCTGGATACGAGGTTACAGATGGATAACTAGTACCAGTCGTAACTGGAGGCTCTAAGGCGAGATGTTGGACGCAGATTGGACTAACAGTTGCGTTATCGGTATGGTACAGTCGATGGAAGATATACGCAGGTCGGTGTGGAGTGGGTTAGAGGATATGTGTAATTTATGTTCGTCGCGAATTGAAACAGGGAATATCGAGATTTTGAGGAATTCAAGGAACTGGTTTTGCAATTGTAAATTAAAAATACGTAGGTACTTTCGTAGGCAAATTTTCGTACAAGAAATGCGAGATTGGGATTTAAAGTTAGTGTTAATTTTATATCAGACTCTGTTCGACTGCAAATAAGATGGAGTAGAAACATTCGAATATTTTCCCATTCGATCGCCACAAAAGAAGCAATTTCGTGGCGTGAACTACATTATCGTGAGTTTCCAGCGAAATAGGCACGAAGTCATAAATTGGGGTTACTTTTAACCATTCACCGAGTCGCCATTAAATCGACCCGCGTTCTTTCGACTTCGTAACTTCTTAAGAACGACGTTTAATTGCCTGTCGAATGCGACTTGCAAGAAAAAGGGGGAAAAAGGAAAGAAGAAAAAGAAACTGTCGTTCGCTGAAAATCGGAGAAAAGCGAGCAAACAGGCAACAAAAGGGACAAGCCTTTGGCGAACGTCTATTTTGATTACGCGGAACTGCTCGGTAAACTCAGATCCTTTCCCTCTCCCATATGCATATCGAGCTTTCCAAACCCTCCTAACGTAATTTCACGTTATGTTTAACGACAAAAGAGACCAAGAGGCACGCGCTTTTGCCTCGTATCGAAAGCAAAATCCAACGAAAGGGGAGAAAAAGAAAAAAAACGTCTCGAAACGCGTTTGAAACCAGCCGTTTCATTTCCATTTTCAACATCGCGAGTGTGTTCCGGACAATTAAGGTAGCACGCAGATGCAAAGTTTTTCCCTCTAAATTCGTAAATCGAATGTGCGCTCGCGAGTTACAAGAGCAATGTGAAATGATACGAGCGCATTTCGGAAACGAGCGTTGCGAGATGTGCAAATCGGACGTAGTTACGCGAGTTGGAAAATATCGGGACGAATGTTCGCGTGTTTAGTTGGAGTTTGGATCGTTGGGGGAGGAGGGAAGGCCGTTCTCCCTGGTGAGAATGTCTGTTGGCCTAACCCTCTGGAATTAAGCTTTTGGGGCTGAGACTGCGAAGGGTTGATGCATGGAGAACTGGAAGGTTTTTATTGCTGGGTTGGTCGTAAACGGAGAATGCTGCGGCCTGTGCATCATGAGGGTGACAATGGGAACCTCGGTGGGTATGTCTTTTTAAATTAAACCGCTTTGGCATTGCATTTATATTAGGTTCGTACGGCGTGATTAATGGAGAGTGACTCGACGCTCTTACTGAGCGTAAACTTATTGCTAGTATGTATGGCTTGGAGCGAGCAACGTCATATTCAAGATCGTGTCCAAGATCGTCAATTAACACTAGTTTCGTTCGATATTTTATAGATATGAAACAATGTATTTTCGGAGACTCGAATGATTCTTCGTAAAATACATAAATGAAAGCTTGTCTATTTTATATTGCATTGCAAAGATTTTCTGTTTCCTTTACTTTAATGTTTCCGATGGAAATTTTAGTCGTCGGTAGTTCTATCGTTAATGTGAAACTTTCACTCGTGAAAGTGTTCAGATAACTTTCGCGTTTGAAGATTAAAAAGAATTTTCTCATCAGTAGCAGCGATATCGATCGCGTGTCTTTGATAATACCAATTGATAGGATACAAATCACCCTTAATGGAGAGCAAATATCTAGAAAAATAGCGTGGACGAAAGTGTGCGAGCTCTCTCTTTGTTGGCCATCGTTCGAACGAGGTGGTGGACTCTCTCTCGTTCTAGTCTAGTATTTGAGGGTCGTCGGTTGTCAGCGTGAACAGCAGCTACAAACACCCCGATAAATCCCGTAATCCGGCGTGTCACATTAGAAATACGAATTTCTCGCGTCGGCGTCGCGACGGCGCGCGCTTTGCCCACAGGAAGATTGCACTTTTTTTATATTACAAGGGTCGACGGGATCCCGAGGCTTCCCCGAGCAACGTAACGCAGACAAATTACACGCGGCGAGGTCGCCCTTTGCCCCGGTTTTCTTTGTGCCCGCACGTGTACAGACCGCTCTGTAATTGGCGATACGTGCGCGCGGCTCGCGATGGGGTGATTCCTCGACGGAGGAATAAAACCGGCAGCGTTTGCCTTATTTATGACGCCATTTTTCGGATTGCCTGGTTAAACGCCCGGTCTATGATCACGGACACGTGTTGGAAAACGCTGGTAACGCCCGGGGAGATCGGCTCGGATCCAACGGAACGTTCCCAGTTGGCGAGTCATTTGATATTCAAATAACGGCCGGGGATTTTTGTTGATGTTGTAATTAATCTTAATACTTCGTCGCGTGGGCTTGAATTATAAAATCCATTACGACATTTCCGCGCATTATGAAAATTGATGGTAAGAAAATACCATTTATAGGGTGACTCGCGAAACTATATTTTCGACGAATATATGCAGAGATATTCTACGGATAAATTAGTTTCCGCGTCAGATGACGTTGTAACTTTTAGAAGAAATATATATTTCGCCGGTCTCGTGTAATTTCTAACGTGGTTTCTCTGGATTCGGTTCGAACTTTATCAACGTAATTACACCGGTAATGGAGTCACAAGAAGTTTCGAACGTCGTATATGGTACATGATGAAAGCTTTCCACGTTAGAAAGTGTTCGTAACGGAAGGATGGACATTTTTTCTTCTTTAAATAAAAATTACTATCCCGCGTAATACGATAGAGAAAGATCCCTATGGTAAACTACAAATCTGAGTCAATCCCACGGAGAAACGAGTCAGAAACGAATGAAAAATTTCATTTTACGATCCTTCTTCTGCGTCGAAAACAGACGAAAAACAGACCGGTCAAATTTCCAAACGGCACTTCGAACGCCACTCTCATCCGCATTCCGCAACGACAGTGAAACGACACGCAGCGCAGCACCAGCAAACGAGAGACATAAATAATAGAATATACCGGGCAACGTGTTCGAGTTTATTCCCCTGTCAGGTCGGGAGGGGTCAGTTACATTTCGCTGGATACTCACCAATTATGAAGCGGCCTGTATACGTGTGCACACACGTGAACGCATCGCTGAAGTTTCGCGACGACTCTTCCTTCCCGCGACATGCAATACACTTTTATGCCGCGTGTGCGAGAGGGTGTGCCGCAACCTCCCCACGGTATATCCCCATATATTCCCCACGCGATTCCACCGATTTGATACGCTTGAACCTTCGGAATCGTCGGAGTCGTTGCTTTCTCCTGGCCCTGCCAGATTTCCCCAGCCAGAAATCTCTTCTCGCTCGGGAAAGAAAATCTCCTCTTCCGGGCGTGTTCGTGCGCGCGCGCGTGACGGACTGGCGATTTTACGGGACTCGGGAATTTATTACGAAGGGAATATTCACCGACGATTCTCTTATTCCGGCATCTTGCGTTTCTTGCGTCTCTCTCGATTTCGTTCCCCTCCGTCAGGATCTATTTCCTCCAAATAAAATTTTGGCAATAATTCACGTTGGAATTTACGGAAAATTGCGAATTACAATTATTAATTCGCCCCGACAGATCCCGATTTATACATCATATGTGGAACAATATTTATTTGAATTACGATAATACATCACGTTCTTCCAGTTCCTGTTCGCAGAATTTAATGCCAGAAATTTGCTATTTTCTACTTCATCGTTCCTGTAGAACCTGCAAACCACGAGCGTGGCAAATAATTAAACTACTAAATCGTAATTTCAATACAAATACGAAGCTTTAAACATACGCCATGTATGAACGACTGTAATTACGAGCGATGCGATAAGTCAATATTAATTTTGTGAATTTGCTATCCGCGCGATTCTAATGATTCTAAATAACCTGCGATCCGTCATTTTGACAAGTTTGATACCCTGATCTGCGAACCGAAGCCCCGGAATTTCAACCGAATTTCGACTAGATAATGCTCTTTAATGCGAACGAAACTCTCGAAGGGTCTTTGAGAGCAACGACGTCCTCGTCATTAGCTCTCTGGTCCTCGAGAACGTGGAAGAGCTGGAACGACGGATGGCGCAATCTCCACCGGGTCCGAACAAAACAATATCGAGGCTGTTCATTAGCAGTGACGTCTACTTAACAAAAGTTCGAAATTTAACGTGGTAGAGAAGGTGATCCTGGGGATGCCGACACAATGACCCAATTACTGCACTCGTAAAGTGCAACGGTGCGGAACGTGAGCCACATGAAAGCCGTGAACAACCGGAAACTTTGTTAGTCTGGCAGGTCTTTCGAGACGTTAAGAGGCAATGCCCGGCTTCCCCATGCTTTCGTTCTTAATTAGTTAAGCCACCTCTTTTGACACTCGACGATATGATGATATACTGTATTATATCTCAATAATTATATTTTTTAGCGAGAGCTAAATCGTCGAATCTGCGAGAGCAGAACGTTTATCGCCAAAGCAAAAGAAGAAGAAAGAAAAAAGTATCTCTCTGTGTGTATGTGTATGGATGTGCGTGGGAGAGAATAGAATCACGATGAAACGAAAACGTCGGACGTGTACACCGAACGAAAATTTAATTAAATCCACCGTAAGGTTCCGGCGTTTCGGTATTCGAATCCGATCGCATTAATCCGATCGAGCAAGCAAATCGGTTCCCTAAGTAATTTCATCGATATCGGAACGGACGTTTAATGGCCTCAATGAATTTCCAACTACTTCTTCTTTTTCTTTCTTTCTCTCTCTCTCTCTCTCTCTTTTTTTTTTTTTATTCCACCTTCCTTCCCTTCGTGTTTCCTTCTTTGTATTATCGATGCGCCGCGCCGCTCTCCCACGGAATTTTGCTTTACGCTTCGAATCTCACTCACCCGACGTTTCTCGTTTTTGCTCTCGCGTTAACCCCTTTCGAATTTACGGAGTAACAAGGGAGGAATAACGCCCGCGGAATAATTTATGCCGTAGGGTACAATCATAGTTTCGATTCGATGACATCAGTCAAATCGGATCGATCTACCAAGCGACGAGTGTATCGACCCTACTCTGCTCGGTCTGACAGGGACTGATCGTTTCTACTTACGTGCATAAGTCACGTAGATATACGCTGTCGTTCAGCTGAAAAATCTCGGAACACTTCTCTTTTTACTTTTAACACTCGATGTTAAATTTATCGCAGACGATGAAATTTTAAAATAGCGCGCGATACGATACGATTGGTCACTATATCGACACTGTTGTTAAAAATTTTCCCTGCTGTTAAAGTACGCAGAAAAAAAGAATCACTGGGAGACACAGCAAGAAAAATCCATTTACCACGGTGCTTGTAACTGTCGTTCTCGTTGCCGGTTTCCCCATCGTCGTCCCCCTAAATTTTCGTCGAACGAAACGGCGCCCCCTTAGACGGGAACGTCAACTTCCTCGACGAGAACGCGCGAGGACGAAACGTCCGTCAGACTGGTTCGCCACGGATCGCCAACAACACGGCCAGCCAGGCGCCGTTTTCCCGAAATTACGCCAATAACCTGTCCGATATAATGTCCAACTTCAGCGTATTAATTAGCCGGAGCAACAACGCCTGGGAACCATAACTTGGCCACGAAGGTACATAGATCCACGATCGAATTAGCAACACCAATACCGGCCTGCCCGTTGAATAATGCACGAGCTGACATTTCGTCCAATAACAAACCGGCCCGTTATTCCAGCGTGGTTATTCTTGCCGGCTGGCTGGCTGGCCATTTAATCGGAAGTACCTTTTCGGATCTCTCGTAACGTCTCTACTCTCTCCCGTGAGGATAGATGCAGCCTCTCGGCTACGTCTTGTATAATCGAATTGAAATCGACGGATCGCGGCACGATATCCCTGACAGCGCGCACCAATACCGTTGGGCACGTTGTCCTCGTGTATTATCCAATCGGAATTTATGTCCGCGCGAGGACGAGGAGACGACGATAACTTTCTTTAACGCGTTAGTCGTATTCCTGGGTCGCTTATCATATTCGTACGAATCCCCGGTGTTAAGCCTGACAAACGAGACACCGGGCTCCTCGTTAAGAGGGTCGCGAAATCCTCCCACCCCCCCACTCCCCTCTTTTTATCGACGCGTATCGTGCCTCGTGGACGTGGGGCTGTTGGCGCCCCCAAAGTTTGATGAAAATTTGACTGAACGCCGTGACGCACCGGGAGGTTTAAGAACTGCGTTCGATCGTTTTTCTCCTCTCTCGAGTCTCGCTGGCTGTTTTTACAGAGGCGAAAGTATCTTTGGCTTTCAGTTTTTCGCACGTTACACGAGAATTTTTAATCTTTTTACTTTCATAACTCGCTCTTCTAGTCGGAAAGATCGACCAACTGTAAACGAATAACAGACGCAATAACTGACAACGAGATTATGGAGATGTAAAAGCCAATATCGATTGCGTTACCCCCGTAAAAGAGACGGCCCCCTGTGTATCAATCGGAATCGTTAGCGAGCCCTGTGTTTCGATATTAATAGCGACGCGTGCGTGCTGGTTCGTTTAGTAAATTATAGATAGAGGTTCGGTAACGCGGGTATCATCGCCGCAGCGGGCAACGGTAATAAGATAGATCAGTGTTATGTAACCCCGTAATGAACCGACGTGTTGTTAATTACAGCTCGGTGCGCGATGAACGCAAAACACGGCCGGCATTCGCGCGACGATTTCATTTCGCCCATTCACCGCGCGCTCCATCCGCGAGTGAATGGCTGCTTCTCTCGCCCCCTCCGCCCTCCGCCCTCCTTCCCTCCCTCTCCCGGTGCTATTTTCCGCGGATGGAAACGCTCTCATTGCGAAAATCACCGAGGTTGACGTTGATACGAATACGCCCTCCTATCGATTTTTCATAGAGAACTCCCCATCCTCGCACACGCGGGCTGATCCTCCACGCGTCCACTCGGAATTGCATTCGCAATCGGAGCGGAGTAGCTTCCACCGGCATCGGGGGCAGTTTATCGATTTGCTGACGCGAAGAAGCTCCGGCTACGATGTCCGCGCTAATTACAACAGAACAGGCTGCTAACTTATTTAACTTACACATGCCGGGCCGGGCAGGGGCCGTTTGGCTCGCCCGCTGGGATCAACTCGAATAAAGATAGATTCTGATAGTTAGCAACGCGCGCTACGGTGCATTTCAGAAATCACAATGGCCGTGGCAGTTTCAGTTCGCGACGGTTTATTGAATATCCCCGCGAACGAACGTTGGAAATTTCGTTAATAGACAGCGGAAGTTAGAGAAGTTTCGAGAGAACTTCTCGGACGCAGGTTTTACAAATTGAGTCTACTTGATCAGGTGTAAAGTTTTGTCTGTTTTCAGTTCCGATGTTCCGACATGACTCTGGAAATTATCTTCGTTTCCCCCTCTTTCCCAAAAAGAACTGGAACTGGAAATATTAGAAAAAGATCCAGCAGAGCGCCACGAATCTCCGAGTTCTTCTTAGACGAACAAAGTCGAGACAAACTAGCCTAAAGAGTCGGAGACAAAATTGCCGGTCATAAGAGCGGAGGAAACGCGACACGGAGTGGTCGCAAAATGGATACTGCAAATCCCGTTCTTTCGTGGGGCTGGCTCAGGCTGGCAACGACGTTGCCCGATGACACCCGCCAAATACCTGAACGCCAAGAATTCTCCCGTAGAAGCTACGGACCTCGAAATTAGCTACTTTCAGCCATCTTCCCAGCCGAGACGAATGGCGGGCTGCAGAGAGCCAGACAGTCGGACTAATACCGTGCGTTTCGTCGTCTCGCTGGAGCTGCTCCTAATGGAAACCAAGGACAGCCGGAATCCCAGCTTCGGCTAATTTATTTGTCGATAGTCCAGCGACTGTATCTAGCGCTGGAATGGCTGTTCCTCGGGGCGACAGGGAGAACTGCTTACAGGGAAACGGACGAGCCGCTTGTTCGTCAACTTGGCAATTTTTGCGTCGTTCCGTTCAGATTAGCTAAATCTCACATATTAGTTCGTCGTGTACACAATTATTAGCGTATAATTAATCTGCATTAATTTATATTAATTATATACAACTATTTTATGTTAATTCATGTATAATATATTAATTACATATAATTATCTTTTTCATTAATAGTGGAATTTTGTTTACGCGAACTCGTTGGGGGAACAATTAATTTACATAATTGGTGTTCGTGCAAGAGGGCTCAGAGGTTAATCAGTGTAAGTCGTTTTCCATTAAACACACGACTTGTTGATAAGTATATCTTTCTTGCTGAAGTTTTCAGTCTACGGGACAATTATTAATAACGATCATATCACAGTGATTAAATCACGATGATGATGATGAAATTGTTTCACAGACTGAAGATTTTAATAATAAATTTTGGCACTCGCATGTCGCGAGCTGTGTTTAAATTAATTTAATAGTGACTTGCACTGATTCGTGGCTTCTGGATAATTCATGTGGAAAAGCTGAGAAAGAAGAGAAGAGAATAAATAATGGAATAGACCGGAGTGACAGCGAGAAAATGTGTATGGAAAAATAAGTTATCGTAACTCTAGCTGCGAGGCTGAATGAATCACGTTCGAATAAATTGATTCAATAAATAGAAGTTCATTTGCTTAATCAAGCACAAACTGAAATGAAGATCGTGTAAACGGCGTGTCTCGTTAGCCGAGTCAGTTTGCTTTAAGTCGAAATTGCTCGATTAAATCCAACGAAACAGTGACCTCGTTCCCCCGGACATCGAGAATTTCGATTGAAATTCTCCCGATTCTTGACATCCAGGGGGATAACATCTGTTAGAAATAAATATGTAGCAACTACGTAGGTTCACTTTTGCGCTCGTTGATTAGTTCCCTGGCCAATTTCACTCTGCGTACACGTTTTACCCATTTCAAAGGGTAAACTCTGAGTCAATCTGCTTTAATTAAAACTTTTAATTTGAAATGACTCGAACGAACTTTAATTCCGAACTGAATCGAAAGGTGACTCGCATAAACCCATCTTAAAACGATCTCGAGGAAAACGGTTCCCCGTTCGTGTAATTGTTAGGCTTAACAGTTTGTGACTCGATCGGCATTCAATCCACTCGATCTCTCGCGATTTGGAATCCGCTCTAATAATCTCCGCTCGACTAACATCGCCGTATCGTAATCTGATTTCCAACTTCGAAGAGAGACTCTCGTTGCATCGTCTTTGAATCTCACAATCAGTTCTCCGTTTCTATCCATTTCTGCGACTTGCCTCGTGCTAGCTCCCAGAGGTAGTCAGGGAAAAAATCGACGATCCATTTGGTCCGGCCCGGTGGAATCGGTCCCACGGGTCACCCGATACGCCAATCATTTTGTTCCGCAGCGTCACCCCGTCAGCTGCCCCTCCCCTCTCGATGTTCCGCGTCAGTCCTGGATATCAGCTGATTCACTGATTTACACCGCGTTGCCAATCTCGAGTCCCTCAACGCTCTCCTTCTCTCCGGTGTTCGCAGCGACGTCGTGAACGGATCATTCACTGGTAACGTGATCGATAAGCAGTTAAGCGTGTGCGCGAGGCAACGTCTGATAAGCAGGTAACAAACACGATGAGTCAGAAGCGATTTCGAGATGTGGCGCGTTTACGTTTCACATCGCTTCTTGTTTTTCGACTCTTTATTTCGCGGCTTCTGACGTAATCGGCGAGGAAAGTTTAATCGCTCGATGTCTCCGTTGCAAACACACCGTGGTATGTACACGTACGTGCGTACCTGTGTACGAGACAGACGAAATTTCGAAGCGCAACGAGCTACGAGGATTTCCACTTATGCGCGAGATTTAATCCTTTACGTGACCAAGCTTGTGTGACTGTCACCGCTTGGCATTCCGCTTGCACCGCGTCACGCAGTTGACGTTTTGCGCTTTCTAAAAAAAAAAAGAAAAAATAAACAAATAAATAAATTCAACGTGGTTAATGTGAATCACGTTTCATAAAACGTGAATGACAAAATAAATAATCGGGTGACTGTAATTTTGCGTTGTTTCAACTTCAATTTCGGATTATTTTTAACTTTCAGGCGTATTAGGATCAAATTTTTCAACTACGTTGTAATTATGAAATTGAATGAAATTAAAATGATTTACTCGAGTAATTTATAAGTTAAAAATTAAATTCCTTGACCTGTAGATCTTGTCTACAATATTAGATAAAATGAATTGCCCGAGTGATTCGTAAATAAAACAATACAAACCAGAAATTACATTTTATCATTGAAAGTGATTTTAGCAACGAAAATTAGCGATTGGTTGATTTGGGTCACGTGATTCGCGAGGGGGCGTGGGGTAGACCTCGAGTGGGAGTGGCGTCGTCTGGTTTGTTTTGTATCGATTCAAATGTTTGCACATGTTTGCATATCAATGAAATTTTATGGCAAAAGAGTCGTCTTCATTTCCTAGTCAGAACTGTTGCTTCTGGGCTTTTCAGTGAAACGAATCGTACTGGGGTACAAGTCGTGCAGTTTTTTTGGTTACCTACGTTTACAAATAAAAGAGGATAGAGTAGAAGTTAGATTTTTCAAATTCCAATCCCTTACAATCGCGATAAAGTGTTGCAACAAATTATTTAGCTTCGTTTCGACGCTACTAACGTCACGGAGGTTAGTTTCTGTTCTATCGAAAAGTTTGTCCTACGGTTGTCAAGTTCGCTTCCTATCCAATTCGTTTGGATCGCAATGAGATCGTGGCACACGCTTCGGCAGGTGACGGTGGAAATGTTCTTGGTGGAAGATCCTTTTTTTGTTTTCCTCCCGTGGAAATACGATCGCCGGTGTTTTCATTAAATCGTCGCCCGTTCCGGCACGACGAAAATTGAACTCTTCGGCCAGCTGTTCCGTGTAACAACGCGAAACGATACGCGAACCACGGCGTTAATCGCGCGAGTTCCGGCAAAAAAAAAAAGAGAGAGAGAAGTGTGCCAACGCGCGAGAAACAAAATCGCTTCCATTTCACACGCTAATAAAATCCGTATCATATTTTCGTGTTAACGAATCGGCCCGCCGTCTGCAGAAAATTGCTATCAACCGTTTGAATCGATACCTCGCTCGCGGGGCAACGCTCTCCGTGAAAACTGGCCTGCTGCCGCGAATATTAGACATTCTCGAAACGATTTCATTTCGGATTACCCGAAGTTCTATACGCGAGATTTTTAAACACGAGGTCAAAAAAAATTCGACAAACCAATCTTCGATATTTTTCAGCAGCTTGAAAATTGAATGACCGAATATACATCGATGAATAAATTACCCCACGAGTTACGTTCGCGCGAGGGAAAAATATGAGAAAGCTTCTACACTCATCTCCAAACGTAACTCCGAAATTCATTTAATCGAAGAGCAGAACGTGATATTCGACTCTTGTACGTACGCGTTACGTTACAGAGAAGAATTTCGAAGAGAAGAGTCAAAGGAACGAGCGGGAAAGAAAAGTCGAGTTTCATTTCATCGGGACGAATATGGTCGCGTATCTCCATTATCTCTTTCCGGGAGCGGCATCGATAACAGCATCTCGGCAGGCAGCAGTAACTCAAACGAGGATTGCAACCGCGGCAGCGTGCAGTCCGCTCGGGAGCATACCCTCGAACAAAGAACCGCGCGGCGTGTATCGACCAAGCTTATCGATGCGCCTTTTCCTTTTCCCCAGGATTATTCGCGTCTGAAACCTTTTTCTTTTTCCTCTCTTTTTTTCTCCTCTCTCTCTCTCTCTCTCTCTTTTTCTCTCTGGTTTTTCTTCGTGGTCGTCGATAAATGGACGCGCACTGGATCGAACACACTTCGACCAAACCCCCCCTCCCTTAAGCGTGTAGTTAATCCAGGATGAAGGTGGTACATAGGCGCAACAAGCGCGATATCACGCTCGTTCAAAGATGCATCCGATGCACAAATCCGCGCATCCTGCGGATTTATAGACTCGCACCGACTGAAGCGTTCATCTCGTTCGAGCGATCGTGAGATCGAGGCACACACAGTGACTGCCATTAATATTCGGCCGCCAGATACTGAAACCGTTGTGATTTCATGAAAGAAAAATCTCGCACGATAGTGAACTTGGCGCTCATTTTGAAGCTCGAGGCTCGAAATCTAATCTCGAAACGCGTCGTTCGTTTCGTTCTTGTAAAATGTAGCAAATGTGGCGTTCTTCTCGTTGAAAATTGTCGTGGTACGTAAAAGCATTAAGAAACTGTTTTTTCCATGAGTAAATCTGCAATGGATTTGAAGATTATTACATCTTTTCGCTTTTCTTTTCGCCAATTTATTGAACTTTGAATATAACGGCGAAATATAAATTAATAAATATAAATTTTCGTTCAGCAAGTTTTAAGGTTTCGCGAATTACGCTTCGATCTTCAAGATCTCCATCGTAGATTCAGATGTTTAAAAAAAAAAAAAAGAATTTATAACATTTGCGAGAAGAGGAGTATCATTACGTGGCGTAAGGATATCTTGGAAATAAAATGGACGATGCGTTTTAAAAACAGAGGCTTCGAGCTTTGAAACGAGTTCAAGTTTATTATCGTATTGTCCTTTTATAAAATTATAACAGTTTCAATATTTAGCGTCCAAATATTAATCACTGTATCGCGTTGTTGGATCAGCGTGCGTCATATTAATTAAATTTTCCGTTTCATAGAGGCTTCGTCGGTCAGGCGATATCACCCGAGCTAATTTCTATAGATGATATTCGGGCGAACGAACGAGCCAATTTCTATTTTATTTTCGATACAGCGCGTCTCGAACCGTACTCGAATGAATTGTTCATGGAAATGGCGGCGAGTTCGATAACTATCGAAGGAGACGGGCGTGACGACGGAAAAAAGGAAGAGTATCACGGGCGGTCTGGGATGAAAATAATTCACGTCCCGAGGGGGCCCTTGGCGAAAATTACCAGCCTGGCCCGAAGTATTAAACTTGTTAAGATATTTAGAGCCCTATGGAGATTCGCCGTGAATTACGACGGGTAAACGAGCGAAAGGCTGCGTAAAATTTCCAAGGCGCCGCCGTAGGAACTTGATAAAAAAGCCCGCTCGTTTCTGGCCGTCTGGCTGAGACGTGCCTGCGCGAAAAATGGCTGTCGCAGACAGCGCGAACGATCCCCTGTTTCGTTATTTAGGGACAAAGAGCGCAGGCCGCAGGACACTGCTTGAAAAATGCAAAGTTCACCGCGAACGAACGATCCCGGGAAAACCGTGGAAAGCTCTTCCCGTGGCGGGCTCTTCCACCTCGCCGATTTTCACCCGAATTGGTCTAAATCGAAATTGGTCGAAATTTTCGGTCGGGGGTTTCCACGATTTTCGGTTACAACCGAGGCCGGTGCTACCGACAAATGGAATGCAAACGATGATACGTAACTCGGTGGAATGCCTTCAGCTGTTTGAAATGGAACATTCTCCGCGCGACTTGCCTGGATTTAACTCCGGTTGCAAAGAGGATTGCCGCGGCAAAGGAAAGGGACAAATCGCGTCATAACGCGAGAAACTAGACTCGAGAGAGAGAGAGAGAGAGAGAGAGAGAGAAAAACTTGATTTTCGACGCTTAAACAAGAGTTTCTTTGATTCGTAAGTACATAACAGACATTGAAACTTTCTACTGTGACTTGAGAGTGTCTCGCAGACCGCTCTCACTACTAGACTGTGGACTGTTTATGCATTTATGGAAATGTGAAAGTCGCCAAGTACACTTTTAACAAAATATCTGAGAATTGCTGGAAAACTGGAAGTTGCAAGGAAAGAAAAAAGAGTTTAGTACGTTTCCAATAGTTTACAAGAATCCTGAGATGCGATCTAATTATTATTAAAGATGAAGAGAAAGTGGAAATTGGCAGACAATCTGTCCGTAACCCGAGAGTAACAAAGGAAACGACCGTGGAAATACATCTTACGAATGTCAGGGACATTTTTTTTTTTACGAGCACGCATGATCGAATTTATATGGAGCCAATATTTCCTCGCGATATCACCAGCGAGTAGTGATCTTTGAACGTGGAATCGTTGAAGGATGTTACACGCGGCAAAGGTGATTCGAGCAGAAAATAAAAAGCATTTGTTCGATGTTCAAACGTGACGAGGGTGAGACGTTTATAGGGGAGCTTGTGATGTTTCAAAGGGAACCGACTATCGGAAACATCGCGTACACGACGGATCCTCAAATGTTGCGATAAGCAACAAATAAGCGAGGCGGCTGATTTAATGACGAGTTTACGTCTACTTACGAGTAACGGGCTTAGTCAGCTTAGAGGTTGGTTAAACGTAACTTTGCAAAATGAACCACGCGCACACCCCTTGCACGCTTTCCACTCGCGTTATCTACGCGAATTATGCTCTGCATATTGGCCCAACAGATTTTATCTTAATCCTGCTACGTTCTCCCCCGGTTATCCTGCTTTTACGAGGAAATATTTTTTAACTTTGAAGGTGTTTGGAGAATTATCATCAACATACTTGAATTTTTGTCAAACAAAGTGGTTATTGGGTCGTTCGAAAAGTAATTTCGTTTTTTTTTTTTTTTTTTTTTTAAGAGCGTATAAATATTATTTTACTTAATTATATATTGACCATTTTGGCACTTTTCTGGTAGTAGCAAAATTCCATGCTCGTAGAATTTCCGATTTTTGCTTCAATCAACCAAGTGATTTCTGACGTCTTCATTCGAACTAAATTTTTTTTTTTAAAGTTAACTATCAAAATGTACAATGGCAATATGGTTTAGAACAAAGTTCACTGGTTAAAAATACAACCAACGACACTCGTGGGAGAAAACGAAATTACTTTGCGAACAATTCAATAAAATCGACTTGAAAATAGCTTAATTTCATTCATTGGAATGAAACAATCTTTCATAGTTTTCCTTTCCGGGAGAAAAAAATATTCGATGCAAAAGTTTCTCTTTGTACTTGAATTTTTCTCAGACGTTAAAAGCTTTTCCGCTCGTTGCGATAAAGTGAATAAAAGTCGCACGTTACACGGTAAGTGAAAAATCATTAAAGACGGAAACAACACTCTGTTATTAAAGTTTTACATCTGTTCTGATTACACGTAAATGGCATCCAACAATTTACCGCGCAACGGAAATGGAATTTGTGGAAAAGTAGGATGGAGAGTCGGGCCAAGTGAGAGTGTATTCATTTACCGAGCGATATAATCCTCGTGGAATATCTCGTTACGCGAAATTTCGGTATATTTTCATTATTGGGGAACGACCAAAAAAAAAAAAAAAAAAAAAAATGGAAAGAAAGGAATTGAATAATTGAATAACACGGGGGGAGAGGAGGCTGGAGGGAGGATAACGACGAAAATAAAAACTGTTCTCTTGGAGGGAACCATGGTACTAGGTCCGCGGTACTTTTTTTACCCCCCCCTCCCTCCTTTGATTTTTATTCCTCTCCTTTCGATCGACAGGCGACCGTGTTCGCTTATGGTTCGAAGCTGCGCTCGAATAACGGGAACGAGGCAATAAGAGTCGAACGAGTTAGAAGAAGCAAATTGAAAAATTTAATGGCGTATCGAGAACGACGCGAGGCACACCGATCCTTCCGCCACGCGAAATGCGTTCCTGTCGCATTTGTCGCCTTTTTGAACAACGCTACGAAAGCGATAATCGTGAGAATGAACGATAAAAATAAAGGAGGATGAACACGCAGAGCGAATCAAAGAGAATGTTGCTATATTAAAAATCTAGAGATATGTTCCACACGATGTTACAGCACCGGCAAATACAAACAAATAGGAAAACGCGGAACAAAAAATATGTGTATATATATATATATATATACACCGCCGAACATTCTACGATGTAACGGGAAATATGCTTGACTTTTTATTGCTCCGGGCTACACGCCACGCGATATAACAATAATGTTTGATATTCATATTACAGTATGCGGATCCGCGTTTGTTGGTAAAAACGAAGATTTAAAAAAGAATTCCGGGACACGAAGCTGCGCAACTTTCGCGCCCGTCCATCGACGATGTTTCCAGTGAAGATTGGAAACGCTGCGAGACGATTTGAATTGGCAGTAAATTCATTTTCGTAAATGCAGTTCCTTCTGATCTGACGATCCGAACCACTCGTGAACATTCTATTTTACTTCTATCCCGCGACGACTCGCCGATTCACAGTCGTACTCCCTGGGGAATAAAATTCATTGGAGAACCGTTTACATAGAAATACCAGAGAATTCATAATTCCTAACAGATTCCGAAAGATACGGAATTGCCGGGACGTGGAAATTGAATCGCGACGTCTGTGATTACGCCGCAACGTACGCTGGAACTCCTCCTTCGTGTTTTGAATGCTGACTACATTCTACATTACTTTCCTGGCTTGAGCGTGTATCTTCAAGTTGCACAAAGGCTAAGTCGGCTTCGCCGAACTGAGCGAAGTTAATCATTTAATTTCTGGAAACTTGCACATTAACACTCTAATAGTAAAATTAAGACTTCCTCGCGTAAAAGTTAAACCACTCGGCTCTCAAGCTAGGCGAAGTTAATCATTTAGATTCTGGAAACGTGCGCACTAACCACACATTCGAACGCTAAAATTAAAAGTCGCGATGAAAGGCCCAGAAGCAACTCTAGGAAACGAAGACGACTCTTTTGCTTCTTAAAATTTTATCGATATGCAAACAATTTGAATCGATACAAAACAAATTACAAACAACACCACTCCTACTCGAGGTCTACCCCACGCCCCCCTCGCGAATCACGTGACCCAAATCAACCAATCGCTAATTTTCGTTGCATCAGCGTTGCACCTGAAGAGGCCCGATTTTCTGGCTTACCTCCGCTAAAATCACTTTCAGTGATAACAATTGAAAATAATTGTAAACAATTGAAAATGATTGAAACTCTCTGACGTTTTAACGAGCATTTACCGCTCCCGGTTAGTACCTATGTAAATGCTTTGACCTCGAGGACAGGTCGACGAGATGTCGCAGAGCGGTAGACAATGGGAAGAAGCGGGTTTGTACGCGCGTCGACGATCGGTGTGGGAAGGAACGGACGGGGAAGAAACGGGAAATGCTGAGAAAGAGAAAGCGGGGAAACCACACGGGTCGCGGGTCGCGGGTAAGCGGTAAGTTTCTAACGAGAAGCATTAGCGGAGTGGACGAGGCGACATCAAATATGTAGATGGTGCTACGGGGAATTTCTCCGGAGAACAAAGTTGCTACAACGAAGCTCCGGACTCGGAAACAGAAGGAGCTGAATCTGAAGAGGAAACAAGAGGGGGAGGAGGGGGGCGGGGGAGAGTGGAACCAACAGAGAGAAGGAAACAAGCGAGCCACACGAAGAGAGAGAGAGAGAGAGAGAGAGAGGAGGGGGGAGGGGGAGAGGAACGGTCTTGCCTCATCCTTGGAAGGCAGCTCGCGGCATCAGACTCCCTTGTGGTGCGCTTCCAACCCTCCGTACGTCGGGATAATAATGGGAAAGGCTGCCGAGCTACGGCCCCCCTGCACCGAAACGGGAATTAAGTCTGCGGAAACGCCGCCGCGACTGGAATTGATTAACCTTCGTAGTTTACGAGACCAGCGAAACCCTCGTGCGTGCTGCACGAGGCAGCTTCGATGCCCACAATCTTGAAGAAACCATGGACCTCGTAGCTGTTCCGATGTTTCGCTGATGTTTCGAGGTTTCAGATAGTTACTATAGGGATGGTGATGGAGAACGACTAGAGCAAGACTAACGTCACCAGTTGGAGGTGGTAGAACTGCGTAGGGCTAGCAGAATTGATTTGGATTTATAACTACGTGGAGGACTAGTCTGGGATTTTCAGACGAGTGGTTGAGAAAGAATTTGTTAGTTTGTAAGAGCAAGAGGAAAATATTGAAGATCTTTTTTTCGTAACAATTTTTATTTGTTGTACTTAAACTTGTCAAGATGTAAGGGTTTATTCTTGGATAAGTCAGCAAAACCTTATTGGAAGAATTTTTCAACTCAATGTTACGATTTAAGTTTTCCGAGTATTTTTTGGGAATTATGATCTGACTTTTCACTAGTATGGGTTCTTTAGGGGTTGAATGATACATTGATATTGGCTCTTCGATAAACCATGATCGTATGATGGAACATTGATCACTAGATTGCGTTTATTTATATATATATATATATATATGAATTTACACGCGCGAAATATACGTATAATATGCAAAGGTATATACGGTATTGAACGTAAAATATTGGTTTAATATTATGATATTTAGTAGATGAAAGAATCTTCGATTATATAGATTATATCTTTTAGCGACGTTCATAAAAATATGAATACGAATATGAATATCTGCAGTTTATTGATCAATCTGTATTTAAAATGGCCAACTGGATAATTTAAAAACGAAAAAAAGTCACACAGTACGTTTCAGTAAAAAATTTCTACTCGTGTCAAAATTTTTCTCTTCCAATTTGAAGTTTGTAAAATTTCCAATTCTCTTACGGCTTTCAGATAAAATAATTAATTCTTGAATCAAATAAACACTTATTCAGTAATTAATTATATTAAAAATTTAAACAGGACATTTATTTCCCTGAACAAACGGTACGAAATAACTGATTTCATCTGAAATGCCAAAAAGTACTTAAAATTTTTGAGCACGCTGTGTATCCCTGAGATGTCAATCGGTAGAACCACACGTTTAATACGATAGTTTCATTTATAATCTCCATACAGTATCGCGCTGAACGCACATTCGATATTGGATAAATTTCGAAATTCAATCGTATCGAACGAAATCGGGCCTTTTAGCTTATGATTTTTCAATCGACATTGTTTCAGCGATTCGAACGAGCGAGGCTTCACTGTGATCGTTATCGCGGCAATTTCCAATTCGACCCCACCTCCTCCTCCCCTCCCCCCTTTTTCGCCGCTGCCGATAACTTCATCAGAGCATGGAACATAACGAGATGATACGCCGGCACAAAAATGATCCGTGTAACGTTATTCACGTGCACGGCCACGTGAAAAAGCACAGGACCATTTCGATACCGTTCAATCGTTCATAAAGCGGCGCCAGTTTACCGTATCGTGCACAGCGCGCAAATGATTTCCCCGTATTTAGGAAAAATATTGTCGCGTGTTCGCGTTTCACCGTTTTTTCTTTTTTTAAACACGAACATCGCATCGGGCGTCCTTGACTTTTTTCCTCTTTGTGTCTCATTTAAAATTGATTCGCGAGAGTCTTTAATCTCGTCCGATCGGAATATCAATATCGTTTTCAAAATTTCTCGTCGTGCAAATGACGAGAGCTTCGAATTGAAAGGAAACGCTCAACGAACCCTTTCGCGAAACGAAAAAGAAATTCACGCGTCGCAGCGTGAAAATGCAGAAATTAGGTAACTGATCAAGGTGTCAACGATACGCACGAAGTTAGAAACTTTCCGACCAGCTCGGCACAGTTTTCGCATTGGCAGCGCTGATTAATTAAAGTCAGCGAACGATAATGGTAATTAAGTTTCGGAATACCGTTTCAAAATTCGATCAATGGTAATGGCCTTCGAATTGAAACGGAAGCTGAACGCCGTGAATTCTCCTCGGGGGAGGATGAGACGCGAGGCGAAAGCGGCTGCGTAACGAACGGCACGACGTGCAAAAATTAGAAAGTTTCCGAGGAACGGACGGACGGGAACAGACACGTGAAACGGACGTGAACGTGGTAGTTTTTACATTAGCGCTAACCAACCGGTTAGCGAATGATAATGGCAATTTCCATGAGAGAGAGAACTTACAATCAACCTCGAACATTGCATCGCATTATGCGGTATTGCTAACTGGGGAATCGTCTAATCCAAAGTTGCCAGGCCAGATAGCGGAATTAGTTAATATGTAAAGCAGCCGGGGCTGGTTGGAAATTCCAGAAATTCCGTGTCGCCCCGGAGTTTCGCCCTTTTCGTTTCAACTGCGGGGCCCCGCCCACCGCCACCTCCCCTCCCCCAACCCCATCTTTTCACCGTGATTTTGTTTGCATTTCAACGTTATTCCCGTTTACGAAAGCGGCGACGAGTCGTTAAAAATGAAATCCGGTTACCCGGGCAAACGTTACACCTGAGTATTTAACTATACATTAAAACCGTGAGCTTCGCCGAATGTTTTCGACTCTCTCGAAGCCAGAGGGGGAGGGGCGGCTTCATTTAGCTGGGTTTTTCGTTCTTTTTCCTTCTCTTTTTCTATCTGATCCTTCCTCTCCTTCTTTTTCTTTTTGCAACGAGGAAATAATAAAAGCAATCCTCACTGGGAGATAGTTGAAAATTCCTCTTGATTAATAATGGAAAATGTTAGAAGTTGTAACGAGTACACGGACGAAAATTAACATACCCTCTTGCCGGATAATGTGCAGGCACAATTTACTGGCAGGGATTACGGTTTCGATTCAGCGAATGAATATTAGATTTCCAACGGAGATTAGATTGAATTGTTGATACATGGTTATTATTGAATAGAAATTATTTACGATCCTACGTTCGAATCAGCAGAATCGCCGAACACACAGTTTTACAACGATGCACGTATATTTTTGATTACTTTTAAAAACTAAACGCTCGATTGATTTGACGTCGGAACTGTAAACTACAGCTTTCCGCTTGCGTTGTTCATTTCCTTCGATTGGCGCAAGTTGCACACTTCTCCAAGTCGTCAGTGGATTCTAGCGTTAAACGTATCTCAGCTAAAAATATTCTTTAAATAAATTTAGAAGCAACCTGTCTAAAATATTTCTACTGTTCAAGCGAACGAAACAAATTTCAACGTTGTTTTCATTCCTCGAAGAAACGTCAATTCCAATGAGATTCATCCCTCCTCCTCCTCCAGAAAAAAAAAACTTCCAATTAGCTTCGATCACAGATCGTGATACAATTAGCGCGCGAATTCGCACCGATGAACGTGAAAAGTGTTCGTACGGCGAGAGCGTTGAAACGGGACGAAGGGAGGAGAGGAGGAGAGGAGAGGAGAGGAGAGGAGAGGAGAGGGCGACGTGGCAAAGGATGGGAGACGGAAAAAGAAGACACAGATGCAGGGAGAAAGAGAGGCTGGAGGAGGGGACAGGGCAAGTGGCTGGTACCACGTGCTGAATCAAACTAAGCGTAACGTTTTGGGGTTGCACGAGGGCTGAAGTGTAACGAGAGCAAAGCTACGCGGCAAAAAGGGGCGGCGAGGGGTGGAGAGAAAAAGGGAGGGAGAGAGAGCGAACGAGAGACACGGAATCGGTGAAGTATGGGGGGAGGAGACAGAAAAGGGATGCTCCTCTCAGCAGCTTCCCTCGGTAAGACGGTGCAAAGCGAGGGGTGAAAACCGGCTGGCGGAAGGTGGGCGGTAGTCGGCACCAGGGAAAAGACGGAGGAAGAAAACGATGGTGCCGGGACGAGAGAAAGTTTCGATGTATCTCGCCACGTCGTCAAGCTATTCCCTGGCTGAATAGAACGGAGGAACGAGAACGAAACCCGACACGTCAGCCGCGCCTCCACTTAACGGAATGGAATTTGTCAACGGGTTCGCCCGTGAGAGGGAGCCGTCGAATAAAATTCAAATGGGCAGAGAAGGGTCAGTGAATCGACCACCGGGGTTCATCCAGTCTTCTTACGTTCACCTCGGAAAGTTTTCCAGGGTATCTCGTACCAGCCTGGTACTAATGGCTGATGGTTAATTTCGATTGACTCGATGGTTATACAGGGCTGGGAGCCCTCGTGTAGGGTGAAAATAATGGTAGGAAAAGAAAGGATGGCAAACTGTCGCGAGAAAAGAAAAGAGGGATGACTCTTTTCTTTTTAGCACTTTTTAGATACAGACAGATGTAGGGTGAGAGGATTTTTCTCGAAATTTTCAGGTATTCTTCTCTACGGTCGACTCTTATTTTGGGTCTGACTATACATTGGCTATGACAACGTGAGAGAATTATTGATCATCTTGGGAGAGTGTGGAAGTGATTAACGAAATGATACGTTTGAGAAAAACGTTATAAGTGACTCGCGTCGGACCGAGTCACCGATATTTCAGAGTTAACGTTGTTAACTGCAAAGGGCAAGAAAGTGAAAAACGTTACTAGGGAAATTGTACGAATTTCTCAGCGCGGGTTTCAGCTTTAGAGCGGGAAAAAATTATTTTTCAAGTGAGTATTATTTTTTATAATTAAATGCCCTGGACTATATGCCGGATTAAAGGCTTTCTTCTTTGTGAGATAATCACTTTGAAAAGGTACGTGAAGCTTTCCAGTTATCTACAGGCTTCTGCTCGTCGGTTCTTCCGGGGAACAGAAATTTTAATTAGTAGGTAGACGTCTTTAGATCCGAGCAACCGGCCGGACTATTAATTTCCCTCTCGTCCCCCGTTACTTAAACGTTTAACCTCTCGTTTCCGACAAACAAGCCGTCTCTCCATCGATTCTCTCTTATCCCCGTTCTTCTCACCCTGCTAAATCAATCCGTTATAATTTGTGAATTTGTTCTTGACACTACCAGTCCAAGCGATTCGCCACGCGTATCGCCAACCGTAACAGACACAGAACTTTCACACGATGTGACATTAAACGTGCAAACGATGACGGAGTGTCGGAGATGGAACTTTTTACCGCGATATTCTTTCATATTTTTAGAACGATACCAAAATATAACTTAAAGAATGACGTTGATGTTTAAAACATAACGTGCAACGCGACGGTCATTGTTAAAAATATTCTAAAATCCAACGAAAGCTTTCCTCCACTCTGCTCCACGATCCGAATAAAAATAACTCATTCTCGAAATATTCTCGATCCTCGCGTCGTTGTACATACACTTTCCATTTTGTGGACCGAAAGAGAATTCTCCGATTCCGAGCGCAGTTGAAGTCCCTCTCCATTGAGAGTGCCAGAATAATCGTCGAGTTGAAGTGCCCGAGGCGGTTATTAACGCGGAAACTAATACTTTAGGCAGGATGATCAGCCCTCGGCGCGGTTCGTCCGGAGAAACGAATGGAAAGTCGGTCAACCAGGGTCGACGAACAATATTTTTCGGATCGTTTTCGGCTTCGTTCGTCGTCGTCCGGGTCGTCTTCGAGAACAAGTGTGGGACCCGCGGTGACTCTCTTTCCCTTCCTATTCGAAAGATCGATCCGAATATTCCACAGAATCCTCTATATCCGTAGACGGTAAACTACTTTCGACTCTTTTTGCCCAGGCTTGAAAGAGGAAGAAGAAGCTTGGAAGGGGGTGAAGGGTAGTTCAGAGGCAGTCGGGAGCGGATCCAGGAAGCTGCATTCAAACCATGGGATATATATCCTCGGCACTTTGGCATCGGGAAAACTAACGAGAGGGCATTCCAGGACTTGGCTTAAGGAAGTTTATTTTCTTAATACAGGGAGGGGGGGGGGATGCCCGTGCATCAGTCTTCCGGTTAGAGTCGCAAACCCAGGGCATTCAGAAGCTTCATTAGGAGGAGCGGGCATTCAGAAGGCCATTTGATTCCGGCGTTGGTGAACTCGCGTGACCTCCGGCCATTCTAGAGACTTTAAAGAGTATCGGGGGGGTGTCTTTTTAGAATTTCCTTCGCCTATTTTTATCCTCCTCTTTCCCATCTCTACCTCTTCCTCCCCCGTTTTCTTCCTCTTTTTACGTCGCTTCTTCGCTCTTTTCGCTCTTCCGTCTTATTTCGGTCCCTTTCCCGTTCGCCAAGACCACGTAACTTTTTCGAGGTAATTTTATACCGGGGGATGAAAGACGCATTGGAAGATGCTTTGGTAAAATTAGTTTCCAGGGGCAGAAATTGTTATCCGAAAAGTCTTTACTGTTCCGGTAAACCGTCGCTGAAATTCGTTGGTTTTTTCCTTTTTCTTTTTCTTTTTTTTTATTGCTCTTTGAAAATCTTTCGAAATTGATACGACGACGGTGAAGAAGTTCGATTAGATGGATAAGTAGATTCTTCCTCGCGTTATCGTGGCCGGGAAGTTTCGCCTTTAACGCCGGAGGAGGCCAATCACGTCGTTTTGATTCGCTAACGCGTTTACAGAAGTTACCGCTTGTTACCGCTAAGAAGCATAATTATTCGGAAAGTTTTAATTCTACGGAGAGACGAGTATTATTTTGTTTCGGTTAATCGCAGCTTTTCTCTCTTTGCGGCGATTCTTTTTAAAGTACGTTCAACAGCAATGTCAGCGAAACTGGAAACTTTGGTATTTCCACTTTCAGAATTAACTTTGTAGCAAGCCATAATTCCACGCAAGTAAACTCCAAAAAGAATAACAATCGGCAGCCAGAGGATGACCATTTAATCCCACAGAGAACGACCAGAATTTTTTTCAGCGACTGAACGTACTTACGTACTTTAATATTCGGTATTTATTTTAGACATTAAAGTTTGTATACTACGCGTATATTTTATAATATAGTTTAGCAGCTTTGTACGTTGTATGTTGCGACACGTGTGAAAAGATTGGAAAATTTTTTTCACGTCTAAATTCAGTATAACTTTAAAGATGGAAATTTCCTCTTTGTAACAAGTTCTTAAAACTCGCTATACGATTTTTTTCAGCATTTTATTGAACTTGGGTCGTTACATTAAAGTTAGATGACGAAATGTTAGGATCTCTTGAATTTTTGTCGTTCAGTGTTTCAATGAAATAGTGAAAAAAGATCGTACAAATTTTAAGGAGTCGTGAAGAGCAAACTTAAATCTTCAAAATGGTAAATTTAGTTACAAGAAACTAAATTTACTTGATCACTCACCTCGCTTTACTCGATGTAAAATCATCTTTAAAAAAATCAAACTCACGACTATCGAAGTGAAAGCTTCGCGTCTCGAAATATTTCATTGTCACAGCTACGCTTTTCGCTGTATCTTGTAACAAAATTTTTAATCTGCGCGTATATTTAATACAGTGACGCTTCACGGTACTTTTATTAGTCTCGAAATACAGTATGATTATTCCAAGATTTTTAAGCGGAAGCTGTACTTACTTACGCGTAGGCTTACATCTCATCATGGCGTCCGAAGCGTACGCGAAGCGCCAGTCAAAGCGACGTCCGCTCCATTTAACGCTCACCTTATTGACCTTATGCTTAATATTAACGAGGCGACGCGGTCGGCCAGCTGGACACACACGAGGCATACAGAGAAACGTAACTAGCCTGAAGGCCGTTAACCTCCTCATTTGCAGCGCTTTGATCCAACCCTACTTTCCAGCGTCCTCCCCTCCTCGCGTGCGTCCTCGCCGATCCGAATCGATCGATCCTCGAAATCCGCCCTGCCGCGCCGTACACCGATTTCATGTTAACTAATGTCCCCGGCCTGGTCCAGACCCTAGATATAAAACGAATCGGCTAAACTGGATTGCTTTGCATAAATAATTGCGCACATATCATCAAGACACGATCGAAACTGGCTAATTAGTAGACCGTTTCGCTGGGAACACGGGCCGCGTCAAGGTGATTACCAACGGCGTAACACCGAGTTGAATCGAATACAGAAGCCGATTTTACCGACTCGGCTTCGTTGCCCCACAGTGGAAATGGAATTATGGTCAGACACGCGGAGTTTACTCGTTGGTACTTTGAAGTTACGTTGCAGCTGGGAATCCGGTGGCCGTTCGGCTTTAAAGTTTTCCCGCTTTATTAATGTATGAAATGAAGAGCATCGTTGCGTCTACCTTCGGTGGAATTTCGCGCAGCGGAGCAATCGGCGTTACGATCCGAAAGAGTAAAGAAACGACCAGGGACGGACGGAATCAGTTCCGATGTCAAGTTCGATGTCCAAGTTTCGCTTCGCGTATTTTCATTTTAATGCAACGACGCACTAAGAATCGTCCACACCTATCTTGTACCTTTCGAGCACACGTTCGAGACACTTTAATTTCCACAAGTTTTCACCAAGTCTGCCTTCCTGTTTCATTTCAAGACATTCACGCTGTTGAAGAAGAGAAACGAGTTATTTGAGGTTCTCCGAGATGAGAATGGTAATTACACAGGGAGCGGAGTGTCGTACGGCCACGTGTGTGTACGTCGCACGGGGATGAATTCGCATCGTGACAGATTAACTTCTTCTAGCGTGGCGAATCCTCGCTATGATATATCGCGTTTCACGGATTGAATCGGAAGGATATCGATCATCGCGTTAAGTAGCTTTCACGGTACAGGGGACATCGGATCTGGACACATGTGCGGAACGAATCGCCGCAATTTACCGATGCGAATCGGTGACACATAAATGGGGAAGACGGTCGATCGCGCGTGCCTAGGGGTAGCAGACGGTGCTTTCTCGCGCAAAGCTCCACCCGGCTTCTATCTCTTTCGCCCTCTTCAACAATGGCTTCGACTCGTGGATTTCGATAAAAATTCCAAATTTCTACGCGACGCGTGCTTGCTCTCCATTTCTCCCGCGATTTCGTTCGTTTGATGGACGCACTAATTTTCATCCACCACGGTGGACTTCCATCGCGTGGAATCGATCGGCTGTGAACGAATCGTTCAATTTTTATCGAACTGTTTGCCTTGTCTGTGTTTATCTTTCTTTGACAATACTCCGACAATTGTTCAATGTTCATTTTACTTCACCAATGATACACGTCACGTGACTGATTCCACTTTTTATCAGTCGAAGACGATAATGATAAATACGGTTAAATAAAAAATTCTAAAGTGAATTTAAAAAACAACTTAACGATGTAACTAACATATATATAGTACTACAGTGCAGAAGAACTGTATAAATGTGATTAAATGATAAGTTCAATTTCTGATTAGCTTCAGATTTGCACATACATTGTCCAAAAAGTTCTTCCATTTGTCAAACAATATAAAAGTATCTCAACAGGTACGACACGTTGAAATATTTGGAAGGTAATTACGTGGAAAGAGCTTCGATCGAGCCTCGATCCGGAACGACGTGGCTGTAGAAAAAAAAAAAAGAGTGGCGTGCAGGGTTCCTCGTTTTCGACGATAATAACCGTGTAAAAGGACGCGACTGACCGTCCCGCGTTTTATTTCCACTTATCACGTTATCTCCTTTCCCATTACACGTTCTTTCCACGCCACGTGCTATTGTTATTGTCGCTACTTAACGCCACGTCCAACGGCAGTCAGTCGCAGCCTTCTGCTTCCGCTATTTTGCCTCCCGTTTCCGGCTGTTATTGCGCTCCTATTGGTCGCGAAATTTCACGTCGTTCGCGCTCAATTGCGCGCACCCTTTTATTCTCGTTCTTCGTTAATCCCCCGGACTTCGATTTCTTCCACCGATCGACAATCTTCGGGCAATGTTGGCTAATGGTCGAGTCTGACCGTGCTTTCGAAATCGAGCACGTGCTACCAGGCATAAACTATTATGCAAATGTTCTATACTTGCAAATGACACGTCATTTCGATCATTTCCAAGTTGGTATCTCAAGGAATTCTTTTACGTGCACGTGGCCGTGCAGAGGATTTTTCTGCAGACATGGAAGAATTTGAAATTTAGAAGATGGCGCGAGTGTATTTTCCCTTCTCCTTTTTTTCTTTCAAACGAGAGTTAATAAGCGAATTGGGTTGGTACCAAGATCCGTATTTGTACAGGAAATTTCGTTACGCGCAGACTGCGGATATTTATGCATTCGAAATTTAAATTGCAAAAATGCGCAGGGCGCGCGTAGTATGCAAAAAAGTACATAAGCATATATGCATAAATATATAAATATCGAATCTCCAAACTAAATTACTCGTTGTAATATTCCGGGTCTGAGGGAGGAGAAGGGGGTGGAGGCGAGACAAATCTCCACTTGGATCTCATTTCTTTAATTGCATTAATAAAAACATGAGCTCCGGGAGTAAACATCTTCGGTAGTGGCATAGTTTATAGATTTCCAAAGCTTTTAACTTTTAATATCTAAAATCGCTCGAATCTCTCCATCGACGTTTCCTATTACTCGAAATGTTAGCGAGTGTCGCGTGTATTTGAAAAGAAACAGCTCGGGTGATTGCCAAGGTGATTGTTCGGGGAAATGGTCACGGAAGATCGAGCTGCGAGTAGTTTTCCATATCGCTGGAACGGCCTGACTGTTTACGCGCAATTTATTCGACAGCCACGAGCTTATGAATATTTATTTAACGCGTGTTGCCAGAGCTGCCTGCGAACGAATCGTCGTTTTGTTTTTTCTCCTCGATTCTCCGTCGAACAACCTTCCCTTTCTCTTTCCGCGTATGACGTTCGCCGTTCGCCTTCTCCCAGCGATTTGTCAGTTCTCAGTAGCGTGGCTCTTTCTTTAGAATTGCCGGCACCAGCGATTTGACGCGTTTTCTTCGTCGATGTATCGTTGTCGAACGTTAGCAACGCTGATGAAAATCGCTCGGATATGGACTGCTCCGCCCGGCTATTAAATTCTCATTAACGGAAATGGAGTGGGCCGATTATACGTGAACACGGAATATTTAAGTGTCGTTCGTAGCGTTTAATTGATCGATAACCGGTCATAAAGAGCTTATACTCTTTAGAATTATCGTATCGGTATCCCATACTTGTACAACCGGATTTCCCGGAAATATGCACCGATGGCTTCTCATTTTAAACAAAGCGTATTATAACGCATTTACAACGAAATCCGCCCCGCCGTCGCCCAACAACGCCACGTGATTTGCATAACGCCTCCGCCTCCAGTCTACCCCCACCTCAGTCTGCATTAATTCCTAAATAATGCAAATAATACACGACCGGCCTTAATTTATCGATACGATCTTTAGCGCGATAAAAAAAATTTTGAACATTGTGACACAATCAATAATTAATATTGTCTTAAGAACCAAATTGTCTCAAATTTTTTAACAACTTTGTGCGTAAATTCTTTTATCAACTATCATCAAGATCTCTCAACGTCGACTGTTCTTTGAACACCTCTCGACATCTTTGTACAAGTTATGTGTCGAACCAACCGTCAACTCGAACTTTTTCACACTCGAGTCACACTCGTACAATACATATCATCTCTTTGACCAACTGTCGTCATTTTCACACCCCAAAGTCATTCCGCGCGAAGGAAGACGTCAGAAAACAGCCTGACGGTGTTTCAACCTGACCTGGGTGAGCGCGGCCCATCGAAAGAGACGTTCCCTAGGGACGGGTCACCGCAAACCGGAAGCGACTATCGTCCCGTGGATCGCGCGGATGCAAGTGGTTCCGCTTAATTAAGTCCGTTGAACCTTCTCCGCTCAGCGTGAATCATTTGGCCTGTGTAAATGCATCGAGGTGGCGCGTTCAGCCATCTGTGGCCACTTAACCGATGTCGAGATCCAACCGACTGGTTCGAATTATTATACCTGTGTCACCACTTCGCGTGCTAGGCCTCGAAATCGCCCCTTCGCTCGCCATTGTACGATACTTCTATCGGGGAACCCCCTCACCCTCTCTTTTCCCTCCCCTCCCTCGCAGACAGGTTAACTTCCGCTATCCTACCAATTGCAATGGCATTTACCGCCACCCCTCGCGGTGGTTTATGGCTTTTTATTACAAATGTTCCCTTTTTCGATGACTAATAGCCCGGAACCCTGTCGTCGAGCATCGAAGGACACCGAAAACGTTCCCCGTGTCCCTGGCCATTTCCGTGCGCCAATGGCCTCCCCCTGTCCAATATCGTTCATAGTCCTGCTATTCTATTAATGCATCTTTAAAACTTTTCCTCTTCGACTCTTAAATATTCGTTTAAATCTCTGTTTCTACGACGATTATTAAGAATTTACTGCCGACGGTGACTTGACTTTTCTCATTTTAGCCTTAAATATTCAGTATCTCTTTGGGAGGGAAAAGTTATTACTACAGGATATGTGTATTTCTTTAAATTTTTCGTATCGTTTTGGAATTGTTTGTTGAATCAAAGAAAAGTCTCGATTCTCCTGAATGTGCGTCTCTAAATATATCGATCAAATTTGTTTTTTTACTATTAATTTCCGAAAAGGAACTCTCACCCTCCTAAAGGAACACATTCTCACACACACGGAGTAATCGATCCTGAAAAATTCCGAAATAGAATTACTTTGTACCGATTCTTCCCGCAAGCATGATGGATATATCTGGGTTAAGTGACTGGCAAGGAGATTGACACATCGAGATTTCCTACCTGCACGTCTAGCACAGGACTCGAGTTAAGTATCGAAACTCGCGGTAACGTTGTAAGGTTGAATTACACCGCGTTGCCGCGGTAACTGGCGAGCAATGTTAATCGAATGATGGATGACGACTGTGAAACGCCAGCCCCGAGATTTTCAGATCCATCAACGAACGGTGGTCTGATTACGGTTTCCTAGGGACCGTTTCTGGTATGATCCGAGAGCCAAGAATCAAGCGCCAACCGCTAATGATAATAGTTATTCTTGCTCTATTATTCGATTACCTTGCGTGGCACGGAGGAAAAGCGGGATTATAATTCAATAATAACACCGGGGGGAGGAGGCTCGCCGCGACTCATATTATTTCTGCGGAAATTCGATATCTCCGCGGTTCCCCGGGCAAACGATATTTTGATACGTGTCCAACCTTTGCCTGTCCGTGGTTGAGTTTATACCTGCGCGCGTGATCGAACCTCGATTCGTTCCTATCGATTAAGAGATTTTTACAAAGCTCTGCGCTGTTTCCTTTTTGTAATATCATTTCAATATTTCTACACGAAATTTTTATTTTCATCGAAAGAAAATATCAAGTATTGAAAGACTGACCTAAAAGTCCAAAACTCTAAAATTATAAAATTATAAAATGATACCTTTAAATATTATGTTTAAATATTTAAATATTTATATATTAAATTTAAGATTATTTAATATCAAATGTACTAAAATGTTACGTAATTTAACAAGGTAGACATAAATAATTGATCCAATTGGCCCGATTCGCGTGCGTGAACAGATAACTCCTTCCTCCTAGATGTCTAAGATCAGACATCTAGATTAAATTATTCGGTGGGGAAAAATCAGATCGATCTGGCAGAGTTCGTAGACGGAGGAAAAAAGTTAACGAGCGAAACGCGTGGTAGGAAACTGCCGAACGATAATTCGACGCGATTATCCGAACGATACACCGAGCGAGAGACGGTGGATGAGATCGTCCGTTCTGCCCTTGTCTGGTGTACGGCGCGGCAAGAAAATAAATGGTCAGCCGTGATTTTCATGAGAAAAAGCGCTTAACGGTGTTAGTCGCTTAATGGCTCGCTGTTTCTCGGTCTTCTCTCGGTCGGGCTCGGTACTGTATCGATCCGAGCGTCGAAACAACTCGGCGTTAAGCCGCTTGCGGCTCGGTTCGAAAAGCTCCGCGCGCGCTTCTGAAAGCTTTGCCCTGGCCGTACACTTTGACTTGGCGTACCGTCCAGTTATCGGAAGGTTGTGAGTTCGGAAGGACGAAACTGAAAATTCGCCGACGTCCGGTATTCGTGTTGGAGTTCAAGGTTGGAGAGCTGCGGCAGGTAAAAGCTCGGAGGTTTTCGCTTTTGGGAACTCGACGACGAGAAGTTCGAGGCTTCCAAAAGGCGGCAAAAAGTCTGGCGTGGCGAAGCTTTCAGTGACTAAAGTTCGGCGTGGCAAAATATTTAGCAATTTGCAGGGCTTCGCAGAGATCGGTTCTCCATGACGGAGGCAATATATTTTGCTCGACTTTGCTTGTTTGAAGATACTTCGAACTGGTTCGTACAACTTTGACAGATCAGTGTATTATTCGTGTACGGTGTCAAGAGATTAAGCTCAAACGTAATCATTGGGCAAAAACGTATGATATCTAAAAATTAAGTTAACTCAATCTGTCAGTTAAAGTTTTGTGATTAAAAGAGTTTTCTTACAATCACGTTTTAACAAAATAAAGAAAAAAATTGCACGATTTCTAATAAGTACTTTTTTGCCATAAAATTTTATTATTTACAAATTAGAGGCGCGATCGCTCAGTACCAGACAACGCCACTCCTACTCGAGGTCTACCCCACGCCACCCTCTCACGAATCACGTGACCCAAATCAACCAATCGCTAATTTTCGTTGCATCAGCGTTGCACCTGAAGAGGCCCGATTTTCTGGGTTACCCGCGCTAAAATCACTTTCAGCGATAAAAAAAAAAAGAACGTCAGATTTTAATCGATGCATAAATATTAAATCGTTCCTCTCCTCCCTTCAATTAAGAAGAAGCCTCTCTTTCTTAAGAAAAAGAAAAAGAGACAAATCTATAAAATTCTTACGTTTCCCCCGGAATTACACAGTGGTGAATCACCAAGACGATTTTCGGTAGGCGAACCAGGGTCGTAACTCCGAAAGAAACAATAATCGTTAGCCAGCGCATCCAACGGGGTTAATGGCGGGTGTTTTTATGCGTCGTAATCGACGCTGTGAAATGAAACATGGCCCCCGTGTTATCCGGGGGGATCGAGAAAAGACGCCGCATCGATAAAACGCGCATCAGAGAGAAAAAGAACGAGAAGAAAAAGAAGAAGATTTTCGTTGCTCGGGCGTGTCTTTTGCCCACGTATCGCTGCTGTCAGGTGCACCGTCCATTGCAGCGGGAAGTTCGTCGTTGACACGGATTTAAGAAGCGTTTTCGAAACGGTAACACGCCCTCTCGCTGGCGTTTCATTCGGGTATCTGTGTCAGCGTCCCGGTCGACGTTTTATGGCATCGTTTTAGATGGACCCTTGATTCTTCAAAGCGAGCCTTTACGAGGGTGAAATTTGTAAAAGTATCATTTCTCCTCTCTTTACGGGGACCTTCTGCAGAAAACTTCATTTTTTATCGTCAATGTGTTTTAAAGATTAGCATTGAAGATATTACTTAGGGTCTCAGGGACGGTAGGCGAATACTTTTTTTTTTAACGATGTTTTCAAAGATCGGAATATTTTTTCTCGACAGTCTTTGTCGGCTCATTTTGAAGACCGACGCCTCCCCATTTTCGATTTTTTTTGAAAGTTTCTGTGCTAGTTGCGCTCTTTCCCCCAAATTTTCAAGTTACACGTTACGATTTCTGCAAATCATTATAAAAATTCAGAAGCACTGCAACTTTAGTCGCGAGCGAGATTCTCGCGAAAGAAAGAAAGAAAGAAAGAAAAAAAAAAAACAAACGCGAGGACACGCGCGAAAGTTGGACGTAAGGAGGGGGGGGGTGGGTGGCTGAAGGTTCTCACTTCTCATGTTCAATTTCACGGCAAATATGGTTAGCCACATCAAACGAGTGTCTGGTTCTAACAAACCCAGTGCCTCTGCCGTCAAATGGCATCAAAGTGGCCGGAGCCAGGTAAGCTCTCTCGCTTCTCATGGGATGCGCCCACGGTAAACGAGACTCGAAGTGACGTATGTGGAGAGTCCCATTCAGAAGACCACATCAAAAGCATCGAGAGAGGTTTTAGCTTTCCAGCGAGGACGAGGTCGAGGACGAGGATGACGACGATGTCGGGATCGTTAGCCTCGTTTTACGCAACTTTCCTCGCGTGCACAGCTATTCTTGCCGCCTCGGGGCTACCTTCGGCCCGCCCGTTACAGCGAGACGCGAGAATGTCCTGCGTAAATCGTCTCGCGTCTCCACGGCACAGGAGTAGAAAAGTCGTGTAGGGCCGTGAAACACATTCTGAAACCTGGATCCGAGCTTCATCTGTTCCATGGCTGGCCAACCCCCGGTGGCAGCTTGGTCCTACGGCTCTTTTCTTCCAGCGCTCCGCCACCGACTTCTTTTTTATTTCTGTCTTCCTTTCCCTCTCTTTCTTTCACCGGAGAGAATTGTAGCTCCCTCGGCCACGACTCGAGGAATTCTTGCGGTTGCCGGGAGAGCTAAAAGATTTACTTAACCGCCGTTCCTCTGTTTCCCGACCAGTTCTTTTGATCGTCCAGCTTGCTCCGGCTGTTTTCCACCATCCCTCCCTCCCCCCCCTGTACCTCGAGCTTTCCGCTTTGTTTCCTCCCCTCCCCGTATCTCTCCGCCCACGACACAGAGATTAGCGTCCGCGAAGTTAATAATTACGAGCCTCCGCTGAAATTCCGCGTATACGCGGCCTTTCAGTTCGATGGTCTTTCGCCGAGCTCGAAGTTGAAAAGTTCCAGTTCCTCCCGCGAAGAGGCCTCTTCGGATGCCGTCGACGAGAGTTTTCAATCGGACAATCCAACAATCGGATCCAGATTTTTCACCGGCTGTATCCGAGGCTTTCTTCCCAACAACCTTTCGGCTCGAGTGTCCCGGTATTAATTAACCCCGCGTTACGATCCTCCAATTCGAACGTCCCATTCTGTGTCTTTTGCTGCTTGTTTCAAACTGACAGAAGGTACTCAAACTCGATTGGACTTGAAACGTTTTCTTCGACTTGCGATTTTAATTTGATATAAAACGACGATCAACAACTACACGTACGTGAAATATTCGATAATTGAATTGCCCAACGAAATTAATTGAATAACGATCGGGGGGGGTGAAGACATATTAAAAAATTTACGTACGTTTACTTACGTGTGTCGCGCGTACGGTCTTTCCGTCGACGGGATCGTCAAGTCGCAAAACATTTTATGAATTTTTCAATCCACCCGGGGTGTTCCCCTCGATGTCGCTCTGTTTGTTCGTAAACATTTTTGCACCTTTGCCCACTCTCCCTCCTCCTCTCCCATCTTTTTTTTCACCGGGCGTAATTGAAAAGCGTGCGTTTACTTTTCCCTCGCGCCGCTCTCGATGGCCATTACGCCACGTGCACGACGCCACTTTACGCGCTCGCGATACGCGTTATCGAATTTGTTGTCGAAAACCGTATCAATTGTTCTCGCATAAATGTTCGATTTCGTTTCCGCGCTTTGCTACTGTTACCTCTTTTATTTTTTTTTTTCATCCGCTCTCCATCCACCTCTCGATTGTTACGTCTCCTCTTTGAATTTGTTTGTTCGTTTCACCCCGCCGCCTCCCTCCGCTTCCTCCTCCTCCTCCTCCTCGTAGCATCTCGTTTTTGAAAATGGCACCAGTTCGACTCACGCGGGTGCAGCGCTGATCGAACGATCCTGTGCAAATCATGGGAATTTCTGGCCTCGTTTTCCACCTCCAGCCTCGTGTGCTTCGCACGATCGTTATCGTTGCCTTTTTTCTTTCGCTCGTCAGAGGGTCGTTTGGTTTTATCATCGGGCAGCGAGGAAATGGCAATATATATATATATTTGCAACTCGTGCGTTAATTATTATTATTCAGAGTGTATGACCAATGGACATAACGTTGGAAATTATAATATTATATATCGTCTTGTGACGACAACGAATCGAAATTGAGAAGAACAAACGGTAAACAAATAAAATCTTTCCTTTCCTTTCTTCTTTTCATCTTGCAATTTTGTTTCCTTTGACAAAGTGTCGATAAAGTTTTTACTTGCTCTCGAAGAATTGTCTACGTTTTGTCTCAGTCTTCGAAGTCAACTGGGGCTACTGAGAACTGTAACAATCGTTTAGTTTCCTCAGTTTTCATCACTACGCGAATATAAAATATAGGATCAAACATTCTGAATTTCAGTAATCTAACATAAATTATATTATCAGTCATCCATAATTGATTACACCGGCGCGAGTAATATTCTTCCTTTTCATCCACGAGTAATGCAAACATGCAGTTACGCTTTTTACAATTTCGGAGAACGGAAATTCTCCATTTTATGTTTATCGACATTTGCGCAATAAATGAATTGATGTTCTTGTCGTTTGGTAAACAGACAATAACGGAGTTTATAATGCGTCGGACCAGGTGTTTGTTTTTTTTTTTTTTCGACCCGATTCCCCGGCACGGGGACTCGCGAATTCGATGAAAAAAGGTTTTCAAATCGCGCGGAATTAACTGCTAACTGATATTTTTGCCATGGAGCTTGGCAAACACGAATTGGAACGCTGGTGCAAATTAGTGCGAAATTAATATTTAATGCGACGTGACGTCAGCAAACGTTGCCCGGCGCAGTTTTTCCGTTTACCTCACGCGAGTCGAATTCAGAGTAAATAGCGCCGGATATAATACCGACGTTCCGTTTTGTCTTGTTTATTTCTGCTCGATCGTTACACGAACGTTCACACGCACGTGATTATAATTATTCAGATCAACGTGAATGAAATGCGGGACAAAGTGTTCCGTTGAACGTTTCTTGTCGTTCGATATACCGAGTCTATGTCGAAGAATAGGAGAGAAATCGGCTTTTAATCGCAAAGTTCTCCCTTTTGCAAAATTCGTCGCTTGTATTTCGAAGATACTGTCACAGCGAGATGCTACATAAATTTTCTTCGTATCGATCTTCGACCCGCAAAGATGCAATTGTTTGAACTTGAAAATCGGGATGTTCGGTTGTGAAAAATCAAACTGAAACGGGAACGCGTTAACTGAGTCAAACTGAGAATTTTTTCCATTCTGTAACGGAATGTATAATTAACGTGTTAATGGTACGCAAGCTGTCAAACGTGCGAAGCAAATAATTTTGCAATCGTTGAAAGTATATAAAGATTGTCTCGCGATTTTTCGTTAAATACTAACACGTGATGTTTCTTTAAATATCGTAGGTATTTGTACGAAACTTGCGTATCAATCCTCCAGCAGTTGATTAATTCAGCTGTTCCCTGCCTCGATTGAAACTTTTCCTCCCCGAAAACTCATCAGTGTCGAAACACGATCGACCATTTATTTCCCGCCGCCCTTTCTAACGAAATAAAATTAAATTAAATTGTCAAGCTCGTACACTTGCGTACGCTTTTGCACGGGACCCAGCGTCTCGGCGATTCCGTAAAGTATCAAAGGATGATCGATTTATCAGCGAGTGGCACGGCTGATTTGTAGAACAGCGTGCGTAAGCAACGCCGATTCAGCAAACATCAGAGCGTGCGAATGATTAACTAAGCTTGGCGTGGCGGGGGTGTCATGCAAATAGGCATTATGTATTCCTAGTTCATTGGGGACCGATCATTAATATTTGCGTCCCCTGGCTGCTGCCCCTCTCCCATATGTGGCTTTCAGAGGCACGTATGTTATTACCGATTGTTAATGTGCGTGGCATTATTTATACGTGTGCGCCGTATGACCTCCTCTCTCTCTCATACACACACACACACACACACAGTCTTTCGCTCTCTGTCTCTCCTCTGCGCTGTGAAATCGATAGGGATAAAGCCTCTGGTGCAGGTCGATAGCTTTGGATTAACGTAATCGATTTATCCATCTGTCGCGCGTCTCTTTCCCGCGCGCATCGATGATACTTTCGATCGCGACTCGAAATCCCCTGATTAATCAAAGTCAAATTTGCGAATTTTAACGGGCAAGTTCACCGGTTTATAGATTTCACGATTCGCCGATCGATGGCCCGGGTTGGTTTCGCTAATTTCTAATTGCTTTTGTCGTAACACGAGCGTGTTCGGCGATTGTTGAACGAACGATCGAATTTCTTTTTTCGATTAATCTGCGAAGACGACGCGACACGTTCGAACTGATCAGAAACTAAAAGGAACTAAATCTTCGTGTTTCAATCACAGTGTACGAATGTACTTGGACGGAGAACAGTTGAATTTAAAGGGGACGAAGGGAAAAGAGTCAAAGGTTCGAGCAGGTGGCTCAGGAATATTTAAAAATTCCAGAAGAATGAATTCTACGTACAGATTTTAAAAGGATGTTAAACGTGACGCGACTGACATCAATTCTAGATTCTCTCGTGTTTCAACGTACCATCGTCTGTTTAAACGTACGTACGGTCAAAACGTACGTAGACGGTAGAAATGAGAGACGTGCAAAGTTAAAAATTCAGAAATTAAAGGCAAGTTTATGAAACAAGGGAGAGGAGGGAAACGGAGCAGAGGATAGCCGACGGCTTTATTAGAACGACTATTCTATTCACTCCCAGTTAATAAAGCTTTTGGAAATTTCAAGCTTCGACCGGTTCATAATTTAATGACGTTTGATTATCCAGTTCAGTTGCGGAGTCAAGGAATTGCGCTTCAACTTCTAATTAGATTTAGCCTTTTACGGAGCAATTTCAGCCGAAGCTGCGACTCAAGTGTATATCTCGAACTGTCTTGGCTGACAATTGTCTCTGCTCTCGTTCAAATAATCTCTACTCATCGCAGTGGACCGGGGATCAAGTGTTACCATCAAAATTAGATTTCGTAGCCGTCCGCCTCGAATCTCCGCGTTACGGGATCAGGATGAGGACCGGAGCTATATAGTACATATACATACATATATATATATATATATATATATAGCTAAACTGATTCCTCCGCGAGTTCATGCAAAATGCCGGGATCTGATGCAATTTAGAGTAGCTGCTCGCGAGTCGAAATTCGCGCGCAAATGTTTCGGAATAATCTGTGCGCCTCTGTACGGGTACACCCGTGTATTGCGATGCAACTTATCGTTCCACATGCGGTTCCGGTGTATTGCGTTCCCCGAAACTTCTCCCCTATCCTCTGCGAAGGTACTTCGTACCTCGCCGTGTCTAGATTTCTCGAAGGATTTTTCGATAACGGAGAGGAACCTAAACCTCAAATCTTGCGTTCTTGAATTTTAGCGAAAGAAAGAAACTTGGCAAAGCTAAACTTTAATCGACGTTCAATCAACGCGGCGATATCGAGGAATATCCAAATTTCTTCGCCTTGAATTCTAGCGAAAGATCAGACTCGAAAAATTCTCAGATCCTCGATCGACGACGAGAATAATTTAGATGTCTGAATAATTTTAGCGCGTTTGAATGTTTCAGGTATGAAACATATTCCATAATTATTGTTATCCATATTAATATTCCATAATGGAACATCGTTGCAAAATGGATTATATTAATAATTAGGAAAATATGTTAATTATGAATGATACATTAATTTGGAAGGAGCAAGTTCTACCAACAATCGTGCTGTTTGCACGAGGCATTATATTTAGGACGCGATATTTAACACGTTCGATATGTCGTCGCGATTAACTCGTGTCACAAAGACGAATTGTAAAATCGATCAAAGATTAAAGTTTATTCGTCGAATGGATTGGACGAGATTGAGTTGAAACTTCAAAGGGAACTTTGAACTATTTTACGTCAAGGTGATTAAATTTCAATAATTAGTAAATCAATCTGCAGTGAATGTCCGTGCGCGAGTACCTATATCGACAGAAATCTCAGAACACGTGTAAGAGCACAAAACTTCAACCAAGATTCAACAAAGCACGCTTTAGCTTCGGTTCGATCTCTATTGAAGCAAGCAAGACACTGTACTCACAATGTAACTGCATCGATCGATCCTGCCATTCGATGCTTTAACCTTCGACCACTCTACATCATCTACAGAATCTACTCTCTTTCTCTGTTATTGGGATATTTCATCTTTCTACGGGAAATTATAATTAAAAATATACGAAATCTCTACAAATCCATCAAATTTTCCAGTTCTTGTGTCAATTTCACGGAATGAAAAATACCCAAAATCCAACCCCAAAACGCTGTCAAATCAAACTCTGTACTACTAATTGCGAATTTATGTATCAAAAAGAAGCGTTGTACACGTTCGAGGGTTAACTTTCACCAGATCATTCGTCCGTGTTAAACGTTACACCGACCATCGTCGTAGGACGTCGTTTGCCCAGGTCACGTGAAAATACTCGAAGCGATCGAAAAGGCACGACGGACGCAGGAACACGAACGGGGACACCGCGTCCCCGTCGAGGATGATCCTCGCAGCTAGCTCCGTGGCTAAATGAGATTAAACCGGCCTGGATTCTGGTTGTGTAACTCGAACGAACGTACGCTTGTCAACGTTGCCAATGGCGTTGCATGTTTCGTTCGAGGGAAAACTCGCTGGAGCGCGACGCGAGGGGCGGGGGGGGGGGGGGAGGATGGCGGATACAGCCCGGATAAAAGTGGAAAGATTAAAATGGCCGTCGCCTGGCTTAATGAGACGGCCGGTTGTTTCGCGGCGCGGTAGTCACACAGGTAGCCGGTTCGCGGTATTAATGAAATCAATACCGACACTGGATAACGATCGGCCGGTAGCTGCCGCCTGGCTGAAATAATTCGTCTCTCGTTCTTTCGCGCTGCTCTCGCGCGGCCAATAAACTGGCAATTAGCAGAAATTCGTTTTAACGTAGCACGCGCAGAAGGCAGAAAGAATTGCCTACTACGTGCGTGTTCTCCCGTGTCTCGCGCATTGTCGAAGGGAAAGAGAAAAAACGAGAGAGAGAGAGAGAGAGAGAAAAGAAACGAAGACGAGCAACCGTTTTGTCCCGATGATACGCCCCGCTGCCGAGTGTACCTTTGATAAAAAATTGCCGTAAAAAGACGCGCAAGGATATTCACGCTGCGGTGATGCTTCTTGAGTTGTTGCTCGGTAATCGATCTTCTCTTGGATGCACGCTTTTTCTGATGGGAAATCCTGCCAACCGCGATTGCCTGAACGTTGGCTCTCTTTTTTTCCTTTTTCTTTTTTTCTATAAACACCTCCTGCGTTCTTTGTTCTCTTTCAATCGCGTTACGTCAATTTTGATGGCAATTGTAATTCTTTTCACGCGTTTTAAGCACTCGTACTCCTCGAAGGATCATTTCCGCGTTTTTACGCGCAGAATAGAATTTTGTTTCAACAATTTATCCACTCTTTCTCCATTTTTTAATATCAAGCAGCAATTGGAATACATCAATGGGAGGCACAAAGAATTAAAATGCGTCTTTATCGAAATGACAATTTTCTGATTTCAAGGGGACGCAATATCGCGGAGAACGTAAATATTTGGAGAGGAGAAGAAATTTTAACTGACGAGTCGCCAACATGTAAAAACTTCCGCTTCCGTGAAGCTTCTGGTAAAATTTTTATAATAAAAAGAGTCCGCGCGTATTAATGAAATAAAGGGGAATATCATCACGAGTCGGACATATTAATGTCTCTCATGACGTCTGCCAATTAGGCGCGTCCCGGCGAGAGAAAGGCACTCGGGTAAGGGAATGGTCACGAGTGGCTGTAGCAGGCGGCCTGATTAAGGCAATATTAGTAGTTGCAATTAAGCCGCGCAGAACTAAGCGTGCGTATATGCGATGATTTTATTCGGGCGCACCGTTGCTTGTTTTATTAAGCCGTATCCGCGAAACGTAGCGGCCGCGAAATACACACGCGTGTACCGTAATTTTAGACATCTGGCGGTGGGTAATAACTTAAGCGGCATAGCTTATGATAACTGAATTATGTAGCTACAAAACTTCGTGTACGGTGCACGCAAAGCTCTCTGTATAATTCCAGCCACTGCGTGCAATTTGTAGAGGGTTCTCGAGGACCGGGATGCTTGGCCCGGTGTTACACTCTGTCCTTGGTTTTTGTCACAGTGCAACAATTCGTTTCCCTTTGCGAGCGAGCAAAGCAAAAAATGTATATCTTGGCTATCGAATCTCCGATGGAAGAGAGTGATTCTATGAAAAAAAATATCTCGTATATATCTGGCTGTCTCTGTTGACCGACGAATTTTTAATTTCACGGGCTCTCGAATCGCGAGCGTGCGTAGGTAGGTAAAGGGAAGGCAAACAGGGCGCCCCCGTCCGATAGCAGCGACCGATTACCCCGGCGTCGTTATTTGTCGATTTGTAGGGTATACGTTTCCGATGGCGCGCACAAAGTGGCTTCTAAGCCGTTGCCAAGAGTTCCTTTGACGTTACCTTTCTTGTTACCCGGGACCCCGTCACACAAGGCGTTCGGCTGAACCTTCCGCTAGACTGTCGTCTAGAGTCTAGACGTTAGGTAAAACCGAGCTGCAGATCCAAACCGTATCTACCTACACTCGCACACGCTTCCTGCACCTCCTTCTTCGTACCCTCTCTCTCTCGTTTGTATCCTCACCCTCCTATCGCGTGTATGTATACAAGTTGTTCCCGCGTTACTAATGTATCCGTTGAGTACACGGTTAATATTTAAGCGAGCGCCCGGATTCCAGCGTAGCTAGCTGCGACTCCTGCCTCCTTCGACTTGGCGAAACCCTTGAAGTTCCCAAGCCTCCTCCTCCCTCCCACAGCTTTCTCTCTCTCTCTCTCTCTCTCTCTCTCCCCCTGAGTGTTGATCGACGCCGCGAGACGAGACGAGACGAGACGAGACGAGACGAGACGAGACGAGACGAGACGAGCCGCGCCGCCTTCTCCAGCGCCCAGGTGCTCCGCGCCGGAACGCAAACTGCATCCGGTAATTTCGGGAAATTTCGATACGACATTTGCGATTAATTAATCACGCCAGTGCGGCGCGACGCGTCGGAGAAGCCGCGAGCACGGGACGCCTGATTGCGTCACCGCCGCGAAAGCGTTCGCGCTCCACGCCGCTGTAACCACCGGCCCCTCCTCCGTTCAACCTCTCCCCCACCTCCGCCGCGATATATTAATCCGCGAAACAGGAGGAGACAACCCATCCCCCCGTTGAGAATTACCACGCCGAGTTTCCCGCACGCAAGAAACGGAAGAAAAGCGAGCTTTGCGGCTGACAACCGCGTCAGTTCGCCTCCACGCGAACGGGAGGGTAGGTGGCATCGGTTTTCCAAGTCGGTCTGCGCCGGGGCCAACGGCTAAACTCCCCGACTCGAGCGGGGGATGCCGAATAATTCGGCCAGGTCTCCTCCGGTTTTCAGGCTGATGGAGTTTTGATGCTGTTTGGGGATACTTGATTCGATTAACGTTCGTCGTGAGCTCGGCTCGCTTGACGTCGAGTTGTACTGGCAGCGGATCTCTTGGAAAAGGGGGATGTTACGGTTCAATATTTGGATTGTGCAGGATCCGCGTCGTTACACGTGAAAAGTCGCTTTTTAATAGACGAATGGAGAGTCGTTTCCTAATTGAAAGTTCTCGGTGATAATGGGATTAAAGGTTGATGAAGACGAATTAGTTTTCGTTGAATCGACCGCTGGTTTCCGTTGGAAGCTGGTTTTCTTGGAAGAAAAGGACGGAAGTTGTTAGTTTTACGTAGTTGCTGCACGTGTTAGATCAGATTGTAGAGTGTAAAGTGAGCACCTTAGAAATGAGGCCATTTTGTGGTATTAGATCGTCGTGTTCTTTCATCAACTATTTTTAAAAAATTAAAGAAATTTCCACGATTAAAACTGAAGAAAAAAAACAGATTAATTTCAGTTGCATCAGTCGACGCAGAAACAGCAGTGGGATCTAGGAGAAAGCGAGTGTTACGATTATTAAACATTTCAATTGCGCAATGTCAGGGGGAAGACGATAATATTTTAAGAGAGATTACTGAAAATAATCCACGACAGCCGGTAAGAGGAGCGACGTTTCAAAACGAAACTTCGTAAGCTATTCTACGATTATTCGTCACTCGCGGTGCAACTGGGAAAAATAAAGAAGATGAATAAATGGGTTTCGCATGTAAAGCGACACGCAGAAGACGAATAGCCACATCGTTTCGAATACCGTATCTATCCCGACGACTTTTCAACGAATAAATTATGTCCAGAGCGAAGAAACTGCAAAAGAAACGTCCGAAGAATGTTTCGATAATGTCACTTCAACGAGTTTTAGTTAAATTGTTCGAATCGACCAATTCGAAAATAACGACGTTTCACACGTTACGCGTCGCACCTATTGAAATTGAAATACCTGCAACGCGTAATATAATATAAACGTAGTTTCAACGTCGGTTGAATTTGATTGGAGATTCGATGTAACGGTAAAACAGCAGCAACGGGCGTCAGTAATATCAAAATGTAAGTTCCGTCGGGATTATTGAATGGTCCGCAGCCACCTCGGATTTGCACCATAAGCGAGTCTACTCTGTAAGCCATACGGCACCAATTTCCCGAATCCATATTTGCCACCTATATCGCAGAATGTTTCGCCGAAGTCAATCTGCAGAACTTCCTAAAATTTCTATGTTGCATTTGCATTTGCAAAGTGTACCTATTCCAGTTTGGTTCAGAACCAACCGTCCGTGCCATTCCTTTTTATCCTTCTCCACTCTCGTGCCAGAGTCTCAACGATTTTTCCGTCGATAGACAGACAAACAGGCTTTTCAATCTTTAAAATCTTATGTAAAATCTTCAAATTATGGTCAAGTGGTAATACTTAAATTTTAAAGTTAATAAATGACAGTAGAACCACGAAAATTATCTGAAATTTCCACGATATCTTCGTTGGAATATTCTCGTCGATCCGCGTCCGTTTCACGCAACAACTTATGAAACAACGAAATATTCACGTTTAAAATTCAGTATCAACAGCAGCGGCATTCAATATCGCCTGTATCCACCTGCCTCCCTCCCCTACTCGTCTTTCAAGCAACCTCGCGAACTCCTTTGTCTTCGCATGAAAGCTTAATTCAACGGCTGCAGCGGAACAAGCCGGAGATTTTAATAATCGGTAGACCGGTTGGCGCGGAGGATCGGCCAGAAATTGGCGATAAATACGCGCGAAAGTTGGAGGTCCGGGCGATAGGACGAAGAAACAGGGTCAGGCGTGGTAACTCGCGCGCGTAAGAAGCGCGTAATTAAATCGCCGCGGATCGCAACACCTGGTTTTTCCACGTCGCCTCGCGACCTAGAAAACCGCATCGCAAAACAGAAAGACGCATCTGCATACGGCTCGAAAGGGGAAAAAATTCCACTCCGAGATTACGCGACCGGGAATTCGAGCGGGAATTTCATCGCCAGGAGGATTTTTTCTTCGACGTAGATTTATACGTTTAGATTTAATTACAGACAGCGCTTTCGTTCGAAAAACCGAACGAAACATTTATGTAAATACTGGGTGCTGGCGCTTCAAATACTTCGTCTATTAGCTCCGGCATGTACGGAGTGGAATTTCCACTGCGACTGGTTTTCCTTGCAATATATCGGATGTTTAACGTGAAGCGATTTTCGCTTGATTCAATTTATTCTCTCGTCAATTACCAGGTATTTACTTTCGTCGATACAAATTTCGATTTTCATGCGCCTTTATATTTTTCCAATGCGTTTGCTTTATTGCAGAATAACAAGGGTTTCACGTGTTTTTCGCATATTCTTCGCGAATAATTCGCAGTCTATAGGATAAAGTTGAAAAGTTTTTGAAAAGTTTCTTCAATTTCTATTCAATTTAATTTCTAACTTGTAATTTCTATAATTCACGAATTCAGAGAACGAAAGGTGTTTTTACCGTCATTTAAACGACGGTAAATTTATATTCCTTTCCTCCAGATTTAAACACACTCGTGTAAAGATATCGCATTTCTCGACAACCAATAATGAAACGTTAATTACTCGTTATAAAACTGCAAAATTAAACGCGCGCGATTTACGTTGAATTTTTACTCGACGATCGATTTAATTTTGCAGTTTTATAACGAGTAATTAACGTTTCATTATTAGTTGTCGAGAAACTTTAACGAGTTGTATTAACGCGTTAAACTGAGAGTTAGGAGAAACAACATTTCAACATGCAGGAGTCTAATAATCGGCCCGGGATTAAACAACCTGCTGCTTTGCGTTTCTGCTCGCACTAGGATAAATTTTATCCGAAATAGAACCGCAGACGGTTTTGAATAATAACAAGTGGAAAATTAATTATTCGAATATTTCGATAATCGTCCCGCAGCAGGTGTTTAAAACCGTCCGATCGACAAATAGGTCGTTAGGAACAAGTACGTCTGTAATTAGACCGAAAATTCGAAGCGTACTGCGCGAACGATAATCGGAACAAGTTCTCAATGATCATTCGTCGGCCGGGCAAATAATCCAGGCGTGCTCTAGCCGCGAAACAAACAGACACGACCCAACTTTCAGTCGTTCTTTGACCGCGAACATTCCCAGAGGTCAGAAATGAAATTTTTCTACGTTTTCGAAACGACGGGGCTCTTTCCTTTCGCCATGGTGAATAGCTAAATTCGCGCGCTCCGGTTTTGCAATTTTCTCTTTTCCTTTTTTTTTTTTTTTTTATTTAAAGTGGAAACTCGATTACGGTGTTTCTGGGTGAACGCGAAAGCCATTGCTTGCGAGATAACGCAAAAATTGTTTCGTGTTTTTCCAATTTCTGCGTTCTCTTTCTACTCGGTTTGTTTCGTTCTTTGTTTCTTTTCTTTTTTAGAAAACACGCACGAATCTTTGTTCTCCGGGCGAGAAGAAAATTGCAGCGAAATTAAAAACCTAAACCCACGTACACTCCCGGTTATTTATTTATAATAGCCAATAGTATCTGTTCCGGGTGATAAAATCCTAAAATTTACATTACGTTTTATTTCGGATTCTTCGTTGCGTGAGAAACTCTTGCCAGAGAGTTTTCGTTCGACTTTTCCCATTTTTCGAACGGGTGCGAGACACCTATAAAGCGCGACGAGACTCGAACTCTCGATTTCTCGCGGCGATCCCGATTTCGAACGACGCTCTTAAAATTCCTCAGCTATCCAGCGTCCACTCGCGAACTCGAATTCGTTTCGTAATTCAATACTGTTGCCTTCTCTTCGAGCTCCGTGGAATGTCTCCCAGAGCCCAGCTGTTTCGCCCCGTTTTGTCTGATAATCCCAGGAGCTGATCCAGATCCTCACCCCGCTCCCGTTCGACTCACCCTCGGGAAGAAAGTTGAAAGTCGCCTTGCATAAAAGATATCCACCGCGTGCTACGACAAACGTCGCGGAATCACTCGCGAATGCCTGCGACAATTATCGTGACATGCATTTTTCAACGACGAGAATTTTTTTTCTTCTCTCTTCGTCGTGCTTTTTAAATCGCTGGGAGTGAGAAAGAGAGAGAGAGAGATACGCTTGTTCGCTGAATTCTTGCAGAGTCTTTGAATAGAACATTTTTTTTTTAAACGTCTGTTCATCGTAGGCAGATGTGATATATTTTTTAAAATTTCCCCTTGTACTGTGATTCAATCTTGATTTTCGTGTCTGTACGTTATTTTTTAATGATCTCCAGCACGGTATCGTATTCATTAGATTCTATAGGATCTTACGTTTGTTTAATTGGTACGACAGAATCTTTCGTAATCCCTTAATATCTGTATGTATAACTCTCGCCTCTGATAGAAGATCGATCTAAAAGAATGAATCGCAAAATCTCTCGAGCGGTCTGTTGAAAATTTTTCAAAAACACCAATCCAGCTGCAAGAAGCTTCTTTTCATCCATTCTCTCGCGCGTATCTATCCCCCGAAACAGCTTCAAGGCAAGGTGACTCAATCGACGAAACGGGTTAAACGAAATCCAATAAGCATTGTTTCTCGTTAAAGAATTTCGCTTGATCGACCGCTCGTCTTAGAGCAGCCGGCTGAAAGAAAATTCGCCACGCGTACAGAGGAAGACTCGAACATCGAGTCTGGGGTCCAGTCGAGTCGAAAGGGTGAATTAATTAGGAAATTCAGCGTTTCATAACTTACGATCGGACAGGACTCGAACGATGAAAGGGTCTTCAAGCTCTCCTCGAGTGCCTATTGAACCGCCGCGCCGCCGCCGTCGCCGCCGTCGCCGCCGCCGCGGCCACCACTCCTCAAACACTTCAACTCTCCGAGAGGCAATATCTCGTAATTGGACTATCATAATGGGGTGCTCGATGGTCTTGGCGAAGAAACGTTTCGAAATTAAAACACTTCCATTCGGGACTTTCCGCGTTTCGATCAATTCCACGCTCGCTTAGGATATTTTCTTCCGCGGATAAAATCCCGGAACTAAAATTGCTTCTCCTCGCGCCGTTTCGCTGATTTCACGGGCGATTGGACCATCTCCAATTATCGGATGATTTGTAGCAACCACGCCTCGGAGATGTTTCTTCTTCTTCTTTTTAGCACGTAACATATTTCAAAAGCAGTGTCGTTAGTGTATTTTCTCAGGCTGCTGTTGAACGGTTCGTCCAGAAGGAACTGAAATTTCTTTCTTCCTTTCCTCTAGATCTCTATCAGAAATTACAAGGCTGCGACGGGTATTCCAGAAATATCGTGGACGCGATCGTGGAAATTTTTTTTCCTTTGGACGTCTAATTTGATCCCTCCCTAACTCTCGAAGCATCTACGCGCGCTTAGAATTGGAATTCCGTCCGAGATTTCTCTCCGCTCTCTACAACTTTACCAAGATGCGGGACTAACAGATACTTTGAAGATATCACTGCGGAGAGAAGTTTCTACGAGAATTAAAAAATTCCACCTTTCCCGGAAATGAGAAATTTCTCTAGTCCGCTTGCGAGATCGTTGTTTTTTTTTTTTTTTCTATTTCGATCGGTAAGTTATCAGGCTTTGAATTTTGTGATTTTTGACCGCAGTCTCGTTAACGCTCTCTCTCGTTAATGTCGCTAATTAAATCCGGGACGGCCGTTGCAATCCGATTCCGATCGCAGACGCGTAAGAATTACACGGCGGCTTTCTGCGTCTGTCGCGAATAACAATGTGTCGTTACGATTAATTACCCGGATTCAGTTCATTAGGACGCCGGCGTGTTTCGAATATGCTTTAATTAATGCAATTTACTTGCCAGAATCCAGAGGGTCGGACAGAGACCGGCTGACGGCGCAGGGGGTCAAAGTGATCCCTGCAAAAGGAGCTTCATCCAATTACGATTTTATTCCCCCGTCCGTTCGCCGGGAGGGAATTCTTTCGTTCCATCTGCAACAAACGTGAAAAAAGGAAATTTCATATATCGTGCTCGCGCTTTCGAGACGGGCAAACTTTGCACTTGGAGCAGCGCTCCTTTTAATCAGAATGCTAATTAACAAAAGTGGCTTGCTTCTTGCCGATCTCTCTCCGATGAAACGTGCAACGTTAAATTTCGATATACCACCATCTGTAGTTTCCGTCGTTCCTTTCCCCCCCCATCTCCTTGATACTCTCTGGTTCGTACACCATCGAAGAAGTCGTTTTCGAAAGTCAAATCACAATTTCAAAATCACCTTTGACCCTTGAGCGTTCGTATTCTTCTAATTTATCTCTCTTCGATTCAGAACTCACGCTCTGAATCTGAGTGAAAATCCGAGATCTTTCAACTGTAAAATCATCCTCAACTTGCCTCAACGTGCCTCAAACACCGTTTCGAAATTCAAAATCCTCGAATCCGTAAAATCATCCTCGACGATCTTCTTCCCATTTCTCACAGAAACTCACCTACTCCCTAAATCTGTTCGACCCCTCGATCCTAGCTCGCGATCTGTTTCCCCTTTCTTCTATCAACACGTCTGGTTCCAATCTGAAACGCTGAAAAGGAGTCACCAATCTTCGCGGACTCTTTCCACGAAGCGGAAACGACGCGCTGGTGGGCGCAGCTGCCCGGAAACAGCGTCTATCCGCGCGCTTCTGATTGGTGCATGTTACACCTGTGCCGTCGTGTGCATGTGCACGCGTAATATTTAACGCGCGCGTGTGCTCCCGTGTCTACGACAATGGGGCTTGGCAAACAGCTTTTCACGCTGGTTTCCTCTCGCTCGGGCACATTAAGCGCACCCGTGTAAATTTCGTGTACACCTGATTGTTCGCGTGTTAACGCGGCCCGGAGCCACGCTCGCGTGTATATCTATATATACATATATATAGATATATATATATAGATACAGATATATACGTACGCGCGCGCGTGTGTGTGTGTGTAACGCGAGAATCGAGCGGAACGTATGTACCAAGCCCGGGGAACATCCATGACAATCGCAGTCCGCTTAAGAGCGACGTCGACGAGCGGGCACGGCGGCGCCTGTGCGCAAGCGTAGCACCCGGTTTCCGGTTATTCGGCAGGATTATATTCGAAGACGTAACGACTGATGCGACTACTTCGGTCGGGAGAGGAAAGCCCCAGCGTGTCTCGCTTTTCAAATTGTGAAATTTATTTGTCAGTGTCTGCTTCTGAACTTTTTTTCTTTTCTTGGGTGAAGGGAGGGAGGGTGAAAACGATCGAATTGCGAGTATTTACGTGCCTCATTACGCGTGAAATTTGAAGATACGAATTTGCTCGAGAATTCGCAGTTGCCAACTACGTTTAATAAACGTGGATCAGATCTACCTCTACCTGGTACAAAGTAGGACAAACTCGGAGAAAAATTTCGAGAGCAATACTCGTACGTGCAACAATTATCCTTCAATTTCGTTTTCAAACGTTACGTTATACGTGCAAGAAGCAACGAACGAAAATGCGAAAACGAAACTGCAGAGACGTTTCCTGAACGCGTTAAATATTTAGTCACCACCGTAGCGAGACTCGCGTAATAAGTCACGCAGACTGTTCAAAACTTTCACACAGCGCAGGCATCATAATATTTTAGAATTACCAGAATTGTTCTGGGAAATTTATCGGTCCGCCGGGAGAGATAATTCCTTCTAATAATTTTAAAGCGTCGCCACGTTGGTTCTTTCGCGACTCGATCGTGAACTCGCACCTGCGAGCGGCTGCTGCCGGAATTCGAATCTCCATTGTTTCGTTCAGAATTCTTGCAACTCGCGCGGCGGTGATTTCTCGGCTAATCAATTTTCTGCCCCAGTTTGCCCCGTTTCCGCCGCTAATTTTCTTCTTCTTCTTCTTCCGAGCGCGTGCCCACCCTTGGATTTTCCGTTTGAGAATCGCGAGGAGAACGAAGAGAATTCGGGCGGGCGCAACTTTCAAAGAAGTCGACGGCAATTAGTCTCGAATGTAATTTCCACGCTTATGATACAATCTGTTTATCTGCCAAAGTTTCGCGGTTCTCTACGTAGAAAACTTGCGTCGCCGCGTTATCGAGAGAGACAACGCGGGGGACAGAAGTTCCGGCCCGAGTTTTGATTCATTTTCTTCCACCGACGCGACCGACCGAGTTTTATCGCAACGACAAAGTAGATTTCAGAAACTATCGCTCGTTACGGTTTCCCGACGATGATTTTAGTTTTCGATCAGATATTTCGCGCCGGAGCGAAACTTGTCAGAAAGGAAGCGAATCCTCTCTTCTATCAAAGGATTCTTTCATTAGGGTTCATCGTTATTCAGAAACTCTGTCCGACTCCATCGTTCTGACGAAGATTTTACAAAGATTTTTATCTACCAGGCATTTTTAAACAGAATCGTGGGATATCTTGATCTTGAATTCCTCGAGATATTATAATCGAGCTCGTTGCTCGATTTCTTTTTTTATTCTCGTATTACGATTGTTTTATTCGATTCGCGTAATCTCCTTCCGAGAATATTCTCCGCGGTGAAATTGTACCAGTGGATGGAAATACCTTGCAAGGGGGATGAAGTAAATTCTCTTGCGTTAAATCCACGAATTAAATCGTCGTTTAAAAACGACCACCAATTTTTACCGCGTATCTTTTACGAAAGAAACTTGACAAAGATTTGTCGCAAACTTTCCTGAATTTTCCAATAAACGTCCTCTATCTGACACTGAATCCTTTTATGAAATTCGATTCAACGTCGTTCCCTTCAAAGGGAAGGTTCAGTTGTCCTCGATCTCTCTATTTCGAGAAAACTGCACGACTTGTATCCCACGTCTCACTGAAACGCTCAGAAACATTTGAATCGATACGAAACAAATTACAGGCGCGATCGCTCTCGCGAATCACGTGACCCAAATCAACCAATCGCTAATTTTCGTTGCATCAGCGTTGCACCTCTGTAGAGGCCCGATTTTCTGGGTTACCCCCGCTAAAATCACTTTCGGTGATAGAATTATTTTACTCGATTCTCTCTTCGATCTCCGAGAATCTTCTCCCTTTCCAATAATCGATCGATCGTTGAGAGAAAAAAAAGGAAAGGAAAGGAAAGGAAAGGAAAGAAGAGAAACCGTCTCGAAATTTGTCTTAATCATCGGCAATGTTGCCTCGCGAGGAATGCAAAATGGAGCCGGTTTCGCGGAGGAGCTCCGTGATCATGTAAATAAGGTATGAAAATGTAGTTTATACTACGTAGCCGAGACCCAGTTTCGCGTTTCCGGGAAGAATGGTAATGGACAGGGGAGAGGACGGACAAAGCGGACGACGGGAAGAAGCTACCGCTGCGCTAAGAATACGAACAGCATCCGGGATATTTCTTATTGGAACAAAGGAGCGGAATACAATTTTCCAGGCAGCGTCGTCTGGTAACTGCAAATGTACAAGCGACTTTGGCAATCGACGAGCGGTTTCGCGAAACTTTCGCGTTCGTTCGGTGTTTCTCGTTTCTCGTTTCTCGTTTCATAATCGTTGGGCATGGATCGTCCTGATAATCTAATGTAAAAGACGATAAACGTACTCATCATTTAACTTGAAAGTTACATATTTACATATCCAGAGTTGTACTTTGTTAACACACCGTTGCAAAATTACTAAATGAATGATTCACGACGATTGCCGATCCATCAGACTCTCAACTGTGGTAAATAGCTACAACTAGTGTTTTACGATAGTGCTTTGTGAATTTGGAAGTATACAGTTACAAGCAAGGAAATCTTTTTGTACGACTCTTAGATTTTGCAGGAAATTTGAAAATTTATTAAACACACTGGAATTTCGCCAATCTTGAAAATAAGAAAAGTAACAGAAAAGAACAAATAACAGGAGATTATGCAATATAACGTGCAAATATATAATAAAATTTCCCCGTTTCTGGCTTTCCCTCTGTCTCCCGTCATCGTGGATGCTTGGCGACTGCATCAGCGCAGCAAGATAAGCCCCCTCCCACTATTCCCCTCTCTGTGCAACGGTGGCATGGAAATTATGCGACATAATGAAATTCATCGATCGAAAGGCAATTTTGCGCGATGCCGGCGTCCACTCGAAGTCGCTGATATTATTTATCGGGGGAGTCCTGGTATCGCTAATTGCGGCCGATGTTTTAAACGAGACGTGAAGCACGCGAGAGACGTGGATCACGAAAGAATGAGAGACAGAGAGAGAGAGAGAGAGACGTGCGCTATCGTGAAGCGGAATTAGGCATGGCTCGTTTCGTTCTCTTTTTACCTATGCCATTGTACCGTTTAATTATTTATAAACGGGCCACTTGAGGTTCTAATTGGGCGGCCAACCACTTGCCTGTATCTTGATGGCGTTCGGCAACCATTGTTGCCGGGCTGGAAATGTAAGGGAATAATAGCGGATCGTAGACAGGTACTCGAGGATCGTCAGCTCTTCCTACATCAGATTCCGATCTTTCGCTCGATTGTCGTTTTTGGGGAGGATACTCGCGCGTTCAGTTGTTGTCAGAGGTTTCTGGTATCGTCGCTTCGACGTAACACGGAAAACATTACTGCTTGCCTTGTTTTAAACAAATATTTCAATCGTGTTAATTACTTTGTCGTGAATTGGACTGGACTGGAGTAAAGTGTGTTTGAGAAATTTTGGAATTTTCACGAGAAAAATCCGAAAAATTCATTCGCGCGTCCGGCGTCAATGTGCGCGATAAAGTTTGGTTGGAAACTTTTGTCAATCACTGTACACTGGTGTCTGATTTTCTTGAAATAACGACGCTGAACGCGAGCAAAACGAGCAAAACTAGCCGACGAGCTCGTTGACGCGAGTTAATCGGCGCGCCGCCGCCGAAAACAATCAGCCGCGGGATCGAGTTAAATATAAAGTAACGCGAACGAGATAATAAACAGGACCGCGTCGGAAATTGCGGCGCATTTTAATGTTTAATTGGCGAACGTGCGCCGATTAAAAACGACCGGGGGATAGGAAGGGATCTTTTCAATCGAGTTAACGAGGGAACGCGATGCGATCGCGATCGCGATCGCGACCGATTTCTCCCGTCTCGCCCATCCTGTTTTCTCTATTAATACGTATACTGATGAATTGTATCCATGGTAATTCGCTTTTGTCCTCCGACGGTCGTTGCTCGATCGACATTTCCGACTCGACGCTGGAAATCTACTAATGAAAAGTTGCCGATAATACGCACCGTTTTTTAAAGGTGACTTTAACATCGAGCAAAGCGAGAATACTTTTCTTTTTATCGAAAAAAATGTAAAAAATTGTAAAGAATTTTTTTTGCAACCAGATCTACCATTTTGAAGATTGAAATGCTGCTCTTTGCAACGACTCCTTAAAATTTGTTGTACAATTTTTTTTTTCTATTCACCATTCCATCGAACATCGAATATCGGGATATTAAGTGATACAAAATTCAAGAAATTCGAACATTTCGTCGTCCGACCCTAATGTTTCGCTGAAGAAAAATATTGTATACATAGCAAGTTTCAAGAACTTGTTGCAAAGAGAAAATAAAAAGTCTCCAAGATCGTACTGGATTTTTCAATGTTTTTACATACGTCTGAATTTTTACAATTTTCGAGAAAAAAGGATACACGATTGCACGATGTAAAACTCACAATTGTCGAAGTAGAAATTTTGAACCATTGTACGATCTGTTTTATACAAAAGTTACGTTAGTTTAAACCGTCGACAATTTTTCACTTTGTCACTTGTACAGTTTCCACTGTATATAGATTTTAATTTATTTAATGTTTCGATTAAATTAGCTCCAATAGCCAATTTTAACCTATCCAACTCAAGTTACTCCTGCAATATGCATCGTCTTCGTATTTCTAACAACAGCGAGAGATTCGCGTTCTCGCACGAAGTGAATATCGTTAAAAATGTAAACTTGCCAAATTGTACGTCGTTGCTCCAATCGTAGCAGCACGTCGCGTGGCTCGTCCGGGCGCCGGTAATGACTTAGAAATAGTTACGCCTTCGTAAAACTAGTTATACGCGTTTCCCCAAGATCGAGTAGTTGAAATTGGAAGCTCGGAACCTGTGGTGGTTCGATTAAAATTTAAGCGGATCTACCGGTTCGAGAAGTTTGTTCGTTTCGATGTGTTTGCGTGAGTACACTGTTGATTAACGAGATCAAAGATATCGCGTCGTGATGTAAATGACGTAGTTACAACGTACACGATTTATGTACATATTGATAGCTTCCAGTTTATTTTTCCTGCAATTAGCTCTCCCGTAAACTGGAATCTAATCAACATAAATTATCAAGATTATACCTTGGGCGAAGCCATCGCCGTGCGCTTTTACACGACCGGTTCGATCGAATTTTCAGAATTTTTCTGACCTACCGCAATTTTATAAATTATAAATGCTAAGTGGAATTATCGGACGGATCACTTACTTCTTTTGCACGTATTGATCGCAAATATTTGGAACTAGCTTGTTACGCTTGTTGGAATATTGCAATGAATATTAATTTACCTAGTACTTTACAGTATAGGCGTGTAGTATTACCAGGTTCTAGTGCAATAGTATGAGGTTTTAGTCATATAAATCTGTAGTAAAAATCTAGTACTCGGGTTTCTAATTAATTAATACGTGAATGTCATTTTCACGCATTAATGCAAGGAAATGAAACTTGCAGTGAAAAAAGCACAACAAAGGCGTATTTATGTCGTCTAAATCTAATTTATGTTTCTAAATTACTAAAATTGCCAGATACATCGAACATCGATATACAATATATTGTATTTGTGTTTTCGACGAAGTGAAAAGTTTAAAAACTAAATGATTCAACCCTAAATCAAGAGCCAACTATTAAACATATTGTATCAAATAACATACCCTAATATCTATCGATAATAACAACGTGTCGTCGCCAATCATTCCTTCACGCGTTGACAATGCCATGGCAATGTCCACCATGGAAAAATCACATATTACCCGCGTGCCGATGGCAATTTGTACAGTTGATTTTCCAAGTCAACGAGCAATCAGGAAGCTGACACACAGCTAGCGCCGCATTGTCGCGTGAAGATTGCTTTTTCATTCCGTCGGTCGTTTATTTTCTTTTTCTTTTTTTTTTCGCCGATCAACGAGCCCCGGGAATGTAAATTAATCCGGTATTGCATATGAGATGCGCGGATGTGCGGGCACACACCGGGCATCCGTATTGAATTCCGTGATTGGAAACAGGTATTACGCGCGCCGCTCGCGAAGGGTGGAGAACCGTGGAGTTTCGGATGGGGTGGGAGGAAAAAAAAAAGGAAGGGCGAAGGGGGCAGAAGGGTCTGTGGCTCGTTTCTGGCCGTCGTTTCGCTTTTTCTCTCCCCCCAGTTTGTTATCGAAGGCGTTTCGTCGACGAGCGAAAATGGGGGAGCGCTTTTAGCCTCGACTGATTTGAAAATGTATCCTTTCTCCTCTCTCTCTCTCTCTCTCTCTCTCTCGCAGGTGGAAAATTGTACGCCGCGGATATCGAGTTCAAACTCCGCTCCGACTTTTACTCTGTCGCCTCCCGTCTCTTTCTCTAGCCCCGGCTCTGTTTCGCGGATAATTATAGAGAAGTAGCCCTTGGAACCGGTGGCTGAACCTCGGTGCAGCAGTTCTCGTGATGTAGCGACGTCCTAAATTAAAACGTCAGCCACTGATTGATGCAGTGACATCCAGGATCCGTTTGCACCGCTCTGTCTGTTTCTATGGGGACTGAATCGGAATGCCTGAGAGCTCGGTGCCATGTTTCAGAGCCACACGTACGTTTTTTGGTACTCTGGATTAAGATTTAGTAGTAAATCTAAAACTAGGAATGAAATTAAAAGATCAAGCGATGTAATCGGCGCACGTGAATGAGTGAAAGTTTGAAGTTCTTTAAGTGGGATAAAAAAAAAGCAAGATTGGAATGGAAGTATATAATCGAGTTAAGTATCATCGTGACGATTCACCGAAAAGGTGCAGACCACCAGCTGACACCTCGAGCGTCTGGACCCAATTAACCAACCCTTGATCGATTGCGTGCCATAAACGACGACCCACACGCAATCAGTTTCGCTAACCGCGTTTTCAAAGTTCTCTCCAACGATTAAAGTCGCAAACTCTTTCTCTGCAAATTTTCGCAACTTTTTCACAGACGTGATTGTAACTCGACGTCCAAACAGAGCAGGTTTCGGATTTACATCCGGACCGCGGATTTTCATGCAATTTCACGTTTCCGCGAACGCAATTAAAGAAACGAGGTTCAAGCAGTAATCCCGTTCCCGTCACTCTCTGAACGTTACGATAACTTCACTTTCGCTCTCCGCTCCGTTTTATTCCCGCGCGTTCTCGTTATTTCCGCACCCTTGAATAATGCAGAGCAAGAGCTTCAATTATCCCGTATCAGTGCAGCAACCGCGCGATCCATCTTCGTGCTTTCTTATCCCTCCCCTCGCCGCCCCTCCCGTTTCTCTTTAACATCCCGTTTCCACGAAACCGTTCGCGAAGCGGGGAAAGAGCACGGGGCAAATAAACCGCGCGCAACGTAATTTGTGCCCCCGTTGTTTACCAACAATAACTCACGACGCGTGCTGTTTCGCTTCCAACAATTAAACGAAACACCGCGTTCTCATCCCCGGTTTTCATCGTAAACTAAAACAAGTTTGCGCGGCGTTCTTCTCTCTCTCCTTCCTCCATCCTTCCAACCTTTCGGTTCTTTTCGCCCGACCGATCCCCTCGCGTTCTCGATCGCGGCGGGCGAGTTCGCGCTTTTATTGGAAAGCCGCAACAGATATTTCCGCTGCGTGCGAACAACAGCATATGGCGGGGCCAATTTTCCGGCAACTTGGCCGGCTGTAAATTCAGCTGATCCTGGAGAACCCGGAGCGCCGCACGCGCAATTACATTTTTCACGAAAATTAAAATGCCGTCCGGCGTTGGAATTCGTAACAGGCTGCTTAATGGCCGCGTGAAATTTCAGTTCGTTCGTTCCGAGCGCGATCGCCGACCTTGCTACTGCCGATTCGAGATCGTTCTGCGAAACAATAAAACGGGACGACACGTATGTTCGAGTAGGATAAATATTGCTTTCGGCAGGTAGAATTTTTCGAAAGGTACGGGAGAAGGGTGAAACGACGCTTCGACGATGATTCCAAGAGCAATGATCGGCAGCTGCTTGCGCATTTTGCGCAGAATTTCACGGAGCGCACACGAATCTCAATTCGCCCTTTTTGCATTCTCTTAATTATGCCCGTAAAAAATAAATTTTTACCGCGCGGTCCACGGCCACGTCACAATAAAGTTAGCGAAACGATCAGATCCCCGATAGGCACGATAACCGGTGCTCTGGAGTCCGCGGGATGACCTCTTCGCGACTGACGATATATAGCACGACTGACGAATGACGCACGGCGAGCGACAGGTATAGTATATATAAAATATAACGGGGAATACGCGTGATTATTTTCGAAATGAAATGGTAGCCCGGAGGCGGCTCGACCTGGCTTATTTACATTCCGGGTCAAGGGCCCACAAAGGAAGCTGTAATTACGAGATGAAAGCATCCCCCTTCGGTACCCCAGCGTGGAATACCCTTCTATACACGAGGATCTACACTCGCGCGGATCCAAAGGAGCGAGGCATTCGATGTTTTTTTTTCGGCGTTTCATCGCATCCAATTACTCGTTACACCATTGAGGGCCATCTCTCAACCTTGGCCCTAATCAATTAGTCTCTCGTGGCCGATCTCGTTTCTTCTTTTTGCCTCTTCTTCTTCTTCTTCTTCTTCTTCTTCTTCTTACGTCCGCTTGCTGCATTTTCAAAACACCAGAATCCACCAGAATCGCGGTAGGAAAGAAAGAATATATAAAAAAAAAAAACGATCGAACGAACGAGTCTGCCGAATCTCATTAGCCCGTTCGGTAACCATCGCGGGCCACGCTCGACCCTCGAAATTTTGTCTTCCTGGTGTTATTAGAAGAAACCGGTTCGGTCGCGTCAATCGATATTTAATTAAACTCGAATTTGCATGAAAGTTCGACGGTGGCAACAAAGGACAGGAGGGGCGGGGGTGGGCGGGGAGGAGAGGGAAGGAGGCGGTGGCATAATTAGGGGGTAATCTTTTACCATTTATCTTCTAAGCGTTCCGGATGTACATTGTTAATTACGGCTGACAGTAACGAAGAGAGCTCCACTTAATCGAGCACGGACTTGGCCCGCCACCGACCGTCTCCTCGTTCTTCCACGACTTTCTTTCCCTTTGATCCTTTGTTCCTCGAACCTCCGACTACTGCTGCTGCTGCTGCTGCTTCAATATTTATCCTCGCAGAAAGACGCTGCAAGAGAGCTTTTTATCGCTGCTCTCGCGGCCAACGGCGATGAACGAAAGGAACAGCCCATCCGCGTGTAAACTGGCCGCGAATTAAATAGCCGAGTTAAACTGTTGCAACGAAACGAACCTCCGACGAGCTTTCGTCGCGTCACCAAACGCGTTTCACGTGGAATTTCAAGAGAGTCGTCAAGTCGTTCGAACGAAGGAGAAAGATCGAAAGAGACGTCCGGCGAATTTTTGAAGACAGAATTAAAGGCAACAGCGTTCAGATACGTGTAGCGCGTAAAAATACTGCACGACTTGTACGATTCGTCTCACTGGACTTTTTTTGCTATAAAATTTTATCGATATGCAAACATTTGAATCGATACGAAACAAATTACAAACGACACCACTCCTACTCGAGGTACCTACCCCACGCCCCCTCGCGAATCACGTGACTCAAATCAACCAATCGTTAATTTTCGTTGCATCAGGAATTCCCTCGTACGATGATACGATTGGTCACCGAGAAATCAAATGCTTTCTTCGTTATTGCCACTCGAAATTGCGGCAAAATAATTTTCCATTCCCCCAAAAGGGAATGTTCCTGAAATTCTCGATGTACGAGCTCGCACGCATACGTGTACGCGCATTCGTTCTGCTGCAACGTGGTCGACGGTGCGTCAACGAGCCTTCGAGAAAAACAGAGAAACTGGTAAGCACGTATATTGGAAATAATTTTTCGACGTAATTCGCTGACGATCGTACTCGAAAAATTATGACGAGGAGTGATAATGGCACGAGTGGAAAGCCGGCTTTCGAGGGCTTTCACGGGACAAATGATAAAAGTGTTCGATCTACCGATGGTTTTGTCAGCCCGACGAGCTACGTGATACTCGAATTTTCGCGAATAATGCCGCGTTTCAAGAATATTCGTGAAATTCGAGTATCGAGTAAACAACAGGCTGTTATCATCACGAAGAAATTTTCGAAACGATAAAAAAACGACTCTCGAGAGTTTGTCGTCGAGCGGTTTCTTTCTTCATCGTCGCCGCGGTTGAAAATTCAATTTCATTAGGAAGTTTCGTTCGTCCGGCTAGTTGGCGTCGGTGTCGTATAATTCACGGGGGAAAGTTTGTTTCTCGAATTTGCCACGGGTTGATCTGTCGGAATTCTCGGGCTCGCGCGACGGCCATGCAGATCCGAGCGTTTACACGGATGGAACGCGTTGCCACGAAACGAAGTGAAACGCGTGGCGATCAGTATGCAAAGCTCGTTCCTCTCCTTTTAGTCTCTGAGATCGAGGTATCGGCGCGTGAATAGCGCCTCGATTCTTAAACCAATCTCTTAAATTGTCTGCTCGTTTTCCTAATCGACCCTCGAATTTTCTGATTCCATTCCGGGAGAAGAGTGGAAAGCGAGTGGAATGAAAATTTGAAACAGAGTAATGGATGAGTTCTCGCAGGGCGGGGATGTCGTGGAATTATTCGCAACGTTGAGACGTTGCCCTAAACGATGAACGATCGCGAATGAAGTTTCGCGGTAGAATGCTTTCTCTTCCAAGTAAGATTACCGGCTGTTACCACTTCCGTTCGTTGTTGCTTTATCTTTCACGAGAGAAACTCTGCTTGAGGGAACAATAACAGTTTTCGAGACGCGCGTCGAGAGGAACCGGAATTTCAGCAAAGGCGGTTTAAATAACCGGTTTAAATAAACAGAACGAGTCGCGTGTAATTTCGTAACCTACCGACATGGGATGCCGATATATTTTCGTTTATAGGAAGCCGGGTTTAATTGGATCATCTTTCGTTTCGCGTGTCGTTAAATTCAATATACGTACGAAATATTAAACCAGATAGTAGACCATCCAGTTGCAATTATTAATAATAATTATATTCCATGTACATTGCCGTTCAAAACCATTTATCGCAATAATTCTATTCATTGTAATCGTGAAAATTCTTTTGAATTAGCAGAATATTACATGAATGAGAGCAGTAACGTATAAAACACCTTCCAACAAGTAACTTTGAATTTACAATTTTCACAAACAAGCATGGTAGTAGATATTGCTAATTTTGCAGATTTCGAACAAATTATACGTACAGATAGCAGTGATCGATAATAATAACCGGTAGTAAAATTGAACGCAGGCACCAACGCAAGCGCGATGGTAAATTGAAAAATCTTTCACGAGCATGGAGAGCATTCGCTCGCGAGCGGTATCATAACGTCGCAAATTATACGAATAATTTGCAAGGATCCAATTCCATTTACACGAACGGTACAGATTACCGGCTCTTACGCGAGCAAACACGTAAAAGGGTACACAAGCAGGAACGGGAGCGGTGGAACGGGAACGGGAACGGGACGCGAATAGAGAAGCTTTTACTCGAAATTCGTCACGTTCTCATGGCGCACAAAAGCCGGGGGCCGCGGAGCGTCCCTCTCGCACAAAGAACACCCTTTTCGAAAGCATTTCTGTGAGTACTAGCTCGCGTTAGAAATTCAGCGTGTAGTTTAGCCCACAATCGGCGCGTGCTCTCGCCGTCAGAAGGCTGGATCGTCGCTTGGAAACACCTGACAAAGAGAGAGAGAGAGAGAGAGAGAGAGATGAGGCAGAGACAGAGAGCACGCTGTGTAACAGTTGGCGTGAGCGAAAGTTGACGCTGTACCTGCTAATGGCCCCCCCCCCCCTTCTATTCGCGATCGTACATCGTACCGACCTGTGCTCTTTTTCCGAAACGAGTGTCTATCGCGTACGACAGAGAAGAGAAAGGAGGAGAAGAAGAAGAAGAAGAAGAAGAAGAAGAAGAGAGAGAGAAAGGAGAACAGCGGACTTGGAACGATGTGACGCCGATACGAACGACAGAGGAAGAGGAATTGGAGGTGGTTGCGCAGCCCGTTTTGTTCCCAGAGAGGGACATCAATATCGCCGCACCGCGCCAAGTATTCAGAATGCCCTTCAAGAATTTTAATGCGACGGAGAAAGAATTTATTGCGACATAGAATGCGCAGTAATGGCGGAAATACGTATAAAAGTCGGGAAAAGGGTGCGCATTGTCGCCGTCTAATGGCCTGCCTCGGGCGTCGCACATTGGCGACGTGTACACGCACCACCACCATCGCCACCGTCACCCTCCATCGCTTCTACCCCTTTCTTCTACCCCGGTGCAGTGCCGTCCCTTCGAGAGCACCCCGAGGAGCAGTGAGATTTTAAGAATTCACGGGGACCTGGCGAACTTTCGACGACGCGTTCGAGTTTCTTTTATACAGTTTCTCCTCTCCTACTCCTCTCTCTGTCTCTCTCCGTTCTTTTACATTTTTTTTCCCCCTTCCCTTTCCACTCGCTCATTGTGCGGCAGAGGGATGGAAATTTAGACGCGTGAATTCTTTATCACCGCGGCGTTGCGTGCGCAATCAGCTAGGTGAAACTCGATTCCGTATTCGCGATTGGTAAAACTCGGGAAAGCTCGGAGTTCACGGATCTCCAAGGCGGATTTAAGTTTGGACGGACGCGAAAGCAGCATCGAGGGGGTTGAAAATTAATTTTTGCTTCGCGGCGATTGAATCTTCCTACCTCGTTTCTCTTTTGGGTATTCCTCGGCGGAGTTAACAGCGAGTTAACATTTACACTTTCGCTGGAAAAATTGGACCACCGTATTTCGAATATATTACAGATACGAAGATATTTGCAATTATTTCGTTTGAGATTTTTCAACACACTTTTTAAATCGCGACGATTTTATAATCCTTCCACACACACGCGTAACATAGCTTTTTTTTTAAACACTTCGAATCAAAGACACTTTAATTATCCTCCCCATAGCAGCCGCAAACGCCCTCGGAAAAAACACCCTTTGAATTTACACGACCATCTCCCTCACCCAACTCTCTCGATGTTCCCAAATTCTTCGTCGGGGGTGCCCAAAGCGAAGAACCCTGACCTGCATTTAGGGGGATGCCCGGTGCGAAGAAATAAGCGCGGATGGCCCCTTCCTTCGTCCCACGTGTTTCCGGCCTTTTTCAGCCCCTCTCTCAATTTTGCTGTCTCTTAGCATCTCTTTCGAGGCGATTCGAGATCGTCTCAGGCGAGAGAAGTGCGCCATTAAAATAGATCAACTGTGATCTCAATTGGGGAGTTGGGCGGGCAGAGAAAAAAGGGTCGTCGCGCTTTCTTAACCCTCCCGGGTGGATGGAGTCGTTTAACGCGTAATACAGCCGCCCACCCGCCATTGTGTCGAGGCCCGTTGAATAAATATCTTTTCGCTTCGATTCTGTATTATTATCTTTCGACGGCTGATAAAACAAAAAAAAAAAAAAGAAAAGAACAGAGAGGATGGAAAGAGATGGAAGCGGAAATATATCCGTAAAACGGGAATCTCTCGGTGGAGTTTCGATTTCAATATGGCGGATAGCCCCGGGTAAACTGTGTAATGTATCGCGCTGGCACTCCGCCTCGACTGACAATTATTTTCGGGATAATTAGCCCGTAGATAACTGCTGTGGGATTAATTCATTACCGACGAAACTGTAAACGCTGCGTTTCGCTTGCCTCCGCGCGAAAAAAGCGGAGCAACGTTACAGAGAATCTTTCCGCAGCGTGGAATTGTCGATATTTTGCCATAACAAAATGGACTTTCGGTTCTCCTTCTTTTACGACTGTACGAATTACGTGGGTGCCTCTGATATTAATTATACTGTTTTACGTTAACTAGAATTATTGATACACAGCGCTGGTGTATTTAAATATATTATACATCGGGTACTTAATTCTCCAATTCCCACAGCTTTATTCCATAACGTAAGCAAATTAATAGTTTATGGATAGTAATATATTTTAACGAGTATGGTTTAACATCTATAGTAATGCGTACTCGTACCAACGCTGACGGAACGCCATTGTTTCCCTTTATTTCGTTTTTAGCAACTGTTTGCAAGAAAAGCCCGTTCCATATTGGTTGAATAATCGTATTGTTACGGTGGGTACGAAAATCACGGCTGCGGTGGAAAATCGTGGTCTGATTTTATATTGTTTCGTAACATCTATGGAGTAATAGATTCGCACTAGTAGGTATTTTCCTGGCGTTTCAGCGTTTTACACGCGCGAGATCCCCGGTCATTATATATCATCCCCGTACACACTGCGCGCTCCAACGTGCATCGATATTTCGGTTACTAGCACAATTGTTATTTGCATTACCACGTCGAGCGAAACTTTGTTGTTTCAAAAACAACGAAACACGATGGGAACAAAATTTTCGCACTATTGTAGTAAAAAATGTACGCGTGTTACGAAGAAAAATAATGGAACGCGATAAAAAAAAAGTAATTGCAATGAAAACACGCGTGTTTCGAAGTGATTTTGGCGGGGGTAAGCCAGAAAATCGGGCCTCTTCAGGTGCAACGCTGATGCAACGAAAATTAGCGATTGGTTGATTTGGGTCACGTGATTCGCGAGGGGGCGTGGGGTAGACCTTGAGTAGGAGTGGTGTTGTTTGCGTATCGATAAAATTTTATGGCAAAAGAGCCGTCTTCATTTCCTTTCAGTGAGATAAATCGTACTAAGGTACAAGTCGTGCAGTTTTTTTTTCAACACGCGCACTGTGCGTTACGATCTGTGCGTCTTTTGCTGCGAGAAAAGTTCGAGCGGGGTTTGTAAAATCGCTGGAAAGATTTAAACATGGAGTGGAGAAACGAAGAGAAGGAAGGTGTAATCGAACGCGCCGATACAGTTCCTCCTGTAAGACGTGTTTTGAGATGTTTTCCAGCGGACGCGACGGTATCGGAAAGTTCGTTAATAGATCGCGTCTGACGCGACGGGGGTGTATATCTTGCCGCGCACGGATCCCGGTATCATCGGTTCGATACGGCGAGCCGCCTTTGAAGATCGTCCGTGACAACGCGCTGTCGATGATAAAGCTTGCCTCAGCGGCGTGACCATTAGAGGCAACGGCTTTTCATTGGAGAAAAGTTTACTTTCTCGAGCGTGAGCGATCACAGCGTGAGCGAACTTCCTGACAGCGTCTTATATATATATATACACACACACACACACACATATATATATATATACATAGGTAACGTTGCATTAGCGGCAAATGGCCGTAAGAACATTGATGGCCTCTCCTATTTCTGGCTTGCTAATTATAGCGAGCACAGGGTCCCGTGGCACGTTCAATTTCGCGCACCGTTGTGACCCATAAATTACGCTAATAATTCCATTCTCTCTCTCTCTCTCTCGTTCTCTCCTACTATGCTTCTCACCCTCTCTCTCTCTATTGGCTCTGTTACTCTTTCTCTTCCTGCACGAACTTGAAATTATTTTCACTGTACGGGGAGGATACGTTCGTTCGTTGGCAATCTGTTTGTCCTGTCTCTTTAATTTTCATTCGATTATCGACGTGAACGCGGCCGATAAATTGAATTTCAAACGCGCCGACTTTCCAGCTTGAATCGTATTAACACCACGCCCTGTCTCTTTCCCTCAGTCTCTCTGTCACTGTTATTTTCACCGGCCCGGCAGATCCTCTCTCGGCCTTTGTGCCATTTGCAGCGTCGCAGCGTTGCTTTGCCACGATGCCGATGTAAATTAGCCCGGACGCAACGTTTAACCCGCGGAATATCGTCCGAGGAAATGGGCTTCTGTTAAATACAAATAATCCAGGAGTCATATCGTGCGCGAGCCAGCTGTGGCGAGCCTAGGACACGGCAAATTTCTCTCTCGTCTCTGATCGAACAAAACGTTTCTGTCTGAGCTTTCACGGCCGTAGAAGTTATAGGCCATATCGTTGTAGAAGATCGAAAATTACCGCGAGCGGTGTAAAGTATTTCCTCGGCTCCTCGCGAGCCCCTTCAGAAGGGCCGTTATGCACTTTGCAACGGCATTGTAACTTTTAAGTTGTTTCGCGAAACTTGGAAATGGGAAACCGTGGAGAATTTTGACGAGACGCCGAGAGATCATGGGCCTCTTAGAGGCCGGTGTGGAACACCTTTCAACATTGTCGAGAATTTAGAAATCTTCGTAGAATGCTTACGAGGGTCGCGCGTCGTAACCGTGGCATCCGAAAACCGCGCGGAACTGAACCGTCAGAGAAGCCCCATGGTGATCTTGATCTTCGCTGCTTCGTGCTGTCGTAAGTACGGTTGCTCGAGTCGAACGAAATACTGTTTCAACTAGAGAAATTAATGAAATTGAAATTAGCGACGCTGTCGTGCCGAGTTTCAAATTGTTTCGTCGTTAATTGTTCGGAAAAGAACAATTTTCAGCAAGTATCTTGCTCGCTTTCTATATCCCAAATTGATTCCAAATTCTATCAACGTGATCTAGAAGAGCTGAACGATCGCAAAAGTTCGCAGAACGAGTAGACTGTGGATTTTCGTACGTTTGTAGAGTGCCTGTATAAATGCAGTTTATTGTATTCCAAGAAATAGAATCTCTCAACGTCATTCTTTTTGTTGTTGTTAAAAAAATATCTCCAGTACGTTTGCGTGGATTTCCTCTCGCTCACATTTCCTCTATTTACCCCGAAATTCCCATTGTATGCACAATGGCGGCCTTCTCGATCCCCGGGTAACTTCGAGTTAAAGACCCCCGGAGCAAAATTCTGTCTCGACTTTGATCTCGTCGGGCAACCAACGTGGGATACGCGTGTTGTGTATATGCATGTATATGTACGTATATATATATATATATATATATGTATATATGTATGTATGTATGTATATACGTGTATCGCTGTTGCGTCCTTTGTGCGAATAAACGCGAGTGCACACGCGGAAAAGCGTGTATCTGCGTCGCGGGAAACAGATAATGCGGCGTTCACACCGTCCGCCCCGGAAAACCGTCCCGCGCGGCGGCACTCGGCTCTCTGTTCTCGCCGACATTTGCATATCAAGCCGGCGTCAGGCCGTTCCTGTTTCCGAAATTTCACCGCGACAACATTACGACAAACATTACTATCAAAATTTCGTACTATTTTCGTTTTAATTCAGGCTTATCAGCCTGGAATAATTTCCAGCGGTGACCGTGTGTTTTCCCCTATCGGTCGTGCGTTCGTTCCTTTTTTCTCTCTCTCTCTTTTTCATATTTCGGCGGGCATTTCGCGGAACAAGTTCCCCAGATACGGCGTTTCGCGTTACCGCGTCTTGATTAAACGACAGATAAAATAACAGCGAGAGGCGACGCGATGTTTTAAATTGCGCGATTCCGAACGGTCGTTATCGTTTCCGCTAGCCGTTGTAAACACCGTTTAATTCATTTTGCCGAACGCCAACTGCATCCACGCTTGCGTTTCGTTACGTCGTTGTTTACATCTGGATTTGAATTATTGTTCCATTGGCGGAGAACAGCGATCGATTGCGGGCATCGCGCAGCACTCTTTTCTACGCGGTGCAACGCGACGTTACGCGACGATGAGCAAAAGGGAGGTTGAAATCGGTGAACGTCGTGCCGGTATGAATGTGAGTAACTTTAGCAACGAACGTTCTTCATCGCCAGGGTGGCAACAGGCGTTTGCATTTCGGGGGTAGTTGGAAATTTGGAGATCTGTCGGTGATTCTCGACATTTGCGGGATTCGAGGATTTTAAATTTACCTGTACATTTGAACTGGTTAACTCGTAAATGGTAACAATTTGTAGCAATATTCAGCTACTGTTTTTTCCTGTAATCTTAAAGTTTTTCAATTTTTTAATAACGTGTGCAAATGTTTGCTTTGTCGGTCACGCGTTAAATATCCAACTTTCATCTCCCAACATTAAACAACAACGCATGTACCTACGTTCTTCTCGAAAGCAATTTCAATTCGTGCCGATTAACCTCTCTCGAACTCTTCGAAGACAGAACCAACAACTTTCGCCTCATCCTCCGCCTCGTCGACGTATATCCAGAGGCAGGATACGATGTACAAGGCTGTTGGCGGATATTCACGTTATTCGGAGACACTCCCGGTAATTCCCGGGGCCACTCGAAACCCGAGGTCGTCCCATTTTGCAAATAAATGCCGGGCGAGCGGCAACCCTCGCGTCTGTTGGGCGGCTCGATCGAATTCCAGCGTTCGTTTGATCTCCGTTGTGAACGCGGCAGAAAGGAAGACGTAATGCGATGCGGCGCGGTGCGTGACGTAAAATGCGAAAGCTTTTGAAGTTGGACGACGGAGGGGTCGGTGAAATTGAAGCGATCGGCATTCGTGTGTTGCACGATATCATACATACGTGTTTCCCTTATTGGCGAGCGACCAGCCTCGCCTCGAGTATCGTCGATCCTCGTTAATTTGTATCGATCTGTCCGACAGTCGGTTGAAAAATGACGCGCGTAGACGGTGCTCTCCATCACCGGCAACAACAACGTAACTCCGGTAATTGTTCGCCGTTGTCTGCGTTTGATATGCTTTATGAATAAACAGCGCACCTTTGGGGGAGGTAAAAAAAAAAAAAGGAAAGAAAGAAACTGGCACGACTTGTACCCCAGTACGTCTCACTGAAAGGCCCAGAAGCAACTGTTCCGACTAGGAAACGAAGACGACTCTTTTGCCATAAAATTTTGTCGATACGCAAACATTTGAATCCACGCCTACTCGAGGTCTACCCCACGCCCCCTCACGAATCACGTGACCCAAATCGTAACCAATCGCTAATTTTCGTTGCATCTGAAGAGGCCCGATATCACTCTCAGTGATAAAAAAAGAAAGAAAGAAACGTGACAAGTTATACCTTTTCATTCCTCGCGGAAGAAGCTATTTCAACGTTCGAAACAGCCTGTTCAAGAAATCCTGCAATAATACGGGATTACGTACTGTAATTGCCGAGGGGTTGTATCCTCGTTTCTTTGTACTTTTACCTTTTGGTAAAAAGTTTTGAAATATGCGTGTCGGGGGAGGGGGTTCCTTGGTTACCATTGGTTAAGTTTTATACGCGTATTCTCGAGAAATCTTCGGGTTCTTACTCGCTTTCGGATATATATTATATTTTACAACGTGGTCGTAACACCGTTATTATGCACCTGATTTGTTGGGAAACTTGGCCAAAGTTATCGCGTATTTCTAAAACGCTTGTATCTTTGCAACTGACAGGATATTTGTTTCCTCAAACACTATGTTGCGTTAAAGTACTCCCTTTCGACTACCAGGTTGCGTGCAAGTCGCGACATTTCCCCCTGTGACTTTCAAATATTTACCGATTCAGATCTCTCTGTTCCGATACGTTAACCATCTTATTTTTTTCGCAGAAAAATTTTCATCCGCGACGTTTAAATTTCAACTTTCTCTCCCTTCACAAAGTGAAGTATAAAACTATTCAAAATTTGCCAAAGAGTGAATAGTGAATTGCAAGTTGGGCAAGCTGCAACGCACAAAACGCTAATGAACGAACAACAAAGATCTCTAGGGAGGTTGATTGTTCGTCGAAATTCGAGAATATATATATATATATATATATATATATATTCGGTTCGAGGAGAGAACGACGACGTGGATACAATCGGCCGGGCTGGTTTCGCGAGATCACAATGACGCGTGTGCGGCTGCTTTCTGCGTTTCGCCGCGTTACATCTGCGTGTTTAGCGTTTAATTAAATTATTTGGGGGTTACCTTCATATTCACTTCCGCGGAATGTGATTAAATTATGTTCCACGGGCTGTTTCTGAAACGTCGTAATTTATTTAGTGTATTCACATGAGCAACAATATTCGTCGGCGGGATAACAAGCCGCCCGAGAGTCCCGTGGCTGACTCTCCTCCGCCCGCCTCGCGTACTTTTGCCCCGGATTAATTTCACGTAAGTTTAACCTCCGTCGGTTTCCAACGTCGCGAACGCTTCGCTGCTCCTCTTGTGCATTGAACTCCCCCCCCTCTCTCTCTTTCTCTTGCGGCCAGTCTCTGAATTCTCCGAATCGTTCGCCAGGAAATTTGCGAACCGGCGCGTCGTTTCGCTCGCTGCTTCCTCTCCCTCTTTTTTAAAGGTTCCGTCGAATTATTTAAAATAGCCGGACTATTGTTTAAGAACAACAAAGCAAGAGAAATATTTTTACGAAAAAATTATACTCCTAGCCACTTTGTGCAATGCCGTTGAGAATGTTTGTCGCTTTCTTTTTTACTTTGATCCAGATTCTTGTACTTAGTTAAAAAATTAAGTTTATTACAAATTTAGAAGAACACACAGGCATTTCTAAAATATGAATATACGACGACTAACGACGTGAGGTTCGTTTCGTGATTGACGATCGAAAATCCAATTTTCTTTCTTTTTTTGGCAAGAAGTTGGGAAGAACAGAAAGAACAGTCAGCAATTGAAACGTTACGCGAAACAGCTCTTGTATTCGTAGCGAGTTACGGTTCCTAAATACCCGCTTGATTTGGCACTCGCAGTTTCCATCGTGAAATTAACGATCTCCGTGAACTATCCCCGCAGAAACTCGCAGAGAGATTGTTTGCCACTGGATGAGAGATTTTTGCATGCAAAACTTGGTTCGCAGAGCGCCGTTAATTTCCAAGAAACGAGCGCGGAAACCGCAGTCTCTCTCGAGGTGCGGCGGGGGTTGCATCGATCTCGATCCAGCTCCGTCATCCCGCGGAAGAAAGGAAGGAAGAAAGAAAGGTTTTCCAGCTGGTCTCGAAAAAAAGCTGTCGTATCCCTCGTCTCGAAAAAAACTCGTCATTCCATTCCAGCCAGCAACGATGGCATCTCCTCTTCTGGATTCAGTCCCGTCTCGAGTGTTTAATCGTTCGTAGTCAGCCGCTCGTCGTGGCGTGCCATTTTAACGCCGGTCCCTCATTGTTTACGAGGCAATAGAGCGGGGCTGGAGAACGGTGCTCGAGACGCGAATTCGCGCATTACGGCTCGTTCCGGAATCGTAAAACTTGTAAAAATCGTGATCGCGATACTCGCCTCGGCCGTTTCCTCGCGGTATGCCTTCCGTTCCGCGTCGGGAAACGGAAGCGCGACCGGCGGAACGAGCGTTTAAAACGGCCGGAGTAAATATCCGCGGGAGCGGAAGCAGCCGTTTGGACCGGGATAAAAGGCCACGGTCGATCAGACGACGCCGATCCCGGGCATAAAGTTGCCGGCCAGGACAAATCGAGCAATTGCTCGGTGGCAGGCGGCGCGATCAATTCACCGGAATGTTAGGGTAAATGGCGGGTGAATGGCTGTTGGCTACGGCCATAGAAACGGATTATAGGCATCGACGAGCGTGGTACAGCTCCAGCGATTCGTGGCGGCGGCGGTGGCGGCGGCGATGGCGGTGGCGGTGGCGGTGGCGGTGGTATTGGTGTTGGGTAGCGTGCCGCGCGGCCGCGGTAATTGCAATAAATTTTTCAACCAGTCCTCGCGTCCGACGTTGTACGACGCTGGCGCGAGAGAATGGAACTGCGGTGGATAGAGAGCTGGCAGACAGAAGTCCTTTCGGGAAGCGATGCCAGAGTAAAAGAAGGGTAAAACCCAATGTCGGTTGACGTTGAACGTATTTACGATTATTCGCTGGGCATTAAGGAGGCAAGTAGTTGCGGTGGACGTAGAGCCAGACGCAGCGCGCCTTTTGGTCTCGGCCTCGTTTGGACGACACCGTCCAAAGAGAAGAGCAGCGAAAGAAAGAAAGAAAGAAAGCGCGGCAGGAGAGACGGAAGACGGAAGAGACGAGAAGAGACGGAAGGTAGCGTGCGACTGACTCGTTTCACCAGTCGGATCCTTCCTCTATCCTCCTCCTAACCGCGGACCACGTCTGAAAAGGACCTTTATCTGTCGTGTATTTTCCAGTGAATTAAGTTTCTTGCCTTCTGCCGGCCAAGTTTATATGTTTTGCGGAGAAAATAGCGTGGCGTTCGTCCCTCGGCCGACCGGTTATTTCCAGTTTTCTTCGACTCTCTCTCTCTCTCTTTGAGAGAGAACGCAGAAACCACCCGGCTCGAAGAAGGATTCGCGGGAAAGGGGTTGGGTGGTTTTTGTTTGCGTCACTGCGCAATATCCAGCCACCGGTTTAACCATCTCCCTTCCCCTCCTGTTCGCCTCTCTCTTCGTCCAGCACTCCTCGTCATCGTCGACACCGTTGTCGTCTACTTCTGACTCGTATCTCGTCTTCCAGCTCTCGTCCTTTCCGCACGATCCTTTCTAATGTTAGCTTTCGGCAGGCCAGACACCGGCAGCCAGAGGAGGGCTGGTGTGTGCGGCGTTGTTGGCTGTGGCGCGCGCGCCCGAGATCTCATTCCGCCGTTATGGTTTCGCACTTGGTTCTTAGCACTCAACATTTTTACGCCAGCGCCGCTTTTGTTTTCGCCCTCGCCGCCGTGGCTTTTATTACAGCTCCGGGAAACGGATGATGGAACGTCCTTTCCAACCGCGATCCCGCATCCCTCTCCTCGCTCCCCCCCCGTTAATTTTCAACTACAAACGAATCCTTTCTTCCCCGGCAACCACGTAACAAGCCTCGACCCGCTTATCTCGCCGATAAGAAAAAACGACTTGAGAGAGGACGCAATTTTTCATTTTACACGACACACCTCGAGTCGCGGTTCCTTGGTTCAGTGCACTGTAGAACTGTGTAATTAGTAATCAAATTTGAACAGAGTATCTACGTACAAGTGAAGAAATTAGCTGAATCAACGAAACAGAAACAAATATCAGAACATCGATGATTTCTGTAACACCAATCGTTCGAGTCTGTGAAAATTTCTGCGATACACGGCAAATTGCATTTTAGTGCGAAATAAAAATTTTAAACGGATGTAAAAGGAGCTCGACTTGAAAGAAGGGAACAATTTGCGCGGAAATTCTTTCATTTCACGAAACACCTAGTGATTCGAATATTTCTGTCAAGCGACGCGAGTCGACGTTCGCCACGGTCTTGCGTGTCCTTCTTTGAAAATTCTTACAGCGTCGAAAGGAATGTCAGCAGAATTTCCACGATCTCCTAGCTACGATTTCGAACTATTGTAATATACGACACCACGCGTAGACGCAAGTTGCGATTCCTCGTGTTCGCAGATCCCTCAGCCGTAGGGACGTTCCTTGTTTGCGCTAATATTTACTCGCCGACTAAATTACTTCCTTCTATCACTCTCTTCTCTTTCGCAGTCGGGTCTACGCGACTTCCTCTCGCTTTCATCCTCCGTGCACTGAACAATCACTGAAAGATCTGCGAACCTCTGACGATCGACGCGAACACGAGACTCATTTTCACGTTAGTTTACAATTCGATTTAGCGCGTTCGCGACGAGTTTAACTCTTGAGCGGATTATTTCTTACTTATCTATCCGCTATATGATGTAAAGTCATCTTGTACCGCAGTACGATTCGTCTCATTGAAAGAAGCAATTATTCTGACTAGGAAACGAAGACGACTTTTTCAGGCGCGATCGCTCAGTACCAGACAACGTCACTCCTACTCGAGGTCTACCCCACGCCCCCTCGCGAATCACGTGACCAAAGTCAACCAATCGCTAATTTTCGTTGCATCGGCGTTGCACCTGAAGAGGCCCGATTTTCAGCGATAAAAAACGGAATTCACGTCTGTCAAAGAAGCTTCACGCTTGCGAAAATGAGAGTTTAAAATTCCCATTGGTACAGCTACAATTGGTCAACGATCTCTTTCTACAAACAAAATTCCAGCTACAAAGGGTCAAGGGTTAATCGACATTCATTTCGTCCCGTATCCCAGCCATCCTTTCTCCGTTTCCCTCCGTTGTTCCGCAGAGACTTTACATTTTGGATCGCTCTCGCGTAATACTGGGGGTTCAACGCGACAGACAGGCCAGCTTAAGTTAGCTTCTTTGAGGGCTACTGGCAGAGATTCAGGCAGCGTGCGGCGGCAAAGCGTTTTTGCGTACGTCGCGGCAGACGTACGCCCACACTACTGAGCCACCGCAGACGCGCGTCCATACTGCTGAGCCGTCCACTGTCAAACGTCCTTTTTGTCCTCGACTTTGGGTCACTCTGAACGAAAATGTCTCCATCCGGAAATCCACGTTATAAGTAAGGTCCTTGAGGGAGAGATTCGGCGGTTGTCAGGGGTTGTTTTCTTGCAGAGATTGGTGGATCTTAGAACCCGACGCGGATTATTAGATCTTTCTTTTGCTTAGAGACTCTCTTGCGACGTATTCAGTGGAAAGCGAAGAGCTTCGCTGCGAAAGAATTTTCTGTGAGTTTGAATAATTTCCTCCGTCGCATCGTAAAACTGCATTGATATTCTTCATTGTTGCATCGACGCTTGGCGATTTCCTTCATTTGATTCACTTCGCTCTCTCTCTCTGTTTGGCACTGGAACCGCAGACAATTTACCGACAATTTATATCAGAGAAACGTACAATATCGTCGGAGAATTTCTATCAGAGAAATTGTAACGCAAGGAATAGGAAGGGGTTCACGATACAACAAAGAACCCAGGCTTTTACGATCTTTCGGATCATTTTTATCACCGTTGGATTTACCACGCTCCCGTGTCAAGATTGTCGAAAGGGGTCCATTTGGCAGAAGATCGAACCCTATCCGATCCTATCGCTCTCGTCAAGACAAAAGGGTGTCCCCCCCCTCCCCCGATTCGCCACAGTCCGTACACCAAAATATTCCTCTCCATTAAGCAGTAATCGCGATTCGGGCGGACGATTAACGCAACAATCGATGACAAGAGGAGAAGGCGAGGACTGCGGCTTAAGACTCTGCCGAGCATTGTGTACCCGGCCGCCGGATCAAAGGTAGAGGACTACGGTTTAATATCTCGGAAGTGAAGAGAAACCGAGAGAGCGAAAGAGAAAGAGAGAGAAGGCAGGCAACTCGTGAGCCAACGAAAGGGATAAATTGGAAAGCGGAACGGGAGGAAGGAAAGTGCCGAGGGCGTGAAAGCACAACGTTGGGGGGGGGGGGTTTGGATGGGGAGGTGAGGTAGACGATGCGTGTAACGGCTACGAACGACAGAAGGAGATAAAGGGGTGAAAATGCGAGAGGCAGAAAGCGAGAGAGACAAAGAGACAAAGAGAGAAAAAGAGAGAGAGAGAGAGAGGGAGAGTCGGGACAATGTCAGTGTCTGGCACAGTGTCGTAAGGTAAAGGGAAAAGTCCGTGGAACGCGGCGCCAACGATGGAAACAGGCCTCGTAGAAGAAGGTGGTTTCGTCGTCGGATGGAAATTACGTAGGCAGGGCAGCACAGAGGAAGGCATCACCACGGAAACGCCCCACGGCCGTTCTGTAATCAAGATGGGTATTACATTTCCGGTAATGTCGTTCCGCGAGTTTGCGCCCCCGCGGATGATGAGCTAAAGTGCTGCGAAAAATTCGATCAACCCGGTTTTCTGAACCGACCTCGACCTCTCCGCCGTTATTGTTTCTTTCATTCGTCGCCTCGTTCGGCTTTGATTATTTGCTCTTTTGACTGGAGAGATGGAGACTTGCCAGAGATACCCCCCTTTGATATTTTCTGACGAGGAACGTGGTGCACGGAACAATGTTTTCCATTTATTGTTGTAGAAAATTCATCATGTTTTCTTTTATGATCGTGAAAGAATATCGTGGCAAGGGATGTTTCTCATAGAACAATGTTTTCTATCTATTTATTTATTAAAAAGTTCGTTTCCTTTTCTATTATCGTGGAAGTATGCCGTAGCAAGGAAACGAAGTTGCAAATTAATTAACTACGAAGCCGGATGGATGATATTTTTGAAAAGTTCGAACACGCGATTAAATAGAATTTCTCAAAGTCGTGGTTTCAGCGTCCGCCGAATATAACTTCTCATCCGTGTTTCAGAACTTTTCGATTTGTTTCTCGTTCGTTATTTTCGTTTTACACGGAGGGATAATGGAGCCACTCTGCGTGAGAGTTTCTACCATTTCGAATATCATTCAGGAGTTCTGTTACAGCGAAACCAGCGTTTCAGCCTGGAAACGATTCGGCGAATGAAAAATGGGACAAACCGCGTATTTCGCGAACAAATCGAGAATGAATGGGTACCGTGGGTACAGTTTCTTGAAACGACGGAATCAGCGACTGAAAGGGAATTGTCTCTGTACGGATGCCGGCCATTCGACGACGGTCAGCCGTCAACGAGTCAGCCATCCTCCCTCTCAAAGTGTTAACGTTTCCATGCGTTTTACCTTGACATTGACACGGAGAACGGACGCTTCGATCCTTTTGTACGTTTTTCATTTCCATCTGATTTCCGTTACGTTTCTTTGCTACGATACGGGAGTATCGGAATGCAACTGCAGCGCAACAGATTGCAATGCATCACAACGTAGCACAATGCAACGCGGGGGAATGCACGAGGAAGGCTCCTGACTCCTCAACATCCAGGCATTCTCGTTTTTTAATCTCAAAACCCGACGACTAAAATAAGTACTGAGATAAAGATAATAATTGATGGATCTCTCTCCGATCTCTCCCTCGAGTACACGCTCGGCTAAAAGTTCCCCGAAGCCGAGCTTTCAGAGCAGGCGGAAAAGGCGCAAGAAATCGAAAGATACGTCTGAAAGGATCGCAGACACCCGTCCGACAAAATCCTCGCGACAAACGGAAGCTACCGCCGGCTGGGCGGAAGCCGCGGGTTTTCACGCTCGCCAGCGATGAAATTTCACGAGGGTGATCGCCTGGTTCGTCGATATTCTTCGCGAAAGCTCGCTTCTGTAGACGATTGAAAGGAGGCGAAAGTGCTCGACGAGAGGGGGGAGGTGTCGTTTTGTATCGTCGATGAAATCGACGTGCGGTTGAACGCGCGAGTGTGAGGGTTTCACCCCGTCTGCTGGGGCCCGACGTCGCGACGTCTGGCGCGCGCGCGCGCGCGCGCGGGAAAAAACTCCAGCGCACGAGCTGCCGTGTGTGACTTTTGCAAAACGACGGGAAATAATTAGAAGTCTCCCGGTGCGTGGCTCGATTTACTCTTAGGAATAGCCGGCCGAAACGTCGGCGAAACGGCAATTTAAATTAAACGGACGAACGTACGAACGGTGTTTGACGAGGCTGTTTGACCGTGCGGTTCGAAAAAGAATGAATAACGAAGCCGTGTGTTTGTTGGAATTTTCCCACGGACACCCGTCTGCTCCGAATCGTTCGCTCGTCTCGTCGAGCGTTGGTTTTTCTTTTTGTGTCTTCCACCAGGCCGTTGACCCGACGAACGCGCGGCCACGCTTTCTTCATGCAACTTTGTCGGAATAAAAACATTCGATGCGAATGATTGGACCGTGAATGTCCGTGCAAATTAGCACTTTTCACGGGTACAACAATCGTTGAATTGCAACGTGATATTATTATTGTGTCTGTCGAACGTTACGATAACGAACGGGAATATTTTTGATACTTTGTACACAGTACTACACAGATCACAATTTTAGATACTTCAACTGCATGAAGTTAGTATATTTTTTAAACATTCGTGCGTTTATTTCTTGCACACAATGTATTAAAATACATTTACTAAAATTTGTGCCAGAGAATCGTTATCGATATTAAAAAAATCTTGTCATTTGAATATTCTACGCGCAAAAGTTCGCGAAACCCGCAAAAATGTTTAACAGAGTTTGTCTTCTTCGTTTTCCAGGGTGGGAAAAAGACGGGCAAAACGAAAGGGAAAGGTGGAAACGCGTTTGCAGATACGCGCAAAGTGCTGTGTAGAATGCGGTGTGTGGAGAATACTGCGCTGAACGTGTGTGCGGTTTCCATCCGAGTCGATACGATCGTCGCTGGCCACACGCGACGTGATCGCTTCACGGTAAACACGCAATTGCGGGCCCGCGTGCGGTGGATACAGCCCAGTTAAAACCGCCTTTTCGTGATGGATGATATTATTTGGGAGTTTTGCGACGCGTCCGCCACTGCCCTGCGGGATCTTGATTAATTCGCTTTGATAGAGACCGAGCCGGCTCGCCGCCCCGCGTTTCTCCCCGCAACGCGAAACCCGAAAATGTTGCGCGAAATAAATAACTTTGATATTTTTTGACAAATCCCCGTGGCGCGTCTCTTCGGATAGTTGATTTTCCAAGTTCTCCGGCAAAATTTCCGGAATTCCAACGTTTCCAACGGTTGGGTAACCGCTCGCGAATCTTACGAACGTTTTCCACCTCTTCTGGAGTTCAAAACGAGTTTATATGTTACATTCAACACTCGTTGAAACATTTTTACTCTCGAGCACACACAAACGTACACAAGTATTCGAAAAACTCATATCGAAGTTCACTCGGATTCGCAAGTGGAACGTTGGAGTTGATTTCATTGCCAACAGGCAATGCGGCGCGATACATTCAGGCGAATCTCGGAAGGAGCAGAAAAATTAATTAATCCTGTCCGTGTTCGTTGCGTTCTGCGGAAACCTTCGCTCTTCTCGTCCTCCGTTGCTCCCTCGTGCGATTCATCAGGCACGGTATGCGGTATCCGTTGCAGACGAATATGTTACGTTCCATCGGATTCGATAATCACGCTCGCAGCTATGACGATTGCTACCCTAAGGATACGCGACCGTCCCGTCCCTCGGTTGCGGGTACGGTGTTTGAGGGATGCGGTGACCGATGAACGGTATTTTTCCAGAGTTGATGAATTCCTGCGGGTCACCGTCGCGTCGCGTTCGAGTTAATATCGAGTAATGAAGTTTGGGTTTGATGCAATTTTAGGAAAAAAAAAAAAAGAAATAAATAAATAAATAAAAGAGTCGCAAAGGAGTGAAGCATCGATTGGAAAAAGTGCATTCATCGGGCGTGCTTCTTTATACGCGATCTATTCAGGAAATGGATTGAATCGCTCACCGGCGGTAGAATAATTTAGTTTGAATATTAAAATCGAGGATTCCGTGCATTTCGAAAATTAATAACTTTCCTGAACGATGAAACGAATATTATTCGAGCACGGAGTGTCAGAATATTATAATCTCGACATACAAGAGAAAGAATTAATATCGCGGGCGTGGTATCAATATAATTACAATTAAACGATATGAAATAATATGAAAAGTTCGTTTGAATTTATATGAATTTGCAGCGCTAAAGAGGAAAGGGTTAAGAACGTGTCTTTGATTCACTTCTTTCGAATAATTCTTTTCGAACCGAATTTAATTGATCGTTTCTTGCATAGGATCCACTGGAACGATCGCCACAACGACGTGCCCGGATTTCTTCTCAATTCCGTCGTTAAACGGATCATTCTCGGCCCTAGACGCGTGTACCAGTATCCGCGGGACGTATCGATCAAGGGTTTCAACGATTAATCAACGTCCATGTTAACAGGCGGCGTCACTGAGCTCGCCTCCGGATCACAAGCAGCGCATCAATTAATCGACGTCTCTATCAACTGACGTCTTGATTAACTCGATCAAGGTCCGCGGCAACTGATCTTTTCTCTTTCGGTAGCACGCACGATGCCGCTAATCGTCCGTGACGGGGCATCGTCGATCCACGATCCACGATCCACCAGCGATCCAACAAGAATCGATTTCCATACCGCGATATATACCGAGCAGTTTCGACGAAGAAGTGCGACTTATATACACGAACGGGGGCACGCGAGGCATCTTGTGGAATCGGGCAACCTCGTCTTGCCGAATTCTTCAGATTGTCGCGCCGAGAGTGTCAATCTGGAACGAAACGTTGAAAAGCAGCGCGGTGTAAACTGTGGAAAAATCAGAGTGAGAGATTCTTCGATCCGTCGAGAGCTCTCGAGCAGGTGTAACGGAAAACTCATTCCCCCGGAATGACGTTCAAGAAGACGTCGGTGTTCTCCCTGCGATCTTCCCGTAAACCACCGCCGATTTCTACAGATTCCATTTCACGCGTTTCTAAGTGCCATTGGAGAGCGTCCCCTCGTAGACGAGGGCGAGAAGTTCAGAGGCTTGCCTCGTCGGTTTCAATGTCGGTTTGAAAGGGCCCCAGACTAGACGCGTCGAACGATCGTCCCCGGGCGGTTTACGAAATATATAAAAAACGACGTGATCCAAAGCGACGGGGATGGTGTTAAAAAAAAAAAAAAAAAAGAGAGAAAAAAAAGAAACGTTAGGGCCAGAAGGATGCGTCGGACCCTGCTGACGGTCGTAAATAACGAAACTTTATACATCGACGAGTTGCTTGACGGTGTTTTTTTTCATCGCATGAAGTGGAACTGTCTAGACGCATTCAACGCTTCTGCAACACTGCGAGGAACACCTTTATGGTACCCTCTCTCGCAATTTCCCGCAACGCGTCACTATCCCCTACCCCCTCCATTTCATCTCTCTCTGTCCCTTTCTCTCCCTTCCTCCCCTCTTTTTTTTTATCGTCTATTTCTCCGCGTTTCCTTTTTTCCACCTTTCTCTACCCTCCCTCCCCGCCACCCCGCTTTACGCTTTTCCGTTTTGCACTCTTTTTACACAGGTAGCTACGGCGGTGCGCTAGAGTTTCGTTTCTCCGTTTCGCAGCCTTTTTGTCCGCAGACCCGGTGCGTTACACTTGAAAACAGGAGGCCGGTGTTGCACGGAGGCGGCGTGCTCGTCGACGGCAGTCGCGCGCGGTTTCGATTCAATGAAAACTACGCGAGGAATTCACCCACGGTGCTCGCTATCCCGCTATCCCGCCCTCCTCCTGCGGGGAAAACGTTTCCGCTTTATTAAAACGGAAGGTAGGACGCAACGCCGCAACACCAAGGCGGAAGAACGATCGCCTTTGGGATCCCGCTGCTACCACCACTTTTTCGTAAGGCTTTCTTCGCCTCTCGTGATTATTTTTTCAGCGGCGATCTAGAAATCTGGATAAAGAGATCGTTGCTTGGTTACGCGAGAATCCGCAAGAATCGATCGTGACATTGTGGGACATTTGAATCGAATGGAAAGCAAATTACAGGCGCGATCGCTCAGTACCAGGATCACGTGACCCAAATCAACCAATCGCTAATTTTCGTTGCATCAGCGTTGCGCCTGAAGAAGCCCGATCGCTTTCAGTGATAATATACTTGTTATTATTTTTACCCATATTTATAATATTTAATTCAAACTTCGTTCTTCCAAATCTCGAGAATTCATCCTCCGAACGTTTCGGAATAGAACTGTGTGGATCCGTGACAGAAGGGAGAGAAAAGAAACTTGCGAGAGAGCTTCTCGAGATTTAGTCCTTTAATCCACGATACGAGGACGTTGTATTGTAAATTTCTGCGTTGCGCAATCTTCGAGTCGGATGTGGAAACCGATGAAACATTTTGGCAGCGATCGTCGATCCAGAACGATCGTCCGAACGCTGACGAACGTCCCTCTTCGATGCTCGACCTACTTTTCGGTTTCCTTTTCGCTACGGTGGCGACGTGCCATCCGCCGACTGGGAACGGTTTTATGGGGGGGGGGACGTTTTACGCGTAAGTGAAGTAAGTGAGCAAAGTTCTTTCAGAGTCAGACTCTGGAATGGAATTGAGGAAAGTTCAAAACTGATTTCAATTCGCGATTGATTTTAACCTTGAATAAGGTTGCGGAGATCTGTACGTTACGGTGAAAATTAAATCAAGTGCGTTCTCGCAAAAACGAGAGGAAATTTTCAAATCTCGTTCAAGCTGACGTTCTCGCAAATTGTTTTGCCCCGGCTGTTGCTTTTCTCGAGGAATAATTTCATAATTGCAACATAGAAATTAAACATAGAAATTTTGCTGAAGAGCGTAATATTTTCATAAACTGGTTTGTGGCAGGCTGTTTTATAATTGGTACGGAACGCGAGGGCACGAGAATTTCGTACGAGGCAACAGTTTTTCAATGCTGTTTGTCCCGGCTCCAAGTTCGCATTATGCGATACACTTTGATGTAAAGTGAAAATTGACTGCCACGAGCGTAAAGGTTCGCTTGTAAAATTGCCCTATTACGAAACTCTCTGAGTATTTACCCTTTCTGACAAGGGTAGAGAACGGCAGGGATACGCGTACGCGCTCCTCGACGCGGCAGTTTTCTTTTCATTTTCCGGCAAATGATCTCCAACGATCGTCACGTTTCGCCGCGGATGATCGAGAGTTTCGCCTCGCCATCTTATCTATCTTGGATAGACAGAAAATGCAATCGCGTCAATTCCATTCTTAATCTATCTTCAAAACCAATGATAATTTTATATTTTTTTTTTTTTTATAGGAAAAAGGATTATCTCTTTGTCTCTTGTATTTGGTTTCTTATTTCAATTTTGTAACTGAGAGAGAGAGAGAGCTATTCTTTCTCAGAACGATTCAAAGTACAAATTCGTACTTTTCCGAACAAATAAAAAAGTCAGACTTTGACGAAGATTTGGACGCTATTCTGCGAGTGTGTGTGTAAAAATTTGCAGTCCGATTCTAATACATTCGTAACACAAATTAGTTCCGCGGAGGGTGAGACTCGCGAGGTAAGAAATTCGAGGGGGGATCAATCTCGTTATAGAGGAAGGCAGCAAAACTAAGATCCCCCTGTCTTCCGCTGGATTATCGAACTGCCCGTGGAACAACTCATCGCTACACTCGCGGTAGCTGTATCGCAGCGCTGCAACTCGGCTCAAGATTTCCATCGATCCCGGGCAAGTTGCGTCGTTACAACCTCAGCTTGCAAGTTGCAAATTTCCAACAAAGTCGAGAGAGAGAGAGAGAGAGAGATGAGGCAAGAAAGATAGATAGATAGACAGATAGACAGAGAAAAGAAGGAAAAGATTGAAATTAATTCTGAATTAATTTCGCGAGAGAGGCATACGCGAGAGAGTAACGCGTTGCATTCCCGTCTCTCCTCTCCCGTGTATCTTTCAGCGCCCGGGCGGTATCCGCGCGCGTCCGCGTAATTGCAGGAAAATTTGCGAGCCCCCGCGGCACGGAAGCTAAACTTACTTAGAGCGCGCACGAAGTAAAATTTACTTCTGCAGCTAGCAAGGACTTACGCGCCCCCGGTAATAGAGTCGCGTGTGCCTTTGCATGTAGGCGGTTTGTACATGGCCCCCCGCGCTACGCTTCTTCCGTATAAAACAATTCCCTTCTGAGCAGGATGTACGCGAGTTTCTTCGCGAATCTTCTCGCTGATTCTTTTGCGCGAGAAGCGACCAAAGGAGAGGGAACACGGCACTGCGGAAATTCAGATGAAAAAGACGGTACGGGTATACTTATTGCTGCTGGAAAAAGAGATGCAGCGAGATACTGACGAACTGAAGAATCGTCGATTTTGTCAGTGGCGTCGTCGCGACACGCTTGAACAACTGATAAAGCTTCACTAAGCTGATAGGAAATATTTGGACGTGAATGGTACTTTAATTGGCGTTGGTATCTCGTGTCATAAAATTGAATCTTTTCTATCTAGACTGTAGATTGTTTGCAACTTTCTACAAAATAACTTCTTTTTTCTACCATTTTTTTTTTTACTTACGTTCTCAAAAACATCAATTTGCTTGAAAATCTGCAGTCTAATTACCAGTAATAATAATAATTATTACAAATGAAGGAATAACTCTAAATTAACTCAGAGCGATTCGAAACGGAAGCTCGAATTAATAGTTGATCCCCTGAAAAAATCAAATCCCTGTCTCCTATTACTCACACTGGCGAGAAATCTTACTGGCAAGTATCGCAACGAACTTCTCCAGATTTCGAAATTTCGCGACAGGAAAAAAAGGGGAAGCGTTTCAGAAGTTTTCCAGATAAAAATGTTATCGACGTGCTCTTGCGGTGCGCGGTAACAACGGCGGTCGAGAGTTGCGTATTCCAAGAAATTATATCGTCGTGGGTGAAAGTTGGTGAAACCCGCTGCGGTGGATCTTCTATTTCGAAGTTTCTCGATTCGTTCGGGGAAGGGAGAGGGGAGGGAAGAAAAAAAGAAGAGGGAGGACGGAAATTCGCCGGTTTCGAGGCGGACGAATGTATCATTCGACGTCGCGGGAGTTTCTTGCGAAAATTTGCACCGCAAGAAACTTTTATTGCTTTAGCGTGTCAATAACAATTCCATAGCGAACGCGCCGTCGTCGTTCTCGAGTTTCCGACGCTACTCTCCACCCGCGAGAAAATACACGAATTCAATTGCGAGGAATACGACGCAAGAATACGACAATCTTCTACCGAGATACGCCTTGTCGATGTTTACCTGCTAATAATCGATCGTTCACGGAAGTATTTGGACATTTTTACGAAACACTTGGAAACTTTACCGTTGCCGCGATAAAGACTGAAGTTGCAAGATTTTTGTCGCAATTTAGTAATCTCCATATATATTTCTTCAAATTTCTTTCAAAATTTAACTTGAATATAATTGTAACTCCGATTGAAAGCTTAGGGAAGTGTTTGAACACTTTTGAACAAGAGACTTTTGAAGAAGTTACGAGATTTTTTTGCAGTTTAATGAGAAATCAGTATACCAGATATTGTACTAAACTTGTCTTGTACATATTAAAAATTTAATTTGGATGTAATCACAACTCTGATGTTACTAGAGCGTTAACTCCAAGTTTCATCCACGAAAGATGTCTACGAGCGTTTAATATATACCACTTTCGCGAACCACTGTGTTCCAGCTTGAGAAGCTCGAGTAACTGCCGGGATGATTTATAGAAATTTAACGAGTTATCAAAGGATCAGCACGTTCCGCGGATCTTAAGGTAAATGAAAAAGCGATTGCACGAGCAGCAAGGTTTCGAGAGGAATTAGGCAAGCTTTTTGACTTGCTGTTTGGCAATTACTGCAAGCTGTTTCGTTCAATAAAGCGGTTCCCCGTTTTTAGCAACGATTTCATTTCGTCTCTGATCCAAAGCGAAAATCCTTCTTAAACCAATCAAATACCCCTCAACATCGTGCTTTCTTTGCCTCCTTCGTTTCTTCGTTTTACCTCAATTATCTAATGGCCTTGTGCGCCAATGGAATCGATGCTACCGTGAATCTCCGCGAATCGAGCATCAGTTCTCTCTCTCTCTCTCTCTCTTTTTTCTCTACCTGGTCTATATCATCGATACAGATTTTTCACTCAACGGATCGTCCGTTTTGTCACGATTTATGTTCGAGATTAATAGAGGAATTAGGTCGTCCGGCGTTTATATCGGGATCGACTGGTTATTTCTGTGCCGTCTATTTCCAGGGGCCGGGTTGATATATATACGGTCCCCGATACCCGTCGTTCGAATTTACAATCGCGAATTTATAAATATAGCGGAGTTTAAGTTAATTTATACCCGTGCGTCCCCGGGATCGCTTTGAGTTAATAAATTCTTTGAGATATTAATTCCGCGTTGGAGATTGGAAAATTTAATTAAATGCTCGGGCAATTAGAGTCGAGGAGGTACTTTAAAATTCTCGGTCAGTTGCAAAGGACGAAAATTTATCGATAACGATTGTATGTAATGTATAATAACCTAATAACGCACGACGACGTGAGGCGGGTTTGGGTTGGAACGTGTGAAAAGTGTCGGAGCACTAGCATCCTGTCTATTCTTCGAAAGTTATCGCGCGGTTCACGCGCCACTGGCACTTCCAACCCCCACCCCCCTTCTTTCAAATTATTTTCCCTCCAATTGCCATGGTTTTTTCTATCTACCGTAGCCAAAACCTAGATGCCGGTTCGAAGTTAATTGAAATATACAGTACAATGACGTGAGAATCTGTATCACGATGCAAGAGAAGAGAGGCAAGCGTATTTCAGTTTACAAAGAATTACGAATTAATTATTTTCGCTAGTCTTTGAGTTTCCTCGGCGTTCAAATTCTCAATCCCCTGCCTCTCTTCTTTAATTGAAAAAACTGAAAAGCTTCCATACAAAAGGGACGAAGATTAAATTTTTCCTGATTCTTCAACTCTCATAACAAAGAATCTGAATGAAAGACAAATTCTACGTGTCTATATAGAATTCTACACAAGTACAATAGAATTCTATACATATGTATCTATTAAGAAATGCACAGTTACATACCGAGTAAGTCGAGACAAGCTGAAAACAGCGACGGGAACAAAGATCGTGCGCGCGAAATTCCCAATTCCTTCGCCTCTCGCCCCTTGGCGCCCGCCTCACTGTAGCTTTGCCACACGATCGACGCAACAGAAAACTCGCGAAAAATCGCTGGAACGGCTATGGAATCCCTTCTGCGAGGCGACGTTCTACGAGGCATCGAGGCCGTGACGAAATTAACATTTCTCCTTTGAGCCAGCTCGGAGTAACGCGAGGCGCCCTCCTCTCCCTCCTCCTCCTTCTCCTCCTAACCCTTTTCGATTGGCGTTTCTCTCGCCGGATATAGGCGACGACGCGGCGGGCTGCGACGCTGCGGAATGCTCGCGTGCCTTTGGAATCGCGATACCGAAACGCGACGAGGGTTATTGGCCGCGTTGTCAAAGGGGCGACACACTCGCGCCAACGACGATGCTCGCGCGTCGACAACCGAACCCAACCCTTTTACGAGGTGTCGGAATTCTACTACGGGGCCGCCCCCTTCGGACGAGGCGAGTCAGCTTCGCCTCGGCCGAAATTAAGGCTACGCCGACTTAACCTCTTGCGCTGGAATGACGTGCCACGTACGTCGAGAACTTTTCGTCCCAAAATTGCAATATTTCCTCAATTTTGACTATATTTAAGTATAACCCAGGCAAAACAAGTGATAAATTTATTAACAATAAATTTTCAACAATTTCTATCCAGTGATATAATACGGACGAGTTCAAAAAGAAAGCGAATTATTGATACGGTTTGATCACTCGTTATGGTCCGCAATCAGCTGCCAGCGCAAGTTTTCTACGTCTCTGTTTTTTTTTTTTTTATTTTCCTCCCCGATAATACGAAGAAAGACGTTTTGACTGTAGAAGTTTCTTTCGGTAAATAAAATAGTTCTGTTCGATTTGCAGTGAAATCGTTTCTGAAAGTATCGTACTACGTTCCAACAGTCCGGGCCCAAAACGTAAACAGGATCGCGCAGCCTTCGGGCCACTCGACGCACGACTTACAGAATGTAAATACACGTGTAGGATACAACTGGTTTAATTTTGTGGAATATTTGATAAGTATTAGTTTAATTTTGTGGAATATTTGAATATTTGATAAGTAATTACAACTTGATGTAACAACTGTTGTAGATATACCACTAAAGGTTTATTATCAATCACTAAAATGTAACATAAATCAATAACATTTACCTGCAGTTCCTGAATAAATCAGCAGTTCACGTAATTAGCATAAAAAAATCAATAACGAAGAACATCTTGTGGGGATTCTTCTCGAATATTTAAGAAAATATGTTTCAACGTGCGAACGTGACCGAGAGTAACACGTAACTGATTACGATACAAAGAGATAATAAGAATCCAACACGAGCGCGACCGTCGCACGACCCGTGATATTTACATTTGGCTCGATCGTTGTACCGGGGGCCATGCCCGTAATGTTTACATTTGGCCCGAACAATGTACTACGGGCCCGTAGTAATACGTTTTGGCCCGAATACAAGAGTACGAGTCTCACACGTATCCGTAGGTTAAGGGGTTAATTATAGTAATTTCTCTTTTTTAGCGATTTCACGAAGCTTGCCCGCAGCTGGGACGTGCACGCGGACACTCGATTTATATGCATATATATATATATATCGCGCCGTATTTGGTGAAATACAATGGTTCAACATTTAAATTTTCAATTTTTATTACCGTATCTTCGGTGTCCATCACGGCTTATGCCGTGAAAGCTCGCTAGAATTTTGGGCATTGTCATCAACTTCAACAAGTGAACATCCGCCAGTGTTCCTCGTTTATCCCACGTTCATTGTCCGAACGATTCGAATACGCACGTACGCACTTATATATTCCTGCGTTAATTTGCGAATTGACGACGACAGTAAATTAGATTGCGAATAAATAAACACATGAAGGTTCACACGCGCTAATGCCAAGCGCGTCTAAGCGGCACAAGGCTGGTTACAAGGACGCTCTCGAGTTTGATCCTCGCCCCTTATGAATATAAATTATCAATACGGGCCGCGCTATCGATCGCTTATAATTTATGAGGCCACTCGCGTGTTACCACTTGGACCGGCTACGCGAATTTGTTCGCTGTGAGCGTCCGTTAATTCGATGATCCGTCGTCCATGCGTGGGTCTCACTCTCACCTCGGATTTCACCTAACGAAGCATTGTGCCGCTTCGTTATCGCGATCGACAGGCGAGTCATTCAATAAGGATGCGCAGCCAGGTTGCGTTTCTTTCGAAAGAACGTCTTCCATGCATGAAAGAAGAGAAAAGAAAAAATACCGAGGCAACTTTGTTAAATCAAGCTTCTTATTGACGAGGTTGCTACCTGGTGGGAGATTTTCTGGATATATTCACCGAGTTTAAGTCCTTGATTAATGCTCGAGTCAGAGTGCCGATAAATAAACAGTAAATAAATAAACAATTAATCAGTCCGGACTCGCGCATTGTGAGGATATCGAAGGCAGTTGTACAGAGAGATCTATTGTTACGCGCCAGTTGCAAGACACGATTCATTCGTATTTATTGCCAATGATTGCTTAATGTCAACGGCCGTTGTGCATGGGTCTCGAGTATTTCAAGTTTCTCTGCTGTGCAGAGAGTTATGGTTCTCGTTTGACAACAAATGTTGTTAACAGAAATTACGCGTATGTATTTCAACATTCTACACCGGAGAAAAAGTCGTAAGGAGATATTTTCGATTAATAATTATTATCGCGAACGTTAACTCGTCGTTGATTCTAGCAGCAGCGCGATCGCTCGATCCTCAAAGACGTATCCTTCGCGCATTCTTCGCGTCGTCTCGTCAATCCCGATGTTTGACTCTCGACATCACGTGTCTTAAATTTCCGTCTGGAAGCCTCCGCGAGATCTCCACGCCGCAGAGACACCCTAACTAATGCGTGTTCAATCCCAAACATCTCGTTCTCCTGATAATCCTCAATTAGCATCCCACTATAGGCAACAGCAACCCCGGCGTATCTCGAGGGGCGTATCAGACGAGGCTTTCTTCTCGAGATGAATACCAAAGCCTCTACTAAAGAAAACAGTAGATGGGAAGGCTCGTAGAGAGGAGAAGAGAAATTTTACGCACAGAATGAACGAATTCTGAAATAAGACTGTGAAGGAAATTCTCTGTCGACGGTCTTGACATTAAACAGCTTCGATAGTTTCGAGTAACTGTCGAAGTAAACGCTATCAGACGCAATTAAATGTTTTTTAAATCATTGACGACAAAATGTAACAAATTGCTCGACACGACTCGAACATAATCCTGTCTGTCTTGCTCTACGAGGGGTGAGAGAAAAAAAGAAAAAAAAAGGACAAGTTTCGCCGTAAAGCTCCCCATAAGGGGGGAAAGATACGGAGGCTGAGAGAAAGAGGGATAGAGAGAGAGAGAGAGAGAGAGAGAGAGAGAGAGAGAGTCAGATACATCACACGCGCTCTCGCGTACATATAATTCAGTTTCACGAGTTGCTCGGCCGCGCGCCGTAAGCACGGGTAGAATATTAACATATGGATGGGGTTGCACAGTGTGAAGCGCTTATCACACAATGGGGCTGCCCATTGTCATGCAGATTCCCCTTGGCTAATATAAAATGATCATCAGACAGATCGGGGGAATCCCCTAATGCTTTAACACCCCGCCAGTCCGGCTGAGCTGTTGCGTTCGTTCGCAAGTGTAGCCATGCGTGATAGGCCAGATACACGCGATAATTATATGCTAAAGGCATGTACGCCACTGTCTAGCCCCGGCTAGATAGGATTTACCATCTACGCGCGTCTATTTAGCCACTTGGATCCCTCGGATTACGGAGATCGATCGAATACCGCGGGGAGAAAAAAATATAAATCAAGAGGGGGATAAATCGAACGGAGGGACTGTTCTCTTTTTTCTTTCTTTTCTTTTTATTGTCTTTCTCTTCTTTTTTTTTTTTTTTTTTTTTTTTTTTTTTTTTTAGGTGGGTCCTCCTTCTTGCCTCCGCGGAGGAGTGACGAGGATTGGTTAGGATAGTCGATCAAATATGCGGCTTAAAAGGCTTCCGTGTTGGTCCCGTTTGATTGATTGGAATTTTGCGGCCACTTCTCGGTAATTGGGTTAACTGCTAATGGGAAATTTGAATCGCGTATATCGATTTTAAATCGGCCAGGAGGGAGAGACGATGCATTATTGATGCACAAAATGTATTTATTCTTTGATGAAATACGACTTTATTGAGTCGTGCAACGATAAATGATTCTGGAATTAAGTGATTAAAGGAGAAGATCAGTATCAGCTGCGACCGACGAGCGATTCAGCAACTGGCCATGGAGATTTGTATCGCGAGAATCTACGCGAATTGTCGCTGTCAAAAGTATTGTTATATTGTCTCTTCATTTTTACACTTTATTGTGTAGAGTAAACCTGTCTGCCATAGATCCATCGTATCTGCGTTCTCCAACAGAGGTGCGCGGGATGATACGTCTCGCGAGTAACGAGCCGAGAACTGCGGCCGAACGAACGATACTTGAATCGAAGAGCGGCGAGCACGTGAAAATTCGCGCCAGAGAGCACTCATTCTCTCTCCCTCTCTCTCTCTCTCTCTCTCTCTCTCCTATCAAATTCCAGGCTTTTCAAAGGGAAACTTGTACTACGTTGAAAGGGATGATTCGGCTCCGCGGCACGGCTGCCTGGATTCACGGGTTTCAGATGGCCGAGTCATTAACCGCACGCGCTAATTGTACGCGGGCGCCTCTTAAAAAAGCGGCCGAAGCTTCCTCGATTATATCGCGCCCGCTCGTAATTATCTCGCCGCTCGGCGATTCACCGGAACCTTTTATTCGCGACTTGACCCTTTATTCATCGCGGCCCGACCGCGCCCCCGCTAACGACTATTTCCCTGGCCAAGTTTCTTCCAGCTAATTAGGAAAGAATCTGACGCGAGATCCGCGGCTTCCGGCAGTTTCATTCTCCCAGCCTGCGAGGTATTTTCCCTCGTAGAAATATTCGTTCGAACGTGGCCCGACGTAATTAACGATCTATTAATATCGGAGAATTACGAACGTCTGCTTCGCTCGCTGAAACTTTTTCACTATCTTCTCCTCTCTTCCGTTTGTTTTCACTTCCTCCTCTCTTTTTTCGGTCCGTCTTCTTTTCCGATAATACCTTTTCCCAAAACCTTCGACGACTCCCGACGGCTACCGTCCTCTCTCGCTTTCCCGGTAGCGAAACGACGACTCGCGTCTTGCCACTTTGCAGCGTATTACGCTCGAATTCGATTTGGCCCGGTGTCCGTGACGATCGTACCGCCGTCACGAGGACGGCGACGTTAATTTAATCGGCATTCTGAAACGACCGGAGAGAGGGTCAGCCCTGCCTGAACGAAGATGAAAAAGGACACGGCCAAGGTGAAAGAACGGAAAGAACAGAGAAAGAGTGAGAGTAAGTGAGAGAGAGAGAGAGAGAGAGAGAGAGAGAGACCAGAGAAAAAGAGGGTTGGGATACTCGAATCTGCAAGGGAAATTAACAATGTTTTCCTCTCGCTCTCCTCCTCGAGGATCACTTGTCACTAAGTAGTCTTCCGCGCAGTGGAACATTCCACTTTAACTTTGCGCCCTGTCTTCATTACTTTGGCAACGAGCGTCGACAAAGAAAAAAGAGAAAAAAAAGGAAAAACCCTGGCATAGTTGTATACTTTCGCGGCGCTAATTAGAACCTATCAGCAACGCCGGTCTCGTAACGATCCGCGCTTTGTACCTTCCCGGCCCCTGCTCCTCTTCTTACGTCGCGTTCGAGTCTCGAGTTGAATTGCATTGCGCCCCGCTCGCTTTTTGTTCGTCCTCGTCGCGCGTATCAACGCAAACGGGTCGATTACCGTAGTCGTAAATCGTTGGTAATTTTCAGACTTCTAGGTACTTTCCGCCGATGAACGCCGAAAGACGAATTAATGGTCTAAATACCATTATACTGTGGGTAATTGTGTGTAATTGCGTCAGTAGATCGAGGACATTTGTGGAAATTTTGGATTTTCCCGAGAGCAGTTGAAAGCAACGCGGCAGGGATTTGTTTCGTTCGTAACGAGTAAAGGGGATGTCGCAAGGGGAAATTTCAAGATTCGACACGCTGTCGAATCAATCAAGAACATACGAGTTGTTACGTTATTTTAATTGTGTCAATATTAGCCCGTATGATCAATGATGGAAATATTTTTGAAAATGGCAAAATACGTGTCTCGAAGTCAAGCCGAACTTCAAAGTTCCAGTACGATTCGTCTCACTGAAAGGCTCAGAAGCAATTATTCTGACTAGGAAATGAAGACGACCTTTTTGCCATAGAATTTACAAATTACAGACGTGATCACTCGGTACTCCTACTCGAGGTCTACCCCACGCCTCCTCGCGAATCACGTGACCCAAATCAACCAATCGCTAATTTTCGTTGCATCAGCGTTGCACCTGAAGAGACCCGATGGGCTACCCCCGTTAAAATCACTTTCAGTGATAATATACAAGTAGTAATATACAAGTTTATTTTTCAAAAAGTGAGAAGCAATAAGAAGTCTGGTTTTGTAAGAATTATTTCGAATTGTGTGAATTATTGACTGTCAATTGATTCATTTACTGTCTTCAGAAACTTCTTCTTCTTACGTCGTTATCATACAGCGCCAAGTATATACGTTCATGACAATTATCAACAAATTATAAAAAGTAGAAGTCCGAACTGTGGCTAGATTTAAGTACGACGTCCCCTCTGAAGGGACAGTCGAGTACAAAGGATGAAACATCCTGCAGGAGCGTGCAAGCGTTAAGTCCGATGTCCTATTCCACTCCTAATCGACTCTTTGAACCTCCTTTGGCGCTGATTTTAAAGAGATGGCTAAGACGCCGGCCACGATCCCTTTGTTCGCGAGCAATTTACAGGCTGGCAGGGAGTTTTAATTAACTCGCGTTTGCCAGTAATTCGGCAAAAGGCGGAACTTTCCGCGGCAACGGAGGATTTTTGCGCCTCGATCGTTTCCCTTCCGCGCAAACGACAAGCGTCTGAAACAGCACAGCGTAAATTTACAAACGCACGAGTAACCGCAAAGTGGTTATGACAGGCCACTTTGACAACCCCTGGGACGAACCTTGTCTTAGCTGTTCCGCTTCTCCATCGTTCTCTGCGTTCTCTCCAGTACGTTTGAACGCCGCGTAGTCTCCGTCGCAATAATACCGAGCGTACAAACGAATGAATCTTTAAACCCGAGAGAAAAAAGTGGCCCGCGCTCTTTACGGCGCTCTTGGGAGCGCTGTAGCCTTCGCGTTGCGTTAAGTCGCGAGTTGCCGCGAACTTTCGAAAAGTGGAGAGACTATGATCGAGAGACGAGAAAATAGTACCGACGGGGAAGATCCGGGGAGTACCGAGAACACACCGAGAGAAACAAATCGAGGAAGAAATCGTTCCATTTTTATTACTCGATGGCTATTTACATTACGCGCGCGCCGTGTTTTTCAAACTCCGTGGAAAGGCGATCCCTTTGACGACTGCGACGTCGTATCCAATATAAACTGATCAAACCGAGGCTAATCAAACGACAGGCGCGCGCCCGACTTTCGAGGAACGACCGTTTCGATCGTTCGAAACGTCGAGCGCACGTCGCGTTTAATCCCCGCGTCAGGATGGAAATTCCGCGTGGAAACGATGCAATTTCGAGGAACGTGGCAACGAGTCGAGATAAAAGTGACGGGACGCGACGCGGCCGTAGCCGGGGTTTGGGTACGACGCGGCAAAAATCGTCGCGCGGCCGCGCAATTTCCGAGCTTGTCAGCTTGTTCTTGCGAGAGCAACGAAGAAAATGGAAGCGCGCTTCGGGAGCCGGGCTGACCGGGCATCGTCGTTCAGTTTCGTTAAGCCCGCCGGCTGTCGGCAACACGCCCGGCCGCGAAACGTTACACTTTTATGGCAGCTCGTGATTATGTATCAACCGGACAGATTTATACGTTATGTATGGCCCCGGTATCGATTCCGGAATGCAACGTGTCCGTTGAGCCCTGTGGGAAATATGCAACGCCAAAGTAATGGCGTTCGCGGGGGGAGGGGGTGGAGGCCAATAGGCGTTAATCCGGGATAGGCACCTGCCTGCCCCGCTGCGTTTCCAACCTGAAGCGGCGAAATAAAAATGAAAGAAGAAGACCGAATTCGGGGATAAACCGAAACCGAATCGCGAATTTTTCGACGGGTGCTTCGAGATTCTTTTCGACATTTCGAACGATGGAAGTTCTTTCGAAGAAAGAGCGCGTATATCCAAGGGACAGACGTCAGTCGTGACTGTTCTTCATAGAGATCGCGCTGCTGATTTCCAGTGATTAACGATTTTCGGGAGATGATAGAATCTTCTTGAAAGTAAGAAGTGTGTCACTTGAAAGTAACGAGGTTTCTAATAAACAGTTATGTTATCGCCAATGGTTGGACAAGTTCGAATCTCCAAAGTATCATACTTCGCCTTTTGATTTATGCGACACCGGGGGAATATCAATGGATGAAAAAAGAAGATGGTTAGTAAAATTTGTACGTTTCGTTCCTCCGGGCTGTTAATAATTCGGGAAAATTCGAACGCCTCGAATGGAGGATATTATCATTGAGTATTACGTATTACGATAAGATGTAATTTTGCATGGATCATAACTCGCGAGCGAGCAGCCTGTCCGAAGGGAAGAAGAATAGAGATTGCGATATTTCGAGGAGCGTGTAAGACATTTTTTTAAAACGAACCGTAATTTGTAAGCGAGCGAGAGAGCGAGCGAGAGAGAGAGAAAGGTTAGAAAAGAAATGTGGAGAGTGCGAAAATTTACGAAGTGCAGCAGACAGACTGAACTTTTTTCCAACAGGAATGGAAACAAAAATTCTCTTCGAAAACGAACGCGTATTTAATAACAGATATATCCGTTTCAATCTCTGACAGGTGTTTTTCGTTTAATTAAATACTCTAAAATTTCCCATCATTCTCGCGAATTACCCGAATTTGCCAGAAATAACAAGTTAAATCTCTTTTCTAACAAAGTTCATTCACATGGAAAACCACTCAATTAGTTGAAAGTACAAATTTATACGGCCATGCTAGATATTATTTAGTCAAGCTACATTGAAACACGATAGAAAAATTAAGAAAAAGAAGTGCGACGATGTCGTCGAGAGTCTGTGAGGCAACGAAACATTTTTGCAATAAAAATCTTAATACTTTCCACGAAATTGCCGTTTATCAGTTACATTCTGCAATCGTTCCAGGAAAACCTCCCCCTATTTCATCGTACCGATCCAAATATCCCGTTTCAAATATCCCAATAAAGAAGAAAAAGGGGAAAAAAAAAGAAAAAAATAAAGATCATAGTTTGTTGAACAGGCCACGGTAGTTTTTAACGAGAACCGCCGGTTCAATTTTCGCGGCGTTTGATAAATGGAGCGCACGCGGGAAGAACGAGAACGACGCGACACGGCCGCCATGAGATTGCCGGGCGGTGTTTGCACGTAAATCGCATTGATAACGTGCCAATGTGCAATCGTTTCGTCGCCGATGCCCGTTGTCCGGCGGTGCGATTCCGGTTCCACCGGATTGCGGAAGCGAAGACAAGAAAGAACGATCCCGAATCCCCATTTCCTGACAGAAAACCCCTTGTTCCGGCCGCTGAAAGGACACCGCGCTTCCCCTTCCCCCGTTTGTTTCCCCCCATCGAGCCCTCATGGGAAACGGAGAAAATCGACGCGGAGAACGTTCCGCCGTCCGCCGTCCGCTCGAAGGCTATTTGTTGGCCCGGCATTAAAACATGATGCGGTAATAACTTTGCCTCGAGAAACCGGGATTCTCCAGCGAATTATATCTGGTGTCATTATTGTTGGAATTTTTCTGGTAAATACTGTGCAATTCTCTACAACGTGTTATAGAAACGATTTTTTTCTTTTTTTTGAGTAAATAAAAAATTAGATGCACAGGTCAGAATTTTAATTTCGTCGATGGATACGATAGCTTTTAGATTGTGTTTTTTAACAGCGAGCAGTTGAACGGTTGAAATACTATTTGATAGTATCATAGTAAATATTAATCAATGACATAGTATTTGATTGGGAGAGTGCGATTCGTCGATGGATAAGAGAGCCGTACTTCTTTTAACAGCGAGTTGCCCAAGGGTCAAAATACTGTACAAAATACTGTAAATATTAATCGACTGGAGAAGAAAACGAGCGAATTATTATTAAATTTCTATTATCGCACCGAAAGACCATTTGTCCCTTGGCCCGTGTCCAAGTACAAAAATCACCACGAAAGCAGTCGATTCTCATTCCGAAGAAAGAACACCAAAGGACACACCTGAGTGTTCAAAGTTCAAAGTTTCCCCTTCTATCCTCTCGCGAGCCTTTATACGTTGAGTGGCGTTGCGATCTGCGAAAGTCGGGGAGGGCACGCGCAGCAAATTGCGTTTTATCGACACGGTGGCGGCACGAAGCCTGGCTCCCCGATCTCCTCGTCGGGGAAATAATGCTAAAAGTTCATTCGTTACTATCGGAGAGATAAGGCGAACGAATTATGGACTTCTGATAGTATACCCAGAGGCAGGGAGGGAGGGAGGGGGGGGGGGACGATGCCGGTTCGTTTTCGTACGATATAAATCCTGGAACTGTAATTAGGTCGATAAGGCAGCATTTACATCTGGAAACGAGGTACGCCAGCTTTTTGCAGTAAGACGCGCCGGCGTTCGATCGAACTTTCTGTAATTGATAGCTCGTTCCGGTCGCGCCGTTCGAGTTTCCGGTCGTGTTCGCGATGCGATCGATCGACGCGCCCGCCGTCGAATCGATGGCGCTTAACCGTTGAAAAGTCGTCGGGGGGAAACGATATCGTAATTAACTTGCTCGCTCTTTCAGTCATTTTCGAACGAATTTTCGTGTTTCTCCGTCGGTGGAAGGTTTCTCAAATTCGAGGAAAGTATCGGAGGATGTTTATCGAACGTGATTTCCAATGCATGGAGTATTCTTAATAACGCAAATCTTATCACGATTTAAGTAACAATTCTTCGAGGCTATTTCCTTTTTTCAGGATTGAAAGTTTCTTTTTTTTTTTTGAATCAAAGTGTCGCACGACGGCGGAGTTGTTCGCCAGTGACTGCTTGTTTCAATTGCACGCTGACGGTTGTCTGGAAGCATTAAGAAAAACCTTTTTCCTAGTTGTAATTAAAGCGAGATTGAGACATAAAAAATTCCACGAATCTCATGCTCCGCTCTTTGACGCTCGACTATGACTTTTTAAGACGGCAGGGAAGAAATTCGAGGAGAAATTTAAAAGGTTAACTCGTAAAATTTTCATTCGATTCGTTTCACAAATTAAACACATCCGAGAGAGAGAGAGAGAGAGAGAGAGAGAGAGAGAGGAAGGACAGGAAACTTCGCGCAAATTAATAAAGAAAAAGGCATCCGGTAAAAATAAAATTCCCTTTGACTTCATTTCTCGCGTGAACTTTTGCACGGTGCTCGTTTTTCCAGCTGTCGACGCCCGTTTTTACGACGAGCAACGAGCGAAATTCGTATTATTATCAACATCGGACGAGACAGAGAGAAGTTTATTAATTTGCCAAACAGTTTAATTACGAGGCGAAGGGTAGTGTGAAAATATCCCTTGCCGAGCTTTAATTATACGAATGCTCCGCTCCGGCCATTGCAAAAAGCTACGCGACTGCGTTTCAATTTTATTCAAAAGCGCGTTGGCCACGTTATTCGTACGGTATACTGTTTAATAGCGAACGTACATATAAAAAGGATGATAAATATCGTTATTAGCTGTCCGCGAAGAACTTTTCCATCGTGTATGCGACAAAATCTCGACAAAGCCTCGATATCGATCCGGATGTACGAAGATTTAACACGCTATCCGCCGATAGAATATCCATCTTGTCGGAGGATGGTTAGTTTTGCAAGGATAGTTGCGAAAACGATCAATTTGCTTGTTGAAAGTAAAAGATTACGCGTTCGCAGTCTCGAGTTTTAATTCCATTACTTTTAATTAATGTACAAACTCGGCGAGTCGAACAACGAAATGAATAAACAAGGGACGAACGGGGTAAGAAAGGAATATTGAATTACCTTGATTACAACGAACGGATCAAATTAGTTCGGCAGTCGAAGCATGAGTTACTCTCGAAAAATGCGAGAGAAACGAAGATTGGCTAGACGAGTTGGCTCGTTCGACAAATGTTTCGTTGCCACCGGCAGAAACTCGTGTCGTAAAACAAAACGGAAATTTAGCCAAGCGCGGCAATTTTGTTCTCGCTAGATCACCGAGACGTAGGGATCGTACGTACGACTTTCAATTCCACAACAACGATTGTTCCGCGGAGAATCGCCGGGAAAATTTATGATGTCTCCGTGTAGTTGGAGTAAGCCGGAGCTAAGTCACGGTGATTAGTCACCCGAAAAGCGAGTCGTGGCGCTTTTATCCGCGAACAACTTCCTGATCCGGACAATGGATGGTCCACGGAATATTAGGATTATACTCGCTCGATCTTCGCCCTATTCCATCTCTCCCTCTCTCTTTCTCTCTTTCTCACCGAACACGCTTTCCAGTCTCGTTCCAACAAATAACCGGCCAACCGTACAACCCGAGTCGAACACCGAAAAATCCGTGGAAATTAACTCAACAGTATTCCTACATTCCTCGACAAAGAAGATCCCCCAATTTGTGACTTGTGCAAAGTTCAATCGACACGTATTATTGTCCAGTGCGAATAGACGTTAATTAAGTACAAGTCCTCCCCTGACTGACAATCTAAAGGATAAAGTTTAACTTCTGAAATACATTGTACAAGATAAACACGAAGATGATAAGATTGGTCGAAAAATAACTGCGCTTTTCTACACCTCAATTAAAAAAACTCCAATCTGCTCCAGAGAAATTGCTCCAATTTGTTTCCTATCTAATGCTAACGAGAAGCAGAAGTAGAGCTAAATTTGCAAAAAAAGTATGCGAGAGAAAGTTACGCAAGAAACATAAAAAACGCAATTATTTTCCGACCTATGCAAAAAAAAATATTTCCATCTTGAATTTTCCCTTCTTTTTTTGTTCCCTCGAACCGTAGAAAATCGTCTAATTTCCCATCCAAGGAGACTAGACGATTCTCTTAAATTCCAATTTACCAACGATTCGAAATGCCACGAGCAAACCCACGCGGGCAAGGGTCGGCAGCGATCAATTTCACTGCATCCCCGGGAGGAATCGTGCGTTCGTCCGCTGAAAGAAAAAAAAAAAAGGAAAGAAAAAAAGGAAAGAAAAAACCGACAGACAATCAAACCGAATGCTTGGAGAATAGATTACGACAGAGGTTGAACGCTCGCCGACAGCCCGCTGTTCGCTTATTTTCCATCAATCCGATCTGATCTCTCGATTCTTTTCTCCGCAACTTCTTGACGGTGATTCGTCCCTCAATTTCCAACGCTGCACGCGCGATCAACGTTATAAACAAGGCGGCGGCAACGAATCAGGGCGCGCGATCTCATTCAACGAGACGGTCGTTTCGCGGGATCGCGTCGCGGAAATGATCTTCACTCCGCGGCGAGAGAACGACGTCGTCTTTCAAACCCTTTCGCCGAATGGCTGCTGGCTCTGTCTTCCTCGAGACGCCAATCGTCGACTGTGGTCGGTTGCTGTTTACCCACCGCTCTTACTCTTCTTTCAGGCGCTCCGGCGAAAAGAAATCTGCCCGGGGAACGAAAGAGGACGGAGAAGATACACCGGGGGCCAGGGGACAGGAAAGACGCCACGGGGAGATTGAAAAGAGAGAAAACGAAGGAGTTGCGGGGAAGTAACGAGACGAACGAGGGCGAGATTGAGAGCGAAATGGAAACGAGAGAAACTGCGCCCTGGATGAGACAAGAGAGAGAGAGAGAGAGAGAGACGCAGCTCTCGGCGCGCGTAAGGAAGTAAACCTTGGAAGTAGAATCTTCCTATGTGGTTCAGGGAAATCGCCCGGAGGCTGCACGATTCGCGGAGGCTTGGCGGGCGCGAGTTTGGCGAAGGCCAACGGGAGGAGGGAGGGAGGAAGGGGGGAGGGGTTTCGCGCGTAGCTGCGACGTGCATATTCCTCGAGCACGAGACGCTACGTGCTTCGGGAGGAAATGTCTGCCTGGAGAACGTGCCGCGGTTGCCCGACAGACGCTTGTGCACCAGCGTGAATTTCGGGGCTTAGAAGCGCGAGCGCGGGAGAAAGGGACGAATTCCCGATGAACGGTGTGATATCTAAATTATCGGTTCGTTCGGTGATTTTCTTTCTACGAGCAACTCGGAACGTGTCGCGGTTGCCTCGGGTGTCGTTATCGGTGACGATTTCACGCGGCCCGGCTGTTGATCTTTGGCAGTTTCGCAGCGCTTCGATCTCGGAAGTTTGTTCTTTTCGGAATGCTCGGAGCATTTTGACGCAGTTCAATATCAATTTCATTCAATGACAAATTCAATCTAGCAACAGTATCCGTCGAATAACGCTTTGTCACAAAGTCTAAATTTAACGGACTGTCTCTTTTCTCGCAGATTTTCAAAGGTGCAAAAAAACATTCCTCTCCCAAAGTTCCTGCTTGGATTTTGGAAACGCCGAAACGTTAAATTCGACGTTGATTTACGCTTCCGTGCAATATCTCCGCTCCGATCCTCTTAATATTCCGAAGCGATCCCTGTCTACATCTCTCAGTCCCCGTTCAGCCTCTTCAATTACCTCCCCCCTCCCCCCCTCCCTTCCAACCTCGGTCGACTTATCAATCCGCGAAAATCTCCGTTGCACGCCTGCAACGGAGTCTCCCTCCATCTATCTCGATCCTCCGCGGAGTATCACGCTCGCTGCAAGCTTCTTCTCGTCTTTGGTAATGTCTCATCAAGCATTCGCGGCGAATAAGCAGGACGAACGTGTGTCATGACGCGGCGCGCGGAGCGGCGTTTCAGAATTATCTGCAACTCTTGCCTTTACAGCCAGTCTTCACAAAAGACTGGTGGTAATTCCATTCCCCTGGCAGCCATCAAATTACAAACTGTATCGCGACCATGGAAGAGAGAGGGAGGGATGGAGGTTGCGAGTCCCAGACAGACCCCCTTGCGCGCGATCAGCTGCTAACGATACCAAAAATGAAATTAACCGACCGTAGAGGCGGGAAACGGAGGACGGGAGGCAGGGGAACGTTGGATCGAAGCTAATCTCGTCTGGTATAGCTATCTCGATATCTTTGACGTAAATAGATTACCGTGGCGACGTTAGGTGACGTCTGCTTTAACTCGCGAGACAGAGAGGCGGCCAGCGTCTAGCTACACGTTTATATACACACACACACACACACACACACAGTGTGTTATATAGGGTGCCTCGCGCGAAGCAAGTGGAGAGTTTTTCTCATCGGCACGAGAGTTTGAAAATTTGTCAAGTACAAGTGTGTACTGACAAAAGTAAGTAGCAGGGCAGTTTAGTTTGAAACTGAACGCAAATCGAAACTTCATCTTCCTCCAGTTGCATTTATATCAATAACTTGTAACCGTAAATTATATGTTGTAATTATAAATATAACATAATGGCTTATAATCACAGGTATAAATTGTATTTATATTACAATTCGTATTTGTGATTATATGAGCAGACTTTGAAGGTAAATGGCGGAGAGAGGAGAAAAATTTCGTCAAGTTGGGACTTGCAAATTTTCCCATGAACGCGTGAAATTTTCAAAGTTGGCAAATAAAGCAGACGAGGTGAAAAGAATTTTGTTTTCGGACGGTTAGAAACATCGTCTGAGCGCCGTGTCACGCGGGACACCCTGTATACATATACATATAGAAGGAAATCTATATGCAGAGGAGGACGAACGGGGTTTCGGGAAATGCAGAAAACGCACGAGAAGGGAAAAGACAGTGGCGTCGAAGAAGTCCTCTCGCCGTCGTCGCCGTCGTTGTCGCCGTCGTGGCAGAGCCTTGGGTGACAGAGGGCAAAAACGAACCGAGGGAACGACGATATAAAAAAGAAAAGAGACAGAGAGAGAGAGAGAGAGGGACACGCGAAGGGGTGGAATTGGATAGAATTGTACGGGACACTGATAAGGGAACTCGGAAGGAACTGGCACGCTTTGACAGCCGGTAAATTAAAGTATACTTCCGCAACGCTAGAAGGCAGATGTGTTGTACGTGGTAATCCGGCTGAGATTCCGTGCCGAGATGAAAGCTAGAACTCGAAAGAGGGAATTTTTTATGAACGAGATCGGCATGCTGTCGCGATGGGAAGGGAAACGCCGGGGAATACCGGGAGGTTGAACGAGGATCGCTGGGAAATGGTGTCCACCTGAGTGCAAGAGACATCGAGACGAGAAGCAGCCAGCGGGGGGAAGTAAAAGAAGTTGTCAGAATCAGATGAGAAGCACGAAAAGAGCGAGAGAGAGAGAGAGAGAGAGAGAAAAAGAGAGAGAAGGATAGAGAGAAACGAAGAAAGAAAAAGAAAGGGAGATACTGCTGCGGAGATCGAGCTACCTGGCTTATCTGATCGGTACACGGCCACGAAACGAATCGATGAAACAGGTACTCACGTTGTGAACGTGAGATCGCCCTTAACAACTTCCACGCGAAATCGACGAAATCTTGCCTTCTCGTCCCGATCGACCTGTCAACGTGCTTGATACACTGCACCGGGAAATCTTGGATCTGCTACTGCCGTATTATATGTAACAGTCTTTGCGGTCAGTCGTGTGTTGCGCGAGGATTTACAGGTTCCTTCCGCGACTATCCGCTGGTCTTTTATATATATATATATATATATGTCGTTTAACTTTCTGCGGTTGATTTGACAGATAAGTTCGTGTGAGAAACCTGCAGGTTGCGTTTCTCATTAGAAGAATATTTGCACAAGTCGTTTTTAACGAACGATGCACGACCAAGTGTGCGACGCAAATTCAAATCACCGACACACCACGATTTCTCGAGGATTAACATTTACAGAAAAAGAGAGCAGAAAAAAAAACAGCATCAACCCTCCTCTTTGCCGAGTAATATAATTCACTCCCCTTGATAAACGTTCCCTTGCCTTGCGCCATCCCATCATCCAAAAGTATCGTCTCAAACAAGAAAACAAGAAAGAAAGAAAGAAAGAAAGGAAGGAAAAAAAAGTAACGCCACTCGGAGAGAGACGTTTCCTATTTCCGCGAGAGCTTGCAGAGTCGGTTGTAAAGGGCGGTTGTTAATGCGGGAAACGTGGCCTTTTTTTTTCTCTCTTATCCTTTGCAACGGCGGGAAACGGGGGGAAACGTAACGACTCGGACGCATCTCGAGGATACATAACGCGAACGGTAAAGACGACAGAAAGGAATGCCACGCTATAAAGGGACACCGGGGTTGGGTCCTGTTTGCTGCGCTCTCGACGGCGCGCGTCCAGCAAAAAGGCCGGCTCGCAAGGTTCGCTACTGATTTTACAAAGGGACGCAAACCGTTTCAGGGTCTGGGCGAAGGCGTGGGGAAGGGGCCGATCAGTATTCAACTGCAGCCACCGAGTCCAGGGTCATGTGACGAGCTGGACATACACAAGATTTGCCGGAGATTCTTCAGAGTGTACAGGATATGCCTCGCCTGGTAAACTGACCCTACGTGCTCTGGCTCCTTTATACGTCATTCCCATTTCCGATCCGTTCGTCCATGGGAATTTCGATCGGCGCACGGGCCAATTTATTCGGGCAGTCGCGGCCGAAACCCCCCCAATCCGTGGCACGTGAGTCTCCTCAGACCGCCGTTCACCTTCACCGAAAAAGATCACCGCCCCGTGTGTGTCTCTTTTGGTCATTACGCCCCGTCTCGAAACAGCTCTCCGCTGCTCTCTGATCAATCCCGACTCTCATCGATCCTACCGGTTACAGACGTGACGCGCATATCCCAGCCGATTCAAAGGTGGACCACGGTGGAGAAGAACACGAAGAATATGCGCGGTATCGTAATTTTCTGAACGAGCGTGGAAGACGAGCGTGGAACGTTCAATTTCGGCGAACCGAAAAATGAATGAAAATTTGGTTGGCACGAATTGGAATTACTCTGTGGAATTATCGCGTATCTTCGAGTTTGGAGGAATTCAACAAAGAACAAACGCGTGAGAATTATTGGCTGACGGAATAAGAGGGGAAGGATTTAAAGTGGTCATTTTTTTCCACTGGTGCCGGGGGACGTGCGTCGGAAAATTATTAGACAGCGCGAGGTTACAGACCTCGCCTAACACCCAACTCCTCGAACGCTATATTTTCCAACACTCTTGTTCGCGCGTGTTGCTTCCTTATTAACATCGGGTGATGCTGAAGTCGCCCGACAAGCTTTTCGCAACTGGTTTCAGAGAGAGCGAGAGCGAGCGAGAGAGAGAGAGAGAGAGAGACACTTTAGCACCAAGTGTTTCAACGTGCATTCGCAAGAGGCTTCTCCACACGCGCGTCGAGAAAATAACGTTTACCCGCGGGAAACGTACACACAAACGTTCAAGATGGAGGATCGTGCGTCGTTGCTGCGCCACGAGACGGCAATCCCTCCGACATCGTGGCTCGTCGCGATGTCAGCAAACGCATCACGTTCCAAACAGATTAGGTAAATATAAAACAGCTGCGTGTAAATCGATCGCGCGAGTAAGTTTGTTCCTTATTTGGAAATAAAACGTTCAACTGGACAAGCGTGGAAACTGGAAGAGGAGACAAACGATCCATTTTACCAATATCACGACTCACCACTCGGATACGCACGACATATCGTAGCAAGATGATTCAAACACGCATCTTCCGTTTTGATATTTGCTACGTATACCACGCTCTTCGAGTTCGTAGAAAATGTATTCCTCGTGAAGGAACATCGATCCATTCGATCCTCTAAAAACCGCGAGAGTAACCTCCATGACCAATCTCTGACCATTGTATCGGAAACGCGGCAGCCGCGGCCCCGATCGACCGGAATTCCACCGATTCGAAACAAGCTTCCATTCGAAGGGGGGCACGGAACGTAACGCGAAAGCGCGCGATAAAAAGCACGGGAGACGGAAAGAGCGGAAAGAGCGGAAAGAGAGAGCGAGCGAGAGAGGGCGAGGGTGGGTAGACGGATGGTAAATGAATGGAATCTCCTGATGAAGGCCGGGGGAGTGGTACTCGTGGCTGACATTCATTTTCCGGCTCTCCTTAATGCCGCGCTACCCCTCGTCGCGGCAACGCTCCTCCTCCTCCTCCTCCTCCTCCTCCTCCTCCTCCTCCTCTGTACAAAACACAGAGAGTGTCGCGAGTTACCCCTCGTCCTCCCCCCTCGTTCTTTTTCTTTCTTTCAGCCCTGGTTTCTTTCCACCGCGCCCCTCCGTCCCGTGGATCTCGCCACTTTTTCCAGGAATCCGAGCAACGTGAAAGGAGCAGATATCGGGGATAAAGGAAAGAGGACGACGACGACGAAACAGAGCGCGAGCAAATTGTCGGCCTTTCCAACCACCGCGGTGGGCATAATGGGAACGGGGGAAGCTGCTCCGGGAGTGGCCGTGGATGAAAAAGAAGAAAAAAGAGAAAAGGCCGTCGCTGGTCGACGTGGTTCGCGTCAGTCAGCCAGTCTTATCTGCCGCGACTGTCGATCTGGAACGAAAAGATACGACCGGGCACAATGACGACGTTTCCCGCTGGAAAGTGGCAGTTGGTCACGCGGTGAATAAGCGCCAGTCCTTCTGCCACGAATTAATACGACTCGACGATACCACACTCGTGACAGACCGGAGGGGGAAGTGTGCTTCGCTCGTTCTCAAAGAGAGAGAGAGAGAGAGAGAAAGAGAGCGTTCTTGGAATATTTCAGTCGGAACGAGGTCGGGGTTGTTGGTGATGCAGCGAGTTAGATCGGAGATTAGCACGTTCGGGTCCGAGTGTACCACCGCTGATATTTCCAGCGCGTATAAACGTACATCACCGTAACGACGTTGCGTCCCATTCTACGCGAATATCGTTGGACGAGTAATTTGCCAATGCGAGTAAACAAATTAGAAATGCAAACAAACGGTGGGAGGGAGGAATATAAGGCAGGAATATAATCGTGAATGCATTTGCAGAGCAAGGAATCAAAGTACGTTTGACGCGCGTGTTCAGTGCCTATGCGCAATAACGTTTCAACGTGCCCCGTGTTTTCCTTCGCTGTTGTTCCGCGTTGTTAAACTTTATTCGTTTGTTTTAGTTTACCGTGTCGCGCGTATATATATATATATTTATGTGATTTCGCGCGTGTTATAATTAATGATTCTTGTATAATTCGTCGGAAATTGTTTCAACCCAAAGTTTAAACCCGTGTGACCATCGGCATGTGTAATTGTTAATTTATTACTGTTCAGTGGCGTAGCTGCCAATACCTTTCACTTTCCGATAATTTTTGAATTTTGTTAAAATCCCGGCTGACACGCGCCGCGCAAATCGTCCCTCTGATAATCCGGATCAATCATCCGTGTTTCATATAAAATTTAACCAGCGTTCTCTCGCGACGATCGTTTTCTCTCTTTTTTTTTTTTTTTGTTTTTTGCTGCTAACATTAATAACGCGTGTCAGGTTACACGACGTCGATTTGTGGGCTTCTCCTTTCGCAAGTTTCACGGCGAAACAAATGTCAATTCATTTTTAGAAGTGAGGACAGAATTTACGTTGTTTTTTTTCTCATTTCTCGCGCGAGTACTTCAATTTTTTCGACACACCCCCCGTGGTCGCTCGATCGATGAAACGAAACATCCGTTTACTCGAAAGAAGCTCTAAACTTTCGAGCGTCGAGTGCGCAATCTTGAATGAACGGATATCGCTGGAAAGACTGTGTATCATCGCCCGTGGAAGAGAGAGTCGAAGCCAAAGCACTCTCCAAATACCTCCCCGATACCTCGCCTCTGAAATTTTTCTCACGACAGCTCCGTGTCGGTTTACGGTAAACGAATTCTCGGAACACCCGTAGACTCGTCGAGGAAGGGTTAGCAGCCCCTCTCGCCGAGAAAATCGCGTAAGCCGCCGGTATCAGGAAAAGTATTTACATATCCGCGTGTCAGCCCATCAGCCCATCAGCTCCAGGCTTTTCGCGTAAGAACGTCGAAGAGCGCAGAAACCTGGCCCGTAGTTCGCGCGTAGGATGTGTTCCGGCGAGTTTCGGCGAGTTTCGGCGAGCTTTGGTCCGCTTTGGTAAGCGGCTTAGCCGATCTTTCAAGCTGCTTCGCGCGTCTCGCCGAGACTCTTGCTAAACGCAGGTGAAAACTGTCCCTGGAACGAGCTCGACTCTCGATTCCCCTCTCCGATGGCTCTCCGTCTCTCGGAACATGCTTCGGCCACGAGTCACCGAGACATTCCGATCTCGTTTCGAACGAAACCTCCGCCGCGTTCAGATTCCTCGGCGATGGTTCTCTCTCTCTCTCTTCAACCACGAGCCCGCGAAGCCTTTGTCAGGCGTGTTCATCGCCGGAGTAGATCTCGACTCGCCACGATCCAGCGCCCAGCAGTCGTGTCCGGTAGGTTGGATTAACTGTCCGATGGTTATCACCGCCATACGGCTACCATTTTCGACCGGACCGACGATTTCGCGTCTGGAATGTCACTCGCGAGTACAACCTCGTGGTTCTCTCTTCGTGCTTGAGGCGTTTGAGGTGAGCGATATCGCTCGAGGTGATTCAATTTGGGAAATACGCGTGAAAACTACTGGAACATGTAGCCCCAAAGATATATATTTTTTAATTTTTTGTTTGTTAATCTTTCCATTCCTGAATAAAATATAGCCAACGCGAACTCGTGAACTCAATTTTAGACGCTGTGTTCCTCGCAATCGAATCGTCGACAGAACTCGTTGAAGAAACCTCACATATTTCCTAATCGCGACACAATTGGCAAAATTCGTAATTGAACGTCGTGTCGCGATTAATAACCGGAGAGACCGAAGCCTACGAACGTTCCTCGTTCCGTTGGAAACAATTTCACCCAGTTTCTCTTCCGGAGGTGGTCCCTCCCGGTTGCACGTTCTCCTCGCGTATTCGTTACTGGCTCTATTTACGAAGTTCGGCGAAGCACGTCGCGTATAATACATTTTGCCTGCAACTTTGGTAACGTCGTGTTTCGTCATTTTCCGTGACTGCGTTGTAGCAACTTCCGACGAAGCCCGTGGGAACAGCCAGACTAGAGGAACGCGAATCGAGAATCAGAGAAACTATAGCGAAAAAACGGCACAACTTGTACGATTCGTCTCACTGAGAAGGTCCAGAAGCAACTGATCTGACTAGGAAATGAAGATTTTTTTGCCATAAAATTTTATCGATATGCAAGACAAATTACAGACAACGCCACTCCTACTCGAGGTCTACCCCACGCCCCCTCGCGAATCACGTGAGGTCCCAAATCAACCAATCGCTAATTTTTGTTGCATCAGCGTTGCACCTGAAGAGGCCCGATTTTCTGCGTTACCCCCGCTAAAATCACCTTCAGTGATAAAAAGACAAAGAAAGATGGGTTTTTTTCTACACTCTCGAACCAAGCATAAACGGAAAACGGGAAAACTTCGTCCTTTGTTCTTTCGTTTTCTGTCTTGATGTTTTTAGAAGGCGTGTCGTTAACGATCGCCGGCAGCAAGTTTCCGTCGTACCGTAAATTCTTCCACGAAAAATCTTATCATTTACAATCGCGAGGCATCGCGCCTATAAAAGCCCGCCGTCCGAGGCAGACACTCGTAAACTCGGAGACCGACCGATTGAATTACCCTCGTCCTGCTTCCAGCCAGAAAAATCTTACGCCGCAGTTTCTGGCAACTTTGTTGCGGAGTCGAAGAATCGTCCGAATAATAATTTGTCTCTTTGAAATAACCTCGAACGTAGGATACGTCGAGGCTCGCATCCACCAATTTTTGAGAAAGTTCAACGCAACTTTGGTTAACTCAATCTACAAGAATTGAAATCCATCTGAAAATATTTGTCACACGTGTATTATTTTCAATCATAGTCGAGAATTTGCTTTATTCTCGCGTCTCAGAAAAGTGTCCAGTTACAACTTCTAGAATTATTTCTCAAAAACTAAACCGTCTCTTAATGGATCCGAAACTGTTCATCGATCACGTACAGCCACGTACGTACGTTCGAAGTCGAAATCGAACCAACATCTGCCGGACCAAAGTTACTTATGATTCATGGGGAAGGAAAAGGCAGAGCAGGGTTGGTTTCCATCGCGATAGCCACGTGGAAGCTTCCCTTCCCTTGTACGGTAAATGGCACGATCCTTTTGTCCGTGACTACAGCCCGTGACTCGAGGGTTTCGTTTGATCCTTCGGCATTAACATTTGTACAACATTATAACCGTATTACATCCGCTGCAACCCGAGGCCAGCCAAGGGTTTCTTGAGCCGGATCGCGACAAACTTTGGGCAACTACACACAGTACATCCACATCTCGAACGCGTATCGCTGCTTTTGATGTTGCCATTGTTCCGGATACCATCGAGGAAACACTCGACCTTCCGCGTATTATGATTCCATTCCAACTTCTAAATGTATTTCTTAAGCGCACCGACGTCTGATTTCCCTCATGCGATTACACGTATACGGCGGTTTGCGAAAATTTGCACACTGTTGTATCCGTTACGACTACAGCAGTGTCCATATCACTGTTGTTTTGCGCGTTACAATTGTTTCGATCAGTTGGACAAATTTTATATTAAATAGCAAATGCACATCCAATTTATATCGCATCGATGCGATTATAGAATCGTACTATGTGTATCGTTAATTTAATATTGATGAAAATGTAACAAGATCTTTATTCAATTGTTGATAATATTCCTTTTACAGGAATAAATAAATTTTCGATTTCAAGAAATTTGTTGTTTCAGTTAGTTTAAAAAGTACCTGTATGTATTAAATTTAAAACGTCAAGTTTAAATTTTTTTAGAATCAAATAACATAGTAAATTTTTCGATCCTGACTGGTAAAAGTACGCATTAAGATTAAGACACGGCACTTCTTTTTAGGTTCTACCTTTTAATTTACAAAAGTGTAAAGTTGCGCGGAACTTCAACGAGAGAAGTCCATATTACTGGCAGCAGTTAATTTCTCGCGCGAATGAAAGAACACTTTTCATACGTGTACTTTCTGATACGCCATCATGCCACTTTACTACATGTCGTAAAAAACGTTTTAGAAGAATTTACACCGACCGAAAATTTCTCACTACGAGCGTATAGAAATTCATCGTGTTACACTATCCCTCTGCGCACACTCTCCGAGCGTTAGAATTGCCAATCTTCTCTAGTACATACACGAGATACATTTTTCATAGTATACCTTTTCTGTGCAATTTTCCATTTTAAGCTTTCCCGCACGACCTTGTTTATTTCTTTTCTCCTCTCACGTCGCTTCAATTCCAATTACAACAAGGTGCGACGTATTCGGTTGTTAATTATACATCGATTCCTCACAAGAGAGAAAAATCCCTCCTCAAAATGCCACGTCTTCTCTCGGCTCTGTTCGCCAAGTGTATATTTTCGAGAAAAACGACCGCGCAATAAAACGAAAACGGTATCAAAAGCTCCCCTCGAGCTAGCCGCATTAACGTCCAGTTAAACTCCCCGTATAAAAATCTACTCCAGACAGCTACTAAATCTCCGGTTTGTAGTCTAAATTAACCGCTTTCGCCTCTGTTTCGAAACAGAAGAGATCGTCGTGAAAATCTCGTCTCGGAGAGGATCAGAGACTCGACACTGGCTCTGTGACTCGTTGCGTCGATTTCCGGGTGTGGAACACAAGGAAAGAGGGGGAATGAAAACCGGATCGCCGCGAACTCCCGCAGGAAAAGGCGCGAACCGTGGTCGCGAAGGGTGGTTACTCGATAAAACTATCGGCGGCTGTTCCCGACCGTCGATGATCGGACGTAGCCGACCGCTTCCGGGGTCCCAATGGCGTAACCGTGCTCGTTCGCGGGTCGTAACTGCCAAGGGACCGAACCGTGCTCGTAAGTTATCGCGATGCTTGCCCACCGTGACGTTTTTCATCGAGCAGACGGGAGAATTTGGGGTGCGAACTGTCGGATGAAATTTCAGAATATCCGTCTACGTGGAAATTTGGCTCCGCCGACGAGGTTAACGGTCGATTAAGCGGAAAGCAGATGAATTTCCGAACGCCGCGCGAGGGGGCAAGGAAAGGAATCGTGGAATTTTGACACCGACGACCGTCGGAAGCTCTCTCCCCTTCGTTTTTCTTTTCTCTTTTTATCTCTCCGACGGTGGTTTTCGCGAGAGAAAATACGATTTCAAAAGTTTATTTTTTCAACGGCGGCTGATGGAACGGAATGGCGATTTTAAAATTTAGATTCGCTTCGAGAGAAATGGCATTTCCATACTGAGGATATTGTCGGAAGCTTCTTTTCCTTTCTTTTTTTTTTCTTTTTTTATTCCTTTAAACGCAGTTGCAAGCGGAATTCGCAGAGGATCGTGAAATTTGGGCAGAGAGTTTATTTCTAAAATTCAAACGCGACAAATTGCAAGAGAGATTGAAAAATACGTACGTAGTTGCCATTGTTTAGTATCCGTTTCGAATCCGATCGAGACACGTACGTACAAGCGATCCTTCCGAGACCTGACGACGTCGCGAAGACGGTTCGGTCGCCGATTAAACCCAGTCGACGAGCCGAAACTTCAATAAAGCAAGCAATTCAACCGTCCCGTTGTATTACGTATTTACGTAACAATGGCGGCAGCAACAGGAGGAAGCTCTCCTCGCGCTTCAGTTGACAAAGTCAAGTCCCACCCATCAGTGCCATTTCCGCCGTGTTCGACAATAATCTGTGTTCTCCGGGAACGAAGGGCTTCTTCGTGCGACGACGATTGTCTGCCGGAACACCCTCGTCGACCAGCGTATATCGCCTAAGCAAATGTCGGTCACGGACGTCGACGACGTGATCGCGGATCCAGCAGCATCCCCCTGGTTCGCCGTGCTACCCCGTGCTACCCCACGACACGGTTTGATAAGTGGATCCGGCCGACGCACATATATATATATATATATATGTATAGATAGAAGAGCTATATTTCTCAGTGTCAAAAAGTAAGACGATTTCCAGCCCTGGGGCGCGAGCGCGCGTGCGTTTCTTACGTCGTATAAAGCGAAGGGATGAAATCGTACGTTCCGACGCTTGCCTCAGCGACTTTTCTTCGAGCTTCTCGCGGCGACCGAATCTGGAACCCCAGACATTCAGGAACCCCAGGCTTGTACTTTTGCGAATCGATAAAATGTTTTTCTGAGTTTCCACAGTTGGGAGGAGGAGCGCGGTACGTCGCTCGTACGCTTCGTAATAGGGATTTTTCGGTGAATGTTACTCGTCGGAGAATCTCTCGCGGATGAGAAAGCGATTTCCACGATGATGTTAACGGTTAAAGTGCTATTTGTTATTAGGTAGGTACTCGCCATTTTTATGTAAAATAAGTGGTATCAAGAATTTTGGAAAATGCCAAGAATTGCTCGAGGATCGAAAGTACACCATGGAAATACGAAATATTTCTCGTTAGGTATCGATCGTCGAACGTGAAAGTGTAATTTCTTTCGACATGGAGAGAAGAGATAAGATTCGTTCTATTCGTGCGATATATTTCCGAAAAAGAACGTCCGGAAGAGGAATTGGAATACAATCAAAAGTTTGTCCAAGCGAAGTTAAGATACCGGGAGAGAACGTTCTCTCCCCGACCAGAGAATTGATATACTGGACTTGGTTTCCTATCGCTTCGTTTTATCTGCGCCGGGGCAGAGATACGCGAGACGGCTTTTAATCGCGTGCCAATATTTCAGAAACCAATCTGCGGCAAATATACACGCTTGCGTAAAACCGTGACTGGAATTCTCGCTGGTTTTTCCTTGCCCCGATGATATTCCAATAACACCGCGCGTTTATTTATCTTACCTACCGGAATTTCCGCGTAACTCTAAAATAATTTTCAAGACCGAGCAGAGAGAGAGAGAGAGAATTTCCCCTCTGCCTCGACGATAACATCCAATTCCAATAACATCGACTTACATTCGTTCGTTTCATTTTCGCTCCCCTCCCCAGTCGAATTTCACAGACTCAACGTCGAACAAACGTTATCTCTTATTAGCGCTACTGGGTAATTCTCGTAATCGGAGGGAAGAATCAAAGAACGAGCTTAACCAGCCCCCGCCCCCTGTAAATTTCACCGAGCCGTGGTTGCGTGTCACGGCCCCGCGAACGAAACGCAGTCGAGACAGATTCATTTTCGACCTGAGCCTCAGATAACAATAAATACCCGTTTCGCCTTCTCGCCGGTATCTTTAATCAGATTTAGGAGTGCTCGGCCAGAAAACCGCTCCTCTTCCTCCGTCTCCTCCTCTCACACCCCCTGGCGAAGCTTTGCTCTCCCGCGAGTTTTGTTCAACAGACCGAGCTATCTCTCTCTCTCTCTCTCTCTCTGAATCCCTCGCCGCGTGCAATACGCGCAATTACGACTGTTCGAGTTGAACACGACCGGAGGAATCCCCGTGCCCGATATTTACCCCCTGTCCCCGTGACGCTTTATATCCGCGCGGCGAACCTCGCGCAAATTGCTACGCGCCAGGATGACAAAAGAACACGTCGGCGAAACACGGAGGTGCGGAGGGACGGGAACGGGCGGGCAATTAACCCATTGTTAATTAAATTAACCAAATTACAAGCACGACCGTCGGAGATTCTTTTCAGCGGTTTAAATTAAGCGACCCGAACCCGCAATTCCTTGCAGCCGCGCGCCGCGCTACTGCATTTGCCTTCCAGCGTTTATCTCCTCTCTCTCTCTCTCGTCGAGTAGACGAATCAACTGTTTACTCCGTGCATCCACCGACGCGAGATCGTCGGACGTTTTAAACGTTTCGAAACGGTTTCACGCGGACCCACCCCTGTTTTTCTGAGCTTCGGTGTTTCGAACGGTGTTTCGAACGAATCAAAGTTTAAATATCTCGTCATCCAATCGCAAACGGAATTGTGTCGCGTTTGCAAATGGAGGATTGTTCTTGGTCATTTGATTGCTCCAAATTATTGCTCTGTTCATGCGCGCCTCGTTTGTATCGGTCGATGTTTGACCAGTGTCTGAATCTACTTGTGCGAACGTGAGTTGTCGTTGTATCATTATACGGACGTAAAATCATAGACAGTGGCTAGTTGTACGTCGATCGATTATCTCCCGACAGATCCGTTCGCACACATGGAACAACTAATATGGAATTAATTTCGAATTCACGATAGATTTCCGTACACTCGCAGTCGGGCAGTTCGACCGTTAAAAGTATCTAGATCCTGAAATAGAAATAGATCTTGAATGATCTCGCTTAGACGACCAAATACGCACACCTTGTCCTTGTACCTTGTGTCAATGTACTGATAAAACTACCATCCCGCGTCTTACTCCAAACTTTAATTACCCACCAATTTATTGCTCCGTCGTGCCATCAGTCTACAAAAAGAAATTTACGATCCCGCTTGCGCGTACGTCAGGCAGCAACGCTCGGAAATCTGACAATCGCGCCACTCCGGAAAGTCCAATTACACCCGAAAACAGTTCCAGGGCGGACGCAAGCCGGGCGCAATTCTTCAGCGGACGATATCGCGGTGCACGATCTCGGCGAGAATCTCCGGTGGCGCGATTCCGAGGCGGCGCGTATCGCGCGAGCCAATCGACCGGGTATATTTTCGTCAGCGCGGGTCGTAAAACGAATCGCGGCCGGTTCAAGCTCTCTCTCTCTCTCTCTCTCTCTGTCTCTCTGTTTCTCTCTTTCTTTCCCTCGGCGAGACGGGCCATTGGCTGACCGCCTCGACGGGACAACATGCAACGAATTCCTGGTTAATTGAGATGCCACGGAGGACTCACCCTTTAACCGGCTCCCGGCACCAACAATAAATACTCGTTCCGTAGCGGCCAGTTATCTCGCGTCGACGTATCTTCATCCAGATTCAGGGTAAAATGCCGACGCTGCGCCCGCGTGTGCTACCACCTCCACTTCCACAGGCCCCCTCTCAGCTTCCTACTCCTCTCTCCGCTCTTTTCGGTAGTAATATCACTGTATAATTACAACTTCTGCGGTTACGAGACGAGACGGAACGAGGGGCTCGGGCCAGGCATTTTTCTTATCTCTGCGCTGGCCCGCCGTGGCAACCATCGCAGCACCGTCGCTCCACGGCCACTTATAGCCAACATAATAGGATTCTATTCCGAGACCAGGTCCTCTTATCTGATGCACCGGCGACCGGCTTCTTCTCCCGGGACGGACACTTACACGGAGCCACGACGACGTTGCAGTCGGGCTCCACGATGCTCCGCCATTCCACCGGGCATTTTAGGGGGCTTATTGGACCTCCAGCTCTACTCCTCCGAACGGAACAACGTCTCATTCGACGCGGTTCCGTTTCCACGAAACTGTGCTACTGGTGGATCTGGAAAAGAGTGGTTGAGAAACAGTTGGACGACTGAGTGACTTTAAACGACGCGAGATTTTTGAGTATTTCAACTATTTTGGCATATATTTTAGAACAGAGCTAACTGGGCTAACTGGCGGTCCGCGAGCCGTTGCCCCCACTTTCCTAGTCGCTAGCGCTATCCCCTCCACTGAGAGAGTGGGGCTCATGCACGGTGAGGAAATCGAGCACAACGTAGCGGAAAGATCGATGCAGTGGCTAAGGCTGGAAAAGTAGAGACAAAGCCTCGTTCTGTTTTAGAACGTAGAAAAGTTATAACAGAGAAGTAATCGGAGAATATAGAAGAGTGCATTAGCAGTGCATTAACAGTGGCCAGTTGGCGGAGCGTTCTTTTAGAATGCTCGTTGAGAAACAATAGCAATGAAAGATCTCGTTTTAATATCAGTATAAAAGTTTCGTCAGTATAAACAACCTGGCCGAATGAATTATTCGGTCCGCCCCGTTTACTAATGTATTTACATTCGTTGTAAAATTCAGAGGACGAGAGTTAAAAATGTAAGCTTTAGCTTTAAACTTGAAACGCCCGCGACGCGTAAGATTTTTTTCATTATCTCGAGATAATAACTCTGGCCGATGAAGGAACTGCGGAAAACTCTAGAGGAAAACATCTAGAGCTCGCCGGCTTCGAGTAAGATTTATACGATTTTTCCCGCAGTAATGACGCCAGTTTTGCTGTTTATAAATTCATGCGTTCTCGCCGCGGGAAACGGACAATTTATGTGTCTCCGGCGTGCCACTGTCGAACATTTTCCCACGGTGAATGTAACGCTTCTCATACAATCACCCGCGAACGTACACGGTCGCATACGTGTACCTTCCTCTATATATTTTTTTCGTCCGGTTCTTTTTCTCTCTTTCCTCCCCCCCCCCTTTTTTTTCGTTCGTTCATTGTCCAGGGGCCAATTGGATTTTTTCTCGAGCTGTGTGCAACGCATCGAAATTCTGTCGCGCGACAGAATGTAAAATGTCGGCCGACATCGGCGTGTTGAAAGAGAAGATTAAAAGAGAAGTTAGCAAGGGAAACGAAAGTCCTGTCGTTTATTTCTCTTTTCCCCTTTGACGCACGGTTAATTGCTTCCAAGTGAATGTCGCGGATTTCGAGGAACACTTCTCGTCTCTCGCACTCTCTTGTTCCGATCAAAACGAGTCTATCCGTTTATTAAAATGAACGAACCTACAAGCAGAATAATTACGAACGAAGACATTAGAGCAACGACATTTATATTCGGTATAGTTTTCCCTTCGATTTTTGCACGTAGATGGTACAACCTGAAAAGTTGAAATGTTACGTGAAAGAGAAATCTGATATAAAAATTTAAGTACGTTCCCAAGTACGAATTATCCTCTATCCAAAAGTTAAGATTCAATCAAATGCAACAAATACGAATACAAACATAACAGTCGAACGAATGTAATTTGCTTCTGAGGAATCAGACAGATTCGTAGACGCTTCTTTTTTCAGCTACAGAATAACGCGAATAATACTCATTTCGCGCTTTTCTCGTGCACGATTTCCAGGTGCAAAAAGAGAAAAGAAAAAAAGAACTTCAATCCGATCAGAGTGAATTCGATCAAACGCAAATGGCGTAACAGCTAACATGACCTAAATCATCATGTCAGAGTTCGTAGTAGGTGCGATCCGGATTATTCCACGACGGAGTACGACGTGGAAACGATCGTCGTGTTGGTATCGATACCGTGTTCTCAAATCCTGATGAAGCTGCTTATGTAATGCGAATAACGATAGCCTGAGATGATTTCGAGGAACTAGGTGTACGTCGTTTGTACAACCCCCAAGTTCTAGCTAGCAATTTAACTAATGATCCATCTACTTGGTATTCACAGCGGCATTAGCGAATGATTCTCGATAGATCGCGTTCTTACAATGTGACTCGATACTAACCTAATCGGGAATCGACCGAGATCTATTAATCTCCTCGTCTATTACCGCTTTATCCCCGAAGCTCGAAGGAAAATTAAACGTCGAATCCAGAAATTACTAGTTACTAGGTACTAATTGCGTTTATGGAAGGTTAACGGTGTTAATTAATCAAAGTTTCGTTCGAGAAGTGATTTCCACGACTAAGAAATTTATCATGATAGTTGATAAACTTGGAACTCCTCGTAGATTTATTGTTCGTAAGATTCTTATAGATTTTCTTGTTCGTGAGAAATTTCTTTGTCTCTTATGACGAAGACTATTATTGTATAAATATTGAAACAATTAGAGCATTAAAGTTATTTGTAAGATAAGATGTGGCAACTATCGTACATTTCGACGAATATTTTTGTATCATTTAGCAGCGATTTATTTAACTAAAGAAATATGTGACTTCGTTTAAAGCAATCATCAAGTATAGAAGTTAATGAATACATAATTTCAATTTCCTTGTTCGAATAACGATTCGACGATAACGAGCGTCAACTGACTCACGACTGCCTCTATCCCCAAGAATTTCTTCTTTCGAAATTTTATTATTTCTTCGAGTCATATCTACGTACGTTGTAATTATCAGCAACTATAAAAATTTTATAATTTTAGCTGTCAGCTAAATTTCAGTATCAAGTGCAAATGGTTGACAAATGCATTCTGGATATTTCCCTTTAAATCCCTTTAAATTCACCTGGCTTTGAAGTGACGAGGAGCACGAGTGACGAAAATCTATCAAAAATCTTCGAATCTTCGATCTCGATTGCCATCGAGTTATCCGCAAAGCACGAAGGTAAACGGGATTTTAGAAGTTTCTAAATATCCGGCAAAGTAGAAACACGGTTCTAATGGAACGGAACAAACTTGAGGAATCCGCGGCTGGCGATAAAATAACTGGAACCGGGGAGCAAACGGGAAGAATCTTGAAATATGCGGCTCGAGGAGGGGAAACGCCGCGGGCTTCCGGTTACTGGCCGGCAATTAGCCGCTATTATTAAAAGGAAAAATTTATTCGCCGTGGACGTCCGTGGACGTCTGGCGGGCGTTTGCTAAATTGTTTCGCATTCTTGGCCGTCGTTAATAGAATTACTCGAGTTTCGAGACGCGAAATTCTCCAGACGGTGAATGAATTAAGACCGGAACGACAGAGGGGCAGAGAGAAAGAGAGAGAGAGAGAGAGAGAGAGAGAGAGAAACGGGAAAGAGAAGGAAATTACAGGTTTCACCCGGTGTTCTCCCGACGATCCCGCGTTTTCGAATCAATCGAGTTACAGCCAGTGAACGAGGAAAATGTGCGAGTAATTGCGAACGACGCTGGACGAGGTTGTAAATTTGCCAAAAATCGCCGGCCAGTTAATTAAGGCCGGTTTGATCGAAACAACCACCAAGATCACGGACGCGATCCCATCGAGTTTAATTAAACCTCGCTGACGATCGCGTTTCGTACTCCTTTATTACGCCTTATTTTCCAAATACTCTCTGTATCGCCGCAACGTTCTAGAAATTTAATCTGGATTCTCTTGGATAAAAAACTGCACGACTCGTATCCCAGTACGATAAATTACAGGCGCGATCGTTCAGTACCACGCCCCCTCGCGAATCACGTGACTCAAATCAACCAATCGCTAATTTTCGTTGCACCTGAAGAGGCCCGATTTTCTGGGTTATCCCCGCTAAAATCACTTTCAGTGATAAAATAAAATCCTCGGGCAGAGTGTCACGCGTTTTCGCGTCTAATTTTACCATACCCTTTTACATTATCTTTCGTGTGTTTTTCTTTTTTGTATGTGTGTGTGTGTGTGTATGTTTTCAGAATATCTTAGAATCTTCAACGAGACGAAATCTTTCGCGCGTCGATGCGCCGCTGTTTTTGTATCGAAGCGTTCGCCTCGAAGGAACGTAACTTTGATGAAAGGGTTCCTTCCTTCGTCATCTTTTTTCCTCACTCTTCTCCCGGCTCTTCCGTTATCCACCCCTAATCATCTTTTCCCCTCCCGTTTCTCTCTTCGTCCTGAACTTAACGCGAGCACAAAAGGGAACACACCGAGAGCGTTCTCTCGTTGCTGCGCAAGAGAGAATTAATAATTCAAGAAACGGAATCTAAATAGAAGCTTGTTTCGTCCACTAAATATTGCAGTAAGCACTCTATTATTTCCATATTACGCGGATCCTCGGCAGATTCGCGAAACGTTAAATTTCTCTTTACAATAACTCTGATCTCTCTCGAGCAGGGAATTATTATTATCTCGTTCTTTTCTTTCTTCAATCTTTGCCGCGAGTGAGAAGAAGAAAGAGAGACAGAAGGTTCAGATTGCATTGGCACGAAACTAAAGAATTACGCTGCACGTGCGTTATTGAGGTAGACACGCGGGGAAAAAGTTGGCGGTAAAGTTGGTTGTTCCTTCGTCAAAAGCAGCTGGCCGTCGGTGCATTGCTATCAGCGTCCTTAATGCCGAAACTTTTCCGCTGGCTGCGCTATCTGCGCCAAATAAACGAATTTGCCGCGATAATAAAGTTCCTCCTCTCTCCTTTTCGCTCTTTCTTTTTCTCTCTCTTGTCCCTCTCTTTTCTTTCCCGTCCACCTCTTTCCTCCACCTCGAGGGACGACTGGCGAAAACACACAGGGAGAAACAAACAGAGCGCGTGCACAAGTTGCGGACAGTACGGGTTGCGATAACGATTCCTCGGTGAGAATAAAGGGAAAGAATGGCGAGGCCCCTCGTAGTTGTAAACTTTCGGGCCGAGTGAACCGTGTTCGACGATATTCGAGAGTTACGATCGTCTAATCCGACGAGCGAACGACCAATTATACGCAGAGCGAGAGAGAAGCGGACGATAAACGCGTATTCGATGGGAGTGTATTTTTTCTTAATGCTGAGACGCAGGTTGTCGAAAAGGCTGGAAAGTCGATATGGTTTTACCAGCTGGCCATTTTCGAATTTGGGGAAATCTTGGGTGATTCATCGGCTCGGTTATTTAAACATTGTTGATTGTCGTCGGTCTTTCTTTTTACTTCACAGGGTGGATTAAAAATCATTTCCTACTAAAACAAATCCGTTCAACATTTGAAAGAAATAATTTTCAAAACATAATCGTGTTCGAACTTACGTTTAATTCGAAATTAATAAAATTAGTTTTTCCTTATATTTCGATGTTTTATTAAAAAGAAGAAAGGAAAAACTAGGTGGGAAGGAATTTTTGGCCAACGATCTATCTTCCACGGTGTTGTTTCGCTATTGTTTTTCAGACACGTAAAAATAAAAATAAAAAAAAATATTGCTCGATATTTAGACCGTTTTCCAAACCATCGTTTCGTAATTTAAAAGATCCGCGAGCTGCAAGACAACCAATAAACAAGAACGAGAAGACACGTTAATCGAAAGAGAGAGAGAGAGTGACGTTAATGTCTACAAATTCGCGAAACTTTCTAAACATCCCCTTATGTATTCTCCCTGCCCCCCCCTGTTTCCTCTGTTCAAACGGCGTGTATGATAATTAAACGGGCACAAAGAGCCACGGGAGAAAAGAGGAGGGTGAACAACCGACAAAGCGGCCAGAAGCTTTTCGACGGCTCCTCCGCGCTATCCTTCGGCAATAGAGTCAGTCGACCTTAGAAACAAGCACAAAAGACCGTGCTCCGACGATCAACTCGTCCGTTCTTCCGCTCCGAATACACCCTATCCCTGAATCCATCCGCCGCCGTTGCGTCTCGCCCCCATTCGCGATCAAACGCGTGCCCCACGTGTCATCCCGGTTGTCATTCCGCGATTGAGAACCTAATGCCACGTCGCTGGTCCAGGCCACCCGTCAGGTGATGCTTCGGGCTGTGTTCACTTTTTCGGACGACGTATGCGGATGGCTTTGTGGGACGTTTGGTCGAACGCTTGCTTCCAACTCCGGCGGGAGCGTCGAAAGAAATTGGGGTTGCTGCAGTTGACGATTTTCTCGGGGGTAGATGTTCCCGTGCGATAATTTCTCCGCAAATGGTAACGCACGGGGAGACCAGGAAGAAACGAGCAACGTCAGCGTATTTCCAGGCAACGATTCTTGGCAAGTAAAGCAAGTAATATTTCCATCAGAGATTTCTTTAAAGTGAAAGAAACAGAAAATCTTTATGATACAATACGGGGTATAAATGCAAGTCTTTATTTACGAAGAATCATTCAAAAATCATCTAAAAATACAATAAAGTATCAATGTATCAATAAAATATTAGTTGGCCATTTTAGCACTGAAAGTGATTTTAGCGGGAGTAACCCAGAAAATCGGGCCTCTTGAGGTGCAACGCCGATGCAACGAAAATTAGCGATTGGTTGATTTGGGTCACGTGATTCGTGAGGGGGCGTGCGATAGATCTCGAGTAGGAGTGGCGTTGTCTGGTGCCGAGCGATCGCGCCTGAAAAAGTCAGAACAATTGCTTCTATTTTGGTAATTCTAGCGACGAGACGAGGTAAGAAAGCTCAGAGAACAAAGTTCAAAGGTTGAAATACGCGACTTAAAAAATTTTTGTTAAAATCTTTATTCGCGTCACTGTGATCTCCTTCTCCGGGGGAGAATTTTGAACGCCATTATGGTCGTCGGAAATGGAAGAAGGATCGATCAAGATTCAATCGAGTGGAGAGGAAAACGACGCGTTCTCAGGAAAGCGGAGAAAGTGTCTGACTTTCGGATAGATCGAGCTATAAGTGGTCCTCGAAGGGCGTTTTCAAGCGCCGCGGATTTGATTGAAAGTTCCGGCGCGCCAGCGAAAGACAAATGGTCCGGGCAAGGTCACCGGAAGCGCTTTCAGCGCGCCACCGACGCGTCGTTTTTCCCCTCCGTTTCCCAACTTTCGATTGTCCCCGCGGAAGTTTGCCAGCGCCTCCGGCAGGGGGGTGGGGGGGGGGGGTGGGAAGAGAAATCATTCGGCAAGGTCACCTGGTTGCCGCGCCAACGTTTCCATTTATTTGTCGCGCAGTTAATTGAAACAACCGGTTGGAAACTCATGGTTTTTCCCCCCGAAAGCTATCGTGCAACCGTCACACCATAAAACGTTTCACGGCTGTTGAGCGCGCAAAAGCGCGACGCGAAAGCAGCATTTTTTCCCGTGGCGTGCGCGCACAACTCGGCCAATCAACTACGCGCAATTACGTCGACGAGTTTCGAGATTTCGAGAAGAAGATACAGCTGCTTCTTCGAGCGAGTATAGATCTTCGGGTGTGATTGATCATAATTTCAGTTCAACGTGGACAAACGATCGTTTGGCGAAACGTTTTTCATCAAACGAAACGCTGTAGCCTCTGATCGTGCGGTGTTTTTAAATGAATTTTCGAAACGTGTGATACACGCATGGATAATGTTTAAACGTCAGAGAGGATCGAAGCGAATAACATTCGTCTATGAAATGCTCGCCGATGAAAAATTCCCATTGACTGTATTTTTCCGTTCGATGAAATTACGACCAATTAAAACCAATCGACGACACGACACAGTGCGACAACAATCGATCGAGTAACTCGATTTCAATCGACCAGACGCAGACGCGTTTAGAACGAAGAATCGGGGGTAAATATCAACCGCGATTCATTCGGCGAAAGCCCGACGAATTTTTAATGAAAATGGAAGCAGGTGATCGATATATCTGGCGCAACGTGACGCAATCCCTCTGCCAGCCCTCGCGATGACAAGGTGTGCACCGCGCAACAAGAGCATCGTCGTTCGATCGTCTCTCTCTCTCTCTCTTTCTCCGTTTTCCCGGCTTCGTCGCGCGCCACAGCGTGGAAAATTCGCGCGGCCAAGCCTCTATGCATTATCGAAATATTATGACGTCCGGTGTCCGATTTCATGTGATCTTCCATTACGTAAATTAATCAGTTTTGCATTCGGAAACGGCATGTGACCTGCTTCGGGCCAAGTAGGATCAATACCTGATAACGTGCCGTCGCGGCGTGCGCTCGACGCTTGATAGAATAATGAATGATAATGCACGATAATTATTCGCTTAATCGTTCGACTTAATTATTGAAATTGCACCGGCCAGTCGTTCGGTCTGCTGTAATTAACGGTGCCGTTTCACGCCTGGGCCTTGCGTTTTGACTTTGCGCCAAAATCCCCTCCCCCCAGATCCAATCAGCCTGCTAATTATCACGCTCCAGCGACTTTTATCGTTATTTTTAAAAACGGGTTTTGTATCTATTTTTTTTTGTTCTTCTTTTTTTGTTTCACGCGGCGAAACCGGAAGTTGAGGGAAAGAGTCTCGTCGACTCGGAATCACTCGATGGAAACTCGAGCAAGTGGATTAGTGACAGTCGGTGATTAGTTTTATTAGAAATATGTTTCACGCAATGAGGTAAATTTCATCTGTTGAAGATTTTTAGTAACAAAACTAAACGAAAACGGTGCGTTTTCAATGGATTTTTGTTCGAATGTTTAATATTTTGTAAATATTATATAATATTATTTAATATTCAATGTTTAACGAATTACATATTCCGCCCCGCGGTCGAAACACTGAATTTCGGTAAAATTCAGTGGCAGTCGACGATTCAGTGGAAATGGACGACTCTGCGTCTCGTTCTCATCCAGTCTCTCTTTATTATTTTTCCTTCTCTCTCTCTCACTCTCTCTACATATACATATCCCGTTATTTTACGTTCATTTATTTGTTTAATTACGGTGGAAGACGATCGTCGCGTCCGATTGAACTCAACGCGGAAGATTGGTTGCTCGATTCGAGGAAGTCGAGAACGACGATCATATCGTTGTTTTGGAAGGACCGAGTTATGCGCAACTCAATCACGAGATTAAGGACGAAATTATACTTCTACGTTTTCGAAATATAATATAATCGGAGGGAAGAAATAGAAAACTTATGAAACTTTTTTATTAAAAGTAACGATACGAAAGGAAAAATAACGTTGAATCAATTTTCTCCGCTTTTCAATGTACAAAGCTGATTAATGTGCGAAAAACTATAGTGCAATGATAATCTCTAGAAAAATACCAAAGATACGAAGATGCGAAAGCTAGATCTCGGTACTCTCGTTGAGAAAATAAAAAAAAATCTTTGTCGAGAATCCTAAAGACGAAGGGGTTGAAACAAGAGATGGCAAATCTCTCGAAAACACGTCGGCTCCACACGGCAAAATCACGGGCCGGAAGCGAAGAGGCGAGACGATTGTTCCGAGCGTTCGCGAAGGAAAGCGTGTTGGAAAGCGGTTCGAGAGGCAGACACGGTATAAACAGCGGTCCCAAAGCGGTCGATGGCAAATTAGTGCACGCTCTAAACAGGCTGGAAGCCTATGGTTAAGGCACACGGGTACACTTAACCGGGAGCAATCACGGTCCAGTATTTACCTTGTCCGGCCTGCTATCGGGTTAATGCGGCTCACGACGAAATTAGTTTCGCTAATTTAACCCTGATAATGCGCCGATACCGTTTGATTGATCGTTCTCGCCAGGGCCACGATCAACGTTACAGCGCCGCGTTCGATCCCGCGGATCGATCGGCCAAGATCGCGACGGATTCACCCGCATTCCCCTGATTCTCACGGGTAGATCTCCGCACCATGAATTGATCTGACGAACGATCAATTTTGCCTCGTTTCCCCGTTTGAATTGAAGGGAAATTTTCAAATTAACCACCTCGATTTTTCTTCGTTTGAAAACAAATCCTCTCCTTTCTCCTTTTTCTTGAAGAGAAGAAAAAGGAACAAAATAATTAATAGGCGAAAACAACACCGCGCCTCGCATGAATATTGAAATACTTGCCCGTTGTATTTATTGGAAAATTAATGATTTTACTTCGTTTAATGTTGTTTAATATTCATTATTTTGCTTAATATTATCGGGGAATTGATAATATCGCTTCGTTTGTTATTTTTTTCATTGGAAAAGCGTGCGCGCGACGCTTAATAATCAATTCACAATAGAAGCAAAAAGTGTGTACTTCGTTCGATTTCTACTAGATGTTAATAATAGCCGCGCGATCGAGCGCGAGTTATACGACTTTTGCGAAATATGTTGCGAGTGATCCAGTAATTAACCGGATAGGATTTTAAGTTTGGAATATTAATAGGAGCGGAGCGATTGGAAAAAAGAGAAAAAAAAACAGAAAAAGATTAAATCGAAGATATCGATTCAGTTTTTTGCTTAATACCGCTATCGTATAACCTTTATGAAATATCTATGAAAATGAATATCTAAAATAACGAAGCTTCGAGCGATTGAAATTTAAACTTTGAAATATCGATGATACGCGGCAGAGAGGGGAGGGGGCGATAAAATTGGATCGTACAGATCGATTATTTTCTACTCGATTGGTGCATTTATCAAATGTACCATAAAAACGAATGTATATATATATTTGAAACGTACACGATATGTACAACGAAACGTTGAGCGATCAAAAGTTGAACCTAACCTACTAACTTTGAAGTATCTGAAACGAAGCTAGGCTCATACGATTACGATCGAATCGAAGAGATCTATGGTATCTATGCTCGCTCCCGGAGTTGTCGCGAGAGAGAGCCGTCTTTGGTTTGCTTCTGTCGGAAATAGAATGGAGCAACAACGTGGAGAACAATGCCGGGGAAACGCACACGCTCTGTATAAACACTTTTTCACGATTTCTTTAACGGTCCGATTGAAAAGGATGAAAGGAAGCCTGGGATACAGGGTAAGGCACTTTGTCCATTTCGAGTATCCTATTTCTGTTACCTCGAACAACACGGTGAAAAGGCTTCTCAGATGTTTTTCTGGCAATTTAGATGAAGACGAGGAGAAAACTGTCTCTCTCTCTCTCTCTTTCGCGAAAAAACTGAAAACTCTCGCTCGGAAATCATCTCGTTAAAGTACACTCGATACTCGGCACGGTAATTCCGATCGGTTTCAATCAGAAAGGATTATACCGAAAAATAACAAGTAGAGATTTCAGAGAAGGAAGAGTAAATTTATGGCCACGGAATGATATTTAAAACGGGCGAGCACAGTGTTCATTTGCTACATGAAACTACAAGGAGCGAGAGAGGTGCTAATCAGTTCGATCGGATATCATCGATTCGTCGTTAAGCGGAATTTTCTCCGCGAGTTAATTATTCCCGTTGGTCGGAGTTGCGCGATACTTTTCCGACTCAACGCCGATTCTCCGATATCGCTGGATTTCACCGACAAACTGCGAAGATCCGTGGATCTCTAAAGTTCTCCAAGAGAAAAATACGAAAAGTGTGATTTTGCGGACTTTCTGAACCGAGCAGAAGAATTTTCGCGTTGAATTCGCACAGTCGAAGACGAGAATAACTCTCAAGACAAGTAATTTTTATATTAATTTTAATATCGGCGACGAGCGAATATCGCGCAAATTTTTTAACCGACAAAAAGGCATTAATTTCACGGATAATTTTAATTTTATTGATATCTGATATTTTTGAAGCCACCGAATGAATTAAATGTTGAAACTGCTTTTTGCACAGCGTATCGCCTTTCCCAATGATCTTCGTTTTATTTCACGCGCAGGAATGCCATTGAAAAAAAAATCGCGGACGAGCTGGGAAAACCAATTAAGGTTTTAGCGTAATTAAAAAAAAAAAAAAATCCTCGAATTTCCTATTCAACCTATTCAGGTAATCTTTCCACGCGGGAATCTGTATTCTGCGTGGAACACATTTTTCGGGGTAATTTTTTTGTATTTTCAGAGGCCTCTTCGATTTTTTAAATAAAAAAGGAGGTTGTTTTTCAAATAAAAGAGGGGAAAATAAAAATCGCAGAGATGACAGTTTTTTTTCGATGAATTTTACGCGACCAACTCTCTCTCTCTCTCTCTCTCTCTCTCTCTTTTATTCATGAACGTCTCGCGATGATATTCAGAAAGTTGCAGCTCACACGAGACGCAGTTAAACGATTGTTTATTTATGCATTCCGCAACGGTGGGATGGCAGCGGTCGAAGTTTCCTCCTGTTTTCAGCCGAGACTGCAACTCCGGCAACTTGTCCAATTAATTTTAAAAGGTTCCCGAACGAAAGGAAACTTTTAATTACGCAATCTGCCCGTCAAGAATCCTAATTTCCGTGAATTTTTTCATCGCTGCCCCCCTTCCTCTCCCCGTGCTTCTTCCAAGGTGTCGAGTGGCAAATGAAACGGCGAGGAAGAAGGATGACTGGTGATTGCCGCCATTTTCGGCCGGCGGATTATCGAATGACGATCGCGTGGGCAAACAATCAAGTGGCAGATAATTAAACAAACTTACCGAGAAAGTTGTACAAAGTGATATCTGGAAATGGTCGTACATAATCAAGTCAGCTTTGAGGATTTTTTAAATTACATTTGCACGGACGTTTGCAGTCTGCTACTAACTACGTCACTTCTGTAACTATGTCACTTATGTCATTGTGACATAGATCGATTTCGAGCCAATGGTATATAAATAAAAGGAAATACATAAATCACTCTAAACGATCCTGTAATTACATCGAGCAACGTAATTGCATTCGACAAAGTGAATGAACACCTGACGGGATAACAAAAACTTGCTTCCAAGAACGAAGAAACGAAAATCTCGCGTTTAATCCAGCTATTTATATCGAATCAATTTACGAACACGCAGGATCACAGGCTGTGCCGGCGAGAATGGTTTCTGGGTAGGCGAGCAGCGCCGAACGACTTCCTAGTCAAACTTTCGCCGGAGTCGTTTAGCTAAAATAGCATAATAATCGTATTCCCCGAGATAATTTTGATGGGTCGTGATTATTGTAGCGACACAATATCCCGGCAAGACGGAGAAGGCTGGAAGGAAGGAAGGAAGGAAGGAAGGAAGGAAAAGCGTAGCGAGGAGCGAGAATCCTTGCCAGGGCTCGTTTGTACCTTCTTCTTCTTCTTCTTCTTCTTCTTCTTCTTCTTCTTCTTCTCTCTCTCTCTCTCCCTCTGTCTCTCTGTTTATATTTAATCCAGCCGGCAACGTTTAGGGCCTTATTTCTGCTTAACTAAGCGTTCCCCGTGCATTCCGCCGGGCGAAGTTTGTACAAGTAGAAACTCGACAGCGTTAGTTCCACGCCATTCAGTAATTCCCGACGGAGCTACCTTCAAGAAGGCTAATAGCCCGGCTGAGGCGATGCTCCTCATCCCCCTCCCCCGCCGCCGCCAACCCTTTTAGATTTATTAGAACGAATATTTCCGCAGGCAAATCTCTCGCGGGAAAGCAGAACGATCTTTTCTCTGGACACACAACGCGTGTGACTGAAGAAAACTCCAAGTTTGAGATTCTAGATCGGACTAGATTCTAGGTCGCGAATGTTTCAAGTATCGAGAAGATTCAAAATCTACGAACTAGTTCCGCAAGGACTAACAACCCTCGTTTTTACCGTATCACCTACCGATCCTTTCAACGCTTCCCACTCCTGCGAAACGACCTAATTAACGAAGAGCGAAGAATCGAGATGGAACCGCGCCGCACGAAACAGCGGAACGATTATAATTGCATCGCCGTTAAACATGGTTGCAAGCACACAGGCGGGTGAAAATCGATTGGCCGACATGCTCGTTCGACCTCGTTTTTATCGATTACAAACGTTACAGGCTTCCTTCCATTCGGGGCAGAGAAAGGAAAAACGAGGCGGTCGAATCGTTACATGCTGGATACACACGACGATGGTACGAGAAAACGAGGCTAGTTGGGAAAAGAAACGGGTCGAACGAGACGGAGGAAGAGAGAGAGAGAATTGTAATTTTCCAAGAGGCTGCCAGCTATGTTGAAAGGGTTTTTACGGCATTATTAAAAAAGGTGTGTTTCACGACCGGGGTTCACGATAACGAAACTTCCGCCGGCACGAGGCTCGCCCCCGAGGTGTAAGTGGTGCTTTAAAAATTAACCGGGAGTATTATATAGGTTTTTACAGCGCGGGCATCTTGGCCGGTCTCGTATCGCCGTATTTTATGGACCGCCAAAATGAAAATCGTACCCGCTCCCCTATATCCTTTGCCACGCGTACAGGCGCGAACTCGATGGCGAGCGAACGAAACGTGTCACCGGGGAGGGAGAACGCGTTGCACCTCGGTTGTGTAACGAGACGTTGTCCGTAGTTGCTAAATAGACCAAAATAGATCAAACAGAGCGTCAGGACGTGGAGCCGAACGGTTAAATTGCCGTTGGTGCCCTGGTCGAAAATTTCGCGCACGGCACGAAATTCACCGTGACAGTTTGCCGGATGGAAGGTTCGTCGGAGCGGGAGCTGCTCGTACCTCGTTCTTAATCGCCGGCGAACGGTCCTCCGCGTTAAAATCATCGAGTGACGTGATTCCGCCGGTACGACGTGAATTATTTCGTCGTCGAGGAAATTTCGAGAAATGATCGTTTTCGAATTATCATCGTACGTCCCTTGGTTTCGTTACGATCAGACGGAAAGATTTGACAATGGTTTATCTTATAACGGCGCGTATAAAGGTCGATGAATTTGTCACGAACTGAATGGAAAGAAAGCACAGTTTAGTTAAAAGAAAATAATGGCCACAAGGTTTGAAACATTTCTTAGAGTAACCAATAATTCAGACGAAGCAGGAAGACCACTTTCTCTACGCTAAAGTAGAAGCTAGTAAGAACTTGAAATACAACAGAGGTGGCGCTCCGTCTGACTCGTGACTGACCGATTCCACTAGTCGTGAACCGAAGGAGAGGCGAAATTTGCACTTTATAAGCGCGTTTCGAAAGTCAGACCAGCCCGAAACAATACCGCGAACGAAACAGGGGGCTGGCTAAGAGGATAATTTGGCAATTACTCCAATTAAACTCTCGTTACGGTGTGAAAAGCATCGGTCCATTAGCTCTAGCCGGCTAGAGCGAAACGGTTCGAAACGGAACAAAAGGAGATCTACCCGTCGAAAAATCCTTCGATTCACCTTGGAGCAGCAGCCGACAGGGGTGAAAATCTGTCCGGCGGCAACGGGCATTAATCATAATTAAAGCCATCGGGCCGTCGGTGTTTTCGTCTAGGGAGCGACGCGAGGAACAAAGGAACAAAAAGGCGGGGGGGAGCGGATATGTTTGCGGCGCGAGGATACGGGCGGAAAAACGAATCGAAAGGGCGGAATACGGCGCGAGATACGGAAATGGAGAGGAGGAAACAGAGGGAAAGAGGAGAGGTGGAAATAGGAGAGGGAGACCGGGGGTTTCGATCGGTATGCATTTCCTTTAGCTCGCGTGCACGCCCGATCTTATTGGCTGGCGCGCGGCACTCGGGCGTTATTGAATTACGATACGTACGGATCCGTCGCAGCGTGTGCAAGAGGATCGCGTCGTCGAGAGATTTTCTATTAGATGTAAATACCGTGTCGCGTGCACTCGTGCACAGTCCCGTGCACGCACAGCCGGGGCCCGTCCGTTTCACGGCCTCTTACACACCGGAGGACGAACAGGAGGAGGAGAAAGAGGAGAAAGAGGGCACCTGGTTCTGTATGCAATTTGCGGCCAGCCAGGCAAAATCCCTGTACCCGCGTGTAGGCTCGCGCCGCTTAACCGCGAGAGACAGACGACGAGGTTTCCTTTTGAGATATGAAAAAGGTTGAAAACCAGCCGGAGTGAGCGCGCGTGCGAGGCACCGAGGCAATTAAGGCTCGTTCGAGTTGTTCGAGCGTGGACGGAATTGCCGGAGAGTTGAAGATGTTTCAATTTCTAACGAGGTACGTATCATTTCGTCAATATATACTCTTTGGAGAGTATCTGGAGGAAGCTAGAGAGAGAAGCAGCGACAGTTGAGGACAGCGAGACTGTTTTGGCGGGTGAAGAGACAGGCAAATCGACGCAGGCAGATCAAACAGGGAATAATAGACAAAGGCCGGGAGACAGAGTTCGGACAGAGGGCTCCGGGACGGAGGGTTCGCGTTTTATTTACAACGGCGCGCCACCACGCCACGTTACCGTGCCGCGCCGCGTACGCGTAACAGGCGCGGCGGCATTAATTGCAAAACCTCCCCCGCGTTTAAGTGTTAACGTAACGTTTGCTTAGGCGGGGAAATTTCGGTCGGAGGTGCACTTAGTCGACGGTACATACGGAATTTAGTTTCTGTATCGCGTTACCACGGTAACAGACCTGGCCTGACCGTGTTCCGTTCTCTATCCAGTCCATCCTGCGGTCGGATAGGCCGAACCCCTCCGAGTTTCGGGTTGACGTGGACGGAGAAAGAGACGAGCACAGCCCTGGCGAGGCGGACGAGCAGGGTGGAGAAACAGGGTGGACAGAGGGACAAAACAGGGAACGGGACGAAGACAGAGACGCGGCGGTGGCGAGCGCGCGGAGACGGAGAAAACCAGAGGGAAACGAGGAGGGTTGCGATCGTTGCGGAAACCCTTGCCGTGGGAAAAAGAAAGAGAGAGAGAGAGAGAGAGAGAGTTCAGGTAAAATCGCGAGAAACTGGACAGTTTCCTTGGCATCCGGCTAGCACGAACCCTCTCTCTGGCTGTTGGTACCGGTTCTTTCCCCATCTACGAGTTTTCCCCCGCGCTGGCTAACGGAGCAGACTGCTGGAGATAGGGTGAGATCGCTGCCAAAAGGGGCAGGGGAGAGCGTAGCACGAGACGGAGAAGTCGCGTTAACGCGATAAAACGACGCTGACGCGAATTATTATGCGTCGCAGGTCGCGATCTCTGGCAGCGGGGAGGATGGCGGATGAGAGAAGGCGACAGTGTAAAGCGATCTCGAGACGGCAGAGCAAGGGGGGTTGGTTGAGCGTTGTTTGCACCGTTCGGCTTGGTGAAAGTACGATAACGATCGGTGGCTCGGGGAGACCGAGGCCCGGGGGGAGGGGAAGGGGATGGGGGGAATTTATGGGACGAATGTCGTTCCATTTTAATGGAAAAATTACAACTTTGATGGAATATTTCGTTTGGATCAACTTTCTTGAGTTTGTATCTGTCTGGCAGCTCGTCGTTTTCCGCGCGACACATCCCAAGAAATTTGAGGAACCTCCGTTTTCGAGGTAGAAAAATTCCTCTTGTTTCTTTTTCTTCTTTTCTTTTCTTTCTTTCTTTTTTTTTCCCCTCAGTATCTCTCAAAAAGTATCTCACAAAGTGGGTAAAGGTACGTTAGCAGGGCGGGTCGTGGCAAAAAATTACATTTTCACGCTCGGCAGCAGGCCTCGGGGGTACGGTACGCACACCGCGTCACGATTACTGCGGCCGCACGCTCGCGAGTTATTCGAACGCCATCCGGGAACGGCATCCGGAACGAAATCTCCGCCGACACGTCGTCGGAACGACGTCCAGAGAGTATCCGGGAATCCTGGGAAGACGAGCGCTTCGCTTTCCATCCCTCGACGTTGGTAGGCTCTTAACGCGCCGCGTCAAGTCGAGAATCATCCTCGTGGAAGCGTGTCAGCCGCTCGGGTTCGCGCTCGAAAGATGGAAAAAAAAAAAAAAAAAAAAATTCCACGGTGAAATTCAGCCTTCGAGTAGCGAACAGGTACTATAGTCACGAGCGGAACACACGGCCGAATTGCCCTCCGCCTTTGACGAATTTACTCGTCTGTGGGCCAGTCATCGCGTAAAAATCGACGCTTTTTTGTCCACCTCCCGCATCCGCTCTTTTTTTTTGTACAAAAGAAACGGGGGATCGGGGATGGGGAGGAGTTTTTTTTCTGGCCGGTACTTTCTCTCTTCAGAGAGAGGGTGAGACGGTCTCTCTCAGGGGGATACGGGTAGCCATAAACGCCATGGTCCAGCGAGTTCGCAAAGGTTTGATGATTGAGAACGCCCTGTGAATGTTTGGCGCAACGTTTTTGGCAGTTTTCGATTCGCCCGATCGCTGGTACTACTTCAAATTTCAGAGATTTTTACTCGACGATTCGGTCTCGTCAAAAGTGCAGTAGCAAAGACACCGCAAAGAGATCGCAAGAGGTCTCCAAATCGAATTTATTACAAGAAATCTTTACGTACCAACCGAACCTCTGCCAATAAACCCGAGTACGACAAACTTTCACCGTACGACCCCGCGCAGCGCGTCGTAAATCACCCAATTCCCCCCGCCCCCGAGTTTAAGCGAATTTCAGCCAATATCAGGGACCTTCGATCGTGCGGAAACCAGCGAGCCTTCGCGAAGAGCAGGGATTAATCCGCGAATTAATTCGCGGAAGCGTATCGCGTTCAGTTACCCACCCGTCGACCGCCCGAGAGATTGTCGTCGCGGAGCTGCTGCAGCGGGGCTTGGTTTACACCAACCAGCCCGAGCCAGGCTGCAACTTTTTTAATCCGTCTGCGCCGGCATTGCGAAACAGCGCCGACGAGGGAGACGCTTTCATCGTCGGGATTTCTCCCGGCGTCGAGACACGCCATCGTCGTCGTCGCTTCCGGGATCGTTGCCTCGCCGAAGCCGAAGAAAGTTCGCTGACGTCTCCCCTGGCAAAGTAGCCGACGAGTGGGAGACGTCAGCGAACTCTCGCGTCGCTCGTTTCGACTTAATCGGGCCCAACTTTTTCCAAACGCTTCCTGCGTTTGAACCGACACCGGTTCCACTCTGGCTGGCCCGATGACTGGCGAAAAACTTTTTGCTAGGCGGCGAAACAATCGACGGAATCGACAAACCCAGCGTGAAAATTCGCGGAGGAGAGTAGCTGATGGCCCGAGTGTCCCCGAGGCGAAAAGCTTTTCCCTCCCCGAGAGAGGTTGCTCGTCTCTCGTCTCTCTGACGTTTCTTGCAATGGAAAGGACAGTGGCCGCGCCTCTCTGCTTCGAGGAAATTGACGTTCCCGCTTCTCGACGACGAAACGCGGCCGAAAAGGCTCGATTGCAGCCGGAAATCGGAGATCAGAGCGTCGCCTCGCTTCTACAGATATTGTTCCACGTGCACCCTGTCCACGTTTTTCTTTGACGACGCCCAGAGAGAAGAGAAAGAGAGAAATCTCTTTGTGGATTTCTCTCTTTGTCAGATCATTTCAGCTTTGTTTGTGCCGGAGAATTGCTGGCGCTGAAGCGAATTGTTTCGTGCGAGACGTTGATCGCGAAACGCATCCGGACGAGTTTTGGAAAAAATATGAAATTTTTCCTTTTCGCAAACTGACAGGAGAATTGACGATCGCGCGACATTGCATCTGGACTGTATATTTCTCTGTAACGATACTTGGCAGAAAATTAAAACTAGAAATCGAGCGGATCAGTTTCCACTCGCGTTTCGTTGAAACTCGTACCTTTCAACGTCAGAGAAATAAGATTTGTAATTCAACGCGCACAAAAACCCTCAACAAGCTCTTTTCATAAAATTTCTTCTTTTGATAAACTGACAGCGATATTAAATCTCGAGTATGTATGTTTCTCTGTAACGATATTACGAAATTAAAAACTAGGAACCGAGTAGATCAATTTCCTCGCGTTTCATTGCATCTCGAGGTACAGGAAATAAGATTCACGGTTTAACGCGTAGAGGACAAACCGCCAACGAGTTCCTTTGTCGCGTCAACTCCCCTGCGGAATATTCCAGCGACATTTTCAACCGGCGGGCAAGAAGCCGAAGAAGAGAGGAAGGTGTCGATGGACGCTTGCTCGCGCGAGACAAGTGGCGCGGCTCGATTAAACGGGCGAAAAGAAAAGCGTCGCCAACTTCATCTCGGTTAACCCGTCGTCGTTAATACATCGCCGTTCGATGCGCGAACGAAGCGCTCAGCGAAAGAGGAAAAGAAAAAAAGGCAGAGGGAAGAAAAGGGGGAGAGGTAAAATCGGATGGCGCTGCTGGAAATCTCTCGAGCGAAAGTTCGCGGCGAAAGAGGAAAAACTCTCGATCGAAAAGCTCGAGTGGGGGGAGGGGGGGGGGGGCGGACCGGCGCGCGGGGCCCGAACAAAAAGCCTGAAAGCATCTGCTCGTTCACGCCGCGGTAAGATTAAAAAGTTCCTCGATCGGTGAAGAGCTCGCGACAATATTGCTCGCCGAGTGGCTCTGACAAACGAGACGCGCGCACGTGCGCACCGACGAGGACCGACGTCGTTACAAGAACGTCCTTTTCCATTCCGCGAAATGCGAGACATTGAACGAGAACGAACGAATTTCGCCACGTTTCGCTGCGTGCGCGTTCGCTACCTTCGCTTTGACGAAAGGCGTTGGACGCATTTGAGAAGAAAGCGAGACGAGAGTGTCGTCGGTTGTAATTACTCGAACGATGCGCGTATTTATTGTATTTTATAGATTTATAGACTCGAGCAAGGATTCTTTGCTGCTTTCGACGCAACGATCCTTCATTTGGAGATACTTTATCGCTACATCTTTCCTCTTTCGAGACAACTGTGGAATTCAGTGATATTTAACGTCTACTCAATTTTACGGAGAATAAAGCAGAATTAATCAACATCGATTTTATTGCATTTCATTGGTTATCGAAGGCATTTTAAAACTTTAACCACTCAGTCTCAACGGAATCGTTGAAATCGTTCGAGCAATTGCGAGAGCGTTGATATCGCGAGTGTGAAATTCAAAATAATCCGATCGAGCGTCAAAGATACTCCTGCTTTTTGCTGCACGGATCCACAATCACGCAGTGCGCGAAATACTCTCGAGAGTATTCTCGAGTATCTTCCAAAAATTCAGTGTCAAAAGAATGCTCGTGTAACCGCAAAGCTAGTTTCCCGCGTATATTCGCTCAATTTCAATTCCGCCGGCCACGAGTCTCGCAAGACGTGAAAAAAAAACTCGCACGCGTGCAGAAGGTCCCGCGTTTACGACTCGCGTCGTACTACCGAGACGGATGGTCAGGTATCGCGAAACTGCTTGGATGACGCTCCGCGATTCATCTCGTAAACTCCACACTCCGACTGACGCCACTGGAGGGAACTTCTTCTTCTTATCGCGCTTGAAACGCTTGAAACGCTTGGAACGTCGGGAACGTCTGTCAAACCGACTTGGGAGAGACGTTTCGCGTTTCAATTTCAAACCGGGGACGTTAAAAAGGAGTGAACTTGCTGGAAACCAGCGACGAGGGGGGGGGGAGGGACTTTTGGGGTGGAAATTTCGCGATTTCGTTATCGGAAAAGGCATTAAGACGCGATTTCGAAAGGGCGGGAAGAATCGAAAGCGCGTGATATCGTTAACCCCCTCTCGCCTCCCACTCCCCCTCCCCGGAGAACCGTCCGAGAGTGACGAGGGCAATTTGTCAAAGGGAATTCGGGCCAATTAATGGTATCGACGTTCGACGTTTCGCGGGAAAAGTGATGACGTACGCTTATTAATCGCGCGTGTCAGTGTAAATACGTACGCGGCGGATACGATATGAGGTTGGCCGGTGTGCGCGCCAAAAAGTTTCGCCGCCGGTCCGCGTTGGAATATCAATTAAACCGTAATTATTCCGCGGAAATTGCGTCCGATAGTTGTAAACATAATTTCGGGGTGCGGTCGACGCACCGGCCAACTTCATTCGAATCGATAGGTACAATTTCAAACAGACGACTTGCCGCACCTCGTTTCGAGCCTGCTTCTTTCTCGCGAGACGTTTAATTAAACCTGTAAAACGTAAACACGGGACGTAAAACGTAATCGAAACACGATCGTCGGGCTAAGTTTAAATTACGCGCGTCGCGTAACTTAATTCTGACGCGAAAACGTATTTGCACGCGTTCGTGCGATGTAATCGAGTCTTCAGCTTCGTTTTTCTTTCTTCCTCGCGACGCGCGATTAAACAGCTCGTGCGAGAATTTTTCTTCTAAACGTTCTAAAGGCTTGGAAACGACGATTGGAAATTAATTGTGACAATTAGAAGGCGAACGTAATGTCCCTAACTTCAACTCGTTTAATTTGATTCCCCTTTGTTTGTTTGTTTGTAAGTATCAAAAGCGCAACGAAGCGAAATTTTCAAGCAATAACGTCGTCCTAGAAGTCACGGGAGAGCTGCTCGATTGAAAAAATTGCGAGTAGATTAACGCGGTGCGGTTGCAGTGTGTTCTTTTCGATCTTCGCGACGAGATCGACGATCTTCTTGCTCGCCCGTTTTCGCGATCGAATTGATGTCCCAACCTCGCCGGCGAGAGATATTTCAATTCCGCCGATTCGCCGCGAGAAAAAAGCCCGATAAGAGGCGGCCGACCCAGATTTCAGACGTTGTCGGCGAGGATCCGATTCGCAACAACGAGGAATCGATGGAGCCCGTAGGTTTTCCAAGTAAAATGAAGACACGAGGCGTGTCGCCGAACGGGAAATCCTTTCCATTATTTACCGCCGGGTACGCTAGCTCCGGAAATAGACGTGGCCCGAGTGCGCGTCGCCTCGCGCGAGGTTAGGCGAGTTCCGTAAAGTCACCGATCCGCAGGATCTCAGTAAATCGATCTACCGATATAGCACGTAGATCGTCGCACGCGGCTCCATTCTTCCATCGACATTAATTTTCGCATTGCGGCTGCTCGTCGTGCTTTCTCGATAAACAATGGCAATCCAGGCAAGTGGAATTTGTTGCGAATTGGGAGGAAAGCTTTCGTGCTTTTTGCGTATTAGCTTTATATTTTGCTGTATTTGCATCGTATCTTGAGATTTCTTTTTTAGGGGGATACTTTAATCGCTGAAACTATCCAAAAATGATTTTTTTTTGGTTAGATACATTGTAGGTGTATTTAAGTGATTTTTTTTTATAAAGTAAATAGAAGCTCGCATCATATTTTACAGTTTTTCTATTTTTTTCTTTTTTTCCATTTTAATATCTCTGATGAAAATTCTGTAGTCTTGGTCCTCGGTAGTTCCAGCGTTAAACGAATCTCCATGTTTCTTCTGGTTCTAACAAAAAATGAGTTTCCTCTTATGAAACGGTACTTCCAAAAATAAAGTATCTCGGAGATACCAACAGCGAGGATTAATTCGCAAAAAATACAAAAAAAAAAAAGAAAAAGAAAAAAGAAAAGAGGAAGCAGATCCAACCAAACAAAATACACGCTCGACAACGGGAGAAGACGCCGTTTGTCCCATTTAGTAATAACCACTTCCAACAGAAAGGGAAGTTCTCGTTCTTGCGGGAAGGTTAATAGAAGGGAACGGAGAATGATCTACTTAAGAAGCAAGTAGAAAGCAAGGCAAAAGGAAAGAAAGGGCAGAAAGGAAAGGAAAGGAAAGATTGGCGAGCATCAAAGAATAATGGGCGGGAAGAGAGTTGCTCCCATTTCCAGCGATATCCTCCTTCCGTTTACAGGTCGAAAATCGCGTCAGACAACGAAGGATCGTCCAGCGGAACGCTTTCCATCAAGACACTCTCCACCGCGGAGAGATATTTTCCATCAACACGGCAGACGCCCTTCGTGTTTTCCGGCAACCTTTCATTACCCTCGTCACACGAATCTGTTTCGGTGCTCGGCTCCGCACTTTCCCGGGGCATTAACGCGTGAAACCCGATGGGGGCTGCCTTCGCCCTCTCTTCCCTCGCTGGCGAATTTATACCCAGCCGCGCCGCGCCGCGCCCCGTCAAGACACTCCGGCAACAACGGGATTTTCGGAAACCTCGCTGGTCTCTACCGCCGGAGCAAATTCACCGACCGATAGCTCCCTCCGTTCGCCGTTCAGGCTGATTGTCGAAGAGTTAACGACGCATTTGTTCTCTCCTGATTTCTCTATTTATTCCCGGATTTTCCCGGGACCCGATTGTTCGGTTGTAATTTACGTCGGAACGACGTACGTACGTCTGTTAATCTTGTTAACACTGTCGAAGAACGCTGTCAAACTGCGGTCGAAATGACTATAATTTTTATTTATTTTCTTTTTCGATGCAATTCTACGCTTCAGTCGCCGGTAGTTTTAGTCTTGGCTCGTTTTGGGAAAAGACAATGCACGATCTCGTCAACAATTGTTCGTTCGGCGTCGATTTCAAAATGAAAAATCAAAAAGGAACATTTTCGTCGTATTTTTCTGTACCATTTCTGAAAAGACAAAAAAAAAAAAAAAAAAAAAAAAAGTCTTCAAACTACGACAGTGTCAATTTTGCTACATTTCACTGCTGACGAGGATGTCAAGTTCCTTTTATCGAAAACGATAAGAACTCTTTCGAACGCAGAGTCACGAAATTGCCCGAAAGATGGCAAAGATAATGGCAACAAAATGGTACATTCTATCTAATGAAATATTTGTTTCTTAAAAAAAATCGCCTTTCGTTCGCATACTCTAAAAAAAAAAAAAAAAAAAAAAAGAACGCAGTCACTTTTTGACCAATCTGATACTTATTTATTAATATTTATTTTATAGCTTCCATCTCGAAGCAAAAAAAGAAAACACGAGAAAGCCAATACCGAATAAATAAAGGAATACGTAACGAATCTCCCTTTTAGTCGACTTTTACGACACGCAGGGATTACGTTGGGCCTATTCTACCCCACAGGGGGAAATTCATCCTCGATTATTTATACCGTCATATTTCCCCGAATCCTCTACGAAACTCAAATGGATCTTTTCTCCCCAAAAAGAGAAACCACTTTGTCCCTTAAAAAGGAAAAAGAAAAAAAAAAAGAAACTGTCCACTAAAAGCCAACACTGCTACCTCGTGTACCTTCCTCTCTTCGCGCGAGGCATTCATTCATCGCGCGGCTACGAGTTTGCTGGATACGTTCCCCTGAATCGTGGTACATAAACAGAAGAGAGGGTAGCAAAGAAGGAAGATCAAAGACCTAGCCACAAGGCACTTGCACGACCTTCTCCAACCCCTTGAACCAAGAAAAGCCTCGACCGAACCGAGTCGAGTGCGCGAGTGCCGGTCGAAATTTCTTGCGTCGTTCCGGGAAAACGTTCCACGACCACGCGAAACGTATCCCGAAAGTGACAGTCGAGAGGTCGCTTTAGGTCGAGAAGGGGCAAAAATTTCGCGGGGAGAACCCACTTTCCAATGTCCATCCTCGACGAAAGTTTACCAAGTAGCTGGCGAACGTTTTGAAGCGACCTGCTTTCTTTCTTTCTTCCTTTCTTTCTTTTCTTCTTTCTTTCTTTTCGAACGACCACCACTTCGATCTCCCGTGTTTATGTTAATTAGCCAGTTGAAACTGCAGGATTACACGCCGATCTCTTTCTTGTTAGTTGCTACTCCTCGACTCGACGAGCACGCGAGAGCGACTCTTTTTTCGATTGGCGTTATTTATTGTTTAACAACAGATAACGTTCAGAGGAAAAGATGCAAAGATGCAAAGATACAGTTAATTTACAGAGATTCGCAAGTAGTGGAAATTACGCTGCGGTTATTTGAGTCGAATTTTCAAAGTATTCGTCATTTGTTCGTTATTCGTGAAATTTTTAACGATCAATGTCCAAAAGAAAAATATCGGAGCCGTTGTTAATAAATAAATTGCGATTCCTGTGACTGATCGACGCTGGCTTGATAAATAGTGAAATATATTACGCACGTTGACAGCTACACTGACTCGCGTTGTACGAAACATTTTCAATTTTCATTAGCATTGCGCAATGAAACGATTACGACGTGATTGTTCCCGCTGAAATCAGGAAACTAATTTAAAATCAGGAAAAATAGAAATATATATATATATATATATAGAAGTTACAACAATTTTATAATCTAATCTGTAAAATATAAAGTTTCAGATTGTGAAACCAATGAAATATTCGTCGAATACGTGTCAAGTAAATATCGAGACGAAGATTTGAATTTTCAATGAAACGTGAACGTGTTTCTCGAATAACGAATAAACGTGTTTCGCTCCGTGATTCGTCCTAATTATTATTCCTCGAGGAAAATTCAATTGCACTTCCTTCGCGTGCACTTACTACACCGGAGTGTTTGATACTCCGCCGGGGGGAACCCAGTAAAGCAACGAGGTCTATCAAAATGTTTTCGCAAATTAACAACGGAACTTTGTTCTCTTATTGTTCTCTGGCAATAAATTCTCAGCCGGTTTCGCGAACCAAGTCCGAAAGGTCCCGACACCGAGCTGCTCACTTTGAATACATAAATCTGAAACTTGCTCACCCGGTATCGACCTACTTTTCCCCCGGATTAAAATTCCGAGTTTGTCCTATAATCTGACTGCATTACGCCGCGTCGTATTTCAACCGAGCCGGTCTTTTTCGAACTTCCATTTCGGGCTGTGTACTTCCTAAAACAATCAACTGCACCGCCCCGTTTTCGTAAATATTTCGACGGGCAACGCAATTCGATCGAGAGATCAATATTAATAACAACGATACTTTTACGATGGAAGATTCTGCCTCACTTTGGTATTCTGCTGAATAATCTGCTAAATTTAAATAAAAAAATTCAAGCTAGAAACACGTGGTAAGTACTCGAATCGTTTCGAAATTCCACCAAATGTCTCTGCAAAGTAAATTTTCATTCGATGCGAATTTTATTTGTAAAATAACACGTAATCAGAGTACTGCAGAGAAAAAATCAGAAACCGAAACTACGGAGATTCGTTCGAAGCATGGGTTAAGATACGTTCAAACACCTCGATAATGATAAGGCAAGTAGGTACATTTCATTGCGAAAAACAACGATTCTGAATCATACTCGATTCACAGAACTGTATCGCGATATCACGTTGAAAAATTATTAATTACCTTCGCTGGTCGGTGAATAGTCTTTTCTGCGAATTTTCCTTCGATCGAAGATACCTCGACGAGATATCTCGCTTCTACGATTCCACTTCCGCTTACAACAGTATTAAATAACCGACGTTGTGATAAGTGGGGGATATACTGTTCGCAGTAGAGAAAGGATTAAATCACCTGTGAGAAACGCTAAAATCGATGCCATTCACTACGCGTCTTTGATAAGACGCTCTTTGCAACGCTTTATCGCGTTAAGAGTTTTCCTCTCGAGCGTCAGTTTTCCAAATTATGGGGGAAAAGAAGACGGGCGCGTGGCGGGTATTCTTCGAGAAGGTGTAAGTTGCTCTCACCCGCGGTCTCATGAATGCCTGATCAGAGGGTGTATTTGAAAATCATTGTGCTCGCGCGATATCGCGCGCAAAGGTAAGGATAATATTGCGATTTAAAAACATTAACTGTCACCGAGCTGCGGCGCCTCCGTGATGGATTCACGGAGGCAAAGCTGCCTATCGCGCAACAAGTTTTTCCCTTAACACTTTGGCCTCTGCGTCGCGAAAAGGCTCTCTGGAAAATCTCGCCGACCACAAATCTTCTTTGCAACGCAGATTGCGGAATCTTGCGCCGTACTTTGAACGAGAAGAACACGCTCGACTTCTTAACCGAGCGCATCGCTTCGTCGAGCTTCGAGAATTTCTATAACACATTACGTGAAATTAAAAATAGCGACGGACGATTTTCATTTTCAGTTTTTTTTTTTTTTTTTAGAATATTCTCAAAATTATTTTTCTTTAGAACGATCGTATCTTTTTCAATCGTTTAACAAAGTTTTCCTCTTCACGCGAGAAAAACAACTCAAAGCGTCAATCAAATTGGCAAATTTTCCTCGGTTAACGCAAACTAACAACGCGAGTGGGAAAGATACGTACAAATTTCCAGTAACACAACGTTCGATCGCCCCGAGCGAAAGTACGTCGGTCGTAAAACGCGTTCACTCTGTTTTCCCAGTAAACCAATCCTAATCTGAAAACCGTGTCTCAAAATATAATACAGCGAAGGGTGGCTAGCAGTCTGTACGCCGGAGATACACGTCCGAAATGAAAATACGCGGGAAGATAGGCTGACACGATGCCAAGCGAGGGTTCGTTCGTTCAGGAAGACGTTAAACGGGACGTAAACGCGGCGATTAATTCTCCAGCGCGATTTTTCTACGGCCGGTTCTTCCGCCATTATCTGATTGGACACGGCGCGATCCCAGGCTCGTTTTGGCCGGCGGCCGACATATTTCCCGTTGCAGCACGCAGCACTCTTGATTCTCGTGGCGCGAAATTTGTTTACGAATCCGGGAGAAAATTTAAGAGACTTCGCTCCCGCTGCCAATCGATTCGATAGAAACTACGAATCGCCACCGCGGGGCGAATCTGGCCACCGAATATCGAAATTGTTACAATTTCGTAAAAAAGAAATCGTACGATGGTTGGAAATTCGAATCCTGTGCTTTCGAAATGCATCGTTCGTTTTATTTTTTTATTCCACACAGCAGATGGCAAGGCGAAAATAACGTTGCATATTGTCACAGTGTCTGTCCGAAAATATTGAAAATTTTTTTTCTTTGCTGTTTACAAGAACGAGGACGAAAATGTACATGAAATTTTATTGATTTTATTGCAAAACAAATTACAGGCGCGATCGAGGTCTACCCCACGCCCCCTCAAACGAATCACGTGACCCGAATCAACCAATCGCTAATTTTCGTTGCACCTGAAGAGGCCCGATTTTCTGGGTTATCCCCGCTAAAACCACTTTCAGTGATAAAAAAAAGAAAAGATGTCGACCTTTACACACTCGGAGCGATGCGCGTTCTCGGCAGGGAATTAATTGAACGCGTCAAAAGGAATGAAATATCAGAATTTCATTTCTGACGCCAATGTAAATTTCGCGTTACGTTCTGCGCCGAGTTTCCTCGAGGCAGCAGACGTTCCCCGTTTCGAAAGCACGCCACGTTACCCGGATCTTGTAAAACAGGTCAAACCCCTGTTTATCGCCTGTCTATCCCCCGTTCCCAATGAACGGCTAATGTTCCGTGTCGAGCCAGCGGAATTTCCGTACGAACGGCGTACGTGGCAACGAAGAACGGCAATTACAGGGAAGTTCTCGTCGGAACTTAATTGCTGCTTACCAGCGATAGCGATTGCGGCCACGGTACTACACGATTACTTGCGAAGGAATCCGTGAATTTCCGTCGCGGAACGATCGTCGAACAGCGCCAGGCTCGACGGAGGCGGGGGCGGGGGTGGGCGGTAGGAGAGGGCACGGGGGCACACACGAGCGTGACAAATGCCAGATTACTTTCACGGGCGAACAATACGGCGCGGGATGCGTAGAGAGCGGAACCGAGCTGTTAATTTCCTGTCGCGGAAGCAAACAGACGACGAACCCGCCAGAAACAAAGGTTCGCGAGGGATCTTTACCCCGTACACGCCTCGACACCCTTTCGTCCCACCACCAGCCCGCGCATCGTCCGTCTGCCTTTTGTTTTTGCGCCCCGTTATAATTCAGCTTAACTCGCGCCGCGTTTTGCCGAGAAAAATCTCATCGACGCACCGCGTAGGCGCGTGTGTGCGCGTGACAATAGTGTTTCGTTCGAACGAATTTCTGCTCTACGACAAAGTGCAAAGATAATTGACGCGTGATTATTCCGTGACGAAATAAGTACCAACACCCCGAAATCGATTATTTGAATTTAACAGAGTATTTCTAGTAAAAAACTGGGACAGTGAATACGTTACCAAGAAGCAGTTTCAGAGTCACTTATAACGAGGCTGGCTGGCGGTTAACGGTACCTGAAAAGACAAAAAGATGTCGTAAAGATTCTTGTATTATATATTTTTCATCCGCGATTTAATTATTTTGACCATTCTGGTAATATTCCGAATTAATTATTTTATTGACCACTCTGGTGATTTTAATTTTCAAAAGAAATCGAAAAGGAAAATTATTACAAACTGACTATTTTGTACACTCTGGCGGTTCTAGCTTTGCCGGAAATTTAACCAAAGAAACAGATCCGGTCCCTTCCGAATTAAGAGCGAAATCTATCCGCTCCTGCGGTTCTATCCACTCTCTCGGAAACGGCCATCTTTCTAGCCACGTTGCATCGGCTTTTTCGCGCGGACGTTTCCAACAAAAACTCGGGTTCCCAGCCGGTCGTCGGTCGTCTATCGCGCAGAACGATCCCGTCCGTTTTTCGGAGCTCTGCTCGCCAGCCCCGGCGACGGGGAACAGACCCGTCATTTTGTCGCCGGTCGTCTATCAGATCGTCAGAACGGACGAGCGTTGTATTGTCTTAAATACAAAGCGATACTTTGTCCTCGTCGAGCCGTGGTGATAATCGTTTAGCTCTTCCGTAATAGCGCGAACAGATCGGCGTGAACGATTACGAAAGAAAACGCATGTCGGGCCAGTGTCCCGGGCGTTAAGCAGGCCGCGAGTCGTCAAATTACAAGGCGCTGTCCCTCCTTCCTCGTAATTTCACGGACTGAGGATCGCGCTGATAACCGAGATTCGCCCGGTATAACACGAGTTCTAATGAACGTTTGAATTTTCATGCAGCCGCGACTCGACCTCGGCCCTTTCCTCCTCTCACTTTAGGGCTACAGACAGAGAGAGAGAGAGAGAGAGAGGAAAGAAATCGCGACGATTGCCCGTTTCCGGTTCGACCGGAGACTCCGTTCCGCGAACATTTTACCTTGCACGGCTTCTAGTACAGTAACGAGTGTCGTAATTTAAATCGGCAGGATTAAATTTAATTTGCGATGGTAATCAGCGGCGTAAAGATCGGCTACTCTCGCAAGTAAGTTGCGAATGTACAACAGCACAACAATCGTACAACAGTACAACATTGTCAGCGTCGAGATTTGAACCGGGAAAGTTTTCTCAGAGAAACGATAACCGAAATATCGAGGAGTTTTCTCGCGATCGGGCAGGATGAAACTTGGCGGTTATTAGCGATCGGGGGCTACAGTCGAATCGCCGGTTGATCGAAAATGTTACGACCATCGTTACGAAGCGCGTGCGTGTTCTGATTCGAGCGGAACGAACGAACGAACGAACGAACTTGCGGTCGGCTGCGGGCGTTTCAACGAGCAAAGTTCCGAGCACAAGGAAATTTCCAATTCGAGCTCTCGGTAGCTCTCTCGCAGTCGCGCGCAGAGGTCAGTTTTAGAAAGTTTACCGATTACGTTTCGATTGCCTTATCAGATTTTCGGCTCCTCGAGAGAGCGTTCTCGATTGATTCGATCAATTATGTAAAGTGTGAGTTACCGGGGCGAGCGAGATAAACAACGAGAGACGTGTTTATTCCGTAACGTGCCATCCGTCGGAAATAGCCTCGCGGGGAGAAGAGACGACTGGCCAGCTTTCGCGTTCTAAGTTTAAACGACGCCCTTTGAAAATTTACCGCTCGATGCGCACCGCTTCTCTGTTGAACGCGACGCTCTACGATAGTTCAGACCAGAATAATTTATTCTAGCTTCAGTTTCGAGAGAGAGAGAGAGACGTTGTTGCGAGCGTGAGCGTGAAATCGTCAGTTCTAATTTCACCGTGACTGAAGAAGAAAAAAATCCGACGACACGCTTCGTGTCGTTTTTCCTTCCTTCTAAATCCGTGAAAATTATAAAATTAAGGATTCTCCTTGAATACGTAACGAATGGTTAGCGAGAGTGCATGGGTAGGTAGAAAAGCATCTTTCATTAATCTTTTAAATTACTCTGAAACACGTGCAAATTGATTTGCTGCGAGAGAGGACGTCACGAGTAACTGTAATAAATTATGAAAAATTGTCAATAATGTAATTAATAAGATTATAATAACAGCAAATTATAAAACATTATAAAAAGTGGTATTTTCACAGCAAATAGTTTAGCAAAAATCCCCCGCGAAGCCAATTACTCTCGAACTTTTCTCGAGGGCCGAGCGTCACGTTGGCCAAAAACGACGAGGCACCCTCCCGGAAGAGAAAGGAGGGTGGAAAGAATCACGTGGAAACTGGCGAGTGAAATTGCCGGGGCGAAGAAATCGTCGACAACACGGAAACACGCAAGAAATTTGATCTGCAAGCTCGGATATTAAACTCGCGTGGGGGGGGGGGGTGGTGGTGTTGGTGGTGAAGGAAGCTACATACGGGATACCCCTAGTTCAGCTTCAGACGAAAGTCCAAAGACAGGAAAGTCTGGCAACTGTACGGCGGACCTCTGATATCAAAGGTAGGGAGATAAGAGGAGGCTCCTCCGTCGAGATTGGCACTCGAGATTGATACACGCGTGCTTGATTTTCGCTTGTTCTTTGAAGAGACTCGCCGGCCGCTCGATGCCTCCTTCGCTCTCATCTCTTTCTCTCTGTGCTCCAACTTGCGAGACACATCATTGCGAGGAGCAGGCTGGAAATTGCCCCTGGGTCGCTTTCGAATTTCACGCGGATCGCGAGATTCTGGATCGTTCGAGCGAGATGGAAAGAGCCTTTGGCTTCTCACGGAGCACGAGGTGCGGAGAGGATTCAAAGGAGACTCAAAAGAGAAATAATGTACAAAATTTGCTTTAACCCTCCGACTTTTATTGGTAGCTGCCTTAGGGGTAGTAGTTCCCTTAATTTTTTCATACAAATGAATTCGCAAATGTGTCGCAAAAAGTGTCGCGCGTCGATTATTACTTTGTTTCATCCGTTTCACTTGAAACGAAGAACTAGTACGGCTGTTACGCAATGACTGTTGATATCGTTTGGAAGAGACTTTGCTACTTGCGAGAAAGATAAAAGTCATCGTTTCGTGCCAAATTAACGTAACTGATAAGTCGAGGAATATACCGCTACGCAGGCTGCGCGATAAGATCGACGAATCTTATCGGATCCATTTTTGCGCGAGCTTGTCGCATTTCAAGGTACGACGTAACGTGAAATTTGTCCGATCGCAGCCTCGGCTACTGACCGAGTGAATTCCGGGCACCGTTCCGCAATTTAATAACCCGTGAAGTCCCTGTCAGACCGCTGAAAACCCGACGGGCGACGTCGTCCCCCGGGGTGCAAACACCGCTCGAGTCGCCCCGGCGAAACTTCACGTGCTGTTTCCTTGGTGCGCGTGACCACGCAAGTCTGGCCATTTGTATATTAGTTAGCTGCAGGTAGATGGAACCTGCTAGACGTCTAGCGTCTGACAGGGGGGCGTTGCCGAACGTAAAACTTCCGAGGACCACGAAGGAGAAACCTACTCTGCTCGAAAGTTCGCCGTTAATGTATTCCTCTTCCCACGGCGCGCCGTGTCCATAAACCGATTCCACGAAGGAACGCTAATCGAAGGAACGAATTTTTCTTTTTCTTCTTTCTTTCTTTCTTTCTTTCTTTCTTTCTTTCTTTTTTTCCCACCCACCGTTTCGGACCCTTTAGGTTCGTCCGAAATAATTAGGATACTCGAGTTCCAGGGAGTTCTAACTAAGCCGTTCGCAGACGCTCGACATTTTTTCTAGCTGACTCTCGTCGACGTTATCTAGCGGATTTCATCGAGCAATGACTTGCAGACTCTCTCAAGCTCGACGATGAAACAACGAACGGAGGATAGAAATTTTCAATCTGAATACTCGACGCCGTCTCTCGCGAATAAACGAACGCGCGAAAGTCCGTTCTGATTGAATGTTGTTGCACGCACAAGCCGGGGTACGCTTCCGATTGTTGCGTTGCGAACCGTGTGCACGCGTGTCCCATATTCGTTTCGCGGGGGAATGGAGGTTGTATCCAGGTCGCGGGTCGACCTCCGCGGCTCGACCTCCGCGGGTCGGCTCGTACAATTAAACGAAACGCTTCGTTCGACAATCTCGTTCGCGTGCGTCTCCCTTTCTCTCTCTCTCTCCTGCTCTTGGCAAAGCCAAACTCTGTCCTCTGCCGCGACGCCGGCAAACGAATCGTCGAGAAACGAGCGCACAAAAGCCGCGCAGATTGGACAATGCAATCGGCGAGATCGTTCCTGCGAGTGGAACGGCTCAAAGATTCGCCGAGAGCAGCGTGTCCCGCGGGGCGTGACCGTATAATGCGGAAAAAACACCGGGCCACGGAGCGAGAGAGCAGCCGATAAAATTGTATCGTCCCAGCGGAGGCCACCTTTAACGGCCGATCGCCGAACCGGCGGCAGCCTTTAACTCCGCGGATCCGGGTCACCCATTACGCTTCGAACCTGTGCGCGCGTCGCGTCGGCCAGCACCGACCTTATCGAACCGTCGCGACGCCGTAAGCAAATCATACGCTTTTCGTCCGTTTTCATCGCCGTGCCGATGAAATGGCCGGACATGGCACACACGAACGCGATCGTCGCGTTTCTTCAAAGTTGGAAGAATGCACGTCGCTCTTAACACTGGAACTAACTAAAGCGCGAAATTTCCATCGGAGACGTTGAAGTAAGAGAAACAGAATCGTCTTTATAATACGACAGAGCACACGAGCTCTTGTAGATTCGAGTCTCATTTCGACCGTTTTGGTAGTTTTAGCGTTAACTCGATTGAATTTGGGCGCTACTCGTGGGAAACTAAACTAAACTTGGATTTTTCTGAAATCGAAAGACGAACTCTCGAACAAGAAAGTCCGTCTGTAAATGTTCGTTGGTCGGATTTTATCAGTTCAACCTTTCAACTGTTCAATTCTTTTCGCCCGAATGTCTAGAACGAAAAAAAAAAAAAAAAATAAAAAACTGTCGACAAGGGGCAGCTCGATTTTAATAGCGACGAATAATTTTCCCCCGATTTATCGGCGAGAGCCGTTCGGTTTTTTTTCCTGAATGGAAAAGCAAATATCAATGGGGACGGGCGTGATGTATTTTTTACAAGACACATATATATCTAAACAACAGACAAACTGCCAGGTCGGTACGCAAATCGCGTGTGCGTGTATCTCTGGAAAGCTAGGCTGATCGATTCCACACGCTGGCGTGACGCGAGACAGCGATAAGACAGCTTAAGAGCATTAATTTGTAAAATTTATCTCGGAGTTTGCTTTCGTCGACGAATCGAACTGATAGGCATAGATAATTTCTTTTCGAAGAGAGATATTCACGTGTCCGAGAACGTAATTCCGAAAGATTTACGTAACCATCGCCGAGGCGCGGAAAAAAGTCAGAACTGACCGACAGTACCTTTAATCACCTTTCCTACGGGCTAATTTCCCCCATCGACGGTGGTTTCACTCCGCTGGACATTGTTGCCCCCCGTCTGCGTTCCGGGGAAATTCGAACGAAATCCAATGCGAACGTTGAAACACGCAACTGTTACACGGCCGATTCTCTGTTCGCTGGTTCCGCTGGCATCGATACACGCGGACGGTCGCGCGTTTAATTCACGGATAAACATCGAACCTTCGCGATTTAATTGGATATCAAACAATAACCGGGACGCCCGGTTATTCTGTTTTATACACCGACAAAAGCGGCGCGCGGTCCTTTAAATCGTTGGCTAGGCTCGATCCCACTGCACTGTTTCTATCTGCTAACGTGGTACAGCGTACGCTATGTGTATACGCAGTATGTATACATTGCACACGCACGTGTATATGTACTCGGTTGTTGCAGAATTTCGCGTAAAAGCAACGTCTTGTCTCGTCTGGTCGTTGAGAGAACGCTCGGAGAAAAAGCTCGAGATGGAAGGAACGTTCTTCGAGCCGAGGTGAATTCGTTTCGCGGAGAGGGAAGAAGGTTACAGCCCCAGCCCGCTTGGTTCGAGCCCCCATTTTCACGGGGAACACCATCGCCCTTTACGCATATTGAAATCTAATAATAACCGCACCGTATACATATGCATGCGCATCGATTCGCGTTTCCAAGCGAGCACACGCGTACACGCAGCATACACGGTGTTTCCGAAATTCCCAAACTCTCTAGCCTCGCGATCGAGTCGATCGCAATTAATTTTCAGAGTCGTCAAGTCCCCTCTCTGCTCTGTGTCCGTCGTTGAAGAGTTTCGGTCGTTTGTCGATGAAAGTTGCTTTCGCGACGAGAGGAAATTTTTATCGACAAATGACCAATCTTCGTTGCAACCGTCATGTGTGAAGAACTTCGGCCACTTGTTCGCAAAAGTTTTCTTCCGCAAGAGAAAACGTTGTTTTCATCGACAAATGACCAAAGTTCTTCAACGACGGGCACAGAGCGCAACCTGTTAACTCTGTCAACGTCAGTCGGATAATTCGCGAACACCGTGTACACGGGGGAGGTTGCGCAGGTACGCATTTCCATACGTACGTATATAGTTGCACGGTTAGAACTATTATCGGGGCGCTGGTTTGTCCAAGGGTCGTGCGGTCACGTGGACCAGATAGCGGTTCACGAATCACTGAACACGAAGCCACTCGACGAGAAACGCTGATGCATAATCTACGCTATTTCTCGAAATCACGCGTCTCCGCTACGCGTCTCTTGCGCCCAACTTGCGCGCTCGTGGAATCGCGTCAACGTCCATCCATCGGATCGACGATTTCCATAGATCGTAAGTGGAAAGCGGAAATACGCGTGGCGAAGTGCAAGGAACGAGCCCGCTTTCCACTCTGGGAACAAGTCATCTTCCAAGTGGTGGAAAAATCGGATTACACCGTCGAAGCTGTCTCCGAGATGGAAATCGTCTGACGGAGCGTCGAGCGCGATCTTGGGCTTGATTTATTACAGATTACGGGGACCGAGTAAATTGCTACTGTAATGCGTGTAATGCGTGTCTACGAAGGGTACGGAGATTCAAGATTCAATTCATTTCCTGCCGAGCGTTTCACGGGATTAAGAAATTTTTGTTTATTGCAGCGGATATTTTTGCACGCTCCATTACGCTCGATTGGATTCGCCTCCTTATATTTAAAATCCGAAATTAGTAATACAGCGGGAGTTTAAAAATTTCTCCAGAAACCCACTCACTTATCCTTTCACCATTCTTATCACTGTTAATTGAAATTAATTAGAGCAGATACTTTTGTAACTAGGAATTTAAAAAAAAAAAAGAAAAATAATCATCAAACAGACAAAAACTTTCTCGTCGCTGTCGAAAATCAATGATCCACCGAATAGTAGATAGCGCGTCGTTTTTTTCTCGAAAAGTCAGCTCACGCGTTTGAAACGACGGAGGAAACGGCAGCTGTCTGTGGGTCGTCGCGAGGGAAGAATGGCCGGTGGCCAGGCAATGTAAACGTCACCCGGCACTGAATTAATTATCCTCGCTCGGCTCGACCGCAAACACAGCGAACCAATGTTCCCTGTGATCGATATTCGATATTTGCCACGACGCTGACATGTTTATGGAAACATTCGTGACGCGCGCGTCGTTACGCCTGTCCTAATATTCGTCCGGGACCCTGAACTTTGGAATTAATCCGCCAAATTGCCAACTACTCGTACCACCTTTCGCTCCTGCCGTACCGTGAATCCACCAAGAGCGTTTCGAAGCTCGTTCAAAACGTTTCTCCCTCGTATTTTTCTTTTTCTTTTTTTTTTCGAATTTTCCGCGAGTCAAACGTTGAAATTAATTTTTACGAAATACGCGATGTAAAAGGAACACCTACCTTCCTTTTTAATCAATATTTCTCGGATATTGGCCGAGCGAATCACGCGCGTTGATGAAATTTATCAGCGCGTAACGTTTCACGCGATCCTCGCGAGCCCCTTCTCCAGGGCCAATAAACAAAACTTCCGACGCCTGGACCCTCAGGCACGACCCGACTAGCTGTCATTAGATTTCCTTACAGGAAGACAGATCCGACGGGAAGAAAAAAGGAGAAAGAGGAGCGGAAGAGGGAAGGGGTAACGAGAGAAAGAGAGAGAGAGAGAGAGAGAGAAGGGAAGAAAAAAACTGGCAGCGATCTAATCCAGCTAGAAACGTGTCTCGAATTTCCCTCCTCGCCGATTCGTTCGACGTCAGCGTTCGACTTACAATATTTCCCAATTGACCGACCCACTTCGCCGGGAATTACGGATTAGCTATGACAAATGCGGTCAAAACGTCGGGAATTCGTCGGCGTTCGCAGCCAGCGGAAATCATATCGGCCGTGATAATTCCCCCCTCGGCTGTGCAATAGCAGCGAGTTCCACCAGCCTGGATCGCGCTCGATCCATCATCTTTCACGGAGAAAAATCAGTTCGGCGCTCGTTCGTCACCGAGACCAGTTTTAATTACCAGTCACCAGGCTGGATAATGATGACGAACGAGCTCGTATCGACGTTATCGGTGAAAGAGAGAGAGAGAGAGAGAGAGAAAGAGGAGGGGTTGTAATCGCGACGTTGGATCAAAGGTGACTTAATATAACTCAACAAGCTGATTTTATTTGACGATCGATTAAACTGTTTGGCGGTTGCTCGATGGAAATTATCAGAGTAGCAAGAACGCGTGTACATTCACGCAGAATCGGTACGTACATATAATTAATTAAACAATTAATTAATTATAGAATCAACGGAATCAGATACTCGAGCAATGAATTCATTCCTTCCCTTTTTCACATATCGATCGGCGCGAGTTCTCTCGAGTTCTCTCAACGAGTCGGTCAAAGATGAAAAAACTGCAAGAAGCAACTGTTCTGACTGAGAAACGAAGATGACTTTTTCGCCATTTTATTGATATGGAAACATTTGAATCGATACGAAACAAATTACAGGCACGATCGCTCAGTAGATTTACCAGACAACGCCACTCCTACTCGAGGTCTACGCCACGCCCCCTCGCGAATCACGTGACCCAAATCGACCAATCGCTAATTTTCGTTGCATCGGCGTTGCACCCGAAGAGACCCGAGTTCTGTATGATCGTGAGAGTGAACGCAGATCGGAATTGAAGGCGACTCACGTCGCGCGATTATACCACGATTTTCCTCGCCGTCCTGGGAAAATCGTTCGACGTTAAGCCCACGAGTTCGTCCGGTGGATGGCTCTCGGTTCCTTTTCATCGAGCCGTACTCCGTAATTAGGGGACCGTGCGTGAAACGTGCGTGTCGTTCGACGAAAGAGGAGATTCTACCTTCGTTGGGATTGTTCCCGATTCGCAAACGTGAGGATGCTGCGTTCACGGAATTTCGAGGTTGACCCCTTGACACGATCGATGCCTCGAAGGTTACCTTCTTGATTGTACAGTGGCGCAACTTCGTGGCCCCACCCTTGTTGCTCTGGCTCTCTGAACGTTTCTTTTGAATTTACTACAATTTTTTTTACAGCTGCGAGCAACCGGATGTCCGATTCAGTGATTTGTAATAAATATTTATAATCAAAATCCTTGTTCAAAAGCCCTGTTGACTAACTCCATGAGTTAAAATGTACGAGAGGATATTACTTTCGGAAACAGAAGTACCTCTCGATGGTACCTCGTAGAGATTTCAACTACCTTTTCATCGAGAGACGCTGCTTGGATTGAACCTTCGATTAAAGTACGATCCGGATGATTATCATCACTTTCAAATCGCTCGACTTTCAAACGTCGGCGAGAGGTACGTGAAAAATAGAAGAGGTTTATCAGGTTCGATCGGCAGTTCATATCGCGTCCGTGTCGCTTCGAAAATTCCACGAGACCCCGGTGGCCGTCTCGCGGCGTGTCCGCCTCGCGAAACCACTCGTAAATATCACTCTGGTCGCGCTGAAAATTTTATGTATGCACACGCACGTGCTCGAGCATTTCCTCCGCGTGTGTATATGTGCGAGTTTGTGTGTGTTTGTGTGTGTTTGTGTGTGCGTGGGACGTCCCTCCGTTTTACACTTCCCTACGTAGTGGCGGTCATAAAAAACCGCTGACCGATATTATCCACTCTAAGCTGGTTTACCATGTTCCTACGTGTTCTGTCAGCTCTTCGCGCCAACAGGCGTCCACACCGCGCCGGAACTAAAACGAAAAAGCGCAACGGCCCCGGCTAGTCCGCGCCACGTCGCCACGTGACGTGAGTAATTACCGGTACGGGCGTGCATGCACACGCGTCCCTACATACAGGGCTGTCTAAACGCTAACTATCGTCCACTGAGAGGACAGTGTTGAAAAGAACTTTGAGAGTTTGATCTTTGTTATCGAAGAATTTTTTTAGCAGATTCTGATAAATCAATTGGCGAACAAACGATTCAGATCGAAATTTCAGATCTGCTGTTTGTAGAAGCAGAGATTGAAAAACTTTCATTACGCGTCGACAAAATTTCTATCCGTCGTGTATCGCGTAATTTTGGAAATGATACATTTTCGCAAAAATAAAATTGCGACAAAGATCTCGAAATATTCCACGACAGACTGTGATCGTTGCAGGACAATAACAGTTCGCTCTGATATCGCGCGATTTTTGAATTATTCTTCGATACACGATTTCTTTCACACGACAAGTGATCTCAAGATCTAAAATTTTTAATTCGCAGGAAGATTTTTCTTACGTGTTCTTTAACCCCTTAACCTACAAGCTACGTTCCAACAGTCTGGGCCCAAAATGTAAAGAGGATCGCGCAGTCTTACAGAATGTAAATACACGTGTAGGATACAACTGGTTTAATTTTGTGGAATATTTGACAAGTAATTACAACCTGATGTAATAATTGTTGCAGATGTACCACTAGAGGTTTATTATCAATCACTAAAATATAACGTAAATCAATAACATTTATTTTTATCTGCAATTCCCGTAAATAAATTGGCAGTTCGCGTAATTAGCATAAAAAAATCAATAACGAAGAACATCTTGTGGGGATTCTTCTCGAATATTTAAGAAAATATGTTTCAACGTGCGAACGTGACCGAGAGTAACACGTAACTGATTACGATACAAAGAGATAATAAGAATCCAACACGAGCGCGACCGTCGCACGACCCGTGATATTTACATTTGGCTCCGATCATTGTACCGGGGCGGTCATGCCCGTAGTATTTACATTTGGCCCGAACGATGTACTACGGGCCCGATACAAGAGTATCCATAGGTTAAGGGGTTAAACTTTTAGTATTCACAGAAACAACCTCAAACACTTTTTGACCTAAAAATCCAAGTTTTCGTAACAAAAAGGAAACAAAAAAAGAAAAGATTTTGATTATTGAAGTATCATTCCTCACTGTGCAGATAATAGGGTTTTTCTCGTAATTTCCGGAAAGAATCACGGAAATGCCGGTAATAAGAGCAATCTCGTCGCTCTACCATGTATACACGCGATACTCGACCGTGTATCGAGCCGCACCGACAAGATTTTTAATAGTCGTCAAGCCGGAAGCTCGTCCGGGATTAATGCGTCCCGGCGTAATGAGAAGCAGGCGGAAAATAACCGGGAAAAACGTCCAACCCTTTCGCGTGTTTCACTCTCAGCCAACTCTCTCTCTCTCTCTCTCTCGCCACCAAGATACAAGTCAAACGCGTGGTTCCCTAGCCAAGATCGATCGCACAGTCACGTGCAATGCTAATCAGATCTCTGGTTGATAAGCAAATTGATAATCTGATCGATCGCTCGAAACTGTAGCTGAATAGCGAGCTGATTGAATGAATTCTGTCGAGCGATTGGAAAATTTATCAACATCTCTCCTCGCTATTTTAAGTTTTTCATTTTATCAGAGAATTGGCGATAGTGATAATGAAAATTCGCGATGAAATTCAATTAAACGGAAAATTTGCGGGAGAAAGAAGATTTTGCAGCTTTTCTCGAAGCGTAGTTCTCTTGTTTAGTCAAAGTCTTTTCGATATTAGAAATAAGTGAAAGTGTTAAAAATTAAATCGTACATGAAAATTTCTCGCAATTACTAATAGAAGATTGTGGATTTTTATGCACTTACGTACAATTGGCAAAACTAACGTACGAAAATGTAACAAAACGTTTAAAACACAGCACGTGTTACGGAATTTAATGATTAATACTCACTCTCGTACTCGAGAAGTATTAACAACCGATTGCAAGATCGACCAACTGATAATTGATCGAGATAGTTACAAGATTGATTAAGTGTAGATAATTTAACTCTAAATTCTTACAAAATTGATTAGGTTCCTTCTTCTTTTTTTTTTTAGATTTCTTCCTATCAGACCCGTCATCCTCCTTCGAATTGGATTGATACAGCGGGAATTTTTTTTGGAGGGGAACCCCAACCGTCCACCGAGATCCTGACGGGGATTAACGGCGTTTGACGGGTGCTTTTATGCAAATGCATAACCATCAACCGCGTTCTTTGTTAAAGGATCTCCTCCCCCTGCCCTCTCGAAGCTGTGTCTTTGGAATCTCGCTGACTCGACAAATTACTCATACTCGCGCTCGAAAGTTTCAGAACGAGGAATTCTCCAACGCGTCACGATCGTCGCTCGGTTAAAAAATTCACCTCGTCGCGAGGTAAATGAACGCAGATGCGTCGAGATTAATCGAAGTCGCTGTATCTGTATCTCTCCGTCTCCCATCGACAAAGTTCGACGCTCGAGAAATCTTGAAACTCGAGAGTCAAACGATTCGAGGATCGTTGAATTTTGTACAGGCGTCGCGCAGTGAAGTTTTCGCATCGGCAGGGAAGGGAAGGGACGAAGGAGAACGAAATAAAACGGGCGAGAAAAGGAAAAAGAAGAGAAAAGGCGGAGAGAGAAAGAAACCGCGCGATGAATGTTTCACCGGATTCCTTTCTCCGTGGATCCAAAGTTGCGGTATTTCCCCGCTCAACGGGAAATTCAGCTAGATATTTGTCACGAACAACGAGCGGACGATGAATGCGCGAAAACCGATTACTAGAGATAGAGGAACAGAGCCGCCGCTCTGGGCAACGCTGGGAAATACGGGGCGGCCGCGCGACTCCCGCCGCTGTACACAAATTATTTTTCTTTCATACGGCTACACAATCCCGTTTTGTAGAGCGGCCGACCGGCGCACTTTAATTTCTCCAGAGATTTATGCAAGCCCGGGCCGCTTTGAGCTTCCGCGCGCCACGCGTAATAACGGGAACGATGCGTGCACGAGCTGCAACATCGGTTACACGTTTCCCCGCCGTCCTTTCACCCGAGACCAAAACGTCAACGATCTTAATGTCTCCGCGAGCAAGATTTACGCGGACAGGCTCCCCCGTTTCCGCTCTTTTCCTCTCCCTTTTTTCGTCTCTTTCGTCTCCTGCCCTCTCCTTCCGGCTCGATTTTATTTGTTTAAGAGGGCGAGAACGTCTCATTCACTCAACGTGAATATTAATTATCGCCTTGCTGACGATAATAATAATAATCGGAACGATCGACGAATTCTTCGAACGTACGATCCTCTAGGATCTTTGGGACTCTTCTTTTTTCTTTTTTTTTTTTTATCATCTTCCTTGCGGACACGTTTCTCGGTGATTATTGAAACAGTGGAATATTTGTTATTTTTTTTCAAACGACTATCAGCCGATCGATCGATCGATCGATCGATTAGCTGATTACTGGCTGATACAGCTTTGATCGTTCCGTTTAATTAAATCAATGTTAAATATCTTCGTGGCAACTAGCACGCTTGCGCAATAATTTACCAACCAACAACATCAACGAAATTTGCCAAATTTGGCAAGCTGTGGATTATTCGTTTCGTTTTTTGTAACTTTGCACGCCGATGACAGAGAGGAACATTTACTTGAACTCGTTACTTGTGGCTGCTTTGTTGTCAATTTCCACGCGTTCCGAGTTGAAGGGAAGGGAAGAAACGGCGAGATACAGACGCGAAATAAATGTACCATGCAGTTGTTAAACGAGATTTTGAAGCCAGATATTCTTCGCTTATCACGGACGAAAATTTAATCGGAAATTTAATCAAAAGCCACTCGTAAAGATAAGATTCGAGCTACGTAGCGGTTCTACACGAGATCAACAACTTACTTTGCGTGAGTCTTCCATAATTTTTACCGACGATATAAAAATCTATTTGCATCGGTCTGCCTCTTTCCATTCCTAAAGAAACAACGCGAGAACGCGAAGCACCAAAAATCTCCAAGTCACGTTCACGCAGCACGCGTCCCATAAGTTAATGCTTAGTTAAGGGACGCGGACTTAAATTAGTCGACCGCTGAAAAGATCAGCGGAACGCGACCGATCGTCTCGCTGTTTGTCGAGGAGGACGTCGTGAATACAAATTCTAAGCAGCGGCGTTTCCGTGGAATTTCAAGGAGCGTCTCGTAAACGAAAGTTCGTTGAACGAATTAACGAAACGCGTTCGCGCCGATCGATTTTCGTTCGGTGTCCGAGTTCGTCCGTCTTCGAAATTTCCGAACGTACGTTCGTTCTCGTCTCGACAGGCAAAATTTGATTTTTTTGAGAAAATTTTATTTAAATATACCATGTCGAAGCTATAAAGAGTTTTCCTTTCCTGCAAGTGAGATAAGACGGAAATTATGCCGGAAATTACCCAGTTTAAATTTTTAAGTGTCGAGTAAATAAAAGTTTAAATAACAATCGATTCAAACTATTCTTTCGTTTCTTTTATTAAGAGTATTTGATTCAATTCCAGCGTTTAGCTTTTTCTACAGTACAGTAATATAGTCTGCAGGGATTATGTAATAAGTCACTAGGGTATTTGATTATCGTGAGAATAGCGAATCAAGATAAACGAAATGTGAATCGTTTTATTGCCGCGGTATCGGTAAATCAATTATTTCATCGAGCTTCTATTTATGCTTACATGTTGAAATATTTCAGAAATTTCGAAATATTTCATTAAATCAGATACGTTCACTCGACGTAATATCAAATACTGTTTTGCAATCTGTATTATTATTCCTTTCTTCTTTCTCTCCGATACTTTCCAACCACGATAAGCAACACGCGCGACCTGGCTATCGCGACGTCACAACGGTATAAATTATTTCATATTTATTGCAACATGCAATGATTCGTTATCAGGCATTCCAGTAAGTTTACGACGAAAAATACCGTTTCTCCGTATTTGTCTTCGCTGATAAGAATCGTGTACCTTGTACAAGTTCAACTGTCAAAAAATTTGTTAACAGACAAACACGCGTTTTTAATTTTAGGGCACTTTAAACGAAGAAATAAAGAAAAAAAGTGCAGCGAAGAAAGATAAAATTCTCTATTCAGCGCTGTTACTATCTTGCGGGAAAGCAACGTTACAAAAGAAAACGGAAGAAGAAAGAACACTTTACAGACGTATTAGTCATACTTGCGCCAAGTGTGCGAAGAGAAAATGAAAAACAAATATCGTTGCGCAAGTTATTGTCGAGATATTTTCGAGTTGATATAATCGTTCGATCTACAAGACACTGTCTCTGGCTGTTGATAACGAAAAACTATATATATAGTATCGCGGTTAATTGTACGGCAGATTTGAGAAGTTGTCCCACGATCTAGGACGTTCAACATGCGTGGCTACGTTCTTCTGTTGGTCTGTTTGTCGCTGATTGCCTCCTCATGGGGTCATAACTTGATTCTCGGCAGACGTTCACCTAACGACGTGGTCATAGAGAATCGATTCATCTTCAAGGTGAGTAGCCAGCGATTGAATCGATATCGTTCGATGGTACTTTGAATAGTTACGAGTGAACTCGAATCGAGATGAGAGCTTCGAAATCAAAACGCTTCTGGTTTTTAACCAACGTTGCACTGGCTCGATATCTCATTCGCAACATTTCTCAATCAGTTCCGCAAGACCCTGTCTTTCAATAGTCTAGTTCAAGAAATTCGACTGATATTTGTTCATTGTGCTTCCATTTGTATTCTATGATTTTATGAAATTTCAAGAAACTGTATTGACGATGTATATATTTTCATTCTCAGCCGCCAGTGCCACATGTCAGACAGACAGTGACGATTAACGCAACTGCACCACCTGGTTATGAAATCTCCTTCATCAGGGCAATCAATCTGAATCCGAGAGTGATAAACGTCAGTCTTCTGAAAGGTTACCTTGGACAACGATCCGTCGTTCTATTGGCTGTTGCTAAGCCAGGTTGGGCTCTTCTGATGAGAGTCTCCGTATTCGCTGTTCCTGTTACTATTGCTACTACCGAACCAGCAGTATCTACTTCTAGTGAACCAGCACCCACTCCTAGTGAACCAGCACCTACTCCCAGTGAACCTGCACCTACTTCTAGTGAACCAGTACCTACTTCCACCGAACCAGCACCTACTCCCAGTGAATCAGCCTCTACTCCGAGTGAACCTGCACCTACTTCTAGTGAACCAGCATCTACTCCCACCGAACCAGTACCTACTTCCACCGAACCAGCACCTACTCCCAGTGAACCAGCCTCTACTCCGAGTGAACCTGCACCTACTTCTAGTGAACCAGCATCTATTCCCACCGAACCAGTACCTACTTCCACCGAACCAGCACCTACTCCCAGTGAACCAGCCTCTACTCCGAGTGAACCAGCATCTACTCCCAGTGAACCAGCATCTAGTCCCAGTGAACCAGCATCTAGTCCCAGTGAACCAGCATCTAGTCCCAGTGAACCAGCATCTACTCCCAGTGAACCAGCATCTAGTCCCAGTGAACCAGCATCTAGTCCCAGTGAACCAGCATCTAGTCCCTGCACCTACTTCTAGTGAACCAGCATCTAGTCCCAGTGAACCAGCATCTAGTCCCAGTGAACCAGCATCTAGTCCCAGTGAACCAGCATCTAGTCCCAGTGAACCAGCATCTACTTCCACCGAACCTGCACCTACTTCTAGTGAACCAGCATCTAGTCCCAGTGAACCAGCATCTAGTCCCAGTGAACCAGCATCTAGTCCCAGTGAACCAGCATCTAGTTCCAGTGAACCAGCATCTACTCCCAGTGAACCAGCATCTACTCCCAGTGAACTAACATCTACTCCGAGTGAACCAGCATCAACTTCCACTGAACCAGCAAGTAGCACCGTAGTAACAACTAGTGAAGAAGACAACTGGCCACCAGTGTGGACTGAGACAGACAAAATTGTACAACCGTCAACCCCAATCGTTCCATCATGGTGGAAATGGTTCTGAACTGGAGTCTAACACGATAATGAGAGTTAGCAGTTAGTTGCTACGTTGCAACGTAGACATCTACGTCCGAGGTAGTGTGAATCGTCTTTGACGATTCACGAGCAATCGATTGAGAACGATATTTCTTTTTAGCCTGCGGGCGTCTCTAATTTAATTAATATCTCATGAAAAAAAAATGTGTACAATGTGATCATCTTCCTACGAGCCTTATAATTATTTAATCCTTGCGACATTCCTTAAATAAATTATAATTATTCCATCAATCTATCTTAGTATTTTACACCAAGCAACCTCTCATTGGACAACATTTGGCCTCTGATGCTGACGTGAAATTCGTTGAGACGGGAAGAGACCGACCCTTCTTTCGAATTCTGTTCTTCGACCAATCCCATCTTCTTAATACTTTCACGATATAAAGCGAACTTTCCCGACACATTCGTTGAAACATTCGCAGAATTTTCCCAATCTCGAGCAATTGCCACGCAGTTAGGAAGACAGCTGTTTAGTTACCCTTTCGCCTCAACGTTCCGCCGTTTCTCCGGTGGAATAAATTAAAATTCCCACGGGCGAGCTGGTAAACGGGAGAGCAACGTCGGCTCTCTTCCCGTGCGTCGTCGTCGTCATCGCTTACGTTATTTCCTCGGCTACCATTGATTCCGTGACGGGAGGGATGTAATTCGGCGTCGCTTGGAAATTCGAAGCACAGACGATTCGTTCGCTAACGCATTTCCAGGAAACTCGCTTCTAGAGATCCTGGCCCTAGATGCTTTAAGGCTGCATCGCACGTAAGCCACCGCTGTGTTACTTGATTCGCTTCATCATCCGGCGTAGCCCGCTTAGTCGTTTTCCTATTTCTTTCCGCCGTGTCTCTGTCTGTCTTGTACGAGGAGCGTTCTTGCAACGTGGATTTCGAGAACGCGGCCACGTTCGTGAAAATTGTATCCACTTCAATTTGGCAAAATCGGATTTGTATGGACGGTTCGAGTCGCGAGGGGTCGAAACCGGCCAGTCTGGAATTTTCACGACGTTCACGGCCACGATCAATCGGCCGCCTAATCGGCCCTTTTGAAACATTAATTCGCCCGCGATATCGGCCCGTCTTTTTTTCTTAAATATTTCAGCAGGAGTCACGGCCTTCTCTCAAACATCCTCGATAGATATTGCCGTCCATCGAACGTTCCCCCGGCGTAAAGGATTCGTTCGAATTTGATTGGAGAGAAACGATTCGAAATCAATGATTCAGCAGCTCCGGCAAAAGTGTTTCTATATTTCTGCCGGGTTCGGTGAGAGATCGAATTTTACGGCTCGAATCGAGATCGATGGCGAAACGTTTAGTCCATGATGGGTTGTTACCATTACGAATGGCAGCTGTTTGTACGAACAAACCTGCCTTTTTTGCATTCAAATACGTTTCTCACGTATGCGTAAAGATAAATCTAGTAATTAATATTCAATACATCAAAGACTGAACGGAAAAATGTAATCTCGAGGTAAACTATATGTAGACTATATCAACGTTTTAAAATTATGCTTACCATTACGAAATATCAAAGAAGAGAAAAACGAAGAGTAATCGAGAAATTAGTAAAAAAAAAAAAAAAATAGACCGCTCGATCCACTCGCGCGTATATGTTGCGCGGAATATTGCGGAACGAGAAGCAGATGGCTGTAGGCAGATTAGAAAGACACGCCGGAGAAAATAATTACAACCAGAGTGCTGACGCGCCGCGAGTCCGAAACTCCGGCGACTATTTTTCAAGCGTTCAACGTTAATCCCGGGGCCGTTTCCCTGGGTCGAAACTTTGGCGCGCCGCCGCGCGGTTCTCCCGCCTATGGAGAGGCAGAACAGGAAGCAGCCGGAAAAACAGGATCGCGGGGGATTACAGGGTGGTTATTACGTCGCGCGAGCCGGCAGCTTCATATAACTCGCCGGGGGACAGAACCTCCACTCGTAAACTTTCATTTCCGAGCGGCCAAGGACGGCGAGATTAAAGGGCCCTGGCCCGCGAATTTCACCCGGCCCGGGTCCCGCGTCCAAATTCCGGTTTTCTCCGGTTACCATTCCGGGATTCGGAATCCGATCGAGTCTCCCTTTCGCCCTCCCCTCTTCGTTGCTCGTTCGACGATGAAAAATCGACGAACAACGGGTGGAAAAGAGACAGAAAAGGGGAAGAAAAAGGGAACGCGTCGCGGTGGCAAAGGGCATCGCGACGCCGCCGCAACGGCGCAGCAACAAGTGAGAGTCGAAGAGTTATTGGACCCAAAAGCCTGTAATAATGGCCGGCGCGGAGTCGAGCGGAATCGAACGCTCTCCTCCGGTTTTATTCCGGCGCATCCACGATCGGGGAAAGTCAATACAAAGGAGGAACCGATCGACTGGAAAATCGCTGCATCGCGATTACTCTTCGTTTCTTTCTTTCGTTACTTTCGTTTCTCCCGCCCTCCCCCCCCCCTCTCTCTCTCGTCTATTTTTCTAGATCAGCCCCGCGGACGATTAATCGGCCCTCGGCGACGAATTTATGAAAGCTCAATTCGTGGAAACGGATCGCTTGCGTTTGAACGCCGATTAATTTCCAAGGATTTCTACGACCGAGATAGAAAATTGTGCAATTTTTGCACAATCTGTTCCAGTGCAATCCATTTCAGTTGATAATTTCTTCGCGAAGAACAGGATGTTGTGTATTTTCTCAAGAAGCTGAAAACTGTCGTCTCACTGTCGAACGTGTAATCACGTAATTCAACGACTTCTGTCAGTTATCACTGGCACTAAATGTTATCGTTCCGATCACGGATCTCGTTAAAAGATTTTTCGCAACTCGTTGGCGCGATTTCATCGCTTCGTCGATCGTAACGAATCGCGTTATCTCGCTCGCGTGATATCGATCATCGTGTATCAAATGAAACCAAATCAAAAGCTTTTGCTTTCTGATTACGAAATTACACATCGTCGTACACGATAGCACAATCGTCGATTGTATCTTCCGTGTGCTTTCAGGTAGCTACGAAATTACGCGATCTGATCGTAGCATAAGATCGGAAAATAAAAAAAGTTCCATCGATGGGAAACTTAGTTTTATCTTATCTCTAATTTCTCTCTATCTCTTGCTGAATTCTCTCTCTTTCTAAATTCGTCGAATCGATCCTATCTCTTTTCCTCGACGTTTCGAAAAAGTTTCGACGTTCCGCAGAAATCGCGATAGCGAGGCACAGACGCGCGAGAGAGAGACACAGACGGTGTAATTTCAACGACGTGCACGCGATAAAAATTAGACAGGTGGAACGATCGTGACTCGCGGTACTGTTACCAAGTCGGCAACCTTGAGCGATCAAAGTCTTCTCCGCGGTCCCTCAACATCTGTCACTGCGATCTCTTCTCTCCCCGTTCGGCGCCGAACGTACAATTCGGCGCGCGACTCGTACAACCGTCATATTTGTGACGCGTTAAAATGCCCGGCACGGAACTTTTATCGACGTCGACACACCCCGAGTTATTTCCTTCGCGGATGCTTCGTATCGGCGCTTCGTCGCTGGCATGCAAAGCAGCCCACGATTCGTTCCCTTCGCGCCCCCGTGTAGCTTGTAATTTCTCCGTTCAGAACGGAGGAAATCCTCGTGTTCTCAGACGCGTCGTTTGTTTCCCCAATTCATAATTCCCGGTGGGACTGGCAGAGTTCTCGGAATTTTTCGCACTGATCTACCAATGACCGAGCAGTTCAATTTATTTATCGCTCGATCTCCAAAGTGTTCCATCTTTCGGAGATTTTTTGGTTGTAAATTTTTGGAATTGCAATACTCGAACTTTTCGTAAATTTAATATTTCGTAATTTAGACGATTGTCAACTACTTGCGTGGATTATCAGCGACTCGGAACTAAATCTTACAATTTATCACGAGAGAATGTATTAATTTTGGAGCTGCTTCTTTGTCTCTCAGACCATCGTCGTGGGAAGGATTTACGTTTATTCGTGGTGTATTTTCTGCGCTGGACAATAATGAAATTCAATTGAACTTTGCACAAAATCACAAGCTGGAGGATCGAATTTGTTATCCGAAGTTTTCTATCTCCGTTATTGCCGATTTCAGTGGCAAAGAACGACGCTTCGCTCTCGGGTACGTTGGTCCCGCTCTGATTTTTCTATTTTCTTTTCCCCTCTCGCTCTTCCTCTTTCCGAGGAGTCGGATCTATGGATCCGGTCGGTGAATGGAAAATTGATTTGCCAAACGTTCTCGCGGACGCAGCGCGAGACACGCCGAGTCGGCGTGTTTATTTTAATTTCCGGGAAATCGTGCGAGCTCTTCCGTCCCACGACCCTATCGGATCGTTTAATTAAACGAGCCGTAGATAATGCCGTTATCGGGACGGATTTCAGGCAATCGCGACGCTCGGACGCTCCGACGCGCGAATTTCTCTTCTGCACGCGTTTATTTTCCTTTGTCACTGTACTGTACTGTACTGTACACAGTACAGTAAGAAAAGCAGACTCTTTTTTCCCTTTCTCTTCTTGCATTCGTATATCACTCATTCTCAACGCCCCCCTGCGATCTTTTACACGATAATATCTGTAATAATTTCCACGCACTTTATATTTTTCTTTCCACCCACAACTCTTCCCTTCGATCGACGGTGTTTTCAATTTAAGTTATTATGATTCAACCAGATTTGTAAAATGTCCAATTACAATTTCTGTTTATGCATGCACGCGTCGATCTCATGATTGATCGTCGACAGCTGCGACCTCAAACTTACTCTTTAGACATTCCGTTGTTTCTATGCCTTTTCTTTTTAAAGTTTTCGTTTTTTATTCTTTTGTTTTCACGTTTTCGTTACATTCATTTCAACGTTAGTTTGTCAAAATTTTTACGTCTCTCAAGTACAGATCATTCAGAGAATTTACAACGGGGTTCCTAAATCTCAGTTGGTTTCGTTTAAAATATTCTCCAACGTTGCAGCATCGTGTACTTTTATGCAAATAAAAGAAGGTTTCTTCTCGAAACAATTTAATAATTATGCTATGGTGCAGTTTGATAATTTAATTTGTTAATAAGTAACACACTATCAAGAACTCAATTTTCTTAGAACGAAAGATTGCTGCATTTTTTTCTCGTCTTGAAATATAAAAATAAGATACAGTCATCCACGTGTGAGTGACGCGGCGATCGACGTGTTGCGAAACAGCCCGTTGCAATAAAACGATTACACTCGGCGAATGTAGATACGCGCGCGATATACACACGCGTACGTAAAACCGTGATAAGATTTTGTGCCGCGACCCAGTATCGCGAAGCACACTGACGCTCCGCGCGAAAGGGAAAAGATTCGATCATTTCGTAAGAAGAAGAAGAGAGAGAAAAAAAGGGGGGCAGGGGAAATTGTACGTTAATGTTGGCCAGTTCTCCCCGGATCGTTCTCTCGGTCGGCGATCGGTAACGAAATTTCAGGCGGCCAGGTCTCCCCGGGAATCGCGTCGGACAAAACGGGACACGCTCGCCGCACGGTTCGCTGATCCGAGAGATTTTAATTATTACCGTCGAATCTGTCTCGTGCCCGTGCACGCGTCAAGTCGGATGTAACGATAAAATTATACGAAACGTTGTCCGATCGCCGGGATTAATTGCCGGTTGCGTAACGCGCGAGCCAAGGGGGCAAAGCCCCCGCCCCCCCCCCCGTGTCCCGACGATGAGATCGTATCGTTTAATTGACACGTAACGCGTTTACTTTTACTTCCGATTCTGTTTCTACTTTCCGCCTCCGCCTTCCGTCTCCTTTCGGCCCGCTGTGTCGCGATAATCACGCTTGCTCGTTTTGAATCGAAACGATTACATTGGGACCCATCGCTCGGTCTTATTGCGTAATTTCGTTACGCGCGTCCGTTTAACGGTTTTAATATCTCTGTATTACGAAATTTACAGACCGGTATGGAAATGAAAGAAATAAAATTCTGTTGCGACAATTATGAAACATGTTTTGTTGTATTTTTTAGGGTCGATGAAACCCCAATTTTTAGTAAATTTGCGCGGATGAAGTAAAATATAGGTTCAATTACTTACTTTTTGACAAAACCTTCCAAGATCTGTATTTTCTCCCTTGCATAATTTTATTTCGCAACGTCGATCGTTCTTGTTGTTAGTGCGAATCGATTCGAACGGGAACGTTCGATTCAACGACCTCGGGCCTCGGTGCTTGCCGTGGAGAAAAGAAAAAATCCTAGGCGTGCGAGCCTCTTTCTTTTCCTCGTTCGCGGGGAACACGAACGCGGGGCCGCCAAGGTATTCGATGTAAATGCTCGCGCGACGTCGCAGCTACCATAAAGCATTAAAAGAGCAGAGCGCGAGATATCGAGGAGGAGGAGGAGGAGGAGGAGGGGGCCCGCGGCCTTTCTTCGAAAAGCTCCCCCATTGAAAGCTCCCCGTCCGTTCGCGGCAATGGCATTCGCCGATCCGTTTACCGATTCCATACTTTAACGGCATAAATCTCATCTAATAAATGTACACGCGTATACACGGGCGAGCAGCCGGGCCGCGGCACGCAAGCCGCGCCAGAGAGACATTTATCATTCAAAGTCTTCGGTCGCGGAGCCAGCTGAAAGAGAGACCCGGAAGGAATCCTGCGTGCAATCCGACTTGGCGAACGAGCTTCCTCGGGTTCCGCTCCTTTTTCAGCGAACCGACTCTACCGGTCGTGAAACTTTAACGTGAGCGTGGCGATTCGCAGAGGGGTTGTCAGGTGGATTTCGTTACATGGGAACGAGGCCTCGAAATTGGATCTATTAATTAATTGGCTGGTGTATTCGATGCGTTTCAGGTTATCACTGAAGGTGATTTCAGGTTGGCGGGGGTAACCCAGAAAATCGGGTCTCTTGAGGTGCAACGCTGATGCAACGAAAATTAGCGATTGGTTGATTTGGGTCACGTGACTCGTGAGGGGGCGTGGCGTAGACCTCGAGCAGGAGTGGCGTTGTCTGGTATATACCGAGTCGGAATCGTGCAGTTTTTTCTAGAAACGATCTATTTTATTTTGTTGCAAAGATTTTTCGGAAGCGCGCAAAGCGAGCAAACTTTGGTCCGAAAACCAATCGTCGAAAGAGTCTTGCGTTAATCATATTCACCCCCTCCTCTTGCCTGTCACGTCCCTCAGATCCATCAATCCTCGTGTTTTTTAGAGCCACCCGCACAAGCTGAATATTTCAAGCTAAGAGTATCGTTCGTCCGACCGTGTTTGAAGGGAGGATCGATCGTCCGCGTGATAATATCCAAGGAACGGATCGATCGCAGCGTACATGTATATACATGTCCAGGGGAGGCACCCACCGATTCCGGGTACTTCATTACGCTAATTGTGCCACCGTTGTCACTTAGGAAATTCCAAAGTAAGGGTTTTTGGCTCGTGATCTCGCTGGCTGATCGCGACAGCCGGCCGATCCTGTCCTAGATAGCGCGCGTAATTTCACGCTTACGGGCATGCACGCGTGCGTTTTGCACACTCGCTGTCGCGTATGTACTCTGAAATACGACGGAGATCGAGCGTAGTGTCGCGTAATTCCGTCAACTTCCGCGCCTGCCACCCTTCGCAGGCGATACGTCATCGGAAAGGAACACGTCACGCCCGCGAGGAAATCGATTGCCTCGCGAAATAATTTCGGTCAACCGTGGAAAACTTTGATGGGAATTTTGACCGAAATTGAGAAAGTCTTCGACCAAAACTAACTGACCTCAATCAAAAGATTATTGGTTGGAAAAAAAGTAGGATAAGAGTGAAATTTGTAGTTCTCGGAGTGATTTTCAATTATAAATTACAATCTTTTCGTAGTAAATAACTCATGGAAACTAATCTGATTTAAATCTCTGTCGACTCGAACTCAAATCATGTGAGATTCCATGTGGAAATTCAACTTGCGCTCTTCGATATATACAACGACGCACGTAGAATATCCTCGTGCCGCGCTCGTATGGAAAACTCAATATACAGTTGAAGCAAATTTTCAAACTCGAAACTCGATTTTCTCGAAAACAAACGCTTCGATGAAGAAATTTCATTCTTTCTTTTCGACACATTTTGTTAACTCGAGTCGTGCCAATTAGCCAATCAGTGCAGTAAAAGAATCAATCAGATTCAATTTAATACTCGTCGTAAATTTTTTTTTTTAAAAAAGGTACGTTCAACGTGATGCTGACAACGTTCTGAATCTTCCAAACCAACGAAGGATGGGAAATTTTCTCAACAGTCATTTTCCGAGATATTAGTTCTCGGAGATATCTCGCCCCTCCAGCAATAACTCTCTTTCATCAAAAAGGTAACCCTCAAATTTTCCACGCGTGTCGTGATCGGCCAGACCAGCCCGAGTTTTTCTTTATCGCGGCGAGAACTTGCGTCGTCCGGGGAGCAGGCGGCAACAGCAATAAAAAAGTTGCTACTCCCAGATGGAATCTTACGCGACTTTTCAACTTTCTGCCAGCGGCACTTTTCGAAAGGGACCGCCACTCGTTATCCCAATCTCGTCTATTTTCCTCCTTCCTTCATCTCTCAAATCATCTCTCTCTCTCTCTCTCTCCCAACAATCTCGCTTTTCGACGTTCGAAACATGTTGTTCCTTCGAGAAACCAAAATTAGCCTCCGAACGATATTCACATTTCCGTATAGAAAGGAAAAATCGTGTAGGGTGAGAAAACTTTGTCGCTTGAAACTCCTCTCTGTGCGTGCCAAGGGCGAGAGAATTGTCCCAACCGCTCGCGTCTCAAGACGCTAAAATATGAGAGCATGGTTACGCGTGTGTATGCGAATGTGCAGAGACGAAGGTTTGGACATTTGGCATCTCTTTGTCATCTAATTGCAACCCTTTGCACTCGACTTAAATCTAGCCAACGGCTCGGACTATCTCTTTTTGTAATTTGCCGACAATCACAATGAACAATTTTAACGAACATTTGGCGTTGCGTAAAATAATAGCACGATATCTGAACGGACGTTTAACAGCGAGAGCTGTAACAACGACGAACGTAAGGATTTTAGAAGATGAAATCTCTCCCAAGAAGACGGTCCTAAACGAGTCAATCGACAATTCACATAATTCGGAATAATTCGCACGTTGTGAATTAGACGAATGTTTAAAAAAAAGACGGGGGATACGAGAGGGCAAAGGGTTGAATGTAAATATCATAACCGTTTATCATAAACGACGGGAGGGGTGGTTAATTTCGCGTTATTTATTTTTTTGCCAGCGATATTCGCCGGTAAGCTCGTCGACTTTCGTCGACTTATTCACCGCGACGCAAACACGTCGCGCTGGCTCGTTGGAAATTCGATTTGCATGCTTTGCAGTTGGTTCTCGCGTCAAACTATTCCTACCTCTCCAGCCCCTATCCTTCTTTTGCCCCTGGCGGCTCGATCGAACGGATCTCTTTCCGTTTCTCTTAATTGAACCGTTCTCCGTCGGCGAGAGCGGTGCGACGGCACGTCCGGAACGACGGTGAACGACGATCGAGAAGCAAGAAGGTCGAGTGCAGTCGCAACCCTCTCGACTGTTTACCTCGTCGATGGAGCAAACACGAGCAAAGGTAACACGGCGTTTAACGTCAACTTTCAGCCGGTAATTTTCTACTCCGGAACCAGGTGAAAAAAATGGCGAAACTTCGAGATATTTACCGCGTCACTGTCGAAAGTCGGACACGCTTGCAGGAATACTACGCGGAACTTTGCAAATTTGTTCAGCGTAGTGAACTTGGCTGCCGGTGTGAGAGAATTTTACGCTAACGCGTTCTATATTAGTAACTCTCTTGGCTACGTGTCCGTAAGAGTATCAATTTGCACAAAAGTCGGCGATGTAGTCGCGTCGGGCAAAGATGGTGACGAAAACCTGCAGCTATCGTCGCTTCACGGACGTGAATCGTCGTTGTTCTTGTACGAGCCGTTCGGAGGCCCACTGATTAATTTCACGAATCTCTCGAAGAGTATAGAGATACACCAAATACTCGCTTGCATAGAAATTGTTTACCACAAAGCACCTTAACTTTCACGGCGGGCGTTACACATGTACACTAAAATAACCGTTCTCTAAATATTCCACAGAGTATGAGTCGTTGTAATTTAAACGATAATTAAAATAAATATACCAATAAAAATATTAACGCAAATGAACAAATGAAAGTATCTATTGACGGTGGAACAACCTATTCTACACGCGAGTCATAATTTAATCACGATAATTAAAATAAATAATTTATAGAAAATACGGTCACCTGACGTAATCGACAATTTGTGAAACTTCTACAAATAATCTTAATGAGTTCTGATAAATAATACACATTTCTCACAATTTGCAATTTTGAACGTTACTCCTCGCGGCGATTAAATATCAAATGTATAGTTATTTGTGTCTTGACTACCTTGAGATAAATTACCTCGTCCGGGGTCTTCATTCGTCGAGAGTCGAATGTTAATCGTGTGCCGATGAAATTAAATGAAACTAATGACAAATTGACCAGTTACAGGGGCAGGCTAGGGGCAGAGGTCAATTTTGACCGCTTTTCAGCGGAATTTTCCGACGGGGTTTGACGAGCGCGCGTGATACGGCAAGATAACGAGAAATCGTGGGGGGATGAAAAAGTGAACAGTCGGAATTAGAGTGGCCGAGTCAAAGTGTTCCCGGAGGCCGGGAGAGGATCAGAGCAGAGAGAGAAGCTCGCGGTAGCTGGCCAAGTCAAAGAGTATATACGCGATAAAATGTATAAAGAGAGCGTGTAATTAAACACTACGGCGGTGTGTCGCCGGCTTACTTTTTCGAGGCATCGTGCCACAACCCCGGTGCATGCTTCGAGTGCACGCGCTTAATTATCTTTCGGCTCGTCTGGACCGCCGAAGGGAGATTCTTGGAAAGGACACGGGACACGTCCGAATCCTCTCTTTGTATCACGATACGCTGAATATCACGAATATCTTTGTGCCGTTGCGTCGCCCAAAATAAAATAGCAGAGGAAGAAACTGCACCGTAATTTTCTCCGATTTCGCAGATTTTCCTTCGAATCTCCTTCGAAATCCGAGCAACATCGACGAAGCTAAGCAGTTTCTAAAGGAAGAAATCACCGACTCTTCTCCCCAGTCGTTTCCCTTCCAATCGATATTTGCTCATACACGGGTAAGTAGATTCAGACAGAAGAACTCTCTCTCTCTCTCTCTCTCTCTCTGTCTTTCAGCTTACAGAATAAATAATAAGAACAAACGGCTCGTGTAACAAGGATCCTTCGTCGATCCTTCCCACTAGCCACGATTTTTCTTTCTTTCAATCAATATTTGCTCGAGCAGATACAGTCGTTTCGAGTCGGACACCGGGGATTCCTCGATTCTTTCCTCTTTCGTACAACAGGAGTTTACGTAAACGAAGATTCGAGTGTGCTGTTCGGAGAGGATTTCTAGGATCCTCCGAATCCTGTTTCAATCCTCCTCTCCCTTCGATCCAGCGTCCATCTGTCGTAGCGTACGAATATCACGAAACGTAGCTCGTTGCATCGCGAAACGCTGCTGCGTCTCGGAATTCGTTGGCCTCGTGTTGGCCAGGCCGGATGCGAGAGAGAGAGAGAGAGAGAGAGAAACTCTCGAAGGTCCGGCGCGGCGTTCCGCTCGGTGTTCTCTTCTCGCTTCTTTCTTGCGGTTTTCTTTCTGACCTTTCGGAACAGCCACGGGGCTGCGAAGATCGTTAACTAAAGTGGGTAATCATACCCACCGGTTTCACGCCGCGGCCATTCAGCCGCCTCGTCTACAGGGTGGCTGAGTTAAACGACGCTTGCCCGAGTTTCCACCAATCTTCGGTAGACACGGTCCAACATCTACGTGCAGAAGTGAGTCCTCCGCTTGGACTCTCGTCGATGGACTTTTGTCGGCAGAAAGTGAAAAAGAACAAACATCGTCAGGCGACGTAGGATGTGGAAACGAACGAGATTTAACAACGTTTCGCCAGCGATTTTATTAAATATCCGATTCATTTCTGAAGAATCCTTTGGACGTTTACAGACTTCCAATTTCTATTTCGATATTCCCAGAGTTTAACTTGACAATCACAGACAACGAGTCCAAGCGTCGCACGCTTCGAGCAAAGAAGCGAGAACGTCGAATTTGATCACGTAGATCAGTTCCAGGAACCGATCGCGCAAGTTCCCATCGAGTTCCTCCCAAACAGGAAGCCAAGCTGCGGCGCGAGGAATACGAATAATCTCGAATCAATTCGCCGAAACGTTCGAACAAAATATTCCTCGATCGCAACGTTGGCCGACGTCTGGCGACGAAACGCCAGCGAGAACATGGCTTCTGCCAACGGACGTAAAGTCCTTCGCAAGTACCTGGCCAGCTGGCAGAGCAATTCGATTAAAAGACTCGTATCTGTATTAATTTTTTCATACTCGAGAGTCACGTTCGTATTTTCAATTTTTTTCTGAATGAAAGAACGTTCTCTCGCATTGTCGGTCGCCTTTATTTCTCGCCGAAGAACTGAGCCGAAACGAATCGTTAAATTGAAACGGGCAGTTAGTCATTCATGTGCTTCGCGATGTTTGGAGAAACCTTGAGAATGCGGCAAGCGACACACGTATCTCAATTTTTCAAGCACTGACAGCTGCTACAGATCTCAAATTTGCAAGGTAAGTTTTCATTTTTCCATCGTTTTCCTTTTTTTTTTTTCATTCGTATTAGTTAATGGTATCTTAATGGGACCTGTGAGCGACGTATTTGAACTGATATATATTCTCCACTTTTAACATATTTAAGAGATACAGACGCCGAGGCAAAGACCAAACTGTACAATTCGCGTTTAAGCACTTAGACGAACGACAGTGTACGTTCACCTGCAAGGTTCGAACCGGCGATCGATTTGCGTAATTGGGACACCCTGTAGATAACCGGCTGTATCGCGAGGCGTGCATACGAGCAGGGAGGCGAGCATATAATTATATGCCTCGAGTCGGCACCTCGAAAATGCCGGCTCGTTAGCAAATCTTGCGAGAACCGCGCAAACACCTGCCTGATTGTTAATAATTTGCCGCGCTAGAAGCGTTCTTCTTCGCCCGGCGAGAGCTTCTTCGCTCCTTCCATCACCTCTTCCTCTTCTCTCTCTCTCGCTCGTTCGCCTCGTGGCTTTGGACACGCACACGCCTCGAACTGTATAAAAATCGCCGGGATGAAGGACTACCCGGGCCAGTTAACACTTTCGTACACGGCCAAAGCCTGTTTAGCCGCCGGTAATTTCTCTCTTTCTCCCTTTCTCTCTCTCTCTCTCTCTCTCTCTCTCTCTGGCCGATCGAGATTCTTGCTGTCGAGCTGGCGCGCGAACGCTCACCTACCCGACTAATCGCGATACTCTTTCATCTCGTCTCGTCTCGTCTCGCGGCAATTCCGCGCCGCCACGATTCCACGAACAGCAATCGGGAGAGAAACGTTCGCCAGTCGGGGAGACTGCATACGGTAGCATTCCTCCGAGAGTGAAGGTGATCTCGCGAGAGAAACCTCGCGGAGAGGTTTTGCCACCGCTCAAGAACAACTGGAATCGCTCGAGTTTTTATTTCTTTCCTTCTACTTTTTCCCTTTTCTTTTTCTTCAACCCCACTCGCGAGGGCTTGCGGTTTAATTGGAGCCGCGGGAAGATTGGCAGAATTCGAAAAAGAAAGTGCGCCGGTAGTCTGTTTCCGTTTGTTACCGGAGGGAACAAAGCGCAACTCTGTGCACCGTGTGCACTCGATACAAGCACGTTACACGAATATCATTCAATCGTCTTCAAGAAATTCCATCCCATCGAGTTAATTCACGCCCAATCTCGTTCCCACGCGACAAACTCTCCGCTATCTCGATATAAGAAAATTGAGAAATTTCCGCAAAGTGTGCAGCCAACTGGTCGCGTAACTCCTGGCGTATTTTCGCAGAAAAGCTAGCAGAATTAACTTCCTCGCGAACTCGTTCCCGTCTTCGTCTCCGTTCGATCAAACGGCTCGCTTGGATAACTATCGATTAACCAGTTAGCGACCAATTACCACCCTCCGTTAATTTTCCCATCCACGACTTGCGATCGCGTCGAGAGTCTGCGAACGCGCGACTCCTTTCGTCGAACGATCGGCATTATTTCCAATAGGCGCGTGTTATTACGCCCACGCCCGTTCCCGTTCGTGTTTCAAGCCTTTCCTCCGCCCTGATGTTTGATGATGACGATTTTTTTGCCATAAAATTTTATCGATGCGCAAACATTTGAATCGATAGAAAACAAATTACCAGGCAACGACACTCCCACTCGAGGTCTACCCCACGAATCACGTGACCCAAATCAACCAATCGCTAATTTTCGTTGCATCGGCGTTGCACCTGATTTTCTGGGTTACCCCTAAAATCACTTTCAGTGCTAAGAAAGAAAGAAGAAATTTCCCGTTTCCACGCGTTTCGAGAGATGTAGGGTGCACACTTTTGCAGGTGGAAACGTCCGAAATTAGTCGCGAGAGGCTCCCAGCCAGTTACAGAATCGAGTTACGTCTGTCGCGTGAAATATAATAACCGGCAACCTCGATTACTACCATATACAGCGATTCCACGAAGATAGTTTGTCTTTCTTTTGTAAAGCCTCGTCGGTCGTCGAGTAGATCGCGGATTTGTGAGAATTTGAAGAGGGCAGGAAAAATGCAGAAAACTTGCTGCAACGTTTCTTCAATAAAATTTTCACGAAAATTTGAAATCGCGTTGAGAGAAGATCGCAGACTAATTATAAAACGGAGGTAATTAATTCGAACGTGGTAATTAATTCATCTTGATACATGATCTGACAATGCTGTCGGTGTTCAAGGTTTTCCTGGAAAGCATAACTGACATAATTTTGCGACGATTCGAGAAATTCATCATCGGGTAATTAGCTAATTAGCTGTCGATGAGAGGAAGCGTTTCAAGTTTCCCGAACGTGAAATCCTCCGACGATCTCTCCGAACCGTGTCGTTGTTACATTTGATCGACGGCGAGACGTTTGTCAAACATTCATTTATGAATTTTTAAGATATTCGCAGTTAAGGAGTCGCGGGAGATCACTCGCGGCATTGGCAAATAATAAGAGACTAATTACACAAGGATGAGAAAATAATCAATAAATTGTTAAAACGTCTGTCTCTTTCTAAATCAGATTGCACACCTTCTTATGATCAATTAGCTAATTTAACGTACAATGAGAACGAAATAATTTTCAACGAGTGACGCAGACTCGTAACGTTAGAAAGATGTAAGAAACCAATTACACGGAACAAAGAGGACACTCGGTAGAATGTTACGCGTGTCTCCTTGCAACCCAAATATATGTGATTAATCGGCCAATTTAATATGTACAAATGTACAAATGAACCAAGTAATTTCCAACGAGCGATAGAAACTCCGCGAACAGCTTTCAACTGGAAAATTGTGTCGATGTCGCTCAATGATCAAACTCGATCGTACAGAAAACGAGAGATCTTCGAGAGGGGTGGAGAGAGGAGGGACTGTTTGCAATTTCGGTGCCGTACAAAGGATAAAATTATCGATTTATCGGTGAAGCAAAGGGAAAGAAATTTCTCGACGGCGGAGAGAGGAGGGGAGGGGGAGAACACCATTGGCGAAAGTAATCAGAAACAGGTGTTGACACTGTTCTATTATGTATTCAAGAGCTCTCCGGGTGGCTTTGCACAATGCGCGCAATCTTCGCTTAATTTCCATCTTAAAGCATTTAAGATTGTGTGCATACTGGCGCGGCTGCGCGCGAGGCCGCCGGAACGACGCGGCCATTCCGACGCGGACTATAATTTGCCGGGATATTACGCGAATGCCGACAATTTTCGCCGCGGCGTTTCGCGCGGTTTCGTTCGAATTACACGCGCGCCCTTTCACCTCCGAACGTTTTTCTGAACCTTTCTCTCCGCGTCCCTTTGCATCTCTCCGCGCGTTCCGATATCACGGTATCACGGACGATCAAACAGCTCGCCGAGTCGAGCACACACTTTCGTCGATCTTTTGACTTCGACGCTACGGCGCAACAGTGTTAATTCTTGGCGTGACCCTCTTATACAGGGTGTTCGCGTTGTGTTTGTCCAGCGTTATTTTTCATAAAATTAATTTTTCCTACAGTCAAGAAGAATTTATTTATATGGTAAATGATGTTCTTTGGAGCTACGAAAGGTCAGGAATGAGAGAAATAGTTGGAATATTTGCGTCGAGTCGGGCATGAGCTGAAGCATGCCTGCATAAATAACATTTTGAAGAAAGAAGAACGGAGACTGTCGTCAAAAATAGCTCATCGGTAGTTTCTATCGTCACGATCAAAATTAGTGAATTTTCAAGAATATTAACAGTGACATCGACTGCTGTAGCACTCTCGAACATTTACAAAGCTGCGAGTTGTGTGTCGAAATTTCTCAAAGAGACGAGAGATTGAAAAAACAGCTTTAAATGCAACGCTCTGAATTCGAAAACCGCTGCCCGGTAGAAAATAGAAAATGTCACTTATCGCGTGTTCTTCCATCTTGCATATACATATTATATATCGAGGGAAAAAATCAGGTTCCTTGGCCCGTTGTGGAAAACTGGGTTAAACATTTCTCTCTCTCTCTCTCTCTCTCTCTGTGTGTAATTTAACAATTTCCCCTTTAAAACGTTTCAGCCGCGCGATATAATTGCGAGGGAACACAATTGAAACGGTTCGAAGCGTACGCTGGATTTTAACGCAGAAAAAGCAAAAATCTGGCACACGCCCTGTTCTTCCTTCCTCCTCCTCTCGTCCTTCTTCCTTTCGCGGAATTATTTCTACACGCGCGAGAAACAACGCGGCGCGGGTGAAAAAAAAAAGTGCTATGTGCAGAGCGCGGCGAAAAGTGCGAGCCGCATATTGATATTCCAAGGCGAAACTCTCTCGCCTGTTGTGTCGCGCGGAATTGTTGCTTCGGTTTTGTGTTTCGTCGCGCGGCAAAAGTGATTTATCGCGTTGCATTCCCCCGCCCGGGGAATTCGGAGGCTTTCCCGCGAGCACGAGAAACGCTCGCGTTACTGTGTACGCGACTCGTCGCGTTTCAGCGCGGCAAACGGCGCACGGGCTCGCTTCGGACCGTGGAAACTTCGAGTAATTAAGATGCATGCAAACAGAGTAACGAAAAGAGAGAGAGAGAGAGAGAGAGAGAGAGAGTTGGCAGCGCGTGTAGAGAAACATTCTTGCATCGCGAGACAAAAAGCTGGAGAGAACGTCAGAATGTCGAGGAATGAAAAGATACGACACGAAGCGTCCCCCCTTTCAGACGCGCAACCTAATTTCCTGGTGTGAGGTTGGTTCACAGGAACGGAATACCTAATTGTGCTCTCCTCGTCGCTTCAAGATGCGAGCGGAAACGAACAGGGTTGAATGGCCACACGGCGAGTGAAAAAAAACCCCAGTACGAGTCGTCTCACTGAAAGGCCCAAAAGCAACTGTTCTAACTAGGAAATGAAGACGACTCTTTTGCCATAAAATTTTATTGACATGCAAAACAAATTAGAGGCGCGATCGCTCGGTACCAGACAACGCCACTCCTATTCAACGTCTACTCCACGCCCCCTCGCGAATCACGTGACCCAAATCAACCAATCGCTAATTTTCGTTGCGTCAACCCCCGCTAAAATCACTTTCAGTGACAATAAAAAAGAAAAATCGTCGATAGAGTTGGAGAAACGCGGCTACGCGAGTAAATAGGTTAAATAACAGACGCGAGCGAGTCGCTGTAGTAAACGTCAACCGAAGCGCAGGGAAAAGGAAAAAGGAAAAAGGAAAAGGCCTCGTGCGCCGGTAGAGTTCCATTACCGCATTACGGAAAGAGAAATTTCTCGAGATACGAACCAACTAACGGGGATCGCCACTTTAACTGATTAAATTGCCCTGACCGTTTTTTTTTTTTGACGTTCGCGTATAAAAAAAATTCGACTGGAGAAATCGTCCGCGAAATCTTAATTTCAGAACCAACGACCGCGATTTGGCATCGAATCGTGGCCATTCTGGACCAAAAAGGAGAAAGAGATATATTTTCCTCTCTCTCGCGTCGTAAAGAATCTATCTCCGTGATCTCGAAACTGAAACTGAAACGAGCTGGCATCTCGAAACGCGATTCCCCGTACGAGCTCGATGTATCGATCCCCCGAATAAATCGAGCATTGAATTAATATCGAAGATAGACATCGAAGTGCCGTGGATCTCGCGGATCTCTCGATTCCCTAAAATATTTTCCCGCGTGGGCGTTATCGTCTTGCCGCGTGAAATACCGTCGGACGTGCCTCTCCTCTATCGATTCCATCGGATTTCCCCTATTGTACCAGCACCCGGAATGCTTTGCTCGCCGCGCCGCGCAGTTGCCACACGCATCCACGCGAATTTCTTCCCAACAAAGAAGATTTTCACACGCGCTGAAATGAATTTTCATCGGATCCAACTGTAATCGAAACTGAAACACTCCTTCGTTCTTTGATCGTTTTCAAGAAAATGTGAATTTCCACGAAACTCTAAACATTCGATTATTCGATTATTTTCGATAAATATTCGCCACGTCGATAGAAAAGAAAACGGCGAAGAATATTTTTTTTCAACGCTTCGACCAACTATTCCCCCGGAATGAAACTCGAGAGCAGAACGGAAGAAACCGATTTCTGAATCGTAAACGTAAACGCGCGAAATGGAGCGGAAAGGACGATCCGAAAAGTTTGAAGTGGTTCTAATACTTCTTCGATTATCGAAGCTAACTGTCTCCCGAATGGGTGTCTGAAGCGCGAAGCGGAAAACGCGCAACGGCGGACGATGGTAATTTTCGCAAATTCGATTCGATCCCGATCGTTTCGAAGCAGAGGCTACCGGTTTCAACAGTTTCGAATGCCGCGGTTTTGATGAAACGGAAACAATTTCACGCGAGGCTCCTCTTTTCCACGGTTTCCGTAGAAATTTTTGACTCCTCCTCCTCCTCCTCCGACGGTCGAACCCCTGAAAGCCTCTAGAAAGCCTCTGAAACTCCGTTGAAGTATGCAGAAAATTATTACCTGGCGCGCCGACTTCGCGCGAACGTTTCAATCGAGCGGCGAGCGCGCGGTTTCCGGAAACGGAGAGCGTCCGCGTTTCTGTGTAATCTTCATAATTCGACGCGCGGGCATCTTCGGCCCTCCGCGCAACGCTCCTCGACAAATATTTAAACGACGCGTTTCAAGCATTCTGTAATTGCTTTTAAACCGGCGCCAGCCGCCCACAGTCAATTTCAATTACCCAATTCCTATCGTTTCGACGTAATTAATCACGAGTCAGCGAGAACCGGTATTCCGGCTCCCATCTGCAATCCCGACGCTCGGCCGAGAAATCTTATTAAATTCACGTTCAAAGTACGCAACCAAAATCAAACGTCGACTTTTTCGTGCGAGTTGGCATCGCCACTGTTTGACCACTTTTTTTTCCTTTTAGTTTACGAGCAAATGCAAAAAAAAAAAAACTGAATGTTGAAAATATTCTTTCTTACTTTTTTTATGCACGACAAAGTCGCTAATCACCATCAATCGAGTTTTTCGTTTCGCAATCGTCTAAATTAAGTATTAAAGCTCTTTCTGTGATTATCCAATTCGTGGCTAGAATTTTTCTTTCTCTACAGATATCGGCAAGACAGCATAATTGCCAATAACTGCGGAACCTTTATCGTAACCAGGGCAGTGTTATTATCTATCCTGCCTGCTCGTAAATTCTCCCACGTCGATCATTCCAGAAAATGTCAACGCGCATCTCGCTACCGTAATTAATCGGCTCGCGTATTCAGCCAGACAATGGCCCGGTTTAATAGCCCGGGTTCTCGTACGACGTTCTCGTGCGGTGCTCCAAGATGACTCGGTTCTTACATCGTGCTGAATTCTCAGTTGCAAAGTTGCAACCGTGCAAGATGCGATGCAAAATGGTTCAAAAATTCGCGCGAGTGACGAGAGAGAGAGAGTTGCAACGCGAAAAAGATTATTTTGTTCTTTCTGTGTGTTTTCCACGTGTATAAATAAAATGAAGTTCTCCATACCGTTCTCAGGTCTTTGGAAATCTTTGCAGTACGAAGAGAATGGCACTTGAAATTTTTCTCATATATATATAAACACTTTACACATATTTCGGCAAACTTCTCCTTATCATTCGCAATACGGAGAAAAGAATGATACGTTTTGCCGTTTTCGAGTTTCCAGCTGTCTTGTCACGCGGCAGCTCCCACTCGCCGTTCCACCGGTAAATTCCGTTTTAACAAGCACTCCGATAAATCTAAGATCGCCGAAAAAGCGCGAACAAACGAATGCGCGAATAAGGAGGAATAACAAGGTACTTCAAAAGAACGCGTCATCGTCTATCGCGCGAACACGTCGGTCGTTCCCCGTCACATCGTCTAGATATCCGACGCCTCGAACGAGAGCCCGAAATTCTCTCCGGGGCTCGCACCTCCTACGTTCCTCCTTCGCGTACACAGACGCGACAAATTCGAATCACTTGGAGCATGATTTCCAAGTTTCGAACTCTTTAATAAGTTCGAAATCAACCACTCACGATGAAGAGACTTTCGAGAGACTCCTAAGATGATCAGAACTTTCGAGACTTTGAAGACTTATCGCGAGACTTCTATCGAGGACTCTCGAGACCTCTACAACGACCCGAACACTTTCCAAAAGACTTTACGAAGGTTTCTCAAACTTTGATGATTTCTTCCCTTCTTTCGGTGATGAAAACGATACAGATTCGAGGCGATTCGAGGCGATTCGAGGCGACTCTCACAGTTCGACGTTGCCCGCGTATTTCGGCTGCTGGGACAGCTAGCTAGCTAGCTGGCTGGCTGACTAACCTGGAATCTCTTGGATTTAATTGCACCTGAGCGGGGCTGCAACTGCAAGCGTTGCAGATTGGCGTGCCATGGCTCACGAACTGCTGACTACCGGCGAACCGCCTTCCAGCCCGATCTTTTGCCTCTCAATAATTAATCCCGGCCCCTCGACCGTTGCCCCGATTATCCCCCCCCCCGTTCGAATCGAAATCGATTCGTCGTTACGTAATCGTCGGAACGTGGCGCGCGACCGCAAAAATTCCACCGACATCGCGCCGGATTTATCGCCAGCCAGGGAAATTAGTTTTCACTTTGCGGAGATTAAGGTCTTCGCGGAGTCTAGCTCGGTCGCCTCGGTCGCCGGTTTCGCCGTCGCTTGTCGCAGGGATGCTCCTCTGTGTTGTAGGTCAGGAATTTAGGTTGTTACACTCGTAGACTTGGGTTACGGGTGCATGGAATTTTTCTTAAACTCGATTCGAAGCAGTTTCGGTTCCAGCGAGTTCTTCTGGTAAAAAGTGGATGTAAGCGTTTCTCATACTCTGTCTACGTTGAATAACTTTGCAGATCGATTTGTCTACTCTGCCCTCCCCCATCCCCCCCCTTCTTTCTTTTGTGGTCCAAAAGTTGAAAACTGTCCTTGTCTCTACTAGGTCGCTCACCACCGATATATCGCCGTATTCTCAGTAGGTCGAGGATTTTAAAGAAGTTCACTGCTGAGTCAACCTTCGCGGCACTTTGCAAAGTGGAGCGTGATTTTGTAGACTAGGTGAGAATTTCGTAAAGGCTGTTGACACGAAGTTGGATTGTGAAACGGTGGGAGAGGGATATTTTTGTAAAATGTTCGTCTTTACGAATCTTCGATCAATCTCAACGTTTCTAGGCTGCAGAGCTACCGAAATTATCGAACAACACTGCTCTTCGATACTCGATCGAAAGTAAAGAGTGGAAAATGTATCCTTAGTTTCCCACTCGCTTCAAAAAAGGCAAACTCGCGACTATCAAAATGGAAGCTTCGCTCTTTGAGACGAGACCAAGTGGATCACTACGTGACCTTCTTGTTACTGAAACTTACATCAGCTCGAGTTATTCGATCATGCTCTTCGCTCTAATTATAATAATTTCGCTGAAGAGGGAGAGAAAGCGCGTAAATCGGCACCGCTTCCCGAAGCCTGGGCATCAAAATTAATCTCCGGTCGTCGATCCGAGTGGAAACTCGAAATCCCGCGCTATTAGCAGTATATCGTCGGCGTCGTTATCGCGGCGCTATTTGTCGACGAACGGATCAACCGCGCGGCACGTTGTAAACGTCTTAGGCAAACAACGCAGCGGCAGGTAGAGAGTAGCAGTGGCAGTGCTGCGAGTACTCGTGCCAGACGTGGGGCACGTCACTCGTAGATGCGGAAGGGAACTCGCGGAAGCCGGGAGATCTGCAACTTTCCGCGGACCGCTGCGAAACGCGATCTCTCTGCCCGACTGTTCCGTTCAAACTGTCTAAGTTACGAGCTCGATCCGCGAATTCTAACCCTACCCTATCGCGAGTAATTATTGCGCCGCGACGAGGACCGGGCGCCACTCCTCACCCCCCCTCGACCAACTTTGTGTCGCTCCTGGGAGACCGCGAGCGAGTTCCCACCGCGAGAATTTTAGAAAGAAGGTGGGCGCCACCACCGTGGCGTTTCGGGTTTTCGACGGAGACTTTTGCACAAAGATTTCCGAATACGTAAACTTCGACGACAGATTTCGTCGTGGAGTTTGAACGTTACAAAGTGTCGCTCGGAAATATTTCACACGTCTTGAAACTTGTTTGAAAATTATACAGACTGAACGAAGAAAAAAAAACATTTCTTGAGAAAAGTAGCGCCACGTTGAAATTAAAATCCAGCACAATTTCGCCACTTCTACTCTGCCAGGTCTACCCCACGCCCCCTCGCGAATCACGTGACCCAAATCAACCAATCGCTAATTTTCGTTGCATCAGCGTTGCTTCGCACGATTTTCTGGGTTATCCCCGCTAAAATCACTTTCAGTGATAAAATGAATAAAAATCGAACATTGCAGAGTGTTGCAAAGTGCTCGGAAATGTTTCACACGTCTTGAAACACTTCCTTGAGAGTGAATGGAGATTCGTTTCATGAAAGAAATAATTCCAACGTACGTCGAAAATGAACTGCGACGTTTCTATGTCTAAACGCCGCAGAAATTCACCACAAAGCGACGTGTCATCCCGGCGGAGGGAAACTTTTCGAAATTCACCGTAGGTACACCAGCGGACCGTAAAGTTCGTTCCAGACTCTCAGAGGTCTATATACACGAAACTTGGTAGTTCAGCCGCGATCACGAGCAGACATTGGCGACACGAAACATTTGTATCCGCGAATTACAAACTTTTAAATTGCTCGGATAGACGTACAGGGTCGGGGTGGCTTGTCCGTGTAATCCGTCCGACCTGTCGAAGATCGGTTAGTTGTTGGATGAGAACAGAGAGGGAGAGAGAGAGAGAGAGAGAGTTGGAAAAAACTTGGCTGCCTCTCGGAGGAACCAGTCGCTCCTAGCAGTCGGCCAATCTGTCTGTTCGTGGCCCAGAACAATTTTTTTCTCCTTTTCTTTCTTCTTTTTTTCCACTCGCTCTTCCTCAAGCTCCCGGATCGCTCTCTCCGGTGGGCCACAAACTTTTCTATATCCGGTTCGATGGAGCACTCTTTGGCTCGATGTTCCTTCCTTGGCGTTCGATTGAAATCAATTATACGAACGACGCTGCGGCCAACTCTTATACCATTCCTCCTCGCCGCTTCCACTACCTTCCCCGTGGTTGGTAACCATGAAATATTCATTTGTTTGCGCTTGGTCCGCCGAGAGGACCGCGCGACGAAGAGCTAGAGAGAGGAAACAACGGCAGGCACAAATTGATATATTTAGGATTCTCGTTCAGATATATGGAATTAGACCGAGAGCACTTTGATTTTCACTCTCTTGTAGTTCGAGAGAAGCTTTTTTCCGTTCCATTTCGAAATCTCGGAAAAATAATCGGAAATATTCAGGCATTTGATAAAATTTGAAAGACCATCTTGCTCGAATTTTACATTTCACTGGAAATATCCTCAAAGTCCGTAAGTCACGACTCACCTTCGAGAGAGAGAGAGAGAGAGAGAGAGAGAGAGTCGTTCCTTGCACATCCACGATGGATATCATTGAAACCGGAGAGGCATCCATTGGGGGACGAGAAGCGTGTTATTACGCGGTTACGATGTAAATCTCGATTAACACGTAAGAACCGATCCATTGAATCGGCACGCAGGCCGTCCATTGTTCGGCTAACGACGAGACGCACCCCTCGGTGTGTGGCTCGGTGCCCTCGCGACACAGGTCGTTTCTTTGTTTCGAGAACCGGTCGGGACCATCCTCGCGGAGGACGCGTCGTGGCGAATCGCAAACGTACGCAACCGGAGGTGTACGTCGAAATCAAAGGGGAGGACGCGTCGGAGGGGAGCGAGAGAACGCAATTCGAGAGTCCGAGTCGAAGTCGAAGTCGAAATCGGGAAATCCGTTCGCAGAATTCGGAGATTAAACTTTCGAAGGCGCGATTAGACACGTACGCAGCTACTCCGAGAATAATCGAAGTTGGAACGATGGAATTTTCCATTTGCGTCTCTTTGAACTCCGTTTCTCGAAGAATTCAGGGAACGTGCACGTTGCGCCGTGGACGTCACGTTACTACGAGAGTCAAGGAAGAAATTGAAGTTGAAGTTGAAACGAGAAATTTTCACGATTGACTTATCCGTCCGAGACTTTGGAAATTAGGCGACGGTCTGTAGCTCGCTCCGTCGAACGTTACTTTCGTGCAACGAAGAAGTCGAAGCCGAGGTCTCTCGGAATGAGAGAAATTCTCGCGATTAACTCAGCTTCCCGGGAATTCTTCCTCATCGGCGCTTAAATCGGAAGTCAAAAGGGAGGGGAACTTGCCGCGGAACTCCGAAATTAAACCATCGGAGAAACTATCTTTTCTTTCACCCGCTGAGCCCGAAAACGCAAGAAGGAAGAACGAAGAAGAAAATTCCGTACGATCGAACGAACTTTCCCGGAATACCAAAATGCGAGTTCCCTCCGTCAGAGTGACTTTTGGATCCAGCCCGATCGTGCGTGCGTACGCTCTCGTTCCCGGAGCTTCTAATCCCCCTATGGTATCAGAGACCATACGTTGCTCGCAGCCAATGGCGAGCTTGCAATTTTCCCGGACGACCTCGATTCCCTGGTCCAACAGTGATCTGCCGTGGAGCGCGTTGTTTCCATTTTGGTCGGACGACCAACGCCGAGTCGGATACCGATCCGTTCCACCAGAGCTAAGAAGCGATTCCTCCGGCGGCGTTCGTGGGCAGGCAATTCCTTCGATACTTTGCTCTCTCTCTCTCTCTCTCCTCCGTCCACCCAACCGTGCTTGTACACGGTGTTTACGATTTTTGCAGACGAGCTCGTTGCACACGGACGCAGCGCTCACTCGCCGGATCTCAGGAGGTGTAAATAAGCAGTCGCCGTGATTGCGCCTGATTACAGGGAGTATTCCGGCTGCGTTCGGGTTGTCTTGTTGCAGGCCGCCTCACGCTGCCTGTATGCACACGTACACACGTACGTACGTACGCGCGAACCTTTGTCCAAATTTAATAATTCATATTTGCCATCATCAGACGGCGTATCGTAACGACTCGACGAACCCGGATCGTTCGTGCCGCGCGCAGCGGTGGGAGGAAAAAATAAGCACCCAGCGCGAAAATGTCGGTATTACGATAAACATTAGCGGCTGCGGGCTATCTGGCCATCTCCCGAACGCTCTCGACGTTCCTTCTTTCCCCCTCCCCCCCCCCTCTCTCTCTCTCTCTCGGCGCGTTTCGACAACACTTTTGGGGAAAAATCCCTTTGATTTCGGACGGGCGCGGGAAAGTGGACCCACGCGCGTGTCGATTCCAACTCCCTCGGTAATCTCGTTAGATTTATCGAGTAGCCCTCAATTAACCATCCTGCTCCGTTTGTTCCAACACGATTGCATACAATTTAATTTCGTTAAACGGAAACTGAATGGAGACCGCGCTTCGATCCTTTCTTCGGTCGCACAACATTTTCCAAGATGTGCGTTCCTTTTCTCTTTCTGACACTTTGACGCGTTTCACGATTTTTCATAAAGATTTTCCACATTCAATTATCATTTGAATGGCGAGACACGATTTGACAATTTCATGATGATCGTAACTGATGGTGTTACGTTTGGTTTCTTAAGGTGGAAGGACCACCGTCTGTTCCTTCCCTTTCGCTAACTTTTTGGTGACTACAGTCATTCGCTCTGACGTTCATTGCGTACTATAAATATGATATAACAGTTTTCAAGGTCCAACGATCTGATGCCTGCTAACGATTTCAATCACTCGATAAAATTTTGCATTTATTCCCAACTTTGATAGAAATCACAATGTGTCTACGCATTCGCGCGCAGGACCACCACAGCGAAAAGGTTGAACCAAGCGTGCAAGTCCGTGCAATCTGTCAGAGTCAATTTGCCTATTCACCTCGCCGGATCTGCTTATTAAACCGTCGATCTGCCAATTAAGAAAGAAAAAAAATACGCGCACACGGCCAACGACCATCTATCTCGCAACCAATTGATCACACCTGTTCACGCTCTCCTCTTCCATTACAACCTCTCATTTTTCGAAATGGCCGATGGAGCGCCGATAAACCGCCAGCAATCACTGCTTGCCTTTCTCTCTTTCTTTTTGAGACAAGACCAAACAAACATCCTCCTCCGTAATATCCGTAACGTCGACGAGCGACAATGTCTCAAAGGGAAGAAAGAGGAGAGAGAAAGTGCTCGGTAAGTTGGAAGACGCGTCCCCCTTGTCACAACTAGAATCGCGCGGCGATAAGCGTGCGACGCGTTTCGCCGCGTCGATTCCGTCACGGTCGCCAACTTTCGCGATTTACGACCTGAATTCGACTCACCCACTCGCCTTTCGACGTGGACGCCCTCGAGTTCTCCGCGTAGGCTCGCCGCGCGGAGCCTTATCGCCGCGACACGCTTCCGCTCGACACGGGAAATCGACATACCGCTGCCCTTTCTCGCGTACGGTACGACGGAGATTGCTCGAGTTCCTTTCCCGATAAACCGCCTATCGATCGGCTGGATCTTCGCTGCTGGATCTACGTTGCGATTGCACCTTCGAGATGTTCGAAATGGAACGAACGGGCCAACTTTTGCAAGTACGCTCGGATAATTACGAATTAATTTCCGAAATCCGCGCGATCACGATCCACGCTGACCTTTCAAATCGAACGAACGATCGAGAAAGGAATCGTCCCGCCAGCCAGCGTGGATCGGACCCGATAACAACGAGAGATCGCGTCCGATCGCAGTAAATCTACAAAGTTCTCGCTGGAAAAAAAAAAAAATTTCGGATCGCTTAGTTTGACAATCCTTGCGTTAAATTCGTGATTTACAGCGCGATCGCAATGTAGGTAAATCCCCCCTTAAATGCTAACGAACCCCCCCCTCTCTCTCTCTCTCTCTCGAATAGTATCAATATTTTACCGCAATAACTTGCGCCAACAACGCGAGACCAGCGGTAAATCAGCTTTCCATTCAAATTACTCGCCGAACGAATTAAAAACGGAGGAATCCACGGAGGCAATAGCGCGCCGCAGGGAAGGCTCTGCCCTGTTCCTAGATAACCCGAAGAGTCTTCTAGCTGCCTTCCACCTCCTGCTGATCCAATTTCCATAAATCTATCCCTGTTGCAACCGCCCTGCATATTCAAACAGCTCCAACTCCCTCCGCTCTCTCTTCGGTAAACAACCGAAATACACGGATACGTTCGATAAATATCCATTACCCTTTCACGGGTGCCCGTTGGTCGGACTCGCGGTGTCCTGAGGCTGAGATACCCGAGGCCCGATCGAGACCGAGATCCGAGTCCGAGAAATCGTCCGAGGGGCAAAAAGCCGGCGAAACGGCGTTCGCTCTATTTCTAGAAGGCCGATAGGCCGATAAAGTCGAACGAGCCTGTCGCTCGAAGAAAAAGCACGAAAACGAGTCGCTGCCGCCTGGCATAATGGATTCCACGGACGGTAATATCTCAGCCGACAGTCTGGCGAAACTTTCTGCTCCTCCTTTCGCTCCTTTCTCCCTTTTCTTTTTTTTATTCGCTTTCGTACACACTCCACTCTCTCTTTCTTCTATCCCTACCCGCTGTCGAACGGTTGCTCGTTCCTACGCCGATACGATACGATCGTTTCTCCTTACCTTTTTCGACGTTTCTTCGTTGCACGCGTTGCGCTCGGGACATCGGAACTGGTTCGCCGGGCCGGAAACCACCACCAAGTGCAAGCGTAACGCCACGACGAGGACTGCAAACGTAAAATGCTTCTTCTTAACTGGGTATCCTTTCGGTGGAACGAAAGGAGAGGCGGGTGATTGGATCAGGAGAGGAACACACGATATTTTTTCAAGCTCCTGATATACGCGGGTGTGTTCGGTTTTCAACGCCGGCTCCTCGTTAAGGACACGGTTGAGGATGGCCAAAGGCAGTGATTCCGGTGCTCTCTCGGGGCTCTGGTTCTTTTCTAATCTTTCGGATCAGCCGAGAACACGACGGAGACGCACGGTCGATTTGGTTGATTTCGGAACTTTGAAATTTTGGCAACTTGCGACGTTCGGAACCGTCGTTCCCAGTGTGCGGCTCACGAACGGAGCAATATATGATTTTCGAACAATGAGTTATCAACAGTGAATTTTTTGCATTTCCTCAAATGAAAATTTAGCTCTCTAACTTTTTCCTTCGCGTCGAGAATTCACTTTCTGAGTAATAAGAATTACATGTCACGGGGGTGAGTCATGGCCAAAAACCACTCGTTTTCTGGAATGTCAACATTAGTTGTTGACTACGTGTATTTCTGAGCTTCTCGGATCAACCCTTTGAGTAGCAACATTGAGTTACGCCCGTGGCAGGCATGACTCGACTGATTGAATTAAAAGACGGAGTATAAACTTGAACTTTTAATTCTTCCAAAACTGAAGATCAACAAACTTATATGTTAGAAATTATACGTCAGTGATATGCGATACATCTGGCGACGAGTGGTGCTACTTTGTAAGTAAATTGGTGGTACATGATACAAGAAAAAATTTCGACAACGAACACGAATCGAGTCTCCTCTAATCAAATTAAAAGGACCGTTGTTCGTTGATAAATACACGACGAGGAACTAACGTTTCTGAATAATCGAGGGGGGAAAGGTTGTACAGGTGACAGTGGTATTGTTCTCGCGGAACCGCTGCCAAGCCTCGTCCCCCGGCCGTGTTCCAGCAATAATTCAACGGTCGGACGAGCGGTTCTCCAAGTCGCGAGCCGACGTAACCGAGCCTACCACGAAACTCGTCGACCATCCCGCGCGTCGAACGCGACGATTCGAAAATTAAAACGTAATTACACGCGAAACTGCCGATTAACCAGTGTAAATAATTGCCGAGCGGCCGGATGAAATTGAGTAAAACAAATTACGAGCGTCAGTGTCTCGAAAGAGGAACGGGAAGCGTGGAAAATGAAACGAAAGGGAGAAAGCAGTGGAAGCCGATCGTCGAAAATTCGCCGTTGAATCCCGAGTTTCGTTAACCGAAGTTTACGTTAGCGAAAGTTTACAACGATGCCCGACAGAGAGGATAGTTTTCGACATTCTAAGAGTGGTTTGCCGTTAATTGAAAAATTAATTAAGATTCGTAACGTGTCTCAAAATCGTTGTTCCCTCCATTTTTTGGAACGTTAAGTATCAGGGTGAAACGACAAAAATTTAAGAAATCCTGACACTAACTCTAACGTTCAAAGTTTGATAAAACTTTGTAAAAAGAAAAACTTTGATTCTCCGAGCCACGGAGCCGAACTCGGTCGTTAAAAAAAATTTCTTAATATCTCTCGGCACGGGTTTGAATTTTTACAATTTTCGAGAAGAAAGTATCCTCGTACGACGTAACGTTGTTTAACGATCTTTTCTCACGAAGTGGTATCATTATTTAAGGCGTCGACAATTTTTCATCGTCGTTGGTACAATTCAAACAGTGCTATTGTTAGTGTCAATTCATCACGATCTCCGATTCTCTTTTCATATCGCTGGATTGGAACCACGTTGCTCGGTCTGTCGAGCCGAAACATTTTGCTATCGGTTCCACCGGTAGAGAGCGGAGAACTATCCTCGACTCGTCGTTGGAGACGATCTTCCAAAAACTCCGAAACCAGTCTCGAACGTGCCGAGCTCGATTTATTCGACGATGTCGAGCGATAACCGCCTCGCGCCTCGGAATGTCCGAATGTCCGAAGTTTAATCGTTTTTCAGCCGACGTGGCCTGCACGAGAAAGCGGGCTCTTCTTTCTTTCTTTCTTTCCCCCTTTCCGGCTGCGCCTGGATAGAACGCCAAGCAACCAAGACCGATACTACCGAGAAGAACATCCAGTGTCGTCGGTTATCACGAGCAGTCGTGCGTGACGTGGCCAACAGCTCCGCTAAGAGTCACGTTCTCCAACCGTTTGACCTTGATAATGCAGGAATTTCATATCCACGACGACCCGGTACGCCCCTTTTGTCAATGCCGCTGCTCCCTTCCTCCCTTCTCGGAGGCATATCGGTCTTTGACAAATTTCCTAATTATACCTAGCGGCTGATGCGGCGAGCTGCTCCGTTGATCAACTACCGTAGGTTATTCGTCAAACGGACCAAGATGATGCGAGTTTTTTGCGACGATCACCGGCCTCCTTCGGCCGGCTAATTCGGTCAGGTCGACGGAGGACGGCCGGTTTCTGGCAACTGACGCGGAACGGGAACGTGAAAGAGGCTGCCAGGTCGAGTCAGGACGAGGATCTCGTAGCGGAACTCGCGATGGCGCGCGGATTCCAACGATTTCCTTTAACAGCCTTCTATCGGGCTTCGATCGCTTCTCTACCGAGCACCCAGTGAAAATCCAACGCCAGCTTCGCAACTCTTTGTTTCCATCGAACCAACCTTCTTTTTATTATTAAACCGCGTTCTTTCAGATTATATAATTTTTTGATAACTGGTTCACGGATACACGAACCATTACCAGGAATTTGTTACTAAGAATATTATTCACTTTGCTTCACTGGGTTATATTTAAACAAGTTTACTCAAAACTGAGAAAATACGCTTCGTTTGTTTTACCAAAAGTGAATGGAAAACAGAGGATGTCGATATTTCTAGCGCGTGAAATAGCTGGGAAGCCACAGATCACGTCGTTTACGCGGAAAATTACGCGGCATTGTACCTGTACATCGACCCGTTCGCCTCTTCTCGATCTCCCTTCTCCTTCACGCGAACGATTCTTCCGCTTCTCCCTCTGCCTTTCCATCTTTCCAAAGAAAGTTTCCGCTTTGTCTTTCGAAAGAGAATTGCCTTTCCTCTCATTTTTCTCTTCTCTCTTCTCCCCCCCCCCCTTCCTTCCCTTCTTCTTCACTCCCCTCGAGGAGAAAATTTCCTTCTCCCCCTTCTTCAAGAAAGAAAAAGATTTTTCTTTGCCGAGGTTTTCTGCCTCGAGAAGAAGTTCCCTTCTCAGAATTCTTCTTTTTTAGAAGGACGGTTTCTCTCTCTCTCCTCCTCCTCCGAGAGAGTCGGTTCTTGGATCGTCGATCTCAGCGCGGTTCGATCTCAATCCTCGTAAACCGATCGCGCGTAATTAACAAGTTACGTTACTCTCCGCGAGGGGAGTTTGCGGTGTCGTTGAAAAATCTCGACGGCACACCGTCGGAATAATTTTTGCCGCCGGATGGAACTCGAAGCTCGGTGGAGAAGAAACTGACCCAGTTCGTCGCCGGTTAATGAAAAAAACGTCGATTGAAAAACGAACTTGTCTCGCTTCTATCGCGAGAGTTTCTACCTTTCCGAGTGCATCATCTTCGAAGATAGATCCACTCGGCGTCGGTGAAAAAACATCGGCAAGCTTCCTCGAAGCTTTCAACGTGAAAAGTGTATCTGTCGCGTCGCTGCCTTCGCTCGGTGGCCCGCTCGGGCCACCGCTGCAACTTTTATCTTACTTCCGACGACTTTTTCCCTCTCGGGCGACGCGACTCCGACGTCCCTTCCTCTCTTCTTGAAATGGTGATTTCGCACAGCGCGAATTTAAATATATATATATATATATTTAAAAGAACCGAATATTTTTGTTGTTCTCCCTTCTACTTTTTCGTTTTCTTTCTTTTTTTCAATCGTCTCAATGATTTTTTTAGATCGTCGAATTGTGTCTCGTAAATGCTCTCCACGTTCTTTCCAACACTATTCGTGGTTCATAAACAGCATGAACAAAATTTCACCGATTCGTGTTACGTATACCATTCGAAATCACTGCTCCCTCGAACGTAATTAATCACACAATCCAAACCCTGTCTGCTACGTGACGAACCGGCATTCCAGGCCTGAAGAGACGGACGTCAACGAACGACGCCAAAGTTGTCGAAGCATCGAGCAGCACGCGCGGAGTGGCTTCGTCAGGCGAGGAAGAAAAGAAATCCGGCGAAACGAACGCTAGACGACGCGTTCGAGGACACGGAACGGCGGAATAAAACGCGAGAGTTGTCTGCCAATCAGCGCACAGCGGCGCGACAGCGAGCGTCGCCGGGGCCAGACCGCGCTACAGCGGTCTGGGTAGCGAGGTTTTGCTTTCATATGCAAATCGCGCGAGCCGCCGCGCCAGCACACGTTTCGCGAGCCTTTTCCCTGTCCCGAGCAGCCGGCTTCTCGCTTCCCAGTGAAAAATGATCTCGTCGACAATCGATACGCTTCGCAGCCTCGGCCCAACTTGTTTGCGCTGTTCCCTCTCTCTCACTCCCTATCCACGCCACTTTTCGCGCCGCTGTCTTGCGAATCATTAACCCTTCCACGGTGATGAACGGTCCTGGCCAATTTGACCGAGCCAGCCGGCCCGAGTCCAGAGCCAAGGCACTGGCAGCATTTCGTTTCGTTTACCCAGTCGATGGGATCGTGTTATATACGCAGCTTACGCGGACAAGGGACCGGCCGAAGGGTTGGTGGTTGCAAACTGTGACTGTTTCGATGGTGAGAGAGGTGGATTGAAGGGTCGTGACGCTTGTTTCAGGTGGTAATGACGATGAACCGGAGGGGTTGAAAATGAAGACGAGAGATGTTTCGATCAAACACGGAGTGTGATTTTATCAGGTTCGTGCCGATTTAACGCAAATTGAATTTAACATTTAATAAATGTGTACTAAAATTTCAATTTTCCTTCAAGATCGGCACGAATTTTCCGGACGACCCAATAGAATGAAAGTTGAAGCGGCATCCGCGATCAACCGAGTCGAGTGTTTCCAAGTTTCTTCACGAACGGACACGAATATAATCTTTGGGACCAAGCGGAGAGACGGATCGAGTTCAAGGATGATTGATTCCTTGATAGTTGCGATACCAACGATTTCACAAACGAAATTGATACCGAACGGCAACTGGTTCAAAGAACAAGTCTCTCAAAGTGGGTATATACATCGAATATAATCGTTATCGCAGCAATTGAACCGTCTAATTAGGACGTTGCTTATCCGAGGGGGGGGGGGAGGGGAGGGAGCGAATCGATCGAGCGGACGAGCGGAAAGCCAACCGAAGCAGAAACGCGAAAGAGGCGACGCATTAATTGGTAAAAATATTTAGCCAACATGTGACGCTTGTGCAAATGTTGGGCCAATTAATCGAAAAGCTCGCTATTTGTCGGATGGGATTCCGGATAAATCGTCGGTAGAAAATTATCGCATCACCGCGTGGCCACGGGATAAATAAAGTCGCGCGCGGTAATTAATTACGACCCGAAAATCTGCGCGCGATTGCGGATCTCGTGATTGCGACCTTTTCAAATTCCTCGCCGCGATTGTTCCAAGTCGCGCCCTGTTAACGCGATTTCGTTGATCGTTTCGTTCAACCTCGAGAGGTTGCCCGCTCGATAAAACTGTATTTACTTCGCGTCGGATCGCGGTGAATTAATTTGAATTAAGTTACTTAGTAGTAAATCCGCGACAGGCGGACGAGTCGAAGAATTTTAGACGATTCGACAATTTTCTAAAATTTAATTTAAAAAATATTATCGCTCGGTTCCTCAATTCGGACGAAATTCGGTAAAGGTAAATCCCGGAATCTCCAAATAGTCCGCGAGAAGAGCGACGACAAAGATGCTCGAAAGTTCCGCGAATCTACCGGTAGATTGGCGAAGAACCATCTTCTTCGGTTCTTCTTATTTCACCCAAGCACATCCTCCCTCCCCAGCCTTCGCTACTTTTACTCGTCCTTTCGCGATTTAATATTCCTCCGAGGTATCCCACTCCCCTCGTCCCGAAACTTTTTCGTCGTACTCTCCACTCTGCGTTCGCGGCTGTCCACCCACTTGTCCTACATCGCCGCGAACGTATCAACGACACACGGTCGTTCCTTGCGTCGATCAATGGGCTGCTAATCCGCTTTCTAAATACTCGGTGAGAAAGTGAAGAAAAGGTAAGACGATAAGACCAGGATACGAGGAGGAAAGGAAGAAAAAAGGGGCGAAGGAAGCGTGAGACAGAGAGCAAGCAGCAGAGAGGAAAATCAATAAGGTCGAAAGGCCAAGTCCTCCTCCTCCTCCTCCTCCTCTTTTCTTTCCTCACTCTCCTTCTTCCCTCTGTCTCTCTGGCAATGATCCGTCTGGTATTCGGAACACCGAGCGCGGCATATTAATCTAAACTAAATCGTTTCGTGCTGCCGATCACGACGCGGGCGACCGCCGCACGAATTTCACAGAAACCAACGGAACGATCCGTCAGAGCCTGGCTGATTATAATTCCCGAGGCAAATACGTCTGTGGCTTATTAATGGGAAGCAATCTTTCTTAAGGTGCTTCGTTCATCGGCAGGAAATTTCTATAATTATTTTAGTCCCGGAGCTCGGAGCTCATTAGGTCGGCCGAGGGCCGTGTTGCTCCTCCTTCTCTTCTTCTTCTTCTTCTTCTTCCTCCTCTTCTTCCTCTTCGAACGTCTCCCTTTCTCTTCTCCGTTTCTACCTGCGCCATCGTCTCACCTTTCCAACCATCGACCGAAGCACACCTTCTTCTCGTCCTCCTTTTGCTCGTAGACCAACGCACACGCCCATTTCTTTTTCTTCTACCCCTCCGTCTGCCTTTACCTTCTTCTTCTTCTTCGTCGTCGTCGTCGTCGTTGTGGTCGTCTTCTATGGACAAGCCGCCTTGTCCTTCCACGATGATCCACGCGTTCTCTTTTTGCCCGACCGAACCCGACCATCGGAACATCTGCATCGTGTATCTGCCGCACGCATCTCTCGGCTCCACCACTCGGGTAATTACCGTTCGGCACCTGTTTTGGCGGAAATATTGCCCGCCACCAGGCAATTCCTCGTCGCTCTTTTCCGAAATCTCATTTGGTCGTCGAATTTTCGAATGATACGCATTTTCCAACGCAATTCATCGTTGTACTACAATTTTATGCATTCTGTGTATATACATATCCTTTTCCAATCCTCGCGGGATATTGCCATTTCACATGGTTTTGTACATTACGTGCAGCAAATTTTTAGATTTTCTAGAGATGCATAAAAATTCCGAGTTGAAATCACGAATCGATATAAACGTAAATCAATTTATATTCTGTCGGAGCTAATGCCTCATGAAATGTACACGAAAGAGATCGAGAAGATACGATCAAGCGAGTCGACGTTACATTAATCTATCTGGAATAGAATCGTAAAGCCAACCAAAAAGTCGGAAGTGCTGGAAGATTACGTCTGTACGAATTTCAATAGTCGTTAGTTCAGAATTATTGTACTCTAACATCTACCAGATTGCAGAAGATAAGACACGACGAGTGCGTCGTTATCGATTCCCGGAATTTAACGTCAGTGTGCAATTAGCGAGACACAATTGAAGATGAAAACAACTCGTCCAAAGGCGCGAATCTCTTAAAAATGGCTGACGAGTTGACAAAGATTTCGAGGAAGCTGGAGATACAATCGTCGAGATGAGCCGACGAGCGATATTTTGAAAATAGTTTCGAAACGTCGCTCGTCGTGTTTTTCCCGATTTTCATTTTCACGCGTTTCTCGCGCAAATGAAACTGATATTAAAATATATAACGCAACGGTAAAATTTTACGAGTCGCGTGTCGCGGATATTACTGCCACGGCAGTAATAAATTTCCTTCCGTAATGGCAACAAATTCGGCAATAAATCGAGTGCAGTTGCACGAACAAATTTCATTATCCGAGTCGATGTGAAATATCAAAATTAGAGAGAGGTTTGCAACCTGTAGCTTGTTAACTCGCTAATATGGTATCGGTAATATATCGGCAAAAGTATTGTGCAATGTACACGGTGTCCCGTAACTGGCGGTACGACCAGCAAGAGCTAATTATACGTGAGAGAAACGAACACGTCGGAAAGGAAATCTCTGTTTTCGACGAAAATCGTGTTTGAGAAAGCACAACTTGATAATCGATACGAAAACGTTCTGCGTGGAAAAGTAAAATTTCGTTTGGTGTGTCTGATAAATTTTCAATCTCAATCTTCTCGAAAACGATTCGTTTCTTTCGCCATGTATCGCTGGTTACGGGGGACACCCTGTGTATTTATTCACGTGTCTCACTCGTCAGTATCAATTCCGAGGAAGAAAGTTTCAAAAACAAAAAAAAGAAGGAAGAAACGTCTGATTCGCGCGATCGTCTCGCTGCGACGCTGTATTTTCTCGCCGGTAAAGATACTTTGGAATCGAATGCAGAGAACAGCTCGTCTCGCGTAGAAATCGATCAGAGCCGACGCGATTTATCAACGCGGGGGAACAGGGGGTGGGGGGTGGGGGGCCGAGAATTTCCGCGCGTTTCTAAAGGCGCGGGCCCGGTCGCGCGCAATTTCGCGGCGCGATAACGATCGTGATTGATGCGACGCGTCGCGAACGCACCAACGAGGGCGAGAAAGTTGTTGCGAAGGTACGGAACGGAACGCAAATTCGCGTTTCCGTCTAACGACTGCAATTTATTGCGTCGCCGGTGCTCGTGCCCTCTTGAAATCCGAATCGCCCTGTTTACCGCGATTTTCCGCTTTAATCGGCCGCTTTAAGTGGCCGTAAAATTCGCGAGAACGGAGCGCGATCGACCGAATTTCGTCCTATTGCCATTTAACGGGACACGGTGTGTAACGGAGTGACGGAGGAACTGACGCTTGGAACGAAGATTGAAAAGGAAATCGCGAGGCGAGAGATCGATGTATCGCGATGTGTTTGTCTCGTTTCAATACGAGTTTAACGCATTGAACGGGGGTCAGAGACCGGTGACCGGCGATGCCAAGATCGGTAGAAACACGCGATTCGAGTGCATGTTGATACTTGAAAATTTTTTCGATGCGTGTAACTTGTAAGCGTAAATATTATTCGCCATGTATCGTATTAAAGTACTGCAAACGAAGAAAAGGTACGCGACGACTCTATTTCGGTACAATTTTATCACTAAAAGTGATTTTAAGACATCTTCAAGTGCAACGCTGATGCAACGAAAATTAGCGATTGGTTGATTTGGGTCACGTGATTCGCGAGGGTAGACCCCGAGTAGGAGTAGTCTGGTGACAGCCTTTCCAAAATGTGTTAACGGAAGACGACGTTGGAAGGCTCTGGTAAGAGGTCGCTCGACAACTATTCGCGAGGAAGAAAAAAAAGAGCTCCGCTCTGAGAACGTAAGTCGAGCGTCTAAAGACCGAGAGGAGAGCGAGAAGCGTTAAGCGTCTCGTAAAAATGCACAAGTTAAAAACGCGGGACTAAAGTCTGGCAAAGTCTCGTACAAAGTGCGAAGCGGGCTTTCCCAGACTTTTCGTCCCGGCGATAAGGAAAAATTGCACCCCTCGCTCGAGGGGTAAACATTCCTTTGAGGATAATCTTTCAAAGATTCGCGATCAACAATTAGAGAGACACACGAGAAAGAGAGAGAGAGAGAGAGAGAGAGAGAGAGAGAGGGGGGTTAAAAAAGAAGGACTTACCGAGTAATTGGAAGCTGATACTCGTTCTTGAAGACTGTCTCGATTACTCGGGAGCAGGCTCGGGTCGTCCAAGTTTCGAGACACGGCGAGACGAAAATTAACGCGTCACGCGGTGAACTTAAACCGAGAATTAAACTGATATCGAATTAGGCAGGTGGAACTCGGGAGGGGAGGGGGAGTAAAACGAGTATCCGAGCCAGTTAGTTTCAACGCGAGACGAACCCCAACGCGCTCGAGGACGCTTCGCACGGGCGATCGGTGTCGACCACCCGCTTACTCGTTGCCCCGTGCGAACGTTGATTGCGAATTTGAATCTTCTTCGTCACCCTTTGATGTTGTTCCCTCGCATCGCGGTGCGCCGTGTTATTATCGATTTCACTGGGCGATTCGCCGACCGGTTTCGTTCACGGTCCGCGCCGTGAAATCGTCGCTCTTTTCGTTCGCTAATTAACAATCGTTCCGTCCCTCGTGGCTCGCCGGACGAAACTGCGCGTAATATAAGTCGACGAACCCTCGTTCGACGACTCGATAACAGGCAAAAGTCGGCTCGGTCGCTGTTGTCGAGTGCCGACGAGTTTCCCTCGTTGTGTTTTCGTTTTGATTCTGCGATAACTAAATACGCCCGGACGAACAATTCCCGCGTCGAACGTACAAAACCGCGTTGACCGCGTAACTTTGCGAGAATTATTTATTTAAAAAGATTCGTGCAATCGTCGGATATTTCGTGAACGTCGATTTTTCCATCGCGCGAATGAATGCGGGATAAACGAAGCTTTTTGTAAGCGACGCGACCCCGGGTGGGAATTTAATTTTTCCGAAAGATTTGAAAGGAGCGGTCGCGGCCTTGTTAAAAACGCAATTTTCCTTCGGCCCGGTGTCACTTTCCGGTAATCTGGATTTGCGGCAGAGAGGCGTCGTTTCGCGAGGGCATTGCGAACTCGAGGTGGGCCCGAGCGCTGGCGTGCCGCGGCGGGCGCAAACGACTGAATAAAAATGTCCGCGCGGGTTTCAGAAACTGCCGGAAACGTCTTCGTCGAAACGAGAGCTGGAGAGGAAAACCTGTTTCGCCATTCCGGCGAAGCAGATTACAGCCCCGTGTAAAGTAAACGCGGGGAGGAACGTTCAGGAAGTTGCCGGGGGATTCAGTTCCAAGACTCTAATCACAATTACGCGAAACAAATTCCGCTCATCTTCATCCACGGCCCCTATCTCCTCAACCCCCGTTTATATCCACCGCCATTTACTTTATTACGGATGCAACTTTGCTCGTCCGAAGTGTTCCTGCTCGCAGAAAACACGATAAATTCCCCGTCTCGCGATCGTTTGATCGTTTCTCAAAGCAAATCGAGCGCCGTGGAAAACAAAACCCGCGCGAAGATGTTTGGCTGTGTTCAAAAAATGATACATCGTTCCGAAAGAACAAATTAAGCTTCCAGTTTCTTTTCGCTTCTTCCAATGACATTCGATTCGATGATTTTGATGTTTGAACGTAAATGATATGAATTAAATTGAACGAGAAAATTATTGATTTAAAAAAAAAGAACTGATGATTACTTCCTCACGATATATTTAACTCAAGCAGCTGCACATACGCTGTGCATTGTACGAGTAAGAGATCAATGAAACGGAAGATCAACGACGCGAGCTGACGTTTCCAAGAAATCCCGCGTATAATAAGTCGAGCGTAGAGCGCGAAATGTGCGGTATCCGTGCGAGTTTGTTTTTTCCAGCGATCCAGTCCGAGAGACTATCCCGATCCGTGGTTCGGCCTCGGCCAACGTGGAAACGAGGCAGCGAGACCGACAGCAGATCGTTTTCGTCTCGTACGGGAGCGACGGGAGCATGCGCCAGGCCCCGAGGAGGATCGATCCTCGTGTGCACGCGTGCCGTAACGAGCCCAACGTGTTCCGCGAGCGTGAGTCCCGGATCATTGATTGTTCAAAGGATCATCGTTTAGTATGCAGGATCCAGCCGGTGGCCGGCTAGGTGTACGTACATCTGCTTAAATCCGGCTTACGAATGTCAGTCGCCGATGGTTAGGAGGGAGGGGGCAGGAGGGGAGGGATGTTTGCCGCCGGACAATAGAAAACTCGTGACGTCCTTCTCTCCTTGGTCGTCGGCTCCTCTTTAATTATGCACCGCCGAGCCGACCGGGCGGACCGGCCGAGCCTTCTTTTCGAGGCGAAAGCAGCCAACCACGGCGACGGGACACGGGACACCTTTGCGTTAACGAAGCATGATTATTGCCGAGGATTAGAGGGGATTTTCTTCGTCGCGCTAATATCACGATTCTTCCTGGATAAAATGAAACGTCGAACGCCGACGTGAACGCAAATGTCTGATGCTCGTCAAAGGGAAATTTCATTCTTGCGGGGAGATATCCTAGATGATAGAAATTGGCGCGGCGTCCGGCCGTAATTTGTCAGAGTTGACAGCGGTTCCTCCGTTGATAACAAAAAAAAAAAAGAAAAAAAAAAAAAAAAAAAGAGGAAGAAGGAAGAGGAGAAACGAGCAAAGAGCGGAGAAAGGAATCTCGTATAGAACGAGAGATCGAGTCACGACGATGAGCCACGAGAAGAGAAGAGAAGAGAGAGAGAGAGAGAGAGAGAGAGAGAGCGGAAGATCTACACCGTGCCTCATTAAATAACCCCTAAGCTCCTCTTCTAATGATTAGACGTCGCCGTGGACCGGGGCGAGCGATAAATTTACGAACCGTCAGAGGGCCAATGAAAAGTCCACTTTACGAGCGTACCCTCGACGACCATTGTGCGAGTAAACTACCCGCTCCCCGATTTTTGCAGCTTTTTTTTTTTTTTTTTCTTATATTTTTCCAGCCGAGTTACAGAAAACGCGGGGAAAGGGTAGAGGGGTGGGGTGGGGGAGGGACATTTGACGGGTTAATTAGTTCCATCTTTGCAATTTTCGCCAACTTCCATCCTCCTGCCCTCCAGAGGCAGCAACTTTGAAATTATCACGGCGGGATCACAAAGGGAATACGGGAATTTTTAGCGGCGAGCTGCGTGTACGCGCGCGTAGCCGCATTAAAAGCAGAAAACAAGCGCAAAGGGGGGAGAAAAATGCTAATTTCCCTCGGCCGAAATCCGCGGCCGTTCTCATTAAACCTCGGCCGTGCAGCGTCGTCAGAGCGGCGAAACGTGACGGCGTCCCATCAAAACTTATCGCGGAAAATGGCAGTCGGCGGAGGGGGGCGGGGCGAAAAATCCACGTGCCGCGTGCCATTGCCGTCGCGGTGAACGTTAGTTAGCCACGTAGCGCATATTAAACCTGTACCGAAGGATTTAACTAGCGCTTTCCCTATCCGCTTATCATTTTCCAGCGCGGCGTGCAGCGCGTGGGTTAATAGACAGGCGCGTTCTCGCAATTAGCGCGGAACAGAAGGATGGCCGGGGAGGAGGGAGGGAGGGGGTGGAGGACCGGGGAACCACGGGTGAATTTACACGACCAACGGCCAATGAAACGCATAGTTCGGATTATTACGATCGCTTGCTACGGCCTTTGTTCGGCGAATTCAACAGAGAGACCCGGCGTCGACCCCGGCGCGGCGGCGTGCCCGGTGCCGGACCAACGATCCCAGCGACCGGAGATTTCTGCCAAGACAATTAGTTAATCTAGTTTCGCGAATCTGTAACTAACGAGTCCCGATTCGTGCCCTGTTCCTCTCTCTATCCCTCTCTCCCTCTCTCTCTCTCTCTCTCTCTCGTCCATTCCGCGCTTATCCTGCGGCTTCCTACCCCTCTTCCGGCACGTGCGCGTCCTCGCCATTCGCGCGTAATTACGCCCAGAGTAATTGTTGTTTTGTGGACGTTAATTATACGCGTAGGCTAATAGCTACGGTTCTTTCTCTTTTTTGGGGAGGGGAGGAGGAGCCACACGCTGTCGCGTGTAAATGATCCGCGGTTTTTGCACGTTATTAGCAACTAATTACCGTTGGACAGTATTAGAAGGGAGTTGGACGTGGGAAATTTCCGGAAATAGTTGGTTCTAATTAATTACGGTGACGTGCACGTATCCAACGGTCGTTCGATGCTCGAAATTTCACACACAAAAAAAACAGGAAAAAAATTAAAGGAGAGTATCAAGCCCAAAGGGACGTTAAAACGAAAACTTATTCGTTTCGAATTTTAAATCACCGACATTTCTCCAATCTCGCCGAGCAACGCCGATAAGGAACAGGCGCGAAGACAGCCTTCGAGAGGCTCGTCGAGTATCGACCTGTCCCGCATTCGACGTGACGATTAATTTGCGAATCTCGATGGCGGGAGTCCTGGCGATCTCTCGCGCGAATTCGCGGCCAGCCGTATCGGCCGTGCCGATCTCTCTCGCTGTGCCGTGCGCTCTGACTGGCCGCCGAACGATCCGTGAAGCGTCGATACGAGATCGAACGGGCCCGTTCCTTATCAGCGAATATTAAGAAGAGCGCGGCGTTCGACGACTGCTCGGACTTGGCTTACTGGTACCGAGTACCGCGCGCACGATTACATAAATTGCCGGTCGATTTATGGGGGGAAGAGCCGGCAGTCGGGATCCGCCGGTTAATAACCTGATTCCCAGGATTTACGATACGCTTTCTAATCGGAATTTACGGCTGGAATATGGTAATCGATAAGAAACTATGCTAATAAATAGCGCGACCATGGCCCCGGTCTCGTAATTCGGAACCACGCCCCCTCCCCCCTCCCCCGCTGACACATCATCCGGATCGTGTGTGCTTCGTTGAAATTATTATCTCACCGACAGCCTTCAGTTTTCCAGTAATTAAGTGTTCCTCCGTACTTTTTTTCCCCCTCCTTGCCATTCATCCACGCGCGCTTTTCTCGCGGCATCGACGACGGCATAGTTTCCATCGATCTCTACTATTATATTTCTTCATTTTTTCCTCGAGTCTCAGGAAGTTTTCTATCTGGTATCTGAACGAGCATCGCGAGGAGAAGGCAAGAAGAAATTGAAGACTATAATTGAAAAATTCCACTTTACTTTAGAAAGTTTTTCATTTAACCCCTTGGCTACGGCAGACTTTGAATCGCGAGCGAACGGCGAAATTTTTCGTCAACGTGCATTTCTCAGAAACTATGTTGAAACGATCGAAGCACTGAATTGCACTACGTTAACCGATATTACTTATTTATTCATACTGAATTGTCAGTGCACATCCAATAATTTAGTAAAGTGACAATCTAGCGAGGTGCGCTACGATTCGAAACATGGGTCAATACACAATCTTACTTCGCGTTTCTTGTATTTGTAATCTGTCTCCTGTCTTCCAACTCACATTTGTGTCTTTTTGTGATTAATTTATTACCACGTCATTTTAAGGGTGTAAAATAATCACGTTTAAATAATGTATGGCTAACGGAAGATTAGGAACAAAAGGAACGTGCAAGAAAACGTAATTGCTAAAGGACGTTACAAAACTGTGAAATCTCTCTCGCAGTCTACGTTTGAGCGAAAAATTCTTGTCCAACGATGTATTGATTCCAACTGAGACTGAGTATCGAGGAAGCCAACAGGCTCCGTAAATGAAGGGGCATTGCACGGGAATGCGTCGAACAATGGAGCGTCTACGTGGCGATATCGATAATTAGACGCAAACTAGGTGCGGTAACCGCGATTGTTCGACGATACAGAGACGCGATTCATGCGGATGAACGGGCAACTTCGACGTCTCTGGACGCTAACGTCTGTTAACCTCCGCTTGGTAACCGCCTTCGCGTCGCGCTGAATAATTCCGCGGGTACGTTCGCGGCTCGTTGTCTGCGGAGAGTCCCCGAATCGAAGCAGGTGCTGCAATTTTCAAAATGCCTTTTCATGCTGCGGTCGCTGCCTAGAACCATACACCGCCGTCCTATTCATTCGCAAGGGTGAACCAGAGTTCGCTGCGGCAAATACCGAGGTCACGTCAGGCCTTCGAGCCAACCGTTAAACACTGTGCCACAGCTAACGTTGGATAGACGGACCGTCCTTTCGCCAGGAATACTGCAGTTCGACTGATTCAGCGCAGACGGTACAAAGCGTGTGTGTGTGTGTGGAAAAAACACGGTGGTCAGTCGTCGGATACTTGAAAGTTGAATCGATCAACTTTCTTCTTCTTTTTTTTATCTCAAGTTTTTGTTTCGTGTCTTTCAGCCGTGCATATTGTTAAAATAAATGGTGGGAAATTTCACAACTTTTTTTTCCATGTTTCTTCGGAAGAAATGGAATTTAATTCGTTTAATTTTCCGCTAAATCGTTTCGGTCGTTCCATAATAATAAAGAATGCCTCGATTTTGTTTTCGGATCGTATTCGGTAAAACAGAATGCAGAAACGCGGACTAAGAATTTGTTGATATTCATTGAGAAAGCAGTATGGAAAATCTTGAAGACAAAGCATACTCTGCGAATGAAATTACCTCTGTAACGCGATCAAGGATAATGAACTTGAACCGCTTGCAAAAAAGAATTTATTGTTGCTCCATCGCTTTTTGCCGTCAGACACCGTGACGCGCGTACGAAGACAGTAAATTTCAAATTCGCGTTCACCGCCACCGACTCGGAGAAACGCGGATCGTTCAATTGCCCTTACGCACGAGAACGCTCCTCGCTAAATACCACGTAGACCACGTCGGCTGCGCGTCCGCGATATTTCTATTTCGCTGGGCGCGTTATTTAACAAGCTTCGGATCGCCCGGGTGGTGCCTCGAGGAAGTCTATTCGCCCGGGAGAGAGCGTATCCTTCTCTTCCTTTGCTCGACTAACACGCATTAAATCTCATCCGAGAAAACCACTAAGCTTCGAGTCATCGTCTCGAAGGCTGATCCAACAGGACAGAAATCCAGTTAACGGCTAGGAATAGCACGGAACGTTAGAGCGGGGCCGTCTCTGAAACCAACCCTCCGGCGATGTATTAAGAATGCACGTGAATGACGTGAAACGAATTCCTATGCAAAGCGACGAGAGCGAGAGAGGAGAAGGAGAAGGAGAACCGACTGGCTTGGTCCTGCGTCTAACTAGCAGCTCGCATCATTAACGGGTCTTGTTTGTTTTACAGCGTAGAAAGGACACGCCCATTTCCTCGTCATTCTCTTCAGGTCCTTCGGAGCGCGGTGCCCTCCCTTAATCTCCCGGCACTCGGTCTACACGGTGTGTCGTTTGCTTCGCAGCCGCTTTAATTTCGGAGCTGTGCAAGCCCTTCCGGTTCCAACCTCGCCTCCTCTTTGGACGGCGGTGGTCGCTTTGAGGTCTCGGCGGACCCTCGTAGATTTTTGCGTAGACGAGCTTCCACGAGTTCAGCTCGGTCTCGTTCAAACGCACGTGGCTCGTGTCTCGCGTCCCTCTGGGATTTCCCCGTCTCTCGTCGAACTTTGCAACTTTGGCAAATGATAAATATGTAAATCATCCACGGTGACGATTCTTTTTTTTTTTTCTTTTTTTCATTTAAGGACGTAAAATTGCAGAAAATGTCGCGACGAACGTTTCGCCAATTCGTTGAAACATAAAGTCTAACCTAACCTAACCTAAATCGTCTTCGTAATCGGATGATTATCCCACGCGTCGAATATTTACCGGACAATGTTTCAAACGACGTTCATCTGTGTTCTAATTAGAAACGGTTTATCCGCCGCGTCATAAATTATTCATTCGCGTGGAAAGTCGCGAAACGTCGCGCAATCTGCGTGCAATTTTTCACGCAACAAAGTGGCCGGTCAACCGGCGAATCTTTTATTTCGTTCTCGTGCTTTTCTTCCGTTTCCTTCTTTTCTCATCCTGCCAAAGGGATGGACGGGAGGGACGGGAATCAGAGGGAAGAGGGGGGAGGCCTTTCGCCCGGGTCAAAAAGCTTCGGACTCTATTTTCTCACCCTGTATACACGGCCACGACGGACCACTCTCGCTCTCGTTCCACCCCACGGTGTGCGTGTATACATATTCATGGCGTCATTAGCGCCCCGTGAAACATGCTATTGGTAAACGTTTCTGCTGCTCTCCTCTCCTCATAGATGATTGCGGGCGCGCATCGAACCAGCGCCGAAGCCTTCTTATAAATTATTGTCGGCTCGTTTCGCCGAACGTCAATGCCGCTCTTGGTAACAAAGTGGTCAGCCTCGCGGTGGGGCTGCAACACGAGCCACGCACTCCTGCTTCTCCTCTTTCTCCGACCGGGGATATCGGTGCGCGAAACTGCATGGCTACACGGAGTAGTCCTGTGGATCGTAATCGCCGATCGATCTTCCCCTTAACGCCCCGACTGCTCGAGCAACGGGAAGAAAGTTGTTCGGTTCCGAGCAGGTTAGGTTCCCCTTTCGTCCGAATAAACCGCGATTTATTGGCCGTGTTATATTAATATAATCAACAATAGCGTGGCTAATAGAAAAAAAAAAAAAGACGGCTCACGGTCCGCAATAAGAGAAGCTTGTCCACCTTTATCACGGTTGGTTTATCGTTTTCATCGCTTCTCTCTCTCTCTCTCTCTCTCTCTCTCTCGTTTCGTCATTCGTTCTGGCTGTATTGATAGCATTTATTATTTTAGACGCGTCACGCGGAGTACCGAGGACAAGTGCAGAGCAGGAGGAATTTGTAAATTTCACGGAACGAATCCGAATGGGTAATCTTGTCGGGATGGTTCGGTAATTAACCCGTTTTTTTTTTTTCGTCGAATACGGTAATAAGCATTTTTCGGCTGGCCATGTACGCCGGCCGTATAATTGGTTTTTATCCCCGGCCCGAGCATGCGTTTCGCCCGTGTGTGTGCGCGTGCGTGTGTGTTTTGTCGAACTATTTTTAACGCCGATCGACTCGCAACCGGCCACGCGTACGCTCCGTACTTTCGTTTCGTTTCGTTTATTAATTCGTTATGTTTGCGAGCGAGGCGCGCGATACGCCATTATACCCCGGGTTTTTTTCCCCATCCGGATTTCAATTTGTTGCCGCCATTTTTCTTCGACCCGATCGCCTCGCTACCCGTGACGGGATACGACAAGGAAATCACGGCGACCACCGGTATATCTCCCCTCTCCCGCCACGCTCTCGTATTATTTATTAACGATGCCGCTTTATTAATTGCGCGAGGATTGAACCTGGCAGCTTACTGATACGAACCGTATCGATTGAACGGTGAGCGCAGATTGCAGCTCGAACCTATCCTTCCGCCAGCAATTTCACACGGTGAATCGAGCAACGACTCTTTTGATAAACTACCCTCCCACTCTCTCTTTCTCTCGTTCCAGTTTTATTCGGTAAATTTCATTCAATTTAAATATTTAGAAAGATTCGCACTGATTTACGGTCGCGGAATGATTGAAAGTTTTGTCTAAACTAGCAAATAAATTTCGAGATGTACAATAAATGTAATAAATGTCAGGGTACGTAGATGATGGACTTCAGACGATGGACGTGTGTGTGGAATGATTTTGGAAAAAGTGAACGGTACTGAACAGCATTTGTTGGAACAGCGGTCGTTTAGATTTGATCGATCAGCTTCGGGCAAGTGGAAAATACTTCGAGAGATTGAATTATATTTCGAAAATAGATAAACCGCGATGTAAAGCAGAGAGGAACGTGCGAAATGTTACAATTTCTGAAAATACAACGGCAAACGGAAATTTGTCCTTTTAGAAATTGAAGAAGAGTCCATTTTTAATTTCGATAATTCTCGTGCGCAATTATTCGAGAAATTTTTCCCATCGACCCGGTCCGGTTACTTTCTTACACTGCGTACCGATTCACCGATTCACTCGAACGACCGTAGAATTACGTGGCAATCGGGTATTTCCAACGCGACAGATCACTCGAGCCCGGGCTAAGGAACGGGAACGATAGAATCCTAATTGGCAATAAATATCGCTGTATGCGTAACACCGATGCCGAGAGATCGGTAATAACGATCGGCAGTCGGTGGCGATCGATGCCGATGTTCTATTTCAGTCGGCAGGGAATTAATTACGATGACGGTGAATCTGCCAGGATTTAGAATCGAATTACGTAAATGCAATTACACGAGCGGAGCGCAACAAAATGCGATTCCAGGTAATTTGTACTTGCCTCGACCTTTCGTTTATTCTTCCTTCTCTTTTTCTTTTTTTCTTTCCCCTCGCTTTTCTTGCGCCACCGGCGTCACCCAACGCCACCCTCTGTCACAACGGCTTCCGGTTAAATGAAACTCCTGGTGAACATTTTCCCCGCTCTCGCTCCGATTCGGTCTGATATTCAACTTTATTAAAACGAAGCTACGTTTGCCAAGCTTCGTGTGTGTAAATTATTCGCAAGAGTTAGTTAAAAAACGTTACATTCTGTTTAGTAAAACAGAAGCTTTTCCCAAACGTCGACAAAATCTCCGTCATCTCCGAACTGAAGATCTTGAACGTGCTTGAAATGCGACGCGCGAACTTTCATCGATTATCCGCGGCGTAACGAAGCACAGTCGGGAGTCGGAGCCTCGAGCAAGAAGAGATTTTCGGAAAATATTTTCGATACCACGAGAATGTATAATACTTTACGTGGCAAATTAAAAAAAATTTCAGATCGAGCTAAACCTTGGATGTCCGAATTTTCGGACCAGATGCCTTTGTTCGAGCCGAAAGAACAAGAACTTGTCCTCTCTCCGAAATCGATGTAAAATTATTGCAGCGCTCGTTCTTCGGAAGAGTTGTTCCGCGAGTCGAGTTTAGCTCGAGTGCCGTTCGGCAGTATGTCTTGGCAGTCCGCCGCACACCTTCGAGGCGACCACCGAATAACGTCGTTCGAATAATCTCAAATTCAACGAGTATATTTTCTTGCAGATCGCGCGGCAGTCGTTAGTACGTGTCACGCGCATGGAAGATTCCAAACGACCGCGAGAATCGCCGGGGATCTTGCAATCATTAGCTCTTTTTCTTTAGTGGTGATGACTCGGTTCGATTTATTAAGAAGCCATTGAAACCTCGTTCCTTGCTGACACGAGGTTCGATCGCGACGAAGCGGCGCAAGAGCTAAAAAGCTCCAAGTCCTAAAACGGCAACGAGACAATAAGAAATCTCACGACGCGAGCATTGTTTCCCCCGGAATCCCTTTCTGGCGTAATTAGCAACGTGACTTGGTTCCTCGTCCGCCATTGTTCCTTTTCACATCGCGGATGATTAATGTCGACTAATCGGAACGATCGATCTCCACCGTTCCGCCGAGTACATTTAATTCCCTCGGACGAGAAGCGAAGATGCTAAGACTCGCGTTGCACCACCTTGCTCTTCATCAACTTTCTGCCTGCTTTTCTTGCCGCTCTCTCTCTCTCTCTCGCTAATCGCACGTGTCATCGCCAACTGTATCGTCAAACTTCTTTCTCGAGTTACTGCATCGTTTTATTATCTTTTTCTTCTTTCTTTACGTTGTGTCTCCGCTGCTAGCTGAGACATCGGTATCAAGATCGGTAGATTTAAGTAGTTTGTACACTTTCGTCAGCGTGCTGCTTGTTGCGTAGCACATGGCTCTCTTTCTCTGTCTCTCTGAACAAAAATCCCAGTCAGTTTAGAACACTTACTCCGGCCATTAATGCCGTCATCTGCGCGCCAGTTTGGCCATTAATCGCCGCAACGGCAGAACGTCTGGGCTCTTACGTGCCCGGTTAAACCGTGGCCAGAGCCGCTCGCCTCTCCTCTGGCTCGTCTCTCCCTCTTCCTCCCTCTCCTTGTTTCGTCTCCCTCCGAAAACTCGGGGCCGGCTCCCGCGCGACCCAAAGGCAAGCTGCGTTCTCGCAATTTGTTGCCAAATTTATTACGCGGCCGGAGAGATAAAAAGCAACGATCGAGCGTCGAAAAAAGCTATAACGAATGACGTATCGTTCCGCGCCGCCCGCCTTGTAACCTCTTCATTCCGACTGGGGCCGAGGCTCGAAACGTTCGCGAACAAGCGAGGGAGCAACGAACCGGGAGAGGATCGTGTTGTCGGACAGCAAGAGGGAAAGGAACGAAAGAGCCGCCGCGGGATGACCACACGGTAGTCTATTATCGAGATTTAGTGGCTGGTTGATTTGAAAAGGACGATGGATTACGTCTTGTATTGCCTCATCCTCTCTTCCCTCGAGCTACGTTTTCGCTGAATTTCGCTGAAACGTAAAATACGTCGACGTGTTCCAAATTTTCCAACGTCCTTCTATTTCTGTATAGAATAATACTTTTGAAGGGTTTTTAAGGTTTTAAGGGATGGATTTGCATGACGGAAGGATTTGAGGTAGTTTCGTCTCGACGGCTGATGATGGCAGCGACTGACACCTTATCCCAGACGGTCATCCATTCTAGCGGTGCGTTCCGCACTCTGCTTTGCTCAACGTCGAAGATCGGTAAGACCTCGACGCTAGGCGCGCAGCTAGTCGGTGTTCGAAACTCGTAGTTGAGGAGGAATCCTAGGCCGCTACACTTTCAACGTTTAAAATTAATCAGTGAGTTGTCTTGTTATTTTCGTTAAATTACCGTTACAAAATTTATTACGACAGCATCCTCTCTCTGACTTGACTTCAAGTAGAAACTCTTGCAAGCTATTAGCATTGCGAGTCGTAGCAACGTTCAAGGTATCGCTGTTCTTTTCCTCTTTCTCTCTTCCTTCTTCTACCTCCACCGGTCGCAAGTGCGATTATTTCTTCGCAAATATTTAGCAACGAGGCGTACGTAAATGCGGCTTAATTGCGTCACTGGGATGCACTCCCGTTTACCACTTCTTTAATAATACGTTCTTAATGGTCTTCGTCGGTATTCGCTTAATTGCCGCCGTTTATCCGCCGCAATTATAATACGTGGTACACTCTAATCCGTTTATTACCGCCGGTCTTTCTCTTTGCTCTTTCCTGAAGTGACGTTTATCGTGGCCCGGATTAAAAGGAACTGCGTCGCATTTATTAAACGGTCAATTAGCATCATCCTCGTCTCGTGCCTTTTCTTTTCATTAGCGTTTCATCGCATCACGTTCTCGTCGACGATCTACCCATCTATCGCTGTATCGACGAGATTGTTGGAATTGTCAGAATACTCGCGATACTCGTAGGCCATGCAGCTACTGCCGCAAGAAGACTTTGAGCATTTTGTGCTCGAAGACTCGGTAGACTCGACGAACGGAAGCGATCAATTTGCCGGCTAATTGCTTGGTCTGTAATTGATAAATCGGGGCAGTCGCGTTTCTCGATGGATGTAATTTTTATTTACGTTTCTACATCGGGCAAATTTTTATTCGAGTAGCTACGTTCCTTCCTCGGTATCGCGTATTCATTTTTAAACCTCCACGTTCCACGTGGATGCACGGTAATTCCATATCTTCCGACAAGTATTCTTCACGCTCGCCGGTAAAAAGAGAAACACCCCGTAATCCAAAATTGGAGATGAAAATTTAAACGTCCATTTCTCTCGCGTTTACTCCATTGAATCAACTCCTCCGTGTAACCAAGAAACATTGCGAACCACCACTATCCCGCCGCCCTTATATTCTTTTTACCCAATTTTTCTGCGGCGAGGAAATTCCTTTCTTAAGGGGGATCGGTAGGGCGCGTGCACGCATATTTGCCAGCCGGCGGAGGAGTCACGTAATTTTCAAACGCGCTCAACTTAAAAGCATTTATCTGTAACCGTATTATTATACAAGAGCACGGCCACGATAATTCGTTTCGACGTTGCCTGGAAAGAGGATTTACCTGTCCCGAGGCTGGAAGCGAGACAGGGCACCGGGACGACGCGTTTCTCCGTTCGCCGGCTCACCGATTTCCAGACTTCTCTCTCTCTCTCTCTCTCTCTCTCTCTCTCTCTGCACGGTAGGTGGTGGTGGCTGGTAGCTGAGATCTCTCTTCCATTCACCAGTTTCGATACTAATCGCAAGGTCATCGAGGATTCCCCCTATATAGAGGCTCCGGCGATAATCTCGCAGCAGGACCGTCTCTCCTCGGGAAGGATTCGTGGCTTATCGTGCTCGAGCATCGAACAGACGTACTTACTTCTCCGTCTTATTCTCTCTCCCCTCTCGTTCCGTTCAACCTTGCTCCTCTGTTCTCTTCTTTTCTCCCTCCGCCACTTCTTCCTCGACTTCGAGGAAGAAGGCTGTGCATCTACCGTGAGTCGAAGAAACATTTTGGAATTTCTCGTTTTAGAATTTGCGACGACACGAATATATTTCCGCGTATTCCGTGATGTTTCAGTCCTCTCGATTAAAATCGCATCGACTTTTCGATCTTGCTCTTCCGTTTATTTCTATTCTTTTCACCGCTCCGCCATTTCTGCCCTCGCGCTTGTATACCTGTTCGTGCGTGGCATTTCCTTTTTTCGTTTCTTCTCTCGTTTTCGCTTCTTTTTCTAGTCGAAATCTGACGCCGTAAATCAGGGGGATTACAAAGCATCGACTGCCGGAGATTGCAGCTTGTTTTGGGTCCTCCGGGACGGAGGAACTTTGTATCGGTCGGCGAGGTATAGAAAAATGAAACGCTCTTCATGCATTATTCAATCCCCTCTAGCCAGCACCCCCTCCTCCTCCTCCTACCTTTACAAGCTCCGATGATACGCGGCCGCTGTATACGCGGCTTCTACGCTGATTTGTCTTTCGGCGTCGCGCTGAAATTTTATACACAACCCTCGGTGCTCGAGGGGTGTGCTCACACATCTCGATGATTGCCCATTAGCAACACGATCTGGCCGTGTAAATGTAGACAGAAGAGCGCGAAATACCGGCACTTCGATCCATCCGCCATCGCGTAGAACGTGAAAATTAATATACCGGGAAAATTAATATTAACTTTAATAACCATCTCTCCACTGTGCGAGAGTTGGGCGCTCTAGGCTCGCTGTTTTATCAACCCTCGGTTGGTATCGTTGCCCCATCGGGGACTGCAACGATCTACCCGATTTCGAAATTCGTAATTTAATTTCGCTTCGTTGCTATTCTCTGTTGCTACGCGAACGCGTAGAATCACTCTGAACTTTAGAAACTCAACCGAAACTCACGTCGAAACTCACAGTCCGACGAGGATCGAAGAAATCTTGCCGCTCTGCCTTTCGCCGTTCCGAAAAATTTACACGCACGAGAACAGGGCACGATTCGAGTAACGAAAATGGTAATGAAAGTGCCAAATTATATAAAATTAAATAGAAATTCACTATAGAAAACAAATTATATATATTTATATATTTTTGTAACAAGAATTCTAAAAGTTCAAATCCGTGTTACAATTAAATGCCATTAGTACGACAATTTAATCAATATAAAATTCAAAAAGATTATTCTACAATTTAATCAGCTGAATCGACGAGTGTTTGATTGGTGATGTTTGCTTTTTGTCTTTCGGACAGCAAGGGACGACGACGCGCAAGGTGGCGAAACGCGTTTCTGAAGGATTCTCCAAAGCTACCACCGCTACGTGTAAACGGTATTTTTGTCCACGCGTACACTCTCTCTCTCTCACCGTGAGCAGTTTGAATTTACTCGGCGGCTCGGTGGAAAAGAAGAGAAGAAAAAAAACCTGTCCGACCGCGCCGAGAAATCAAAAGTTTTTCACGCCCGTCTTTCCCTTCCCGTTCTCCTCGCTCGGCTTTGTCCGTGGTTTCAATTGTACCGCAACTGCGATTGCAACGTGCAAGCCAAAACGGTTTCTTTTTCGTCTGGAGGAACGAGTTTTCCGTTTCCCTCCGTTATGAATTTTTTCCTATAAAAATCGCTCGTTCGTCCGTCTGAAAATCGCGGTATACAGTCGATACAGTTGAAAGTTAAACAGAGATTCTCGATTGAGAAAAGATAAACGATCGTTCGTAGTGGTCCGAAAAAGAATATTTCTCCCGTGACTTTGGAACCTGTGACTCACTGATCGGCGATTCAAACACCGTCAAACACCGTCACTAACGCAGCATCCTTCTTAACGTCCAATCCAGAAGTCATCTCCTCGAACGAGGGGAGGGGAACGAGACCCAGGTGAAGAAAAAAAGGGGAAAAGGAAAAATGAATGACAGTCGTCGTCTCGAGTCTCGAGGAAGAAGATTACGCCAAATCGCATTACCATCCGTGAGGCTCCGTCTCGAGGAAATTCCCCCGAGGTCTGTTCCCAGAGAACCATAGGCTCTAACCCTTGATCCTCTAAACTGGCTGTCGCACGATGATCGTCCTGCGATGTCCTACGATGCGATCGTCGACAATGAGTTCCATCTCCCTCGCCCGGTGCAGAGAGCCCCGGGATTCGTCCGTAGGATTCGTGCGTGCGTGCATCCCTCGTGAAACCCTTAACGCACTCGCCGAGACTAATCGGACGAGAGATCTAATCGCTGATCCTCTCGGCCTATATTTGTACGTAGGAAGACGGATGTCGCCCGGCGACAGGAGAATTGAAAAAGGTATATATTATACGCCTGTACGCCGACTAAAAGGGAGAAGAATCGGGTGGCGGTCGTTTGAACGAAGAAGGAAAGAAGAAAAAAGAAAACGCGAGTTTCGGGAGCGAGGAAACGTCGGGATTAAGGCTTGAATCGCCAACGCACGGAGAGAATGGTGAGAGTGGGAAGGGGTGGTTCGTTTCGTCTCGAGATTTCCTTGGCTCCGGTTGAAAGACAGCCGTGGGACGATACCGGTCGAAAGTGTGCACGCGCACACTTCACCGTCGCTTACCCCCCCCCTCAGTCATTCATCATCGTGCGGCGCACGTTGAATCTTCGTCGTTGGACGCACGCAGACGAGGGCACCGCTCGCGGATCCGGGGACCCTCCGGCTGGAAGAACGTCGGAGATAAAATCGCGCAACCCCTGCACTGGCAAGGGGTGACACACGCGAAGAAGGGGTTGTCTCGTCTGAATGTACACACGAGTATACACGGTGTCCCCGCGATCGTCGTACGAGCGACTAGGGAGTGATTCCCCGTGTAAAAGTGTCGTTTCGCCACGTAGACTTTTCGAGAAAACAAAGTTAATTCCAATTTGGACTGGAAGTGGAATGCGAGGACGAGCGAAAAATGTAAAAAAAGAAAATTTCTCTACAGAGTTTGATCACAGTTTAATTTAAAGAACACGCCCATCCCGATCTCATCCGATTCCCTTTCCTTTCGAGATCGGTTCCTTTCGAAAAATGGAAAAAGGAAAAAAAGAAGAAATTTCAAACGAGAGATTCGTCTCTTACGCGTAAAATCACCCAGTATATTCGTTCGTGTGTGTATTCACGATCACGCACACCACGGAAAACACCTTGGTGGTTCCCTGTCGCGGCGATGCCGAGGCCCCTGTCCTCCCGCGACCATTCTCTCTTCGTCTTTTATTTTCATCCCCGTTCGCTGGCAAGCCCCCCCTTCCCCCTCTCTCTTCTCGTTCGACTCGATTCTGCCCTCGCGGCGACATAGTTCATTGCTGTTTTTAAAGCGTCTCACATACGAGAAAGTATGTGACAGTTTGTTCTGAAAAGGAAAAAGAGAAAGGGGTTGGGCCCCCGGGGGAGGGGGTGGCGGTTCCGCTGACACAGGAGACGACGCGTTCCTTCGCTACCATTGTAAGCCCGATACCTTGAGGATATTTCAAAGTTTAATAGAGTTATGCCCGACCCGGGCGATCGAGGGGAGAGAGGCACAGTGCATTTGCTGTTGGTAGACAGCTTCGTACCCGGTGCTCCTTTGCCACGGTCCGAGGAAACGGGCCAAAGGAGCACCGGGGGGAGGGGGGAGGGGGGCTCTCTATACAGCGCCACTCTGTTTTTTCGTCGCGTATTTATATAATGGATTTACCACGGACCACGCCGGAGATTGAATCGCTACACGGCTGTGCCGATTGTTGGAAATCCGTGTCTGAATTCTACTACCCTTTCGCTCTTTGTGACGCGCGTATTTTCCACGCCGTGAATTGTGCGCGCCGCTGGTGGCTGGCAGCAGATGCTCGTGGGAACGTTTGGAAAAAATATCGGGCTGCATTATCAGCGATACAGCCCTTTCGAACGCGACGAAGATTATCTCCCTCGTTCCTTTCAGGACGAACGTTTGCGTCGCTGATGATATCGGTCGGGTCTCGCTCGAGAATCGACGAATTTCTTACATCACATTGTACTTTTTTCTAAATTATCCTCTGCATCAGCTCTGTTCAATTCGAGCGCTCTCGATTATTCGTCCGAGTAAAAATGTTCCACTAATGACACTAAGTAGATTATTTTCTTCGCCCATTTTTTGTCAACCATAGAACCATAGAACCACAACGAGAGAGAGAGAGAGAGCGTCAAATTCCTTTACGAACGTAAAATCACGGGCAGAGACAACAACCGATGATTGAAAGGTTGTCGTCAACGGCAAACAGCATGGAAATTCAGAACCGATTTCCGCGTAAACAGCGGCGGCCGGGGCAATATCTTCCGGGAGCGGCGATCGTTTATACATTATTCGATTCGCGGCCGCCCATTTATCCCATTTTCCTTCTTCCAGCGGAACGCGCATTAACACCAGCGGTCGGCTAACTAGATTCGCATATCTCAAAATGCGCTGGCTGCATGTGTTGTAATTCGATGTGATTAACAGCGCCGCGTGTTCGCAACTGTATGAACAAGTTGGCAATATTACCCACCTGGCTGTTTCAGCGCGAGCCCGTTCAACCCTCCTCTGCGTCGCCGCGGATATCGTCGGGGATATTGCGCCAGTCCGCGCGATTCGGGGAAATTTAATAACGCTCGAACCTGATTTCCGCCTGCGTTTAAAGCCACGTTCGTCCGTCTGACCGGACGGGATCCGCGACTTTTACGGAAGTAAAAGCGTATTTGACGTATAGCGACTCTGCCGCTTTCCTACGATTTTGCCTTTCGCGAGAGTAATTTTTGTTTCTATTTTACACTCTCTCTGACAGAGATTGGCAATAAAGTTAAATCAAATCGCGATCGAACGATAATTTTTATATTAAAACCCATTTTCCAACCAAATAACTGTTTTTCATTTTTATACGTGGAATTACTTCATCTCGCGTCGAATTTACATACGGACGAACGTGTAGCAATTTTGATCCGTCGTTTTTGATTCGCAAAAATTCCGACGCTTTCCAACACCGAGGTCGAAACGAGAAAGTACCTACACGCGTAGGTGGATAATTGGCGACGAAGGAGGATGGCTGGCGCGCATCGATTATTAAAGGGAAAGGGCAGCGAGGAGGCTGTCGACAAAACCCTTTGTCGATACAGCTTTGATGTTTTCACAGGTGCTTCGTCGGGAGACGAAGGGCGAGCTGGCAGACTGCTTAAGCCTCGAACGGGGCAAATCGCGTGCGGGCCACGTGTACCGTCGCGTCGCCTCGTGAAAAGTTAATTTTGTTTGGCTTCCTTCGCTTTTCCAGATATTGCCAGACGTTCGTTAAGCTGGCTCCTTCGGGCGCGCCACCTTCGGAGCAGCAGCTCGAAGTTAACTGCGAGCTTCTTCGCCTCGTTGTCTCTCTAATTAATTAAAAAACTTGCAGCCAGCGCGCAAAGTCGATCGACGACGCGAAAATTGAACAGTTAACGCCAGGTTACTTCCGCCAAGGGGCAGGGGGAGGGGGGGCAGAGGGAGCGAGGCGCTAGATCCGCTCAGACTTTGCTCAGTGCCTGGGTGCTTTTCCAGTCCACGATGCGTCGGGCTGCAAATTTTATTTCCCTAATTTCGAATCGAACGAAAGGCAACGACAACAGCTGCTCCGATTGGACGACGAGTTACGGGCACGGCCACCTTTCAAAAGGTCGGTGCGGAGGATCACGAAACTACGCGCGAACGCCGTTGAAATTTAATCAAGATTGTAACGAGACACGGCTGACACGGTAAAATTTGATAAAATTTGAAGTCTGAGAAAGTGTAGCTAAAAAAATACCGGAATAGCCGAGATACGACAAAGATCCAACGTCATTCAAATTTGTATGAAAAATTTCGCGATGCTCGGTTTTCGTCTATCAATGAAGTTTCGAAAATATTTACGAGCATCCCGGCAACATTTCGAAACGTGCATCGGGCACGGGGCATCGTTGACCCCGATGAAAAATCGAAAAGAAACGTTTCACGAGGCGGCGCGCTGCCGTCCTGCATTACTGCGGCGAATGCACGGGCGCAGAAGTGTCGGCTTAAGGCGAGCGGCGAGCCACGTGTTCCGGAGTACCTCGTTCCGACACCGACACGTGTGGAAACACAGATAGCTCCGCCTTTTTAGAATCCCTCGTATCGCGTCGCTCGCGAAATCGAACGAGCAGATAAGACGAGAGATATTTCACCCCGGGGAAACAGTATACAGGTCGCGGCCTAGAAATCGTATCGCTGATGAGCACCGCGTGCGACTTGCAACGCCGCGCGCGGACTTTTCTTGGAATTCAAAGTTCATTCTTGATAACAAAGTTGTTCCAACTGAGAATTAAATAGAATCAAATTGATATCAAATTCGATATTAACGCAAAAATCCGAAAGTTTAAAAGTTCAGCTTTCTTGCTCGACCGTCGAGAAAGTCGTAAAGTCACGTTAAATTTATACCGCCCGCGCGGCGAACCTCGCGAATTTGCACGACGAGGCGAGCACCCGGCAGAAAAACAATACGCGTATATCGCCGTGGACTTTCAACCCTATCTAAAACCACGGCCTCAAGGGCATCGCTGCCTCGCCGCAATTCGGTTCACCCTCCGCAAACTATTCGCGCGACTAAACCGCGACCAGCTCGTATCAAATCCAACAAATCCTCCGCTGTGTCGCTGGTTGGAGAGTCGCCAGTTAATGTACTTGCCCGGCGATAAATTTATCCCGGCGCGGACAAAAAGTGTCGGCACACGGGACCGGATCAGGCTGGCTCGCTTTCGTACCGAAAGGCTACGCCTATCCCCTATTTTGTCACATTTTGATCCGCACGAACGAAGTTAAAGGTCTGAAATCAGTTGATTCCAAGTTGCGCGAAATTGGAAGAGTCTCTCTTTTACGCCGGCCGCTACCAAAGAAAGTCAGTCGGTCGGTAAAGTCGTAAAAATCGCGCGGTTTCCACGCGAGTCCGCTGTTCCGGCGCCGGCGCCGGCGCAATTAGCCACTTTTATTAATAGCCACGCGGTGCGTTCAGCCGTGACTGATGCGTCCCGTGGGTGCAACGCGCGCGTTTATAATCGTTATGTCTTTTCGACGATTCCTCGCGGCCAGCCTGGAGATTTACGACGGTCCGCGCGCGGACACGCGCGCGCCTCGCCTATGTAAATCGCGACAGTTGCACGAGCGTACCGGGGGAGACCCGAATGTTTGTCTGTCGATGTTCGACCGGCTGCCGCGCCGCGATCCCACGCCCCGAAAGAGGCATCGAGCGAAACGCGAAACTGGCTCGCTTTCGTCGAAAAGTTTCGTCTACGAGGGACGAGACTCGCGGCCGACGGTATTCGAAACGAGTTGGAATTCGACTGGAGAGGGGCAGCTTTGTTTGGGGGAAAAGCTTCGCGGGCGTCCCGCGGGTCACGTTTAAAAAAAATACACTGCCACGATCGCGCGGACGGTGCATGAAAAGAGCATACTACAATCCCGGGGAAACCTTGCCGCGAGACGGCGAGAGCTAATCCTTCTCTTTACCGAGAGATGGTTTTTAGAGACCGAGTGCGCGGGATTCCCCCGATTGTCTCGAAACTTTTTGTCCGTTCCTCGCCGACTTTCACGGACAGTTTGTCGTCCTTTTTGTCGTCCGTCGACTATGGATGCTGCTCGTGCATTAAAATGTATATACGCTTCAGGTTAAAAATTCTGGAAATGCTCGCTGCACTCGTGTTTCCTGCGCGCTATTGTTATTGGATACTGCCGCCAGACGTGTTTTGATAAAAATGAACGTCCTTTTTTGGAGAGCGGGGAAAAAAGGGGGTAAAATTTCACTTGGTCTACGACGAGTTGACAACAAAATGTACAAATCGTTTCGCTGGGAACAGGTATTTATTTCCATTTCGATGCCAACGAGCCTTTGCGCGTCTTCTCTTTCGCGAGAAATTTTTTTCATCGAGAATGTTTCAGCCCAGGTTGCGCAACAGATTGTGCGCGCGTGTGTGTCGCAACGATAAAAATAAAAATAAAATCATTCGGTTTTCTTTTTTTCAACGATGAAAGAGTCATTCGTCTTTCCGATCTGGACAATACGCGCCGTCTCGTTTCTAGCATTCGATTATCCGATCCTAACGGGGCGGGGCGGAGCGCGCGATCACGAGCGCTCTTTTTCCAATAAAACAGAGTTACTAGCGGCGGCTGACACAGGCCGGGCCTCCGCTCCCGAGCATGTCATCGATCAAACATCAATCGATTTTAATCGCGGCCAAACTGGCGTCGAATTTTATCGCGGCATAGTTCAATTTCACGGGCGCCCGATCGCGTCCAGCTTATTCGCCCCTCCCCTCTCCCCTCGCGCGCGTTTAATCTACCGTGACTGCCGCGAAATATCGTCTCCGTTATAAAATTTGATTTGTTTCGCGTGTCGCGCCCATTCGCCCATTAACATTTCACCGGTGGTCCGGCGACCAGCGCGGGATCCTCCTCGGTTTTCTTCGTTTTCCTCGCTTTCTTGCGACGTCGGCAGACATTCGATCGTGCATTCGCCGTTCGTCGCGTTCGTTTTGAAATAAATTTTGATTTGTCGCACTATTCGCTCGCGAGGTTGACGGTTTATTAGCTGGCAAAGTTGGGAAAGAAATACAAATGAACGAGTTGCAGCTAACGCGTGCCACGGCGAGTTAGATTAGAATCGTTCTAACGTACCGTGGTTTTCCTTTCCCCGGTGGTTGATCGATCGACGATTTACCGTTGCGTTGCCACGTCGCGCTGACCATTTGGCCGGTGCGTGTTTTACACGGAGGAATATTTACATTTGTAAAAGTGGAATCGCACGCTGCATTGCGTCATTAGAAATCGCGCAGCGTGACTCCCCGTGCAGTGAAATCACAATGACGCGCGCATTACTCATCCGCATTGCTGATCCAAAGTTGCTGAATTGTTCAACGTCACCGGCGCGAAATTGCGTCGAAATCGCGCCGCTCGTCTGCATCCGGATATTATTTCCCAAGTTTCGATTTCTAATGACGCAACGCGAACGAGCGTGTAACCTCGTTATCGGAGATACAAAACTACGGAGCCACGCGCGTGGTTCAAACTGCAAAATCTATCGAATCGAGCCACATTTCCAGCAGTAAATGAAAATCCATCTCGAGAGGAGATTAGAAGTACAAATCCGACGAATCAGATCGCGAGAAACAACAAAACACGGTGTCGCGATTATTCCCGAAACACCCGAAACACCCTAAACAGCGTAACGTCGTCGAAATTGCAACGACGCTGCAGCAACCGTTCAACAGCCCCTGCGACCTTACAATTAACGTATCGCTGTACCATTCACTTACACGTTCGCCCGGCAATTGAATCGCCCATTTCGAGTGCCAGAGGCACGGCACGCACTCAAGTACACGCGCGATTATGTTTATTAGTAGGCCACATGCTCGGCGTACGTGTCAGCTCCGCTAATATCGTCCACTAATTCAGACTAGCGCGCGTAACGCGAGACGAGGAACACGGCGTTTTCGTAATAACAGCTCGGCGATTCTCTCTCTTTTTACATCGGCATTATTCCATCTTCGTGTCGCGAGCTTCTGCTTTTAGCGGCTTCGCGCAATAAAATATCTTCGCCCGACGTTAAAACGAATAATTTTTATTTAAAACTCCTACGATTTTCATAACGACTGCTCGCAGCGCGCTGCTCGTTTAAAATTGCCACCGTTTGCAATCAATAATCACGCACTGCGACCGCTTGCAGCTACTCGTGATTATTCGCGCGACATCGAAGGAATAATTCACCGAGTCCCACGTTTATTTTAAAGCTGGAAAGATCAAGCAGCACTCTGCGCAAGTTGGCGTGCAATTTGAAAAAAATGCGGGATTCTTTTCCACGTGCCGGAATATTTTCAAAGTCGGTCGGAAATTTTTCTGAAACGTTTGGAAAGTACGCGAGGCTGTTTCAAAGAAAGAAGGGCGGGAAACGGAGACCGCGTAACGCGGACGATGGGCGAAACGATAACGAAGCGATACGGATCGGATCGCTTCTGAATCCAATTTCATCTCGTTCTTTTCCCATTATAAAATAATCCGCGCGCGCGCGCGCGCGCCGTTAACGCGTTGTAACTTCGTCAGCGAGGTCGATATTCGCTCACCGTGCCGCGGCGTGTCAACGAATTTATGATTGGCCTCGTAATTCGCAGCTGACCGGGCCGGTTTCTCCGGTTTATTTACATAAACGGCGAAAATTTATTTGTTTCAGTTTATTTCGCTGCAATATCCGCTCGCGGAGCGGTGGCAGCGACGTCCCAGGAATCGACAAACACGAGCGCGCGAGAGTGAAACGAGAGGGGAAAGGTGAGAACGAAAGCGAGAGAGAGAGAGAGAGAGAGAGAGAGAACGAGATCAGAGCGTGCGCGCGGATTCGTTTCGGTTTACAATTCAATTCGCCGCGCCGCGAAACCTGATAAAACGTTTCTACGTTTATTACGGTCAATTTTATATGTATGTTTATCCCCGACACATCGGTTCGCGCGCCATTGGCCGCCCCGCGTTCTCCATTATACCGCGTGCTACGTGCTACGTGCTACGTTTCGTTCGTTTTTCACTGCATCCCCCGGGGTGCAACCTCTTGAAAAATCCAGCCGCCGCGCGCCCGTGGCAGAAAATTTTAATTCCAACGGGAGAATGGGGTCTCTTCTCGGTTATACCTCGGTTAATTCAATCGAAGAATATACTACCCGCGGAAATACGGCAAAACGAAATTCTCGATCAAACGCGAGTACTTCGAAACATACATGGAAAACTAGAACTAGCTACGTCGATTTCTGAATTCTTGCCACCGGTAATACTGTATTACCTGTACAGTATTAACACCCAAATAATTTTCCGGCCAACCGGCGGTAATGTACGCAAGTACATTATCATTTTCAGAGAGAGAAGAACGTTTCATTATACGTTTTGTTTAATAGGACGAAACCACGTCTAAACCACTTGCAATATGTTCCAACAAGGGAATGCAGTTTTCGAAAAAATATTTGACCCATATTTTTATTTTATCGGCAAACGATGATGATGAACGGGCGAAAACTACCCTGAATGTTGGTGAAACACGTTTCGTCAAATATTTCGGAAATTATCGAAGGTACAGTAAATTGTTGAAATTATTCTTTTTCAACGACGAATTTAATCGCGTATCGTACATCAGTAAGAATCTTATTTCTTACAGGTATTTCCAAGTAAATGTTGATAAATTTTCTTGAACAGTTGAATATTTGCAAGACTTTTACGCTTCTCTGCAGTGGTCGTTCAATTCTGCATAATAGAAATAATTATTCTACGATAATTTTGTCCGTCGAAACTTTTGTCACTGTGCGTCATCGACCGTCTGACAAACCGCGTGAAAAGCTGAAAGAAAACTCGAAAGGAAACTCCGCCGAATCTTTCACCGTGGGAGAGAAGATGATTTTTTTACGACGTTGTTCGTCGACGACAACACCCAGAGTCGAGAAGGGACATCTTTTAAGGTTTACGAGGGCGTTGTTCGCGAACCGGATGTTTGCGTTCCACACCGCTTTACGAGCGGTTGCACGAATGGACGTGCTCCATGCATACGCATCGCTGCATCTTTTCGCTGCATTTTCGACTCCATAGTCGTTAGTTGGCCCGTACTTCTCGCTGAAATACCGTTGCCGCTCTCTGTTTCTGCGTGCACCGAGAAATGGTCTAGTTAGTCTGAATTGTTAACAACGATCGCAAGAAACAGCTAGTTTCTCCGCCAACCGTTACCGCGAGAGCGAATCGAGCGTGTGAAATATCGTTGGAAAAACGAAACCACGAAAACTGAAAGTGAGGAACAAGAAAGAGAAAATATTCGAACTTTAATAGGAACCTTTCTTCCCGGAAATTAATTGCCTCGCAATTAAAGTTCGTTGAATACGCTTGAAATATCGTATATAATAACGCGTACCATGTTTAATAACAACAAGCTTCTTTCAAATCACGATACTTTCAACGGAGAAAAAGTTTGCTTCAACATTCCTGGTCTCCCCGTTTCTACTCTCTCTCTCTCTCTATGTTTTAGGAAAATTTTACTTTTTTCGAAATTAAATTTTGAAGTCTGTCAAATATTTAGAAATTAATCAAGACTCGCGTAAAGTGTCCAAAATTTCTCTCTTAAGCGCTTGACAGGCGCCTGTGTAAGGCTTTCGTGATTGCGCGACGAACAAAACGACATCGAAATTAATATTGCAGCAAAATCTACGTGGCAGACTTCGGTTCCAAATTTAATAATAATAGTTCGGACGTTCATTTCCGAGAAAACAGTGGGTGTTACCGGAAAAAGAAAAAAAAGAGTGAATTCCAACGAAAAAAGCGTTGCGTTTAAACCGAACGAGCGCTTCGGACGTCGTTAAACGACCCATTACACGTGCTTCACGTGCGATCGCGTTGTAAACGTTATTGAAAATCTCCGGCGCGAGTGTACGCGATCGCGGCAGCCACATCGATCGCTCGCCCCTTGCCATTCCCCGTCGCCGTTCGACTTTTATGGACTTCCGCAGTCTTTATTTCACCGACGAGGATGAAGGTAGCTTTGATGTCTTTACGATAACCTCGCTCACCGAAATAAACGCAACGGAGAACACGTGGAGACGGATCTTACGGCCGCGCGACTTACTTTGCTCCTTTCAGTCCCCTATGCTCGGCGAGAATCGTTTTCTCGAAAACGAAAGTCAGATTCGACAACGATTGGTTAGACTGCGGATTTTTATGGAAATTTACGCGTTTCTGAGAAACGTGAGATTTTACAACAGCGGTAATGTCGTTTATTGCAAAATTTCCTGCAAATTTCGAACGACGATCGCAGAAAGTGACCAGTTCTTTCAAAATCATTCCGGGAGAGCGAATCGTTGATAAGCGATGAAATCGAAACCATTTCTTAAGTGCGGTCATAACTGAAACCAGCAAAGTGCCAGTCTCTCGGTGAAGTGCGTCGTAGAAATCTCCCAAGAATATAGCCTTGACGAGATCGTCGACCGGTGAGACGGGCAAAACTAGATCGACTCGCGTTTTATAATAATAAGCTGATAATAAGTTGTTGACTGTGAGTCTCGCGCGATGATTTTCCTCCTTTCGTACACGCGAAATCGTCTTAACTTTGCTCAAGAGCAAACTGCGTGCGACGAATTGAACGAGCAGGATGCGATAATTTTAACAGAAAAATTCATCCACGAAAGACTGTATCGAACGCAGTAGGGAATCGCGTATGAAATTCCCACGCCACGAGCGAGAAACGCAGCGACACGCGATACGTTTCCAGCGGAAATGTAACGGCGGTAGCAAGACGAATAGCTCCTCGTACGTTTTCTTCGCCGCGGCATTGGGATTTTTTAAATTTCCCCGGAGAGAGCCGAACCGGGGGGGACTGAATCGCGATACAGCCTCGAGGGCCGAGGTAAAAAGCCGATCGAAGCATCGCCTCGGCCGATTAACCACCGCTCGCCGCCGGAAAGATCGGGCTCCAGATACGCGCTCGACGTTGTCGAGGAAAGCGCAAAACGTGGCAATAATATGCGCCGCGGTAAAGGGAAGAAAGCGCGTCGGTCTGCCGTTTCTCTTATTTACAGACGGTGCAAAGTACCTCGGCCGCGGCGCGACACCGTTTCCACCGGGGCTTCCACCGAGGAACCCCAGGGCGATTGTAATTTAATGAACATCGTCAAAGTGTTTCTTCCGCCGAGAGGGATCTCCGTTTCGTTGAGTGAAACGCGGCGGGAATTGACTTTGAGCCGGAGGATCGGGCGTCGAGTCGTAGCAAATCGTACTCCAGGTGTTGGCGCGAGAATATTAAACATTCTCGCACCCTCGATCCTGGTCTAGTCTGTATCTCCGTTAGAACCCTCGTTCTCTTTAACGCTTACTAGATCGGGTCTCAGATTTCGACGAAGGGAACACAGCGTGAATCTGATGATTTTGACGAAATTTCGCATAAATTGGTAGTTTTCAAAGAGACATTTGACCCGGTTTGAAGAGGTTTGAAAACTGTATCCTCGAAACTACTGTTGCATTGAAATTGAATATGAATCTTTAATGATTTCCGAGACATATTTGACAAAACATCCCCCAACTTTGAGCGATTAGTTCCAATAGTTTGACTATTGAGAGTCACCGACGCCACAACTGTGATAAATCAAACGTTAGTGAAACCTAATACGAAAATCACGTAAAATAGACATTCGCGAAACTTTTTCGCCATTTTCCGAGAGATTCCTTGGAAAAGTTTTACCAAAAATTTTTATTTTAAAATTGAGAGTCAAGGTCAATTTTGCGGCAGGCTTTTTACGTGTATCTCGATCAAATCGAGGGTATGAAATTCGAATTTCCAAGTTTCTACGATCGCGCGAATATTTTATTAAAATTCACCGCTTTTGCGTCCCCTCCCGTCTCAATTGCGAACGCTACAGCAGCTCTCGTGCGCGAATACGCTCGCGAACGTCGTAACGGTTGATGGACCGTAAGAACCGTTCCAGAAGTACGCGTTTCCGAAGACGACGCGCAGAGTGGCAACGTTACGCTTTGCGCCCGAAGCCTGCTGCATTTCGCAAAACTGAGAGAACCGCTAAGAAAACATTTATCGGCCGCTCCGCCGTGCAGGAGCGTGATACACGCGCCTCGGAGTTGCGGCGCGCGTGTCCGCGCAAAATGTATCAGACGAGAATGCTATTACCTCGGAGAGAGCGCTGTCGGCGTATCGCGAGTCAGCCGGCTGCCACGGCGACTCGGTAGCTGGAATTCTGAAAGTTAGAAAAGAAACAGAGTGAGAGTGTTCCGGCGACGATTACGAGCGAATTTGTCCTCTCCGTATAGATCTCTCCACGTGTATAATATATTGCGTATGCCGGGCGCGAGTCGACGCACTCTGCCGATGCGTTTCGCCGCAATGCATTTCAGACGTTCCCCCCTCCCCCTCCGCGTTACGCAACCAGGCGTACAGCGGCGCTTTATTGAAGGAGCAGCGTGACGAAAGAGGAGAAAACGCGCGGAATATTCGTTTGAACGAGAGGAATTTTTCTTCTTTCGAGTTTGCTTCGTTATCCGTGATCCGCGTACCGACTAATAAGTCACCATCCCCCTCTGTGAATTCCGATGTGAAAAAGAATGGGAACTGCGAGGTGTCGACGGTGTGCAGCGAGTTTAAATTCCTTCGAGTTAGTCAATAATCGTTCGCGTGAATTTGCTGCGCAAATAGTTTGTGCAATTGGAGTTTACGTTTTTTCAAGTTAAACAAGCGTGATCTTTGTGGTCTGCAAAGTTCATCGAAAGTAAATTTTCGTAATTTTTGCAAATTACTCGCAAAGCAGTGAAAATCGACTCGGTCGTTAGAGGAAGTTTTATTACAGTTTCGTAATAGAATATAAATTTACGCGGGAGATGAAAGAAAAAAAAAAATTCCTCTCGGTTCCTGCGAATTTTCGCGGAAGAAAGAATCCGAAAAATGTCTCGTGGCTGTCGTTTGTTTCTGCAGCTGCAGCTGCATTCGCGATCGATCGACTGTTTTCGAACAGAATTTCCAACGCAGTGCACGTGGGTGGAAAAAAGGGTGGACGCGAAAGGGCACGGCGGCCGCCGGGGTAAATAAATTTAAGACTCGCGCGTTTTTCGGCGTCAGCCGGTTCCCGGTCCGCTCTCTGCGCTACGACCGATTCTTTTACTGCCGCGAACTCGACTTTACGAGACTCCTGCTTTTGCTCTCGATCGCCGATCGAACGCGTTTTTCACGCTGGCCACGAGAGGAAGCTACTACTACGCCTCCGGTGGGTGCAAAGTGCCCGCCCGCTATATTTCCCGAGTCAATTTTCCTCCCGTTCTCCTATGAAAATTTATCAACAAAAACATGTCGCAGTAAAAAAATAAAAAAGGAAAAATGCCAGCAGTACCCTCGAGGAACGGAAAAATTCTGCTCGGTACGCAATGTACCTGCGGATAGAACGAGCGTAACTCTTTCGTTCTTCACCTGTGAATCGTACGTTGACTGATCAACGTTTTCATGTTGTAATAAATTATGCTACTTGGAGTATCGATTTCTGTCCATCAAATGTTAAAGTGTGAATCATCTTCAGATGATATAAGTGCAAAAAAATGAGACAATTTCATTTTAGGTTAATTTTCCTAATTAGACGTTCATGGGTTATTTTAGTGTATCTTGTCCTTAATCGAGTCAGTACAAGTCTCTCTTTTGTACCGCGAAAGGGAATATTCTCTTGAGAGAAATCATTTACTACGTTGTGGTCATACTTGCTTCAACGTTCATTGAGTTATTTCGAAACAGATTCGTATTTTTCTGTTCGCAGAAAAGCTCGTCAGTTTAAGAAAATTAAGAGATTTCAAAGATGGACGAATTGAAATTACTCGACTCTATATTACTTAGAAGTGTCGAACAAATTTTCAACGACGATCTCTCATTTCTTTCGATAACTCTCTGGCGGAAGATCTACTTTGGAGTGTAAAATACCACGAGAGTAGGATATCTTTGTTTAAAAAGATCGATTAACAGAATTGACTTTTCCCTCGACTATCTCCGTCGACTAGATTTCCTGTCTGGCCTCTTTCTCGCCTCGCAGCGGCTACGTACGATCCCCTGGGACTTTTCTAGTCCGACTCTAGACGAAGCGTATTCACATCCGAGGATCTGAAATCGTCGAGAGCCGATCGAGATTTTTATGGAACGCCTACCGATCCTTGACCATTTCCAGAGAATTGGCTGAAACGGTCGATTCCACTCGACGATTCCGCATAGCTCCGATAGTTAACGAGCGGAGAAAGTGGCGGGCCGAGGGGCGCGAATTAAAAAGCAGCGTTTCAAGAGCGCGGGAACAAGCGTGCCACTTTGCCGCGAGTACGGTGATCCGATAGGAGAGAAGCGCGATCCGCTGCGCCCGATAACCCTGTCACGAGCTAGTGTAAATCCAGGGAAGAGAGGAGGCACAGAGTGTTATTATTCCGCGCTTGTCAATCGGCTGCCAGGCAATCACTGCCTGCCGATCGAAAAGCTCTCGTCACTCGCTTCTTCGCATTATTGCCGCGGGAACCGGTCGCATTATTTTGGAACGCAGATCGAAGAAAGGAAATTCATCGGCGGGCGAATGATCCGGAAATTGGGCAGAATTGAGTTAAATTTCTTACGCTTGATTCGATGAAATTTCATCGAATTAAATTTACCTTCCTACGTATAATAGTTTCCAGATTCCAGCTCGGTTCTTCTCGTCAGACACTCGCCAATCGCCTGAACTAGAAACCCACCCTAAACCTCTGTCGCGGTGGTAATGCCGATGACTGTTCCGATCCAACGATCCTTTTTTACCCGGGTAAAGCAAAGTGGGGGGAGGGGGTTGTAAACGGTGGTTGGGATTCCTCGAACGAGCCGGAGCAAGTGGCGCACGTATGTACGTAGACGTATGCGAGGAACGCGAGGTCCACGAGCGGAAACGGGTCCGGCTTACGGGGTAATTATTTTTTCAACTGGGCGGAAGGAAAGGGGCGGGGAGGAAAGGGCGCGCACCGCGGGGGTCTCTCTCTCCGGCTCGGTCCAAGAGAACAAGGGTGAAAATAGAAGGGGAAAAGGTTGAACGTACTCTCCTCTGTCTCTGTAAATACGCTCGTCTGTTACCGCGACACACGTGTACAGAGACAAGAGCGTGTACGCACGGCTGTGTGTGCACGATCCGATGGACAGCCAACCAGCGAGCGAGCAGGAGCTCTTGCGCGCGGCACGCAGCTGGTTTTCAAGCGATGAAAGCAAAAGAGTACATGAAAGAAACGTTAATTACTGCATTACTGGCTAGCCAACCGTAAAATGTACTACAGCTCGCGGCGTCGTTCTAGCACTAACGCGAGGGTAAATGCGAAACAAAGTCCCCGGCCACCGGAGATGCGTCCGAATAATACGCTCCAGCTGGCTCAACGAGGAATTAAGGATAAACGAATTACGCATAGACGGTCGAACGTGCGGACCGGGGCACACGGCAAATTGCCCCGTTGTTTGCCTTACCTATGACAAGTAACGGCCTCTGTCCTCGCTCTGTTCCCGGACAATGGGACGAGCCAACCTTCTCTCTCTCTCTCTCTCTTTCCCTCTCTCATTTCTTTGGGAATGTTCCTTTAATCGGTGCTCGTTCCAGAAAGATTCAAGAGCCCGGAAAACGACAAACATTTTCATTTAACATTTTCTTTGATCCGTTCTTCTTTCTCGGTTCGTTGATCAACTTTGATCAACTTCATCGAGCCTCGCTTCGAGAGCAAATGAAGCGCGAGATATTTTTTCCAAATATCATAAATGTGTATAATCCATTGCCCGTGAAAAAAGGAAATAATCTTTCTGAGCTAAAAAGTTATATTATCGATTTGTTGGTCGATGATCCATTGCGCGTACAAATTTGGTGGTTGTTGACCTTAGTCGGCGATCGTATCGAAGAGGTTAAAAACTCGATTGCCCGCAAAGACGAGGCTGCCTCTGTTATTCTCCACCGCCTCTGTTCACTCCCCTTTACGAGAGAACGAAAATTCGTCGCAGCGTGAATCTTCCCGACAGCGTACAAAGGCCGCTGCTCGGGAGTTCCGGTCCATTTTAGTCGACGTTTGGAGCGAAAATTCGCGTGAAACGCGTGCAGTCCGGCATCAGGGTCCGGCAATAAAGGCGGCTTTAATAACTTTTTGTTTGCCAACGCGGCGCAACGAGCACCCGTTGGACGATTTCATCATCGGTACTTGAATTTTCTTTTCTTTTCTGTCATAAGGGGAGAGAGAGAGAGAGAGAGAGAAAGAAGAGAGGGAACGGCAGAGGGTAATTCGAGTCCCGATGTTTGACCAATTCTTGAACAACGGACGAAGGTAATAACGGGCGGGGAAAGACCGGACCCCGTCTCCGCGTCTTTCGGTCTGCAACCGTGGGACAGAGGACGCCGCGAGAAGGGAAAGAAGAAGAGAAAAAAAAAAAAAAAGAAAAAAAGAAAGAGCCGGATATTCCAGGGTAGACTATAAAACGGTATTAAATTGATACAGTGACTTATTTTTATTTGCCGGGGGAAACTTCGCCGCCGAATTAATTCAAATCTATGGCTCCGTCCTGTGCGTATTATAAAAGTTCTTCTGTGAGCAAACTCACCCTCAGACTAACGCACCCTTCGTCACTCTTCTCTCTCTCTCTCTCTCTCTCTCTGCCTACTTTTTTTTCTTCCATTTTCCTTGTTCCTTTTCACATTTTTCCCCCCCTCTCTCCTCCCTCTTACCGAGTCTGCACGCCTCTCTCTGTACACGCACGCATACACCCGGTGAGCTCATAAAGTCAGACTTTTTGTATCCGCGTGTATACGTGACTGTAACTTCAACGGCAGCTACAGAGATGGTGGTGGTGGTGGTGGTGGTGGCGGCGGCGGTGGGTGCTGGAACATGGGGTTAAGTATGTTCAAGGATTCACCGCCCTCGGGACATGTTTTGCACGCATCAGAACGCAGCTTTTTCATAACCACGTGCCGGGAAAAGCACGGCATCTGGGTTCGCGGCCTGGTACCTTCCGCCACGTTTCGTTTGATTTATTTATCTATCTGGCGTCGCGTACCCGCTCGCGGCAAGTTTCTGCCTCTCTCTCACAAGGCTCGAGGAAAGTCTGCCCGGGTCGAGGATAACCGTGTTACCCGCACCGAGCACTGGGCATTTAATAAATAAAAGGCTCCTGCCTCTCGATTCGATCCTCCGATTCCCGCTGAGCGAGAGAAACTCTCGCGTCGCACCTTCGTGCGTCGTTCCTCTCGATCGGCGTGACGAGAACGGAAACGGATGTAAAGACACGAACACCGAATACCGGATGATGGTATTTCGAGAAAAAGAAGAAAGAAAAGAAAAGGAGAGGTGTGAGAAAAAAGAAGAGACACGGAGCCTCGTTGGGAATACAATCACGGAGAGCAGTAGCACGGAGCTACTCGGGGTAACGAGCAGCCACGATTTACACGATCGAGGAAGATATATTAACGAAGATAAGTGGCAGAACGTGAAACGAACGAAGCCACGCTGGCTTCCACGAACTTCCGGCCGTATAATTTCCTTTGGTGAAGTATGCGTGATCACGCGTCACCCGTACCTGCCGTTCGCCCACGAATTCCCAACGCTGCAGTACTTTCTCTCCTCCTTTTCTTCTTCTTCTTCTTCTTCTTCTTCTTCTTCTTCTTCTTCTTCTTTTTTTCCCCAAAGAAAAGATTTCCATGGTCACGAGACGCAATAACAAAGAGGGCGAACAATCGACTGTTCGCGGCATCGTTTGTCGGCAAAAAGAGTCCACGCGGCTGGCGTCACCTGCGCATTTATACATCCGCAAAAACTTGCGGAACGGAGAGGGCATCTGGACGCGGATTTTATAGGTTTTTATAGGTTTTTATAGGTTTCGGGGACCGAGTTCAATTAATCGGTTAATAAAGTCTGGCCGGTGTGACAACCGAGTCACACTCGGTTGCTGTCGCTGGGTAGATATCGAAGCAGAGGATCGTCGACGATTGAATTTGATCACTGAAATTTTATCACTGAAAATGATTTTAGCGGGGGTAACCCAGAAAATCGGGCCTCTTCAGGTGCAACAACGTTGATGCAACGAAAATTAGCGATTGGTTGATTCGTGAGGGGGCGTGGCGTTGTACTCTCTGGTACTGAGCGATCGCGCCTGTAATTTGTTTTGCATATCGATAAAATTTTATGGTAAAAAAGTCGTCTTCGTTTCCTAGTCGGAACAGTTGCGTGCCTTATTTCGATCGTTCGAAAGACGCTCGTCGGCGATCGCTCGTTAGAAAAAAGAAGAAAATAAAAATTCTGGATGGACTACGAAAACAAACCGACAATACCTGTACAAACGGTTGGGAACGGCAAAGACCAACGTGAATCAGCCTCTCGAGACAGAGCCGAGAGAACGAAGGGGCGGTCGTTGAATCGAAATTGAACGGGCTCGTACCAGCTGATTACCATTGCTATTCAAATGGTCTACCTTACGCATCTCGGAATATTCTCATAAAGTACAAAACAAATATGTATACCGGTAATCGATTCTACGTTCTCGCGGCCCACGATATCGCCTGGCGAGCGAGCGAGCGAGGAGAATGCGTGGCGAGAAACTCGTTTTGTACAGTGCTCGACCTTGAAACGAGCACCCTTCCAAGGCAAGAAACGCGTCGCGCGTGCTCTCGACGGTTGGTAGGTTTTCGAGAGACCTGGCAGACCCTGGTCGAACTCGCGAAAAACACCTTTTCGAACCCTTGAAAAATCATTAACGCGGCGTATGCAAGCTAGAAGAGGGGCAGGAGGGACACCGACATCTTTCGGTATTCGTGTCTCGGATCCTTGGAGGACACTCGGCCGCCTTTGAAAGCCCGAGTTCTCGGCAGCGACGGCCAAGCATATTGCGGATGCCGTCGAGTATTTATGGTACTTGGGGCATTATTTGTGCGTGGAGGGGTCCGTTATAGGGACGTCGAGTGCATCGCTAATATTGGCACACACTGCCGGCGCTTGGCTGAGCACAATTGGAGCGTTGTGTAAGTACAGACTGCAGCCTCATCAATTACGCGTTCAATTAGCAGAACCCCCCTGCGGAAGTATATATGGTGGAGGGAGAGAAAGAGAGAGAGAGAGAGAGGGAGAGAAAGGAGCCAGGCGTGCACGACTCCGAAATCCGTGCGCCGGTTCTCCCTTGGAATCGTAAACGTCGTCGTTCAATGTCTCGTCGATTGCCTTTAAACCGTGAGAGATGGAGGGAATAATGGCAACGAGGGAAGCAAGAATGTCGACCAAAAGCTACGGTTAATAAATAAGGTTGACACTTTTGCTAGCATTGACGCGCACACTCTTACAGCGTGGGTAAAATTTTCGAAAGAAACAAAAAACGTCGTAACGTTGCAAGTTTTAACTTATTATTAAACCTATTAATTAAAGGTCGCGTAAAGAAAATCGGCGATACAATAAAATTTATGAACAAACGTCGAATTGTACGCAAGTGTGTGATTGTATATTTTTTGACGATCAAAGTTGTAATTATAATGTCGTAGCTTTTTGGAAAAATATAGAAAGAGCGAAGGATTGCGTTTCATCAATAATGAGCTTTCCCTCCAATACTGTGACGATAATTATTTAGCATAGTCACTTATTCATTTTCGACCGCGGTTCGCTCGAAATTATGGTAATTATCGCGAAACTAGAAGCGATACCATTCCTGATTAAAGATGCACAATGTGCAACAATCGCGCGTGCGCGCAGAAAACTGAAGAGCACGACTGAGAAGCGAAAGTGTGCGCACGAGCGTGAAAATTTATTTTCGCCGTTCGCATTCGGTGAACTCGGAGGCCGACGTAGCTTCGTCCTCGACTCTTGATCGGCGCGAGCCGCTCTAGCCGGCGAAATGAGAAAAATGGAGCACGCTCGACCAGCGAAACGAGAAGTGGTAATAACCAGCGCGAAGGAGAGAAAGAGAAAGAAAAATATTGGGTTGCCGGGAGATTAAGCTCTTCTAAACTCATAAAGCATCATGCTTCGAGCTTGCGCACCCTCTCCCCTCTCTCTCTCTCCCTCTTCCCCTTCGCCGTTAAATTTATTATTCTTCTTTCGTGCTCGAGTTCACCGGCTCGATTCACGACGAAAAGCCAGAAACGTGCCTGTTCAGCGAAGATTGTTAACAAAAGGAGGAGAAACGAAAAGAGGGGCAGAGATATCCGCGAATTTACTCGACGTTGTTGGCGTATCCGAAGACAATCCTTCTCATTCCAGGTTGATCCTCTCTGTACGTACAGTTTTCTCGCGAAAATATTCCAACGTTTGCAGGAACCTTTTATATTTTACTATAACTATACCACGCGTGTACCTTAATACCAACACTGTGGTCAGAGTTGAGTATATCGCGATAATATTGGTCAAGCTCGAAGAAAGTCTAAAGATACGCTATATAAAAATTGCGAGGTACTCTTGATTGCAAGTGTACATTTCCCAGAGTGTTTCGCCAAAGTGTTTAAACAGTCGGAACACACTTCCGTGAATACCACTACCGTCGTACGTCGCGAGTGTGTCAGTATGGCGACCGATCGCGTAAACCGTTCCTCATTAACGTTCCACCTCCGTTTCCACTTCTGCGACCGCTTCCGGGCCGGTGTATTTTTCGAGGGGAAAAAAACCGCGCATCCGGCGCGTATACGGGGTAATCCGAGAATATTAACCGGGGCCATCGGTAACAATATCCACGAAGTTGCGGCAGTGACTAACTGATCAAACAGAGGTCGGGGTTTCGAACGATAGAGAGGGGTCCCTTCGAGTTTTTCGCCCCTTGGTAATATCGGTCGATATAACCGTGTACGTACACGGGAAAAACCTCCTCTCTTTCTCCGTCGGCTCCATATTGGTCACGAACCGACCGGGAAACTTGTGTGCACGTGCCTCGCGTGTTTCTACGCGCCCGTGTGTGTGTGTGTGTGTGTGTGTGTGTGTGTACGAGAGGCTAGAACCGCGCTACCTGTGCCACAGAGAATTGCCAATATTGGACGAGCCACGCCGCGTTTATTATCGCGAGAACGAAGCCAAAAGTAATTCTTGATATATTGGCGCCGGTTGTTCGCCGTGTGGTGGCTCTGATCGGGACATTTAATCGCAATTAGTAGGAAATCGTTGCCCCGCGCGAGAGTCGAAACACGCTACGGAAAGCACGGTGGTGTTCCCTCGCGTTCGGTTTCCGCGTCTGGCGTTCGCGTTTCTCTCCGCAACCTCTCTTCTAAATGAAGCTGCTCCTCCTCTGATATCCAACACCGATATTTCCTCCTTCCTCGCTCGTTCGCCGTTCCGTTTTATCGTGGCTGGGCTGGCAAGCTTCTTTCGAAACTTGATTCCCCGCGCCCCATTGAGGAGAGTTGTTCGACGCCGTTATCAAGCCTTTTCTCATTTAAATTTTTTTCAAACTGAGTCGCTCCAGTTCGTTCCCAAGTATTTCCCGTCCGTTCGTTGTTCGTCGCGCGTTGCCAATCGCGCGTCCAGCTTGCTCTCCGTCGTATAGAATCGTCACGCGACGTATTTACTTTCATCATAGCCCACATCTTTTCCATCTCTGTCCAGCGGGCGCGTTACGGACGACGTTGGAACGTAAAGACGAGATTTTTAAAGTGTTGCCGAGTACATTTCAGCAGCGGCAGCGGAGGTATGTGTATTGCCCTCCGGGATCGCCGGACCGCAACGCACCGAGAAGAACGGAACTAAAAACTTTCTGAGCTGCTACCCTTTCCACTAACGAGGGGCGGAAGGTTGCAGAAAGGAAAAGACAGAAGAAAGCGCATCCTGAAATACCGGAGCTGTCTTTGTTTAGAATTTTTACTATTGGTCCGTGCCTTTGTTACCCGTTGATCTTTGTTCGAACAAAAAAAAAAAAAAAAAGAAGCGAGAAAGAGGGAGGAACGAACGCGCGACGCAACCGCTGGCGGAAAAATGCGATTACAACCGTGCGTTGTTCCCGGCGATACGTACGTATGTGCACGTGCGTATGCCTTCTATTCCATCTCCGGTGCGCTTCCTCCTCACTACCCCCTCCCTCCTCCCTTTTTTGTTTTGCTCGCTTTTCAAGCGTATCGGCAATCGATAATTTTAATAAAAGTTTGCGGTAAATCGAGTCAAAAAGAACAGCGACCCTCTGTACGCGGACCGCGAATTAACGTTGTAACGCATGTGCGCGCGCGCGTAGCAAACGTGCGTCGGCCAATTCGAGAACCCGAATGGAAATACTTTTCAAAAAGCGCAACGAAAACGAAGCGCCAGCGGCAGCAAGATTGATTTTCAGAGCGGCGCTTGTACATCGGCGCTTGGCTCCTGCGGGGTTTCGTAACAAGTCCGTTTATGCCCCGAATTTATCCGGGACTGATAAAGCAGAGAGACCCGTAATTCGTCGCGTTACCAAAGTAACGAAACAACGTTCGCGTGGAATTTTCGAAGCGATACCTGCCACAGCCGTGTCCTTTATCATTCGCAATCGTCCCCCTTAATTTTTCTCAGGAACAACTAGATTCGTTCGTTCTTCGATTTATTCTTCGTTTCCTCGCGTTTCACTCGCGGTTTACCGTTTCTCTTATGTACGTATTCTGTGCTTCGTTCACCTTTGCGATTCCATCCCGTGTAAATCAATGAAATTTAGATGTAACTGGCGTTTCGTGTGGCGTTTCGTCGTACCGAACAGGCGCGCGAGTTACACGCGGGGCGATAAATAACAAATGAGGAAATTCCCTGCCGTTGTCGCAAGCGACTCGAGAACAATTTCTTCAAGTCGAGCGTGTAATGACGGCGTCCGAGAGCGTCACGGGACTCTGATTATTTCCCCCAAGGCCAGGCAGGCAGCAACAGGTCCCGCGATCGGTATTTGGGAAATAAATATCCGCCGACGAGAGTTTGAGACAGTTTGCGACGAGTTATTAAAATCTCGAGTGCTCGTTCCCCGGCCCAGGTGAAATCCCCCGTTCCTTTCCGTTTGAACAGTCATCTTTTGATTTCCAAGCTTCCTCCGCGAAATTAGTGTGTTCAAGGGAACTCTCAGGGCACCGAGAGCCAGCTACCGCGAGCAGTCGGACGGGATCGTTTGAATTTAATTTCTTATTCAACGAGGGAAGAAACGCTTAAACGATCTTTGTTCCTTCACACAGAATAATGGAAAAATCAGTTCGATATTAATTACTCTTTGCCCCGTGCTTCTTTCAAAGCGGGCACCGCTCAGAGCGTTCTCTCGGGCTTCGAGCCTGAAGCTTCCTCGTTCGGATCATCCCCGAACTACTAATTAAATTGCCAATTTCGCTGGTTAATTGCCAGACCGCAAATTTTCACGAATTGTTGAAGAACACAAATTTGAGAAATTTACGAAAGGAATCTCCGTCGGTGTTTGTTCCAAATCGCTTGGAAATATCCACGATCCAGTTGTTGCTCCGATTACCTTTCCAAGGTTTCCTCGTGTAACATCCCATTTGCAACAACAAACTCTTCTGCTTCCCGCTTTAACCGGGAATGTAACTGATCGTTTGCGAGGAACAGAGCGACAGAGGACGCAGATTCTCTCTCTCTCTCTCTCTCTCTCTCTATTTCTCGCGGAAAGCAAAGATTCGACTTTGCGTAAATCAAGATTGGAACCTCCACCTCGCTAACGTGTTTAGCCGTACGGATTGTTTGCGCAACGAGGTAATATGATCCAAGTTTTCGTTGTAAATAAGGCGGGATGCACTCGGGTGTACAGGTGTACGAGGCAAGGGATATTGCCACGGCCGGCGCAAGGAGCGGAGCAAGAAGCAGCGATGAGAAAGCAGCGAGCTGTCGGGGATATTTCGCCGCCGGTATCGCCCATCGGTTCGGCACGATGGAAAAATCGTGTTGCCGCGTGTTACAGGCGATTTAACATGCGAGGTGACAAATAAAGCGAAATGTGTATGACACTCGAAGGAAGAAGAAAAAAAAAAAAAAAAGAAAAGGAAAAAGAAAGAAAGAAAAAGGTCAAGGTGTTTCACGCGTGCTACGCCGGCTGCCCGGCACTCTTACACCGACGAGCCCCCTCCTTTCTTTGCTCGGCGGCACACCACGGAAATATGGAAATGAATAAACAACGATATGCATACAATGGGAGGCCAGGGACGGGAGGACGGAGGAAGGGAGCAAAGCTTCGCGCCCCGTTTCGGTAAGAAGATATTACAGGGAAAAGAAAACAACATTATAAATTAAACGGGAATTTGAAATTTAAACAAGTCGCGGACGGCTGCCCGCCCCGTTCAGAATGCGCGCGCGAAAAGAAATCGTGGTTACGCGGATACGCGCGCTCCAGTTGTTCTCAACGGGGCAACCGGGCCCCTGAGAAACAGCTTATTCGTATAACACAATCGGTGCTTTGTGCGAAGTCGCAGTCGCGCGGTTTCTCTCCTGCCGATAAGATTTAGAACCGACGTATCCGGGCTGACGTTAAAATTCCGACCGGACCAGTGGCTGCCGATTCCGTGTGAAATTCCACGAACCCGATATCTACAGCTCGCTGCGACTCTACCCGCCGCAGGATTTGTTTCCTCCGAACAACAACGAGGAATATATATATATATATATATACTTTTGTGCTTCGATAACACGTATTGATCTATTTATCTCGCAAAGTTCGTACAACCAATATATCGATACATCTTCCGTACCAACGCAACAAGTTTCTTAATAAATCCAATAAAGTGCAGTTCACTCTCCCTTTATTGATCCACAAGAATTCACAAGTTTCCGACTCGCGAATTGACGGTCAAGTGTACGAACGGAAATCTCAACCAGTTGGCATACCGGTGCAGTAAATTTCCAACAGTTTGAACCCTTTCGATGCCGGTCAAAGAGACTGAAGGGCAAAGTTTGTCCCATTCTTCCTAGCTCAAACACACACACACACACACACGCACGTACATACTTGTACACGTACGTTACTCGTGATTCAATTACGACGTGCAGCCAGACGGACAAAGTTTTTGGAGAACGTTGGAAGCACGGCGCCGGAAGTGATTCCTGGGTGGGATCGCAAGCGAGAGCAGCTGGCCTCGCGCGCTCGAATTAGTCACGACCGTAATCGAGGGCCAACAAGTGGTTGTGTCTAGTTAAGTTGCGGAGTCGTTGCAGGAGACAGTTGCAAAAGACACGATGTTGGTAGGCCAGCCGTCGAACAGCGGCAAAACGACTACGGGCCACGCCAGCCGGGATTTAGAGTATCGATCTGGCCGGCTCGAATCCAGCTAGCTAGCTAGTGTAGCTAGCTCGGTCAGCCACGCCAGAGGCCGACCTCGCGAAACGGTACGTGCACCGCAACATAAATCTTCCTCCCTCCCTCCCTCCCTCCCTCCCTCCCTCCCTCTCTCTCTCTCTCTCTTTCGCTGTAGCAGACCTTGCGAATCGTAATATCAATATCTGGATGCTCACCTGTTGCGGTCAGGCCTCGCGAACCGATTAGGCCACAGCCTCGAGATAATAGCACCGGTGCCCACGGCCGTTTTTGCATCATCTCGTTAAGACCGGTCTCCCGTCTCCCTCTTCCCGAATTCAGCTTCCGCCGCGATTCGCTCGCCATCACGCGATATTTCGCTCAACCGTCGTTTTATCCTTGATGGTGTTTCCACTAACGACGTTGGACGATTTTTAATTTTAGGCGAACGCTTTCAGGCGAGAGAGCGTGAGAATTGCTGGAAGTTTTCTTAGATTTCGAAAATATTAAAACAATAATCGTCTCTTTTTTCGGGCAAAAAGGTAATCAGTTAAAAAACCGAGTAGATCGTCGGGAAACGCGACGGACATCTTTCGAGAGATTTGCACGTTGGCACGAGCGTCGTTCTTTTAATCCGGAGCAACCGTCAGAAAAATCGCGAAACGCGAGGACGCCGGGGCTGGTTTGCCTTTGTATCGTAAATAGAATACTGGAGCAGGTCGCCGCGTAAATCTTCAACGTTTGCTGTTATTACGGGCGCGTTTTGAAGCGAAAAAACGGCTGGTTTTCGGGAGCGGCGTACACGGCAGAGCGAGCACCGAGACGACGAACCGGGACACCGGGTTGAAAGGAATTTGAACAAACTCTAATTACCAGGCACTATAATTTTCCGTTGAAAGTGGCGGAGCGAAAAATATGCTTCATATTTCGCTTTGCCGCCTCGGTGGCCGCTCTGCATTAACCCACGCGGACACGAACGCGCATAATTCTCTCAAAACGTAGCGCGCGTCCGCGCGCGCAAGTTGCCTCTGTCTCGCGGCCGTGGAGAAAGGGTCAGGAAGGAAGCAGATAATTTTGAATGAATTGAAGCCCCGCAACGAGCGCGCGACCCCGCGACCTAACACCGGCGCACGCTCGACGGAGGGAATTTACGAATGCGCGGGGTAAAATATGCAAACGGAACAACAAAAATAAGTCGGCGTTTAATTGTTACTCGTTGGGAGCGAGCGAGCGTGATACCTGCCATGTAATATCTGTTCCACGATGATTTACAAATAGAAAGCACCGTGGACGATCGAAACGAAACGTTACGGCTGCGTTATCGATCGATCGGGGGGACCCGATTCGGGACCTGAACCCCGCGTACGTGTTCGGGAAATCTCCAAAGCGTGAAAATATGATGCGCAATGCGTGAAAGTATCCGTGGATACGACGGGGCGGCGAAAACGACCGTGGCCGTCGTCGAAAGTGTCAACAGCAATTAACATTCGTTCAGCCTGCAGTGTGAAACCGGATCACGTTCGTCCGTGTATCAATAAACCGGCAGCAACGGCAAATAATACGCGATCGGTTCGACGCTGCGTCGTACGCATCGGCCTGGAAACACGTCACATCGAGCAGCGTCACGCGAATCCCGAACTAAAGGAGGACCTCGGGACGGGTCGTCGGGTGAAAAAAAAAATTCACTTCCGAGAGATCTTTGTCCTCGGTGGATGCGGCTCATGGACGGAGACGGATCGAAGGGTGCGAGAAGCGAAGGAAGGGATCCGCGGTGAACGATTCTTCCTTTCGATCGAGTGAAAAAAATCGCCCTCGGTCGCGAGAAGAATTTTTCGAGACCAGCAGCTTCGTCAAATTAGGCAATTCTCGCGTGCTGGCGTGAAATTACGAGACACTCTCAAATCACGGTGCGTCCGATCTCCTTCGATCTCTAGTCGCTGCACTGAGCTTATCTCTCTAGTCTCTCTCTCTCTCTCTCTCTCTCCAACGTCGACGTTAGAACGACGGGCAAAATCGACGTTCGCGAGACACGCGTACCTTTCGGTACCTACCGCGCGCCGTAGCTACGATGTCGATTCTGCCCGACAGCTCATCGAACGCGATCATTTCTCGTTGCTGCGACGCAGCCGTGCCATTGTGACCTGTTCAACCGGCAAAGCGTAGAGATAGGTCCTGACGGAGACACCGGGGAGTCGGCTTGACGGCGCGAGCTGGAGTACGAGCAACTTTCGATGAAAAATGCGGCAACGGTGAAACGCGCGCACGACAGTTGCGTACCCTTTCTTCTGGCAACTTTTCGCTACTCGGCCTCTCTGTTTCGCCTGTTCGTTCGCTCCGGGAGAGCAGAGGGAAATTTTATAACAAAGCACAGAGTCCCGAGACCGACGGGAAGCTAGGATTTCTTCGGCCGCGTTGGAGGAACGGAAGGCAAAATTGCTCGAGTGTACAGTCAGAGCACGGTTAAATATTTAGAGAATACTCAGCATCGTGAATTCTCATTGTTACGCACGCCACGCAGGCAATTCTTTTTTTTTTTTTTTTTCATCAACGAACCACCTCGGTGAAGAGTCGTATTTTTTTTTAATAGCGTTAATTATTTTAACTGACTACGTACGAGACGCGTCGCGAGTGTCACGGATCGGAGCATTGACGACGAACGTTGATGCTATCGACAAATGCGAGAAAATTTGACAACGCGCTGAAGCATGGATCGGAGAAACAGGAAACGTTTAAACACAACGACCGCGTGATACAATTTTTCTCTCGTTCCTTTTCCTTTTCGCAGCTCGTTCGCCCCGCTTTCCTTTGCTTTCGCGGAAACGTTTACAGAGCCAGAAAAGAAATTCACGATACTAATTCGCACGGTAGGGCTAACACAAAGGTGGGCCAAAGGCAATGCTCGCGCCGCTCGTGTGTCACGTATTTTTATGAAACGCGCATTGTGAATTTTCGTGATAAAAATGAATGAAAACGAGAAACGATCGCCCGAAGAGAGTTTCGTTTAATTACATTTCTCGTGTTCGTTATCGCTCTAATTAACGCGTCGTTCTCCCTCGCGTGCAACGATCGCAACTTTACACCCCTTTGTCATTCGATCTTAACAAACTAAACCCCCGTTTACAATTCTATGCGAAACACGGCATAATGTGGCGCGTCACTCAACTCCAGCGTTCTCGTCGAATGAATTTCAACGAAACTTCAACTACCGTCCACCGTTATCGTTCACGTCAACTCTCTCTGTTGAAGAGAGAGAGGGGGGGGGAGGGGGAGGAATTTAATGACCGGCAATCATCGAAACGTGGACACAATTTAAAACGATATTATTTTTGTCTTGAAATTCTGTCGCGCAATACGGAGGTGGTCTGTCAATGGCGAGTTGATTTAACATGCCGCTGGTTTAACACCGGGGCCGTGAAACTTGCTAATTCAGTTGAATTTCACCGACCAACGGTGAACCGTCGATCGATTCACCAACGATTCACCACTTGTCTCTGAACCTATCTGGAAAAACTTTAATTTCCATTTTCCGATGCACGCGCCCGTCCCTTTCAACGTACCGTGAATGGCGCTCCTCTTCAAACGAGCGGAAAACCGAGTTACGTTTATAAATTCGCTCCTCGGCATAAACTATCGAATGCTCCTATGAATGCCGTAGATCGTTTATACATCATCGATGAATCTCCCTTTTATCTATTGGAAATGGGTCAACGATCTCTTCTTTCTTTTTCTCTTTCTCTTCTCTTTTTTTTCTTTCAATGTAGGTCATTTTCTTTTATCAGTGAATGTGATTTAACGGGGATAACCCAGAAAATTGGGCCTCTTCAGGTGCAACGCCGATGCAACGAAAATTAGCGATTGGTTGATTTGGGTCAGGTGATTCGTGAGGGGCGTGGGGTAGACCTCGAGTGGGAGTGGCGTTGTCTGGTACTGAACGATCGCGCCTGTAATTTGTTTTGCAAATTTTATGTCAGAACAGTTTCTTCGTCCCTATAAAATCGGCTGGTACGCAGTCGATTTGTCATCGGCCGGCATCGGCTGTTTACGCCTGTGCGTGGCGACGTGTCTCCCAGAATCGCGAGATACCGCCGAATCATCTCGCGGCCAGGCAAAAAATGAAGGGTGTCATTGGTTCCGGGAGACCCATTACGCTTGCCCATAAAAAAGAATGGTTTCATAATCTATCTACTCGGCTCTCTTTTACAGGGAAGAGTGGCTTGATAATAGGAAATCGATTTATTGCGTTACACGAGGAAAGTCTCTCGCAAACCCACTTTCTCTCTCTCTCTCTCTCTCTCTCTCTGTCTTTCTCTCTGTCGTAACTCTCCCTAACTTCGCCTCCCGATTCAGGAGCAAACCCAAGCATTACAAACGACCGAAGAGACTCGGTAGGATGATTTTTCCCTTTTCTGTTTCTATACACGCTCTCGCACAATGGCAGCCCGCTACTCTTCCGCTAAGAATAATATTTTCCACATAGACACTCGCCCACGCTTCGCAATCGGTTCTTGTTTTTCGAGGACGCGCGTGCGCACGTGTCGGGTTAAACATCCCCCCCCGGGTCTTGGTCGCAAGATCCTTTGCGCGTTTCGCGGCGATAGTCGCCCATTTGACGCGATTGATCGCTCGATTGGGTCGTTGCAGTAATTTCAACGAAGCGACGACAGCGACAATAGGTCGCCAGTCTTGATTCATCGAGCAGTTACGAGAAAGAAAGAAAGAATTCGCTGGTTCAAGTGTATATACGAAACTGGCCGCGCGAGTGGATTCTTTATCTTACAAAGTGATGGCGCAGCTTTTAAAAGTGCGTGTCTACATTGTGTGCGTGATAACGATTGTCGAGAATATGCACGGCTGCTGTAAAATTGAATTAAGTTACAAGGGAGTGGCACTGGTTTCTCTCTTGAAAAATATCGATCGATTGATCAATATCAGTTGATAATAATTAATGTTAGTAGCAAAAAGAAAAAAAAAAAAATGTTTAGAAATAATGTAAAAAGAACTAACATCAATTTATTTTTCACAGCTTTAAGAGGTTAACCGAAGATTCCTCGACAATTTGATCGATCTCCCGTCTCGCGTTTTTCACGACCGGGGGGACGACGAGGATATTTTTTTTCATAAAATGTCGAAGCGTCGTAAATTTTGAAGCCGAGGAAGGGAGGATCCATATCGCGCGGATTTATCTCAGTCGTAACGAGTGGCGTTCGCCTCGCGCAATCAAAGAGTCGAAGATAAAACGCGAGCCCGGAGAAGCCGATTATCCTATCTCGCGTGCGTACTTCCGCCGGAATGAAGGTTCGTCATTGTCATTAATACCAATATATCCAGCCGACTTAATGACCAAGCTGAATTCGTGGACAAAAGCTGCGCCGTCACACCCTCGATCTATTTTCCCTTCGGCTCGATATTGAAGTCGATTAATTTCTTCGGCCGGCGCTCTTCGTTTCAGAGGCTCGCGGCCCTGCCTCCTGGTAACCTCCTGGTAGGCGAAAACTCGCAGCGTCACGCGTTGACGATCCACGAACGAGATCCACACGCGTCTCCCGTCAGCGTCTTACGAGTCAATCCCAAGGCGAGATTTTCATTCGCGCTGACTGGATGACACAGGCGTGTTGAAAAACTCGACAAACTGTACTACTTCGAGTCGATGAGGAAAGTTCAAGGGACACGTCGAGAAGGACGTCAACGCGAATTTTACAAGATTTTCACACAAGATCATTAGACACGCCAGTTTTCTCCAACCAGGCAACGTAATCGGCCGAATTAGACGCGGCTAAACGGGCTTAAGGGATTAATCTTTGGCAGTGAATTCGGTAGGTGGTGCAAGTTAGATAAAGTCCGACATCCTCGAATGGCAGCTCCGCCGCAAACCGGGCAAACCGAGTTACCTAAGCTAACAATAATTTAATCACATTCAATGGCAAGTACGATCGTTGTTCCGAGATTAGAATTGAGGCAGGACTTAATACGGGACACCTGTACATAGAATTCGTGCGAGACGCTTCCGCCAAATTACCATTTCGGTAACTTTGACAGAGGTGTTTGGTAATAGGTTTGGTAACAAAATCCCGCGAAATCGTTCGTAAGTCGTACGAAACGAGATGGACGAAAAGTGGACTTGCGGATTTATCCGGAGAGAGGCACTGAAGAGAATAAAAGAACTGCACGGCTCGTACCGCGGTTAGTACGATTCGTCTCACTGAAAGGCCCAGAAGCCTCACGAATCACGTGACCCAAATCAACCAATCGCTAATTTTCGTTGCATCGGCGTTGCACCTGGAGATTTTCTGGGTTTTATCCCCGCTAAAATCACTTTCAGCGGATAAAACTTTCGAACGATCGTCGGGTGACTGTCGGAGTGAACCGGTGACCCAGTGAGCCGATAGTGCGGGAAAGAAATCAGGTTCGTCCCTCGAGCGACTTCGCCTCGAAATCCCGCCGCCCCTTTCTCGTTCCGAGTAGAAGAAGGAGAGACGTAATTAGTGCCGGTGTAAAACCCGCCCAAGGCATTCGTCTAATAGTCGTCAGAGAGCTGTCCTTATCGTTCGCTCGCACGCCGGCGGCGGCCTACGTAGGAACAGATCGGATGGCGAGGCGAACGAGGACGAGTTTTAAAGGGAGGAGTTTGGAGAAAGGTTCAGAGTCCTTTTTTTGTTAAGTATCGATGCTTTCGGGGAGGGAAAAAACCGCGATCGAAACGAAAGGAAAGGGAGAGAAAGAGAGAGAAAGAGAGAAGAAGGGTGCGTTTGGGGTGGAAAACGGGCAGAGAGAAGGGTGCCGCGAAATAGAACGAGTAAAGTGATTGCGAAAAGGGGGTCAGAGGGAAAATGGGCTGTGTTGCTTTAATAGAGTGAGAGCCATGATGGATGACGCCAGATCGATATTACTTCTTCTTTCCTCGGAGTATCTACGCGACACGGGGTATCCTCGGTATTTCGGGAGCCGCGGCGGACCGTGCACGATATACGAGGCCGCATACCGGACATTTTCCACGCTGGACGCGCGTACGTACGTACACAAGATCGTACACAGACGCGCGACGCCGTGTGTCTCGCGACTCCGTTATTACGGCCGGTCTTACGGACGGTAGACGTCGGGCAAGAATTCGTAATACCGCGTCCGTCTCATTCGTGTTCGTTTAGCTGACGGGAGACACCGGCACCGCCGGATAAGCACGATTTTCTTGGCCAAGGATAATTGTCGCGGGAATGGAATTCCTTCGCGCAAGAAATCCCGGGTAATGAGTTGTATAATTTTCAGCCGAGACTGCGCGTACCTCGACGTACCTGATCACCGTTCTGTCGTCTGCACCGACTCGCAGAGTGGCTACCATGTGCCACTCGCTGTTCGTTTCTTTGCGACCGGCAACTCTTTTCAAATATGTGATACAAGGAGAGATCGTCTATTCTGCTTTCAGTAGGTGACAGACAATATTAAATCGTAATTCATCCCCTCGCTCCACCCCGTGGAGCCACAACTACATCGATGGCACGTCACACAACGAGCATCGTCCAGACAACAATCAGAAATTGAAAGCAGTCGCGCGACGATGGAACTTTTAATAAGCGCAAATATTATTTTCCGTGGCGAAGGTACGAGCCAGAGTCGCGTCGCGAGAAACGGCAATTCGTAGCGAGACGTAAGGACCTTCCCCCCGTCGGCGACGGCGGAGAAAAGAGAGGAAGCAGGGAGAACGGCGAGTGGACGGACCCGGCTGGGAATGGCCTCGGAAAAAATATCCTCGCGCGGGGAGTAGCGTCTCGCTGGCGACGAACTGAAAGTATCGAGGCTCGTCACGAACTTCCCGGCGCCCTGGGACACTTGAACGGGGAGGTCTCTCTCGCGCGCGATATAAAGTTACTCGAAATTACATCTGCATATTATTTCAATTTTGTAGATTGTTTAACTGCAGTAACGCCCCGGATACCGGGGGTGGAACTCCCCGGCAAAGTTTCCTTAGGATAATCTCTCCTAGGTAGCAGCGTAGAGAGAGAGAGAGAGAGAGTTGCACTGTCGATCCCCTTCTACCGCCCCAACTTGCCGCATCTCATTGACTGTGTCGGAAGGAATTTGTTGGACCCGAGCCGCTCGTCCGCCGCCCTTCGTCCCCGTTGTCTAAAATTAATTTAGTGGCTGCCACTGGGCGAGAGCCGGAAAGAAAGATGGAGGCGAGGCCGAGGCTCAACGAGCCGCGAAGCGAATAAATAAGTCTCGGTCGACGGGCTACGCGTCGATGCGACGTCGTTACGATGGACGACGGAGGACTCTCGTACGCGAAAAACCGTGTACGAGAAAAATGTTTACAGTTTCCCGCGACGTTCCCCGCTTCGGCCAATAAACAGCACGGTCGAAAAACAAGCGGGTACCCGTTGGAGGGCGGTAAATCATCCCCGAGGACCGGGGATATGGGAGTGGGACTGGGTGCTTTCGGGAGAAAAAAATTCGACGATTTGCGCGTTCCCGTTGATAAAACTTGCGCGTGCCCGCCGGAAATACATTATTCGCGCGCAGAGTGGTCGTTGCAATGAGAGCAACAACGAAGGTAGCTCGCGCGTTCCTCGTTGAATATTCGTTCGTTACGAGAATCCGCCGCGGTTGTCGCCACGAAATATCCCATCGTCTCTGCTTCTTAATCGAAAAACTTTCCACGCTACGTTCGAAAACCGGTGTCGCTCGCTGGCTCGCGGCTCTTTTCTCTCAAGTCGGTTTTTCTCTTCGCGAATGACGCGAAGCTCGCGCGACGAAACGATCTGCGAGACATTATTTCGCGTAACCGCATCTACGGGGGTGAGGTGGGGAGGGCGGGGAAGGCGAGCCAATATAGCCCGGGCGATCTTCAATTTCAATTTGCAGGAACGTACACTTATCGGGGCGTGTCGGGCCGTGACGTTTGACGGAATAGAAGTACTCGCGAGATTAATTCCCGCGCCTCTCGGCATTTTGATCGGCGGGATACGACGGCGAAATAACTTTGAACGCCTTTCCTTTTCCTGGGATCGCGTCGACCAGAGAGAACCTAGGGAGAACGAAGACGGAGGCAAAGTCGGAGAAGGAGGAGGAGGAGGAGGAGGGGGTGGCTCTGCCGGGAGAACAGAGGGAAAAAACAGCGAGGAAACCGAGAGGGCGGAAAGAAGAAAAAGAAGTCGGGGGGTGGGCAGCGTGTCGTTTGTATCAATTTACCCGAGCTACCCTCACGCCCACCGACTTGCTTCAGATTTAATCTAATGCCACGTCGAGAAGGGTAATTCATTAAACAAAGATCCCCACCTACCAGAGACTCGCCTCTGGAGACCTCCCCGGCGAGACTCGCAATTCTCCGAGGAAAAAAAAAAATAAATAAATAAATAAATAAATAAATAATTAAATTCATTCGGAATCACGAGTAGCCTGGAAGCAGCTTGAGATGTTTATTCAATCGGAAAATATTAGCAACCGTCTCGTTACACGCGAAATGTTACTACAGTCTCTTTTACTATTTTTACCATTTTTGCTGTTCTAAACGTGTAACACGAATGGTACGCGGTAAGCTGTTCAAACAGCTTTAACAATTTACAAGTTTCGCGACCCGGTACGCGAACGTGGGTTCGAGGCCTGGACTCGTTTCAACGAGCGTCGAACCCTCGTGTTCTTCGGAGTTTTAAAAAATTCGTAATCTTGCAAGAGCTCGGACGAATGAGAATCTAAATAAATAAAGAAGCCGCCGCCGGCCCGTCCAACAAAGCGGACCCTTAATTTTGAGTAATCTCTGGCTCCGTGATATCTCGGCGGGTAGGTATGCAGGTCTCTCTTCAATTAAAACTTGTTGCAACGAATCGAGTTGTTTACTTAGGATTAAGACGTTTCAAAAGAAATTATTCCATTCTTATTCCCGGGCAACGCTCAACGACGAGGCGCCCCGTGCTCCTTTGTTAAGTAATCCCTTTGTAGCCTGTATTTTCTATTTTAATCAAATTACGCGTAACTTTTCGACGCAGTTTCATTTTTAAATCCGTCCGTCGTTGGGACGTGGATGGAAGGGAATTGATTAGTCGAGACCACGACGAAAGGTAGAGCCGCGTGCGGAAAATTACGTGGACGTCTGATATTTATATACGTTTGACGTTTGTGTACGATGGTCAGGGAGAGGGGGGCGGGGGGGCTGCGTGGGTGGTTTTTATTGCGCGTACGTACCGATAATATCGTCGAGGATTATCCCGTATAGACTCTGGGAATTATCCGACCGTTCTCGTATGATTCCGTCTTTCTAAGGGCGGCCTGTCTCTCTCTCTCTCTCTCTCTCTCTCTCTCTCTCTCTCTCTCTTTTCTCTTTCAGACACGTCGCGGTATATCGGTGGAACGGCATCGGTGGAAAAAAGATTTGATACAGCCTTTGGTCGTTTCCAGGTAGACGGAAAGAAAATATTTTTCCCTCGGTGAATCCCTTTCAAAGCTTTTTCGGCCAGCGATCGAGGCGAGTAGCCGACCAAATGAATAAAAAAGGAGGGAAAAGAAGAGAGTTTCGGTCCGAAGATGAGAACGGCGCAGAGTTCGTAAAGGCTTTCCGAAAATTGGAAACGCGCACGTGAGATCTGGACGGGCGGAGAGAACGAACGGCTTTCAATCGCGTGTCATTCACCCAGGAGATCGTGAATCACCGATTAGCAAAAAATCCGCACGAGTCGAAGAACTTTAATTGTCAGGCCTAGCAGCCTCGTATCGAGTATCGCGGCAATATTCGAGGGAACGAAATATATATTCCTTTCGAGTGGCTCGTTAGATTCCTACGGTGTTTCCGCCCACCGTAGGAAAACTCGTTCAATAGATCACGGCAAACTTCCTGCGCGTTTGTGCCGGCAATTCCCTCGTCCCTGCACGAGTCAAGGATGCCCGTAAGAGAATCGAGGAAAGGAGGAAACTTACACGAAGTACACACACACACACACACACACGCGCGTGCATCTGGTCTACGATAAATTCATTAGCACGCTGACGTCAATTCTTCATTGATAAAACGCATGAGCGCTACAGCTCCCTCAAAGGACCAAACTTATTATTAAGAACCTCAGTAAATACAAATTGTCATTCTTATTATTTTTATTTCCCACCGATATAAGACGTTGAAAAAATTTTTACTTTTTGCTACGTGACATTTTAGTTTCTGTCTTCCGTAAAGTACACCATACAAAATCCGAACACTGAACTTTTAGGCATCCTGCGGATATACATATGTACATGGAAATCTTTGTGAAAAATTCGTGGAACAGAAGATTTCTATTGTTTGCGTTTCGGCGAAACGATTTGCCGATCGTATTGACGACCTGGCTTTTTTCGTTGAAAATTTCAATGCCCAAAAGCACGTGAATCAGTGTGGGTATGGTCACGTATGGTGACCGTCTAAATTTCCATAGAATATTGCCGAAACTGGTAACAGAGCGAAACGTTAAAACGAAACCATTATCGTTAAATAATTTAATGCACCGGGAAACGTTGGCGCGCCAGCGTAACTGGAATTCTTGCATATATATGTATATATAGGTATCTAGCGACGGTGTAATTTCCGGTGACTACCGGGGTATCAGCTTCCATAAAAATGAGGCGAACGGTCGTGTCCTGTCTCCGGAGAAAGTTACCGCGCGTTCGTTCGAATATCCAACGCTCCCGTGGACGTCGTTCCTTCGAGAATCGGTCTCGCGAGAATCGAACGAGAGAATGATAACGTCAGGGTCGCCGAGATTCGCGCTTAATATTTCGTAATATTTGCTTTAATTTGAATTTGAATTTGAATTTGAATTTTAATTTTCAGTGCAGCGGCCGTCTCTAGCCGAGGCGAGCGAGGCAGCAGCGACCGACCAGCGAGGGCTCCAGGCAATTATGATAATATCTTGATCCGATAATGGGACACGGTCTTATTCTTTACGAATTGTCGCGGGGTGGCCGAGCAGAGGGCAAAAGGTCGCGCGAAGGGGGTGTACCAGCGGCGCCGATTTCACGCTCGAGAACTCCGGGAATAGAGCTGGCAAAGAGGAATTAAGATCTCGCGGAGGCTCTCGTTCCTACGGTGCAAAGAACCTCCGGCTCTCCTCTGCGAATAAGATGGATCGTGGCCTCCTCCGAGAGGAGGGAGAGGCGAGGACGCGAAACGGAAGAGCAGAGAAGTGGAAGAAAAGGAAGGACGATCGTACAACGAAACGAAACGAAACGAAACGAAACGAAGGTTCGAGTAAAATACAGAGAGAGAGAGAGAGAGAGAGAGAGAAGGCAAAGAAAAAAGAAAAAAGAAAGGAGAAAAAGATCGAGGAGGGGGCAAAATCGAGAAGACGGTGCAGCAACGGAACAGAAGCAAGGGGTCAGAAGGGACATTATACTTGCTTTTGCAGCTCTGTCGTCGGCTCTTTGTTTATATTCCCAGGACAGCCCGTTGGGACGGACCGTTTGACATGTCGCCGCTTGCAAAGATGTTAAAGGACAAAAGGGGGTAAAACCCATTCCCGTCGTACCACCCTACGTGCCCGCCGTGCGTCTTGCCCTCTCGCTCTCGGCCAAGGCTCTCTCCGTGCCTCCACCGTGCCGAGCGGTTCTCGCGGCCATTGTGAACGCGGCATGAAACGCGGCGCACAAGCTGCCGCTCGCGTACGCACGTATGTAAGTGCCGTATCATTATGCGGCTGGATAATGAACGCTCGCCAAGTGTTGGTGGGATAAGTAGCTTCCTACATTTCACGGAACCGACTGACGGCCGGTTTTTCGACCGTTCGGACTCCGAAGCAGAAACCGGCGGGGTCCGTTGTTTTTTTTTTTTTTTTTAAGAAAGAAACGCGAAAAACGACGGGCGGCGTACGTGCAAGAGGCATAATTCGAGCAGCAGCAGCAGCAGCAGCAGCTGAGGAACCTCGACACGTCACATCGATAGCGTGTGTTATCGTTCGAGCGAGAGCAAACACGATCCCTCGAGCGAAGAGGAATCTATCTCTATCGTTTCAATTTATATTCGCAATTCGCGACACGGTGTCGTAAGCGTAACGACGATAGAACGCGCGGCTCGCGCGTGTAATTAAAGTGACCGATGCGACGCGTGACACGGCCGCCCATGCCCCGTAATTTCCCCTTGATCTTCGAATCCGGCTCCGATCCGTGCGATCTGCCCCGCGGATCGCGTCGGCTCTCCCATAATTGGAAATAACTCGACGTCTACCGATCTCTACCTCTTCCCTCTCCCTCCCACCCCCGGCTTCTTCCACCTCATCCGTCCACCAAGAATATCTTCCGTCGAATAACTTGAAACAACGTGTCCCCTCCCATGACACTTCATTACACCGAAATAATTAATTCCTATCTGGTAACGAGGTACCGGTCGTTAAAGTTCGTGACACTCGTAATACGCACGGTAATACGGCTCGCGTGCACGTATCGTAAGCTGACGCGAGACGTACAGTTTATCTTTAAATATTTCACTGCCGTTCTCTCGCGTTCTCGTGTCGTTAAAAATTGACTCGCACTCCCTCTTTCTTAGTTCCTTTTTCTTAGTTCCTCTCTCCCTTCCGTTCTTCTCTTTCTTTCGCGAGAAATTCGCGAAACTACGAGGCTACCGATCGTTTTCGCTAGGTAATCTCGACGAACTGTTAATTTATGCATGACTCTCTCTCTCTCTCTCTCTGTCGCGTCGGCTACAGATTTCGGAAACTTCTCGATGTTTTTTACGTCTCGTTGACGAACGAAATGGTCAGACAGGACGTCGGTCGTTCGCTGGAAAATTCTATCTAGACGATACACGTTCGGCTAAACTTGGAATTTCGCGGGATTTCGCAGTTGACGGTGTCGCAACAAGTTAATCCAGCATTGACCTAAGTACGAACGCGTGTTTAGTTCGGCAAAGTGTGAATTCCGGGTACATTCTTCTGACCTGGTTCCAGCGGGTTGCGTAACACTAGCATCCCTCTCTCTATCTCTCTCTCTCTCTCTCTCTCTCTCTCTCTCTCATCGACCGGCTCGCTCGCCACTTGTCGAGGATTAATGGAACTCTTTTCATGCTTTTCGCCGCTGACCGATTCAATCTCGGTTTTTCAGATTAGTAAATCCGGCCCGGTGTGAAAAACAGACCGGCGAGAGTGGTCTGAATGTACGGCGGTTTCCACGGTCTTATTACGCGGCCGAAATGAGACTGTCCGTTTCGAAAATCAGTTTCCAGGCCGCGGCGTTCAGCAAATTCCGACCCAGCCGGGGATAGTCGAACGCTTATTACCGAAACGGTTTTTCCTACGAAAATCTCCGGGTGAAAAAGCATCGCCCGGAAGTGAAATAGGAAAACGACGAAAATACCTTTTCGTCTGTCGGTGGTGCCGCGCGCCGCGACTAAATACCAGTAATTAAAACGTCGAGGTTTCGCGTTGGTCCCGCTGTTTATTTGATATTTGCTTGCTTCGCGCGACGCGAGCTTGCATTCGTCACTCCGTGTTGCACCGTGTTCTCCACTCCCCTTCTCGCAGAACCTCTCTCCTCTCTTCTCTTCTCGCTGCTACGTACATACGCGGCTGTATCGTTGATATAGCGGTTGAACGTTATACTCCGCCCGGTTTAAATTGTGTTCGTTCCTGCTCATATGTAACCACCGCGACAATGCATCCTTATGCAATCGCGCACCAACAACCTACACAACAATGTTCCCTGGAGAACGCAGACCGAGCCACCGAGACTGTGTGGTACGCTCGTCGGTGTGGCCCGTTTTCACGCGCCGGGGTGCATTTACATCGGGGTGAAACGTTCGCATTGGGCAATCGACGCAACGCTTAAAAACAGTCGAAACACCCGTTCCGATTTTTATTTTCAGAGAGCGATCGACTTTCGAGAATTTGTCGTTACATCGTAACAAAACACGACATTGTCACGTCGAAAATATAAAAATTCTCCAGACAACGTAGAATCTAGATAGGGAACCAACCTACGTGCAATTCGTTTCGAATCGCAATCTACGTCCTATCTCCACGCGTACGCGTACGCGTTCCCCAGCGCTGCGCCGTGACTCGCATTAGCGTGCTCCCGTTGCAACGACAGAAGGATAGAACCGGTGGCAAAAAGAAGAAGCGGCATCGAAGCTGAGAGCGAGAGACGGAGAGACAGTCGCCGAGAGGGACTGGGAGAGGAAGCGAGCGAAGAAAACCGCGGAGTACGCGCGGCCGGTTCGTGCGGCAGCTGTTGCCAAGCCTCTGCGCTTACAACTGCACAGTTTGTTCATTCGCCGCGGCTCCACCTCCGCCGCCACCACCACCACCACTACCGCGTCACTACCACTATCGCAGCGGGATGGAAAAGCGGCAAGAGGGATGGGTGGATCTAATGAAAGGAGTTTATTAGGACGCGCACGCCGGCGGACGAGACCGTGCGGCAGAAGGACGCGAGGGTGGATTTGCATCCCTTATGCGTAATTTCGCTTCGATATTAGATTAGTCGGTCCTGCGTTATCCGCGCCACGGAATTACGACGTAGCTGCGCTGATTAGGGACGGAATCGTGCGTCGTCACGAGTTTCTTTCTCCCTCGGTTCCCAATACCTCTCCCTCGCTTTGAATCGCCAACCACCCACCCACTCTCGCCCCCTAGCCGCTGTAAGCCTCGGTCTCGCGGTCTTTTTAGCTGCTGCTGCTGCTGCTGCGGCTGAAATAAAAGCTGCCGATGGACCATTGTCTCGAAATTAGCCGGCTGGATGTCGTGCGCACCGGCGACGAGACCACGGCTCGCACACCGATAGAGAGAGAGAGAGAGAGAGAGAGAGAGCCGACGAGAATCGATCGCCGCGACTGTTTCCGTTGTCGTTGCGCTTTTGTCCAACTTGCACCGCTGTACCGAAGAATTGTTGAAACAGGCGAAACTATCTCTCTCTCTCGTCGTCCCGCGATGACAGCAACTGCCAACCAATCCCAAGTTTTCGGGCTTGTTCCGGGCGAAGAACCACGCGCTGGAACCGTGTCCTCGAGGACGTCGCGGCGAGGTTCCGCCAGTCGAGCGGTGAAAGTGGAGTTTCCAAGGCGAGTAATTCGAGACTTTTTCTCCTCTCTCGGCGGAGACCATTGTACGGTGCTTCTTTCGGGCCTCTTTCGAATTCGTTCGACTGTATTCCATTAGGTCCGAACGTTCCTAGCCATTACGTAAAGGTGAAATTCTCGTTTCGCGACCGAGGGTGAAGAAGCGAACGAGGATAAAAGGAGGAGAAGAAGTGGCCTCTTCAGATTCCGTTGAACTTTATCAGTTCGCGACGGTGAGACGGTCGTTTCGATTTAAAACCAGACGTACGCCGGATATATCTCTGGGCGTAGTCGTTGTTCCATTTGGCCTGGGTACTCCCATCGATGCGACCGTTTACAGGACCGTTTACTCGTGACGCGTACATTTTGCGAGTCGTATAAACTTCCAAACGACGTAAACGTCGAGACGAGTTTTACAGCGAAGTTGCGACGGCTTACACAGCGACACAGTTCTTAACTCACGCGTCATGCTTTCGTCCTTCGAACGATGGCAGACTAGAAATTTTGACGAAATTGTTCGGTGCGTTTCCCGCGTACGCACGTACAGTTCGATCGTCGATGTCGCGTTACATCCGGTAGCTGGAGCGAATTGTTGCACGTTCTCCGCGAAACCGATTCCTTCCAATAAAGCTACACGGCGTGCAGCGTCTCGTTCGCCGAGCGTATTCGAGATGTATCCCCGGCGTACGTGCTCCGGGATCGTAAACAATCTTTCATCGCGCGTTTCCCTTGTTCCGATCCGTTTAAATGTTTGCTCACGCGATCCGTCGAGCTGCAATAAGCAAATACGGAGCTTGTTCCACCGATTCGGTATCGCGCGACTGAAGCCACAGAGAAAGAGAGAGAGAGAGAGAGAGAGAGAGGAGGATAAAAATTGAAGGGAGATTCGTTTCGATATTTACCGGTTAGCAGAGCGGTTAGCCCGACAGCGGAAAAAATCTCGTCCGAGCAATCCGTCCAAGTAAATAATAATGAAAGGCTATCGATTGGCCAGACCGTCAGTCTGTCGAATACACAGAATTACAGATTCCGCGTGTCGAAGCGTGGATGTGAGTGCGGCTGCTCCTGATCGACGCGCGAACGTATCGTTTCGATTTTCGTTAATCGTAAGGTGACTGGACGATTCAAGTAAAATTCACGCTAAGATAATTTTTTATAATAATAACCCCCCCCCCCCCCTCGATGGATTCATACGGTTTATGAAAATTCCAAAGCATGAGGATTTGTTCGAAAACCAAGCTACGTGAAAAGCCAATCCAAGATCGTGTCGTGACTGCAAATGGTAAACGCCTGGTGACGAGTGTCGCTGTGGGATGCGAGAGGTTATTTAGAATGGCCGAGGGTAACGTATACAAGAACCTTTTTAAGTGGTTTCAACACGTGTTGGCTCCGAGTGGTTTCAAACGTGTAATCTTTCGAGTACACGCGCTTCGTGACTTGTCACCGGTTTTCGAGGTGTAATTTCTAAACTCTGATAACACGCGTCGTTCATGCTCGACATCGAAAGCATCGAAATTTCTCGAAAGCGATCGATCATTGTGTTTCGACAAACGCGAGCTTTTCTATTTACTTCCCTATTCTCATCGTCGATGTTGTTAAATACGACGTCGTTGCAGGTCCGACTATTGCGTATCGATAATCGTTATCGGAGAGCGAAGCATTCTTTCAGAAACGTTTCTATTTACCGGATCCCTAACCCAATAACGCACAAAAGACTTTGTCGAGTTCTTACCTGTTTGTCCGAGGCAACGCTGCTGCTTCGCTACCACCGTTCAACGTTCGTGTTCTTCGACGTGGTTGATCCTTCATTGTCGTGTAGGGCACGATCAATTGAAAGAGCTCACCGGTGGTGAATGTCCACCGATATCAAGTTCCCGGTTAAACGTCGTTCAGGTTGTACCGGTGCAGCTTGAAAGAGGGACTGGTCGCGTCCGTCGCACTGAAACCAGATCGTGCACGGTCGTATAGTTGCATTCGATGCGCGTTCTACGCGACAAATTAACAATCTAGAATGGCTCACAAAAAAAAAAAAAAAAAAAAAAAAAAAAAAGAAAAACAATTTTCAATCGAAAGGAATTTTATCGCGGCTCTGATTTTCCAGCTTTTATTTCCTCCCTTTTGATTGTTCCTTCTGTTACGTATTAGCTAAAATTCGATCAACAACTCTTCTTGAGAGACAATGTTGATACACTTGCTCTCGAATAATCCAACCAACATTTCCGGTGGTGGAAATTTTTAAATCAAGCTGATAAATTTTCACGCGCGACAGTGACGAATTTGGCGACGAATCAAATTAAATTTCACAGACGAGTTTCACCGTGTCCGTCGTAATTAAATATTCGAAGAGCAAAAGGTCCCACGCTTAACGTTCGACCAAAAAAAAAAAAAATTCGCTGTCATCGCTCAGGCGCGGCTTGCTGCACATTTTCGAGTCGTCTTCGCTGACAACATTTATAACTCGCTCGCACGAAACAAATTCCCAGCTTTTCAATTAATGCGCCACGCGTTTCCCGCGTCGAGCAATTTATCGTAAAAGGAGAGCAACGGACAAAAGGAGGATGAAATTCGAGCGGACTCCATCGTGGCGAGAAATCGATTTGAATCGAAACGGATGTAGGGCCGGGCTCGGAGGCAGAACCGGAGGCAGAACCGGAGTCGGAATTCGGAGAGGAGACACGCGGTTCCAACAAAAAGGGGACCCGTTCCTTGAATCGATCTGACTTGCATCAATCGGATCGGATACGGAGTAAAAAATTGCACGCACGCGAATCAATCTACCCTGCTTGTGGTAGGGTTTTGTTCTTCGTCGCAGCTGGACGACTTAACGAGCCGGTACAGCTTCGGTACAGAACGATGACGTTTCACGAGAAATAGCACCATAAATTTAATATCAACGGTACACGCGTCTCGAGTTTGTCGTTCTTTTCTTCTAAAAGTAAATTATTTTACATGTACCTGCGTCGTGCGATAGAATCGACTCTTACTCTTACTTCGATCAATGTTAATTAAATTATTGCACAATATGTAAATTATTTACATTTGAGACACGAATGATTAATTTCTAACCAGAATTCGGTGTTGAACATTCCAAGTCGTATCGTTTAACAAGTACACGTATGCAAAGTGTCCTACATTTCGTTCGAATTGTTTAAAAAATGTTTTCAAAGAAGATCGAGAGTTCCCGCAACGCCGATGGTCAATCTTCTTAAACGGAGAACAACTTGCCGCGGGAAGTGCTTGTCTCATTTGCAGCATCCGGCAGTTCGTTTCGGGCGTGTACCGCGAAAAGTGGCGTCGAAATGCGGTTGTTTGGAAATGTTGCGCCTTCTGCAGCGCGGCGGAGCTCCTTTTATTCTCGGAAACTTTCTTCGCTCGTGTATCTCTCGCGCACGTACATCGCTATGCACTGTAAAATTGTACTACGGTTCCCATCTCTTTTTTTTTTTCTTTCTTTCTTTCTTTCTTTCTCTCTCTCTCCGTTTCCTCTCTACGGACGTAAAAAACAATTGCGGTGGGATGTAACCAAGGTATGATAACCATTAATTTCCCCGTACTACGGCTCTCCCCTTGTGTAAACTCGAAAGAAACGCGCGCCGTATGTACATCGTTTCGTTTGTCGTTGTTCCACAGAAAGAAAGGAACAGAGAGAGAGAGAGAGAGAGAGACGAAATTGCGTTTGAAAATTTTTTCGAAGGCGACGCGGGAGACTCGGAAGCTCGTCGAGCAGAGCCACTACCGGCTCGATCGTCCCTCGAATACCGATACTTTCGCCGTCTCTCGGAGTTTTCAATCTTCTTCTCCACCCCCTCGAGCCGCGTCAACCCTTTACGCTCGACGTCTACGCTCCGTCCCCGATCTTTCAATAAATTGTAAATACTACCGAGTGTTCCAATATTGAAAGACAGTCGCGGACTGATTGCCAATTACTTTCGGACCGACGATTTCTTTTTCCCTTTCAGCCGCCCGTCTCTTATTTTCGTTGTTCGTTTGCTCGTGTCGCGCACACGAGGGAAAATCGACGAACATTGAACGTACAAATTATGTACGTTGTACGAGAGCTACGGGATCGCAGACAGTCTCGATGTTCTCTTTAAAATAATTATTCGTATTACTCGGTAACTTTTTCTATTAGATATACATTTGCAACGAGTATCTTGTTTCCTGATTATTATCCTGAAACGCCGAAGTGACCAAATACTTTCACGAGCACGTTACGAAAATCCTACTTCTCCGTCCTATGAAACTCCGGAATTAGAATATTTTCCCAAGTTACACAAAATGGAAGGTACGGCCAGGTGTTTACCGTGCGCGACACGCTATCCATTATGCACGGTGTTTCCTATCGTATCGCGAACCACCCTGACAAACTCGTTTGACAAAGAGCAATGGACGAAGATGTGGGCGTTTCACCGTGCGCCTGTCCCGCGTAGATTTTTCGATACGCCACACGGTTGAAATACCGCTGCCAGCCCGGAAAAATCCAATGTAAATCAAATCGTCGTAAAGCACGCCGTTGTCCGACGCATTATAACGCCGCGTTGCAACGTTCTACGCCAGAAATTTCTGAACGTCATAGATCGACGCCGCTATACGGTCCGTTAAAAGCGATATCCCGAAGAGCATCGACGCGCCTCCCCTTCCCCTCTCAGCCCTCCGGAACCACGCGTCGATACGCCGCGCCACGGCGAACGTTTCTCGAATCCTGATCTTCTCTTTTTTTTCTCGTTTTTTTTTTTTTTTTTGGAAAACTACGCGACCGAATCGATGAACCGTGTTCGCTGTACTTTTAACCGTACCATTCGTTATTTTAACGAACACGGGAAACACAACGGCAAGGTTTTATATACGCTTTAAGGACCGTCAAATCAACGACATCGCCAAAGTGATACGTGTTTTTCCCGCGCACCGCGATCGACGTGTATCGACTCCGCGCTCGTCCCGTCAAATGATTGCTTTGATTCTATAGAAAGTTCGCTGTTCGCGTACAACATCGGTGCGAGTTAATTAGAACGATACTTCAAAATGATATCCCGTTTTCACACGATTCTCTCGATTATGCGCGTCAACGGCTTCGCGGATTTCAACGAACAGTTTAATTAATAAACAATTAGACACGTTGATGCAACTGGAGCGCGAAGCGTGTCAAATGTTGACGCGACGAAGGTATTAAATTCGAACGATTTCATATCTGGCTCGAGATCGTTTTACGATTGCCTGGCGAGGAATCGAGAGAGAGAGAGAGAGGCGTTGGAAACTTTCCTACGGTCGCTAATGATTCTGTGAAATCACAAAAGACTGCGGAGTCATGGCGGTGAACACTTTCACGGTAACATATCGAGTGATCTCGTAATTCCGACTTAGCGCCATTAACGTCGCGGAGCTTACAGAAAAGTCACGAGAGTTCTCGTCGAAAAACTTTCCTCGAACTGCGAGTATAATAAACTGTTCGAAAAATACGCGAGTTTCTCTTTTTCCTTTACCTCCGTACGGATGGTACGATAATTCCTAGTAATCGAAGAAAGCTATCGAAGATCGTATAATAGCAACAGCGGACGCGTCGAAAGAATCGATATGCGCCGGTAACGAAAAGTCTTGTTGGCGAAGTGCTCGAAGAACTGAACGACGCTGACTGTGACGTTGCCGGGAAAGCTCGTAGCTTTTAATAACATCGGTTCCCATTGGCACGAGTATCGAGTCGGGCCGGTTTTGTTTGCGAACGAAAAAGGGCTTTCAGAGAGAAGCATTCGACGCCGTAAGTATTTATGGGGGCGGCTCTCTCTCTCTTGTCCACGCCACTCGAGAAAGCCGCGAGGAATCATCGAGGAAGAAGCAACCTGCCGGGCAGGCAGCCTCTCTTTGACCCCCGCGCTCGTTTTAACCCCTAGGCAATTAATCCCTTTTGCTCGATTAAACTCTTATTCTAGCTTTAATTAAAACTTCTTTTCCGCCGTCATTCTCGAGCCGGACTGGGCTACTCCGCCCAGAAGATCGCGCGCGTCACCAACGTGATTCGCTCGTTTTTTTTTTTTTTTTACATGGAAACTGAATCTGCAGCTAATTGATTTTCGAATGGGAAAGAAGAAGGAAAGTTTCGAAGCGAACGCGCTGCCAACCTCGGTTTATCGACCTCGATAGTTTTGAAAGAAAGAGAGGGGGAGATCCTCTTGAGCAAGTTGGAAAAGGGTAAATGGTAAAACAGAGTGTAAATAAGATAAACAAGGGCGAAAAGTGGAGGAAGTTATCTAGCGCGAACAAGTGTTTCTGATCCTTTCTTACACCAGAGAGCACCTGTCCGTTGAAGAACGGATGTACACGTGCATCGTTGCTCTCACCGACAGAGACCTATTTCTGGCAAACGTCGGAGTTTAGGACTTCCCAGAGTTGACTTTACCCGGAATGTTTCTCGCTCGAAACGAAACTTTCGTAGACCTCCCGCGAGCCTTTCGTCGGGTAGTTATAACGATTCGCGATCCTTCCCCCCATTTCCTAACGGTTTTAATTACGGATCGTCCGTAAGGCGTGATCTCACCCCTCTTTGCCTAAGAGATAATATAATATAGATATTAATTACGTTTCGAGAATACCCTCCCCGATACCCATTCGGTTCTTATCGATTTTTATCGATCGACCATTACGTAATACCGAGCCGAAGGAGATCAGTTTGGAATCTCCGTTAATTACCGCCAGATAATTAAGTATCTCTGTCAGGATTAAATAATACAGTCCTGGAAGAGCGAGGAACAGCAATCGGAGCAACCGTGACGTTCATTTACGACCGATAATTCCTCGTAACAGGTGATACCGTCGGAGATCTCTTTCGTCTTGGTATGCGTCAATTAAGACGGTGATCAATCATTCCCGGTAAGAAACTCTCGCCGTCGAACACGTCGGCATAAAACGAAGCATACATGATGTCCCGCGTGGGAGTGTGAATGGGCTCGCCGCGCTCGAGATTTCTAATCGAATCGCTGGCTATAACCGCGGTCTAATCCCTTTCCTAGCGCCTTTCCAGCCCGCTTATCCCTCGCTCCGCGCGCCGTACGAAACGAATTTGTGCACTCGCAGATTCCTCGAAATTCAATTCATCGCGACAGGGAACGAACACAATACAAATCATCCGGGATCATCATCGATCAAGTCGAAAGTCTCTCGACGGGTGGACAAGAATGAATCAGCGAGGCTTATTCAAAGCGTATCAAGGACCCGATCCTGCGGAGTCAGTTCGTCGTGTTACACACAAATCGAACATCTCGATGGCCCGCGAGGATATACGCCGCCGCGCGTATAAATACGTACCCACGCTCGAACCGACGGAATACTCAACCTCCCTCCTCCCTCGTGTCGAACCCCGTCGTCCCCCTTAGCCGCATAGAAAGAGAAACAGAAAAGCACGCGGGACAACCGACCACTTAAAAATTGATCGAAACCTTTTTATGAGCAGTCCACGGACAAGGGTGGTGCTCTGAATATCACGTGGATCGCGATAGAGAAACGAGAGCGACGAGGGAAGACGAGAAGACCGGTTCGTGGCTCTTCTCGTGCAAGTTTACCGCTTCGACCGCGAAGTCGCTTCTCCTTTTTGTTCGGATAACTTCAAGTTCAACTATAAATATATGCGTCCGTTTAATATTTAGACGGCGGATGTTTCTACATTTATCGATGATTCATGTATCTGCTGAATGGAAAAACCAAGAAAAGTAAAACTAAAATCACTCGTGATAGCGTTTAAAGAACAAAGTACAGCGGTTCTAGCATATACTCGCGCATGTTCTCATTTTCTAGCAAAGTATTTCCGGTATCCGGTTCTAAATTATAGCAGAGTTAATTAATTCGCACGTAGATATTGTAATTACGCTAAAATTCGAATTTGCATAAATGTTCGCTGTCTGACGATAATAAACCGTGATACGGACGATATCGAATATTTGAAACATTTGAAACGTTGAAGAATCGCGCCATCTCTTTTTCGCGTGACAGTATTAACATTTCGTTCAATTAAAATAAATAACAGTAAAAAAAAAAAAACGTGATTCACTCGAAACGATCGATAAAACGCATCAATATGGAACGTTCGCGCCTACCTTCAATACGGAATTTAAAAAGTTGCGTCTGCGCAGTAGCGTATGCAATCATATTGCATTTCAAATATTCGACAAACGAACAATAAACACAGGTTAGCTCGAGCAAACGAAAAGTTCCCTAGCCAACGCGGCCGAGAACGCAAGAAAAAGTAAACAAAGCCGTCTATTCCGAGCGTCGAAAACAGAACACGACAGGTCCTCGTGACTCGCCAAACTTAACTTTGCAATAGCAAAGTTCCCTAAATTGCCCTACGATCAAATCACGCCATATTGCGCCATATTAAATTCTTACCGTTTGCAAGCGTTCGTAGAGGCAGGGTGGTCGCCCACGTAGGAATAAGATTTCATCGCGTGGAGACGAGGGTGACCGTGGACGTTGAGGTGTAAGGTGTCCAGTTGGGGAGAAAGCCAAAGAGAGAGAGAGAGAGAGGGAGAGAGAGAGAGAGGAGAGAGAGAGAAAGCACGACACGTACGCGAGTTCAAATACAACACTTTCGACCGCACAAACGCAACGGCGAGAAGATAAAGACAGGTTACGCGGTACGTCCATCCCGTTTCACGCGTTACACTATTGCGTTCGTCGTATCCGCGGCGTGTGCAACTACGTAACAGACCGACACTCGTGGAAGAGAAACGCGCGCGATTTCCACGTAGATTGGCAAAAGACAGACGAGAGGAGTACGAGCGAACGTATGCCGTCTTTCTTACACCATAGCCGGTCGACGAGAGGCGCGTGCTCGTTGAATGCCGGTCCCCTCGGTGTGTTAGTGCTGCCGCCAGTGGTGGGGGAAGGAACGATTGGTGGACGCTGCGTCGAGTTAGATGCTGTGAAGATCTCAACCGTCAGTTGCGCGGTGGTCGCCGTACCGAGTGTCACGGTTTTAGGTACAACAACTTTGTGGCTAGTCTGTCCTGTCCCTCTTGCTCTTTTCACTCGTACAGAACTTGTCTCGTCTCGGCCGATAATTCAGTGGAAATTCAGTGAGAGCGAGATATCGACCGTAATTTCGAACAAAGTGTCGATTATATCGGAAATGCGAATCGATGATACACGGTAACGGGACATTCGTTGGCAAAGTAGTTGGCGGAGTCTTTGGTGTTTTGGCGAAACGCGAGCGAGACAGTGTCGCGTGTGAGAACTTGCCGAGCAATAGGAGAAGTAAGCGAGCAATCTCGTCACGTTTGGGAAACGACGTTTGATTCCGTCGAGCCCGGTGAGTCAGAGCACCGCGAACAATTACCATTTCGATAGGCCAGGCGGGGGGTTGGAAACGAACGTTCGCACGGGATGCGCGGACTGAAATCACCGAGCATCCCGACGCGTGCGTAATTATCCGGAGATTTGTCCCGTCGTTGGTACATCGACTCGAGGACTTTGCCAGTCAAGCGAGTCGAGTGTCTCGCGAGTCGAAACGTGTAGTAGCGCTCGCGGGGCAGGTTGACGAAGGGTACTCGCGCGGGCGCTGGATCGAACTCGAATTTGCGAGTGGAAGTGTGATTCTTTTAAAGTGTAAGCGCCGCTACTTGGGGGGGAGCAGCACTTACACGCAGTGAAATGCGATAACACCGGCATCGGCACCGGCACCGGCACGGATGCTCTCGCAATCGTTCACAGAGCGCCATTCGGACGACAGGTCGACTGGCAGTGAACTTCGCCCCCTTCGAAATTCCCATTAACGAAACTCGGGAGAAACTCGTCGAGTTTATATAGTTTATAGTCGAGAAACGACGAGATCGTGACAACGTTTCGAGGTGAGGCCGAGGTGAGTCGGACCGGTATCGATTGCCGGAAGGGGGCACACACATGCCAGTCACTCGGAGTAAATATTGGAGGGCGTACACGAGCGACGACAACGTGCGTTAATAACGGGGGCATTTGGAATCGGGGACGGGGAGCGCCGGCGGCGTGTGATGACCGGAAGTGGACGGAGAAGCGGAAACAAGGGAAGGCAACGAGTTCGCTAAAGATGCGTGGGCTCGTCGGTCGGAATGGGTTCGGGAGATCGGTGTCGCTGTCGTTTCTCTGCTGTTGCTACCTTCTCGTTCCGGTGTACCACGTGCTCGCCGTGACCAGCGAGCTACCGCCGAGACTCGATTTACCGGAGCATTGTTCGTGGGACTCGCGGCAGGATGGCGCGCTCACTTGCATCCACCGTTACGCCGGCAACGACTCCCTCAGGACGAACTTTTCGCAAGCGACCAGCGAGTACGTGACCTCGATCAACGTCGTCTGCGATGACTCGGAATCGATGGAAAACGGCATACTGAACGTGGACGGATTCGTTCAGTTATGGAGATTGCGGTCGTTGAGGTTGACCGGGTGCAAGCTGGTCCATTGGCCGGCGAAAGTTCTGAGCGGTCTGCGGGATCTGCGTAATCTGACGATCAGGAGCTTGAACGGACGAAGGAGCAAGTACAGCTTGGAGCTGGAGAGCGGGGCGTTCGACTCGGTGCCGCAGATCGAGAAGATTGATTTATCGTGGAACAATATCTGGCAGATACCGGAACACTTGTTCTGCCCGTTGTCCAACCTCCTAACGTTGAACGTCTCGTGGAACATGCTGAAGGATATCACCGAGCTGGGATTCAGGGATATCGCGGAGAGACATCCGAGACGTCAGCAGGAATCGACCCCCCCGTCGCCGTTCCCCTGTTCCCTGGACGTGCAGTCGTTGGACGTGTCGAGTAACAAAATCTCTGTCCTGCCCGTTTACGGATTTTCGTCGTTGAAGAGGCTTCGCGTGTTGAACTTGTCGAGCAACGCGATCTCCATAGTGGAAGACGAGGCGCTTCACGGACTCAGATCCCTCGAGACGTTCGACCTGTCTGGCAACAGAATCGTCGCGTTGCCGACGGAGATGTTTCGAGACGCGGCCAAGTCGCTGAAGGAACTGCGACTCCAGAACAATTCCATCAGCGTGCTGTCGCCGGGTCTGGTCGCGGACATGAATCAGCTGGTCGCGTTGGATCTGTCGAGGAACGCGTTGACCAGTTCCTGGTTGAACGCCGCCACGTTTTCCGGTTTGATTCGACTGGTTCTGTTGAACCTGTCCCACAACCGAATCACTCGATTGGATCCAGCTCTGTTCAAAGATCTTTACACTCTTCAGATATTAAATTTGCAGTACAACGAGATCGAAACGATACCGGCGGACACGTTCGCGCCCATGAGTAATTTGCACACGCTAGATCTAGCGTACAATCGATTAACATACCTGGACGCTTACTCCCTGAACGGGCTGTTCGCACTTTCTCTGCTGTCGCTCGATTCTAATCAGCTCGAAGGTATTCATCCGGATGCCTTTCGAAATTGTTCCAGTATGCAGGACCTGAATCTGTCCGGGAACAGCTTGGACAGCATACCGGTCGCGTTGAAGGACATGAGAATGCTGCGTACGCTGGACCTCGGCGAAAATCAGATCAGAAGCCTGAACAGACCCGGTTTCCGTGGAATGTCCAGTCTCTACGGGTTACGAATGATCGGGAACGAGATCGCGAACGTCACCACGGAGGATTTCGCCGAGCTTCCCGCACTTCAGATATTGAACTTGGCGCGGAACAGGATCGAGGTCGTGGAGGACGGTGTGTTTTCCGCGAATCCGGCGTTACAGGCGATTCGTTTGGACTCGAATTTGTTGCAGGACATGAACGGCATGTTCGCGAGCGCGCCTGGCCTCCTCTGGCTGAATATGTCCGACAACATGATCGTGCAGTTCGATTACGGTTACCTGCCGGAGAAATTACAGTGGATGGATCTGCATAAAAATCTTATTATGGATCTCGGGTTCGCGCCACAGGGCATGAGATTACAGACGCTCGACGTGTCGTTCAACCGGCTAACGAGGATACATTCGAGGTCTGTACCAGATTCCATCGAGCTTCTGTTCGTTAACGACAACTTGATACAGACGGTCGAGCCTCAGACGTTTTTCGACAAGATCAATCTGACCAGGGTCGATCTCTACGCGAACCAGATCGTCAAGATGAATCTGTCGGCGTTTCAATTGACGCAGATGTCGGCCTATCGGCAATTGCCGGAGTTCTACATCGGCGGTAATCCCTTCATATGCGACTGCACGACCGAATGGTTGCAAAGAATCAACTCGTTGTCGCTGAGGCAACATCCGAGGGTGATGGATTTGGAGTCGGTGTACTGCAGGCTACCGTACGATCGTCACAAGTCGTTCATACCGTTGCTCGAGGCAAAGCCGTCTCAATTCCTCTGCACGTACAAGGCGCACTGCTTCGCGCTCTGTCATTGCTGCGACTTCGACGCCTGCGACTGCGAGATGACCTGCCCGACCAACTGCACTTGCTACCACGATCAATCCTGGTCGGCGAACGTGGTGGATTGTTCCAACTCCGGTTACAAAACCCTGCCCGGCCGACTACCGATGGACGCCACGGAGGTTTACCTCGATGGAAACAATTTCGGGGAATTGAATTCCCATTCGTTCATCGGCCGGAAGAACCTGCAGATCCTGTACGCGAACGATAGCAACATCATCGCTGTACGCAATCACACTTTCAGCGGTTTGAAGCGTTTGCTGGTCCTTCATCTGGAGAACAACAAGATAAGCGTGCTCAACGGCGTGGAACTGATGCCTTTGGAGAACCTGAAGGAACTCTACCTACAGAACAATCTACTGACGTACATAGACAACGGAACGTTCCTTCCGCTACGTCAGCTGGAAGTGTTACGATTGGAAAACAATCGACTCGGCATTTTCGCCGTTTGGCAGCTCGGCCAGAATCCGTATCTGGTCGACATCGGCTTGTCCAGCAACCCGTGGAGTTGCGAGTGCTCGTACCTGGATCGGATGCGCGAATGGATGTCCCGCAACAGAGCGAAGATAAGCGACTGGAGGAGCGTCACCTGTTCCCTCGGCATGCCTATTACTCTTCCGGCGAACGGATCGGTCATAAATTGCGCGGCGTTAACCGGAACGACCTCGGTCATCGAGACTCGGCCGCTCGAGGCTTATCTGCCGCTACTGCTCGCCACCGCGGTGCTGATTTTTGCCATGGTGGCACTGGTGTGCGGCGCGTTCAGGCATCGTCGCACGCTGAGGACGTGGGCCGCCAGCAGGTGCGGCCTGAGAGCGTGTTACAAGACAGCGGCGTTCGAGGATCAAGAGAAACCCTTCGACGCGTACATCTCCTACTCCGCGGTGGACGAGGCGTTCGTTTCAACGATCCTGGTACCTGGCCTGGAAACGTCGTACCGGCTGTGTTTGCACTACCGCGATCTAAGCGCCGGTAGCAACGTGGCCGACGCGGTGGCGGAAGCGGCCGACTCCTCCAGGCGAACCATTCTGGTATTGTCGAAGAACTTTCTGCACGGCGAGTGGGCCAGGTTCGAGTTTAAAGCGGCACTGAGGGACGCTCTGAAAGGGAAGGGCCGCTCGGTGATCCTGCTGCTGGTAGGCGGTGTGTGTCCGCGAGATCTCGACGCCGATCTCAAAAAGAGGATCTCGTCGCACACCGTGCTGGTGTGGGGGGACAAGTTGTTTTGGCAGAAGCTAAGGTTCGCCATGCCAGACGTGTCCCCCGTTCCTGTTTTGGAGAGACCCCTGCCATTGCCGCCGCCGCCACCGCCCCCGGCGCAGCATCAATGGACGTAGAACTGCCATTATTTAGGTAAGAGCCATTATTTTAATCTTCTTGCTGGTGAGGCTGCTGCTGCCTTTCGATTTTTCCCTTTTTTTTTTACCTCCGCCTGTCGTACAAGGAGTACGACGGACGTGTCCGAGTCGAGATTGACGACAATGGAGAGAAACGATCGCTGTAGCGGGCTTCAGAACTTTGGCTTCCAAGCCAAGAGCAATGATTTTCTTTCTATCCTTAAAGATAAACGTTTTTTTTCTCTCTCTCTCTCTCTCTCTCTCTTTACCGGTGGCTGCTTCACGAAAGAACAGCGTTTATTCTCCGCATTGATCGCTTATCAGCGTACATCTAGCGAGCAAAGTATACCGATTCCATTTCCAGTCTTCGCTTCGAGTCTAAGCCGCTCCTCCGTTCGTTCCTCTTCGACTCGCGTCGACGTCGAGCCGTCTCGAAAGAAAGGATCTCGCTGTTCGCAGTCGGGCTTGGTCGCTCGTCCGATTTTTGTTATATAGCGAATCAGTCGTTCCACTCCGCGGTTCGATCGGATTTATCGTCGACTGTGCTTCAACGATCGATTCGTGCTCCGCGAATGCTGGAACACGTACCGGTACAGCGATATCCTCTCTAGTAACGGCAATACTATATAAAATTATATATCATTCCCAAATGACAAACTAACGACACCCGTGGCCGTTTCATTGAATCACACGGGCCTCGACTCGTGGCACCTCGATTTAACAGCGGCACATTTCGCGCCATTGTGAACGAACGTTGCGAATGGGGTCATCTTCTCGGCGGGCGGGTTTTTGCGGGGAACATATGGACCGATCGAAAAGTGTACGAGCGAAAGGTGTCACGCGTGAAATTTTGTCACCGGTGGCGGTGTTGTCGGGCCAGTTGTCCTCGCCTTCGGTTCAATTAGAAAACTTTATTGATCGAACTTCACCCTCCGACGCGAGGCACACAACGGGCTCGCAACAATTCTCACCCACTTAGCAATTAAGTCGCCTTTATCGGATGGCTGCCTGCCAGCGCGTAAAGGAACACAGTCGAAATTACATCATCCGCTCGTTTCGCGTACGGACATTACCTTTAATCGATCATCACCGGCGCGTCGTCGTCATTGCCGTCGTTCTGAATTCAATACAGGCGGCGACACGCTATTTCGCGCGATAACCTACCTCGCTCTCGTCGATGTTTAACGTTAACGCGCCCTCGATACCCAGTGCGCCACCCTCCCTGCCATCCTTTAACGCAGCTTGCCGATCCATACTGGCGACAGATGGCCAATTTTCTCCGTGGCATGTTAAATCGAGACCGCTGTTCCACTTCTTTCCATAGAATATTCCACGATACAATTCACGATCTTACTTTAAACGATTATAAACGTGCATAACCTGCTCCAGTTTGTTTCTCCTTCTTTCCTTTCGAACAATTTTCGAAAACGATGTCGCGTTCGTCTGACTCGCAGCTGAGTCGGCTACGCTGTAGTCGGAAATTAGGAAAGCCGATTGATCGTCCGAACCCTCGGAATTGTCCCTCGGCGAGAATGGCCTCGCACCCCCTCACGCACGGTCTCTTTCATTCGTGTCAGGTGGCCGTTCGCGTCCGGTCGCGTTAACTTTTCGTGACACGCTTCAGTTTCAGCTGTTTCGGCTCAGGCCAGGTTCGGCGTAGCCTGGTTGGTCAGTGCCCGGTCGGTCGAGGGAGATCCGTGGGTCGGAAGGGACCGTGCGTGGTGGACCCTTTTTTATCCGACGAACCGGCGTATTCACGCCTCGTGCCGCGAACGCATCCATTAGCGGCTGATCCGTTGATAAGCCGCATCGATACGAGCCCTGCCTTTCTCCCTGAAATTACCCCCCCTCGCCTCCCCTCCCTCGATCCAGCCGTCTTACAGGATTACGCGAAAAATATATTTAGCCAGTCATCTTCCGTTCTCGTCGCCCGTTATTTTCCCGTTCGGGGAAATATTCGAGAGGAAGAAGATAGCTATCCCTCGGAGGGATAACCTTGGCTGATTTGCAAGAATATACACAGCGGTGTATCTCGTCGTTCCGTCGCGCGATTCCAGCGAGATATAGGCAGCGGAATGTTTCCAAGTTTCGTCCCCTCCCCGGATGGAACGAGTTGTTGGTAAAGATTTTCGTATCGAAGCACGTGGATGGTAATATTTTCGCGTATCGAATATTCGGAAGACGATCCTGCTTCGGGAAGAGAAGAAAGACGAGAAGGTCCTTAGTAGTTCCTAGTCTCTCGTCGTACGAAAAAGACAGAGAAGGAGGAGGACGCTTTGTGAGATCAGATCAAAAAGGCAGACAGCAACGGAGAAGCTAGGGTTTCGTCAGGCTCTCTCGCTATGGGGGAGAAAAGAGGACCGCGTGCGCTCTTTTTACCGTGATTTATTACACGCCGTACGCGTAGCCGTTCTTCTTTTTTTTTTTTTTTTTTGTCGTCAGTTTCGATTTCGGCCACGATGTACGAGTCGGGGGGGGAAAAAAATGCGTTTCCATCGATCGGCGTGAGCTACTTTATAGCGAGCGCGCGCCTACGCTTTCAAATGCAATCCGCGTAATTTAGTCTCATAATTCCCTTGTATTTGTGTGTTTTCTAGCTACGGCCAGAAGGTGGTTACAGGGAAAAGAGAAAGAAAGAGAAAGTAAAAGAGAGAGTGAGAAAGGGAGAGGAAAAGCGCGCGGATAGAAATTGCCGGCGCGAGATCGGTACCCCTTGCTCTCAAAATACGCGTGCCGCCTCCTAATTGCGCGTAGTCTCCGTCCCCGGACCGCCGACCGGGCCCCGGTCGAACGGAAAAGGAAAAGAGAACCGCCCATCGGAACAGGTAGAAATCCACGATCGCGTGTACCTGTTCGTCGCTCTTTACATTTGTACCTGACAACGGCTGGACCGAATCTGGAAGACAAATGGGATTACCAGCGACCTTGCGTTTTCCCCTGGCCGGGAAGGGACGTTAGAAATTAAAAGAGGATTCGTGCCGGTGGTTGCTTTCGGTAGTTTTTCTCTTTTTCTATCTACGCGGCCTTTCTTGCACGAAGGTGGGTGGTCGTTCCAGTACGGATTTTCGAAACGACGCGACAATGACGACAATGTCTCGCGCTTCGTCACCGTCGCGTCGCGCGTCAATTTTGTAAATTGTAAATAATCGAAAAGTTTGGATCTACCTCCACCGCAGAGGGATAATCTGTGTCTGATCTAACAGTAAGAGAAAGTCGGACAGACGGCGAGGCGAAGAATTGAGTTTTGAAGACTGTAAAAATGCAATAAACGAAGAAGTTGATGAAAGAACGAAAACGTTTTTTGTTTCTCTTTTCATTAATTCCCCGAGGTTGGATCTTGTTTCTCCTTTGGATTCTAGATCTAGAATCTCTCCTCCCTTATTATTCTCTCTCTCTCTCTCTCTCTCTTATTTTTCTCTTTTCTCCTGAGAGAAAGAAGACCGCGTTTAATGCTCGATTATTTATTTAGCCAGCGAGCGGCCGTCCGTGAGCGCCGCTTGAGAATTAATTGAAAGAAACCGCACTCTCCTCCGTGCTCTTTACTCTCGTTAGAATTTTCTACGCACATTACGCAAATTGCACGATAAACTTTACGATCCGTGGTAGCGAGACGTGGGGAAGGCGGAGGGGGAGGGGGGCAGAGCCACCCCCGTGGGTTTAATTGCACGCACGCCGGAACGCACTACGAAACGGTCGCTTCAAGATACCGCTCGAAAGCGTAAAAAGAAGAGAGTGTCCTCTCCGTGGAAACGGAAATGGGAAACGAAAGTAGGAGAAAGTACGAGAGGGCGATGGGAGAAGGAAGACGAACGCAGGGAGCGCCGTTATCCCGCTATCACTCTCGTCGGCGCGAGGCCGTTGCAGATCACGCTTAAGCCTCTCATAAATTTCTATAAATCTATCAAGTCGCGACGCGTTTACATAACAAAGAGTGGACATCCCCGTGCCGTATTTTCGTCGATCGTAAAAATATCCGGGGGTGGAAAAAAAGAAATCCCGGGAGCGACGCGTCATCGATCGGGGTTGAATGAAAAACGAAACGACGCGGCTTCTTCTGTCATGTTAGCCATTTTCTCGCCAGCCTAGGATCGCGAGGAGGAGGACAGGAAAGACGAGGTCGGCTTGACGTATCCGCGTATCGACAGCCGTGCTCCATTACGTTCTCAGATCGGGCGTATCGGTCGGTCATTCGCATCATCGGGCTGTCGCCCGGCGAAATATGCTCGCGTTGAAACCGAACGGTGGCGGTTCATTGTCAGTTGGGTATTTTACGAGGCCACCGGGTCACCGCAGATTTACAAGGCCCGGCTACAGTTTGCTTTTATCCTTTCGTCTCGTCGGCATTGTGCGCTTCTTTCCTGCGAATCCCTTCGAAAGCCGCTCTTTCCACGGGCATAAATGTAACTCGAGATATATACCGCGCCGAATGAAACGAGTCAAATAAGCCGTCGGGTGTTCCTTGTTCCTTCGAAATCCCTTCGCTGTCTCTGTTCCGCCGACGTCTCCTGCTTTCCCTCGTCGTTCACCCCCGCCCTCTCCCTCTCTCTCTCTCTCTCATTCTCTCTCTCTCTCTCTCCTCCCCCCCCCTCTTTACACAGGCGTGAACCACTCGAAGCCGCTCTTGACGTTTCAACCGGCGGCAGGGAGATTGGGAAAACGCACACAGACATCCGCTTCCTTTTCGACGGCAGTCTCGTCTCTCGCGGCCCGTCCTCGGCCCACCCACTCCCGCCGCATTACGCCGCGAAATGAATCGCGCCGCTCGAATGAATGAGCGAATAACGAGCGACGATTCCGAGTGTGATTCCGACTGGCGGATAGTTAAACGTAGAAACGATGAGGTTCGCTGAATGGCCGACCGTGCCACGGAGGAAACGATCGTTATGAAATTTTCGGGTGGAAATTTGCGAGACAAAAGTGCCGATTTCGAGTTTAGAATCATAGGATTTGGATAGACTGGATAGGTTTGCAAATCATCGGCCGCGATTGAAAATATCGAACGTCCAGAGAGTCCTGGGCAATTTCCCTCGATCCAATTTTACGATCGTTTTTTAACCGAAAATTTTAATCGTCCGCCATCCGCTCTCCGTATAATACGACGAACAGTATAACGTAACAGGAAGGGACGTTTGTTTGCCGTACGACAAATCTGTTTAAAATTGCAGCCGCGCCGAGCGTGCGAAGGGTCATCGTACCGTGCAGATCGCGGCCCGTCGATTTTATTAAAAAACAAACGCGAAAATCGCGCGAACGTCAATATTTGACCTGCCCTCCTGCTCATTATCCGCTGCTCCTCGTTCCTCATTAACGAAAAGGTCAGTGCATCCGTCGGGCGACCTCTCCTCTGCAAATATCGGGAAATCACTCTCGTCGAACAATTCGAACAGTCGCCGTGCAACTGTTAGCGGGTATCGTACGCATTGCGCGACAGTGCGCGCAGTTTCTCAGAAATTATCTCGACTAATCTTATCGGACCTGGCGCGCGGCTGTATCCAGAAAGCACCTGCATCCTCCGCGCGATGTTTGAAGAACTGAGAATTTTTATGGCGCTTTTAGACCAGGCCCCGTAGCTTTTTCTCTCTCTCCACTCGTCTCTTAGTAAAGTCGTTAACAGACTTATCTCGCGGCGTGTTTGGTCAATTTGGAAAGCATCTCTTCGCTTCGGCGCTCGACGATCTCCATCCAGTCTCGGGGCATACACCGGCTAACTTCGTCATCAGGGTGTTTCTTGCGTCTTGCTTAAGAGCTACTTCCACTTTTAATACACGCTTCGCGCTGCTTTTTATCTTATCGAACTTTTTCCGCCGCTCAGCGCCCTTCTTCTTCTTCTTCTTCTTCTTTTTTTTTTTTTTTTTTTGTTTATTAAACTCCAGCTCCGTTCCATTCCGCGGTCCGTCCGACTTTGTGTACAGGCTCTTACGCGCGCTTTCGACTGACCCGTTCGAACGTCTTTCGAGATCGACCGTTTCTTTCTTTCCCCTCCGTGGTTGTTCCATCTTTCTCTCGCGGATAAATTAAATCAAATTCGAAAGTAGCGGAGAGAGAGGATTGAAGGTTAAGTTCGCTTAATGGCTCTTGACGAAAGTTTCAAATGCTTGGCAGCGCGTCATTTTTACTCGACACGTTTATTAACCCTCTTGATACTCGATATTTCGCTTCATCTTCGCGAGACGAATTTTTATGGTGAAAAGAAATCTTTCCGCTGTACGTGCGTGCAACATTCTGTTTGTACGGGGAAATTGCAAAGAATGTTAATAAAACGACCAAGCAGAGGAAAACTAGAATAGATAAAACGTAGCGGAACGATGCAAACGACGATCAGGATAGAACCGAAAACCGGTTAGAAACTGTCGACGTTCAGCATTCGGTTGAACCAGCCAGCTCGAAGCCAATGCCGTTACGAATAATTTAATTGTAACGTTGGAACATTTTAAATCTTTGGTATCTTATCAAGGGTGCTATAAAACCGACGTCCCGCAGCCGCAGGCGTTGCCTGTACGTTTTAAGGGAATTATTTTTAAAACGTTGCTTTTTATTGCTTCCCATTCTTCCCCCCCTCCCCCGGTTGGTTCAACGTCCATCCCTCGCGCGATCGCTGGTTTTTCGACAATTTGTTTGGCTCTTCCTCGGTCACGGGGTTTTTCTTTTTTTTAATCATCGAACCGGGAACCGTCACGCGGAAATTACAACGACGTTCATTGCCGCGCGCGGGGAGAAATATTATATTAGACTCTTTTTTTTTTCAGCGGAATTTTTCACGGTCCGCCCGCGCGTCCACGTTGTATATTTTTATCATGGCCGCGGTGTAATACGGCGCCACGTATATACACAGCTTCCGTAAAATATGGTTACGTTGATTACTTTTTTTCTCTCTCTTTGCCGTATGCCCCCGTTATCCTTACGGAAACCACCCTCTTGCGTGGATCCCCGCTTTTACTGCGCTTTCCCCCTCGCGTCTTGTTCGGTTAATGCAAAGGATCGGATATGACTCACCGAGACAGAGAGAGAGAGAGAGAGAGAGAGAGAGAGAGAGAATAAACCAGAAATTTTCTGCCGCGTCGAAAAACCTTCGCGATTTGTCCTTTGCTTCGAACGATCCCCGACGATGTATCGATACTTTGAAGGTTCAAAGACCCGATTGTCTTTCGTTTCTCCGCGAACGTTTCGAGTGGACGATTTTTATCGCGTCGAGTTTGTCGTCGACGTTGTAACGTCGCGGACGAGAAAAGGTTGGGAACGGAAGTGCGCGAATGAGCAACGCGGCTACCGGAAATAACAGACTGACCTTAACGTGGCCAGCGGTGCAAACTTTCAGATGTTATGAGTGTAAACTCGAGGCGAAGTATCGCCCGCCCCGCAGTTAGATACGCGCGGTCCGTTTTATTTATGAAACGAAAACATTCTCGCCGGCCGCTGGGAGAATAATTTTCCGCGCGCGGCCACCGCCACTTCTGCCGTCTCCATCGCCGCCGCCGCCGTTTCGAATTAGCCATGTCCGGCTACGTTTCGGCTGATACAGAAAGTTATCGTCGCACGGCTGCGTACGCCTTGTCGATCCAACTTCCGCCCTCCGCCCGGAATATTATACGCTACCTTTCGCTTTACCTACGTTATTACATTCTCTTTCCCGGCGAGTTGTTTGCTCAACGAATTCGTCGCCAGTCCACCGAATTGTAATTTCCATTGAAATTCGCGTCGGGTCGAAAGTTAAGAAGACGAGAATCTCCCGGATATTCGTTCGGCGTGTTTTGTCCTCGACTCGACCTGGCGGACCGAGATAATTGCCGCGGATTTTAACGACGTTTTCAGACCGACTAGTGCTGACGTTTCACAGATCGACACGGCCGAATCTGTGTTTCGAACGATCCCTCTCGCGAAAATCTCCGTTGGAAATTAGGCCGGCCCACCAGTTAACAGTTAACAGCTGCGACAGCGTGGCGAATTCCGTAGCGCGATCAATTTGTCCGAGAGAGAGAGAGAGGCGGACGTGACTAGACTTAAGCGTATGGCCGATCGAACGATATCGACTGGGAAACTGGATCCATGACCGGCCGTGGCTGTCGGAGATTATGCCCGCTTTCCCCGGAATATTTTCCGGACGCGTCGACGTAAAGCCAGCCGGGGCTTGGAAACGCCCGGTGGAAACAGGCGACGGCCAGGGGGAGCGATGCAAAGGAGAGAAACGAAGCCAATTATAGCAGCGAGTACCAGCGAGTCGAATTCGTTACGGTGTTACATTGTAACCGAACGCGGGCAACAACCAGGGGAACGCAATGAATGCGTTTAATGGGGGGAGAAATTTTTGGACAGTCGAGGCCAGGTCCAGGTCCAGATCCCGTGACTGGTGGCTTTTGTGTGGAGGAGCGTAGGGTTTTCGGGATTCCAGACCGAGTCACTCATCCCCTTTCCCTCTTTTTATTTCTCTCTCTCTCTCTCTCTCTCTCTCTCTCTCTCTTCCTCTTACACACACGCGCACACACGTCCAGTGTATTGCCGCTCGATGATTTCGCAGTTCACCCCGGTGCACGGCCGCCCTTGGCGTTAATTACTTTCTCGTTTTTGAACGACGCCGCTCGTCGATTTTTCCTTTGTGCCTGATTAATGGACGGCGGTAAATGTTCGCGTGCAACCGGCGTCGGCCGCGAGATTGACAGACGGGACCAGGGGTGAGGAACGCGATCCCGGAACGGGGTGAATGGTAATTTTTTTTCGCCACTGTTGCGATTTCTACCTGCGAATCGACCCGGCGTCGATTTGACGTTCGTAGAATTGCACACGAATTCGATACGTTTCCAATTACCTGTTGTTCGGTTACCGCTTTACCTTTGACCGCTGACAAATATTTCGTCGTCTTGCGACGATCGACGACGAATCCCCGAATCCTCGGAAAGGAAGAGCTGTGGCGTGGATCCGAGGCAGTCTTCAAGAAAAGAAAGGAAACGGAGGTTCTTCGAGCGGGAAGTCAGCCTTCGAAGGAAGGCAGCGAGTATCGACGTTGGTCGGCGTGGTCGTGAATTATTTACGAGCTTTCGCTCGAGACCGACTATTTAATTCATACGGAAGGAACGATAATATCCGAGAGGGGCGGGGGGGACGAACGAGAACGCATCGTCGAGCAGCGGCGACTGTCGGCCCGCCATTGTTACGCTCGGCGACGAGTTTGAAAAGGACAATTTTTCTGGCCGCTTTGCAATTCGTCGGATCTAGAACGGAAGACGGATACCCGCCGGAGCATCGCGGCAGATTCCTTTCAAACAAACTTTTCGAAATTCAGGCAAGCAAAGCGGAGCGAAGCAACGAAGCAGCCGACCGACGCTCGCTCGCTCGCTCGCTCCCCCTCGTTTTCAAGCAGCGCTTCCTCCTTAGCGTTCCCTTGTTATTTCAATTGCCGGCACTCTACCTGTCATCGAAGTGTCAGCTCTGGCCTCTGGGCTGCTTTTAAAAGAGCAAAACGCCATGGAATTGCCGGAATTTCTCTCTCTCTCTCTCTCTCTCTCTCTCGCTCTCGCTCTCTCTCTTTCTGCCAGAATATCTCCCTACCTCTGTCTCTCCATTCAGGGGATGATAACCGTGAGAGGGTCGGCTGCAGCAGTCGGCGGAGGTAGGCGCAGCTTGTCCCGCGTGTCTTCTCTCGCGTGCGTACCTTTTTCCCTCTTCTCCTTCGGCCTGTCGTCTTTTCTTCGTTTCTTACAATCTCCCTCCCCCTCCCCCTCTCCGAGCAGCGTTTCGTGCTGCCTTTTCTGCGTCGTGCGGGAAAATCCGCAAAACGAGCGGCCGCCTGCCTGTCGTAACATTCTCGTTTTCACGGTAACAATAACGGCGTAACGAGACGTGCGAGAAGAACGTCGAACGCGAACACAGGGAGCGTCGGTCCCGAACTGGCAATTGGAGGCGCGAATTTTTCAGTTGCCGAGCGAAACCTCCCGAAACGCGACGCCAAAGAGGGACACACCGTTGCGGACACACTTTCCTTTTCCTTCTCGTTGTTTCTTTCGAACAACCGGGGACCCGCGAGGGTCAACGCGTGCCCCCCCTTAAATTCTCGATTATCGTTCTCTTAAATAACGAAAATTTCAAACGCCGAATGCATTTTCCAAGTTTCAACTGGCAAAAGGGACGCGGGAAATGCACGTAGGTTTTGCAAAGAAGGTTTTGCGCATAAATATCCGAAATAAAACACGCGTTTCTGCCTCGGTAGAATTCTCGCGCTGCTTTGAAATTTCACCGATACAATCGCGACAGCCGCCTTTCGTTGTAACGTTAATGAAATTTCCGAATATTTTACATAATGCGTGCAACGTAAACACGAAAGCTCTCCATCGTCGATATTCGAAAGCTTTTCGCTACCGCGCACGATACGAATATTTATCGTAATATCCGATAGATGAAATAAATTTCTATTTATACGTTCGACGTTCAAAGGGACGACGTTCGTTCCACATTTTTTTACGAATTTGAGGAGGCAAATAGGAAACTACGACATAAACGCAGATTTATTATTTATTATTTATTATTTCGCGAGTAAACGCGGGAAAAATTCGTCGTTTCGCGATTGCCAACGAGGACAATCAAAAAGTGTGTCAATTTAGCAACCGAAAGCAGCGAACCAAAATTGCGCTTCTATTCCCCCCCCCCCCCTGCTGCAATAAATTTCATCGTCAATTACTTACTCTTCCCGTATCGTTTACGGCATTTCCAGTCGGCAATTTTTTGTAATCTAACCGTGCACGCGTATCGGAATTACGAGAATTTTCGCCTTTCGAGTACGAGTTTCCATTAAACGCGCGGAAATCGGCGTTTCAGCCGTGCAAATAAAACGAGAAGCTCGAGCGCGCAGCCGGCGTTCCTTTTCTTACGATGGTAAGCGTTAAATGCATTAGCGTTTGACAATGCGCGCCAGTGTGTGCGATCATTAGCCAGGTACAAAAGCTTGGCCGGCAGCTTTATTTTCCGGCGGTCTGCCGGCGCCGGCGTTGCGCGCATTTAATATCGGCTGCACAGTCGACCGATCAGAACGGTTTCGTTCATTCAAAGCGGAACTGTTGCCGCACTTGCGCGAACAACAATCCCCCGCCGCGGCACGCGAAAATTAATTCGCCGCCTTTGTGTCGAATCAGCGGATCCGTTTTAAATTCCGCTGCTTCGCGCGCGAACGCGAGAGAAACGATTCCCCGCCGTTTCCCTCGCGTTTTTCTATCGTTTGATCGTCGGAAAGAACCATCTTCGCGATTTTAATTTCTAATTCTAAAACTTCGAAACAGTTTCGCGCGCGCGGCTTATCGACACATTCTCTCGTTCGACTTCTTTCCGGTGGGAAAACGGTGGACGGGAGCCGGGTCGTTTGATCGTCCACCGGGCGTGTGTGTAGTCAAACAAGAACGGAGGAGGGAGAAGGTGGCGCGCGAGATCGTGGTGGACGTTCTTCGACGCGAATTAACACACGGAGGGAGAAAGAGTTCTCCGGGGAGCCGTGGGAGGGGGGGGGGAGCAAATGGACACAAGGTCCCACGGATGAACCACGCGGGTCGAAGACAGAGGTGAAAAATCCGAACGAGACGCTCGGCGAAGGCCGGCGGCCGTCATTAGAGACTTTGAGGCCGCGCACGAAATTACGCGTGGATCCTCGTATGATCCTCGCTTTATTAAATCTACCGTGTAATTTTCGTTCCGTTCGTTCCAGTTCCGTGAGTCCCACGTGCGTGTCTTTGTGCCATTAGACGGCCCCGTCCTCTCCTTCTCGTCCTTCCACCTTTTTCGTCTCCCCCTTCTTATCTCCCGTTTAATAATCCGTTGTCCGCCGTCCGGGACAGTATCGAACTCAGCGTCGGTCGAAACGTTTGGTGGCTTGTCCAATTTTTTCGCATTCTGTTGCAAATGTTGTTGCCGTGTAACGCGGCCTCGAGATACGTGGTTTCGCGCGGATAGAACGACGTCCGTCCCTTCCTCTTGCCTTCCTTCGTTAATTCATTCGGCAAACACGCGCGCGTTCACGCACACGTACGCGAAGAGAGGGAAAGTTGGGTGGTAGGAGAGGAGTCGCGAGAGAAGGAGAACGGAACGGCCGGGCAGTAATTCAATGAAAAGGGGCTGAATCAACGCCGCGAGAAATCGATAATTTACGGCCGTGATTCGTCACGCCTTTGTGTTAATTGTTTTTACCGGGACCGACGGATTTATCCGTGGGATGGATCATTAAGAGGATGTGCCCCTTCCTTCACCGTTCCAGCTGGAGCACCGAAACGAACGAACCTCCGATTATCTATCCGTGCCCTACGTTGATTTCGTCGTAGCTCGATTCATTGCGCAATTCCTCGTGGTCGTGTTTTCGCACAGTTTTCGACACGCAGGTGGGCGCAAGTAAGAAATACAAGTTTATCACTTTGATAATTCCGACGCATCCTCGACTAGCTAGCTAGCGAGTGCAAATTTATTTATATGAAAAGGTTTCGGAGAGAGAGAGAGAGAGAGAGAAGGAAGGTGAAACTTTGGATTGATTTGATTTCGAGACGGGTTCACGGCAGCTGGTAATTGGTAATCCGAAATTCCCTCGGTTTTCCATCCTCCGTCTCGCAACAGCGGCGTGGAACGAAACTATTCGGCGGCGAACGAAACGAAAACGAGATCGTGGACGACGTCTCAGAACCCGGGGAAACTTCCCTCTTTCTCCGCTTCTCTTTATCCGACCCTGTTCTTTGTTTACGCGGCTTTTGAATGAAACGGGAGAAACTATTCGGCGGCGGCGTTTCAATTGATAAGCGAGATGCCCTCTTTTCCACGCTCTTCTATATACGTGCGTATGCACGTGCACGCGCGTTTTGTTCGTCAACGACAATCGTCCCGATAATTTCGCGCAAATATTTAACGAATCGCGCAAATAAAGCGCTCGTTACGGCTCGTTACAAGTTGTCGGACAAGGGTCGTTTGCTGGAAAACGTTCGCTCGTTTCCCACTTACAGATCGGCGAAATTAGATTACCCTCCTCCTTCCCCCCCCCCCTGGCTATCGTTTAAACATCTTCCAGAGCTCGTCAGTTCTCCGTCGATCGACTGACCGATCGACCATCCCGATTGCCGCTCAACGAACCGTGGAACAAGAAAATCGAATGACGCGAATGTTATTTTTATTACCTCCGAGATTATCTTCGTCTTGCAACCCATCTATCTATCGAACGGGGGCAATTTCAACAACGAGGGAACGTGATTTTTCTTTGAAACAAGCGTTCGCGATAATAACGGCGAGGCACAGGAGGTCGGGAATGTTGGGAAGAAAAACAAAGTTGAAGTCGAGTTAAAGATTCCCTGTTGGTACGATCTTCAATGGCCCGGTGGATACTCGAGCTGAGGATCGAGGCGACTCTACGCAAGGCGTTATTTAGGTCCTATTTCTTCAGTCCATATCCATGAAAATTTAAATATGCAAAGCTGTATCCACGATCTGATCGTTGCAGACGATATTACGGCATGCACGGCAGGACGTCGTTCGGACTCTTCCTTCAGATTCTTGCCTCGAGATACTTTCTTTCCGTTTCGAGCGTCTCGCTTCTTTATCGACCATTCACGATGCCCTGTTAATTCCGGCGAACGCGCGACGTCGTATTAGCATGTCAATTACCGTCTCGCAACAACGCCGCGACGCTCGTCGGCCGATGATCGCGTCGAGTATCGCGTGACGGGATCGCACTTCCCGACGACGTTTCCCCGCGTTTCCCTCGGACACACCGAGGCCGATCCAGCCTCGCGACGTTTCCCCGGACAAAGGGAAGCAATTTCGCGAACGCGTTAGCTGGCCCCGCAGGAAATTCGAGCGAAGCGCCAGCGATCGCTTCTCCCCGCCACCTTTTGTCACCCATCGTCGAAACGTTTACTTGTTGCGTGTCGGCGCGATTTTCATTCGCGACAAATCATCCCGCGATCCTCCGTCGCTCCGGCCCGGTAATTAACGGTCGTTGCATTAATTAGCGCCGCAGCCGGCGCGCAACTCCGTCCCCGATTTCCCATTCGTTAGCCGGGCTAGTGACAACGCTGATTCTTTTTCCTTCAAAGTGGAAATTTTACAACACCGTCGCAATTAACATTCGTTCCTTTCGTTTTTTACTGTTTGCTCGTTGCTCGAACCTTCAGCTGAGCGGCAGGCTCGGAGTCGAAGGGGGCAAATAGTTCGTTCGTACAATTAAGAGATCGCTGATTTTTTTCGCCACCGGTGATTTTCGCTCACGCCCGCCGCGAGCTGACGCTAATCGGATCATCGGATTCAATGAATTCGTTTAATTGGATGATAACTGAAATTTCGTTCGTCCGAATTAATTGTTTATACCGTGACAATATTTCCTTGCGTTGAACGTTCCGTTGTGAATTGTTGATACAAATTTCGACGTGATCAGGAGTCCAAGACATGTCAAACATGTTTATTCGTAAGGCTTTCGATTCTCGATCACGTCTTGGCCAAGGTCTGATTGAGGTAAACTCATACGTGAGACTTAAATTTTCTAGGTTAGGTTCTTACTTCTTCGTATATATCTAACTGCATAGATATTTTTTGCATCTTCACAATTCGGAAAGATCGAAAATCCAAGTCGAAATTTTCTTTCGGCATCAACGACAAGTTCAAGCAATATTGGGGCTATTGCGAGATCTGGAGCGTGGCGAATCTTGCATCGTAAAAAATAACAAGGTATAACCGGGACGGAATGTAGAGGAATGTCGCGGTTGGATCAAAACCGGCGACAGGCGTGAAAACGAGCCGTTCCCTCGGTTTCTTTCTTTCCCCCCCCCCCTTTTTTTCGCATTTTCACGGTCTGATCGATAGTCTAATTAACCGTGGTCGGCGCGAAAGAAAGGAGGCGGCGGGCCAGCGCGAAAGTGACGCGACGCGTCCGGCCGTGATTCATCGCGGGCGATTGGTCTCAAAGGACGAGATAAAAAGCGTTCTCCATTAGCGCGTATTCCGGGGTAAATACGTAAGACCGAAGATTTATCGCTTTCATAAAATTCCCCTGGCCGGGGTCAAGAGTTAATTTCCCGGAGCGTCGACAAAAACGTAACTCGAACTCGCGGGGCCGTGAATCGCTTGCGAAAAACGGAAAACCACCGAATGGGAAAACCGAGTCCGTCTCGTCGTTATCTAGCGACAGCCAGTTCACGGACGGCGAACCCGATCCTTTGACATCGGTTCGTTTGATGAAGATAAGGCAGGACATCGTGGGATCTAATTTATTTTACGTGCTCGTCATTTGGGACTTGATGATCGTCGATCTTCTCGAGCAGATATTGCTCTTTTATCATGGTGGCGTGATAGGGTTGAAGTCTTCTTCCCGGGATATCAGGTTGAACTCATCGACAGTTTATCGTACTCTGTCTTCGATGTTACGCAACTACCGATAAGCGAAACAACAATACTTTATGGCAAAAATAGCAAATATATATATATACATACTCGTTTCTAACGCAGACGTATCACAGAATTCGACTACGATATTTATGTATGCACTTGATCGCTGTGGATTTTGATCCAACTTTGAATCGTGCCAAAGGACGAGAGGAAAAATAACAAAATTCCGCAACGCGAAGCGACCGGCATCTTTCGCAAAAATTTTAATTCGCGAAACGGTCTCGGTTTCAAGCTGTCTTCGCGTCCAGAGTATTAAAATCCCTCGTCCGGGATATACGTGCGTTGAAAATTCAATAACAAGCCCCGATTCACTCGCCTTTCGTTTCCAATAAATAATTTCCGTGTCCCCCTCCCCCTCCACACAAACACACACACACACACACACACACACACACACACACAAGTTCAGCGTCGTTCGGCTCCGAAAAGTCAGCTCCGTCGTGTCGCTTACGATAAATATTTGCCTCGAGTCAGCATCCATCGAAGCCCCGGGTAGATTAATGCCCGAATCCACGAGGTGGCTCGTGACGCGGATTTTCGTGGTTGCAACCGGATCGATCGGACGTCGACCTGGAATCGAGACCTCGCCGGTTCCGCCTGTTTACGACGTTCTCGCGAAAACTTGCGAGAGCGCCGAGCATTTCTTTTTGTACTTTCTGTACACGCGGGGGAAAAAGGAGCTGCTGGCGCCGATAATTCGCGCCACGATCGGCCACGTCGCTCGAGGAAGAAGCAGCCGGCGCGGCGCGGCGTGCGTGCGTCTGTTGTGTTGCGAAACCGAGGGAGGCAGATGCTCACTCTACAGCCTCACGCCCCTGTACAATGGGTCCAGAATGCGAGACGAAAATAATGGTGGTCGCCTGTAAACCTATGAACCGATTCAATACGGTCCCACCTTTCTTCCCTCGGCTCTCCTCCGGGGAGAGAACGTCGACCGCGTCTTCTTTGTCATGCCACTTTTACCTCCATTTATCTCGCCGCGCATCCGTCCCCGGTTCTTGTCTCTCTCCGCCGATTCACGGCGTATCAACGTCCATCTCTCTTTATCCGCGCATCTATCTCCCCTGTTCCATCTCCATGCGCCTGGCCCCTGTGTATCTTTCCAGCGTCTTACCGCGCACCCCCCCTCCCTCTTTTCCTAGGAAATCTTTTTCCCTCGCGAGAGAAAGATCCACTCTGTCCGCGGCCTGTCTCCTCTCAGCTGTCCCGCGTATGGAATCTGTGCATCGAGGATCAAAAAAGATACCCAAAATCTTGAACGTTTACGATTCGACCGTACTGTACAACATCGAGCGAGCAAAGTTTCGAAAGCTCAAGTCTATTTGTCGTTTCTTTCGTGATCCTCCAGCAGTACGCTCCAGTGTTTCCAGTGTCTCAGCTGCGGCGTGCAACCGCCAGCTTCCGTCGTCCCACAGCGCGATTTTTATTAGAAGGGTGGCACGTTACATCGTTCCTCCATTTCCCGCGTGTCGTTCGGGCACGCGTGGCGAAATCGAAAACTCCGGATAAACGGCGAAACCCTCCTGCGAACGACCACCATCCTTCTCGGACCTATTCCTCCAGCTACTCATCACTCTCTCTCGAGAGAGACATGCGCGTCCTCTCGCTAGATCCATCGTCTTCCTCTTCGTACATGTACGTACAGGAAGAAATGGGGTGTGTGTGTGTGCGCGCGTGAGCGAACGAGAGAGAGAGAGAGAGAGACAGGTAACGCCATTGTGCTAATCCCGGGTTACGTCTGGAGGTACAATTGTGTCAAGTTTACGGTCGAGCGCGATTCCATTCGGCCGGCGTATCCAGGTACGTATACCGCCGTCGGTGTATCCACGAGCGGTCTGCAAACGGAATAGAGACGCGGACGGAGAGTAAATGGCAGTTGGAGGGGGTGGCGGATAACAGAGTCGGTTCCCTATCAAAGAAGGAATTACAGGGAACTGGTTTTCTATGAGCCGTTCGGCTTCCTCGCGTAACGTCTGGTCCTGCACGATGATTCCATTATAAGTTCCCCTCTCCTGCCCCCGACTCGTCTCTGCCTGCAACCTCGTTACTCCTACTTATTTTTAACGAACACGCGGAACCTTCGCTTCTCTTTACCCCGGTAAACTGCGCTACTTTGTTCCTCGAGAAGAAACGAAGAGTCGAAAATGTGGAACGTCACGCGTTCAGTTTGTATTATTATCGTCCATACAATTTTCAACATTCTACCAATCTCAGTCTACCATCGTTCTAGCTGACAGTTTCCTCTTTGGCGACTCACTGACTGACTAACTCCGAGCGATGCGTTAAAAGCTCGCGATCTTAATCGAACCGGGGAGAAAGAGCTAAGTGGGAAGATCTCGAGAGAGAGAGAGAGAGAGAGAGAGGGGCGTCGAAACGAGGGGGTTGAAACTCGGTGAAAGTTTCCTCGGCGTTTACGAGCTGGGGGGGCGGGCGGCTGCGTGCCGCGCGGTGGGGACGATTCGATGAGTAATGGGGGCCGCTTAATCACTTTACGCAACCGGCGATTATCTGGCCAGCTAGATAACAGATACGTAACCCGGCGTACGCGCAAGATTGATCGTACGAAACGGCGTTCGGTCCGCGCGAAGAAAGAAATCAATTAAATCCTTTATATTAGTCCCCCTCTAGCGCGGACCGTATCTGCCCGGGCGATATAAAAACGTCCACTCGACGATGATTTATCTTCCCGGCGTCGAGAGTATCTCCTTAATATTACCGATTAGCAGACAACCGTGCATTCACGGCTCACTCCTTGAACCCACCAAGGAGACGAATATGAGGAGGAATATGAAACGATCGTCGAGCGTTACGAACGCCCGAAATGGGATCAACGATTGCGAGAGTCATCGAGCCGTCTTTATCTCTCTTTTTCCTTCCTTCGTGCGTAACTTTCTATCCGACAGATCCGATCTGCGTTTTGTTACTTTCGTTCCGATTGAAAATCTAGAGACAAGAGTGATAAAATTCCGCGAAAATAAAATAAAATCCTCGATTCCTCGACGCACTGTTCGCGGTTGTATCACGGAGAACGCGATAATTTCTTCCAACCGCGATCTCTCCTTCGTGGACGAGTCGCGTGTCGGTACTATCCCACCGACGCGAAAAAAAAAAAAAGAAGGTGCCACGGTTCTTTCGCCTCGGTAGCCGAGGTGGTTGTATCTCTGCAGCAGCGGAGCTTCCTGCGCTGGGTAGGGAAACACCATGAATTTTAACGAACGAACGCGAACCGGATGATAATATCAGCGCGTGGTGCGAAGATACCTGCTGCCGGAGACCCGTGTCAACGGCGAGAAAGCGTAACGCGACGCGGCGGCGGCGGCGGCGGCGGCTGTACGCGTCCACGGGGGTTGGAATTTCGCAACGAAATTACGGGTGATTTAAAAGCGACTGGGCGACCGGTGTTTCTGCACCGGTATCGCGGCACGTAGCGGCGCGTGCACGCGGCTATATAGATTCCGGCTATGGATCGTCGGCCGAATCCTTGGCCAACAAATATTCGAGTATCTCTTTTCCTGCGAGAAAACGCGCCCATGGGTCCAGACGAGACGTGACTGAGATAACGAAACGGAGTTCCCTTCTCTCTCTCTCTCTCTCTCTCTCTCTCTTTCTCTGTGTGTTCCCTTGCCAGCGCACGAAGACGAGCGTACGCGGCGGCGAGATCTTGAAAGGGATCTGCGACGCGAAACTTTCTTACGTAACCGCGCGGAAAATCGTGAAAGAAGAAAGCTTATTCTCTCGATGATTTTCGGTATTTATCGGTGAACGATAACGCGCTATCTGGACCGGATCGTTGTTAAATTTCGTTTTCACTTGAAAACGTCGCAAGAATGACACGTGGAAGGGGGAACGCAGCGCGTGCAAATGTCACTGTACGTTTTATGGCAGAGCTGGCAATATAGCAACATTTTGCAGAGATCTTTATTGTACGTCTTCGCAGTTACTTGTTCCAAGATTTCCAAGCAAAAGTCGCGCCAGGGAAGAGATATTTATTGGACGCTGGGTGTATTGAATCCTTAGGAGGCTGGTTTTCTGTCCCTCCGTCGACGGGAAGAGGCGCGGTTAACCAACCGTGAACGGATAGTGGATTTTTACGATTATTTATCGTTATTACCGGATACACGTGGCCTCGCCCTCGCGAATCCTCCCGTCGTAAAATCATGAACGTGCAATCGAGACTGCTCCGAGCGACTTTTATGTCATCTCCAGCGTGTTTCATAGTCATCCGTGTCTCTGCGTTTTCCCCTTCTTCGGCCGACTCTCCCTCCCTCCCTCCCTCCCCTCTCTCTCTCTCTCTCTCTCTTTCACCATTTTCCCCGTTGGAGTTTTTCAGGCTGATATCTCTTGGCAAATGCCTGCGCGGGGGATAGGGAGGAAGCGTAGCGAGGAATGAAGAGTTATGTCGTCGCTGATGGGGGTCGAGACTCGACGTATTTTTCTGCTGGAGAAAGGAGGTGTCTCTGAATTAGAAATCGCTCCTTCCGGCTGATTTATAGGGCTGAATATTTATGATTTTAGGGCTGTTTGAAGAAGAAACGTTAGAAACGCTCTTTGCAAAATGAAATTCATTCCTGTTTTCGTTTCGCTCTCCATTTATGGATTATATTCACAGTCTGCAACGATGATGTAATTAAATTCGTATCAGAGGGTAAAGAGTAAAATTGTTTAGACGTTCAGTGTTGGAAATGTTCCGCTATATTTTTCACCAACGTCGCTTAATTAGTTTGACAAGCACGTTTCGATATTACGTTACACCGGATCTCTGTATCGCGGTTTTAACTATTTCGGTTATTAACGAATAACCGATCCGCAGCAAAAATTCGCGACCCTTTACGATTCACGGGGGAACTTTTTCAGCCGTAACTTTAATCGTTTGGCTGAAAAAAATGTGAGGTACAGCGAGAAAGCGGGAGAGAAATGTGCGCGCGTGCACGTGGACGTTAAATTCGGGCGGAATTTCAAGGCAACGCGGTCTCGCGCACTCGCGCTCTCGCGCGAAACTCCGCAGCGCGCGGCATTTATCTGGCTAACCGCGCCGAATTGCGATCCGTGTCCCATTGTACTTAAATAGTTCGAAATGTCGCCGGTCGATTTAATTTCGGGTTACGGGCAACTATTTCCATTTGTCGGAATTTATATCCGTCGTTTCGCGCGCGCGTGTGCACCGCGCCGCTCCGTAATTGCGCGTCGTAAAAAATCCGCCCCTCTCCCGCCCCTCCCCGCCGAGCTCGCGGTGCGACGCTCCTCGCTGGCGGGCATAATTTCGTGAATCGCTCGCTCTCTCTCTCTCTCGCGAGTTACCAGCGGTCCAGGCTGCCGCTAATAAGAGGCCACTATATTATTTCTCGTTTGCTCTGCGCTTTAATTAATCGCAATTACCCGTGATTAAATATCCAGCCGCGGGACCCGACGTTCATCGTAATAGAGCCGAGGCCGAACTCGACCGAGTTCGTTTCCACGGAACCTCTTCCTGGCCGAACGACGAGTTCGTTAGCGTCGCCTGTAATATTTTTCGCCTTCCTCCCCTGTGTTTTCACACGAGAGAGAGAGAGAGAGAGAGAGAGAGAGAGAGAATGAGTAACTCGATCAACAATTACTCGCTAATGAAACGCGTCGCACCGTGACCGGGGAATAAACCAGGGGACGCGAAGCGGCGCGATATAATAGAAAAATCGCGTCGTCGCCGCCGGAAACGTCACAATAATGCTTGTCAATCGACCGGTCGTCCCGATAATCGCGGTGGCACGCGCGTTCCGTCGCCGGACGTCGAATAAAATCCACGGCACAAAGCCCGCCGCCCGCTGGAATCGATCATTTTCATTTTCATTTTTTTTTTCAAAATTCACGCCCTCTGTCCGTCTGTCTGTCTGTCCGTCTGTCTGGCTGCCTGCCTGCCTGCCTGTCGATAATTCGATTCGCACTACTGTACGTACGCGTATACGTGATTCTTCCGATACTAACCTAACAAACGAAACAGAGAGAGAGGGGGCGCCGCCACGTGCGAATTACGCGATAATCCGCCTCGAAGAGAGACGTAAAACTACGCACGTGGACGCCTCGTGCTCTTCCGCAGTAATCGCTCGTAGACACGTGGCTGGCCGTTCGAATTGGAAAATCATGACCGGGAGAAAGTTTTTCAACGCGACCGCCATCTGGCTCGCCGGTTCTTGCGTTTCACAACTCACTGGGCGAGTTATACTCGCTGAAGGGGCTGGAAAATTGGCGAGTTTCTACACGGTCTCGCGTGTTATTACACGGGCGAGTTTCACCTCGTTCCAGCTAAAAAGTTTCCAACGAGTCATCGAGCTCTTTGGAAATATCCTGTAAGCGAAATAGCTTATAGGCGGGAAAGAAAGATGGAGAAAAAGCGGCGAGAAGGCGGAGGAGTTTTTCGAGGAGGGTATAACGGAGCAGCAGGTGCTCGAGAGGCGGCGCGGTTCCTCCGACGAGATACGGTACAGCTTGCCCGGCAATTTCTTTCGTCTTCTCTTGCCCTCTCTCGTCCCCGAAAATGATTGGTCGCACCTTGCATCGGTTATGCGCTTTTTACCGGGGGTCCCTGGCGCGCGCGAGCGCTCGCTCGCTCGGAAGCTAATAATTTAAAGGCTGCCTCCCGGGCGCAGATCCGAGAGGGATTTCTCGGGAACGCGGCCGAAGGAGTAGTAGCCGCTCGCGAAAGTTACGCGGGAATTGGCGCGGAAAGGGCACGCTCTATCGCGAAACTTGCCCGCTCCGTGAAATTTGCGTGGGATCGGTGGAAACTGGAACGAAAGGAAAGTAAGCGACTCGATTTCCTCTTTCCACTTTGCGTCTTCTCATTCTCCTCCTCCTCCTCCTGCTCCTCGTTCCTTAATCGAGGATAGCCGAATTGCATCGAACGGACAAAACGATTCGACGCAGAGGGAGCTACAGCGTTTTGGTCGTCGTTGGCTCGGTGTAGCGACGCGATTAATTTTTTCCCCCGACGTTGCATCGAAGACAGAGATAAGTAAAAACCGCACGACTTGTTCCCCGGTACGATTCGTCTCGCTGAAAGGCTCGGAAGCAGAACTGTTCCAACTAGGAAATCAAGATGACTTTTTTGCCATAAAAGTACTAGACAACGCCACTCCTCCTACTCGAGGTCTACCCCACGCTCCCTCGCTAATTTTCGTTGCATCAGCGTTGCACCTGAAGAGGCCCGATTTTCTGCCGTTATACCCCCGCTAAAATCACTTTCACAGTGATAATAAAGTCGCCTTTCACCTTTTTTCCCAACTACCATGGAACGAAGTGAGTAAGAAGCCGACGAGTACGGCAAGAATCCGGCGAATCGGGCGAAAAAAGTTAACTCCGCGTTCGTTCCGCGTTCGTCGGTGTGCCGAAAGATCTGCAGCGACCGTTCAAAATCGACGTTTCCCCTTTGGCGAGGGAAAAAGATCGGGGAAGGAAGATCGTTTGCACGCGAAAAGTTACGCGGGGCACGAAATAAATTCGAACAACTGCCGGAGCCAATAAAAAGAGTCCGATAAAACATCTGCACGCGGAACGCCGAGGGTGGAGGAGGAGAGGCAGGTAGCCCGATAAATTTCCAACCTACGTCAGGCTCGTCGATTTACGTCCGACGACGAATTTGCCATTTATGCCGAATAACCAAGTCCCCCGCGCCCTCTCGCGTTCGTTCGTTCGTTCGTTCGAAATCACGCGCGGATGAAGGATCCTCTTACTCGTTGCGCGTTCATTGTCTATTTTAAGGTCTATTTCGAGAACCTTCTGTAAATATCGTCCACCTGTACGCAGCACGTGAGCGTTTGAAACAACGAGTCGATGTACGTGCAATTTTGAAAATTCCAAACTACAAAGTTGAAAATCAGCGATACGTGCAACGTTCGTCGTAGCATGTAACACGGTGAAATATATGCGGTGAAAAATTTGAAGTTCCGATAGACGGCAGGCAGTGTATCTTTCGATGCGTTGCCTTAAATCGCTTGCTCGGCCCGGCTCGATTGAAACGAAGTCGTGGATGCTGTAATTGCGATCGGATAAACAATATCGACGTACTTCCTTGCAGTCGATCGGCTTTTCTCTCGTCCTCCTCTTGCTTCGTGCGTTTCTCTCTCTCTCTCTCTCTCTCTCTCTCTATCTCTCTTGTTCCTTCTCTCGCGGAGAAGCTCGTTCATCCGTTGCTCCTTGTCCGTTCCTCTTCTCGTCCACCGGCGCTCCGTTGCAGTCGGTACTCTCGATTCCTCTCGCGATGCAGCCGACCGGAATCTGATCGTAAAGGTCAAAACGACTCTGTCTCTGATTGATTTACCCACGATCAATACACGGTGAAGAATTGTTTGAGAGCAGCGTCGATTCTCCTCTATTCTCCAGCCTCCGAACGTCCAATTCCCAAGTATCCAATGGAGAGGCTTCCCCCCTGGCGCGGAACGGTACTTATTCCTGCCGCTATCCGTTCAACCTTCCCATCGGTACAACGCCCATCCCAATCGTTCCGGATTGCCGCCAACATTTTCTTCTCCTTCGGCCTCGATCGAACGTTAACCGTTCGCGCTGCCGCGAAACCTCTTGTGCCGGTTGTACGCGTTTTCGCTCGTTTCTAGAGCTCTTCGATCTGCCGAACTTCGACAACGAGCAGATTCACGCTTCGAAAAGTTAACTTTGCCTCGAGCGGTGTCGAGCTTGAACGATTAATCCATTATTAACTGCGATGCTACGAAAAGTAGTTTTGCATACAATTGATGTATAACGCAATTGCAGTGCAGCTGACGCTGTTCAAAAAGTATCGCAGCACTAATTTGTCAGATTGTCACTCGTGTCCACTCACTTTTAGGTGATGCTCGTAATACGCAACTACGATATCTCCCACTGCGTGGTCGTAACGAGTCAAGCAAAGCAAACTGTCGTACTTGTCTCTGCTCAGACAGCTCTGACTCACCCCCTCTCCCCCTACGTTCAGTCCCTTCGATACCTATCGACGAACAGAGTTCGAGCGACGAACGCGATAAAATATTACCGCGGGAGGGACAGGATTTCGCGAATCGTGGCCAGAAAGGGATAAACCAGCGGTGTCTCTTCTGTCATTTTAGTTTGTCGTTGGCTGTTATCTGTCGATCCGTTTGCCACCCCCGTTGCAGCGCCCGCTATCAGCCGCGCGGCCTGGTCAAGCGTTTATTGTGGTACCGCGAGTGTGGTTTTTTTCATTTTTTTCCCCCTTTTTTTTATTTCCCCCCGCCCACGCCCCGTCCCTTAGTTTTTTCCCCCCCTCGACCGCACGGGCACGGATGGGCACGGCCCCGCTAGATTTTTCGCGGCCACCGAGATTTATTCGAAGAGTCGCGCGAAAGCTTTGACGCGTCTATGTATGATGGACGGGAATTTTTGTTCGGCGGTCGAACGATACCGGTGAAAAATTGCTCGAGGAATGGTGGCTGTAATCCCGCGATTTTTATTCTGTTCTCTTTTGTTTTTAACGCAAACTCGTGTGCGTCCGTGTATACGCACGTACGTACGTCTGTGTATTTGTTTTTTCTCTTCTTTCTTCTTTTACCTTTTTTCTTCTTTTTTTTTTTTTTTTTTTTTTTGGTGAGGATTCTATCGAGCGGAACATGCTGATACACTGATTGCAAAAGTTTCGGGTTACTTGCTCGACACGAGGAGAACCAGGATTAATTGGATTTTAATTTCGCGTCTCTTTATTTGTCCAATTTCCTATCGCACGAAGATGTCGGACGATGTACGAGCACGCTGTTTTATTTTTCCCGCTGAACAGGGCGACATTCCGATATTCTTCTGCTTGTTACTTCCTAGATAATCAACGTTTCGCGAAACCTTTGTACAAACAGCAAATTACTACGTATATTTCGTGACATTGAAATTCTCACAATCAGAGATCGCTTTGTCTCAACGTTGACGTTAATTATCGCAACTAATTCTCTCTCAAAAATTAATTTTTCAGCTTGCAGACTAATTGTTATCGCAGAAAACCAATAACAGAGACTCTCGCAGCGTACCTGTAAGGCTACTCTGAAATAACAAATCCGCGATAGATATAATTTCCATCATTTGCCCCGGTTATCCCGGGAACGAAACTCGCCTTAGCTGCCACTTCGACTCAATTAACCCGACTAACGGTCCCTCCATTGCGTTTCACGTTCTCCAGCGCCAGCAGATTTCTCCGAGTCATCCGATCGGATCGTTACGGCCGATCGGGTCGTTCGGCGTCGCGTCGTCCCCTATGCAGGAAACGAACGAACGAACGAGCGAGCATGTTTTCAAGAAGTTTCCAGCGCAGACGAGCCGGGGGCTTTCGTCGAGACAGTAATTATTTGAGCGGGTGGCCGATGAAGGGAACGGCGGAACTTTTCTTACCGGCTGGTTCGCGGAGGAAAAGTTTCGGCCGGAAGTTGCGCATAATACCGTCGCTGGAGAAAGTATGACGGACTCTTCTATACACACACACACACACACACACACACGTGAAACACACACAAGGGAACGTAAGGAACAGGAGTTGCAGGGTGGATCGGTTGAGCGCACTTTCCAAGTAGTTGGTGAAACGGGACTATTGCTCGCCGGGAGAATGTCGCTGCGATAACGGAAATCGTGACACACGCCATTTTCCCTGGACCAGTCTCTCTCTCTCTCTCTCTCTCTCTCTCTCTACTTATCGAATCCCGAACCAATCAGACTGCTGTTCACCCTTACGTTCTGTGTACGTAGGTGGAACGTCTGAGATCACGGAGACCGCTCCGCTCCCTGGCCATTCCCCCGTAATACGCGATCCTCGACTGCGGGAAACTCTGGCTTAATTAAAATCCGTTATCTCAGGCGGCGAATTAACAACTCGAAATTCCCGAAAGCGATCGCTGCAGCGAGCATCTTCGAATCCGTTTCTGATCATTCCGATAAGTTTTGAAGAATCGTCGGGCTTGTTGTGAAATGAAAGCTCTCCAGTACATCTTGGTACAACCTGAATACCGAAGTGAAAATGTCACGCATCCGCGAGCGCAGCACCGCCGTCAGAAATCTGAGAATTCTTTTAAAATTCTATCGCCCTTCGATTCCGACTTTCCCACTTCGTGGGACACTATTTCTGCGGGAAATAGATCTCCCATATCTGGCGCGGAATTTAAGAATAATATCCGCGCGATATTCTTCCGCGTGCGTCAGAAATACGGTGGCTCGGATCAAATCCAGAAGGAGGATCCTGCCCAGGAGGAGGAGGAGAAGGAGAAAGAGGAGAGGATCGACGAGAGGCAAAAAGCGAGCGTGTCGCCGGCAGCTCCAAGTTTCCGATTACTTGGTAAGCCTCAATTCAAGTTGGCCCATCGCGAATTACGTCGTTCCCTTTTAAAACCTTTCTACCCTCGATCGTCGACGAGACGAGACGAGACGATCGAGGCTCCAGCCAGTTACCGATTGATCGTCCGTCGAGTTTGACGACCGAGTTTTCTCTGCCCCTCGTTCCTATCCGAAGAATTAACCGCGCTCGATCGTTGTTCCTCTTTCTCTTTTTCGTTACTTTTCCCCGGGATGTCGCCAACGCTCCAATTGGGTACTGGAACCAACCTCACCGGAATTCTCCTTTTTCTTGGCGAGTCCCGCGGAATCGTTCGGCCACGCTCGTCGCTGATTTAAATTCGATTACTCGAAACTATGTTAATTCGAGAGCGGCAGAGGGCGTGAAACTGGAACGGAAGATCGAAAGTATGTGGATGAAGAGGGTAGACAGGACGAAGATGACGGATGAAATTGAAAGAAGAGTACGTCGGAGAGGGAGAGGAAGGTAGAGGGAACGGAGAAATAGAGAGAACGAGGAAGCTGGGAGTGGGAAAATAAAACGTTGAGGAACTAAGGGGACCAAGTATCGAACGTAGGCGAGGAAAAGGAAGAGGGAAGCGAGGAAACCAAACAGGAGAGGAGGATTTAGCGTGAAAACGAAAGATCGATCGCTAATGACGGATACGAATTGCGAGTGCAAAGTAGGGGAAACGGGGAAAGATGGCAAAGCGTGGAAAAAGCGGGGAAACGTCGAAGAGACGAAGACAGAGGAGAGAGTGGTGGAAAGTTAAAGTGGCAGAGAGAGAGAAGGACGTGGCAAAGAAAAGAGGTGGGGAGGGGGACGAGAACGGGGTGTCAAAGGAAGAAAAGAACAACCAAGGGGAAAGGAGATTCACGCAGAGTTGAGGCAGAGTTGAGGCAGAGGGAGGGGTAAAGGCACAGGAGGGAAAAAAGTAGCCCGATAGGGGGAAAGAGAGGCGAGGCGCGTCAGGTGAGCCGGAAAATCCGGTAGCAGTTTTCAGGGATAGAGCGGAGGCTCGCAGGCGTTCGACGAGGGTCGAAAGGTGAGGAAGAGGGTAGGTGGCGAACGAGTACAAAGCCGTGCAACCAGGAGCTCCGGCGAGCAGTAGGAACGGAAGAGGCGAAAGGTAAAGAGTGCTCGAAAAAATTTATCGAGCGCAGCACTTAACTCCCGGCCACGTTTTAAAACAGTCTGACGGCGCCGTTTCAAAACACTCTCTCCCTCCGGCTCCGGAGAGTCATCCCCGTGCCGTGCCGTGGCCCGTCTATGGTAAACGAGGAGGGAGGCAAGGACCGGGGTGTTGGCAAACGTACTTATCGTTCGTTCGACAATCGAACAATTTTCCGCAGGGAGGGCTCGTCCATCGACAACGTTTAATCATAATCAGACACTGGTGGAGTAGAGTAGCAGTCGCTCAAAGTCGAGGAACAAAGTCGGGGGTTTCTTTATCTCCTACGGCAGATAGAATTTCATTAACGATCTTCCAATTGTCGCTGTTGGATTCAACAGGCCATTAACGAGTAATTTCGTTTCGCAGAAAATACGTCGTAAATTATGAAACGTTTAACGGTTAATTCCTGCTGTTTCCCTCCCGGGTTTACACGACCCTCGAAGCGGACGTTGTACCTTGACGTAGAGATATCATGTAATTTTTCATATTTTATATTAATTAGCTTCCGTGCGTTCCGTGCTTTTTAAAAATAAATCAAAAATAAATCAAAGAGAAAGATATATATATATATGTGTGTGTGTGTGTGTGTGTGTGTATAAAAGACCGAACGAACGATCCGAGTGGGGGGAGCGAGCGCATTGCTCGATTGGCACGCAATTAGCGGGCTAAATATGGCTGCTACATCTTTCAACAGCACCAATCGAGATTTCCAATTGATTCGCAACCGGTTCTCTCCTCTCATTCTCAATCGACGATATTTCTATGAAAATCTCGCGAAATTCCAACTGCGAACGTTCCTTGTGCTCCGTGGAAACGGCTCGATCGCCTGATACAACGGAGAAACCGTTTGACACAGTTCCCATCGGAGCAGGTTCTTGCTGAAAACTGCAAGAACGGGCGTGACGCGCGCGCGTAAAGAGACGAGCGCGACGCGGTATTTCGCGGATTACGTTCTTTCTGGGTTAATACGTAATTTCGCAGTGTTTCGCTGAAAAGAGCAGGCCAGTTACTTTTAGCTCGACGGTCGCCCGAAACGTGAGGGGCGAAACGTGAAAGAGCTTGTCCATCCATTCTGCTTCCGGCGGCGAGCTCATACACAGAGGCCGGCCGCGTCATTGGCTCGACGATAAATCCGACCCCCGTGTTCGCCCGTCCAAGAGGAAGTTACCGCGGCGGTCGTTGAATTATGTCCGTTTCGACGTTAGATAAATTTCACGTGGCTCTGTTCATCGATGATTCTAACCCTCTTTTTTCGGCTGGCTCGATCATGGCCGCAGTAATCGCGGATGCCGACATCCCGATATCTCTCGGAATTTTGATCGGAAATTTAATTGAGAATTTCTTTCTCAATCAAAACGATCTCTTCCTTCAAAAGAGTTTACGGCAGAGGCATCACGTCACTGTATTTATTCAGCATTTACAGCTGAATAATCAATCGATCGAACCTAAGTACGTGAAATTTTGTTACCCTTCGTTGAGAGACAAGACGTGTCGTTCGACGTGTCAGTTTGTAAAAATCATGCGTTAAATGCGAGGATACAGGATGAATCCGTTCAATACGCTGTCGAAACAGCGCCGAGAATATCTCGAGGTGACTCACCCGGTATACGTCGTTCAGAAGCTGCACCCCGTGAAAAGGCAGGATGGAAAACGCGACGAGGCGCGAGCTCGTGTCGCGGACAAACGACCGACCACGAAAATATAAAGGTGGGATATCCATCCATCGTGCTTTCGTGAAACGAGAGCTGTGTACGTCGTACCTACGTATACGTCGGTTCGCGCGACGATAAATCCGTGGCTCGTTCGCGCGGTGGGAGGGGCGAAGGGACTCTTACATTGTGTCGGGTCGGATAGCTCAATTCGTATCAGGATCACGGTGAACGACGAGTCGGGACGTACGGAACTGGGAGAGAGCGTCGGTAACGACGGCGCGCGCCATGTCAATCGGATTTTCCACGGGAAAACCGAAATTTGTGGGACACGCGGCAAAACGCCGCGCCGTTCCACGTTCTTTCTCTCCGTTCATACTTTCACGTCCGGTATTCACTGGCGCGATATCACCGGCCCCCCCCCTCCCTCCTGGTGGCCGGAAGCGACGATCGGGCGCGCCTGATGGGTCCAGGCCGTCGCAAAGCCATCGCGATCGATGCGCGTTTATTTTTCAAAAGTCTGCGGGAAGGATCGCGGTTCTGAGCCCCTTCCCAGCCACCCCAGACACCCCGGTCGTATTTTCGTCTGGAGAATCGCGGTGATCGCCGAGTCGGAGAGCCGAAAGTACAGTTCCGGGGAAAAATTTTGGCATACTTTCACTCTTTTATATATTTCATGCTTTTTCTTTTTTAACATTTCGTTAGTTCCTACGCGAATATCTTCAATTTTTATTGTACGAACTTTACTTTATTTTTGTGAACGCGATTCACTCAGGTACAAGTTTCTTTTCTTCACTTTCGACTTTTATATATCTTTACGTATTTCTATTTCTATGTATAATTATTTTATTGTTACTTCTACATATAATACAGAGAACGGCCGAGTGTCCAAACTCGGGTAGAATCGAGGCGATTCAGGCCATCAGATTTAAGTCAGATATCAGAAGGACTTGAGTCTGTCTTAGCTCGAGACTGGATGTACGTAATACTGGGGACGGACTTAGCTCGGGCATAATTCACAGGTATACAAGCCCGGTGTGCATCTAATCCAGTTTATCATAGGCTAACTCGGGTCTGGTCTACACTTAGTTTACGCGTAACTCCAGTTTCCGGTGGTAGTTTCGAGTGACTACTTTAATCGGCTAACTCAAGTCGTTGACAGCTCATTTTGTAACTAGAAGCCCCGGGACGCCAAGCCACGTGCGCGATGCAAGAACTTTGTATTTATGAAATTCGACTGGAGACTTTCTTATCTCAAAATGTTCCTACTCTTTGTTCCCTTAATTTTCTTTTTTTTTTTTTTTTTTTTCAATATCCAAGCATATAAATGTACTGTTTCAAGTAATCTGAGAGTAATTTCGCATCGCTTTGATTCTTGGATCAACCCATCTTCAAATTAATCTATCGAATCTGTGAAAGATATTTCGCGTTAATGTTAAAAAAAGAATGAACGAGTTTACATTTGTTACAAATTTCTCTGGCAAATCGTTTCTTAGTGTCGGCACTTGACACAGCTGAACTCAAAGGTGAGAAATTCACGGATCCACTGTGAATATTAAACGAGAGGAGGGGGGGGGGGGGGAAAGAATTGTTCGAAACGTATCCTTTCAAACGTTGACTAGCTCCCATAACGAAGAAATCGCATCGACCGTTCCCGCCTATCTCTCACTATCGTCGATTGTTTCGTCAAGGGAGGGAGAGTCTCTAGGCTACGCAGTAACACGGAAGGCAATTACACGCAGATCCTGGTTGTTCAACGAACCGTTCGAAGCCTTCCGCAGTCGAGCGTTCCGGGTTTGAGACACACAGAGAAAGGAGCCGACTTTGTACGTCGCCGGACGGGGAAAACGTCAGCTCCGTGCGCGGCACCGTATGCGAAATTCATACGTTCGTTCCGTTCGTAGTATCGTCGAAAAGGGTAGAAAGATCGTGGCCTGGTCCTTGGCAACACGAGCGTTTCGCGGCGAAACGACCGGGAAAAGGGCTGGCTTTTTCTACCTTTCTGGCCGTCGTCCGTGGAAATTGGCGTGCAAAGGTCCGCGCAGATGGCCCGGTCACGATAAGAAAAATTTTGCACGAATTTACCGATATTGGTCGATCGTTATCGCCGCTACACCGCTCCCGCGTTCGATGGGAAAAGTCGTGTTCCCATTTTTTTTCTTCGCCCTATTCCTTCCTGTTTTTTCTTTTTTTCTTTTTTTTGCGTTTTGCGAAAATTTCTACAGCTCGGATAAAAATGTTCCGATATTTCGGGTTTTTTTTTTCTTCTTTTCTTACACGACGTTACGTGCGATTTCTATTCTTCTATTTTATTTCGCCGTTCTACGTTCGATGTTCGAGAGACAAACTCAGTACTGTCGCGTCCTGGATTTCGCGAGTCTGCAAGGTTTGCGAGAAATTGAAATGAATACTTGCACGGGCCAATCGAGCGAAGCAACAGCAAAGTTTGAAGATCAATGGAAACGCGATTGCCACGTTTATTCTCCGCGCGATCCCCGTTGTATCGTCCATTGAGCGCACGTTGTATTAAACTGATAGAGCCGAGTGATACGAGCGGATGCTGGAGTTTGACGTGCGTGCGTTAATTACACGGACGGGGATGCCGGCCGCAACCGGTACCAAAACATCGCGCACTCTGATTCGAAATTCGCATTAGCAGATAACACGCACGGGAACTTATTACCAGTGGCAAAGGGAATAGGAACTTACGACGGAACTACCGGGTGGGTAGCAATTACCGGGTCGCAGAGGCAGAGAGCCGTTGGAAGAAACTCGCGGACCAGTCACGGCTGCTGCTGCAGTTTCAATATCCGTGTCGTATCGACGCGACGCCGAAACAGATTGCACGCTACATTTTGCGCGCTAATTACACGCGTGTAATCTGCGTTTCGCGAGCTCGCATTCCGAACGCGACTTTGAAAATTCCGATACGATCGGAAACGCATTCTCTCTCTCCCTCTCTCTCTCTCTCTCGGGAAAGAATATAAAGGGCCGACGACCACGTACGGAATGCAAATAACAAGAACGTCCTCGGATTTCGTTTGTTGTTTCGATTCTCTGTATAAACGGGCCGGCGTTTTTCGGCCGCGGGTTGTTTCGCTGCGGAAATAAAACCGAAGGGAAAGAGGAGGAAAAATAACCGGTTCCAGACGTAGACAACCGAAGAAAAACGAAAATCAGAGCGGACGGGCGAGACGCGAGGGTGGTACGTACGTATAACCGGACGACAAATCGAAAACGGTGCATTCGTTAGCATGAAAAGTGCTCTTACATTGTGTTCGGTCGAACACAAGAGAGAGAGAAGAGAGACTGTGGTCCGAGGGGGGAAGAGGAGGCGGGGGCAGGGGAGGGGGGGAGGGGCGCGCGGCCAACGTCGAAAATGGCCGAATCGAAACGACGCAGGGAACGAGGGATTGCAGCAGCCCGTCATTCCTATGCGTCATTTCACTTGGCTCCAAGCGAAATTTCCATGGCCACGTATGCGTACGTTCACCCTTTTCGCCTCTCTCTCTCTCTCTCATTTTTTCTCTCTTTCTCTTCCTATTTTTCCTCTCTATTTGCTTGTTTCATTTTCGTGCTCTCTATTTTTCACCCCGGTATCCCCCCCCCCCTCCCTTTTCGCGCTTTTTCACCCTTTTCGCGCAATTACAAATAGAAATTCCGAGAGGTCGGCGGCGGACAGGGAAGGAGGGGAGGGGGGGGGGGGAGCACGTGGACGTATTAAACTGGACGCGAACGACCCGCTCTGCCGCGATCATCGATTCCGAATAATTCTGCTTCCGTGCCATTTTGCTTCGTTCGTCGTTGCTGCCGAATGGAACAAACCGGCCGAAGGGAGAAAAAAATCTTCCCTCCGCTCGTTACATCGCGATCCCCCGGTTCGTTTCGCGGGCACGCCGATATTCGTACGTTCTTTTTCCCCCATATTTTTTTCGCCTCGTTCGTCCCGGCCGAAAGGAAATCGAGCCGTCGTCGCTGCAGAACCGAGGGGGAGGGGGGAATTAACGCATCGTGTCGAGTGCAACGTACTTTCTCTCTCTCTCTCTCTCTCTCTCTCTCTCTTTTGCGAGCAACAGCACGAAAATAACCGTGTAACTGGTCGATTCTTTCGTTTCGGTCGACGGACTACCTACGTTCCGAGGTATACGTTCGCGCGTATTGCCAACGCTTTGTACGCCGGAGATTTATTCTGCCTTCTCTTCCCTTGCCTCGGGATTACAGCAACATTTGACCCGCTCTGTTTGCGACTTTTACTTGCTGTTTCTTATCCAAAGTTTGTTTTTGAAACAGCTTTGAATCAACGACGCAGCAGCGTAGAATTGTCATCTCAAATTTCCTGCAAGAAGCGAAAATCGGAAACGAAAGAAATCTGCATTAGCAATTCACTCCCGCGACGACCATCGAAAATAAAACGTTTCAAGTTCCAGCCAACGTTCAAACTAGCGCCCAATATCGTTTCGAACGCATTCGAAGGGAAATCAAGTCAAATTCCAGGGCGAAAGGAGAATTAACGCCCCGGTGTGTCCGAGTGCAAAGTGGACGGCGAGAAGAGGCCGATCAGTGGTTCCACCTCTCTCTCTCTCTCTCTGATCGGGCATTTTTCGAACGGTGGCTCGTTATCGAACGTGGCCGGCCGCCTTTCGGTGACCGGGATAGATTCGATTCGCATTCAGAGCCAGCTGGAAACGGAAAAAAGCGAGCGATTGCGGCGTCGTCATTCCGTCGTGTCATTCCGCTTCAGGAGCCGCGGTCGCGCGTGCAACGAGCCGAAATTTGAATGACGCTTTCCCCCGGTCACCTCCGCGCGCTCCGTCCTTCCTCGTTCTCTCATTCGATTTCGATCGTCCGCAACGCGAAACTAAATTTTTTTCCTCGCCTCTGCGCGTTCGTGTGCGTGCCGCGCGTCTCTGTTCGCGGCTGATTCTTTTAGCACCGGGCAAAAACCGCGCTATCCCCCGATGATTTCCGCGCGTTTCCTCCGTGATCGATCGATCGATCGTTGCCAATTTCGATCGACTCTTCCCTCCACGGGGAAAATGGAACTCTTTTCTACCTTCCCTCCACGGGACGTCTCGACCTTTTATTTGAATTTGTAATTTCGCGGTTCGGCCCTGTTAGTCGGGTCGCGAACGATCTCTCCCTTCGACTGTCGACTTTCGAAATACCCGGTTCGATGTTTTAGAATCACCGTGCAACGTGCAAGGAACAAGCAGATTTCTCCTCCGTTTGGTGGCCGAAGGAAAAATCGTTGGACAGCGATGGTCGACTCGGCTAGGAGTCTAACTAATTGAACTCGCAGGTCCTCTCAGGTTCGTCGGACTATCCTCTTCCCAACTCTAATAACGCCGAACGGCTATCTCTCCCGGTCTTTCTAGCCCGGATCTAGATCCGAGAAAGGTCTTACCTTTATCTCCGGCTGTTTCAACGACTCGGGCTGTCTAAACTACGAACACCACCGCCCTCCCACCCAGTCCTTCGCTTTAAACTACCCTCGCAAAAAACTACTACCTCGCACATGCAAAAGGTGCAATCGAAAGTTTTTTCCGCGCGGCGGCGGTTTCGGGGGAAACACGTTCCGTCCGCCCCCCTGCTGCGGAATTCTTTCCGCTCGATCGTTTCCAATAGCGTCCGCCTCGCGTATCCGGCGTCGTTTTCTTAACGGTCCGCCCGTGGATCCCTGTGTTTCCCAGCGGGAAAATTTGCCAACTTTTGTGACGCTGTTCGACGCGACGTCGGTTGTTGTTGTTGTTGTCGATACGAGCCTCTCTCTTCCCCCCTCCCCCCCCCTCTCTCTCTCGTTCGAAAAATAGAGGAAACACAGCGAATTTACATGCTGGCCGAATATCGAGAGGGCGGTCGGAGTCAACCCTTCGGGCGGAAAGTTTTCTGTTTTTTTCCCGGCGTTGCGGGAGACGAAAGGGAAAAGGCAACACCGGGTTGTCGGCAACGAAGATATCGCGGAGATCGCGTCACGTTTTCTCACCGTCGCGTCGTCGCTGACGGTTGGATGAAAGCTCCGATAGGGGCGGCTGTAGAGGGGAGAGGAGAGGAGAGGAGAGAACGAGGAAGGAAGCGGAGGGAAGGAAGAAGAGATACATCGGGCAAGTTTCTGCAGACTTTCGACTTGGCAACCGGTACCGGGCGAGGAACCTTCAATTTTAATGAACCGAGCACGAAGTACAGATAGAAAGTGGGCAGAGCGTGTTCGACCGAGGAAAGTTTCGCTCTGTCTCTTCCACCTTCTCTTCCGTCTCTCTGCGTGTGTGCGCGTGTGCGTGTGCGTGTCTCCCTAGTTCCTTGGAATCCTGGCTAGCTAAGAAATTTCAGCTGCACTCTCTGAATATTGGATATATATATATATGTGTGTGTGTGTGTGTGTGTGTGTAGAAGAAGGGGAGTAATGCATCGAAACTATCGAGACGCTCTTATTAGCCGTGGTGGAACGTCCACGGACAAACATCCCCCAACGTTTCCAACGTCCCCAACCCCGTTGTCGTTTAAAACGAACGCGCACCCCTCTCGTGTATCGCGAGAGGAGGGAAGCATCGCGTTAGGTCGCGCGGAATGTTAATAGACGCACGCGGGGGACAATGGAGGGGGGGGAATTTCAATTTCACAGTGCGTTAACGACGATCGCCGCGCGGGCTAATGGCGGTTAATAATGGCGCCCCGTGTCTTAATTACCGGTCATTGCTACAACAAAAGTAATACAAATTGGAATGCAATCGGAATGTCGTTATTACACGGGATATTAATTAACGGGCTGACGGCGCATTACTAGAGAGAGAGAGGCGCACACAGGTTGGACGCGGCGCCTCTCTACGTCCTTTTAATCGCGGATAATCTCTCTCGTCACTCGTCTCTCGCCGTATTCTTGCCGGTTTTTCCCCCCGTTCTCTCTTTATTCTCCCGCGTGTGTCCCCCTTTCGCTTTATTTCCTTCTTCGACGCTTTCTTCTGTTCCCTTTTCTACGCGCGACTATCCACAGGGCTCGCAGCGAGCGACGCAGCAGCGCTGGCTATCGGCTTTAATTAACACGCTCGCGTTATACTCACCCTGTCGTGAACGGTTTGAGACAAAGGACAGTGGCTCTTTGTTCATCTCGTCGGTGGAGGCTCTTTCACACGCTCGAGAGCCATAGGGCAGGGCGTGTCCACTCTCGTGTGCGGCCTCTCCCTTCAGAACCAGTTCCACTTGTTTGTAAACACGGAAGAGGACTTTTCTATTTCTATAGAGGGAGAGCGGGGGGCGGGAGGGGAGGGGAGGGGAGGGGAGGTGGAATTTCAAGATCGTTTCAGCCACCGTTTCGTGGCTGATTTCTCTCTCACTTCTCTGGAGTACGGCGCAGTAGAGGCGCAGAGTCCACGTTTCACTCTAGATATTCACCGCTTGATGTCTTAATCTACTTTTAATTCACCAGAGCTGACCGATTACGAACACGCCGCACGGGGCGTGTAATTAATGTTTCCCCTGGCCCTATTTATTTAGCTACCAACGCCGTCTCTATACGCGCGTCTCTATCCTTTTGCCACTCGTTAACGGAACGGCCGCGATTAACGGCAGATAAATATGGAGATCGACGATACGTTGATGATTCTTTTTTCGCCAATCTGTCCCTCCCCGTTCCCTTTTCCTTTGTGCCCGGCGCGGACGCAACGCGCGTTTGCAGAAGTAACTTGTCCGAAAGCGAATCTACAAAGTGACACGCTCGAGCGTTTCCTCGCGGGATCGTCTGAAGTGGAAAATCGCTCGGTCCTTTGCGATTACCCCATTGAGGACCAACGTTGCGTTAATGCAACGTCCCATTCAGTCGGTGTCGTTAAATTTTACTTTTTATCTAGACCGGAATGGTGTTGTCGGGTCACAGTGACAGTTGGAATTCAAAGTTTTATAGACTTGGAAATTTCGAGGACCAATTTTTTTTTTTTCACTGAAAGTAACCCTAACTCCGAAGAAAATCGGGCCTCTTCAGGTGCATTTGGTCGATGCAACGAAAATTAGCGATTGGTCGATTTGGGTCACGTGGTTCGCGAGGGGGCGTGCAATCGCGCCTGTAATTTGTTTTCTATCGATTCAATTTTGTTTTGCACGTCGATAAAATTTTATGGCAAAAAAGTCGTCTTGGATTCCTAGTCAGAGTAGCGAGGCGAATCGTTGAATATTTCTCGTCGTTTCTGTAACATCGCGTGATAACAATCCGAGATTTCTGTTTCTCGCTGCGGCAAACTCGCCCGTGCAAAGGGAGAAGGAAGTTAATGCGATTGTTCGGATCGGAACGGTGAATCACAGCACGCGTTCCTCCACTTCCGGTCCACTCGACCACTCCGGTCGAAATCCTCGTCGGCGAAGAGCGGGCGCAAGTGGTTGGAAAACACGGAGCGTTCGATCAAAAATAGATTTTCCAGCGGCAGGTTTATCACCGGTGGTATTGTGCCAGCCCGGGGCACGAGAGTTCCTCGTCTCTCCTCCTCGATGAGACTTCTTGAACTTGCAGCCGCGCGCACGCGGACGACCGACCAGCCAGCCAGCCGAGAACGAAGGCTGCTGCTGGCCGCGGCAAACACAAAGACCGTCCATTTGCCATCTGATAATAATTGGAAAAGTTATCGCGGAGATGAAGTTTCCCCCGCGACTAACATCTCCCACCGACCATTCCCTGTAATGTAAAATGGAGAAACTTTCGCATCGGGGAATAACTTCCGGCTGCTTTTGAATGATATTACTTTCTTTCCGGGCGCAAACACCGGGGCCTCCTTCTTGCCAAGCAACGCTGCTCGCTGGCTTTCTTGGCCTGAATTTCAACCAGTCGAGCGCAGCGTGACGTCGCGAACCAGAAAGAGAGAGAGAGAGAGAGAGAGAGAGAGAGAGAAGGAGAAATCCAGGTAGACGATGCAAAAAGAGATTAATTCGATCGTGTAAATTACTTTGCTCGCTCGTTGCGTCCGGTCTCGTTGCTTTTGCCGCCTTTCGCGTTATTAATACCGCTTCGTTAGCGGCGGGGGAAAACGCGCGCGCGAGTATTCTTCCTTTACCGATTCGAAAAATGATCACCGGTGCGGTATATGGTTACGAGATCCTGATGTCAGCGGTGTAGAACCGTTTAAAACTGGCGGCTGGGAGATCGTTTCGCGTTTAGGAGAGAACAGCGACGCCGCTTTGATATGATGTAATTACAAGAGCGTTAAGACGACTTCGTCTCGTGTCGCGTAAATGGGAATCGAAACGAGAGGGGGACGATTAAAAGTTTCAGCAGATTCGTTTACCGTCACGTCCGCGCTCAAACGGTTCTCCTCGCGGGCAATGTCGCGATAATACGTCATTTTTTCTAGCAATTGATTTTCAATCTTCTCGTTTTCAACTTTCAACAGGAGGGAAAACGTGCAAAAAACGGTCCGTCGTCGTCGGCGAACTTTTTACTCGGGGAATTAAAATCACGTTATTTCGCTCTTCAGGAGTTTTCATTAACTTTTTAAATTCAAACATTCCCCCCCTCCCCGGGCGACGAAGCGCACCCTGAAATTTTCAATTTCAATTTTTTTTTTTTTTTCCTTTCTTTAAAGACGACGCGCGAAACTTTGTCTCGCTCGGAGCGAAAGAATAACGACGCGAAACGTCTGCGTCGCGTGAAACGCGAAAATAAATATTCAGTCTGCTTTTCAACGTGGACTCTTCGGCAAAGTAAAAAAATCACTATTCTCGGCGGCGTTTCGAGTGTCAGAGGCACCGGAGTCTGTCAGAGTTTCCGCGTTCGTCAAACGCAGATTCTCGGTCTCGTTACCCGGCTCGGTCTCCTTTAAACTACTTTCCGTCGTCGGCATCGACGCGGCGCACGGGGGGACGTGACCCAGTGCACAAAGTCGCGGCGGAAGTTGCACGCGAAAACGAGAAATCAGATGGAAGGCACCGGCCTCGGAGAGACGCGCGTCCATCGTTCCACACACGGCGAGGTTCCGCGTTTGAGGACGCGAAATCAAATTTCCACCGATTGCGTTGCATCCTCGTCTGCCGTTTCGGTTAGTTGTACAGTTACGCAAGTGCGACATTAACGAGCCAGATCGGGCCGCTGTTTCGAGCGTTCCACCTCGATGCTCCGTCGACCTGTCAATTAGTCGTTTTAAATCTCGATTTCTGACGTCTTAAGGTTTTAAATATTTTTGCCCGGCAAAAAACTATTTAAAGTACATCATTACTCGAGCGAGAAACGCGATGAGATGATCTATTAGAAGCGGGCTGAATGGCTGTTGTTAAATCGCGAATCTACAACTACGAGTGACAATTCCGGCAAGTTGGAATAACGGTGTCCTCGATATTTACGCGTTGCTCCCACGCGTTTCTGCCCACGGATGACAAAGGTCCAAAGCGTGTTTTCCTTCGCGGAAATCGTCACACTCGCCGATTTCACTCTTGGCGCGTGCACGCGGCGTGTAATTAATCATCATGGGCCGCGATTGCGTCTAATTGTTACTATAATAGGCGGGCAATCGCGACCACTTGGTCCCGCGGACATTCATAATGCCAACAAGTCGACGCGTCGCGTCGTCATCACCGAAATTATATGTCGGCTATTGTGGAAATGGTCGGCGGTTGAAGCGCGGTTCGCACGATGAAATAATGACGAACGACCGTTTTCCTCGTCGGGTCGTTCAGGGTTACGCGGAGCTCGTTTGCCCGCGACCTCGGGCCGCTTCTTCGAATCTGGCCACGTCGAAGTTGGAGATCGAGATTTTTCAACAGAAATTCGTCTTTAGCGAATTAGGCATTTACATCTGAAGCTTGTATCGAGATCGAGATTTCTCTGTTTCTATCACTGATACGTGACAATAAATAGTCTTGCATGTGCATTACTTTAAATTGCAGAGAATACTTTCAGTTTCGAAACAAATACAAATAACTACGCTTAAACACATATAGTAGAAATATACACGAAATACGTATGTACTCTTGGAAAATTTTAGGACCAATAGCAGGTTCAGGTGCAACGCTAATGCAACGAAAATTAGCGATTGGTTGATTTGGGTCGCGTGATTCGCGAGGGGGCGTGGAGTAGACCTCGAGTGGGAGTGGCGTTGTCTGGTACTGAGCGATCGCGCCTGTAATTTGTTTCGTATCGATTCAAATGTTTGCATATCGAACGACTGTTTCTTTCTTGTCTGAAAGTATCATTTGATACTTTCAGTTTCGAAACGAATCAAGGCCAGTATATTTAACTGCACATAAACACGTATAGTGGAAACGTAGCGAAACGTGGTATCAAAATTCGCGTACACGCGAAATCTCTTCGAACGTTTCAATCTCAATTCAAATATTATCACTCTTCGACTATTATGTTTTTTCGTCACTTCGTCGTGCTCGTGCGAATGCGACGGCGCGCTGCGAAAATCCGACTGATCCCCATTTATTGGAATAATTTTACAAACGGCCGCTCCTTGCGCGCGGACGCCGGAAACAAAAGGGACGGGCGAGCACTGGTCCGGCTATTATTAATTTCCCCGAGCCGGTTCAATTAAATCGTCGTCCCTCTCGCACCACCGAGAGAGGCCAAGTGTCTCTTGCTGACTTTCACCTACCTTTCCTTTCCTTTTCGATACTTTGCGCGTTCCAGAGTTTGCTTACTGCTTCGGAGATGGAATTATTGGTCGCAATGGCGATACGCTTCAACCGGGGAGAACTGGCCGACCGGGGGTTTGTGTAAATTGTTTGCTCGCTCGTATAAATCAAACGCCGTTCCGCGTTGAAATTCCCGCAGCTTAGAATTTTGAGGAAACTGTTTCCGTTTTATCTCGATGACGCAGCGCGACGCAGTGCACGTTGCGACGTAGGACATGGCGATAGTTATAGAACGATATTTGTAAACGCCACGATTTCCAACGGGAGCTCGTCCTTTTGCATTTTCCCCGGAATCCTTTGAATCTCCGTTAAATTGAAAATTTTCATTACACCGGAGCCGGCCGTGTTCGAATACGTAACACGAGACGATCGATGATTCTGCAGAAACATAAATTAATCGCTTTCACGATAGCCGCGGTACGATCCATTGTACTCTTTTCCATTCAGAACAACATGAAAGCACGTACGTTCGCAAAAGGGGAAACACGCTGATAATTCTCCCCGATATATATATATATATATATATATATACATATATATGTATATGTATATATATTATTTTCCAATAAATTCAATCTTCCCTCGGACAATAATTTTTAAATAGTTTTCTAATCATTCTCGAGGATTCACGCGAAAGCTTGAATCTCGTTTCAACCAGCAGAGGAAAGAGACTGTCGATTAATCACGGCCGTTCGGTTCTCGTTTCAATATCTGACAACTGGTAATAATAAATAATTTTGCAAATCGTTTCCGCATCGATGGAACGCAACGGTACAAAAGAAAATGAAATTTTCGTTCGCAACGTTGATTCTCCTCGATGGTGTTTCGCCGTAAATCCGCCCGGGTAGGGAGGGAATCCGACGCGAGTTATCGAACGACGCGGCAACTTCTGGAAAATCTCGCGAAAAATCTCGCGTCCTTTTGCGAACGTCCGTCGGATCCTCGACCTCGGTCCTCGGTGAGGAAACAATCGAGTGCATGCACCGTGCTCGCGGTACACGTACAAATTGTCGCGTCTCTCTCTCGCTCGGTGGCCAGCGGGCGTTTTATTTCCTGAAAATACGTTTGCCGGGAGAATTTGTCTCGGCCGCGCGGAGAACGTCGTCGACGTCGTCGACGTGGACGTGATTTATAGGCGGTGTAACTGGACGCTCGGCGTCTCCCTCCTCTTTCTGTTTCAGATGTGAACTGTTTGCCACGAGTATTATCGATTCGCATTACGTATGAAGTAATTGGAAATCGCAGTGGACAAGGTGAGTCGATTTCTCTTCTTCCTTTTCTCCCCTCCCTCCCCCGGGGTTGCTGCAATGGAACTGCCCGTTTGCCCTCACTTTCGCGTCGGTTTAACTCGTTAATTATCGATCGTCAAAGGATTTTAATTCCTTTATCGAATCCTCGGCTCGTGCCCCGGCTCGTGAAGATCCAATATTCCGAATGTGTTGGTCACTGCTTTCGCAGATCCGATTTATTCGGTGTTCCTCTGTCGGTCTTGATATCGAGAACACCCGGCGGAATGATCTTTCGATTTCGTCAATTATCGAATTGCCACGAAAGTAAAAAGAAAGAAGAAGCTTTGGAAGCTTTGTCGGTGGAACGTCGGATCGAATAAAATTCGTCGCTTCTCGGTCGAGTCAATTGCTCGTTCACAGCGAAATAACGAAATGAATTTTCTAGTCAAAATTCAATAACGTCTCGATTTAACAGTCGTTTAACCAAACGGTATCCCAAGTAGATTAAAAATATATACTTTAAAGCTAGTAAATTCATCGTTCCAATTTCATCAGAACATTCTGACAACGTCCGGTGCAATTACTCTGCCGCAGATTGTCACGAACGCACAACTCCGAATATGCAAACATGCCTTTTCAATGATTTTCTACTTTCTCGAACGCAGAGTGTCGATTCGAAATCGAACGTCTAAGTTATTGCAGCTGATGTGAATTTGATTGAAAATAATTTGCTAAAAATTTGTGGCCTACCAATTAGATACCGCTCAAAGTGGCGGAAAGGAAGAGATGATACCTCGCGGGATTCGTTCCGTTGCCGTGAATTTATAGCACCGCGGCGCGCGCCCTTTTTCCCCGCTGGATTCCTCAATTTGCAACCAGATTCTTTTCCGAGGCGGTGCGTTTGATGGATGCGCGGCGAAACAAGTTCAATTGTAACGGAGACGTGCGGTGGCAACGGAGAAAGCCACCGTTACTCCAAATTACTCCGACAATCTTTCAAGCCAAGGTTTCTTCTCCCCGAGCGCTGGCTAACGGGAGCGGAAGAGGCAAAATGAAACGAAGCAACACCGCGGAGGGGGGAGGGAACGCGGCACACGCGATGCCATCTAATCGGACGTTCGTCCGTTCTTCTTTCTGTTGCAGGTTTTTTCCCCCTCCCGACCGTCGCGACGTTTCTCTCTACTTATTATCAAGAAGTATTTCTTACTATCGCAATTGTAACTCCGTAACACGGTGTCTACACCTAAAAGTAAACGGTTTATTCGTATTTTTGAGACTCGTGATAGCTTCGTAGTGTGCAAATGTAAATTAGGGCGAATGAAATAAAGGAAAAACAGAAAAAAAAACAAGAAACAAAAACCGCGAGACTACAAGAAGAAGGAAAGATATTTGGGCAGAGATATTTGAAAGGGACGCTGAAAATATCGAGAACGAGATGGAACACACAGGACACGAGGAAGAAGACAAGACGAGGAGAAGAAGGAAAGACGAATAGAACGAAGAGCCACGAGGAAGATGAAGAACAAGAAAGAAGCGTGACGAAGATGCACGTACATAAACACACGTACACGTACAGACACACACACACACACACACACCGAGCATACTACCCTTTATTAACTCGTAATTGCAACGAAGTTTTTTCTCTTTCTATTCGAACTCGACTAGTTTACTTAATCCAATGATCGACTATTAAGAATTGCGAGAGATTATATAAAATATAAATACGAATATAAATATAAATATAAGCATAAAACGCGAGGCGCGTCCTCCTGATCCTCGATGAGCGGTTCTTTTGTTTCTCGTCGAACGGAGAGATTTAATGTACATAGCGGAGAGTTTTGTATATTTGTAAAATAGATAGGGCATTTTATTATAAACAATAAAGTTATTTATATATATTTTAATCACAACACGGAGAACGATTTCATCCCGAACCGCCCCCGTCAGCAACGAAGGTATCGTAACAGCGTCGTCGCGGCACGAAGGATCGACCGACCTCTGGAAGGGGCCGGTGCGGTTAATCAGATCGACCATCAGCCGCACACCACGTGGCCACGTGGATTCGCAACCTACGGATGGCAGCGGCCATCTAAAATTCTATCAACCGGTATGTATTATGGAGCCGCTCATTTAAAGCGGCCGTTAACCAAAGCATTTAATATCATTAGCGTACGGATCGGTTTCTTCAATCATGCAATTCGTTTCCAGCAACGTCACTCACCCGTCCACCCCTTCATTTTCTTCCCTTCCGCCGCCATAGACGTCCGTCGTCCCGTGAATGATCTCGAATCGCGGACTCTGAGAGTCCCACAACTTTCCCACGTAGTCAAAGGTACGATCAAAAATTTTCCTCCGAAAGTCGTCTATCCGTCGTTTGGAAAATGAATTCTTCGTCTCGAAGCTGGACCGATGCGTATCCGAAAGTATCCCTTGAGAAAAATATTCAAATCAGACGGTAAAGAGACGACGAACGATGCAAATTCTTGGAAATTTTTAAAGACCGAAAGACCAAAAATTTGTCTAGTTAGAGATACCCCTCGCTATATAAAGCCATATAAATTTTTGGAAATGTTCAAGGACCAAGGGCTGCGCGGTGCAAAGTTCGAATTGTAATTTCCGTGAAAATCAAGAAATGCCACGATTGGCAAATGAAACTCGAGTCAGCGTGATTTCTTCCTATGGGAGAGGAGAAGCGTCGCGTTACGAAAGCAATAAAATTAAAGATCGTTCGCCGAACCCACATTGCTGGTTCCGTAATTTTTAACTCGGGGATAAAAATGGACCTAGGTTATTATGGAAACTCCATGAGATTGTCGCCAGAGAGTTTTCCAATGTTTCTTCCGAGGTCTGGTAACGTTTATTCTATCCTCTTCGCTCGGTTCCCGCCGAGAGATATTCTCGGAATTCTCGAGAAAAAAGTATCACGTTTCGTAGAATTTGCTCTCTACGCTGCGAAGCAAAGTTCGCCGTGTTTCTAATACAGTTTCGGAACTTGATACAACATTTATTCTACTCTGTTGAGTCGAAGTAACAAGTGTCCCTGGTGGTGTCGTAAAAAGAAATTAATTCCCAATTATGCAGTCCACTCGCTCTCTTTTCCCTCGCAATTCCAAGTATATACGCGTATTTCCGTTGTCATTAACGTGGAAGCAGCTTCCACGATTCTGTTATTTTTCTAAAATAAATTACCGTTCTTGGAGATTCGATAACGTTTCTCTCGTTCCGTTTGCCGAAGTTGGAGCAAAGACAAAACGTTCTTGGTACATCCAACGGAAATACGCGGACGTCGTTCCGACACTCTCCATCCAACCTGAGTGCCATTAACGCGATAAAGAAATAATTAACAGCGGGAGGAAATTTCAAAACTCGATCGTTGCTGGCAGGCAGCTTGTTATATGCAGAGACCCTTCATCACGCGTAGGTAAGCGGCGCGCACGTCGCAACTTCCGGCTGCAGGGACAAACAATGGCCGGGGTAACAACGCGAGATATAGGTTAATAGATCTCCGCGAGTCAGCTTGAATCGAGCTATCTCTCTGACGCTTGCCACGCGTCATAAAGGCGAGTTCTTAGAGCAGCAATTACACGGGTTCCGCTGAAAGCTGCTCGCACATCCGCGAGCCTAGTAGTAGTAGTCCTCCCACTTTTCTAATTATTCTCGTGGAGACTCGCGAGCCAGAGAATAACCACGGGGCGACGAGAAGTCGTCGAGTGCATCGCCGACGCGTAATAACGGGGGAAACCTTGTTACGGTTAATTCTTCGCCCTCCCGACCAGCTCGCCGGTCACCAACGATGGCCCTTCACCTCTTCCAACCACCCGACGATCGAGTTACCCTCGTACTCTGGACCGACGTGTTCGAGCCGTTCTACGCGAAATCCGTTTGACGGAGGATCTCGCGTTTTCCGCAATCGAAATTCGCTTCGCCACGACGATTGATTTCTCCATTCGCATTGCGAACAAAGCATTTCAGTCCGCAAACAGATTACACCACTTTATATAGGCGTTTCTAAAGATTTGAACAAGTTTTCCTGAAATATACAAGTAAAAGCAAGTAAGACTCTCCGTCGTCTAAAGTTTCTCCATTTTTTTGCAGATGTCATTCGTGAACGTCTCTCGTGAAAATTTTATACTTTGATCGTCGGTGGTTTCAGCGAATTTTTATATGTAAATGAAACAATTCTGAATAAAAAATTGTTGCGCCTGCGTTTGTTCCCGCGGTGCAAAGAGTCAATCGAGCACGATGAAATTCTATCGGTCGTCTCTCACCGCTGCAGATATTAACCGGTGGCTCATTACTGGTGTTTAATCGGTTCCGCAGAATCCGCCAGAGTCACGTCCTTTCCATTCTTTCGGGTTACCTACCTCTCAGGTAAGAACCAGCCTCCCCGAGCTGATAAAATGCAAACACCATTTAGACGAAAGGAACTCGCTGAATTGAAGCAGAAAAAGGAAAGAGGAACTCGAAGATCATTCGCGGGGAAACGGTCTTGTTCGAACGTCGCTTAATTAAGATGAAATCTGCTCGAACGAAACGCAACGGTGTCGTTCGTTCGTTCGTTCGTTCGTTGATGAAACAACTCGCGGCGCGAGCTCCAGCAGCCGAAAGTGAGCAGCGTGGAGTCTCCTCGTTTTTGGCAACTTTGGCGTGAAAATTTGAAAATGTGGAACGCGCGACGGAGGGGAGGGGGGGGCGGGGGAATAATTCGTTCCCTTTCTGGCCCGGCTCTCGTTTTCCGTCAGCTCCACTTTTGGTTGCCATTTGTGTCGCGCAATGGAGTGCGCTGCTTCTGACAGCACTTCACGTCCCCGGCTCTCGCTTTGTCCGCCGCGGCGGCACGACAATGAGACACGGTCTCGCTGTATGAATGAATGAATCCTTGCCAACCCCTCTGGCAGCATCCCCCTCGGGCTGCAAGTGCGGCTCGCCCCCTGCGAGCGTCCGATTGCAGGCTAAATTCGACGCTTCTCCCTCTTCGCTCTTTCCATCTGAATCTCTCTCTCTCTCTCTCTACAGTCTAGTTGCGCAAGCACTCGTGATCGGGGCTCTTATTTCCTTCAATAAAGTCAAAGGTCCTCGAGAGTACGGTCAGCGTTTCGAAAGCGACGATCGTTGCCTTTTGGCCGTTGCTTTGACGTACACCCCTTGGACTATCCCTCTCCTCCGTCTTTTGGTAATTAGCGATGGCCGTGCGAAACGCGATCGCACGGTATCGATCGACGAGAAGTGCGATTGCTTCTCGAGCAGTTTGCTCAATTGCAATTCCGCTACCTTCCTTCCAGAGAGGAAGATTTGGTAGATTCGGTTGATCGTTTGATTTAATTTTATCCCCGGATGAAAGGTGAATGTATTTCACCGCGAAAGATTCTCGGTGGCGACGGAAATTCCTAAACTGTGGAGGCTCGCTCGCAAATTGGATTCGAAATCGGAGAGACCGGTACACAAACGTTCATCATCCGAGAGCATTAAGGGTAGTTATTGCTCGACGAGGGTGATCTCCTCTGCGAGGAGGCACTCTAAAATCGGGTGGGCGGGTAATCTGCAACGGGCCACTTCCTATTTCGTTCAATTACACAATTGCTCGAAACCACAGGCTCCACGCGCTGGTAGCACACACACACACACACACACACACACACATACCTATTGCTCGCCGATGTTAATATCGAAGAAAATATTCGAATAGCGGGAATAGCAGCGGGCAACACTCGCGACCTCTCCATAAATTCACCGTTTGCTCTCTCTCTCTCTCCCTCTCTCTCTCTATATATATATATATATCTGAATCACAATGGCACTTGTATTATCCAAATATCACGGATATATCCGTATTAACGACACAAAGCCGATATCTTCATTATCCGAATAACGCGGCTGTTGTTACACGCGGGCCGCTGCGAACGCGCCATTACATCCCCGAAGACTGGGCTATCGGCCCATCTCGAAACCGGCCGCGGTTTAATCCTTTTCAGTGCTCAATAATCGCGGGCGCAAAAGTGAATGTCGAGGGTGCCGAATGCTTCCAGGCCGGGTATCGTGTTCGTCGACGATAATGGAACACGGTTTATCCGGATACTATCGGAATCGATAACCATTTCGTACCATTACGCCGTCATCTTTGCTCGTTTCGGGAGATTGAATAATATTGATTAAGATCGTGGAACTCGGATAAATATACGAGAGCTCCGCTCCCGGTGTGTTAAACGATTTAAACGATTTACGGCCCGTCCGACGTTTGCTCGAGAGATTATCAGTTGCTGCATTTGGTTGTTGAAATATTTCGAAAGAAAACAATTTTTTCTTTTCGAGAAGTATACGTGGTAATATCTATAAATCTCAGAATTAAAACATTCATTGAACGTTATTCAGTTTCTTAATAGGAATTCTAAAACAAAGTTAAGAAATTTAAAATTCGCTTGTTGCGGTTGGAAGAAAAGAGTCAATTCTTTCGCAGGGTTTTTTATCAACCTTCGCAAGAAAGGTTCGTCAGAGTCAACGCGACGAATATTCGGTAGAAGGAAAGGGGACCCTTGGAATCGATAGGAAAGCCGGTGGCAATGAAAGAATCGACGCGGCCAGCAAGGAGTCAGCACGCTCGTTCCGGGCGGGCGCTCACACCTCCCTCCTGGCGCATTTCCATGTAATATAAGGGGACGTGTCGCGCGTCGAAATTTATACGGTTATTTGTCGCCATAGGTAGGTGTACGCGTCGCGGCGAATGGACCCCGCGCGCCAGAGAGCTCTATGTATCATTCCCCTCCGCCCCTCCCCCGCCTCTTCCCCTTCGTCGTCAAGGTCTGGCCAGCCTATTCGTGACCGGAGCCACCCCCGCGCGGCGCCATACGGATAACAAGACGGCCATTTTTTCTTATTTTCCAGGCGCGGCCGCGAATCTTGATTTATCTCGCTCGTCGTCGTCGTCGTCGTCGTCGTCGTCGTCGCCGCCGCTCGCTACACCGGATGATGTACTCGCGGTACCAGCGAGATATCCGCTACCGGTCGATAATCGCTAACGACCTGCCCACGTTTCGCCACCTTTGATGGCGCAGTGGTTCCGTAGCAGGGATTGATTGGACGAGAGGGTTGTTCGTTACAAGGGATCGAGTACGAATAGGTTTCCGACGTCATATTTTCCATTGCGGTTTGATTTACACGCACCCCCTACGTAACGTAACGGGTGTTGCGTGATATTTCTGGAGCATATTTTTCGACTTTGTGACTACGTTTTGCTCCATCAGGCCGCAGCAAATAAACGACACTACCTTGCTCTATTCATACCGACAAAAATATATAAATCTCTATTTTTTCGGAAATTAGTTTGCAAACATTTACATTTATTTGATAAATTACCTTTGGTATCGAATTTCAACGAAGGTTCGAACTCTCGAAATACGGGGCGCTTCGAGCTTCGGTCCAAGGGTTGAATTTTCGCTCGTGTCGCCAGTCGGGGAAAAACGTCGTCCGAAAATCAACGGCGTCACACGGGCGAACACCCGTTGTTTTTCATCGGAGCGTGTGTGCGTGCGTGCGCGCGCGTGTGTGTGTGTGTCGGGCGTCGAGTTAACGAGCGCGATAGTCGCAAGGTCTCGACGTTTCGTTGGGGCAATGGCTTCGGTTCTCCGTGCCATTGCGACCGAGCCACTCGGTGCCTCGCGTGACATTCAGGCGGCTGTCGCCGCTGGAAACGAGCGGCTCTCGCCTCGATATCGCGGAAAAAGCTGCCGCGGCCAACCTTATTTGCCGCGCGAGTAGCTGGCTTATTTTCTGTATTAATTAAGGTAATTGCGTCTGGCCGAGCTCTGCTCGCGTTCCACCTCGGCTTTACGTCGGTGATCGCGGCGGGCTATTTTCAACCGCCAGCGCTTGCTCGATCGATACGCTTGGCTTTCTTTTCCTTTTCTTCTTTTCACTCTGTGCGAACGAAGCGAATCAGGGAATTTCGTATCGATGTTACATCATCGGGATATATTTTAGCGAGGAAAACGGGGCCACGGAAGGGGAAATTTTCATTTGAGAGACTGGAGATTGATTCGATACGTTGCTCTGTATTTCCCACGCCGGTGGAAATAGTTGCGAATTTTTAACGAAGGCGACGACTATCTCGTGCGTCGGCTTGAACCGCGGCGAGGAAAAGCTCACGGCGGTAGGGAAACGTTCGGAATTTGTAAATGAAAGCGCGGTTAAGCGTTACCGTGCAACATTCGCTCGCGTCGCGTCGAAGAGAGAAAAGGGGAGAAAAGGGGAAAAAGATTGGCGAACTTTGAGCGTCGTCGCCCGGCGAACGCTCAAACTTGAGCAATTTCTTCTCGCGCGAGCCGGCGTGGAAATTGACTGTTGAAATTCCGCGGTAATATTTAGTCGAGGACTTTCGCCGTCCGTCGCCGGGAAGGAAGTTTCTCAGCCACGCGCACACCGATTCGTCGAATCTCGAGCGCGAGTTCTGTCGATCTCCGCCCAACTGGAGACAAAAATTTGCTTCACGAGCCCTCCATCTCCATCCCTTGTTATTTACATCGATCGGTAGAATCAATTTTCTATTCGTGCGTGGAACGTTGCAATGTCGGGTAAATTATTGTTTAGCTGTCTTTCGCTCTGATTTCGTCAAACTTGTAAAAATCAGCGTGTTCGTGTCTCGCGTAGGCAGGCATAGGCGACGTTGCGTTAGAAACGACGGGAAAAAGGTAAGGCAGCCGGAAAGCAATCGAGATTCCCCCGGTGCCGAGAAACTCGATCAACGACGGATCCATCCGACAAACGACACGTTATTATCCTATATCCCATTACAATCCTGATGATCGCGCGCGCGGCAGAAACGGTCTCTTTCTTTTTCCTCTTCGAGCGGTCCGGCGATCGTTTCACGGAAAGCCAGGCCCCGCGCCGGTAGAAAAAGGTGCACGCGAGCAACACGTAAGGCGAGCCGTGGCGCGCTGAAAGCAAGGCCACGACTGAAAAATGTCGAAAATAATTGAGCCCAACGGCCTCGCTCTTCCAGTTTGTTACACTCGGCTCTGCGCTGCCGTTGCCGGTTCTCCGCCATAAAGGCGTTCCGCGTCGAGCGAAAAAGCGACGGACAGGGACGAGTGCATCGAGCATCGTTGCTACAACTGCCGACGATTAAAGTATGAGACTCGGTGTCGGAGAAATTAGAGTGCAAGAGGCAGGAAAAGGGCACGCGCTTTTGTTCGCCGTTGCTCGCAAAAGTATTTTGCACGTTCGTTCTGGAAAGGCTTTCGCGTCCACGTTCTGCGTTCTGTTCCGCAAAGTGTTAAATAGCGTGATACTTATACCCGATACGTACGATCTGAAAACGCGCGCAGGTGCTATAATTGTAATTTACCGCGACTGTAACGGATAATTGACTGTAACCTCTGCAAAACATACACTCGTGGCAAATGTTTCGCAACTTGAGCGCATGCATTTTCAGAATCGTCGAGCATTTTACCGACGATTAAAGTTGCGACGAGCGAAATACATTCGCGAAAAGTGAAACGTTTTTACCCACGTCACTGTGCGTATTTTACCAGAGATTCCGCGTCATTTGTGCGTACACATTCACGAAGACGGGCAATTCCTGCTTTCAAAGCGCGTATAAGCTGATTCCTCGGAAATTCTAGTTCCCCCAATTCCTCCCTTCTTGACGATTGTTTCAGTTCGTTCGTCTAACGACGATTCTAATATCCGCGTCTGTTCATCAACGTCTTAAAGTTCATTGGGGATTTGGCCGATAACGAACCTGTAAACCTCCGAAACTGCAACAACCGGAAACAATCGGGAAAATTGGCCGCGATTGAGATACGTTTCAACAGCGCGGTTTCCGCGAGGTCGAGCGACTGCAGAACATTCCAGTCGGTTCCGGCGGAATTTTTCACAACTCTCTGGCTCGGTTATCAGAGCGAGAGGAGCCGGAGGAACGTGTAAGAACCGGCTACGTGTCTCGAAATAAACATTCACCAGCGAGCGTGTCTTCCGCGTCGGATGGAGGAGGCTCCACGGAGGAGCCTTTCCTTCCATCGTTCCGCGCGCGCGTGTGCGTTTGTGTACGTGAGCGTTCTTCTTTCTCCGTTCTTCTTTTTTCAAATTTCTCGCCGCGACCACGAGAGTCTCACGGACGCACTCGCCTATTCACCCCGGCGCGGGCGCGCGCCACTCGAGTATCAGCTTCTTCCCCGGCCGCCTCTCCGTTTTCCTCCGAGAGTTCCGCTAGTTCCGCGTTATCTCCAAAGGTTCTCGTCGCGCAACTGTACCGCGAAGCTTTTCAAAAGAAGAGAAAAAGCCGCGGAAAATTTCTCTCTCTCTCTCTCTCTCTCTCTCTCTTGGTAGGAGAGGAAAAAACTGAGGGACGGAAGAATGAAGGGGAGAAGGCAGATGCTCGTCGAGGTAATCTATTCGTTAAGAAAGTCGAAAGTCCGTGAACGTTGGCAAAAAATGGCCGCGATATTAAGGGAAGCGGCCGCGGAACGCGGAAAGTTTGTCAATTTGTCGGCGCGCGGGCGGAAGTGGCGGCGGGCGGCCTCGCCGCGACCTCCAGAAGTGCTCTTCGAGCCGTTCTACATTTTCACGGGTATTATGTCTGCCGGTGCAGCGCGGTAGCTTCCCGCTTCGCCAAAGTATGCGCCGAATGTCTTGCGCCGGAATACTCGAGATCCTCCCGGCTGGCAATTCCCAGTTATCTCGAGCGTTTTCCACGCGGCGACGCGTTCGCCGCCGCCGATTCTTGGATGCTCGCTCGCGTTATCGCTCGTAAAAGAGTTCAACGACGTCGCGTCGTTGTATTACCCGAAAGTGGACTGCTTCGCTGCTCGCTGTCTTTTACACAGCGGTTGAAGCCGCTCGAAACGACTCGACGATAGATCCTTCGATCGTTACTTTCGTCGCTTCGAGCGAAACAATGCCTTGGATGATGTTCCATAATTTGCGAAAGAAAGCAGTTAGACACACACGTTGTGTAACGCCGTGGGATCTACGAATTATAGAAATTCGCTTTTCATAACCGCAGTATGAGTTCAATAGCGCGAACTGACTGGGAAAGAAATTACAAATGAAACGTTGATACTTTTGTGTAAAATGGTACAAAATTACAGCCGAGTAATTTCTGTCGTCGAATTGATGACAATTCTTATCACGTGTTACATTACATTTCCCATTGAATTCTGCACGCACTTTTTAAACGAGTCAAGATGAGAGATGAGAGAGACTCTTACAATTTTTTTCCCCCCATTGATTGACTTGATATCTCCGGCGTGATCCATCGAGTTACAGAGGTACTGCGGCCAAGCACTTCCGTTGCGTCCGATTTCATTTAAGTAGAAACCGATAGCCGAGGACAGACAGATACTTTCCTAGATACGAGATCTCCTCGTACGGGAAAATCCTCCGTGGAATACACTCTGCTCCTGTTTCGCGTAGAAAACGTCGCCTAGACTCCGCTACTTCTGAGAGAGAGAGAGAGAGACCTTCCTTCACCCCGACATGCAAAAATCGCCGGCGCCCGCCGCGAAGATACGGACTCAGGAATCTGGGCTTATCCTCTTAAGCCCGAAACGTTCCTTAAACGCGCGCGTACTGTACCGAGTACAGTACGATCAACGGGGAATTTGGATTTGGATACCGTCAATTAAGGTCGAGTCCAGCTTTGCGTCGCATGGAAACACGAATAAACGTGGCGAGGGCCATTCAAAATAACAGATATGAAGAAATATTACAGTTTCGGTGATATTTGACTGAATGACGAAGAGACACTGCGTTCTCAAGGTCTCCGCACACGTTGAAACATGCCACGCAGGATTAAACAACTTGACCGATCAATTGGTTTCAAAGTTCCCGAATCGAGATGCGGAGACGGTTTTAACGAACGTAACTTTAGATCCAACCGACGACTCCAAAGTTGAGCGAACGTCTGCCTGTTACACGCACGCACAGTCGGTGCATCGCGCACAAATACTCCCGAGTTCCATTCTGACGCCCGATCTATCCGGACGCCGCATCTAATCCGTCCACGATCTGCCGTAACTCGATTTGAACTTAATTCGAGCCAGCCTTCGCGTTTGAACAATCCAACGGAGCCGCCTATAAGCCGGATCTAAACGTTCGGTCGGGCGACCGGAATCGTTTATCAAACGTCGAAAAAGAGCAACTGCATGAAGCTACCGAGCGCGTACCGCGCCGTAGCATCCGTAAGGCATTCAGGGAACGTTTCCACGTTGCAGCCGTGAGCTAGCTGGCTGGCTGGCTGGGAGAAAAATGCGACTGCTAGGGATGAGAAATATCTGATACGAGCGTGGAACCTAGCTTATGTCTCTCGGTGTATCGGTATCTTTTCGCCGGATTCAGTTAGCTTCCTCTCTCGCGTTCTCTCAGCCGTTGGCATAAAGCACGCGAATTGTTACGCGCGCATTCTCCGGGTACATCCGCGAGACGCTGAAGACGTTCCACCGGCAATTCAGCGCTATCAGTAACGTCTGACTCGGAGGGTGGTGCGATTCGCGTGCTCCTCGTCGTCGTCGTCGTAGTCGTTGCCCCTCCCCGGTATCTCGTTACCGTCTTCCCGCTGGCGTTTTCGCGAATCGATAAAATTTAATTCGTACGCGACCTATGCTCTCGCCTCGGGCGCCGCGGCTTTGTTGCAAACGGCCTCGTTAACCGTTTTCCGCGGGCTCCGCGCCGGAGAACCAGGTCGAAACCGGCGTTGCGGTAGTCCCTCTTTCTCTTGCTCCCTGCCTCCGCGTGATAATGGTGGCTGGATGAGGCATTGTTCGCGGTGGAATCGATCGTTTCGCCCGCAAAAGAGATGAACAACTCGCCGGATTTACGAGCGCGGCCGGTGCTCGATAAATTCAATAATTTCGTCTTTCTTGCTGGATTCGATTCTCCACTCTTGATCGAACTCGCTCGCGGCAGCGAGGTCGCGCTGCGCGTGGAAATGTTCAGCGGATTGTACGGAGTCGAAGATTTTCTCGTGCGACAATCGAGCAACAATTTGTCGCCGATAGCGATGGAAATTAACGCGACGTTGTTCCTTTCCGAGTCACGATTGCCGTTTGTTTCACATTTGTGACACAAAGCCACGCGAACGAAGAGCACGATGTGAAACGCGAAATTTCGGATTGGTCTAAAGTTTTCTAAGCAAGGGCTCACGATCGGAGTGCAATCCCTCCAGCGTGCAATCGATCGGCGAGGGGGGGGGGGCAATCTTTCAAATTTGCCGCGGCCAGCGAGATCGGAAGTTGGAGGGAAGATGGTATCTGCGAATCTCTCTGGGAAAGATCGGCGGTCCGGTGGCTCGGCGATATCGTCGCTGGATTTATGCGGCGGTTATCGGGAAAACGTCAGGCTCCGTGGCGCGTCGGCAAGATAGAAAACGTAGGTTGATCCGCGGCGATGATAAAACGGCTGGCAGAACGATAACGAATTATATTACTCGCCACCCGTCGGGGTGGACCGCCTTGTTGCGCTGGAACGCGTTTCGAAAGCCAGAGCCACGGATGTGACACCGTATAAATTGAAGCGCGGACCGTCCTGCTACGACGGTAGCGGAGAGCATCGTTTCGAGGCTCTCCGCGGCACGTTGCCGTTGCATAAAGTGCAATTAAATTTTATCGATACCGTGAATTATGTTGTAATCGTTTTCCGATAGCCGATCGTCAGACCCGGTGCCGCCCCTCCCACCAAGCCACTGGATTCTCTCTCTAATATCGCTCTAATCTGCCGGTGATCTCGATATAATGATCGGTAATAATTAAACGCGCGTTAGAAATTCGTTACGAGCTGCGTGTCCCGGATATCCCGTGGATTTTCTTGTCCCGCCTACGACTTGCCTCGATACCAGTGGTGATTGTTTCCGGATCACGAAGCCGTTCTTGCGTCTCGCTCTCCCGTAAAACCGAAATTAATCCACGGATGTCCCGCTACTATACTCTCTCGTGGTATTTGGAAACTTTTTTCTCAACACGGGAAAATCTAGTCTGGTCGGGGAATTCTAATTAAAAAAAATAACCAAACGCAAAGTCTCGAGATCTATTTACGTCTTTCAAGGAGGGTATCGACAACTCTCTCGGTTGCTCCGCAGATTATCCTGTACGATCGAGTCGGAGCTCCGGTTCGATCGTCTCGGCTGGGAAGGCGAGAATGTCGCAACGTTTAGGCGTGGTCGAACGTGGTCGCGATCCCTTGCACCGACGTGGGCCCTCTCTCCCCTGCCCCCGTGCACGCGTGTTGATCCGTCCGAACTGGTTTCGCGATCGCGATTGCAGGCACACTCTCTCCAGAACAATATTCTTATGCAACGGAAGGGAATCGTGCGCGACGTCCAACACGGCGCATTCCCTCGCAAGGGGCAGAGAGCGCGGGGAGGGGAAATGGAGGCACGTTGCGCGATCCATCTTCCGCGTTCAAGTTTATCTCGAGAATTTCATTTCACGGATTACGTGGCCGTTCCACGGGGGACACGAGGACGGAGATCGTCTCTCCTCCTCGTTATTCTTCCAGAGCTCGTCGTCTCTCGCGGCGTCTCTGTAGCCCCGGTAATTCCGCGGTTCGCTGTAGATTCGAAAATTCCGAGCTGCGCCGGCCACGCGGAAACGGCAAAAATGACGGCGAAATTAGGGATCGGGGTCGAGGGGTTTTCTCCCCGGGTTTCCGGCCGGATTTTCCCGAGGCGGGAAACTTGGGAAGGAAAACGCGCGAAGGAACGTCGGCGAAGTTTCTGGTGGCTCGTCCTCGGACGCGAATTCCTCGTGTTTCCTCTGTTTCGGCGCCGCCGCCCCGAAACGCTGACTGAGGAGTACTCTCCACGGCGGCAGAAGCGGGCGTCGTTAGGCGAGTTACGAATTAACGCTAACGGCGAACTAGCGACGAATTTCCCTCGGCCACGTCAGCCGTTTCGCTGCTCTGCCCACGTTTTCTCGGTAACGTAACGCGTGTGTTGCGTTTCGCCCAAGAATATCTTTACTGTTATCGATTCGTTTCCCCGTTCTAACTTTTCACTTTGTTGCAAGAAAAAAGAAAACGAGCATTTTTGACCAAGAGAAACCAGTCTAGACCAGATCCATGTCTATTTCGCTAATTTCGACATGCATCACAGAAATGGAAACCGTGTTGCCAAAATGGTTACAACCGATCTAACCACCAATTCGAACATATATATATATATATATATACATAGAGAGAGAGAAACATGGAGAGATAACGAATCAGTATAATTTCAGCCTTATTCGCACAGTGTACGCTGATCGCATCGACGCGAATGCGAGACCGGATGCTACATTATTACAATTTTTCCATGGTGGATTAGAGAACTATTTTATCACTGAAAGGTGCAACGCTGATGCAACGAAAATTAGCGATTGGTTGATTTGGGTCGACGTGACTTGTGGTATAGACCTCGAGTAGGAGTGGCGTTGTCTGGTACTGTAATTTGTTTTCTATCGATTCAAATGTTTGCGTATCAGTAGAATTTTATGGCAAAAAGTCGTCTTCATTTCCTAATCGGAAATGATTGCTTCTGGACCATTCAGTGAGTCGCTACGGTCGCAGTTTGCGTACGATTGGCCGCCGCAGATAAATTCTCCGCACTGTAACCAGGACTAGATTTGCGGGCCTCTGTTAACCGAAGGCTTATCTTCCGCTTTTCCCCTGAAAATCCTTCCAACCAGTTCATCGTCATCACCGGTACAATACGACTCTGACACAAGAAAATATATTTTATTTTATCTAACTACGTTCTTCGTATCTTTAACCCTGTGCTTTCTCGTTTGCATTCCTTTCGTGATAGACGTCAACTCTTTGCAAGCAACTCATTCTTAAGAGAAATTTAAATTGGGAGGATTTGAATCGAATCTCTTTTAAACAGCCATGACTCTTCCAGTCATCCAAATTTTACACCCGTTCGTTAGCTCGGTTCTCTAAATTACGCGGCAGTGAAGCTCGGTTTCAGCGTTAATTCATGGATTTCGCAACAAAAACTCGAACTTTGCAAACATCTCACACTTGTGAGATTCGTCGCCTTTTTGAAGCATCAACGACACATTAAATCCCTGCAGCCAAATTTCATTATCAACCGGCGACGGCGGGAAGAACGAAACAGGTGACAATCGGGGCGGAGTAGATGGGAGACAAACGGGCGGCCGATCGAATACCGCCACGTCAGGAGAAGTTCCCCGGGGGGAATTTAATGTGCCACGTGTTCGTAACGATCCGAAATGTCTGCTCGTACGTCCCAGCCCCGGAATTTAATACAGTAACGTACGCGTAATTTAGATCTGGTCCGGCAGCAACGGGTAACGCGTTACACCGCAACGCTGGCTGGCTGGCTGGCTAGCTCGCCTAGCTGGCTCACGCCTGGAATTTCGCGGCCGAATTATACCGCCCCGGCGAGCATTAACGCTCGCTACATCAGCGTCCATTTTGTTTCGCGGATTCACTTTGCGATCGAAAAATACCTGAATCACCCCGCGCGCGCGTTTCCCTCCACACAAATCTTTCACCGCGGAAATTATGCCGTTACGCCGGTCGCGCCACCGCGGCATTCCTCCGACGTAACAACGCGTTCACGGTTCGCAATTCGGCGTTCGTTGAAAAACTCGCTTCTACGTTGCTCGCGCTCAGCCACGGATGTTTCAATCACGGATGTTTACCTGTGTTTTTTTTTTTCAGCCTTGGACGATTATTACACGACGTATCGAAGATTATTTTCTCGATCGAAAAGTACAAAGAATCACGGCCTGTTTGTCGACGGAAGAACCTACAAAGTGTTAATTATGGTCGCGCAGTCTATTTTTTTTAGCCGTGTTCGCAAAATTATAAATTCCCGTAAATTTCATTTTAATTATCGAACTAAAAGTTGCTGAAAAATTCGTGGACAGCCTAAGACAGCCACGCGCTTATTTGTCGAACCCATGGAAACCACGCGCGCAGCAGTTCCACGTCATAGCTCGCTAACGAACTATATTTTAAATATTCATACAACTGGCCGGTAACAAACGTGCAGTTGAATTCGCGTTCAGCGGAACGCCACGAGTACAATTAAAATTTAGTTGCACAACTGTACTTGAGCTCGAAATTTCGAGACAGCGGCGATTACTCGAGCGACCTACTATCCGTCTCGACCCACGACGACAGAAAGGCGGATCGATTTAAAGGCAAACAGATGCCGCGAGATTTCGGCCTCTCCTAAATTCTCCCTGCGAAATCTACGACGTGCCTATGGTCGGTCTACGGCACCCACGAGGACGTGCATCGCCTAACGAGACAGACACTGTACAAGCACAGTTTCGCGCGAGAGAAGAGGCAATATTTTTTTATAGCTTGTCCCAGAAGCTTCATCGCCCGGTTTAACGCGCTCGTCCGCTTCCCGTTTGCTCGTAATCAGCCTCGAAACCGTAGCGATTACTCACCGGAGGGATCCGATGGATGGGCGAGAGCGATCGCAAAGGCGTGGTTAGACCACGGACGATCTCGGAGCGAATTATCCAGAGAGCTAATATCGCGGTGCGGTAAACTCGAGGGAACCTCCGCCCGCCACCGAGTCGAAACTATCGTTACGCGTCATCCGCCGATTTGTAATCCTGTTAACGCCTGTCGATGCTTGTAATAATTATCCTCGTCCTCGCGAGCGGACGTGATCTTGGATCGCTTCCAGTTTTCAATCATCGCTGGAAGGAGCCGAGGATGTAAGAACGATCATTAATCGAACATCTAGGAAGTTGGTTCCCGCTGGTTTGTTAATTCAATTTCACCGGTGCGCGATTAATGTTCCGCTCCCGGGAACCGAGGATTTTCTCCTAGATCTAGAGTTTGAGATCATTGCAAGAGATTTAAAGGGAAACGAATGAATAAATTTTGAACGGTGATGGACGACGATACACGGCGTCACAGATCCCTGATGTCAATTCATCGGCGAAGAACGCTTCGAGAGTGACGAGGGCAGTCGATGTCGGATGACATAGAGTCAAGCTCGTTTGCGGCAGCGTTCTTCCGGCTTTTGATATGTCCACCTATGTGTACGCCATCGGCCATTTGACGCCTCGTTCGATTTACAACTCCGCCATATCTCTTCCATTCACCGTGGCCTCGGATCGTTCATTCATCCCCGGATGAGTCTATAAAACATTCACTCACATTAATATATTATATTACGTTTTTAGAGAAATGTTCCATCTCGCTGGAATAAATTGTACACACGCAGCCTACGTGGATTCGCTTTGAAGCTTCTCCCTTCTCATCCTCTCGTAATTAAATTTTCTAGACGACATTTTTGTATCGAGAAACAAACGCGACTCTCTTCCCTGGGAATTTCATTAACTCAAACGACTATGTGGAGATTAAAAAATTTTTTCCTTTCAATGCGAGTTTATGTAAGTTTTGATACAAGTTTGAGACGTTGAGATCTCCACGTTGCAACGAGTCCTTGAAAGTTGACGTAAAGTTCATCATGGGAAAGTTTACACGTGTTTAATGTACAATGTACAATTTGAAGACTCATAATAATTTTCCACGTGCCCTGGAACTGGAAATCGTAACAATTTCTAGTTTAATTTCCTTTGATTGCCTTTTTCTCCTCCAAATTTGGAACTTCAGTCTCCCCTGAACTTTCAACCTACAACCTCGGGCGCGGTTTACGGGGTTGAAAATTGAATTTTGACGTTTCTCGATGTGTTCTTCTAATTTCTCCCTGTCGTTTATTACTTAATTTCCGCTCGTTTTGGGCAACAAACCATTGCAAACAGGTCGTGGGAGTGGGGAGGGGGGGGGGAGGTGGAGGAGGTGGGCAGGAGGGTGGAGAGAAAGGAAAGGTGGGTTGTTCGTTAAAAGTTTCACGGAGGAGGAATTTAATTTAGCGCTTAGTCGGGCGCTTTTCGTTGAAACACGACAGAAGTAACCCTTCCTCCCGCCTTTTTCTCTGCTCCCCTCGCGATAATTGCCGGAGATCGTGACTGCGGACCTACGAACAGTGAACTGATTGTACATCGTCAACGACGATGCCAGGGCAGGAGGCAACGTTCGCATTTGCCCGTTCGTATGCACATACGAGGGAGGGGGGAATAGTGGTTCATGAAACTCGGCAGATGCACGGGCTGACGGCCAGGGGATTGACCAGGGACATAATTGACATGGTCAAACGGTGTGTTCTCCCCAGACACGTGAAACGTGATAGAAGACGCGCCCGTCCACTGTATACGATGACGAATTTCGTTGCCGCGTTGCGATTCTGGCTGGTTTCCCCGCCATCCCCGACGTCCGTGTGAAACAACCCTGTTGCCCCTCGTGAAAGGAACGAACATCACTGTCTCGCCTCCTCCTGTCCTCATCCTGAACGTTTATTTATTTCGGTGTAAAACGCACCTCGACTCGTTGCGTTGAAGGATAAATTCACTCCCACAAGCGGGTGAAGTCAACGATGCTCTTTGACGACTCGTAACGAGGGTTTTCAGTTTTAGTTTTAGTTTGGTTTTAGAGAAAGGGAAAGATTTACTGGGAAAGATTTTTGGCAATTTGATATTATACAAAGTCAAAGCATTGTGATAAGCTATCATCAAGGATAAATCGAGGTGTTTTATTTTATATATATATATATAAAACGTATATATATAAAACGTATAACAGTGAAATTGGTTTTTCAAAGGCTAATACAACACATTTTTTAAATTGTTTTTTTTTTACACAGGAGCAATTTTAAAATCCAATATCTTGTCAATCAATCGCGTATTACTGAAACTGCTTTTTTTATTAAATTTTGTTATGGGGTTCTCTTGCAAAATATTTACATCAAAAATATTGATTTCAAAAGCATCGACGCCGGATATATCGTTGCCTTCCTTTTTTTCATGGAATTTCATGAATCCGCTATTTATTATTAAAATATATTTTCAGATCGTGTCATCAGTATTTTCTCATCAAATTCTTTTTTAATTGCCAACTTTCTGGATTTCCAAGTTTTTGAATTGAGCTGTTCAGAAGTCAGGTGAAAAAGAATATTACTGGACAACTGGACAATATTCTTAGAAAAAGTTTTAATTTCGAATGGAAAGATTTTTGTGGAACTACGAAGCTAGAAAATATATGGTCGTCGGAGTATTACATACAGCGAACGATGAAAATATTTGTAACATCAATATGTATTTTGATAGGTGATTTCAGCTTTGATTCCACGACTTTGATTTGTCTACACGATGGATACGCAATTCACACAATTCGGCATGTATCGAATACAAGGACCGAGAGAAAGAAATTGAGTAATTGGTTTGCAGAATAAATCCAACTGGTAGCAGAAAAATTCGAAAATACTTGTTGCCCAATACATCAAACGACTAGTGACAAAGAAAACCTCACGCTTGATAAAAGCTCGCAATGATGATTCTAACATTACGGTGGAACAAATCCAAGGATCGGAGACAACAACATGCGAGAAGAATGTTTGAAAAATTCTCCGCATTTGAACGCAATCGTGTCAACCCTCTGCAACTAGGATTTCTTCTACGCGCGAACGTGTACCATTCAAGTTACACGACGAAAAGAAAAAGAAAAAAAAAAAATCCCCAACTCGGAAAACGCCTTACTTATAGAACGTGACACGAGAGGAGAGCGTGATCGATCGCCGAGCGATCGTGTCGCAACAGCGATTTCCAAAAGTCGCACTTTGGCCAGTCGTCCATCGACCGTAGTATTGCACATCGAGGGAACGTCGAGGCGATCGGGCGACTTCTTTCGACCGATTAAATTAAACCTTCCTCCGTGGAGGAAATGGCCGGACGATGGAAATTACCGGAACGTAGCGGAAGTTTCGATTCACGGTCGTCGCATATTAGCGTGAGCGAGGGGAGGACGAAGAAGGAGGGGGTCGGACACGGGTGCGCCGTGCAAGTTCGATGGCGCAGTACATAAAACGTTTCCATTCCACGGGGAACGGTCGATTTAACCCTCGACCCGGATCCGGCCGAGCGGAGTTTCCGATCTGGACGTGACAGATCAGGCAAAGTTCGAGAAACCGCAGGCAACGCGAGAATCGAACTTTACACCGTCCGCGACATAACGGCCGCGGTCCGTCTCGGTGTGTCTGCATGTGCAGCATGCCCGCCTCGCCTCGTCCACGAGACAAGATTTCCACCTATATCTCCCTGTTTCTATTTGCCATTTTTACAGTTCCACCTTGACGAAAATGTTGCAAGCTTTCGTTTCGTTGATACTTTGTATGATACGAATTGAGTCAGACCTGCTCGGAAAAGAGCAATTCGTAATTTCTCGGAAAATGTATAAATAAAAGTTTTCCATCGCACTACAAATTTTTTTCTCACTTCTTGTATTTTAATTTTTTCATACTCGATAGCTGATTCTAGTTGAAATTAATTCAAATTTATATTAATCTGACGATGAATAAAAAAAGACAATTGACAACATGTGTGTTTTAGTGTTGAAGATTTTATTTAGCACGATTTTGCTTTTGACTTTATGAACATATAGCCGACAACCTGTTTCTCTAAAATTTTGATCATACATTCGTCTTCGTCGCTGTTTCTCGTTCAAGCTTCCAAACTTTCTGTTCTCGCGTTATTGTTCAAAAAATTCCAGTATCAAGCTACCGTATCATCCGTTTCATCCCCCGTTGACGCTTCTTGACCCTCCCACATCCTTCAGCTTCGTACTTCGCGACACCAGCACGTAACGTAATATTGATACTGCGAGCGCAAACATTCCATCATCGGAGCTCGCAGCTTTCTTCATCGATCGAATTTCCATTATCCTCGAACGAATCCTAAAAAACACTCACACCCCAAAAATCCACACAAGCTGCTTAAATCGTTCTGAAATTAATCACTCGTCCAGAGACGACGAACGTCCCTCTGCATTTCTCGGAGCGTGCCTGGCAAGTCTCGAAGTGAAATTCATCCGAAGGACGGGACGTCCTGCAATGAGATTTTATTACGGCAATCAACACGCGTTATATAAAATTTCTCTCTTTGGTATCCTCGGCGAGTTATACAACTCGAGGCTGTGCGCTTTGCTACACATTACGAACTCGAGCCTCGGACTTTCTCCATCCATCATCGGAAAAGCAACGAAGCCGTCTATTAATCTTCCCTGAAAGATTCAACCCGGATAAACCAACAACCAACTGACCCCGCTTAATAATGACGGAGAATCGATTCTTCGGCGGTGGGCGAGCGCGTGTCCGGGAGCCGGCGTTGGCTGGGAATTGCGATCACGTCAGGCCGCGTTTATGAAAATTGGATCACTCTCCGACCGTTGATTTTCCACGAGCGGCTACGTACAGTCAAAGTGCACTCCGAATCGTGCTACTTTGTTCGACGTTGCGTGCCGCATGGAAGCATCGTACCTCCGGGGGTAGGTACGACGCTTCCCGGGACTGTTCGTCGCGATTCCGTGACTCGCAAGTTTCTTATATTGTCGGCGATGCGGCGAACATAAAATCTGAGAGAAGAAAACTGCGTCGGAGCGTGGCTAATTTCTGAATAGATGACTAAAGATACGTAAGTGAGGATGAAGTTTCTCATTGCGGAGAAAATTGAGAGTTACGACACGTGACGCATTTGGAAATTCGAGTCTCTCGGAAGCGACGAGAATTTTATTCCAAATTTTTCATCACACGATCGTTCGATTGCTCCCTGATTCTCGTCTGGCACAAAGTCACGAATTACCAACTCACCAAATGGCGTGCAATTCACAAGATTTTGAAAGACTCGAAGAAAAGAGAAAAGAGAAGGAAGAAGAAAAAAATGGAGATTTTTCTGGAAAACCTCGCTTGAGATGTCAAGACAAACGCGCCTCGATTGATTCTACTTACGCGCGAGGCAAAATCCTGTTGACGGAGGTGATATTTCAATACTTAACCGGGAAATCGGCTTATCGGATTAATGAACACTTCTCTCGTTTGTTCCGACGCGATCGATCGCAGGAAAAATATCCCGTGTATTTATCAATACCGCTGCGACACGCTGCGAAACGAGTTTTGCAACGCGCGTACGTATACGTCGCGTGTGGGGAACGTTCAAAGACCTCCGAGGAATCTCGCAACTAGATCGGCCGAGAAGGACAAAAAAGAAAAAAAAAGAAAGAAAAAAGGGAGACGACGTTTCTGAAGAGGCGAACCGTAATCAGACAGATCCTCCAATAGAAATCTCGTAGCCCTGGCTCGAGAATGTAACTCCTTCCCTTCGTAGAAACGTCATTCACCGACGCAACTTTGCTGAAAAAAAGGAAAGGGACGAGAGTCCAGAGCGAAAAGGGAGAAAGCGAGCGAGGACCGTGGGAGGGGGAGGAGGGGGAAAAATAGGTTCGTTTTCAATCCAATTTCAATCGGACTGGACGCGTAATCGCGAGAAACGCGGAGAGAAAGGAGAGAGAAAGGGGGAGAAAGGAGCGGCCTCCCTTTTCTATTGACAGCGCGCGGGTTTGGATTCTCCACGGTGGAAGTTGGTCCGGACAACTTGCATTAAACAAATCATCCGGCGTAACGAAGACGCGCACCGGGCTGGCTCGTTCTAATAAAGGAACCGCGAGAGGTCTCGCGCGGCCCTCGAACTTTTCCTCGGGTCGTTTCTTCGCCGCTTCGTAATTAAAAATACCGCCGCGGATCCAGCTTCGGAGTCGGAGCCGGCTCGTTCTTCCTTTCTCGAGGGTCAAAGAGCGCAACTTTCTTCTCCTCTTTCTGCTACGCTTTTTCTTTTTTCTTTCTTTCTTTCTTTTCTTCTTTTTTTTTAAGTTTGCATTACATTACTCCGTCTGTATGATATTTTCAATGAGAAGACCGCCGCGATGCACCTCCGTGGAAAACGCAGAAGTGGATGAATCGGTGCCCTCGCGTCTCCGTTAGTTTCGCGGACGGTGGAGAGAGCGGGAGAGAGAGGACGAGTCGATTCGAAAAGGCAGAAGAAGGTAAATGGGACCGCTACACTCCCGTTCATAAGTACCAGAACACTTTCTACGTTACGCGCTGAACAATTAATTTGAATTATCGAGAGAATTGTGAGGCAGAAGATTTAGTTACGGATCTTTTAATTTCTTGAAATTTCGCGAAACTGTAAAATCTAAATACTGATAGCAAGTATAGGGAAATATTTTCGAATATCTTTTCGTAGCCACAATGTTAAAAAAAGAAATTTATTGGCCAATGACCATGGTGGTTAACGTGTTAATGGTGCTCCGTTAAATTTATTGAAGTTATCTCGCGTGCGAATGAGATTTTTATTATAATAATCTTTGTTCGTTCGACTCAGTAATCCCTGTCTATCTCTTTCCAGAGACGAGCATCGAAACAGACGAGAATTCTTAAATAGTTTTCCGATCATTTTTGAGGATGACCTTTCTTCTAGATACTTATGAACGGGAGTGTAGTCCTATATCGATCTAGGTGTCGTTATCAAGCAGGAGGGGAAGTTATATAGTTATTGGCCCCTGTACAGTTATTGGCCACCCCTTGACTACTGCCATTCAGGGGCCAATTTCGTGGTTCATTTTCATCTAACCGACTTTAATAATAATGAAGGCAAAGACTTTTCTCTTCCATCTCTCTCTCTCTCTCTTCTTCTTTCTCTTCCTTTCTCTTCCTTTCTCTTCTTCTTCCCCTCGTTCTTCGCTCTACTTCACCTCCGTAGATTCTGCACGTCGTTGCCCTTTTTGGTCAAGTGTTCCAGTCAAACGACTATTATCGCCGGCGAGTTACAGCCGAGGTAGCTTTAGAACGCGGCTTCCGTGGCAACCGACAAATTTTCCGGCTTGGCCGCGTAAACAAGCGAAAAATACGCCACGTAGCGAGACTCCTCCTAACAAGAAATGGCTTTAATTTTCCCGGGCGCCTTCCGATTACTTTTGCAATATTTCCACTCTCGTAAATTGTTTTTCGTCCGGCGAGCTCCGCGGAATTTCCCACCGTACACTTTATAGAATCGAGCTGCTCGCGTCTCTCCCTCCAATGTTCCCTGCCTCCTTGCCGATCGTACTTTGCGGAATTTCTCTCTCTCTCTCTCTCTCTCCGACGGGTCTTTTTTCCCCCCGACGCTCGTGTCCCAGCTGTTTCGAGCGAATCACAATATTTTCGAACGGGTTTCGATTGCACGCAATTACGCGCGAGTGTCGGAGATGGTGATCTATGAAAGTAGAAAGCTGGAATTTCGTCGAGTTAAGAGAGTGTAAGGCCGACCAAGAGACGAGGAAGAGGCGAGAACAACCCTCTTTGATTCATCGTCACCGTGCAGTTTCCTATGAACACGAAACCATTTTCTGTCTCTTCGTCGTGACAGAGCGATTGGTTATCCGTCGGATTTGCGGATTTTTAATGTTAACCCCTTAACCTGTGGATACGTGTGAGACTCGTACTCTTGTATTCGGGCCAAATGTAAATATCACGGGTCGTGCGACGGTCGCGCTCGTGTTGGATTCTTATTATCTCTTTGTATCGTAATCAGTTACGTGTTACTCTCGGTCACGTTCGCACGTTGAAACATATTTTCTTAAATATTCGAGAAGAATCCCCACAAGATGTTCTTCGTTACTGATTTTTTTATGCTAATTACGCGAACTGCTAATTTATTCAGGAATTGCAGGTAAGTGTTATTGATTTATGTATCACATTTTGGTGATTGATAGTAAACCTTTAGCGGTACATCTACAACAATTATTACATCAGGTTGCAATTACTCGTCAAATATTCCACAAAATTAAACCAGTTGTATCCTACACGTGGAACGTAGCTTGTAGGTTAAGGGGTTAATTTCGCGCGGCGAAATTTCTTATAGAAAATGCGCAAAGATCAGCGGTCTGCTCGTCGTATTTGTCTCTGCGTTTTCTGAAATTTTACAGATTTATCGGAGGCATTTATTGTTGACAATTGGTTTTTACACGGAGAAAGTTTGCTGAAGAATGAAAAAAAGTTGGAAGGGATTAACTTGGCCGATGGTGACATAGTATCGAGGGTCCTTGAACCTCCACCTTTCTTTTTTCCTTATTGACAGTCTACCGTGCCTTGAGCCGAAAATAAACTAGGAAAGTAGTAGACTCGAGAGGTATTAAATCGAGTCGAAGTATCGGGACCGCTCCAGTTTATTTTAAATGGAAACCGTCCCATAGGGGAGAGCTTAACGCGGTATAATTTCCGAAGAAACACCCCCCCCCCCCCGTTTGCTTTTCTTTAATCATTTTTCCGCTATTTTTACTTCCACCCGCTAGAGTTTATTCCAAATTGAAACTGTTTTGCGGGGGGAAAGTTTAATACGGTATATTTTAATTTTAATTCTTTAATCATTTCGTCTCCTATTTTCACTTCTATCCCCTTCCGTTTATTTTAAATTGGAAACCAGGTCCGCCCGTGAACTTTAATATGATCTAATTTTAAACAAAAGACTCCCGTTCTTCCGATCTCCGATAATTCCTCGGCTGTTTTCATTTCCACCTCCGTGTATTTATAATATTTAAAATGCCACGATATCGCTGATCACCTTGGGTAATTCTTTCCACCGCTCTTTTTTTTTTTTTTTTTTTTTTTATCCCCATCCTCGCGTCCTCTGATATTCTTTATGGCTGCCGGTGGACGTATCGGAGTGGGGGCGTTTCGAAAATACGCGTTAATTCCGTGGGAAATTGAAGTTCTCGTAAAAAGCGTAATATTCGCACGGATAATATACGGCTAGGCGGGTGTTGCACGTGTCAGGGCCACGCACATGGCCCCACACATCGCCGCCACTAACGATAATAACACTTTGGCGCAATAATAAAGATTTAACGCGAGGCATTCCGCCTTTACGGTACGGTTATACAACGAGGAGAGGGAGGGGGGGGTAGAGAAGGGTGGCGAGTGAGCGATCAGAAACCGATTTTATCGACTTTTCGATGAAATTACTTCATCTTACGGTTCGGTTGCGTGAAAGATCAAAAAGTTGCCCAGACAAGACAGTAATTTTTAGACGCTGAAATTTTTAACGACACTCCGGCTCAGAAAGAGAAGTCATCCCTAAAATCAAATATCCCCGATAATACAGTCCTCGAGACCTTCCCACTTGATGTTCGCCGCTTGTTAAGTCCACCCTTCCGCGCGGTACCTTTTCATTTTACGCTAGGGGGTCGAAACCGAGCCGAGACCGCTAAATTCTTTCGTTTAATATCAAAGCGGTGGAAAGCGGGCGAGGGGGGCGCAGTAAAAGTCCGAGAGAGGGGGAAAGAATCGCGCGAACGAACCTCTCGAAAACAATAGGAGCCAGCGGAGAGCGGACGGTTATCTCGGGATTTTTCGTCGCGCCGGGGCACGCACTCCGGCGTGTTAACCCTTCGCTCGGCGCTCCCCCGCGAGGGGAGAACAATACGGGGCAAAGTTACGGGCCGTTCCGTAACATCGTCTCGATAATAAACAATAATTAAAAACAATCCCCTCGAGACTGCCGGTGTATTTGCATTCGAGGGGGATGCACGTCCCCTCCTCTGTTTCTTTATCGTCTCCGCCCACGTTTCGTTTCTCTCTCTCTCTCTCTCTCGTTCGCGTAGGACGTAGCGTGACGCACAGCACGGGGAAAAAAGGGAAATCTTTATCTAAATTCAGCCAGCCATGCACGCCGCGCCGTGTTTCGTGCACCTTACCGATGCCGCTGGGTTCGTTGCTCTTTACACGCGGCGCAGGAAACCAGGATCTTGGCCGCGGACGCATCCACCGGCGAGCGGTCCCTGAAACTCGTCGGCCGTGATTGTTGCGTCGACAGTCTGCGGTCTTTGTTTCTTCGGAGAGCCGACAGGCTGGTCTCTCGGAACGAGAGAACGAAACCGAGTTTCTCAGGAGGAAATTCGCCCGCATTTGGAATTCTCCGGACTGTGCAGATTTTGGTTCTGCGCAGCCTGCATCGGAATGCCCGGTGTATCTTTCACCGCGCACTGATTTTGTACGAATGGGTTCCCTCTCTTTCTTTCTTTCCGGCTCGGATGTTCAGGTTCGAAAAGGCACCGTCGGCAGCAATTTGTGTTGGAATATTTTAGACGTAATGTTCAATTACGGGGTAACGAGCACGCTTGTACGTGCACGTAACCCCTCCCCCCCCCACCCACCCCCGCCGTAGTTATCGCAGTTTTTATCCGCTCCCTTTCGTCCGGCTTGTCGGAATATCGCCAGCGGCGCGTTTTATCGGCAGCTCTACTTCCGTGTACCTCCGAGTTTTCTTACACGACTTGTCCTTTTCAAACAGGGGAGACCGGATTCGAAGATTCCACCGACTAGGAATTACCTTCTTGGAAAAAGGCGTGCAGCTTATTATCGTTCCTCCTCCTCCTCTTTTCGTCGTCCTGGCACGGTCTTGGCTGCGGAAATTTCCATTGTCTCGACAGACATTGTTAAGAAAATCGTCCAACCTGATTGTCCAAGGAAAATTGTGACTCTAGATTTTGGTCGATTCTTCGCTAGTCGCTAATTTCCTTCTCCTGGAATCCAGAATCAATTCATGAACTTCTTCGTGAAGAATTTTCGCGCAATTTTTTGCGCAACGACGAAAATTGCAAATAATTACAATATGTTGAACGATAAAAACTATCGATTTTGAGCAGCTGCACATGCTCTGCGTTCAACGAGTATAATCAGTCGAACCAGCGCCATTCGAGCGACACACTTTTAAGAGCGGCGCGACAGCCAAGAGGTTGAAAGCTGAAGCAGATATTCGAAACGTCGAGGATCGAGGGAGCAAAGAATTCCGATTCGCGGTGAAAAACGTGCCCGCCGGACGTGGCTGTCGCGAGGCTGTAAATTCGCAAAAAGCAGTCGACCGTTCGTGAGGCGAAAACGTAGGCGGTCGGTAGGGAGCGTGCAATTAGCGGCGCGGAAAGAAGATCTCGCCGATTCCCGCAGCTGTAATTGTCCGGAGCACGCGAGATCGTCGGGACACCGGCGATAATTCATTTCATTCGAGCCACGCTAAGACCCGAGCGTATCGAGCAACCGCGTTCCTACCGACGTAGGAATTGTTCCGCGCCGGCTGGAATCTTGTGTGTCGGGAGAATTATACCTGCGTGGGGAGGCGAGCGTGCAATCGCGGATCGTTGGCGAGTGATTAATATTTTCACGGAACACATCGTTTCTGAAATCTCTCGAGTCGGAGATTGCTCGCTAAATATCCCCGCGTATCGCTCGTAATTGAAACAAGTAGATAGTCCGCGATAACGTACCACTCGATAATAATTTCCGACGATACGTTTAGATTCGGAGTTCGACGTCTGAATTTATACAATTACGAGCCTTTCGACATTGGCACGTCCGTTACATTTTTCCGTTTATCGTTAACATTTCTTTTGCAAGTTGTACAGTCGGTGAAATACACGAAAATTAAAGTGCAGATGAACAAATGGTCGTCTGTTTCAAAAATGTAGACAGTTTTCTTATTGTTATTAAGGTGGAAACATTTTCAAACGAAACGTGACGTGCAACAGACTTTCCTAAAAACTTTTGCCATTTACAGTTTCGCTAAATTGGACATATTTTTTTTTACATAAATGGCACAACGAAGTTAGCGAAACGTTGGCAAAAGTACACCGAGTGTAATGGATTCCATTTCGAGCAAACACGTAAACTTTCGGCGGACTTGTAATTATACGTTTAAATTAAACGAAAATTCGCCGTAACTTCCCAATGAACCTAATATTATTTATTTCAACTCGCCTCCACGGTGCGACGATATTATACCGCGTGAAATCGCCCCGGCAGCGAGCAGTTTTAACCCAGATATGTAACATGGATACTCTAATTTGGAGAACAACTGTGCACTCAAACGGTACTTAATCATACCGCAACGTCACGATATTCAAAGTAAGCGTGCTCGAAATCAATTGCACGTTATATACACACATGTACACACACACACACACGCGCGCGCACGCACACATCGTTATAATTTTCATACAGAGAGAAAATCGGTGCAGTCGAACGTTGAGCGTCTGTTTGATCTGTAAACGCAACAGAATCTACACTCCATCGCCCCGCCTCTCTCCCGCGCCCAGCAACTTTCTACACCCCCATCGCGTCCCCGTCGATCGGTCGCGTTAAAGAGTTTACAAGGTATCGACGTATCACACAGGACACAGCCCCGATCTACGAAACGAGAATTATCGGGTTTTTGGCTCGAATCGGTACGCCTCGTTTTCCTCTCTTAATTCGTTCGTCCTAATAACGGCGACGCGTGTTACGCGCCCCTTTCCTCGTCCCCCCTCCGCCACCTCCTCGCCCCCTGTCCCTCCGATAATATGCCGTGGAAATTCAATTAAACTTCGCCAACTTTATAATTGCGTCGCGCTTTCTTCGTCTCCGTTTTATCTCTGTTTCAGCCGCGAAACTTTTCGACGACAGCCGCCGGATTGAAACAATTTCCACCGCCGCCGCGATTATATCGACACGACGATTATTATTTTTTTTCTCTCTCTCTCTCTCTTAGAGTCTTCCCGTTCCCCCTTAACTTTATCCCCCCCCCCAATCTTTTCGAGATTCGTCACGTTTGATTGAATCCTCACGTGAGGATTCCGCGTCTCGAGTTCGCCCGAAAGGAAAATTTTCGAAACGATCGTCACTCGTGCAAACTCGTGCAAACATTTCCCTCGGTTTTTGTCGAGTGATGTGTTCGAACGTTAAGGGAATAAATGAAAGGCAGAGAAATTTATGGATAGCTTTATGGATAAGTTTCGCGAATCTCATGTTTTATGCATTGTTCTATTATTTCTTTCAAAATTGGAAAATGGATTATTACTATCGTGGACGAGGTCCAGCTCGGATCGACGGCGAGTAGCGATCTATCACTTCCACGAGCGTCCCTTTGGCAAGGATACGTTCGGCAAACGTGATGAAGTTTGAGACTTTGGAAAAATTTCCACATCCGGAGGGAGTCGAGCAGTTAGAAAAGCTTCTCTAAGAGAATGGGGAGAATATCTACGACGATAAAGTAGAAACGCGCTGCGGGGAAGCGCGGAAAGAATAGTTGCAGCGGTAAAAGAATAGTTACGGACGGCAAAAAAGAAGCTGCAGCTATAAAGAGATAGCATCAAAAAAAAAAAAAAAAAAAAAAAAATGGCAACGTGCGGAGAGTGGAAAGAAGGAAAACTCTAAAATAACCAGTGATGGGAAAAAATGATGGAAAAAAGTGCCGGGACGCTACAAGAAAATAATAATTCTGGGGGTAAAAAACTCAACCTGAAGAGAGCGGAAAAAGAAAAAAGACGAAAATGCAGTATATTGCAAAAACTCAACTTTACGCGTCGGAGGCATTCGCACGCCGGTGTAAAGAAATATTTCAAAGACGCGAGGAGGAAAAAATCCTGACAGAAAGCCAGTGCAAGAATACAAAGGTTTCCAGTAACAAAACACGTTGCACGGAGATACTGAAAAGTCACGTACAAGAATAAAAACTATCGTTGATGAAAGCAATCTGCGCAGTAAACTACTAAAAATGATCGAAAGTTACATTGACGAAAAGGAGTGAAGAACGTACGCGATTCGATTGCCGCGAATGAAGAAAATGGCGACGAGAGTGGGTGGGTCGGTTCTCGCGTTGCATCGCGCTTGTTGAAATACTTTTCTTTTTTTTTTTTTTTTTTTGTTTCTCTCGATCGTACGAACGAGAACGCCGCGTGTCCACCATATTTAATTGGCCGTGCACTTCGACGGCGCGCCGATATTTTCGTTCCGCTCGGTTAGAAACTGCGGTTCGCGCGCGTCAACGTTCCCGGCCTGACCGCAGTTTTACTGTCCGCCGCGAAACGTCCCTTCGCGAAAAAATTCATTGCCTCGCCGTGGCTGTTTTGCCAACAAATCCCGACCTACGACTCGCATGAATTAAAACTCGTTGCGGAACGGAAGCTGCTGGCGTGATTTCGCGCTTTGTCGAGCAACCGTACGCTGGCATCGATCTTGATCCGAGTTGCGAATATTCGTACAGTTTTGACAAATTTGAAATGCTCGAAAGTTGACAAAATTCACACGTAATGTGTAAGTAGTGGAATATTGATTATAATACTATCACTGAAAGTGATTTTAGCGGGGGTAACCCAGAAAATCGGGCCTCTTCAGGTGCAACGCTGATGCAACGAAAATTAGCGATTGGTTGATTCGGGTCGCGTGATTCGCGAGGGGGCGTGCAATCGCACCTGTAATTTATTCTCTATCGATTCAAACGTTTGCGTGTCGATAAAATTTTATGGCAAAAAAGTCGTCTTGCTTCTGGGCCTTTCAGTGAGACGAATCGTACTGGAGTATAAGTCGTGCAGTTTTTTACCTAAAAGGTAAAATCCTCTACAACAGATCAACTTTAACTTGAGTCAATCTCTAAGAAAATTGAAAAATCAGAAAGATCGGTAAAGCACGATACATGTACAAGTAGAGTCTACGAGACTGTTGTATCGTAAAATTCTTACGAATTAACCCTCTCTCGTTGCTTTCTTTTTGCCTTTTCCCGTAATTTCCATCGGCAAATTCGCGACAAGCAGAACTTTCGACGTTGCCCTTTCGAGATAGGTGTGTCGAACGTACTCCTAGGAAGGACGAAACGGCCATCTCCGCCGAGAAAGGAGATTCTCATCGCGGAATACTTTGCAACGGGAGATAGAAGCAGGGGAGAGGAACGAAAGAGGAGAGGACGGCGGTAATTAGGCTGCTGTAATGGTGATCAAATTACGATGTTAATTCGCGAGCTCTTACGTACGCGAGTTAATAACCCGTGCATTCTACTGTTCATTGAAACGGTAATACCTGCACGGCAGGCGTTGCGCGGCTAATGACTACCGGCCCTGTCCTTCCCGAGATCATTATCAAAACGTAGAGGACCGAGTAATTATCGGAATTCGGAGGAGCCGCTTTCGTTAATCAACTTCAACTTAGCCCTCTGTCCCACCTCCCCTTCATCGTTCGATTCCCCCGCTATCAAATTTTCATTTAATTCGCGCCTCCGTGCCACGGTGTAATGCACGGAGCGCGTCCCGAGTTGATCTATCTCATTTCGTAGTCCCGTGTCGCGAACAACTGGAGCGTGTCGCCTACGTGTCGTGATGATATTTCGTACGACGTTGAACAACCATGTTAGCCGCGCGGTGAAATGAAAATTTTCGGAGGTTTCGCTTTGCAAGCGAAAGTTCTTGCAAATTTAACGAAGATTCTACGGAGAAGAGAAGCGTCGCTGAAGAAGAATCGCTTCGAGTGATGTCTCTTCTACGAAAGCTGCTTCTCATAAGCGTTTCTTTGTAATAAATTCTGTGTTCTAAAGTCGCGACGCGTTTGTTCTTTAAATATCCACAACCGCAATTATAACTCGTAGAAGCGAATAAATTAATTGGAGCTTTATTGCGAGAAATTTGCTGAATTATTAGACGACGCGAGCAAAGCTGGAATACACCGCAACGGGAAAACACTGTCCACACTGTTCACGCAGTTTTTCCACAGTGAAAACGATACAAAAGATGTATCGTTCGAATAATTACGAGCGGTAGATATAACACGTCCCGGATTGGCCGGGCGATAATTAGCCGTTGCAGTTACAAGAAACGACGTGGAGGGGGAGAGAGGGAAAACCGGGCGTACAGAGGCGGGAAACACGTACGCGGTATAAATTTCTGGCGGATGATATCCCCGGGAGAAGAGTTGGCGCGGCGTGGAACGTTTCAATCCGGGCCGGTCGTTATTAAGACGGTCCCTGAACGCTCGAATTTTTCCGCAAAACGGGAAACGGCCGAATTGGGACAGGTTGCGCATTCCGCGCACGTGCGAATACCTTATCGTTGATTGCACCACTGCTACCACCGCCACCGCCGGCGATAGCGCCAGTGGCGTCGCGGAGAATTGTATTTAAAGACGGTATCGGCGGCTGGCAGCCCCTTCTCCTCTTCGGTTTCCAACGAAACGAAATGCGCCGACCGAAAACCAGGGAACGCCGGCCTTTATATTCCGCGGACGAGAGCCGGTCGAAAGGGACAGAGGTGGAAGGTAAAAAAGTTGATAGTTGGCCAACGAGTCTCTCCATCGAGAGAGATATAAAAGTGCTCGGCGCATCTCGCGGCCGGCCGGCCGGCCGGTAAGAAAACATCCTCGTTATCGTTCGTTCCTCCGGATCCACGACTAATTAGCCGACTTTTTTTCGTCGGCGATCGTTGGGTTGTTTTTCCGCTTCAAGATTCAAAGCTGAGGATCCCAGCCTTCCCCGATTCGCCGCGAGAGGAACAGGGTATTGTAAAAAGCGCGCGATGGGGAATGGGGGATGATACGTACACGCTCCACGCTGGCGAGCAAACGCGGGTTTTGTTTCGTTCTAGTTCCTCTACGCACCTACCCTGGCCGGTTATTTAATAAATTATTCCCAACAGCGGTAAGTGTTTATCAGCGTTACGGGCTACGTGTCTCCTAATGAACCGCGAAACTTATGTGCATATTAATCACGCGTTTCGCTCGGCACTTTTCGTTCACCGTGTACGTGTCGCGCCCGACACGACAGGCACGACGGACTGGCGAGGAACGGCTTCATTAGAACGGCTGCGCGCCGACCCTGTTGTTGCGGGTTGCAGGTTTGCGAAATCGGCAAGGAACGCGCCGCGTCCCTTTCGTTCCCGAATCGTTTTGATCCTTGCTGGTGCCTTCAACTCCTCCACTGACTCTTCGTCGCGCAAGCTTATTTCCATAATTTAAATATATACAAATTATGTAATTGTATTATTTATATGTACAATTGGTTTGCATTAGAAAAACTACAAAGAAAACTGAAATTGGGACATCCAATGGATCGTCAACCTCGCAATTTTATCGTCTACCCTCAATCAATTTTAATTGGAATAAAGAAAGACCGAGAATTAATTCGCAAAGACCTGTATAAAATTTACTGTTTAATTTGTAGATTATATGTACAATTCATAATGTATCATTTAGAGATTAATGTACGATGTAGGTGGATACGATTTAGATCGTTGCTCAAACAATTCCACGTAACGCATCGCTGCATAAACGACAGTGTGTGGAGCGATCGATGGAAGAACGAGAAGAAGAATTCGATGGAACTGGACACGAGAGATTCTGGCGAAACAATTTCACGTATCCTCGCGGACCGATTAAAGTGATCGACGAGGTGTCGCGTTCGCCGGCATCCAGCCGGTTCGGTAGAGAATGCATTTTTCATGAATCGCAGAGTGGCGGCCCAGCTATACTTCTATGTGTGTGGGTGCGGGTGTGTGTGTGTGTGTGTGTTTGTTTACCATTATTATACAGTTTGCCGGCCGACAGACGGGCAGAAGCTGACATAACATTCACGAAACTGTGTCCTCCTTTGAGCACGTCTAGAACAACATTGTCGGGACATCGGAGGGGCTGAGCGGATCTTCGCCTCCCTGCCTCTTCTTTCACGTCTCATTTCTCTTGGCTCGGCGACGTACACCGAGAGCACACACTCGCGCATCGAGCGTGTGCATAGGTTACCCGAGGCGGCCGGGGGAGGCAACTCTAATCCCTAACACGATGGAAATTAACGACATCAACAACTTTGTGCCACCGGGCTGCTGTTTATGCGCCGCTGTGTGGCCGACGTTATTGAATTTCAACCCCTGCGCGAACGAACGAACGAACGAACGAACCACCGACGCGGGGCAAACGGGCGGTCCGCGAATTTCCAGCCGTTGTTTTTCGGTCTACTGGGAAATTTCACCCGATTCCATTATTTTTCCCTTTTCTTCTCTCTCTCTCTCTCTCTCTCTCTTTTCGAGAGCAATTAAAATTTATAGAGCTGTTGCGCGCGAATCGCTCTAACGCGGCGCTGTTACTTGCGACAAGACTACTTCTGTCAGCTGTTGCGCGTTTACAGATGATTTTTTTTTCCGTCCATCCGTTCAAGGACCTCGGAGTATAATAACTATCGCGTGTTACTCGTAAAATTTCACTTCGCCAAAGGAAAAAGGAAAAAAAAGAAAACACCGGATAGCCGTGCAAAAGGGAGGCACGTTGCATTTATCAGTATCAGTAACTCGTAACTTGTGATTTGTAAAATTTCACAAATGGCGTTGGTTACACCACGTTACGTGGAAACGGGGGGAGGTTGTTGGACCGGTGGTTGGACGAAATATATATATCGGAGAAATATGGAACAAAGGTAGGCGATGGCCCGGTGTAAAAGCGGCGGGCAACACGGGCCGTGTATCTCGATATTCGTGGACGCGCATCGGTTCATTCATTTGCGCGGGGCTATCGGTGTCCGCACGCGGCAGCCTCCCGCCTCCATTAGCCCGTATAAATTCGCGCCCGCTCATGATTGCGTAATAAACGCGCGGAGACGCGGTCGGGAAAAAACGATGTATCAATATTTATCGGGGCTGTAGGGAAATCGGAAAACACCCGACGCTCGAAGCGTCATGCGCGCACGTTCCAGCGACGAAACAGCGATTGACCAGGAGGGAACAACGTCGATCGTTACCGTTCGATTTCTGAATTCTTCTGCGTCCTTCGATCCGATCGAACCGATCGATACTCGCTGGAATCTGGGGAGCGTCTGGGGAGAAACTCGAATCGACGTCAAGTAATTTGACTAAAATTTCAGTGATAAAGAGTAAAAAGGTATTTGATATAATCAAAAGCACAACGAGACTGTGTTTGTCAACGAGAAAGTGTAAGAATTGGTGATACTTTTACCATAGGATTAAAATTTCACGTCATCTTCGTTACATTCGACGAAACGAATCAAACAACTACTTGAAGGACGAGGAATTGCGTTTTAGCCGAATTGGACGAGCAGTGGAAGAATTTGTAGAAAAATTATTCGCCGAAGAGCGAACCAACGCAAAATTATTTCAACGTGACGCAATTATCCACTCTTCGAAGAGTGGCCAAGTCTGGCGGAAGGTTTTCTACGCGGGAACAAAGACGAGAGAAAGGTTCGCGGAAACCACGCGGCCGCAAACTGGCGCAGCTCATGAAGATTTATCCTCCGAGTCCCTGGACACTCCCGCTCCACCTTCTCGAATGTTTCTTTGGACGACATCGGAGAGCCGCGGTTGCGGAGTACAAGCTTCTCTCTCTCCTCTCGGCTTCAGCGACGAAACAAATTGCTCGATAATCAACGGTCGCGAGCTGTGTTGCAGCCAGGCGGTTAAACTTCCCTTCCTTGATTTCTTCCCTTACTTGAAAAAGTAAATCGCCGATCGTTAGACCGAGCTTAAAAACCAGCGAGAACTCGACTCCTCTGTCTACTACCTCTACGTCTGTGTTCTCTCGTCTAATGCAACGTTACAGTCGCGTTTCGTCAGTTATGAAAACTGGCCTGGATGTAAAATCGTAGTATACCGGAGTATACCGAAAGGCCCAGAAGCAACCAAGTTCTGACTAGAAAACGAAGACGACTTTTTTTGCCATAAAATTTTATCGATATGCAAACGTTTGAATCGATAGAAAACAAATTACAGGCGCGATCGCTCCTACTCGAGGTCTAGCCCACGCCCCCTCACGAACCACGTGACCCAAATCAACCAATCGCTAATTTTTGTTGCATCAGCGTTGCACCTGAAGCCCGATTTTCTGGGTTACTCTCGCTAAAATCACTCAGAAATCTCCGATAAATCCAGAGATTTATATCCAGAGAAAGGAAAGCAAGCGAAACAGAAGCACGGACCTTTTGATAACACCAACCATGTTTATCCTCGATATTTTAAATAATCACCGGCGGGAAGAGAGACGTTTATTAACAATTCCGGCGAGGAATTTCGCGACGCGGTGGGAAAAAACTGGGCGAGCGAAAGGAGGGAGAGCCGGGAGAGGCCTTGCAGCCTGCCCAGTTTTTCCAGCGTCGAATTATCCGTCAGGCTCGCGGCGAGCTCTCATTAAGCCCTTTACTCGGCAGAAGTGCAACGACACTCGCCCAGCCGGCCGCGTGGATTGGATTTTATGAAGATTTATCGGTACACGTCGCGGGAATCCCGCCGCTCTGCGAAAGCTCGCCGCTCTAAGGCGGAACAGCGTCGTTCGTTTTCGCCGAGACGGCGGGCAAAAACCAGCCGTGAAGTAGGCTTTCGCAGAGGACGTCGGCTGTTTCGCGAATCTTGGCAACAGGAAGGAAGAGAACTTTCTTTCGAAAGGAAGGAAGAAGACTCGGCGAAGCTGGAAAACTGCGAATCTCTCGATCTTTGCGTCTCTCGAGTTGATAATTTCGTGCGATTGAAATGTTTCAAGAAAGGACAATTCGAAAACACGAACGACTTAATCCACTCTTGTGTTTCTCACTGTCTGCGTCTCTTGATTTTGTTAGTGAAAAATTGCAACGTCAGCGTCGCGACCAGTCGCTGGAAAACCGCGAATCTCAATTATTAAATATTTGCACTATCTTTGCGAATACTTTGCACCTCGAGTTAACAATTTCGCGCGATTCGAATGTTTAAAGGAGAGACAGTTGTCGGAGCTAACATTTACACGTCCAGTTAGTCTTGAAACCCGCACCAACGATTTATGCTAATTCGCTCTCGCGGTTTTCACGCTTTGCGCGAAAATTTCAACGTCAATATTTCGACCAATTGTCACATAAAACAACGAAACAGCCGAACTGCGTGAAAATTATCCACTGCAGTTCCTAGTCGGTGCTAAGAATTTAGCATTTCCAGCGTACCGTCGAAAGCAAGAAGTATCTCGAGACTTTCGAGAGGCAGTGTAGATTCCATCTGGGTCACGTTGAATTTAGAGTGGATAGAGGCGAACTCTAAGGATTTGCCGGAGGTTGTGTTGTATTGTTTCAAGCTTAAGATGGATTCGGGTCAAAGGTAGATCGAATCTGGATAAGTCTATCTTTGCTACGTTGCTAAATTCTAGATTAAGTATCGAGTTTTAGGGAAGGTCGAGATGTAGCTCGGGATTCGACGATATCGCGGATTGCAGATCGACTTCAGATTACTTTGTAATTGAGTTCTACACCGAGGAACAACGTTGAGTTGGTTGTTGCTCGATGGGACTGGCACTCTCAGATTCAGATGTAACAACAAACTGAATCGCACGAGAAAACTCAGATTGGCACAATTTCTAGAAAAAAAAAAAAAGAAAAGAAATTCTGAATTTCGTGACTCGTCACCGACGCAATTCATCTTCGATTCAGTGACAATTTTCTAGCTTCGTTAAAGCACCCGTCCAATTGAACAAACGAGTAAAAACCCATCGTCACACGTCAGAGTCAGTCTGAAATAAATTGAATTCAGACTGGCAGATTACATTCATCCGTGCCTCAATTAAACTAAGCCCACGATAAATATGTCTTAAATCCAAAGTAAATCTCGACATCAGGTGGCGAGATTGTGGCCGTGAGAGCGATCGGATCCGTTCGGTTTCTTTCTCTCGCTGCGTGGCAGCGGGATAGCTGGCTCGTTTCCTCCCTCCCTCTCGCTTCCGGAGCAGCAGGAAGAAAGCACGTTTAAAAGAGGGATCAACGATACGGTCGGCTAGAATCGCTCTTAGGAAGAGTTTACGCGACTTCGATGTAAACCCGCGTCCTGAACGGGGCGGCTTAGGTCGAGGATCGACTCCGGGCCCCCCCTCCTCGAGCTCTTATTTTAAACAGAGAGTGGCTTTGCGGGGTGAATACAATGGGTGGCGAGCCGCTCCCGCCTAGCTCGTGGATTGGAATTTATGAAGATTTATCGATACACGTAACCGGTGAATGTGGAACGCGTTGGAAGTCACACACCCTTCCCCCACACCCCTCGATATCCAGCAGAAGAAATACATCCACCGGCAGATGAACTGGGACTTGATACGTCACTAACTTTCTTAGGAAATTTATTACGAAATTTTTAGGGATATGTATTCCGAAATTCAATTTAAGATCGATCCTCGACCTAGTTCTCTCATTCTCTCGTTTTATGTTGTACCTGAGAGCAAGTTTCAAGCTTTAAGAAAGAAAGTTTTGAAACTGAAAGTCACGTCTCTTAATTAAAACGATCGTGTAGTAAAAGATTGGCCAATTATTTAAGACTCTTTCTGATTACGCAAGTAATTGATCCGTACGTCCCATCAGTGATAAATCTTGCCGAGAGTAATTTCTTCGGTGTTTCCGCGGTGGATCGTTAAATATTTAATTTTAAATTTATCACTTTCGACGATCGGGTTGCAGTTAAAAAGTTGCAGGGGGAAACAGTTTGATAATATTTCTTGCTGCTTCCACCCTCGCGCGCCCAGTCCCCCGGATCTGCTAAATTATCCGGGAGTACGATCTACCCGGTTGTTTTGATCGCTGCGTCATCAATTTAATTCTCGACTGCGGTCGCGACATACCCCCTTAACCGCTTATTAAGAACGCGATACCGTATGTTTAATATCATATTTCGTGGCAGACGATGCTCTGATGTCATTAACCAGAGCAAACTTTCCCCGCTGCATCGTCCGATTCATCAAGGACGTGAAACGATAAAGGCTGTGGTCTTCTATAGATTTTTTCGGATTGAAAAAAGAATTCATAAAAATGAACAGAGTCATTTGTTTCCTTCTTTCTTTTTTTTTTTTTTTAAGATAAAATCTCGTTTAACCAATTCTCTCTACATTTTGACTCATAAAATACGAATCAACGTATTCTGAAATAAATGCGAAAAGGATCCGAACTTCTTCGTGAGATTCTTGAATTATCGTGCTGAATTCCGTCACCCTACGTCGGACAGTTAATCCGAGGGTGGATTTAGCAGCGGTGCTAACAAGAAATTTGCAAAGATCCCATTAAGAATTCCAGGGTGCCCCGTGGCCACTCGAATTTCGCAAACACCGGCCAATTAATTACCAGCCGGCGAATTAAGCCAATTGATCAGGGGTCTCCTAGCGAGAGAGAGAGAGAGAGAGAGAGAGAGAGAGAGAGAGAGAGTGGCCGGTTTCCGTGAATTGAAATTGATTAGGGGCGTTTCTTCTTTTCGTCGAGGCCCCTTGTCACTGCGCGGACGACTCTCCAGACGGCTGAAAGTTCGTTACGTTATGACGGCGAGCGAAGGAATTCCATTAGATTCGGTAAAACCAGTCTACGGGACTGGTTGGCGGTTGGCTGAGGCTCGAGTGGCTTCGACCACAGTCACTCGAACACGCTATCGGAGTTGTTGCTTTGTTTTTGCCGCCGGCGAGAGGAACACCGTTGTGTACTCCGAACCGTGTCGCTGCTTTTTGGAGAACGATCGTTGTTTTAGGAGAATTCCTCTGGCAAAGGCCGGCTGTTTCGTCACGCTACACGCGACAAGTTCGACGAGGGGAAGCAACAGAATGTCCCTGCTTATTAACACGTTCACCGACCGCGTTTGGGTCATTTCGGTGACCGGAAATGTCGGGCTTAATTAACGGTGCTTGAAGCTGAAGGAAGTTTCCAATTTATTTTTTATTGTCACAATCGAGAGAATTCTATAATGTATAATATCTCGGATCACAAGTTAATTAAATTTATCTACGATAGAGCAATTTTACGAATAAACAGCACATTTATTTACGCAATTGAAGAAGAAGAGTAAAACTGTATTGACCCAAACGAACGTTTACAACGAACGATTAAAACTTACCAGTGTTTGAACGTTCAACTCAAGCTCGAATGAAACTTCTATTTTCCCTCCTGAAGGGAGGACGAAAATGCGAAAGAAATGGCGGAACGTGGTCTAACAACCCGCGACAAGGGTAGCAAGCCCGTGGAGGCAGAAAATCTTGAACGACAGCGCGGAATTGAAATTTATCAAGGAGGCCTGTCTCTCCGGGGGAATCCCAAGAACGTAAAACGCGGTCTTTAAGAGCGACCATGACCGAGCGACGCCCACCGATGCACATTTCATTAGGGCGGGTCGCCGGTGTGGCAGGGGGTACCAGCAGGGCGTGCTGCACGACACATCAAGAAAGTGACAGGTTCGAGGGAGACGCAGAGAGCCAAGCTGGAAAGGGAGGGTAAAGGGTCGCACGATTTCCTGGGGCGAGGTTTCACCCGAACTCTCCAGTTCCAAGGGGTGACATTGTCCCAAAATGCTGCACAGGCCTCCCATTGACTCTTTGTTGCAGCTGCCGCTCGTGTCCTTAGCGATCGGTTCGTACGATCTTTTCGTTTCCCTCTCGTCGTCCTCTTTGTCCCTCTCATTGTTCTTCCACGCGCACACACACACACACACACACACGGAAAAAAATTTCGTCTCTCTGTCTCGAAGTTCGAATCCATGGTTTATGAAGACGGGGAGTTGTTCGAGAACGACTCTTTTAAAAGAAAAAAGAAAGAAGGAAGGGTCTACATATATATATATATATATATATATATATATATATATTCGTAAGAGGGTGAAGCATGGTACGTCACGTGGAATCAATCCCCCATGCCGACGTATGGCAAAAAGCATCGTCTCGGCCTCTGGTAGGGTTCCTGCTGTTGCTTCGATTTATGGGTAAACGATCTTGAGCACTTGGATGTTCACTCAATTGAGATCCAAGTATCCGGACGTAGTCGAGTGTTCGGATGCTTTTACTCGATTTAAATTCGAATGCTAATAGGCCGTGTATTTGCTGTAGCTTGAACTCGTTGCGATATTACTGCATTGTAATTGGCATATAACGTGTAACGTGATTATATATGTTTTAAAACAGGCGAGTGTTTAATACAGAGATATTCTACGGACGAAAATTGTATTTATCGCTTGTCAATTATCACGTGTAATTATAATTCTATTAAAATTATTACCTACAATTATACGTGGAGCACATAGTATTTAATGCAGAAAAATTCTACAGACGAAAATCCAATCGGAAGCAAAAAATTGCACGACTTGTACGATTCGTCTCACTGAAAGGCCCAGAAGTAATTGTTCCGACTAAGAAACGAAGACGACACTTTTGCTATAAAATTTTATTGACATGCAAAACAAATTACAGGCGCGATCAACGCCACTCCCACTCGAGGTCCACTCCACGCCCTCTCACGAATCACGTGACCCAAATCAACCAATCGCTAATTTTCGTTGCATCGGCGTTGCACCTGAAGAGCTATGTACGTCGTAGCCGCTTCCTTCGTTCTACTTTCTTCTTTTTTTCTTTCTATCGGCGGATTCCTGCCCCATCGCTGGTTAACCAACGGAATCCTCCAGCGTTTCGACGCGCTCGGACGACAACTCCTCTCCGGAGGAAGTTCGCGACAGAGAAGCGGCGCTGATTACTTCGAAAAAGGAAATTCTTTTCTTCCCGTTCCAATCCCGGCCGGTTACTTTCAGTCGGTTTTTCGGCGAGGAGAGGAGAGACGGAACTTTGCCGAGCGGCTCTTTATTAAATCCGCAATACGACAGTGGCAAAAGTTCCCTTCGTTTCTCCTTCTCCCTCTCTCTCTCTCTCTCTCTCTCCACTCCCCCGTGTCCTCCCACGTATCCCGGTCTCTTTTTCGCTCTCTGCGCCCGCGTTCTCGCGGAACGAAAGGGCGCGGCGAGAACACCTTGCCGCCACCTTGACGATTGCGGGGAGAATCGAGTTACAAAGAAAATTAATTAGACGTCGTCGTCGTCGTGTAGAGAGAGAGAGAGAGAGAGAACGAGGTGAAACGCGCTGGTACGGTTAGGTTGGCTCCAACCAGCTCTCGGGCTTCCCGACGATCGCGAGCGCGGGGCATTTCTTTCCTGCGCGTCGGTTTATTGAATTTCCGGCGTAACAGTGCTGGGAAATCCGTTTTTCACTGGCCCGTCTCGCGGTATTTATTGCTCGATTAGCGATAACTCTCGCGGCAATAACGACTCGCGCCAGTGTCACGATTAATACCGTGATTTCCAACCGGGGTAGGTCCGACCTATCGCGTTTCGATAGCGCACGCTGGTGTGTTTGGTTTGGCGAGTTTTTAATCGAATCGTAGGGAAAACACTCTTTTTTTTTTTTGTCATTACTCCTTTTTTTTTTTTTTTTCTTTTTGGTTTGGTTTGTTTTTCGAAATTCTACGCGGACGTGTTTTTGAAAAACGACCGTGGGAACGTAAAGCGTGGCCGGATAAAGTACGCTCAATGTCGGCGACTATCGATTCTCCCCGCTCGTTTCAGTTTCCGAATTTGGCCTTCGAGCGCGACGTGCTCTTCGATTCGAACAAACTCGAATTGACTGCCTTCTCTCGGTCTCTTTTACGTAACGATTCCCAGATAGACCTGTAGTCTTTCTACGATTCTGGGATTAACGTCTCCATTTGGGGGGGGGGGACCATCGTTCCTGTCGTCGCGTCAACCGAGTCGGCCGTAAACCAAGTACCGACCGTTCGTTAACGGGTCTCTCGTCTCCGCTCGTCTCGTCAACGGGCCGATGAAATAAATCCTCCTCGATCGTAGAGACAACAGGGCCAGCATCGAAAACAGGGTCCGTTCGCGCGATCACGAAAACGAACTCTCGAGCCTCGTGAAATCGTGTCCCTCGACTTGGGATATCCGTCGCTGTCTCGGTAATTAAGTGGATCGGTGGGACTTTCCCAGGCCGACACACATGGGTGCCGGTCGTGTTCGAACCGAGGAAAACCGGACTTTTCCTCGAAACGGGGGAAACTTTGAGCCTCGTGAACTTTCGGCATTTCGACTCTCTTATTAGTATTAAAAGAAGGAAAAACCTGGCAACCGGCCGTAGGGGAAATTGATCGCCGCGTCGGCAGCTGTTGGTAATTAGCGGCGCGGCATTGTCCCGAGGGCTAATAGATATTCGTTCGGTCGTTTTGTCGGAAGAGAATCGGTCGTTAGCGGTGACTGGCTCGTGTTCCCCGGCCCGATAAATCCGGCTCGGTTTCCACCGAGTGTCGGCCACCGACACGAAAATGTGTACGACAGCCGCGAGAACGCGTGTTTTCTTGCGCCCGCAGCGTTTTCACTCGGCCCGCAGGGAAAGTTGTAACGAAGACTTCGGTGGGAGAGAGAGGAGAAGAACCGAGGGAGGAAGGGAGAATTAATTGGCGCGAGAGATACGGATCTGTGAGCACGTTCCACTTTCCGACTATTTTGGAAAAACACGTCCCTTCGGGGGGAGCTTGGAACTACTACGCAGGATCTACGTAGCAGGGGGGAGAGCAGAGGAAAAAACGTCGTTAGTTACGGGAAACAGTGTTTCAGCGCGAGATAGCGCGCAGCTGGCCGACAGCCGGGTCGAAAGGTGGCAGCGATCGCGATCGAGGAATAGCCCAAAAGTTGTCGGACAACCGGGCCCTCGAAATTACGTTACGTTCGTGAATATTCTTTCTCCGGTCGACCGGTTTTTACAAGTGTTTCGCTGGTCAGATCGATATCTCTGGCATCTCAACCTGCCGGATCGTGTAGTTCTTGGGATTCTTCCGATCACAGCGTCGCGCAAAAGTTTCAGAAAAAAAAAAATGTCCTCGTGATAATATCTGAAGACGTCTCGGACGGAAGATTACGGGAACAAAAATGGGGACGTGGATCGTTTATGGTTTGGAAGTTTCTCGCGAAAGTCTGCAGCAAGCAGAGTCCCCGGTCAACTCGTCCGATGCAAGCGCGGAATAGGAATTTTTGATGGGAGGAAACTCCGTGAAATATTGAAGGTAGAATAGCTGCAAATATCAAATGAGCTTGTTAAAAAATTGCCGAGCAACTTCTCCTCCGGGGGAATACAAAAGAGGAAGCTCGAGAAGTTTCTCCTCGAAAGTATTAAATAATTCTTCGAAGCAAGCGATACCAAATATCTTTAAATTCGTTTCATAAGGGAGCGCCGTTCCCTCTTTGCGTGTGATTCGAGTCTTCCCCACAAGAATTCGAGCATTTCCCTGAAACTGTTAAAACAATTCTCGAGACGTGCAGCGGCTGAAATATCCCCCCTCTTTAAAATTCACTCCGGAAAGAAATTTCGTTTCGTAACAAAACTGTTGTTTAAGACTTTCGCCTGCGTGTTATTCCCCAGGTTGATATTCACGAGAGGCGGTGCAACGTCGGTGCAACGACGCTTCGACGCGTACACGCACAGACGTCCCGTGTTTTTGAATGCAGACCGAGGTTAAAATATATTCCGCGTAACCATCGGACGGATTTATGGCCACCCTTATCTCCCCAAATTCCTGTCGATTCGCTCGAGACGCTACGCGTAGACTTTCACGCCTAACCGACTTTACGATCTCTCCTCATATCCCGAAAACTACCACGCCCGAGAACGTTTCCAACAGCGACTTTTCCAATTGCGCCATTGCGCCAACTGCGTACCTACTCCGCACCTACCTCGGAGCATCGGGTCGTTAAAACTTTGAAACGTAATTTCAAAAACGTGATTCGGCGGTGCGACTACATCGGGATGGGAGCGGCCGAACGCGGGCAAAAGCGACGGGATCGTGTTGTCTAACGCAAACGTAGCTCTCTCTCTCTCTCTCTCTCTCTCTCTCTCTCTCTCTCTCTAATGCTAATCTCGCGAAACTTTGTCGTCGCGTAGAAACACGCGCGAACTTTGCTGTTTCGTTCGGGCGAGAGGAGTCGATGGCGAATTCGAGAAGTGCAGGAAAAAAGGAAGAAAGGGAGGCAGAGATATCGCGTCGGATGTAACGATGAGAAAGCGGAGAAAGTTTCGATGGGCCGTTGCATAATTTTCGTCGTTTTCGCGGCGGCGAGCGTAGTCGAGTTGCAAAGAAAATTAATTAGGCGCGGCGTCGTGCCGTGTAACGGGCCACGCTTGTTACGCGAGCCGTGCACACGGTGCGTTCTCAAAGTGTGTTTCCCCCTGTGGACATGGTCTACTCCGAGGGGTTGCAAGCGCTGCTTATTATTAGCAGGCAGTTCCGCATTACCGGTACAATGATCGTTGATTCCCCTGGGGGGGGAGGGGGGAGCGGCGTCGCTGCAGGGGGGACGCCCCCGGAAATTTTTGAATGAAAAGTAAGGGGGAGAATTGTAGAATAAATTTCTCCACCCTTGGAAATTCCATTCTCTAACGTGGTTTCTCTTTCGAGAGAGAGTGTGTCGTTTCTCCACTGCTCTCGATCGAGGCTACAATTATTGACGATTCACGGGCGAATCGGATAATCTCTTTGACTTTGATCAACGATCAAAACGCGAAAATTTTTACGAATAAATCTCTGAGTCAGAGAAATTATCTCTGGTGTTCTTTGGCGATCGAATAATTATTACGAGAACTTGTAGAGCAAACGCACGACAATGGCGGGAGGGTAACTCGTATAAATAATCGAGGCAAAGTTAATCACGAGACACCCCTCGGAAAGGTGTCCTTCGATCCAAGTTACCATCGACTCGGGTACGTTTAATAATCAGCTGCGAGTTCGACAAGGAGTTAAATATCAATTTCGCATTCCGGATGGATGGGGGAGCCGAGGGGGTTGGAGCACCGATGGAATAAGGTCGCGAAGGAAGCACGCTAATTTCCCCAGACCGTCGAGGCGGAGGCTGTGATTTATCGCGTGACAGCAGCCGTCATTCTTGCCGCGAAATGAAACACCAAGCCCAGGCCGAACTTGGCGAACACCCTGTACATATAAAGCACAATATTCAGCGGTGGAACACGTCTATCCGGAATCTTGAAGGGCTTCAATAATATCTGCGAGCTACTTCCAAAGTCTCGGCGAAGTTCTAGCAGTTTACGATACGTGCCGCGCGGCAACCTTACCTACCTTCTCGATCCACTTACGTCCACCTCCCTCCACCACCCTCTCCAGCCCCCTGCGTGTTCTCTGTTATTCTCGAGCCTCTTCGATCCACAAAGTCGGCGGGTAGTACCGCCTTGTCCATAAATTATCACAGCCCTCGCGATGGCGGCTGAAACTTTTCTGGCTGATCGAGGAAAAACCGCGAGACGGTCTCGCAGGCTTCCACCACCTTCGCAGGAGGGAGGATGGCCACCCCTTCGATCGTCGCGATTAGCCTCGATTTTCGATGCAGAGTAGATACGGAAGGGTTGACTGCTTGTTCACAGAGGATTCTCGAGCGAGATCGGGGATGATGAGGTTCGTGACGCGATCGGACTTTCGATAAGGGACTTGGAAACTGCTGGGATTTTACAAGCGGTTTTCTGAATCTTAACGACGACGGGAGAACTGCGAATTTTCGTGTAATATACACACGTCCTTGGCAGAGAATCGTTTCAACACGAGTACCGTATCTTGGATGCTTTGCGAGCTCTGTGAAAAATCATTCGTCGCTATTGAAAAGACGTGATCTTGTTTGCTCTGAAAATTAATCAGCACCGCAGAACCCCAGAAAGATCAGATAAGCGTTGTTATTAATAAGCACGCTTCGGTGTAATACTTCCCACCGCGCAAATCTTCGACGATTATACTTGTCACGTTCGCTATCCACCTACCATCGTAACTAAAAATCTTATCAGACTCGCAAGAGGTTTCTTCATCCCCTTAGTCTCTCGTTACTTTGACCAATGTGCTTACACGCGTTTGAACGTGTTTAAAGTTTCTCAGCCACCGTCCTGTCTTCTGCTCATCCTCAAAGGAAGAAAAAAAAAAAAGAGGAGAAGAAGATTACAAAGAAGAGCGAAAAGGGGGGAGGGGGAGAGAAAAAAAAGATTAGCATCTTCGATGAAAGGAAGATGATGGCTCTAGGAGGATGGCTGAGGTCGCTCGAGAGGAACTCGGTCAATCTGTCGTATAACAGCGTCGTATAACGCCGGAGGTGGTAAACGAGTCGTTTCACGCGTGATTTCCGGCCCGGTTATTAAAAGTTGAACGAGAGAGGGAGAGGGCGCACGCGGTCGGAAGCTCTGTGCCGCTTTTTGCGCCCGCGTCGAGTGGCTGGCTTTTTAGAAAGTTCGCGCTCCGGCAACGCAGCCGGTATCGGCCGCCCCTGGATCCGCGAATTATTAACGAGGGTCCAGCTGACGAAGTTCCGCAACTGGGTGACGCGCCGAGCCGAGCCGAGCCTCGCTCCGCACGATGGAAATTCGACGCGCCGCGCGGATGAATACGCTCGTTATACTCGTCGAAACGTTACCGATAATTCCCGCGACGACAATTCGAACGTCCCGCGCGGATCGCCTCTTTGCAAAAGCGATTAACTTTCGGGTCTTGGGAAATGGAGGACGACGGAGACAGATCGAAATATAATTTACAACGCACCGAAATTCAAATACGTTTCACTGTTGGAATAAAATTTGAATTTATCGACGTGAGGGATTTAAGAAAAAAAACAATTTGTATTAAAAGTAGATGTTGCACGTTGTAAAGTAAAACGTTTCATCGTAAGGAACCAGGAGTATATTTCTTTTCCAATTATCAAATAAATACCGCTCTCGACAAAATTAACATTGACGCCTGCTATAAGCTCGAATTAATACATCTCCGAATCAATGTATTCGGATTCGGATATTAAAATCAGCCAGTTCAAATGTTAAGTCCCGCGTCGACACCTTTGGCACGCTTTCGCATGGATAATGCGTGATGTGCCAGATACGTCATTTAACGCCGAGGGATTAATGGACGTCGAGCGAATAAATTTCCCGTATATCTGGAGAAGATGACGGAACCAAAAGTTCCAATTCCTAAAACTGACCTTGCTCCCCCTCGCTCCGGTAACTGCGAAACACCCTGTATCAATTCCTACGAGATTCACCGTCGAACACGCGCGACTCTTGAGGCGAGATTTCTTACGTGCGAAAACAAATCGATCGCGTGCAACGTTCAGATCTTCTCCGAGTCGCGAGTCGTTTTATTCGATAATTGCCAAATTGTCGGCGCGTGCAGCAAAGCGACTCGGAGAATCAAATTTCTCCGTGCGTAGAAAAACAAGAACAGAGGACGAAACCTCTGACGCACGCTGCTGCGAATCAATTTATTCGAGATTATCGGGTTGGACGAAGAGGAGCCCGTGGCTGTATATCGGAGAATTATGTAGCAACCCGGTGGCCAATTATCAACCGACCGATCTCCGTTACACGTGCGAGGTGCGGCTGAAGAAATTTGGAAACGAGTCCTCCGGAGTTTTACGGCCCGTTCCGTGTCCGTTCGAGAGCTTTAAAAATCGGTAGACTCGCGGCCGGGACGAGGTTTACGATCCATTCACGGATTTATTCCGCCGTGTTGGAACGTTCACGGAGAACGAATTCGATATAGAGAGGGGGGACGTGTCGATCCGCAACGACGGGGAACCGTGTCGTTCGATACATCGACGAAGGTGTTCGATAAATGTTTCCAAAAAGTCTCGTTCATCGTGTGGGATCGTTTTAATCTAGAGGAACTTATATTCTGTCTCTCTCTCCCCCTCACACCACACACACACACACACACACACACACACACACGCACACACATACTCTTTTCCTCTACTTTGTTTTTTATTCCTATCGATAGCGTTACGAACGGACAGGAAAGAAATATTCGACGACGAATCCTCGTCGCGCAGGATTGGAAAATCGATCGCGAATCGATGTTCTCCCCCCTCCCAGGGCGCCGGGAGGAAAAAACAAATCGGAGGGAAAAGATTTTCATGGTACGCCTCTCTGCGTCGCGTGTTCCGATCGTTCGTACACAGGCGGGCTGTGAATCGCGGAGTTTTATTTACTCTTCACGGAATTCATTCGTCACCCGTCAAACGTGTAAAAACACAAAAATCGGAATCGCTTTTCGTAACCTCGTTCGAAGCGGGGGCTATTAAATCGTTTGAAATCACGGTCGGATACACCGCGTCCGAATATTCGACAAAACTGGTCGGCGTGCGGTGGCGTTCGGAAAAATTCGCCAGCTCCGCCAACCGATTCGATCGACGTAGCCTCAAGTATCGAGCCTCTTTTTTCTTTCTCCCCCTTACCCTTTGAACCCGCTCGCCCGCAGTCACACACCGTGTGATGGTGGTGGTAACGTTCCCTCGCAAACTAAATGTTTCAGGGAAACGAAGGAAACTTGGGGAAGCCTTCGAGAAAAGAACGAGAAACTTCGAGCAGGGTAAAACAAGCGTCTCGAAGTGGATGCGAAAGAAAAGAACAGGCGGCCAGAGAGGAGAAATTTGTAATTAACCGAAGGAAAGAGGGCCTCGGCTGAAAAATATATTAGTATCAAGCCTGGCGCTCGGATCCTTTCCGGTAGGGCAAGGGAGGGGGATGTCGAGGGACGGAGTGGGCTCGTGCTCGTCGGTGGTGGTTGCAGTCGGTGCTCATAGATTTAAGAGAGAAAATTAAAAACTCGTTAACAAGAGCAAAATTACGAAACTCATTAGCGGAAGAAGGAGAAGGAACGCGGCCGTGTACACCGAGCGTCCATCGAGCTGCCCAAAGTGAAAGAGGGAGAGTGGAAAAAGTTTTCCAACGTTTTCCAGCCGATGTCGAATCGAGCGTCTCTTTGTCTCCGCTACTTTGGCCGCCGGGAACATTAGGGAAAAAAAAAAACAAATATCGGGCAATAAAGGGGGAGAACCGGGACCTTCTGCCCACGCAGGTGTCCCCCCCCCTCTGTGTGTCTGCGTCGGCTTACGGCAACGAATGCCAATGTTCCAGCCGAAAACACGATTTAGGGTGGAATAATCCGTTCGGTAAAGGTCCGTGTCCCTTCTCGTTCGTTCCGCTGTTTCTCTCTCTCTTTCTCGCGCGCGCGCTTTTTCTTCTTCCCTGGCGCTCGTTGTTTGATTTTCTTCTTCTGTTCATCTCGGACGCTGTCGAACGTCGAGTCACCCATGTTGCCACGTGTAGTACGCGTGTGCGAGATCGAATTTAATTTAAAACTGAAGCTGCCGCCGGTTTATAAATAGAGCAACGCTTCGTTACGGAATCGAGTTATTAAAAAGGCAGCACGCGAGGATGATTTACCGCCGACGAGTTTCGAGACCCGGATAATGAGGGATGAGGGCGAGAGTCGGTAAACTATGGCGATTAATGGGGTGGCGCGCGCACACACACCATCCGGCTAAATTATTTTCCCTCCCGTATTTCACACTTTTTTCTTTTTCCGTTTTCTCGATCGATTAAAAATAGAAATTGGGATACCCGTCGACGATTGGAAGGGCGATTACGTTTTATTTTTCGAATGGTGCCTGATTTCGTAATTGTTTCGCTGGAATTGTTGTTGAACACAACAACGGTTGTGTTCGCGGGGATTATTAATTTGTTGATAAAAAAATTTCATTTCGTTGATTAAAAGTTTTACGTGGAAAACGGAAAGATGGGAAAAACGTACAGAGTTAATTACACTTCCAGAGATATAATTATATATTATATAAAATGTATAAATATACAAAAAAACTGTACAACTTGTACCCCAGTGCGACTCGTCTCACTGAAAGGCCCAGAAAATTTTATTGATATGCAAACATTTGAATCGACACACAAAACAAATTATACGCGCGATCGCTCAGTACCAGACAACGCCACTCCCATTCGAAGTCCACCCCACGCCTCCTCGCGAATCACGTGACCCGAATCAACCAATCGCTAATTTTCGTTGCAGTAATAGCGTTGCACCCGAAGACGCCCGATTTCCTGGGTTACCACCGCTAAAATCACTTTCAGCGATAATATACGCACATTCCTTCCACGCCGCGACGAATGAAACGACGAGCGAAGGAAACGAAATGAACTTTAAAAATCCCCGTCCGATTTTATCACAATCGATCGCTCGTCGAACAACCGACCATCGAATCAAATCACCCTCTGAAACTCGCAAGTGCCTGGAAACCATTTACGATCCGGGAGCGTCTCGCGAGACTGGACATCTTCTGAAGGGGCAGGAGACGTCCGGGACGGTAAAAAACAGTGCGGGGAAGGGGAGGATCGGGGCACGTGGCACGACACGACCCAGTCAGCCACCCTCGGACGCAGCCGAGAGCACCCTGGGGTGCACATCAAAAGTTCCGAGCGAAAAGTACAAATGCGCTTAAGGAACTTTCCTCTCCTCCTCGTGCTTCGGTACTTTGGCGAAAGGTCCCTTTCGCCCTTGTCCGCCCAGACGTTTCCGGACGGAATTCTAAGAATCTCGTTACGATATTCCCGGGCCTTTTGTCGTCGAACGTGTTAATCCACTCGCGAATCCGAGCTACGTGGAACCGACTCGCCGACGCGGGGGCCGAGAGAGCGTTAATTAAATTTCTTCGAGACGCCGCGCCGTCTTACGCCGCCTCCTCGTCCTCGTGGGTCTCTGTTTGACGGCATTTTTGGGTAAATAGCAGCAAGGGGTTAATTCTGTTCGTCGATGTCTGCGCTTGGTGTCGTCCCTGCTTCCCGGTAACTCGTCCCGGTATCTCTAGCCTGTCGCGTGTACACGACGGGAGTGTAGCGGCGAAGTTGGATTCGCTTTCGTGGATTTGTTCCGTTCGATGAACGAGGATTCGTGTACGCTGCGAGAAATTTCGAGCCCCGAATCTCCTCCGGTGAAAGTGTAGAAAAATCGAGATGTACAGCCCGGATGTGCCAATGATAAAATTGCTTTGCGAAACAACACGCGAGAAGGGAACGTCTCACGGATATTACGTGAAATTTCCACGAGAAACAGAGAGAGAGAGAGAGAGACGACCGTGCATCTATCCAACAGATTTTAAACTGCAAACTTGCACAGTATAAAAAAAAATTTCCCTTCGTGTATCTATCGCGTGAAACAATTTTCCATTCCAGCTTTTCGTTCAAATTCTATTCTCAGAATTATTCACCGACAAATCACATTGACTGGTACTCGTCGTTCGATGTTGAAGAGCCTGCGAAAGATCTCTCAAGGCATCAAGTGATTCACTGGGCAATTCGTCCAAAGCGCGCGTCGCGTGCATCGACGAAGTCGCGGAACAAGCGGATGGATTTACGACGCGACACGAAAGCGTAGCGGGCGTCCCGCGGGAACGCGGCGCATCCTGTTCCCGGGGAAGCGAGGGCCGCGCGCCACCGGAACGAGCGTCTGCGAGCCCGAGAGAGGAAATGAGAATGTCGCGGCGTCGAACGGAGACGCGGCCACGTCCAGCCCCTCCGGGTTGCGGTTCTTCGGGGACCGAAAGCCGGCTGCCAGCTGCCGTTAACCCTTTTGCGGTGCGATCCGGCTGCAGTTATTGCGTAACTATTTTCGACAATGTCTCGCCGCGGTTCCTCCTCGGTGCCTTTGGGACCCACGTAATGGCCGCGCTTTGCAGTTCAATTTTCCACCCCTTCCCCCACCGAGCTCGCGATGAACCTTCTTTTTCACGACTCTCGCGGAACAATTGGAATCTGAGGTTTCATCAGGGTAACTGCGGTGGTTAATAATTTCTGTCGCGTATGTAGGACTGTTATTTTTATCACTGAAAGTGATTTTAGCGTGGGTAACCCAGAAAATCGGGCCTCTTCAAGTGCAACGCTGATGCAACGAAAATTAGCGATTGGTTGATTTGGGTCACGTGATTCGCGAGGGGGCGTGGGGTAGACCTCGAGTGGGAGTGGCGTTGTTTGGTTGTTTACTGAGCGATCGCGCCTGTAATTTGTTTCGTGTCGATTCGAATTACTAATATTTGGCTTCGCGCAAAATTGTAGATAGTTGTGGTCCTCGATGAGACGACTGTTTCCAAGCCAGAGCTTAATAAATCTAAACTAAAACCAGAACTTTGTAAATCTTCTAAAACCTTGCCAACGAGTCCACCCACCAAATCCACTCATAAAAATCGTCAGATTACCGACATAATCCACTCGGAAGTTACGACGCCACTGTTAAAAGGTCAACTTATCGGTCGACCCGGATCGAACCGAGTCCTCCGTGTTTCTCCAAGATTCGACGAATGTGCTTCCGATCAATTCGATCGTCGAGTTTAAATGCGCGATACTGACTATAACAACACCTTCGTCGTTTCCGTTTCTATCTGGAATAAATTTCCAATCTCAGAGAGAAGCGAGAAATTTCTGCAGGATCGCATCCCCGACGAGAAATTTAACGAAAACCGTAGTTTGGCTCTGACCACTTTTACACGAGTTTACTGTTTTTGATAGAAAATTTGGATTAAAAACACCGAAATGCCAGTTTGCGACAGAAATAATTACACCACGGCCGTGAATGAAGTTGATCGGTGGCCGTCAATCAAGAACAACCGCGTCACGCGTGAAAAAAGTATTCCCTGCTTCGTTCGGAAATATTAATGTTGCGACAGCAGCGTCCGAAACGCGTGAAAATGCACGGTGCGTGATAGGTCTATTCCGTCCGTTCGCGGCATTAATATCGTGGCGAGTACACGGCCGAATATTTGCAATTCAACGGGTCTACGGCTACAGCTCGGGAAACGTAATCTCTGTCTTTGGAGTTCCCCCGAACGGCTACTTGGTTCGCGGCTGCTTGCTTCTTCTTGCCGGAGCGCGGCCAGCGCTCGGCCATCGCGGCCCTTTTAAATTATTCATCGCGGTGGAATCCTCCCGGGAGACCCGAGACGATAAACATATTACCAGAGTAGCGTGCCAGGTAATTATCCTCGGCGACCGGCGTAACTGCACGTGGGTTAGAATTACGCTCGAAAACGAATAGATTGCTCGTTAGAAGTTCCTTACTGCGGTTTCAATTGGAATTAGTTGGCTGTGAGATATGGAGACCGAGTGTTGGCTCGCCCATAGATTTTTGATCGTTAATTCCGGCGCTCTATGATTGTTTTAGTAGCTCGGGCTGAAAGTTCTGCCGCCGCGGCATTTTAGATGACGTCGTTTTGGAAATGTACATACGTTAATGGAAACAACTGCAATGCAATTTATCGAGAAAGGATTTTATTTGAGATTCGAATTGTAATTTATTGAAACGTTTATTCGGAAAAAGAATGCACGAGTGAAATATTTCAATTTTTTGACTACGTACACAGACAGAAATAATTCTCTGAAACAACGAGTCTGAAGAATCGACAATGAAACTAGTGTTCGACCTAAATTTCGTTGCAAATATAATTTCCTTTGTTAAACTGCTGGCAGCTTAAGAGTTAATGGAACAAAGTAGGCGATATGAATATGAAATAAAATAATTAGCATGAAAATGGGAACTAGCCTCTGTTTCACTGAACTCTGTTCACGTGTTCAAATTCCTCTTCGTTTCTCCGATACCTGGTTGCAGTTCAGAATTCAGCGTGGAATTCAGCATAGCGTTCGTCGCTCAAACGGTCGCTCGAGGTCGTTCTCTCTCTCTCGGCGATGGAAATAAGAAACCAGAATTTTTATCAGAGCTTCCGTTTCGTTCTGTATTAGCCGCCGTTCTCGCAATCTTCATTCAATCACTCTCTAAACAGAGCATCTCCGAGGATGCTCTAAAAGTTCCTAAATAACGTAGTCGCGGTATGCTCCAGGGAAATACTACCCGCGAGGAGGAAAAAACTCGAGCGAAAAATCTATCCGCCAGCGGGAATGCTGGAGGAAACGCGTGGAAGCGCCGCGAAAATAGGATGTGCCTTATAGACGCGAGACATTGGCGACAGGAAAAAGCGAATTGGGTCGCGCAAGATGAACGACACCGGGAACTTTAAATCCCTGAGAGGGATCCCTGAGAAGAACACGTCAAAGAATTAGGCTATTTACCAACATCGTAGCTTCTATCCTCGTAGAATGCCCTCCTCCCGAAGATCATCGCAGAAAATTGAAAATATAACTGTTCCTTCCAGAGACTAATTTAGTGTTGCAGCTGAGAAGAACTTTCAAAAAACAAAGTGGTGCGCGTTTTTGGACAATTTTTGCGTACTTACGTGGAACTCGAAAGTGCAGTGCAGATTGTATTTTCTACTCAAATTTCTATTCAACTTTCATTTTCTCAATTACCGCGAACGCGTCACGCTCGATCGATCGTAGATCCATCCAACAGCTAACTAAACGCTCAACCAACATTGTCGAAGCAATGTTCGCCTACCCCTGAACGACGCTCCATGTTCTCGGAGCTCAGGACATCCCATGAATCATCCACTGTCCGCTGTGCGAGGCGTCACGCTGAAAGCACGATGATTTCCCAACAAGATCTACAGCGGCGGCAGTACACACGTAGCAGAAACGCGTAGACCTGCGAAACCCCTCGGGAGAAGCTGGTCCTTAGGACAGAGGACGTTCTCTCTCCAGGAAAATTGCCGAGAAACCGTGCGCAGGATCGCGGGGAAACACAAACATACGTGTGTACTCTCTCTCTCTCTCTCTCTCTCGCTCTTTAACTTTCTTTCTTTTTCGTTTGCGCGCGCGCGCGCGCGCCAATCTCTAATCTCATTTTCCTGAAAAAAAGAAGCCCCGAACGTTATATTCCGTACACATCCTTAAACATGACCGCCTGCAGCGCGCCGCGATCATGTATTATGCATTTGCCATCGTGAAGCGCGTACGTGCGGCTTCGCGTGCGCTCTCGTCGGCTAAGCGAACGCCTGGTTCGCACGCGTGTTCATACGTACGCGCGTTACACGTGTACGTGTGTGGCAATGCGAGTCCTGCGCGGAGGCACGCCTTCACTTTCCCTGCTGCGGGAAAGGAGGAGAAGAGCGAAAGAGGAAAAGCGAGCAACGAGACGCTTGGACGACGCGACGCAGCCAGCCCGTCGTCGCATTTCCCATCTTTTTCCACCGCTTCCTTCTCTTCTCTCCCTTCTCGCTTTTTTCTTTTTTTTTTTTTCGTCCAAGTGTCCCGAGCCACGCGAGACCGAGTTCAGGAAACTCGAATTCGAAGAACGAGGAAACGCGCCGGTAAGGGAGGAAAAGCGCCGCTGCACACGGGAAGTTTCGGGTTTCACGGCGACGCGGACAGAATTTGCGGGCTTAAGCCGTCTTATCCGGCTAGGAAACTCGCCACCGCGAGAAGGAATACGGAAACGAGCGCAGACGGCTCCTCTCCATCCCCCCGCCCCCTCCTTCGAATAGTTGAAATTTTCCACCGATAAGATGGCGATTGCCAGCCTGCACTGACTTTGACGAGGGGGTTTGATGGACTTCTCGACGAGTACTACCGCCAAATTCGATCGTGGACAACGCACGTTTCAAGTCGATGACTATTCGCTTTCTCGAAGAACTTGAAGAATAATAACGAGACGAGACTCGTTCGCCATCGAGCGTGAAGAAATAATAAAGCTTCGAACATGGAGATTAAAGAATAATTATTCTGTACGTTGAGACTTTGAGGAAGAGCGAGTGGACTCTTTGAAAGTCAAAGCCACCCTCTGTCCATCGAGTTAGGTTAGAATTAAAAGCGAGAGAAGAATATTAGATTCGAACTTTAAACTTGAGAAATCTCCGCATTGAACAAAGGGCGGGTAACGGACGAACGAAACCAGAATCAGACCTTTGATCATCAAATTGCATTCGAAGCTACGTGTCGTTACAGTTGAGAATAGTAACGAAAAGAGCGATTGAATTCAAGTTTCAGCTCCGTGCGTGAAATTATCGTCATCGAACAATTTGTTACACAGCGATCGATAAATTGTTTTAAAGAAGGGGCGATTTTTGAAATCCTTTGTTCCGAGATACCAACTACTACCGTGAAGAGACTGTTGCCTCACTTTTAAGACACAGAACGCAGAAATTATCCAACAGTGACAAAAGAAAAAGAAAAAAAAAAAAAAAAAAAAAAAGGAAGAAAACAAGTCCGCTGTCCGCCAATCGTAATTTAATAAATTTGAAACGACGCTGGACAGTAATTGCGCGGAACGCACGAAGCCGAGAGAATACGTCGCGTAGCTCCGCTCTCTTAATGGGTAAAACGAAAATAAGGACGGGGACGAGATTGGCCACGGGAACGAGGGCAAAAAGACCGTCGGGCATTTGGTAGCGCGACTGGAAGATAACCAGGACGAGATTTTGAAACTCATAAAACACATTAAGGGGAATGAAGGAGGGAAAGAGAGAGAGAGAAAGGAAGAGAACGAGGGGAGGAAGTTGATAGGGAGCGTTTTCAAAGTCCGCGATAAAACGTAAATTGACCAAGGACAAGACAAATTGCCTCGAATCAGGTCAAATCCCGGGCTCGCTGCTTTAACAGGTGAAATGGTACTTAACGGGTGTTCTAGCGTTGGGAATGAGTGAGACAGAGGGAGGGGAGGGTGGCGAACAGAGAGGTTAAAATAAAGGTTAAACGATTTCATGGACCGAATGAAACGCGAGGATAATTTCATTCGAAAGTCATTTTCCTCCAGGTATGTCGTCTCTGACAAGTCGTTAGACCGGATAAAGCGAGAAAGACTATTTCTTATATATATATATATATACATACACACGTATGTTAGTTTTGTGAAATTTTTGATGCGCACTATTATTGCACAAGATATACGTATGTATTAAATTGAATTTGAACAATTTCATTATTCGGCTGTCTCTTGAATAAATAAATGTTCGTATAAACGATCGTACGACGACCTGTTGTACGGGCTGTAGAAAAACGCGAAATGAACGTATACATCTGCGATGAAAATCTTATCAATGATTTCGCGTTACGAGAAATCGAGAAAGCGTCCAAAAATACTTTTGGACGACAGTGTGCACGTACGTGTGTGCGCGTGTGTGCTATTTCAGCGGAAAGAACGCTAAAACACCTATCGTTGGAGGAGACTCTGCGGTAACGTCTATTTGAAAGGAAACCGATGACAGTCGGTGAAACTCAAATCCCAGAATCCCATAACGTCAATCTCCATTTCGCATGGAGGTAGGGAACAAACGCAACGACCAAGCTACCCTCCGCGGGGTAAATAAAAGAATCCGCAGAAATCGTAGTTTCTACATTCGATTCCCCTCTATTTGATGTACTCGAAATCGTCAAATGGGACGAGATAGATACACACACACACATATATATATGTACGAAGTTTCGAAACGCGTCCCGCGAGTAGTTCGCCACTGCCAGGCAACCTCGAAATCGATCAGCGAAACTTGACGATCGTTTGCCTTCCGTCGTAATCCGATTGATTGGGTTATTTAGTAGCTTTCGTTGCCGTCAAATCGCGTGCTATCGTCGATTCTCGATACGCGTGATATAATTTATATATATATATATATATATATATCGTACGTAGGTATAAGAATCGTGAGATTATATTTAAAAAACTTGAGAATGTAAAGATATTTATTGCGAGCATACATTGAGTAAAGAAAACTGCACGATTTTTACGAATCGTCTCACTGTTCCGATTAAGAAACGAAGACGACTTTTTTGCCATAAAATTTTATCGATACGCAAACGTTTGAATAGAAAACAAATTACAGGCGCGATCGCTCGGTACCAGACAACGCCACTCCTACTTGAGGTCTACGCCACGCCCCCTCGCGAATCACGAGATCCAAATCGACCAATCGCTAATTTTCGTTGCATCAGCGTTGCACCTAAAAATCACTTTCAGTGACAACAATTCGTATACACCGTGAAGAGAGTTTGAAAGACTCCAAAGAATGCGGATACAAGTTCCTGAAATTCCGAAATGCTTCCCGGTTCGTAAAAGGACCCGACATAATCAACTTGCGAAAACTCTTCTTTCGAAATTGTTTGCAGGTTACAATTTTTAGCGGTCACGGAAATTGATTCTCGGGGAATCTTTCTCATCGATCTTTGTTCTCCGGCTATTTCTGCCGCGAAATTTTATTGACAAAAACATTTGTTTGCCAAACGATACCGCGCGCAAAAATGATTTTTTCCCGACTACAGCGAACGGCTGTATGGACAACGATGGAAAAACTGCCATCAGCCAGTCCATATTAAACGGAATTCCAAATTTCCGGGAATTCGCTGGCGTAGTCGATGCCAAAGCTTTGGCTAAAACTTTAATTTCACATCGGCTGAGGCGAAATCTTTCCACCGCAAATCCCCTGGTACAACACGTCACAATACCCACAAATCAAACCTGGCGTTTCGCGGTGATTATTTTGGATGAAAGTATAATTCGCGTTTATTTAATAGCCTGACGCAATAGATTGCAGTTGAAGCGTAATGTGAAAATTATTTTCACGGTACCCCCCGTTTTCCCTTGTTTGCTCTTCGAAAATCAGAGAGAGAAGGCAGGCGCTCTGTCGCTCGCGCAACACGTTCGCGTATAATTAATGTAGCTTAACGCGGTGCATACGGTTGTTTGTTGGCAGAAATTCTCATTTAAAAAACGCGAGATACGGCCGACCGGTATAGGGGCGGGCGTCGCGTTCCCCGTGTAATTGTACGTATCCGGTAAAAATGAATAATACACGTCTAATTTCGCTAATAATAACGCATAGTACGCCGTCTCTGCCCTCTCTCTTTCGCTAAGGGTTTTTTCAATATTTCTCGTTCTAACCCCCGGATGTCGCGGTTTCTTTTCATCGCGATCTCCGGGACCCCGAGTGCTTCGACGTGGTGACAGGAAACGGATTCAGTTCGACCTGTGAAGACGTAAGAGTGAATGTCATCGTGTTCGCTCCACGGAATATCGACGACTACGATGGAAAAGAAAGAGGATCGATTTAATAATGAAACGACGACGGACCTTTCCGTGGACCTCCATTAGGCTGGACGTGTACAAATGACCGGTCAATTAGTATTCTATATATCCGTTCGAAGAATGTGTGTATCGGAAATAAAGAGTAACGAGCGACGACGACTCGAAACCACAATCGAATCCGCGGTAATAGGATTTCTCCTACTCCGATCGCCGCTTTCGAAATAATATCATTTTTCTTCTCTACATGGGATTTCGATTAAACGTATCAATGAAGCGATTTCGCATTGCCATTAATCATGAAACGAACGAGAATTAAAATTCACCGAGACCGCGCGTCAATTTTACGAGAAATTCGTCAGAGTGCGCGCAAAAAGTGTGCAAAACGTTGGAAATGGATTGATTGTCGTATCTAATAAACGACGATAGGTTCGATTCATCCATGATGGAAATGCTTGAAATTTGTCTCTTTTGTTTTCGATGCTTTTCTATATTTTTGCATTTTTACGTTTCTTAAATTTCCCACAAAATCCCGAGAACCAAAAAGACAAGAACCGATCGTCAAAACGCACACGCTACGAAACTTGTCTCGAAATCTCACCGACTCTCGCTCCGCGTGAAGAACAGACACGTCCCGTTTGCATCATACTCCGCTTCGCAGAGGAGCAACAAATACAGGGTGGAACGTGCAACTTTTTTTTCCTCTCCGCCCACTCCCTTGAAAATTTCACGAGGTGCTCTTTTAACAAGAATCGATGGAGGAAGTTGGAAACGACGGAAAGTTGCTGCGTGCGGTTGGAAGTTTTGGAACAGGATCTGCACGGAGGGGTTCAGCCTACGTGGGTGGGGGTAAGTGGGATGGCGTTTACCCTCTCCCACCTATAGTCGAATTTATTCGCATCCAACGCGCCTCGTGCCTATAGTTATACGGTTCCCCTCGAAACGTTCACGGATCTCTATAGCCACGCGGATGATAAGGGCTGATAGATCGAAACGTTTCGGTCGATGTAACTGTTCGAGGTACGTACGTACGTACGTACGTGCGGCGGCCGCCACTTTAATGGGATCCCCCCCTTCCCTCTGCCTTTTCGAAAAAGTTTCCGCGCCACGGCGAAGAATAATCGAGCCATATATTTAAACTCTGGCATAAAAGTCGCGGCATCGGGCTTCGGCGAGGAGCGGGAAACCGGGAAGGGTGGGAAAAAGAAATGACGAGAGCAGTTAGTATCGCTACATTTGCGAGGAAAGAATGAGCGATCGTAAAAGTCGCGAGGACGAGGCTCTAATATACCGGGGGGGGCTGGCAAACGTTGAAACGCGCGACGGCATCGAGCTTCGCTCGCATACCAGAGTGGTTTTTCCCTTTTTCGAAATTTTTCACGCTGTTAAACGGCGCAGCGAGCGCGCCAGTTTCGATATTCCACGTATTTCTGCGTTCTTAGATTTTTCGTAAATTCGCAAAAGTCTGATCATTCCGCCATCGAGCTTCGCTCGCGCACCAAAGTGGCCGTGGTTTTTCCCTTTTTTTCTTTTTCGAAAGTTTTTCACGCTACCGAACGTTACAACAAGCGCTCCGGCATCGATATTCCACGTATTTGTGCACTCTCCGTGTACCTTTGCGTTCTTCGAATTTTCGCAAAATTCGCAAAAACCTGATTTATCGCATAGCAAATTCGTTCGGTGTCCCGAGGAAGAAAGTGCAAAACTTTTCCCATCCGGCGCGCAACCGCGTCAAACGCGCGATGGATCAAAAGTTCTCGACAGCGGCGCGAAAATTCCGAGTACAAAGTAGTGCTCGACTTTGAACCGACGTCCGCGAGCTCTTCGAGGGGAAGAAGAAGAAGAAGGAGGAGGAACGTGGACGAAGCTTATCGCGAGAGCAACGACAGCGCGAGACATCCGGCAAGAAGGACCGAAAGAAACGACGAGGCGGAGCGTGGTGGTTCGCCGCGCGGTGTGTATCTCGCGCCGAGCCGACGATAACATCCGACAACTTCCGCCGGCTCGGTTGGAACGCTCTCGCGTTAATTTCATCCGAGATAAGCCGGGTGGAAAGGACGCGCGACACCACGCGCCAACCCACCGGAGCCGAAATTTATTTACCGGCGCACGGCCGATCTCTTAACCTTCACGGCGTCGCGTCAGCTTTGCCGATCATTACGATCCATCACGCGTCCCGCGTATATCGCGTCGAAATCGTTTAAAACGATCATCCGTCAAGCGGGCAAGAGGCAACGCGCCGCGAGGAGAAAGGAAATCGAAACGGGCAAACGGCTACTGCTAGAATGTTTCGCCCGGGTTCGTTATCTCGATAGCGTTTGATGGAAGACGGCTCAGTCTCGACTCGTTTACAATCCCGGGATTTGTCAGTCAGTCGTGAGGGAGAGAAAGAGTGAAGGAAACGAAACCGCGCGAGGTGGAAAGAGACGGTTCGTCTCTGACGATGTTTGAGTTAATTATCTCGGTAATGTTTGACGGTTGACGCGGTGAGACCCGGTTGGATCGTCAGTCGAAAGCTGCTCTCTCGTAGTTGTTGCGATAAAAAACAACTACCGTGTCTTAAAATCCTCGTGATTTTCACCTGGCAAGCTGGCCGTGTATTATACTTTACGCAACAACTCTCGCAATCCTGCGCACTTTCCGCTTATTTTTCCACTTTGCATCGAAATATCCCTGTTTAACTCGTTGTCTTTGTAATTTTCGCTCCAAACTGCTCTAGACTCAAGTGCACGCGTGTATTTTAATACGCGCGCTGGAACGACCAAGCTTCCAGAACTAATTAGTTCCTTCCAGCAGAACCCCTCTCTCTCTTTCAATTTCAAAATTCCAAGTCGCGCGTCCGCGTGCAGCGACGCGTCTTTAAAGAAAAGTCTTGGAACCAAAGCGCCCCGTTCAGTCCGGAATCAGCTGTCGTCGTTCCGGAGGAATCTCAATTTAACGGTGCCGGCTGATTAATAAGCCAATTCCGATGGAGGCGAGGCGTTTATAAAGCTCGGGACAACAAAGGACGGCCAGCGCGACACGATCCGCGCCGAGTCCAACTTCGTTCAAGTATTCACGGGTTTGAATTTCAAAGTCGGCCACCAGAGCGGCCCTCAGGGGCAGGCGGGGCGAGGCGAGGCGAGGGAAAAATTTATTCCACAATCGGGAATAAAGCCTCGTTTGCAAGGCTCTCCGTGGCCGCGGTGCGGAGATTCCCCGGCCGTTTCGGCCGTTTTTCCACCGAGACCGCCGTGTTTACGGAATCGGCGCGTGTCTTTGATATTTTAATCTCCGTCGTCGCATTTGGGTCAGCCGAGTTCGTGCTTTCCCGCCGCGGAAAGAAAACTCGCGGAGATTTCGGCCGATGCCAACTTGCGATCTTTCACAGACGACTCGCCGCCAACGATCGTCACCGTCGCTTCTCGCACTCGTGGAGATTCGGAGAATTATGCGAAGCATACGACCTGCTACGTATTTTCCTCTTTCTATCGAGAAATTCTGCTATTTTTCAACTGCTGCGTATCTTTGCGCATTTACGGAGAATTTCATCCGGACGTGTAAAGCAATACGCGCGTACTTACTGCGTAAGCTGCTCTTTCTGTCGAGATTCAATCGACGCTTGGAAAAATTACGAAAAGGTCGCGGAACTGGAAACGAACGCGATCGTCGTTTTCCAATTTGGTCGCGGCTGGCCGAGTCTCTTTCACCAGTTTCACGGCCGAGGGACGGGATCACGCGCAGTTAGAGGCGTCAAACGTTCCAAATTTTAATCGAAAGCGTCGAGTGTTCGAAACAAAATTCCCTTTCCGAGGGTGGCGACCGTTTTTTTCGAGCTGGAAAATTGTAAACTATTGTCCCGTTGTTCGATATTTCGATCGGGCTAAACAGACCTCGAAACTGTCTTTTTATTCGACTTGACGGAATTGACGTTTCTGCGAAATTTGAACTATTCTACGCTCGTAATTTTAAAGGTGTAGAGTTCCTCTTTTTCTACGTCTGTAGACTCGAACTCATAAAATGCAAAAAAAAAAAAAGAAAAAAAGAAAGAAGAAAAACGTACTTGTGTCAATTTTTCGTTCTGCAATCCTCGAACAAAAGAAGCTGAAGCGAATGGTCACTGGATTGTAAAACGTCAAATGTTGAAGAAGCACGTCTCTCTAACCACCAGTTGCGTTTCCACGAGACATACACACGCCACGTACGATCATTCCTCGCGAGAAAATCGAACGATTAAGCAGATGGAACGACGGAAAAAGAGTCGAGGACCGTGATGTTGTTCGGCGATGTTATCAGAGTCTCGAGTTTAATTTCAAACTGAGGGAAAACGACGGCCTTTAGGTTTCTATTCGGGGGAAATGGCCGCGACGCGAGACACCGGTCGAGAGTCGAACGCAACTTTCAGCGTATCGTTTTCGCGTAGTTAAATTCAAAGCCACCCCTCGACTCCACTCGGGTCGCCCATGAGATGGCAATTTTCCAATTCATTTGCCAGAGCTCGCAAGTTTGATTACGCCCCGCGACTCGACTCGGCCCGGCAACGTTTCAATCCTCGATCCTCCAGAGGAGCGACAATAATCATCGAAGGTTCACGATTTCTCTACCCGATCGAGCATCCAGCTCGTTTATAACAAACGATCTGTGCATCTTGAAATTAAGTCTGGAGATTTTTTTTTTAATTTGACACGATTTTAGTTAAATTTTCGGAGCGCTTCTTTCAACGAAATCGCGTTTTTTCGACAGATAAGATTAATGCAGATCCCGCAACGTGACAATGCGTTTTGAATGCAATTTGAAGCGGCGTCCGCCGAACAAACTCGTTTACTCATTCGGACGTAGTTGCAGGTATTTTAACGATATTTTTACACACGCGGTGCGGTTTATAGACAAACACCGGGATGACAGATAACGCGTTCGCGCTATTGGTCCACCGAGCTGGAACGAAGTTAAGAAAGAAACATTTCTGATGACAAACAGGACGTCGGAACACACGTGAAACTGTCGTGGCGAGAGAAGTGGTCAATGAAATTTTGTTTCATGGCTCCGAGGACAATGGAAAAAGACCAGAGAATCGTGACGGAGGAGAGCAAGTTTTCTCGTTACGGACGTCACTGCTCCGTACGGAGTATCGATAAATTAGAAAAGGAATCAATCACCGAGTCTTCAGTTTTTGAGACTTTCGAGCACGTTACGGTAACGTAACTCATTTTACTCACTCGCGATTTTACTTACGGAAACGTCGATCGAAATGCAATTGCAAGATCAAAGTTGCAACTGGGAACGTTCTTGCTTCCAAGGGGAATCGTGCGAGTTGTCGTCAAGTTTGTTTTGTCCGAAATCGTGAAGTGTTCTCGGAACGTTCGAGCGGTGGTGTAGATTATCAAAGCCCTTTTTAATTATATACGGGCCAGAGAATCACCTGCACTCGAATTCTACCAAACGTGGCAAAGGAACGTTCGGGGGATCAACGTTCACCAGGCGCCGATCGCCAACAAAGCGACATTCAATCGCCCAAAAACCACTTATCAACGACGAGTCCCTGTGACTCCCGGCGACTCCCCCGCCGAATTCCATCGTACGAAAAAACAATTTTATCTCTCCTTCCTCCCCCCCCCCTGCACGTGTTGTACGTTCAACCCCTTGGTCGACCGTTCCCATGCAGCTTGTTCCTGTTCACCGCTATCTGGCTTAATTAAAACGCCGTTCCCGCTGCTCTTATTCGCCCGGGCAAGAACAATAGAGCCATATATTCTTTTAATAAAATCAACCTTTCGAGTCCTTTGGCGGAGGAGCCTCGTCCCGATAAAACGAGTTCCACATGGAGTTCCAGGGTCTCGGACACCTCTCTCTCTCTCTCTCTCTCTCTCTGCTTCTTTTCATAAGGGGCCTTGCCGGGCGATATCGCAAGCCCCGTGTTTCGATACGATTCCCGAGCGGAGCTCGGGGCCCCAGGTCCACCATGTCGTTTTAATCTTGACTCGGCTTCAATATATGCGGCATGCATTATTCAAGCGACCGGTAACGACGAGCGTATATGGGTCCCGGTGTCCTGCCACGCCGTGCCGCGCCGCGTCGTCCAACTGTACCCGCTGTCGCGGTTTTTCGGACCAGTTCCACCTCCGAGCGCAGTTTCCGAGTACTGTTTGCGAGCGATCGTTACCGAAGGAATCGTTTCGACGCAACGTGCTACGACCGTTTCAATCATACTTGCCAGATCCATCGAGGATCAATCGCGAAACAAAAGTTTCGATTCCACGATTTTTATCACTGAAAGTGATTTTGAGCGGCAACGCCGATGCAACGAAAATTAGCGATTGGTCGATTTGGGTCACGACCTCGAGTAGGAGTGGCGTTGTCTGGTACTGAGCGATCGCGCCTGTAACTTGTTTTGCATATCGATAAAATTTTATGGCAAAAAAATCTGCATTTCCTAGTCAGATCAGTTGCTTCTGTGCCTTTCAGCGAGACGAATCGTACTTTTCCTCTCTCTGTATTCATAACGTCAGTTGCAAAGCAACGGCGCTCTGTCGCAATCTCAAGTTCGAGAGAAAAATTCGAGCCTCGCGATTCAGTCGCAAAATGAAGTTACGACATCGTAATTAATATTAGTGGCCCGTCGAGACGAGCGAGCTACCAGTTGCAAAGAGCCCCGGAACCAAAAGTATCTCGACTGGCTGGGAAGATGTTGGAAACCGGAGACTCGAGTCGCGTCTCTCCCTTTAAGAGCGAAAAAGCAAAAGGAAAGGAGAAATATCCTCTCGTCCTCCTCTTGAACTCATCCCAGGCAAACGAGTCTCTCTCTTTGCTTGAAAAGAGAGAAAGAAAAAAAGAACGGATATCTTGATGTGAGATGGACCAGAACCGGTGGACCAATTCTTTTTCCAGTCCAGTCCAGTCTTAGAAAACAATGGCGTTCTCCTCCGGTCTCCACGAGAGAAAGAGAGAGAGACATAATTTTCCAAGCGGAGTGAGCGCAGATAGATACTGAAGCATCAACGGCGAAGAAACTGCGAGTCGGACTCGCGAACCAGTTAAGAACCGCAACCCGGTCCGATAACAGAGTCACGACGTGGAAGGAGAATCAGTTCGTCAGTTTTCGGTTCGTGTTTGCTGCGTCGAGCAGATAAGGCGGGAGGGGGAGGAAGAGAATCGATTCGATCCGGCGGACGACGATAAGCGGGCGAAACGCAAACAGCGCGGAGCACAAACGGGCAAAAAGAATACACGGTTCGCCAATTACGTTCGGGGGATGACGATTTCAGCGGGGAAGATTCGAGGATTCCGCTGACTGAAACGGCGAGAAGTTCTCACCTGCTCGCTCGTCGTGAAAAATATGAAGCGCGTAGCGAAAGAGGAGAGAGAGAGAGAGAGCATACACGCGGCTGTCCTGTAATTGGGCAATCCTAAATTATTCTGGTCTTCAGCTTCACTTTAGCTTCCAAAACAAGTAGAAAGTTTCACCGAGGATGCCACTGTCATCTGGAAATATTTCGCGCGGACGTTCAGTTTGCATTTCGTTTAATCTCCATTTATGTCTCTCTAAAATTGTGTCTTCAACGATGTTGACATCGACGAAATTTAAAAGAAACTTTTGTCGCTGGATCCTCAACGTTCAAAATCCGAAAGTGTACGAAAATGGCAAGAGGAGAAAAGAAAATCGCGCGGCAAATTTCCAAGGAGAATTTCCGTTCAAAAAATTTCAAATTTTCGAGATCCAGTTGAAATTTTTCTACGTCCTCGGAGACGTCTTCGTAATCTTGACAATCTCCAGAGGAACGAAAGTATCGTTCGCGTGGTGGAAAAACATGATCGGGAAGAACGAACTCGGAACTGCGAGGGAAGAAAGTTCGCGTTTCGAGAAACGAGATCGGGCGGTACGATCCTGTTCCACGAAGTGATAACGGTCCAAAGCGGCCGGCAATTTTTCATCGTTATTGGTTCAATTATACTCCTCGTCGCAGCGACGTTTCCCACTCGGAGCGGCGTACGTATCGGCGCGCGTACAAGAAGAAACGCTGGCTCTCGTCGAAAGAGGAGACACCTTAATTACGGTGCAGGCCGGGAGGATTCCGGGTTATCTTATCCGGGTCGAGTCGGTATCGGAGCCGACGTTCTCCTCGCCGACGTTATTAGCATAACACAAGACGGACCACGACTGAGCTGCGTGGGCGGCTCGAGGACCCTCGCAGGCGACTCGAGCGGAGAGAGCCTGGCAACGCTGGCTTAGGATCGGACCAGATACACACGCGTCTGTACCCTTTGCCGGCGTTTGCTTCTGATTCTGACTGGCCACGACGATCGCTCGCTGCCACGATCGACTGCCTCGGAAATTCGGACGCTGGGGGATTGTCCTCGGTAAGATCGTGGCCGATGCTTCGTACACGTTTCGGGGCTTAGGACGTCAAGGATTTCGAGCTGTGTTGTCCGAGGTACTCCGAGGCACGATTTCGAGGATCCTGTCGAGGTGGAGAAAAACGGACAGTTCTTCGAACGGGAAGATTTTTTGCCAACGAATTTGAATACTAGAAACGTTCGGCGTTTACATTTAAATTAACTTGTCAGAACGTAATTTAAACTCGTCACTCTGATAAAAGTCGATCTCGTTCTTTCCACTGTAAATTTTCGATCATGGATAGATTTAGTGGATTTAACCAAACAACGTTTGAAAGATCATTATTTCCGAGGTATGGGATATCGTTAAATCGCAAAATAAGTTGGGAAGAGTTTGAAAAATTTGTCGAGTACGCTTGGATTCAGCTTCGATTCCGTGCGAATCAAAATTTTTCACCGCGCTGATCTCGTGTCGCGAGTCATCGACTTCTCTATCTAAATATCATTATTTAGATACTTCGAAACGCAGCAAACGCATCATTTTTTATTTCGCACACACGGTCCGAAAGTAATCAGTGAAATTCTTCGCTACCGACGAATCCACGACCAGGAGATATCTCAATCAACGTCGTTCGGTTCGAGGTCCAACGTTGCACCGGTGGAATCCGCCCCGAGGCGGATGGAAAGATGGAACTCCCGGAATGCGTTCCGGGGCTTAATTAAAGACTTAATCGGGGTAATTATCGTTATGCGTTTTCGCCGGCTCGATGGAATGCTTAAGAAACGAGCAGGAAACGGGCAAAAACAGGCGGCGAGAAGGAAGGGAGGAAGGGAGAGGCGGCACGTGGATCTCGGGACGAATTTTCGAGAGCGCGTCGCGATCGATCTCTCGTTCGGGAAGATAGTTCTCGGAAAGATGCTACGGTATTACCGATAGATCTCAGGCTCGGCTCAGCTGTGGCACGAAGAATAAAGCGGGGGAGTTTAACAAAGTATTCCTTTTTGCCGCCGCTGGGATTAAGTTTGATTCGGGAGGATTGAAAGTTGGAGATTTTTAAGGTACTTTTTGCGGGTGGAAAACGGGGAGAGATTCTGTTTCATCGCGAGAAGACTGTTGTGAAGATTATTGAAATAAAATTTACGTCTGCCGCGGGATGTGCAATAACAAAGATGCTTAAGACGAATATAATAGTGCTTTTTGGATTCAACAATGGTTGGGCATCTGTGCGATCCGAACGAAGATCCCAAAACTGTTTCCAACCAAGCGAGCACCGTTCTTCGCGGCAATGGAACGTTTCATCACCTGTCGGCAACTGTAATATGAAATTAGTTCCAAGGACTCTCGACTTTTGTCAATCTTCACGTCTCATCCCTCTGTGGAATCTAGTTGGAAAGTTATTTTGCCGCGTTCTGACGCATCTCCAGAAACGCGATGTAAGAATATCGACGGAACGCAACAGCGAAGCAACGAACGGTGTAAAATTAAATTTCCAAAACGTGGACGTATGCCTCCGTCTCTGCAGTTCGACGAGGGATCGAAACGTACGGCGGAGAATCGTCAAAAGCGAAAAGAACCGAGTCTTCCACTCGGGGGTGGCTCCGGCGACCTCGTGAGCTTCCATCGTAGAAACAGGGAAACGATCTTTGTCCTCTCCTTTCTTTCAACCGCGTGACTTATACGAGCGGTTTGCGGTACCGTTCTGGTCCGCCATTGCACAGACGTTCCCCATATATCCGGCTGGTGCACGCCGATATTGCACCCTGTCTCGTCGCCCCTGGCCACCCTCTTCACCCCTCTGCACGACGCTGCGCGTGCCTGGCTAGCGGCGGTTTCCTTCCTCTGTCCCAGCTTGACGACTTTCCATCCGCCGCTCCATTCTTTCAAATCTTCGACAGAACTCGCAGGAACTTTTTGGGGAACTACCGCGCGTATTTTCGAGAACTGCCGTTTCCTCGCATCGGAATAGCTTCGTTGATTTATTGCTCTATCCCGTCGTTCGTTTCTTCGTTTCACCGTGGGATCCGTAGCATCGCGGCGTAGCTTTTAACAGATTTCAACGGAAAATTTTGTTTGTTTCGCTGAAATTCCGTTTCACGTCTTACAGCGGAGAATAAGAGCTGAATCGAAACTGATGGGAAATTGTCGATGTTTTCAACTGCCCTTTATTAATCTAGTAGAATAACGTCATAGAACAACGATTTAGTTGGTCTTATTTTAAAGTGCAACTGAATGGAAAAATAAGGATTCGTTTATTCTTGAAAATTGTCGAAATTCAAATGTCTCCAGAAACAATTGAAACGATCTTGAAGATCAAAGCTCTCCCCTTAACAAAGATCCCTTGAAACTTTTACTCGCACGATTTTTTCCTGTCATTTTATTGAACTTTGAATATCATCTTGACGAAATCTTGGGATTTCATGAATTTCTGTCATCTAACCCTAAAGTTCAAAATTCCAAGGTTTAAGGGAGACAACGCGAGTGGATTTAATCGGTGGAAAAAATTTTTCAACGTTTCTTTGGAAACGTTCCAGAATTTTTATGACACTCGACGAGGCAGTGTGAAAGGATAGAACGACGTAGTTTGGTCCAGTTTCCTTCTTTTTATATCGCTGAATAAGAGAGGAGGAAGATGGTGCGTCGAAAAAGGATAATGATTGCTTCATAGTGGCGGAAACCGCGGTTAGACGGGTTACATAGGTGGCTTTGATCGATGAGCGGTTAGTGCTGCGAAGTGGAGGAAGATGGACAAGCTTCTATTTGAATAGCAACGGCTACGACGCAACAGCACGGGGAATCGTGGTTTTCGACACTCGTGTTCTCTTTTTTTCAATGGAAATCTCGAAAAATTGTTTTCACGGGGTTCTGAATGGACCGCGAATTTTTATGCGCGTTCGCGGCGGAAATTTATGGCTGTGAAAGGGTGTAGGATGAAACGTAATGTACGGGACTATGTAAAATATAGGAGATATGAAAGGTACATAAAGAATATAAACGGTGTGCGATGTAAAAAAGCAGAGAAAAAAAAAGATACACGAAACGTGAAAGTAAGTAAATAAAAGTACATTTCGGATATTTAGCGAGTAAAGCAAATATCTGTTATGTTTCCTCTACGTTGCTCTACTTGCGAAATTTCCTTCTTGTCAAACTCTGATGAAATTGGATATTTAAATTTAACGTTGTTGTCGTTGCTCTCGTCTTGATTCGAGAACGTTTTAAATCGAAATTTCAAAAACATCGTCGCAGACTTTAGTAATCCAACGTGGAACGCTACGATAGTGTTGTCGATAAATCGACGATACTGTTTGAGGGTTAAAAGAACGGGGGCGAAAGAAAAAAGAAATTGTGCGACTCGATAGGCAGTCGGTTAACCAACGACCGTGGATCCGTAGAAAAAACACGGCTTGAAGTTGGAACGAACGGGTTAAACAGGGCGAATAAATAAACATGGAAAACACGTCGGGGAGAGGGGCGAACGACGGTGTTCGCCAAGACACGAGGCCGCCGTCGATTGCATAATATCGGCGTCTCCAGAGTAAATAGAATGTCGGGCCGAACGAACGGCATTGCCGGTTGTCTGTTGGCAGGGGCGGCAACCCTCGTCCGAGGCAACGACGCAAACCGCGAATTTATTTCGAACGCGCCGCGTCTCGCCGCTCTCGCCAGAAATCGATTCGCCCCTTCTGCGAGTTGTCCGCGATAATTCCGACAGCCTCGCGATAATCGTCGACAACGTCCGCCGACTCGTTTTTCGAGTAAGGAGACCAGAGACGTAACGGAGACTCGGCAAAATTCAGAGTGCGAGGAATAATTTCATCCGTCGCGTTTTCCTCTCGTCCAAATCTCTGGATCAATTCCAAACTCGTCGATTTTCGAACAGACGGCTTTGCAAGTTTCCTCTCTGATTCGCAAGCTCCTTTCGGCAGGAATTTACGGCACTGTTACGACTCTTGCAAACGGTTTTGACAAATACAGCACACGCGGACGTTACGCCGGACCGTTTCATTCTCCGTTACGGGTGTCTCGGTTTTACGAAGACGTCCACTGCCAGGTGAAGATAACGTCGTAAGGTTTCATCACGAACATCTATGAGGTTGGATAGTTAAAAGATGCGAGCCGTAGCTCTCCTCCGCGAGGTTGAGGTCGACGTTACGATGTAATACGGATGAAATTCTTCGCGACTTTTTAGTGGTCGTAAAGCATGGAGCGAGATAAGCGCTCGTTGTCGTGGTTCTACGACACCGCGAGACAGATATCGAGGAAACCGGGGGATGAGAATTCGAGGGTGATCCTCCGTGAAAATGCGAAATTCGACGGAGCCTTTGTCGAAAGAGCGCCGAGGGAACGACGTGTACCTAGGTTTTGTCTCGAGGAAAGACCGATTCCATCGTGGTAATCCAGTGTTTCGATAGTAGAGGGGAATTACGTTTTCTTCTTGCCGGGCCACTTTCGGTAATCGGTTTTGCATTAAGGACAGGGGTGGATCGACGATTTGCTGGAGGCTTCGCCGCTACGCGGTAATGAGAACGCGGCAAAATGGTAAAATCAATTTCGACTTAGGGGTCCGCCCGAATTTCCCCTTTATTTCTTGATGGCTGATCAAAGCGTCCTCCTTCGACCATGATATGCATGCAAATTCCGGGCTTCTTCCTTCTTGACTTACAGCGCGCCTCAAACTCAATGTCCCGAACCTCGTCTTTCCAGACGCGTTCCAGCAAATTGCCGAGCACTTTCCACTCGCCTTGCCTCGTCAAACTTTCCCATCCGGACGTTTTATTTCACAATATTTCGATTAATTTTCATCCCGTAACATGTACGTCGTTGTGTAATAATTTTCTAATCATGTTCGTAGAAATGTTAAAAAGTTGTCCAAAGATCTGCTGCTGAAGTAGGAATTGACTGATCGCGATACGACGTCTGACACGCTCACGCTTATTCTACTTCCAGCGCGCCAAGTAGGCAAACGATCAAAGTGTCGTTCCAAAGAATTTGGAATTCAAATTAAAAATGAATTCCAAACGTGGCTCCTCGTTTTACAGAGAGAAGTTGACAGAATTAAAGGGTAAAATTAATTAGGAAAAAAAAAGACGAAAAGAATAGTCCTTAAGCGAGCGATCTCGTGAGGAATCTCGAGGAAGAAGTCGACAAGTGACAGACAGATAAACCGGTGGAAAGAAGAAGAGGCAGAGCGAAGGGATTGTAACGTGAGCGAGCACGCGGCCGCTCGTTTCAAAGCGATTCATTTAATAACCATTTAACCGATAACAGGGTGGAAGCAGCGGACGAACAGAGTGATAAATATAACAGCGGCTGGATGGAGTTCCCTTCGTCTGAAGTTGGACGCGGATATATACGAGCATAAAACATTAAACATCGTGGGGTGGCGTTTCAACCCTCTCTCTCTTTGGGTACGACCTCCCCGCCTCTGGTTTTTATTGTTGCACGTTCGTTCAATCCTGGGGTGGTGGAACGCGTGTCTCCTTTGAATTTTTGTTCCTTTTTCTCCCCTCTCTGTAAAGTGAAAGAGGGTTCCAGTGCCCCGAATCCTTCACTCACCGGACACTCTGACCAACCAACCTCTTTATTTATCAAAAAGATACGAAGATCAAGAAGAGAAAAATAAGATAATACCGACACAGTATGAAATTTGTATCGGAGAGATCAAAGTTTTTGTAACAGAGACTGAAACAAAGATAAAATTTAAAAATTATCTAGGTGATAATTTTTTAGCTATATTTAAATAATATCATTCAAATCTCTAAACACCGTTGCAAACGTATTTCAGCGTCAAGGCTACGCTAGATTCGTACAACAGATCCAAAAAAGGAATCAATTCCAATTCACATGCGTTGAAATTTACAAACAGAAACAACAACCGTCTCCCTTTCCTCTTTCTTTTTTTTGCTCATTTAATTTCTCTCCTCTGATCGAATACGGATCGACCCAGCGTCGCGCCGCGGCAGGAACCCACCGCGAAACCGCGAATTACCATTTTCCTTGCTCGACGATGGACCGCGCCATCAAGTCGTCGGCATACGCGTGCAATCACGAATTGCGCAGCGATGCGTGCACTTCCGCATGCACGCATCCCGGCGCACGCAGGCGCGCTCCAACGACGGCCGAATCGTCAATCGATAACATTATCGAGCCGCCGCGATTCCTGGCGGCTGCGGCCGTGCCCGCGATTGACGAGAGGGAATCCGATGTCGAATAATTGTTTTATTCTTATTCGTAATTCGAGCGTCATTGTCGGTGTCGTCATTGTTGCTCGGCCTCGATCCGTTATTTCCGCGTACCGGCGGAGGGAAATCGAAACAGGGGGATCGACGTACAATGCGGAGAATAATTGCCGGATCGCAGGGAGGCAAAAGAGACTCGTACTATGATAATAACAAGTTGTGAGATTTGCCAGTAGCGTATAGAATCTTCCTGATTAGGATTAGGACGCTGTATTTGTAAATTGAGGGATGATAACTCGACGATACCAACAAGAGACCCCTCAAACTGCTGTATTATTGAGCCGTGGCCATCACCAACGTCACTTTTCATTAACGATATGTCATAAAAACCTAAAACACTTTTTAATTTTTCAACAAAAATTGGAGAACTTTGAAGGTTCTAAGAAATCTAATTTTTTTTAATGACATTCCAATGTAGCTATTACATAGCTGGCAATTATCTGCGATTAAGAGTAAATAAACATTGCTCCCTTGCAAATTTTCAACGCAACTCGCGACGAGTTTCACGAGATTTCAGGCGCAGTTCAGGGCTTGTTTGAAAACCCGGCGACTAAGATTCCTTTCGAGTAATCCCTCATACGCAACTGCGGTTGACAACGGAACGCTTTGACAGGAGGAAAGATTTACAGTTTAGCGCGATACCGAGCGCGAGAAGTCTGTCCGTGTTCCCTGAAAATTAATATTTACTCGTAACTTTCGTCCATCGTCGAGCACCGTACACCAGCGGGAATCAGAACTCGTGTTATGGTGTATAAAAAAAAAAAAAAAAAAAAAAAAAAAAGAGAGAGAGAGAGGGAAAAAAAGAAGAAGAAAGCTGGAAAGTTTCGCCGAGGGGTTAAACGTATTTCCACGTGCCCGTATTACGTTCATAACGAGGCCTTTTTTCCATCCTCGCGGAGAAGAGTCGTGGGAACCGGGAGCAATGCTAGGGGATGGAGCCGTCATCACGTAGCCTCCGACGTGGATTAATGTTTCGACGGTGTAACCTTCCCGAATGTTTTCTCCTTTTCTATGGAGATTCCCCGGCGAACGCGAAAGAGTAACGAGATCTCCGAGAGATTTTTTCCTCGATCGTGTCTACCACGCGGCTGAAAGAAACTGATTCGCCGTCCGAGTTTGTTGCAAAAATCTTTTATTTTAGTTTTCACGTCCGAAACTTGCCGAATAATGACAAACGTTCCTCAATTTCACTATTTCACTTTGAAACTTACTCTCGACAAAATTGATTCGCGATCCCAAACTGACGAAACGTCCCGAGTAAACAACGTCTGCTTCGACGAGTCTGAAAAATAGCCGACCATCGACTGGTGTTTGTTAATCGCCGACAGTTCCACGTGGAGGTGAAAAACCGAAAAAGCAATCTTTTCACCGCTGCTTCTCACCGTCCCTCGTTTTTTTTTTTCCTTCCCTTAACCTCTTGGTTGCTGTCTAACCGCGTATCCCAAGTAAATTCCCCGTTATGATTAATAACACTTCCCCTCCGCCCCCCAAAAAAAGAGGAACAGTCAGCGGTGCGACACGCTCGCCACGCGGGCGTTTCCTCTCGTCCCTGTCAGTTCTACTAGTTGGCAGATTTTGCGCCCCGGTGACTACCGCCGCTCCTTTTTTCCTGCTTACGTCGCGGCGATCCCTCGTTTGACGCGCCGCGGGCCTCCCAGGCTTCGAATTGTCTCTCTCGCGAAAGAGGGTTTATCGAGCGGTGGCGGATGTAGAGAGAGGTTAAGCTTCCAGCACGAAGCATCGAGTTTTCGGAGCTTTCGTGCTTCCCGCTGTTGAACGGTGGAATTATAGCTATTCCCTCTGTTTCCTTTTCTTTTTTCCTTTCTTTTTTCCGAAGACTGTAATTTATAGACCGTGTTCAACGTGATTAATAGAACGCAACGCTACACTTTTGTTTCTTTCTGTTTTTCTTCCGCCAAGTATTGCGATAAACGCTCCACCTTGGATATTACGTACATTTTTCCCACGTGTCCAAACGACGGATCAAAGTATCGCATCTTTTTTAGGCAACGAGCAAAAGTACCTAAACGTATCGAGATTTAAAAATATGTACATCAGTGACACCCTGGTCTCGTCCGTCGATTCTCGTGATTCGACGAGGGCGTGTTCCAACGTTTCACGACGTCAAAGAGAGCAGGGAGTACATTCCGCATATTTCGGGGGGAGGGATGGGTGGCTCGAGAGGAGGCGGAATGCCGGCAAGACGCGTAAGCCTTTGATTTCTCTAATCTAATGGGAAATCTGGCCGGAGGGCCCGTGCGTTTACACGTGACGGCAAACGAGGGTTCTCAAATTAAGCGCGGCTTCGAATCGCCTTAATCTCGATACCTCGGATGATGCTGGAATTAACGCGACAATCGAGTAACTCGTAAGACTCCGCGGCTGCGGATCTATCCCGTCACAAAGATCTGACAATTTCTAGAGTAAACTACGAGCACGATGCAGGTTTTTCTTAATAAGAAGGGTCAGATTCGTTCACCGATTGATCTAAATGAGAATACTGAGAAAAAGACGAACGTTTTCGAAATTGATTGACAGTGAAAAATTCTTGTGAAATGTTAAATTTGACAGAACCGTCAAATTTCTTCTCCCTTCGTAGTTAATATTGATCTCAATTCAGTTTTCCGCAATTCTTTCAATCGAGTTAAGATCAATTTAACCTGTAACGTTAAATTCTACTTTTTTTACTGTCAAAGTCACGAAGAGACGTTCCAATGTTTCTTCATCGTCGTGTCGTCTGTCGAATTTAAAAAATTTGCCGTGCAACAAGTTACTCGCTTGCCCCTTGACAAACATACTGCAGAAATTCGACGGAGCACTGTTTCTCCGTAGCTCGCAATTTCAGAAATCATTCGAAACGAGTCCAAGTACACATTTGACAGTGTCTGCAAATAATGTCCCTTGGAGGAGAGGCGACGCAACGGAAATTATCGGAATACCTTCTGTCGACCACGATGTCACGGCGCGTCTCACGTCGCACGCGGCTGTGTGCGTTGTTTCATTTTTTCGGTGAAATCAGACGTCCGGATCGTCGAGATTCGTGACAGGACAGGCACGTCGATCGTCCGGGATAATGGGTCGCTTTGATTGGCAGTCGACGCGCTAAAAGCGCGCAAGAAACGTCGAACTGGATGGGACAATGGCCGAGGAGGCGCGGTAAGACGTATAATTAGACACGAGCAGTCACGGCCGGGTTCGGTTAATCACGCGAAAACGCGTGACTGGCCTTTGTCCAGTTGTGGAATGACGCGTGAGGCACGCTGGTCGCTAATTAACCATGTCGAGCATGTTGCATCATCGATACCTCTCTCTCTCTCTCTCTCGATGTCTTTTGGCGCGACAAACTGCCTGTTGTGCGAACGGAGCGAATCGTTTGCAAGATTCGACGAAAACGAAAAAAGAGAGAGAGAGAGAGAGAGAGAGAGAGAGAGAGAAGAAAAAGATGACAGCGTAAAAATGATTGGGAAGAATAAACCGTCGAGATAAAAATTCGACGGACGATCTACAGAATGAAAGAGCGAAAAATCCGCTCTCTCGCTTTGCGAGCCTCTTCGCGCAATATTTGATCAATAGAGCGACGCCGCGTTTTCTTACTCGCCGTGGAAAAACAAGCCGAACGCGAACCGGCGAAAGATTGATTGATTCCAGCACGCACAAAAGGGTAAATACATCCTATTTCCATGAGATCGTTCCGTGTTTTTCGTCGTTCGCTCCTCCGTCGGAGGCTCGTCCGATGTAAAATACATGATGTACCAAACCGTCGAACCGGAACAAGAAAAGTGGAAAAAGAAGAGAGAGAGAGGGAGGGGTTGAAACCTCCGACTGTGGACGAAACGGTGAAAGGAACAGGGGTTGGGTGGAGGAAGATTTAAAACACTCGACGAGACCGCGAGCGATTCAGCCGAGAGAATAATTACAACGTCATTCGTCTTTTGCCCCCGCGATAAAAGTCTCGTCGATAACGTATCAATGAAGAAGTCTCGTTTTCTGTCCTTCTTCCTTTCTCTCTCGCGAATTTTCCTCGTGAATTCCCTGCCTTTCAGTTTCACCGGTTTGATCGATATACCTACCGCGCGTTTCCGTTCGTTCGTTCGTAATAGGAGAAAATAGAGAATTTATGGAAGAAGGTTAATATATCCAATTTCCTTGCGACAACTATTTGATATTCAACTTCTGGTCGCTGTTTAAAACCGCTCGGCCCTGCTGAAATAGCGGGCCGGAAATGGGTGAAGACGGGCGAGACAGGGGCGAACGGAAGCCACCGTAAGAGGGAACTAAAACATTCAACCACCTTGTATTTCTTCCACGAAAGAATAATTACAAGGGTATTCTTCGCCGGTCTTCGAGATAGGGATCTTCATCGAGGAGTTGCGTTAGGAAGGAGGACGTCCTCCCTTTCACGTTCTTCCGAGGTCGTTCAACCTCGGTGATTTCTTTTTTTTTTTTTTTTTTATCTAGAAAGATGGAAAAAATCGTATCGACCCGAGAGACGTACAACGTGCCATAATGGTAATAAACGACAACGAAAGGTCACGCGTTGATGTACAACTTTTTGGCGTCCAATTTTTCTCGTGTATCGTCGCGCGTAATAAATAAATAAATAAATAAACAAACAAACAGCGAGAAACGGACAATATCATTAGATTCTTTCGATTGATAAATTTTGATTGCGCGAAATTCTGAAGCGTATGAAATTCCTCAACGACTAAATATATCCCTCTCGACATTTAGCGGAATATACGAGTTATTATTAAGAATTGAAAATTTCACACGTATCAATCCGTTGCTCCGATTATCTTTCATACGAACACGCGCAACGATCTTTCAATTAATAAATTTACGAATGCATCGCTGCGCGTGCATCAATTAAATTCCATATATATATATTATATATACAAACGCATCAAGATTTAACAAGTCCGTCGCATATTTTTTTCGGCATTGCCTTCGTTGTTTCGAAACGTAACAGACCACTGCATTTGTTCAGGCGAACGGGGATAATGGAAGAAACGTTAACGTTAATAAATTTGTGCGCGTTGTATCTTGAGAATTCGATATCTCGGTTTAATTATTCTTGATTTCAAAGAGAGCAGGGGGGGGGGGGTTTTAACGAGCGGATTTGCCGGAGAAAGTTAACAATGTGGATAATTATCGTGGTATTTTCCAACCGAATTTTCCATTCGATTATCCGGACGGCGGGGTGTCTCTCGCGCAAAATCCCGGCTCGCCGCAACTTTGCCACCCTCTAACGAAAATAGAGACGGAGAGCCGGAACGTGCGCTGGCTTGCGTTTCATCCGGCCACGGTTTATGTAACGTTTTGATGAGTGGAATAGCTGGCAAAGTTAACAATGAGAATATTTGTTGCGCAACTTCACCCGACGGCCCTCGATCTTCCCGTTCAAACATCGTTCAGCTCAGGAGCATGAACTTTGCGGATCTCGCGCGCAGGGCGAGTTCAAATCCATTTTCCGAGATCCAAATTTCATTTCCAGGCCCCGCTCCGCCCACGCTTCGATGATTGCGCGATCAACGCGCCACGGTAGCCTGTATCGCGCCGCTTTTTCTCCTTGAATTTCATCTTCGTCGCTCGTAATTCAAAAACACGTACGCGGGGAAATACGAGAGTATTGGAACGAACTGTAGCGAACTTTTACATCCCTGCGTTCTGCGCGTTGTGTCGTGTACAGCGCGAGTCTCTCTGGAAGCTGATCGACTTTGTTCTTTTTCAATTTCCGAGTCTCGCCTCAAGTGCAAATTGATGTTTAATTTCTATTATATCGTCAGACTGCTTTTAAATTTTTCAACAGAATCGTCTATTATTATTGTTGTATCGCCGATGAAATTTCACACGTACGTAAAATAGAAACACGACGTTGAACATTTTCTTCTCAGCTTGTAGCACAAGTGTCCAAATATTCACAAGTGTCCCGATCTTCGATGTCGTGCGATGGATGTCGAGCCAAGTTAAAAGAAAAAAGTACTACTTCAAACCTGATGATACTCGCATCGGGGTTACGTAAAGATCCAGCTCGCTCTCGAGGAAATCAAGCTGCCGTCTGGCCTTCCGTTCCACGTCGCTCATTAGAATCCACGAGGGCAACAGGGAGGAGGGCCGGATCCGCGTGGAGTCTGATCGCAGCCGCGTTATCAATCAACCTTATCGATAAAGGTCTACGACCCCTGCAGTTTCGTACACGAGACGCGTCTCACGACGTTGTCGTCGTCTCGCGATCGCCGATAAGCGGCGTCGCGACGCGACGCGACGTCGTGACTCGCGGCAAACGACGAACACCAGAGGGGTTCCAGAGGGTTCCGCCTCGCCCGTGAACCCAGTTAATCCAGCGTTAATGCGCCGGGAAATTGGTAACGTTGCTCCTCGTCGCTGTGGTTCACAAACCAGCTACTTTCCTTTCCTGTTTCTTTTTATTTCTTTTTCAGTAGATCAGGTTATGCATCGTAAAAAAAAAAAAGGAGATGATAACAAGGGACGAGAACGTCGAAGGGTGGCGAACGATTAATTTTGGAAATGGAGGAGCGTGTGGCAGTGATGGCGATGGTGCGATTGTCCTTTGGCTCTAGAGGGCTTCAGTTGATCTCTTTTCTTTTCTTTTTTTTCTTTAATTTAAGAAAGAAAGGAGTAAACAGGTTTCTAAGAAGCCTTCCCTTCGGGCGTTCCTCGGTAATCGGCTTAAATTCTCGTTCGATTTTTAAACCCTGATGCTGTTCCTCGAAACAGCGTGGACGTTCGTTGCGTGCATTTGTGACAGATAGTAATTGAAGCAACGTAGACGTTCACTACAGATTCAGATTACGACTCTCGTTGAATGTCAAAGTTTATAAAGTTCAGATACCACTAATTTCCACCGACGCTCGAATCTCGTAACAGCGCAAACGAAAAATTGGAAAAATACCCAGATGATACGTCCGCAAAGTATGTCCTCGACTTCCCAAATACTCCCCCCCCCCCCTGACCGTGTATCACTACGATCGGGAAATAAACCGCAGTTTCGAAATTGAATACACCATCGCCCGGGATTAATCGTCCAAATTTATCCAGTAGAATTTTATCCGCGCGAATTCCAATTTCTCGATTTAAATTTAGCAATGTAGAACAGAAATATTCCAATTATCCAGGCGCCGGCGCGGATTCCACTGAAACACGCTTTTCAACCTTGTCCACCACCCCCCAGCCCCCCGAACCGCCCAACGCTCGACGCAATCTGCCGAATCGACGCAGTCAAATTCCAAAGACCGTCTCACTCCTTCCCCACCGGTTCTGAAACATCTTGCCTACTCCGGGTCCGAGCGATTCGCTGGCGAATCGAGCACAGTCGACACGGGGTTGGATTAGCGCGAAGGGTGAGGAGGCGTGAAATCGGCATGGCAGAGCTCGTAGCCGGGCGCAAGCGATGCGTGGTGACGCGCGTGCGGAATCCTCGCCCGAGGAACGCGCCGCTGCCCCTTCGAATTAGAAATCGGAGGGCAGACGCGCGTGAAAACGGTCGAATCCGCGGCTAACGATCCTCGCCGCAGCCGCCGCGGCTCGCTTCGATCGTTTCGATTCGTTCCCAGCCACCGGCGGGTTTCCACACTTTGTCGATGCGCGTTATCGTCCGACATTACGTACGTCGCCTGTTTTTCTGCAAGCAGTCGTCGAATTTTACGTTGCGCAAATCGCTTCGGATACGTATGCACGCGCTGAAACTTAAACCAACGGTTTAACAGTCAGCGAATATAATTGTTACGGGTGAAATTCTAAACTGTGTACCCTCGAAACTGTGTTCGAAAGGAAAACAGTTTAGAATTTCACCTGTAACAGCTATCTTCGCTGTTAATTGCAACGGCGTAATTCTAGACTCGGCGAACGAAATTTAACGTTTAAGTGTTAAATCGGAGAAACGCTCGATACGCCAGCTTTCGCTCGAATTTCCTTTCTCGAAAATTTCCAAGAGCACGAGCTTATTAAGATATAAAGTTAAACTGCGCAGAAATAACGCAAAGTATCGCGGCACTGTTTAATAACAACAGGTAGTAAAGGGACAGGACTTTTAATATCACGAAATATACGCATACGTAAGCTGAATTTCCCCCCCGGAGGAGCAAAAGGGATTGAAGAAAAGAATGCGGAACGCAAGTATTACGGTATCGTGGATGCTTCGGTAGAAATTGGTTCTTCTTTTTGAAACTTGCAGCACGATATCCCCCTTCCCCTATATATATATATATATCTCTTCCTCCTTACCCTTCGTTTCTTGGCTCGTTCCGCGGTATCGGGAGTAGAACTCGAGGAAATTTATAGAATTTTTGAGGTTAAGACGCTTTCTGCCTGAGATATCGCCGGGGTTAGGTCAGAGATCCTCGCGATCCTCGCGATCCTCTCTACCTCTAGGCGGTGAGACCCACTTTTCTCTCTTTGTATCTAAAATAGTCTGCACGTTGCACGTGGCGATAAATCCTCGCGATTCGTACGTTCGGCCTCGCGCGGTGAATCGCTCGAAAATCGTCGGGTGGTAAATTACTCGAGCGATTGGTGGCCGTCTGTCGTTTCGTCTCGCCGAGGAGAACTGAGGAGTCGTTCCAGCGGAACGAAAAGGAAACGAGACGAGACGAGACGAGACCGAGGAGGCGAGACTCCAGACGAAACGGAAGCCGCGGCGATCGACTCCGCAGGTGAATTCGTAGGTGACGTCCCCGGGGGTGTGTGCCAGGGTACAAAGGGCGGGCCGGTGGCAAAAACTGCGAAGCGCTCTGTAGAATTTTCAATAAGGCGGGGTCGGAAGAAGAAGATTAATGCAACGCCGTCGGGGGACCTTAGGAGACGACAGCGACATGACTGTCAAAAGAACATCCCCAGAGGCGAGGTCCATTCGCTCCTGCGAGTCCGCAATCCCCGTTCCTGGAACCGTCTTCCACGCCGTCTTCCTCCTCTTCTCTCTACCCCCTCCCCTTCTCTCCCGCCCCCCCAGCCCCCCCTTGTCTTTTTCTACTTGCTCCTCTATTTCTTCTCGTCTCTGGTTCTCTCGCCAGACCTGCTCTTTACTCTTGCTCTTCTCTCTGGTCCCCTCGTTAACCCCTTCCTCTCCGGACCAAGAGCCTCCTCCTCCTCGATCTTACAAGTTCTCTCGCTCCCCCTGTCCTTTCCATTACTCTTGCCAAGCATTGTTTTGCTTACTCTCTCTGTCCCTTCCCCCCCGTCGAGGGATGAAAGTTTCGTGACTCGGGGAAACTGCGTACGCGCGTCACGTGTAGATGTGGCCATGTTCCATGTTCAACGGGTTTGATATATATTTTTTTTTTCAGGTTCAGGAGAAGAGGTAAAGGATTAAAACAGACTTGCTTCGAGAGGAACAGTCATCTGCCTCGCAGAGAGTGAGACGTCTGGAAAGTTGGCGTCCCGTGGATTACCCAGGACGGAACTCTCTTGAAGCGACAGATTATCTCACATGGAAGACGAACAGTTTAGAAGTGGTCTTGTAAATCTTCATCGGGACAATTTGTCTCTCTTCCTAGTATTTTTCTAATTAATCCTTGCTCGTCTGCGGTAGCTTCAACACCCTCGCGCTTTTGCCTACGACTTTCATCATCCTCTCTTCGTCTGAAATGTCCCAATACTCTTCTTTCTACTGTTTTCTTAACAATTTTAAGCGTTCTGCTTAAATCTTTCCAACTGTGTCAAACATTCGCTTCTTTTTCGTACGACGCAACGCAACATGGAATACAGAATTTAAAAATATATCCCAGAAGTATAATTTTCCCCTGCTCCCCGTCTCAGAAACGTCACAACAAATTCGATCCGACAATCTTCCTTCCTTCCTCCTCGCGATTCCTCTCAATTCTAATATCCTCCCAATTAGCTCCTGCTTATCTCTAGTAGCTTCTACTCTCCAACCTCTCGATACTTATCTCTTTCTTCATCTCCCCAAGCACCGCCCTTTCCTCCGTACGCTCTCTCATCCCCCGTTAAACATTCACTTCCTCTTTCACTTCTTCACCCATCTCCTTTCTCTCTCGCCGAAGAATCTTCTTTCTCTCATCCCCTATTACCAAGAGTCTACTTCTCTTCCGTCGACCATCGTCTTTAGTCTCTCTCTCTCTCTCTCCCCTCCTTTCCATTTTCTCTTTGTCCCAGCGTCTGGGGCTCGCGCTCTGCCCCAGAAGAAGCACGCACACGCGCGTGCAGGTGCATGCCACGAAGCAGCGAAGCGAGACGATTCGCCAGAGAGGGAGAAAAACTCTTGGCGAGGTCCGGCCCGCTGGGGGCTTTGACTGTGTACTGGCGACGCGGCGCGACGGGGACGATGGTTCAAAGCGATCGCGGCAACTGCAGTCCCTAACCTCGGGGACGAACCTCGCTGGCCCCGAGACAAACCGCAATGCCTGCACGCCGTTCGATCAATCACACGCGTCGACGGATGCACGGCGGTCGCCGTGATGCACGCTGGCCCTCGAATCGAACGCGCTGCTCGTCTCCCGTTTAACCCTCCGCCTCGTTAAGGGGTGAAAGTTTCGCGTGGACGTGTTCGATTCGCGCAGCGTTGCGTCGTCCGATGCAAGTTTGGAAACATTACGCGTTTCCAATACGTTGGAAATCAAGGATTCGATTGTTCCAGAAATTTCGTCGTGACTGACTCGTCGAGTCAATAATTTTCCTTTCCAATCTGCTCGATTCTTGCAACATTAATGGCTGCCTCGTTGAAGAAGAAGAAAGAAAAAAACTGCACGACTTGTAATTTTATCGACGTGCAAACATTTGGGTCGATACAAGATAAATACCAGACAACGCCACTCCTACTCGAGGTCTACCCCTCACGAATCACGTGACCCAAATCAACCAATCGCTAATTTTCGCTGCATCAGCGTTGCACCTGAAGAGGCCCGATTTTCTGGGTTACCCCCGCTAAAGTCACTTTCAGTGATAAAAAAGAAGAAGAATTCGGAGCTAGCGTATATCTTTGGATTCTTGGTCCAATGTATTCTTCGCCGTTAGTATCAAAACATTCATTCGGTACAAATATTCATGTCTGGTACAAGTTGAATGGATTTCGCTGTTTTCCAAGTTATCTCGGCGTTGCGAAATAGCAAATAACGTGAAATTTGGCTCGGAGTTTGCCGATAAATGTAACGAGCAAGTGTCCTAATACTTACGGGTGCGAATGCACCGGTAATGTACATCCGCTTTCGTATAACGACCCAATTCATTATTGATCCACATGGTCGAAAATCGTATGTACCGTGAGATGAGATAACACGTAACACGCAACATCGAATAAATTTGCGATACAATAACAGAATAATAGAATATTTCAACACAAGTGTAATACGAAACGTAATGATGCATGGAAACTGATGCAACGATCGAGCGTAAATTGAAATAGTTTATATTTTATTATGTACAATAAACGCGAGCGCGCCGTCTAGAGTTTCAAACGGGAATGAAAATTAATTTTTTTTAATCACCTGTCGGGTTCGCCTCACTTTTTTTTTTCTTTTTTGTTGTTAGTAAATGTTTCTGGTTCCCTGTGGAGCAATACGCGTCGCGGCCGCGTTTTTTTTTTTCTTCTTTTTTTTGAACCCGTTCCACGCGTCTGATTATATACTGCTCAAACGTGACAATAAAACGATCGCGTTGGAAACACCGGCAGAAATCCCATTTTTTTTACGGCCGTAATTAGACTGTGGATGCTCGCGCATTAATGGGAAATCTAAAGCTGCAAAAAACGCGCGTAATGCGCGAAAGCACGCGAAATATTCAAAGCAGAGCGTTAAATCGTTACGTTCTATTCTCGTATTCTCCATATTTTTCGTTCTGTTTCGGGGAAATTGAGAATTGACATAAATATCCACGATCTGTGCATAATCGAACGTTAATTCTGCAAAGTGTTTTACCGCAGTTTTTCAGGTTGTTATTGCTATGGTGCAAAGCACGGTTCGAAATTCCGCGGGAAATCGCGAGGAAATGGCGAATCTTCATGACGGTTCGTTCGCGGAGGGATGTATACATTCTTTCATGGAGTCGTTCTTTCAAGTCTCTGACAAAGAGTTAAGTAGACCAACTAATCGATTAACCAGGTCGATGGACCTCGATGGCGATGGTAAGTCTCCCGCGAGGAGCGTTCGAGTGAATATTTTAATGCACACGTAGTAAATGGAGTCACGCGGGCCAATCAGCCTCCTTCGAGGTATGTTTTAATGAATTTTTAATGGGCTTCCCTGTAAGTTTAAAAAAGTTGTTTATCGACTGCCCGCGCGCCCCGATTAATTATTCAATCGATTCCTGGCCGCGGATATTCAATTATTCCAGCAACATTCGAAAACTTCGAAACCTCCTAGATCTTTATTTAACCTCGCGAAGAGGAAAGAATTCTCGTTTTCTACGAATTCTAACATTTGGCGATAATCGTTTAATCGATCGCTCAACTTTCAACGAGAGATTCTTGAAAACTGTGTAATTTCCCGTCTGAAAAAAAAAAAAACAGTACAACGCTCGCACGTCGAAATTTACGGGGCAATCTTTAAATTGATGGCGAATTTTGACGTGAAAAAAATTTGGTAACAGAGAACACAGAGTTTGAATTTGCAAATTTTTCACATTCGCTCGAGATGTGCATCTCGGGGGAAGGGAAAAACGAGCCACGGATTGTGAAAGTGGAAGGCTTCGCGGCTTAAAATGAGCGTAGACAGATTTTTCATCGACTCGATTCGACGTATACTACGGCCAGCGTATGAACTTGGTTAAATTGAATCTAACTTGGTTGAATGGCGCAACATGTGGAAGACACAAGGACGAAACCTCTCGGGGAATATTCTTTGCTCGTGGCAATTAAAAAATAAAATTCGATAGCGCAAATGAATCGAAAGGAACTAGAAATGAAACGTTGCGTTAAGGCGAAGTTGGCCCTTGACGGTTTAAAAAAAGCCCTTGGACGGCCGCAGTTCCCTCTAAAGTCACCCCTTCGACCGTGCCGCCAATCAATTAATCGCTCCGGCGAGTTCTTGGCGCGTGCAAGGAGAAAAAAAGAACCGCGCAAAGGGTGAAGTCTGCCAAGAAAAAACGAGGAAATAATAAGAAAACGGGGGAAAAAGAAACGCGTTCGGTGGGGGGCGAGGGACGGGCGGGACGGGCGGGAGGGTCGATAAAGGAGATCGCCTGGAAAGTCGAGAGGCAAGACGTCGGAGGAAGTTTGCCCCCGACGTTGGTTATAAAGATAACCACGTAAGAATGAACGGCCGTAATCTCGAAACCATTGGGAAGGAGCCGTTTGCCTCGTTGTGCACGGAAGACACGCGAGCCGTATTCGTGCTTGAAATTCCGCGTTAAGCGGCCTTCGACTTGGAAACGACGTGTCCGCACCACCACCTCGCGAACAAGCGCGTGCGCGCGCCACCGACTTCCGGCTTTCCACTCTGGTGAACGCTTTCGCAACTACGCGACGTCACCCGCAGGAATTATGGGACGCGTCTCGCCGACCGAACGGAAATATTTTAATATAGCCACACCGGGATGCGTTTTAATATACATGGGGCGAGCTGCCGGGGCTTCCTTGCTTCAGCGTCTCCCCGCCAGCCTCTTCGGCGAAAAGAGATTTTTATGGGGGTTCCATCCAGGGGACAGTGCGGGGCCAGATCTCGCTGGATTTATCGCGTTAAAGCTAGAAAGGGAAATTGAGTTTCGCTTCTGTCGAAAAGTTCTAACCCTTTTGCGGACGGTAGTCTTTTCATTTCTTTTTTTTTTTTTCTCAAACCAAATGTCGCTGCTAGGTACGATGAACGTTACACTGTTAAAAAAAAAAAAACATTTTCGTGAAACGATATCCGCAGTGCGATACGTAATAAAAAAAAATATTCTCGATCCTGCCGAGAATCAGAATCGAGAAAGTTTTTGCCGGCAAAGGGCTGAAAGTAAAGCAACTTCTAGCGATTGCTGGTTTCTATTTTGCGGTCGTCGTTCGAGAACTCGCACGGCAAGTTCAGCTGTGACCGATAATGCCGCGGTTCGATTTATGCAATCGGTTTCGAGTGGAAAGGTGGGGAATAGAAGGGGGGAGGGAGAGTTCTTGATACGGAGTGTTGTTAAGGGAATACCGTCCGACGAGGGAAAAATTGAACGCGAGTTGGTCGGAGGTTGCGTCGTTTAATCTTAAAATTCCTCCTGGAAATTACCTCCGTCGGGTGACCATAAAGAGCAATTTTGCAGCGAGTGGAAACACGAAAGTGCATTATTGTAGCAGCTTCCACCGTGGTAAAGAGAACCGGGGCTAGACTTCTTTGGGATATTATTCAACGTATAACGCGAAATACAGATTGTATCATTTATCAGGAATATCTCGAATACCTTCGTCGCTTTCGAAGATACAAAGAAATCGCCCGAGGGGAGAGCGAAAGGGGAAAAAAAACACAAAAATTTCATCCGAGCGCTAGGCAGTTCAAGGTCGTTAGGTAAACGACATCCTGAACTCGGTACTAATTTAAAAAATTGTGTACGGGCTGTGAGGAGATAACTTTTTAATCCTTCCTGCCACGCTGATAAAAAATCGAAACTTTTTAGGAAATATTCTCCTTTTTTTTTTTATAATCAAATACAACATAAAAAAAAAGAATTTCTATCAGATGAAAACGCATCGTTTCAAATCTGTGAAATCGCTACGAAAAAGTTGCGAAGACTGCTGATTTCGATCACTCCGGTAATTCTGCTGTTAAATTATTAACGAGATTTCGAAGCAGCCCACAGGCGATGAAGAAGAAGAACGAGGAACGAGAGAGAGTAGCACGATGCATCTTACCGGAGCTTGCGTTAAATCACCGGCGAGCAGACGGGTCTTGGAAAGCGGAGCGATTAATTCGTGTTTAATTTTTGATTCCGCGCGCTCATTAAATCAGTTCTCCTTTTCAACGCGCGTCGCGTGTTTTCCGATAATCGAGCGAAACGGCGGGTAATTTACGCGCGACGCGTCCCGCCCGGTCAAGTTATGTTATTTAATCCAATCGGTGTGTCAATTTGCACGTCAGGTTGGCTCGCCGTGAATTTCAAAGCAACCGCCGGAAGGTGGTTGCGCGGCAACTCGTGCAGATATTCGGCCAGTGCCTCTTGTAAATATGTATCGAAGGAAAATAAAAGACGAAAGGATAAAAAATATTTGGCGAAAAAAGAAACGACGAAACGAGGGGGAAGAAAAAGTCGTCGAGAGCTCGAAACGCGAGAACGAATCAGTTTTTCAGCGAATTATAAATCTCGCCGGGGAAAAACAGCGATATTTCAACCCGGCCCGCGTAATTATTTTAACGCGAATATCACGACCGCAGCGTCGCTGCGAAAATAATTCAGCATCGACCATGGAATTATTTACGCGCGATTCACGCCGATGCTTGGTTTTTACGATCGCTTTTATTCGCATCGTTTCGTATAATTCGTTTGCCACGAATCCACCCCCGCTTATTACTATTCCGCGTTGACTGGCCGTTTTACATCCAGATTTTTTCTGGTCGTTGCAGCATCGCCAATTTGTTCTGCCGAAACGTTTATTCGCAGCGACGTTCCCAGCCGGAAAGCTTGCGTCGAACGACAGGTTTATCTCGAGCGATTTTTCGTTTGACCCGTGCCCGGGCTTTTTAAATGTCGCGCCACCAAGTTGCGCGCTGCGAAAAACGAGGGAAAAAAGAAGGAAGGATCGATAACGAGACAGAATTCTACCTTGACGACCAGCGCGTTCAAAGTTTCTCGGACGATGGCACAGATGGTGCGTGCAGCTCGAACGGAGTTGTAGATCATCGCATGGATCGTGGATCCTTCCGGAGCGGGAAAATTAAACTTACGTAAACGACCCTTCTGTAACATGGTCAATTCGTTTTGTGTCATACCAAAACTGTGTTGAAAGCGAAAAATAAAAGAAAATAAGAAATTTATTCCAAATACTTTTAATAATCGATGAATAACGTACACTTGATGGACCAAAAATTCCTGCTGCACGAGGACCATCCAAGGTTGAATGTACATGAATTTACAATATAATAAAACGTATATTGCACATATCGTTTCATCATTCAAATTTACGCGTACGTCATTTCTCTTCGTCTAGTGGTGGCGGACAGTAACACTGTCCCTCTTTCTCCGCAGCGTAACGAGCCGCGCATTCCCTCAGCAAAATCTTGAACGGATGCGGAACAACAATCTCAGAAGCCTCCAACAACTCCTCCGTCAATTTCTCATACTCCTCCTGACGTTTCAGCTCTTCCAAGTACATCTTCTTCTCTTCTTCAGCTTCTCTACGCTTCGCGTCTTCCGCCCGTTTCCACTGTTCCTCCAGATCCTTTCTGTAGCACAACATCCTCTCCTTCTTCTCCTTCTTCGCGTAGGCAGTCAACTCCGCCTCCGATTCTATCTGCTTCTCCAACGTCTCTTTCTCCAATCGACGTGCTTCCATCTCCTTCCTCTCGTTTTCGTTCTTCATTCTCAACTGTTGCTCGCGACCTCGCAGAACGTCGTCCAGAATCTTCCTCCTGGCCGCTTTAAACCTCTGCACCGCTTGATCGCGCTTGCTAGTGGCGTCCTGCAACGATTTCTCTATTAGCTTGTCCACTTCCGCGTTTCTCCTAGCTTCCTCTCTCCGCAGATCCTCCAAATACTCCATGTAAGCGAGCAACTCTTTACGAAGAGCGGCGCTGGACTCTTTGACGTCAGATCGTTCCTTCGCCAATTCCTCCGCGGCGATGGTCCCTCTCAGGCGGTCCATTTCCGCTTCGTGACGTGCCTGTTCCGCCAGCTTCCGCTTCGCCGTCAGAACCTGCTCCTGCAGATCCTTCTTCAGCTCCTCCCGCTTCCGACGCTCCCTCTCGACGTTCTCCAACTCTTCCTCACGAAGTTTCTCCAACAGACGTTGCATGTGCTCTCTGTCCTCCACGTGTATCTGCTTCTTCTGCTCCTCGAGAGCCAGTTTCCCCGCCACTTGGTTCGCCAGGATGGTCAGGTTGGACTGTTCCGTGAGACAACGCCGTTTCGCCTCTTCCACGTCCCTCTGCTTCTTCGTTTCCACTTCTTTCAGCATCAGCCGATGCCAGAGATTGTCCAGCTCTCTGTCCGCTTGCCGCTTTGCCTCGTTGTCCGCCATTTGGGCCAAGTTGACCAATTTCGCGTCGATCACCGACTTCTTCGAAAGCCTCTCGCGGATCTCCTGCGACTGAGTCACGCGCTGTTGCACTCGCTTCGCGGCTACCACTGCTAAACGCTTCTCCTCCTCCTCCCTCCGGATTTCCTCTATTCTCTGCCGCATGTCGTCCATCCTCGCGTCGTCGCCGTGTTGAGCCTGGTGTATCACCTCGTGGATCAGAGCCATCTCTTCTTTCAGCAGCAAGTCGCGGAGTTTCTCGCGCCGCGCGTTCACGCTCTCCTCGAACGACGCCAATCCTGAAGAATCGTCGCTCGTTGACAGCGATTTTACGGGAACAAACGAACGAGACGAGTTTTTAAGTTTCTTTTTTTTTTTTCTCGTTGAAAACGAGAGAGGAAGATTTGACGAAGCTTAGACTCTAAAGAACTCGGAATTCTTCTCTTTGCATCCCATCGTGTAACCTATTCTCCTCTAAACAGAGCTAAACGTTGATGATCGCCATCGATAATTTCGAATTTTTCTAAAATCTACGAAACTTTCGATGCAACGTCTCGCAAACAAACTCTGAAAATACTCTGAAATTGCAAGTACGTCTAATTCTAACGCGTGATCCTGCCGATCATCGACGATCATTACCCTAACAATCGCCGCTAGTACCTTGCTGAACGCGTTGCCGAGCGTTCTTCCTTTTGATCCTACTGTTGGTTTGGTTCTCAAACTCCAAGAGTTTCGTCAGATGCTCGTAGTTCTTCTCCCTCTGCCGCTGACGATCCTCGTACGATTCCGGGATCTTCGTCGTTTTGCAACCGGATCTCTCGCGCAGCCTGTATCCCCAGAACGCGTTCGGACTGCCGACAGCAACTGGCGGATACTTCCTGGGCTTCAGAGGCCCGCACTGTACCTCTTCCACCTTGAAGAAACTCATCTCGACTCGCGCTCGAAGGTTAGAGCGACGTTCGAACGTTTAACGCAACGAGTCTTCGAACCTGTGTTTACCGGTTACTACGACGACGACCAAACTCGATCGAATTAATATTTGGCCGGTTGAGGGGGCGGTGGAGTTGATTTGCGACGGCGGTCTGGTTACGGTTCGGTTAGGCTAGGTACACTTGGATGTTGCTCAATGCCCTGGAACGTGACCGATGCGCACGAACACGCCGCAAGGTGGTGAATGGCTGTTCGAAAGGGCTGACTCTGGACCCGGTAATTGGATCATTACTGGGAATTAATGGGCTACCCGATGGGGTTGCCAGTTTTTCTCGCGAGCCTGTCAAATTTTCGGTGATTTGGATTTGCATAGATTTATTTCTAATAACGTGTTAAAATAGATAGTAGTTGCTGTTTTCGAGACAAATTAGTATGGACTTGATCGGATCGTATTTACACGATTCTTTTTTTTCTATTCGATCCGGTGGATATATTATTGTCTTAAAAAAAAAAAAAAAAAATTTAATGAGTGCAAATGATTGCACTTAATCCTCGACCAAAAAACTTTCCTTCCAATTTAATCTCAAAGATATTTCTCACTCGCTGCAAAAATCTCTTGTCGTGTTTGATCATAACACGTCGTCGTTCGTCGAACCTCGCGGCGAAAGGAAATCTCAAAAATTCACCTCGCAGCGCTCGGTGTCCCGATCGCTCGTTTACACGCGGGAAATCAATTATCAGGGGAGGAAATGGTCGGGTCGGAACAGCAACGGCAACAGCGACGGAGAAACGAAGGGAAACGGAGCGGGGCCGCGAACTCACCTCCCAAAGTGCTAACATTGCACGCCGTCGGAAATTCAGGACTTCGTCTCGGTGGCTCGTCTTTCAAGTTCATCGAGTTTACGAGACTTCGTGTAGTTCGATTACACGCCCCCCAGGCCACGGCTGTAACGCAATATCTATATCGAAGTAATCAAGCTCACAATATCCCCGATTTAGGCAGGAAATTTCACCGGCAGACGGGGGGGCAGTTGCACGCGTCGATTCGAGAATTACACGGCTCGGCTCGGGCTGCCGCCCGAGCGAGACGCGTGGCATTACACGGCATTTTCCACGCCTGCGAAATTCCGGCCAACGCGTCTTCCGAAACGAGTCTTCGCACGACGAATTCGCAAACCAACCGTCATCTCGTCGAAACGAAACGAAATCAAAGAAACGAAGGCAAGGGTTGCGACGCTGAAATTCTTTCACAAGTTCCAAACTGTAAATGTAAATTTATTCTCCGGCGAGATATTTCGATAACCTCTGTCAGCAAGAATGCGAAGTATCCAAGATTTCAACAGACCCAACATAAATTGCCGCAGTGATCTGTGTATATATCCAACGATACGAAAACATTTGCGAGTGATAACACAGTCACCGAAACTCTCTGCTAATCCATTCTGCGATGACAAATTTTCCCCTCCAGAGAGAAAAGACGTTTCGACTCGAAACGAAATAAAGAACGCGAGAATTTTCTTGGCCACCCTGTGACTCGATCGAATAATTAAATAAATCGTTATTCAGTTATCACAGATAGTTCGGTTTGATTGCCGATGGATGGAGTTTCGTTTTGAGAATAATTTCTCGAAAGCGAGTGCGTAGTCGTTGGTGCTAATCACGGAGCCGGAAATCGGTGCGCGCCATACTAACCTGGCGTAGGGGATACCATGATCAACGAGGTGGTTCCCCCAGGCATGAGGCCACAAGCTGAAGCCTGTAAGTACTCCTAACGCGAGTATTTGTGCGTTAAATTTTTGGTAGTGCGGGGTTCTTGCGGGAACGCAGACCCCGCGCATTAATCCACCAACGAAAACCCTCGCTGAAGTCTTTGTCGTCCAGCGATCGCGTCGTGTTCTCCAACATTGATACACCCATCTTTTCCACTCTTGCTTCTCACTTGAATTTTAGCATCATCGAGTTACACACACGATCGTATTTAGCTTACTAACTAAATACGCTGTCCAGAAACCTAATCATCGAGATGAGAACGTTGGAAAAGTCACAGACCTATCGGCGGATGTTCGTCGCAACCCCCCAGAGTACCCAACAAGCAGCAGCTCACCACCAATCGTCTCCACGAAACTCTCCAGTCTCCTCCTCCTCTTTCGAATCTCTCGTTCCTTTGAAATCGAGCGAAACGCGCGACCTCGTTCGCGACCAGAGGACTGACTAGCCCCCCCCTGTGAAACGACGGCGACTATCGCGTCCTCTTTAAACCAGCGGCTTCCACGCGCGTGGAAAAGAGACGCGAGAGAAAGCCGCGTTTCCGGCGTACGTGTGAGAGGTCGAAAGAGAGGAGGCAGATGAGGAGTCCTCGCCGGTGAAACCGACGAGTGGCGCACAACACGTCGTCCAACTCACCTAGTTCCATCGCGGAATAGTCGGCCAGGAATCCTCTCTTGAGACATTGACATTTCTTATTGCGCACAGCTTAACGTAACCCCGCCAAGTGTCCGTCGGACAACGGAAAGAATCGGCTCGAGGGTGAACGTGCAAGCCGGTTAGAGTAGACATTCACAATGCATGTTGCTAGATCGCGGATCGGGGATCTTTGACTTGAGAAATGGGTCGAAACGAACGCCTGTTTCATCGTCGCGTCATCGAGAAAGAGAGAGAGAGAGAGAAATGGAGAGAGTCTGATGATTGCTGACTGTAAGCAGCATCGGCAAGGCATTGTAGCTCGGGGGTTGGGTGATCGATGCGAACGAAATAGGAAACAACGCTTGTCCTTGGTATCGTAACAACTCTCTGCCTTTAATCGAGAGGAATAGGCGCATAGCTGATGTGTATAATCGGGGACTTTCGATTAATCTCTACAGATTTTCGTATACAGTTGACAGCTGAAAAAAAGGCAGTCGAGACCCCTTTGGTCATATGTGTATGTGTGTGTATATATATATATATATATATATTTCAGTAGATACGACCTACTGTCTAATCGATGCCATCGATCTAACGGACCAACCAATCACTACCATCTTCTCAGCTCTCAACGGTACTTAGGTGTATGGGGTGGTATCGTGACCAAGACGTCGACGTTGTTAACGACCCGCAACATACAGTTAATTCGACGTATATCGAGCTGCATCTTCACCGAAGCAACGAATGGAAACCCTTGTTCTTCGAACGAGTCGAACGTTCCTTCGGTGAAAAATAAGCTTCCGATAGTTTTTGATGAAGCAGTACAGTGACACGACGTAGCTTTAACGATCGCTTGCGTGTTGAAACGTTCTACCACGTGGAATATTCATGTAACTGTAAAGCTGTAAACGACGTTATCGTGCGTGCTTCGCGCAATTTGTTTCCAGATAGCGGTCGATCAAAGTCGTGGGTGAAACTGGCTGTCGCTAGAGGAAATCCGTTCTTCGCTGATCAATCGGCCGTGCGTTCGATAACGAGCTCGGTTCGTCGATGAAATTGAGTTCGTCTCCTCGCCAAAGTTTTCGAACAGTTCTCGATCGGTTCGAGCTTTGTCCGAAAAGCGCTCGCGGCGATGGACGATTCTCGAGCGCCGAATCGATCAGCGAGAGATCGATTGTAAAGATCGCTGTAATCGGTGTAGAGATGAGTTCGTCCGGGAGTCTTGCGACAGACAACGCGAAAACATCGAACATCTTCGTCAAACGTTGAACGACTTTCTTTTTTTTTTTTTTTTTTTTTTTTTTTTTAATACAAAAAACGCGTGTTTTGGCTTGTAATGACAAAATGAATTCCAATTCAAATGATTGGGAGCTGAAGGTGAGTGGAACGGTGACCAAGATCGAAAAGTCTCGAGGAAGCATGACAGAGCATGGAGGAGGGAGAGTTAGGGTAAAAAATATACGGTGGGTCAAAGCACGTCAATGCGAGTAAAAAAAGGAAAGAAGTATAACTGGTACCAGACAGAGTATGCTAAACGTACAATGAAACGATCACTACGATATGATACAGACTAAACACATGTGTGTACGATCGTGATGGAACGTAGTAGCAAAGGCACGAATCTCTCTTATCATGAATCGACGTATCTCTAAGATCGCTACGATCCTCTCCAAGATCCTTTGGACCAGTATCAACGATTCTTTTTTTTCTTTTTCCTGAAATAAACATCGGATAGAATTGAAACAATGGGACACGATTGCACGGAGGGTCGTAGCAGTTTGTGAATGGATGTGCCTCAGGTCTCGATCGATCATCCATCGAATCCTCGATGCTTATTTATCGTTTCTTTCACCGTGACCGACATCTGAAAAATAAATAATCGCACGATTCCACCGAAAGACCGATGGACGAATCGACGAGAATTGGGAATAATCGCGCCGGGCACGTCGATGCACGTGTAAGCCTACCACCATCCTCGATTGCGTTTCAAATTATCAAATCCCTGTCACTATACAAGTGATACGAATAAACATTATTATTGTATTTATCATATAATAATTACTATACATCAAGTGCCACGAGATTCGTGGATCGAGGATCGTGGCAGCTCAATCGAATGACGATCGTCGAACGTGATTAACGGGGTCTCGCCATTGGCGGACAGATTTCCCTAACTAATTGCAAGATCGCGCTCGAACCGTCGATCGAAACACGACAGACGGGTTTGGAACGGTTTTTTCTTTTCTTTTTCTTTTCTTTTTTTTTTTTTTTTTGTTGGTCTTAGCCTGGAACGAACGAAACTTACTTTTTCTCTTTTTTTTTTGTTTTTTGTCTTTTCCAAAGAAAGAAAATTCCAGCTACCGTTCCATTACTTTCCTCGGTCGTCCAAGCGAGAATGATCATAGACCCGACAACGAAATATCGTGATAATTGCGACAATAACGCTCGTTATCGATCGAAGACCGTGGTCTCGGCGGCAGAGCGCTAAGGCGTGGAGCTGGGGCCGGTGGTGGCCGATGGGATGGCTATTGGCGCCGCACCGGAAGCGGGCATCGTCGGCGGCGCGTACGGACTTCCGCAGAGCTGGTCCGCGATCCTCCCACCTTCGCGAAGTCCGCTGAGGAAAGCACCGTGCACGGTCGCCGGGTAATTTCGTATGGTATGCTCCCCTGAAAGCACAGACCGGTTCGCCACCGCGTTAGAGAATCAATCGGGCAACTGGACGCCGTGGGTATAGCTCTAGGGCTTTTATTTTTCTCGCTCCTTTATCTCTCACTGGGTCTTTGAACACGACGACCTTGGTCGATTTAGGGGACCGTGGAATAGCTGGAGGATACAGGGAGGAGAAATTGCAATCTTGGAGGGTTTCACCAGTGGACTCGCGATTTTTCGGGTAGGTTGAAAGTTTAAATTGAGATATATTGTAGGATATTTCTGCAGATTTTAGTAGGATTAGCTTAGAACAAGTAAATTTCAAGCTGTTCGTTGCGTGAAACAATTAACATCGTGACTGATCGAAAGAGTTATAACATGATCGTTTTGCTAGAAATATTCGTAAACTGTTCTAACTACGTTAAGATTAACGTATAAAAAGACACAAATTCCAAAAAGTACCGTGCTTATCTCGATGCACAAAAGTACCCTCTTGCCGAAAACAACTTTCCTAAACCGATCACGAAGCCACTAAACCCCCTGTGAAAAGACTCATTCAAGGTAAAAAGCCATGCAGAGAAAAGCACAACCTAGCCGCTTGAAAAAGATACGATTCACATCACTTCGTTCCCTTGCCAAAAAAAAAAAAAAAAAAAAAAAAAAAAAAAAAGAAGAAGAAGAAGAAAAGAGAAAAGGAAAGCAGCCAGTGAAAATATCGCGGAGACTAAATATTTACCTGCGAAGAATACTCTTGGCTGCGGTGGTGGAGTACCAGGGGTGGCAGGGGGCGCGACAGGCGCTGCCAAAAGATCGTAATCGCTACCGGAGCTGCCGACCGCCACGAAACTGTACGAGCCTCTTGCCCACGGATCTGCCCGCCATCTCGTCACCACGCTCTCGCGTGGCTGTGGCACCACTTGGTTCCCAAAAATACCCTAAAAACACAGTGACGCATACTTTCAGCAGCGGAGAAAGAATAATTTAGATGGACAGCGAAACGCTTTGCGACGCGAGTGCTAAGGTTACGGACGAAGAAAATTTAGAAAGGCACGTGGCACGATAATCTATAACTCTGTAAAATGAAATTTGCTAACAAGTATCGAAGGGATAAAGTTATCTAATTTAATTATGCATGCGGATTGCAAAATACAAAATCTCAGTAATTTAATTGGTAATTAGTAATTCGGTAATTTAATATAACATACGATAGTATCTGAGTGTTGAACTTTCGTTTCTCCGTCACTGTATAACGAAAGTTCAAAAAACTACTGGAATAGTAGAAATTGTACGAAAGCGATACACGATACTACAATAAATATTGCAACTGTACCGTATCATCGAAAAGGATCGTCATTTGCTTTTTATCGATCCTGCTTCGATTCGTTCGTTCAATTTTCTAGCACCGCGACTAGCAAATAAATAAGTGCGTAAATTAGACGCGGTAAATTGCTTCGAGTGATTTACCCAAAGAAACTCACCTTGAGGACGGCGATGCAGCGGCCGACGATCACATCATCGCTGACGTTCTCCATCACGCAGGCAGCCTCGCCAGCGACTAGAGCCAACAACACCGGAGCCTTGTAAAGGTTCCAGAAGAGGAAGAGCTCGCCACGCGACGCGGTCGTACTACCCACGTGGCCAAACAAATTGGCGGTCGGATCCCAGAAGATCCGCTCGAAGCACAGCACCACCTGACGTGACAGATTCCCGGGAATTACTTCCTTGCTAGTAGCACTCGCGCCATCATCCACCTCTGGACTATTCTCGACCGAGAAGTTTCGCCGATGAGTTTCAATCGAACGAAAGTTTGGACGTCCAAGGCGACATGGAGCAAGTTTCTCGATCTTGATCGCGAGCAACGTGAAAACGTACAGGCGTACGGGAAAGCGGAACGACTTGATTTTCAATAACAATTCTCCGAGCTCTGACTCAACGCGGTGACTCAAATTTGCAATTTGCAATTCAACGCGGAGAGATACGTGTAACTTGCGTTTAACAAGACAGGAAGGGAGCACAGCGTTGGTAAGCCTGTTTGGAGAAAATATTATGGCAAATCCTTTGGTTTAACGATCGCTCACGTAAACGTTTACCACCGGCGCCTCGTTTCGTGAATCATTCTCTTTGCAGATTATTCGCGCGTCGTTTAAGAGAATCACGAGATATCATCAGTACGTGATACGATTCTTCTCTGTCGCTTGACAATCGCACGTGTGATTGTGGCCAATCACGTATCTTCGTTGACTGGTTCAAACATCCAGTAAGTGCCGTCGTTGCGCGACAGTTGGTTAATTTTACGAACGAGCAAAGAAAAGCTGTTTCCGAATTTACCTAACAACACGAACCTGTTGATAGCAACCATGTGTCATTCCTAAATCTGTCGTTCCAACACCCAGAACATCCATCAGAGTCATCTCGCGATCACTGTCACGAGCGTATCTAAAACCACCAGGGCAATTTCCATGTACAAAAGCGAAATTCGCAAGCTCCTTAAACAACGAACTTGCCACTCTCCCACGGCGTGCCTACTACTAACGTCGGATTCGTAAATTACCCGGCGGAGTCGTGATGGGGAGGGGGGGGATATTTATTCGGGTGGACGAGCGATCGGTCGGGAGATCCGGACAGCCGTGGCCCGTTTGGCCGCGCGATGAGCTTTTAATTTCGACAGAGAGAGAGAGAGAGAGAGAGAGAGAGAGAGAGAGAGAGGGAAGAAAGGAAAGATCCGAGATTCCCTCGAAGCGAACAGACTCCGGGGCGGCCGTAAAAGGAACGTGTCCCGGGCGTAAGAAGCGACACGAGCCACGTCACCGCCGTTGCTCCTCGCGACGAAAGAGGCCGCCGGATCACAATATATCTCATTCCCGTGGCCGGCCGACAAGTTCGATGGTCGTTTTCAACGGCCGTTATAAATCAGAGGAGAAGCGGTCGGAGAAGGGCGCGCGAGCGCCGCCTTACCTTGGGCCGCTTACCTTATTTAAATTGCCGAAGCCGAGCCTCTGAATAGCCTGTGACTTCCAGTCCGGAAGCGGCGGGTTGAAGGCGACCGCGGACGGCGGCGCGGAAGCTTTCAGAACGCCGAGAGGCAGCGTCACCAGCACCGCGTCCGCCTTGTACACCGTGTGATTTGTGTGGGGGCTGCGCGAGGGTGCGGCCCACACCTCCACCCCGTTCACTCCGTAGCGGACCGCCCTGGCCGCTGTGTTCAACCGGATGTCCAGGCCCTCCGACAGAGCAACAGGTACGCACGAGTAGCCGTTGCGAACTGAAAAACCATAAGAGAGAATAGATCATTTGTTGGACATGCGTGTACGCGTATGTACGTACGCGTGATAATGACGACAGAGAGAGAGAGAGAGAGAGAGAGAGTTGGTTACGAGGATCGTTGACAAATGAGAAGGTAATTGAGGTTCGATGTGGTTGAGATTTGTGAGCAACGGGGGAGAGAGAGAGCCGGGAGTGTGGGTAATGTTCGGAGGACTTGTGATTGGGGTGATAATAGAGGGACATGATAGAGGGTAACGTGTTTCCTCGTTTCTGGCTTGTTAGCTACCGTGTACCGGGTGTCTCGTTACGCGCGGACACGTACCGTCGCGTTAGAACGCGATGGATCGAGAAAGGTACACGCGTACGTCCGCGTGTCGTAAAAAAATGTCGAAGCCACCTTCAAACGTGAAAATGTTTGTTCCATTGTAATTTACGAATGTGCTTCGTCGAATTAAGGTACACATTGAAAAGAAAAGAAAGAAAGATTGAAGAGGAATCTCTTTTCAGATGTCTTGTTTCAAAATTCACAAACTATTGTGCAAATAAACGACTTTTTGAACACCAAACACCTCGAATCAGTTAAAGAAAAGAAAAGAAAAGAAAAGGTTGGCACGGAGACCAGAGACGAGAACGAGATCCTAACCACTTTGAACGATGCAGGCCACCAGGGGCAGCACAACCTCAGAGAACGAAGTTCGATGCAACGAAATCTGGAAGAAGACGGCAATTATCGGAACGGATTGCGAAACGAGCGGCAGATATCCGGGGCGTATTCGAGATTTTCGGAGCCGGCGTTCCGAATTCGCGTGGACCGTGCGCGAAGGTGGGCCGCGGCGGTGCTGCAGCGCCGCGTCGCGCACGGTTGAAATTCCGCGGGCCGATGTCACCGGATGCGATAAAGGCTCCATTACCGGTTAATTGGATATTTCGCATTAGCGTGGCCAAATCAGGACACCTGACGCGGCCCTAAATTCTCGTAAGCACGTTCGAACCCCGTAACATCCGCCGCGCATGTACTAATAATGATACACAGGCGTCTCCACTTAGGCAGGTTAATTATGTTGATGGCCAGCAGCGTACTAACAAGCGCCTCTCTCCGCTCTCTATCGGCGGATACCATTCCGCAGAAATTTAAATTTACGCAAACCCTCTCTCCTACACTCGCTCCCCTGGTCGCAAGTAGCAACCAGCCGTCTCTCAATTACTATTACTTCGTGATTGATGAGTCGCGAATCGAATACTGTCTCAAACCTCGACTCTGGTATTTGAGAAAACTGCAGCCTGGATTAATTCATCAAGAATCGGGTGATATGTGATAACTTGTTGCAATGAAATTTTACGAAATTATAGATTCTGGATATAACGGCGAATCGAAAAATAAAATTTGACAAATTGATCGAATTGGTCCATTGAGGCTATTGCTATCTTGTAACTTTGAATTTGGTACCAACTTTCTTTCGACGAATATCGTTGGAAAATAAAGTAAAAATTTAGCTCGTATCTTGAAAGAACTTTCTCGCAATTGACGCCTATTTTTATTCTAATTTTTGTTTAAAATTAATAAATAAACAAGTCCGTGAAGTAGTGAATAATTTGTTTTATTGAGAGTTGCTCAACGCTGATCACCTATCCGGATAACGAAAGGTCTTTGAAACATCCCGCTATTTGAAACATCCCGCACGTATAAATGCGAAATAACTGTTGCAAAAAAAGGAAAAAAGAAACTTTCGTCAAAGTTTCCATTATTCGGCCTCGTGCTTTTGCCGTTTGGCGCGCTGTTGAAACTGGCCGGGACCTGTTCCCATCTAGAAATTTATCGTCGCGTCGAACGACAGTCGCCTCGTCGTTTCGTTAATTCGGCCGATTTAAATTCGACGTCGGCCCATTCACGGGGCCGTTTCTCTCCGGGTCCCCCTCCGATTCCGCGGAGGAAGGCAACACGCGGAGGGGCCAGGGCGGATCGAATTGGAAAAGGAACGAACGGGTCTCGCGCGGTCGACAACGCACGGTCCACGGTCCGATTATTTGCGACGACGAAAACGCTCGTACGGCCGGATTCGTTATTACTTTAATTGGAATCCATTTGAATGGCGGTGCGACGGGTAGACACCCGCTCGTGTCTGGCGTCGATTACAGAAACCCTTTCTAATAAGCGAGGGAATATTCAACAGCCAGCGAAGGGAACGCGGGCCCGCTGCTACCAAAATTATGGTAAGTCGATCCCACCTCGCTGATCTCAGTTTGCTCGCGCTCTCTCTCTCTCTCTCCTTTTTCTCTCTGCGTTGCAACTGTGTGCTGTGTCCTCTTTCCGTTTCCCTCCTGTTTCGTCCTCTCCATCGCCAGTTGGAATTGGAAATTAATTCCTCGCAATGAGGCAGCCGGTTCCGAGTCGATGAAAATTATCCGCGGAGAACGAACTTGATTCGGTTTCGATTCTCTCTCCGTTTTCATTTACATCGTCCCACGACCCCTTTTGCGCCCCCTTCTTCCCTCTTCTCGGGCAAACTTTTCATCCGTTTGTTTAAAGTTCTCTTTATCTCTCTCCCTCTCTTTCTCATTGGTGATATTTTTACTTTGACGGAATTTAATTAATTTTTCGCTCGTAGATACTTTTACGATCGAATGAAATTGTCTTTATCGGAGAATTTTCACGGGTACGTTTTATTTAATCTTTTGCAATCAAAGCGGCGCCTCGATATATATACTTTATTTCGACGAGCTCGTATTTGTTCGGTTGCTCGCATGAATTTGTAGATCTTCGTAATTGAAAACATACCACGCGATCTGAATATATTTCTGTTAAATTCGTGTTCGCAATGCGAAATGATTATGTCTCGTGTGTCAACTTCTTCCAGTACCAGATTTCTGAGATTTTAATTGTCTCTGCTTCGACAATCGCCATTATTTTTTTTTTTTTTTTTTTCCGAAGATAACTTTACATCGCGTAGCGAGCGGAAAAAAAAGAAAAAATGAAAAAACGTTACGTCAGATTGAACTATCGACGATCTTTCGCTGTCACAGCCACGACTTTTCAAAAGGAAATCGAGAACGTTGTCGAATCGATTTGCCAATCAGGCGGCAAGTTGTTAATTGGCGACGAACGAAGCCCGATGATCGTATCATTTACGCGCGCACGTCCGACTTTCGGGGCGAATGGCTCGATTTCCGCGATGTCTGTCTAAAATAACATCGAGGCCGGGGGGATACGCGCGTACCTCGCCATTACTGTTTGCTACCGTAACTCGGAATGCTCGTTCGGATGTTTACTTTCGGGCGGAACAAGCGTTTTGCCTGCGCCCCCTCCGGTACCGTACACCGCACACGGCTGTCTTCCATCAGAGAATCATCTCTGAAAAATCTGGCAAACAAAAAACAAGCCGGAAGCCCATTCAATCCGGTCCCATTGCCGTTTTTCCGGCTTTCGTTCGCGAGCAAACCCGCTGAATTTTTCAACGGGCCGGCGCGGGCCAGCCGACTGCACTCCCGGCGAATGAAAAATTTCTACGCTGCATTTCCGTTCCGAACCGGGAACCGGGAACCTTCCGATTTACGTGAAAGACACGCGCCCGTCCATTGATACGGTTGCAAGAAAGGGCCCTTTCGTTCGCGTTTAACCTGCCCCGGATAGGACACTCGACAAAGGGGCGCGGACAATGTGTCCAACACTCGTCTCGGTTACGTACATTTGCTATTCCAGTACCTGAACTGTTCTTTCATAGTTTCGTGAATGCGCAACTGGCGAACGAAACGCGTGACGCCGAGATTGGTAACGAACGTTAAATTATATAGAGAGATTCTGGATCTGACTGTTATTACACCTTTCAATGGTCAATGTAACAATAATACCAACCACGGTTTTTAAAAAACTACTCGTAGACCTTTTGAAATTTTAAGATCCTAAATGCTATTATTGAGCGCGAAAGAAATTTAAAAAAAGAAAAGAGAGAGAGAGAGAGAGAGATTCGCGGTTAACGAAAGCAGCGGCGGCTGCGACGGAGAGACCGTTCTCCAACGGAAGGGGCGCGCGCGGTTCCACCGGAACCGAATCCCCGGTGCCCCGGTGAACGCAAATATTTAACGAAGAATTTATCAGCGTGTCGGTGGCCGTAGCGAACGTGGCGCGCGGAACGACTCCGCGAGTAGGAGCAAGAGGAAAGGAGGAGAGGAGACCGGCTGGCTGGCTGGCTGGCTGGCTGCCTTCCCTCTCGTTCTATCGCGGCCTCGACGCGCGGCATTCTCGCCGTACCCTCCTCGGCGCTTCTCTTTCTCGTGCTACCCTCGCGCTACGTCTTGTCTTTCGTTTGATCTTTGCTCGCAGTATTTTTTGACGGCGAGTCGAACAATTTGTATGCCGCGCTGCTTTTCAATTTACATTTAAATTGGTTGCTTATGGCGTTCTGTCGTCTCGACAGGAGTCGAAGTGCAGCCCGGCAGCGCAACGGCGAGGGACGCGCCTCGAGAGTACGGAGGGACGAAGAGGGAACGCGTGCACCGTGGGTGAGAGAGAAATGGAGAGAGAGAGAGAGACGAAGGAGAAGAGGGGAAAACAGATGGAGAGAAGGGACGTCGGAGCGTCGAACAGTCAAATACTGAAACGGTCTCGAGAGAAACAGAGACTGGCAGAAAGTGTGCGCACGAGTTCATCGTACCGGAGCGGTGTTTTTGCACGTCGCGCGAACGCGTGCACACCGGCAACAGGACGTATGAAAAATCGGCAAAGAGGGTAGCTCTCGCGTAATCGGGCAGAAGGCTGCCGATGCGGGGAAATTTCGCATTCTCGTCGATTCGAATCGAAATCGAGCACGCCGCGTGGCTTCGAGCCGTGCTCTCCAGTAAGCAGATTTACGAAAACTCTTCGTCGACAGGAGGAAAGGAAGGAACTCTTCCCTCTGTCTCTCCCTCTGTCTGCTTCGTTCGTGACGTAAATGTTGCTGATTCCTCTTTGTGCTTCGCGAGATGTTATCGAGTAATGCAACGAGCTTTCTGATCTTTTATTAGCCGTGTCTCTCGGACTGCGACAGAAATACATTTTTCCTCGCGTTCTCGTCCGTACGTTCCCGTATCCGTATAGTTTATTTATTACGTGGAACGAGCGTCGGTGTAATAAACAAACACGAAAATGTGTCTGGTCTGAAGATACCGTCGCAAGAAGATGAGAGAACGTTCATACAGTCGTAATAATTTCCATTTTTCTTTTGGACAATAACTGCTGCAAAGCCAGTAAGAAACGAAATTTAATTTTTTAATATTCTTCAATTTTGTTGAAAAAGAAGAACTGAAACAGAAATCGTAAACAACCATCCACGTCGCTATCTAAATCAAATCTCGTTGCTGACACGAGGTACCTGCTGCATGTATCTAACCGATAGTTTGCAAAGTACGAAAGGAATCGGAGATGCTTCTTTACTCGAGATTACCAGCAGCCGAAATCCACCCCTAAAGCTAACCTCCCTACTTGGCAGATCCTCAGAGACTTCTCCGTCGAATCTCTCTCGTCGAACTGGCCACGATCGATACGGTGCAAACGATTCGCCGAGCGATCGAGTCTCACAAAGACCGGCCGTCAAAGGTCAATCACGGGATCTTGGAGCGTCGAGAGTCGAGTCGTGGTGGCCTAACTTGTCGAGGCTATTTATTTATTAAATATTTGCTCGCGCTTGGAAACGCGGAGAGTTCGACGAGAGGAGGCGGACCGCAAGGGTCGAAGTTCACCTTGGAAGATCGACACGGGCACGGCTGGCTCCGGCGATTTCCGAAAATCAATGTTTACACGACCAGGCAAATGAGACTTTCTCTCTCCGGCGGCGCGGCGTCGCGTGTGTGCTCGCGGAGACCCGCTACGCGAAATGTTGACGCAACGGATGGCTGCGCAAGAAAAGCATCCCTCTGTATTTCTACCGTCCGTGACTCGCCGTCTGCCGCCAGGGAATTTTTACGGGTAATTCCTGCGTGCAACGAGCGCCCCATCCCCCCTGGCTGCGTGCTGGATGGATAGGTTTTTGAATCCAGTGGAATCTCTTCGTTATCCCGTCATTAACATACAGTTTTCCCTGCGCGATTCGTACCGGTAGTAGATTATTTTTTCAACGAAACTGGTTGCAAAGACTTTTTCAAAAAGTTCCCTCTGTGCAACTTTGCTGATATCATCACTGAAAGTTTTAGCGGTGGTAATCCAGAAAATCGGGCCTCTTCAGGTATAATGCGGATGCAACGAAAATTAGCGATTGGTTGATTTGGATCACGTGATTCGCGAGAAGGCGTGGGGTAGACCTCGAGTAGGAGTGGCATTGTCTGGTGCTGATACTATTGTTTGCATTTCCTAGTTGGAACAATTGCTTCCGGGCCTTTCAGTGAGAGTCGTACTGGGGTACAATTCGTGCAGTTTTTTCAGATTAATATGATATAACTTGCGCGACACGTTTGCAAGTAATTTCCATGTTCCAGAAGCTGAATCTCTGGAATTCGATATTACGATTACCAGTTCTCGATCCAGAGAAGGGCGTGTACTCTAATCCAAAGTCATTCGCCGTAGAAACAGCCGCCGGTCGTAAAAACGGAGAACCTGTTGAAACAGTGGTGGAGAAATGGAAAAAGCTGCCGCGCAGCCCCGGTGCGAACGGTGCACGCGAATTGCAACAGCCTGGCAGGTTCCATTGTCGCGAGATTAAATATTCTCGTGTTTGCCACGCGACGCGCGGAGAGGGTTGCCGGTGAATACCGGTGGAAATTAGTATACACGGGCGTGGCAGGACGTCGTGCAATTCCGCCAGGAGCTGCTCGTTACGCCACGGCGTACCGCGGCTAACAAGAGCCGGGCTACGTTTCCCGAAACGGCGTCGCAATCGAAAATGAACTCCGATTCGCTTAACGCTCGTGCAAACAAACGTCGTCTTATTTCGGATTAAACGACGCAATGCTCCGTGTTGACGGGCAAACAGAGGGAACGCGGATAAATTAACGATTAGCATCGCCGACAGCCGCATCGGGGATCAAGCGATTGAACACAGACGCGGTGATCATTGACGCGAACTGAAACTATCTGGTTAATACTCGCGTTCGATTGTACGCGACACGGCGCGAAGTACGTACGTGCAAATTGCTGAAACGAAAAATTGAGCAGAATCGGTGTTTCACGATAATAATGCTCATTTAAGGAGATTGACAAGAAAATGACACGAAGCAAGGAGCTTTATCGACACGTTCAATAAACGCTTGTACATTTGGAACACGTGTTAATTTCCTTTAGAAATACATTACATTGGATAAAACAAACACTCGTAAAGTGCTTCGTCAAAAATATACGAGACTCGACTCGAATGTCGAGTCAGTCGAGATGTAAAAAGTCGTGAAAATCAATACGTCGAGACTACGATGAAAACTGCACGACTTGTACGATTTGTCTCACTGAAAGACCTAGGAAATGAAGACGACAAGACGATACGCAAACATTTGAATCGATAGAAAACAAATTACAGGCGCGATCGCTCAGTACCAGACAACGCCACTCCTACTCGAGGTCTACCCCACGCCTCCTCGCGAATCACGTGACCTAAATCAACCAATCGCTAATTTTCGTTGCGTCAGCGTTGCACCTGAAGAGGCCAGATTTTCTGGGTTACCCCCGTTAGTGCAAAGGACGAAAATTAAGCGACGATACTGTGAAAAAACGATTCGAGGATCGAGAGAAAATGTGTTACGAAGACAAAAGCCAGCAAGTTGAAAGTGAACCGCGACGGACAAAGTAAACTGTTATCTTCGGCGCTCTGGTTTCGACGTTTTCGTTTTCTACGACGCGGCTCGGTTATCTCCGCTCGTCTCGGTCGCGTCGGTGAATTTAGCATCGGCAGCGTTCCGTATAATTTGTTCAGATTGCGATAAAGTTAATTGGAGGCTGGCGCGGAATTTATGATCGGCCTGCCCCCCTCCCCCCGAACGCATCGGCGATCGTCCGCGAACCAGCGAGATTCCTAGATCGCGCTGGTAAGTAACGCTCTCCACTCTCCGGAGAAGAGATCGATATCGTGCCGCGGGATTTATTACGATTGTCGCGCATTCTGTGCAAATGAGCTCGTACCCCGTTCCGTTTTACCGCCAGAAGTTCTCTTCTGCGAGAATCGCGGAAATTCCTCGTCCCAAGGGAGAAAATAATAATAATAATAATAAAAAAAAAAGAAGGATAATAATAAACGGAGGATGAGAGTTGCGGGAAGAATTTCGTCGAGGATCTGCGCGCGTGTTCGACGAGGGTGATTAATGGGAATAATTGAGAATCGCGAGATTGGTTGGCGCGAAGTATCCGAAGCATCCACGGAACGACATCTGTGAATGAGTGGCTCGACTACGTTTCGCTCGCCGGTAAAACAGGGGGATTGATGGATCCAGTGGAGCGCGAAATACGAACTTTCAGAGAAATTCTCATCGAGTAACATTCGTTTCATCTGCCGTGCAAGGTGTGAAGTGAACTTTAGATTTCTTCCAACAGAGAAGCGGGATATTGCACGGTATTGTTATTTGCTCAGAGTTCAATGGAAGTGTACGGTCGATCGAACGATTGCGAACGGAATTTTCTTTCCTATCAGAAGAAGCAATTTCCCGCGCGAGTTTTGCTCTTCGCGTAACCGATTTAACATACGGAGAGCTAATCGAACGTATCGCGTTGCGAGAGAACGGCTCTGGGTTCTCGTTCCGAGCGTGGCTAAATGCTGTTCGAAATTTCACAGAAACTCAAGTACAGCCGAATATAGCCTCTCGCGTTCGAATCGATCCGGGATAAAAAAGCAGAGAGATAGAAACAAAGCCGGACGGATAGACCGAGTGAAAGTACAAAGGTAGCCGCAAACGAGGCTGCTGCCGTTGCTGCTGCTCGCAACTCCGCTTTGCCCGCCAATAATTAAACCACCGTCCGAACGAACGTGGCGCTTTAGCCTTTCGATTCGTTCGCTGCTGCGTAGGAATTAGCCGATTCCGTTCGTTCGTCCGGCAGCAATTGCGAGTCGATTACGCGGGCAAAATCGGCAGATCGGCAGATCGGCAGATCGGCAGAAGGACGGAGAAGAAGAGAGAGGAGATAGAAATCTGGGTGGAAGAAAGAGGCCCGGCGAGCCAGCAAGAAGATATTTGAATACGACTATATACCGGGAGTAAATCGTATCGTCCGCAAACGAGCAGCGTGCTACACAAGAAATGCATTTGCCGGATGTCGACGGTGGGGAGCTCGGGGCCCCTCCTCGCGCCACCAGGGGCAACAGGGCACACGCCGAAAGGGGTACGACTAGCGATGGGTACTCGAGGACCCGAAGCAATTGGGACCGGAACAATTTTCTTCCAAGATATCTCGGCAACGTTGTAACTTTTGTTTTCCTTTCCTCCCTCATCAAACGCATAAATGAATATTATTGAAATACGAGTAAATATTTTTTAAATATTCAATATTCGCTTTCTGCGGACAGTTCACACAAATGTGAACAGGGATCCAAATAATTCCAACAAACGAAAGTTTGTTCGATCGAGCACTGGCTAGAATTTCGATCCAACGAACTTGTTCGATAATTCAATGTTCTTGCACTAACGGAATCAATTCACACGTTACACTTTTAAAAAGCCAAATATCACGATATCGAACCAATGTACGTGCATGCGTATCCAAAAATGAGTTGGTTTGGCTTTCAAGAAAATCCAATTAATACAATATATATCGTTCGAATTGAATGCTACTTGAATATGTGACAATTCGTTTGTTTCGAGGGTAATTTAGTTTCAGGGGTAATTTCGTCGAATTCCACGGTAATAAAGGACAGAGCGTTAAGGCCATCGCTAGGGAGGACGACGGTGGAGAGCTGGTAAGGTCCACGGAGGGCCTTCCCTGTTCTCTCCCCTCGGGTCCAGCGAAAAGCAAAGGGGCGCTATCGCGAGCCAGCTATCTCCCACCACCCGTACCAGTTGCGCCGTAATATATAGGCCGTATCTCAGGCCCGCAAATTGCCTTTTTAAACACAACAAGACAGCCATGCCCCCTTTCAATTTACGCAGGGCCCTTTTTCGCGTGCGCTCGCTCATTCCGTTTCTCTCTCTCTCTCTCTCTCTCTCTCTCTCTCTCGCATCTTTACACACACATCCTATCAACGTTTCTATGCGACACCAGGCTTTATCCCGGCCCGTGTTCGCGTCTCTGCTCGTTCCTTTTTCGCCTCGCGACCCGAATTCCCTTCGACCCATCAACGACTGACAACACCGCGCTGCTCTACGTTCGGGCGCATGTTCGCTGGATTCTTCGAAAAAGCCACGTTGTATATTACCGATGTAATTACAAGCGTGGTAATTGAGTCCCGCGACAGCTCGCTCGGCTACCGGGTACAGATCAATCTCTCTTCTTTTTATTACAGACAGAGGTATTTCAAAGGGAAGGTAAACTCGGGGACAGAGTTTCGTGAAAGTAATTTACGAGCAAGAAGAATCACAGTTGAGCAAAAGGCAAAACGAGGCGCGCACGAAGTTTTTGCGTCGTAATTTTTCTTTAAACGTCTCATTAAAACGTCCGCGATAATGATAAACGAAACTCTGTACGTCATTGCGTTTACTCGCAAGACAGAGGAAAGAAACGATCAGCGATATTCGCTGAATACGCGGAGATCTGACTATAATAATTGTTGCCAATGCCGCGTTGGCGGAGTCGAGGTAATCGAGGAAATGAAATTTCAGATTGAAACGACACATTGCAAAAAGGTTTGAACGTGACAGTCGCCGAGCGCTATATCCACCGCGAATTTTTCTCCGTTTCAATCTTACCGCTCTGCGTGCACGCCAGAGGGGAACGCGTCTCGGTCCGCCTCGGGCCAGGAAAACGATCGTTCTTTCGGCCGAGAAATTGCTTTCCCGTGAAACGATTATGAATCGAGCGCGGAACGATCTCTCCCTTCTGAAACGTATCGTTACAAAGAAACCTCGACACAGGCGGAGGAGTCGTGATTTTTTCCCGCGAGTTAATTTGCCGATACCACCGAAGGGTCTCCACGCGAGCGCGGCTCGGTTCGGAACGTTTCTCGATATCGAAATACCCTCTCGGATCGAAGAACCACGTCTCGAGAAAAGCATGCATTTACCATCGCCGTCACGAACGCTGGGAATGTTCATGTCCGACCGAAAGTTTTGCAACCATTTCTCTGGTTGGTCGTGACTCATAAACCGGGTCAGCTGCTCTAAGACACCGGCAATGATAATGATAGGTGTCTCAACCTGTTTTGATAATGGAAGCAGGAGAGCGCACGTTCTCTCTCTCTCTCTCTCTCTCGATACGATTCCACGATATGCAAATCTCTTAATAATCTCCGAGTTTCATCGATTTCTGCGGCAGGAACTGCGCGGCTGTAACCGTTGGCTAAGAAATTTCAGCAAGGATAGTGTACGTATATTTTCTCTGTTTTAACTCGTTTGCGTCGACAGAAAAAAAAAGAAAAAAGAAAAAAAGGACAAGGCCGATGGAATTGGCCGTTTCAGAGGATTCTAGGTGGAATTTTCTGCTTTGCTCGTTAATCGCTCTGCAATCTTCGTACTCTGACACTTGTCGAAAGTACGCCGCGAAGGAAATTAGTTAATCGACGAACGACAAAGAGAAGAACGAAGAAGAAGAAGAAGAAGAAGAAGAAAAAGAACAGAGTGAAAAGAGGACGAGGCCAGCGTTTCTATAACAGGATGGGGGAAAAATAAGATATTATAAAGGATTCCGGCCGTGGAATTTCGCTGGCAGTTTACCTACCTACCGCCTTCAGCGGTAAACGCAACAAAGTGAAAAAAGTCGAGATAAGCGGCGAAAGAAAGATCTCGGCCGCTCTCTCGGGAAAACGAGAGCAACGCGAGACGGTGCAGCGACGAACGAGAGAGAGAGAGAGAGAGAGAGAGAGAAAAGGGACGAACGTCCGAGGGAAAAATATGAAAAAAGGAGAAGAGGAGAGGAGAGGGGGGAGAGAGAGAGAGAAATGGGGTGGACCGAAGAGGGACGAAGAGGACCGCGGCGTAATAAGACGTCAAGGACACGGTCTACGCAGCCGGGTTACCGGAAGAAAAATTCGCTCTGCCGGTCGGCAGTTAAGCGATCGCGCGCCGCTCCGCATCGACAAGATTGTCGATTTATGTTTACATACTCGTTTTACGTGAGATCTCGATAATTAGAGTGCTTACCTATACGTGCACGCGAACGGGGCGCGCACACCTCTCTAGCCACGCGCGTGCGTGTGCGTGTGCGTGTTGCGTGGAACCACGTCGAACCTCGGACGACGGCCATGGGATGATGCCGTGGAAGAGGATTTAAAAAATGGAAGAACGCGGCGGGCTGCGCGGCGAACGTTTTAAACGAGGCTCGATTAATCCCTCCGGGGGGAAGAACGCGGCCAGAAATTGGCGTATAGTCTTCAGCGCGTTATCTTCGATCGTAAAGCATCGTCATCTCACGGCCCCGATACACTTCCAACACGCGGCTGCTTGTTCATCCCGTTCGCGAGTCAATATAATCCGTCAGAATCCCTCGACTACCACCCCCGGTTTCTATCGATTCGCAACGTTCCTTTCTTTCTCCCCTCTTCTTTTCTACGGACTTTCCTTTCCTTTCCTTTCCTTTCCTTTCCTTCCTTCCAAAATCCGTACCGCGGATTCGCTTGCGCTTCAACTCGACAATTTCGAAGCACCATTCGGTTTCGGATTACTCGCTTCTCGACGCGTCTCATTGGTTCTGAAATCTCGACACGCTCCAAATTTTTTCTCGTCGACACCGTCGCACGAAGCTACGTAACGCCGACAGCGAATTCTTGCGTTATTTCCGTCTCGCGAGAGACGTTCGATGCTCGTCGAACGATGCAATCTTCCATGTAATTGGACTTTGCGCTAGATGGTGGTAGGAAGGTAATGTAAATATTAATGGGACGAGAAAGGATGGATGGCACGTACGTCGCAGGGTACGCGTGTGCGAAACAGAGAGAGAGAGAGAGAGAGAGAGAGAGAGGGGAAGAAGAAAGGGAGAACGTTCGAGTGATTTACAACGTGGCATCGCGCCCCTGTGAATCGTATCGCGTATTTGCTATGTAATAACTCGGTCTGGTTTAAGCGCGTTTTGATGGTCCACGTTATATACGATTCGGACCAGCGATGGATGTAAAACGTTTCTGCATCGATATAGGATCCGTTTCGAAGAACAGAGCGCTGTCTTTCTCTTTCTTTCTTCCTTACGTAACCCCTGGCGGTAGGCAACGCAGCGGGCGTCCGTGAAGAAACGCGCCGTGTGTCAAGGTGCCAAGGGTCGCCTCTCAGACTGGCATTCAACTCTCCTTGGAAAAATACTGGTTCGTTTCTGATACGGCGCGTTTGGCACGTTCGGCGCTCGTAAGATCGCAGCAGGCCCTTCGTGTCTTCTGTCATATCGCGATTGATCGACAAACGAGTACGGCGGGCAGACCCCGAGATAAATCGAGAAACGATTAAAATCTCCTAAAATCCTTCTGAAACTACAATTTCTCCTACAACCAAGTTGAATCGCAAAAATCCAAGCGAGGTTGATCGAACGGTTCTGCAAATTGCTTCCACTTTCCAATTTTTCGCAATTGCATCCTCCGAAAAAGAGAGAGAGAGAGAGAGAGAGAAAAAACAAACCTAACGATTCTTTAAAAAATCCGTCAAACGACGGAAGGTGGAAAAGTTGGGAAATGGCGCGAAACGGTTCGTCGTCGAACGACCAAAGTGACAAACGTTTAACGCGGGATTGCAGACAATTCGTTAGACAAATAGTTCGACGCGGGTAGCGTTAAATAACCAATCGATCAGAAATCGGGACGACGGCCATCGAAAGGGCCCTCGCTCCACCTCGTGTGGCACACGTGTTCCCAATTACCCGTCAAACGACGTGTTTCGCACGATCGTGTTCCGCGTTTCCGCCACGCCAAGCTCGCCTGACGCGGGGAAAAAAAAAAAAAAAACGCGACGCTTCAAAACAAGAGAAACAAAAGCTGGAAAACTTGCGCGTAAATTCTTCTCGCGTTTGACAGCTGTGCTACACAGGTGTGCATTGAAGAGTGCACGTGGAAGCAAAGGGGATAGTGGATTACTGCCCCTGTTGTCTCTGTGGCTGGAGGTAGTGTAGTGTAGTGTAGTGTAGTGTAGTGTAGTGTAGTATAGTATAGTATAGTCTAATCTAATGGCGGCGCGACGGTGGCTGGTTCCGCGTAATTGAGTCAAAATTATTTTCGAGCCGAGCGAAGCCGCGATGATTACGGCGGTTTGGCCGAATCGAGGGCGGTCTGGCGGGCCCGGAACTTTCCGGGTGGCAACTTTTTCTGCTTTGATGATCACTGTCAGTGAGCAAAAGGCCGCTTACGGGGCCTCGCGCGCTCTCACCTCGCGCGTCGCTCCATCAATCTCTCGTAAGCCAGCGTGCCGTTTTTACCGGCTGAAATTTATTACGCCCTGGCCCACGCTCTGCCGTGGCGGCCGCGATCCACGCACCGACGTCTCGCAGCTGTGTTGTGTCTCCTCATCGATGCGCGCGGCCAGCCTCGCTGGACAATCGTCTCTCCTCTTCCCTCCGCCCCGAGGACGAGCTGCTGCCGGTGCGTGTGGCCGCTTTTTCTTTGATAAAGCGTCGAACAAAGACTCGAATATTCGAGGATTAGCGGAAATATATACGTAATTCAATTTCACGTAAAATACTGAAACCACTCTTTAGTTTAGGAAACGATCGTTCGCGTCGCTCGACGGAGATTCGCGCCGAAAATTTCCAATTTTTGGTTGAGCCAATTCCGCGGCTCGAAGGAGGTGGAACGTATCGCGAAACGGGACAGGATGCGAGGAGACCGCTCGGAGGTCTTGGGACGCGGCCAGATGCGTATCGGCCCTACGTAAATACGGAGAGGCGTCGATAAGATCGGGCGACGATCGTTATGGGATCGGAAATTTATAGGGACTCGGTGTCGGCCGGATGAATTCGCCGGGGACTATCGGGGACCGATTGAGATCGCCGTTGGTGATGGGGCGCGTTTAAATCGTCGTAAATGATCGGTGGTGGCCGGGGTAATGGGCGCGTTGCGCTTTGCCGCGGCAGAATTTTTTCAACGGCAACGTACACTTTCCCGAATGCGAGGCGGGCCCCGGGATTCGACCGTGTGTTCGATCGATCCCGCGTGTGTTTGTCCGGCGCATTGAATCGAATAACACGCCGCGGCGCGAAAACAATTGAAACGCGCCCGCGCTCGGATCGTGTTCGCCGCCGCGAGATGGAAAGAGAGAACGAGCCAGGGATGATTCGCGTTTGCAATCGTTTGGCCAGGGCGATACGCGATAAGCGCGAGAGAGCGTGATTACGTCTCTGTTGATAATAGAGTGGGCGCAAAGAGAGGCGGGTTTCGTTTCCACTCTATCACTGTGTTTTCACGAGGAATTAACGTCTGTTTGCCCGTGAACGCGGACGCTCGTTGCGCCGCGATGCATGCACCGTTCAACGCACGCTGGCATGCGCAGGCAGAGGTTATTGATATTAGGATACAAACTGCGCTCTTACGTTCGCGTCTCCGGGCTATTCCGACTTTATAAATCTCCGCCGCGGCCCACACTCGCGCCGGTTCTAAGAATCCAGCGGAAGATTAAGCAGATAATATTTTACAAGCTCGTGCCGCCGCTGCTCTGGAAACTGCTCGATGTGACTCGAGCGCTCGAGGTGAGCGCGCCCCCCTCGAGGTGGAGCGCGGCCGGCGCCTCGAGGAAAAATCCGAGAAATCCGAGTTTGCGTTCCATTCCAATTGTCCTCTCTCGAGTAATTTCGTTTCGCTTCATTCAAGAGAGAGAAAACGAGAGAGGAACAAAGAGGTTCCTGTTTACCGATCGGGAAAGGGGAACTACTCGGTCTGCCGATTGACGCGCACCGGTGTATCTGTCACCGGGAGCTTGTAAGGTATCGACCGTTACAAGCGCCCGCGGAATTCCCCTAGCCAAAGTCGGGAGCGCGCGCGCTCGTCGACCTGTGCATTACGTGCACGCGAACAGCCGCGCCAGGCCGCGTGCTCGCGAATTACGAGCGACCAGCCGAGCGACAACGACGATTCTTTAATAAACCGTTAGCTCCCCTAGCGTGTTAGTTTCGCTTTGGCAGCAAAAGAGAGACCGGGACTGGCGCGTAACGGCCGACTGTTTCCACCAGTCGATAAAAAGAGGTTACACTATATACGTTAATACATCGAGTTATCTTCGATCGGCCTTTATAACGATACACTCTATCTGTCTCTCTCTCTCTCTGTCTGCCTGTCCCGGTGAGCTTAAACTCTTAACAAGCGCCCGAGGATTTTTCTGTCAGCTAATGGCGACTTTCTCCTGTTTATTGTGCGCACGATCGTATCTCGTTCGAGAATTAATTAGTGTCAGCCTTCTTTAAAAGGACTGGCGCAATTCTCACGAAATGCGCAAATCCGCACGAGAGCGGATTCCGCGCGAGAACGATTCTTCGCGAGTGGGTACTCTGTTACTCCGCTTCCATACCGCATTCCGATATCCGCGTCTTTGTTTCACGCTGCTGGCTCCTCGTTTAGAAAGTCCAGCCGGTCGCGGCAGCCCCCCCACCCTCCCGCCCCCGATTCGCAAGATGAGCCGAGCCTCGCAGAGAACAAAATGACCTTTCCCCGTTTGATCCGCTCCGATATCGCGGCGCAGCACCCGCCGTCCCATTCCCATTCCGCGATTCTAAAATTATCCCGGCCGAGCTTTCGGCCAACCCTTGAACTTTCCATCGCGCGCTATTGACATCGTAAGCGTTTGCCCCCGTAGGAACGACGTTCCCAGACTGGATTGAATCGGAAACCTTCGCACTTGTGGAATCGATTACTTGCTCCCTCGAGTTTCTTCCATTTCTTTTTATCACTGAAAGTGATTTTAGCGGGGGTAATCCGGAAAATCGGGTCTCCTCAGGTGCAACGCCGATGCAACGAAAATTTTATACCTAGTCGGAACAGTTGCCTCTGGGTCTTTCGAGACAAGTTATTCAACAGCAGTCCGTTTAAAAGTACTTAAAAGGGGAACGTAATTTCGACAAAGTTAAAACCGGAAGCTCGAAAAACTTGGGGAAGATTCTACTCTTAGAGAATGGGAGTCGCCGAGTCGAAGATTCCGCGAATTAACGCGGCATTCGCAAATCACGGGACTCGCGTTATTCCCGTCCGGCCATCCCCTATCTCACCGCCGTAAAAGCGGAGAGAATGGTTGGTCCTTTAATCGAATCCATCGCGGTGGCATTGCTTCCGCGTAAAACAACCCCTTTGCTCGCTGTTCCAGGCTCTTGCCAGCGTCGTCAATAACCTGGAATTGGCCATATTCTCTCCTCGAATGGGATCCCTTACCATAGAACCTCCTAGGAAAGCGCCCAGGAGGCGTAACGAACGACCACGACGACGATGATCAAGGTTTCGCGAGTTAGGACGCGCGTAACTCGCGAAAAACCGGGCCTCTTCAGGTGCAACGTTGATGCAACGAAAATTAGCGATTGGTTGATTTGATTGGTCACGTGATTCATGAAGGGGCGTGGACCTCGATTCAAACGTTTGGATATCGATAAAATTTTATGGCAAACAAGTCGTCTTCATTTCCTAGTCGGAACAGTTGCGTTTGGGCCTTTCCTGAGTGAAACGAATCGTACTGAGGCACAAGGTGCCTGTCTCGCTTCTCTCAGCTTCAGAAAACAAAAAACTGAGAACACTCGTGCGTACGCGTGTGCACGCGTGCCCGTGTATCGAAGTTAGGTGGAAAACGCGCCAAGAGAAGCGAAGCGAGAAAGCAAGAGGAGGCGAAGAGAGCGCGGTAAAAGCGGAGGTTGGAAGATGGCTCTGACCGTGGCGCACTTAGAGAGCCACCGAGGCGGTCCGCCGTCAATAATTCCCACATGTAATGAGGCGGCCTGTTGTTCGCGGGCGGACAATAACGCCCATAATTCACTGTCCACGCTCGCCAGAAACTTATCCTCCTCCCCTGCCGGTTTTCCGTGGAATCGCTTGGCCAGTGCTCCCGGACGCCTCCGGACCAACTCCGCCGATAAGCCACCGTACACCGGTGCCCCCTCGACTTTAATCAAATTAGTCGCTGGCAGAAGCTCTCGTTAGAGCCAGTGCGGCTGCCGGGAATTATTCGACACCGCAGTGGGACGGGGCCCGTTTCCAAGAAAGTTACAGAGCAGCCCGACGAGTGTAGAGCGTGGAGGGTTGGACGAAAGTGTGTCTGGCGTTTTCTTCGGGAAATTCGGGGGACGACAAATGCGGACAGGTTTGCAAGTTGGAGATTGGTCGGTTCCCCTTGAGGTCCGTCGAGTTGATCAATTCTCTCTGACTCTGGAATTTTTTTATTTACTCGCAGGAGAAGAGAGAAAGGATCGATCAATTGCTAATTTGTCAATTGTAATAAATTATTCTGAATTATCGACTGCTAATCGATTAATAAAATTGGTCGATGCTACCGACACAATTTTCTGAATTTCGATCAAATTGAAAGAAAATGGAGGTGAATTGGTCATTATACTTGGAATAAAAATATTTTTTGCAAGATGCAGTTTGCGCATACCAAACATTTTATCCTTCAATTCCGTAGAAATTAATATGATATAATTTTCTCTCTGTAAATCTCTCTCGCAACTGACGCACACGTTGCAGCAACCAGTAGGCAGGCAAGGTTCGCTCAAACAATCGTAAACATCGCCAGACGGCAGCTCGCGGACGAAGAAAAACTCAAATAGGCACGGTTGGTCTTGGAAACGTCATAATTAGACAGAGATGAGAGATAATTACTTTGCAATGAATACCTCGATCTTCGATAAGTCCGTGAGAAAAAATACCTGGCGCGTCGTCGGCCTTGCCTAGGTGGCTCGCGTCAGCAACCGGTCAGCAACTCTCTCTCGTTCCGAAGTCGGGAATACCACGATTCGTTAAGTTCTCGAGAGACTTGACATCGGCAACGGTTTGGCCGTAATGACACGACATGCCTGACCACTTCGACTTCGCCAAGACCCGATGCGAGTATGTGCCCGGAAACGTTTGTCCTCCGTGATTGCTCCTCTCTCGGAGAATGAGCGGTGGACGGTGGACGACCGCGACATCTCGAATGTCGAACATCTCCGTGGGTCGGATTCGATTTTCCATTAGTCTTGACTGACAAGTCGCCGCTAGACTCGCAGCAGTTTTTCTTATTTCTCTGCCCGTTTTAGCGCTCGATTTCCAACCGCGTTCCCGCTACTGTCGAACGCCAAAATGTTGAACGGCCTCTTCCGGATTCCATTCGTCGAGTCGGACGAAAAATCAAGAGAGTCGAGAGAGAAAGAGAGCAGAGAAACGTATCGTTCACCGTGTATTCCTCGCAGCAGTGACGACGTCTGATAGTAATACCATCGACGGATCATTTATCAGGCGCCTGTGACTTCTGCGACTAGCGGAATCACGATCGGAATTCACTCGTGTCGCGTCGCAAACGTTTATTTCGAATTGTACACAACGTATTCCTTTCGAGTAAATTTTCTGAAACAATTTCTCGAGTCGAAGAAGACGCGTCATCGATTTATTTAAATTGATTTACCAATTTTCTTTCTGCAAAATTTCTGCCCAACGGAACAGTTTTTCCGTCCCGTGGACGCAAATAAGATTAAAAACTCCACGTTTCTCGCGAGCCACCCACGTCTACCGACGATGTAAAATTTTTACACGCGAGCTCGTCCGTGCCGCGAAGCACACGATCGCACGAGCGAGGAGAACGAAACGTTCGGTATTATCCTGACGCAAAATCAGAGAGAGGGAACGCTGCTTGATCAAACATCGAGGCAGTCGAGGCAGCCTAGCCCTTAATCATCGTGCTAGCAGCACGGGGCGCTTCGACGTGGCGCGAGTAAATCAGGATCCACGGTTGAAGCGGTGGTCCGAAGAAGTGGACGTGGACGAGGAGAGGATCTCGAAGCCACGAACTTCGCTCGAACGTAGCCGGGGGCGCGAAATTCCAGGACCGTGGGCACCGGACGAAGCAAGGAGAGAACGAACGCTTAGACGTAATGGCCGTTTGGCCTCGGCAGGCGAATTTGATCGGCTCGCGAGCTAAGCACGAGCGCTGGCCAACGAATCGAACGGGTGAAGGGAAGGGGAGGGGGAGAGAGAGGGAGAGAACGCGACGAAACGAGGACTCGAGGAGACCTGTTAAAAATACAAATAACGCACAGAAATTACTTTTGTCCCGCTACGCGGCGGAGATTTACGGCGGGGCAACAAGCTTACATTGGCGTAGGACTCGGAGACATAAATCTTACGAGAACTTATGAGAGGCCATTCATTAATATTAATAAGCCGTATGTATCTGTCGGGACGTAACGATACGATAGTTGCCCGATCGATACCTAGAGAGAGATTTTTCACCGTTGTTGATGAGAAACGACGATTCGAAACGAGCCGCTCGAAACTCCCGACGGCGCGAAACTGGAGAACCTTTGGAGGAGAACCAATCCCAGGCCAAGAAACCCAGGCAGAATATCCAGAATCGGTTAACAAGCTGATATTTTATACTAGTCATCGTCGGGAATGATCAAAGACGATGGAACCTGTGTCGGATCGACTGTTTCTTGGACAAACTTCCAGCAACCGATTAATCGGAGAACCACTTGGAGAACGAAAAGAAGAAGCGAGAGGAACGTCGTGGATCGGTGAAGACACTAACGTTTCACCGACGATCTTCGTCGTTTGATCGTTCTTCTTGGCCACGATCGAAGACAACTGTTATTTAGATACACTTCCAACGAGCAGTTGGAAGAACGTTTGGTTAAGATACTGACTCAATTATGGTCATCGTGACTGATTGTTGTTGTTGGAGATGTAAATGGTCCAACAACAATCAATTGGAGAACCACTTCAATACAAGAAGAATATCGCGAATTATTGGTTAAGACATTAGCTCGATGATTACATTAGCCCGACGAATAAAACGAGAAGAATATCGTGAATTATTGGTCGAGACATTGACTCGATGGTCATCATCGCGATTATTGCTGTTGGAAGCGATCAAAGAACTTTCCAACAATCAATCGGAGAAGCGCTTTAAAACGAAAAGGAGAAACATGAATTATTGGTCAAGACCACTGGCTCAGCGGTCGTGGTAATTATTGTCGTTGGAAATGGCGAAAGGAAACTAATCCCGCCAGCTATTATTTAGATAGACAGGTGCGTGCGACATATTTGGCGCGACGATAATTACATCGGTACCCCGGGGACAAAGCGACTCGCTATCAAACAAGACGGATTTTGATTAATTCATTTACTTATCCCGGGCATTGTAGCGCGATGATGTATTACAGGCGAAAGAGCGAGGTCTGGCCGCGGTCCGTCTCGAGCCGGAACGGTTGCTCTCGCGCTTTTAACGTCGCCACAGCTATACATATTCATACGCGTTCCTCTTTTTCGCGTTGGCGCGCGCGCGCGAGCGCGAGGCCGTGCTCGCGATGCCCGCGATAATAAATGTTTCATCGGTTGGTGGGAATAAAAAATGGTGCCGATTCGCTTTGGAACCGGAGGGCCGAGGGAAGCTCGGCGCTATTGTTTATTGAAATTGCGGTGTCAGGAAGGTACTAATGGCCGTGGATCAATGAAACGTCCCGGACGATCGATCATTGACCTCCGGGATCACCGGAGAGGCGTTTAACGCATAAAGAACGCGCGATGATGTGGTCCGTCGTTTTTGAAAACGCGTCCTAACGATTTTCAGAACATCTCGTTAAATATCCTTTCATTGCCGAAAGTAAAAGAGCTGTTCTGCTTTGGCAAAGTTAAAAGCGGAAAAAGTTAAAAGTTAAACGGTAATCAGTCGCATATTTTAATTGGTCACGTGTTTCATTGAAGTTCCGAATTTCTGAGGTAATCGAAAATTGATCAAAATTCCGAATGGCTGGATTGTTGGAGATTTTTTCAGAATTTTTTTCTCGGCAATCGCGCGTTTCGTTAAAATAAGAAATTTTCGCGAGAGCAGTAATACGAAAATTTTCTCGCGCGACAAAGAGCGATAAAGATGGAGCGATAGAAAAAAAGAAAAAAAGGGAACGTGGAAACGCAGCCGGTAGCAGAGACAAATGGTATCTAATAGGGAAGAGAAGGGCCGCGAGGGAATTTGGCGTGTCGGTTGATGCCTATCAGTCAGACGTTTAATTAATAACAACGCTCGCCTCGGCTGACATCTCCTGCCGATGCGCGTAATAGTTTACGCCCACCCCGATCGGAAGGCCGTCTTCTCGGATCAACCGTGTGGTCCCCCCGGTGCTGATTCATTTCGATTAATCACGAGCTTCGACTCTGCGCACCGCTGGAAAACTTTACGCGCGAAGGAGTTCTTTCTTATCGCATTGATTAGATATTTTTGCCATGTTTCCACATCTGTACGATGCATCTTTCAATAATTCTGTTTCTGAATTAGGGAAGCTTGCGAGCTGTGCTTTCATCAAAAAACTGATTTTCGTCGAAAGGTTGCCATTATCGGCAAAAGCAGATGAAAATACAAGAAGACAAGAAGATCCATATTCTCCGAATAGTCAATATTTCTTTTCGTCGCCGCGATGCGATCCTCCGCGAGATACTGATGGATAATTACGGCGACTGGAACGCGTGTGGTCCGTCGGATAATCGAAAAGTCGGGGTCCACGCGGGGAAAGCCGAGTCGGAAAGAGTCCCCTCCTGAAAGATTCAACACCCACTGTCTTCGTTCGTTACTGTTGCCGTTGCAGAATATTCGAGGCAATACCGGTTTTAATGGAAAACACGGTAATTAACCGCTTCTCCGGCGGTAGTATTCGGCGGTAGAGCGGTTTAATTTATTCGCCGTGCTAGAGGAGACCGAGATCTATAGATCACCCGATCGAGACTGGCGCGCGCGTTGTAACGAAGAAATTCCAAGATTAAGAGGCGCCGCTGGTGTGTATACACATGTACACGCGTGTACGTGTATGTACCCAGCTCCGCAAGCCGCGAGCAAAAGCCGAGTCGAGTCCACGGCCAAACAGGCAACCAGCCAGCCATGATGTTGAAGAACAAACGTGGAGATTACATCATAGATTAAGTCACACTATAAATTCTGGCTCTCAGGACGCGAGAGCGATAATGAGCTCCGAGCGATACATCAGCGTCGCCGAAAACGCAAAATTAATGTAGTTCATCGCGCATTCCGTCGCTAGGCATAAATCCTTCAATAGGTCGAGCACTGGCGCTCGATCGCCAAGTGGAAAACCAGAGAGAGAGAGAGAGAGAGAGAGAGATTTCATCGGTAAGATCGGTGGAGACAAGAGGAGAAACCAAGTAGAGAGTACACTAGTGGACAAAATTTCCAGGGCAACTTGTATACTTTGTAAATTATCGTACGTTCAAAGAACATTAAATTATAAAATTTGCTCGTGTGAAGAAAAGTCTTGCGTGTGTACATATATATATATGCGTATTTTTTCACGTTTTGCAAAATAACTGGACTGAGGGCAATTGAAATGACCACCTTCGTAGGTTGACTGCCTCAAGCTTGATGCTCCTTTATTCGTCACACCGATAATCTCTGCTTCACGTTCGTCCAATTCGACGTTAAAAAAAAAAAAAAACGTACGAAAGGTGAAAAGTGTCGTATAATTTTGTCCACTACTGTACTGTGTGCGAGTACGTGGGCGCGAGGAGGACGAAAGGACGAAAGGACGAAAGGACGAACGCGACGACGAAAGGATAGGGCGAATGAAACGCAGAAACGGCGGTAAAGGAGAAGAGGAAGACGTCGCCGGTCACGGAAAGAAAAACGGAACCCGCCACGTAACACCGTTTGCCACCTCGAGCGAGGAGTTCATCGTGCAACGGTAATGATTAAGCGGCTGATTAATTTCAGATTAGCGGCCATGAAACGCGTACACGCGAACGATCATAATGGAGTGTCCGCCGCGATTACAACTCGCTCTATTACGTTGATTAATCGGATACAACTCATATACATATGTATGACATCGAGCGTGCGCTGCTCGGCTCCATTCATTCCGTATTCGCCGCTCTTCGTACGCGCCGATCGACCGTTCGAAATCACCTTTCATCTTTCTGCCTCTATCTTTCTGCGCGTATCCACGTTTCGCGGGCCGAGTTTTTCCACCGCGCGCCGATAAATCGCGAAGATTATCGATCGTCGCAGGGAATCCTTCGCGCTTTCACGGATCCTGTCGCGCGAGAAAGTTCTTGCCGCGAAAGAATTGCTACGTTTCAAATTACAATGCAGATGTCGCAATACACGTTTCTTAGATGGTTAGCCTTTCAGGAACGTCTAATACTGGTGACTGCGGACTTTTCGATATTATTCGTAACAATTAAGTAGATCTAGTAATATAATCTTTGTGACTTTAAGTAATGGCAGTAAATCAGTCAGTTCTCGTCAAGAGTTAAAATACAAGACCAATTATCGATCGTTTAATTCTTACGGAAGATTCAAATTTGAAATTTGTTTTCTTTCTCTTTTATGAACAGGGGTTACACAATTTTGTTTTCGGGACGTTGAAATTTTCTTTGACAAGCGGACGATTTCTAGATGAATTTCTTTATCGCCCGATCGTCGTAGACGGGACGAGATTGTTGCGAAGAAAAATATTACCGATTCCCTGGAACGACGGGTAGCTGTAAACTCGTTCGCCGAATCCAGCTGGAGGTGTCGTCCCGCGCTTAAACGTAAATGTAAATGTAAATGTAGTTACACGTTGCTGGCCGACTTAATGATAACGCGGTATTGCGCGTAAAACGTTGCAAACGTCGGCTCAAGATTCTTCAGTTGCTGAAATTATTGCCACTCCCGGGCGCAGCGCCGGATTCATTAAGCCATTCAAATAACGAGCCAAGAAGCTCGCGGTGAGTTCTTAAAGTTCTTTGAGAACAATTTTCATTTCTCGAATGGGAAGTTTGTTCGTTAAAAATCTTCGGCTAACTTATGTTACGTACTCGAGTCTTGTTAACCGCTCAGACGGTACTGAAAATAGTTCGTTACTTTCCTCGATCTCTCTGTTTTTTTTTTTTTTTTTTTTTTTTTTTTTAAAGACTGTCAGCATTTATTCGAGAACTTCATTAACCCTTCATTACCGTACTTCAATCTTTCTGCCGTTTTAATTCCAAGGAAATTTTAAAGAGCGCAAAATTACGACGATAAAGAAATTACGAATACCAGTAAAATATATTCTGCTCAACGAGAAGGTATTTATTATCGTTGATGAATGAATATTATAACTCGCGGCGAGTTCTTCGAAGAGCTCGATCCTTCTTCCTCAAATCGCAATTTCGTTCGTTAAAAATGTCAGCAAATTCATGTTATCTTGTCAACTATTTACCTTACCGAGTCTTCTCTGTCAACGTTGCTTCGAAAACTTTGCACGCACGATCAAATATTATTTTTCACAGATACGTATCTATGTATAAATAACAGGATATCACTGTTAACTGCACGCATATTAAATTACATTAAATTACGTCGCAAAAGAACGATACCGAGAGTCAAGATTGTCTCAAGAGAAACAAGAAGATATCACCGAACGCGCAACGATAAATCCACCTTTCATTGCTTCCTGCGACCATCATATCGATAGATTAAGAGTCATTCCGATTGGTTTTTACGAGGAAACTGGACGGACCGTTTGTTCGTCGTTTAACGATTCACGGCGGGAAAAGGAAAGAGACTCGCGGAGACTGGTACCGCCTCGAGCCACGCACATGCGGCCGCATCGAGCCTCTAATTATTGACCACGACTACTGCGTATTCAGCGCAACGCGCTCGTTTCTAAACGCGCGTCCGTTACCCTCCACCGTCGTATCACGAATCTCTTTTTCTCCGGTGGCGGCCGAGAGCGGTCTGTGCAATTAAATATCTCGCGTGTGGAAAACCACGGAAACGCGTGATCAAATCGATCGTGAACCGAGAAACTGGATGATGCACTGGCCAGGTGCGTCGATGCTCTCTTACCCTCGCGTGGAATTTAGGAATCTCGAGTGCAAAGTCTCTAAAATTTGAAAATTTGACAATTTGACAATTTTTCTTTCGTCGTACCATGGATGATGCTCGTGTACCATAACGTATCTTTGACTGGGAAATTTTCATCGTCGCTAGCTTTTCTGTTGATTAATTACGTCAAGTTAAAGAAACAAATATAACTAACGATACAATCGATTAACAGGTACAGAGAGGAATCGAACGAAAGTACAAACGACAGTGTTCTCGCTGTAAATCCATCTTTGACGTCTCGTTCCCTCGAGAGCAAAAGCAAAGGTGCACAGAGTCGTCCTTAGGCGACACTCGTGGCGCGATTGCGAAAGGTTGATAGGCTTTGAACTTTTAGTTCGTCTCTTAACTGTACTTAATTAAAACGGTCTACCGTGCCGGATGAGGCTGCAGACCTCAGACACCATGAAACATCGTCGTTAAACGATCGCGGAGTCTGTAAATCGCGGCGAACCGGACGCGGACGGTTCTTGCAGCAGCGGGACCCGCTCGCCGTTACCATGTGGGTCGGGCCGAGGCAAAGTAAGAATGCTCCCTATCGAAAAGGGGAGAATATGGATGGAATGGAAGTGCAAGAAAACCAGGCACAAAGAGAAAGAGAGAGAGAGAGAGAGAGAGAGAGAGGTTGAGGGACGAAGAACGATTATACGAGAGAGAAGGAGAGAAACAGAGCAAAGAAAGATAAGGTATATACATATAGAGAGGAGGATTGGTTAGAGCCACGCACCGGTTGCATCAATGCTCGTACACAGAAGAAACGATGGCGATGGTAAACGCGAGTCAGGCCAGAACACACTGGTGACGACTAGGGATGGGATCAAGTCCAACGTATGCACGTGTACGTACGAACTGGAGTCAACTTTGACACGAGAGAGAGAGAGAGACCCGAATGGAAAAATAATTTCGACGAGATTTCACAATTTTTTCATTTTTTTTTCAAAGTTTTAAAGAAGCTCGAGAACTAATGTCCTCGATTTGCAGTCTTACATCGTCTTTGTATTTTCTACAAACGCGGAGACTTGAAATTTCACTGAATTCAAAATTCCAAAAAGCCAACGCTCCAAAGAAAACTGATTTAGATATTTTTCCGTACGTCGTGGCGAGCTTGGCGCGAACTTTCGGGTAATACTCGAGTAGAATTAAAAGACAGAACAGACTCGCGAAACACTGGAAACTGCTGCTTAAATGCTACTTGCGAGATGCTCGGTCCCATCTCTAGCGGTGTTGTACGGTGTTGGCTGCGATGGTGGTGGTGAACGGTGCAACGGAGCGACGGTGTTGGCGGCGCTCTCGTGGTGGACGGGAAGAAACGGTCAGCTTATAGTGGGCACAGTGGGTATAGTAGTCGTTTCTGAGCGTCTGACCGCCGGTATCCGACCGGAGGGCCTCGAGTAATGTGGACTCGAGCCATATTAGGACGGGCTGCACCGTGCCGTTTCCTGCCCAGTATCCGATGTTATCCGACGCATATTGAGAATATCCCGCGACTGCCAATGTGGAGCGATCGAGTCAATATGATCCTACGTTAAGCCCTATTCGGTCTTGGGCCAGCGTCCGCCTCTCTACATCCTTGGGAAATGTATTCCTTTGTGGGCAGAACGGAAGGCGGGCCACCGATCGGCGCAACGCGCGTCCAACAACACACACACACACAACGTGGACAGCCACTGGACACGTACATACTCGGAGTGAAGCTTCTTTCGATGAGCGATTGATTATATTCTCTTTTCACGAAAATTCCAAAAACTCGAGTAGAAACTTAATTTTTACCAAATTTCAGCGTAAAAAATTTCCTTTTTAGGCCGGTCGTTCTCTTTTCCACTCGTGTAAACACGTCACGTGGATTTCTCTTTGTTAATTCGTCCCCCGCGAATATCGACTCGATTCATGAAAATATCTTCATCAGTAACAATTCGAACAACGTAAAACGAACACGTGCATAAAGACACACACGTGGGTGGACAGTTAAGTGGACTGGTCAGATACGCGCGTACAGTCTCTGACATGTTCGAATAGTCGAAACGATAGAAATAAAACGCATTAACGTAATTTGTACGTAGCATTCATAAAATCGTTTATCAGCCATTGTTTTTGCGGCGCCGGCACTACAAGGGAACGGTTTTTAGTGGCTAACAGCGGCGTTATCGCGGCGAGTACCCGCGGAAGAATGCCGGGGAGTAATTGCGCGGGATAAAACCCGCTGGTACCGAGTAAATCGTGCGGATCGATGCCTCGCTAACGAGGACAACTTGGTGAATTTGGATCAGAGATTTTTCTTTTCCCTTTTTTTTTTTTTTTTTTTTTTGGGGAAGTGTACCTTTAACGCGAGCAATTGGCGAGGCTTTTGTTCGCGCTGCGAATATGATTTCGATATCCCGACATCTATTGTTCTCGGGTTTACGTTTCAAATTGTAGAACAATACCTTTGATACGCAATCTAGAAAAATTGCGATAGTTTCGAATCAGTTACGTGACTCGTTGGAAGCCGAATGGCACGGGGGAGGAGTGTTGCGAGTTTTTAAATTTGATTACAATGGAATTTTTTCCCTCCGAGCGGAGCTGAATTTTAGCTAATGCCCGGACTCGATGAACTCTCGCTACTTGAATTGCTGCTGGAAATTAAAAATCTCCGGGATACACGCAACTGCACAGTTCAATGTATCAATTTCAATAGCCATAAATGGAGTCCATTGGAGAATTAAACGACAATCACAACGACGAGACGAGAAAGTTGGATGTGATTTCGCGAGGAAAAAAAATGACCTCGCAGAGAGTAAGAGCGACGGAGGAAATGAAGGGAGCTCGAACGAGAGGACGTCGACAATCATTTCGTCCAGTGGATCCGCGGCCTGGGCTGCGAGTCAATTTACATTACACACACCGATTCCATCTATCGATCTTACAATGTCTTCGGAGCCGGAGTCCCATTCGTCAGCGCTGTCCGCGCGCTGATTATTCCCCGTATGTTTCTCCTCGCTCGTCTTTTTTTCCCCCCTTTTTTTCTCCTCCGCCTCCCCGTGAGCCAAAGTGGCCACTCGTACTCGAACGTGTGCACGCTGCATCGCAAGTAGCCGGGGCGAGCGATCCGATTGCTGTCGCGTGTCTCGATAATAGAGGCTAACGCGTGTCGTGATCGGCCGACACCGACGCGAACCGCCGCGAATCCTGCGAATCCTCCTCGAAAACGACCAACAAATTTGAAGCAGAAGAAATTGGATCGAAAGTAACAATTTAAGAAGCTTCGTTGCAAGCTTCTCAAGTGTCGAGAATCGGTGAAGGTTCGTCGAATCATATTGCTGCACAGTGACTTTTCAGTGTTACGAGAGTAGACGGAAGTTTCCCAATTTTTTTTCTTTTTCTTTTTCAGAGGAGAACTCTGCAAGCGTCTTAAGCGCGAAAAATCTTGGGCGGCAAAGCTTGGCAGGGGGAAAAGCTCGAAAAACGCAAACGAACTTTGCGGCGAAGTGCGCGAAAAACAGATTGAAAGGCGCGCTGGCCGCAAGGAGAGGAGGAGGAGGAAGAAGAGAAGAAGAAGAAGGAGGAGGAGGAACGAGTCTCGAGAGCGACCAAAAAGAACAAAAAAAGGACCAAGTTAACCGCTTCGTCTAGAAACGAAACGAAACGAGAGGAAAGACGCGGGCAGCGCCGAGAGAAGAGGACCTGTCAAAACCTCCCACGTGACGGGTATCGATACACGGGCTGGAAAGTCGACATATATTTTAAACGGCAGAGGCAACGCTCGCTAATAAGATCGCGTTTTACGACACCTCGTTAGAGGTGGAAAGATTTACAGGCGCACTTGGTGTTGGTGCGTGCACCTCCGCGCCTCGGACGACTTCTCTTCTCCTTTTCCACGACGTTCCACGGCGTGGTCGCGCGTATAACCGACGCGAACGGCGAGCGTACGAAGAGCGTATATGAAGGAATATGAAGAACGAGTGTATGAAGTTTTATGAGAAAGAACGACAAACAAAGAACTCGGAGAGAGGGGGGGTGTGGGGGTATTGGACCAATATAGGAGCGGCCGTTCCGCAGGCCACCGTGCTCCGCGACTTTGTTCCTTCGACAATGAGCGTCTGGCTCGGTGTGTCCTTCGGATATTAGGCCCTCCGTGCACGCGGTGGCTTTCCACGTTGATGAGGACCGTGATATCGCCGATAAAAAGAAGAAAAGAGAAAAGAAAATCGATCGTACGCGGCTAGACGAGAGAGAGAGAGAGAGAGAGAGAGGGAGAGGGACTGAAAGGAGGAAGAATGATTTTCGAAACGCAAAGGATCCTCGCAAAGAGAGGGAGGTATCTCCTCGTCGCGGCCTTTAGAAAACTTTCCAAGCCGAGATTCCTGCACAGGGGAATACGCCGGGTGCCTCGTGGTTTCCGCGAATCGACCTCGTGCGTTTGCCAAGATTCTCGTTCCCTCTTTTTCTTTTCTCTCCCTTCTTTTTAATTAAAAGAAAAGTAAGAGGAAGAATTCGTCGTTCGCGTTGATGGAGCGAGATACATTATCGCCGGGAGGAGAGACAGCAGCAAGACTACAAAGTAAAGATAACGGAGGCGAAAAAAGGAGAATAGAGAAAAAAGGGGCAAGGAAGGGGAGAGGACGAGAGAGAGAGAGAGAGAGAGAGTGAAAGCAAGGGGGAGGGTGGGGCCAGAAGAGGGAGAAAAGAAGAGAGAGACGAGAAGGCGAAGGTAAACGAAAAGAGAGAAACAAGAGGGAGCATCGGGAGTCGCACGAAAAGCTTCGGTTTGGCGTGCCTGGCGTGCTACGACGGAATTAGCGAGATGGTCGAACCGAGGCATCGGCATAAAAAGAGGCTGACTATGCAGAAGACACTTCATCCTGTATAGCGGCGGCGGCGCGCTCGTCCAGCCCGACTTTCGGCCCTGTCTGACAGACAGACTGCAATAGATAATATCTGCAGAGAGACGTTCGGCTTCTCTCCTCTCTCTCTCTCTCTCTCTCTCTCTCCGAGAGTTGCACCGCGGCCCACTCTGCGGCATACACGACTCTGGCCACAGGAGGTGTGCACGCGCGTTTCACCAACACATCCCCTCACAAGCCCGTAACACGCTGACCGCACGAGCGTGAGAGTACCGACAGAGTTCTACACGAGAGGTCGAACCAGTATTCGGGCGAAGAGGTGAAGAGGCTCCGTCGGTGCATCGGGGAACCCTCTCCCGCGCTAAGCTAACGGCGTGCACTTATCGAGTTAGTTTTTTGTGTCAGCCGGTTATTAGATTATGATTAAACGACTCAAAGAGAGAAGAGAGAAAGAGAGAGAGAGAGGATCGGAGCGTTTCAGCATACACGTCAGAGATTTCACGCGTCGATGTATTTTCGATATATTTTTACGGTTGCACACTCGCTTTAGACGCGCTCAAAAATATTCTCATCAACAACATATACCATGGATAATGACGAAAAACAGTACTTTCTCTTCCAATTATTATTTACTAGTTCTTTAATTCCGAATCCCGCGTCGATTGATAATCTTCCATGAATCGGATTAATCTAGATAGAGTTTGTCGCAACTTTGGAGAGAGTGGCGAAAAGCAGCTGAGAGCGGAGAAAGAGGGCGAATACGAGCGGCCGTCGAAAAAGAAGGAGCTGATTAATACACAAATACCTTAACTGGCTCTACGAAGGATTAGTTTCAAAGGGAGGTGCGGCGCCGCGGCGGGACGTCTTCCTCGTTACTGTCAAACCATCGAAAAGACGTTGACGCCCGACACATTTTTCCAACTCCTTCTCTCACCCCGTCCTTCTCCCTCTCTCCGTTCACGGTCCGCCGGCCTCGTCTCTCTCGCTCCTCTCAGTCCACTTTTTCTCTGTCTCCTCGTCCCGTTAAATCGCGAATCGAATCGATACGCCGCGTCGCATTCTATTCCGACGATAATCGGATTTCGGACGATTTGCGTGGCCGCGACGAAGTCTATTTATTGGTGCGAGGCGGCTGACGTTAAGCGGAGCGGAGCGGGCGCGCGCGGGCACCGTTTCTTTTTCTAACTGGTTAATTATTTTTTCTTCTCCTCCACGCTGCGTCCACGGTTTTGGAGTACTTTTTTCGGCGGGGGCACACCGGCGGGGCTCGTTCAGCATCCACTGGCGTGCGAGAATGATTTATGCAGCGTGCTTAAATTTCAACGCGTGCATTCGAACTTTGGTAGTAAATCACCGAGAGTTGCGTTATATGAAAACTCGGCCTCTCTCTCTCTCCTCTCCCCCTCTCCCTTTTCCCCCTGCTCTCGACCGCGCAGAGAGAAGGAAGAAGAGGAGAAGAGAAAAAAGAATTACGAATCATCGACATTGTGCACACACACGTTGCGCGTCAAGTTGTTTCAAACTTGGTATACCTGTTTCGCGGACACTCTGCACGCCATAAACTGGAATACGCGTCCGACAAAAACGTCCCGCCTACTCGATTACGTACCTGAAACAAAAACCACGGATTCCTCGTTAATTCCAAAATTCCTGGCCAGCGGGACAGGGCGAGCTGTGGCGAGCCGCGGAGACATTGGGGGGCGCCCGGAAGGCAAATTGCGGCGGTCGGTCGCGCGGGAAAAACGTCCCGATCGGCGCGCGATGTTCGCCTCCGTGCCTCCCCGTGACATCTTATAAATTTACACGTCGACTGGCGTTGCGAGTTCTCCTCGGCGGCGAAAAAAGCGCGACCAGGCGACCGATCGACGCTACTTGAAACGATCGGATCGTCGCCTTAACGAACGTTGTCGAACACGCAGAAATAGCTTCATAGTTCCGTGGATGGGTTTTTGCTCGGGGCGCGTTCTTGTTCAACGAACAACGAGCGAGCGAGCGAGCGAGCGAGCGAATGAAGTAGAGAGGGAGAGAGAATCCGCTGATGCCTCGGTTGGGAGAATAAGGAAACGGGAGGCTCGAACGAGGGAAAGAAAAATGTCGGGAACGAAGCGGAGCTTCGGTAAAAAGTCAACGAATCCAGCGTGGCGGTGCCGCGTCGTGGCCGTTCATCGATGTTTGTACTTATCGTGGCCGATCGTTGTTCCGCCGCTGGAAGCCTCGGGGCCCCCTCGAATTGATTTGTTGGACGGTCCACGGCCACGGCGGAGCAAACTCCCGGCAAAAACTCGCCACTCGGCTCGCCGCGGCCGCGGAAAATCCACGTTAACTAACTTCGATCGAGCCATCGGCGACAACCTGCTTTCACTCGTCCCGCCGGTCTGCTTCTCCGACGGGATTCTCTTTCCCTCCGAGTCGAGTTAGATGCTCGACGAGTTTGCTCGGGTTCGTCGAGTTAAGAGCGGATCCCCGAGCGGAGCGCTGGGATTCGTCTCTGGAGAGGCGCGTTGCTCGTTGGATCGTATTAGGTGGAAAAAATGCGAAGGAATTGACGTACAAAGAAGCTGAAGACTGATGCATCGGAGAATGTACAGGATAAAAATATGGAGTATAACGCGAAGAGAGAAGAGAAAGAGAGAGGGACGGAGGGTAAGAAGCTTTGCGGCTCGGTGAAACGAGCAAAGACTGAGACTGACGCGCAAAAACTGGAAAAATATCGAAATTTATCGAGATATGTATACATATAAACGGATAACTCGCGTTTTAAGAAAAGATTGATACGAGTAAAACATATCGCGCGTATAACATTCTACGGTGTGCTAATCTCGTGTATTGCGCGACAGCGCGGAGAAGGAGAATCATTTAGAAAGTGAAAAACAATCAGAGGAAAGGAGGGAAACTTTTACTAGTTGCTAGCTGTTTGACTGATTACAGGTGAGAGTCGCTTAGTAGGTGTTAAAGCATTGGCCACACGGAACGCGATGACCTCACCCTGCTGTGTGAAACAATGCTAGAACCGAAATAGACCGAAAACTCGAGATATTCGAAGTAACAGGGCCTAACGAATCTCTTTCTAATTAGGTAAACACTCTCAAACGATCGGCGCTAAAGACCGATTGATCTTCATTTCCGACTATTTCCGAATTTCTCAAAAATCTTCTACGGCGTGTTTAAAGAACAAAGTAACTGAGAACGGTTTTTTCCAAAGATTTACAAACAAACACGCGGAACAATAACAACAATTTACCAAACACACGACGATCCGACATAAGTTTTGCAATTTCTGACATCAGTCTGATATTCTCTCCAAAACAGGGCTGAATCACTCGTTCAGAGACACTCGTCGCAAGGTGTGTTAACCGTGCATTTTCGAGGAAGTAACGAGCAAGTGTGTATCTTGAAAAAAAAGAGAGAGAGAGAGAGAGGATGGAGCGTTGGCAGGAAGCCGGATAAAATCAAAGAGGCGAACGAACGAACGAACGAACGATCGAAAATGGGCGAACGAGGCGATAGCCGCGGCGGAGCGGTTCGAAACGGCCGGAACAAATCAAACAATATAATAAGCGCGTGGCAAGAAGAAGGCAAGACGAGCTGCAAGAAGCATAAAAGAATCTCCGGAGGATGCTCGTCCGCGTGGAATTTCCAGCGTATGATCATCGGTATCTCTCGGTAGGATAAGCGAAGAAGGTTATACCGCGGACAAAAAGGCTGGCAGAGGGATCGAGGGGCGAGGAGGAGGAGGAGGAGGAGGAGGAGAGGGAAGAGAGGGGGGTAAGAGGAGGCAGCGGGGCCAAAAACAGCCGGGTCAGAAGATGAAGAACAACGAGGAGAAAGAGGGAGAGGAGGAGGTAGTGGTGGTGATGGTGGGAGGAGGAGGTGAAGACGGAAAGGCGACGGAAGGAAACTCGTTTCGCGAAAAGAGACAACCCGGACTGAGGAGGAGGAGGAGGAAGAAGAAGAAGAAGAAGAAGAAGAAGAAGAAGAAGAAGAAGAAGAAGGCGACGACGACGACGACGACGATGACGATGACGACGACAACGACGAGGAAGAGGAGGACGAAAGGGAAGAGGAAGAAGGAGGGAAGTGGAGGGAAGGGGAGGGCGAAAACGAAGTACACGGGCAAACAGGCATCAGAAAAGTGTACTGGCTTTAACGAAACGATGAACACAAGCGACGAAGCGGGCAGCACTCTCGCGGCGAGGAGTTTCGAGAAAGAGATCGGGGAGAGAGAGAGAGAGAGAGAGAGAACTCGTGGTTCTTGCGCGCGCTCGCGCGTGTATGGCATGGCCGTATTTCAATTCGCGGGAGAAAGCGAGACGGCGAACGAGAAGGGGAGAGAAATGGAGAGAGCCGAAAGTCGAATACCGGTGAAGGCGAGTGTAAGACAAGATATCCTACTCGCGGTGGTGATAGTCGAAATGCACGTGAGTGGAAGTCAGGCATTGGGGCAAGAGGGGGGCGGAGGGGCGGGAGAATCGCGGGAGAGGAATGAGAAAGAGAAACGGAAAGGGGGAGAAAAAGAGAGAAAAGTAGAAAAAGGGGAGAAAGATGGGGGAAAGACGAAGGAAAGCTGGCGAGGAAGAGGCGGTATGGAGAGAAGAAGAAGAAGAAGAAGAAGAAGAAGAAGATGATGATGATGAAGAAGAAGGAGAAGAGAGCCTTCAATGATGTTCATCCGCCTGTAGTGAATATCCGGCTCTGTCCGTTCGTGTGGCAGGAATACAGGCGTGCGAGAGCGCGCGAGTTTCAAGCTTTGGCCGGACTGCTGCAACGTACGAACGTACGTACGTACGTACAGGAGGAACACGGTCGCGCTACGGTATACGGTATTTGTGTGTGTGTGTGTGTGTGTGTGTGTACGGTGGGATGTACAAGGGAGCGAGGGCCGAGTGGAGAAGTCCCGGAGAGTGTGTTGGGTGTCGGGTCGTAGACCACAGCAGAGTCAGCTCTCCGAGCGCCCAACCGGTCGAGCAACTTTTTAACGAGCTGCGGTTCTCTTCTCCGCGAAGAGAAGGAAAGCCGAGACCCTGGCCTGAACCGAGTTGAGCCATCCTCGCTTCGAAATGCATGCATGCATGCATGCATGCATGTGCGCCATGTGATACCGAACGTGAACGAGCGAGAGACGAGAGGAAGAGAAGAGGGGAGGGATGGAGAGGAGAGGAGAGCTCGGAGCCTGGGGACCAAGCGACCAGAGGGGAACAACGCGAACGTAAGAGGAGAAGAAACAGAAAGAAAGGAGGAGCAGCTCGAGGAAGGAGCCGCAGCACGGCGGACGAGAAAACGCGATGGAAGAGGAGGACAGAAAATACGAGAGAGAAAGAGAGACGAGAGAAAGAAGAAGGTGGAGAGTCTCGTTCTTTGGCTCCGCCATGGGCATGCGGTTATAGGGTTAAACGGCCCAAACTCCGTTTCGAAGCAGCCCTTCTTCTCTCCAACCGAGTCCCGTAGAATCGAACGCGCGCGATTACCTCGCCTATTTACGGCACTGAGCCCTTCCTTCTCCTTCTCCTACTCCTACTCCTACTCCTTCTCGTTCTCATTCTCATTCTCATTCTCTCTCGCTCGCACTTCCTTTCAACCCTTCGCTCTCTTCCTCTCGTTCTGATCGAACTGTCGGCGTAACATAGGGCTTAACGCCGTCAGAGAATACCTGCACGAGGCATCCAGTCGTTTCAACTACTCGACCGTGAGCCTTGTGTGTCCAGCCTTGCTGCGTGCGCTAACATGCCCGTCGTTCTTGCTGCCCACCACCGTTCCTTCCTTCCTTCCTTCCTTCCTTCCTTCCTTCCTTCCTTCTTTTTCTTTCCTTTTCCTTCCATCACGGTTACGATGTCGATTCTTACGCGATTTCATAGCGTGCCGCGATTGAGAAAATCCAGTTCCACTAGGTGGAGCAAACGCCTTTGCATTTTCAGTCCGGAACACGTTAGAAACGGCGCCGCTACCGTTACGTGCGCCAATTTCCATCGATTTTCCTTCGATATCGCCGTGTAAGTATCTGGTATCGGTTGATACGTTCCGTGTATTTTAACACGATCGTCGGATACTTGCAATCGTCTCGAACGAAACGTAGAAAATCGCGGCACTCGAGATTTCGAATGGTCAACGCGTGTTCCTCGTTAATCCACGCGAGATACGCTATCACGCGAGATTGCCCTCGTAAAGTATTAGACGCAATACGCGTACAAGCCGCAATTTCCCGTAAAGTATATCGCTAAAGTCGAACGTAAGCGGTGTCGCTGTATCACTGTTATTACCGCCGCCACACTCCGCGAAGCTGTATCCACCACATTTTTACGCCCGTCCTGCCCAACGTTTCTATTTCCAACCCGTCGTCGGAAGAAACCCGTGGGTCGTCAGGCCGGTCGTCCTCTTCTACGACTTCAATTCGCAATCCTTTTCGCCTTGCCTTTTTTTTATCTCCAGTGCAAACAAGCTTCTCAACAGGTTTCCAACTGCCACGCCGAACGCGAAATTTCGATATTTCGAATTATTCCAACGATGAGAAATCTAATTTGCGTGTACCTTATAAATGACGAGTGATAAACTCGGTACAAATATCGAACGAGATCTTTCACGATTATTCCACATACCTTAAAGAACGTGAGCGTCAATCTTTAATTGGTTCCTGCATTTTAAAAACGCAAGCCACTTTCAAGAATCCCGAGATTACATCCACGAAACCGTTTTCTCAATTTCAACGTTCAAACTTGATATTCACGCTGCAAGTATCACGAACAAGATGTTGTTTCGATTATTCCAGACACCCCGAAAGACGTACGTCAACTTTCCAATAGCCCCTTTCAAGAATTTTCAACGTCGGCGGAGTAATAAATAAATAAAGCTTGGATATCTCGCGAAACTCTTCATTCTCTCAATTATTCCGATCGCTCGTGGTGGTGAAACACGCAAAGCGACCGGCATCGTAAAATACTCGGCTATCTCTAAAGCCCGGAGAAAAAATCGTGCACGAGCGCCTCGGCTCTCGGCTCTCGGCTCTCGGTGGCGTTCGATCGCAAAATCGCGAGTCGAAGTGGTCGATGCCGTGCTAGCCGAGGGGCCATTGTGCCAACGGCTTCTCCGGGATTTTATTGAATCAGCGTAAATCGAGAGCCATGCTCCTCGTCCGCGCGCGCGCGCGCGCGAACCTCCGGTCCGCGTAATGTCGGCATTACTCTTCCGCGGGATTCCGTACGATTCGGAATTTAAAGACAACCGCCACGGTTGGATCGGACGCGAGCAAGTGGAGAAAAGGGCCCCTCGTTTCGTTGCTGCGAGGCCACCTCGGAGCTATATCCCCGGGCAAGAAAGGCAGACCAACAGCAGCAGCACCAGCACCAGCACCAGCACCAGCAGTACCGCAGTACCAGCAGCAGAAGCAGTCGTCGTGGTGAATCTGGTCGTGGCATCTTCCTGCTGTTGCTGGAAACGCACGCGAGTCGCGAAACTCGCCTCTCTCTCGCTCGCTCGCTCGCTCGCGCGCGCGCAGCCCTTCATTAACAAAGCCTTGCCTTATAGGATATTCCATCTATTTACGACAGTCACGAACCAACCAGTCAGATCGTTAATCTCGAACGATTCCTTTTTGGATGCCTGGCCGACTGGCTCTGACACACACACACACACACACACACACACATACACTTTCTCTCTCTCTCACTACCTCCTCGCGCAAATTTCACTTTTATGTTAATTCCTTCTTCTCGCTCGGTATAATAATAGTACGAACAGTTTCTCGTTGGAAGGGGTTTAAAAGAGCTTACGGCAGGATCGAATATTCGGGTGGCAGACACGAGATCCCGCAGTAAAGCGCGTGGATCGCCCCTCGAGCATCCGGGTCGGATCGGCCGATTCCGTTTATCGGATGGAAATTATCGCCGGGGTAATTTTTCGTGGTTCCGTCTTTGCGAGAGCGGGACCGGCGCCCGGAATAATTATAATTATCCGGCTGTTTGCGAGGAAACTTCTTTCCGCGGCCCGGTTCGTAATCGTCCCGGCTAATTTCTCGAAAGGGCGTCGTTGCGAGCGCCGGGATCGGATAGTTCTCACGCGTCGCAGCCTGTAATTACCGGAACTGCCACCGGTCACATCTCGACGTCGTTAACGCCTCGCAATTTCCGGCTCTTCCGTCTCGCCTCTTTTGTCGAAAACTCGAAAGTACGAAAGTACGTCGTCGAACTACGAGGAACTACGAGGAAAAGTAGAGACTAGTATCTCTGTTCGATCACGCGCGCGTTCGTACAGCAAGTTGCATTTTTCCACGCGGGATCATCGACCTACTCCTTTTCCTCGCGTCGCTGTATTATCGTGCACACCGGCGATAATCGGCCTGCTATCTGGCCTCGGTGCCGTGCATGCGAGCCCTTCGCACGGTTGCACGGCGTTCTCTCGTTTGCACACACACACACACACACATACACACACTCTACTCTCGCTCTCTACCTTTCGCTCGAGGTAGATTATCAACGACAAGGTCGCGACGGTGCACGACGAAGCGGGACGAAGCCACGCCATTTATAGTTTTCGTGGTACTTGATTGCACAAATGCACTTTGGAAAATTCCGATTGAAATCGACACGAGTGAAATCTTCGAGACTTTTGTCGAGTTTTTTCAGTTATAAACTCGCTGTTGCAAACCGATTCGCACATGTCTACGTATCCATCGCTGCCATAGCCGCGAGTAAATAAAAGCGAAGAATAAAAGAAAAAGTGAGAGAGGGAGAAAGAAGTCGGGATGATGCAGTGTGCGGCTGCCGGTGGTTAGCTGCGGGATTCTCTGTTGAATCTCCGGCGAGAACAACTCGTAGAGAACCCGATTGGATCTTTCGGGTCGGTGAAACTCTCTCTCTCGCTCTCTTTCCTTCCCGCCGAGTCGACCCTCCTCCTTTTATTACGTATTTCAATCGAGTGTAGGTCAATTGACGATAATCACCACAGCGGAGTTATACCCAAGGCCGACCGATTGGAGGGTGAAAATCGGTAACGAGCCCGAGGAGACGAGAACGTCTCGTTGCAGGCGGCGAAGGAGTGCGGCGGGGGCGAAAGAGAAGATGACGGAGGGCAGAGGGTTGTAATGAGAGGGTAGCGGAGCGCCGATAAATCCAACGAGTCCCAGCATTTGTAAATTACAACCTGCCAATACTGATCCTCGGTAAATAAATGAGCCTGCCCCCACGCATGCATAGCGATCTGTGGCCCATGGTGATCCGGCCTCCCGGAGCAATACCGTGGCAATGTCGGCGGTGGCGGTTGATCGCGTTAAACCAACAGGAAGGCGCCGTTCCGACCGATCCTCACCCGATCCTCACCCGATCCTCCCGGATTTTTTTTCAAACTCGGCCGCGACTGCAGCCGAGAGCCGAATCTCCAGTGTCTCGCCTGCGCAGGGCGTATATCGGTTTTTGATTTTCAATCTCGAGGGCCAGCCAACGAGGCAAAGTTTCCAATTTTCTGAAGACGAGACGAGAGACGGAAGACGTCTTTCAGCCGATTTACATTTGAAACGTAATGTAACGAACGGTATACGCTGTGAATCTCCAAGTAGCGAGACGCCAAGTAACGCGATCTTATTAGACAACTTGATAACTCCGCAAACTCGAGTACCTCGATTCCTCGCTCGAGGTACGGGACGAGATCTCGACAGAGAGAGAGAGAGGGAGGGTGAGGGAGAGGGAGAATGTTGCACGATGCGATCGTGTCACGTGGAAGGAACGGCAGCACGCTTCTCCGTCCTTGTTACAGTCGTTCGAACGCTTTAATTCCATTAAATACGGCGCTGCGTAAGGACGGCCGGGGCCCCATTCTTCAAGACGATCTGTAACGGAGCGCGGCTCCGTTGGATCCGCAGGGGCGGACTCGGTCTCTCGCCGAAACGGTTAGCGGGTATTTAACTGAATATCGAACTCATTTGTATCACTTAACCGAGCCGGCTGCATGAAGAATTTATTGCCGCGAATTAATCTAGCAGCAACAATAGCGCGCGTAACGATATCTCGCCGCGTATCTGATCACGGACGGGACGGCCGTGAGCGGCGTGGCGAAATAAAACTATAAATTTATTAATCATGCTGTCCGCCGCCGTACGTCTGTTCCCCCTGTTTCTCCTCGCCGGGGATAATTACGCGAGCGGCTCTGCCTTCTCCGCGCGTTCCTTCGCTCGCTCGCTCTCGCGCGTATATTCCAGTTTTCTTCCGCGTGTCGTTCCGCTTCTGTCCAAGTAATTAAGGAATCTCGCGTCTCGACGAACCGTGGAATATCGCCCGTTCGCTGAATTTCTGATCGCAAAGGATTCTCGAACGGATCGTACTCATATTTGTTCGTAACGATGCTTAGCGTCGAGTTCGCAAGTATGCACGAGTCGCGAGTCACGAGATCGTGAAAAGAATTTCGCAAACGTCGTGCACGATTGTTTCTGATATCCCGATATCGCTCGAGCAACGAAGCGAAAGAAAGAGAAAAGAACGGGGCGCGGAGATAAAGTTGATGAAATTACGGAACGACGGGACGAAATACGCCCCTGTTCCACCACGGAGAACGTGATACTTGTTCACGCACGCGTCTCGCAGGCGGATCGCGGCGTGTGGATGGACCTTTAACGAGCGGACTGAAAAACAAAAACGAGAAGGAAAAAAGAAAAAGGGGAAAAAAGTTGGCCAGTTTTCGTTTACCGAGTCTTAGCCGGTTCGCGAGGTCGTTAATTTTCGGGTGGCCGCCGGTGGGATACGTCTCTCGCCCACCGACGAATCTTTGAACCCGAGATTACCTTCGGCCGCCTCGGCCTGCTGCTGCTGCTGCTGCTGCTGCTGCTGCTGCTGCTGTTGCTGCTGCTGCTGCTGCTGCTCCTCGCCGTTCTCTCTCCCTTTCTCTTTCTCTCGAGGGTTCGCTAGATCCGCGAGAACGTGAGAATGCGTCCGCGTCCGGGAGGAACCCTCTTTCTCTCGAATTTTCGACCGTTTGCACGCACGGCCGTCCGCCTTCCCTCTCTCTCTCTCTCTCTCGAAAGTCGAGCTTTCTCTAACCTTTTCGAAATAAATCCCGAATTCAGAAAATTCGCAAATTTGGAAACGCTCGCACACGCGCACTGTACCGTCGCACTTTGAAAATTCTTGGTTTGCGACCGAGGAAAATTTTAATTTGAAAATATAAAACAACCGCGGTCTAAGGAGATGGCAAAATGAATGGACGATAAGACAGAGTATGGAAAAAACTGCACGACCCCACTACTTTTTTGCCATAAAATCCTATTGATACGCAAACGTTTGAATCGATAGAGAACAAATTGTAGGCGCGATCGCTCAGTACCAGACAACGCCACTCCCACTCGAGGTCTACCCCACGCCCCCTCGCGAATCACGTGACCCAGATCAACCAATCGCTAATTTTCGTTGCATCGGCGTTGCACCTGAAGAGGCCCGATTTTCTGGCTAAACCCCCGCTAAAATCACTTTCACTGATAAAACGCGTCGAATCGCGGAACGTTAGACTGGAAAGTGAACCGTGAACAATTAGACGGTGGAAACAACCCGCTTCGCGGCTCTAAGGCAAAGATCGCTCGATAAAACGGATAATGCTAGACCGGGCGTGTTTTAACGAGCGCCACGTCTCGAAAGAGCACAATCTCTGGAGAGACTTGGAATCACCAGATATCGTTTCGTCCTGTTTACTCGGATCGTCGGGGGAAATTAACGATTAAAGGAATGATCGCACGCGACGGACATGCGAGATCTTCTCACGAAATCGAATCGGCCGTGATCTCGCGGATCGTTTTTCCAGCCTCGTCGAGAGATTCTACTCGCCGACGAGGAAAAACGGAAATATCCTCGTTCGCCGTACAGGATTTTCAACCGGTGGCTGAACATTATTTTCCAACGGGTTTACTGTCGCTCGTTTCTCCGCCGGTTGAACGTGCTTATTAAAAGCAGTCAAGATGTCAAAGTTTCACGCGCTATTAAACAATCTCGCAGGCTGAATTATCGCGGCAGGATATTCGAAGAGAAAAAAAGAAGGAGAGAGTGGCGGAAGGTGGAAGGTGGAAAGAGGACAAACAGGAAGAAAAGAAAGAGTAGATTGTCCACCTTGAGCGGTGGAACAATCTTCGACGAGTTATCGAGGCAACTAGACGCTATTAAGAGCAATTAAGACGTTACAACGCGAAACTTACGCAACGACGTATCGCTGCTTTTCGCGATAACTCGCGAGTCACGCTGGAAACGTGACTGGTTCGTCGCGGAGTATCCGTGACGCGTCAAAAGAAATCCAAATCGAATCGAGTCGATTTTCAGGATGATCATCGACATGATGTTCACAACGAGAAGAGGGAATCTCGAACGTTGCGTCGGATCATCTTGGAAAAGTAACTGGATAAAAATACAAGAAAAAAAACTAACGACCTGACGATTTTTTCTGCACTCTTCGTAACCTCTTGCGACATTTTTCCATCAAGTTTTCGAAACAATTTAACGTCAGCGACAATACCCCATTGTTTTAAGCGTAACTCGCTGAAAAACCGCCTTATTTATGAGATGACCCAATACAACCTTGGACGATCCACGATCGCGTTTACTCGCTACCTTCGGAATCCCGACTCGTTACAGACCACCCTGGTAAACTTCACGGAGCTGAAACGCTCGTTAGCCGAAGAACGAGGCGAAGTTTTCCACGGGCACGATAACTCTTTCACATCTGCAACCGATCGTGTAACCGATCGATATCGGAGCAGTTGCTCGGACGAAATTCTCCTTCGAGGAACAAAGGGCAAAGAGGCGACGTACCAGGGACTTTTCGGAGGGCGCTCTCCTCGGCGCGCGTCCGACAGTGGACCAGCAGAGAGACCAGTCGGTGAATTCCGGACTACCTTGACGGTGACCCGATCGCTCATAGCCCCAGCTACGCATCCTCTCCACGGAGGAGGAGGAGGGGCAGGCGGAGAAGAAGGAGGAGGAGGAGACCGTGGGGAGTTATCGTAATCGTTAACGAGACTGCTGTCAGCGTGGCGAGATAGCCGGGGGTCTCTTGCCATTAACCTTCCGCTAACAAAGGCATTGCCACGTTCTTCGCTCCCGGCGCACTGACCCGTTCCCTTCCTTATTTATATGCATAACTCAGAAAAGGTGTAATGAAAATTTCACGGTCAACTCGATTATAGACGATCGTCCAGTCTCCCCCGTCCCACACCTCTCTTTCCAGCGAGAGAGAGAGAGAGAGAGAGTTGAGCCTCGCGCGTCTCTGACTCCATCCTTCTTTCATCTTCGTTCGTTCTCTTTCACTCTCGTCGTCCCCTTTCTTCTACCTGATCGTTCCCTCCTCTCGATCGCGCGTCCACCTCGATCTCTTCTTTCGACTATCGAATCCAACTTCCATCTCACTCTCTCTCTCTCTCTCTCTCTCTCTCTCTCCCTCTTCTCGTCCGAGGGAGAGTCGACGATGCTTCTAATCCAAGCGAGTCAACTCTTCTTGCCCGTCCTCTTTCTCCGTTCCTCTTCGTCGTCTCTCTTGGGATCGTTTTGCTCGCGCTGCGCTCATCGAGCACCGCCGGTTACATCGGAAAACGACTTCTCGGGATCGCGTTTCTGTCGGGCAATAAATTTTCTACGGCGATTACCGATACGCCGCCGATTATCCCCGCAAACCGCAACGATGATAAACTTTATAGTAAAAGACGAGGATGACCGACTGATCGATCGAAAGGCGAGAAAAACGGTGCGCCACGACTCCGCGGTCCCCGCGCGGAATACTTTGTACTGCAGCATGATTATTACGAATAACCGGAATCGTATTTAAATGCTCGGAATACGGGATACGGCTCGTCATACTTGGGGATTTATATTTATTTGCCACGTACCGTTATCGCGCGGATTGTGCATTTTTACACGCGATTTCATCTCACCTGATACCGACCTGTCTGACGACTGTTCGTCGTTACCTGTTGCAGCAAATTTTCATCTATATTTGAAGATGAAAGTTGGACAGCAAGTTCCAGTAGTACGAGTCAGTAATAATAATAACAAACCCTAGGAATGAAGAGTGCCAAATGTCAACGCGAATAAAAAATCCGCCGAGCCTCGAGTACTGCTCCTCCAGTTAGCTTTTTGTCCGTCGAACCGAAACGTGTAAAACAAACGCGCAACATCGAGCCAAATTGAAGGGCCGCGGATCGGTTACGAGGCAAAGTCCCTTTATGGACTGTCCGCCGCGTACAACGCCGGCGTAACTCGCGGCGACCTACCTCTCTGAGGAAGCGGCAACGAGAGACAGTCAGTGGGTACGTTAAAACACGGTGAACTTGGTGCCACAATAACGAACCGAAAGGGGACGTAAGATAATTGAGTCAACGTGCTTTTGTAACGGAATAACACACGGTGCGCCGGTGCGTCGTTCCGTCAGCCGTTTATGAAAGCTGTTCGTCTCTTTCCACTCTAGTCACTTTGCCAGACCTGACGATAAGCGAACATCCTGCACGACTTGAACATCTTGCGTCTCTCTCTCTCTCTCTCTCTCTTTCTCTCTTTGCACTACTTTCACGGTGTATCCGTGTATCCTTTTCTCTTTCTCTTTTTCGTTTCGCGCAGCTACCGGTTCGCGGGTAGCACAGTCCGGATCACCTTGCTGCTCTTTCTCACGCGGTCTAAATTAAAATTATACCGCGGAATCTGGCGCGCCAGGCTATCGTTACGACCCATTGTTGCCTTCACCGACAACGGCGAAGGCAATAAAGTGAACCGTGTAAAAAGTCGACGTCTCGGGAGATAGAGAGAGCGGTACGGTATAGCGCACGAACGATAAGAATGTAGGACGAAACGCTAGCAGGTGATCGTCGTGGGCATTCGCTTCGGGACTCGTGATTTCGTGCCACGGCCTCGGAACAATAAACAACGGTCGCCCCGTTCCACGCGGGACCAGAAAGCAAGAAGAAAACTTGTCTACGCCGCGGAGTGAAAGTGCAGTCGACACGACGAGCATCCCGGTTCTGCAACCGCATCCGCGATACTTGTTCTCTCTCTCTCTCTCTCTCTCTATATACCGAGATCACGAGCCAACGTTTCGCCGGATTTTGAAACGTTGCGATAATTCGTGGCTAGAGTCGCGGGCTTAATTACAGGATGCCAGCGAGACTCTGTCGTTCGAGGTGAAACACGCGGGATGATTATGTACGGTGGCTCGCGAGAGTACTCGACCGCTCACCGCAGGAAAATTTTCTCATGTGTATATTGCACGCGTGCGTTACATAAACGTATTCTTTTTTTTTTTTTTCATCAATCTTCCTCTTTCGAGACTTGCACAGGATGATTGTTAACATAATGGACGATCAAGTGCAATGTTGATCAACTCTCTAAAATTGATCGTTTCTTGCAACAAACGAACTTGCGTGAAAGTGACTCGTGTCTGTTTCGCGAGAATTAAACATTAATCACGCGGTTGCGTAAGAGGGGGGCGGAGAGAAGGGTTCAGAAATTGATAAAAAAAGTGGAATCGTAACGTTCACGTGTTTCAATCGGGGGATGGTCGGTTCTCAAAAGCCGTGTAATTTCTTATAACGCGCGTGAGACGAAGACCCGCAAAAAGCAGTGTTCAGCAAGTGTTCGACTACTTTCGCGGAGTATTTTCATCGCGTGAATCTCTCATAAACGGGGACTTTCATCGAAACGATCTGGCGAACAGCGCGATTATCTTTTTCGTTTTTGCCCCATCAGTCTCCGAGCGGGGACCACCACCAAAGTGGTTCCATCTGCGAAGTCATTTCGCTCGAGACGTCTAATCACACACTCTCCGCGCAACGTGTCTCTCGTGGTCTTACGCAGAGAACTCCTTACGAACTCCAGACGCCCGTTTAAATTTACCTACAAAATCATTTCCTCTAACTAAGCCAAGCAATCAGGCTTCGCACCACCGTCCAGACCATATTTTTTTCCCCTGTCAATTCCCATCCAGAACTAGCCATAAACGCCGACCGAATGTACTACAGATGTACCCGGTGTACACTACCGACCAAAAGTTGTTGGAGTGCAACTTGCACTTTCTATTTTTCAGCTCGGTATCTCGCCACGTATTAATTTTTAAGTACATTTTTTCTGACTACGTTACGCAACAGACACGCTCTATGCAAGGATATTAACGCATCATACAGGCGGACACACCGCGATTGTGTCATTTGTAAAATAGTGATTGGCCGACTGGCCTAAGATATTGAAAATTCATAAAGACGAAAAAACAAAAATAGCAGAATTTGTCCGTTTTCCATTTTTCCAGTTTACATATAATGCATTGCCACGAACTTTAGTTGTTTGGCGCCATAAAAGGGGATGTTTATCGCAATATTTTTAAAAAAATGTGTTTGATGACTTGTTTATGGCGAATAGCAATTCCAATTAACTTTTCTGACGTAGAAATGCCAGTATATTTTACTACTACTTTGCTTTACGAGGCAATTTTGCAAGGTGTGTTCAGGGAAATGTTCCGAATCTTACCGTACAAAAGAAAATTACAAAATTAAAAATATCATTGCAAATGTTTAGAAGCTCTTCAAAGTTGTTTCAATTTCTATCCTCGTTCCATACCACTTTCACAAAAAAAGTTTGCACATCACCGTGCAGCGTTAAAAGATGCGTGCATTTCAAACTTTTGGCCGGTAGTGTATCGCAACGCAGCTACGCTACATCGCGTCGTTCGATACCATTGGGGACACGTCGATGGAAGTGTCCTCGTCAGACGATGATTCTCGGTATACGCGAGACGAACGCGCGTGCACCGTTCGTCTGCGTGTGGTCATCAGGGTGACGCTAACCTTCGACCGACGATTACCCTGACAAAACGACAGCGTCGAGGCTTGAGCGTATCCTTCGCGAATTGGGTAACCGATCGAGTGTCCCGATACGTTCATTAAAAGCGTCGGTAAGGTCGGCTGATCAGGCTGGACAACTTGATTCCCAAACGACATCAACGTCCAGCGCGAGGAGCCGATGTGTAATTTCTCGTCGAATCACCGCGAAAGATTCCGTATTTTTCAACGTCCTCTTCTCCGCTCGATTACCTCGGGAAGCGTTCAGTCCCCGGCTTGCATATTTCGGATCAATAAATTACGCGGCTGGAGAAGGCCGGGTGAATTATCGGTGGGCATCGGTCTCTATCAAACCGGTAAAGGGACGATCGGAATCCGGTAGTTTCGCGTAGCATTGTGCGTCACACGATCCGAAAACACGCGTTTGATCGATTCTCCGGCCGCTGGCTAACGAGCAGGAGACTGTCAAATTCTAACAGTTGTACGTTTAACGAATGCAACGTACGACTGCGATCGACAGTAGTTTCATTAGACGTGAAACGTTTAAAGAGAGAAAAAAACAAATTCGTCGACGAACGAAAAGATAATAATATACGCATCTCTCGAGATTTCGACAATGGAACCGCAACAATTACAGTAGTTGCAAATCGTCCATCGAGCGATAAATTTCGAGCTGGCTCGCACGATTTCTTAAAAAAAAGGAGGCGCGTCTTTCCGTCTACGTACGAGTACCATCGCGTGTGCCTCGCGCTACTCGTATCGCAATGCACAGGGTGGTCCGTCCGGCGAGGCAGAATCGTCCTCTCGCGTCGCACGTGGTCGCAAGAAACGCGCGACGCGTGTTTCTTCGAACGCGTCGCGATTCCCTCTCTAAGAAGGAGCGATCGCGTTTCACCGCGACCGCTCGAAGAAAACTCGTAAAACCTCCCGTGAAACCGCATCGCGATCTCCCGCTCGTCGGCGGAGATCGCCGCGCCGGTGTAAAACCGTTGTATTTCGTCGACCGTTTAACCTCTCTCCGATCGGCCACGATCGATCTCCGCGCGTCGATTTCCTGTTTGCCGGAGAGAGGATTTCGTAACTGGAACTCGGCTGCCCATAAACGCGTCGAAAATCGAACAGAGGAGAGAGACTTCTCGCCTCTTTATCAGAGAGAAGGGAGGGAAAGAGAGAGGGAGGGGGGAAGCCTCGAGGGAGAATGAGAGATGAAAACGGAGAAGGGAGGTTGAGAAGCAGAGAGAGTGCTGGCCTCTTCCTCTCTTCCCTCTGAACCCATGAATTATACGCGGCCACCTTGGCTGGCTCGATAAGTGGACACCTTGTCAGGACTCGACCGGTATCCTATTTTTAAGGATGCTGTCAGGCCGGCCAGGTTCGGTAACACCCTGTATACATCGGGCCGAGGTTCGGTAGTTGATTAGATTTAAAAGAATGCCCCGTCACCTGCACCGTTGAAAGGAGACTAGGCCCACGGACGGGCCTGGTGGGGAGGTTTGGGCCCCCAGGTGGGAGAAGAATGCAGGGACCTCGAGAAACAGCGAGAGAGCGAGAGAGAGAGAGAGGGGAGTGGAGGGGGAACGCGGCAGATGAGGGAAGGGCAGCCAGGCAGGGGAAGAGAGAGAAACGGAGAAAGAAAAAGAGAGTGGGGAGAGGATCGTGAGCAACGAGGGGCCCGAGCCCGAGCATGAGGCCCCAGCGATCACTGACCGCTTTCGCCGATCCCAGCCGCCAGCTAGCCACCTTTCAGCGGCGCAACCATCGGGGCATCCTCCTTCTTAAGGCTCATTCACATCGTTTCGCTAATCAAACCCGACAACCAGAGCAGGAGAAAAAAGAAAAAGAGAGAGAAAAAAAAACAGTGGCGTTGGATCGCCGGTTCCCGGAGAAATCATGGGAATCCGTTCTTTTCGTCGACCCAACTCTGCCGACCCGATTGCGCAACGCCCCCTTAAGGATTCCGCGATGAATTATTCCGATGCACTCGTGCAAATCTCTCTCTTTCTCTCTGATTGCTTCGAAATCTTAGAATTAAGTGGTTTACCCTCTTTTTCATTTTTTGAAATTGATCGACCATCGCGACACGCAGGTAAACGACTGACGTTTACGCAGAAGGATGCCGCTTTTTCGTAGAAGAGGAACCGGGACTCCAATGTAAATGAGAGGCGAGAAGGAAAGATGTTCGCGCGTTTGCCACAGTGGAACAACGTGTGATAGCCGATTAACTCGCGAAACGCCGGATACCTGATGACTAAAACGCTGGACGTCGACGATATTACCGCGGCGGGAGAGACGACCGCTCGCGGAAAGGTGAAATATTATATCGATTTGAGCCCGCGGCCTTGGCAAAGATCTTGCAATAAGGATCAATGGAACCGGACGACGAGATACACCAACCGCGGAGGATTTGCTTCCCACCGCACCGATTTATTCTTTCCTCGTTTCCTATCAATGACGATGAGCAGTATCTGTTATTTTCTCGTTGCTCGTCGCGTTCGCGTAATTACGAATCTCGCCCGACCCTCCTCTCGTTTTCCTCCCCGGAGGAGCAGCACTTAAACTCGGGTATCGCGTACTTGGAAGAGCTTTCGAACGAGGAGCTTGAGTCGAACCCTTTTTCCCAGAGGTTGGAAATAAAAGGAGAGGCTGTGGAAGGATGCATCACGGATCGGAGGCTGGAACTGAAACGAATCGAGGACGGGCCAGCATTCATTTTACTAATGATACTTTTATTGGTCCGATGAAAATGATGTATCCTCCTATTTGAATTTCGATGAGTAAATCAACCGGTGGAACGACGACGAGACGTATTCGAGAGGGCAGCCTGCCAATGCTGGACCCCTACTTTGGCCCAGGTAAAGGTAACAAATCACTTTTCAACGACCGGAGATGGAAGCTACCGAGCACTGTTTTCTGAAAGGAGCCGGACTCCTCTCTCTCTCTCTCTCTCTCTCTCTCTCTCTCTCTCCTCTCTCTCTTCCTCTGTGGGGAACCACTTGACGTGTCCCTAACACACGATTCCTGACACAATGCGTCCGATCGTTTTACACTGAATGGGGACCCCGGGAATGCGCGAATCCCAAACAGACCATAAAGCTAATAATGACGAAGCGGAAAACGTCCAGTGAAAGGAAAGTATTTCACTTGCTACTTTTACAAAAAGAGCCACACGCACCCCATTCAACGTGACACACGTCTTTCCACCCTTCCACTTTGCTTGCCCCCCACCGCCACCCTCTCTCTTCCTTCTTCCTTCTTCCTTCTTCCTTCTTCCTTCCTCGTGTACCACGTGTTCCTTTATACTTACGTTGTAGCTCTACAGAGGAAAAGGAGGAGAGAGAGACCGACGACGGGACAATGGAATGGGATGGAAAGTACAGAACGAAAAACAGTTTAGAGCGTCAGAGCAGGTCAAATTTTTCAAGCGTTTTTAATAAACAGCTGCGGCGCCTGAGAATTTTCAATTGCCAATAGCCCTCGTTGCTCGGACGAGATCGAATCCCGCGTGGAATGGGAGGAACGAGCCGATTCAAAGGATACCAATGGAACGGGCGAACAGTCGCAATTCGCGCGTACGCGAGTCTCGCCTCGTCCGTGATTACCCTTATCCCGCGGACAGACAGAGGGAATTTTCAATTCCGCGAAAATCCTGCGCGATCCGAACAAAAGAACAATGTATCGCAGCGTGTAACACACGTCGGGATACACACACGGGCGGCGGCAATACAGCCGCTCGCGTAGATTATAAATCGACGGCGAGAGAGAAAGAGGCGCGAAAGCAGGCGCGAAAGAGAAAAGAGAAAAGAGAGAGAGAGAGAGAGAGAGAGAGAGAAAAGGGGAGGCTAGTTGCAAAATACTAGCCTCACGGACTCGCGACAACTGGAATGCGAATGGGAACGGGATTCGCGCACAAAGGCATTGAGCAAACATTCTTTTTCGAGGTTTCATTCGTCGTGACAGAATCGTAGAAACGATGTGAGAACAGATGACGGTGAGGCAAGGTTTCACGGACGAATCGAACTCGAGAACGAACGACAGAGAGAAAAGAGAGAAGGAGAGAAGGAGAGAAGGAGAGAAGGAGAGAACGAGGGAACAGAACCACGGGGGGAACACGGGGACACGAAGGGAACGAAACGCGCGTGCAACGAGGATCGAGCTAACGGAATCGCGCAACGGTGGGACGAAGATAACCGAGTGGACGTGGTGGATGGAGGCTGCAGATGCTGAGGAGCCACTGTAAGGGCCCAGAGAGTGTACCTGTCTTGTTTTTATAGGCTTGCCAGAACGTCGGGGCCCTGGCTCTACGAACGACGACGACGACGACGACGACGACGGCAACGACGACGACGGCGGCGGCGGCGGCGGCGGCGGCGGCGGCGGCGGCGGCGGCAACGGCGGCAGTGGCGGCGGCAGCAGCGACGACGAAGACGACGACGACGACGACGAGAAGGAGAGAAGGTGTAAAGGTGGGGGAAGGAAGGACAGCCGAGAAGAGAAGGGACGCGAAGTGAAGCAGGCAAGGGTAGGCGGAGGGGCGAGGGTAGCGGTGCCAGTTCGGGCCTTACAACTTGCCAACCAGTCCTCGGAGAACCGTGGGTCTTACCACAGCCGCATATACCGTGTTACATCGAACGCCCGTGACTTTTCGTTCGACGTCGTCATCGACGATTTTTATTCTCTCTTGTTCGCCGGCTATACGGTATATACATATATACATATATACACACATATATGTATATATATATATATATATCGATAATCTCGGTAGGTCGGTGAACTCACGCCGCGTCACGACGACGTTTCGCACGGTGTGTCGAGAGATCGGACAGCGTTATTCGGGATAATACGACTCTCTCGCGCTCTCGAGGATGAAATCTCCAGGATTGTAAAGCTCAGTCTCGTGTGCCGCAGGATAGAACGTAAAGATGTGAAGTAACAGAGACGCGGAACGTAACCTAGCCAAGAGAAAAGAGAGAAAAGAGAGATCGTAGCTGTGAGAAGAGGTAAACGGCCGTACGAGGAGAGGCAGCGTCCCCCCGTCGGTTTATTATGCGTGGTTCGAGAAGGAAGAGGGACCCAGAACAGACCCAGAAGTGACATGGGTGATGTGAGGTAGAGATCGGTGGGTCGGTGACTTAAATGGATCGCGGCCGGTTTCGCGACAGATAGAGGAGGTCGGAGACACTCTCTCTCTGTGAACTCTCTTTCTCTCTCGCTCTCTCTCTCTCTCTCTCTCTCGTTCTTTCTCTCGAGAGAGATTTGATGGAAGATTGAGAGAAGAAAGCGGGCGGAAAGATGCGGGGCAGTCCTGCGTTCTTCGCCATATTACTGGGCACGATATTCGGTGTCCTCGGCGCGTCCCTCAGCAAGGCGCTCCGATACAAAGCGCCGGACGAGTGCAAGTGGGTGGCGACCGGCGACACCGAGGACGACGTCTCGCTGGTCTGCCGCCTGAGGACCATCAACAGCGAGCTGGAGAACACGAATTTCAGCGTGATACAGCCGCAGCACACGGTCCGTCTGCGGTTGGAATGCAGCGACGCGTTGTTCTATCAGAGCTCGCTGAGCGCCGGCAGTTTCAGGCCGTTGGTCGAGCTGCGCGAACTGGTGATCGAGTACTGCAAGATCGGTAACCTGTCGGACGACGCGTTCAAAGGGTTGAAGGAATTGCGCAACTTGACCGTGAGGACGCACAACACCGACTGGTCGGCGATGGCGCTGGACGTGTCGGCCGGCGCGTTCACGGACGAGCTGAGGCAATTGGAGAAATTGGATCTCGGCGAGAACAACATGTGGAGCATACCGGAGGGTGCCCTCTGCCCGCTGGTCAATCTGGAGATATTGAACTTGACGAGGAACCGACTGCGCGAGGTGACGAGCTTTCGTTTCAACGGAGCGTCGAGGTGCCTGTCGAGCCTGAAGGAGCTGGATCTGAGCAACAACAGCGTCGAATCGTTGCCGACCGCCGCGTTCTCCGGCTTGACCAGGCTGCACAGCCTCGACCTACGGTGCAACGCCATCAGCTTCATGGCGGACCGCGCGTTCGAGGGCCTCTCCTCGTTGGCCATCTTGAGGCTGGCGGACAATCGGCTGGCCAGCCTGCCGCCCGAATTATTCAGCGACGCGCGAAACATCCAGGAGATTCACTTGAGGAACAACACGTTGAACGTGCTACCGCCCGGTTTGTTCAGTGAACTGACGCATCTGTTGGTGCTGGATCTTTCGCACAACGAGTTGACCGCCGAGTGGGTGAACGCGGCTACGTTCAGTGGTTTGGTACGTTTAGTGGTGCTCGATCTGTCCAACAATCGTATCGCTCGGCTAGATCCGACCGTGTTCCGCGACCTCTACAGCCTGCAGATCCTCCGGTTGCAGGAGAATCTGCTGGAAACTCTGCCGGAGAACACGTTCGCCGCGCTCTATAATCTTCACACGCTGTTGCTCAGCTACAATCTGCTAACTGTCATCGACGCGACCACGCTCAGCGGCCTTTACGTGCTGAATCTGCTCTCGTTGGACAACAACCGGCTGCACACGATCCACCCGAGCTCCCTGAGGAACGCCTCGTCCCTCCAAGAGTTTCATCTGAACCGTAACCAGCTCAAGTCCGTGCCGGACGCGCTGAAAGCCACACCCCTGCTGCGAACCCTCGACCTCGGCGAGAATCTCATATCGGAGATACCGACCGGCACGTTCGACCACGTGGCCCAGCTGTACGGCCTCCGATTAACCGAGAATCACATCGGCAATCTCACCAAGGGTGTCTTCGATCGCATCAAGGAACTGAAGATATTGAATCTCGCCATGAATCGCGTGCAGTACATCGAGCCGGGCACCTTCGACGAGAATCTCAACCTCCAAGCGATCCGTTTGGACGGCAATCAGCTGACGGACATCGCCGGCCTCTTCACCAACCTGCCGAATCTCGTCTGGCTGAACGTCAGCGACAACAAGCTCCGGTGGTTCGACTACGCGATGATACCGACCGGCCTGCAGTGGCTCGACATCCACTCGAACGAGATACGAGAGCTCGGCAACTACTTCGAGATCGAGAGCCAGTTACAGCTGAGCATCTTCGACGCCAGCGAGAACAAACTCACGGAGATCACCGGGAACGCGATCCCGATGAGCGTCGAGAGGCTCTACTTGAACGACAATCAGATCTCCAAGGTGCAGAGTTACTCGTTCTTCAAGAAGCCCAACCTGACCACCGTCGAGCTCAAGGGGAACCAGATACGCAACTTGGAGCCGTACGCGTTGCGCATCAGCGCCGTGCCGCCGGAGAAACCGCTGCCGGAGTTTTACATCGGCGACAATCAGTACCTGTGCGACTGCACCATGGAGTGGCTGCAACGCGTCAACAGGCAGAATCAAACTCGCGTGCAACCGCGCGTCATGGACCTGGAGAGCATCTACTGCAAACTTCTCTACGATCGGGAGCACGCGTTCGTCCCTCTGGTCGAGGCGTCGCACTCGCAGTTCCTCTGCAAGTACGACACCCACTGCTTCGCGCTGTGCCATTGCTGCGACTTCGACGCCTGCGACTGCGAGATGACGTGCCCTTTGAACTGCACGTGTTACCACGATCAGTCGTGGTCGGCGAACGTGGTGGACTGTTCCAACGGCGGTCACGCGAACAAGCTGCCGGAACAAATACCGATGGACGCGACGCGGCTCTATCTGGACGGTAACGACCTGCGCGCGGTGTCCAGTCACGCTTTCATCGGTCGTAAGAAGCTCAAAGTTCTGTTCCTCAACTCCTCCAACATCGAGATCGTGCAGAATCGATCGTTCAACGGTCTCCGAGACCTGGAGGATCTTCATCTGCAGGACAACAAGATACGGGAGCTGAAGGGGCACGAGTTCGAAGGACTGGACGCTCTGAAGCTTCTCTACCTGCATCGGAATCGCATCGCCTCGATAGGCAACGACACCTTCGCCTCTCTACGGTCGTTGCGCGTTCTTCGACTGGAGAGCAATCGTCTGACGACCGTAGCCGTGTGGACGTTACCCGGGTCGATCGAGGTCAGCCTGTCCGGGAATCCATGGTCGTGCGAGTGTGACTACGTTCAGAGTTACCGCGAGTGGATCCGCGAGCCGAACGTTCGCGTGACGGACGCGTCGGCGTTGCGCTGCGTGTACAACGTGACGGAGTTCGAGGCGTTCGGCGACGAGGTGTTCGCGGACAACGAGTTCGGCTTCTCGATGACGAGCAACGATCGCGAGAGGAGCAACGACAGCGTGTGCGTCGGCGCCAGCAGCGTCGACAACGACGCGCACCGCAACTACACCAAGACCATCATCGAGAAACAGGTGCTGCAGGACTATCTGCCGCTGTTGATCGCCACGTTGGTCGGCTCGTTGCTGGTGGTACTCCTCTGTATGTTGGGATTCGTGTTCCGGCAAGAGCTTCGCGTGTGGTTCCACTCGAGGTTCGGCGTGAGGATATTCTACAGGAACCAGGAGGTGGACCGAGACGATCGGGACAAACTGTTCGACGCGTTCGTCAGCTACAGTTCGAAGGACGAGGCGTTCGTCGCCGAGGAACTGGCGCCCGTGCTGGAGATGGGCAACCCTCCCTACAAACTGTGCCTCCACTATCGGGACTTTCCCGTCGGGAGCTTCATAGCCGACACCATCGTCCAGGCGGTCGAGTCCTCGAAGAGAACGATAATGGTGCTGTCGGAGAACTTCATCAAGTCCGAGTGGTGCCGGTTCGACTTCAAGTCGGCGCACCATCAGGTGTTGCGCGACCGAAGACGCAGACTGATCCTGGTGCTGGTGGGCGACGTCCATCAGCGAGACCTCGACCCAGACATCAGGCTGTATCTGAAGACCAACACGTACTTGCAATGGGGTGACAAGCTGTTCTGGGAGAAGCTTCGATTCGCGTTGCCGGACGTGCCGAACAATCAGATGACGCAGAGGACGAGGCCGCAGCAGCTGGCCCGACGGCCGAACAACAACAGGACGTCCAACGGACCGCGTACCGTCTCCGTCCACATATGAGAGAGTGCTTTCGTTCCCTGGTGTTGTTTTTCGCGTGTTTGCGTGTTCGCGTGGGGCACGTTCTTCTTCCGGTCGACGGTGGGAGTGGGCCGTCGAGGATATCGGTGCGCGACCGACGGATATCGGGGCACAGTGCGTTTACCAACGGTGCAATATACGGTGGCATGTATCGCAGGATACGCGATACGCGTAAAAAAAGTGTAAATACTTCGTGGATCGTTGTCATTAATGTTAATAAATGTTTCATCGAGAAAAGGGACCAAGTGTGTGTCGTTGTAAATAGAGAGAGAAAGAGAGAGAGAGAGAGAGAGAGAGAGGGAAGACGAAGAAAGAAGGTGAAGAAACGGAGAATAAAGAAAGAGAGACCGTGCGTATGTGCGAGTGTGCGTGATTATAATATTTAAGGTGCTTGCCCCGTGAGACAGAGACCACGGGGATACATACCGAGAAACTGGTGTCTGTATACGTTGCAGCGGAGTCAGTGAGTTTGCTAGATAGCTTAAAAAAAGTCGTTGTAAATACGTCTCCCCGTCTTCTTCTGCGTCACTAACCAAGACTGTTCTCTCCCCCCTCCCCCCACCTCCGCCCCTCCCCCCCCGCCGCCGCCGCCGGTTGATCAAGCTCACGGTTAATTTAGGATTAACAGTGCGTGAAAGATCTCGTCGGACGAGAGATATTCTCGCGTATCGTCGTGTACACACACACACACACACCGCGGCACAGGGGGCCCTCACGAGCTCACGGTGTGCCATGTGAATTTACCTTCGATAACAGCCTGTGCGCGCCATATCGTGCGAGGGATCGTATCGAGGAATGCGAGAAATCTATGGGATACACGCCTGTCGTCCTGTACGCTCCGACTTTGACTCGTCGAATCGAGTTGACACGATCGAACGTCACGCGATCCCTCCGCGCTCGTGAATCCGTTGACGAAAATCCGATCGGAAACGAGGAGAACGCGAACGTTCGTCGTTTGAGTTTCCCAATCGCAGTGATATTCACATCCTCCTCTGATCGTAGCGCTGATCCAATGTGTATTTAATTGTATCTAGACCGGCGAGTTTTGGTCCGCAGCTACGCGAATTCTCTCTACTGTATCCTCTGTCACTTGTAAAGTATTAACGCGTGCAAAACTCTATCTATCTTATTTATTTCGTTTCGGTTGAACGTTGAAACGAGAGGCGTCGCGTGCGTTTCACGGCGCGTACGTCGTTCGGATCGGAATCGGACGATAATCGCGTGCCACCGGGAGCGACGTCTCCGGCTTGAATTCGACGGTCCGCCTTTGTTTTTTTGTCTTCTTTCTTCTTTCTAGCATTTTTTCCTCGTTTTTTGTTCGCGACACGCGTCGTCGACTTGGCTCCAAGAGCGCGAAGGATGCAAAATTCTCACGGAAGAAAACCTTCACCGTTCGGAATTGTTCGGGCAAACTTGAAATTGTAAAGGACGGTCGGATTCAAGATGGCGCGCGTCGCGCAAGGAGACGCAAAAACGGCAAAAACCCGCCGTTACGTAACAATTGAAACGCAATGTACAAACGTGAAAACAAAAAACAAATCTCCTTCAGCTTTCCTCGCAAGCGACTCATCTCTCTGTTTTTTTTTATTTTCTTTTCTCTTCTGCGAACTACTTTCTCGAACCACGTGAAAGATAATGTTAGAATAAAAACCTGTGACTGAAAAGTAATAAAATGCTCTATTTTTATGTTTTTAACACCTTTTTGTTTTCTGTGTGTTGTCCCGTGCTATCCCCCCCCCCCCCCGCCTCGCGAACCGATCGGCCACGCTTCGTTTCACGAATTCGTATTTCGAACGTGCCGCGTCTTTGATGGAAATCGTTCGATGTTTGCGCTCGCCGCGGTGGAACAAAGCTCTCGAGGCGTAAAAGTACGCAAACTTCCGGCCCTCCGACAGAACAAGAGAGAAAGAGAGAGAGAGAGAGAGACTCGCCGCGAAACAATACCTTATGCTAATCGAGTCACGTCTGTTTACACTGTCATCACGTTTCGTTACCGTTACATCAACGGAATAAGTAATGCCCGCCTCATTGTAATAGAAATCAGATAGTTTGGTAAAAGACCGTACACGGAGAGAGCGTTCCTCGTTTCCCGCGTCTTTGATCGTTCTCCCGCGACAAAAGCGAGTGGGAAGCGAATGAGAAGCCAGAGACAACGCTTCAACGACGTGCTTGATTTCCCGCCGTAAATTTCCCAACAGCAACGCACGATTTCGCTTCGATTCAAAGCGAAAATTTTGATCTTTGCAACAACGTTAACGCGCAAAGTCCCTCTGACAGTTCGTAATTTCGAGATCCACTTGGTGGATCCACGATGCTAAGATCTCGAGTTCTCTGGAAAGATCGGGAAATTTCGTTTGCAACAACTTGCACGCTCTCGATCGATCCTCGATCATCGAATCGGACGCACACCCCACGGCAAGTTTCCTTTTCGAGTTCGCCGATTAACTTGACATCGTTCGCGGTCAATTTTAACATTTTTCACGCGAGGTCGTACGTTGTTTCGCGTTAAAGAATGGAAGCAAGTTTCTAAAAATCTACGATCGTGAACTTTCGACCACGGGCACGTCGAGAAAAATTAATCCTCCGAGTTACAACGGACGTATCATAACGGAACGTATCGGCGGATCGTCGTTTCGAAACTTTTGTTTCCAATCGAGGAGGAAAGATCAGAGGAACGATTTGCGATCGAACGGATCGGACGGAGGGAATCGACAGATTGGCCAGAAATGCCACGAGCTGGATGTGTCGGTCGACGAGATTTCAGCCGGCATTGCGGAATGCGCAATTCGCATTGATATGCAACGGTGTCGAGATAGCAGCGCTGTCGTCGTTGCGCTATGATTGCGCGTAACCTGCGTGTAATCAAGGCGCGAGAATCGGCCTGGCAATTCCGCCGATGCGCAACAGATATGACGCAACGCCAGGTTGCATCGGTGTTATGAATAACGCTGGCGAGTATATGTGTCACGGCGCGGCGGCAATCGCGATTACGCGAATTATGGAAGACGACGAAACGCGCGACGCGCGTACACACCCCCGCGCGCTGCAGCTGCGGTTTTACTTAATGCCTTTGGGAATTCTCATTACGCGTTAATAATAATTGCCACGCTCTCTCGGGCCGCGGAGAGAACAGACGGCGGAGCTACGGAGTCGCGTGCATGCGAAATTGGCTGAGAAACTTTCGAGTCGTCTCGCCTTGGGTAGGAGAGATCTGTCCTGTGAGAATCTGATTGCGTGCAATAAAGCACCGTGTAACTAAACACGGCGATACTGTGGAGACACGTGGTAACTTTGGAAGTCAATGCTCGAAACGAATTATTACACCTCCCCTGCAGCCGCGGATTCTTCCCCCGCCGCGTGAGAGAACGATCGCACAATGGAGTCTCGAGTATCGGTGGAATTGGACTGAAAACCCGAGGATGGCGTAGGAAAAACCGAAGCGCGAATTTCAGATTCCGTCGCGCGTGTTTCCACGCGTTGATAGAAGCGAGCCTAAGAAACATTTTTTTTCTCTCTCTCTCCCTTTTTAAGCCAGACTCGCGAAACAGGTTTCCGATGAAATTCATTCCTCGAAATAGCCAGAGTCCGCGGCTCGCAAAGCCACCGGAGTCGGCGTCAGGGACGCGCAGCGCACGCGTGCGACACGGGAACAACACCACCACTGCGAAATAAGAATTGCAAATCCCCCGCGTGTAAATTCGGGCCGGAACGATCGGGCAAGCGTATCTTCAGCCAGATCGTCAGAAGCGTATCTCGATTCAATTACTTCTCCCATCGGAATATTGCCGAGTATTTACGGCTGGCGTAAATAAGCCATCGCTGGATGGAAAACAAAACTTCCTCTCTATCGGAACTAGCCTAACGCCGCGTGCATGCACGTACCTGCCCGCGTCGCTCCCACCCATCCGCCTGAGCCTGTTCTGCCACTTTTGTAATTAACAAGTCCTTAACAACATATCAGGAAAGCAGCGTACCAGCTTTCAGCGCTCGAGAGAGGCTCGCGAGACTCGGCGCTCGAGCAGAGCTGTAATTTCGCGGAGCGTGGAAAAATCGGCGGGATCGCGCAACCTGTTGCGACTACCGTGCGCCAACGAAAGAATCCACGCGTGGAATTACGCGAGTGAATTGAAACGCATGCCACTCTCAAACCGGTGCGCGTTTAGACGAACCGAACGTCTGTGCATAGCTCGTCGATCGCGTAAGCAAATCGTAAACGAGCCGTGAAAAATCGAAGCAAACGATTGAAAACGTTGAATACGTTGAAGAACGTACGCGCCGGTGCGCAGAAAAGTGAGCTAACTTTTAGAATTAGTTTGCGAACGACTTTGATCAAAGTCCAAGCAACGATCCATTGAACGTTAGATTCGGAAGAGCTCACGTGCTGTCGGAACATCCATGCCGCGTTCCAGTTCTCTCGCTATCAATCCCTTCCGCGAAACCGGTCTTGTTTCGAGAGAAACGTCGCGCGACCGACATTCGGCCTTTGCGACTCTGTTTCCAATATCAAAGAAAGAGTCCAAGAGTCAGTGGACACGCGAAGGCTAAAAGAAAGATTCCAGTTGGCTCGAACGTTTCAATTCGAAAATGACAACAAACAAATGCGAAGAAAATATAAAGAAGTTTGTGAACTTTGCTGTACACGAGAAATACTTTGCATTGCGTTCACTCTGCGACAAAGAAGATATCTTTTGCTTCAGTTCAACGTTACGCGCGGATATATAATATATCTTTGTATAATATTTTTCATCCAAATTCCCGACAAAATATAGTCTCGATGGGAGAGAAGAATGAAGTATTTTTCTCCAGAGGCAAGTTCGTCGAACAAAGCGGAGGCAAAATTTCGAAAAGCGATAGAAACAAACGTTAAATGGGCCCGCGGTGCCCGCGGCGAGACGCGCGAAACGAACGCGTGCGTCCCGGGTGCGCCTCTAATCCGGCCCCGCTCGCTCCGTTTTTACAAAAGACCGCGCGAATCCTCCATTTGCTACGGGCAAAAACCGGCAACCGGCTATCTCTCGGATGCATCGATGCACAAACCGCGAGGGGACGATTTCGACTAACGATGCCTTCCGCTCATTGGTCTTAATCTGAGCCACGAATCACAATCGGGGCCTCCTCTTCCTAACATGGGCCTCGGCCCATGCCACGACACCGGGAGCAGCACCGCCGGTGCAACGTGTCTCTTCTCTTTCCGCGTGTGCCGTTTCTCTCTCCCGCCGTGGCCAGATAGTGCAAACAGAAATTCCGTTATACTGCATAAAGCATAGAGCGGCGGGCCAGCCATTCTAGCCTTGCCACCAAGCAAGGGGGGGAGGAGGGAAGAAGGTTGGCAGGCATGCGAGCTGCATTCTCCCGGCTGCTTAACTCGAGCTGCGCTAGCGAACGAGTTAGCGAGCTGCTAAACGAACCCAGCCAACCAACCCGACCGAAAGAAATACTCGAAGAATAAGCGGTTGCCTTTTCTGCCCCCGCCCCCGCCCCCGCCCCCACCCCCCATCCTCCTCCTCCTCCTCCTCCTCCTCCTCTCTTTCGTTTCTTCCTTCGCCCCCCTCCCCCTCCGCGTTTTATCGTCCCTAATTCGTTGTTCTCTACGCCACGACCTCGGCAATTTCACGCTTCGCCATTACGGTTCGTTCTCCGCGGATATCCTCGAGACGCAACTTTCTATAAACGTCAGACACGTCGATACGACGAACTCGGTACGTTGGAGGGAATGGCACGTTGCCGACCATTTCGACGCGGACGAACGTGTCGAAACGAAATTTCGAGGACTTTCGAAGGAAAATTCGAAAGACGAGGCGAAAACGGAATGGAAGAGGAGAATCGGGACTGACCCTCTTCTTCCCTTTCTCTCTCTCTCTCTCTCTCTCGCGAGGAGGAGGAGGAGGAGGAAGAATCGTATCTTCAATTACAAGCGACATCGGCACGTGAACTTTATATTCGCGTGTACGATTGCGTGTACGCGAACGTTGCCGCGTAGTTTAGTTATCGCGATTGAGAATTTAGTGTCCGGCTCGCATTGTCTCGCGGAGCGAATGCATATTTCACACGTGCGCTATCCGGCCGCGCGCGCCTCGCCGCCGTCGTGTAGCCGGCTTGCGGCTTGCTGATTATGCGACCGAGGTACAGTCGGTTACACACCGCAGTATCCCTCCTCGTGCATATACGTCGGATCGCCGGTGAGGACCGCTGCGCGCCAACCAACGGGGTAACGTCATAATAACTCGCAGAAATCATTTTCAGCCTTTGCGAGAGGCAACTCTTGCCTCCTCGAATGGCCGGTCGAGTGGAAAACGCCGACGTTAATCCGACTACGTCGCCGACGATCGTCCACGCGGTATTAATTACGACCCTTGCGACGAGCGTTAATTTCTCCTTCGAGCGAGGAAAAGTCCGATGGAACAGCCGCGGGAACTGGACGTTGCGCTGAACACGGCGAAGAGTTTTTCTCCTCGAACGTAACATGAAGAAGAAAGAGAGAAAGAAGCAGACTCGGTATATTTGAACCGGTATTGACCGAGGCTCGAAAGGTAGAAAGTTGCACAAAGTTCACGGAGAGAACAAAGAAGATTATTCCAAGAAAACGGCTTGCTGCGAGCGATTCCTCTTTGAGAGAAAGATATATATATCTGTACGTATATATTATTTCTCTCTCCTCTCTCTTCGTAGCTTGGAAGGATGGACCATCGATGGACAGATCCTCGAACGGCGAAGGGGATGGTACTACTAATCAGTGAGAAACGTAGAAATAAATACCTCAATTTCTCGTTGAAAAGTCGTACGTACGTTGGGGGATTGAAAAGTTTGAAAATTGGAAAATTTGTATTGTGAAAATACAACTTTTTACACTTTGCTGATACGAAACGACTAACTCGACTTTTTCTTAACGAACCACGGACAAACGTCTTTCGATAAATCGATCTTATTAAGAGTCGGCCCAGTGTTCCCGGAGCAAACTCGGAGAAACGCCGTTCATCCGCGAATCGTCCACTGACGCACAACCGGAAGAAAATGTACGTGTACGTGTTTCGTTCGTGTATCGATTGCAAAGCACTTTTGCGTTTCAACATTGAATCGGATCCGGAGGAGCCTCTGCAGGGGGGTTCGAGAGGTCGAAAATACAAGTTGCAGACGACCGGTGACTTTAATCAACTCTTTGCGAGAGCGCGGAGCTTCTCCTCTGCAACGAGTCGCGGGGCGTGTCGACTCCGCCGATTCTTCTTCGTCCTCGTTCCTCTATCGTTTCTCCCGTCTCTGTTGCACAGCCGGCGGCTGCGAGCTGGCCCCGCAGAACACTTTGCTCGTAATAATACCATGGGACCCCGTTGACACGCCTCGTCGCTGGTTAAACCCGGCCAACGGAGCAACGCGAGATTGAACGCGTTCCTTTCTTCTCTCTCTCTCTCTCTCTCTCTCTTTCGTTTTCACGAGACGCGCGTCTCATTTCGATCGTTAAGCACGCTTATCGGCGGATGAGCTGATAACGAGCCGGTTCTTTCCGTTCGTTCGCATTTTAAATTAATCAGGCGAAATTACTCGCCGCGAAACTTTATTATTGCCGCGTCAATTATTTATGCGTAATTAACCGGTAACGAGGGCGAGATTTTATTGCCGGATGATCTCTCTCTCTCTTCTTCTTCTTCTTCTTGTAGCTTTCCTCTTGTACGAAATGACAAGTCAATCTTTCGCTCATCTACGAGACTACTGACGTCTGGATTAACCGCGTAATTTGCGAAGAGCAGAGAAAAGCAACGGCGACAGGCGGTGTAGTACGCACGCGTTGTTTTTTCAACGCGACGCATTTCGAAATTTTTTTTGGTACGATCGTTTGAATTTGACGGACTGCCATTACCTGTCACACCCGTCGTTTATCATTATCGATTGCCTCAACAACAAAGTGGAAATTTGATGTATTGGATACAAATGTGTCGTAAATAGTCGGAATATCGCGGTTTTCTTGCGTAAGATGAAATTTGAAAGCGAGCCACCGAAATCATAAATTTTACATCCGAGCCGAGATCAGATAATTTTTTTTCTTCTTCTTTTTTAATATATCATTTGAAAATTAACATTGGACGTTTGAAACTTTAGTTAGTCAGTCGCTGAGAACATTGAGAAGAGATTCTCTCGTCTTTTGAAAAGAAGCGGAATTCAGCGAGAAACTTGCTGCTAGAAAGTGAAAAAGAAAAAAAAAAGAAGAAAGATAAAACGTTCGGCTTCCACAAGCCGAATTAATTGCTTCAATTAGAATAAATCAGCGATCCTAATGAAATAAGCGATACCTCACGTTCCTCGATAGGGCTGTTTAGGATCGTTCGAGCCTCGTAAAAACCCATAAAGCAGCCGGGTCTTTCGGTCCGCCAAGGAGTGGTCCCGAATTTATGATCGGCAATATATCTGTCCCAAACTTCCATAAATTGCCGCGCGCGGGAAACCGAGAAACTAAATTGACCCACAAAGGGTTGAAACGCGCCCCGCGTGCCAACCAGCCTGGTATCGAAAACTCTGCTTTCCTCCGGCTCGGGAAATTCGTGACGAGCGCTCGAGTCGGAATTTCCCTCGACACGATTTGAAAGATGCGGACGACACGGAAATTGCCGAGGACACGTAAATTTTGCAACTGGAAAAAATTACAGAGAGAGAGAGAGAGAGAGATGCTAAATACCGCACGCTAAATATATTCTCGACGCGTACGTACGCCGAGAATGCTTATAGAAAATTCCACCTCGAGAAACGCATACTAGTTAGTTAGTAGGCGAAACGAAACAGGGACGCAAGAACGCATAGAAGACACGCGACTCGGCCATCGAAGGGACAACGAAGAAACATCTGCCGGCGAAGAAAACTTGCGCGCAGCTGCAAGTGATCGAAATTCTCCGAGCCCAGTCTCTCCCTCGTCTCCGCTCGTGCAACGTGGCTGACCAAAAAATTATGGAAATTCTCCGCGGCGGCGATCGTCCTTTATCTCCGGCGAAATTTATAGAAGAGTCATCGCCGATTCCGGGCGTGTATAACTCGTTGTAACTTGCCTCGCGAGAGCCGAGAATTAAGTTATACGTACAATGATCGAGATAAGTAGAACTCTGGCCTGGGAATGATTAATACACGCGTTACGCGGCCCCAATTTATCGGCCGGCGTCGTCCTCCCTCTGCCATTCCGTGACTGCGATCCCTCTTCTCCGCGGAGTAGATTCGCAAAGACGCGAACCAATTTTCTTTCTTCACCAACGTGTATCCATCGATACACAGCCGGCACGAGTCTTTAACGCGTTTAACAAGTTGCTCCTTTTCGTTTCTTCCGAAGAGAACCTACATCGTTTTAGTTGTTCCAAGTCTTTCTCAGAAGGATGAAAGCCGAGGGATTCGTTCCGCTCAATTTTCAAATAAATCACCGTACGTACGTACGTTTCGTTACGAACGTTTCGCGACGAAGGGAAACTAAAAGTCGGGGTGGAACCGAAGCCAGAGAGAGAGAGAGAGAGAGAGAGAGAGAGTGCCGTTGGAAGAGATGGAAAACGGGACGGCGGAGGGTGGAGCAGCGATAACCAGAGAACGTTAACAGTAAATCCAACGGCGCGCGATTAAACTGTTACAATTATTACAGATAACGTATTCGACCGGCTTAACGGCGGTCACATTCTTCCCGGCGTTTTATATAGAAAGAACATCGCGGACTCTCTCTATTCACGCTCGGGTCGGAGTCCCCCCGGCCGTTTCGCAAAAATTACAACTCATTACCGCTACTTATGCGCCGTATATTTTAGACGACCGTCCCCGCCGCGTATCTCCGCGCCACCAAGAATTTTCAATTAGCAATTAAACGTTCGAGCCTCCAACTATCGCCGCCGCATTCCCGACGCTCCACCGAAAACAACCGACCGATTCCATCCGACAGCGTTTTAAAACCGATCCTTTATCTATTAACTTATCGTTCCACCCATCTTCTCCTTTCTCCTTTTTTTTCCTTTCTCCGTCACTGCACACACTGTCTCTCTCTCTCTCTCTCTCTCTCTCTCTCTCGCTGTCTGTCTCTCTTCCGTCCTTCTCTGGCCTCACGCCATATATGTCATCGAGCTAGAACGTCGAATACCGATCGAGCCGATCCCGCGGAGCCCGGTAGCATCCACGGCCGAGCGGTTCGACAGAGGAACACTCTGCTTCACGAGTAGGTAGGTATTCGTCCGGTTGCATGCTCGCATGCCTCGGTTGCCCGGTTGCCCGGTTGCTCCTCAGCAGCCAGCGAGGGAAGACGCGTGGTGGGGACGGTTAGCGCCCGTCCACCTTCCTTCCAACGGGGCTATGACAAGAAACCGCCGCTCTCTGTCTTCCGTTGCCCTCGGAGTTTTCGTCCTGCTCGGGAACGTTGTCCTCTCGCAGCGAGCGCCGCGCGTAAAAGCCGAGAGCGAGAGCGAGCCGAGAACGCTCCTCGGGCGTTGCGAGCTCCGAATCGAGTCCGGCTATCGTCCTTTAGGGCCGGTTTACAGACGCATAAGCCGCGATAGTAATTAAACGAGTCCACTTAAGGCTAATGCACGTGTACGCGCGACTCTGTATCCTTTCCGCCGTTCCAGTCGTTGTCTTTTCTCTCTTTTTTTCTTTTCTTTCTTCTTTTTCTTTTTTTCTTTTTTTAATTAACAGCCGCTGCCAACTCCAAGTGAGACGTAATTAATTTACCGATTCGCCGATCGGGAGATTCGATTTCCAGAGGTGGCAGCCTAATCGAAACGTACGTACGTTTACGTACGTACGTTCGAGAGAACGTATCGCGAATGGAACGCAAAGAAACGGATTGAATCGAACCGACGAATCGTACGAATCGTACGGCACTCGGGTGAATAATACAGCGGGCTAGCGGTGCATATTTCAAAAGGCTCGCAGGAACTTCTTAATAACACGAAGAAACGAAGAAATCAATCCGGCCCAGGGACGATACGCGCGTAATGCAATTCCCTGACTTGCGTTTCTTTCGCCGGCGAAAGCAACGACGCTCGAGAGTAGTCGTCGTAACGGGGTAGTAGCTCGAGCGAACGTCGATATCGAAAGACCTGGAGGAATAATTCAGCGATGCCACTGCGTTTCTCGGCGTCCCGTGCACGCAACTTTCCTTTTCCCCGGAGCATCCTGTCTCCGGGTTAATACCATTTACCTGGTAATACCGGGGAAAAAGTACTTCAACGACGGAAAGAGCACCGTCTCGCGGGCCGTCGTTGCTCGCGACTCCTCCTCCCAACGAGGACACACGATTTCCTCTCGGGTCGAACGGGAAAAAGCCCATCTCACCGAGTTCCGTTCCGCGGAAGAAGCCGGCCAACAACAGTCGACGGCTTCGAAAGAAATAGAAACGCAAGATAGCCTGGAGTGAAGGCTCTCTCTCCCTCGCTTGTGCAACGAAAGATTGCGTAACGACAAATTCGATGAAGATCCCTCAACTCCCACGCGTGTGCGTATACGAAAAGCATACAAAAGTTTTATCGCAAAGTTATTGTACTTATTCGTGCTCCGTTCGCAGCTACCACACATCGCGAGTCGAAAGATTGAATGAAAAAACTGCACGACTGAAAGGCCCAGAAGCAACTGTTCCGACTAGGAAACGAAGACGACCTTTTTGCCAGAAAATTTTATTGACATGCAAACGTTTGAATCGATACGAAACAAATTACAGGCGCGATCGCTCAGTACCAGACAACGCCACTCTACTCCACGCCCCCTTACGAATCACGTGACGCAAATCAACCAATCGCTAATTTTCGTTGCATCAGCGTTGCCTCACCTGAAGAGGCCCGATTTTCTCGATTACCCCCGCTAAAATTACTTGAATTCAGTGATAAAAAGGAATCTAGTAGAAAGACGGGGCAGAGATAATAATGAAAGACGAAGGAAGGGAGAAAGAGACCACGGTTACACGATGGAAAAGAGGAGGCCGATGTATCCGGTATTGCGAGCCAAAGGTGTTGCGTGCAACTTAACAAGCTAACGACGCCGTACGAGTGCGATTTTCTTTCCTATCAACCTCAATCTACTTCTCTGCCGTTTCGCTCGCTCTTTCGCCGTTTCCCACCCTCGCACCGTTGCTGCTCTCTTCTCTCTTCCCTTTCTTTTTTTTCACCCGTCTCTTTTACCTTTCTCTCTCTCTCTCTCTCTCTCTCTCTTTCTGCCTATCCTTTGCACAACCGGTGATCGTTTCATCTCCCTTCGTGACCGTGCTTCTCACCCTTTCTCCTCCCCGTTCTTTACGTAATTCTCGCCGCGTGTCCTTCTCCCTCTGCCAGATCGTTTCTCGAGCCAAGAACCGGCACACAGACCGCCTGCAGCTCGTCCGTTGTTTTACGCGGCCGCGCGTACCCTTTTCAGGGTGAAAAAGTCCGCGTGGTGCATACCATCGCGGCTGCCGTGTTACGAAACGTCGGTCTTGTCAGCGCAACTATGCTAGATTAACTCGAACTCTCTAATAAGTCGCATTCTCTCCGAGCCCCTCCACCTCCCCGCGGTCACGCAACGCGGTCCGAGTTCCTCGCAAACGAACATTGAATTATTCACGATCGCGTACCCGTTCCTAACGAGGATAATCGACGTCTGACTGCGCGTGCGCGAATATCGCGATACGGGATACGAGAGAGTTTACGGGATACGTCCCCGAAAATTTACCATCGAGATCGACGACACGACGATCGATGATCGAATCGTCGTGTCATTCAATATCTTTGTCGAGTAACTAAAGGTGCAACGTCACGTCATCGACTAACCAACGTTAACGCTCAGTTCTTGATCAGTCGGATTGCAATCGAAGAGAAAGAGAAAAAAAATCTCTAGAATAAATATACGTATAAATGATTCTATCATAAGAGAAGCAATTGGAGGCAAAACGTGTTAACTTTGTACGCACGTATATACGAGTAAAAACGACGCGCAATCCCCGGGAAAACAGCTTCCGCTTGTCGTTGTCATTTTTACACGCAAGCGCTACCTGAGTAATTGAAATTCTACCGTGACTTTCCTGGCGGAAGGGTTAGACTGCTAGACGAACAGACCAGCTGAGAATTCTGAATTATTTACCAAGGCCGCGAGTCTTCATATATATATACATATATATCCATCGGTTTCGATCTGAATTAAAAGATAGGAAAAAACGGGACGCTCGTAAGAGAGTCACGTAACTTGTCGCCGCGTAACGAACGAGCGTAGCATCGTCAAGGATGACGTGATTCCTCTAGTTCTAGTTCCAGATGCACGATTTATTAACTCTCGCACACCGAACGCCAGATCAATTTATATTACGTTACATAATATTGAATTTGTTACGATACGTAGGTTACAACGATCAGACGTTTGAGACAAAAGAAACAAGACGAACGCACGTAGCAATACATGTACAAAAATTTCTGTGCGCACACGCAAATTCTCCTCCGCGACACCGACGAGTCAATCGACGACTGACAAATTTCGAATCACAAACGACACACGTCGTAACAAATCTGAATTCCAAACTCCTGTGTACTCCTCGTATTTATGAGTAAAGTATAGCAGAAATACGGCGAGTAGCCGGATTATGAATGAGTTTCCGTTCACCGACGCCGTGTAACCATACATCAGCGCGTTAATCACGCAAACGAAATGTGTATTATGCGAGTGTCAACGATTCGCGCGGCACGTATCGACCTGTCCTTCCTCGAACCCGAGAATCAAGGTCTTCGTTCGCGACTCTCTCGCGTTACGTATGCTCGCGCGTCGAGCAGTGATTCGCAATATTCTCGGACGGAGGATGCACCAGGGGAGAACCGAAGAGAAAATCGGAGGAACGAGAGACGAGAGGTTTTTCTGCAATTAGAGGGTAAGCGTATCTAATATAGGAAAGCACCTTAGGTGGAACCGCCTAAATCAATCGGAAGCGCGTTATCCGGGAATACACTTAGCGTGCGAGTAAAAACTCGCGGCGCGGTAATTCAAGCCGATAACGAAGCGTGGAACGCGGAGTGGCCGATCTCAGCGAAACGGCACGGGCCTAACAACGCAACGTGCAAACAAATCCAGCAACCTGTCTTCCTGGATTTCGCCGAGATAACGTGGCAGCTTGATGCGAGAGTCGAGGCGAACAGCTGCTTCCAGCTGGTTACACCGACACGACTACCATTTCTGTTACCATTTGAACGGAGGCAGGCCGACTTTCCTTGAGAGAAGTTCAAACACCTTTCTCGTAGGAATTGGTCGTTCGATGAAATTCGAATCGTGCAAAAAGACTGCAACACCCGTAACATCCGTACGTTTGGCGGCATTCCACAAAATCTAAATTACTTGGCAATGAACGGAGAAACGAAAAGCAAAACAGAAATTGACACCACCTGCTGTGTAAGTTGAATACTCTACTTTAGAGATGTATGATAAAAAACTGCACTTGTACGATTCGTCTCACTGAAAGAAGCCCAGAAGCAACTGTTCCAACTAGGAAATGAAGATGAATTTTTTTGCCAGACGATGCCACTCCTACTCGACCAGGTCACGTGATCCAAATCAACCAATCGCTAATTTTCGTTGCATCAGTGTTGCATCACTGCCGATTTTCTGAATTACCCCCGCTAAAATCGATACGGTATAATCGCGAGTTTTTGCCAATTTCCCACGAATGCGTGGAAATCCGCAGTCTAGTTGCAACGAGTCATTCGTTCCGATACATGCTCACGCCACGTTCTTTGCACCCCAAAATTGCCCACAAACGCACGGAAGCTTGCGACCAAAGACACCGCGAGAATCCACTCGTGAGAATCGCACGTCGCGAATATCACGCTCTCGGAATCTGGGTATTCAGGGTAAGAACGCAGCAGCATCGGGGATAACGCGAACGGGTGGGAGAAAGTGAGCACCACTGGCACCGCGAACTCGGGGGAGAATATGGGCGTCCGATGGTGGGAATACACGTGCACGACGATGCTGCACGAAAATTCATATCCAGCGTGGCAGGCGAGCCAGGGTATAAAGGCGAGCCACGACTGTCGAAATATATTTGCGCATACATTTTTCCCTTCGCGGTTATACAATCCGGAAGGAGGAGAGAGAGAGAGAGAGAGAGAGAGAGAGAGAGAGAGAGATATACACTAACCCCTGTAGCCCGACGCGTTGGGCTCTGGCCGCGCGTGTTGGCCCGTTCGAAAGGGAACGGATCGTCTCGGACTTTGAAATAAACGTACGAGCTTTCAAATACATTATCGAGTGAATTCTTGTTTATGGCACTCGAAAAGGTGGGACACCGGGCGGATATCATTTGGCCGCTCGCGGGCCAAGGATACCATACCGTTCCTCTCCCGTTCCTCTACGTCGACGATATTATAAACGCGCGCCCCGGAGGAGCCACGACGCGGAGGAGAAATTTGTTCGGCCGCGGCGCGAGAACCGAGGGAGGAGGAATTCAGGGGGACGCGCGTCGTGAATAACAAGCACGATATTATTACGAGCAACAAATAAACATTTGTCGACGGCACTTCGATATTTCTTCGCTAAGGTACCAGAGAATTAAAGAGGACACGCTCGCCGGAGAAGAAATCGAGCAAAACGAGTCGCTCGATTCTCGTTATAAGCCGTAAGCGGCGTAACTTCGAGCGACTGCCACCGAGGATTGTTCGAACGACTCCGTGACTAGATCCGCATCTTTAGAGCTCGTAATACGCGTGACGGTGCCCGTGCTTTTTGCTCCGCTGCTCCGCAATACCACCGTGTCCACCGTGATCCCGTTATAACTTACGGGAAACGATCTGATTCGACGCGAGTTGATCCGAACTACGAGGAAAGTCGAAGCTGCGAGAGAATTGACGAGGGAAAGCGGTGGGAAACGAACGTACACGTCCTCTGCTTCCGTTGAGAAGAATCTCGACCAAGAGTCGTTTCCTCCCCACCCTCTTTCACTCTCTCTCTCTCTCTCTCTCTTATTCTCTCTGCCTTTTTCTCTAGCTCGAGTCTCTGACCCGCTTCTTAGCGATCCACCGTAATCGTCGGGACGATAATTAATACGTCGAGTCCACGCGGTAACCATCTATTTATATTCCAGCAGGCATTAACGTCGCCCGTGATGGACGGACGCGTGCGCCACCATTGACTATTGGCATCGTAATTGCGAGTTACTGTTAATCCTTTAACCTTTCTCTACTTTCCCCGGCTAGGAAGAATAACCTGTCGTCGATCCGAGATTCATGAGATTCATGAGCGATGACGCGTCGGTCGTGGCTGTCGAGCCGACGTATTGTTGAAGAAGAAACATCGTAGAGCTCCGCCGAGGGCACACTGAGGCAAGTTTGTACGAGCGTACGGAGGAAGCAGGAAGAATGGTTTTCGGAATGCGAGAGGATCGTTTCCCCCAGCTCGATCGTCGAACAATCGGACAAACGTTTGTTATCGCGAGAAGCGCAGTCGTGGTTCCGACGAGCGAGTTTCCTGGAACTCGAGACGAGATGTCGGAGACTGCTGGAGCACGAGGTCGTAGGTGAAGGACGCAGAACGACGATCCTTCGCGTTTCCTTTCCTTTCGCCGATCGCTCGTCGTTTGCAGAATTACAGTATTTCGAGAATTACAGCGCGGAGCGAGCGAAATTGGCGCGGCGTGGAACGGTTTGTTAACGTTGGCGCAAACGTGCCGCCTTCCTACTTGCCATTTGACGCGCAAAATGTCGCCAGGGCGCAAACCGTAGCGGTAATCAGGACCCGTCCGTTTGAAATTCCAAACGGCGAAGGAAAGAAAGAAGAAGAAGAAGAGAGAAAGAGAGGGAAGGAAGAGGGCGGCGAAAGAGCAAGGAGAAGAATGTCCCACGCGTCCTATTCACTTCATATCGGTGTTCATCCGGCGTTTCAACGGCGTGACACCGTGCCCGGCATGACGTCGAGAACGCGGTGCGTTTAAAAGAGAACGAGAGAGCCGGCGCTCTCGCTCGCTAGGCTGAAAGGTGCGCGCTGGAAACACGCGAAAACGAAGCCACCGACGGACGACTCGAAGATCGACGGCCTTTCAGAACTACCAGGACTCGCTCGCTCGTTCGTTCGTTCGTTCGTTCGTTCCTCCGATAATCATCGTTATTAGGCGACCACGCAAGCTTTCCAACCAGAGACAGACCACTTCCCCCTTTGAGCACTCGCTCGCTCGTCCCACTTTTCTCTTTCCCCCGGTGGCCACGTCGTACGTGCCACCTTTCAACGTTCTCGTTTGAATTTCATTTGCCGCGTACTCGTCGTACGACGTCTTCGTCGTTTCGTCGTTGTCGTCGTCGTTTCAGGGAAAAATGTCAGTTACAGCTACGCGCTGCAACAACGTTGCTCGATGCAGCAACGGAACGTTACCGACAATGGCCAAGTGTCGAAGCTACACAGAACTACGACACACGATCCAACTCGACCGCACAAGCTCGACCATCGCGAGCGAGCAGCTCTCTCTCTCTCTCTCTCTCTCTTCCCCTCTTTCTTTCTCGACTGCAGCGCAACGATCCACGACGATTACACAGCGAGAGGGGGTGGTGGCCGAGAGGGTTGAGGAGGAGGCAAAGGACGCGCGGAGCCTTCATAACTTATCGGCCACGTCGGTGGGGAGTTTGCTATGCACGCTTTCTTGAGATAACCTTTCAGGCCGACAATTATTGGTAATATCGATACCGCACGCCCGTCGGCCCAACTCACCTTTCCGTGCCTCCAACTCACGATCCGCTCGAGAGGCTCCGGCTCTCCTTGTAAATTACCCTCCTCTGCCTCTCTCGTTCTACCTCCTCGCCCCCACTAAACTTTAACTCTCTATCTCATCCACCCGTCCTTCCATTCTCTCTCTCTCTCTCCTCCTCTCGTTGTCTTTCTCTGCTTCTGATCCTTCTGATCCTTCTTCTCCCCTATCCTCCCCCGCTCCACGTCCCATCGTGGTCGCGTTGTTTACAATGCACCGAGCGAGCCTAATGAATTTCCATTCGAATAAAAGCGTACACGATGATAATTATGATTTACGGCGGGACCGGGCCGCTCTCGCTTGACTCGCGCTCAGGCGCGCGCGAGAGAGGATTCCGATAATGTCGAGCCGGTGAAACGAGAGCTGGAGCAGCCAGCGTTCTCTCGGCGATTAACTCGGCGGGGATATTCGATTTATAAGCAACTGTTGCGCACCTCGGCTCTCTGTCCGACCGAGAACACACCAACGTTTTCGTTCTCGGCTGCCTTTATCGGGCTGTCTGCCCGCTGATCCCACGGAATTCCGCCGATTTATCGAACATCGCGCGTATTTATCGACGCTGTTCCCTTCTTTATCTCGACTCTGCATTTTGACAGATTTTCGCGGTTAATTGCGACTGCAAACGATCATGTCGCGGTTCGATCGAGTTTCTTCGAGCGATAATAATTTCATCCGATCCAACGCCACGATCCTGCTTAAAAATTCGCGAGGGAGTCGCAAATTCTTCGCTATTATGAAAATTGAAACAATGCCCTGGAAATTACAGTTCAACTACAGTCGATTGTGAAACTTTGCGCAATGAACAAAAATTGCTACGCTCCAGTTTGAGAATTTCGACGAATATCGACGATGCTGTGAAGAATAACGCAAATAAGAGAGGAGAGAAATCTTCCGAGCTTGTCGATAGGAGATGCTCCATCGAGATAATTACACGCTTGCGGTCGAATCTTGACGAGTTGTTTCCGACGTTTTTAAGCACGCCCTCTCGCGCGCCCTCTCGCGCGCGCTCGCGCACGCTGACACCTGTCGGAAAGCAACGGCTAGAAAATAAAACCAGACCGTCGATGCTCGAATCACGATCACCTGGTGAAAAGGAAAAAGAAAAAGAACGAAAAGCGGAACATTCGCCAAGAGGGAACATAGTGAAAGAAGCGCTGAACATTTAAAGAAACGTTCGTTGTATCGCGTACGACCGTTCGACCGGAAAATTATTATCATAATGACCGCGAGAGATTTATTCGCCGATCGACTGGCAATAAGGAAACGCGGATCGGAATGTCTCGATCGAATCTCCATTCTTCTTCTTCCTCTTCTTCTTCTCCTTCTTCTTCTTCTTCTTCTTCTTCTTCTTCTTCTTCTATCCTTTATCGTTCGGTACGCTCACGTGCAAATAGGGGACTGTGCATTCGTCCAGTCTGTACTTATTTCTACTTATCCGCGGTGATATCGATATCCTGATGCTTATACCAGAAATCCCGAACGACGACGGTCCGGTGTAACGTCAGACCGTGTCGTGTTTGCATGGCGGAAAATTGGAAAATCAATTAACCGTAGAGGAGAAGGGGCGAAGAGAAAGTCGTCCCCTGGCAGGAAGATCGCGATTAAAAAGAGAAAAAAAGCGAGGCAACACCTCGATCGTTAAAAATCTTTTTGAAACGACGTGGGACACGGTCGTTTGATACATCGCCGTTATTATCGGCGTTAGAGGTATGTAACGATCGAATGAGGAAAGGACGGAGAAAGATGTTCGTTCGTGAAAGAAAAAAGAAAGACGAGAGAGAGAGAGTCTCGTGGAGGAGAAGTAATTTTCGCGTGTTCATGAACGAAAATTATTCGCCGTGATGGCGGACGAACGATCGGACGAAATCTAGCACTTTTGTGTCGAACTCGTCACGATCGCGCGGCGAAATGGAGAGAGGGCGACGTCTTGTAACCCACCGGGCGCGCGGCACTTGAAAAGAGATCCAATTATCTTGCACGCAACGCGTGTAGTCGAGAGCACAATTTTCCAACGGCAACGAATGGGAAAAAAAAGCAGGCAGAAAAGGGAGAAAGATAAAAATGAAGGTAGGAGTGAAGACGGGCACAAAGAGAGAGACGGAGAGAGAGAGAGAGAGAGAGAAGAGCAACGGTCCTGGCATCGAACGAATCGAAATTCAGAGAGGATAACGGCTGTCGTAACCGACTCGAACGACCAAGTCGATTACAGGATAATTGGAGGAGCGTTCTACCCTTGACTTCTCTAATATCATTTCGGAAACCAATATTAACCACCACCCCGCGAGTCGAATGTTCGATCAACTCGAAACGTTACTCGTAATTCCGCGTTCGCTGTTCGTGGGAATTCTCTTTTATTTCTCGGTAATTCTGACGCGAAAAAAAATTTTTAATGGTACCCGTAATGGTATTTCTTCAAATTTAAACCTGATCCCCTCCCTTATGAAAGCGGTCGCTTTCATACGTTCTGTGTTGTAAAATTGCATTCGTTTTGTTTTTTTTTTTTTTTTAAAAAACGCGTAATACGATAGTTGCACTTGAAGCTTAGTTGACATTTCAAGCACGACGACATCACGATATACGTTACGGGTACGATCTAAAGGTTCGCACAGAGAATCGAAATTTACGACTACGCGCGAGCGCAGAGCTCGTAACGGAGTAAAAAGGACGAATCCCGTGATCGCGAAGGATGACGGTGCGTTCGTGGGCCAACGTTCGCCCTCCCACTTGATCCGTACTCTCGGCGCGTACTTGTGTGTAGGAAATGCTTTTGAATCATCTGTTACGTAGCAACGTCGTGTCCGCGGCCGGCGATCCGTACTTTTCAGCCTCGGAATCGGTTAAAACCGAGCGAGGAGGTCCAACGGAACCGATCGGCAACACACAGTCACAAAATTGTAGTCACGAGCGGCCCATGCCCTGGGCTAGATCACGAAAATCACAGGTCACGAGCCCGGGTTGCTCGGGCTCATTCACGCAGCGTGAACTTCTTACCGCGCCGCGGCGCTGGACGGGAACTCGTTTCAACCGGCTCGACGCGCCGATCTCGAAACGTGGGCGTGGCGAAACGCAGGCTATTTGCTTTTCGATGAAGCCTCGAATCCGCACGTCCGGACTGGGGATCTCGGAACAATGGTAACGCAATTAGTAATTAGCCGCGGCGCGTACAAGACGATTTGCCATTCCCACACGGACGCGATTCTTGGTTATCGATCGTCGTCAATAATCCTACTCGGACGCAAGTTTCTCTCCGATCGAATCTCTATTTCTTGAGAAACGTTGCTATTGATATTACCGCTACACTTGAAGAATCGAGCAAAAGACTACGAGTACATCGCCACACGAACTTTGCAATTCTATTAAACGTACGTTTAATCGAGATTTCTTTCTGGTATAGCTCGAAGATCGCACGAAATTTAGATTATAGATCTATGACTAACTGAGGTGACCAACAAACGACGATCCGGTGCAAAAAAGACGTGCTGTCGATAAATTTCCAGAGTTTCCCATTCAGGAACGCGTTCGAATTCTTTGCTACTACCAGTGCCTCCGATACAAGATAAATTATATTAATCGATCATTACGACCGTTCAATCAATATCGCAGGCTCGTGCATTTGCCAACCGGTTAATTGGATAATCGGGTAGCCGATAAGAGCAGGTCGAGTCGATACCACCGACGACGGTGCCTCGTGTCCCTTGACTTTTTCAGTTAATTACACGACAGCGTTGCGGGAGAGCGCGCTGGAGGACGCAACGAGGACGCTTTTGAATTTTCCATTCTCCGAAGGAGAGAGAGAAGAACGACAGGAACGAACGAAATATCACGGTGCGCTGGTTGCACAGTCACAAAATTGTAGTCACGAGCACCGTGCCAAAGGGTAGATTACGAAAATGACCGGTGTTGCGTCAATATCCCCCTCGTTTACACGCCGCGAGTTGTACATACGCGTTGAAGCGTACGCGATCGGCGCGAGTGGCGGCGCGAGTGGCGGCGCTCGCTACAATTCCTCGTTCTCGTAATAAATCAATCGCCGGCGGTGCGGGCAAATATTTATTCTCTTAATTCAATTACCAGATACCTTATCCGACGCCTTTATATACGGGTTATCCGTTGATTTATAACTCTTTCTAACGCATTACCACATCGATGTGCCCGTGATAAGTATATCGGGGAGATACACCCGGGGCACGGGACACTGACCGATCGCCGGATTCTTTTCGCTGAATCGGTGATCGCTCGAGATCGTAAATTTCGTTCCGTGAATCGTGCGCCGGCAATCGGGAGAGTCGCGCTGTTTAGAAACGTTTCTGTCACGACACGCGAGAAAACTCGAGAGACAACTCGAGAAATTCTAATTCGACAATCGTAACAATCTTGGAACAGCCGAATTTCGCATCGATTCCCGCAAATGTCAAATCGAAACGACGAATGCTTTCGATCGACGAGATCGCTCGTCCGTTTTCGCGGAAACCAGAACAGCGGAAGTTACATCTGACTCGATAACAGCTGTACGACGGAAATGGAAACGATATCGCGTCGTTTTTTTTTTTTCGTATTTTCAATCCGTTTTGCTTTTCACTCGGTTTAGACGGTTTAGAAAAGGAACACCTATTGTTGGAACGCCTATTGTTCGCCGTCAGAAACGTCTCTCGAAGAACCCCGGACCGTGAAATACGACAATCAATTAAAAAATTACTATCGCCAAGCCTTCCATCGACGCTGGCTAGACCGTTCTGTCGATGGATTACGAAATCAAATCGGTTCGTCCGTGCGTCGCCAAAGTCCCAGTTGCGTCTAGTTGCGCAGTTGGAACCGGTGTGTCGAGCAATTTGTTGTCACCGCGATAAATCAGGCTGACCATGCGAATAAATATTTGCGCTTCGACGGTTATAGTTGTTGCGCTCGATTTGAAGATCCTTATCTGCGGCCGGGTAGGTGGCACGTTCTCGCCCGAGCGAAATTCTCCCCTCTTCCTTCTTCGACACCTCCGACAATTCGACTCGCAACGAATTCCAATTGCAACGGCGTTTCTTTCGATAACCAGCGCGTATCGAAAAGCAGAAACGAGGACAGAGACAGACGAACAGAGAAATAGACGACGAATCGCCCGAGCTGTTGGAAACAACGGGCGAGTAATTAAATCAAAGGCGTCGGCCGAGAGCTCGTGCAACGAGAATCTTTCGCAAGTGTCGCGCCGAAACGCGTCGATCGCGTGGGTGTACGAAATGTCCCATTGTCCGCGGTCCTCCATCAGTCATCCGACAACCGTCAAGAACCACCGGGGTCCACCACGAATTCGAATTCGTAATATCTCGATGGAGGACAAACAGAACATTGTTATTTCCTTACGAGAGACAAGTGTGCTCGGTGGATGCACGTCGTCTCAATTACTCGAAATAGAGAGGGAGAGGCGTCCCAAGCCTCGACTACGTTTGACGTCTCCGCGAGAGGAGAGCACCCACCCACCCATCCTCGTCGACGAAACACAGTCGTTGCGCGTCGAAATGTCAGATCGGAGACAGAAAGGAAGAGAGAGAGAGAGAGAGAGACGAACCGGCGCCGTAGACCGCGCGTGTCTCTTCTCGCCGTCGTCCCCACGGACATCGGCACGATATTTTCTCTCGTACGCTCGCCAGCCAGGTTATAAACAAAGTTAACTCCGCGCCGCTTGTCTACAAAAGACAATCCTCGCGACCTAAGTCTCGTTCTAATGCCCCGAGCGATGTCTCGGAGACTCCGAGACCTCTGAATACATTAACTAGACGTACTCGGGAGAAACTTACCGTGGCGCGGGAAGACGTGGACGAGGACGAGGACGAGGCAAGAGCGAGACAGCGCCAGCAAAGAGGTATTAAAGAGACAACGAGGGGGAGAGAGAGAGAGAGAGAAAGAGAGAGAGGAGGCGAGCACATGTGGCCTGGATGGAAACACCGTCGTTTCTGCTAGGTGAGTACGACCAGCTCTAGCCGAGGTATACCGTGGCACACGGTCGATCCCTTTGCTCGGTAATCCGCGAGGGAACTGGAAATTATATGGTAATGAAGTGCTTCTGGGCGCATCGTAACGGCGGCGGATCGACTGGAAAGACAATACGATTTTACTCGGAGAATTTAATAGACCGACGACGACGACGTCGCTTTTGCCGCCGGCGTGTGTGCCAGGCAGAAACCACGCGAGCAACCGCCAAGCGTTCAGACTCTCCACTCGGCTGAGTGCAGTTCGTGGTATTTGATATCGACATAATCGGCGAGCCAAGCCGCGGATAAATCCGGCTATCTCTCTCCCTCTCCTCGCTTTCGCTCTCGCGCGGACGGCGCGGACGACGCGGATTCCGCATGACAACCTGCGAGTCACGCGGCAAACCTTGCCGCTTCGTCGCGTTCGCGTGAACGACGTGAGTGTGTCGCCATGGGCTGGGTAGAGCCAGTAGGAACTTTGCTCGGAAACGTAGTTGAGATCAACAACAGACGTCAAACGCGACGTTTTTGGAAAAATGACAGATAGCTTCTACCTGAAGTAATACAAAGCTCGTGGAAATTGGACGAAAGAAAGAAGCACTGTTGGAAAATTGAAAGCTGTTGTATCACGTTGGTAACGTGACATTCACGTCGACATCTATTTCAATGCTTGGTTACATGTGAAGCTAATTAACGTGATAAATAAAAATGTCTTGTTTTAAATTTTTAAATCTTTGAGGCCTTGCAAGCAAACCCGAAACGCTAAAGGCCTCAAAGATTTAAAAATTTAAACGAAAAAAATGACATTGCATCCCATTTGTACGATTTTATTTCCACAAAGAGAATCCACGTTGCGGCTCAATGACTCAATGAAGAATTTTCTCAATTTATCAGACGTTTCCATTAATTTTTTTTCGCTTCACGGTCGTCGAGAGGGAGAGAGCGACTCTCGCGATTCCGCGAGAGCCTCGCCATTCGTTTCGACGCGAAGATTTTTCGAGTCGACGGGAACGAAGTATTGCGAAACGAAGGACGAGGGAGATTTGTACGCGGATCGCCGGCGTCGCAGTAAATTGTCCGGCACGGAGACGCGAAACGGGGGAAATTCGGTCCAGTCGATCGAAAACTCGCGTCCTCCAGTTCGAAACGTTGAATCAGCCGCGCGCTCGAGTTGGAAGCTGACACGCGCGCGGAATTGCGACACTGCGGCGGGACAGCGTGCTTTTTCACGAGCGGGATATTTTCACGAACTGGAATCTCGTCGATTAACGAACCATGCCATGGTGCAGCAAGCGGAGAAGAGAGGACGAGCGGAGGGAGAGAACGCGGAGGAGAGATCGGACCTCGCACGCGGGCCAAAGTATAAATTACCGGACGGCGTGAAAGATCGCCAGTAATCTCGTACGGCGCGCGTTTTATTCGGCAGGCATTAGCGTCTAGGTAATTTTCAGAGTGTGTACGTACACACGCATTGGTACACCGGTTGCTGATAAATGCTACGACGATACACACGCATAAATCTCGCGGCGTTCACATGGTCCGGTAGATAGGCGAGGCTAAAAATATCGTCGTGCTTGACGGGGCCCCTTCGATTGGTTAGAGAGGCTGCTGTCGTGTTTCACCCAAAACTGGCCTCCGCAGGTAGGCATACGAAATATACGCGGGCCAAACGAATTTATAGTGCGCCGGTTAATATGCGTGGTCCCCTTGACCCGCATGTTCTTCTTACCCCATAAATCGTCCGTGGAACGACCACGGAATACTAAAACGCTTCGATTCCCGCCGCCTTCGAACGAAACGAAACGAAACGAAACGAAACGAAACGAAACGAAACGAAACGCGCAGCAATGGAACGTCAAAGGGAACGAACGTTCAGTCGCGAGAAGCGACTTTCCTCGCGCGGAGCGACGAGTATTCTCGATAGTAGTAGTCGTTAATTGTAATCGTAAAATAACCGAGCAGAAACCGCAAACGAACAACAAAATACCAAAGAAACGCCAAGTTCCGCGTGGAAGGCGGGAAGGTTGCCCTCGCGTTGCGCGAAAATAAGGATGGCATTAAAGAGAGAGTGGCAGGAGACGAGGGGAAGGAAAAATTCCAGAAAGGGGTCAAAAGGGTCTCAGTCTCGGGGATAAGGAGATTACGCGTCGAGCCGTATCGGTCGTTTTCGCTTTAACAGTCAACCCTTTTAGCAGTCAAACCGAATATACCTCCCTCTCAGCCTCTCTCGGATCGGTTCCGATTTAGAGGCTGGCGAGAGGGCCGGGGCTTACAGCGATATCCACTCGCGTTGATCCTCGTTTCCCGAAGCCGGCCATTGTTGCGAAGGAACGAGAGCGTAGGTGTGCCGAGGGATATCTCGCAGTCGATGGGGATGGCTCGCGGAACGGTTATGTTCTTCCGGAGAGTGGGATCTCTCCGCGTTCCTTTCATTTCCTTCTCGCTTCGTTCTCCACCCGTTTCACTGCGGAGCGTTCAAAAACGAAATACGAAATTCCCGGGGTTAAGCGTCTATCACACCTTGCCATTACGAGGACGAAGCATTGGCACGGGTATAACATATATATTTGCAAAAGGTGTCTAGAAACGTGCGAGTGATTCATTTTCGCGATTCCTCGAGCTTAGATCAATTGGCGATTGCTCAACGTGCCATTTCCTCGTCACCATCTACTACTCGACACGCGCCACGCGTGTCTTGGCCGCGACATGGTCGGAAATTCGTTGAACGCGATATATCGCGCGGGGGTGGAACGCGCAATATATTCGCGGGCAAAAATCTCGCGCGTGTGTAACAATTACGTTAGAGGCGATGGCGCGCGCAGCGACGGAGCCGGAAGAGGCCGAGAGGGGAGGACGAGGCGAACGCGTCGAGTGGCGAGGCAAGTGAAATTTATTACAAGACGCGTCGTAATAAATTCCGCCTATCTCGCGGATTCCGCCGCGAACACTTCTTTAATTAAAAGCAGGAAGCTGTACTATAACGGGGAGCTAATTAATCGAAAGATTGTGCTTTATCTTATCGAGGCCCGGGTATAGGTGGCGGCGGTTTCCCTGGTCGATGCCGAATTCTAATAAAAACACCGCGAGAGAAACAGTCTCTCTCTCTCTCTCTCTCTCTCCCCTCCGGAGAGTCCCTGCACGCGTTCTCCGCATCCACGACGACGTTTCGCGGCGAAACAAGGACGAAGGCACGACGAACGCGAAAGAAGGAAAGTTGGGCAGCAATCCATTGCCCGAAACTGGTCGACGCTGGCCCGAGATCGGGGACCACGTCGTCGGCCTTCGAATCTGCGAGATCCACCAGCGACGCGAATAAATTCGTGGACGAGCCGCCTCGCGCGACAAATTCGTCCCATTCCGACACAGCGGCCCGATCGATCCCTTATCTCGAGAACCAGCCCGCCCCGCTCACGAAATCCTCCTCCCCCATCCTCTTTGAACGATTTCTCCTATCGCTCGTCCATCGATTATCCTTCCTCTCTTTTTGATACCGGTCATATTTCCCGGCGTTCGATCGCCAGGCGAACAAAGCGCGCGCCAACGAAAATCAGAGAGCCGAAGTCGGAACGGCCGCGCGCCACCAAAGGATGAATGAGAGTGAACGCGCTGAATAAGAGGACAGAGAAAAAGTTGGGCAATCCATTAGCCAGGCTTACCGGACTCTCTCTCTCTCTCTCTCTCTCTCTCTCTCTCTTTCTTTCTCTCGGTAGACGTCGGCCCTGAAAACCGCGACTGCACCCACCACCGAACTCGCGTCAAAGCACGATACGGTTCAAGACGCGCGAGATCTCGTTTCCCCCTACCATTCCCCGTCCGGCTGTTTTTCTTTCTTTCGCCATCTATCCGCCGCAGGGGGATGATGCTGGAAACCGGATACACCGTCACGGTCACGGGGAGGGAAAGGGTCTCTGCGAACACGTCGGCGACCACGCACGCACGAAAAAGGGAAACTACGGAAGGTAAGTTTGGCAGTCCATTAAAGGATTATAGGCTGATTCAAGTGGTCTGGATCTCTCGTCGCAGTACGAGACTTTACGTATTTTTCATTCCAAGTTACGTTCGCCGCTCATCTCGCAACTTTTCGCGCAACTTTCCCACTGACTGGCAACGTTGCACCTTTTTTTTCTTTTCTTTTCAGCTCGATTCGAACGAGCTTTCGCAAGATGCATAGACGAAAACTCGTGCGTGTGATCAAGTACTCTGTACTCTGTACTCTGGGTTGTGCCAACTCAATTACAATCTCATTTTTCGTTACTTGGAGGGCAGATGTCAAAATCGGCGAACAGCGATGCTTTGAAAAGTACACGAAGGAAAAATGTTGATAAGATTAAAGATCGGCGTTGTACGGGCCGTTCGCCGGGCGGCGAGAAATGGGAGGCAAATCGACGTCGCGGGCGATAAAACGCATCGTTGAGGGCCCGCGAACAAGCATGTGCGCGCGCGCAAATAATAGGCCGGCCCCGATAAAAACTCGCCTCGTAAAAACAGCTCGTTACCGCGTTACGCGGACTCGCTGCGAGGACTCTATCTGCCGGGCTACTTTACGGGCCCGGATATTCCAGAAATCTAAATGAATGCGTAAATTCGGCCGGGCGCCCGGTGGTAATTGATCGAGTCGCTAAAATCGTTCCCGAGAGACGGCCGATAATCACCGGGCCCAAACGAGAATTTTATACGCCACCAATCACGGTTTACGCGAACGTCGAGTCCTACCGGAACGGCTGGCAATCGGGCCGCGACAAACTATCCCCTCGAATACCTGTGAATTTCGGTTTCACCCCGGCCTAAGCGTTTTCCCGCGACCTCGACATCTCGTTCCCTTTTTCTGGTTTCTCCAGGCAAGAAACGTAAGAAATTGTCAAATTGCCAAAACTGGAGAATCGAACCGAGCGAAAACTGCAAGAACTCGGACGGATCAATTACCAAGTAGGAAAGAAACGAGTTCGGTTCCGTTTGATCGTCTCGCGAGATTCATCGAGGATGCTTGGTGCGAAAATAACAGACACTGATAGAAACTGCACGCAGCGAGGAAATCACCGTCCGTAAACGGAGCTCATAATCGCGGTGTATCGGTACAAGCGGACGATCGACTCGACTCTGGGACTGCGATTCATCGGGATTCTCCGGAAAGCCAGACGACCGGGTCCACGTACGTACGATGTTTACTCGAATCCATTCGGTGTAGCGCGTTCACGCGACACGTACACACGTGTATATATATATATATATATGTTGGATCAGCGCGAAAGAGAGGCGAAGAGAGAGGAATAGCGGGAGGCAGAGAGAGAGAGAGAGAGAGAGTCGCGCCGGTCTGATGAAGTGGTTCAATAAAACGTATCAATAAAAACGATTCATAGTCGTGGACGGAGGGCACGCACGCGAGTACCAGAGCGCGATGAAGGGGGCCTCCGCGTTCGGAAGAAGAAACGTAACCGTAAGAAGAGGAAAGTTGGGCAATCCATTACCCGGGGATGGCCGAGAGAGAGCGAGCAAGCGAGAGAGAGAGAGAGAGAGAATCTGGCCGGTCGAGAGAACCGCGGCCAGCGTCGAATCCACCAGAGTCCGAGGCTCTGCAAGTTGCGTCAAGGCTAAATCCGCAGGGGCGGCCCCTTTGTGCCGATGTCCGCGCTTCTGCATACATTCTCGCCCGATAAATATACCCTTTGGCAGTATAATCCAGCTCCGCGCGGATTCCACCAGCACCGGTAGCTTCTGAGAACCTGCCCGAAGCTTTGAGCGAACGGCCAGCCAGCCAGCCAGCCAGCCAGCCAGCCAAGCCAGCCAGCCAGCCAGCCAGCCAGCCAGCCAGCCAGCCAGCCAGCCAGCCAGCCAGCCAAGCCGAGAGAAAGAGAGAAACAGAGAAAGAAAGCAACCAGCCAAGCAGCGCACGAAGGAAGAAAAAGAGAGGTCCGGTATATACCGAGCGCACGCTCCTTCTCTCCTGTTCCACGATACACAGACCGAGGTGGTTCCTCCCTCGGCGTTTTACCCTACCTCCAACCTCCTTTCCCCATATACACCGTTGGCTCGCTCCTCTTTCATTCCTGGCTCCTTTTTCACTCCTCTTCCCTTCCTCCCTGTTCCTGGCTTCTTCCCTCTCCCCCCTTGTTCCGGCGAAAGAGTCCGTGTGTGTTGCGCGAGCCGCCATAAACAGCGCACGCACCAACACCGCCAGCCAGGAAATTGTTTCCATCCTCTTTCTCTCTGTCTGTCGCTTTCAATGCTCCCGTCCGCCACCCTCCCCCCACCCCCGTTTGCTGCGCGCGCTAAAACCCCAAACCCCGCGGCACCGCTTACAGATTGCGTACAAATAATCCGCGGAATCGCGCGCAAACCCTACCTGTCCGCCCCCGATTCCTCTACGTACGTACGTGTGTGTGTGTGTGTGTGTGTATACCCGCCGGACACGTAGCCGTTTCTTCCACTGCTCGACGACCGATTCGGCCGATCGCTCCGAAATCGCGAGTACCGCGCACGATACTTTCGGCTAACAAAAAAAAAAAAAAAATATCCAAATCTTCCAACTCTTTGGACTCGAAAGTCTCGAAAATCTCAAACATCTCGCAGAGATAAAACGTTCTGCTGCCAAGGGCCAAGGCGCTGTGGCGAGGAAATTTTCTGAATACCAAGACGACCTTGAGCGTGTAAAGGGGGCTACGGGGATGGGGAGGTGTGAGAAGAAGGGAAAAAAGTCGACACGGGCGAAACCGAAATTTCATCAGGTACCAGATGAGGTGGAGCGCGGACCGGACCGCGCCTTGGCTTTCCCTGTCTTTCGAAGGAATTCGTTATCGGTAGCGCGAGATCGTGAAAAGGATCGTAGCGGACCGAGCGTCGGTAGCACGGTCGAGTAATTCGTTTAGTCAAGGAGCAACGCGGCATCCGACGAATTCCAGGGCTTTTTGCCACCCCGCCTGCCCCCGGTCTCGTCTCGGCAAGTTGCGGCAACACGCTCTCTCTCTCTCTCTCTCTCTCTCTCTCTCTCGTGTCGCGCGCGTCTAGCCGCGGTGAATTTCCACCATGTTCGCGAGCAACCCGCATTCGCGATATCGTTGTGTCAAACAGTCCCGGGCAGCTTTTTATCCCGTCACCCCCTCCTCACCCCCGTATTCGGCTAATCGAATATCCATTTCCGTTATTAATGGCATTCCGGTTAACTGGCACGGCCGCGCCGAGGTCAATAAAGATATACAATAGAGGGCCGAAAGAACAATTTATAGAGCCATAAAGTTTGTCTCTACATGCGTTCGCCGGTTATACCACGGCACGGCGCAACTCAAGGGGCCCTAGCATTTGCCTCGACGGTCGTTCCACGGGCTCTCGGAGCCCACGGATATTGGAAAAAAGTTGCCAATCCCCTGCTAGAATTCCGCTGCGTTTTTGCACCGGTGAACCGGAGAGCGGCCCCGCGGTGGACAACGTACGCGAGCAGCATCACGCAAGATTAATGGCGACGCGTCTACACCTACGACGTACCACGTACTTTGTACTCTCGCGCTCTCGTCGAAAAGAAACTACCGCCGCACGGATTTGTCGCTCTACTCTGCGCGGATTCCTCCAGCGGATTATCTCTCTCGTCCGCTGTCAATTATCCACAGTCAATCGATTCGGCCGGGTTCGGCCAGAGAGTCATTGAGAGTCATTCGTCAAATCATCGGCCCCCGCGGGGGCCGATGATTTTGCAACCGTTGCGAAGAGTAAAGCTCGAAACGCTGCGAAAGGTCGCGCAACGTCGTAACGGGAGAGTGGCTGGTTGCGTCCCCACGTTGCGCGGTACGTACGATCGTCCCGCGTGTAATCAGAGTTGAAGAATCGGAATTTCGGCGCGGCGTAACCGCGAGGAAGAAAAAGAAGGCGGGTGGTGGATATTCCGTTGTACGCTACGATGAGTAACGGCGTAGCGGCGAGCCGGTGTGCGTCGGCCGCGGCGCACACGGCGCGCAGCGCGAGAAGATTCGCATAGACTCAGCGGAGAGTGCCGGTTGCGCGCGGGAGACCGCGCAAGAGGATCCCCCCTCTCTCTCTCTCTCGTTAAATCCAAACAGGCGAAATTCGACGTACCGGCGCAATATAATATAGTATTGTAAAGCAATATCTCGTGAAAGGAAGCGACCGACGGTGGTGGTGATGGTGGCGGCAGAGCAAACAGGTTTTTCGAGCGGACGCCCCAAACGACGACGCGACGTACGCTTTTGCCGTGCGGGGTGCAATAAAAATTTTTTAATAAAAAGCCTCACCTGCGCGGCCGCGGCCGCGGCCGATTTGTTAGCTTCTTTGTGGGATATCCCTTCGCGTTCGTCGGTGCGACGAGGACAGGGAAAATATCGAAGAACGGTCCCTAAAAAGGGACGGAGAGATCGACGAGAGGTAGGGAAGAAGGAACGCGCGCCAGAGGGAGAAGGGAAACGGCGCCATTATGACGTGCGATTGGACTTTGCTGCTTGTTTGGTAGGAACGCGTATCACGTGTCGATACTTTTCCTTTTCGTTCTGTATGTAAATTCGAAGCCGGTAGGAGAAGGGGAGGGAGGGGGGGCAACGCAGGGGCAGCATCAATCAATGGCAGACGGCAGCTGATTAAAAATTGCGCAACACACCCATGAATTATTAATGCGATAATAATAAACGTGCAAATTCCGGTACGCCACCCGTGAGTACGTGTATCGCGGTTCGCGATATTCTCGTAAATCGCGAGATTCACTTTCTTGGAAGAAAGAATCGAAAGAAGGAAAGTACGCGGGGAATCGACTGACAAACCACCGCGAAGATACCTTACCTTTTCGAATCGGGTAAAGAGCGAGGGAACAGCGTTACACGCGAAACGCTAAATAGACATCAAGAATCGCGTTTTCACGCCTCGTCATGCGCTTCGTTCAGCGATCACGTGTGCGCACGGTGCGTGCGTTTCGTACTCGGCGGCGTGTGGAGAACATTACCGCCGAGCGGGACGACGTCCCACGCGGATAAAGACAGGAAATTCACCGTAAAGCCGAGAAAATAAAGAAGAAGGAGCAGGGGGAGGGGGGGGGCGCGCGCGCGCGAAAAAAAAAGGAGAAGGAGGAAAAAGATAACCCGAAGAAATACGCGTTACACGGCTCGGGGAGAAGGCTGTGATCGGGCTACATCAACGATGCTTCGTATAAATCGGCAGGGGACACCGGACGACGGTACATTCGCCCGCGGCCGTATTCTCTCGGTGGCGCGTTTCGCCGGGGCGTTAGTAGTGCGCGCTTCCTGGAGGGGCTGGCTTGTTGACACCGCCAGGCGAGGAAAAAAAAAAAAAAAAAAAAGAAAAGAAAAATCAGAATATTTCGTAAAACGAAGAGCAAGCAACGGTGAAACGCGTCGTCGTATTTTACACGAGGTCTGGTGCGCGGAACCTCCCACACAGGTAGTTATCTCGGTGACTTAATACCAGGTAATGTGCTCTCCAGTTACATCTCAGCCGATCTGGCTTGCCTCGTCCCTTCTTCGGCTTCTCTTCTCTTTTACCCCTTTTGCTATCCCCTATCCCTGTCTCTCTCTCTCTCTCTCTCTCTCTCGGTCTCTGTTCAACGCGCCGTTCGTTCGTCGTGGCGTGTCCCGAGCGAGTAGGTACGGAGAGACCACGAGAGACGAGAGCGGAGCAAGACGCGGGGGGAGGGGGGAGGGGGGGGAGAAAATTGAAGAACAAGAAGGAGGGGAGAGGAAAAAAAAGAACCGGTGGTGAGGTGTTGAAGTTACTCGATCCCCGTTCCTCCGTAAACCTACGCGACGCGACAAAGCGATCAGGGTACCCTTTGTGCCGCGCTGGATAGTTTATTATCGACAGCCCCGGCCCCGCGACTATTCGCTGCGCACACACAATTTCATTGTGGGAACGAGACGGGATCCCGCGGGTAATAAGAATCCGCTCGTACGAACGGAGCTGCAACGTCAACGTGCGGCTCCGTGTGTTGAACGAGCGCGACACGCGAGAATCGTCGTGACGACGCTCGCGAGGACGACCTCGCGGCTGGATGGAGGTGAGGAGGAGAAGAAGAACCGAGAGAATTTCCCTTTCGCTCCGATGCTCCGTAAATGGGAATGCTGCACTTGGCCCGTGTGAACAAAGGAGTCGCGATGATTTCAGCGATTTAACACCGCTAACGCCATCCGAGGGGACGACGCTATCCCGTCCGTTGGATAGCTTCCACCGGGCATATACTCGTTAAAGTCTCGTTTGTCTATCTCGCGCGGATCGCCAGTGACAGAAAGACACCGCGGTGGTATATTTACGGAGTAGTCTTGTCCCTGAAACGGCCACGGCCACGGTAGATATGTTTCATAACTAACTTTTATTCTCGAGTATTCTCGAGATCTCGAAATGAGATTTCAACAGAGCAAGCAAGTAAGTAAAAAGCCCTTCGACACTTCCTTTTTTATTCCCGACTGAAAAAAAAGAAACGCCCGTGACGGATGTTTCGAACGAATCGAACGTTGGAGAGAGAGAGAGAGAGAGAGAGGGGGGGGGACAACGAGGAGAGGCAGGAGGGTTAAAGTTATACTCGATCTCCGTTGTCGTAAACCTAGACGACGTAACAAACCGATCGGGACTCGTTCCCCGAGGACGAGGTTTATCAGCGACGGTCTAAAACAGCTCGGCTCGATTCGCGTTTCCGCCCTCGGGAAGGGGGGGAGGACTCTGCCGGCCGGAGGTCGTTCCTAGCTCGTAAGAAACGAGTCGTACGGGCGAATAAACGATACCTGCATCGTCGAGGCGTAATCTCGACTAACGGCGCAATTAATCGCGATTTTCTACCTGTAAATTGTGCCATCAAAACCGAAATAAAAGGACCCGAGCAGCTCGTAAACGCCACGCGGATAACAAGTACGCGTTTACGGACGCGTCGGACGTCTGGTCGTTTCTTTCCTTCTTTTATCCGACAGTTACAACCAGTTTATTTCTCTCTCGAAAGAAAATCTCGCGGCCGAGCCGGGGACGAGAAACTTTTCTCGCGCCTCTCCTCGCCAACGATTGTCTCTCGAGATCGATTATCTGCATTATCGATGGAAGAGTCTACGCGTCTAGAGTGAAACAAACGTGACGCGCGTAGAGTCCATTCCGATTTAACCTCATCTATTTGACATCCACGGGAATATAATCGCCCGTTAACCTATCGACAGATTCCAGTTTCACCTGGAACGGGGCGAAATCGCCTGGAAATCGGTGGAACACCGTTGACATCAACCGCGGATATTTATCGGCGTACATCGCGGACTCGAGGCGTCGAAGGAAAATCCGCCGCGCGGAGGAGGCGTTTCCAGGTTTCGCGGTCGTTTTCGAAAAAATAAAAAATTGTAAATAAAAAAGTGAACGCGTCTCGAGTTGCTTGGCACTGGAAATGGCAAATGGAAAACAGGCCGATAGGCTGCACAAAGTCCGCTACCGCGATGCAAAGGATGCGCAAACCGGTGCCAAACGAGGAAAAGATTAATGAACGTTGTGCAATTTCACCCGTAATAAATTTCCATGTTGCTCGCCCGGTGAATTTATCGTTTAAGAAGGTAATACCACCGGCAAATTTGGACGCCATTAACGACATTAACGACATTAAGAGCGCGCCCCTGTGCTCCGTTCGCTTCCGGTTTAACAGCCCTTTCAAGGCCTTTGGTACTTCGAATTCATCATCGAGATAAACATCGGTTTTTCAGCGGATAATGTTTCACGTTCACGAGGATACACCACCAGCCGATCGTTAATTATCGCCGACGATGCACGTCCCAAACTTTTCTATCGCCGCTTTAATGACCGGCCGTTAGAGCGGCCGGCTAAGTTTTACGAGCAGCAGCGTAGGGTGGCAGATTGAAAGCGGCTGGTGACCAGGTGCTGGCCTTCCAGGCGACAGCAATCCCTGCCATCTGCTAAATCAGTCTCTCTCTCCGCTCTGCGCAGGGGTTGCTCTAAATTTTTACTCCGACTTATTTCCACTGCGACCTTCGCTCCACGGCTTTGAACGACTCCGTTCAAACCCTCGAGCTGTAATTGCACGTTCGGTGGAAACGAAGAAGGAGACGAAAGGAGGGGAGAAATAATGCGTCCTTGAAGTAGTAATCGTACAGCTACAGTGATTCGATTCACGAACGCACGACAGGACGACAGAGACGACGCGTTCGCAAAAGCCTGAATAATACTTTCGCGAGCAACGAATAAGATGAGAGACGTCACAAGAGACGTCATGGTGGACGACGACGTTTGGCGTCGAGGAAAAAAAATATTGATAAATACGTACTTTTAAGAAGACTCGCGTTCGAAGAGATAGGAGGCGTTTCGTCTCAATGGTCGCTACACCATTGAGGCACGGAGTGCGAGACGCGCGGCGAAAACAGACATCGTCGCGTCTGTTAAGTGAAAAGATAAATACCCCGCGAAAACTGCGCGCGAACGAGCGGATACTAGTTTTTAGCCGGCGCGAATGCACCGCGAACGATGCTGAAAGGCCGCGTAATTGTCGTATGGCGTGTGGCCGGACATTAACATATAATGGTCACCGTCGTTCTTCTCCGCGTCACGTAGCCGGGGCCCCGTTTAATCATTCTCGGTCACCCCGTCACGTAATCCCCTTTTGAAACGATTGTCAGCCAAGATTACCGGGCATTAATTTGAAAAATGTAGCGACATCGTCGTCCTCGCGGTAGTGAGGAGACCAGGCGTGAGCTTATTAACACGTTCCGTGCGCCATCGTCGTGATACGTACGCGCCAAAATTTCCTTTCGCTCGGAAATTCCTTTTTCGACATTAACACGTTGCGTTGCAACGTGTTTTTGACGCAATCCACGCAGGAGAAAATCTCCTCTTCTTCGAGAGATTTCTTTCGAACGATTCGAGACTGCGAATCGAAAGTTTGGAAATTATCCGTCGCGCGAAGACGCGACACGTAGTCAAGTGGTTGCAACGTGTTAATTTATCGTTCCTTACCACGGCGGTTGAGAACGAACTTTGCACGCGAAATTTACATCAGCTAGTTACGCAGCGGGACTACGAAATCTGGGAGCCAATTCCGGGGATGTACGATATCGTGCGAACTGCCAATTCGACTCGCGAGCGCCGCCTCCCACGAAAGCTTCGTTCCTGTGAATTATCCGGGTTTATAACTTAAACTCGTCGTTACGCCCCCCTCGTCGAAACGCGAGTTTCGCTGGTCAATCAATGAGCGTACGTGCGTCAGTCAGCCACCTCGAGCTTCGTTCCACGGAGCTTTACCGATCGAAACGGTGGCAAATCCGAGAGGAAGAGTCTGAAAACTCTTTTGCCATGCTTTTCGAACAGCCGGGAAAAATGAAAACGTTTGACAGAGGTTGGGTTGGATCAGTCACGGTTGCGCCTCGTTACTCGAGGCGTGGTTAAAACGAGAACGTTTCTCATTCCTGCGAAGCGGTGCCGTCGAAGCGGTAGGTCCACGAGACGACAGTGCACGGGGCACATTCCACCGGAAATTGTTCGCTGCTACGGAACGTGTTTCGACTGACAGTTTCTTCCACGACATCGACCGACACCCTTTCTCAGCCGAAGGTTGAACAAGATTTCCTGTAGTTGGCCCGTTCCATTCATCAACATTCCCGGAGAAACAAGGTCTTACGAAAGGGTTCGCGTCTCCAGCTGCCAGCGATAATCTCGCCTACACGGTCGATCAGGCGGGATGGATGATCGATGAGCCGGGTCTCGGCTAATTGAGAACGAAATTCGGCACGAAGTGACCGACCGGCTGCGCGATACCGCGGTATCTGGTACCGCGGTGGCTTGTCTCTCGCGAGACGTTCCGTCCGAATACACGCGACAGCAGTAGTAGACAGTCTCTAGCCTCGCTCGCGTGCGTACGTCAGCGAGCGAGGGGGGCATTCGTCGCGCGCAACGCTCGGGGGAAATAATTCCTCGGCTCCGGACACAACTTCACGACCTCCAACGAGTTGCAGGCCAAGTGCGTCTATCGGTGACTCGACGCGCCCCGCGTCGAGGGAATCCACTGCTTTCCGTCGACTACGTCGCTACGGAAATTTAACTACTCGCGCATAGCTTCGTTATCGCGGCGAGTGCTTCCACGCGTAAATCAGTCCCGTTGACACTCGGCTCGGAAGTCGATCAGCCCACGTGCCGCGAAAACCGAGATACTTAATCGCCGTGCGTCACTTAACACCTTCCACCACTTTCGCCAAGCGGCCGGGATTCCACCGTTCCGAGCCGAGCCGAGCGTTTTCCACCGAGCCTTAATAAATAAAGCGGATCAGAGGCGAATCGAGGCGAAGGTATCGAGGTCGAGGGTACGTACACGACTTTCTCGTTACCAAAGTGTCCGCGAACGGAACGATTCAATTCAACAGACGACGATTATTAGTCAACGATTTCGGAGAACGATGCACGCGGTCGCTATCGGTCGATCTTTGGAACCTCCGGGGACCTGAGGGAGATCGGTCTGTCTCTCTCTCTCTCTCTCTCTCTCTCTCTCGTTCCGGTATATCACGATCTAATGCTCCACAGACGACCTAATTACGCTTCGGCCACCAGCCGAACACATTTCATGCTAACGCGGGAGTGCTCGATCGACTTGGCATCCTGTGAGACTACTACTACTACTACTACTACTATCATCATCGTGTACAACTTTCAATCGCAGAGATTAGTTCGATCGAATCGAACTTGCGGTAATGGAAATTGACACAGTGAGAGAGCGAAATCAAGAAAAGAAAGAAAAAAAAAGCGAGTCCAAAGACAAAAGAAAAAGTAGGGAAACTTTCGAGGAAGCGAAGAAGGTAGAGAGCAAGGGATGGATATCGACGTTCCTCGGGAGGACGGGAGGACTTAATCCAGAACGCGTGTCGACGAATCGTTTGTTCGTGGGGGCAAGGGGAGAAGAAGGGAAGAAGGGAACAGGGGCCTGGCGCTAAGAAATCGCCTCGTTGACACTTCACGGGCGATAGGTGACGTTAAGAAGAGAAATCACGCGGATCACGGAGCGAAGCAAGCCAGCCGGAGCACAGGCCCGGGATAGACTATATCGACAAGGTACCCTACCGCGTCGCCGACACGAGGAGCACTGTAAATGGTAAAGGCAGAAAGGCATCAAGAGTGCCCCGGTGTGTGTGTGTGTGTGTGTGTGTGTGTGTGTGTGTGTGTGTACGTACGTACGTGCGGTGTGCACAGATAGGCCGAAAGTGGTCATGGGAAAGGTATCGGTGCGTTAAGGCCAAGACTGGATTCCGCGGGGCGAGGCCGGCCCGTTGGCGGGTAGGAGTGTACAAGGTCTTCGATACCTCGTAAATTACCACTCGGGACCCCCCTCTGCCCCCTCTGCCATCCGACTCTCGGCTCAACTAATGTTAAGCTGCCTACGTTTTCGTCTTGTCGGGGAAACACCACGGGCCGCGTCTCTCCCGGTTACCCGGGACCCTCTTCGCAGAGCTCCGAAGAACTCTCGCTCGGCCTCTTCGAGTGAACACTGGGCGCGACGCCGAGTCTCGACACACCATTCTATTTTACACTTACTTTTTCGGCGGAGGGGCTCGTTTTCGGCAAACGAGCCTGCCTCGGTAACCGTCTTCCACTCACTCCACGAAATCGATCGGAGAGATCGAAAGCGAAAGCTCATTAAGCCGCCCGCCATTCCGATTCGCTCCTACATTCCCTTTGGTAACATTCCCCCTGGTTCGTAAATTTTACCCAAAAGAACCCACCGGAACGTTATTATGGGAAATACGAAACGCGCTCGACGAAACGAGCCTGCCTGGTCGTCGTCGTCGCAGGTCGTCGCAGTCGTAACGAACGCCCCGATCCTTAACTCGATCTCTCCAGCGATTTCGATCTTCGAAGAAAGAGAGGGACTAGATACTCCGGATTCTTCGCTCGCCTCGTAAATATCGTGGACCGGTCGACGATCGTTGAGACGTCGAGACGCCGAGGAAACGTGCTCGAAAACTTTTCGCCCGCGGAATTTTGTTTCATCCGCTCTGTCGGTCGGTCGATCGACGATTTATCTTTAAAAATCACCGCCGGTGACGACTCAATCGAATCAAACTTTCTCTTCGATTAATATCGACGCGGCGTGCGGTTTCGGAAGGAAAGCGCGAGAGAGAATTTCTTCGGGAAAAACAACGACAAGAAGTCCCACTTCACTCTCGCGCGAGCTTGTTTAGAGAAGCGAGAGGTCGGCGCGGTGAAGTGTTTGTTTTTTACGAGAGTATAATTTTGGTAGCGACATCGCGCGGAATGCGACGGTGTAGAAGACTCCGATACGTCGTAAATGGCCGGTCCCTGGCTCCTTCTCGATCCCACATCCACCTCTCGTATCTCGTACACGCTGCGCTGTACACACGCGTAATATCGAAACTGCCTACGTTTTCGTCCTACAAATCGAGAGAGACTGACAACCGAAACGACCGGGAACGCTGACGGCCAGACCGCTCCACGCTCGCAAACAAAACTCGATAACTCTTTGTTATACGAGCGATCGGAGAGGAACAAGGAGTCGTCGTGACGCTGATGATCGCCGCGACGACTGTACATTCCTGAATTTTACTACCAAATCGTTTCCACGGTCGAGTCGCACATCGAGATAAAAGAAAAAAAAAAAAAGAAAACATTGTACCGGGAGGAATGTATACGGGTCGTGTTCCCGTAAAAAACACGCAGAATCGCGAATTCGTGGTGTGTTCGTTGCTAGCGGAGGACAGCGCTGCCGAATTTGCATAAATCGACAAGCTTAACGAGACGTGACATCGGATTGAAAGTTGCCGGAGGAAATAGAACGAAACTATGGTCGGCGACATTCAAAGCGAAAAAAGTATCTCGACGAATATTTTGGCCTAAACGTTTTTTTTTTTCTTTTTTTTTTTTGGTTAGTGGCTATTAACCCTGCAGCTGGGATTCTTCTCGTTCGAGAAGGAACCGAGAAGGAATCGATGGTCCATGAATCGAAGGAGCACGAACAGTCGTTCGAGGCTCGAAGGAGAACCGATCACGTCGAGGATTTACCATTGGGTCGCAACATTCGACCAGCGATTCGCCAGACGGCCTATTGTTCTGCTTAATTTAGCGTTAAATTGTTTACATCTCATTAATCGCTGGAAAGAACCTGCGGGCAGACCATCGTCATGATCATCGATGCACGTCAGTCATGGGCCGTGGGCATCGCTTTAATTTCGAATTGACCACCATGGCCGCGTACCCGCGTACCCGTGGCCCCGGCAAAAACGGAGGCGCGCAGCATCCTCCTCCTTGCTCCGTGTCTCTTGTTTCAGCTTTCAGAGTTCGAGCAGCGCGGTTCACTCGCTCGAGTTCGCTCCCGCGCGCGATTCGACTCACTCGACTGCGCGGTCGAGACAACGAACGACAACCGAGCAATATTGGAATTCGAGCCTCCTGGCTCGACCGGTTCGTTCGTTTTACTGTCAGTCGAGCCTGCTTTGCGGTAGCGACACACGCGACCACGTTATTCCGTTGGGTTACGGTCCGTTGATACGCGGCAACATCCACCTTGGACGTCTATTAAAGATGCGTTTACCGTTCGTTTACTAGAGACGATATTTCGCGTGAGATCCGCGCATTCGCACCTCGAATTCTCTCGGCTGAATGCTTAAACGCTTCCGGGTATGAATCGCGTCGTAGGTATTACAAGGTCTTGACGTCGTTAAGATTTTCGATTATCGTGGGTAATCGACGCGAGATACGAGTGCGTACACGTCACACGTGTACCAAAAGTCATTCCAGTTTTAATTGCAAAGTATTTCGAAGGCATTTTTATTTTCGAAAAATTAGGTTCGATTGTTCGAACGTAAATGGTTGAGATAACATGAACTCGGATTTGCTCCAAGTCAGAAACAAACAAAGAGAGAGGTCCCTCGGACCGTGTAAAGTACAAAACCGCTCGATTATCTGTAGTCATATTTCTCGCTGCTCTTTCGTTTTTGTTAACGCGTTAGTAGACTCGAGCGCAGCGAACACGCTGTGATCGTAGTATAATTTCACGTAATGAGAACTCCGGTAACCGATCGGTTAAGGGATACAGCGCACTATCTACACGGAATCTCGTGCTATCGACTTTCAATAAGGTTGATAAAGTCAACCGCGCGGGCACCGGCTGCGAGAGACTATCCGACGTCTCTGCAAAGGAGACGCAACCCGCGAATAATTCACCCGTTATCTATACCATCTACTTGGTTGGTTAAGCAACATCTCGAGAATACGTCGATACAACACCGTACACGCGTTTACGCCGCGCAGAGAATCACTCGACGAATCACGCACGCTCCGCGAAATTAGAATGTTTTCGCGTATTTAACGTATCGCAATGTACAACTGTAATAATTACGCTCCAGCTAATTCAACCAGCCACTTGACTAAATTCTAATCGCTCACGCGTAGTGAAAGCAGGCAGCAGCTGATTTAATGCGGCTGAGAAATGCGGCTACTTTACGTAACGTTGTCGAGAGGGGCTACTCACCTGTCAGATGACTGCCGGTGAATTCAAAGTCGTCGTCCTGGTCCCAGTGTTTTAGGCTCAGATTCGACAGCGACGTCGCGTTGGCGAACTCTAAATTCGCAAAATGCCAATCCAATATTTGACGATCCTTCGAAGAAAGATACACATCACTGTGAACAACAAACAGAAGTTTCACGTACCAAGGAGAATTTAACGCGTGCCACGTGTTGTATGAAAAACACATCGAAAGGAACTTACCTAGGAGGAGAGGCTTCCAACTCTTGTAACTTTGCCTCGATTTCTTTCTGCTGCTCGGAAAGTTGATCCCATTCCTGACAATGTGACAAAAAAATGAAATGAACGTGTAATGTCTGTTTGTGAGTATGTATATAAATAATAATGATATTATTCAAAACCATACCTACCTTGCATGCATTGTGAAGATCACGTAATTTCGAACGCAACACAAATTCTTGCGTTATGTCGCGTGTTTGTAATTTACTCTCAGTCATCTCTTTATATTGTTTGTTCAATTCAACTAAACGATCCATGATGGAAATCATCTACAATGCCAGAGCTGTCAGTAATTTCAAAACGTTCGATAAGTAATTGAGATACATACCCTGTGTTGATTGGTGATAAGCCGACCTTGAAGCGATAACACGGAACGCAAATGAGCTACTTGACGCTGTTTGACACCTTGTTCTTGCAGACGTATCACCCATTCCAACGCTTGACCCAATGAAACCGGTCGCGTATTAGTACCTTGTCCTGATCCAGCGCTACCCACGTAATTAAAATCTAATTGATGCGAAAGATATGACGTTGCTTCCAATAAACGGTTAAACTCTCTTTCTACCATTTCGTCTTTATCTTTTGGGACCTATTCGGACGGAAAAATGATTAAAACTTTACAAATGATACTTACAAACGAACGTTGAACTGTTACGTTATTAATCAAATTAATATTTATATCAACCGTTTGGCCATCGCTTTCGTACAAAGGACACTTTTGTCGTATTTTATGGAGTTCCATATTTATCTGTTTACTAAGAGTTGTCACTGGATTTCCACCTAATCCTGTAACTACCATAGCGCCGAGATCAGCGATATACGAAGATTTGCGAAATGTTGCAATTCGACCACCAACGCGATCCTATAAAATCAGACACATGTACAGATGTATGTATACGAATATATTTCTTGCAAGTGTAAGATAAAATTTTAAATAACAATTACCCGTGCTTCGAGCACAATTACTTCCAAACCAAATTGTTGCATTTGTTGAGCAGCAGCTAAACCGGCAATACCTGCTCCAATTACAATTACTTTGCCCAACTTCTTCGTAGGTAACGGCTAAAATAAAAAGTTAATAATCAATATATCGTAAATTCGTAATTCGTATAAAAATAATCGAACAACACTACCTTGAGTCGCTTAAATACACCGAAATTAATAAAACCGTGTCTTTCTAAAAATGTGTGAATTCGACGTGTTAACACGGTATCGCTGTTATATGGTGGCTCTATAGCTGGTAAAGCATTTTCGATTATCAACTGTTGCTTTGGATTTTCAAGCCACAGTTGCAACTGAAATGAAAACATTTCGTAAGCACAGAGAACGTACGTTCACTTTCTTATCGAGTACAGATACCTACGAGTCTGTTTCTAATGTGAAGAAAAACTTTTTGAGTCTGTGGTGGACCACCGGAAACATCTGGGAAACAAGCAGCTTCGGTTGAAGTTAACTTGTCAAATGGAAGACGACTTTGAAACGCTGCCCCTTCTAATCCATTGAGTAATTCTTTTACTACAATTGAACGTGTAAATTGAAGTTCAATCCATTTCACTTTGAAATATATATTTATTATTTACCATGAGGATCTTCGTGATCGCTGTCTTGATCATCTTCTTCTTTCACTTCAATTTTTGGAGCAGAAGACGTGGGGACAGACTGTGGTATACTCGTATCGGTTTCTTTTTTTACTTCAGGTACAACTTTCTTTTCTGGAGTAACAAGACCAGGTTTAGACTTTTCCGACGTATCTGAAGCATTTTCATCTTCCAACTGATTATACTTCTCTTCCATTTCTCTGTACTCCACCTACACACACAGATACGATGCCAAAATTACAAATGAAAAGAAAGTAAATAAATACGTAATCAAAATCTTATCGAGTACACAGAAATCTGTCTCAACATATAGGTTAAAAGTTTCTACGATCGTTTATGAATTAAAAGTTGCATTAAATATATTTATTTTAATTTGCATACAATATACTCGTTCGTGTTTGCACAAGAATAAATTTGCAATTATTAACCAAGCAAGGTAAATAACAAATAATCAATCAAAACAAAACCTAACCTATATTGGTTATTTAGAAAACAGTATCATTCGATACAAATGCGTCCGAATTCTTTTTCACGTGAGAATTTATGTTGTTTCGTGTTATTACGTGAGGAAATATGGAAAAACAAACATTTGATTCATGTTACAATAGAAATATGAAACAACTGGTGTATTAAATATCATCGTATAATACCTTTTACAAGAAACATATTTAACAATGGAAAATATCAAATATGATAAAAACCAATGACAAACCTTCGCTCTTTTTCTTCGACTCATGTTGCTGTTATTTAATAATTTCTATGCCAGACGTAATCAATGTTGTTCGTAATCACACAGGTTTGTTTTGACTCTTCAAACCGGCGGCACATACAATTATGAAATCCAGAGACTATAGATAACGTAGAGTTGTGCGAGCCACTAAAATATGGTTCGTCGCTGACATCTGTATCAAATAATGTTTACTATATAATAATTCATATAAATTACTTTATTAACCATGATTAATTTGATTTGAAATTTTTTTTAATAGCTATTGCATAATATTTATTACACGTTATTATCGTATTTTGAAAAAATTTTTTTCATTTATTAAGAAAATTTTCTTGTTCTTTATAGGAATACTTTGACTTTATTGCTCAAATATTTATATATCATACGCTAGTTATTAATTTTTATTGTAAATTATAACGCACAGTCATTGACTAAAGACAGAGTAGATACGAACACTCAATGCTTTTTCCACGCTTTGGAAAGTTTGACTGATTTGACTATCTTACCATTTTTCATACGACGTTATCGATTCAATTTAATGTTTACAAACAATGCCACAGATGAGTGACTATACTATATAATTAAATGCAATACTGCTTTGATCTATTATGAGTTATAATTGAATAGTTTAACTTTTACATTGTGCCAACCTAATCTGCATTTTTGTAACCCCGACACTTTAGTAATATTATAATTATTCAGCAATATTATTGTCAAGAATAAAACAACAATGACAGTCTATGTAAGACTATGAAGATACTACTTTATTTTGCACTTAGTAAGAATATTGTCACATATTCCTTGTTTCAGACATTAAGCAGGTTAACACCTTTAATCCAAAATACAAAATCTCAAGCTAGGCCTTTCTTTTACTGGCTTGTTGTTGTGTTCAATAGGTAATGAAATAAATATTGTCATTTGATTTTTAATACAAAACAGATACGAAACTTCGTTTTGTTTCTCAACGCAGAGTCGACACAGAACGTATAAAAGAAATTGGTCCAGATCGTGCATGTGCAGAGTGGCTTTTAAAAAATGGAGCATACGTTAGATGGAAAAATTTTAGTGAACCACTGACTGATTATAATGCGTTACCAGCTAGTGGAAGTTATTATATCGAAGCTATCGAAGCAAATGATGCTGGAATATGTGACGTAGGATTTCCACATCTTGGTTAGCGTTATCATTAATCTATTATATATAATTATATAAAATAGTTTAGCATATGTATATGCATGGGCACAATTATTTATTGAATTGAATTATCCTAGAGGGATGCAAACATATAAAGGATATAAAATTGGAAAGCTGTAGATATATAAATAATAGAGCTATGTCATATTTATCGCTTGTTCAAGATTCATTAACTAATTTAGAAATTATAAAGTGTAAAAGTGTTGACGAAAATGGTCTAAGTCACTTGAAAGTATTAAAGTATGTGATACGTACAAATATGAACAAAATATATTTAATAGAACATATTTAACGAGGATGAGTAATGATGTTTTAATGTTTTAGAAATTTAAAACAGTTAAAAATCAGAGGATTACCAGCCATTACGAATAGTGTTGCTCACGATGAACTCGTCAAGGCTTTACCCAATTGTAAAATAGACTTTGAATGAATATTTTATTAGTAATGAAATTAATTGTAAATAGACTTAATGCTTATATTTAAATAAAATTTGTATTTAGATGCGCCGACCAAATTAAATACACTCGATTTACCGGAAATAATCTAACCGGAAGTTTTCTCTATCAGAAATTGAGCAACTTACAGTTTCCCGCCAAAATTCGATACCGCCATGTTGTCCAGACTGCTGCGTCAAGCGTTAAAGTGACTCGAAGTTTAAAATAATCGGAAAAGTATTATTTTTTAAATTGTGATAGTTTTAACATCAAAAAGTGTTGCCAATTAGCATCATGTCGCAGGAAATGAATATTTTACGCTGTTATTCGTGTAAAACATATCAAGTAATTGTCATATGCACTGTAGTTGATTGTCAATTGCTGTAACTTACCTGATTTGTATAAATTATAGGTTCACATAGTGAAGAAAGCAAAGAAATGGCAATGCAAAATATGTAATTTCAAGCAGACATTCAAACAGGTCAGTTAATTTTGTAATAAAAAGATGTTAAGTTTCAATATTTCAAAACATATCTCAAATATAGATAGACGTTACAAATATAGAAAATGGTAGTAGATGATGGCAATTTTTAGGCTTATTTTAAAGGCTCAGGTAAAGATTGTCGTATTGTTGTTCAAAAGTTAAATCTTACGAAAGAACACGAGAATCAGGAAAATGTGTCCTTTGATAGTAACAGTAGTAACTATACCAATGATTATACCGAGCAACCAAAGTCTAATATAAACGTTGAAAATAAATGGGCAAAGTATTTAGATAAGCCAGAGGAAATAGAATCTGATATTTTCAAAGCTTCCAGTAGTAAAGATAACAGTCAGATAGGAACTGATTACCTAGAATATTCTGATAACAATGCGATATGTGATTGGTCACAAAATAAACACACAAATATAGGTAAGGATGTTTCTTATAAGAAGGATTTTAAACAAGATTTCGTTTATGACAATGAGCAAGAATGTGATAATTTTGTATCAGAGGAAATAGATAATGTATCGGATAGCGATAATAATAGCAAAAGCAACGATTTCCATAGCAAAAATGTCAATGAAATTAAAAGTACGAAAAACATATTTGATGATAATGAAGATTTTGATATCACTATTGATTTTTAAATTCTTCATATTTTTTTTATTTATCTTTTCGATACAATTTATTTTTATTATTTCATTCAAAATTCGTTGACCCTTTTAAGTAAATGGTATACCAGTGGAATTTGGACAGTATTTATTTATTTATTTCACATGATTTAAATACATTGCTTTAACTTCAAAATCTTGAAGATATTCTCAGGACACTAACTGAGAATCTAGTACATAACACAGACATACAATTGTAAAAAAAAAATAAAATGCTAATGGAGACAATCGTCTAGCTATTGTACAGTGACGTATCATTACATAATGTTTCAACAACTATGATTAATTCACGTTATAAAAGAGCAAATATTGTCTAAAAAGTGTTAACTGTTTTGTAACTGTCGAAGCAAATGTATAAGTGAATTATTAAGTGAATTTCACATTTTACTTGTATACTTTTAGCATATGCATCCATCAGCATTCAATTTTTTTTTTCCTTCTTTTTTTTATAACAGAGATTGTTAGGTGTAGTAATCACAAAAATTCCCATATTGTTTCTAGAAAGACAAGAAATTGTATAGAATAAATGGTGCCAAAAGTTGTATCTTTTTTTTAATTTCATTGAAACTCATACAGTCTTAATATCGTGACTTGAATTACCTTTCTTTCCTGTCTCTACTTGAACATCCTAACAACGATTGGTTAAAATGATTGTAAGACATTGCGTAGCGAGCCAATTTGTTCTGCATTGTCATTGTTTGAAGGCAATGAAGGAAAACATGAAATGAATGGCAGTTTCAATAGAACGAACATTTGACATTTGAAACCGGTGTATATATATTTTTGTAAGGAAAGGCAGAAGACTTTTGGCAGGACGACATTTTACATTGCGTTTTGTTTTTTTCGTTGTGCGTTTCAGTTCGCAGTCACGTAGAATTCGAGTTTGAAATAGCTCTCTAACGCGATAAACGAACTCTCAGATCATTCTCTTTTCTTTTTTTTTTTTTTTTTTCTTTTTTTTTTTACATAGACAATCTATCGTCTATAAAGCTACCGACGTCGGTTATTCAGTTCGCAAAGAAGTATCGCGTCGCTATTTATTTTCGGACAATCAAAGATTTTAGAATCGCTGTAAATCTCGTTAGGCAAGTATCGTTTGATTCGAGATAATTCGCTCCTTGTATAAAGAGAGACCTAAAGAGACGAGTAATAGTAAATAAATTATTATAAAAAATATCGGCTATTAAGTAAAAAAAGGATCGTTTAGATCGTTCCCGATTGTTGAACGCGCGTGAACAGCGAGATTATACGGTGCACGCGTATACGCGTGCGATCAGTCGCAATAAATTTTCCGTGGAAGGTATAACGTTAAAAATACACACGGTATAATGCTCGACGTGTCGAGTAGCGCGAGCCTAATTAATAGAATCCGAACATTCTTAAATATCACGTATCCGTTCTCAATTAAATATCACTAAATAAATTACGTTATTAAATGCATCGCGAAATTAATATACATCTAAGGCAATGCTGTCATGCATCCTTCGACGATTTGTTCAGAGAGAAACAAACGAACCGTCACGATACTGGTGTCTGTGTCGGCGATAATTCACAGCGTCTTGATGATGCCTCCAGCTACTTTGCCAACTTCTGCTTCGTCTATTCCAAACGCTGCTTTAATTTAAAAAAAAAAAAAACAACGGTTCAGTACTTGCGCTTCATAGACGAGTCGACCTTTCTAGGATTACTTATCGAAGGACTTACTTACTTTTGCAATTTTTTTCGTCTCTTATTCGGCGGACTACTGAGCTCGCTTTCTCGAATAATTTGCAAAGTCGATGGTATGAACATATCTTCTACGGAAAGATAGAAAAGAAAGAAACAGAAAGTTAACGCGGGCAAATTCCTCGCTCTTGTCTCGTATTATTACGTATTATTATCGTCAGTGCACGACATACCGAATGAATTGGCGTATTTTCTCTTCGAAATGAACCTCTGATGCTGCTGCGGTTGCGGCAACGCTTCTCTCGCGCTTCCAACCGTGCAATCCCTCGTTCCCTTGCAACCCTTCAAATGTTCCAACTGCTCGTGAAGGTAGGAACGTTCCGAAGACGTTAGAGACGAAATCCTGTTCCACTGCTCGAACGGATCTGAGGATAAATGAAATAAAAGGTCCGAAATAAACTGAAACCCATTTCCTTCCTTCAGGAGGCTCGATTCGCTGGGCACTCACCGATCCTCAGGTTATAAAAAGTAACCAGACCGGTAGTGAATTCGCAGTAAAGGAAATTGTGCGTCGCGTTGATGGTACGAATGCACGAATACGTGTTGTTGTTAGCATTCATGCAAAAACAGAACGGACCCGCGCTCCACAAAGGAGCTGTGCGCCAATGGTCGTTGTCGTGCTCGAAACAATTCATTTTCTCCGTCAAACACTCTTTCTCGAGTTTAGCCTTCTTTCGCAGCTTTCTCTCCTTCTTCTTCAAACGTTCTTCCTTCAACCTTCTCCTTTCCTCCCGAGCAATCTCCTTTTCGTCCTTCTTCGAGTAAGAGTCAGGCTCGCAGTAGCACTTGTGACGAGCTTCCAAAGGATTGTTCAGCATCGGTGGTAGTCGACGATTGTTATTCGCTATGTCTATGATGTCTGTCGCGAGAGGAACAGATTCGATTAGATTCAAGTTAAAGCGAAATCCAACGAAACGTACGTACAGTCGCTGCTTGTTACTTTGAGATTTCATAATTATGGTTGTGTCAACACAGTTTAAAACGAATCTAAAAGTTTATAAATCTAATAAAATAGAATATTAATAGAATATTCATAAAAATGTCTCGTCTACTAATTTCTCAAGCACTGACCTTGCCTGTTCCTCCTATCGGGGGACTCCAAGATGGTAACGTCGATCCTGGATGGTCCTAGATTGGCCGTTCTATTTTTCTGTATCTTTGGAAACCTTCTAGTCGAAGACGCTGTGACTAACGTGGTCGTCATGGGCGTGGTAGTTACAGCGGTGGACGGGAGTGTGGTCCTGAAACGAGTTTCGGTGTTCGTCCTGGAGAACACCGAGGTCGTCCTTTCTTGCTCTGTCGATTCTTCGCCGAAAGTGAACCCTGTCTCAGACCCTGATGACCCCGTCGACAGCACCGTCCGTGCGTCTGTTCCTGTCGTGATTTCTTTGGTAAAGTCACTCGTGATTCCTGCACTGCCGGATGCAGTCTCCCTTTGAATCGTAGTTTCTTTCATCGTCGTGGACGTAGGAACAGTCGTGTACTTGGTCTGGCGATAATGGTGCCTCGGTGTCGTGCTCTGCGTAATCATAGTCGTCTCGATCGTCTCGCTGACATTCACAATTGGAACCTCGTCGTGTACGCTGTTCGTGAACAACGTATTGTTCCTCCGATGATGGTGAATCTTTCTGCGTCTTTGGGATTTGTCATCCTCAACTTCCGTCCTGTTGTTAACTGGTTCCTTTATCTTTTGACGGCGAGGCGTCTTCTTTGGTTTGGAGGTCGTCGATAACGTGGTCGTCGAAGTCGGCTCGGTCGTGCTAATCGCGTCGGTGTTGGTAGTTTCTGCTGCTGTAACGTTCAATCGAAATTTTTCCGTAGTGTCTGTAGACGCGGTTCCGTCTTCCGTCACTTGATTGTGCCTCGCGATGGAGAGAACAGTGGTCACAATAGGATTGAGCGTAGTTGCATGATCGTGCTTCTTGTGATGACGATTCGCGTGGTTCTTCGAAGGGTGATGATGCGATTTGTGTATTTCCTCCGTGTTCTTTGCTCCTCCGTCTTCTTGGTCTCGTATAACTTGGGGTCGCTTGGTCATCAGATGACGACGAATGTCCTGAAATGACGAATATCGCGTTACTACTCATCGTTTTTCCCCATCGAACAAAACCTTCGTCTTTTTACCTTCAACGTTTCCAACTGCGTCCTCATTTCTCTGATCTGTTGTTCGATTTCCCGCCTCGAGATTCGCCACTCGTTCGGATCTTGGTACACGGTTTCTGAACAGTTCACTCCCCCCTGCGGAAGAACCGAGCATTTCGGTGGGAACGTTCTCTTCGATTCGGACTGGCGTGCCTGGGTCGCCTAGGTGACGAAGACGAAAGTCATCGATCAGATTCTGATGAAAAATTGTTACGTCGAAATTGTACCTTCAAGTCATCTAATTCTTCTTCGATACTCTCCATGATCTTGGTCACGTGTTCAACGGTATCTTTCTTCGCGACGTTTCTTCGTATCCTTCTATGCCTCTTCACCACGTCGTCGACGTTCAGTCGGCCCTTCACCACTTTATCCAAGCTGGGATCAAAGTCTTCGGTCGAGTATTCGGATTCGTTTAAATTGTCGAACACGAGAGACTCGTCTTCCAACGTCCGGTTGTCAAATCTATCCCTGAAAGGGCATCAATCACCGTGAAAGACGCTTTCGCGTCTTATCCAACGAATCATCGACGACTTTCCAAGACTTACGTACTTGAGGATCAAGTTTACGTATTCGCTCTTGACGTCTTCCGCGAGGCTGTTCAATTCCTGGAAGAAATCCTCGTCATCCTCCTCGTCGATGGCTCGCCGGTCCCGCTCACCGTCGTTGTAGTCGTCATCGTACTCGTCGATATCTTGGCTAGCATCTTCGTCGGCCGCGTCTGACACGTCTCGTTTGCCTGAGACGAACAATCGTGAATGATCATCTCCTCTCTCTGACCAGAAATTATTAGTCCGTACGTCCCGTCCTTCTATTGATCTTTCAACGAGTGGAAATTACTATTCGTGGCGATGAGCCACGAAGAATCATCGAATCATTGCCGACTTATTTTTATTTGCCGTTCATTTCGCAAATAAAAAGAGAACAACTAGTGTTGAAAAACTCAACTTAACCATTCTGTTTTGGAGATCTATCAAGTTATGGATCTATTCAGAAATATAGATTCAGAAATATCGAAGAGTGACGTAATTGATCGTAGTTTACGCGTCATATGTTCATCGTAATAGACACGTGGTACTTATCCATTTTAAATTTAATAATAAATTTTAATAATATTTCGATCTGTGATATGAAATTGCATAAAAAACGCACAGCCTGCTGATTGATACCTCGTCTAGCAAAATATCTGGCCATGTCCGTGTATATGTCCGTGTATGTCCGTGGTATTCTGTCCCTGCCAAAGCCGTATCGGTGTCCGTCGAGATAATCGTTGGACTCCAATCTGGTGTAAACGACTCCGTTCGGGGTGAAACAGGCGCATTTCTTCGTGACCCTCGGCGGAGGCGCGGCGTATTTGCACTTGTGCCTCCTCCATCGGTGGCCGTCCCTCTCGCAGCGCCACTTTTGACCTGGAATACAATTCGTCTGGACTTCCGGTCGCGAGCACTCGATGGCCAATCGTTCGTGCTTCGACGAGAAGGACGAATGTACAGGATGAACTCTATTATCCAGGTGCGGATCGGAGTCTGAAAGCCGGAGATCATCATTTTACGGTTATTCGTCGCCGTTTCCTTGAAATCGCGTTCCTCGAAGAAGGAATATTCATTTCCCGGGGGGCCGTTCTTCGTAGTTACAGCTGCAGAATCTCGGTTCCACAGCGACAAGAGGAAATACGAACGTGCACCGGGCACATAAAACGGGATTAAAGTTTGATTCGCTGTGTGAGAATCCTCCCGACTGGAGGAACTTTGGCAAGATTTACATTCAAACGCGAGACGATTCGTGTCTCTTTTCCGCGGTGATAAACCGGGTGAATGAGAATTCGTGCGAGTTAACCGCGAGGCCTTAATTGCCTCCTGAATTCCTGGACACAGCTAGGGAGGAGGAGGAAGCTTTTCTTCGATGTCGTTTTCTTTCCGCGTTTCTTTCGCGAGATACAGCGGCCGTCGAAACTAATTAAAAGTTTAAAAGCTGCGAAGAAAATCCGTAACCGATAGCAGTCTCGAGGAATGCCTCTGATCTGAAGTTGCTCGGGGTAATTACTTCCGTCGATGATATAATTAAATCGACCAAAGAGACGCGAGAGAGAAAACGGGACGTCAGTTTTTCCTCGACTTCCTCGACTACTTTTATCCGAGCGATCCGAAGATTAACCAAACTACGGCTACGCTTTGCTTGACGACATCTTTCGTCGACTCTTCTTCGTGCGTAAATTCACGGCTTTGAGTGATTTATTCATTGAGGGATCATCGGCTCATAACGCGAGATTGCTGCAGCTCTCCGAAGCGGAGAGCAATTTTATCGCCGCGAAAAGGTCAGCGCGCAAAGTGTTACGCCTTCCTGCAGGGGAAACCGCGTCCCAAATAGGCAAAGGCTACGTAAGAGAGCGTGAATTACGATTTGACAACGATCGAGAGACCATAGAGAGACATCTTACTTGATTCGTCGATGATCGAGTCCTCGAAATCATCGTCCTCGGAGACGTCTTGATCGCTGCCTGTGTCGTTCTCCAGAAACCGATGCTCCGACTCGTGGTCCGCGTCTGGATCGGCAACGTTGTCCTCTTCCTCTTCCGGCGTGGCGTTCGAGTGTCTGGCCAACGTTTGGTTCTGCCTCCTAGCCTCCCGCGCCTTTGACTCCGCGATCGATTCCGGAGTTTCTCGACGACCGGAAGATTCGATCAGAAACGTATCCGGCCACTTGAACTTTGATCTTCTCCCGTGTTTGCTGCAACACGCGATTCCTCTCAAACGAGATCTCAAAGGTGTGGGTTTTCTTCGTCGAGACAATTCGTCTCGTTTTGTCTTTCGGTCGAATCCGAATAGTTAGGTAATTTTCTTTCAACGGTGGAATTTAGCTGCTGCTGCACGATGTGCATATATATATATATATAGTGGAAAAATTGGCAGTGTACTCACTTCTGAAAAAGTTTCTTGAAAGAACGACCGTCCATCTGCGGCGGCGTCTCGACGCCAGCTATATCTAGGAAGGTCGGCGCCAAGTCGATGTTCAAAACTATGTCGTCTACTCTGCAACGTCATATAGATGCTTTATTGTAATTCAATATTGCAGCTGAACCTCCCCGGGGTAAATACCGGCTCGCGAAAAAGTGCTTGCGAATATTCTGATATTTTGCCCCGCGAATTCTTTTCATCTCCCCTTATCGTATTATGGATTTGCGATTTTTCTCTATCGGGTTCGAACGTATTTAGAGCTCAGGAGGAACATTGTATAACGCGATTGACTCACCCTCTCTTCGTATCCTAAATTTTCTACTCGGACGTATTTGCGTTCCAAACAAATTTTCGTATCGTTTGAAAGTTGGCACAGACCACTAATAATAAAAGTTGGAGCATAACGATACTCGAGTAAACAACTGATAAAAAAAAACTACGACAACCTCCCGCCGCGTCATAATATATGTTCGCTCTAACCCTTTCGCGACTAGCGCCGATTATATCCGGCATCCACTACGATCGGATTTCCTTTAAAATACAGAACAAGGCCTCGACAAAGGGTTAACAGCGTGATAAAGTGTCGAAGAATTCAGAAAATTATCACTGAAAGTGATTTTAGCGGGGCTAACCCAGAAAATCGAGTCTCTTCAGGTGCAACGCTGACGCAACGAAAATTAGCGATTGGTTGATCTGGGTCACGTGATCTCGAGTAGAAGTGGCGTTGTCTGCTACTGAGCGATCGCGCCTGTAATTTGTTTTCTATCGATTCAAATGTTTGCACATCGATAAAATTTTATGGCAAAAAAGTCGTCTTCATTTCCCAAGTCGTGCAGTTTTCTATACTTTTGGTGTCGGATACAAATAATTGCTTTGCGATGAGTTTTTCTAGTTTTATGATTTTGTCGGTCGAAACGGACACTTTTGTCAAGAAAAATAAAAAGGAAACATCTTTCGAGTTTCTGAAACTCGTGTAAAACTCGAGAATCGTAGTGCAGATTTAAAACGTATTAAACTGCAGTAACTGCGTGTATTCTGCCGAATCTGTCTGGCGTTGTACCGCGAAGAAATTAAATACCGTGCCACCTCGGCACGGTAAACTTCCAGTCAAAAGAAAATAACAGTCTTCCTCGCGACACGGTTGCGTTTTTCGAGTAAACCACGGTAACCTCCATCTGCCTGGTGGCAGAAACCAGGCGCCGTTTATTAAATCCAGAAGGGATTGCACGCGGAAGCGGGCTCGCGCCACGTCGCGGCATTAATCTAACGTGGCGATGTTTATAACAGACGCGGTTCTGCTTCAATTTATACGCGAATGGCCGTGGGTTCGCGTTCACACGGTAGTTTGGCAACGTGAAAACGGCGGGCTGTCTCGTCAGTTAGCGGACTGTCTTTTTCCTCTCCACGCACGGACTGCTCGGGTAATTTATCGTTTTCGAGGTTGCTGCGTGCAGCCGTAATTCCAGAAAACGACCAGACAACGGCCACTTACATTCACCGCCGGTGTGTTCTGTTTGTTATTGCGAGGCGTAATCTCGACGACCGCGAATTTAACGCGCCGATTGAAGAGCGTGAAACGCGATCGCGCGACAATTTACGAAATCATCTGATCGATACTGTAAGCGTCGATCAGCCGTGTGCAACATTGATCGATCTCATCTCGGAGGAAAGGTTGCAAAGGTAGAAACGAAAAGTTGCGAAGGGGCCAAAGTTCAGAGTCGTTTAAACGTTTCAGCGCTCACTGGGTAACTTGCAACTGTAAATCTTTCTCTACCGGCGAATCAATTTATCCAAATGTAGCCAGCCACCAGTCTCCGTGCGACTGGCGTGATTTACAACTTCACGCCTCCTCTCTTCGCGCGCTCGACCGACGCTCATGACGGCTCATTTATTTGTCCTACTTATAACTACCTACGAAGATACTCGCTGGCCGACGAGTTCGTGAAACTCGCGGACACGCGGCTCCGGCCTACGTGGAATCAAAATAATCGCGCAGAGAACCGTGTGCTTACATGGTGCCAGGCTCGATTCCAGGACCTCGGATCAAGAACGGCACCCTGACGTCAAACTCGAACGGGAAGCTTTTCCCTTTGATCAGGCCAAATTGTCCCAAATGGTAGCCGTGGTCGGACGTGTAGATGATGTACGTGTTGTCCAGCTCGCCCAGGTCTTTCAGCTCTTGGTAAATCTGTTGAGTAAACGATCGCTTGTGAAATAAACGAGCAAGCGGAGTTCCCCAGCGTCCCGCGTGACGAGAGATTCATCAATTAATAGACGCGTTTGTGAATCAGACCGTACCCTGTCCACCGCGTAGTCGACGCTCTGCAACGTCTGCAGCCTCTTGGTCATCAGCAGGTCCGTGAACTGCTTGTGAATCGGCTGCATTTTCTGCGTCACCTGCAGGATCCACTGTTTGTCGGGATTCGGAGCGTAGTCGTAAGCCGGCGTGCTGAAACGGAAAAGAATTCGTCTTGGTATCGCGGAGGAGACCGCGGAAGGGCCCGCCCTCAAAGGACTTTGAGCTACTACTCTCGTTTGGCTTCGAGCACAGGCTCTCGACGAATCCGCCGGTTAGCCGATTAAGCGGCCTCGAGTCTCGGCTGCTGTAACTATTCGAGCACGTTAGTCCGCAGAATCCGAACTGGCTAGGCGAAATTGAATTAATCTCGAGTATCCCGACTCGAGAGTTTGATGCAACGAGAGTAGGTGAAACGGCGATGGACCCCTCGAAACACTGTATCCTCTCTCTTCTAGCTCTCTCTCTCTCTCTCCACCAATTACGCGAGACACGAAATTATAGGTAATTGGCCCTTCACCTTCCCTTCCCCACGTCCTTCGGGAACCAACGCTCGGCTCCAGCGTGGTCGCTGCGTGGATCTTTGTCTTACCTTGCGGACCGCGTCGTGCGAGAGACGCGCGAGAGAACAGGTTTACCCGGGCCGGTTCGGGATTCCATAGAGAATTATGATAGTTCCGAGGGGTAGCGAGAAATTCGACGTGTCGTAACTCTGCTGTCTCCGGTCCACCCGATACGTACTTATCGTACGTCGTTGAACGTTGAACGTTCTCGATGAGAGAATTTTATTATTAAAAGGCAGGGCGTTTAATCGAATTCCACGACTCCATCCCGTGATTTCGAATTAATTTCCGTGAAATGAAATTGAGACCTCACCGGAGGGACAGACAGAGAGAGAGAGAGAGAGAGAGTGAGAATGCACGTCGACGGGTGCATGAGATGCAACGAGCGTTTCGCGTGCGCGATCGTACCTGTAACGTGGAATCTCGTTTCGCTTCCGGCGAGACCGCGTTGCTGAATTTCCGCGGAAAAACGAACGCGAGGAACGCCGACTAACGCGATCATCGCAGCACCAACGCGCGCCCACCGTTCTCATTGAATCAACGCTCCAATGGGAAATCCGACGGCTGCTAGCGATAAATCCGATTAGAAACGCCCCCTTCGAAACGAATTCTAAGAAAACGTACGAGGCAAGCTGAGAAAATTCTTTTTTCGTACGCAGCGAACGTACGATTTTGTGGAAAGAAGGAGCAGATGAATCTAGCGTCGATTGGAATATATATTGGTCCCACTTTTGACAGAACCACTGTCCGTTTCATTTTAGGCTAATAAATAATAATTCTATCGTCCGTAAACAATGTACATCGGCTCCAACCATTGAATGAAAATTCAAAGTCCACTTTAAGGGTTAAAGAAGGCGAGCGTTCGCGTTGGTTGGTTTCGTCGTGTTTTCCGCGTCGTTTGCACAAACGTGGCTGCAAGTGGAGAGAGAGAGAGAGAGAGAGAGAGAGAGAGAGAGAGAGAGAGAGAGAGTCTTTGTGCGAGAATTCGAAATAAAGCTGGCAATCCGACGGTCGCTGCCGAACGTAGAATATCGTCGTCCGTCGTTCTCTCTGGATACAGAGCATCATCGCCCCTTCCATCCTCTCTCGTCCACAGTCTCTACCGTCCGCGTATATATTTCGTCTGGGCTCCTTAATTGCAGCCTATTCTGCGTGCACCGGCTCGCCACGGCCACTTAACTTCCCCGCGAGACACTCGACGATTATATTTGCACCCAGACACGTGCCCCCGCACCACCTTAACGCGCGCGCCGACCGAGACGACGCGAGCGTGCAGCGTACACATCCCTGAAATCCGCGCGAGCGCGCGCATGTATGCCGCTTCTTGAAAAGCGAGCGAGCTGTCGTTGCACGCGCTGGAACGCTAATCAACCGTCTCTCCTCCGTGTAATTATAGACCGCGTAGGTCTGACCTAGGTCTAACCGAGGACAATCGATTTCTTCTTCGTGCGATCTCTCGCGGCCCCTGCGCGTGGCTCCTCCTCGCGAGCTTTCGCTTCGTTCCGCCAACCGGTTTTCTCTACCGAAGAATTTTCGAATTTTCACTCGTCGTTCGATTTCTAACGTTTCGAGTCTCTCGAAATCCTCTCGAATCATTGAATTTCCAACATCTTTGGATCGTTGTTGTCAGAATTTTCAACGTTCCAGGCATTCTCCAAAGTTCTTTCAAATCGTTGAACTCGAAGTTAAAAATTGAACTGCTGAATTCTTGGACTACTTAGCGCGAAATTGTTTCGTGGGTTTTCACGTACCTCGTGGTTGACACTTGGTTAATTTCGAGGCTGCAACGTCCGTTTTGGTTGAGAAAGTTTCTTTCAAAAGCGATGGATAATGGAGAAAGTGGGTATCGCACAGGCACCCGATAGTTCTCGGTTTGTTTCGCGGATCGTCGCTTTCACTGTTTGCACACGTCACAATGTTTGGAATTTGAATCTCGCAGAATCGGTATCGAGACTTCTTTAAATCTTCGTTCGGGATTTCAATCGCGAAATTATCAACGTCCAATATCTCAGATATTGCCAGCTGACGATTTACGATCGGCCATAAAGTATCTTTTCTTCGATATGAAGAACAATCAACGTAGAGAAGGGCAACGGGGCGCAGACATTCGCCTTCAAAGTGGACAATATCGATATTTAAGGCGATATTTATCGCCCGTGGTTGTCGAGCAGTATCGAAGGTCGCAAAAAGTGACAAAGAGAGGAGAGGAAAACGAGCACTCGTCGATAATAGTCTCGTTGATAAGACTATTATTTGCTTTCCCTTTTATTCTTTCAAATCGGTCGTCGAGTAAAAAGAACATTGAACGAACAACGAAGCACGCGCGTCGGATCACAAGGGATCGATTGTCGAGACGTTGCGAACGCACCAGCCACGAATTGACTCGTACAAATAACAACCGTGCCGCGCTCGTTTCGATCGACACATATTTCACGTTGATACGCTATTAACCGATCTAAGACGCCATCGAATCGAGCCCATCTATCTCTGTCCGTTTGATTTTTCCGTTTTCTCGTTTGTCCTTCGGACACCGACCGAACAGCTCGTTGCAGTGTCTCTCTTTCTTCCGTGTCTCTCGACTCGCGATCGATGTCGCTGTGTCGCCACGTGTTTACCCACGCCTCGTTAATCAATTCCAATATATATACCATCGGATCTCTCGCGGTCGCGCTTTCGATCCACGCTTGCAAATCGAAAGTAACGAAATTATTGCCCGTTGGCTCGCGTGAAACGACAATTAACCGAGGCTTTCACCCACGACGAATTTCGATCGCGCGATCAATTTCTAAGAGTACCCGAAACGAATCCGAGATGGGATTTTATACGGCACGAAATTTTTCCACCCTGGTAGCAGGCCGAGGTATTAATTCCCTGGCGTAGATATTAATCGTCGCATAAATTTCTTCGGCTAATTACTCGGACGATAAATTTCGATTATCTGATCGGCGGTGATATTAACCGGAGGTTGCGGCCCGTTCCGCTGGAATTAAAATAGAGCCCGCGGCGAACCAAGTTGCAGTTCCGCGACACGGCCGCTCTTAATGCAGGCTAAATCTCCGATAAACTCCGTTCCCGCGGCCACGGGGTTTAGCTACGGTGAAAGGACGCTGTCAAAATACAACCGGGTCCCGCGATAACGCTGGGGGCCGTTAACACGGACGCCGCGGTCAGATCGGAACAGATTGGCCACGTTGATCGGCGGTGAACGTCGTGAACCACGTGGTGAAACTAAGACGCGCCAGTTGATCCTCTGATTCGCTCTCGAGTCCATTGGAAGACTAGTCTAAGCTTCTCTGACTTGCAGCATCTTAAAATCTTGATAAGGGTAATTAAATTTGTTATATACCGCAGTATCGTAGGTTCAATTACTAGATAAATGGTCTGTAACGGTGAAAGAGGAAAAGTATGAACGTAACATAGCGAGAGAAGATTGATTGCGAGTCGGAAACAGCGTCGATTTAATCGCGAAAAGAAATTGATCGAGTTATTAAAAAAAAGAAAAGTTCATTCGAGTACATTAGTTATTAATTTGTACTCATTACTTTCAATTTAATCGTCAGCGTTATTATTAAATAAATATTGCCTTGTATTTACTCTCTACGATATCATTACATTTTTTTCATATATTAACGAAGGAACGAGAAAGTGTCGTGTAAAATTTTGTTTAGAAAGTGGTTGATAGTTAACTCTATGATAGACTGTGACTGGTACTGAGCCAGCGAGGAAATATATTACATAAATAAGCGACAAAATAACTTTCCGGGAGAAAGTATTTGTATATACGCATTGTTGAATTATAATTGCAGCTGATAGTACAACATTCTGTTTGATTCTACTTTTCGTTGGTTATCGATTGGTCTTCGTAAGTAAAGTATCCAAAAACAGCCAAGCCTCTTCTCATTGAAATCTCATTGAGATTAACGCGTCTCTCTTTTCCATGGACGTTTCGACGTCGACTAAGACACGCTTCTTTGCTCTCGCGTAGCTCTGGATTTAGATTGCATCCAGTTAGGCTAGGCCCCTCGAAAAATGCGCACGTCACGCGGCGCGTTTCGTTTATCTTGACCTCGTTGGCACGAGGAGAGCCTCGAAAGATTGATTCGCCTCCGAATGGATAGACGTTCCGATTAAACCAGCTTTCTTCCTCGGGTCGTTGACGTTTTCTTTGTTAATGGACTGGCTCGTTCTTATAATATTTATCCGAGTTAAGTGCTTAAGCACCGGCGACAAGAAACACTCGATAGGTTTCTTTCTTTTCTCTGAAAATCCCAATGGCGCTCCAGTGGCGCTCATTAAGTTTCAATTTGCCGATACTCTTTCTTGATTTAATCAAGTCCTCGAGGGGACCTTGGCTAAGATTCCCTCTTGGACGACGCGCTCGTTTCCTCGTCGAGTAAATTGCATTTCCCTCTTTTTCTCCCCCGTCTTTCCCGATGGAAGCCACCCTGCACCGCTCTCGATTTCACTCGCGCGCCTCGGTCGATACGCGCCTGGTGTCCCACTTGTACAGACGTTGCATAAAATAGAAAAGAATGCCAAGTTTGCGTTACTTTGTAAATGTAAATCGCGAAACGCACTCTACGATCGAATCGCCACGGTCATTCGTATCTGCTTAGCGATCGTTGGCACTGTCAACAGTATCCCGATAGCGCGATCTAGTGGAATTTAATCAGTCCAAGATTGTCGAATTAAAAAAAAAATATATATAAATATACATTTTTAATAATATATAGTAGAGAACATACAAGATATATATATATATATATATATTAGTGAAGATATACAAAGAAGAAGACGATGGGATAATTCAAGCATCGAAAATGTAAAATATTCACCTGTGTGTTTCTGTGAAAAGTTACGCGTTGGTCACGTCGAATATATAACGTCTCGTACTTGACGACTCGAAAGAGATTCGAAAGAGACTGGATAAAAAATTTACAGTCGCATTATGCAAAGATACGGGGGGAAAGCGTTGCTCTGTCTCCAACGTAAAATGAAAGAGAAGGAAGAAGAGTCGGATTAAATGTACAATTTGATTTGCCGAGCGGCGCAGAGTGTCGCTCGAGGCGCAGAAAAGGAAAGAAACACATGCTCGATCGGAAAATTGCCGGAGTCGTAAAGCCGATTTCGCGTTGCTTGTCGCTCGAATCATCCTCGATCGAGATAAAAAAAAAAAAAAAGAAAGAGAGAGAGAGAGAAATATTAACTCGCCGGAGAGTGAAACGACTCGGCCAATGGCTGCTTAAGGGCATCGAGTTAAAAGCGTCGTGAAAGCACGTAATTGCGCGTGCTGCGGCCACCGCGCGCATTAATTTCGCTCGCGCTCGCTCTTCGTTTCGTTCTCGCTCCTCTCGATTGGCTTTTGAACGACGCGACGCGCAGAACGGCGCGTGATGTACGAGCGTGGAATTAAAATCCACGGAATTAAACGGGCAGCTTCGCCCCCGTAACTTCTCTAAATCAGTTTCAGTGGCCGGCTGTAGCGCGCTTAATTATTATTTACTGCGTCACGTTCAGCGACCAGTCGTCTCTCGACTCGTCGATCCTCCGACGGCATGGAAAGGAAAACAAACGAGGGCTGGCAATTTTCCGTTCCGTGGAACGGAATTCCACGTTGTCGCGAAAGACTAGAATAGAACAGAAACTCTCTGCCCCGCGTTACGCGAATTTACGGGGCTTAATTTCAATCCATGTAAATTGTTCGCGTGCACGCGAGAGCAGCCAGCAGCCGTTCGTTCGCGTTCCACGACCAGCCAACCGTTCGAACCGTTTGTCCTTTTCGATGTTTTAATTGCTCGAGCCACGGTGCGTGTGTGCGCGCGCGTGTAACGAGACGACGAGTCAATCGTTTCGGATCGAAATTACGGCATGGCTCTGGCCCGAAGTAGAATCGCCCGTTGCGATCCGGCGCGCATTGTGCCTGGAAACCCGGCAGCGAATCGCACGTAGGCAGGTGTATCGTTGCTCTTTTTTCCCCCGTAGGGGAAGCGGAGAGACGAGACCGGGCGTCTGAACGTACGAGGCGACCGCATCGCGTGTATAACCGAGAAGAAACCCGCGTAGGTACGCGCTATAGATGGCGAGAATTTTTCTGTATTTTCGTCGCAACAGCTTCGATCGGATTCCCGCGAGAACACTCTCGCACATATCGGGTGGACAATCGGTGGAAAAGAAACGCACGACGATATCGATGTCTGCGTGTTTTACCGAAGGATATCCCGTGGCGGTAAAGTCGAACGAAATGGAACGAAGATCTCTTTTTAGAATCGATCCCGACGGGAACCACGGATCCAACAAAAATACTTCGGTACAATGAGGCAATCTGTAGTCCCCCGTTCACAAAAGATCCCTCGCGAAAACGTCTCGCGTTTCTCTCTCTCTCTCTCTCTGTCTCTTCTGCTCGTCGCCGTCTGAATCGTGTGTACGCTCAGGTACACTCGCGCGTCCGGCCAACACACGAGGAGAGGAGAGACCAAACGAAAGAAGGAGGAACTGGAGGACAGAGACGAACGTTACATGTCTGTTTTCTCTCTCTCTCTCTCCGTGGTGAAACAGAGACAGGTGAATATAATACCTGCATCGCGGAGATACAATAACGGGGCGTTGTCCAGAGGGGGCGGGAGACGAGACTACCAAGAGGGGTGCACGTTTTTAGTGCTTTTCATCGCGCGTACACACACACACACACTGCACAGCCCGTCTAGGGCACTCCATCACGCGACGATGACACGGTGGCTGCAGTTATCTATCCGGTTGTCTAGTCTAGAGTGCCTCCGTGTCTCTCGTTTTTTCGCCTTTGGTTCCTGTCTCTCCCTCCCTCTCTTTCTCTCTTCTGTCTTCACACTGTTTGCAATCGTCCACTATTTGCAAATTCAACGCCGTTGTCAAATTCCTTGTTTTCGTCCACTTCGGTTCTCATTCTCATGTCGCGCGTCGGAACGAACCAGCTACGAATATCGTCCCGTTTCACGCGTGATTCCTTCTGTTGGGGGACGACAGCTCTGAATGGTCAACAGCTTGAGAAAACTTTGACGCCGGACGTCGAATACGTTGGCTCTCGCTCTCTCTCTCTCTCTCTCTCTCTCTCTCACGCATGCACGCGCGCTCGAGTTCTTCGTGGAAACAGCTCCCATTGTCAGGAAGCGCGTGTATGGTGGCGTCGACGTCTATGGTACGCTCGCGTGTTACCCGTTCGTCATCGTGAATGAAAATGAAACGCGTCACGTCGGAAGGAATTGGAAGTTGTAGTTGACGCGATGTAAAACGAGGCCTGGACTCGTTTTTTCACGCCATTGGTGATAATGAACGTTGCTCCATTTGTGTGTACTGTAAAGTGTATTCTGTCCGTACGTGTGTGTGTGTGTGTGTGTAACACGATAGTTTAGAGTGAAGCTCTTTTTCAAGTTAACGTATCGTCACTGAAAGTGATTTTAGCGGGGGTAATCTAGAAAATCGGGCCTCTTCAGGTGCAACGCTGATGCAACGAAAATTAGCGATTGGTTGATTTGGGTCACGTGATTCGTGAGAGCGATCGCGCCTGTAATTTGTTTCGTATCGATTCAAATGTTTGCGTATCAATAAAATTTTATTAAAAAAAAAGTCGTCTTCATTTTCTAGTCGGAACAGTGAGACGAATCGTATTTGGGGTGCAAATACTGTGTTAAAAAGAACGATAGATTTTTTTTTTGTAAGAAGAGAAACTACGAGTATTTGGAAAGGTCTCTTTGACTTCTTAATTTACAATTAGGAAGAGAAAGTGTCAAACAGTTGTGAAATTGGACCTCTCTTGATATTACGTTCCGGTTCGAGAAAATCGATCGTACGGTAACGCAAAATCCAAACGTCGAATCGTAAATTCGCGACAAACGAGCACCAGTTTTTAAGTCCTTTTCAGTTACAAATTTATCTCGCTCGTTAATAAAGTTTAACAGTATCACAATCTCACGTGATCTCGAATATCATTGTCCCTAGAAGTGCGCACTAGCCGTGCTTAATAGTACAGCAGCTTGTCATCCTGTAATCCGATGTTGAGATCTCCATGTAGAAAATAGCAAATCGCCACCTACACGTTTCCGGGCGATTTAACGCGTCGAAAGGATTATCGTTATCGTATATCTCCGCGAGCTTAACGCGATAGAATCTTGGGGCGATACCTCGAGGAAAGAAGGTAAATCGCGATCTCTGAGAATTCCTCCCGTGGAAAACGGCCGTAAAGAGAATGTACGTGCAAAATAATCCACAGTCAGTGACCTGTGATTTACGTAGCTCTCAATTTCAAAGAAACAAAGAATTTCACAAAGGATTCTGAAGCTCCGAAATTCCAACGTATCGAGATGCTACAAAGTACGACTTTCGTAAAAATCTACAGCGCACTCATAACTTATACCGTTAGTGAAATTTGTTTTTTTTTTTTTTTTCTTCATAGGAAACATCAAAGTTTTCCACGGTAAATATTCGAATATTTTCGCAAATACCGTCGCGTTGATTGGAACCGGAGGTTCGAAACGGAATCTTTGATAATTGGCAAATAAATTTCTGATCCAGGGGGAGGGGAGGGAGGGAGGGAGGTCTAACGAACTGACCCAGATATATCACCGGGTTCGGGACCGGTAACGAAGGCAAATAGAAATGACAGAACTTACTGGTGAGTGGTGACGTTGAAGAAGAGGTGCGAGAACTGCGGCGCTGAATCCTCCGGGCCGTGCGGCGCCGGGAAACTCGCGACCAGCATCACCGGCTTCCGGGCGAAATTGTGTTTGCTCTGGCGTAGAAAAGCCACGCTGTCGTTCGCTATCAAGTCCGGATAATAGTCCTTGCTGTACTCGAAGCCGTGCTTTATCTTCTTCCCATTCACGTTCACGCTGTAGTTGTAGTACCGTGAATTCATTATGAGACCGCCCCATTCTCGCCAGCCTGGCGGTATGTACGAGCCGTTGTACTTGTTCAGGTACTTGCCGAAGTAACCTGAAACGTGTGTTTGCGACAACGTGAATTAAACGAAAGTCGCGAACAAGGACAAGAGACTCTGTTTCTCGAAATCGATTCAAGTCGAATTAATCCGCGCTGCTTTCCCGTAATTTGCGACTCGCGGGGGATTGTATCCCCGTAGTTGTTAAAGTGAAAGACCTTTGTCCTCCTTTGGACAAATGAAACTTCTCCGATTTCAATTTTCGAATGTGATCGGCTCGAGTTTCGGTACTGTCAAAGTACAAAATTACGAATACTTATTTATTTCTTACTTCGGCGCTAAGAAGATTTATAGCAAACTAGAATGTTAGATCGGTCAATTACTCTCTGCGTTCTGCTGACACGTAAACTGGAAGATCGAGTGCGTTTAGGAAAAAGTACAGATCAGAAGGTTGCCATCGAGTGAGTAATGATACGAAGGCGTGGCGAGCTCGTTTCAGCTCCATGCTTAATAAAAGAAAGATCTCTAACCCTGGCTATCGCAATGGTAATTAATGTGCTACGGACACGCTCGGTTCGTCGCAGGAACTGACTCGTGTAAGAGATCGATTACTCTCACCTGGCGTTTTGCTTTCGTGCACCCCTGCACCACTCGTATCGGAAAGCGCGATTTGCTCTACGAAACCACGTTTCGTTTGATCGATCGATTAACAGAACGTAACTTTCTCGCGCCTCTAACTTTTGCTCTTGGTCGTCGGTCTGTTTCGACGTAAAATTTACCATTTTTACCAAATGAACAAGTATCGACTATTATTGCACATTTCGTCCGTTTCGTAATGACTTGCGTTTGCTCAGACTTTAAAGGGAAAGTCAACTTCCAGGGCAGTTGACGCGTTGAAAAACTTGCGAAAAACAGTACCGATCGATTCCAAGCTTCCGACAGATCGAATTAGAGCAGCGTCAACGTCTGCAAACGCTTGAAATTTTCACTTTCCCACGGGCTCGATTCCGAGCTAGGCGAATCCCACGGAGAAATTTCCAAGATTTTTCCTTCTCTTTCGCTGGCCCGCGATAAATCAAAAGGCAATCCCATTTTCCGCTACCCTCGCGCCCTTTCCGCACACAGGCACGCCGGTCCACGGGTGTAGCGTTGAATTATTCATAAGGGGCACCATCAAATAATTAATTCAAAAGTACCATGCCGTCCCTTTCGTGGTAGCCGCGACGTTTACATACCTGTAGCCGCGTTTCGCTATCGAGCACAGCCTATAAACGGGAAGAGGAGAGGAGAGGAGAGGGCGGGGAGGAGGCTTATTTATAACAGTTGCACGAAGTAAGGGAGACGGAGCAACTTTTTGCCGGTCCAGGACCACCGAGCTTCGCCCAATCGCATTACTCTCGTTTTGTGTTAACCGATGACATCTCAATAAAGGCCCGCCTCGTCGACCAACTATAAAGAGCGGTAAATCGTCCGGGAACCGACGGGTGGCTGCTTGCAGCGGATATTTCGCGAGCCGTCTTTAACCTCGCGTTGTCGTGCGTCGATCTGTCCGGCATTGATTTGTCGTGATTTCTTGTTAAATTCTGATGATCTTAAAATCCACGAATTCGTGAAATCTAGCTCACGCCGCGCTAAGTAGGAATCGTCTTTGCTTCGGAGAAAGAAAACTTCTATAATCGCAGCGTCGAAAGAGGAAGGACAAGCATTTCAATTCCAGATGATTCAGGAACGATTTTAAAATCGATTCAGGACGTTCCCTGCGGCGTGTGTCAAGGGGGATAGAAAAAGGACGTCGAACGACGGATGTTCGACCTGGTTTCTTCGTCGACGTCGAGGCCAGCGGTCAAGACGGATAGGAGAGAAAAAAGCAGTCGCGAATTAATTAGCAACGCCGCTCGAAAAAGTTCTCTCTCGATCGTCGCGCAGAGATACTGTCGAGCGACTTTTCGAGACCGAGACACGTTTCTCACGGGAACAGGTTCCGAGGAAACGCGTCGATCAACTTGGAAGATTCGCACGAACGAATGCATTCTGTTGCTCCGCCTATATATAATATATATATATATATATGATCGATGCTCGATTACGCTTTAATTATCGATAAATCGTTTGGTTGAATATCGCGAGTGCAGGTTAGCAACGTTCAGGCTTGTCCTTTCCGTTTATATTAAATTAATATACTGATATCTCGGGATTCGCGGTAGCAGCGTGAAATTTTCTCGTCTTACAGAGAAGATAACAACTTGTAACCGACGTCTCTTAATAAACTATCGACAGCTGAATTACGCTGTTAATTTTATTTACGAACGTCGATATTCCTCGCTACCGAGTCCTTCGATTTCCTCGTCCCGCTTGATGCTCGCATCCTCGCGACGAGGTCGTTGCCATCGTCTCCCTCGAGCGTACTTCACACTGACTTGACATCAGCCTAAAAATACCTGGATGGCACCGAGTCAGTTGTAAATATCAATTAGATTGTTATCGCGCGACGCAGCGTGCGCGAGTCTTGGTAACGAATCTAATTGCCACTCCGCCATCCCAATTAATCACTGTCGTCGCGGCTCTTCTCTAGTTCTTACGTCATACTCTGCGCATTCCTTGGAAATCCGCGACGAATCGATCGCAGATAGAAGATCCAAGTTCCAGACGGACTGCGCTTTCGCAGGTTGAAAATTCATTTCTCGTTTTGGCAAAATTCCGCAGAGTTTTCTCAGTGTTGGATGACTAGGCCTGATAATATTAGCTCGGTGCCAACACTGAGTCAGTCAACAGGCCTCCGAAACTGCTCTCTACGAACAGTTATTCATAGTTGTTCCAGTAGTTGGTCATCCACGCTTCGAGTGACAAATTGTAAAAAAGACGCGCTAAGAAGGGAAGAACAGGTTGCAACGTGAATAAATCCTCTCAAAGGTACGAGCCTAGCCCACGAAAAATGCTCGTTGGTGAGCAGAGATAGACCAGCTCCGACTCGGCAGAAGCTTTCCTTCAGATCAGAGGAAGGAGTCTTCGTTCGAGGCCAAATGTTCCAGCGTCGTCCGCGATTCGACGCGTCCTCTTCGTGAATTCGCCGGATCGGTTGGCCCATATTCCCACCCACACGAGTGTGCATGTATATCCGCTGCATCGGCCACGGGCAACCGTTCCATCGACTCTCGCTCTCGCTCTCGCTCTCTCCGGTGTTCGTTTTGTTCGCCCGAAGAGAGGAGAACTCGGAGCCACGACTGGCGCCAGGATATCACGGTTCCTCCGGCTGGTCCTTTTGTCTCGCTTTTGTCGGACAGACCGATCGACCGACCCGGCCGACCGTGTCCCGTCTTTTTACGATCGGACGCTATTCCAGACCCGTCCGACTATTATTTTTGCATTTTTACCAAAGCGCTTGCTTTGCGCGCTTTTGCTGCAATCACTCCGGCGGCTGCAGCCTGCGCGTTTCAGAGAGAAGCAACAGGTAAACGCCGCCGCCATCCCTCGTACTTCTCCAATTGCCCCACTTTCGTTTCTTCCATCTCGCCGTGTCATTCTCAGATCAACTGCCGTTTTTCTGTGCCTTGTGTCGCTCGTTTCGCGAAACCCACTGGCGATTTTCTGCAAAATTTCGTTACCGCAACGAGACGTTTGTGCATCCATTTAAAGAAATTCAAATGTACGTAAAAATTCATAAAATGAATTGAAAGCAGAGAGCCTAGTTTTTTTTCGGGAATCTACGGCGAGAGTGGTCGCGTCTTTGTTACCATCGTGACTTGCCAGCTGTTGCCCTTATATTATAAGGCCGACTCTCTCCCGATCACGTGATTGGGACCCAGAGTCTAGAATCCCAGAGCTAACATCCACGCTTCTTTCCCCTTCCCCTTCCCTTCGATTTACAATAGGCGTGCCAAGAATCCTCCTCGATCGTGGTTGCAACGAATAGAATATATTCTCTCAAGTGTCGTTCCCTTACGAGCGGCGGAATCCAACAACGGCCCGAATATCTTCGCGAATTAGCGGATACGCGGTGCCTGAATTAGCAAAGCCCGAGTTGCACCGGCCGGCTATATTCGGCGCATCGCGATGAACCAAATCGCTAATGGGTCTTCCTCCCAATTATTTCGGCCGGGTTGTTTCGTGCGCCGAGTGTATTAACCCGCTTTCGGGAAGAGCGGCAGCTCGAACGGCACGGACTCGCTCTTGGTTCGCGTGTCGGCCGGTTTCTAGGATTTTCGTACGTCCCCCGCTGTAGGGTCGACGTAGAGGTGCATCGCATGCATCAGGAACGCGAGCCGAGTTTAACGAGGAGCCGGCAAAAACGGATCGCATAACAAATAGCGGCTTTACACAAGCGGGCACAAATCACCGGCTATTACGAGGAAGTTTCGTGATCACGGTGATTCGCGGCGAATAAAAATGCACGTGCTTCTTACGAACGATGATCAGGAGATGACGGGACACGCGAGACGTTCGTTCGGCGAGCGAGCGTATTTTTCTCTTCTTTTTCTTCTTTTTTTTTTTTTTTTTTTTCGAAAATCGCGTCATTGGGTTCTGGGAACGGTGAAACGGAGAGCCGAGACGTACGTCCCGATTGCTCGGGCTCTGTTTGCTCTTCTCACTTGTGTACAGTCTTGGCAAACACGAGCCTCGTCGAGCCTCGAGGGAGAAGCTGAAATCTTCTACCGGCGAGAGTTTTTAGAGAGCTTTCAGGGAGTAGTTTAACAAACGAGAGCGACGCGGCCGCCCGAAGATGGACAAATTCAGCGTCAGGAGATCGATTGCTCGTTTACGAAAGTAAAATAGACAGTAAAATGTAAAGAACGTGTACAATTGCACAGTTCGACGTTTACTTCCGAGTGTCATTTATGGTCCTGTCTAAGGTAGCACCCTCGTGTTCCTTCCTTGGAGTTTGTAAGCTCCGTCACCGACTTTCTTTACAAACGGTCGTTTAGTTACGACTCGGCACTTGGTGCAAGGATCATTTTTATTTCAAGGATTCGTAGATGTTCGTACGCATATCGCATCGAACGAGTCGCGATCAAACTTTGACTCGCAAAGCCAAACCTCGACTTGCGGAGTTGTTGGGCTTCTTTGAATTTGAGTTGCTGAATAAGCAGCCGAACGCGCGTTGCAAACAATTCACGTCACGCTGGTTTGCGCAGCGCACCCGGGGGGGGGAAATTAACAATATTGTTGTCCCACGTTGGGACACGTTGTTGCATCGGGGTAACTGCAATTGCAAAGTTCCTCGAAAGTGACCTCGAAACGTTGTTTCCCGACGGGATAAACCGTCGTATGATTCAAAAACATCGCGTCACAGCGCGCAATTGCGCAAATTGTCGCGTTTAATGAGTGCCACGCTTCGTCAAACATCAGTCGCAGAAAACGTTTACTGAGCGACTGCTCGCGGTGCCTGCGTCTCGCGTCGTTGATACCGTCGTTACGCAGTTATCGTGATTATATAGATGACGGCGGGCGATTTGTCTTATTATACCCGGTAGAGAGCAAACCGTCTCTGGGTCCCGTCGCGTTCGCGATTGTTCGCTTCTTACCGGGACGACTGGAAGATTGTTGCCACGTTCTTCAAATGCATGTGTTTACAAAGGCGTATCGGAAGACGCACTCGCGGACGAACGTTAACAAGTTGTACCATCGAGGGTAGGGACGTACGTCTTCGTGGCGCGGCGGCACCTGCATCCTCAACGCAATTATCAGCCTCGCGACGACTCCTACGTATTTTCATCGCTGACGTTTCCTGGAATCGGAGTGGGTACTTTGCACAGAGACACGTTCCGCCTCTGTCAGATCGAAGATCAGTCGTCTCCACGTGAGTAAAATGAAATACATCGCCTTATATACGTAGGAAATCGAAACGCTAGCTTTGATGTACCAAAATCAATTTCAACTGCAAAGGAGTAAAAAAACAAGAGAAGGAAAGTTTTTTTTATCACTGAAAGTGATTTTAGCGGGGGGGGGCCAAAAAATCGGGCCTCTTCAGGTGCAACGCTGAGGCAACGAAAATTAGCGATTGGTTGATTTGGGTCACGTGATTCGCGAGGGGCGTGGGGTAGACCTCGAGTAGGAGTGGCCTGTAATTTGTTTTCTATCGATTCAAATAGTTGCTTCTGGGGTATAAATCGTGCAGTTTTTTCACTCTCTCTGTTTTCTATCTTTAAAGAAATCTACGATGCGGGTATAAAGCATCGTGCGGCGATTCACCGGGGGTAGTGTGTGAAATTTGTTTCTCGTCTTGTATCCACTTTTCTCACGCGGGATCCGGGCGAATCCCAGGGGAGAAAAGCGAGAGAAGAAAATCACGTCGCTTGTGTTCGAAAGGAACACTGGCGGTGGTTCCGGCGGCTTAAGGTGTCGTTCGTTTTCACCCAATCAGAGGCAGCGTCGCGCGCCTTTTGACGACGCGCGTAGAGAGGGTCGCAAAAGCCCAATGAATGCACCGATCCGCAGAGCTGCACCTGCACCGTAGGGGCCCTTTTGTGCTGGCGATGTGCGGCGACCCTCGTGTATCTTGCAGCGAGCTTGTGGGTGCCCCGTGTTAGTCCGGCTTGTCTTCGACCTCCTCCTCCTCCTCCTCCTTCTCCTCCTCCTCCTCTTCTCTCTTCCTCTCTCTTCCTCTGTCTCTGTTCCACGCGCGTGTGTCTCTCGTTTGCCTCTTCAGCGTCTCTCCTTCCTCTCCTTCCCGTGTCCCACGCGAGTCGAGTCTCCACTCGAAAAACTGGCGGCGCGTCCTCTCCAGCCGCAACGCAGCCACGAACAATGCTCCTCCACGCTGGTCTGCCGCGCGGCGCGATTTAAATTTAGATAATCTCACCTGCACGAACCCGGCCTCGGAGAGAGGCTACCTGCGCCACACATCGTGCGTGCATGTGTGCGCGTGTATGCACGCCTTCCACCACCGCCGCGGGGTTGATCGTCGAGCTTTTCCCCTCGCGTGAAAGCACCTGGTTCTTCGCCTGGGCGCGATTACTACGAAATTTCCCTCTTCTCCCCCTCCTCCACCTCATTGTAAATTTCTTTCTTTATTGATACTTGCCGTTTACTACCGCCGAGCTATTTTCCAACGAGGCGGAGTTAGCTACGGCGAGTAAACTCCTCCGGTGCGATTACCGAAGTTAAACCACGCGCGGGCCACCGCGTTGGAACTCCGACCGACGGACGGCTATCCGGCAACTTCGCGTACTATTAGCGCCCGATGGTTCGGAGACCATTTACGGTTCAACTTCCTTAATGAACTCCCGCCGGAACGTTCCGGTAATATTAGAAGTTAACCACCAGCTGCCTTTATATCTCTTAATATTATTCCGCGTATCTGCCCGCCTGCGAATGCCACCTCACGCCGTGGTATCTCTTCCTTTTCCGCGTCGCGTCGCGTCTGCGGCTATCCATGCAGACGTGGCTCCGGGCCGATTCCACGAGATTCTCGAACAAACGGGGCCAACAGTCGACGACGAACAGTTTGGCAAACAACAGCCACCTGCCCACCCTGATAACGCCTCGGCTTCTCGTTCAGCTTCGAGAACGATCCAGACTTTCCGTACCTTCTCGGTTACCGTCGCTGCGATGATCGTGTACGTGCTACACGCGACCAAACAGCGCCAGGGATATCTTTCGAACCATTGGTTTACACCTCCGTTTACACCTCTCGAAATATTCTGTGGAACATCGTAATTGCTTCGTATTTTCATTTAACAGCTTCAATTTGTACACGTACGAGGTTCGATTGTTTTGCGCAAAATTTCAGACTGTTGTTCACCTCGCTTACTACGATAACTCTTCTTCACTCGTCCAAGATGTCCGTACTGCGTATATCGAGAAAACGCGATGTTTACGAGACAATGAAGCGTCCAGGTTTGCAGAATTGTTCGAACACGCTTGGAAAACCGCGCGAGAGTACGGTGTACGGTGCGCGGGCGAATTATGAGACAGCGGACGAGGAACGCGAGTCGAGCAACGCGATATATCGTTTGCCAGCATCTCTTCAAGTCATCGCGACTCCGTGCTGTTTCTTCTCCTCTCTCTCTCTCTCTCTCTCTCTCTCTCTCTCTCTCTCTCTCTCTTCTATCCCTCCGTTTCGCCAGTCTTGTACCTGAGATTCACAGAATAACCTATTCGACCGCCATATACGACATCCCGGAACCGTGCGAACTTGCAAACGTATAAGGGGATTTGTTTTATTGCCAGCGCAGGCCTGAGGCGTGTGCGTGAGGGTAGAGACGCTCGTTCGCCGCGCCGATGCGAAAATACGAGCTGGAACAGTCGAGGGAGCCGACAGAACGCAAATTCCCCTGGACAAAACATCGTTCCTTCGACTAAGGATTTCCCTCGACTAAGGAGATTGGAAATTGTATCTGAGCGTGGGGTTTGGAACTTGGAACTCGAACAACTTTCCGCAAATTCTTAAACTTGAATAATTGATCTCTTTAGTCAGAGATTTCATACATATAAGTAGTATTTGCCAACTATTAGAACTGTCAAAATGGTCAAAACGACCAGTTCGTAATTTTGTAGTGTGGGAAATTTTGTAGACACCGAAAAAAAGTGTACTTTTAGAGATTCAAACGATCCTTTTTTGTAAAATGTGCAAATAATTTCTTTGCTCTATCGTCCCTGATGGAAATTTTATGCTTCCGTCTTGTCGGTGGTATTCCAGTGTTGACAGAGTCTCGAGAGAATTTTCTCTCGAAAGAAAATTAATTTAACTAGGACTGTTCTGCGGCTGCGACTGCAGTTTCGCAAGTGTCGCGACTCTCCGTCGCACACTCTCTCCCGTTCCCCTTGAGTTTCACAAGCCCATTGTCGATTTAGCCGAAGTTTCGTAATCGAACCGCGGGGTATCACCGTCGAACGAAAAGGAACGCTTGGAAAGTCTGACGTCGATGAATTGGGTTTTAAGCGACGCGCTTGTGCCCTGCGCAGTCCGCCCTGACTGACGAAAATCTCTCGGAGAAAAATTTAAAAATCCCCTAGGACCTTGAATCACCAAGTGAATTGTCGAGTGATTTTTCAAATATTTCCAAGAGTTGCACGCAACGCGACGAGAAGTGAAATTTGCGCTCCCGTGCGACTGGAATAGTATTAGTTGGCGAAATTGAAAAAGAAAAGAACGAGTAGGTGAAGGCTGCGAGCAGTGGTATTTATAAACATCGTTGCGTGCGGTATTATTTACTTCGCTCCATTCCAAAATGAATCATTTCAAAAGGCAAGTTTCGTAAGGTACGACGGTACGTCGTTCGCAGGAATCGTAAAATCGTTTATAACCCACAATTTGCAGCTTGTCAAGTCGGTAACGTCGCCAGTTGGCAAATTATTGTGCAAGAGGGGTCCTGATAATTACCAGGGATAATGGCGTGTGCTTCCACGACAGCGTATTACAAAATGCGTCGTTCCGTGAGAAATTCCTCGAAGCCGTAAAATCTGATAGAATAATTTGTTGTGCCGAGTAGCACAACGAAGCGAGGAAGGAACGTGGAAAAACTTAATAACCGCGCCATTCGAATGTGTTTACTCTCGTGACGGCTGATGAAACTCTTTTTTAAAGAACGTCTCGTTTCCCGAACGTCTGCTCAAACGCGAATCGCTGGAGCGTGTCTCTTCCGAGAATCCAAGTGCCGAGAGAAGGCGCAACACGCAGTAAGTGTAACACGGTCGTCGTAGCTTCTTGTTCGATTTGCACAAAGCAGATCTCTCTGAAGCAGAAACCTACGGGACGTCGATCACCAAGCGAGCCAAGCATCCGTGCAATCCATTAGGATCTATCTGATATTCTATTAAGATATCTCCGGTCTAGGTTGTGCAATCCGTTCGATCTGTTTCAATGGAAACAACACGATCGATCCATTGAATGTAAAGAGCACTGTGGTTATCTGTTATACGTACACACGTTCGTGCGTGAACAATTTTTAATCAAACGTGTTCGAATCACTCGAGCTTCAACGCCTTCAAAGATTCAATCTCGATCTATGCACGGGCTAATCAAACTTATCGATGAGACAGATATTATTACACGTAGGTGTAATAATCGAAAGAACGACAAAACGTCGCGTGCTTTAGGTTCAGCAAGAAAGCGATTCGAATAATTCTGCAATACGTATACACGCCTTGCCGAACCGCGAACTCGGCTGAACAAATTTTCTTTTTCTTCTGACAAGCAGAAATTGTATCCTTGTACATAGTCGTCAGTCTGTCAATGAAAGTACGACGTTGAACGAGCGTATATAGTAATTTATCGAATTACAAGACATTGTCAAATATCCTCTTGACTGTTTCACATTCTGTTACGCATTGTAACGCATTGTTATTACCAATATTATCGACACGTTTAACGTCGAAATGCAATTTATTCGACGAATTTGTACGTTCCGAAGTATGCGAGCGAGCACAGGTTCGTGCGCTACCGAATGTTTTTCCCGCTCGTTCTCACTTTTCAGCAACTTCGACTTTGTCCAACGCTGAATCTGTTCTATACCTGACGCGGCTGCGAGCGCGTGTGTGGCCTTGTCGTTATAGCCGCAGGTCGACAAAAAGCATCGTAAAGCGAGAAAGCACCGTGTAAAGACGCTGTCGAAACCTTCTGTCAACATTTTCCTCCTCGCGCCCAGAAACAATTCCCACGCAGACGCTCGACCAATTTTGCCCATCCGTGGAATGTTTCGAAGCGTTTCGTTCCTCTTTGACGCTTAATCTGCAATGCCTCTCCGTGAACGATCTCGAAACGATTTCAAGCGTAATTCGTGCAAAACCCGAAGCGGTTCGCTGCGTCGTCGAATTCGGAGAAGAATGTCGCGCGGCGAAGAAGATTGCTCGCTCTCTCCGTACGCGGAGGCATTAAGGAGATACCTCAGGGTCAGCTTCGTTTCTTCAAATGGAATGTCGCGGTTTTTTGCCGCGCGGGGCGCGAAAGCCACTTTTAAGCGAGGTTCACTGCCTCCGCGGGCGCAAGGACATACAAGGCCATGCACCGCGCGGCCGATTAATCTCCGCAGCGTATCTCTTATCCCCTTCGATCTGGTTCGTCCGTAAATCCAACCAGAATTCTTTGAAAAAAGAAAAGACGTCCGCGACGAACGATCAGCTGAGTCTTAAAATCTTCATCCGTCCTTCCCGGCGGAGAAAAAGCTGTGCCTCTATTTTGTATTTTACATTCTTGTTTTTTTTTTTTTTTTAATTTTCTGTAACGGCATAGGATTCCTCAACTACGAGTTTCGAACACTGACTTCCGATCTCCGACGTTATTAAGCAAAGCAGAGTGCGGAACACCGCTAGGATGGGTGACCGTCCAGCCCCCCCACTGATGATGAGTCTAGGCAGTGACTCCGCTTACATCTTCCGTTCCTTCGTTTCATTATTTGTAATCGCATCAATCACTGTGTGTGTGCGTTATTAGCGACTTGGAACTAAATCTTGAAATTTATTATGATCGATAAGTTTCACTGTCAATTGAACTTTGCACAAATCGCAAGTAGTTGGAGGATCCTCTTTGTCGTGGAGATGCTTTGTGTGGTTTTGCGTGGCCAAACTCTTTTTACGTTCTCCGCAATAGAGATTAGAAATGAAATTAAAAAAATACCCGTGTTAAAGGTTGATACTTCGCCGTGTCTACAAATCGATGCCCCGTTTCCTCGAAAACGAACCCCGATCTCATCCTCAAGCACGAGAACAAACCGTACGCGGCGAGAATCGATCGTACGCTTATCGTTCGATCGGCGAGATCGATACGCAAGCACGTACACAGTTGTGCGGCGCATTGTTTTTACTTGCCGACACGGAGCACCCAGGTCGAACAATCGTGGCAATGTACCGTTGCCTTGGCTACGCCTCGCCGTTTCTACTTCCTGTCGCTGCATAATGCCACGAATCGAACGACTTTAATAAAGACGCGAAATCGATTGTAGGGGGAGCGGGAGGAAGGAGAGGAACACGACGAAACGAAACACACGCCCGAGTCTGGCGGTTCGTACGCGCTCGGCGGGTGTGTTTTCTTTGTTCTCGTTCCCGTTCGCGGTGTATTATCGCCCGGCGAGATGCACGCCCTTGCGCTCGTGAGCAACGCGAGAAACGATCACGGACTAGTTTCTCGGACCTAATTAGCATCGGCAAATTCAGGTCTAGTTTCACGCCCGTCGGACGACAACGTGGGGTCGCGAACGCGGCCTAAAGGTGAAGCAGCCCTGGCCTAACGTATGCGCGCGTGACAAGATCCTCTTGCGAAGATAGCGATGAAAATTTGTCGCTTGGCCTGTGTGCGCGCCAGCCCTGGTATTCTGGTCAGGGACACTCGCGCGCGCCGCGTGTACAACAGACGACGATAACGAAACCAGTTATTCTCTTTCTCTCTGTGTGTCGCTGTTCGGTCGCCGGCTCGTAATTATTCCTAGGCTCGTTGTCAATCCACCCTCCCCGAAGGTGCCTCAACGTTTTTCTTCTCTCCCCGCTCGTCACGACGTGGACGGAGGCAACAATGCACGATTCGACGACGTAACCGTGAAAATAACAGGTTCTTAATTTTCGAGGCAGCCAGAAGCCGGCAGTGACGAGCAAACCGGATCGCCGCGCCGAGGTTTGTTTAATGCCTGCGTAATTTGAGCTCATTTCGCCGAAGATGGATGGCTGTCTGGCTGGAGAGAGTCTACGTGTCTCCTCGGCAAAAATTGATCGATTATCGCGCTTGTCCTCGATACAAAATCTTGTCACCCTCCGAGGACAAGTGAAAACAGAAATTTCAAAAATTGACGGAGAAAGTAGGTTTCTGATCAAATGACTAAATCTCTAGTCGATCCGCTCTTCGAACTTTTGCACAAATTTTTAGATCTTCGAGCTGTCAAAGAAATCCAAACAGGTTCAAAGCGTCGGAGACAATCGCCCGGCCATACTCGCAGTCAGACCGGAGTTAAGTTAAGCACCAAAACGAAGAAAGATCGCCGCGATAATTAGAGACGCTCGTGTCTCGAACGGCGGGGACACCGCGAAACGTGTTACGGAAGTGGGTACCGAGCGTCTCGCGCGTTGAAACTTTTGGACGGACGCCAGCAGTCCAGCGATGCCGGATGTGGATGGAGCTTAAAGGCTGAGAAACCTGGCCGCTTTCAGGGAGCAACGTCCTACCTTCTCCTCGAAACGTAGTCGTACGCAGAGCGAAGCTGGTGCAGAGAAGGCACGGACGACTCGACAACAGCGAGAGACCGGCGTATGGACAAAGAGAAGAGACCATCGTGGTTTAAAGGAACGGCGAGAGAACGTATACCCACGGAGAGGGCTCCTCCGACAGGAGTAGTCCCTCCTGTGTGTCTATCCCCATCGAAGGGTCCAACTGTCACGATCGTGAGAAGATTTTTGTCTCCTCTCGCGTTCTCCTCTACCGGTCGTGATCTCTTTTCTTGCGATCGCTCCCTTGGTGATCGACGACAGCCACTCCGAGAGAGGCCAAGACGATGTTCGAGACGAGGGGAATTCGCGTTGGGGCTGCTGACTGGTTTCGTCGGCTATTTTCGCCGAATGATCGTCACCGAGTCAGATAGCCTCTCGTAGGATCTGCGCGATTTAAAAAGCGCTTTGAGCGATCGATGGTGGTTTTCTGCAAAGGCGGGTTTTACGCTTTTAAGGGGCGAATTTTCCGTCTGTTCGTATCGTTCCGACGTTCGACGGCGTTCGAGTTAAAATTAATAGGAATTGGTCCCCGAATCTTTTCACGTTTCTGTTTCCCTTTAATTTCGACCGGCGAAGAAGAGACCTCCCAGTCGTTGGAAAATACGATTCGATTGAAAACGGCTCAAAGGACGTGTAGCGGAGGTTCGAAGCTTTGGTCTTTCGTACTTTCGATTCGATATTTTCCGAAACGTACAAAGAACGAAGGTTGCGAAATAGCTCTGTAACGACCGCGAGAGACTGAAGGGTCTCCCTTACAGAAACGTCGAAAAGTTTGATTTGAAATTCGATTTGAAAGGAAACGAATCGTAATTGATAAAGAGAGACTTTACTCGCGTAAAAGTATTTTTATCTTCCTTCGAATATATCGCCAACGTATTTTTACACACACACACACACACACACACACATTACCTGAAAGAGAGAGAGAGAGAGACTGGGAGGAAGTTTCTTCGAGGTAATTTGCACGTCTCCGAAAATAGGCTCGACTGACAGGGCGGAACTTGTCGCGACCGTTCGGAAATACGAACGACACGAATGAACGCGAAACGCGTGAAACAGATACGAGAGACGGCGATTGCTTTCAGCCGGCTGTTTCTTATCGCGACGCGAGGTTTCCCGCTCCCAGGGAATACCTGCCCGGATCTGTTATTAAATCGAGCATTAAAACGAGCGTGGCTGTCCGCCGCGTGATTTCTTACAACGAATCCGCGGAAGGTAAAGAGGGTAAAGTAATTCCTGGCGTAATTGGAGGACAAGTTCTCGCGGAGATTCGCGAGACGAGTGTACGGCAAAGTAGGCTAGAGAGATAAAACTTTAATCACTTAGCCCCGTCGAGAGGTCCCGAATTACGAGTGCTCCCTGGTATTTTAAACTCTTTCTGGAGACTAGAAACTCGGGCTTATCTCGACCCGCGTCTCCACGGACACTCGTTTTCGCGCGAACGGATCATTATCCGGAGCAGTTCTCGTCGTTCCGACGAGAAATTCAACGATTCCTCGAACTGGATCGACGCAGATCGACGAGAATTCCATCGACGCGAACGCGGGGAGAAAGAAAAGGGGGCGGCGACGAGAGAGAACGCGGACGGCTAGGAGACTCGTGTTCCCTCTGGTCGGTGGATCGATCGGTCGCCAGCCGGTCGAAAAATCTCGTTGTTGCCGCGAAATCGATTCATCTCGAGACGCCGAAGCACACCGGGATCGCTTTCAGCCTCGCAAAAAAGGTGTCTGTAAACAGCTGCAGCTGATGAGAAAGCCTCCTTTCTCCCGCTGAAACCTTACCAGGCGATTCGAACCAGATAACTCCCAGACCGCCTTCGGCCAAGTTTGCCAAAAAAAAAAAGAAAAAGACCAACGACCTTAGGTGTCGGCGACGTGTTCTTTGGTCTCTCGATCTCTCCCCTCTCGAGATCGCGTTCGAGTCTCTCGTCTTGTCGAAATCGTCGATTCTTTCTTCGAATTAACGCGCGAAAGCGTTTATTTATAAGGTGAATCTAAAAAATTGTCCGACAACACTGTCCGTAATTTTGGCAGCGTGGGAATTCGCGCTGATACGCGCTGATAGTTAGGAAAACATCTCCAGGGCCAGGCTGGACCCTCGGTACCGATTGGTAATTGTATCGAGCCTCGCGGACCGCCGGGTCCATCGGGGATGCATCATCGCGACGCCGTTCGTCGAGGGCCACGCACAAACCCGGACCGCTGTAACTAGCGAACAATGCAAACAATCGATGCACCGTCGCGATTCATCTGCATTCCATCCGCCGTCGGTTCCTGAATTATTGTTCTCCGATGATCGATCCACCGCTCGAACCAACATGTTGCGACCGTTTCTGGCCCTGTGCGGGGCTCTTCCCTCTTCGGGCTTTGCCCTTTCTCTCTCTCCTCTCTTTCGACAACCGGCCAAGATTTGCCCGGATAGCGAAGCGGAGGAGGGGAAGAGCGCACTGCAATCGCGGGACTGGACGAACGCGGACCAACAACTCGCCCGGCGAGATCGCATCTAGAATCGAGAAATTCTACGGGAATCGATCGTCATATTCGTCGCTCCCTCTCCTTTCCAACGGGACGTCGAGTGTCCCTCTTTGCGCGTAATTACGCCTCGCGAAGCGGAGGTTTTCGACTCTCCGCGCGAAAAATCAAACGGTGTTGCCCCGAGCAGCGGTAACTGCTCGTGCAACGAAGATTTATCGTGTCGAACGTACTTGACTCCAATTGCGAGCGAGCAAGACGAGCTTGGTACGAGCGTTTCAATTGAAGGTGGCCAGATTCTCCGGCTTCGCGGTGTCACGGGTCAACCAACTCGCCGTTGCGCGTATTGCTGCTCTGCTTAAAGTTTCACGTTGGCGTTAATAGACTATAGACTATAGATTCTGAAAGCATTCGTTATCACGTTACGACTTTTACGAGCGTGCAGAGATACAGACACTTGTCTTTACTTCGATCCTGTTTCTTCGATAACTCTTCTAGAGTTTCCTCGATCGTGTTCGACGAATTTGCCTAGAGATCCGCAGAGCCATTAGGAAGTGGCGACACGCGACTGAAAGGACTCGAGTCGATAAATAATTCTTGCCGGTATCTGTAGACGAGACTAAACAGTCTGTAGACAGTCGCCGATCGCCTGAATTATCCACGAGCCGATAGCACGAGACCGTCGTCGACGATTCCTCCTGGCTAAGAAACCGACGGCGTTCGCCAGCTGAACCCGGTCGCGTGACTCTTTTTCTAACCAGTGTGTTTTCTACGATGGATAAGTGACGCGTTCACACACACACACGTACACACGCACGCACGCACGCACATGGCAATGTTCCGTCATCGAAAGGGGTGAAAAGCGGTTTCAGCGTACACTCACCGGTACGATATCCTGCGTTGCTCAGGTAAGCGGCGAACGAGTGCGGCTCGTGATCCCGTTGCCATTGGGGGCTGCTGCAGTTGTCGTTGTTCGTAAAGACCTCGTGATTGTGAACGTAGCGGCCGGTCAGCAAGGAGCTCCTGCTCGGACAACACATAGGAGTGGTCACGTATGCGTGTCTCAGCTCGGCTCCCTCGTCCCTTATTCGCCTTAGGGTCCGTGGCATGAAGTTCAGCGAACCTGAGGGATTGGACCAACCGCAACACACGATCAGAAGGAGCGTTCGACAGAGAGAGCTCTTCGAGCGAGGATCGAAGGATAGATAGGGGGGAATAATCTTTCTTTCACCGGAGAGAAGCCTACGGGCTACGGTTTTCGCAGAAATCTGTTAAATTTGTTGATCCGTTATCGTCTGGTACTTTTTATAAAAATAGACACGACTGAATTGGCTGAAAGTTTCGCGCAGCACGTTTGCCATTAACGGGTTCAGAAAACGGAGATAAGAACGATATCGCTCGGAAACGAACGAGAATTATGGTATCGATAATAAGGTACAGAAACGCGTAAAAGTCGCAATGAGTCATGGTTTTTCCAGGCTTGGTCGATAGTACACGCTTGTGCGTGTAAACAAACTGCTCGTGCAGGTCTGGCAGTTGTGCGAGAGAAGAAAAAGTAGACAGCGACAGAGAAGCGAAACTAACCGAGTTCTACATCTTGATCGTCCGTCAGAATCAGCACTATGTTCGGCTTCCTCTCTCTGGGCTGCTGGTACGGCAGATAGGGCGAGTTTGACTGCGAATTGTAATTGTTGTTGCCGCCGTTGTAATTAGACTTGTGAAGGGAACCACCGCGACGCTGGCCGCCGCCGTAAACGTCATCGACAGGGGCGTCCGCGTCCGTTCGCCTGGCATTGACACCCAACAGCAACAGCAGCGCCAAAAACTGCAGTAACTTCCTCATGGTAGTTGGTCGTCGGTTGCACGCTCTTCCTCTCAATCGAGTGTCATATCATGGCGGTCGGTTGCTGTAACAAGCGGGGCGTGTCTTACGTTAATGAACAGTTTTGCCTGTGACGTTGATTGGACGGAAAGTCGATAAGTCTTTTGTGCAGTCTAGTGTGATTGCGCTCCAAAGGCATCGGACCTCTGTGCGTAAACCTCTTTCTTGTTCTTTGCTTGTCAATTAATTTCCTTCCCTCTCTCGAGCAACGTCGCTCGCTCAGCCGGTGGTTTAGAATTTCCCATCGAAACCACCGATATCCAATCGAGCATTATCGTTCGTTGGGAATTAATCGTCGAACAGCGGTCTAGGAGTGTTATTAAACGACACCGGCTCCGGCGATTTCGATCGATTCTCGATCGAGTTTCGAGTCCCATCTCTCGGCCGAGAGTAATCTCTCTCTGGTAATTCAAAATTTAAATTAAAAACAAGAAACGGAACCTCGGCAGATCATTTCACGCGGCAAGTAATCACGCACCGGGAGCACACGCGTTTCGGCTCGCGAGACCGATTGTGTAACTTGATGCAGAATACGCGGCTGCTAATCACTACCAACAACTCGACGAGCAGCAGGATCGTGCGAAACGATTAACCAACGACGCTCGCCGTTAATCCGTGGTTTGAGTTATAACGGAGCGTAGGATAAAGGTGCTTAACACGAGACTCGTAACATTTCCTAAAGAGATTCCGACGCTCTTACTGAAGCAATCTGTCACTGACTCGGCCCCTTCAATATTTTTCGTAATTTTCCACAAGTGCCATCGAAATGGCAATCATTGCGTACCGTTAATTCGATGCCGTTGCATTTAGAAGGTTCAAGCAACTCGTTCAGACTCTCTAATATTTGATGCATTTAAAAAAAGGCAATGTCGTGAAAATTACGTGGATGAAAAGTTTGTTTCGTTGCAAAAATTCACGTTGAAACGTGCGAAATCTGTTTCTTTTTACCCCTTCTTCAACCTCTACCGAGCGACGTGATCCCCGTAACTAAAGAGCGAAAGACGAATGGCGGAGGAGAGGAGCAGAGAGACGCGGCGAAGGTCTTGCCTCGGCAAGACGAAAGACGAAAGACGAGAGAGACGTAGAAAAGGAAGGGACGCGACCTAACCGGAGGTACGGGGCCGCGCGTACATCGCGCGACCATAATCGGACAGTTGGGGTTTTATGGCAACCCTCGGTCGCGTTCCACCCGCGGCAGATCGACCGCCTCGTAAATAGTCGTTAGCACCTGAATTATCCCGCGCTTCGTACGGCGACTCGGCTGGCAGACGGCTTAAATCAACGCCGCTTCTTCTCGAGCTCCGCGATACTTGTCAAGATGGCGGGGACAGTTGGCTGGTGGTATATCCAGCATGATGGATGTTGCCGCGCGAACGTGCGCCGAGCTGGTTATTGAATTATCTAGGGGAAACATCGAACACCTGTGCTTGATCATTCCCTAACGGACGGGTCGATCGTTCTTCCCTCGATACTTCCACGCGGCAGAGGTTCGACGTTCAATCTCGAACTTTGCGATGATCAATGCGTCCGTGACGTAATTTTCAGAAATAAAAAAAAGTGTAACGTGAAATATAGAAAAAACTATGGTATAGCATACGCGTGATCTAAATCGTTTAGAACTTGTTCACGATCGAAATGACCGATCGCGTCGATTATTTTCATGTACTGTGGGCAGGGGAGATATTTCAGGATCGCTCGATTTCTCTCTCTCTTTTTTTAAGAGATCAGCGATCAAACAGCGTGAAAGAACGAAAGATGGAGGTTTTAGGCCAGGAAGTGGAATATGGATGCGGATAACTGAGCGGCGAGTGAATTTACGATGCGGTTCGAACGGGTTCCCACGGATCTCGTGGAAACGGCTCGAGAGAGAGAGAGAGAGAGACTTTTTCGCGACGATCGCTGGTATTCGCCTCGCGATCTTTTTCCACTCCCTCTATTCTCGACCTATTTCCGAGAAAGTGCCGCCTTTTATTAAATTTCTCGATACGTGCCCACTCCTGGTCTCCGTGTTACCACTACGCGGCTCGAATAGGGAACGATCCGCTCCTTATTGTTGCTCCACCTTGCCGAAAAACTTTCGCCATTGTCCCGGGCAGGGCGACAATAATTTCGCCTTTGATTCACCGCGATGATATTAAACGTAGTACGTCAAGCTAAATCCTCCGTGTATTTATAGCGAGAGCCGCGCGGTTGCGGAAATGACTCGAACAAGTACTTGGCGCAAAGTTCGCGGTAAGTCCGCGCGCGATGCCTATATAGATCGGAGAAAGCGAGACTTCGTCTTTACCGCGGCCATCTGGCGAGCGATACATCACGCCCCGGCAACAGTTTCGCGCGCGAGAAAAAGGGCAATGCAAGAAATTCCGCGAGACGTCGGATTGCATCCGTTTCCACGTAACCATCTTCGCGTCTTTTATTCGCATTCGCGAAAGAGTCAGCATCTCGCGGAGACAGCATCAATGAATCGCTAATTAGCGAAGAGAGTTCTCAAGTGTTGGAAAGTGGCTGGCAGGTCACTAACGGTGACGTCACGATCAATCCAATGCGAATCAACGAGTCCCGCGTTAATTACTGCTGATTGAATGAAGCAGCGCAGAATACGCGGAGAGTGGGGGCCTCTGAAATATGTAACATGCCACTCTGACTCTCTTGACGATACTCCTCGTGGGATCTGTCAGAAGGACCCTGTCGCGACGCGTATCACGTAATTTATCATCTTTGGTAATTGGCTGTGTGTGGACATCGATTAATTTGCGAAAGTTCGAGGGGCGAGAAAAGTCCCAGGAGGGGGGGAACTAATGTACGACTAGTTGACTGCACGTCGAATTTTTCGTACGGAAGAGTTTTATTGACTAATTCACATCGAGAAGGTTTCCTCACGCGAGGAAAGCAAATGCTGCATGTGTGAGAGGCTGTTAGTTGCATCGGCACGAAGAAATTTGAGAATCAACCTTGCGTAACAGTACGACACTGGTTACGATGAGGCATCTATTCTTGTTCATTGGTTTTTTTTTTTTTTTTTTTCTGGATTGTCGGTACATGTTCCAGCGTTCTCCAACGCATGGCAAAACGCATTGAGCGCGACAGTTCATTCACCAAAACTCCGTGTAGCCTCGGTTGTCTGACAGGGTTCGTGCGCGACCAGAGCTCGACAGAGCTCGGCTAAGAATAGTAAAACAATAATCCCTCCGTTTGTTTCGCAACCACGGCAATTGAGCAACCGCATTGCCTCGCGCCGAGACGTAACCGGCGACATGCAGTCGCAGAGGCAGGAAATGAGTCCAGAATTTTTGAGAGGGAGAAACTCGCCGCTCGAACCACTCGAAATCGTGGGCACGTCGCGGTAAACTTGCAAACTCGAGAATCGTTTCGTCGCCGAGAAATCCGTTCGCTCGCGTCACATAGTTTGACAAATAGTTTAAACTCCATAATAAAGTTGTAGAGAGGAAAACGATTGCGGAAGCTTGAAATTTCTTTTCGCAACGAAACGAACGTTGCTTCTCGATCCAGAGTCGATCCAGACTCGAAAGTGTAACACGCGCGTTGGGGCTCGTTCGCATTCGATTCGCGTCGTGCCGCGCTGCGTATAGAGTCACGTTCGATGTTCCTCTCGACGGCGGGCCGAGAGTCGCTAACTTACGTACGCGCAATCACGCTGAAAGCTGGCGTGGGTGGCCTGCGGATGGCAGAGGCCATCGACAGATGCGCGCTCTGTACACGGACGGAGAGTAGGTCTCAGGTAAAACGGATGTTACGTATTATTCCGTTGCCCGTGAACGTAGACCCGCGACGCGACGGCGCTGAATATTCATTCTCGAGATTCATACGGCGAGACGCGTGGGAAGTGTCACGAAATTTACGGGCAACTAAACGATGCTGCCCCGTTGATCACGATAACGATCGCGCAACGACCCGGAGAGATACAACACCACGGGTCGCCCGAGACGCGAGCGAAGAGAGTACGATCTCTCACCCGCGGGGAATCCACGTGTACGCGAACGAATGAACGAGAAACCATTCGGTCACCGCGGTGGTTGCGGAATCCGAAACTGTTGCATCTTGCTCCGCAAACACGTTACGTTTCGCGTAACAAACGGTGCGTCCGAGAAGAAACGTAGCTGAGGAGATTTGCGATTGAAGCGCAACGAAATTTCTGGAAATTCAGATTCGTTCTCTCGACGGTCGAGTTACGCGAGTCACATAGCCGTTGTCTGTACATTCTCGTCTATCGTTGCAAGTACGGAACATCATCGACAAGATCGAATTGAAAAATCCGAACGGAGAAATGTACTCGATAAATCTTGAACTTGATCTTGATCTTCCTTGCAATCCTATATAAAACTTCAATCGTTTAATATAATCAATCATTTAATAGAACGTTGAAAGAACGGATCAGAGTATGATTCAGTGGAACAGATTAATTCAACGCTGATGCAACGGAATCGTTCGTGGGATCCTTCGACACACGGGAGAAATCTCTCCGCGTAGGCCCGCGAAGCTACACGAACGGCTGTACGGTTTCAATCGTCGAAACGTAAATGAGAATTCACACACGTGTTTCATACGTGCGATAATCGCGGCTGTTCACCGACTTGTTATTTGCTGGACGAGCCGCGGCCAATTGCAAACCGCAGATGGTCTAATCCGCGTCTCGACGTTACTCGACCAGAACTCAAACGATCTTTCCTTCCATCAGACCTATCATCAGACCCTGTCGATTGAGATTATCCAGCGAACGGCGGGAATATCTCGTCCGCCAACAGCGGGGAATCGTAATAACACCGATCGGAACGATTCCTAACGCGAAACACCGGGAGGAGAGAGCGAGACTCATTCCACAGTCTTCTCGAGTCCTACTTTGTTGCTTTCTCGTTTGCGAAGCTTCCTTATTAGTAGCCCTTTGAATTATACAACGTTCGTTGATACAACCTGGATGTACCATTAGCGTGACTCGTTCAAGTATAATTTCTTCGTATTCTTTATAACGTAGACGATCGAAATGATACAACCTTGTAATTAAAAGGGAGAAAATGTTTTGTCAGAAAACCTAATCTGTCCACGATTTTCGTTTCGATCTCGCGCTGAAGGCTTTTTCATGACGTTAAAATCCAATTTTCTGGTTGAAACGAGAGCGAAATTGAGTTAAAGAAAAAAAAAAGAAAGAAAGAATTGGAGGACGATTGATGGAGGAATCGGCGCGATGTTTCCAAGCGGACGCAGCGCGCGCGCGTGGATGTGCGATGTGGGACAGGAAGTGTTTCCCTTCTGTTCGAATATTCCGTCGAACAGAAGCGACGCTGAACATCGTTGGAATTCTCGTGGATGCAGTCGTCACGTGACGCAGTCTCGTTGCGGGAAATTTCTGTCACGTTGTATCGCAAGGACGGGCATTCGGAAAGGGGACTTTGTCTTAAAAGTGTGATTACGTGGTTGTGCAAAGTACAGTTACGTCTCAACAACTCTGCCGGAATGCAAATTTCCGACACTGTCGAGCAGGAAGATAATAATAACAATTCGAAGTTAGCAAACGCAGGATGACGGTAATTTCGTCCGACCAAGTGTCAAGATGTTTCTGCGCGATGTGCAGAGGACCGTGAAAATAGTCTGCTCTGATTTCCAAACTGTTGGTTTCTGTTACGAAACCGGTTTTTGGAATTCGTCTTTTCGGGGTTCGTCGGACATGTGGCCACCAGACTGCCCGCGGAAGCACGTCTGCGAAGTGTTTGACACATATTCGAGAGCTTCGCGTACCGTAGGTCGTTTACTCGTTGGAAAAAACGAGTCTCGACGAACGACGGTCTATTTTACGTGGGAGACGAATCTCGTAGCAACGAACCTAGACGTCTCCGTTGGAAATAAAAATGCTTTACGATCCGGAGACTCGTTCCGCTATTTCAATTGTGCCCAAGTCGATATATTTGTGTATATATATATATATATTCCGCGCTCTATTCAAACGTACCACGTTCCACCTTCATCGTTCGCAGTTTCCCCCTGTCGATTTTAAGTTCGTCTTTACAACTCCCGCACATCTCGAGAAACCGAGGAATACAGCGAGCAAGTCACGGTCTACGTGCGAGTTTGATACATTCGCGGGATGGTACTCGCGGAGAACCAGTATTTCTGCATCGTACCGGGCGTGCAATGGGATCGGGCAAGAATATTCAAACGAGCCTGCCTGCCTGCCTGCCTGCCCGAACGAATGGCACACAATTCGATACGCAGAGATCGGACGGACTCCGAGCAAGACGGCGGATAATCGTCGATTTCCTTTGCTCGAACGTCCCTCGAACGATGAAGAAAATCCGCGATTTTTTACAACTGGCATGCCAGACCGTTAACGCGTAACAATTCCAATTCCGCGTGGTCGATCGACGAGTTTTCGGCGGGTCATTGTCTTCGAATTGATCTTCGGACGTTCGTGCTGCGCGTTCAACGACTCGGATGCAGGAGAACGAGCGGAGAACAGATCCGATCCGGCACGATCGATGAACACGGACGTGCGCGATCGTGTTGCGTAAAGCCGAAACGCGCGGCTGCACGCCGCTCTGCCACATTATCTGATTGCGCTGAATTCAATCCGCGTTCGTTCCTACTGTTCTCCGTTCCAGGAAGTGACGTCAGAGATCGCGTATCGCCGCGGTGCTTGATCGCAATTTACGCGCTGCTTTGACCCATCTCCACCTTCGGTTTTTCAGTACAGTATTCAGTTGGGTATTAAATCTTGGGGCGAGTCTTTAGTTTTTGTTTAATCTCATTTTCCTGATGCTTTATTTATTTTCACAGAAACTTTGTGCAGGTTCATACGTGGCGAATTAAAATGGAATATTCAAACTCGCGCAATTTCGTGAAAGAAGATCTACTTGGTCTCATTTTAAAACCTCTTCTCCGACGACCGCGAGTTACTTTTTCTCAAAGATGATTTTTACACGTCGTGTAATAAATAAAAAACTAAGCGTACTTTTCTTTCGAAAATTGTGAAAATTCAAACGCACGCGGAAATATCAAAACACTTTTTCCACGAGTGGACCTACCGTCGTCTCGAAGATTGAAATCTTCTCTTGAAATTCGCTGTACGATTTTTGGCAACTCGGCATATCGGGATTTCTCGAACGTTCGTTCAAGAAAACGGTTCAAGAAAAAATAACAACAGGTTTCGAGAGGCTTTAATCTTCAGACTGCAGCTGCGAAAAAAATTTGCAACAGCCAAGAGGGTTAATTGAGAAGCCTCGGAAGCTGTCAGAAGAGCACACACGTTCGTTGTTCGTCGATTCGACGAAAGGGAACGTTGAAACAATTAACGTAACACAGCTACGCTCGTTTTGATCGAGGCCACGTTCATATTCGCGATGCGCGTTCCCACGTGTGTGCTCACGATTGTTTATTATTAATCTGTCGCTGTCGCGCGATTTAATTCGCAGCGCGGCGAGCGAGGCGACAATTACTCATCATTTGTCTCGGATCTTCGGCCATTTGCATTTATTAATATAATGAGCGGGGCCGAGAGTAGTCGGCACGATCAGAGGAACAGAGATTTAATCGTGGCACTGGATGATTGTAATTTTATTAGTTCCGAGAATTCGTTCAGTTCGGTCTCAGCTCTTACGTCACCCGGCTGAAAGGAGAATCACGCGACATTAACGCGACCCACGCCGCGACTTTTCACTCAAACGCCGCTCTCGCGGTTACAAATAACCGCGGAATTGCAAACACGCTGCAATCTCCGTTTATAGAAATTTACATTTATTCACATTTCACGCTCGTGTACGTCAACGCGAGCGCGCGTTTCATTTTTTTTTTTTTTTTTTTTTTTTTTCCCGCAATTGAGAGAATCACGCGATCGTGTCGTCAGTGAAGAGTTCGCAAGTCTGGTATTATTCGCAGGTTTGTCTAGCAACCTCGCTTCAGAAAACAGAAATTCTAGGGGAAATGGAGAAAAGTCACCGACTCGCGTAACTCGCAAATTATGTACGATATGTACGATACCTTACACTTCAAAAGCGAAACCATAACGCTCGGTTGTCGAAAAAAAAGAAACGGAGAGTGAACAGCCCGGGAGAGGAGGGAGGGTTCCGGGAAGCGTGAAAATGAGAAAGAACGAAGGTAGACCGGCTCGACGCCACCTCGTCGGCCAGTTATTGTTCTCGGGACGAAGAGGCCAGGAGATTTCGAGGGGAGGATCTCCGCGAGGGGAGGTCGCGACGGGATCGAGATCGTATCGTCGCGTACGCCTCTCTCCGCGGAAGGAACGAAGGACGGATCGCAAGATTGAATGAAAGCTGCGCGCGGTTCCTCGCTGCGAGGGGTTCGAGATGAAAAAAGAAAAAAAGACCGACGGCGAAAAAAAGTTTCGCCCGACTAAACACTAAATCCGTGGTGTGTGAGATGAATCAGAAATTTTTCGAGAAGAGAAGGAGTGGATCGGGGAGGGAAACGAGGATACGTCGACTTAATTGCCAACCGTAATCTTCAGGAGTGCTGCTCCTGCCGTTCCTCGTTCTTCGTCCGTCTTCGCCATCTCGCGCGTGTATCTCGCTCCTGCGGCCGAAAGGAAACTCGAGTAACGATGTTCCTTTTCCTCGTGAGTTCGATCCTCGAACTTCCCTTTACGTAACACGATCGATGATCGAACGTTGCTCGCGTGTACGCGCGTACGGGAGAACTTACTTTGCGTAGCTTTCCATAAACTCTGGAGAGAGATTCTCCAAATCTAACGTGTTTTTCTTTTTGTTATTGTTGCTTGTTTGAAATCTTTCGCTCCATTTTACATAAAATGCACGAATTTATAGAACACGTCTCTACAACTCCACGAGAAAAGTTTACGCCACTATTTAATAACAATCGAAAGTCACGTATAGAGTAATTTACAGTAAATTTGTGACATGCGGGTTGGTTCAAATGATTAAAATACACGTGAACAAGTATGAAATGGTCAAAATGTACATAACGCTTTCGCGAGCGATTGCACGTTCGTACGATTGCATATTACGAGCGAACACGTGTACAATTACCTACTTGGTGTCGGAGCAACATGATAGATTTTAATCACCGGGGGAAAAAAAAACAGAGAGAGAGAGAGAGAGAGAGAGAGAGAGAGCTGAAAAAGTCGCGGTTCGATGCAGTGGATAACGCACAATTAGCGACACGCAATTAACGAGGAGAAAAGGGTGGCAGTCGGCGCGCGGGGGGGCTGTTTACTCGCATGCGTGCGCGTTCCAGCGTCGAAGGGTGAAGCTCGCCGAGGGAGAAAGAGTGAAAGACAAAGTTGACAGACGGGGGACTGCCGTAGCGAAGGCAGACGAGCCGAAGGGTGAAAGGAGAGAAGGAACCTCGGCAAGACGAGGAGAGCCAGCCGAGAGGCGACCAGGGAGAACGCTAGACTGCTTGGCGGCTGCTTTATCAACCCACGCATTCGAGTCCCTGCGTTTTAACTTCTAACGCGCGAATATATCGCGGACGTTTCCTCCGTTTCCTCCTCCGGCGTCTTCTCCCACTTCCCCGGCTTCAGAACTTTCGTCGTGGAACGTTCTCGCTCGTTACTCGGTTGAAAGTATGAAAATGTGTAAGGAATTTGTGATTTTCTCAAAGGCTCGAAGAAAACGAAAGGAGAGAAAGAACACGGCACCGCAACACGAGTCACTTTTAATCGTTCAAGCGCTCGCGTGCACTTGTTAGCAAAGAATTCACGTTTCGTCCGGTACGTACGTCGAACGCGAGCCGAGCGAATTCATTTATCACCGCGCGGGAACCGTGCAATTACACTTGGTTATCGACGATTCCGTTTCGAAAGATCGTAATTCGCGGGACGTAAATTGCAACGAGCCGAGGGCTTAACAACGCTGTAAATTTCTGCGGGTTTTTTGTTGCTGGGCCACGTCGACGCTCGGAATCGCAGGCGGTAAGCTAAGCTGGCTTTTTAACTTTCGCTCCGATTAATATTCCCGGTGTGTATACGGGCGGCGTGATAACCGTGCGGAGCACGTGGCCGCGTCGCGAGATAATATTTCTTCTCGCTGGCAACAGACCCGTTACTCCTCCTTGCCTTCGTCCTTTCCGCTAATTAACATGCCGCGAAACGGCCGTTTTTATCAACATTTTTCCAACCAGTCAATCCGCCTCCGTTTAATTGCTGTACACCTGTACACGCATGTCGCAAAGATCCGCAGTTCTTTTCGCGTTCACCGACCACCGAATGACTGAACACCACGGTCGAGCTTCGCAAAAAAGAAAAAAGAAAAAAAAAAAAGAAAAAGGGTTGCACCCCTCGGTGCAGCAGAAACGGCGTGGAATAATTTAATAATTCGATCATTAATTGGGAATCGCCGCTTTTTTTTTTTTTTTTTCGAGGTTACCGCCTCGTTTGCTCCGTGAACTCGTCGAACTCGTTTGTGTTAAATTCCAATTTTGAGCGCAGGTTAACACACTCTCGCGAACAGAGAGAGAGAGATGGGTTCGATCGGTGGTCAAAGCCGCTTGATCGTGACGGATCTACTTCTGTTCTGCTTGCAATAGGCTCCAAAAAAATTTATAATAATAATAATAATAATAAGCGTAATGTCTGTATAAATTCTACTTTCCACTTAAAGTCATCGGCACGTCTCTTTCGCCCGTATCATTGTTAATTGTTGATAGCAGATTGATTTGTTCGTTGCATCAAACGATGTTTAAAAGTACTTTGGTGTAATGGATGCGTTCCTGCTAACGCGACTAAATACAACTTGCGCAATTATACTTTCCGCATTAGCCGAAATTTGCAAACCAATCTTTTACATTTTCAATAAATCTAAAAGCCGAGAGAGAAGGAAAGAAAAACGGGCAATGAATAAGATACAGTGAAGTCCAGTGGAACGGGGCAAGAGAAAAGAAAAGTAGAGCAAAGGAAACAATTTTAACTTTAACGTAGTTTTAATTGTACACGTGTGAGAGACGAACGATTGAAAAAAAGAGTAGGCGAGTATCTGCTATTCTTATTAGCAGTGCAATCGGACGTCGCCGATATGTATATCGAGGAGAGGACCCAAGCACCAACTCGTTCGTCGACGCAAGCCGCATAACTCGTTTTATTTTGGTCGCGCGTGCCCCGTTTCTTTCCCTATCTTTCGAACGACGGGAGCGAATAATAAGTTCTGGCAAATGAGGCAGGTTGCGCAAGACAACGTGTGTGTCGGTGCCTCGTTGGTCCGTTCGACCGGGGCCGAAAAGAAAAGCTCGTCTCGGCGCACCACCGAGTGGATGCAATCGTCAGGTTGCACAACCAGTCGCGCAGCACCCGTGTGCCTCGCCTGTCTTATTTATCGCAACCGTCTCATCCTTGAACCAAGCCGCAAGGCGGATTAATAGCTCGATCGTGTTCTCTGAGAGAGCCAAGAGACGGGCCAGTCTCGATGGCGTCGATCGACGAGAGAAAAAAAAAAAAAGGGAAAAAAGGGAAGGAGAAGGCTACCAGTTGACCAGGAAAATGCCACACCTCGGGTTAATGCGATACATCTCGACGACTAAAGTCCGTCGTCTTCGGCGATGCACTTTAGTTAATGCAGCGGTCTGCGGTCTCGCTATTTCTCACGGGCGCCACGAGGGACACGTAAAACCGGCGAATATGGGACCCCCCCCCCGTCTCCGGATGGCGACGTTTAGCGCCTGTTCGTGATACGCTCCAGGAGAAATAGGCGAACGTAAGTTTCGCGAACTCGATCTGCGTCAAAACTTCACCATCTGTACATATACATTGCGCGTGTATTATGAATAGAGTTTTATGCATCTGTGGGAAATTGCAACGTTTATAAAATATCCAAACTATCCACGATGTAGGTACTCGTTGTAATATTTAACAGGTGAAATGAGTTTCTGTTCTTTCAGTCTCTTTTTTCGTAAAAACGTGAATTGTTTCGTGTCGCGTCAGTCGGATATTTCGGCATTAACATGATGAACGATTGATACACTCGCATCGTATGCTCTATGTATGTGTATGTATAAATTTTCTGATCGTGAGAATCAGTCCTTCCGTTTTTAGTCCGACGCAACGAGCGTGATACGTTCATAAGAAATTTCTGCAAATATTCAAAAACACTTCCGCGAACTGCCGTGTAACGTCGCGTCGAAGTAAAAGAACGAAAGAAAAGAAAAAAAGAAATACTCTCCATACCGGTCGACCTTTTTCGTCTTGGCAGTTGGGGTGCCTGCGTGGTGTCCCAGCCTCGAGGAACACGACGCCGAGATACGGAGCGTATTATTCGTCGAGTGCGAGATTGAAATACGGCGTTGTACGAAGGGACCTGAGACACTTGGAAATTCCTCGCGCCGCGTGGCGATGGAAATCTCGTCCAGATATCGTACCGCGAAGTAAATTGCCTTTGACTCCATGAATCGGCAAGTTGTCGCCGTCGTTCGGATATGCGGCGTTAAATAATTCACGTCGATAAGTGGAAGAAAACGTAGCCGGTCGCGTAATAGTTCTCGATGATTTATTCCTAAACGAGGGAGTCGCCGGACCGCAGTTGAAAAAAGAAAAGAACGTTGATAAAAATGTGTATAATAACTGGTTGCACGGTCGATCGTAACATTTAGCCGGTTTTCCAGCTATCCGGCCGGCCAATTAAATTCGTTAACTTGAAATTACGCGTTCGAGAATATCGCGGGGAAATTGTTTTTGCGCCGCCGCGGGAAATTTTTCCCAGTCAACCGTTTCCACCGACTAATCGCGACCCGTGTTCCGACACCTCAGCTTCTTATTCTCGTTCCAACGCGAATAAGAAGCTTTTTCTTTACACGGCGTGTCGTAAAGTCATCGACGATCCCGTATTTTCGTATTTTTATCCAAACGCAGCGACGATAAACCAGACCCGCGCGTCCTCCTTGAATCTCGCGTTGTGTAATTACGCGCTAAGCTGGACGTTTATGCAAATTCGTATAAACGACGGAACGTAAACGAGTTTTTGCTACGAGCTATCTGCCTTCTGTCTATTTTTACATATTCGCCGTACACGTGAATTTATCGAGGAATTAAATCGATAATTAAATCGAGGAATTTCTCGGGAGGAAAGGGGCTCGCGGAAAATTTAAGATTCCGAAAAAATTTGTAGAAAAAAATCATTGGCAGACGAAACGAATCTCCATTTGATCACGTTGCTCGTGAAAATACACAGAAACACGTAAATATCCGCGGTCTAATGGCAAACGTACGTGTAAACGTCCAGCGTGGGGAATAACAACAACAACGTTCTTCTTTGAGAGCCATTACGCGCAATTACCAATTCAAATTTAACTGTTAGAAAATTGAGCCGAGATACTTCCGAATGTATCGTACGTCATTACGCAAATATCTAAAAATATAATCGACGCATAATCGAGACGTAGGTTCCTTTGATCGGGAAGAAGCTCTCTGTACCCGCGCTTCGAGCAACATTCGACATTAACGCGCACCGTTCCGCATGAATAATTGGCAAAGATATTTTAACAAAGCAAACGTTCATCAATATTAACGAGCGGCTCCGACGCTTGAATTTTAAGAATGTTGCGAGTCCTACGCAGTCTCGATGGGCATCTCGAGCATCCTTCTTCCATCGATCCAACCAGCGGAAACACTTCCAAACACTTCCACCTACGACTCCTCCTTTTCCCCCTCAATTTTTTCGTCGATTCCGTTTCTCTGTTGCTGGCAGAATCGTTTCGTTTCATCGATTTACGCAGCAACGGCGCGGAGTGTTTTGCGGATCGAGCGACGCGAGAAGGAAACGAACGGAGAAAGTGGGAGGGGAAAGAATGGCGAAAGGCGTGGAAGAAACCGCGCGTCTAACAGGTGCTCGTGCTCCCAGGCTGAGTTTGACGTCATCCTGAAATGCTCAGACGCTGGAAACGATAGGATGCGAATAAGTACACGTCAACAGCCCGTATTTCCCGAGAAATTTCAATAAGCGGGCTGTGTATATATATATATATATATATATATATATATATACAGGTACCGCGGAAAGTGAGATTTCAAACTTGGAACAAGGCTCGGTGAAATGCCGAGAGCTTTGGCGTTGAGCTCGGTCGAGAAATAAAAATCGTTCGTGTTCTTTCCACGCGCGAACGGGCAGAGAGAGAAAAAAAAGGAAAACGGAAGACTAGACCGCGCTATTATTTTCCACGTATCGTCGAGCATAGATGCAGACGACGACGATACGCGAGTTAATGCGTGCCTCTAAATCTTTCCTCGCCGTGAAATTACTTTGTGGCGAGCTCGTCGTTATCCCTTCGGGACCCTCCGGAGGCTCGACGCACGGAGAAACGGCACGAGCATCGGCTTTAATCGGCGGTCGTGCTCGTTAAAAGGAAGGACGGTGGTGGACGTTTGGAAAGTCAAACGACGGCGTAAGAGCGGCGTAATTATTCCGCCTCGACTTCTGCCCTGAGAGTTAGCTATCGATGGAATCGCGTGTCCGCGTGATTAATTGAAAATTGGTCTTACGTAAAACGAACGGCTCTAGCTGCAGCTAGAGTGCCTCGTGGTTCTTGTTGCTCCTCGCGTAACAAGAGCTCGGCTGCACTCTTGGTATTTATTACGCTCGAAGAGGAATCCTGCAACTTCTTGCCAAGTGGTTCGAGGAGATCCGAGCTCGAAGAAGGGGATTCAGTGTCAAATCGTAGGGTTCGAGGCATCCGGCTTTGGGATCTTTCAGAAACGATCTGACTACTGCAGCCTCTGGCTGTTGAAACAGGATCGTTCGTAACTTGCAACGTTTTTAGTAAAATTGAAGGACTTTCGATATATAGACTTGTGATATATATAAATATATTTCGTTAAACAAATATTGAATATTAATAATAATACGGGCGATCCTCGACTTTTGTACATTTTATTTTCATACATATTTCGTACTGTGTTTAAAAGGTGGATTTTTATCGCAAAAACGCGCGTAGTTCCATGTAATGACTCTCGTTTTCTCGCCGACCATTAATCATTAGTCTCTTCCCTCCTCTCCGACGTTATATCTTATATGTACGTAGGAAAAGAGACGGCGTGTTACAGAATTCTTTACGAAGAAAAAAAAAAAGAATGACACGATTCAACTATCTCTTGAGAAATTTGCAAAGAAAACACCAGATACTAATCGATAAATAATATCCATTTGCATGTTAATAATACAGCTCAATAAAGAGCAAAAATTTTAAAAATATTTTTCTTTTCGTTGCTCTACTTTCGCACACACTTTGCGAACCAATTAGGTACGAGAGTCGAGGACCTCCTTGGATATTTTAAGTGAAATCCAATTACTGACGCGAGTATTTATTGAAATTACTCTGCGTGACGAATGTCAGTTGCAAGAGCCATGTGTATCATTTGGATCTTAAAAACGTGTTATTAATTTTGCGAAAAAAGGAGAATAATGTGCTACTTTGTACTCGCACGGCACATACGTACACGTGTATAATTTATTTAGGGGCGCTGAAAATTTACTGGAAAGATCGAGACTGGTTCTAATCGAACGTCCACTCGTGTCAGTCGTCCAAGAATCGACTTCCCAAACGAGAACGCGACTCAAGTCAAATTTGAGAAGAGGATCCTTTAAGAGAGGAGAGGCACTCGTCCGTATTGCCTTGCCTCGACAAACACGCGGTACCTGATGGCGTCAAATATTTGCCGGTACTCGATTGTTTCCTATATACCTTGCACCGATGTCGCGCAAAGCAAATTCCAGCGCGTCGACCGGCGCGAAACGCGAAGAGGATCGTGACCCGAGAGCTTGCACAGAGCTCGACGATTGTATCCCAGTTCTGCTTTCTTGGAGAAAAAGAGAGTCGGGGAGGAAGGCCACCAGGGGCAATTTGTCGGAGACGCCGTCACCCCGACCCGAAGCTAGCTTTTCGTGTTTTCCCGCTACTTTCGTTCCGTCTCCCGGGGTGATCTCGTTCCTTCTCCTCGACCCGGCCGCGAGCCGCTGTAACCGTGACCCGGATATCCCGTTAGTCGCGCTGTGTTTGCGCTTGAACTTCTTTCCTCGATGGATTCGCCACGATGCCTAGCCGGAATGCGTCTTTGGCCATTTTCAATTGAAAAAAACGGACTCTTCCATTTTCGCAACGTGAAACGCGCCATTCATAAATTCATCGTTAAAAAACATGAAAAAATATCCGCGCTTTGAGGATAATTTTCACCCCTTCAGTATCGACGATTGCCGACAAAAAATTTTTACGAGAAGGACTTGGTTTCTTGCGCGTAGAGATGTCACGACGCATTCTTCTCTGTTTCATGATTTTCTCCAGTCGCTTGAGACCACCTTTACCCAGAAGCTTCCAGGAGACATTCACTCACGTCCATCCGAGATCTTGGAAAGCCGCGCGTTCCCCTCGCGCAGACCGATCTCGAGCACTCGGCTTTTCCACGTGCCTCGCTTCGTGCCCACTCGCGATCGAGATTCCAGTCGTCGCGAAGATTTGCATGAGAGAAAGGCGTTAAAAACGCAGCGAGCGAAACTGTGAAAACTTGCCGGTCGTTTTTAACACGAGCAAGGAGGCATCTCTAATCGGAGAACGTGCTCGGTTCACGGGTTAATGCCTTGCCTCTCTCCCTCCGGCCCCTTCGTCATTTCCAACACAGCACGCGGCGAGACACTCGCGACAGAGGCCTTAAGTCTCTTGAACAGGCAGAATAAGCTACTTACCGGAGGCTACGAACCGGTCAGCCACGAAGATAGCACCGGCCGCCTATGTACGAGTTCGGCGGGCCTGCATTCCGCGGGCTTGTCTGTTATCTCGAATACCTGCAGCGGCGTTTACAGGCGGCGGTTGTTTTCGCGAGGACGCGTTCACGGAAGCCGGTGCGAGACGACGACGAGTCGAGTGGAGTCGAGTCGAGGCAAAGCTTGCCATCGGCCGGTCGACCGGTCTATGAAGACGTAGTAGACGCGCGCCGTACAACCAACGCGTTCCTCTCTCACAATCGGCCTACCTCAGCGAAAGAATCGGCAGGCCAGAGTGAGCGGAACGGATCGAACGGAGATGGAGAATCGCGATGAATGCCTGCCTTAATGGTATTCACCGCGAACGTACCAAGGCCGTGAATGAATGGGTCCTAAGAGACCGTTGCTAACACCTCGCGACACATTGAGAATATCGTGGCTCGTGAAATACACGAGATACGGAGCTACGAAATCACGATGATCACGTGGTGTACCGGTTGCGTGACATTCCCCCTTCTTCCTTTTTATTAATCCCCCCCCCCCCGTCGAAGGAGAAGATTAGCGACGGACTACGAATATACGCGCCAGCCTCTCAGAGGCCGGAGCGATCAACTTTGCTTTTTATCCGTTTCGCAATTTCACGAAATAAATACCGGATTGACGTTCAGTTCTTGCCGGAAATAATTCGACTTGCTTGTTCGTTCGTTACATAAAAATTATTTTTCCTCGTAGTTTCTAAATGTAGATTCATAAAAGCTCGCTTTTGGAAATCGCTTACGATTCGTCTCACTGAAAGGTCCAGAAGCAACCTGTTCCGACTAGGAAATGAAGACGACTTTTCTGCCATAAAATTTTATCGATATGCGAACGTTTGAATCGATACGAAACAATACCCTAGGCTCTCTCGCGAATCACGTGACCCAAATCAACCAATCGCTAATTTTCGTTGCATCAGCGTTGCACCTGAAGAGGCCCGATTTTCAGTGATAAAAATCCCGCGGTCACGCTAAAAATCGTTTGCCTGTGACATTCAGCTACATTGGCACTTGAGCGATTAACGTAAAAAAGTGTAAAAAAATATGACTTTTTTTTGAAGGACCGGTCATTTTGACCAGTCACAGGTCTCAGAATAGACGTACCAACGAAGCGTCGGTAAAGATTCGAACCTATTCGCAAGAGATCCACGAACAATCGACGCGCGGTCGGCCGTCATCGAAGGAAACCCGCGTTTCTCTTCTTCGGCCTGTCACCGAGGTTCCCAATTAACTTGACCGTGTTCGCGGGACAATTGCGAATGCCACGCCACGCGCCAACGCGTGCAATATACACCTGAAGGGGCAGAGTCACTGAATTATTTCGCGTAATTGATTCCGACGCGTTCAATTTCACGTGTTCTGCCAACGCTCGACGGCGAAACCGGTCTTAATTGACACGCAGCTTCCGCGTGGCGACTAATTGAAAATGCTAACGCTGTCGGGAGCGAGCCGCTGTTGTTTCCTCCCCGGGCGCCTCTACACGGGCCTGTTATCGATTCGTCGCCGGCGGATGATAGAGTGCGCGAAACACGGTTAGGTGTCTTCCGTTCGATCTACGCTCCGCGGACGTCCACGATGATTGATGAGCTCAACTGGTGTTCCATAGTTTATCGCTCTATTCGATATTCCGCGGGCGATGCAAGCTCGATAGCTGCTGCGATGGATAGACTGCAACGACACGCAACGAATAGCTGAATCGCCATTAAGCGCCATTCTCCTCCTTCCTGACCGAGATATCTTCGAGAGTTTAGAGCTTTCGGTTAACGTTGGCTATCATCCAGTCTGATTGATCTGACGAGCGCGAATGAAGTAAGATGGAAGCAAAACTGGATGGAGAGACATCCGAGGAGATACGACTGGAGAAACGAGTTCAAGTTTACCATTTGATACAGTCGTCCGAAACTGTAAACTATAGTCAATTGTATCGATTCGTAAATAATTTCCGTTTTTGGGAGCAAGCTGTAACGACGCGTTTGTCATCCTAATGACTCGTCAGATCAATTACAACAAATAATGTGACAAGTGATAAGTGATTATTTATTTCGAGTTTTTAAAACGCCATGAAACGCTCAACGCAGATTCAAACGAAAAAAAACGCCTTGCACTCGTCAATAGAAAGAATGTTGTTGTTTTCCTATATAAGATAACGCAAGACAGTAAGAGTACAGTAAGAGTGCAACGAAAAATAATTTCAAAACTTGGCCAACCTCCATACACCGCTGATCTTGCGCCAAAATACCTCGTCAGAAACCTTTTTCTTGAATTCGGCCATTTGCTGAATAGGAAATCATTTACGAAATCCGTATAATCAGCCAAGTGCAATCCTGAAACGCCGTATCAATTCAGCTTAAGCGTGAGTTAACCGACCGTCAATTTGTATCAACATTCCGGATGGCTTTCGTGAAATCGCGAAAAAAAACATTCGTTGTATCCAGAGATTGCAATCTGAAATCTCGATCGCCGCCGGCGGTTACTCGGAGAACCGCGTGCGGGAAGCGCGTCACGTCAGATCTCATTAGCCGATTCGAAAACGAACGACGAGCGGAGGACCTGGTTTCCAGTCTTAACTCGGCTCGACTAACGCTAGCTCATCTAGATGTAAATACGAGGTGGCAGCGCGCGTTCCTCGCGCCAGGCCACGTTCAGAGAGGCTGGGGCCTAATCGAAAAGCTTTTACCTTTGAAGCGACCGTGTCCGCGCAGCCAGCTTTTATTCGCGCACCAGGCGCAACGTGGCCGCTGATACGCGCGAATTGGAAACGTTTCACGGTGCAATGACCCTACGACTATGTCGGCGTGGCCACGCATTACGACAGAGAGAAAGAGAGAGAGAGAGAGAGAGAGAGAGAGAGAGAGAGAGAAAGAGTGTGCAATTTGACCGCTTCTCGCCTGTTAGGAGCAACACTGTTGCGATCCGCTGCAACTGGAATGCTATGACGGACGAGACGCGTGGATTAAATTAGGTAATACGCTCAGACGCGGAGCGCGAGTTTGTCGCACGCTAACTCCGATCGCGAGTCCCTCGGCAATTTAACCACTTGGCTCGAGTTGAGTTAGAAGCGCGCGCAAAAATCACGCTCCTCCGGCTAGGATCGCAGATCCTCCTATCAGCCTCTCGAGGTACGAGAGGGAGAATTTCTAAATTTTGCTCACCCTTTCGCCACGACTTCATGCTAAAAGTGTTCGATCGAATTATTTTCCGAGTTGATTCGCTTTGAATTTCCAATTCTTCAAACAGAATTCTAACTTTCTTCAAGAGACTGACAGTTATTATACCTGTCTAGACGGTATAACTGTCTTTTTCCGAATTGCAACGGATCAAGAAAGGTTCTTTTAATTTCTTGTCCCTAAGTGGAAAAGAACAAAGAAAAAGAGCTCGTCTCGACGACTAAAGTGTATCGTGTATTTCTAATCCGTAAATTGTGCAAATTTAATAAATTTACTTTCGTAAGAGTTGGTTTCCTAGAAGGAAACGATACGTCACGAGCTACGAGGAAATGACATTCGTTGCCCCGTGAGTGCGTTTGCTACCGATCCATATTGAAGGAACGCGGTGGCAATATCTACGTTTAATAGAGGCATAAAGATTGGATAAAAGCGTAAAACCGAAGCGCGAGTTCGATACGAGGATGTTATATAGTCGACAGGTACGATAAATCTACGCGTACACCACGCCAACCTAAATAGATACGGGGGGCACTTGGAAAAATTTCCGAGTCCTATCGAGCGCGGAGTGTACGGGCTGTACAAGCTGTCCGGCGTTGCAGAAGATTAACGCCTTAATTTACCTCGCCGTGAACCGAGCAGAATTCTGGTTGGGTTCAAGTTTGACTTTGGTTATCGGTTGTAGACTGAACAATTTTTACGTTCTATAAATAGACTCACTTACGACTGCGCTGTGACACCAGAACACAGTAGATCTCTGTTCATCGGCACGAAATACGCGTCTGCGAAATTGCTCTATCGATGCATCGCGAGGTATAATTTGTCAATTGAAACAGAACTTGAAACGAAACTGTTCCTTTACCGACTGAGCGAACCACACGCAGTCAATTACAACTGCAGTTTATCATCGCGAGCCAAGGGGTTAAACAAACTCCCGCTGATTAGACGCGCAAACTCCTAAGAATTACGACCATTTGCGAAAATCAAAGCTAACGAGAAGAACGAAGAAGAAACTGCAGTTCTGCAAACCGCGTGTCGCTCGTGCCCACGCTTTTTTGATCTCCGGTACGCGCGAGTTCTGCTTTCAATAATCGTATCGTACGTACGACTTTAATCCCTCGAGCTCGGCGATCGAAGGGAACGAAGAAAGATAGAAAGAGAGGGAGAGAGAGAGAGAGAGAGAGAGAGAGAGAAACGCGAATACCGGGGAGATCGACCGGGCAGATCGTGGGAAAATTGAAGAGGAGCAGGGATGCAACGACGTTCTGGATAGCACGGTGGAATGTACCCGCCGGCTCGCGGTACACTGCGATTTCTTGCTCGTGCGAGGGAACTTTCGTGACACGGTGAATTCCGCGGACCATGAGGAGAGACTCCGTAACGCGCGTACGTGCGTGTCGAGGTCGCCGTGGGAATGCGTTTTCATTCGAGAACGAGAGAAAATCGAATTATTCGCCATCAGCCTCAGAACCAAAAAACAACCACGAACAATAGGAAATCCTGGCGTCCAACCAGGTACGTACACGCAGACGAGCGACGAGTTATGTCTCTCTTGACAAAGCCACCTTTTCATCAACGGACGCAGAAATTCCGAGGATTTGATCAACCCTTTGCTTCGCGATTTAATGAAACGGGATTTTGGATTAAGACACGCTGTTTAATTTTTAATTGCTATTACATACGTTTACATGCGTTATATTGGGCCATTACCCACGAATAATCTCGTTTTTTCATACTGTATAAAATTTGTAGTTTCAATCTATAATATGATTTAACAATAAGCATACCAAATTCTTTAACTTAGAATACAGGTTATGTTGTAACAAGTTAAATTATTGTCATTAGATGGCTTGTGTATTCATTCATCCACTTAGGCTCAAAAATTCTCCTTCTTAAACTTTTACAAACTGTCCACTGCTCTGATAATCTTTCGCATCTGTTTGGTCCTTGACGGATTAATTACCTCGGGAAGGAGGGCGAGTGAGAGGGAAAGGATAATTACTCGCGTGATTGAAATTTATTCAAACGTGATCGCACCTTGGCAATTTTTCACCAGAGAAAACGCATGGCCGGAAGCCACTGCTTCGGACTCTGCGAGACTCGAGCTCGCCGAGCGTCACGAATCAACGTTCGATCGGGCGGGCCCGTGTAAAAAGAAAGGGCGTGAAATGTGGAAATCCAATTAAGATTCCTCGCGGTGCCACCCAACGCGGCTGACCGTGCTCGGCATTAATCAGCGAAACGCGTATCGTTTAACACACGTCTAATAACCGCGTTCCTGCGTCGCCCGCTCGATCCTAACGCATAAATAAACTTCGCCACGTTTACGACACCCGTGCGCTCCCTCGTCGAGAGCCGACTTCTCTCGTTGCGCGTATACACGCGTGTAATTCAAACTGTTTGCACCGTGTTCTCTCGCCTCTCCCACGCGCGAGAAAGGGAGAACAAAAGAAGTCGGAGAACAATCGTTTCTAATCGATCTTGAAGGAGTCGTTTATCGCGTAGCTATACACACACACACACACAGGTGACAGAAAAAAAGGTATTCGTAACTTCTACAGTGGATAATAGTCGTCAGTCAAATGCTGGAAAAAAGAAGTTTTGACAAACGTGGGTTGGAAAATTAATTTAACTGTCTATTTTTTCGTCTTCTAGCACAAATGATACGAAAGTTTCCAAACTGGGACAGTCGAACCCGATTGTTCGTAACTTTGTAAATATTAATTTAATTTCGAACCACGTTTTTGTTAAAATTTTTTTTATCACTCTGTGAAAACCAACGAAGAGTTTATCCCAATTATAACTGGCTAGTTCGTGATGTCTCCTCTCTCTCTCTCTCTCTCTCTCTCTCTCTCTCTCTCTCTGCAAACAATTGCCCTGGCATCGGTGGCTGTCCGTAAATCATTTCTGCGTCGAACGGTTTGCCAAAGCAATTACAGATAATACCATCCGGCGCGGTTGTGCTTTCGGACACATGGTTGGACCTTGGTCGTGCGCGGGAAAATCTATGTATTCCGCTTAGTCGGGACATCTCCTTTCATTGGAACAATTTGTTCCTTTCACCGTGACCCAAATATCCAGTTGCGCGCGAATCGAGCGCGAGCTTCCAGCTTTCCGGCAAAGTAACAAAATTGTTTCGTCGCTTTCCGCGCTGCTGTAAATCTCAAGTTGTTTCCAGGAGAGATCCAGGAGAGTTTAAAGGTTGCTGCGAACTCTCGAGCCGGAGTGAAATTGAGAAATTGACGAGATGCACCTGCTCCAACTGCTGAAAGACCGAAACGTGGCAAACCGGTCACGTTCACGGCCGCGGGTTTTCACATTTAGACACGGTCGAGAAATTTCCAGCGGAATTTCGATTTGTTAAGCGCGACGGCCGCGCTGATGATCGATCCCGACATGGCGAGAACCAAAGCGCGCGAGAGTCTCGGGCTGTGAGTTATGCAGCCGAGTATCGTATCGCGGCTTGAGTAACATCGCGTGTATCCGATGAATATTGCAAGTTGGCAGCTCGACGAAAGGGAGGATTCCGGCGTGTCACCGTCGAGACCCACGGTCGACGTTGATTTACAACCACCGTCGGGCTGCCACTCAGCCGTGATTTCTCGCGAAAGCCGTGAAAGAAAACGTGGCGGCGAACGTTAGCACCGTTAACAGCGGAAAAGCGGTCGGCTCCTTTGCTCTCCCAAGCCGAGTTTCGCTCGCTGCTATCACGCCCGATGATTAACTTGTCTCTCTATCGCGTTTCTGTCGTGCGAATTCTGTCGCGTTTGTTATTCTCTTCTCGTACAGTTCCGTTCCAGTTTCTGAAGAAACCTTTCTCGATGCTGTTTGCGAGGAAACGCGGTCGACGTTCTTGATACGACGTTCTGGACAATCACGTCTTATCCAATTTGGAATGTTTAGAATGCTTTGTTGCTCCGTTCGCTTCCTCGGGTTTTTCGCGGTAGCAACTGATGAAAGACAAACGGCGACAAAAAGTGAATCTTTGTACGTATCTATGCATAGATGAGATGTAATTTGGTTTGGTCAAAAAATAACGTCAAAACGCAAGTTCATTCTGCTGTCTGACAGCTGATTGAAGCTTGTTTCAATAAAAGAGAATAAACGATTTCCTTGACGATTGTTCGTTTTCAAATGGAAAATCAAAGAGTCAAACGTTTTCATCGTCAGAGCAAAATGGTCAATGTGTTTATTAATGACACGAGTTTTTCTTTCTCACGAGAAATTCGCCTTTCATTTGCACACGAAAATATGCTGCTTTTTGGCCAACCTGATACAATCACGTCGACAACGATTGAGGCAAACCAATTTAATTTCGCTCGAACCCCAAATTTAATTTGGCAACGTTCGCCCCATTTTGATCGACGGCGTTCAATCGCACTCGATCGATCGCGCATCGCGGGGACAAATGAAAATTAACACAAGGTCCGGGACAATCGTAAAAAAAATCCATTAAAGTAAATTGCAGCGAGTCGTATCTCCGTAATCGTCGAACGCAACGGGAAAACAACGACGGCGAGATCGAGGCTGGCAATTAGTTGGTAGCCCACGGGATCATCGTCGGACCCCGTAGGGATGTTGCAGGTGGTTCGCGTGGGTGGCAGACAAAGGGCGCGATAATCCGCGCGCAAGGTAAGTCCAAACGACGCTGCGAACTACGTTAAATCGCACTTAACTTTCCCTGCCCGCTTATCGCCCGTTATTACTCTTTCGCCGCGCGAAAGAGTTTTATTGTCCCGTCGCGATAATTCTAATTGGCTTATTCCGCTCTCGCTGGTGTCCACACCGGGAGGGAACAGGAAACGGAACGCCGGTTCAGTCGCCGCGTCCTGTTCTGAGAAATTTGTTACGTGTCTGTTGGACTCTGGACCAGAATCTGGCAAAGCGATGCATTTCGATATTCGTTGGTTCGACGTGGCGAATAATCTACGTACAGAGTCAAATTCTCTTACAATTAGCTCTCGACAGTAGGTCTAAACGGGAGAAATGTGCGTAGTTTAGCTTAAAAACTGTGCCATAATTTCCAGCCACGAATAGTGGGAACAGCAGGAATCGAAGAGGTTTAATTAAACGTTGAAGATTCCTCCGAATAAATGGTACTCGTTTGTCGCCGAGAACGAAACGCGTTACATAAAGTACACAAAGTATTAAAATCCGCGTGACAAGCTGTTCGAAGAATGGCAATTAGCAGGTACGCGAAGACGAGCTCCTCCTCGCGATTGTATTTAAATGATCGGTTTGGCGCATGACCTTTGCGAACAATGGCGCACCGCGACCGAGCTACGCAAATGCACTCGAGTGTCATCGTTCGTATTACGAGATATTGATCAGACGACGTGAATGACAAACAAGCTCGTTTGAAAAAAAACAAACTCTCGTTTGATAAATCAATGGCTGATAAATTGCCTCCGAAGAATTTCCGCTCTGGTGACCATCGAGAGTGTTTCTTTTCTTCTCGCCCTTCGCCACACCTTCGCTCCTTCTCCGTTTATCTGCCTCTTGTTACGCGTTGCATGCAAGTGGGTGTGTTTCAACAGGAAGAAAGTCGGCCATTTTCTAACTCCCGTTGTTAGATTGCGAACGCCTTTCGATTTTATTTGCCAGTCAAAGTGAAATCTCACTTGAAAATTTAAACCTTGTCTTTTACACTAAATTTAACCGGTGTCGTTGGAATTGGGTTAGAAACCCGTGAAAGTTACCCTCGAAATTTTTCATTTCCGCGAGCAACGATCGTTACCTGTTTTAATTTGTTTTAAAGATTTAAAGATCAGGAACCGTTTCACCGAACGCGCAATGAATCACGACTCGGGACGATCTCTCTGCGCCCGAGACGGATGCACAGGAAGGGGCGAGCTATGAGTTTAATTAACAAGACACGCGAGAGGCAGACCGCGAGGCGAAGCAGAGAACGTCGACGTCGCGGAGCGCTCCTCCGCGATTCAGCATTTGCATCGAGATAAGTTCGATTAAAGGGGACGAGTAAATCGTGGGATTGTACGCGTGGGTGGCGGCGTCAGCTGACGAGCCATTAAGAGGCAAGACGGCGCGCGGAATCCGCAGTGAAATTACAGCCAATGAAACGACCCGGCAATTAGTCGCGTGCATTATGCAGCGGCCCAGCAGGTACGTAGGTGCCCTGCTGGGACCCGGGGATGATCGATCGACCAGTTGAAAACGATTTCGTCGTTCTTCGCCGGGGGATTCCACACCCTCGGCCGAGGATTAACTGGTTTCGAGGCGACTATTTTTCCCGCGGAGCAACGCCGCCGAATTCTTATCGAACCGGCGTCTGGATTTGTCGGCCCGACACACGAATCTGCCGCGGTCTCGCGACCGTAGTCGTTCGTAAACGACGCGAGATGTGGCTTCTCTCTTTCGAATCCGTGAAAGGAGCCCATTACGTTTCCGGGTTTCGTCTCGCCTTGGCGTAACTGGAAAGTTACGTGTCCACGATCTTACGTGTCTTTTGAAAATTTTTATCTATACACACACGCTTGTGTTAGATGTTAAATGAATCGATTTAACAATTTTTCTGTTGTAAGTGAAATTTTGTTCGTACAGGCTTAATAAACTCTTAAATACTTGCCTGTTTGATCAAAAGCTTCTCCATCGGGAGAAACGTATTCCAACAAATATTTCAGAGCGACTGAAACGGGAGACGGGAAATTGGACGTGGATATACATCGCAAAACGAGAAATACGCTTTCGTTGCGTATTCTACGTTGTAACGTAATACATATTTTACGAGAGCGGAACGTTTCCGTCTCGTAAGCAAACACGCGAATTTCACCTCGTTGTTAATCGATTACCAAGTTGCTCGCTATTTCTGCTTCGCAAAGCCTATTTATGCGAACCCGTTCCGACTGTTAATGCGAAATCAATGCAGATCCGCTACCGCGGTGGCCGGAGGAAACGATACGAGCCTCCGCGTATCGTTTTACAAGGTGTAGCAGTCCCAGTCTGTTTGTCGATCAAGCAGCCACCTTCTAATCAACTAATGAAATTCTCTGGTCGCTGTCGATCCTCGAGATTCGTACGAGCTCCCCTTTAACCCTCTCTCTCTCTCTCTCTCTCCCTCTCTCTCCTCGTCGTTCTTTTTTCTCTCTCAGTTTCAAAAGTTCCGCACTTCTTTTTCGAACTTGGCGCGGACACGCTAATGGGATCTTCGTCAAACTTGGACGCGCCAGGTACAAGAAACGCGCATAAGCAGGCTGTAAATTCACGTTCGTCCCCCGATGAACTTGCGCGATCGTGCCAGAACCGGCTGTTTTTAGAGGATCGAACGGCAAAAATAGCGCGGCGCGAGCTGCGTAATAATTCATCGCCAGGCTATTTCGACTAGCTCTCCAGTTAATTAGGTGTTGATAAACGTCCGTGAGAGCCGCTGATTTACACCACTTACACGTGTATCTCGAAATAAGCGCGTGGTACCTCTGTTGGATTTTCCGACAGTGAATGAACGACACTTGCAGGATCTTTGGAGGATTTTATTATTCTACGTTGCACCCGTGGCCAAGGATTACGTTGGAACGTCTCTGATCTGCTCGAATGCTTCTTCCTCTCAACACGTCGTTTCATATTTGCCCTGTGAATTGTTCTGATCGATCAGAACATCTTTTGCTAATTGTAAAAGGTACTGGCAGCAAGTGATAAAACTTGATTAAAATTTGTTTGACGAAAGAACTCTTGTGGAAATTTTACTATCGAAGCGTCGTGCGCCGTGCACTCCCGCCGAATTTACCCCGTAAAATTATCGGTCCGCTCGTTCCTCCGTTCTCCTAGCTTCTTTCAAACGCGGCCACCTCTCTCGCGAGCGACGTGCTCTCTCGTCTCGTCGTTCTTGACGCTTGTCAACCACCGGCGCTGTCGCGTCACCGATAAAACAACCCCTCCCGGTGCAGCCGTCCGTCCAACACGAAGGAACATTTTTCGTCGGGATCGACGCGTGTCTGTCGTTCGCTCGCCAACTGGCAGAAACCGTCTAGCAAAAGAATCAATCGATCTGTGGCTCGTTTCCGTGAAATATTTAGCCGCCTGTTTGTTCGCTGGCGATTTACGAGCCACGTACGGCTACCTTGACGTTCCTGCTCATCAATTTGTCGACCCCTCAAGGTTCGCCTCGTGTCGTGTCGTGTGTGTGTGTGTGTGTTTGCTTCGTTGTTGTTCGCGCGACAAACGTGGGATTAAAGCTCGCGAGGGAGAAAGACGCTCGTGGTAAAAAAGAACGCTGAATCACGATGTTATGGGGCGTAGAGTGGAAAAAAAAGAAAGAGAGAGACGGGTTGATCGACGCTGGCAGCTTGTTCGTAGCCATGAGTCAGGTAAAGTGATGTGGACTGATGCAAACTGGTGTAAGCGACGTGCGGAGGCCAGGCGAGGTCACGCGACGTCTTTGAACGCACGTCCAAGTAGCTCGGTTGACGCGAGAATGGCGTGTAATTTTCAAATGAGCCATTGAAAATACGTCTAAACACGTGATTCGCCATTACGCTGCGAGATCTTTTTCTCTTCGCGACAGCGTGATTGATTTCCACTTGTGAGAGAGGATTCCCCCTCCTCACCCACTAACGTCGTGTCTAACTTCGCGATCTTGGAATGGATTTTCTAGATAAAGATACTTCTTTCGATCGAGGTTCGGTATTTCTTTCTTCTTTCATGCATGTCTAGTCTTTTACAAACTAGTCTGGTTCAATGTTAGCCGGGAATCTACGAAACTGAATTCCATCGGCCCCGGAGGAGAAATTTCCTCGTGGTCCGACTCCTCCGGCAGGAGAAAAAGAAAGAAGGGAGACAGGAGATCGGTGAGGAGGACGGAGAATAGAGAAGCTTTATCGGTCTCGATTGCGACAGATAGCCAGCCACCCCTCAGGAACAGAAGAGGAGCCGCTCGCTCCCCTTTTCACGATTCCCCGAATCGTTTCGTTTCCCTTGGTCACCGAACCGAGAGAGGAGGATCGAGAGCCGATAACCGATTGATAAATGGACAATCGATGCCCCCCGGCGGACGGTTGGACGTTCTCGAAACGGCGTCATAAACAGCTGACCACGTTTTGGTAACATATGGCCGTACAATATTCCCATCGTCCTTGCCGGACGCGCTGGACATCGCGTCTCTCTGTGATTTTCCCCCTCCCCCCCCGGACAACCCTCGGCCAACTCTCGTCCGGCGAGCACAATGCCGCGATATAATGCCCGGAGGGGAAAATTAGCCACGAGGTTCTGTTGCTCGAAGGAAAACCGCCCGGGCAGTCCGGTTTCAAACCTTCGGCCCTCCTTTGTTAACCAGTAATTATGTTAATTCTTGGCAAACAGCCTGTGTGTAATTTTCGATGTTTATCGCGCGTGCTTTTGAACGTTGCATGCCTGCGTGGAAACGGAGAGACTCTCAGGGTGAATTTTCGTTCGAATGTGGGAATTCAATTTTAACGTCACGGCAGGACTGGTTTAGCGTGCGATAAAGGGATTGGTGGTGAGGCTTCAAACGGACCTTTGATCGAGATGTGTTTTCGGTTCTTCTTGAAGTTCTAGATAAAAATTACGCGTTAGAAAAATTTAACAATCGCGAGAGACCAGAGGCGCCGAAATTCACCGAGGAAACTTGTTGTTTCTCTCCAACGAAAAACGATACTTCTCCGTGTCAGCTCGTTGAGCCGGCCGAGCTTAGGCGAGCGTATCGCCTATCGTTGTAAAATTATACAGGCCATTCTCGTTAGGCAGGTTCTCGTTACCTATTTCACAGTTTCGGAATTCGCGCCCCTCGCGAACGAATTTTCATTCCCGGGTCGCTTATCAACGATCAACACCGTAACCTAATTACCGAATTTCATTAAGAAATTTGTGGAACGACGATCTTTTTTCGAACGTACCCAGGTCCCACGGTTTTATAAAATTTGCGGAAAATGTAGCATCTCTGTTCTCCACGTTGTTGCACTGCAAAGGTACAATTAAAAATTATACTTTACAGTTTGCTTTACGGCACAACGTAAACGTGTCCAGTGCTTTAACACATTTTTCGCGAAGAATCTTTTTTTCTCCACTTGCGGCGAGAACACACAATTAGCCCATTGATCGAGGTATGAACTTTTATCGCCGCTGCTCTCGTTTACCGACAATGGATCTTAATCGCGACTGTTTGCAAAGCGGAGCATTCACCGATTAATCAGCGGCTGTACCACTCGCGCGCACACGCTCCCGTTATCGTCGCTATTTATTCGCGGTATCGCGGTATCGCGTACTCCGCTTAATCCGCCGCGGCACTCGAGAGACTCGCGCGAAATTTATCCTTATCGTCGTCGCGCCGCGCTTTCGCGAGACGACACTTTCCAGATTCGCAGAGTCTCCTGGGAAAAGTCTTGCGGATATTTACACTGGTTTCGGGTCTGCACGCTCTATTTTCGACGCCGCGTTCTCGCCAACATCCTCGACGCGACTGGTCCAGAGCGTCGGTTCTCGAGAGAACAAGTCTCCTGTGTTTCGCGAATTGTTACAGCATTCGCGTGCTGATTGATCAGATCCAACGTTCCACGTATCGAGTCTCGCGTGATTTTTTCAACACTTTCAAAAATGACTACAGAGAAATGTAGAAATTTGATTAAAAGTGTCAGAATTATGAAATATCGAGTCAAACGATTTAAATAGTCAGATACCAAATAGTGTTTTTTCTTCGAATCAAATCACGACTTTGGACTTTCGAACCCCGACTTTCGTTCTAAACGCAGAGCAATAACCGCAATCGCCCCGTTTAAATTCCACGAGGCAATTTCTACCTTTTTTAAATCCAAGCCAAATAACCAAGTCCTAGATAACAGTCCGAGAGAAGCGCGTGACCCAAGGCTGTTCAAGGCTCCCCTTTTGCGTTGATGAAACGAGATAAGACACTGTTTGCACGTTTGTTTAAAGGGCGGGAAGCAACCGCACGAGTGCCGTAACCGAAATCGAGAAATAGCTACTCGAGGATCTACGAGCTGCACGCGCTTCGGTGAATTACCGGTTGATGAAGTTGTCGTTCGCGATCCCACGAATAACGAATAACCCACCGGGGCCCGCCGAGTGGCTCGAAGACAACCGACAACGCACCGAAGAGCGGAAAATTCATAAAGTCGAGCTACCCTCGTGGCGCTGGCCTGGACCGGATCGGGGAACGAAACGGTCAATTTGTCGTCGCTGACGACGAGAACGAGAAGGACGGGGCGTACACACCGTCGGGAGAAGGAACCGCGTCGGATGTTCTCTCAGCCGGAGCAGAAGTTAATGACCGAGGCAGCTAGCGCGCAACGCCGCTGCTGAAACGTTTATAGTGTAGCGAGACCATTAGCCTTAACACTTTTAAGCTTCACGGTCGCGGCCCGTGGCGGCTGCAGGCGGGGTTGCGTCGCATGGCACGAGAAAATTGGACGATTGCCCGGCGACGGTGTTCCCGTATCGTCGTTCGCCCGCGGTATTAACATTCAACGCGGACTTAAACGAGTCGAGCGTATATTTATCTTCGGCTGATGCACTTCCGCGAAAAACCACCGTCGGGACAGCATCGATCGTGAAATCGTTACGTACCCGCAGCGTGCGTCGTTACGTAACGATTGGTCTTCTTCTCGAATTTCGTCTCTTCTTTCGACCTTCTTTCGTTCGTTCACGAACGAGACGTGTGTTTTATTAAGAACATGAAATCGGTCAGCCGATTGCAAATCGAATTCTTCTCTACGCGAGGCTACGAGCGGCGAGATAAGAGCGGCAAGACACGCGAGGACGATAATCGCGCCGCATCAACAGTCGCAACCCGTTCCCGCTGGATGCGTTAATAAATCGCGGGGATATTAATTACCGCGATAAATCGCGACAGCGATATTCTAATGGGTGTCTGCGTCCGTCAAAGCCGACGACTGTGTTCGATTTTTCCCCAACTTTCGTTTCTTCGATCGCAACGCAAAACTGTTGAAAAATTTCCTCCTTACTTTTCGCGAGAAGCTTTTGTAATACCGGTACCTTCAGCAAAATTTTCTCAAAATATTGCAACGAGCACAATTTTTTGCTTCTTGTCTCGTGAAACTTACGAAAAACGTGAAAATGAAAGACTGCGACGCCGTCGGATTTCGAAGGAATCTAGCACAGTAAAGATAATTTACGCGGAACCGCGGCGGAAGAAACAGCCTCTTTCACTTCTCATCGGCTCCGTCCATTTGCCCGAGAGATCTTAATTACCACGATTCGAGGGATCGTCACCGGGGCGTCGTCGTGTCTTTCTTGGGTTTTTCTCGCGAGTCTCTCTTTATCTGTCCTGGCTCGAACGCCGGCGTCAGGGGAAGATTACTCCCCTCCTGGTCGCGGAAGACACGACGCAAAAGAGAAATATCATCAACGATATTATCGCGACAGAGGCGTAACGTTAGATCCCGATTTGGCCCGGGGGGTGTCCAAGCCCGTGACTCACACTTCCATATATCTGACGTATCTGCGTCTATGATCTGGCAAAGGGCTGACCCTCGCTCAACGGAGAGAGAGAGAGAGAGATAGAAAACAGATGCAACTGGATGCGTTTCGCGCTCGATTAACTTGTGAATTTCGTCGAAACCCCCTAGCCACGCGAACGCACGCGTTCCGAGTTTTCTGTTGAATCTCAAATTAAAAAGAAAAGGAGGCAACCCGTGGGAGGACGTGAAAGTCCTTCGATCAAATGCAGAGCTTCCATGTCACGTTGCGCAACTTTGAACGTCGTTTGGAGGGGAAATTCAACCCACGTTCGAACCATCGTCTTCGCAGACTCTAAATGGAAACGGCCACAGAGACATTAGTCGACTAGATTCGTACGATGTCTATGGACGGACTCACTCGACTGTGAATTTTTATTGGAGTAGAAGACGTCTGTGTTTTACGTCGAACAATTTATACGACAGTTTGTTCAGTTTGGTATATTTTGCTCGTAGGATAGCTCGTAGGATTCGATCAACGAGAATCCGGACGATAGTTATTAAAATCGCCGTTCCAACGAACGAGGTTCCGTCATACGCTATACCGCAATTAACAAATAATCTTCTCCGCTCCGATGAAATATTCCCTTCTCTCAATTTCATGCTTCTCAGTGAGTCGAGACAAACCACGCGTGTAATCTTAGAATACGGATCGCGTCGTAACAGGACGAACGTGTTAATTAAACGCGGATAGACACTCCGTCAAGAATACGCCTCTTATCGGTATCGCAGATACCCGAGTCATGTCTCGTTAAATATACAGGCAATCAATGGCAATAAGAATGCAACGTTCCCTCGATATTTATGGCCGGTGCGCGTAATCGTCTCTGCACGTGGCGAGACCGTAAAAATGGGAGTGATTCATAGACGAAGGGAGTGGCCTTGATACGAAATCTTCTACTCTGCCTGTAGATACGGGTTTATTGACACCAAACTGTTGACCCGAGTTTGTCAATTTTCCACTGAAAGATTCCACAGAAAATTTTTCGTAGAATTTATAATTATTCGAACGATCCTGAGAACTTTAGTCCGTCTACGGGGATCCGGCGAGGCGTGTGTGTGTGTGTGCGAACCAGAAACCATAATCGTCGTCCGGCGATTCTTCAACGGGGGAGTTAATGAAATATCTAATTACGGCCCGCCTCTGCGGGTCGGGTGAAACAGCGAACGAGTCGGGGAAAAATGAATTACAAGGGTGGATAGGAGAATTAGTCACAGCGTCGCAGCGGGCTCTCGAATCGTTCGCCTATTATTATTATTATTCTGCGTTTACGACCCGTGTATCCATTAACTGCGCGGCGTATAATGCCCGTGACAAATAAACAAGTGTCAACGCGGAGGACAGCCAAAGATCCGCGAATGGTAGAAGGAAAAACTGCCGAGCAGGGAAAAGGACTTACTGCCAGCTACGTCGGCAAACATAATGGACAATAAACCTTTGCACGCTGCGAAAGAAACCTCGGGTTCTGCTTCGTTATTGCCGTTTAAAGACGCTCGGGCGATAAATAATCCGCCCGAGTTACGATTTAATTGCGGACAACGGTGCAATTTGTTTCGGAATTTTTGGGCCGCCGTGTTTTACAACACGCTCGCTACGTTGCCTGGCCTGAATGAAGGCCAGTTGATGATGGTGGTCATACGCGACCTTTGGCAACCCCGGGGGAAAAATCTGCCTTTTGTTCGCGGCCAGGTCTATTGAATTCCCGGATGACCGTCCCATCGGAAATTTCGTTTTACCTGGAAAATTGCTGGATGGCTCGGCTGATTTTAACTGACCTTTTCGTGCAATGAGGAAGGTTTCAGAAAGCTTCACGACTCGTAATTTTCCTCGCTCGTAATCTTCAAACTTCCACTTAAATTCTTGCAAAGGATATACAAATATATATATACATAATTCAAATGCGCTGCAGTTCGTTCGACTCGTTCGCATAGAATTGCCTTCCGTTTTTACCACCGGGTCGTTTGCAGTTTTCAGGTAGCGTCTTTGTTCCTTCCAGGGAATCTCGCAGTTACCAAAAGTTCCGAGGATCTTTCGTGCCTGTTTTTCCTTCAATGTGAATTTTATGCACTACCGTAATGAAGTGAAAGTTGTGTTTTCTTTAATATATTATCACTGAAGGTAATTTTAGCCGTGGTAAAACCCAGAAAATCGGGCCTCTTCAGCTGCAACGCTGATGCAACGAAAATTAGCGATTGGTTGATTTGTATCGATTCGAATGTTTGCGTATCGATAAAATTTGATGGCAAAAACGTCGTCATCATTTCCTAGTCAGAACAGTTGCTTCTGGGCCTTTCGGTGAGACGAAACGGCGGTACCTCTTGAATCTAAATCGCGCTTGAAACTGGAGCAAGAAACACGTGCTTCTTCCCGATAATCTGCCAAGTGCGATTAGTGCGAGTATTCTCAACGAGTGCAGGGCGAGTGCGAGAGCAGGTGCGAAAACGAGGCGAGTGGACGTGTCGAGGAAGGGGCAACGGCTGGACAATGGCTGCAAGAAAACTAAAATCCATCGTAAGGGAGATCCCCGATTCGCTGTTGGTACGTGGCGCGACCAGCGACACTTCAACCAGATAACGTCAACGGATTCCCAACGGGGAATCACCAGATTCGAGCAGATGCACGACATGTATTAAGCAGAGACATTAAGCGTGGAAGGGACAACAGGGTGTTGGCATTCCCAGACGAAAAGCAGCCCCCGTTGGCTGCCTTTCGTCTGGTGAAAAAGCCATTTAGAATCTCGCCGGGGCGAGATGGTCGCGCACAGCCACTCGAAGCCACCTTCGTTGCGGGCACAAAAAGCTGCGAGGGGGTTGCAGTGCGCGTCGGGTACCGGCTGCCAAAAATCAAGCGACGTGGCCGCTCGAGTGCTCGTGGGCTCCGACTCCGCGGGTACTTGAGATTCTTACTCCAAAATGGTCGCGCCATGAGACGACGATGAGGCGCGCGAGACCTAACTAACGACCAGCCAGCCAGCCAGCCACTTCGTCTCTTTTCTCTCTCCTCAGCCTGCGAGCTGAATTTTTCGGCTTGCGAGACCCGGATAGAGATGGGATCGAGCACCTCGCAAGTAGCACGATTTCTCATCTTCGATTCTTATTTTTCCGTAGAGTTTGCGAAATTCGAAAAAATTGTCGTCCCATACGTGAGCTATTCAAAAATCACACGCCAAAAGAAATGAGAATATAATACAATATTACAAATTTTAATTAACTAACTGTTTCTGCACTCTTGAAAAGAAACGCGAATAAAGAACGGATCAGTTTGACATCACCAGAGACACGGCAAGTACATTTTTGGCTTGATCCCTCATCGCTAGTCAACGTCGTCGTGGCCGCGTCCGGCAAAATTACGCGCGTAATTACCGAAGGGAGAAGACAGCAAGAGGGAGGGGGGGGGAGGGAGAGAGAGAAGAACCTCGACCTTGGTGGCAACGCTGGAAGACGCGAGGTAATTCGTGCGAGGAATGCGCGCGCGGAAAGCCTGCGACCAGGAAGATGAATCGCGGCTACGCGGCGAGAATGCGTTACGCGGCTGGTTCGTCGGTGATTAATCGCCCGCTGTTCGCTGACGACACGCGTTCCCACCGATTTGATAACCATTGAATTATCGATTGGTGCTCGAACATCGGTCGATGATCGACGAGTTCGTCAGCCAGCCCGGTACTCCACACGTTCTCTAATTGACCACCGTTTAAAAATTCCCTCTTTTCAGCCGGCTTTCAGTTTCCATCGAACCATCTCTTTTCTCTCTCTTCTTTCTCTCGCTGACGATGAATTCATCTTGTCGTCGATTGGTTCTCTTGGTTCTCTTGGTTCTCTTGATTCTCTTTTTAAATCGGCTCTATTCTCGGTGACGATTCGCGAAATCGAACCGGCGGGCAAAGCCGATAATTCCACTTTACGCGTGCAACGCGACGAGCCGGCGAGAAGACGGGCCGAGTGGGATATTCGGCGTGACAGCGGCCACAATGGTTCGCCATGGGCGGTCCAAGGCCGAGTTACGGGCATGGGAACCGTCAAATGGAATCTAACACCTATGGTGCCGTAATACGGTTTTAATTTAATCAGCCGCCGGCCGCCCGCAAATCTGCGTGAAAAATATCGAATTTCGAATCGAAGCGCGCTGGTTCTTGGATCAAGGGGACACCTATCTCTTCAACCTTGTCCGTGGCGCGAGTCTGTAGATTTTCGAAGGAAAAACGCGAGCTGGAGTAAACGAGCGAACGAATAGGTATATTTGATCAACGCTTCGAGATTCTGCAAAGAAGATTGAAGTGTGTTAACTATGTGCGAGCAAGAGAAATAAACTGCACCGTTCACCTACGATTTCGTGGGAAATTCGCTGCATTCCAAAGATGGTGATGTCACCTTGGTGCTTGTCGCTCGTCCTTTCAAAAATTGATCTCCGCTCTGTCGTTTGAAAAAGATTTCTCGAGTCAAGCAATAGTCGTAATAATTGTAATTATTCAAGTATTTCAAATACGAAGAAACGAAGATACCCATGTATCAAAGTAACGAGATACAATTGCGGTGTCAGTTTCTACGTCGTTCTAATATCGTCTCGGGGATCGATCGGGCAAAACGAGCAAAGCACATCCCGCCGACGAGGTGTTAGCCCCGGGGAAGAACAAATAATTTCCCTGGATTAGAAAACGAACGAAGAGTACGCGAGTAGCCAAGTAGCCGCGATCCGGCTTTTCAATCGTCCAAGACGATAAAGACGTCGGCAATCGTCGCGGTTCGTTACGATATAACGATCCCGGGGCGATACGATGCAATCAGCATCGACCGAAGGACCCTCTCTCTCTCTCTCTCTCTCTCTTGAGCCTGGTAAAGCGCAGTGGCGGCTGAAGATGGGCAAACACCGAGCCGACGATCGGTTTGGCCAAAGATCAAGATACCCGACCACCTATAAATAGATCCATCGGCTGAATAATGAGCCGGGTGCACAGGCGGTTTATCGATATCGATCGCGCAATATCGCGCCGCTCTCGAAATATCTGGCCGTGCAATAGAATCGATAAGAACGGGACGTTTCACCGGGGGGAAGAAATAATACCGTGGGATCGAACCATCCGATCCGCTGCTACCAACGCAAGTACGGCAAAGATCCATCGATTCTCCTACGAGTCGATTAGCCTCCAGCGCTTAAAAATAACACTTTCTTTTTTTTTATTCGCGGCAGACGAGAAGCGTTGCCTCTCGGCGCCGTTTGTCCACCGGCTGGCGTCGAGAGGCGTCGTTAACGATAACGCCTGCTTCAGCAAGATAGTTCGACAGAGAGACGCCTCTGAGAGATAAGAAGAAGGTTGTAGAACAAGGTGTGAGAAGAGGACAGTGTAGATATTGAAAATTACGCAACTAATGCACGTGATCTCGTTAGATCGCCGATGTGGAACTTTGTGCAACCTTGTATTTTCCTATATACCGAATAGCGATGAAATTCAATTATCCGAAATAATGCGAGAAATAGGGAAGAATGAACTGCAGTCTCTCGAAACTTGATCTCGAACGAAACTTGATTATTCTCTTCGATTATTCGCGAGCAAATTTTTTTTGGACGTTCGGAACGATTCTTTCAGACTTTTCGACGGTCGGCTGTTGACGAGTTGACGAGAAGAAAGAAAATGGCAAAGTGTTGCTCCTTCGTGTCGTCGCGCTTAGACGCACGGTCCATCCGCGATTGTACGCAACGCGGCCTTTCTTCCCCCCCCGAGTGGGAAAATCCGTGGACTGCAACGTATGAAAAGTCTCGGGGCTCGGGCAGAGTGCGTGCTTTAGCATGGCTGAGTGCGTTTGCACGTACGTGCGAGTGCCTATTTTTACGGCCACTTAGTGTGTCGTGAGGGTGAAGTTTAGAGAAGCACTCGGAAGAGTCTATTTCGCGTTGCGAAACTTTCCTTTCCTTTTCGCGGATTCCAGGGAATTCGCGTTTCGCGATCAATTCGCGACGAATCCCCTCGGATCGAAAAAACCTGAAATATTTCTTGATAAAAAGTGAAAATATTTTAATAAACGTGTGAAAGTGCCGCTCCTGGATGATTCACAGGACGGGAATCTTCGACTCCAGTTTTTCGTCCATTTCCATTTCGTCGCGTCGAGGTATTTCTAGACTGTTTTTGCACTGTCCGATAAACATTTATGCGAAGCACGTCGAAATTTCGCTTCTTCGAATGAATATTTTGTTCGTAATGTCATCTCTTTGCATTCAAATTTTAACTAAATCAAAGTTACAATTACGACACTCCTATTTTCTAAAGAAACGTACAGAGAACGTTGTTTTGCCTAAAAAGTAAGGAACGCTCCAAGATTTGATTGAACGGATTTGTTTTTAAATGTTAGTAACGTAACAACATTCAAAATTTCAAGGTTACCCTGTCCTCTCCTGGCACACGGCATGGAAAAATCACGGCAATTCACCGCTGGTCATGCACTAACCAGAGAGAAGTTTGCAACTACAGAGAATTACCGTTCCGTGTCCGTACAGCGCGATGACATAAGAACCACCGTAAACGCATCTACGATCGACCACGCATACACCGCACACACGCACCCGTCTCCTACGTTATACACACACACACACGGGCTATTAACTTTTAACGCGTGTTATTATATCTGCTCGCGATGCCTGCCGACTGTCGTCGTTGAAGTAGCAATCGTTCTATCTAAAACGAGGGTATAAACTCGCCCGTGTCCGGCGTGTCGTTAATATACCCCGTGGAACTTACTCATCGATAAACGCCGAACGCACGAACGACAAACTGAATCGCTCGCCAGGTAAATAAATAACGGCGTTCCGTCGCGTTAATAGGGAGAGCCCGCGTAAGTCCAATTTAGAAACGATAAAACGATTTAAGGCGATCTCTCTCACGGGTGCTTCGAAAGACTCGATTCTTGCGTCTCGTCGGATTAGCGATATGTGCGTTTCGATGAAATTTACGATAATCGACGAAGCGGAGGTCCGCAATGAAACGATAATTTAGACGCGACGAGTAGGTAATTCTGTAGGTTTCTGCAAAGGGTTATTATTTCGCTTCGCTGTCTTTTTTTCTTCTTTTTTTTGAGAAAAGGATCGACCGATAATTGGAACAAAGTTGTATGTCACTGTTACGCTGCAAGCTGGACTTTCTTCCTTCTCGAGTGGATATTGTCACTCCGATAATGATAACGCGGAAGCAATTTTAAAAATGTACCAACGATCGCGGGAAATTTTCGTGAAAACTCGGACGATCGGTTCGGCGATCGGTTATTCTTCTTGTTTCCTGTTTCTTTTCTTGAGTTGAGAAAATGACGCGGAGAGTCATCGTGGCGGTTTAAAACGCCGCTCCGGAGGAAAACAATCCGGGTATTTCTGGCATCGGTGAAGCTCGAAGAAAACTCGCGGCAGAAGAAATCGCGAAACTTTTATCGCCAGCCAGACAAGATCAATATTATCGAAGGTAGGGGCAGCAACTTTGCCCCGGCTATGTCCGCGAAATTCCGCGATAAGTTTTTCATCATCCGATACATCCAACTTTTGGCCGGTATCAACTTCTGTCTGGCAACGGTTACTCCTTTTTCGCCGATTCATCGCCGGCGTCTTCGACGAGTTTGCGAAAGCCTTTCGGAGTAACGAATTCCCTCCCGAACGTAGAGGGCAGGGGGGAATAAAATTTGAAATGTTTCCCGTGGAAATAATCGGGTGAAACGCGCAGTGTCTCGGTTGTTACTCGGATTGTCGAGAGAATTTGAACGCGTGTGCTTGCAATTTCCTTCGCCAATGAAAAATATAGAGTGAGCCAAAAGCTAATTTTACCAATTTCAATTTTTTTTAAATTTGAGTTCAAACAAAAAATTTTTTCGTTAGCTTAAAAATTATTTCATTTGTTGATTTAATCATTGATTGTATGTATTGGAGTAGAGATTTCAATCAATATCTCAGAATTTGTTCAGATTTCTCAAAAGTCACAGAAATTGCTGGCAGAAGATGCGAGGAACGTAATTATCCTCCTATTAATTATCCGTAATGAAGATACTCTTCAAAGTTAATTACTATAGTTTTTGCGATGTTCAGCACGTGGTTTTTTAGTTGCTCTCTTGAGATGATCGACGTCGAATAAATTTACCGAATGAAGTGAGAGAAAACAAAGACTATCTCCGCGATTTTCTCTAAAATGACTCTAAAGGACTTTCTTTCTTAGTTCGTCGTTCCTCTGCGCGTTCTTGAAGTTTTGACATTTAAATTCGGTGCCACAAGTCCAATTTTATTTTGTCGCGCCCGAAGAAAAATCGCGTACGTACGCGATTAATCGAACGACGAAAAGCGAAAATGTCGAAGTGGCTGCCTCTTTCCCCGATCGGGTTGCGCGCTTATTTCAAAACATTCATCGCGAATCCGCGATTAGGCGGAATTTCACCAGAGCGCGCCGATCGCTTTTTTTTATCTCACTTCCTTTCGAAACTCCTCGTCGTTCCGCGCCTCGATTATATTTTTTTTCTGAATCTTCGGCGAAACGTTTCCCTTCCGATAAACAAATGTTGGACGCGGAACAACAGTTCTGGAAAAAAGTAGCCGCCCACGCGCGTTCAAATGAAACGCAACGTGATCGCGTACGAACAATTTGACCGCGGAAAGAAGTGAAATTTCTCTCGAAGAGACGAGAAAACGTCTCGGACAGACACATATTCTTTGGTTGAAATACTCTCTCATTTTCCAGAGTGTAAATATTTAAAGTTCCCGTCTGGCGTGAAATTACATTCCAGAGAAATTACTCTAAACAAAGACGTCACGTCACGAGGAAGGTAACAAAACTTGGAAAAGACCCTGGAAAGGACACGATCCCGCCTAGTAACGGAGGAGGAGCACGGATCCTTCTCCTAGATTACGTATTTTCCCTTCGTGCTTTTCGAGAACGCTTCATCCTCGCCAGTGCGCGGCAATTAATCAATCGTTTCGAATAGAGAAACGCAACGCTCGACTACTTTCAGCACGGAACCGCTAACCGGCGATTAATCAGCCGGCATTTCGAATAGAAACGCGACGCTTAATCATTCCCAAGCGAACGTAACTCCGCTGAAACTGGCGTCGGCCGGAGTTTGGCGAACTATCTCGCGCGGGTAATAAACCGCGAAGAGATATTCCACATTTTACGTTTTACGACACGCTTCGCGAGGGAGAGTGTCTGACATCTACCTGAATATCTACCCGGTCACCTGACGCCCTCGATTCGACCATCGCCGACAAATCACGTCGATAACGAACGTCCATCTTCGCTCGCGCCGTGCTGCCCTCGTTTCGCGTTAATGTCGCTTCACGTACGCGCCAATCGAGCCAAACTCCTCGATGTGTTGTACGTACGTACGTACGTACGTATCGCGGATGAGCGACAACGCGCCCCGAATTTAACACCAAAATGACCAATCTGCAATCTTTTCCGTAGCAAATGTGCAAATAAAAGTACTTGCGCTCTTTCTTTTTCTTTTTGCCTCGACATCTTTGACGGAAGCTTGATTTTGCGTTTTAATCGCCGGTAATTCTAGCGTTGACGTTTCGCCTTCCGTTCACTTTTTACGAGCCCGACGCGAGAAATATCTAGCCGATATCGTCAGCTCCATATTTTGTTCCTCCTCGTCGTTCGGTTCCTTTGAAACCGAATGGTTCATCTTTTTACAGTTTGATTACCGTGGCAAAATAATCAGATTGCTCTGCTCAAACGAACTCCGATATCTAGACTTTTTGCTGGAATCCGGAAGAAAAAGATGGGGCTTGGAAAATAAAAGATCGGGGAACAGAATGGGAAAAGGAATTTCTAGCCGACGCGTCGTTTGCCCCTTTTTCGGGAAGAACCCAGAGAGATTTCTATTCGATCATTTTCGTTCGTTTTAACCGTTCGTTCGTTCAATGGGGAGAAACTTCTCTTTGCTACTCGGAGGTCCTTTCGGGGATCGACGTTCCTTTCAACCAAGCCTCAAAGATGCCTCTTTGAGACCTGTCCTCAGAGATAAGTCCGTCGTACATGGAACGGTAATTTAGCGTGTAGCTAAGGCACACTGGCACTGATAGAGTGCTGATTAAAGCGTTTAAACGCCGATAATAAAAAGATCGTTTCCATGAAATTGCAAAAGTGTCGTCCCATCTAGATGACGTACGCGTTGTGAAGTCACGTCAGAGAGAATTAGCTGTCCCGTGCCGGCAGCTAATTTAGCATAAAACACGCGTCAGAGGTGAAACAATTACACCGGTCGATGGCTCGAGTTGTTGCAGCGTTCGCGAAACCGCGGCGCGCCACGGTCACGAGGAACACGAGGAACACGAGGAACACGAGGAACCGAGAAAACGAGGAGCGCACGATCTACACACGGGGGGGCCGCCGCTCCTTTTGCGAGCCAACCCGTGTAACGTAACAACGAGTCGAGCGCGTCATCGCGTCGAGTTCGCGAGCGTCGCAACTGTCCGCGTATGTACGCGCGTTCGTCGATCGGTCTCTACGGTGTGCACCGATTCCTACGTAGTCGACCTTTACAGTTTATTCCCGCATTGCTTTCGCAACGCGCAATCGCCGATCCATCAGCGACTTTCGTTCAACGAGATGGCCGATACACATCGATCGGTGTGTGTGTGTGTGTGTGTGTGTGAAAATATTCAACGCAAACCGACAGGTGTCCGGAGAAAATTTATTTATAACGTCCTCAATGGATATAATGTTATAAAGTTTCTCGTTGCTCCAAAGAAGAGAAACACGTCGATCTTTTTTTTTCTTTCCGTTTCGTTTAAGAAATAGCCGTTCAGGTGTTCGAATTTTGTTTCTCAGAGCGTTTATATTTAGCCTTTGAATAATAAGGTCTTTCGACCCACGTTCATCATTCGTCCGCACAGCCGATGCAAAACCGATCGTGTTTCTGTGCTGTAACGCGGTAACGTTGTTGGTCTCGTCTGACGAACGGACGCTGCGGGGATTTTTAACGTAAAACACACGAGACAAAGCTTCGACCCGGGGCACAAATTGCTTTTAATCGTTTCCACTTTCGTCCGCGGCACATATCCCATCCATTAAATTCGCGAAATAATTCCATTACGTCGTCCAGCGTGTAATTACGCGCTCTTCCATTAAACCGCCGACTCGAAATATCATACCGTAATGTGATTACCGTGTGAAAATCGATAGTTTGGATAGTTTCGACAATTTTCATGCCGTTTCGACGCAGGGCGCAACGAAACTGAAATAATGCTCGTTTCGGGGGCGTTTCGGCCCCCGACGATTCCTCCTCGCGAAGAAACCGGCAATTTCGGTCGGCGCGAAATGAAAATATTCGAAACTCGGTCCTCCAGACTCACTTGCGTTTGTTTCTAAACACGTGCATTTGCTAGTTTTTGCAAACTCCACGAAGTGACCAAAAGATCGCGGTTAAAACCGGAGGCTGTATCGTTTCCCTCGCGGAAAGAGAATTCGCGTCGGCCGGAAACTTCACAGGTAGAACAGTCCAGAGGATCTGAGATCGCTTTCTGTCGCGATAACGAAAGATTATTTCTCGCGCACGAGCCGAGAGAGAGAATTCGATGACAGTCGGTTTGTTTGAATGTCTGCTCGGGGATGTACGCTTTGTTATCTCAACCGCCGATGACGCGTTAAGATAAGAAAGTACAAAGTAGTCGGAGTTAATCCCGTCGAACCGAATTGCAAATTGTTGCGTGTAGCTTCCTGGTTGATTCAGGAGAAATGCTGTGTACAGCCACTGATAATTGGAACGTTCGGTAATTGGGAATCAATAGCACGATTGATTGCTACATTAATGATATTATTACCAGTCAGTAAACGAGATTAAATTAAACATAAATCAAAGTCGAGTGAATTCGAAACGCTGGAAACAGGACGTCGAATAAATCAATAGTAACCTTTGTAATTGTATATTCTACGTTTAAAAGTCTCTCAATCTCTTGCCAATTCGACAGTAATCAATCTTCCAACTTCGCCAAATTCCAACAATCCGAAAACCCTTCGAAAATTAAAGTCTCCGGAAATATCACCAAACTTCAACATTCCCAAGTGCACAACGAGTACACTGGATCGTGCCAGCATAATCTGTTCCAATTATCCTTGCCGGCACCGGGATAAAAATCCAGTTTTATTTCGCGAGCGAATTTTCTACTCACTGGCTAGTCTCGATGAAGTCTGAGTCCTCCCGAGTCTCCTCCTCGTTGGATGGGTGAGCGCGACGTGCACGTCGCGTGGTGAGTTTCGGACCGGGAGCCGGTTCCGAGATGTTGTGTTCGGTTGTCCGAGACGAGACTACGGCAGAAGAGATCGAGGAGAGAGAAAGAAAGAAAGAAAGAAAGAAAGAGAGAAAAAGAGAGGAAGAGAGAGAGAGAGAGGAAGGAAGAGGCGCAGCACGTGGCGGGAAGGCAAGAAGCGCGGCCGCAAAAACGGCAGGCTACGACACGACCTCGCCGACGGTCGCAACGAGACTGAACTTCCAGCCAGGCGGCCGCTCCAGTCTGGAAACAGCTGCACCGCCAACCAGCGCCAGAAAACTACTCCGTCGCCTGACGGGGACCGGCAAGCCGCGCCAAGTGTATCCTCCGATCGGTCCATGGAAGGGGCACGCCGAAGTGGAAAAATCACGTTTCACCCTATTGGGATCGTCTGATCCGCCTGTTGTTCGCCTACTGGTTGCTGATCGGAGCGAGACCGGATCGAGTCGTCTTCGTCCTCGTACTTTAAGCAGCAGTCGTCAATTGGAACTTTGATCTCGGAGCTTATCGAGCTGTTTCCCCTTTGTATTTTCTTTCGTCGATCTGACGATTGAAGGACATTAGCGAGGAGATGAGCAAGATTCGCTGCTTGTGACTCTCGCAGTGACGCGACGTGTAGCAGTCGATTATCAGAACTGTTTTTCCTTCGTCGCAGACTCGACGCGAGTTGATTTACGATCGAACATCGGCAGACAGATGCTTCTCCGATTTAATTTGTAACCCGTCGGATGAGGGGTTGTCTCCGAGTCAATTAGAGCTCCGGCTTTCTTTCGATTTTCTTTCGAAGATTCGACGCGAGATGATTTACGACTGAACACTTGGCTTGACTCGTGACTCGTTGGCTCGGAGTAGCGGCGGTCAATTGAAACTTGAGTTTCCCGATTTTCCAAATTTACCTGCTTTGGTTAGGTTAGGTTCTTCTAGTTCGTAACTCGTAACTCGTTCGTAAATCAGCGATCAATTACATCTCTGGTTTTCTTTGAAAAATTTCCTGTTTAAACATAGCGCGAAAGGTACGATCGTATATCATTTATTTGAAAGTGAACGTTCTGAATTATCGACGCAACCATTACCAGAAATTGTTCGTACAATTGCAAAATTGTACGTGGCAAAGATCTGCGGAGAAGGGGTGAGAGAAGTATCTGCCGGTGGCAGGATAACGTATCGCTGGCGTAGCAGGCAAGACGCCCCCGCGGTATATCGGGGCTATTACCTGAAAAAGCGAATACTCCCCTTCACTGGCAGCTGCTCTCGCAGTGCAAATATTTACATTTTCGTATGAGGCCCTGGGTCGTTCACACGAGGCCTGCAACTCGCAGCCGAACGTTGCGCAGCCCGCTTAAACGCGGCGAAACGGGGATGCAAATTCGAAAGAACGAAGAACCACCACTGCCAGCCTCTCCCTCGGCGCTTTCGTCGATCGCCTCGTTGGGAAAACAGCGCGCTGCAGGGTGTAAAACTGCACCGTGTTCTTCCTTGCGTCGCGAATCAGCCGCCAGTCGTGAAGATCCAACGGGGAAGATCGAGGACCAGAAATACTGGACGAACGATTTACCAGAGAATTTTGATCCTTTGTCACGAACTCTGATTTCGACCTGGAAGCAATGGAAAACTGCAGATCTGTGGAATTTGGATCCAAATTGGAAATTTTTAGAATGTAGGACTAACGTAACTATGCAAACAAATTGTTAATGTTTGACTAACAAGTAGATTCGAAATTGCAAAATTGAGGGTAACTGGCGTTACGATCGCGTTCAGCCGAGAATTTTCTTCGGCAGCTCGCTGCAGAGCAACACCTGTGCCGTAATGCGTCGGTCTCGGGTTATTACGCGCGGCGTATCGTTGTCGAAACCCCAGCTACCGTGACTACCAGAGCACGTTTATTGGGCGAAATTCAAGAGGAAAGTTTCGCTGGGAGTCGTTCAGCGACCGGCAGTTCAAATCGAATGATACGAAACTCTAGCTGATAACGGCGAATTTTGAGAATCGTCCGAGCATTGTACGTAGCAGTGTCATCCCGAGCTTATCGGTGTTTTTAACTGCGACTTGGACACGTGCGCTTTAAATTTGCTTATGCCAGGCCGGCAACTACTCGGCAAACCATGGCAAATATTAACCTAGGCGCTATCTTCGATGCGGGTGCTGTCTCCTCTCTCCTGTTAGCATCTCTTCCTGCCCCGCTGAATCTGTCTTTTCACGGTCGCCTGTACGACTCTTGCGTGACTTTTCGCGCTGTTTCCTATCATCAAAAATATATTCCGCGCTGCAAGTTAGTTCATTGTTGATTTTTACGAAACAGTATCCTGCTCGTTTATCGTTGCAATATATCGGTTACATCCTTCTTTGTCACAGTCTTTCGCTCGTCCCTCTTCCTAAAGAATCTCCTTTAAAAACGGCATAAAGACAAAAGTTCAGAGAAATTTATTTTACATCCACTGTGCGTGTAATGTCCCGACGTTTTGCATATTTTGCGCATTGCGGGTATTCTCGCCTGCGACTTGCAGTTTCCCATGAATTCGTAAAAATCCGCAGTCTAGTTACTCACTCGCGGTTCAGCAGTCCGAGCTGAATTGAGTTTCGAACAATTCAGACAAACGCAACGTACTCGTTGTCAGCGTCAACCTCGAGTGCGTCGCAACTGAACGTCGACTGGTGATTAAAACTTGCGAAGAGGTTAAGCTTCTGCCAGAGTCTTTCTTCGCTCGACACTCGACGCCGCTGAAATCACGTTCCTCGTTTTTTTGCCACTCGTCACGGGCCTTCGTTCAACAGAGTCCGTCCGTGCGACGAGAAACAAATCATAGCTCTTGTAGAAGCCGTCGAAAAGGCAGAGGCCACTTGTTCGGGCCGACCAGCCGTCGTTCGTCGAGTATTCAGCAAGCCCGAGCACACTGGCGTCGCGCGCTCGCTTTGACCGAGTCGCATGCATAACTAAGTCCTCGTCGATCGGCTATTTGTTTAGACTGCAGGCTGCTGGAAAGTCTGGATGGCGCCAGAATGTTTGCGATATTGCGGAGACTGAGGCCCGGAGAGGTGGGCGGTCCAGGTGAAACGTTTGTGCGTTTTCGTAGAAGCCTGCTGTGCACTGGTTCTCGTGTGTCTGTCTCCTCTTCAGCTGGGGGAACCGGACGGCGAAATGTATCAAGTTGAAAGGGCAAACTTGTACGTACGTACACGGTGTTGGCGTTGCTGCGCCACCTTCTCGGTTGCAACCTGGAGAAAATGAAAGTGACGAATTCGTTTGCCTTGTCGCTGGCAAGCTGAGAAGCTTAGTTCGTTCCATTCGATTCTACGTTAGTAGCTACTACCATTAGCTTTTAATGGCCGATATGATCAACGCGTGTCTTTTATTTTCACACGTTGTTTGTTAATCTAATGAAGTGAAGTCGACTGCTATCTTTCGATTAATTAATTAATTAATTAATTAAAAAGCAGAGTATAAATCCCCACTCCGATTGAAGCTCTCCGATGGAAGTTCGATGGCAATTCAAATCTGGGGCATCAATCGAAAATAGTCGAGGTGAACGTGGAAATTCCGGGGAAATTCGTGAATTCGTACGTACAAAGGACGGAAGGTGGTAAACTGTAAATTTCGTCCTGAATCTCCTGTATTAAATTGCATTTCAGTTTCGCCGATTAAAATGCACGACCGGAGCAGCAGCAGCAGCAGCAGCAGCACGGTTCCCTTTACGTTCGCTGCAACGATCCATTATTATCGAATGAGCGAGAGTTTGCGAGAGGAAGTATCCGAATAACGAAATACCAGGCAGCAAAAGCTCGCTCCTTATCCCGTTGTCCCGTTTCATTCTCATCGAAACGTAATTCCATTACGATTATTACGACGTTTCGTGCGGCACGATCCTCCGCCCCAGCCCCTGGCAAACTCGCGAGTTTCGTCGAAAACCGGCAACTTTGTGACTTTGTTTCCGCCTGTCCCCGTAATTATTCCGTTTTGCTGCAGCCGTAGCGACCTGTCAGCTAGCCGCTCACGCGTCTATTCCTTTCCGGTTGGCCCGAGGGCGCAATTAAAATCTCGTAGATCACGCGTAAACGTGTCTCGATGGTATGTAATAATGATGCTCCAGACGCGTTAATCGCGGGATAATTGCGCGAACCGCTTGTGAACTGGCACTCGATCTCGCTTTGATCCCGACGGACGCGTCGATTTGAAAACATCGACGCGTCAATCGACGCGTTTCGATGGATTTATTTATTTCGAGCAATTATGCCGTTAACGGGGGAGGATTCGTCATTTTATGATAAGATCTGTCAACTTGCCACCGGCGATCACCGATGACTGGTGTTTCTATTCTTACGAACGTTTCAGAATGACGTTCGAATAAAAAAGAATAAACGACGTGAATAATAGGTCTGTCGCTATCAAACGAACAATTCGCTATCGTCGCTTCTGTTGTAACTTTGTAAAAATTAGCTACTCCGTCTTGCAGATGAAACGCACAAAGTTGTCAAGGTGAAATTATTGCGATATTTCAGTCGTAATAACGCTTGTAAAAACGAAAGTATCCCGAGAACGTGAGGAACGTATCAACTCCGAGCTGCTACGATAAAAGCTACGTACAATAGTCGCCGGCGTGGCGTATGAATAAAATCGCGCATTCACGAGAATCTCCTCGGTAAATTTTCTATTCAGAATTCCGTGAAACGGCGTGCGCCTGTTACGACGAGTGTTTCATGGCCGAGTTCCCAGAAAGTTGGTATTGGAAAAACCGATATATCCGAGCGCGAGAACTGTATTCTCCCCCAAAGGGAAGAGGGGACTCTTGCTTTTTATCATTAACCACGAGGACGCAAGAACGTTGGCTGATAGTACGTTAAAAGGTAGCACGCGAGATAAGCACCGGGAAGGTTAGATAGGGGAATGTGTGTCGAGTAGTCTGCGACACTTTCGAATCCGTAGCAGGGCTGCTGCAGGCTCGAGGAGCTCCGTTGTGTGCGTCATGCATAATGCAGCGACAAAGTAGAGACGAACGGCTGCCTGGCTAACGGGCATGTTAAATCCGCAATGCAAATTTCACGCGAAAACTTCCGATCGGCCGTCCCATCGCTTCGCGACGAATTCCTGTTTTTCATCAATAATTTAGCCTCCCTTTGCTCTCTCTCTCTCTCTCTCTCTCCCCCCTTGCTCGAGCCAGTCAGAGCGTGCAAACTTCCCATCGAGAGAGTATCTGGCGTCTTCGTCTCAACGCTCGTTCCGCTTTCTTTCAATAAGAATAGAATACATTTGCCTTGCAGTCAGGCGAGAGTGAACCGTCGGGATCTACGATGAATACGTTTACTCAAAAACTCACTCCTCGTTGGTTGGCTCGGCTCCTCGTTCTTGATCGTATCTGGCGGTATTCCTGTCTCGTGACTCGTTTCCTTTTCATTTTTCCTTCATTTTTTTTTTTCTTTTCTTTTCTTTCTTTTTTTTCCCCGTCGCGTATTCGTTCTTTGCACATCGTGCGTATCTATGCCACTGCATAAAAGAGTCTCGTGTTGCATCGTGTTGCATCGGTTAATCGAATCGAGTCGTTCGTCCTCACCTCGATCGAAACATCCCCTTCGTTCTAACTTAATCGCAAGTAAGAACTAGAGGCTACGGTGCTCACGTGCCGAGACCTCTAGTTAGACTCCCCGTCTCATTTACCAATGGACAGATCGGATTACCAACGGACCACCAGCGGATAGAGAGCAAGAGTTACTTTACGGTGAATTAGGTCACCTGTTCCTCCGGTTGCCGCAGACAGGAAGTCGTTGAAGTTCGTCGATTACGCGGTGGTACAATCCCCCGCGGTTCATTAACGTGTACCATTCAGTCGGGTCAGTTGTGACGCATTTTTTAACGAGTCGGTTACTTCAATGGTCAAACGAAAAGAGAGAAGGTTCGCGGTACCGGCAACCTGTTCCAAGTACTCATCGTCTGGCTATTTATACAAGACTGGCGGCTGCTCGTAATTAAAATGTGCGGCTTGATTGAAACGAAGCGTGTAACCGGTCGCGTGAAAGTAGACAAGAAGACAAGAAGGGGGCCTCTATTCGCCTTGTTCCCTCCGTAGTCGTTAGCGGCCTGTCTCCTCGACGATTAGGTCATCTTCACCCTTGCGGCGTTTTCGTCTCCACGACGACAAAGCCACGGCATATCCCGGATGCGATGATTATCGTTAAGAATCACCGAGTCTTTGCCGACTCTTCTCCTCCTCCTCCTCCTCCTCCTCCTCCTCCTCCTCCTCCCTCTCCTCCTCCTTCCCTCCTCCTCCTCCTCTGTCCTCCTCCTCCTCCCTCCCCGTTCCTCTTCTCGTTCCTCTTCTTCCTTCTTTCGATCGTTGGCTGGCCATTCCTCTCTTTCCTGTCTTCGAGACAGGACGACCACGTGCGCCCTGTCAAGGCCCACGCGACACCCATTACGAGCAATCGGCCCTTCAAATGCGCCATAAACGACGCGGGCGATTCTTCAATCTCGCCGTGGAATGCGTCTTCAGCAAGTGGTCACGCTTGGTGGAATTATAATATTATCTAGTTGGAGCGCAACCGGACAAGAAGAATCACTCGGCTCGTTATGCAACAACGCGCGGTTCTCGAGACGTGATCGTTGAAGATTCTTTCTTGCAAAATACACGACGGGCGCGGATGGTGCGACGATGGTCGATGGTTCGATGGTAGAGTTAAACGCATTCTACAGTGCAAGCAATGACTTTATATTTCTTTCTACAGATCTGTGACGCGGCATATTCGTATATTCGTATATAAATTAAACGCACCGAGTCACCGAGACGAAAGAGAGCTGTCTTTACAAAAGTGTTTTACATGTATGCTCGCGTACGATACATTTTCTCGTACAGTATAAAATTACTTTCCTGTTTACACACTCACGAAATATTACAATCTTACTGTATTACCACCGTACTTACATTACACGGTACAATTACTAGTATATTACAAACATTCGAGCACCTTACGACAAAAAATTCAATGACAGAAACATATGTCGAAGAGTTGCTAATTACAAGTGCACGTCGATTAATATCGCTATTATACATCGTCAAGGAAATCCGACGATAGACAGTCGTGTACAATCGGAAGAAAACCGATTGTATAGAAACATTAATTAAGTAAATCCAGCGTAATATCATTTAAAGTTATAGAATTCAGCTTAATGATTCACACAGGGAAAAATAATATTATATCGTCATTTCCCCTAGCACTAAAACTACGCGATAAGTTAATCGTTTCATTCTATTACGAAATAAGTAATATGCTTCAAGGATTTGCCGTTTGAACTCAATACCATTGAATACTATCGCGAATAATAAATAAAATTGAACGTGTGAAACATTGCTATGAAACAAAGTTGAAATAAATATCAATTGCGTACATGCAAAATATCAATTTCGTTACAGAAATGTCCCTTTTCCGCTTTAAATTGAGAACATGTACCCGTTGATATTCTAAATTATACAAAATTCAATTTGGACGGGGAATCTTTTGGCACGTACTGGTCCATGGCATAATGGCACTTTCCAAAGCCACCTTCTCAGAAGTGGATAAAATCAATCGTATTGATACTTTGTTTTCTAAAGCTGTTCTACTATGTCATGGTCGTTCTTGTAAGAAGTTTGTTTGATACTATTTTTTTGAGAATGCTTCGTCTTTTGTAATTCCTTGGCGAAGTACATTATCGTCGTTTTAAGTCCTTCGGCTAGAGGAACCTTCGGTTCCCAATTCAAATACTTCTTAGCTCTACTAATATCCGGTCTCCTTCGTTGTGGGTCGTCTTCGACTGCGGCAAGTTCGACTATCTTACTATTAGTACCAACTAGATCCTTTATTATAAGGGCGAATTCTGTAACCAATTGTGACTCGTTATATATACAACGATATATATATATATATATATATATACATATAATCGTACAAAATAATCTGAAAGAATTTAATACCATATTTACCTTCTATCGTGTGCTCGACAGGATTTCCAATGTTTATTGGTTGAGTATAATTAGACGCCATTAAGGCAACTAATCCATCGACTAAATCAGACACGTACTGAAAAGATCGCGTCTGTTTTCCACTGCCATATATCGTAATTGAATCATTCTGTAATGCCTGCAGAATAAAATTCGAAACTACACGACCGTCATTCATATGCATCCTTGGCCCAAATGTATTAAAAATTCGAGCGACGTGCACCGAGACACCCTCTTGTCTCATGTACGCGTAACTTAATGTTTCCGCTACGCGTTTTCCTTCGTCGTAACAAGCTCTTGGACCTATAAAAATTTCAGTCGTGAATTTTTACTTCTTGTTTCATGTTCCATTGATCGAACATAGTTGCAGTAAATGTTTTTTTATACCTATAGGATTCACATGGCCCCAATAAGTTTCCGATTGAGGATGCTCATTAGGATCTCCATAAACTTCGGACGTACTAGCTATTAAAACTTTTGCTCCTACCCTTTTTGCAAGACCTGATGTGTAATTAAATTAAAGTTATGTTTATTGATTACTTAAATAGATTCTCAACACTTCTAAATAAACATACCGTTTACATACCTAAGATATTTATTGTACCTAACGTATTTGTCTTTATCGTTTTGACTGGATTAAGCATATAATGTGGTGGACTAGCTGGGCTAGCAAGATGATATATCTCATCAACCTCCAAGTAGAGAGGTCTGACAATATCATGGTGAACAAGTTCAAAGTTCTCATGGCCAACCCAATGTTCAACATTACGCTTTCTTCCGGTAAAAAAATTATCTACAACTATCACTTCGTGGCCAGCAAGCATCAAACGGTCAACCAAATGTGACCCAACGAAGCCTGCTCCACCCGTGACCAATATCCTTTTACGGTTTTTATAGTTTAGGAATTTAACCGTTGGGAAATCTTTCGACACCTTGTTCTCAATCTTGGCTTCAAGATGTTGCAATTTACCCTCTAATTCACGAATACGTATTTTTGCTTCCTCGATATTTTTGATATCCGTTTTGTCATCAGTCTCTTGAACTTTTTCATTGACAGTTTCGATCTCGTTTACGTCCCCTAAGCCAGACTTACGATCTCTCGGATGAAGTCGGGTGAAAGATTGTTCATCTTCTGGATTGACTAACGTTTTGTAAAATCCTAACACTGCAAGAAGGTATATGACATCGGCATTATCCCACAAAGCAAGCATTCACAGCTGCGAGGAATTAATTTGCATTGCAATCAAAATATTTACCTAATATTATACAAATCACGGAAAAGGCAACCTGTTTCATCTTTCGTGGCGCGACAACCATGCTTCAACATTGCACGTGTCATTGAAGATTTACTTTATATTTACCATGAACTTGTCATAGATTAATGTTACAGTATCACACAATGAAGAGAAAAGCGTTCGATCCAAACATGTTATTTCCTGATTTTTATAATAAGACATAACCTCTTACATCATCACTGTTTATCACGAGATTCACAACACTTCAAACACTGTGTTACTCAATTATTGATGTAACGTTGGTGCTGCTATCTGAGCACCCTAGAGCAAACGTTTCACAAATTTTGTTTCTTATTGTCTGTTTGGTCTGACGTATCGTGGGCCGATAACTTAACCTCAAAATTTTCAATGGACACTCACGCAGGCGCAGATGCTGTTTTTTGATTGATATATAAGGCTGTGGCAGTACAAAGGAAACATCTCAAGTAGTTTTTCCGAAGTCGCAGTGGCAGTGATATTTGAAATATGGCAGAGGTCATTGATTGTAATTTTCCTGTTTGGGGCCTTTTACCTAAAAAAGAGACTGGTGTCACTCAATTTCTTACCAAATATCCGGAATACGATGGTCGAGGAGTTATCATTGCAATTTTCGATTCAGGGATTGATCCTGGAGCTCCTGGTATGCAAGTAAGTAAGCTTTTACATAGACACGCCTCACGATTATTCAAATCTGTTCTTTTCTTTGTCATTTTTTTTTTTTTCTCTCTTTTATCATCCGATATAATTTTCTTCGTAATTTTGTCCCTAACAAAAACGCGTGATGTCAAAAGTTATGACTTGCTAAACGCGTCTGTTTCTCGTAAATTTCTTCGTATTTTCTTTATGTACAAAGTGAAAGAATAATTTCATGTTAAATTTGTAATTTAGATTTATTCGTCTTTTATATCATCATTTTTTAATCATATTTGTACATTTCCGTTGTAATCGTTGATTACTATTATGTATCAAACTTTTTCTAGCTTAACAATAAATGGTTGAACATTGTTTACTGTGGGATTAATAAGGTCGTTAAATGCTAAAATGGAATGCATTAGTCACTATTTACTGTAAAAGTTTAGATTTGTTATCCTTTATTTTATTGTATGATAACACTTACGAAATGATACAGCAGATTTTCCTTGAACAAAAGGAAATGCTTCATTTTACAATGAATGTGTCTTGAATAGGAAACTTCAGATGGAAAGCCAAAAATTATTGAAAGATATGACTGTAGTGGGGCTGGAGACGTAGATACTAGTAAAATTGTGCAAGCACCTGACGGATATATAACGGGAATAAGTGGCCGTAAATTAAAGGTATATTCCAAATAATGACTAAGATTAATAGTACTCAGTAGATACATATAATGATAACTGATAGATACATATAATGATAAATGGTAAAAAATTACTTCTTTGTCTTAGGTTCCATCCAGTTGGAAAAATCCCACTGGACATTATCACATTGGAGTAAAGAATTTGTATTCATTGTATCCAGGAAAGTTAAGAGAAAGAGTATTAATAGAAAGAAAAAAACGATTATGGGACACGTGTCAGAAATCTGCACTTGCAGAAGCATCTAGGCAACTACAAGTAAATAAATTAATAATTGCATTTTGACTGTATTGAAAATAAGAAACCTTCATCTTTTGCACAAAACAATTTTACACGTTCGTCAGAAATTGATATCTTATCTTTAAGCAGGTTCTGAAATTAATTAAAAATATCATATTTAAGAATAAGAACATAAGAATAAATAGGCTTTTAGACCATGTGATCCAAAGATAGGGTTGTTTTGGGTATGTTGAACCATGCAATCAAATGAGGCCAGTTTCACAATGTGTCACAGTGATCTGTATCTAATGCTATAATTATAATTGGCAGTTTGATCTATTGTAAAGCCATTGATTCATTACATAAGCCATATACATAATATTGTGTAACGTTTTTTTTATACTTTTTAATAGTGTGCCTGCAAACAAATTTAATTAAAATATAAGTAAATATTATGCGAGCATGTAATTTTTAATAGATAAAAACAGATTTGATTTTTATATTATTTAACTATTGCACATAGGAATTTGAAGTAAAGAATCCACAATTAAACAATTTAAAAGAAAGACTAGAAAAGGAAGAGCTTGAAGCTAGAGTTGAAATATTAAATAATATAGAAAAAAAATACTCTGATGTAGGATCTACGTACGACTGTGTTGTTTTTCATGATGGTGAAGTTTGGAGGTAAAGATATATGTTGAATACTTTGAATTTCTATTAAAAATATTTTCTTTATTAACATATTGCTATTAATCCTTTATTTCTTTTGCAGAGCATGCATTGACACTTCTGAAGAAGGTAACTTGGAAGCTGGTGTCCTTTTAGGAGAATACACTTTGACGAGAGAATATGCACCTCTTATACCTGAAGATCAATTAAATATTAGTATTAATGTTCACGATGATGGAAATACATTAGAAATTGTTAGTTTATGCTGTAGGTATTAATGAGATTCGATTCATAACTTTGTTACGTTTTTGTAATTACGATTAATCTCATTACATTGCAGCAAGTCATGGTACGCATGTAGCTTCAATTGCAGCAGCGTATTTTCCTGATAATCCTGAATCAAATGGTGTAGCGCCTGGTGCTCAAATTATTTCATTAAGTGTGGGAGATGGCCGCATCGGTACAATGGAAACAGGAACGGCGGTAGTGCGTGCAATGATACATGTAATGAAACACAAAGAGAAAATACACATAATAAACATGAGTTATGGAGAACATGCTCATTGGTCTAATACGGGAAGAATAGGAGAATTAATGAATGAAGTTATCGATAAACATGGTGTAACGTGGGTAGCGTCTGCTGGTAATCTCGGACCTGCTTTGTGCACTATTGGTTAGTTAACAAGAATGTTCGAAAATTTTTTAGTATCTATTTGAAACATGTGTTCTAGTACATCCCATCCATTTTAAAATCATATAGGGACGCCACCAGATATCAGTACTAACAGTGTGATTAGTGTTGGTGCCTATGTGTCTCCTGACATGATGGTAGCTGAATATTCTTTAAGAGAAAAAATGCCGGGCATGTCATACACGTGGTCATCTCGAGGACCAATGATCGATGGTGGAGCTGGAATTACTGTATGCGCCCCAGGAGGAGCTATAACTAGTGTCCCTAATTTTACATTAAGAAAAAGTCAACTCATGAACGGTACGAGCATGGCTGCCCCTCATGTTACTGGAGCTATTGGTATATCGATTTTTTTTTATAAAATGTATGTTACTATGATAAAGAGAAGCATATTTTATAATATAGTGTTTGTTTTACAGCAATACTTATATCAGGACTTCTTGCGAAAAGTTGTCCTTTTTCTCCATATAGCATAAAAAGAGCGCTTGAAAACACAGCTTTATATATACAAAACCTGGATCCTTTTGCACAAGGTTCAGGATTGTTACAAGTTGAACGTGCGTTCGATAATCTTCTTACTTACAACGATGTACCTGAAAGGGATGTAAGATTTACCATTAACTGTGGTCCAAATAACGCCAAAGGAATTCACATGAGAAACGGTGTCATTGATCGATCAAAAGATTATGCCATTACTGTCGAACCTATATTCCTTAATAGCGAAAATACTGGTATAATTTTACGTCTGTTACAGTAATACTATATGTTTTAGTTGGATGTGATTTATTGTAATATTTGGATGCTTTATAGACCCAGCACTTAAAATTGCTTTCAATTTGAAATTAACTTTGGTATGCGATGCATCTTGGGTACATTTTCCAACGCATCTTGATTTAATGAATATGGTTCGTGCATTTGCTATCAAAGTTGATGGTTTTAATTTACCCGAAGGTGTTCATACAACTAGGTAAATACATTCTCGGACTGATATATTTTGCTTTTCGTACGTAATGACGTGTAATATCAGTGCTAATTGTCATTTATAGCGTGCGAGCATATGATGTAACAGATATTGCAAAAGGACCAGTGTTCCAAATACCAATAACTATAGTGCAACCACAAACACTGCCAAAAACTGCGATCCTTCCAGACTTAGCGTATACAAATATTTTATTTAAACCGAATACAATCCGTCGACATTTTATTCTCGTTCCTGAAGATGCAACATGGGCGGGTATGCATTTTCTGCAATATTTATTTCATATGTACAACATTGGACACATAAGATGAATGTTTTAACATAATTAAATTCAGTGGTTAGATTGAAGAGCACAGAAAAAGATAAAACTGGAAGATTCGTGATTCATAGCGTTCAGCTGAAACCACGTTTGTCTTGTAAAACTCTAGAAGTTAATAAGTTGTTCACTGTTACTTCTCAGTCAGAAATTGTCCATCCGTTTGCTGTTCAGGTATTATCGTCGTACATTTTACGTTCAGTATTCTCAAATGTTGATTTAGATATACATACATATTTTATTCATAGGGAGGATTGATCTTAGAAGTGGTTATCGCAAAATATTGGGCAAACATAGGTGACATGTTAGTCGATTATTACATAGAATTTCATGGTATCCATATGATAAATGGAAATCTTACAATGCAATCTGGCGATGGAATAAATCGCTTAGAAGTACGAAGTTCTCTCAGGAATGAAGAAGTAGTACCCAATATTTGTCTCAAATCATCCGTACAAGTATTGAAGTATGTTAATTAAAAATGTTGTAAACAAATTTATCAATGAAAATGAATTGACGTTTATTTTCTTTTCTAACGTTACAGACCCACTGATGCAAAAATTACACCTTTACGAGAACGAGATATTATTCCGCCTTCACGACAAATTTATGAATTGCAATTAACATATACGTTCCACTGCGCAAAAGCAACTGAAGTAACTCCAAATGCTGCATTGCTCAGCGATTTATTGTATGAGAGCGAATACGAAAGTCAGATGTGGATGATTTATGATACTAATAAACAACTTATTTGTTGTGGAGACGCATACCCATCCAAAGTAAGGATAAGTATAAATTAATATCACATAATAAAGAAATAATACCATGTTTTATTACAGTATGCTAATCAAAAATTAGAGAAAGGCGATTATACTTTGAAAATACATGTACGTCATGAAAAGAAAGATTTACTCGATAGATTAACGGAAATGCCGTTCCTTTTAAGTCACAAGCTGAATAATCCAATTAATCTGGATGTATATGCCAGTCAGTCACAAGCTATTATCGGTGGCAAGAAAATGATAGCAGCTTCAGTTCCACCCGGTCATATTCTTCCTTTATATGTTGCTCCCCTGACTAATGAAAACAAGTAAGTGTTTTTTCCACATGCTGTACATGATAGGAATTAAAAAATGTCATTTATTATGATACTAAGAAAAACATATAATTTTGTTCTATTTTAAAGTTCTACGTTCATTTTGCGTATGTAGCGGTACATATATTATTTTCTTATGCAAATAAAACTTGGTGCATGGATACGTTTATTATTATTCAGAAATGTAAATGTTCAAAAGATGTTAGATCAGAAAATTGTTAGAATTTACTATTGATTATTCTCTATTTTTTCATATATTTGTCTACAAAAATATAAAATAATTTATGAAAAATTATTTTATACTTTTGTTATAAATCAAATGTTTCGAAAATATTACTAAGAAAATTTTCTTCCTTTTCCATCCCGCAGCGCTGAAAACAAGTAAGTCTATAGCATTCTTTTTATAAACATTTTTAAACATTTACATGCTTCTAACCAAAAATATCAATTAAAGCAGATATTTTTCTTTATTATTTTCTTTATTATAGATACTTCTGTTTTATGCATTATCTCATTGCATCTGCATTTTAATTTAATTTTACGAATTCTTATATGCTTCATTATTTAAAAATATTTGATTTATTCGTTGCTTAAATTTTAGACCACAATATTTAGATTGATACATGTAATTATATTTACATGTTAGAGGCTTTTTTTAATTACTTTTGCATAGAAGCTTAAATTTATACTTGCTTTATGTATGCTTTCTTGGACATAGAAATGCTATATACTTCCTTTTTATCTTAATTTTACCCATTAACTTCGCGTGTTATTTCGTCCATAACATTTCTTAGTAGTAGAGAAGCAATATCTATTGTTAATTTGTTTGAAAAACAACAGTAATTTTCTATTTTATTTTAAAGAGTTTCCAAAAGTACTGCCTTAGGAAATGGTAGTTACTTACAGGGTTCATTAACCTTCTGCAAAGATGATAATGGGAAAAAAGTGGATTGTCATACATTTAAGTATATTTTATCTGAACCAACCAAAAAATCTAGTAGTAGCAGTAGTGGCAATAGCTCTTACAATTCATCAAAGGAGAAAACTACCAAATGGGATGAATACAATGAAGCACTTAGGGATTTCAAATGCAGTTGGCTTACGAAGCTGGGTAATTAGATTTTTCACTCATCTAACGTTAGTTATATATAATTATATATTGTATAGGATCTATTGTCATAAAAATACTTTGTTTTCTTTTCCGGTTTCAATTCAACAAATAGCGCCTTCTACGAGTAAGTTTATTAGAGTGCAATAAAACGCTATTTCAAAATTTGTTTTGAAACCTTGCATAGTTGTGTTTAAATGATCATCGAACATTCTTGTTGTCATTTGTTTCATTCCAATGCACGATTATGTAACATGTATACAAATAATTTACTATAATTTATCTTTCCCTTTGTAATGTTCGAAAAAAATTATTAGTAGTAATATTTGTTACATATCAATATTATTTCAATACATACGGATGTAATTATAACATTCATACATTATAACAATTTATTTCAAACAGATTTATACAACCCTATTGTTTTTAATACAAGTGTATATCCGCAGAAGTATATTATATCGAAGATATAATTAACTTAACATTATTATTGATAGAACCTGGAGAATATGCAAATCTACTGTATGGAGAGTTAAAGAATCTCTTCTCTGATCATTTGCCCGTCCACACTGCCATGCTAATTTCTTTGGACTCACCTGAAGCTCGACGTCATGTACCACATGATGATATCTCAGAAGAATCTGTTTCTCTGGCAAATCAAATAATAACTGTCGCAGATGCTGTGATTACAAATATCGATCAAGACAAACTCTTGGCCTATTATGGATTAAAGAGTGATCAACGCGACGATGCAGCAAAAATTAGAACAACTATGGAAAAACAGAAGTTTAGCTTGATAAAAGCATTAGTAAAGAAAGGATGTGCATTAGCGCGATTGTATGTACACAGTATGAAAAAAGGAGAGGGAGATCGTCAATCATACGAACATTTATTTGAGAGTGTGACACATCATTGGCAAGAAGTACAAAAATTCGCTGAACCAACTGACATTAAGGCAAGAAGTTTTGAAATACGATTGCAATTATTGTTTAAAAACTATTATTATATATTTATGGAAAAAATATGTAAAAATAAAATATTTTCTTTACTTGCAGATCATTACTCTCTCATTATGGCATGCGCATATTAATAATCATTATGGCCGCTATTTGAAATTATTATTACGTTATTATGAAGAACATCCGTTAAAAGAAGTTGATGAAAAATGTATAGAACTTGCAAATATCTTAGGATGGGAACACTTGTCACGTCACATTAACATAAGTATACCATCGCGTTATCCTTCTACATACAGATCGTTTTGATCAACGGTAACTGATATTCATTTGATTTTAACTTTAAAATTAGTTGTGACATATAATGAAGTACACATCCTTTTTTTAGATATAATAAGATCAATTTGATATTTTGACAGTGGAAACTAATCATGGCAAACAGTTTCCAATCCATCTTTATGGTAGAAGTATCTCTACCAAAGAGTTATTCAGATGTATTATACACTTAGAAAAATATAATTTTATTCACATTTATAAAAAAAAGTACTGAAAAATGATTCTAGAAAAATATTATAATTTTTGATTATAACAAATTAAATAATATTAATTTTTACGACGTATGATTTATTTTATAAAAATCGTATCTTGCTTAATTAATTTTAACACGAAAATCACGAAACATGATATACCAATAGTAATATGATATATATATTAAAAAAAATTTGAATACATAGCTGATTTTTATGCATTAACGACAATGTTAAAAAAGTATGACAATATGTGTATGTGTGCTTGCACGGAAAAGACATTGTATCATTAAAAGTATCATTGTTTTAATAGTGCATTTTTATGGCGTTTTTGACACTTCAAAAGAGAAAAAAGCGCTAGAATATCATGGAAACTGTTATCAATTTAGAAATTAAAATTTTTGAATGATGATGTGTTGTTTAAATATTCATTGTTTAAATACTCATTTCAACTAATATCATTTAAAATCATTTAGGTTTTTCCATTTTCACTATATATTAAATGTAATATATATATACAGGTATTCTCTTTATATTCAGTATAACTTTTGAATTGAATTCTGTTATTTATAACTATATACACTACTTATATGACTGTGAGATTCATATGCAATATATTCAGTTTTTGTTGTCATTGTATTATTAAGTGCGGTGATGTATATAATAAGAAAAGGAAAAAATAATTAAAATACTATTTGAATTTTATAATGAATACAAAACATAAAAGGTGATTCATATTTTTTTACATGATAATGTAACAAAAATGTTATAAATTCAATATTGGAAATAATTGGAAAATAATTGAATAATATTGATTGTGTTTATCATTCGTCGAATGTCAGCACTATTGAAAGTCATGATAAAAATAATAAATACACTAAATACTGATATTTTAAAAGAAAACAAAATATCTCATTTTTGGGAGAGAATTACACTATAATTTTAATTGTACGCTCAGTATGAACGTGTGTACTTTTGTAATTTAATTTGAGTGAACTTAAAAACAAATTCATCATTCAACTAGCTTCATGGCTCTTAATAGTTAGAACATCAAATTTTTTGTAAGAATATACTAAGTCAAGATAAGAAAAAAATGCTTTCATACGCAAAAATTTACAAGTAATAAATGACACGTCAGCTGAACATTGTATAAAGAGTTATGTCCTTATCACCGTCGCTCAACTTTCATTTGTCTTATACGAAAAACTATTTTGGAAATAACGTGACAGTACTTTGGTACAATCAAGAATTTTCGCAAAGTCGATTCCCTCCAGGACAAACGAGTAAAATTTTATTTTATTTTTAACGTTCCGAATATGATATATAACTTTTCTATTTTAGTTAGCGAAGCATGTACTCTTATCTGTCTTCTTGTTGCTCAAAGAATATCTCAAACGAGATTGTTAATATACGATGTAGAAAGATCCCATGAATTTATTACTATCGTAGCTGAAGCTATGATAGAAGGTAATACTATGCATGCATGGATTGTTAAGAAAGGTTTAGTTTCTCATCCCTATCTCAGTATAGAAGAGGCATTAAAACTTGGACGCAGAAGTTTAAGTCTATTAAGAGAATGGGTACAAAAGAAATTTACATTTTATCATTTTCTTTTTTATAATAAAACATGCATGAACATGGGATATAAAACAATATTAATTATATCATAGACATTTCGAATATTTTATGAAAGGATTCAAAACAGTTTATATCAACATATACGTAATTTCTTACACAAATGGTACTTGACGCCAAAGTCTAAGAATTTATTTATGCTTCTTATTACCTGTGGACAAACAGTATTGTTTATATTTCAAGAAAAGACTAATATGGTAAGATTACTGAAAATCTGTAAAAACTTCTGTTACATGAAACTTTTATCTGTAGGTAACATTTTTTGACTCTCATAGTCATAACACAATTACAAATCCAAATCGGGGATTAGTTATTGCCCAGGTAAGGATTTATAATTATAAGTAATAAGGCTGATATTTGATAAATACTGCAATATTTTATATTTTTAAGTGATAGTAATGCATGTCATATTAACAGTAAAAAAACATAATACAGACAACTATAGACAAATTGGAACATTTATGCGATTGGTACACAAAGGACGTATTAAATAAATGCTACAATACAAAAGCAAATCAATACGAGCTAGCTTTTTTATATCCATCCAATCCATCATGTGGCTGTAATCCTATATGCAACTGTGGTAATTGTTGCAGAAAACATAATAATAATCCTCCTTTTTCAAATATCGATATGTAAATTTTTTAAAAGTTATACAAATATATAAAAAAAAGAAAAATGTAAAACTCACATATGTAATTTCATTATGATTTGAGTGTTGTGTGTAATGATTATGGAATATTTTGTTCAATTAGACATATATAGATTAAGACTGACAGATTTATTTACATTATGTACAATTTCTTGCTAAAACTATTACAATTTTTAGTGTGTCCACGCAATGCATAAACTATTAAAAAAATAACGTAGTTTTAAATCTGAAGATCGTATTTTTTTTCGTATCACTTAAATGAAATATAATATACATATTTTCCATGAACTTCTCTTTTGCATTGCGTAAACATATTTCTGACAATATTTTACTGGACTCTTCGTTTTGTAATGAATGCATATGTCAGAACTTTCTTCATTTTATCTATTTCAACATTTTTATAAAATATAATCCAAAATTTCTGGACGACGTATTTTTTATATTGCTAAATCTCTACTTTGCACCTTTCAATGTCAATATATCTAAACTGATATAATGTTCTGATTCCTTAATTGTTAACCATGAAGTTGCAGAGATATATTTCTTTACATTATGTTTCTTTAATCTCTTTGTATTATTTATAAATTACAGTGATTAATAATCTTAAAAATTTGTGTACTCTACTAAACTACAAAAGCATTAATTACATACTGCTTAGTGAAGTATAATGAAAAAAATATGAAACTTATTATGAAAATATTTATAACTTCAACACTTTGTAAAAACAGGAAATTTATCATAAGGATTATTCTGTTTTATAAATGTATTTGACTCATGTATGTTTAAAATCAATAAATATTTGTAATCACGATCTTTTAACATTATAAAAAAATATATTTAATCTGCATTAATTATAAATGAAACCCATAATTTAAACTTGTAAAAAATTCTTAATTTATTTTCCCTAACATTTATACTTCAGAGTTACAATATAAATATTAATCTTCACTAAAACAGAAACAAATCTTTTTTTGTCACCGTATAAATTGGTGATTGTAAAAAAGATAAGTATACCAGTGCCGAAATAGCATTATGTTTAAAATACAGATTTTTCTCTCTGTGTTTTTCTTTTCTTTTTTTTTTTTTTATATATATATATTACAAGTGTTCTGTAGAGTGTCGTAAAATTTGTTTAATAACAATTTTTAACAACGTAATTTCTAGAAATTACTATCTACAAAAAATTATAAATGAATCATTTTTATGATTTCTCTTTTTAAAAGCCAAATTCGTGCAAAGGAACACAGTCAGCGATTTTTTAAATGTTTTCAAATATCGTCGGTAGTTGAGCAATATTTTTTACTAGCATTGTTTTTCTGAATAAACTGATTATACATCATATTACTTTGTACAGATGTATAATAATGCAATTCTCGTGTAAAATTTTAATTGTAATTTAATTGCGAATAAATGATATTCTAGTTTTATGTGAAATTATGTTTTCACTTACAATAATTTTTTATATATATATATATATCTGTTTACATTACAAAGTTATTATACATTAAATTGATCCTAATGTAACATTCCTGTTTCATTACCATGTATTCTGTACACAAAGTAAAATGATGCTCTATCAGAAAAATATGATCAAATATCACTTGAAGAATATACGATTTTATAATTGAATAAATAAAGCTTTTTTGTATGAAGTTAAAAATGTAACAAAAAGATGTTAGAGGGACTGACGAATGCGGGGCTGTGCCCATTCTACAAAATCATCTATCAATACAGGCCAGGCTCCCTCTTCATCATAATTACTCATATCAGGATTAATCATAAGTGCAAAGTCTAATAATAAATTCCATGTATCTTTTGGAATTGACCTCTTATGGTGTTCCTAAAAAATGCGTTAACTATTTGTATCATAATTGACCTGACCAATGTGTAAGCCTCCATTTTAGGTCTAATCAATATTTGCATTATATAAAAGTTCACATATATACATGAGATATCTTACCTGTAGAAACTGGCACCATAAGGGCAGGAACTTAAATTTATCATCTAATACAATATTCCAATAAGCAATTGCCATATCAAGATCCAAACCTTTCTGTCCTGGATTTTTCGCATAATTAAATGTAAATTGATAAAAGTCTTTAAATTTTTGAGGATCCCTTAATTCATTTTCTAAACTATTTAAACAGGCTTTTAATTTATCTATACTGTCCACACTAAAAAAAAAGTTTATAATAAATATCGAAATAACATATAAAAGATTAAATTCTTTTAATCAAAACAAAAAGAAAAATTTGCTTTACCCCAGGTCTGTCATTCCATTCATAAATTCATCTTTAGTAAATTCACATTGTGTTTCTGCTCTAAATTTCCAGGCAATGATTAACACTAATTTGCTTTCAGGGCTCAAATCCAAATCATCCAAAAATTTCATTATTCCATCTGCTGTAATCTTGTCAGGTTCATTTGGATCTATTTCGATTATTAGTAGAAACATTATGTAAACAATTATACAAAACACGTATGACTAATACGTATCAAGTACATTTCACAGAATTACCTTGATATCGACTAAACAGTATTTCTAATTTCTTTTTATCTACTGTATTTTTTGGTTCCTTGCAATACGCTTCCGGATTTTGGAAATAATTATCACTTGCCAAGTCCAGCTTCCAATCATTTTGCGCTAAACAATATATTGCAGTTTGTTCTCCGGTATGTGTAAATGTTATGAATTTCTTTACCTTATCTCTTTGTGAGAACTTTAACTTGTGCTGTAACAGAAATCAGTTGCATTATTATCACACATTCTAAATAATACTAACATAAAAAAGGCTGCAAACTTTTCCATTATACAACACTGAGCATTCAGATTAATTAAACGAGAGAAATTCGATAGTGAACCGTATATATGCATTGCAATTCATTTTGATTTTTTGCAATGCCGAAATCAACATGGAAAAGAACGTATAAATAAAGATTTTGTTGCATGTAACTGCTTCGAGTGGCACTTCGTGAAATGATTTTCGAAAATTTGAAAACACTTTGGTGACAATGAAGTTTCTTGGTTCAGAAATATCACGCACTATTCGGACACTGTCGTTAACCAACAGGTATGCCACGAAATTGATTTATATTTACTGCAAAAGAGACCATTAACATCAACGATCACGATAGGTTATTTTAACATTTTTTTTTACACACTGTAGCGGACGTACAAAGGAAACTGCAAATTTTCCAGCAAAATCGGATCACGGGATTCGCCAAATTAACATGACTCGCAAATTTATTAAGCGCTCACCATTTTAGCTAATTTTAGGCCCCGAAAGCCAAAATATTATTTCCTTCGCACTACACTTGACATGAACATGCGCATGTTCTGTGAAGGTCCTGAGAAATGCAAATACACCAACAAGGTTACAAAGCAATGCCACCAGACGTTACCAAAGGAAAGCAACTTTGAGAACAATGTAGCGGGTTATTTAAATCATTTACATATGTTCAATTTGTTAAACATCGCATTTTATGACACGATCAGATAAAAAAAATTGCCGAAAACATCACGTGATTAGGTTTCACGTCGGGTGGCATCAGTGAGAAATCTTTCTTTTTTCTTTTCTTTTTTTTTTTTTTCTTTGCCCTTGATAGAAGCAACGGCGATGAAAGTCCTCATGAAATAACAACAAAACGCTATCGGAAGTATTGGCCCACGCAAATGGACACACACACCAAATTACAAGAACGTATGTTAAAAAAACAAATGAATAAACAATGAAAAAGCAACGATATCAGTATTGATATTGTTTTCGAACGGATTGTTAAATCAATGTGATCCTTTAATCGAAGATCTTGTTGTGATTTTGGCAATTTTCTTTTTGCGCATTTGTATGTGGTTGAGTATTTTTCAACGAGGATGTACATAAAATGAGATATATTTCTTAAACTCTTTGTAATGATATTAATGATACGTTTGTAATATGGTAATCGGACGAGTTTTTCAAAAAATGTAAACAGATTTTTTTTAGGTTATTAATCAGTAATGTCAATCAAAATTCTACAGTTATCATGTTCTTGGTAAGGAACCTGTTTATTAGCATCATAATTCTGCTATTCGCATTAGCTTTGCAAAGATGTTGACACTTTGTGCGAAATTAAAAGTATAATAATGTCTTCTGATTGTGTTGCTAGGAATTTGTCAAACAGTTACAAAGTAAGTTTATTGATTTGAAATTTGAAGTAAACATGAATGATAATCTATAACACGATGGGAGGAAGTCTATTTGAAGTACTTCCATTGTACCAGCAAAATGGAAATGGTAGAGAAATTTGTTATTGGATAACACATATCAAATTATCTAGAATTATAATATTAACATCAGCCGTTTTGTTCATTGTACCATTATTTACTCATTATTATTTATCAAAGGTATTGTTCTTGATTGCACGTATTATTATTGTGTGTCTTTTGATTAATTTAAAATCTGAAACATTGTATTTTTAGGTGGAGTCTGATTCTTCAGACAAAGATATTTATCGTACATTTTCCACATTGGAAGCTTTTGAAGATTTTACTCCAATGAAAGCTTCTCAATTGAAGATGAGAATAGAGGAGATGCTGCGTATTAAAGTTTCTGTAAATAACGAACTAAGGGACTTGAGTGCAAAGAGACAAAGACTTCAAGTTGAAGTTAGTAGCTTAACTCAAAAAATTGATGAACTAAAGCAGGAATTATTACATCAGCAGACAGACCTTGACAGATTAAAGATCAGTGTTGAACAAGCACAAGTAGCTCAGAGAGAAGCAGTAGAAAAAAATACACCAGAATTAGCACCACCTAAGCGTATATTAGTGGATTCTGTTCCTGTAGTATTACCTAGCACAGTTCCACTTTCATGTAGAATGTATAATTGTTTTGATCACAGTCGGTGTGCATTAACCAGCGGTTTTCCAGTATACTTGTATGATCCTGATCAGTATTCTGTGGTAAATTCTGGTTGGGATGTTGATGGATTTTTAAAAACTACGATAAAACAAACATTAGGTATGTATTTGGTTAAGTAATTGTTTATGACATTTTTCTTTTTTTTGCAAAACCTCATATTTTTTATTTTACAGGATACAATCCACATCTTACTACAAATGCAGTCGAAGCCTGTATATACATAGTACTCATAGGGGAAGCTCTCTCTACTCAACAAAAAGTAGTTAACAAATTTCATAAACCTATAGATGTAAAAAAATTACATGCACTACCATATTGGGGGGGAGATGGCAGAAATCATATTTTGCTAAACTTAGCGCGTAGAGATTTGTCTGTAGAATCGGGCGATATTTTTAGCGGAGTAGATACAGGAAGAGCCATAATAGTGCAATCAACATTTTTTAGAAGTCAATTTCGCGAAGGTTTTGATTTGGTCGTCCCGCCGATTTTGGGACCTCCCGGTGGCGACGTGTGGCAGGAATGTGCACAAATGTTGCCAGCAAGAAGAAAATATTTATTATCTTTCCAAGGAGAGATGCGATCTTCGAGATCGACTACCGCGACACATCATATTGATGATACCGATGTAGATATGGAGAGACTAACAGTCGACGAGAATAACTTGGATGATTTCATTATTCAACATCTTAAAGATATGAGTACAGGACTAACGTTAGACAAATTCTTCGTTCAATTTGAATGTATACCAGCTTCTGAGGAGAAAAATTTAATAGAAATATTTGACTGGTCTCTGTGTGGAACCGATTCATCGAGGAAGGCTATACTGAAGGAATCCACGTTTACTTTAATTTTAGCTCCTAGCAATGCCTCACTTGTAACTACTTCATCTATGCAAGCTAGATTATACGAAGCGTTGCGATCAGGATCCATTCCAGTATTTTTAGGTGGCGATCAAATTTTATTAAGTTACAGTGAAGTTATTAGCTGGCGTCGAGCTGCCATATTTCTGCCAAAGGTAAAAATTGCAGTATCTTTATGTTGATGTATTGTTATTTTTGACCATTGGAGGTATGTGAAATTTTAGGCCAGGGTAACAGAAATGCATTTCCTATTACGTGCCGTTCTCGACACTGATCTTTTAAGTATGCGTAGACAAGGCAGATTAATATGGGAGCGTTATTTAAGTACTGCTCAAGGTGCGGTAGATACTATTGTAGCTGTAATTAGAGATCGACTCGGTATACCACCCTTGCCAGCACCTCAGACTGCCAGTCCAAGTGTCTTTAATGAAAGCTTTGTGGTAAATGTTATAATATATGTCTATTTGGTATGTTTTACATTGGCGCATAATAATAATTACACTCTTCCTTTAGCCTTTGAAATCTGATACTATTATTGCTGAGCCAGAAGCGGAAGAAAGTTTGGGTCCGTTAGAGCCACCTTATCCATCTCCTGCTTTTAAAAGAAATTACACCACAATGTTACTTCAGGGACATGAAATCTGGAACGATTGGGTGGATCCGTTTTATTTGTACCCGCAATTACCTTTTGATACCGTCCTTCCTAGTGACGCGAAATTTCTTGGTAAATAAACTTAATATTCATCATTTAATTGCAGCGACTTTATTCGATACATTATAAACCGTAGGTTCGGAAATGGGGTTCAGACCAATTGGCAAAGGTGCTGGAGGTGCGGGTAAAGAATTTAGCGAAGCTTTAGGTGGAAATTATCCAAGAGAACAGTTTACAATTGTGATGTTAACGTATGAACGAGAGCAAGTTCTTATAAATTCTTTGGCCCGATTGTATGGATTACCGTATTTAAATAAAGTTATAGTAGTATGGAACAGTCCGAAGCCACCCATGGAAGATTTAAAATGGCCTGATATTGGAGTTCCAATTCATGTAAGTTTTTTGTGAAAATTCTATAAAAATATTTAGTAATCTTTGAGTGAAAATAGCGATTTCTTTTTATATAGGTAATCAAAGCTCCGCGGAACAGTTTGAATAACAGGTTTCTTCCATTTGATACTATCGAAACAGAAGCTGTTCTTTCAGTAGACGATGATGCCCATTTACGACACGATGAAATTATGTTTGGATTCAGAGTGTGGAGAGAGCACAGAGATCGCGTGGTTGGATTTCCCGGACGCTTTCACGCATGGGACCAGAATTATCGTAATGCTTGGAATTATAATTCTAATTATTCCTGCGAATTATCAATGGTTTTAACTGGTGCTGCGTTCATTCATAAACATTACACATATCTGTATACGCATTGGCTACCGCAAGCAATACGAGACAAGGTTGACGAATATATGAATTGCGAAGATATTGCCATGAATTTTTTGATATCTCATCTCACAAGGAAACCACCTGTTAAGGTGAATGCAATAAGCATCGGATATTTTATTACTGTAGCCAAACTATCTTAATTTCTTTCTCTTCGTTCAGGTTACATCACGGTGGACTTTTAGATGTCCTGGATGTCCGGTTTCTCTTTCGGAAGACGACACTCATTTTCAAGAAAGGCACAAATGCATCAATTTCTTCTCTCAGGTAAATAAGTTTTTATTATCTTTATTATCTTTAGTGCCAAGTTATTACTCATTAGTTTTTAAATATATTTCGATAAAATGGGATACAATTGCAATGATCGTATCATAAATATCGAAATTTTAATAATTTCAGGTTTTTGGATACATGCCTCTCTTAAATACTCAATATCGAGCTGACTCTATATTATTTAAAACGAGAATTCCACATGATAAGCAAAAATGTTTTAAATTTATATAAAAAGAGACTAGAAATATATATATATATATACATTCGGTAAATATCACTTGATAGAATTTACATGGTTTTGATAACATTTTGACTGAATTTCCTATAAAGTATATGAGCATATAAAATAAATATTGTAGGATTTTTTATTGTACCTTTTTTTTTTTATTAATGTACGTGTTGATTGAGTGAAATGCACATTTGAAGAAATTTAATAATGAAAGATCATCGATTGTATTATAGCGAATATAGTGTCCTTGTGCGCATAACTTGCATCATACCGATTTTAACAATTAAGCGTGATAAATTCATTTACAAAACCCAATTTATCTTGATGACGCACGAAACAGAATGAGAAATATGAAAAGAGGTATTGATGATTAAAAGGTACGTGGTACGGATATGTATATATCAAAAGTTCTAAATAAGATCGAAATAAAATACATCAGTCTTTTATTACATCACTTTATTTAAGGGTACAATTAATGCTAATACCATCATTACTCTATAATGATTATTGTTATGCACAATTTGCACAATAATCTCATTTGTATATAACAACAAAAATAAATTACGCTGTTTATAAAATATGCTTATCGAAATAATGTAAATAACTATCACTAAATGAAAATAATTAATTAAATTAATATGAAACTAACGTACGAAAATTCTACACAAAATTGAAAAAAAGTGTTCCTTCTACTAGAAAATCGATTAAACAAGTATTTATATCAACATGTAACTATTCTTTTCTATCTCTAGTTTCGCTTGTTGCTTCTTTTCACGTTGCTCTTCGATGATACTTTAATTATCGTATATAATTCTTATGTGCCAAATTTCTAAGAATTTAAGTTAGTCTCTCTACGTATTAATTTCTATTCGCGTAGTATCTTAAGGAATTATATGTAAATATATGTACCGCACATCGTTTCAATTTTATGTAATGCAAACCGTCGCAATTATTACGAAATACGATACATGTAAAAACGATTTTGTAAATTCGATTTTACGTCGAATCATACGCGATTAATTGTAAAACTCGACCTGAATTAAGTTCGGGTGTTCGTGCAAGAAAATAAAAATATATATTATTTATGATTGTATAGTGGCATCGATTTTGCGACACACATTATTTCAAGTTTGATTCTCACGTACAAAAAATATGATTCCATATTGTTGGTTTTCTTTTAGACACCACCAGGTCTACTATAATACTTTAGGCTGATTTTAATATTGCTCTTGACTGATCGGCATTTAAGGCACAATCTGTCAATATAAATGCACGTGGAAATTTATTCTTTCTATCAGAGATTGATAATAAAATTAAGTCAGATGAAAAATTCTAAAATTAAGTGATGTAAAATCTAAATTTTCACGGCTTTTAATACCTAGTGGTAACAGAGATTAAACTTTACAATAAAATAAGATACAAGGCATCGTTACTTAAAACGGTAGATACTCTCAGCGAAGTTCAGACGCGCGCCGAATGAGTATCACCGATGTGCACGTCAGACAAGACGTCTTTAACGTTACAACAAACTTCTTATCTCGTTTATGATTTTATTTTCTACATCGTTGTTGTTTCATCAAGGAATTCGTAGAATTCAACTTTGAAATACATTTATATTCGACATTGTGCGTAAGATATTGTATTTGAGGTATTCGTCATCGACGACTGATGTATCTGACATCAACAATGGCGATGTTGAGCGAGAAAATTCATACTTTCCCGGGTCACAACGGTAGACGTGACGTGTTCGATGGCGTTCGAATTCACCGCCAGAACGACAAAGGTAACACCGTTGCGGCGGTGAACCCCATTGGCCTAGGGTGCGATCAATACCAGGTTTTCCATGACGTAAGTACGGCCTTTGGTCCTTATTGGTTCGGACGTACGCCGCATTCCATTATTTATTAAGACCGCATGAATGGATGGATGTTTTTTCAACCGATCGAGACTCTTTGGACGAAGATCCAAGCTCGAGGAATTCGTCGATTCTCAACGAACGCGAGAGAGTATCGGCTGGCTGACACGGCCTTGCGAAAGATCCAAATAGCGAGCGACGGACGTCCTTTCGGGACGCGTTTCTGCCTCCCCCACCTTGTCGGTCTGGCACATGCACGGCAAGAGAAGCGGAATTCGTGCAGGCCGGGTGGTGGTCCCGAATGGATAAACACAAAGAAGAAGGGGTTGTGTGAGTGTTTCGCGCAACTGCGGTCGTACACAAGCACGAAGAGAAGGAGGAGGAGGAGGAGGAGGAGGGTGTCCTCCTCCGCGGTGAAACGTCTCGGTGGTTTTGCGACTCGGTTCTCCCGTTCTCTCTTTCATTTCTTCTCCTCCCTGAACATGAACGATAGCGATTAGAACCGTGGGCCGGTTCGGTTCGTCGATCGTTGGGTCGCGGCGATTTCCACGTCCTAACAGGATCCTAACAGGAAGTCGATTCGCGGCCGGAAATTAGCCCCCTTCGCGGAGACCGGTTTTCTCGTTTCAGCCCGTTGCGGAGAGGGTCGGCGCGGCGGAGGGGCGCAGGCGGTGCCGTGCGCGAACCAGAGACGAAAGAAGAGAGAGAGAGGGCGGCGGGGGGGGGGGACGGAGAAGAAGATAGACACGAGGGAAAGGGGGAAGCAAGATAGAGGCAGATGGCGTAGGTAGAGGGAGAAAGATGTAGGCGATCGTCGAGAGAAGGGAGCGAAAGGGAGAGACAGAGAGTGAGAGCGAAGGAAGTGGCGGTGAAAGAGCGAGAAGGAGAGACTGAGCCGTCAGTGAGAGTAGTACCAATCGCGGAGCGTTGGCGGACATAAGCGCGCTAGGGGTGTGGAATAAGCTCATTCGTGTGTTGTTCTAGCGTCGAGCGTTAGGCGAGAAGGGAAAACGCTGAAACACGGTAGTGAGAGAGTAACGTTTCGCCGTCGCTATTCTCTCAAACTAGTTGTTACTAGCGTGTTGTTGCTCGCGTGTGCAGTCAGTGCAAGCCCAACGGTAAACTCAGAGTTTTCTAGGACTTCGCGTTCGAGTCCAGCCGCGATAACACCGCGAGTGTTACTCCACCGACGAGCAACCAAGGAAAGGATAGAACGAGCGAATCCATAATTTCCCCGTACATCGTAATATCGCCGCGAGGGTTACGCGAACGAGCCGAACAGCTGAGCCAACGACTCGAGCCAGTTAATCGTTCGGGCCACGGCTCGAAAAGCTGTCGCGAACAGCCGGTCAGCTGAGAAAACGGTCGTCGTGGGTGTGGAACAATCCGGTCTAGGGCGATTGATTGTGTGGGTGTCGCGGTCGCTGCAGAGACGTCGAAGAGCGCCATCGTCGTCTCGGCTGCCACGTGAATCGCAAACATTCAGAGGAATACTTGTAGCGTCGAATATCGTTCACAACCGAGGTACATCGCATACGTGGCACACGAATTTCCTCGACTTTAATCGAGGACACGCGCCTATCCCCCACCGTACGACGTCAACGTAATTTGCCTCTCTCGTAATTTGCCGATTTTCTTATCTACGGATAGTCGAGTCTACTCTCGACCGCTGTGCTTGTGAAACTTCGCTGATCGGCCGACGTTCCCGAAGAATCTCCCAAGGATTTCACGAGCAATCTCGCTGTGATTCGACGCGTCGTTACGTTGCTTTACTGCCGATAAAAAAGAGGAGGAGAGCAGAAGACAGAGAAGGTGAAGAGTGATTTTTACACGATTCGAGGGTGACGAAGGGAGAGAGAGAGAGAGAGAGAGAGAGAGAGAGAGAGATAACGACGAGCCTTGGCAGAAATCACCCAGTGACCCGTTTCCGTTCCGAGATCGATGAATATCCCGAAAAACGTTTCGCAGGAGGCGAGAAACATGACCACGTAGCCATTATTATCGTATCGTTCCCGATTGGTGGCCGCGCGGCCGTCAACGCGACACTTCGTCCAGTGCTTGGTTTTAAGCCAGGTGGCTGTCTGGTTCCACCTGCCCGCCCGCTCGTCATTATAGAATCGCGTATATTCCACCTGCAAAGTTCAAGAACCTGGGCTTCGTGTGTACGGCAGAAACGAGTGCACCAACGGCACCCGTGACCCGTTTTCATTTTCAATCGATGTACTCGTGAACTGGGCTGCTCGTCCGCTTGAAACCTCGATACCTCGCGAGCGATTGATTGTTCGACGATCAAAACAGAGGAAAACGGCGTAAACAAATCTCGAATATCGTGATGTAGGATCGGTACGATACGGCACGCGATGATCGTCGTCGCGTAACGAGATAAAAGAGACGGAAGAAGAAGAAGAAGAAGAAGAAGAAGAAGAAGAAGAAGAAGAAGAAGAAGAGGAGGAGGAGGAAGAAGAGAAGGAAGAAGAAAAAAAGGAGAGCGAGGAAGAATCGGGAGCACGTTGGGAAAGCGAGGTGTAGCGGGGAAGAGCAGTGCGCACATTCTAACCTCGCAGCCGCCATATATATATCGAGGACCGCGAGGAGGAAGGAAGCTCGTCGAAGGTCGCTTTCGAAGGTACACCTGGGTTACAGGCCCAACCGTATCGTTCCATGCTGGCTTCGAGCGGTGAACTAGGACCGGGCACGGAAGAGAGAATGCGAGAACCTCCACACAGCCTGTGAAACATGATTTGTCATACAGATGCGGTCGCTGGTAATCGTACGACGAGAGACAACGACGACGAGGACGCCGACGGAGACGAGGATCACCACCGGTCTATCCAGCGTCGCGTCGATGCGTCGACGAGGAGTCTCGATGACGCTCGCATGAGAGCCAACCTCGGGGCGGACGATAAGGCGCGCACGAACAACGAGCCAGCAGTCCTGTGTCGAGTGGATTCCTTTTGTCCAGTCGAACGCCGAGCGAACGTGCTGGTCGTCGTCGACGGGCTTCCAAGCTGCTCACCGATCGCCGCGGATCGTGACGAACGACGTAGACAGCAGCCACAGCGGCAACACCAAGGGAAACAACAACAACAACAACAACAACAACAACAGCAACAGCAACAGCAAAGGGAGAAGCAGCAGCAGCAGCAGCAACAACCAGCGGCAGATACGAAAACGCGAGCACGGCATAATCTACGCTCGTCGAAGGCGTACCCGTGTTGTCGTGGCCAGCTGCGCCGATTACCAGGTGTCGGATGACTCCCCCCGTACGCTACAGCCTTCCCGTAGTCGTAGAAAGGACGCGATATCCCGTAGGAACGAGCGTTGTCGCGCGGCGAGCGATCCTCGTCGCGGTACCTCATCGGCGGCGTCGTCGGTGCTGCGCCGGCCCGCGCGTCGCGCTAAACTCCTCGCGATTAGACCTTCCCGTGCACGTTCCTATCTTACGTCCGTGATGGCGGCTGTACCTGATATGTCGCACCTCACCCCTGAGGAGAGGAGCACCATCGAGGAGGTTATAATAAGGCAGAAGCAGGAGGAGGAGAAGGAAAATGAGATTATGAGGTACGTCGGTTTTCCACTCTCTGCTGGCTACTTTTTACTCACTTTACTCGTGTCACTAATCGTTTATTTTGATTTATTTATTTTTTCCTTTTTTATTAATTGTTACGGATCGATACACGTACAGGAGATGAAAGTATGAAACGAAAGAAGGGTGGAGATATCGATTCCCCAACTATCTCGAGGATAACTCGATAATAAACAAACACAAAGCATCAGACACTTGACTCAACGACTAACACGCTGTTTAAGGTAGAGGAGAGTTTTTCTTTAAGTTGCTTAGAGTAATGAAGAAACGTAAAATGATTTCTAAAGAACGTTCACGACGTTAGTACTGTGCTTTTTTTTTTTTTCCTTTCACTCGTACATCTCTTTCGACAAACCGGCTCTTGTCAGACCGACGAGAATCAGTCGCCTTTACGCGTCGTTCGAAACGAATAAATAAACAAACGAAGTGGGAAGTGAAGAGCGAAGCGCGTCGAGCAAGTAGTACAGGGTCTGAATGGTCAGACAGGCTGGGCAGAACTACAAAATGTGACCGTGGACGGTCACGCGTCGTTGATCAGAATTACTGAACGAACGAAACGATGTCCGATCGATCGAGTACGTGTATTTCTTGACCAGCAAATTGTCCCCTCGGACGCTTTCCGCCTATTTTCTTCGCTTACCTGTTCGTTAGTCCTTGACCGTTTTATACCTATCGTATCTTCCCTCTTTATTTAGGTATTCATCGTTACCTCGGATGATTATCCTGTCGATTCCCACGTTTGTTCTATCTATAAAAATTCATTCCCTTGAACTTCGTTTAACTTGATTAAATCATCACCCTCGTGCGGTTCTCTTCTAAATATATATACATGTATTTTTTTTTTTTAAAAACTTTCCCTCCCTCTCTCCCGGAGAAGTATAATCGCTATAAACTTTGATCTTTCTAAAATTGCTCCTTCTCCCAACACAAATTTCTGACTTTTTGAGACTCGTCTGAAACTATTTTTTATAGTTGTAACTTTTCTCTTCCTCCAACTCTAGGATTTTCCTCTCGTTTTCTCAGAGAAGTTTCCATTTTTTTTAAAGTTTAGAAACTCTCTCTCTCTCTCTCGACGTACAGTTACAGCAAACATCCGAAACGAATCTTGCTTAAGATTGATCCGCGGAACGGGATTCTCCCTTAAACTTTCCATCGAACAGCGAAACGAATCGACGAAAACTGATCCTTTTAACGGGAAGACCGGGGTAGCTAGACCGTTGCAAGAGGCAGCGGGTGACGGATGCGCCAGCAGCCTCATTCGCATGTAATTACGGTGCCAGAGTCGCAGCGAGGCGACGCCGAGGAAAATGGACGGCGTTCTTCGAGGAAGGCGTTTTATTGATAGGTTGTCGCTGATGGAAAACGGGAACGTGAGAAAGCAGTCGAGCGTGCAACAAAGACAGAGAGACCCGGCGAGTGTGTGTGTGTGTGTGTGTGTGTGTGTGTGAGGGAGATAGAGAAAGAGAAAGAAAGATAGACGAAGACCCAAAGCAGACAGACAGAGAGAGAGAGAGGGGGGGGGGAAGGAGACAAAGAACAGGGTGAAAGAGGGGTGAATCGAGAGAGTGAGTAAGCAGCAAAAGAGTAGAGGGGATGAACACAGAGGCAGAAAGAGAGAGAGAGAGAGAGTAATGAGGAAAGCGTGCTTCGCCATACCGATGCGAGATCATGTAATGTGAACGACAAGTACGTGTAGGGACGCATGTAAAATGCAAGGCAGCAAGCCTTGACGTGGCTCGGTAACGAGCTGCTGTAGTTGCACAGGGTATGCATAGGGTATGTAGCTGCGGACCGTAGACGGAGTGTGAAAGAGGCTGGATTGGCACGGTAAATTCTTAGATCCTGAAATATAGACGCAGGAGTCGCCCGGCCGCGGAATGGTGACGGCGACTTTTATACACGCGGCTCCAAAGCTCGGTTGCGACAGTGTACAGCGCGCGAATTGGCTTTTCCGTTGCTGGACACTCGACGGCGGTCGACGGCGATATAGAGAGAAGGACGGAACCCCTTTGATATCGCGATGATAATTTTAGTCCCGGTACGGATGGGAGTTTCTCACGTCGTGTCGCATCACAAGGCGACTCGCGTAAAAATAGACGTAACCTTTCTCGTCCCTCGGTTTTTAGGCTGGGCAAGTGCGTGCGAACCGACGTAATTTTCCGATGTAACTGACGTCGGACTTTATTTTCAACGTGGCTAATTCCACGTCCACCTTTCGACTTAACCAGTAATATTCTCCGATATCGTGTATATACATTGCAAAGCTCGGGCGTGTAACGGGACAAGGTAAAGTTTGAGACGCGAACGAAAAAGAAAGAGAAAAAAAAAGAATGAAACGGAACCTCGAATGGACGGAAGTTTCGTCGCGTCGCGCGAAAGATCGGCCAGAGAGAGAGAGAGAGAGAGAGAAAAGGGTAGGAAAGAGAGTCTTTGTTGAAAAGAGGCACATAGACACGGTGTGAAAAATCGCGTAGCGCGGATTTTGTGGGACGGAAAAGTTGCGCGTAAATCACGGGAGATGTTCGTTAAGTAACCTACATTTCTGTGCTCTGGCTTTGATCTGCTTCTTCAGTCCCCCCTCCCCCCCCTTTTCTCCCCTCTTCTTTTGTCACGGAAGAATTTTTTTTTCTCTCGCGTGACGGATACACCGTGTCTTGGAAAAAAAAAACACGGCCGTAACACGACGAGCCGCGAGTTTCAACTCGGCCGATCGTCGTCGCGTGTTCGCGAGTCGCGCGCGATTATTGGTAAAGCAATTAGAGCAACGTGGGCGGACACACGTACACGTATCTCTCTCTCTCTCTCTCTCTTCCTCTCTTTCTCTGTCTATATAAGCGTGTACCGCGGTGTATATGTACTTTGTGACATGCAGCCACCACGACCTTTGACTCGATCGGCAAACTCAAGATTTAGGTTACCGCCGCTCGCGGTAACTGTTTCATGCAAATTTCCGCTCGAAACTCCATCGACTACCGGCTGTATTTAATGCAGGCGACTCTTCCCTCCTTTGTGCCTCGCGGCTGTAGCTGCGAGAGGAATAATCGCGCGCGCTTTGCGGGAGTGGATCTACCTAACCACGCAGTCGTTTTCCCGATTCATCTTACTTCAGCCCAAAGTAACATTCAGACCAAGAATAAATTCTTCGCGGCCATCGCGAGTCCGACTCGAGTGAAATTTCGATCTTGATAAGCTAGACAAACGATACTGTGCCGAGTCTGTTTCGCGAGATGCAAGTTCGAGCATACCGTTCCGGTGCCAACAACCCTCGTAATCCCCAACTTTCCTTTCCTTTCCATAGTACACGCGACCTCGGAGAGACCGAGGGCTTCCGGTCTCTCTGCCTCGCGCTAGCCTCGTGCCAAGTGTTCCTCGCTCCTTCGTGCATTCGCGCTAACCTACTTGGCTTGCGAGTCCGTCCTGGCTGGACTGACTCGTCATCCGCGTCCCTTGTGATTAGGGCGGTGGTTAACATTGTTTACAAGCCAGCATCTTCCAACGAGGGTACAAATTGAAAATTCGCGTCCACGAAAGTTGGAAGCGCGTCCAGAGTTTCGTCGTGCGGCGACGAAAGACACGGAAACGTCGTAACGGCGGTGGACTGGAATAAATCGATGACATCGGTCACATTCCGTTCCAGTTCAATTACCTCGGGCGATAAATTGACTCTCTCCGCCGATATCAAAGTCTCGGCCGTCCCCTTCGCTGCGAACCGCTCGCAATCCTATCTTTCTATCCGTTAATCGAACGGCGTGTCCTTTCGTTTCTCCCGTTCCTTTCCCGGGGCTCTCGCTCACGATCCTGAAATCGAGTGCCTCGACAAAAGTTCCTTCCCCAGCTGAGATTGTTCGCGCGATCGAACGAGGCTGCGCCGCTCGGGAAGAAACTACGCCACGATAGCGAAGGGTTGCGAGATGTTAACATTGGAGCTTAAACCAGAACGATCGGAATCGACCAAATAATTCAGATGTTTTTTAATGGAAATTTTATAGATTAGCAATTTTGGAAATTTTTAATTTCATGGAGCGCTCTTTTCCTTCGTTCGCTGCACTTTGGTCTTTCTCGCGCAAATTTTCTATCTTGGTGGTTTCAATAGGTTTTTCCAGGAGACAGAATTTTCGTAAAAGTTACGAATTACTTTCTCATTTCATTTTACCACGTGACAAACTGAGGGCTAATGGTAATTAATAGAAATCTTATTTTTCATCGTCTTTCAGCGGACTCGTTCGATCGTACCGCGCGAGAACTTTAGACGTATAAAACTCGCTGGAAAGTAGATTTTTCATCGATAAATTTTCCCTTCCATAGTCTCCGCGATACCGTACGTAGTTCGCGACGCGACAGCAAGGCAAGTTTCCCTGCCACCTGTTATCTCCTTCGCTTCTATCGACAGTCAGAACTTCAGCGTCGTTCGTACGGTGCATAAACAGGGAGGACTATAGTCGACATCTAGTTTCCGAGGCCCGATAATAAGACGTTTGAGCGCGTTCACAGAGGGAGGATCGGCGATTTCGCGCGGTTGAACGCTACGTCCAACGTTGCGTCACTGTATCGCTCCATGCTTCCATACGCTCCTTGCTCTCCGCCTTTCCAGGCAGAGTTTCCACTCAATTCTGATATCTCTGCAAGCGAACTCAGCTCGATACGAACGCGGTGGGTGTTTCGTTGAATTCAGCCCCGGTGAATTCTCTCGGACGTCCGATGGCTACGTTACGGTCTCTTGGGTCTGGAGAACCTCGCTGAAAGCTAAACGAGCGGGGGTTAAAAACGTCGCGCTGCGAATTAGTTACGCGGCTGGAATTAAATAGCTTCCCCCTAAACGAAATCATAGCGAGGGCAGATAAAAAGTGGAACGACGAAGACGACGACGACGACGACGACGGTAGTAGTGCAATTTACAGAAAAATCTCGACTCGACGATAGACTGAATTTTAATGGCAGACTCGAGAGAGAGAGAGAGAGAGAGAGGGAGGTCTATTTCTTAGTTTTGTTCGATCGAAACACTCGAAATCGAGGATCCACAATTACCAGAGAATCCAACGGCGGCTCTTCTGAAGATGAGTCTTCTGAAGCGTTCCACGCTCGAAGAAGCACGCTTTTCTTCTCTGTGTTCCTCCTCGAGGCTCGTCGATGCGAGCGTAATACCGCGGGCAAGGGGACACTTTGCTATCCGTTCTCGATGCTACTCGCTTCGTACGAGGGGGCGAAGAAAGGGTTGTTAGAACGCAGCTGAGCACGTGCGTCTACACACTCTACGTCCGTTCTTCTCCAAACCACGAGGTAGCGTCCCCCGTTCGTTTGACGGTTCAGCCTGTAATTTCCATACGACGTCGGCTGCGATTCCTTTCTCGATCTTATCCACTCTCGCGGCGTCGCGACCAAGTCGCGTCTCTTTCGAATCGATCTTGCGCTTTCGTCGCAACCCGCACGTTCTCTGACGTTCCCCGGAAATTTCCTCCGAGCATTTTTAACGTTCGTGAAGTAGACTCTTCCCCCGCCCCCTCGCATATTTACCTCGCCAGAAGAGAAATAATATACTTTCCTTGTGTTGTGTGTTCGTTCGCAGACGGAAGCAAGACGAAGTGAAGATCCTGGAGGAGAGGATACGGGCCTGCTCGGAGAAACACAAGAAGGCGGGAGTGGAGCTGCACGCCACGTGTCACATATGCTTGAAAACCAAGTTCGCCGACGGCGTCGGCCACATCTGCAACTACTGCAGCATCCGGTGCTGCGCACGCTGCGGCGGAAAGGTCACTCTACGGTCGAACAAGGTAGGGGGGCGAGATCGGGAGAAAGAAACAGCGGAGATATATCGTCCGGGGGAAAATCGAGTCCTCCGCGCCGGCACTAATTCCCATTGTTTTTCTCGCTCGTTCGCGTTCTCACGCCCCGACACGCTCCGGGAGATCCCGTAGTCCACGGGCTGACTGATTGGCCGCGTTAACTCAACGCCGCCGTTCCGTCCGCCGTCGTTGAACTTGCTACTTGCGCTGACACGGTGTCTGATCGTGATTGTTTTACAATTCGAGTCTACTTCGTTTCAGTCTCGATTCGCTTTCTCTTCTTTTGTCCTATTTCGTCCACTTTGTCGTTTCACGTTTCGGTGTGTCTGACCATTTGTCGATCCGTGTCACTAGCTGTTACTTGGACTCTCGTATTTATTTCGTTCTACTGGCTTCTCGTCGGTTCACCAACATTGTTCCGTTGTTTTTCACATTTCACGCCGATTCAAGGTGGTCTTCTCTTCCGGCTGTCAGTATCAATATTTCTTTTTACATTCCGTCCGTGTTATCGCGTTACATTTTACAGACCACGGTTGTCTCGCATCGCCAGCTTCCCCGTAGAATCCTCTTTGTCTCGATGATTGCAACTTTGGCGCCAATATTGTGCAATCACGGTGAAATCGTTGCCTCTCGCTGCGTTTCGCATCTCTCGACGTTTCTCCGAGGGCGGTTGGAAACGCTACACTCGAGTTGCGAGTTTCGTCGGTTGTTCCCGGCGAGAGATCGGGGCTGGTTAATCCGCTATTTTTCTTTTAATCGCGAAAGCCACTTAAATTTAGCGAACGTTCGCGCTTTGAGGGATCACGAGTTTTATTTGTCGTCAGACCGGTCAGGCTCGCGACCGAAAAAGATTCATTACCTAAATGAAGGGATCAAAGGAAAATCCTCTGTGACGGTGCATTCGGTACGCGAGCACCGGAAACGCCTTGCCGCGCTCTCGTGACATTTCAAGGCTCGCTCTTTTCACGCCGCTCGCGAAATCCAAATAAATTTCGCCCCCCCTGGCGGAAATACTTGAATTTCTATCCTCTTAATTGCCGCAAATGTTCGTTTAACCTTATCAAGCGGAGTGTAGATCGGATTCTACTGTTGCGCGCGAAACGTTGGACTCGTCCGAGTCCGCGGACGGGATTATTGAATTTGAGAGTTCCGCGAGAAACGTCGCTGATCGAACGAATCGATCGACTCTACGAAATGAAAAGTTAAAAAAAGAGGGTGACAACGAGCCGCAGACATCATATTCTATGTATGTATAAATCGTTGAAATTTGTAAGAAAAAAAAGCATCTCTCTGTCGATGTAAAATTTCTGCAAAGACTCGCGAATTGTTGGTTGTCCAAATTGCTAATTTATATTTAGCGATTAGGATTAAAAAATTGGAGTTGATCACTTCGACCTCCGAGAGGTCAAACCAGCGAATCAGGTAAGGTCGAGATTGGTCTCCCGAAAACCAGAGTCACCGGCTCGACCCACGCTGATAACGCTGATCAATGGGTTCTCGGGCGCGAATCTGTGCACTCGGGGGAACGGAAACGAGGCTACGATCGCCGGCTCCTTCGAACTATTATCTCGAGTCTGTCGCTGTATGTTTCGCTGGACTGTGTGTTCGCCCGTTGCACAATCTCGCTATCCTAAATAGAACGGCGAGAACGAAATCTCTGGTCCTCTCGAGAGAAAAATGCCACCGTAATTTCTGATACATCCCCCATTCCATTTCGAGTCTGCAGATTTTTAAGCGTTCTCCGCGTGTCTCCGATATTTCTTTCCAAGCGTTCTGCTTTTTTTTTTTTCTTTTGATACTTTCAAGACGTTACACGGCTTTGGAACCACTATTTTTCCATCGAGGACGCGAAATATTTGCTTGACAGAAGAAAAAAAAAAAAAAAAAGAAAAAAGAAACGCAACTGTGTAACTCTTGATACTCTTCCAACGCTGAATTCTGCATTTTATAAATAGACCGTACATTTTTAGATCGTTCTTCGAATTCGATCGATATAGTCAGGTTGGCATCGACGTTTCCAGAGTTTCACGGAACGGAATAAAATTCTCCTTCCCTGGTAGCAGAAGCGGAGATGGATTATTCGAAATCGAATCGATTACGAGATACAGATTTTTTTGTTTCTTTTTTCTCTCCACCTTTGGAGAGAATAAAACTTTCGATAATCGATGAATCATCGATATTGCCTGGCGAGAGAAAGAACGCGTCACGGAGGGCGTGTCGCCGCGTTCGAGATCGAGGGACGCGAGGATGAAAAGCCAAAAAAGAGGGGGAGAGGTGCTGTTCGTTGCCATTGATGAAAATTCTATCGAAATTGCGCGCGATCTGACCAGACGGGGGGAGAATACCATACACGGTGCATACACGGAGAGAACGTATTCTAGCCTAGCTGGCTATTTAGCGACGGTATTACGCCCACGCAGGGCAGACACGCGCGCGTGTCCACGATAAGGGTTAATTGGCGTACCGTGGAGGAGAGTGGCGACGAAGAGGGGCGAAAGCCACGCTATAGGTCAATTATTTCCACGTATTTCAGGCGTGCGCGACTATACGCGAGGGTCCCTATACGGTTATCGTTTTTTCCCGCGATACGGCCGCTCTTGATTGTTTTTCCAGGAAATTGACATTTCTGGCGACGACGAAGCCAGCGTGGCGGCCGGTGCCTCACTTTCAACACCGAGCGAAATCGGTCGCCTTGTTTCGAAATCTCCCCTCTCACTTTGAGAAATAAACGGACCGCCTTGAAGACCGCGATGAATCACAGCGCGGCGCGGATCCAATTTTCCGCGAACGCCGGGAGCAACTGGAATTGCGTGAAATCGCTGGAATCTTCGATAACTCGCGAACCGAGACTTTCTTCCGCCATTAACCGCCTTTCGCTGCGGTGCCGTGTTCCTTAACGTCGGTTTAATTTCTCGAACGTTTCGTACTTTCTCTGTCCTCCAAAAATTTTTCTCTTTTACTCTTCCGCGTCAACGTGTACGTTGTCCCCTGGAGTCGGGACTCTGGGAGAAAAACTTCGATAGATAAATCGGCAGCTGGCACGACCCAGATATCCCACTGGACTCGATGACTATTAGAAATCCAAAGAAGCAGCGACGAATCTTCTTTTCGAATTGTTCGAAAGGAAATCCTCGAATGGATCGAGTAACTCGATTATCGATGACAGGAACGAGGTAGCGAGGCGGACGGGTTGTTCGTGGCTGCCACGGTTATTCGCCGCGCATTGAGCAGGGCCGCAGAGGAGCGAAGGGGTTAATTTAACTTGGTTTTTGAAAGCGGCGCATCCGCAAGCTTCGGAGAAATAGGAGCGACAATCGGGGCTGGTGCACGCGCGCGCACATTTCATCCGGCGTGGTATAATAATAGAAGCAGACGCGCGGAACTTCGACTCGCAACTTCCTGCAAGTTTATTGGTTTCCGTCGTACTTTCGCGCAGCTTAAGAAACGCCGGGAGGGGCGGAGGGGGCGAGTTCGCTATGCAGTCGATTGAAGCGAAGAGCCGGTGCCTCTGTTCGCCAGGCTGTCTGCCCGGCCGCGTACTCCAAACCAACCAGGCGGAACAACAATTCGCGATACTTTCGAAAATATTTCATCTTCGATTCTCAGTGCCTTTGTTTCCCCCCCCCCCCTCTCTCTCTCTCTCTGAAACTTGCGCGAAACTACCGGTCGGTTCTCTCCAGTGAGGTAGGTCCCGCTCGAGACTTGCAGATTCATCGATCGTTCTCGCTCGGTGAACTCTCTATCTCTCCTCTCTCGGAGGAGAATCATCCATCTCGAATTTTCGCTTGATACAGCCGAAAATACACAGACGGCAAGAGACGCGCGAGAGACACACTCTGGCGTGTATGTACTCCCACACGAGCATCAGGGCCACACGCAAGTACGATGATAAACGTCACGGTGCGCGTTACGACATCATCGATCCGCTCGTACGCTCCTTTCTTCGTTGCTCTAGAGAGAGAATGCGCGCGCGCGCGCGCGTGTGTGTGTGTGTGTGTGTGAGAAAGCTAGAAACAGAGCCACGATACGCGAGGTTCGTTCGTTTGAAAACGGGAAAATCTCTCATCTTCTCGTCTTTGCCTCCTCCTCCTCCTCCTCCTCCTCCTCCTCGTCAGCTTTTCTGCTACACCCTTGCCGGATACAATCAAACGGAATATACTTACGTCTCTCGATCGCCTCGCTTCTCGTTCAGCCCCTTTCCTCCTTCCTCCTTCGATTTCTCCTGGTCCGGCCGTGGTTTTCGCCTCGCTGCGTGGGAGAGCCTATGAATGGGGCGCGTCCCTGCGTGACGTCACGTTCCAGAGGTGGGGTGCCGGGGTCAGGAATGAAGCGCGGGGTGGACGAAGGTGTGGGTGGCGGTCGGATGGATGGTCGGGCGGCGTGCAGGCGGGCGAAACGTGACGCAACATATTGATCTAAGTTTCGTAGGGAGGGTTACGGAGTCCGTGATGGGCCGGTGGGGACACGCCGACCGACGCGCACCGACGGCGGCTGAACGGGCGGGACGCGAGGGGTGGCACGGGGTACAAGGTGGCCCGGTAAATTCACCGTTGTTCTTCGTTTCGGCGGCGGCGGCGGTCGTGCCGCGCCGGTGTGGCCTCTTCGTTCACCGTTCATGAGAGAACAAGGAGCGGAGCGACTTTGAAGCTGGACCTCGCCACACGCGTGGGCGAGAAACGGCGGTGGAAACCGGCTGACGCGGGTCGCTGTTTATGAAATTAACCGATCGCGTTCTTTTCGGCGAAAGGCGTGTCGTTGGTTGAAGCGGTGCAAAGATACAGAAGGGAAAACGATGGTGCTTCTTCGATGACTGGTGATCGGTCGAGACGTCGTTGTTTGGTCGGTCATCAAAGCTGGCACGTTTCTCATCCTTCACAGCACGCGAACACGTTTGTCGAAGAAATGTTCTACGAGTTTCGAAAACAAATCGCGTTATCACGTTTGAGTTTCGCTGTATAGAAAATTACAATTTCGTCATGTTCTTGATAAAACTTGCGTCTGCTGAAAATTATAAAAATGGAAATAGCGATATTATCAATATTTGTTTAGCAAGTTATTACGCGACAGGACCTGTCGATCGACCGCCTCAAAGAAATTCGAAATAACATCCTTTTCTACAGGGCCAGCCAAATGCTTCGAATTCCCAATTGCTATCCACTTTGCGGGACGAGACACGACGTCCCCGAAACTCTTGGACGTCGTGTCACTGGCGCGACCCACCGTTACGAGTTACATAGTTCGCGGGGCTCGTCGAATTATGGCGATTTTCGATTAACGACCGGGGCCATTTCGAAATTACTAAAGGTCCGGAAAGCGAGCAGGCACGCGGAGGTGAATAGCTGGAAAGGACCGTGGGACGTGGCCGGTTCCGAGGCTCTGTGTGTCCGATCCATTGTGCGCCCGTGTTCGGCCGAATACACGCGTGTATCCCTGGTATTTATGTCAGAGCGGCAGGGACTGACGGTAATTCTAATCGAACGCTGCCCGAGGAAGTATCCTTCGGTCCAATACGGAATTCCACAGCGTCCTTGTTCTCTAGAATCGATCCTCTTCTACGACGGTCGTCCGCACGATTTCAATTCTCTCGTACCTGCTCGTAGATTCAACGATTGACACACTGTCTGGCCATATTTATTTCGTATCGCTAGCTGCTTCTGCCAATTAAATTCACTCTGTCGGTTTTAATTAACGATTACGTTTCGCTGCACTCTGTATCCCATGTCTGACCATAATCGTCTCGTATCACTAGCTTATTTAGTTATTTACACTCTCAAGTTTCTGTTTCAGTCTATCGTCAATATCGATTAATTACAGCTTTTACGTATCATTCAAAACTTTTGAATTTAATTCTTCTGGGTGCTTTGGTTCTTTTCGTTGAATTTCATATACGAGTTCCACACTCTCGAATTCTCTACCGATCGTTGATATCGACGAATTTACGGTAACCTTTTATATCTCGTTCTCTGTGGTCGAATTTTAAATTGGTACAATGCCTGACCATCGTTGACTCGTATCACTAGTCGTTCTCCAAACTTCAGAACGTAATTCTATTGGGAGCTATGGTTTTTTTTTCTTTCGTTGAATTTCACATCGATGCAATCTCTGCTCACGGCCATTGTTCAACTCCTTCAGCGTTAATATAACTACGCGAGTACAATTCTCTCGTGACTCGAGCCCGCTTGTAAATTCAACAATTAACTCGTTGCCGCACGATTTCTCTAATTGCTGGCTCGTTCTTACGGGTCGAAATGAAACTTGCGACTGTCGTGCAAGTTTCCTCGACGAGCTTACACACGTACCTACGTTCTCGCGCGAGTATAATATTCCGGAGTTTGCCGGGGAAAAAGCCGACTGCTCTTCTCCGGGGATGATTAAACGCGTGCTCGCGTGATCCTCGTTGCCGAGTGGCTCGGCTACCGTTTCACGGTAAAATGAGCCGTTGGTAATTGAAAGTTCCCCGCAAGTTCCTCGTACTTGGACGGGTTCGCGGCCGAGGCATCTGTCGTTCCTCGACGGAGCTTCTTCCTTCTGGTCGAATCAGGCAGCAATCGGAAGTCTCGCGGCGCGTGTATGTAGGACAGCCGAGAGAGAAGTTTCTCCAGCTCGTGACGCTCGTGGACGCGGACTCTGCGTTCAACCAAAGGAATCGGGAAGTCCTGAACTTGCTCAGAGACTCGTAAAAACTGTGCCCGAGGAAGAATCTCCGCGTGGTAATTAGCTGTATCACGTGGGTGTGCAATCGAAATGAAAGTAACGAAAGTTACACGGGAGACGAAACACGGCGACAGTGATTGCCAGACTGCGGATTTGCACGCGTTCACGAGGAACTTTGAAACGCAAATTTGAAGCGCAGGAAAACATTAAAAAAACTAGTGGCTTCTGCAACGTTTCGAATTTTTTTCAATTGCTTTGATATGAAAATACCCAACATTTGGAATTCTCTCTAATTGCGACTGTGAATTTGCGTAAATATCGGCGATCCGCTGATTACAAACCTTCCGTAAATTCTTTCAGCGTGAATCGTGTTCGTCGATGAACCGCGTCAACGTTTTCGTGAATCGAAAATCTTCCACGAAGACAACAGACGAAAAGGGAGTCGAGGAAAGAACAGGAATCGCTAGTGCAGGAATCTCTCGCGAAACTCTCGCCCGGCGTCGAGTGGCTGTCGAGGTTCTTTCAGTTTCTAACGAAGAGTCCTACCTGCGAATCGCTCCGAGCGAGTGAAAGGACTTTCGCAAACGGTCTGAAATGCGTCTGAAACCGATTGTTGAATCGGCGGAAGAGCGAGAACATTTCGAAGAAAGGGGAGAGAAGAGGAGGAGGTTGAAGTGGCAGCGAGACGGTGTGGACGAGAGTTTCAGTTTTCAGATAATAAAGTCTGCTGGCCGAGTGGCATCAGTGCTCAGACGACCCTTCAACCCGGGGCTCCAACGCTGTGTCGGACCATGCTGTCCCACGGACGGCGTCGCATCGACGCGATCCCTTTGAAGTCTAGCTTCTGAGATCATGCTCGGGCAAAATTTCGCCGAATTATGGTAATTCGATCTGGTCGTAGAACGAAACGGAATGATCGAGGATTGACGTTTCGCTACGGTTAAGGCAAGCTTGACTTAATTGCGAGATTTATCAAAGTCTGTCGCACTTTGTACGAATTTGTCATTCAGTTGAATTTCATTACCGATCGCTCTCGTGGTGCCGCGTGTAATTTCTACCGTGTGTGGAAGATACATCGTGCTTCGCCATTGTGGTCGGTGTAAATATACGTTTGACGTTTATAAGAGATTCCACCTTCAAAGTCACTACCGCGATCGACTGTTCGAACTGTTGGTTCAATCGACCAACTGAAAGGATAATTCGTCGCGAGCGTAACGGACCGCGACGTCGAGCGTTATTGTCGGCGTATTGGCTTGAACGAGTGTATCGATCGTCGGGCTGCTCTGTATCGAGAGAGGCAACGGGACGTCAACGTCCACGTCGACGTCGTCGTCGTCGTCGTCGTCGTCGTCGTCGTCGTCGTCATTGTCTGATCTCGGCCGGCGTCGCCCGAACGCTCGTGGTTGACACACAAAGACACACACACAAACACACACGAGCTGCGTGTACAGGACCACCGTGATAAAGTAATCTGAATTAATTGGCCTCTAATTAATTAATGCAAATCACCAGCAACTCGCCTCGAGCCGGCGAACTAATGATCATTTACGTTACGGGCGTACACGCAACGTCGTGTTCTCGTTCCCTTGGTCTACCACCACCGAACTCCGGTCACCCGGTCACCCTTGGCCCCGCGTAACAACCAGGAGACAGAGAGGGGCCACCCCGATTCCCTTCCACGTCGACTCTCTCTCTCTCTCTCTCTTCCTCCCTCCCCCCGCTACCGTTTTTCTCTTTTTAGGCTGCGGAAAAGTAGCGCACACGTACGTACGTACGTACGGAATGTTCGGCGGTCGGGCGAAAAGGACGCCGCTAGCGCACACAGGGATGAGCGAGAGGGTGGTGGAAAGGGGGTTGAGCTCTTGACATATTGCTACCTAGGCAACTCGACGAAGTGCTCTTCACCTATCCCCTTCACCCCCTCCTCCTCCCTCTCTCCCTCCCCCCTCCTCGCCGACGCCTATCTTTCGCGTTTCTCACTCTCCGTGCACATCTCTCTGCACACCCCTCCGCTCTCCCTTTCTCTCTTGCCTCCCTTTTTTTTTCTTCTTTCTTTCGCTCGTGCACCCTTTCTCTTTTGCTTTCTTGTTCGGTGCACCCTCTGTTCCACGGGCCAAGCCGCCAGTCTGCAGCGAGATTCGGTCGGCGTTGCAACCGCCTACGAACAAACAAAGACATCGAGCACGGGCACGACCGGTCGCTAGCATGCCGAACGCCGAAGCGCGAAGATCATGTCGAATCGCGAGTTCTCGTGGAAACGCGTGCTCCGAGGCTTCGTTTCTCAGTTGCGTTCCGCCGTGTCGAACGAGTGGTCGTCTGTAATCCAGAACGATCGAGTCCTCGAATACGCGCGGGCACGTATTTTTAACAGCCGTCTCCACCGCGTGACGTTACTCCGTGCACCGAAAATCGCGTCGCAACGATGAAATAATTACGTTCGCCGCTCGACAAGCCCCGTCGAAAGCGTTCTCGACAAAGGGGACGGTCCTTTCATCGGAAACTGTTCACTTATTAAGCGGCGCCAGCAAGAAGGTAAAAATAAATTCACGTTTACCTCGCCGCTTTTAAAAACTGGGACGCTCGGCCCAGAACGCGGCGAGGCTCGTCGCCTAAAGAGATCGGGCAAATTGTGTTCCGTCGCGTCGGCGACGTGTCGTCTATTCGTAAAAAAAAAAACCCCTTCCCGTCTTTTCTATTTCGATCTTCTCTTTCTCTTCTCTTCTTTTTTCTCTTTTCTCTTAACCCTTCGGGGAATAGTGGGTCAAATGTCGTGACGTAATATATATTCATGATGGAACATTTTTTCAATCCACCTTGAGAGTCTAAAATATCTAGAAACATATGTATATATATATATATATATATATATATAGAAGTTTATATTGCGTCAACAGAATGATTAATTTGTAACTATTACATTTTGTGGATGACTCGTCATACGCGTGCCTCGAGGTTAGGTTATATAAAATTTGTCCTACTCTCCTCTCTTTTATTTCTTCGGTACAAAACGCTCCACTTCGGTCGTTTGTCGCTCCAATATTAACTCTTAGTTTCGAAAAATGAAACTTTTACGCAGCTCGGGCCCTTTTCCAGAATTCACACTCCACTCCACATTCTGCGCGGCACGCGGCGAAGAATTTTCGAGCGTCAACCCCTGCAGTCGGATAAAGAGTACATTAAAGTATTATTTATGTAACAGTCCCCGGTTAAGATCGTCGTTACTGGTACTTTTACGTAATCGGCGACGCCGCCGCCACGATGCGCGTAATTACATTATTTCGCGCGGAATTCGCGAAAATTGCCACGCTCTCAGCACTGGCTATTCGTGCAATACGCGTCGCCTCGTTACGCAAAGGAATTCGATACGACACTAAGAGCAGAGACTAACGTCGATGTAAATCCCCGTCCGTTCGTGAAACAAAAATCGATCAAACGGTGATTGAAGTTTTTCGGTGATGCAACTTCGGGGGGTGTCGGTTGCCGCGTCGCTTCGAGAAATCGCTTTTTATCGACGTGTCGATACTTTCAGAAATTAATTGCTCGATGATGTCCCGTCGTTACGTTCCTGTCGAAAATTGAGAAAAAAGTGAAGAACAAAATCCTTTACCGACCTGTCGATACTTTTGCAAATTAATTCGTAAACGTAACTCGCCGTTTTAAATTTCTGCCTTTGAAACGTTTAACTAAATAAACACGTTCGTTACACTTGGATACCTTTACAAATTTATTCGCAAATTTTTTACGATCGAAACGTTTGAAACACTTGCCGCAATACGCGTGATCATCGATGCTTTTCGATTTTTTAATCCTCGTCGTTAAATACTCAATGCTTGGAGAAATTGAGACGATTAAACGTGTCGATTAATTCCACCTCGTGAAATTAATTCGCTGACGTCTCTTTCCTTAAATGTTTTTCACGCTCGCTCGTAGATATTGAGAGAGAAAAATGAAGAAGAAGTTCGTATAATCGAAGTTCCTTTTCGAGAAAATTGTTGAAACTCTCCGTGCCAAAGCTCTCAGTGGCTCGATTGCCTCTCGACGAGGAAAACAGGCAGAACGTCTCCCGAACGAGGCGCAATCGCAGCTGGCTCGCGTCGCTTAACAGGGGCAAACACGTTTTCATTTCCAGCAGCGTCCTCGGCTCGCGGATTAGCGAAATATGGGCTCGCGGAATCGAGATTGGATTCATCGAATAACGATAATGGACAACAATAATTGTGCAAACGCTCTGCGTGGCCGACCGTGTATCGATTCATCGCGATATTCACTTCTGAACTGTGGCGTCCCTGGACCATTCTCTCTCTCTCTCTCTCTCTCTCTCTCTCTCTCTCTCTGTCTTTCTCTCCTTCCCCTTGGCGAAACTAATCTTTTAGAGAAAAACTGCACGACTTGTACCCCAATACAACTGTTCTGACACGCAAACATTTGAATCGACACGAAACAAATTACAGGCGTGATCTACCTCACGCCCCCTCGCGAGTCACGTGATCCAAATCAACCAATCGCTAATTTTCGTTGCGTTAGCGTTGCACCTGAAGAGGCCCGATTTTCTGGGTTATCCCCGCTATATTTTCACCAAGCAGAATCGTAACGACGCGCAAATTTTCGAGATAGATCGAAAGCGGAAAAAAACACAAACAAAAAGACAACACGAGAATCACCTGTACCGTAATTCCTGCTCTTTATCTTGGAGGAACTCGTTTCCATGAAATTTCATGTCGATCGTATATATTAACGATGTACAAATTTTCAAGAGTGAAATGAACGAAAAGAGTACGTACGAAATCGCGTCTCTGTTCTGATCAAAAGCAAACGGTTAACGATATTTGCAAATTTGCAAAGAGGCTGCAAAACGAACGACGAAGACCGCGCGAGCATTACACGGAGCGTAATCTCTCGCCTTGGCCTCGCTTTGTTTCAACCCCAGCTGATTCTCATCGAGTTTGATTATCTCGCGAGTAGGATGATAATTAACGATGACAAGTTCCTGGAAACTGTACGAATTGCGAGGCTGGGAGTCATAATGGCGTAAGCCCACTATTATTTTCAATAAAACGGTGCCCCGCACTTGTCGTCACGAAGAATAACAACTATGTTTCCTCGTATTCTGAAATTCTATTTACTGTATTGTCGCTTATTCGCGAATAACAAAAGAGACATCTGTTCGTTATAGCATTGTTATAACGCGAAAGTTATTCGTACATTCATACATTCGTATTTTGAAAATAATGTTATAGCTTTGCCAATGCAGTGCAGCAACGTTAAATCAACGTGACTTATATCCCAACAGTTTATTAGCAGTCGGATTTTAGATTTGAGAACCGCAATGACCTAATAATCTTCTTCTTTTGTAAGCAAATGAAATTCTTATACTCTATAGAGTAGGGTTAAAAACTCTGAAACACTCGCAATTCCAAGTTCTCAAGACTCGTAATTTTTCATCCAACTAATAACCAATATTTCCTCAAATTCTGAAATTATATTGTCACTTATTCACGAAACGAGAGAGAACGTTTTTAACTCTCTGTAGCATTGCATAACGTGAAAGTTAATCCGTACATTCACATTTTGAAAATTGCAGTTGTTATTTCTAACAATTTATCAGCAGTCAGATATTAGATCTCGAAACTGCAGAAGAGCCACGATATTAATAATACCTCTTTCTTCTGTAATCAAACGAAATTCTGGCTGCAGAGGCTAAAAGACTTTGAAACTCTCGCAGTTGAAATATCAAACGACTTATTTCTAATAATTATATAATAGCAGCCATTTTAGATTTGAGAATTTGCACGACACTAATAATAATCTTCTTCTTCTGTGATAAATTCTTCAGCAGAGAGTCTCTATAGTAACGGATTCTGCAATATTCGCAGTTCCAAGTTCTCAGGAATTTTTTTCCAATCACTCGTGTTAAAACACAAATCATCACAGCGACCGTAGAACGTTAAATCGTTCGATCGAGTAAAAACTCGCGCGCGTATTTTCATCCCGGCGTCGGACTCTACGATCGTAATTCAAGAGAGCTCGGCCCGGTGTCCTTGCGGGACGTTGCTCACCGCCATTATAGTTCGTACAATAATACGCGTGAATGGGCATGGAAAGTGTTATCGATGGGAGCCGGCATGGGCATTGTTTTATGGTTTGCTTCTAAATGGTCCATCCATCACGCTTTATCTTGATGGAGTATTCCGCCCGCCTATTCATCCTTCAAAACGTTCCACCGCGCCGCCAACGTCGCGCTAGCCCGCTAATTATTAGCCTTTCGTTCATTGTACCAGGCGATGAATGGTCGAAGAATGCGCTTTTCGTCTCGACGATTCTACGTTTTTCCCATTTTTCGCCTTTACGCAACGCCTTCACGCACTTTCGCGTTGTACGTTCCCGAGGACTACGGGAACGCTCCACGAAGAACGTGGTTTTCATTGGAAATGTTTTCGTTCCACTTGCTTTTCTTGCCTCGACATTTGTCATCTTTTTACTCCTGTTGTCGTTTGCAACGAGAACAGTCCAGGTTTTCAAACCGTTCAATTCCAGTTCTAATTTACGTCGAATTACGAGAATATCTTCATCCGCGGTATTAGAAATTATAACGAGACGTAAATCTTTAAATGGCGACGTCAATACGCAGTGGAAGTTTCAGTTTAAAATTAGACAGAATCGTCGAGTAGCTCCAAGATAAAAATATGAAAATCCGCGGTCTATCATCTCTGAACTGTGAGACCAAATTCAAAATCTCTTCGTGACGTCAATGACTCGAGTCAATTGGAACTATCGCGAGACATGCACAAATTCTTACTAATCACACGCAATCCACGCGCAAATTGTACAGTTCCGTAGTACAGCCTATAGCAGAAACGTGGATATTTTCAGTTGTTCGCCCTTACGAGCGCCGCTCTCCCCCATCGGCGCCGGATCCGCTTGATTTAATTTAACGTTACTCGGAGCTCCGCTCGGATTTGCATAAGAATTTCGTCCGAGGCGAAGAAGTCGCAGACTTCGTTAAAGGGGATTTTGCAATAATTTCTCCTCTGGCCACGGCGAGCGTTTCGTCGAGTTTCCCAGTTTGTCGCGAAAACTGCCAGCGAATATACGTCGCTCATAGACACGAGTGACATCTTGCCACTCTCCTCGCTCCTGTCCCCTCTGGGTATATCGTGTATTTTTAACGCTATTCTTTCACTCCCCTGCACTTCGCGAGCCCCGCTCGAGCAAATACTCTCGAATCCGTTGTTTCGTCGTTTCGAAGCAAAGAACCAGCGCCACTCTCGCGTTTTCCCGTTTCTTTTCTTCTCTCTTCTCTTTCACGGATTGCAAAATCGAAAGCTCGCGCCAGCCGCTTTACACGTTTCAATTAGCATCGTAACTGGTCGACTTCCTATAGATAATTTCCTATTAATATCCTCGCTACAAGCGGTGACCTGGATCGATCAGTTCCAGGACTCTTTCCCTCTCCTCGGCCACTTCTTCTCTCGCTTCTTGCTTCGGCTCTGTCTCCCCGTGTGACGCGCTGTCACGGATTATTTTAGTTACAACCCCCTCCCACCGCCTACCCCGGCGATCGAACGCGTTCGATGGGATCAAACGAGAAAAAACGTTTGGAGACGATCGACGAAGACGATCCGGGCAATCCTCGAAGACTCCGGTGCTTTCAGGGATTTAAAGAATCGATGATTCTTCAAAGGGCGAAAGGAAGGAGAGGAGGAGAGACGTTATTATCGAAATTATTTACAGTCGAAGCTCGGCTCGACTTGAATCGTCGAGGGAACACGGCTGAGAATTCTCGAGTATTACAGAGGTTTCTGTCTTCCGTCGTGGTTTGCTTGCACGGTGACTCGCACGGCAAGTAGATTAAATTCTTAATGATTTATTTGTAAAAATATACCATCCCCTTCCGCCGTAAACGCCGAACTTTTCGATTCCAAGTTTCGATCATTTTTATAAATTCTTAAACGTTATGCATTCAGGGTGATTTGAAATAAATCAAATCAAACTTCAGAACTGTATCTCTTTCAACGCGACACGCTTCGATTTCTTCGTTTAATACAATACATTCTACATATATATTCTTACTATCTGTTTCTCCAGCTTTCGGTCAACTCAACTGTCAGTTCGCTTCAGTTCACTTCACTTTCCCAGTTGCGCCCTCTGCAACTACCGTCGTGTTTTCGTCGCCGAACGATTTTCATCCCTCGCAAGCGAGTAAATTTCGAGAAACAAGTTGGACCGCGAGACTGAGAACGAGATCGATGTGCATGCGATTTGGTCTGATTGCAGGTAATATGGGTGTGCATCCTCTGTCGCAAGAAGCAAGAACTGCTGTCGAAGACCGGACAATGGATAACGAAGGGTGGCCTGAGCGCCGGGGACAACGCGATGCTGCGACGGATGCAGGACATGCAGGTGGGTGGTCCTCCGGGACTCGTGGACCAAACTCAGGATAAAAGACCGAAACTCGAGAGAGCGCACAGCGCGGCTGAAAAGGAGAATTTACCATTGTTACTAAGGGGCGGAAGCTTGCTCAGAAGACAGTACTCTCAGCAAGAGCAAGTACGATTTACTACATTCATTTAACTCGTTCGATCGCGGGGGAAATCAGCTTTCCCCGCGGTCATTAAATAGCGCTCGTGCACGCACTGTTGCCTCTGGATGTACAACAATAACAGTAACAACAAATATTTCAATAGCTGCAATAACAACCTGCTGCTGCTGCTGCTGCAACAACAACAGCGACAAGAACGATTGTAAAGAAAAAAAAAAAGAGAAAAATAATAATAATAATAATACACTTTTGGCTAAGCGAACTCGCGGTCGAAGCAAGGCAATGCCATTTTTGGTATATCTCACTGTGCTCATTGTCACTTGTCACCATTGCTGCTGCTGCGTCTTTGTACAGTTTATTCCAACTCTCAGATGGTTCATAGATGACCGTAGAAATTTACTAGAGTTAAATATTAGGCGGGGGGGAGGGGAGGGGAGGGGGAATCGAAATTAATTTTGGCGGTAAAATTGAATTAAACGAATCAAACGAATTCGAGAGGCTAAACTGTCACGTTATCCGATACCAGTTGAGAATTGATATTGACAAAATTGATACATCGGACGTGACAGTTTAGCGGTGTAATAGTTTTAAAATAGAAAATTGACCGAAAATAACTATGACCCGAACCCGAAACTATTAAAATTACTCATCAACGATAAATTGTCCAAAGACACAGCCGAGGGCTGCGCATATACCGTCACCACCACATGCTGACATGAATCAAACAAGAACGCAACAAAAACCGCACTGTTTGCATCCACCACTGCAACCACCACTTACGTTTTTGACGAATCGAAATCGCGGGCCGATTGCGGCACGAAAAAATGGCGGATTTTCTGCTGGCGATTGCAGGGCCCAGGGCGTCGATTGCCGACGAGCGATAGCGGAGTGGACATGTCCGTTTCGCCTCACTCGAGAAGCCTGCCGACGCCCCACGTAGCACCGTCGCATCAGACGCAGCAGCAACCGCCCAGGCATCCGGACGCGTACGCGGAGGATGACCCGAATCTGTACAGAGGCGAGATCGACGGTCTCATGAAACAACAGAACTACCAGAGACAACGACCGATCTACCCGGTGAGTCAGTGAGGACCGTGTTCTCTCGATTGGTTCAGCCTGGATCGAACGTGACGATGACGTTTCTCTCTCCGTGTGCTCGAATGGAGAACAGAAAGAGAACGAGCGCGATAATAGAGAAAGAAAAAGAGAGAGATAGAGAGAGATATATATATATATATATATATGTAGAGAGAGAGAGAGAGAGATAGAGGGACTTACTTGGGAAACATTAAACATTCAACAAGTTATGCACACCCTGTACGAGCTGCGAGCGCGTAGGAGAGGACCGCTAACGATATTCTTACGTAGGCGGATCTCAGCTCTCGAACGTGAACTCAGCCACACGCGAACAGATCCAGTGGAACAGTGTTATCGAAGGGGAACCGGAGAACAAAATTTCGATGTCTCTGTGCTTTATCCTCGTCTATGCTACTTCCTCGTGAAAAAAACGCGCACGGTCTATTTCCCCCCTGCCCCCCGCCCCACGCCGTGTTCAGGACCGATGTTGTTCTATCTTCACTTTCACCTTCCTCTCTTCGCTTCATACTTCATCTCATACTCTCGTACTTCTATTGCTTCTGCGCTGTATCTTTACCTTACTTTTACTATCACTTTATTTATACTCTGTCGTTCCGTTACTATTATTACTATTGTACTCGTACTTGCATAAACTGGCCTTGCGACATACTTGGTGTTCGATGGACTTTCCCCCTGCGTTCGAGTCCCCCCGTGTCTGAGCGAGTCTCTCTCGTCGCGTTTTCCAGGACCAAAACACGGACCTCGCGATGACATATGGTCAACCAACGGTAGAAGCCGGCCCACCACGAAGCGCGGTGCATCCCCCGCAGCAACACTCGGTGCATCAAACGCAGAGCGCGCACCCACAGCAACCGGTGGGTGGTCAGGGTGGTCTTCAGCCACAGAGGAGCTTCAGCAGCAGCGAGGAAGAACGGAGCACACCCGAGTGTGCTAGCGACGAGCCTGACGAGTCCGAGAAGGGTGAGTCGATCCTCGATATCTTTCGCTCTTGTTTCTTTTTTCCGTCGACAATCGAAAACGAGATTTTCGCGCTTTCGTTTCGCGTCCGGTTCGCGAGTGGTCGATTAACGACCGATCGATCACTTACGTCTGTCGTAAATCTCGCCAAAATCGATTTCAGCGAGTTCGAGTTCGAGTTTTGATTAATTCGCATTCGGCGCAGTTTTGCTTTTTAAGGGGGGGAAAAAAGAAAAAAGAAAAATTCGACGCGAAATCGCGTCGCGGATTCAGGGAAAAACAGCTGCGAACAAAGATCGAGCGCGACGGCGCGCGCGGAGGAGGTGACATTTTCCTAACGAATTTCCAATAAAATCAATGGATCCCGCTCTTCTCCTCTATAAATAACGGTAATGATCCGGTTAAAACGGAAACGGATCAAGCTTCGATGATTCGAAAGAGCGTGCACAAAGGTTGACAGAGCTTACGTTAAGTCCGACTGGTGGGACGAGCGCCGGGGCACTTCCTGGTTCGGAAAGGTAACAGTTTGTCAGTTGCTCGACTATTCGTGAAACGTAGTACCAACGTAGTGAAATGCTACGGAGGGATTTCCTTTGAACTTCCTTTCGCGACCACGTGTTACCTTCGCGAACAAGTGTTTACCTCACTTTAATCGCTCGATTAACCACCGCCGCGGCAGTCAGTGCGTTAATAACGCGATTGCCAGAATTGATCGACGTTCTAAACTGTAGATTTTGATCTCAACTCGCTGTTGCATCTTCGAGTCTCGTCGAAAGTTCACTGACGACGCGATTGCTCCTTCGGAGATGTCACGTCCCCCGCGGGTGGCGCCGGTCGTACGATTCAACAGCGACGCGTCGCTGAACGTCGAATCCACCGTCGAGTTGATGCCCGTCGTTGAGGCTGTGCGACGGGGAGAGACATTTCGAGAAGGGTGAGAGCTGCTCGGGTGGGTCAGCTCTGCCCTTGAAACTCGGTGCACGGAGGAGAGAGAGCCACAGGCTTTCCGTGTCAGTGGATAATTGGTTTACGGAGAATGTGTGCACCTGTATATCGGCGCGATATTTACAGGCGAGAACCGACCGAAGGAAAGTGTAATCGACCGATTCACGATGCTCATGCAGTCTAAAAAGCCCCTCCCCGTACGTACGTACGTACGCGTACGCGTCTGTTTACAAAGCGATTAACGCTCCGAGAGCCGCAGCCTCAGCTCGAGAAAGAAGGCCGGAATCAATCGGTCTCGCCATCCCGTGTGCCGCACACACGCGCGCGTTCACCGATTCGCGAAAGGAGGATTTACGAAATCCTTGAGATAATTCTGCCCCTTGAACGCGAATCGAAAGAGGAGGAAGAAAAGAGTTATTGATAGAGCGAGAACGACGCGTCGGGCAGGGGTTCTCCGTTAGATTCATTCGGATGGAAGAACATTCCGGGGGAAGGGGGGAGATAATTGCGTCTCGAGGGTTCGATTATTTAATTTTGGAACTTTGCGAGTACACCAACTTTTATTAATCCAGCGCGATGCGAAACCGCCGTACCACTCGAGGGTTGAAACGGTCAAAAGCAAAGCGAGAGATGGATCGAGGGTGAGAACAAATATAGAGCGGCGGTTCTTCTATCGCGCGGGTCAGTCGAAAAGTGGAGAACTGGAACGGGCTAGGGAAAGCTAGAAATCTACAGAAAAGTACACGAGAAATGTTCGCCGAAATCCTTGATGTAATTCCTCTGTGTGTAAAGTCTCTCTCTCTCTCTCTCTCTCTCTCTCTCAGACGGCGAGAGTGGAAGAAAAAAAAGAAAGGAAAAAAGAAGGAGAGAGAGAGAGAGAGAAAAAAAAAAAAAAGAAAGAATCGATAGCAGAGGGAACGATGTGCACAGAGCGGCAGTGGTTCTCCGTTGGTCCATCCCGGGGTGAGCGAGATGAACAGGGGGAGAAGAATATCGGGGCAAATGAAATATTTGAAATAGGAAAGTAGGTCTGCTCCGGTGGCAGGCGGATCGGCACGAATGGAGTGGCAGATGAAAAGCGATACCGCATTATCGTGAAGCCGCCCGCGCGGCGGGAAGCGTAACCGGGTTCCTCCTTGGCTAATGAGTAAATTTAGGTTACCGATGCTCTGTGGAGATCCCCTCCCCCCTCCCCCGGCTCGGCCCGCGTTCTAGTGCACGCGTTCCCTCGTCGTGTTCACGGAGAGAACACTCGACACCGGCGCGCTCGCTTTTATGCGACGCATCCGAGCTGGTTCCCAAGAGCGGACAAGCGCCCAGCCAGAGGGAAAGAGAATACGCGTATACGTGGCTCACAGTTGATTAGTGACGGGGATCGGTGAACTGTGAACCGATTCATCGAGGTGCGCATCGGTCGGTGGAGGGAAAAGCCTCGCGTGGGCTAGTAACACACACACACACACCCGGGCATCCGTCCGTCCCTTTTCTTCTCTCCTTTCGATACTGTTCTTCTTTAACGCTACGCTGCCTGATATTTATTCCTCGCAGCGCGACCAACCGATGGAAATGAATTTTCCAGCCCTTTCGAAAATTCGAAAGATGGGACTCGTCAGAGTATGTTTCCAACATACACGATCACGACAGTGCCAATGAAATGTTTCCGATCGTTATGACTCGAATTTTTTCTATTTCTTTTTTTTTCGTTTCTTTAGTGACATCACGCTACTTGATACTAAACGAGGGAAAGGTCTGTCTGTTTCTCTTCGCGACGCAGAAATTTTCCAAACCCAGTAATTTTCTTTTTTTTTTAACAATACAATCCATGTGATTTCTATTGCAAATTGAGTAACATATCGCCGTTCTATTAAAAGAATTTTCTAGTTCCTTTGGAAATTCGACCGGATAGTCCTGTTGAACACTGTTGAGTTTGAAACTCGGTTTTCCGTCAACGTCTGTGCTCCTGCAGGAAGGTGGAGAAAATGCGAGGGTTAACCTCGTTTTATTTTCTGCCGTCGGCGAGCGAGCGTATTAAGCGAAAAAATCCTTGCCGGTGAATTTTCCTCCAGTTTTTCCAATCCTCTAGCCGAGTATCGAGTTGACCGTGGGATACGTGTGGACGCCCGATCGGCATCCCAGCTATCCTCCTAGTCGTTAAATCCTTGATCGGATCTCCGCGATCGTGTATCGCGGCGTATCGTACGGTATCCTGCGGGAATTCTCGGGTTCTGCCCTCTTGGTCTCGTCGTTGCATTGATTCCTGGCTATCTTACACCCCACCTAGCCTTCCCCTCTCTCTTCCCTTTCTCTCGTTGTACCTTCCCACCTCTCACCGGTCTTTCTCTTACACTCCCATTTTCACAGTCTTTTACACTGTATTTCGCGCTTTCGTTTTCTTTTTATCAATGAAAGTGATTTTAACGGGGGTAACTTAACTTGGAAAATTGGGCAACTCTTCAGGTACAACGCCGATGCAACGAAAATTAGCGATTGGTTGATTTGGGTCACGTGATTCGTGAGAGGGCGTGGGTAGACCTCGAGTAGGAGTGGCGTTGTCTGGTACTGAGCGATCGCGCCTGTAATTTGTTTTGTATATCAATAAAATTTTATGGCAAAAAAGTCGTCTTCATTTCCAAAGTCGGAACAGTTGCTTCTGGGTCTTTCAGTACGAATCGTATTTTCTCACTGTTTGTCCATCTTTTTCCGTCGCTTTTCCTTCGTTTTTCGTTTCTTTCGAATTCACATACCGCTACTTCTCTTTACTTTCAGTTATCAACCAGCAAAATACAGTGTTCGAATCCAAGGAACTCCTATCGGAACCTGTCACCCATCCCAAATCGATACTTCAGCGAGAGAAGATTAAGTTCAAAGTTCGAGCCACAATCCTCGGACTATCAACTCGACCACTCTCGAACATAAAATACTTAATTACACCGTTCGAGGCGTCTTTCCCAGCTTTCCCACGCCTGGACCATTCTTTCCCATCCACTCTTCCGACTCGCGCGCGCATCCCCCCGCTTCCTTTTTCCCGCATTCGCCCTCACCTTCGGTTCACCGCCGCCCTTTCTCGTCGTTCCTCTCGCTCGCTACGCCTACGTGCCTGTCGTAGTGACGTCACGCGGCCAACACGTGGGCGAACTCAAACAATTCTGCACCCTTTCGCTATTTCTGGATCGGTCTTGGCGGCAAAGAGAAAGGCAGGAAGCCTACCGAGTGCAGCGAGTACGCGACGTGCCTCTTTGCAGGCTCCATTCAGGCTTTATCCGGGGGCTCTTTTCGGCCAATCGTTCCGTAGGGAACGAATCGTTTCACGACGAGCAGTTTCGACAGGGCGGCGTGCAACGCTCCACAACCCCCGTCAATGCTCGTACGTCGTGCACACACACACGGTCGAATGGTTGCTTCAATAGATCCTTCACCACGCTGGTGGTGAAACCACGCTCGTGTTTACGCTTCTCGTCGCCAGCCATTCGCCTCGATCGATGATTTACCCCCGAGGCTAGGGTGGAAAATTCGTGCAGCGGGCAACTGGATTCTCCGTGGATGAATATGAGCACGGTGCCTCCGGTAGTCTCTTCGAAAAATCGAGCGAAATTCGTCAGAAGCACTTGCCCCGACTTTGTGACGATGGAGCCTTGTATTTTCAACGTGAAACGTTAAACGCAACGTTAAAAGACTGTATCGTTGGGTACAAAAAGGGCCTCCGGCTCGAATGTTTTCGCTCGAGCTCCTTCAATCGATTAACTCCACGAAACAGAAAGTCTCTACCCGAGTTACGTGTACGTTTCCCTAGCAGAAGCGGCTGAGAGCGCCCTTCTCGCATCCAACGATAATTGCGTCGTTTCAATTCGTTTTTCTCGTTTCTTTTGCTTCTTCTACCTCGTGCTTGTTGCGGGTTTGTTAACCTTCCCGGATTCGGATTCGCTTCTGGCAGCCGGGATCGCTCTTGATATTTAATTCGGCCCGGAGGCATCATGAAAGAATCGTGCGCAGCCAGCGCGAGATCCGGCGAGATCTGGCATTAAACCGGCAGCGTCCCTCTTCTCCTGACATTTCCTCCTCGACACGCCGTGTCACGGAGATCCGATGAAATTGTGATGAACCTGTCGGGGGTTCAAAGATCGTACGGCGGGCCACTCCGAAATCTTGCACGAAATGACGTGCTCTGCAATTAATATCAAAGAGATATTACTTATCTCGCGCCGACGAAAGCGAACGTTTCTGAATTTGTGAATAATATCTCGTCATTACGTGTGAAGTACACGGAATAAAAGAGTAAAAGTGGGCTAAACTGCGCGAAACATATATTTTAATACAACTTTACGATTAAAAAGAAAGAATTCTCGTTGTCACAACTTGTCAGTTGGACAGATTTAGATCTTTAAAAAATATAGTTTTTTTCATTTCGTGGAAGCTAAAGATGTAATTATTTAGGTAAATATGATTATGAATTGTTTATAAAGATATAAATATAATTATTAAATAAGGTATAATATCTTGCAACGATATTACATACAAGGTGTAACATCACGTTACGATGAGCGTTACATTTGGAGAATTTTGAATAGATATATCTTCGATGAATAAATTTTATCTTCAAAACTAAATGTAAATGACAATTTCAGAAATATGAGATTGATTTTAGAAATTCTTTCGCGAATGTGAATTTATTCCAACGAGCTTGGTACTAAAAGCGATACGAAAAGTTGGAATATTTGCGCCTGCGTTCATTTTAAACAACAAACTATTCACTTTATTGAATAATCAAAGTTACTCCGCTTTTACTCGCCGTGCTTCACGCCGTAAAACTTTACACGCGTTTATTAATACGAACGATCGCGACACTGCTCTTCGGGATTTCACGACTTGTGACTCTCGTCTCACGCCCGAAGTAGCCGCTCGCATAACTCGAAAGTACCCTTCTTCTCTTTCGCAAATAGACCGTGCTTTACAACTTTTAACGTCCCCGTTTTACTACTCCATTCGTCTGGTACTTTCAATTTTTAAACAAGTCCATTCGCAGCGAACTACGTGGCTGTACGAGTCTATCGTTCAGGTATTGCTTTTCCGATAGCACGTCGAACGACTCTTTGTGCATCGACCTTCGGGACCCAGGAACGGCGCTGCCGAGACGCAGACGACCCCCTCTGGCAGTTTCATCGAAATTTAATCCGAAGACATTGCAATTTGACGGTCGACTGGCCCGCAAGCTCGGATTCGAGTTCCCTTTACAGGCCCGCGGGTTCCTGACCCGGCATTATCCTTTTCCGGAAACGACTATCCGGAATTGAAATTACTTTGTTTACCGAAGGAGCCAAGGAACTTGGCGATTCTTAATCCTCTTTCGGGATTCCGCGCTGTTGTACTTGTCACTGCGTCGCGTAACAACAATTGTTCATACAATAACGCAATAAATATGAGCAGCTGGTGAATTATTAGCCTGAAATTGAATTCGTTTCTATTTTTACGATTCACTGGTAGATTGCGTCGCGTTTTTTTTTTCTTTTTTTCCGAAATGTAGTCCATTAAATATTTTCACCTTGAAAATTACCGTTGGAATTTAAAGATTCGAGAGTCGTTGGAGAAATTTTGATTCTCTGTCCTGTTTTTATGAACGCAATTAAGTGAATCTCAAAAGCCTGAAATTGAAAATTTCTGCAACTTCAATATCCATTGGAATTCCACTTTTACCTCAAAAATCACCCACGTTCATTCGCTGCTCCTCGTTTCGGCGCAATTTTCTACACAACAAATTACTCTCAGTAAATAAGACCGATGTTGCACCTGAGAATTCGTAAAAACGATGTCACCGATTGACACACCGATTCGAATAATTTCTCTGTTCGTGGCCCGGTCTCAACGAATTAAGGCTAGATCAAAGGCTTGTGAAATACATTGCTACAGGGGCCTGTACACCTGCTCTCTCGATGTTTGCTGTCTGAAGAAGTTGCTCGTTGCGGAACGGCACGCGAGCAGGACACGTCGACAGTAGTGCAGCTATGCGCTTGGTGCGTACGCGCTGATGCGGATGACCGGGCTAGCTGCTATGCGGAGATCGTGCTTATTAAAGACGCTGTCACTGTGTTTGGAATTCTCGTGGAACTCTTTGTCAAAACGCTGGCCAGTTGCTGCGAAAATTTATGCGGCAACTCTGATTCATTGATCACGAGAGCGTCGTGCGTGTGTGTTACCTAGACGGTAACCTGTTTCACCGAATCGTTTCTCAATTTAAAATCCTCGATTTTACATTAATAATTGCATCGATCGCACATTTCTAGAATGTGCAAATAAAAATCGAAAGTTTACTTTTATCACGCCTAGCAAACAGAAGTTAATAGAATCCAGTGTTTTAACAATAAAAAAAAAAAAAAACACGTTCACGCGTTTGTAAAGATGAGCTTTCGGGAGGATGAACGAAAGAACGGGCAAGGTAACTCGAGCAATATTTCCCAAACGAATCGGAATCAAACGAGAGCATCGGCTACACGGTCGATTACACGATCCAAGTGGCGAGCCTGACGCGAATTAACGCGATCGTCGAGAAAACCCCGAAGGCGAATCGCCAACGTCGGGGTGAATTACGACGTGTCAAGGGGATCGGCTGAGTAATTAGCGACGAGCGCGTAGGCTCGTGTCGCGTGTGTGCGATGGTGGTTGTCACGCACGCGAGAGAGAGAAAAAAAAAAGGAAAAAGAGGACAAAAAAAGAAAAACAACGAAAAACAAAAAAAAAAAATGAACACGACGTGACCGATCGGCGGTCAGTCGGACGGCGTTGTTGCTCCCATTCGTAGATGCACACAATTACAATTAGTGACTAGTGAATATTAGTTTGTAGAAGTTTTACGAGAGGTAAGTCCGTTTACGCGCGCGCGCATCTCGCATCTCGCAAGTTCCCCCTTTAACGAAGGATTTGCAGAGGGTCGCAGAGAGCTGCTGCACGTCCATCGGATCCCAGGCGGACGAGGAGAAGGGAGAGGCGAAGGATAAATTGTCACGGCCATGCTTTGGCCTCTCATCGAGCCTGCTCCGCCTTTGATTACCTCTCTCCTTTGACAGTTTTCCGTCCGGCCCGACACCCATCCACGTTTTTCCCCTCGGTTTTCACGGCTAAAATTCTATTAAACAGATTTTAATTCGTTTTCAGGAGGAACCTGCGTTTCCCCGGAGAGAACTCCCATAGATTAAAACCTCCTCCTCCTCCTCCATCGTCCCTCCCACCGCCACCCATTCGCCCGTTTGTCCTTCGTCCTACGCGTGCTCCATCCTGACGTCATCGACGCATCCACCGACACAGATGGCTCTCGCGAAGAAAGGGAGACACGGTGCTTGTGATGTACCGTGTGGACAAAGAGTTCGCGAGATGTATATATATATATATATATATATTTTTCGCGAATGCAGTGTTCACGCGGCGAAGCAATTTGAAAAATGACGCTAGTGGGGTGAAAAGAGATTCCGACTACTTTTCGATGGGATGCATTGTCGCGGATACTTGCGAAATATTGCACAAAGGCGCGATTCCTCGTAGACGTCATTCGCTTTCCCATTGTATGAAATCCCACGCGTGAAATCATTGCCTGAAGTAAATTTTCAAGCCTACGTACATAGAGGGGAAAATTGGAATTTTTGACGAGGATATTACAAATTTTCAATTTTTTTTTTTTTTCCCTACGTAATCAATGTCGCGTGTTCATGGATCAAGTACGTACGTACGTACCAGCAGTAAGTCTTTGTTTAAACAAACAAAACGCTTCTCGCAAAAGTCTTTTAGCAAGAGCTTTCGCACCGTGTTCAGCGAAATTATGGGTCACGATGTGTGACGCGGAGATCGCGACGACGTGGCGACGTTCCGTCGCGGACGTCTGCCAAATGAAAAGACGTTCGCTACTGCGAGGTTGCGATCGTCGTCTCGGTTTGCGATCTTGAGCTTTCTGTGTCGAGGAATCCACCACCACCACCACTACTTTTCTCCTTCGTTGGTCTCGCTCGTCGTTGGAACCGAGTATACATATATACATGACATTGCGTTACTATGTTTAGCGATTTTTCAACGTGGGAGTATCGCGAACCAGATACGAACGCGACTCCACCGGGGACCGGTGGATCCGTAGGGACAAAGTCGGCGTCATCTAACTTTTAAATTAACACTTTGCGTCATCCGTACACTCCGACTACTAACGACCGTCCGTATCTATTTACACTACTCGTCGCGTACGAATATCGAGGAAATATCGCTCAATTTTACTCAATAGTTGTAGACGCACGATCATCCAGCTTACCTCGAGTACGCTTTAAACACCCTTTGACACCCTGGTCTGTGCTCGCCCGTTTTCCGCGCCCGTTTTACTCTGTACCGACTGCCGGGGCTGATTATGCAAAGGATGCTGGTCTTTCGCGCGGAATACCGATTATCGCCACTCTTTCAAACCCGGACCGCCCCAACCCACGTCGCGGCGCTGGAAAATGGGACGCGTTTTCGTCGAATTAGTTCAAGTACGCTTGCCAGCTCGTAACTAATCGCGAGCATTCGTATTTTTATAGCCGAACACTGTTGCTCGGAAGTTTGAATCGGACTTTCCAAACGAAGACTCAAGGTAAAGACCCTGTAAAATTGTGTAACAAGCTTTTACTTATATATTTTGATCAATCAAAAATGTGATTCAAACGTCCAAAGTTGCAAAATCAAGAATTGGTCATTTGCTACAGTTTCAGTATCTGAGAATACCATGGTAACACATTTATATTTACTCGAGCAGAATTGCCATCCCTCCCGAAATCCTCAGCACGGTCCAAACTTTCGAGCAGCGTAAATCCGGGACGCGGAACGATATATGGGTTAGCAGACAGACAGTTTGGTTTTATTACACAAGCACGCGACGCGAGACGATCCAATGGCCAATTTGCCAGTTTCACGAAGCGTGATAGTTTAGCCTTATTCGCAGCGTGCACGACGAACGAGACACCCACCACCGTCCCTGTGTGCTCGTCCTCTCCCTGGCTGGATCCTCCTTTCTCAGAAACGATTCCAGATTGAATTCTCTAGGCCGGGCCGTATCGTAACGAAAACGACGACTTACTTCTTGCGTGTAGCGAGAGAACACCAGACTCTGCCTGCAATGTATTACGATTACCATTAGTTTATATACAGTGTTTCGATTGTTTAAACATATAGAGCAGTTTCTCATAGCCAGTGACCAATCTTTGTTTCTTTTCTTTTCCCCCTCTGTTTGCATCGAGACCGAGTCTCTGTTATATATATATATTACATATTATATATCTAGCGTATAGATACACCCAGAATTATTGTGTTCAGAGATTTACCATTCCACCCCTGCGAACCACCAAAGCGTAGTTGACAACTCTTCGAGAGACAGAAAAAAAAAAAAAGAAAGAAAAACGAAAGACTACTTGTATTGTCACCCGCTCTCTCGTTTTTGAACATGCATCTACACACACTCGAATTCTCCGGAAGGGGGAAAGAAACCGAAAAAAAAAAAAAAAAAAAAAAAGAAAAAAGAAAGAATCTTAGAATCGTCGTCGCGAGTTCTCTCGGGGAAAAAAAAAAGACAAAATCGCGACCGCTCTTATTCGTGTTCTGTTTCTTTTAAAGTTTAGCGATAAGCGAAACCACCGTGACGCAACATGTGTGACTTAAAGAGAGATCGCCTTTTAGGGGATAAACCGCCGTCCATGGTGGTGACTTCCAGGAGCTCGAGGGAGAAGCCCGGGGACAGAATGAATCGTCAGTTCCTCGCGGTACCTACTATATTTTCTCAAATGCAAACTAAGGCAGTTCGTTTTCCACTATATAGATATATATATATATATATATATATGTATATATATTATATATGGATATATAATATATACATATGTATATATATATGATATAATATATATGAATCGAACGCATACATATATATATATATATTTACCTATATACATATATATATATATTTTATAAATAATATATATATATATATATTATATGTATATCTTTGCGTATGCGTGTGCATGTGTGTGTACGTCATCTGCCGACCGGTCGCGAACGTGTCGCGGTCGTAATTTTCAGAAAAATCTACACCGATCGACCCCGATATTGTCTCTTTCTTTTTTTCTTACCCCCCGCCCCGCAAGCGGGGTATCAGGTCATTTCTTTGCAGTTCAATTCGTCGTTGGGCTTTTTCGACTGGCCTAACGACGCGCGAAAACGAGCGAACGATTGGCCAAAGGGGGCACGTGCGCCGGTTCGACGTCGATTTTTTTTCCACGGAAAAACGAAACGGTTGTTCGTTCTCTCTCTCTCTCTCTCTGTCCTCCGACAAAAAGGGGATCTCGCGACGGAGAGAAATTCGCAGCCGCGAGCGAGAAGACGATTCGCGCCTCGACAGAGGAGGATTGTGCGATCGGTCGGCAGAGCTGTAACAGATTTTATTTGTTCTACTTTGGACGGCTACGAATCGTGCACAGGTATACAAAGTATCTATCGTTTACACCTCACTCACGCCACGAATATATACACAGACACACACGAGAAGTCGCCTACCAGAAGCGACACACTCCCGACATTCTCACATTCTGTTCCGCTTCGATGTTCGTCTCGAAGAATCCACACGTTTCTACCCGCAAAAGCGATAATACCGTGTACACCGACGACCAAGACTTTTCTTTTTTTTTATCTCGTCTCGGCCCATTGTTGTTCCGACGAAGAAGTTCCAAAGTCCCCTGTGACAAAAGCGAATTCTCGCACGCGATTCAACCCTTCGAACGATCGAATCCCTTTCGTACGTTCGTCGATTCGCCCGATGCGTGCGGAATTCCCTCTTCTCTTTCTCGATGTTTCCTCCCGTTACGTACGCGTACGTACATCTCTGTGGTCGCCTTTTTGATCGATATATACGTATATATATATATATATATATATATTATATATATATTATGCTATATCGTGCACGCACACATACGTACACACACATACAACACACAGACACACCCCTGCACACAGCGAAGCGTGTACAGCGGCGTTCTTCCGCGGCTCCGGATGACTTCCGGTCCGAACGAGCACCGTTCCTCGCACACACTTTGACCCCCCCCACCCCCCACCCCCGATAGAAGGGCAAGCCTGCACCGATCTCTTGGCTCGTTCTGTTCGACTCAGCGTGTACGCTGAGACGCACACGTGTGTATCTCGGAAGCAGGAGGAAGTTAGAAGCAGGGGAAAAATAGGAAAAGGAAAAAGAAAGAAAATGAAATGGACACGTGGTTAGGTCCTCGATCGAGTGAGAACGTGAGACGGTGTTGTAGGTAGGAATGCGGGATTAGGAATGAGGAATTCTGGTCTCGTGAGTCTGGCAAACTCTGACCTCTGGAGGAGATCAGGCAGGCGGAAGGGTTGACAGTTAGGGAAAGACAAATGGGGGAATTTCGCGAGAAGTTTTAACGAGGGATAAACGGAGAAACTAGAGTCGAAGGTGTGACGGTTAATCGGATAGCGGAGAAAGAGAGCAGAGGAAAAACGTTTTTGGATCTACTGTAGGGAAGGGGTACTACCACCATACGGGAGGTCCGATATCAATGTCCGGCGGTGGACGTAGGCACAACGGACCCCACAACGGCCACCACAACATGACTGCGATGACCATCGAATATAACGGTCATCATCCACCGCGAGAGCCGCGAAAAGAGGAGAGCACTCTCGTGAGACGGAGCTTCCGAAGGAGTGGCGACGAGTGGCGCTCCGACAGTAGGAGGTGTGTGTGAAAATTGGCGATCGTGCGTTCGTTTTCTTTTCTTTTCTTTCCTTTTCTTTTCCTTTCCTTTCCTTTCTTTCTTTCGTTTTCCCTTTTCTGTCATTCTCTTTCTTTTTTCTGTCCTCTCCGACAGAAACTTTCTCTTTCTTTCCCTCGAGTATTTCACGACTTTTTCTTTCGTGTCTGTTTGATTTTTTTCCGTTTCCTTCTTCTTCTTTTATTTCTTTTTCGCGCTGTTCGCGTCGGTCGTCCCGGGATTGCCAGTCTCTGGCGATACCTGGATGCTAAATTCTGTTGCCTTTCATTCTCGCGCGTCGAAACAAAAACGTCTTGAAAAAAAAAAAGACGAACCGCGGATCAAACGAAAATGGATCGCGACGAACGCGATTTCTAGTCACTGTGTGAACTCACCGTCTCTGGCAAACTCGGGATCGATGGTCGTCACGTAGCGTAGGAGATCTGTCTCTGAGTTCGAAAGATGTAGAAACACGGTAGAGTGCGAGACTGTGACGTCAGAGTACACAGAGTACATTCACGTAACATTCACGTTAAAAACAGCACAGTTACTACAGTTACCGCAGTTGTCACAGACAAACACAGACAGACAGACAGACAGACAGACAGACTCATATACACGCTCATATGCACGCACAGAGACACACACTCACACACACACACACACACAGACACACGTTCTCGTATCTCCTGTGTATGTGGCGTGTCCATTAGGTTCACGGAGAGAAGGGGGAAAAAGACAGTGCGATTTGACGGTGGGACCAATGTCGGCGGCCCTCAGGAGGATTGGTCTTGGGAGGCCGATCGGCAGGGTAGCCAAGACAGCGCGACCAAAGACTCCGGGATAGACACCTCTAGCACGTTCACGAGCAGTGAGGACAGCAACAGGGGCGACCTGCCCAAGGTACGGGCCCGTCTACTCCAAATCGATCGCGTCGATCGCGTGTGTTCACATTCACGGGATATATGAATAAACTTTTTGCTTTTTGTCGATCGAACAACACACATGTTATATAAATATATATAAATATATACATATATATATATACATGTTTATTTATATATATATATTTACATATATATACATATATATATATATATATATATATATACAGGCTAGAGAGTTCCATCGATTTCTCTTTTGTTCGAGGTCTTTCCTCGAGCGCAAAGAAAACCATGGCCAGGCAGCCGCTTTCGATTAGAAGTTACGATACACATATAATAGGAGAACGAAAGTAGCCGGTGGATGATCGAGTAAAAGGGGTCTCTGTCGCGCGAAAGAGCGAAAGAGCAAAGAAAGCAAACGCGGTTCACACGCTCACAGATTTCACAGGCTGTGTTTCTTCTTCTCCTTTTTTTTTTTTTTTTTTTCTTCTTCATTCCCCGGTCGCGACGCGCGAATCGCGCGCCAAAAATGAAAAAAACCGTCGCGGGTCTCTGTCGTCCAAAGTGGAATACGGTTTTTTTTTTTTTTTAACTCTTCCTCGTTCCTTGCTTCTTCATATATAGCTTTAGTGATGAGAGAACACATAGAGAACGATGAATTTATATATATATATATATACTACGTCTCCGTGGTCTGTTTAGTGCTTGATTACATTTGATTGGTTCATGTAACAACACTAGCGTAGTGGTTCTGTTTCTTCTCTTTTTTCTTTTTTTTCATTTTTTTTTTTTTTTTTTTTTGTTAGCAACGTTTAACGACTTAACCCTTTCGTTCACGGTCGCGCGGTCGTCACAACCCGCCCAACAGCTCTCGACGGGTCGACCTCACCACCTTCATTTGCGTTTCGTTCTCGACGACAGTAATCGAGTAGCGTGCGATCTAGATCACCGTAGATGTAACTTGCGTTAGTTGCAGCTTTGTTCGTTGATCTCGCGTTCGCTAGGTGGAACGTGAACTCGAACCACGGCGTGGAGTCGAGTGCGTTAACGAAAGGGTTAAATCACTTGGGCGTAAATCAAACGTCGGGGCGAAGCCGAAGTTTCAGGGAGGGAGAGATCCCGTCCGTCTCCATCCGTGTTTTCACGCGTCTTACCTCAAACGTACGTCACGATCACGTACAAATTTTTCCGCGTGAATGCAAAATTTGCACAACTTTTTGCAAATTTTGTACCTGTACGTGAGTTTTGTTTCTTTTTCTCAAATCTCCACTTTCTTTCTCACTTTCTTTCTTTTCTTCATTTCATGCTACATCGACGTGATTAATTCGTACGACGAGGAAACCTCTTTTGCTCGATTCACCCCCAAACTTCGAGCTTGAAGGCTTTCGTGCTTGGAATACGCGTCCTTTTTTTTTTCTCGTTACGACGTTACTTTTTCGACGCACCAGTTTCTATATATTATACATATACATACAATATATATATATATATATATATATATATAATACGAGTCTTAATCTAGTTTGTACCGAATACCGGTTGCTACTGTCACGTGCGAAATCCTTCGGACCTCCTTTCGTCGAGCGTCTCTTTCTAGCATCTCAGCGATCACACGTATCACGGAGCGAGAGCATTTAACGAAACACGACGGGAATGCAACGTTCCTGGCAAAACGTACATAGTTTGATCGCACCTGATTCGCATGAGTCTTGGATTGATCACACCAAACAGCTCAAAGCTCTCGGGCCTCGCCCAAACCCCCCGCCCCCCGCCCCCCCACCCACCCCCGACGTGATTTAGTAACATAGACTAGGATGCTTTCTTCGCGTATCTCATTCTCACTCTCTCTCTCTCTTTTCTTTCTCTATTACTCTTTCTTTCTTCCTCATCGTTTCATCTCTCTACATACAATTCTTCTCCTCGACCGAACGAAACGCCATCAAAATGGTGGATTGGAAGAAAAAAGAAAAGAAAAGATTCATCCGTTCTTCATCCCCCACGTTCTCTCGTTATCTATCGATCTTTCGGTTCATCTATCGACCCCCCCCCTCTCTCTCTTCATCGAATCGTTCACCGAAACGCATCTCGATCTCCATCCTACGGATACTCCGGAGAGATAACTTCTCTCTCTCTCTCTCTCTCTCTCTCTCTCTGTCTATCCTAGTTATCGATCGTTTCACGTTTCTTCAGCTAGTTTCACAACACCGTTCGGAGGATTCGTGCGGAACGCCGTCGCCCCCCTACTCCCCCCCCCAGTTCACGATACACCCAGACTCTCATCAAAAAAGCCTCACATCGCCACTGTTCATTCACCACACGATACATCCCCGCTGCGATATATCGCTTCGCGTTATTAAACGGTCAACCAGCTCTCGGGCTCCGAGGCGAGAGGCCGCGAGACCGCGTTTAATCAAGTTTCATCACCGGGAACTACAGTCCGCAGGTCCGTTTCGTTTGGACGAATTTTCGAAAACGAGTAACTGCCGCTGTTAATTGGAAACGCGTTTCTTTTTTCGCGATTGGGTTTTTTCTCTCTCCCTCTCTCTATTGTTTTTTTTTTTCTTTCTTTCTTCGAAGGAAAAATATCAGTCTCGTCGCCACTAGCCTCTGAGAACTTCGCCTGGAGCGAAGGGTGTTTAAGAACAGCCTCGACAGAGAATTGACGAACTCGTTGGACTTTTCGCTCTCGATTGGTAGAACGAGGTTGAGAGCGTTGGTTACGTTTGTTTGGAGTGTCAAAGAAATTTCGCAACGTTCAATTTATATAATATATATATATAAGTGTTTGAGCATTCAAGCGTGTATCGCAAAGTGACGAGTCTTGTTCTACCACTTGAAGATCGATCGAAGATAAGCACTGTTCGGGAAAAGGTAATTATTTAGAATAGATATCAAACTTCTTAAAGTGTGAGTAACAATATCGATACTGCGGATTGTGACTTCAAATCCTAGAATCGGTTTCTGGTCTTGAATTTAGCCGTAAGTGAAGAATCTGATTGATCGTTGTAACAGGCCAAACAATTGCTGACAGTATGTAAAAATTATACGTACATCAGGCTGATCAGTGAACTTGGAATCTTCTATTCTAAATAATTACCTAATCGAATAAAAACCATCGATATACAGTGAAGAGCATAGCTGCACCAATGGCAATGAAAAATGATCGATAACTTGTTCTCGTTTTAAAAGTTCTCCTTACTTTAAAAGTGGTTAAATCGTTTTTCTTTTTTTTTTTCTTTGAAAATGATTTTACACCGTATAATGAGACGTACCTTTTTCTCGAAAACTAAAAATTCAAACTTACGTTGAAACGTTGAACAAGCTTTTTCGTGATTAAATCGATCGCAGTTTTGAAGATTCAAATGGTTCAGCTGGAACTCGCCGTGTGATTTCTCTCCACCACTTTACTGAATTTTGAACATCTTTAACATTGTTTATAACCCTGATATTCAACGTTTGATAAAATAGCGGAGAAAAATCGTACAGTGAGTTTCGAGAGGTCGCTGCGAAGGGAATGCTTCGATTTTCGAACAGACCTAGCTAGGATCTAGTTACGAAAAAAAATTTTCAACATTTTCACGCGTATTTCAATTTTGCTTGACCATTAAGTTATTGACAATTTGTCATTGGCCATTGGTACAGTTGTGTCGTTCACCGTGTGCGTAATAAAAAAAAAAAAAAAAAAAGTATCGGATCATTGCGCGAAAAGTGAAAGAGAAAAGACCGAAATCATCGTTCCAAACGGGTGGGCTGCAGCATCCGGACGCTGGTTTTCCGATAGTCCCTCCTTGTCCGGTGTATTTGTCAATTTGCCGGCGTCGGGACGGCCGATGGGCAACCACGGTTCGATTATCCGTTATTGTTATTACGCGACCCCGTAAATCGGTATTCCCTTCGTATTTCGATCGGCGCGCAGCCATTCTTTCGAATCCTCCCCACACGCTCCGTGTCACCCCGTGTCACCCCACTTCGTTCGAATTCGCTCGAACGGAACCCGCCGCTCCTCGACGTCGTGCAACAGCACGACATCGGATCGGCATCGGTCTGACCAATTAATCGTTCGTTTGTTCGTTCTCGGATGGAAAGCTTTCGCGAGCTCGTGCGTCAAGGATCGCGAGGCTCGAATCGAAAAAGACGAGAGGGCTTTGAAGGTTGCAGTTTGAGCGGAACTTTGACGAAGAAGAAAGAAGAAAAAAAGATTCGCACGTTGTCGGTACATCGAGGCGTTTACACGTTTGTTGGAAAATTTCGATGTAAATTGAATTTGTTTCGATTTGTTCGAAAAATAAATACGCGTGACACGAACGATCGTCGATAGGAAATTAACGACTAAAGCACAAATAAAATTTTCATTAGAAATATTGTAAAAACGGTGAAGCTTCGTAATACGATAAATTACGCGGGCTTTTGTTTGCACATTTTTCGGAAAATCATTTAAATTGTTCAAAAATACATCGCTTCGCGTCTATAAAATTTCGAACAAAAATTATAATCGCTTTGATAGTTCTTTACCGAAATGTGTCTCGTAAAATACGTAAAAGTTGTAAAGATACAACACGCGTGTAAAACTTTCCAAGATATCCGATACGTAAGATTTCCAATATTTTATATTTTGTCGTTCCCGGCAATAAAATGGAAACTAAGATCGTTCGAGACAGAAATGATTGAATCTGAACGAGCATCTCGATATTCGAACGATCGTCGTAACGCGACTTGTAGATAGAAAATACAGTGTTTCGCGAGTTGACGATTTTTGCTCTCGATGGAGCGCGGAGAATGTTTCAGAGTTTCTCTCCCCATCGGTGAAAATTATACGAGGGAAATTATAGCTTCTTAAAGCCCCCTCGTTCGGAACACGCTGTACGAGCCGCAATAAAAACGACGATTCACTGCTCGCCTCGCGAGAGGTCGAGGTAATTCTTGAAAAATTCTCGCGCGCCGCAACGAGAACGAGGGAATTGCGGCTATGTCACGGTGGTGACCGAGTTCCCGAGGCCCGTTTTTTCGACCGCGAAAATATCTCTCTCTCTCTCGCGCGCGCGCGATCGTTCTCCTTCAGTTTCGACAATCAAGACGTAGGGATTTCTTAACTCGAAAGTTACAAAGCGAAATCGGTGCATGTTCGAAGCGATAAGAACAAGGCAAGAACGTTGCGAGATCTTTGTCCTCGAGCGGGAAAGAATCTGATCGGTCGATCGACGAAGAAAGCCGACACAACCGGCAGCCGGTTCGCCGGATCATCGTTCGATAAATGGAGGAAGAGAGGAAATTCTGAGGAGAGCGCGGAAGGCCGTGCTCCAATTATCCGAAGCAAATAAGCAAGATTAAATTTCGGCCCGGGTAAACGGACGGCGATTGAGCAATTTATCCATCGGCGATGGGTCTTGTGTACTTCTTCGATTGAATCGGGAATCGATCGCTCGCCGAGATTGGGCCGATTCTTCTTTAAAAATCGCTTACGATCGGAAGATCAGCCGTCCGATCGATCGACAAAGAAGACGAGCGATCGGTATCTCTGGAAATTGCAACGATCGCACGGAATTAAATCGCGTACACGTGTCATTCGATAATTTCGACAGAACGATACATATATTACTGACGTTAATCCAACCAAATTTCTGTGACACTCGTAATACATTTCAGAATCTGAAGGAAAATCTACTAATAATAAACACAATATATTCTGCAACACTTTGTAGATATTATTTCCGAGATCCACTCGACTGAGTCGACTGTCAATTTTTGTAGAAGGTACCGATCCCGAAACGTCCAATTAAAAGGACGGCTGGTTGTTGAGAGAGAGAGAGAGGCGTACCTGTTTCATAATTAATCGAATTGGAGCACGGCCAAAGGATATCCGAAGCAGCGGCGGGCCTCGACCGACCTCGTTTGCTCTCGTCGATCGGTTCCGCGGTGTCTTTTGATAAATCCGCGACTTCTCGACGTCCCGGAAATGAAACACGGATGTAATTGGCTGCGCCCGTTTCGAACAGCCGCGATGAGAACGGAAACCAGATCCCCCCGCCCGTTTAATTTCTAAGCTCTGGCGCGCGTTTTAAATCGAACAGCGTGGGAGGGAGGGAGTGGGTTGAAGCAAAGCGCAACGAGGATTAAAGAACCGCGTTTGAATTCGTAAACGGGGACGACGAACGGTCGACTTCGAGCGACCTCTCTCGCGGGTTTGACGAGTGTTCTTAGCTTGGGAACTCTCGAACGCGTGTTTAACTTTGCTGGTGAAACATTTAGCCGCGGCGATTCCGGCGACGACAAGACACCCGTATGAATCGTTTAATTAGGGCAAACAAAGAGAAAAAAACGAAAGAAATGATAAGCAGGGAAAGACGAAAGACGAAAGACGTGACACCGGTAGTTCACAGCCAGCCAATTGTATATATATATATTATATATCGGAGTTAAGCAAAGAATCGCGAGAGATCAAAGCTCGTGAGAAGTGTAATTGGAATTTTGCTCCACATGGGAATCGAAATCCGTAGCTCCAGCAGCGAGTAACATAAGTCTGCGAAATCAAAGTGCCACGACTCACTCACGATCGACTGGAAACCGGAAGGAGGCGACCCCTCTCCCTAAAGTAGATCCACCAGATGAATATCGAGTCGCTCTTCGACAGAGATACCTCACTTCCACGGTGTTCTTTTTTTTTTTTTTTTTTTTTTTTTTTTTTTCTTTTAACGAAATGTGCAGATATCACGTTGCTGTCGCATGCCTGGAACCTTGAAGGACCTCGAACATCGGACGTTCGAAGGGGCCGGATTGTCGCTTTATCTGCTCGTGTGCTCGTTGATGAAAAAAGAGAAGCATGTGGCAAAGCATGGGCGTAGCGACTGTTCATACTGTGTTAGATGTACGATCATTAGATGTGTACGTGTAGCGTGCTTTTCTCCTTTTCGTTTCTTTTTATGTCGAGCTTGATCGTTCTACCATTTATTATTACGTAACGTACATGTAGATTCACCTCACATACGAACACGTACGTTCTCTGTAAATGTCCGGGGGACACTCGAGAGGAGAGTGTTTCGAGATCGAATCGCGTTTAGGCTGCAAACAGGCCCGCGCCAGGATTTCTTTTTGCAATCGCGCAAACTTGTCGAGTCGACGACAAGGCTCGAGTGTCCTCCCTCCACCCTGTGTCGCGCGTATCGTATCGCCGGAAAGGCTCTACCCATCACTCTCTTCAGCTTCTCTTTCATCAGAATCGCCCGCGACAGAAATATCCCGCGACTGACGACGCGATCGATCGATCGCGAGGCTCTCCTTTGGCGGCTTGATTGAGACGCCTATAGAAAATATGCAGCGTCCAGCTACAGACGCGGGATATACTGACGCGGGGGAGGGTCAGCTTGAAGCCATCAACGTCACAACGTCCGCTTCACTTGCGAGTTTGTACTTTCATACAGCGATCGAGGGTCGATCTTCGCACGCCACGAAATTTGGAAACAGACGCACAGACGCGCCATTGTGCGCGTGACGCACTATCGTGCAGTGATCGCTCATTCTCGCGCGTTTGCACGAGAAGTCAGTTTCCAAGTTCTCCGCGGCGTGTGAGAGACCGCAGACGCCGGTCCCACGACAACACCCCCTCGCCCAACAACAACACTCCCTCTCCGCCCCCTTCTCATCTCACGCGCGAATCCGCGACAAAAGTCTAACGAGACGGCGGTACGAAAGAGAGAAAAACAAAAACCAAAGAAACCCGTTCTCCGCGCTTCGTAGCATCCGTTATCCTGGCAAACGAGCAGAGACGGCCAGAAGATCATTGGCCACATGGTGTTGCGAAAGCAGCCCGGCTCCGGAAGCAGTAGTAGCATACTGGGGCTGAAAGTGGTCGGCGGCAAACTGTTGGAGGATGGCTCGATGGGCGCCGTTATCGAGAAGGTGAAGAAGGGTAGCACGGCCGACATAGAAGGTCAACTGAGACCCGGTAAGAAAACGATAAATTTAAACCTCTCTGCCCTAGAATCCCGAACCCCTACCCCGGGGGGAGAAAAGAAAGAACCCACCTTCGTTCTCTCCCGAGTTTCATCAAATTCTCCGATTTGCGTGGTATATTCCAGATAAACCGATAAACCGATTGTACATGGAAAATTTTCGTATCTTATTCCGAGCTATTGGCTCGGGGCTATTCCTTACAATACGAACTGCATTTGTACTTTGTATCTTTGCGTATTTTCCATATGCGTGGTGTTAAAGTGCCCAACTTCTGGCTGGCAGTGTAAAAGACAACCATCTGCTATGTAACCAACACTGACTGATACTACACACGTGGATTGCTTCAACACCTACGTGTTCTACCACAGATTCTGCTTTTCGCTTCGTACACACCTTCGTTACAAACAACGTCCATTATTTTAACCTCAGTTACACACCTCTATTTCGTCTCGAATCGAGTCTCCAAGAGTCTTAGAGTCTTAGCTAGTAGCAAAAATGGACCGATCGTCGTAATTACGTTCGACGAGGAACGGATCTCTGCCGAGACGATTAAACAAGTTGCTCAAAGTCGCGAAGAGCTTCCAGGAGTCGCAAACGCCACGTTCCATCCTTCCTTCCGTCACCTGGGAGCTAGAATTACCGTGTCAGGACTTTTCCTCGACAAAAGTCCGGGCATCCATATCCACCTCCCCCCCTCCTTGCAAATCCGCAGAATCCATCGGAAAACCTCGGTAGAGTTTGCTGTCCGACAGGGACTCGCTCTGTCCGAAGTAAATAAATTTGCTCACTCGGAGGCGAGATCCAACAGGAACCGACCGGACATTCGACGATTTCAGGTGACGAGGTCATCAAGTGGAACGGCAGGTCCCTCCAGGGCAAGAGCTTCCGCGAGGTTTACGACATCATCGCCGAGTCGAGGCAGGAGCCCCAAGTGGAGCTGGTTGTTTCGCGGAATCTGTCGTCGACGAGCGGCCCGGCGACGATGCCCGCCGGGCCGACACCCGCAGCGCCGATGCCGCCGAGGAAGATCGCCGCGCAGATCCAGTGGAGGCAGAAACACCCGGAGACGATATCCGGGCCGCAACAACCGCATCACAAAGGTGACTATGCGCTTCAAGCTTCGATTCGTTCCCTTCCTTCTTCTTCTTCTTCTTCGACTGTCTTTCTTTTCTAATCCTCCTACTTCGTTGAACACACAGACACACACACACACACACACACACACACACACACACACACACACACACACACACACTCTGAGGATCTGTTCTCAGGTCCTGTATTCTTTTCTTCTTTGCCTCCCTTCTTGTCTGGCCCGAGTATACATGTTGCAACGCCAACGTTTCGCAGAGTTACGTACTCTGCATTACACGCGCGGTGACGGATGTTCAGAAACTGAGATGACGATAGTAACACGCGCGTTTAGACAAGGTAGAGAAGGTAGACAGTGTGTCGAGGAGCAGTTCAGACAGCTGCTCGACAGACCACACTTGGGATGTGCTGTGAAAGTTTGCTGCAAATTAGTAGTGGTTTGACAGAGGCGGGAGACCCCTCTCCCCCCGTTCCTCTTGTTACTGTGTTAAACGATTGTTGAACGACGATCTATTGCGTATTTTGTAATTAGACTGCGGATCTTCTTGAGAATATAGAACTTATAGGTAGCAGTTCGAGTTTATTTCTTTTGAAGCAATTAATAGATTCGCAGTCTGTTTACAATATAGACGAAAACGTCAATAGAATTTAAGAAGTTTTAAATTTCCACCATTTTTAGCAGTATTACGTAGTATAGAGAGCTATTCTAGAGCCAACTTAGCAAGACGCGCACGATTTGCCGTGATTCTTTGAATCAATGAAATTCAATAAGAATTTTCCCTTACTTCCTAAATCACACGTAATAAAATTAGACGTAAGTTAAGCGCATTGAAAGCGACGCTACATTGTCACAGATTATATGATTTTTCGTATTCCAGGTCTTAAGAAATGTATTCTATGGGGTAGGCCTCAAAATTTCTTAAATTTCTCGATCCCAAATAATCGGTGTTACACCCTTCCCGTGTTTGTGGTTTCTGCCTTTCATCCCCCTTTGAATCTCTCTGTCCCTCTTTTTCTTTTTCTTTTCTCGATTCGATAATCTCGAGAAGATTCGTCGAAATGGACTTTGCCATTGTCGGTGAAAAATGGGACGAAACGGAGCAACGATTATCGAGCGCACCGAGCATCGAGATCGATGCTTTGGCGAGAATCATTGTACGACTTGTTATTCCGCTTTCTGTATACCGTCGATGTTATCGTAGAACGTAGAGAGTAGTAGTGCCAATGCACCCCCTCCTTGCTAACACCGCCGTTTTTACGATACATAGTACTTTATGGGAGCAACAACTTGAAACAAGTGAAACTCGTTCGTGTCGTTTCTTTCTTTCTTTCTTTCTTTCTTTCTTTCTTTCTTTCTTTCTTTTTTTGATATTTCCGCCCCTCGTACGCCACGAAGGACCACGCATTTCAAATCCTTCTGTATATAACGCGCCATTGTTACACACAGGCTCCTCGAAAACGCCGTTGCGACGCAACAACGTTCGCGAAAATTACGAACGCTCGACACCGTGCAACCACGACGGCATTCGGGACTCTGAACTACTTACTTTTTTCAGTTGATTTAAGTTTATCGCTAATCTCTCTTACACACACAGGGATGCGTTATTTTCGCAGTTCGAGAGGGAGGGAGAGCGAGAGCGAGAGCGAGAGAGAGAGAGAGAGAGAGAGAAAGAGAGTATTCTGCACGTGAATTCCGATATCTCTCGTGGAATGGGTGTATTTGCTCGCAAAAATTGCATTACGCTCCACTGATGGAAGGGTGTTTTTCGACGAGTCTTACGGCGATTCGGCGAGTTAACCCTTGGTATCGCGATCTTTCGCCAACGGGAAACTTCCGTCGCTGCACTTATCTCCGTCTATGTTTCGATAAACGAACAATTCGTCGATAGACGCAGTGTCACGTCGTTCGGCAACGCTCGGTTACAACGCAGTATTGTACCAGCGTTGCGTAGGTTATTTATCCAGATAATGAATGACGCGAAGGATGGAGAAACAGGATCGAGACGAAACTTGAATCACTGCGGGAAACAATTGAACGAGAAACGAAGTTGGAAGTAAATGTTTAGACAAAACAGAATTGCACGGACAGGAGGATGAGAATTTCAGAGAGGAAGAAAGAATCTGGATGATAACACGGGTATCGCGCTGTGATACCAAGGGTTAACACGCGGTTCCAAAGAGGAAACCTTACCAAACCTCCATCCCAATTCCCGAAGTAATCTGCGAATTTCCACGGAATGGAATTTCCAAGCCGGAGGATGCGACCGCGGGAGGATGCACGCACGCACGAATTACCCCGTCGAATCGCTGCAACCAAGTATATAATCTACTCCCCCTTCCCTTCCCCCTCCTCGTCCCCGCCCCCGGAACCAAGAATAATCCAAATTTCGTGGTCGCGAAACGTTTTCCGTAGGTAGTAACAATTTATCGAACATCTGGCCGTAAGTTCCACGAATTTCTTGCATTTGCCCCGAAACCCGAACGTCACTCAATATTCTCTCCCGGCTACCCGCCGCCTGTATTCCAAGATTCGGTGTGTCCTAGTAAAAGATCGTCGAACCCACGTCCCCGTTTGCCCGACGTTTTACGAGTTTGTTCGCGAATTTTGTGTACACCTTCCTCTATTCACCGCGATACGAAGCATCGAGAGCCAGTAGCTGCAAACACGATGCATACGTCTTTTCTCTCTTTTAGTTTTTTGTTTTCTGTTTTCTTTTCTTTTCTTTTCTTTTCTTTTCTTTTCTCTTCTCCCCTTTCGTGGACGCTCCGATGCATCTCTGGTGAAACTGGTGAATTCGTTTCGAAACGATGACGAGGCGAGCGTTCAAAAATCAAGTTTATGCCTGTGTGATCTCTGTGCAAAAGTATCAAGTTTCGTAATATACCGCAGTAATTATTTAAAAACGGCAAAACCAAAATTCGTAGATCGTAGCAACACTTTAATTACAAATGTCACAAGCGTCATTCTGCGAAAGGCATACTTACCTTCGTCCACCAGAGATGTATCTCACTTCACAGACCCTTTAACCATATATATATATATATATATATTATACATACCAAGTAGACGAAATTCTATCGTTCGAAGTTGAAGCGAGCGATACGAAGGGGACGGGATACGAGTGTGTCTAATCGTGACGGAACGATCGCTTGCAGAGTTGTACGACGCGAGGCGCGAGAAACCTTCGGTTTTAGTGACCTCGCCCGGCTCGCCGGATCTGCACGCTCAAGGACGCGCCAGGCATCTCCGACACGCTTCCTCCGGCAACGCGAACGTCGGCGGTAATCTCCAGGTGAAGCTGAGCTTCGATCCTGCGGCGCTACGGTTGATCGTCACGTTGATCTGCGCGGCTGGGCTCACGCCCAGGAGCAACGGCCAACCTAGAAATCCCTACGCCAAGATCTTCCTGCTTCCGGACAAGAGGTGAGTGAGCTCGTTTGGCCCAGAAACTACGACTCCGGCGTTTCTTGTTTTCAAACAGCTCGTGTTTCCCACCTGCTCGTCGGCGATTGACTTTGGATATTCGTCCAGACGATGAAAGAAACGAGAAGAGAAAGTAAAGCTGGAAAAAGTGCGGAAAAATGTGTCGACTATTTTGGAGGGAAATAATTCTTCAGCTATTAGACCGTGGGTTTCTACGCATTTGTAAATTTTCACGGACACGAACGATGGAATCTAAAAAGAAATTTGTCTCTTCCGTGTATTATTACAATCGATATTCTTTTCCCCGCATCGTTGGACGCGACATTTCAAATTTTCCACAAATTTGTAAAAGCCTGTTTCCGCTGCTTTTTCTCTTTTGTCAACGAAGCTTCGTCCAGTTTCGTTGGCCGCGAACGCCAATGACGTTCTAAATCATCGATGGAAACTCGTGGCATAAAACGGGAGAGTGATCGAGACGCGGAGGCGTTCCACGCGATCCATGTCCTCCTTTCAAGATGAATCATTTCCTAAAGAAGCGTCCGCGAGCCAAAAGATAGCCGTTGAGTTTGGCCGCGTTGCCAAACGGTCTCGCCGCCGCACGAAACTTCTCCAACCACGGTTCTCACTTCCCTCCCTCGTCGAGTGGCATCGTCTTGTTAACGCTCGACATCGATCGGCTGGTATCGCCCCATTTACGCGTATCTCCATTCTACGAACGTATCGCGAACGTACTCTATCTATTTTATCCGTCCGTTCGTTCTTTGGTTCTACTTCGCCTTTGGTTCACTCCGCCCGTACCCCATTAAGCTGAATACGATCAGTAAATTCCCCGTGCATCGCGTCGAGATTAATCGCGACCGTGAATGTGAATTGTTCCTTTCTGTCAAAATTTAGCAGTCAGTCAGATCGACTAACGAGGGCAGCGTTAATCGCCGATTTTGATGAAATCTGGCACAAATGTAAAGTTTTCGAAAAAATATTTGACCCGTATCTTCCCTTCAAAGTTGGAGGTCAGGAATATATTTTGTCAAATATTTCGGAAATTACCAAAGACACACTTTTTTTTGTGTAAATTGATGGCAAAAAGAACCATTTTTTAAATCACTTTTGATGGTTTTTCCAAGTAACGTTACAAGTCTAATTTCCACAAATTTTCTTTTTTTTCTTCTTTTAAATAGCAATTTTTTAAAACAAATCTGACTCGTGATTTCAAACGTAGCGAAAAGTCGAAGAGGCGGACGAAGACGCTGGCGAACACAAACGACCCGAAGTGGAATCAAACGTTCATCTACGACGGGATCAGGTGGTCCGAGCTGAGGAAAAGGGCGTTGGAGATCACCGTGTGGGACTACGGCAAGTACGACACGAACGATTTCCTCGGCGAAACGGTGCTGGAACTGGCGACCGCTCGCCTCGACGAGGAACCGGAATGGCACCCGTTGACCGGCCACGGTGAACACCGACACATTGGGTATGTGAAATCAGCTCGATAGACCACCTTTAGGATGTTTCACTTTTTTCATGCCTCTGAGATGAGACGCAATCGCTACAATCGCATTCGTTCGTTCGCTTGTTGCAATGAGAGACTAGGAGAGACCTTACCTTAGAGATTGGTGACTGACGAATACTCTTTGCGCTTCTTAGCCGCTGAATGCAAAAATTAGCCGAGAGAAAGTAAGAGAACCCGAGTTCTTCTTCTTCTTCTTCTTCTTCTTCTTCTTCTTCTTCTTCTTCTTCTTCTTCTTCTTCTTCTAGATAGAGTGAGCTTCTGAGAAAACGGCTAGGCCACTGTAGGCGTGTGCAGCTACCTGTTTTTTTCTTTTTTTTTCTTTTTTTTTCTCTCTCTCTCCTTTGGTCCCCGTCGTACTTAGGCTGAGGGAGAAGGAATCCGTCGACGGTCACGTTATTAACCCTTTTTATTCGCCCGTGTACGTAGTTGAACCTAACCTCAAACGGTTTCATTCCCGTAACGTTGAAGTCGAGAGAGAAAAGAGATATATATATATATATATATGTACGTATGTGTGTATATATATAGAGAGAGAGATGAGCAGAGAAAGAAGAAGTTGAGTAACTGAAAAGTAGGCGGAAAAGATCCAAGGGGGAGGGAAAGAAAGGGAGAACGAAATTTTTTGCCGCGAGTGAAACGAAGGTCGCGGCGCGTGAACCCGTTCAGCGAATCCGTTCGGCTGATTCTTTTTCACCTAGCGCTAGCGAGAAGAGCGTAGCGTGAGATCTAAATTTCGCGTTGCACAGATACTATCAGGAGCCCGATGACACGGTGATAACTCCGGTGGACTGCCATCTCAGTCCACCGTCGACGACGTCGCGGCTGAGCGACTCTGACACTTCCGAATGCGATATCACGGACTGCGACGTCTCCAGGGAGCAAAGGAGAACAGCTGACGGTGCCAGTATAAGCAGTATCGGCAGTTCCTCCAGGTAAGAGCCATCCTTCGAAAAATCTCTCTGCGTCGCGTATCGAACTCAAACTCTCTCTCTCCCACCGTAACCACCGTCTCCAACCTGCCCCCTCTCCGAAACGATATACGAAATACATCTATACGAAACCGGGTGGAGAGAGAGAAGAGACGCGCGAATGCGCCATTTTCGCGGCGCAAAGTGGGCTTGGTCCACACGTTCGACCGCACGCCGGCGGGGAAAGGAAAAGAAAAGAACCGAGCCGAGTCTAAAAGCTGACAGTGTCTTTTTCAACGAGAAACAATCGTCAACGTCGCCGCCAACGTCGTCCACCTCGCGCGATCAACGTAGGCACACACCGTCGATAGCGAAAAACTGACACACTACGGGGCAGACAAGTTTGAGACCGCCTCCTTCTCGTTTTTCTTTCTTTCTTTCTTTCTTTCTTTCTTTCTTTCCTTCCCTTTCTTTCTTTCGTTCCTCTGTAAAGAGAACGCAACTGCGTTTAGTTGCATCACACGCGTAGACGTTACTCTTTGGTTTGCATGCAGAGACACGCGCGGAGAGTGCGCTTTGATAAATCTTTTCTGTTTGTAGCACCGTCTCGGTTCGTCAGTCGAGACCGTCCGTGTAAGAAGAGACGTTCTAAAGCTGTGAGCTGATTCTTTCTTTCCAGCGAATTCCAACTCGTTTCTGAAATTAACACCTTTTCCCCCCTTATTAATTAAGACGCCGACAACGTCCCACGGAACATTTGACTTCTTTAAAAATTCCTTTGCCGAGGATGGCACTCGTTTTCCTTTGATCTCATTCTGGAACGTCAGTCTTAACAACTGGGTGTCAAGGAAAGAAAGAAAGGGAGAACTCGCGAGCTAAGAGAAATTAATACGCTTCCTCGTTAATCGATCCGCAAATCGTCTTGAACAGGGGAAAAGGAAGCTGTGTCGTGCAAGGTTCCACGCGGTTGAATCGAATCAAAGTGTTCGGTTCGTCAGGAATTAATGGTACACGGTGTGTGTCCAACCGGTGTCCTTGGCCAACCGCTGGCGAGTCGCTCGTTACTAATCTGGCCGAATGTTCCCACTCACGACTCGAGATCTCGTTTACTACGGGTCTCGCAACCGACGAGGGTCGTAACTGTCGTCGTAATGGTTATTCCCTCGGTGGCGTGCGGCCCGCTCTTAATCGTCGATAACACGGGGCGACGCCGCTACGCGAGAGATCGGTTCGCGACTCGAACGCGTCCCTCCCCCTCGCCGCTCCCCCTCCACGCGTCGTTGCTCTTCCTCGCATCGCTGTCGCCTCTTCCAGTTCATTGAGAAGACACACGGCGTGCCAGGTGTGTGCGCAACGGGACGGTCGAAGATCGATAGCGCAACTCGTATCTCAGCGCCGTTCGCTGATCGATCCCCCGCCGCCCCCCCCCCCTCCCCATCCCCGCGAGATTGAATTCTTCGATCGATTGAATTCGACAATTCCTGGATTGAAATTTCGACTTTGGAAGAACGTCGCCTCGACGTACACGAGAAGGATTACGTCCGCTTCGAGAGCGACGAGAGTGTTTGTTCTATCGGGGAGAGAGTGTTTAATTCCTCGTTGTTCCAGTCGAATTCCCGAGATTTCACCGAGAGTCTCTCGGAGAACATTTTCGCACGTATTTCGCGAGAGGACGCGGAGTGTTGCACGCGGCGAAGTTGTAGCAGCGAATCGGCGAAGGCCTCCGTATTCCCACGAAGGGTGAATCTCCGGATGATCCGGAGAGTGATATACAGACAAACGGAAGTTTTTGCGTGTTGTGTTCGCGGAAGGCGGCGTCGCCGTGACGTAAAGCCGACGACCACAGAGCCGACGGAACGAAGAGGGGACGAAGACAATACTGGCGGGGGTGACACGGGGTGCGAATAAGGGTGCAGCAGAACGGGGGAGGAACGTGGGAAGAACGAGAGAGTCGGAGAAAGGCAAGAGAGAAAGGGAGAGAAGAGAGGCCGAGAGCCAAGTTATAAAACTGGGCAACAAGCCAATTGACATGCCAGTTGGCCTGCAACCACCGCTGGCTGCGGAAGCCAGCCCCTGAGCCCCTGATCCATATTAATATTCCAACGATGACGTCCGATCGTTATTTGTGAGTGCAAAGTGCTTTTCCGTCGAACCTCTCGATCCTTTATTTTTCTCCAAAGAAACGGCTGGGAGAGAGAGAGAGAGAGAGATAGGGAAGAAAAGAAGATAGAAACACAGACTATCGACAAAGTGGCGGCGAGTTGGAACCGAAATGGGTGGAAAACGAAAGGATGAGCAAACTGGCGGAGAAAAGGGGTGAAAAACAAAGGAGGAAAAACGAATCGAGGCATCCCCACGGCTACTGGCCGGTGGTAGACCGGCGTGTCTAAACAAATCCACTTTGAGCCAGACGCTTAATAAAGTTTTTTGTCGTTTGCACAGAGGAGCTCGACCCCCGCAAATTCGTGCAATTTCCTTTCCGAATTTCGTGGTCACCGGTGTCTTTCTCGAATCCAGTGGCTCGCGAAGCTATCGGTGCTATCACCGCTAACTGTGGCGAGTTAATCGACTCTTTTTTTTTTCTTTTCTTTTCTTTTCTTTTCTTTCTTTTTGAAAACCTCGAGGATCCGTGAGGATCTAGCTCGGTGATTTACAGCTGCTTTGTCCCTCCTTCCGTCCGAGTGCCTCAGTCAGTGTTTCGACAGTCGACGCGTGTGACGTGTGTGTGAGAGAGCAAAAGGAACGAGTCGAGTGCGTACTAATTAATCGTGCACAGTGTCGTTCGAATTGTTCGTGGCCCTAATTCGGTGGCCACTCGAAGAGACCGCGAGAGATCGAACATCCACGAGGATGTTACCAGGTCCACGGCCGTGCCGCTGTGTCGCAAGAACGAGAATATCGCGAAAGGATGGAATCACCGTGCTCGACCGCGAACCGTCCGCTTTGTCCCGTGTCTGTGTGTGTGTCTCTCTCTCTCTCTCTCTGGACCACCATTCCCAGCTCTAATTGGTCCCGGTCTTTTGCGAAATTCGTTCCTCGTTCGGACGATGCTTGCTCGGAATTCTCGAGGGTGTGCTCTCGTAGGGTTGTAACGCGGCGTTACGCTCCGTCTCGTTCGCTTTCTCGTTCGCAATCAATCGCCTTATCTGGCGGCCCGACCCTCTTCCACTCGAGGGTGCTCGAATAATAATATCCGAAAGTTGAGCCCGGGGCCTCGTTGAAAATTGCACGACACAGCGTGGAAAACTCACACGAGGGAGAAAGTTGTCGGATCTTTGCCGGTGGAAAGTTTCGGCGGCCGGGGACCCACTCTCTCCTGTCCCACTCTCCTCGTTTGTCTGATCGATTGATCGAGAGGTCCGTTGCAAGATGGAGTTCTTCCACGCCGGGAGATGTGGAAAAGTGAGATTTTTTATTGTTAATTCTTAATTACCAAGGCAGTTTGAACCATATTTGTTTAAACGATCGTTCCTCAATTCCAATTTTAATTGAAACGTCTCGCGGTGTATCTTGGAAAGATTGCACTGGACCCCTCGATTTTTCATCGAGCGAACGGGAGGTCGCCTCGCGACAACTCCCGAGGAATCTGTAGAAACGAATCGGAACGGCGCGTGCTTCGTTAATCCACGCTGGCCTCAATCTGCGAGTCGCTGACCAATTTTTTTACCCCTCTTCTTCTTCTTCTTCTTCTTCCTCCTCCTCCTCCTCCTCCTCCTCCTCACCCCCCCCCCCTCTGTCTGTTTCACTCTGCCCATTGAAACGGCGCGACGAGACAAACCGCGAAACGACAGACACGCGCGCGCGAATAATTGAAACGTTCTCAACGGGCGTTCCGGAAGGGGAGCGAACCGCGAGGCGTGCAGATATTTAATAACCTTCAATATCGCCTAACAGGATTATCCGAAGGGGTTTCACTGGTTACATTAATAAATCCATCGTCGGTCGAGTCGGCGGCCGCGACGTGTCGCACGATCAGATTACTCTCTTTTCTTTCACCGCTACGTTCTTTCAGTCCGTTTTCGACGGGCACGTGCGTGTCTGCGTGTATGTCTGCGTGTGCGTGCGTGCGTGCGTGCGTGTGCGTGTGCGTGTGTGTGTTCCGTTCTCTCTCTTTTTTTTTCTTTCTTTCTTTCTTTCTTTCTTTCTTTCTTTCTTTCTTTCTCTCAGTCGCAGATGAGTCACACGATGAGTATCAGTTCCGATAACGACAACGATTCGTTAACAATGATTTCTCTAACGATCTCGCCCGATCGATTTCCTTTGTTATTTATCTCTGTTCTGTTGTTTATTTTTTAGGTTTCGTAATATGCCGTCAAATTACAAGCGGTACGGCCATTTTAAAACTTCTATTTTCCTCCTCTCTCTCACGAGTCACGCAGCCACTTACACACGTTTTCCTGCATCCACACACGCTAGGTTAAATAGCGCTCCGCGTGTAGATGAACCGTAAACTACGATCGATACGTGATACATGATCGACACACGTAGAGACAGATGTATCTCTCTGTGTAGAGAAAGCAAGAGACCGCATACCGAGAGTCGGGGATCGGCGAGAACGATTGTAGAAAAGTGACGGAGAATGCTACGCGAAGGAAATTGCCAGACGTGTTTTTACCCTCCCCTCGGCGAAAAGGACGAAGCCGTGGTCTCGCGTCGTTACTAGATCGCGGATATTTGCGCAATTTCGCACTTTCGACGAAGAATATTTTGTACATTTTGCATGAAAATCCGCGAAATCCAAATCGTTGCTAACGAGAGACGACGGACGATCGTTCTCGCGACGTAAAGTCACTCGAGCGTGTTCGCGTGCGTCGACTGCAACAGGATCGTTCGCTGTGGGCCTGAGAAATTTCTCTTCCTATATTCGTCCAAATAATATTTCGATTCGTCCACGCATCTCGCGGGAAATTCGCGCGGGGACACGCTCGTTAAAACGACCATAACCGATGTATACGTATCTTGCAAATAGATGGAATCGACGCGCGTTCGACTACCCTAGCGGTATTAATCCTAGAACGTTCAAACAACTTTTGAAATTTTTACCGACGACGATGCGTTTTGAGAATGAGAATTTTGAAATTTACGCCGTAGACGGAGACAAAGCGGAATGATCTCGCCACTCACTGTACACGCATCGTACAGTTCGACGTTCAAAAGTCCTTGTCAATTTTAAACATTCGCGTAGCAGCTCGGGGCTTCAGGAATTCTAGGGTTAATCGCTAGGAAGATCGTCTCTGTCAGACCTCTTGGTGTGTTCCTTTGCTTGCACGCGGATCGTTCTCTCTTTGTCGCATGTGCACCGACCGTGTAAGGTTTATTCGATAGACCGAGCCCGAACCCGAACCCCCCCCCCCTCAAACGAAGACGAATTTAGCAACAACAACCGCGTTTGTACTGTATACACCCTATTTATCAGGCCCTGCGAGTACAAATAAAAAAAAAAAAGAAAAAGAAAGGACAAAAGAGAAACGCAAAAAAAAGAAAAACAAAGGAAAGCGCAAGAACGAAGTAGTTGGGCGCAGAGATTCAGTAGGTCACCGATCATGTAGGCACAAGTAGGCGTCATCGTGTCATCGCTTCTTGCATCTCTCTCACGTTTTACGAGACCTTAGATTGGCGCGAACGACATGGCTTTTAGTGAACGCTTAGTGGCAACGCGATGCATCGGCCGGGGTGGCTCCGTTCTTCTTCCTTCTCCTTTCTTCTTCATTTTTCTCCCCCTCCTCACCTTCTTCTATCCGGGGAAAGGTTTTACGTCGGTGGAAATTTGTTGGGCAACGTCCAGTTGGTCCGGGGGACGAGTTTCGCGATGCTCGTTGGCGTGCCGGTTGCCAGAAACGACTCGTTCTCCGAGCGATTCGCGCGCGATCGATCTATCGTACCAGCCACCGCCGCCAGCTTTCTACGCGTTTGGCTCCGCGCGTTGATCGGCCCGCCCCCCCCCCTCCGCCGGCCATTGTTTACAGCAGCCAAGCCTTCCTTTATCAACTAGCTTCTTGGCAACTGAGACACGGCCCCCTCTCGTAACGCTTGGAGGACACTGTCCAAACTTTCGTCCTGATTATTGGCAAGCGGAACTCGCGGGGGAAGTAAGTCTCGCGCGCGTGGATCGCGCCGCGATATGTGTGTATTTGCACTTTGCAGATCGACCGGTTCGCCGCCCAGTCTCCCCTCCGTCCACGAAACGAGGTAACCAGTATACTCTCTTGGAACGTAACCTACATAGAACGAGATAACAATTATGTTGTCTCCGTTCCGGCGAACGGATGTACATAACGAGATTGAAACTTATTAAAAAGAGACGAACCTCTGGAGCGAAACGCTTGATCGATCGTTGAGATGCACCGCTTGCTGTTCGTAAATCCGTAATTCTTAGTGAGAACCACAACGACGACGAAAGACACGATGCAAACCGATTTCGAAGGGAGAATACCTTTGCAGTATATACCACCGCTGACGAGAAAAGCTTTCGGCGATCTAAACGCAGATTTTTCTCGAGAGCGTTCGAAGGAAATGTTTCTCGCGCTCTGATTTCAATTTTCCCGTGTATATTCCGTATATTTCGTAAACGAGTACAATGGCGTTTCGAATACGTGCACGTACATTCGACCCGAAAGAAACTTCTCGTCATCGGTGTGCCTCGTTACTCGATCTCTGACGATCTTGGAAATGTTTCGAAAGAAGAACAGATTATATTGTTTCCGTCAGGTGGCAAAGTAACTCTCGTGGCATCCTGTGTCTTGGTCGGTCGCTTAAAAGACGACAGTTTGACAGTTCGTTTCGTACGTTTGCGCGCGTGTGTGCGTGTGTGAGTGTGGGTGAGTTTGGGTCGACAAAAAGACCACGGCACGGTGCAACGCGCAGCGTAGAGAATGCATATTTGACAAAGCATCGCCAATGAGAACCAGCCTGGCCGCATGCACTCTGTAATCTAGCGCGAGAATCACAGCACACTCGCCTTTCCCCTTACAACTCGCCCATTGTTCAACGTGTTAAACGCACAAGCAATAAGCGCAACGAGACGATTCACTAATCTGACGAAAAATACTGCACGCATGCCGGAGCAGCCACTATTCCAGCCCCCCGCCGGAGAGGGAGCTGTGCGTCGACGGGGAGCATCGAAGTCGAAGGGACATGTCGCCGCAGGGGCGTAAACGAGCCGCCCTCATGATACGAGACCAGCCGGCGTCTATTTCTGGGTACCAAACCTACCGCAAGGTGAGTCTTGCCGCGTCACCTTGCCGCCGCCGCCGCCGCCGCCGCCGCCGCCGCTGCCGCCGCCGCGACCCTCGCGAGGAAAAGGAGAATCGCCGAGTCTCGCGAATTTAACGATCGTTCGACGAACGCAAGAAGTTTCGTGTCGTGCTCGCGTCGTAAATTATTAGTCACGACTGATAGCGTAGATTCGGAGTTTGGATGAGTCAGAGTCTTTGGGTGAAAAAAGTCGATCGGACTTTCCGAGTCTTTAGAGTGTCTTTAGAGAGAACTGCGGCGAGTACAGACTCGGAGTTGCGAAAGAGCGTTCGAATTTCGCTCGAATTTTGCGTTTGATAAATATCAAACGGTGAAAAATTAATTAATCGATCGTGCAACATTTCGACAAAAGTTTGATACGTACGAGTCTTCAGTTTCTCATCGCCAGGTGCTTAAACTCGTTCCGCGGTTCGCGTGGTCTCGCGTTATCGATCTCACCTGACGGATACAACGCCGTGATGGTTGTACATTTAAATATCCGTAATCCCCAGGACGATATTCACCGAGGAATGATGAGCCACAGGTCGCACAGTGCAGCGCCCATGGACTCGCCGAGCCTGCGGTACCGCGGAAGGTCTCAAAGTCCCACCGGTCATCGCTCTCTGTCTCCGCCGGAACACAGATCCATGCCCTACTCGCACGGTTACGTTCCGCCCAGGTACGTAACTGTTAAAAGTTACAAATAATAAAACACAAAAAAAGAAAAAGAAACGAGAACGTTCGGTTTTCACGGACAATTTCAGATTCAGTTCGAGATCGGCGACAGCCACTCCAACCGGTAGCCCGAAGAAGAGACAACTGCCCCTGATCCCGGCGGCTCTGAAGGAAAGGGCTGCCCAGGATCTCGAGGAACGTGCCAGATTCATAAGACATCGCAATAGGCAGGTGCACACCACGTACAGGAGCACGGGCATCGGAGGTGAGGACCCGCTTTTTCCTCGATTTCACTCGCCGCGAAACGAGGAACGGAGGGAGGGAGGGAGTTATTAATTCGAAAGTTCTCGAATACCTCTCGCGATATGAGGACGGTAATGGAACCTCCGTGAAAATCCGCGCTGCTAATTGACCCTGTTTCCGAAAATTCTCTCGGCCGCGACGAGACTTTCCGACAGAACGGGTTATCGAATGGATGGATGCCGCGCGTTAACTGCGTAGTTTCGTTGGCACTCTTGCGACCCGTCCGTTCGAAAACGTAACGCGTTAACGTTGGATCTCCTCTGATACGCATCATCTTCACGACGGGAATTGTCGTTGGTTTTTGCAGGTTGGGAGAGACACTACAGCGGACTGTCGGACTCGGATCTGCTCTCGATAGATCACGATCCGTTGTCGTTGCCGCACAGTCACGCGTACCGTATGCCCAGGCCGCGAAGGGGACACTTGAGCCCCGACAAAGACGTACTTGGCGATCTCGGTGACTCCGATATGGAGAGTATAGCCTCCGTGACGAGCAGTGCCTTCAGTACGCAATCGGAACGACCGCGTGGCTCTAGAGGACTAATGTGAGTATAGCTCGATGTCTATCGTACTTTAATATTCGAGTCGATGACCTTGCATTTCAAAAGTCAGTGTACAAAGCAAGACAAGTTCCATAGAGAAGAAAGTATCTCCCTTTAGAGGAGACAGCCATCCACTGTACCATTATTTTTACGTGACGTTCGGGTAATTCGTGCTTTCCCTCCTTCCTCCCCTCCCCTCTCTCTCTGTGTTTCTCGTTTCCTTTCGTTCTCTCTTCTCCCCTCCCCTCGTCTTCTCTTTTCCTTCATCCCCTTCCCTTCCGCCAATCTCATTTCATAGTTCATTCATTCAGAATAGAGCGTAATCCCGCTTTCGTTCGCGAGTAAAATCATCCGGTTACGGACCATGTAACACCGCGCGCAGAATGGAACATTTGATGGCTTACCTTCTCATCGACGATAATCCCTGAATTAAATGGACATTGCCGAATGAAACGACACCCCGTAGTTGCACCGTCTCATCTCCTCCACATCCTCGCCTGCTTGATTAGGTCGACCCTGAAAAAATATCCTTCTGTGCTCTCTCTCTCTCTCTCTCTCTCTCTCTCTGTCTCTGTCTCTGTCTCTTGGACAGAGAGATCCTCTCTTCGTTTTCCTCTAGTTGGCTAGACTGCACCTCCTATGCACCGTGTCAATGTCCATTTAATGTTGTCCCATTCTAACAAAGCAGGGATTAGTGCGTGGCGTTGGTCGAACGGCTAGGTCTACCTACGTTGAAACACGTCACAATTACATATATATATATATGTCGTGTGTATGTTGTGTGTACAATCACGAAAAGACTAAATCAATCGTCGCACGTCCTACAGACAAACCTTCATTTTACGTGTGTATATATATATATATGTATATATACGTGTATATATGTATGTATATATATATATATATGTATATATATATTTGTTCGGCGAGTGACAAAAGTGCAACAAAATTCTCGTGTCAAATTCTCTCTCGATCTCTCTCTCTCTCTCTTTCTCTCGCGCCTATTGTTTTTTGCCACGTTGTTAGAAAAAAAAAAAAAAAAAAAAAAAGAAACGAAACCGGAGAAAACAAAAAATGAAAAAAAATAGAAAAGTAGAAGAAAAAAAAAAAACACTATCGGGAAAAAGAAGCAAAAAAAGAAAAAAAAAGAAAAAGAAAAAGAAAACGCGTTCGATCGATCGCGAACGTGCGAGTAGAGTCTTGTTTTTTTTTCTTCTTTCGATTTCGAAGAGAAAGAAAAACGAAGAATGGGCTCGAAAGGAAAAATAAAAAAAAATAGAAAAAAAAAAAGAAAGAAAAGAAAAGAAAATAAAATACAATAGAAATCTCGTTTTTTAATATAATCCGCAGATGCGCTAAAACTCTATATGAAAAACATTGTTTGCAGACCGACAGTTAAAAACGTTTTAATACCCGGTGTCATATCCCCTATGCCCCTGCCCCCTAGGCGCAATAGGCGCAGGCACAGACTTAGGGTACCCTGCAGCGAATGTCACTGTCCGAACAACAATCCCACCAAGCCCACCAGGAGCAACAACCCCAGCAAGCACAATCCCACCCCGCATCCCCTCGTACGGAGCAAGTCCGCAGTGGTGCGCTCGTTGTACAGAAAGATGCGTACGCCGTTCACGAGGTCGCAGACCGTCGACGAGAACATGCTGAGATATTACAGCCCGGAGACCAGCGAGTACAGCGTCTCCGAGGGTTACATGCTCAAGCCGGAGGAGCTAACCGGTAGCTCCAAGAATCGTATACCGGAGATATACGTGGAGGATTGCCTTCAGGTCGACTTCAACGATCGTCTCATCGAGAAGTTTCGCGACAGATACTCGTCGCCCTATCAACTGGATCACTCCGGTACGCGTAGGCGGTCGCGTAGCTGGCAGGACCGCGCCGCCGGCCGGGCCGCGAAATCCCGGCACCACTTGTTCTCGAGAGGCTTGCACGACGTGACGGACGATCACGGCATTAGGAACCTAGACGTTAGCTTACGGCCGCGTAGATCTTTTTTATTCTCGAAGGCTAGGAGCTTCGACTACGACGTGCTGCACGACACCTACGCCGATCGTTACGGTTTCGGGCTAAACGCCGGCATGCTCTCGCGCAGAGCCAAGAGTTTCGAGTACGACACGATATCAAGCAACATATTCAGCGACGACAGCCTGAGGACCGCGCGGCGAAAATTGAAGAAGAACCTGGCCATCAACGACGCCGGCTACGGCGACAAGATACCGGCCCTCGGCGATCAGAGCAAGTCGTACTTCGACTCGAACGGCGACGACAAGCTACTGCCGAAGAAGAAGAAGATTCTGCTCGACCGACAGAAGAAGAAGAAGAGCTACGAGAGCTACGTGCAGGCGAAGCAGGAACGCGGCAAGCCGTTCTACGGATACGACTCGGAATTCAGCTGCGGCGAGACGGAGATCTACGTGCCGCGGTACGATCAACAGACGTCCACGGACGCGATTGTCATGGACGGCCTCTCGGCCATCGGCGACGGTTACCACTCGTACGAGCTCTCCGAGGAGAATTCGTTCAGCAGCGACGAACATCAGATCGGGCTGAGGAACGCGGTACAGATCGGCCGCGAGGACCCGACGACGAAACGAAAGTACAGGGACTCGACGTTCCAGGAGCACGATCCGGCGTTCCGCCTCGGCGACGTGTTGTCCGAGAAACGAACCAAGAGTCTCGACAGCGGCGACCCGGCCAACGAGCACATCTACTGCAGCATCGACGAGACGCTGTCGTCCGCAGCATCGATGAAGACGACGTCCTATCACGGCCGAAGGGTCGCCCGCTCCGAGCGTTCCAAGCGATACGACAATCAGAGTCGAGACGCCTCCGCGTCCCGTCGCCGTTCCAGCCGAAGACGAACGAAGAGCAGCGAGTCGTACTTGGAGAACGGTTACGACGGCTACGACTGGGGGGACGGCTACGACGAGTACGACGAAGGTTTCATCGACAGGGAGCACGTCGACGACGAGTACGACGACGACGACAACGACAACGACGACGACGACGGCCGACGATTGTACGACTACGGGGACGAGAGCGGAATCTCCCCGAGGATTACCGACGTGGAAACGTACGAGGAGGACGATTATTACAGAGGAGGAAGGGAGAGCGGCTCTCGAAGTGGCTCGAGAAGACGGAAGAAGAGATCGTCGCGAGCGTACGTCGAGAGCGAGTACGTGGACGACTATCGCGAGTACCGTTCCGCGGAGGAGTACGACTATCGAGCGCACGGTGGAGCGGAGTGCGACGCCAAGTGCGAGTTGGCGTATCAAGAGAACACGTTCCCGCGACGGCGAAAGAGGAGAAGTCGAAGGGGAAGCAGGGACGTCGGCGGCGTCAGTCATCCGGGTGTATACGAGAACTTGCCGTATCGCGAGATGTCCGTGATGTCGAGCGCGAGAGACACGTTGACCGTGCCGAGCTTCTCCGAGAGCAAGCGGTTGATGCTGCAACGAGCAGAGTCGACGCCGGTCCTACGCTCGGACGAGGAGCTGAGCTCGTCGGAGAGAGCAGAGAGAGCCAGACGTCTGTACCGGCGGAAACGGAACAGCAGCTGCCCGGAGGCCAGGGAGCTTCGATACTACGACCCACCGCGAAGAAAACCACCCGAAGAGAGAAGTACGAACTTCATTATGGACTCGGACGAGGATTTCGGCTCGATGGAGACGGTCGTGTGCGCGGATTGTTTCCGCCAGAAGAGCGGGACCGGGACCGGGGCCGCGATGGTTGTTAGCGAGGGTATTAGTCCGGGCTACTACGACGACGGGGGGCAGGTTACGACGACGACGACGACGACGACGACGACGAGTCGCGAGGGTTACGTGGTAGACTCAAGATACGAGTACGAGAACGTACTACGGGCGCGCGACTACGCGGAATCGTACGAGCTGGCTAGGTCGGACTCGCGTTATCGCGGTAGGCGTAAGACTAGCTGTCCGGAGTGTCGGGAATTAGCGATGTCGTACGAGTTAGGTAGGTCTGGCTCGTTCTCGCGTACGAGCAGCGGAGGAGAGAGGAGACCTTCGGTAGAGTCGAGGCATAGGTACCGTAGGCGAAATAGCAGTTGCCCGGAGGCTAGGGATCTCGAGCTGCTCGAGAAGAGGCAGCAGCAGCAACGCCATCAGCAAGCGTCCCAGCAGCATCCGAGTCAACAACAGCAGCAGGGTAGTAAGAGGAACGTAGCGATCAGCGACACCCTCGAGTACTACGAGTACTCGATGGAGAGCGAGAGCCAGTGCAGCGAGAACTGCGGATTTGGCCCGTGCGATCCGCGTAGGCCCCGTAACCGAGCACCCCACCCCGGTAACGCTAATTCAAGTCTCTTTGATTCCCAAACCGCTACCTCCGACACTGCTAAAAACTACCACCCACGGGCCGTCGATCACCACCACGATACCTCACGAAACACGAAATCGTCGACGCGCGGCAACATCGACGATAACGCCGTGGCCACGACCTCTGCGTCCCCGACGTCGTCGATCCGACGGCGTTCGCGGAAAAAAACTGCCGCCGACGACGATGCCGCCGCCGCCGCTGCCGCCGTCAACGAACAACAACAACAACAACAACAACAACAACAACAACAACAACACCGACAACAACGCGACGACGCGCGGGATCGCCGATCCTCATCCATGCCCGAAAGCAGCGAGTACACCAGTCAGTCGGGCTCGTACGAGAAGCCGTCCAGGAGCCAGCCAGGCGATAACGAGCACGACGACCATAAAAGGGGTCAGTTCACCAGGAGTCTCAGTAACACCGACGCGCCGCAGGACGAGAAAGTCGGTGAGTTTTTTTATTCTCTTCTTTTTTTCTTTTCTTTTCGCAAGCACGCTGATACACGACTGATCGTTCATTGCGAAAGGTTGCTTTCTAGGAACTTTCACGTTAGGAAAATTGTGAAATAGAAATTTCAGATTCGAGTAGCAATCGTAATCCGATCCAGACGTGCCCTGAAAGTACTTTTGATTGGTCAAAAAGTAATTGCACCTCCTTTTTTTTTTTAGAATAAACTAACTTGCTTTATTCTAAGCAACCTGACAGCTACTGTTCCAGCTACTTTCTTTTTTAGAAAGGAGTTGTTTGGCGCCAATTTCAAAATGGAAAGTGGAAACATTTTATTGTACCAAAAGGAAAAAACATGCCCAAAGAAAAGAATAAAAGAATTGTTAAATATCACTGCTGATGAAATCGTCGAAAAATTCGGGAAAATTCGTCTTTCGTTCGTACGCGAGAAACAGAAAAGCCACTGCAGTTACTTTTCGGCCAATCTGACCTGTTCATCTCTTTCTCTAATTTCAATTTTATCGATACGGTACCATTTATCCTGGATGAAATTGCACATCCTAGTTAGATTCGTTGATTCCGCTCGCGTAGATTTCATCGTTTCCGTGTTCACGCGATATCTGTTTGTCAGACGGTAGTTTGAGCGACACGGCGATCGGTTTGAACGTGGAGGACTCCTCGAGAAGGGGTCGCAAAAGTTCGCCGGGGAGTAAAAGCGGAAGTGGAAGTAGCAGCGGCGGCGGAAGCGCGGTGCAGTATCAGTCAGGTCTTGGGAAGAAGAGTAACAGCACCAGTCAGCTGTCCGCCACAGGTAACACATCGTCACACTAGTCGTTTCTTGCAGTTTCACGTTTTAGACGTTGCGTGCGTTGTATCGCCGTATATACTTTGCCCGGGAGATTCGATAAATTCGAGAGCGGTCGCGTGAAGATCCTACTTTCTCTATTTCGCATATTTCATACATTTGTTCTGGCGCGATCTTGCTAGACTATCTTTTTTCCTGTCTCTTCTTTCTATCTGTCATTTCAATGTAGTCTTTCTGTAATATACATACATGTGTATTATATATATATATATCGATATAGTTTCTCGAGTAATAGCGTAGCATTAATTTAGCATCATTAGTGAGCAAATCTACGGTGTGCTCTCGGTATATCCTTGAACGGTGAAACAAATACAATCAGCAATTAATGAATAAAAGTACGAGGAATAATATTCACGAATGCAATTTACAGTTTATTTTTTTTGGATTTTTTCAATTTCAATTCAAATTTAAATCCAAGGACAATCGTTGGAACAAAAGAACTTGTACCCTCCGTTTACATCGCACGCGACAAGATGTAACCTCTCGAAAAGCGGATTGTCCTCGCGAATTATTCACGGGGTGAATCCGCGAAGCAGATGCGATACGGGGCGTGCAAAGCGATATCAAGAGCGCACGGTAGAAGAGCAAAAAAAAAAAAAAAACCCAGTAAACGGGGCAGTATGTACATTCTAATCGTATTCTTGTTTTCTCCGCCATCCCTCCTCATCTCTATCCGCCTCTCTTCGACATGAACACATTCACACTTTACTTCTACCAACCAACTATCTCTCGACGCTGGGGACCATTCACGTCATCGATCTGCACCCACCTGCACGATTTCTCATCGTGGCGGGCTATATCGTCGCTCGCGCGATCGTGTCACGGGACAACACTCGACGCGGATCATCCCGATCGATCGTTGGAAACGATCGGCTCTACTACTATTGTGCAAAAAAAAAAAATAATAATAATAATAACCTTGAAACAAAACACTCAAACGAAAAAAAAAAAATCAAAAAAACTACAACACCTCCACCACTTGAGAGAAATCTTGACATACGCACCACGCATATATATATATATATATATATTGACATACTGCATCTGCAAAATCAACACCACAAAATCACACACAATTCACCGCTGTTCTACCGTGAATACAACATTTACTACTGTGAATACACTACACGTCACTACAACCACTACTTCTACTCTTCTACCACTACCACTACTTCTACTCTGCTACTACTCTACTACTACAACCACGACAAAAAAACTGTATCACGTCACGCAAAAAACCATAACATACCACGTGCGTCTGTTGGTGGTACATGCGTGGGCGACGAAGGACGAAAACGGCGGCTAGGATTCGGGAAGAAGGACAAGTCCTCGTTTACAGTTCATAGGAGCGAGGAGGTATTGCCGGAGGACACGGCCAGCGGAAGAAGCGGAAGGCAACCGAGTTCCGCAAGCAGCGACGGCGAGGGTAGCGGCGACGGGGACAGGTCCGAAACACTATAGCAAAATATATCTGTCCTCCCCTTTTTTTTCAATTGCTTCCCCACTGATTTCGATTTCATTCCCCATCGACGCCCCCCCCCTCCCTCCCCCCTTAATCGCGTTAATCACTCGCGCGCGTTTCGCGAATTCTACGATCCTCCTCCGGTCTGTAAATTCGTCGAATTCGCTGTGCCTATACTCGACGAGTACGACTAATGATCAGCAGCGCGCGTGTTCGAGCCAGGAGATCGAAGCCAACCCTCGATCGCAGCCTTCGGCGAAACGTGAGTACAAGTACGCGGAGAGACACGAGAGTTGCAAGAAGAACAGACGACAGCAGACCGTTGATCGGTCTGCTCGATACCTCTACGAGCGACAATGACCGCAAAACACACGCAGCACCATTTGCTCTTTAGACGGAAGTTGTGCTTTAGAGAGGGGGAGCGCGACGCCGAGACTGGTGATCCGCGGCTAGTGATGAGAAATGACGCGTTTCTTCGGCTCCGCGTCTGTGCTTTTCGTCGATGTAACAAAGTATTTCCACGATACTCGAAATAGTCGCGGCACGATTCTCAAGTCGCTGCCTCCCTCCCCCAATAGATCGTAGAGAGAGACTGTTTCTACGTAGTAGAGCGACACGTAACTCTTAGAGGAACGTTTTTGCACGAGTTTTCTGAGCTGAGTGTAGAGAACCCATCGGGCGTGTTGTTGGTCGAGTTTCCATCTCGGAGAGAAGAGAAAGGTTGTACCCTGAAGAACTCTCGCTCTGTTCTCACCCCGAGAATCGACGCCTGTGTCCATGCGTCGCGGTTTCCAACTGTTTTCGTTACAGCTTTTCAAACTTTTGGACACGAAACACGTGGTCAACTTGTTGCGAGAGTTCACACGACGGTAGGTAAGTTGACCACCATGGTTTCGTTGTCGTTTATTATTTCATTTATATTTAGAGGCCGCTGTTGACACGTGCTTGGGATGAGCTGTTGCCTCATCCATCTAAGGCTTTTCGTTTCTTGATGTCTCTTCGGGAGCTGCAGTGTGTTTCGTGCGCATATATCTTTACGTATACGTGCGTATATACATATATATATATATATATATATACACACATACGCACATACATATATATATATATGTATATATACATGGATATACATGTATCTCGATATTCTTCTATTTTCTTTTTTCTTTTTTTTCTTCCTTCCTTCTTTTTCGTTACGGAGCAAAACAGGTTCGTCGAATGTAGCACACAAGTCTTGTACATTCTGTCTGCGGACATTTCTTACGTGGTACTTTACGGTGAAAGTTCTGCGAAACGCGAGCAAATGCGAAACGTACTCGCTTCCACCTTCGTACAGGAGGTACGGACGAGTTTTCGTTGGTTTAAACCACTGATACACTTTTGTGTTACACGAACACGACACGCAAATACGTTTGTATGATTATACATTTGTATACAGAGAGAGTTGCAGCGAGTTTTTACTCCAGAGAGAAACTAGCTTGTGACGCTTTCAGCGCGCTTTTGATTACAGGTGCGACCAAACACAGAGCCGGCAACGAGTAAGAAAGCTCTCGGAAACGCTCGAATTTCCGCCAGCTGTTAATCACACGTACACACACACACACACACGCACACGTATACACACTTTCTCTCTCTCTCTCTCTCTTTTTCTCTCTCTCTATCGAATTCTTTCTTTCAGACGGCAAGAATTTTAAGCCTCGTCGAGGAACGAGATCTCTCGCAGGCCTTGTGGAATCGTCATCGATACCCATCTGACTATTTCAATGCCACGACTCGAGCGCGCACATAGGCCTCCCCCTCGAGGTCTTTCTTTCCACGAGCCTGCGTGTAGTAGTTGACCCTTTCCCTTTACTGTCTACCCTTCCGATATATATCCTTCATCGACTTCATTCGCTCTGCCGGAGAGTTTCACCCCGGGTGTGTACGTTGTCCTCTCTCTCGCCACTTTTCCTTGCCCCTCCCACGATTCTGTCATGAGAGAAGATTCGAATGTGGAATGTGCGCGAAGGAGATGCGCGTGCAGTGAGAATGAACGTGCGAAATGGGGAGAAAGAGAGCCTAGATTCGCCGTGACAAAAAAAAAAAAAAAAAAAAAAAAAAAAAAAAAAAGAAAAGAAAGAAAGAAAAGAAAAACAAATGGAGAGAGAAGTGCATTCCTGGCGATTCCACCTGGAGCAGCTGGATGAGAGAGAGAAAAAAAAAGAATGGGCTGCGGCGGACGCGATGCGGGGGAATCATAGTGAAAGATCATAGCTTTAGCGGTTGTTTCTTGTTTGATTTACAACGCAGAGTGCGGTATCGGCGGGATCTTCGTCGGGAGCGGTGTCGCGGAGGCACGCGCCGGTTTATCGAGCCGGAAACGCAACAGCACGCCGAGCAGCATACAGCGTTCCGAGGAGATCGTACCCTATCAGCGCTTTGAATCCGGGAAACAGTCGGGATCGTTGGCCAGTGACACAGCCGGAAGTCTCAACTCGATCTCTAGTTCCGAAGGAAGCTCGTAAGTAGTGGCCACCGACCGATTCTGCAACCGGAACTGCGAGACTCCTTGCTGTCTGTCTCTTTCTACTTCTCTGTCTATACTTTGTCTTCTACCTGTTGTCTTTTTCTCTCTGTCTTTCTCTCTCTCTCTCTCTGTTCTTCTTTTCTTCTTCTCCGCAGCCTATTTCTCTCTCACTCTCATTCTCTGGTTCTATATCTCTGTCTAAAAAAAAAAAAAAAAAAAGTACTATCTTTCCAGCAGGGTTACTTCGTGAGCTTTAAATGTACCGAAAGGGGAATAGATGAATAATTTCGCTGACTCAGAAATTCCAAGTGTTGGATTAACCCTGCTAATGACTCTCTGTCTTCTCCCTCTCCCTCCCTTTCTCTCTCTCTCTCTCTCTCTCTGTCTGTCTATTCGTCTAACTCTGTCTTTCCGTTTCTACTTTCACCGTGCTCCTCGGACTTTTTATTGTTTACTTGCACAGGAGTATCGCGAATATCGTGAAACGTGGATCGTTTTGTCTTTCGACGTGTGATTGAGCTGATGTGTATGCCCAAAGCATTGATGTTTTGCTCATTCATGCTTTTTACCCCTTCCCCCTTTTTACACGCCCATGTCATCCCCCTTTGTACGAACGAGCGACTCTTTCAGCCCTTTTCGTTCACGTAATTAGCCGGTACAAGCGGAAGAGAACTTGGAAGAATCGGATAATGGAACCGTTGAATCCGTATATTTTGCGTTCTTTGATCTTCTTGGTTTCTCTTTTTCTTTCTTAGTTTCCTTTCACTTTACTATCCGTGTTTTTATACATGTCGATGTCCTTTGACGCTGTTGTCAGAGATCTTTTCTTGTCGATGTTATTATCGTCGTCTTGGCTTGTTGCTTGGCTAAATAATCGTCGAAGCACCACTGTATGTGAACCGCGCGCACACACACACACACACACAAAAAAACTCTGTATGTAGTGTATACGTGTCTCGGTCATTCAGAATCATTCCTCTTTATCCACTGAACAAAGATCCGTTTTTCTCTAACCCGTAAAATTCTCTGTATTCCCGATATTTCCCTCAATAAAGAAAGTCATCATCATCGTGGTAATTTTCAACGATCAAGCAAACTCTCTCAGATTCTACACGTTGTTCCATCCCTTCCGGACTGTTTCTCTGTCCCCACAAAAAGTAACCAGGTGGATTATACAGCGAACGATCGAACAATCCACTTGAAAAAACAAATCTTTCGTTTCATCACGAGATACAGCGACGAAGGACGATAAAGCGTTGCAGTTAATAGGGGCAGATTTTGTACGATAAGACGGCGGAAATGGTAACCCTGGAACCGTAAGTTAAGAACGATTATTCTGGATTAAGTATCGACGAAGCATGAATAGATATAGTACAGTTGGGAATACAGTAGTGGATTCAACAATAATCAGAAGCTACGTTACGAGGAGGTTGTTACATGCTGATGACGCATTGTGTATATTTTATATGCTGATTATTGTTGAAGGATATTATACTTGATATGGTAACTCGCTCGTAGAATGGTCCGCATGCACCGACAGCCTGCTACGTGCTCCAACCTTACGATTTTCTTCGTACACTATATATAAATATATATATATATATATTATATATTTACTCGCTACACCAACACTATACTCGCAACGTGAGTTCTTCTTGTCTTAAATTAATTGAATGAGGTGTGCTCTCTCTTTCCGCACTTCCGTCGAAGGCTTGCGAGAATCGTATCCCTCGCTCCTGCGTAACGATTCGTTTGTTTCACTCCTCTCCCCCCACCCATTTTACGTTCGATTGCTCGATCAAACTCGATCAAACGAACAAACTGAACCGAAATCGTATCGGAACGACGAGAAACAGATACGAGTTTATTGCGAGGTGTAATTTGTGAAATCGAAGTCACCCCTTCGAAATTTTCTGTTGATTTCTCTCCCGTTGATTACATTTTACTTTCGATTTTTTTTTTTTTCTTTTTCCTCTTTTTACCGATACACTCGACACGGATCTTCGTTCGGATTATTAAACACGTTTGATTTTGGCAAACCGCAGTTGGTCTCCCAGTCTACGAATGACAGGCGAAACCGGCCAACTGAGAGATTTCATCGAAGATCTCGGACCTGGGCAAGTGGTTGGAAGGCAGGCGCTCGGTGCTCGCTGCCTCGGCGAGATTCAGCTCTCACTCACCCAGAAGAAAGGCTACCTTGAAGTGGAGGTCATACGTGCCAAAGACCTTAAACCGAAACAGGGCACCAAAGCCATTCCAGGTACGCCGCTTGGTTTAAATCTCCTCCTTTCGGCGATCTTTTTCACATCGGAACCACCTATCGATCGCCAAGATGCGGGCAAAGTTGAAATAAACTGCGCGAGATACCTCGGATTTTAGTAATCTAAAATTACTGCATTCAAGAGTTAAACGGAGGAGGAAATCTCCCATTTCGTGCAAATTTATGAAAAAAAAAAAAAATTGCCAATTTTTATGTTTAAGATGGATAATTCCTTTCTTTTTTCAAATTATGGTTTCTTTTGTGGTTCATTCAGTCTCTTTCTTGTCGTACGATTTTCTATACGGTGATGGCTGGCGATTTTTTTTCAAAACATAGCTTCTTCACTTGGCGTAGGTAAAATTTCAAAAACTAGGTGACCGACGAGTTTATTCTTTGTTCAAAAATTGCAGTGAGATTTGGAATTTGCAGTGTCCCGATTTCTTTGGTTAAGTAAATTAACCGACAAATTAAATTCCATTGTCGGCAAAATGATACCAACACTGCAAAAAATTAACCAACACAGCGCAGAAAATTGTATCACGAGAAAGAGGCTGGAATAAACCAGAAAAGAAATTATTAACTTAGCTGCAGTTGGTCGTACCGCAATTTTCATTACAAATCCCCGTTATTAATTCTTTCTTTTTTCCCATCGATTCAGCTTCCTACGTGAAAGTTTACTTGGTGAACGGAAAGAAGTGTATCGCGAAGGCGAAAACGATGGCAGCGAGGAAAACGTTGGACCCGTTCTACCAGCAGTCGTTGGCCTTTAGAGAAAATTGTCGGGGTTGCATACTGCAGGTACGTGATTACTTAATTACTCGGAACCTTCGTTTCAGAATATCGATCTAATGGTTTCCTTTTTCTTTTTCCCCCCTCTTTCTCTTGTGACTGCAGGTGACAGTATGGGGTGATTACGGCCGATTAGAAGGGAAAAAAGTGTTCATGGGCATTGCGCAGATCGTGTTGGACGAACTGAACCTCAATGAGATGGTGTTCGGGTGGTATAAGCTGTTTGGCAACATATCCCTGGTCAGTGGGCCTCCATCCTTAGCTTTGTCCCGTCGATCCTCGGCTACGTCCTTAGAGTCGTTTAAAATTTAAAACGGTGCTCCTCCATCTAGTATTCTCTTTACGTGTGTAATCCGGCGACAAGCTCGAGCTCCTTTCAAGCACAATTCCCCAGATGAAAAGAGCAAGGGAAGAAAAGAAAAAACTAAAAAAGACAAAAAAAAAAAAAGAGAAAAAAAGAAAAAAGTATCGAATCTATTCTTGAATCGCGTTTGTCCGCGCAATATCTATACGTTCCTTTCGTTTCTTATTTCTTTATTTATTTTTTTTTTTTCAAAGAGAATCCCATCGGTACATATATATAGTAACTGTTCGCGAGTATTCGAAAATCGTGACGAAGAAGACAAAAAGAGAAAAAAAGGGAGAAACAGAGTGAAAAACGCGTGGATCGCGTTCGAGTAAAATTGACAGAGACTTTTGATGGAAATTTCTCGCGATACGCGTCCGGTTCCATTTAGAATTAACTCGCGTTTTAACGTTCCAAGATCGATTTATCGATAAACCGTCGGTTCTGAATATGATAAAAACGAAAAGGAAAGTCGGTAACAAGAAGAAATATATACATATACATATATATATATATATATGTAGAGAGAGAAAGAGAGAGAGCGAGAGAGAGAGAGAAAGAGAGGAGGGTTTGCGTGGCTATATCGGGCAAGTGATGAGTCGGTGGTTGGACAATACGAGAAACGTGTGTTTTATTTGCAAGGTAACCGCGAGAATGGGAAAAGTGTGAAAGATCGTACGAGAGGACATGTCTTTCTAGAAACACCACTAGCACATCACATATCATGTACGGCATATCAGATGAGCCGCTAGTCTGTATGTAGACTAGATGTAGAGATAGCAGCCAGGCTCCCGGAGCGCCAGATAGCTTTAGGTACGCACTGAGATCAACGCATCGTTCCTAGATAATTGACTTGAAACGATTTCGCGTGGATACTTGAACTTTGTTCGTTCGTGTTCCCGCGTTCCTCAGAAAAAAAAAGAAAAAAAAAGAAAAGATCTAGATTTAGGGAGAGTGAAACGAACCTGTATCGTGTATCAATCGTCGCGAAGTATCCACGTGAGGTCCATGGACGTGTGTTGTTTAAAAAAAAAAAAAAAAATCTTGCCCTTGTGTCTTCGTTTTTAAACCGAGACTACCCTATCGCCTTCTATAATTCTCTCTGTTTTTTTGGTGGCCAAATTGTCTCGCCGCGGCAACGAAGTGACGACACGATTTTCGTTGATTCAGGCACGCTCTGCCGAACGAGACAGGGTTGAAACTTCGTCGCCGTTTCTGCCTCTGCCTTTCTGCCCGTTTTCTTTCTCTCAACCATTCGCCAGTTTGTACGTCTTGTCTCTCAGCAGCTCGTTACTTCCCTGCGAATATATTTTTACATATTACTTTACATTTTACTTTGAGAGGAGAATTACCATGTCGATCTGCTCTCCTGAAACTCTCACTTCGCACACAATATAATCTTGCTGTTCTTATTTTAATATTTATTTCTTTTGCCCCCCCCCCTCTCTCGTCCCTTTTTTCTCATCCTTCCGCTACTCTCAGCTACTACGAGTTAAACGTAGGCAGAACCTGACGTTGCTTGATTACGTGTGTTAGTCTGAAACAAACTGCACCAGCATTTGCACCTCGTTCGCAAACCCCTTTTTCAACCGATTTTCATATTCCGATCCAACGCGAACATTCTCTGCTCGATTTTGTTTTAACGCAACAAGTATCCCAGTTTGAACGCACGTAGACAGTTGAAAAGGTAAGTCCGCCGTATTCGGAGTCCCTTGTTCAAGTGTTTCTTCAGTGTTTCTCGCAAATTGTACCCAACGATAATGACCCAAAGACCCGGAGATGACAAACACCGAATGATGTTCCCTCCCCTCAAAAAAAAAGAAAAAGAAAAAGTGCAACACCTGTTCCCCTGTCTGAAACTCTTACCTTTCACTGTGTGTACATACGAGTTGTAGCTACTTCCATCTCGTTTATCTAACTCTTTTCGTTTTTTGTTCCTCTTGTACACGATATGTTTCTCTGTGGTTATTACTCGCGATCTGGCAAACGGAGACGCGCGACTGATCTGTGGCCTTTTCTTTCCAGTGAGAGCAACGCAGAGACACTCGACGCGAGACCGATACGAATTTCAACGTGGTGTGCTGTGAGAATGGGGTGCCGAACGGTGATTCGATGTTCGACGTTGAGGTGAAACGAAGAACGAGAAAGAGGCAGTGGTGATGAAAGTGGTGAAAAAGAAACAAAAATTGTTACAAAATAGAAAAAGATGAAACGACGAAGAAAAGTTTCCAAACGCCGTTACGAACCGTGGTGACACGACGGCGGATATCGCGTGACATCGTCGTCACGAACCATTAACCAAATTTTAAGTAACGTACGTACCGTTTCGCGTGCCCGCGAAAGAACAGACGTTTCAAACGATATTTGTACATAACATAGGACGCTCCTCGTGTGTCGACACCAGTGTGACGATTTATCAGATATAAAAACGAAGGGACACAGCCGTGCTTAAGGAACGAACAAAATTAAAATTAAAAAAAAAAAAAAAAAAGAAGAAGAAGAGAATTAACGAAAAAGGGAGAAAACCAACCAGATATAAAGTTATACTTGGGAACTCGTTGTCAAAAGTTTTTAGCCAAGAAATATCATCGTCAGAGCGTATATTATTTATTGTAAATATTATAACAATGATATATATATATATATATATATACATACATATATATATGAATTCGCGATACGTATGCGCGCAGGTGTTTAGAAAATGATGAACAATTGCCTTGACCGTCGCGTCTTCGTTGTCCCGTTATCCTCGCGATTTCGAGCGTCGCGGCGTCCCACCCGCGCTACGTATTGATTTTTACTTACCACGATCAAAGAAAAAAAAAAAAAATATATATATATATATATATTTGGCTCGAGACGGCGAAAAACTCCTCGTCGTCCCTTGTGTCGCGTTTGATCCGTCGAAATCGGCCGTGAATTCGAAAGGCGTCGCGAGGCGAACGGGAACGGGGCCGAGAAAATATCGCGAATTAGCGAATTGTTGTTGAACGTTAAAGTAGCCCATCTTCAACTATTTTGCGTGAAAGACTGCGCGCGCGTGTATGTATATATATATATATATATATATATGTATGTGTATGTGTGCGTATGATTGTGCGTGTATGTTTGCGCGTGTGTGTGTGTGTGTGTGTGTGTACGTGTGAGAGAGAAAGAAAGAAAGAAAGAAAGAAAGAAAGAAAGGGGAGAAGCGAAATGCTAACTATATCGACTGTCATATATTGTGATTCTGTTAGTTTTTATTTAATTGTCCAGAAACCTCACGGATCGGATGTTTAAATGCGTGAAAAAAGGGGACAGCCGTTGTAACCTTTTAGAATCTTTTATTCTCTTTATCGACTTGCACTCGACTTTCTCGTAAAGGAACGCTCGTTTTTTTAACGATACGAAATATATTTACTGAACGAACCGCCCACGTAACTCTTGCATAACAAAACGGCGGACACGACGTGTCCGTGATGTTCGACGTCTCGTTTCGTCGCGAGACCCGTCGCGGGGACCGTGCTTCTGGCGCTCGACACACACACACACACACACAAACACAAACACACATACAAACACACTGCTGACGAGAACCCACCGGGGGGAAACGGAAGCGTACATGTGTACATTGAAAACGACGACGGTCGACCCTCGACGCAACGAACCGAGGCGAACGGTCGTGACACTCAAACACAAATCGATTTTATATCTCTTAATTCTCATGTTATGTGTTCGATCTTTGTCTGTGCATTCGTCTGGCCACTTTGTGAACACAAATCCGATGAGCATGCACGTGTACGTAGAGAACGATCTGTAGCATTAAACAAAGCTTGATTGACGAACGATGATTTCCTTTTTTGCGCCGATTGTGCTTGCAACGTGTGAATTTCTCCTTGCGAAACGAAGAACGAGGGAGGAGAGAAATGAGATGGAGAAGGAGGGAATGGAACAGAGACGAGAAGAGAGAAATAAGAAAGGAAAACAAAAAAAAAAAAGAAAAGAGAGAGAAAGAAGGAAAGAAACGAATGGGAATCTCGACTCGAGTCGAGGATTGGAAACAACCTGCGAATTCAATTGCCTCTGAGGACGAAGTGTCAAGTTCAATCAACGCTCTGCTTTTGGATTGCAAATGTACGCGTCTGCGATCGCCCGATTTCCTTTCTTTTTTTATTATCACGAGATAACTCGGTTCGTTTCCTCGCATTGCTTCGCTCCTCGTTTGTTACTCTTTAGAGAGAGTACTCCTTGGATATAGAGTCACCGTTTTCCTTTCCGCGAGAATAGCCGCTGGACAACTACCGCACGAGGGTTTTAAATTTGCCACCGAATCTTGTTATTTTTTTTTTTTTTTTTAATTTTTAACACGTTTGAATGAACAGAACGTTTCAGACATCGAAATTCGAATGTTCAGGTTCTTCCAAGTTGGTGGCTTCAGCATCGGTGTCTCTCCGCGTTTGTATGAAAATTTGTACGCGGTCACGCTCGCACTTTGCTTTCGACTTTCTCGCCGCGATTCTCGTGTTTTCTCTTTGGCCGTGTTTGCACTCTGCCGTGGTGCCGCGACGATATGGATGCCGTCTGCAAAGTTTTCGCAAAATTTTCCACAGAGACCAGACGGAGAGATAGCTCGAGGGCGAATTCTACTTGACAGGACAAACCATCTGGTAAACGGGTGATCGGTCGACAATTATTACGTGGAGAATGTGTGAAGAAACAAAAAAAAAAAAAAAGAAAAAAGAAGAGGCGATATCTTATCATATCTATAATATGCTTGAATTAGTGGACAGAACGTGCAGCAAGGGAATTAAAAAAAGAAAAAAAAGAAAAAAGAGAAAAAAACCGAAAAAAGAAGCTTTTTTACTCGTGAACACAAAAAAAAAAAAAAAAAAAAAAAAACGGATACAAACCAAACGTAGAGCTTTACCGAGAACGCGACAACGTGTAATGTAAAACTGTCAAGTGAACAAACGAAGAAAAACAAAAAAAAAAAAAAGAAAAAGAATCTACTACTGTAGGACGATTTCTAAATAAAAACATTTTGCAAGTGCATGACTCATATTAGTAGGCTCTTGGAACAGTGACTACGTAATTAATCACACAGCAATGATATAAACTCTGTACTAGTGGATAACACTCGATAAGGGAGAACAAAAAAAAGAAAAGAAAAAACGAAAAAAAAAAAATATGCAAAACTACGACATTATGTAACACGTTCAGTAATCCGCTGGTTACTCGCGGCTGTAAGATCCTTCGCGAGATTCGTTCGATCACTCTGTCCTTGCAGTTGCTTGCTACCGATTTTTCCCCCGATTGATTTTCAATTAATTTTCGCTCGTAGCCAAAACGACACGACAAAATTTGAGAGGAAAGATCCGGTTGGACGAGGAAAAATTTTACGTGCTCTTTTTTCGAAATTTGTTGCGCGTTTGCGTTACGCGACAAAATTCGTACGAAAAAGTTTCGCGAAGGTCTTATCGGTTGCGATCTGTTAACACGCTTACGATGTAAAATACTGCATATTCTATACAAACGTAGGACTTTTATAATTAGTAACCGGTTTAAGAAAAAAAAAAGAAAAAAAAAATTCCAAACGAGCGAAAAGAAAGGGAAATGTGCGGCGAGAGAGAGAGAGAGAGAGAAGACCGATTTCCTTTTATACGATCACGTCGATGAAAGAATTTCAGAGAATTCTCGTAGGAAATTTCGCTAGGGGTGATAAATCGTAAAACGGGGTGAACGTGTCGAAAAAAAGAAAAAACCAGCTGGATGCGAGGAATGACGGACGAGATATGTTACCGTGTTTAATTTTGATCTAATTTCTACCTTGACTTTCTTCGCAACAGCAACATTTTGTTTGCCACTTGTCAATTTGGCTGTTTTGTCGAACGTTTCGCTGAGAAAATATTTTTGAAAGAGAGAGAGAGAGAGAGAAAAGGCAAACGAAGGAAAAAAATTCTATTCGAAAATTACACGCGAAACGCGTAGCAATTGTTTGCAATTTTCCTTGCAAATCGTCGAGCGTCGAGAGCTGAAAAAGAGAAAATTTGAAGTGACGGAGAGGGACGCGAAGGGAGCCAAGGTGAGGCTTGTTAATTTCTCACACTCTTGCCATGCCCATTTTGTACATAGGCATGCTCAATCTTAGGATCGAACACGCATCGTGAATCACATATATATTATATATATACACATATACAATACAAATAGTATTAACTACGAGAACGAACAAATTAATATCCAACTTTGTACCTATATACTTACAAATTAACTTAAAACGAAAAACGAAGAAAAAGGGTCGAAAGGGAAACAAGAGAGGAACGAAAATAGAGGAAATACTTTCGAGCAAAATATAATCGAGTCGAACAAAAAAAAAAAAAAAAAAAAAAAAAAGTAAAAAGAGAGAGAGAGAAAGAAAAACAATGGCTGAAACGAGATAGAAGAGGATAGGTGCAATAGCGAGGAATGACGGAATGAACGAGTAAACGCAGCACGATTTACACGGAAAGAAGAAAACCTGAGAGCCAAGGGGTACCACTTTTGTCAAATTTAGAGAGCCAATTTAGGTTTACGAATATGATATAGGGTGTGCGAGGAGGAACGAGTGCGAGAGCGGAAAGAAAGTGAGAAGAAAGAGAAAGAACGAGGGTGCGAGAAGGGGAGAAAACCAAAAAAAAAAAAAAAAGGAAGACGAAACTGGAGTGGGTACACCGTCAACGATTTCTTTACAATGAAATTCATTACCTAATTAAAAATTTCGTAGAGACGATCCAGCGTAGCGTAGAAGCGTTCCTGTAATAACGCGTCGAACGCGGCATTATCGCGGTCGATCACGTGCCTCGAATCCGTCGTCAGTTTTATTACACTGAATCTCGACAAAGTCGCGCACAAAAACGTTACAACATTGCAATCAACTCGCCGTACCGACAAGGAAGGAACCACCGTTTCCGACGGAGCTCAGGAACAATCAAACGGACGTTTCCAATTCGTCAGATGCCTCGATCACGCGACTTCCGGATACACAGAAGACCCTTGATCCTCCGTTAGTTACATTGCATCGTGCCGTGGTCGCTTGCCGGCGTAATCGGTGCACGTTATCGATCGCGCGATCACGCGACACGGACGACCGATTCTCGATATATCGACGAGGGAATAATTTCGCAACGTTCGAAGAGCGCGCGCGTGTCCTACCACTCGCAACGGTTTCTAATTTATCTGCGCGAGACAATTACGTCCGGATTTATTTCGAAAGGGAACACGGAGGAGCACGGGCGAAAGAGAGAGCGTGAGAGAGAGAAAAGAGGTGCGTCTTTTCGTTAAAAAAAAAGAAAAAAGAATAAATAAAAGATGAGAGAGAGAGAGAGAGAGAGAGGGAGAAAGTGTGTGCGAGCGAACGAGAGAGAGAGAGAGAGAGAGAGAGAGAGATTAAACGAGAAAAAAAGTGATGAAGAGACAAGGACAAAGATGAAAAGAATTTAAACAAATACGATTAGACGACGTTCCGTGGGAGAAAAAAGAACTCGGCCGGGAACTCCTCCGACGATTTCTTTTTCTTTCGTCCCCAGTGAAATGTCTGGGATCGAGCACGCGAAATCCCATGGTGCCGATCCCTCACGTGAAACCGTTTTTAAACCGTAGTTCTGTATATATATCCACTGGTTCGGCCAGCCGGCAAACAAAAAGAAGATGAAACAAAAAGAAAAAAAAAGACAGAGGGAGAGAGAGAGAGAGAGAGAGAGAAAATAAAAAGAAAATTTTTCGAAATGCAACACTGCTACGATTCGAGGAGTTCATGGCGGGATCTACGCGGAATGAATTAATATAAAGCGTTAGTGACTGTATCCAGTATAATATATCTGATAAAAGATACCCCTGATGCCAGACATGGCGTGTGACAATAAAGTGATTCAATGATCTCGTCGCATTTCAATCGCAGCCACCTTTCACGATACACACAAGCACATACACACACACACATATATACATATATATACACATACTCTATATATACATACACACAACACACACACACACACACACACACACACATACACACATAGACACGAGACACGTGCATATAGACATGTATATTTTAAACGCAAAACGAGAACGTTTTTTTTGTAAAGTACGAGACGACACCGCCGGAATCCAACGATCACGATGTGTAAAAGAAAGTATCTCATCGTTTTTCCGATTACTCGTTACTCCGCTGTTAATTGATAATGTCAGTAATATTTTTAACAAAATAAAGCTACCTTATTCAAAGCTGAGAGGACGACTCCTTTAAGAATCCCTTCCAACAAAATGGAGTTTTACTTTGTTCGATCGAATAATTAATCTTTACCTGATAATCCCTCGAGCATTTCTCGTTCGAATTGGCGTTAATCTTCAAACTTCAACTTCTACGTTATGTTTCTATTCGTCACATCTCGACATCACAGATCGGCCAAGAAATATCGATTACGTCCGAGAATCGAAGTAAGAGACTACGTATTTCGCCGCTCTGTGGTGCTGTAATCCTTGACTCGAACTACTGGCTACTACTTACAGTCGGTAACGCCGCGCGTGACACGAGAATGGTAAGGAAATTACGCGACTCTCGACTTATAAGTGAGACGTCATCATTGTTCGTACATCAGCTCCGTTCTATTTTTTAATGAACAGCTGAAGCCTAACGACGATAAAATTCACAGTCGGCTGTGATAGAATAAATATTCGAAACGAATTAAGCAACTTTTTCAGTGTAAATTATTCCACGTTCCCCGAAACTATTTCTAAAGCTTCTTTCGCTGCTCGTTTTGCATAATGATCGAAGAATTGAACGTTCCCGCAAGAATCGTTCGTCCTCGCAGCGAGCTTGAATTTTTATTCAATTATCATAATCACAATCATAATGGCGGGAAGCATTTGCGTTTAATCGCGGCAAATTTTGACAGTTTGTACATAATATAGTTTGTACATAATATAGTACCGTTCAATTAGAGAAAATTTGAACAATCCATTGGAAACGTAATGTACAACAGTGTAATATTATTGCACTGTTTAATCTAGCCGTTATACAGTTGGGGGAGTTTATAACGACGCTCGAGAACTTGCGAATGTTTCAGAGGGAGGCAATATATCTTCCGTCTTCGCGCGTCTCTCCAGACGCGCGGAAGTTCCTCGTTTGCGATTGTGTAGAGACGGGCGAAAGTTGCTGGCAAAGTCTAGTGACTTTGGTAACTCGACGTCGGGGGCTGTCTTAATGGCACGCGCGCCCGCGATATCCCCGAAATTCTACATATCTGCTTCGAGATCTCAAAGGGCAACAGAGAGAGAGATGGACCGAGGACGACTGAGCAGCTCGCTTTCGTTTATCTGACGAAAAGAAATCTCTGACATCGATGTCTGACTGTAATCAGACTCTTTTCAAACTTCCTCGAGCGACGGGCAATGAAAATTTTCACTCGGGATAATTGTTTGGATTACTTCAAATCCGGGCGATCAAGCACTTCGCGCCCTGGAAGGAAATTTATTCGAGGCGAGCAAGATATGACCGTCGTTTCTCCGTTTCTGCAACTTTTAACCATGGTTTATTCCAGTCCCGTTCTCTCCTCTCGTTGAAAGGCTCGCGGAACTCTACGTTTTCCCTGTTTGTTCAAAAGCACGGTAATTAAGCGTGATCTTTCGTTGATCTTATGTTAAATAACGCCCCGCTGAAATTTTTATTCTAAAAATTGCCGATACCGTAACGGGTAACGCTTTAAAACACGCGGACCTTAACGAGTGGCCCGGAGGGGAGCGTCGAGAAGCGGAATCGAGACTACGCAGCGAGTAACTATGATTTAATTTCAGAAACTGCTGGGAGAAGCTGGGGGTACACACAGAATATTAAATTACCGTGAGAACGGATTAAACCGGGGATTCAGTGCGCCACGATGCATCAGCCTCTACATCGTGCCAACGTAATTCCCCCCGCTAAAATAAATTAGACCGAAAGTTCTCGCGGACCTCGGCCAGGAAAAGAAAAACGCGAATTATTCTCACGAGTAAAATATGAATCACATCTGGAGCTCCTTTACCAAGTACAAACACGCGCCGTAAAAATTAACGTAACACGGTAAATCTTTGACAAAGCCTCGGGATCGTTACGCCATAATCGTTTTCTTCGCTCACGCGAGAGAGAGAGAGAGGGGGGGGGAGATGAAAGATATATCTACGAATTAGTTACGAGCGTTTCATAGGATAACGACTGTTGAAACTTGCGAATTCATCAGATAATGTCACGCGCAACATTTGCGCTTCGTTGCCCTTTTTCTCGTTCATCTCCCAACTGCATGTCGTACGTCGCCGTTCAACGCCGTTAAAGAAACACTCTTTGGCAATTCGGCGAAAATGCAAAGGTTTTCTCGATTAATAGCACGAGTGAAAACAGGCTATATGGTATATTTCACCAAGAGGATTATAACGAGGGGCCATTATATCGGCGAAAATTCAATTACGGATCGACCTGAATCGATGTACGTGCATTCGCCCGCCTTGTAACCAGCTTACATTGTCCCAGATTTTTCGACGTCTATACCGTAATCCGCCCTTCTTTTCCACCGAATTTCTCTCGTACCCCCGATTGTTCACATTGTCACGTTTTTTCGGCGACTCTTTTGTACGCTCGCGCGAGCAGAATTCTTTAGAACTTTCAGAGATTTTTCTGCCTAAGCTTCTGCCCTCGCCGCTATTATTCGAAGAACGATTTTCGGCGCTCGCTTTCGTTTCCAAGTCAAACTCCGCTGGAAAATCTTGGAATCGGAGATCGATCGACGAATAAAAGATCGAAAATACGAGAGGCTGTCGGTAACACGCACGAAATATCAAACAAATCTCGCGAAAAAGGCGAGATGAATTTTCGAAGCGAGATATCCAACCGAGGTCTCCTCGTACGTTGACTAAGATCACTCGAATGCGGAGCTGTCAGAGTAGCATGTACGAGTATCGGGCAACACGTGCGTCTTACGGATTATTGCGTACCTACGCGAAAGCTCTAAGTTTTCCAAGAACTCTGTTCTTGGCCGACGGCCCCATTCAAATATTTGTCGCGTTCGCCGAGTCGTGAATGCAATTTGCGCCGCGAACTTTCGCCGAATTTATTAATACGAGCGCGAAAGTGGAGCACGGAAGTTGCTTGAATCTGGCGAGCCGTGCTGCCGCGAAAAGAGACCGATTGAATTACGACCGAACCCGCAGAGATTTCAACGAAGTTATTCGCGATACAGCTGCGATTCCGCGAACGTGGTTTTACGTTTTGCAAAATCATTCGGCAAGAAAAGAATTAAAAAGAATTTAAAAGAATTAAAAAAAATTTATCTCTTATGATTTTACCGATTGAGACCATCTTTTCATCGAACTACTTCATTTCAGAAGCGAACACGTAGCTGTTATTAAAAATAATAATTCCGATTCGGACTGATATACTGTGTTTCTCAAAAGGCATTTGGCGAATTTGTTGCTGATTTTTTCACGACTCACGTATCTTTCGTAACGTAAAAATCAAAAGTTCAGTCAGATTTTAATAATTATTATTCGCTATGTTGCTATATTGTCATTTAATTGCTCTATTTTGTGTCGATTATTATTTTTAACCGCGTGTTCTTTGTATCTCCGATTATCACCAAAGGCTGAAATATTTCATTCGAGCCGAGTAATTGAAAAATCAAAAAATCATCAAGAACGAATTTATAACAGGTCTCCTCCACCTGTTCTCTACTCTGCTTCCCCAAAATTGCGAGCAATTTTTCGTTATTTTCGTTTCTCGAATTATTTCGAAGGAATTTTCTCATCCTCCGAGCGCAACTACCTGCTTGAGCACAACGCAAAATGTTGAGCGGGAACGTCACCACGGAACATTTCCGTTTCACGAAGCACGGACGTCTGTTTGCCAAAGCCCCGATTTAACCATTGTACTTGCTCGATGCAACGCGGTGCATTAGCTGTTTATCCAGGTTTCAGCGACTGTGCTGCTCTGTCTCCGCGATCTCTCGTGGAAGTGATTAGAAACTTTACGCGAGTATTGATCACGTTTGACAACTATTTCCTCGCGAGAGATATCGGATAGATTTAATTACGCTTTCGCGAAGAGAAGCATCGAAGCAGTCGAGCGATGAAAGAGAGAGGAGAGACTCGAGCGAGAGTGGATTTTTTATCACTGAAAGTGATTTTAGCGGGGATAACCCAAAAAATCGGGCCTCTTCAGGTGCAACGCTGATGCAACGAAAATTAGCGATTGGTTGATTTGGGTCACGTGATTCGCGAGGAGGCGTGGGGTAGATCTCGAGTAGGAGTGGCGTTGTCTGGTACTGAGCGATCGCGCCTGTAATTTGTTTTGCATATCAATAAAATTTTGTGGGAGAAGAGTTGTCTTCATTTCTTCAGTCGGAACAGTTGCTTCTGGACCTTTCAATGAGACGAATCGTACTGGGGTACAAGTCGTGCAGTTTTTCGCAGAGACGGCAATATCGATTTGATATCGAGACGGCTTAAAACAGGGGAGAGAGAGAGAGAGAGAGAGAAAAAGTGGAAAGACAAAAAATCCAGGTCCGATTAATCGGTACACGGTACATAATATCCGTGAATCGCACCGCGGCTATTAAGCGTGGAAAATGCGCCCCGTTAACGTCGATATCGCCGCTGAACACGCAACGCCACGCTGTTCGCGTAAGCTGATTATACAAAATGTACGCGCCGGATCCGGCAACTGTTCCGCGTACTTTTCGAGCGTGTCTGCCGTTAACCATTGTCATTTCAACCATCGTCGATTAATTAGGTTAATCGCGGAAAGTTTGAAGTATTTAATTTTCATCTTCTATCATCGGGTTGAACGTGTTAAACAGCAATTCATTGTAATATGTTATTGGAAATTTTTTAAATATAGCTGGATAAAGCGAGGAAAAGATATTAACGATGTCTGATCCACGAGATCTTTTTATTTCAAACACCAATATTTTGGATATTAGTCCCTTGGCAATAATTGACAATAATTATTGACAGTAATTGCAACAGGAAAAAAATATTGGATCAGACGTAAGTGAATTCTAATTCAACAATTACATCTTCCGTTGTGACTATTTTACAGTTACGTTTAATACCCTTAAAATGAATTAATCACATAAAGACACAAATATGTAGTATGCAAGAAATGTGATGTGGGATTATGTATTGACCCATGTTTCGAATTCTGCCATAACTTACATGGTATTAGATGTATCGCGAAATAAAGCTCAAAGTTATGAAATTTTTAGTATGTAAACTAATAATTCAATACAAAATACAAATAAATGAATAATATTGATTTAACGTACAATTCAATGTTTCGATTATCTCAATATACTTTCTGAGAAACGTACTACGCTGACGAAAGATTTCGCTGTTCTCAGTGTAGGTCGCGACTCAAAGTCCGGAAAGGACTTTTCAAACAATTCGAGGCAAGGTGCGAAACAATTCTAATTTCTTTAAATTTTTATTCGTTGCTTTCCAGAGTATCTCTTCGCCATAGAAACCACCGAAAGAGTTTTATACTCTGACGCGAGTCTCGTACGTCACGTTCGAAGATATGATTCGTTCGAAGAGGGGAATCGAGACATTCCTTTGAATCGAGGTGACGCGTTGCGAATTTTTAAAATCTTTTCCGTCTTCCAGCGCATTCACGCGTGCACGTACGTACGTTTCATCAATCTATATATATAAAATACATACGCTGCAGCAAATTTCCGTCTTTGCTCGTGTGCTCGTGTGTTCTTCAACGGTGTGCGTACGTCGTACAAGCGTAAAGATACATTCCGTATATAGATAGAACGGTATGTATCGCGAGTAAACGAAGGCAGACACGTGAGCAAGGTATTTGCAAGATTCGAGGCACATACACGGGGTACACGGATTACGACGGTCGATGGGATTGCGCGTTCGTCGTAACGATGCGTGATCCACTGACGATCGTGGATCACGGGCTCGCGAAAATCCGGGCGGAGAGAACGTCACGTTCGCGGCGCGATTTCATTCCTGAAATCTAGTTTCTCAGTCGGAGAACGTAGTCTAGTTGGTAGAAATCATAAATTACTCGTATCTTTCAAATTTTATTTCACTTGTTCGATGTATTTGTTGCAATTGTAATTTCTAGTTTTCAAACGCACGCAGGCGCAATTTTATCAATCCTTAGCTCCTTTCAGAACGAAGAGAGCCGAATTTTTGCGATTTTAAAATTTTATCTGTACGCGGAAGATTGATTTGCAACCTGTTCCTGGAATTTTTCCGTTCCGAGTATTCGTTATTTTGCGTCGTAACATCGGGCAAAATCTATTACTCGGAATCGTTCCGTTTATTCGAGGATCGACGATAATACTCCTCCCGTCTAATTGGCGATAATTTCACGATCCTCGATTGATACCATCGTTTATCCTCCGTTCCCACGAATCTCGAGCGAAGTACAAACGCGTTCCCCCCCTCCCCCACCGCGTTTATTTTTCGTTCGCCGATGTCGCCCGTTGGCCGGGATTTTTCCGACCGCACGGACAAAAACGAAACCGGTGGCTAGCCGTGCACGGTCGTTGTTGCATTTCTCCTCTCCGCTCCGCTCTGTTCAGCGTCACGCGCCAAGTCGCGCACATCCAGCCGCTACCAGTTGTACGCGACAGAATCTAGAAACACGAAACGAGTTCCAGTTGCAAGTGCCATCGCCGAGAGCTCGGTAAACACCCAAGCCACAGGCATATTGCATCGCCGCGTTTGTCCGCGTGTGCCACACCTGCGGGTTTGCCGTAGCACAACACTGGTTCTTTCGCCGTGAAACGTAGTTAAAATTTCACAAAAATACGCTTGCTCCTCGAACAGACGAATTTCGGAGAAAATATCTCGCTCTGAAAATATCTGAAAATATCTTCCTATCTTTGTCTCTTCTCTTTGTTTCAGAATTGTGGAAAATTCAGGACGTGGCTCGTATTTTTGCAACGACCTTTTGCTGGTAGATTCATCAGACGTTCTGTACGAAATATAATCCAGAATTTGTAATTTCAAATTTCGTTAAATTGGGTTCAATTTAATTTTTCAGGGTTTTTGAGCGAAGATTTCTCGGTGAAATTTAATTTCGAAGAACTTCCTCTCGCGCGGTTGCGCTTCGAAAATAAGTTTTTCCCCGTCGTGATCTCGCGAAGCTTTAAAATGGCTACTCATTCGTAATGGATTAACTTTTTGCGAGATGTACAAAACACAAAACGAATCGCCCGTAACTTTTTGCCATTGTTTTTTCCTCGCGAGTAGGATTTTTGCGAAATAATTTCAAACTGCAGTTTCGAACGAAGTTTGTGGGGACAAATAAACTTCTCAGCTCGACGCGATGCTCGTTAGCTTTCTCTTGAGGAAGAATCAAAGGCAGTTGATGGAAAATCCGCCAGACGACTCCGAACGACGATCGACCCATTTAAAACCCTATTGATACAAGTTGCAGCACGGTGGCGCGCGTAACAAGCTGAATATATGTATATTTCGTAGAAACGGCGCGCCATCGCGCTTTCGGCTTTTTTCTTCTCTTTTTATTTGCAACCGAGCGAAATTTTTCGGTCGTTTGCTGCGCCACAGGGTGTGTAATTGTCCCGCAGGCGCTATTTACTTTAATACTCATAAGGCTGGAAATTTATCGGGGGGGCCATTAGCGCGGAAACGCGTTTCCCGCGATGCTAAATCAAGGAGGTAATTCCACGAACGACGTGGCTGTAACAACTTTCCACTCGTCTCTAACGAAGCTGCTGCAACAACAGCCGATGAACGCAGTTGTCGTAAAAATTAATCAATCGTCGTCTCGCAGTCGCAGTCAATTGTCAACGTCAATTATTTGAATTAGCCGAAGCTTCGAGGACCAAGGTTATTAACTTTGGCTCTCGATTCGTCACTTTTGCAAAATGTCGTTTCATCGAACGACATGCAGCTCGCGAGAATTTTCCGACTTCCTTACTCTGGGAGAATTTCTTGGACGCGACCACTGAAAAGCATTTTGAAATCGTATTAACGCGATGAAAAATGTCTTCGCAAAGGGTTACGAAAACCATATTCGAATAATATCTTAATTATTCTGCAAATTCGAGCTAAGTTGGGCGATCGAACTCGCTCCAAGTCTCGCCATTCGTCACCTTTCCCTCGTTCGAGCAGATTGTTTACAGCGATCGCTCGTTTCTACGATCCCTCTCTCGCCTGCCAGCCATCTGGAACCTCCGTCGCTCGTCTTAATCAACAATTCCACTCTCCGGTGGAAATAAATCGGTCCAACAAAATCACCCGACAACTCGCTTCCAGTGAGAACAAACTCGGAGCGAGGAGGTATCCTGATGCAACAAAGGGGAAGAAACACGCGTCTCGGGTCCAATAACCCCGACGCGAAGGGAGAAATCTCTTTTTCCCCTTTTTCCTTCCGCTCGTCTGGCCGCTTGAATTTTCAAACACGTTCTGCTCAGAGGGTGTTCGCAAGAAGATCCAGCTTGTTGGCACGTGCCACTTAAGAGAGGATAAATTTCGCGGCAGTCGTCGCTCTGAATCGGAAGAGAGAAGACACGAGGAGAAAGAGGAGCGGTCAGACCTTGTCAGAACTGGTTAAAACTGGACAGAAACCCGGTTCGACCAAATAAAATCGGATAAAACAGGATAAAACCAATTAAAATTGGTTAGAACCACGTAAAACTGGGTAAAATTGGATAAACATCGATTAAAACGGGTTAAAATCGATCCAAACCGATCGAATTTGTTCGGTTTTTAGATACGGAATTGCGGTTCGTTAATAACCAAAGTCAAGTTAGATCGCGATCCAAGTTTGATTTCTTGAATAGAGGTGCAACAGCAGGTGCAAGGTAGATTTTCATCGATGAATTAAGTTGGCTTTCGGTTGAATGCTGAAGCTGAGACGTGGCATACACGATTAAGGACGAATGTACAAATTAGGGTTGTAACAGAAGCAACATGCACGTGTCGAGGCACGTTTGGAATACCATCCTTGCAGCCGGATCGTGCCAACTTGAAATTTCAATATAATTTTCAATATATACGTCGTGCTCCTTCGAATACACTGAGAAAATTTCTGCGAATTTTTATCCTAACTCACACTTTTGGTAATGTATTATTAAGAAAACTGAACCTCGATTGGAAATTGTTTCGCGAAAACGCCGTACCTCGATTATTTTGAATAATTTTCCGCTGGTCTTCCATTTATTTTGTGCTTAGTTTGTACTTTGAAATTTCATTAAAATTCACAGTTTAACGATTAAATGTACATGGTAAAAGATTCGATACTCCTGAAGAATTTCAGCAATCTCTTGGAAATATCTGCAACATTTATAATGCAATTTCTCCCGAATAACGCTTACACCTACGCCGTGTAACGAGTATCACGAGTGTGTATCTCGTTTTCTCTGTCCTTTGGAATACACGTATACGTACGTAACGTCGCTTTTTAAAGCTGAGAAGGCAAACGACAGGGAAGAAACGTTTCTTGCGATTCAAGCTTAAGCTCTCGATGTCACTCGGTGCTCGATTTGAAGGAGGGAGAGAAAGAAAACCATTTGGGCATCTTCTCTCTCTTCTTTTCTCGCAACAACGTTGGAACCGTCTTCGTGCAAGACAGCATCGATACGTACGTCTGTCTTTCTGCCCTTCGTCGTAATTTTCCAGACAATGGAGCACGATTCTCAACGACTTGGTCCAAAATCACCGAAATTATCCATCAAATAACCTCGGTTATTGCAGCGAATTTTTCAAGGAAAAGTGCCCCGTGCAATCTCGAATATTTGTAATAGCCAACGAGCCAAAGAAGAGAAGATTTGATCCCCGATGCATTGAAATAGTTGCGCGAATATTTTCGAGATATTTACCATCTTAAATCATTTTTAATTTTTAACATCACTGTCTATTTGATCATTTAGAATGTAAGAACTCCTGATCGTTCTTCGTCCGCTAGAGAGATTGGACATTCTTTCAGTTTCTCTCCAATTTCTGTTCCGAGGGCCTCGAGGACGTTTTGACACTAGTTAGGAGAATTTTCAATAAAGAAACTTCGCTTCGATCAGAACTTTGTGCCGAAAAGGTGTCGAAACGTTAAAATTCCAGCTTCTTGCACCGACTCGCTCCGGTGTGAGAGATTGCCCAACTTCCATCGCTCGAACAAACATTCGAATCCCTTCGGAACCGACGACTTGAAAAGAAAAACTCGAAATCTTTTTCCTTCCGACAACTTCGATTCCCAAATTTCGTAGTTTCTCAATTCCCAGCAAATTTCCCGAATTCGTAACACTCGATTCCTCGAGCCTGCAGTTTCTCAATTTTCAATATTCCGGTCCTTGCAATTTCTCGATTTCTTAATTTTCCACTTTGTCGATTAAAGCAACCTTAATTTTTCACACGGGTACATGTCTGTAGAGAATCAAATCCAGCGAGTGAGAATTTTTCTTTTTCATTTTTCCCTCTTTTTTAATAACGCGTGCCGACGACGCACGAACGCCTCGAGTAAATCGCGAAAACGATGAAAATATCGAGGGGGTGGAAATTACGATCGGAATTAACCTGAGGTCACGACAGATTGACCTCGGGGAGGAGGGGGAGGGGAGGTTGGAACTTGGCTACGCCGTCGGCATTACGAGATCGGCGCGTGAAAGGGATGATTCCAGAGTTGGGGGTGATTTGAGGGTAGCATGAGACTTTTGATTGTTTTCCGATATCATGGCCAACCGGCTACGAATATCCAGCCTCTGCCCCGAAGGGAAAAGTAACAAACGACCAATTAACGTCCCCGGCGTTACCTTCGTTTCGACCCTCGTTTCCACGTGGACGACACGAAGCCTTCGATCGTGGCGTTCGATCCTCGACGATCGCCGAGATCGTCATCCCCGTGTCGAAAGGATAAATATACGTTTGTTAATATCTTCACAGAAAAACAACAGTCGTCGACTAATTTCTAGAATTTCCTTCAGAGAATTTTAATCGAACAACCAAAGACCGACAAAACAGTTTGAAGTGAAATTGCCAGAAAACTCAGTAACTAGAGAATTGGAAAATTTAAATGAAAACTGACTAGAAACAGCAGTCACGGAATTTTAGAACAATTACAATCAATCGATAATAATATCGATAGAACGTAAAATTGCCAAAAAATTAGGAAATCCAAGTAATAAAGAAAAACAAAAACAAAAACATAAACATAAACAAAGACAAAAACGTAAACAAACACACTAAATGTAAACAAACAATCAAAATGTAAACAAACATAAAAACGTAAACAGAGACAAAAACAAAAACGAAAATAATAGCAATAGCAATAGCAATGACAATAACAATAACAGTTACTAATTCTTGATCGATAATCACATGTTAGATCGACTCGACTCGCAGGTTTACCGTAGATTCCTCGTGATCGTATTGAATCTCCATTTTCAATCCCCTCCTCTCTCCGTTGAGCTCAATTTTTTCCGCAGAGGAGCGGGGAAAAATCACACTGTCGCTTTTCCTTGGTTTTTACATAAATTTGCCACGGCAGGCTGACGTTTTAATATCCAGTCGACGGTATAAAATTTCGAAATGATTCTCTCACGGGTCGTGGGGGTCGTTCAGCTCGAATAAAAAATTTTCTCGGCAAAGCTGAACCTTAAAGGGGCAAGGGAGAATATCACGAGACGTCGACCGTTACGTGGAGCAGATCTCCTTTTGCCAAGTGTGTAGACGTCGTAATTTCCGGGGCTCAGGAAGGATTCGGTCCTGTAATAACACGACCTTTCCGACCGTTTGCCCGACGCGACGTTTTCCGGGGCGACTTTATCGCGCTCGAATTTTCTTCCCGACGTTCGCGATAATAGATTACAGTTTCGTGCAAGTTTCTTCCAATAGTTGCCCAAGAGAGAGTGTTCGAACACCTATAAAAAATTCTCACGAACATACTCTGTGTGTGTGTGTGTGTGTTGTAGAAAGCATTTTCAAGTTTGAATTAGTGCAGAGTTAATTATCAAGACGATATTGGTTCACGTTTGAAATGCTCGTGACTCTGAATCTTAAAAAATTCTATCACAGTTATATTCCTCGCAGAATTATCTGTTACGTAATATATTTCAATTTTTTCTAAATCTCAGTGTACTCAATCAGACATCTTTGACTCGTTACGTTAACTGTGCAGCTAATTTTCTGTTGAATATATTATTTGCAATAAATATCTTTGCAGTTTCAACTTGCCAGAGTCATCACGTTGATGTTAACGAGATTAGGCGTGTTTGAGACGTATGTTTCGCGAGCTATTTTCAGAAAGCATGTACATTTTAATCATCACGCTGGCAGATCGATTTAACAGTTTGCTCGAAGAAGTCTGTTGCAACTGTTATCTCGACAAGGAGATGAATTTATGTAGGCGAATTTATACGCACGTTTTAATTCAACAACGAAAAGCCGGAAAGCCAGGAAGTTTCTTCAACGAACTACGCCGAGCGTCGTTCAGTTTTATGCTGTTAAGTTAACCAGCCTCGTTCGTTGATCTCGTAAACGTCGGCGTATTCATTCGAATTTGCATTTCAAGTCGCGAGCACTCCTTATTCCGGCTACCAAGGCCGCAACTTGATACAATAAAGCGGCGCGGAAGCTCGCTTTTTTGCATACTCGGCCAGCGTCTTTCAATTCTCTGTACACCGGGTGTTCAATGTGAATCCTTGCGTACCTGCTTTATCCAAGATTATGTATTATTTTCCAATCATCCAACTCGACTGTCTGTTAGCGATTGAAAAGTCATTCGTTTTATTGTAACACTCGGACATAAGGAAATAGAAACTCGGATGGAAACAGGCTGTGCTGTAATTTTATTCGTAGCTATGTATCGGTAATGTTACAATCTTTTTTTTTACAATTGGATTTTACAATTGGATTCTACGTAAAATATCAACAGAGCATACCGAAGTGTTGATCACTGATTTTGACGAAACTCGGAAATTACTGAAGATACAGTTTTCGTGTAAATTGATGAAAGTAGTGTTTTTTAACGACGAATTTAATGGAGTAACGTATTCCACTTGTTCAAACAATATGTTACAAGAATCGTATTTTTTATAATTTCTTTCGAGTAAATGTAAGACGACTCTACATTCTTCTAAATCTACGATACAGAAAAAGATATCGAACAGTGCTCACTCACAGTGGTCTTGGACCATTCGAACCATTTTCAACATTCAACATCTATCACAGATAATACAAATTTTAAATCGCGTATGTATTTTATGATTCAATCGTCACTTTTCGAACACTCTGTATCTACCAACCCAAGCACAACCTTCGGGATTCTTCCAGTTGTTTTGGACAAGCTGATTCCCCGAGTACCTTGTTCATTAGTGCGCGAGGAGAGTAACATAACGTTCGCGAAGGAGAGGAAATTGAATTGGAAATCGCCCTGTTCCTAACGACCAAAGATATCAGTCTTAAAGGAATGTTCGTCGAAATCAACCCGGATTTCCCAAACTCCTAATTATACTTTCGTTGAAACAGTTTCGAAATTAAATCGAAGAAGGAAGGGAACTGCACGAATGCATCATCGAGCCAAGTTTAATCAAGCCGGAGTGTATCATCGAGTTGTTAAATATCGAGAACACGGGGCTGTTGAAACGAATCTTTCAACTCGATCGCTTCTTGCAACTGATGGCCACCTGTTGCGCAAAAATGTGCGTGTATCGTGCATATGCATATCTCCTTTGTTTCGTTTTCGCCGCTAACCGTTCCTTCTTTTCTTCCCTCGCTGTCGTACAGTGTGCGAATTCGTCGAGTCACTTGAGACAACGGTCGAACTCGATAAAATTCGTCGGACTAGTATTCCCTTCGTTGGGAAACGTATTTTTAACTTTTAATACGAAATACCTGGAATTGCTGAGAAATTACAATACTTTGCTGGAAATGAGCTCTTTTATTTCCGATTATTTCCCACAAGTTTCCAACTCGTTAATTTATGACACAATTTCTGCAAATTCTCCAAGTTCTTCCAGCGTCGATTGCTTTTTTTTAATTGTTGCCCCTCCCCCCCCTGACGCAGTTTACGTGGCTTCGTAGACACCAGATCTTTGAAGCTTCCACGGTCTTACGGTTAATACTGGCCCGAGGTTTCCGGCTGTGAGCTGTCAGCTTCCGAGAGACCGCTCTGACATTTTGCCAACACTGCCCGCACTTCATCGACAGTCGCAGAACTAACAGGCACTTTCTCTCCCGCTGTCTTAATCAGAGTGTCGCAACACCGCAGACACGAAAACGTTAGATTTTGCTTCTTCGAGAGAATTTTTATGGGTGAAAGATTCGGAGACCCAAAGAATTAATCTGAAAATTTCGAGAAATTCCAGAGTAAACTTCATCCCTTGTTCTCACGAACGAGAACATTTTCAAAATCAGAGACGAGAGTGTTCATCTCTTTCCGTACGGCTGAATATTTCACGGGTTTTCTTTCTTTGACCTTCGAAAAAAGAAAGAGAAGAAAAACACCGTGCGTTGGAAGTGAAAATTTATGTTCCTCGTGTGAAAGAACTCGGGGGGCGTCGATGAAAAATGATTAGCCAAAGTCGGGACCCGACTTTCCTTCGGGCTCTCTTTCAGAGAGGGATCCCTCGATATTTCTCTCCTCGTCGCCTCGCATGGATAAAAGACGAACATCGCGGATCGTCCCAGATACGTTTTCCTATTCCGTCGTCGCGTCGGCTCCTTCCGTTTCGCGAACACGGGATCCGGGATAAGAACCCGACACGTTGTTGCTCGTGGTGGTGGTGCGCAGCGAGACACGCCGATGTATATTGCTCTTCGTTCTTTCGATGCTCGAACGTATCGACCCTGACAGCCAGACGTGGAAATTTATAATTCCCACGGAGACGCCAATGTATCCGGCCATCGTGACGTTTATTAAATCCTTTATCGAAGAGAGTTATCGCCCGGATGCCGGTGATGTCTCACCAGGTGTTGTTTAATGCGTCTGCGAGGGATAGGGAATTTCTTTTCTTTTTTTTTTTTTTTTTTTTGACGAACAGGCAGGGAGGAAACGTTCCGTTTCCATCTATGTTAGGATGGAATTACGCTTGAAAAACAAGCTCGAGGATTGCCGCGTGTAAACTTTCGAAAGTATGCGAGTATGTGCGCGCGTACGTCGAGTGTGTGTTTGCGGATCTTCTCTCTGTGGAAACGTTTCATTCGTGTTTTAGAACTCTTCACCGAGGACTGAATAAAAATGACGCTGGGAATTTTGAAGTTCTAGTTCCGGACGATTAATGCCCGATGCCCTGCAAGCTCGTCCATGAATAATTGCAAATTCTGATTCATTTTTTTACAGTTTCTAGCTGACGAAGTAACACGAGCGTGGTCTTTTAACAGCTCGATCAATTGTCAAATTCAGTATTTATCTCTGCATCGAAATAGAACAAAAATCTCAAACCCATTTAGATAACAGACAAATGTCTCGCATTCGAATATCTTCTTCATCTTTATCTAAAATAACTATCTTTTTATATAATTTTCGCATTTAGGGAAACTTGAAGGAAATTCGTAAAAGACCAAAGCACCGATATATTAAGACCAGAAACCATGAGTCAAGATCTGTTGGGAAAAGTTTACCACCAGTCCACAAATATAATTCGTCTGTACTTGATGAAATACGTGTTGAAACAGATTTAATACATTGCATGCACGTATAACAGATTTGCAAATTTATTACAAATACTCTTGCTTACGTCACGTTATTTCGCGGCTCTGAAAAAGTTGCCGTTGGGTCATGCTCTATCAATTTATCTCGCGAGTGTACCACGGATTAGAGAACTTTCCAATCGACGACGGTTCCTCCGGTGGACCGGCTTATCCGGGCAGACTCGACGAATTAATGAATCGATCAACGAAGCAGCAACTCGTTAAGCGATCGCAGCGGCGAAACACGCACGGTTAATTAACTAACTTAATGGATCGACGTGAAATTATCATCCCCGTTGGCTCGCTTAAACAAACGAGAGAGAGCCTAGCCGTTCCTGTTTATCGATCACGCGTGCCGCTGACTTCCGTCCCTTTAAATTATTGCCCGCCGATAATTCTGCTCCTGTTTTTTCCACCTTTTTCAACCACCCTTCCCAACCCACCACCACCGTTTTATCGACCAGCTTTTATCGGCCTTTGACGTCTTCACCAGCCAGTGTTTCGAATTATTGTTTCCCTCGAAACTTTCCTCCTCGTTGATTAACCCAACTTCAGCTTCCATAAATTCATAATCTTAATCATCTGCTGCGATTTTTTCTTTGGACGGCGAACGCAATAATGTAGTAGCTTAGACTGTTGGTTATGTATAAGATTCTCGCAATTTGAATTACAATTCTAAATTTAATTATAATTGCGATTAAGTTACAGTTTGCGATAGCGTACCCTAGATCTCTCAATAGGCCTCGATGATGTCGAGTTCTGACGATGGAATTTCTAAACGTTATCCCGAAACTACGCGACGTTATCAGTTTCACGTTAAATTTAGGACAATCTGCGGCTAGGATAATGAAATTTAAGCGACAAAGTCTGAAACTTTGATCAATCGTGCAAAGAAAACTATCTTTCGCAAAGCGCGATCGTTAATTTACAAACGATCAAAAGCCAAATTTATCGTAAGAGACACTCATGCGCGATATTGGCACGGGGATGTAAAAGTGGGTCGAAGTTGATGATCGCCTAATTGCACCCTCGACGTTCTGCGGTTCGTCTTGAAAATCCAACGATCCTTCACCTTCGACCGTCAGACTCTCTCTGCCGTCAGAAGCGCTGCTAATAATTTGCTCCGGTTAATTTATCACGCACGATCGCGCGACGTATATTAACACTGGAGCTAGCAAAGCGGTCAAAACGACCGGTTTGCACAATTTCCCATAGACGTAATTTTACAAACCCGTAACAGTGTATATTTAGAGTCCCGAGAGAAATTACATAGAGAGTAGCCAATTGTGACAGCATAAGAGTCTAACGAGAGATTAATATCTTTTCAGTATCTTAATTCTTAAATTAATAAACTTTATTTACACTTATTTTAAACCACGTGGGTCAAAAACCCTTCTGTCATTATTTTTACCTACGTATATCGATGGAAGCTCGTGCTCTTCGTTTGTGCTACAAATATTGCGTCTTAATTTCTCTACATCACACTAACTTTGATCGCCGGTAGTTCTCCGGTCCGGTAGTTTTCGTGCAAGCAAACGTCTGGAAAAGTCAAGTGAGAAAATCGACCGAAAACTCGACGCGAAACGTGGGCCGTGACGGTGAAACTCGAAATTGCCTCGGTTGATCTCTCGATTTTTCGAGAACTGGACAAGGGTGGGGGGAGGAGAAGGGATGGCAAGAGAGAGACAATGAGGAATGAAATTAAAAGGGGGATGCGAGGCTCGGATCTTTCGATGAAACGCGAGACTCCTGGCATTGATCCACCTTGGCGTTCTCTTTCCGATCGGTTGCTTCAATTTATAGCCATCCCTCCCCCTCCCGCCCTTCATCGGCACAAAAGCATCGTCGAATTATCTCCATCACGTTGGGAAGCAGCCTTCTCTTCCTAATCTATATATATATATATATCTCGTTCTAGTTGCACTTATAGACAGTTGCTGTGTGTGCGCACGATCTCGTTGTCTCTCTCTCTCTTGATACGAAGATCTCCGATGTTCCGATATATTTCTTCGTCTCGAACTTTCTTCGGGTCTGTCGATGAGCTCTCCCGGCGGATATAGATCCTTCAGTTTTCGATTCACGCCTCGCTGAATTTTTTCCACGCAATTATTATCAGTTGGCGTCGCTTGTAATTCGGCGACAGAGATCGAGAGATTTCTACGATCCGTACACGTTATCTACTTATTTACGTGCTTCTTTGTCAGTGTCCGCGATTTAATTCGAGCGATTGAAGATTGAAGGAAACGCAGCGAGAAAGATATTTTACGACAGGTGGAATCTGCGATTTGTGTCTAGGTACAGTTGTACGGTGTTCGATATTTTCAGTGAACGAGTTTCTCCAAAGACGAACCGATATTATTAAAGATTATTAATCCTTCGTTAATTCTTTGATAGCATCAAGTAAGCGCGTGATTAATATTCAAGAAGCAAACGATTGTAATGGAATAAATTTTTAAAACAAAGTCTGATTGATATACAATGAAATAAACTGACAAAAAGTCAATGCGAAGGAAGAATATCGATGAATGAAAATTGGAGACATTTGACAATGTTGCACGAAGTTCAACATGGAAAATCACACGTATTTATTACACCCTTTCAATCGATCAATTTAAATTAAAGAAACCCAAGGAAAAGGGTTTCCATTACTCGGAATCAGTCCGTCGTCACACGCACGCATGCGTAGAAATTTCCCGTTAGAAGATTATTTCTACTAAATGTAAAAATTCGTCGAAACATTCCCCTTCGCGCGTAATTAAATGTTCTCTCGTGAAATAGAACGGAATAGAAAACGGTCGAAAGAGCGTAATTGGATTAAACGGGCGGGCCGCGTTATCAACTCGTACCACTAATCGAAACTACGTCAACTGTTTGAATTTATTAGTAGAAATTATCCGCGCCGCGATATATATGTGTGTGTGTGTGTGTGTGTCATGTCACAATGGCAGAGAACGTTCATACGCACGTGTGTTTATCGCGGGCTGTTGGACGATCGTCAGTACGTACCAAATCCAATCCTCGTTCATCGTCGGACGATAATGAAATTCACACGGATATTGCGTAACGCGCGTCGCGCGACGTGATCCACCGTCCGAATGAAAAACGCGGATGCTCGCGATTGTCGATTCGCGATGAATCGATGACGCAGTGTTTCGCCGCAGTGTTTCCGTTTCTTCTCCCTCCGAGAGTTTTCCTTCGCTCGTCCATCACGATAATCCTGTTAATTTTCTCCCTTTGTCCTTGCGGAGCGCGCATCGACGTGCTTCGCTCGTTTTCCACGCGGATCGGGAAAAATTCAGTTAATCTTCATCGGTTCAGTTTCCCTTCAAATTGCGATTTTATGGAATTGATCTTCTTTGCTAGAAGTTCCCTTTGATACTTCGAAAATATGGAAAATATGAAACTCCAAGTTGATTAGATTATTTACTAGTCGACGTGAGACTCGTAAAGGACTGTAGTTCTGTGTACCTTTTCTTGCACGACTTTTTGCTCGACAGATTTGCTCCGTTAGCCTTCACAACTTACAGAACTTTGCGATTTTTCAGTTCAGAGGTCCTTTCGACGATTTTAGAAACAATACAGTGCGAAACTAACGACTAAAGTCGGTCTATATTTCTCGCACGATCTTTGAATAAATTCTAAAAGAAGAGCTCCTCTGGCAATTTTGAAAATTTGTTTCTTTTCTTTAAATAATAAGTCCTTTTTTTGTAGTACCGATCCTCAAATGTGTTATAAGCAACTATATAGCGATTGCAACTAAATTACAAGAATCTAATAATTACATTATTAAATTTTTTATTAGTCAGTAAGAGCAGTAATTTAATTTCCAGTATCATTTTTATACTCGATACCTAGAATCGCGTCACATAATCGCTGGCCAATTTTTGCGCAAAACACAGAGAACGCCATTTAAACGAATCTGTCGAGAAACAAGCAGATCATGTAACAGCAGTTCATATAATAGGATTTTCCGAGCTACCTATGATATTTAATGGATTTACGTAATAATAACGGGAGTTTACGTCCAGATAACAGAGAATTCATTTAACCAAGCGTTAACTAAATTTTCGAAATAGATGGAGTTTGTATAGACGAAACGTTTCGCTGTAATTACGAAAGAGGCCACTCGTTTTTCGTTCGACATCGCGCGCGAATTCCACGAATTTATTAACGTACTGGGGGGGACACGCATGGCGCATTCCTAGAATTCTATATACGCGAGTAAATGTCGCGTATTTTGTATTTATTGTGAACAAATGGACAATCAACGTCCAGTCGGACGTTATCCCTGGTGTTTTCGAAACAAGTATACTTTTCCATTGAGCTACTCCACTTGAGTTTCTTCAAATCGCTGACGATATCTACTAGATAAAGATAAAAGGAACATAGAGAGACGATCGAACAATAACAAATGAAGGAGAAATTTCACGAACTGAAACATAATTGAATTAAAGCGTGCCGAGGGAATAACATAAAATACTGAAATTAGCACAATTAGAAATTATTGCGTTATTCGCAGTATTTTGTAATTTGCAATCAGCGCCGGCAGATTTTCATTTATTTCGATCAACTGCGAGATACGACCTCAAAGTGTTGGCAGAAATTGAAGAAAACAATTAAAAAAATCACCTGAATCGTACCAAGTTTCTCCGTTATCGATCGCTTCGTTTACTCAAAGATGTCGAAACAGTCCACGTTGAGTCGAAGCTCGATGAAATCAATCGGAGATCGATCCGAGCACTTTCCACGGGCTCGAGCCGTGATAAGATCGTCCATCGATAAGCTTATCGCGTACCAAGTAAATCACAGTCTGTTGGGAAAGACTGTGGTTTTATTTCTCTCGATTCTCTTCTCTTCGTGACAGACACCACCGAAACGGTGAAATAATATAAATTAATTACGCGATATTAATAAAGAACGAGCAGTAAATTGTTATATTCTTAAAGTGCAAAAATTGTATTTGAAAAATTCGAAGAACCACTGCAAATAAGGGGTGCAAAAAAGTATGACGTGAAAAAAGAAACAGCAAAGACTCAATTTCTTTTCTCTCAACTCTCTTTTTTCCTCCATACACAACACCAATTATCAAACAGTGAAATAATGTAAATTAATTGCGTAATGTTACATTTTTAAGTTGCAAAAATCAGATACGACGCAGATGACCACAAATTCAAACGGAAGATACAAAGAAAAGTTCCACGATGTGAAAAAAGAAGAAGAAATAATATTTCTCACGTTGTAAAGCACTTCAATTTTCTCGAGCTTCATAAAATCGTAGGATCTACAATACGTACAATACGCAGAAGCTCGCTGCGAAGAGAATTCCTGCGAAGACAGTTTCTTTCGCGCTATGAAATACACCCAGTTTTTTTCCGAAAATTTTACAAAACCGTAGAAATCCGGACGGAGGAGAAAATTCTTCGAATGCCTCGCCCCGCGGTTTCACAATGATAGGAATTCAATGGAATCGAACAACGTCGCGTTCCCCATGGAACTGGGGAAAGAAATTACAAATGAAATGTTGCGTTAACGGGGGTGCTGGTTTTCTTCTTCTTTTCCTTTCCTTTTTTTTTCCTCGCATCGATCGACGAGCGCGCGAGTCCTGTGTTTCAACCGTATTTGCGGAGGATATCTTCCTTCCGATGGATGAGAACGACGCAAAGAACGACGCCGGCAGCATCGAGGCTGGAAGCTTCGAAGGTCGACGGTAGAATGTTGAAACAAACGAGCCGGGCAAGTGGAATGAAACGAAAAGATAAAAGAGGACGGCGACAAACGATCCTCCTCTAGGTGTAATTTACCGAGGCGAGAAGAAAATAAATGCTCCGCCGTGATAGAGAAAAATTCTGACGTTCGAAGATACGGCGAATTCTCTCTCCGATCGCTCGCCACGAGATTTCTTTTATGAAAATTCGCAGCTGCCGCGACAGCCAAGGGTAGGCTGACGGTGAATTCAGCGAAACAGGTCGATAGCGGCGTCTACTACACAGGATCGTGTCTAACAGTGGTATCGCAGAGGGAAACAGAGAGAAGGAAGGAAGTATTAGCAAGGGTGATTTTTGCCGACGGTGTCTTCAAACGAGTCTTGAAATCGCGGAAACGATACGAAGGGAATAGGTTTTCAGGGAGGGAAGTTGTCAGACGTAAAGTAGGACACGCGCGAGTCGTGACTGCGAAATTTGTCAAAACGTTGCATTTACGAAATGCAGTACGAGAAATAGGAATTTATCATTGAGAATAGTCAAATACTACAAAATTTGAAATACTAGGAAAGGTCTAGTTAAAAGTTTCGAAATTATGAAGCGGAATTGAAATATATCACGCAAAATTATTCTCGACATACCATATTACTTAAATATAAATGATTTTTATTCAGAAAGTCCACCGAAAAGTCTTGCAAACGATAGACGTGTTACGTGGTCGTAAAACATTGGCCTTAGAAACAATGCTTCAATTTCATTTCATTCCGAAATCTTTGATATCGCAAACTTTTTCGAATATTCCCGTTTTTTCTCACTACTCCGAGCGATCTACGGTCACACCGGAGCAATTCTGTTGCGTGCCATTCAGCCAAGTTAGATTCACTGCAGATTCTCTATCGACTGATACACGGAATTCGAGGGACTCGCTCGCGAGACCAGACGACGACACCGAACTTTTATTTGGCTAGACTGAATGGCGCCCTGGCTCCGAGTTCCTGCCCGTTTCTACCGCGAACGGAAAGCCAGCTAGGGGCGGTATTGTACACGCTGGAGGGAAGAGCGCGGAGCAACGGAAGCGAAGGGATCAGCCGAGACAGATGAAACATTTATCGTGCGTAAGGGTGAGCAATCGGCGACGATAAATGCACGCGCGTCGACGAACTGAAACCGTAGCCGCGCCAATGAGTCACTACGGACAAGTCCGTCGTCGGGGGCGGATTTCAGGGTTTTGACTTTTGTATAAATTACGGGGGAATTTCTTTTCAATTCGCCAAAGAGCTCGCCGATGAATTCACATTTCGGTCTCGAAATTTTGCCAATTTGCAAGTAGAATCGTATTTAAGGAATCCTCGCTGATTTTCAAATTTCACGGATTTGCAAAGTACGATGGAGATATTGCACGAGCATGCAGTGCCTCGAACGTTAAAATTTAAAAATCTTTCGGACAGAATTGCGGCAGTTTGTATACTAGTCGCGATCGATCAGATCTTTTCACAAAAGGAACGCAGTAATTGTCAATTTAACGCAAGAAACGATGCACAGAATAAGAAAAATTAGAATTTCTCATTTTTTTTTTTTTAACAAAACTTAAACAAACGAAAGAACAGAATTAAAAAATTGTATGCGTTGGAATGTTTAGTGAAAAAAAGAGAAAAAGAACAAGAGAGACAATCAACCCTCCTCTTCACCCAAGAAACACCCACATTACCTGACAAAGGACTCCGCCGGACTTCCACCCCCCCCCCCAAAAAAAAAAAATTCTTCCACATTCATCCCCCTGTCTCAACAAACAAACTCGATGAGACGACAACGAGCACTTTGGATTCTCGTGTTGGCCTTCGCGGTGATCCTCGGAAGCGGCCATTAGCGATGCTCCTTGGTCCTTGGCGGAATCGTGATCGTGTCATTGTCTGCGGTCAGATCGAGTGTGTAGGATCGGGAAAGCTGCTGCTGCTGCGGCGAAGGAGGAGGGAGGGAGGGAAGCTGGAGCGAGAAAGTGAAGGAGGGAGACGCGATGTCTGACAGGGGCGCAAACTCGTTTCGGTGGCGGAAGAGAGGGTTAGCTCGGCAGCGGCCAAGAGGGGACGCGAAGACGAGCCAGGGGCTGGAAGGGCGCTCAGATGCGGCGCGAGTGGGGGTGAGTCGAGATTGGCTTTTCGCGAGCGTGAAATTCAGTAGTACGCTACCACCCACGCACGTAGTACGCACGTTCGCTCCACGTGTGCCCCGAACACGAACGAGAACGATTGCCGATTCGCCGCGTGTTGCCAGCATCGAGTAGAGGCGTCTCGGCGTGTCGTTCCGCGACTTTCCACCGGAGGACTCGAGAGGACAGACTGAAGAAATCCGTGGATCCGAGCAGTTCATCGATCGTTCAAAAACGGATCGGGGGGACCTTGGATCGAGGAGAGGGCGAGAGAAGATTGTAATTGAAGTTGGAAGAGGTCGTAAAGTGTATCTCTGTATCATCCTACTGTGCTCCAGCGGACTCGAGAGGGTCTCGAGGAAATTTGTGGCTGTTGGTACGTCATCGATCGTAGATTGAGGAGAAGCGAGAGAAGAAGTTGGAAGAGGTCGCAGCTTGTAACTACAGAGGCAACTGGCAGAAGAATCAAGCGACAGTTTTGAATCTGGATCCGGAGGAAACGTCGATAAAGTTTCGAAAGAGAAACAAGGAAGGATCGAAGCACGAAGAGGAATAAGATGAGAAAATTTCTTGTTCGATGAAGCTCGAGCCCGGAGCTTCGAGTCGAAGAAATGGATCGAGAAGTTGCACGACTATCCGGCTGATCGACGCGTCGGCGTTCCTCCCGCGGCAGAAATCTAAAATGAAAATCCGCTCGACGGAACGAGAAACTTCTTCGAGTGGCGCGGCGACGACGCTGCCTCTGCGACCCGCAGCTGAGAATCCTCGTCGTTGGCACCTTTAAGAGCATCGTTTCCGGGTGATCGAGAACCAGCCGTCGTCTTTGACAAACTCGTAAGTTCCTGTTGCTTCTCTGTCTTTGAAACTTTATTGAATTGATTTCGTTTTGAGGAGATTTGATTTCATCTTTAGGAGATGGTTCTTGAACGATCGTGAATCAAGCACAATCTTCGTCGAAAAACTTGTAAGTTTCTGTTATCTCTCCATCTTGAAATTTTATTCAATTTTTTCGTCATTGATTTGTGAATTAATTTCGTTTCGAAGAGATCTGGTCTGATCCTTGAGAGACGGTTCTTGGACGATCGTGAGTCATCCATGATCTTCGAGATAAACTCGTAAACTGTTTTGAAATTTTTAGTAGACTATATATATATATATATACATATCGAGCTCGCGCGTGCTTCTTTCATTTGTTGGTTTGGTGAATTAATTCGGTACCGAGCAAACGAAGAGAAAGAGCGATCTAAGGGGGGGAAATAGGGGATGTTTCCTTTGTAAGGATTCGGGAAGCTGCGAATCTCCGGTTAAAAGGGGTAACGTTCCGCAGATTTAATAGGCCATAGCGTTTAGTAGCCCTGCCAGGTTTCGATTTTACGTGGCTGCGATCGCTCGGCTACCGGGGAAACCATTGAAAGTCAGTGCGCAATTAGCGAAATTCACTGTCGGGATCACAAAGTTATTTCGGGACCGGCTGATTTCCAATTAAACCGAACCCCGAACACTTTGCTCTTTGAAATAGTAATTGCGGATGAAATGTTAGGAAGGAACGAGCGATCGCGTACTTCGTTTATAATTTACATTCAGCCTTTGATTACTGAAACATCATTGGATTATATTATAGATATACAGCTACAAATAGCTGCTGTCATTTACATTCAATTACTGCAGTTTTTACTGCAAAATTAACAATAAAATCGAGTTAAATTATAAATCCCAAGATCAAATAATAACTATATGTGATAAATACAAATTTAATAAATAATTTAATTACTGCTTCTTAATGATAGGAAATACTTGACATATTCATCAATATATATGCAATTGACTAAAAAATTGTATCATCTTCCTTTATATTCTCGTCTTCAACGTTCGTTGACCATTTTTACTTTACCATATTACCATACTTTAGCAATGGGAGGTGCTGCCAGCTCTCGAAAAAAGAAACGCCGATAATTCGAGGGATTGCGCGGAAATTAATACACACTCTGTCTTTCTCTGAGCGATGGTTGTTGTCAATTACGCGAGAGAAACACGCGTTCCCGTGCACAGTGTAATCTTATCATTGCATTCAAAGCACAGCCCGCCGCGTAATCTTTCTGTAACAAGGCAAACGTATGAACGTTCGCGAGCGAGCCCTGCCAGTTTCGCCTATTAATTAATTCACAGCCGCTGATACAGCGAACGGAGATTACCACACAGGATGCAGATTTTGGAGATCTGGCTCCATGCAAATTGTGTTTCGTCTAATGGCTAGTCGGACAATAGCCGGGGATATTATCACCGGCAACATTCACGTGAATGCCGGTTATAACAGAGCATGTCACAATGTAACTCCAGAGATCAACGTTTCTTACTCTGACGTGTATCACCTATCGATAAAATCCCGTCAGAGAGATCGAAGTGTAAGGAACCAGAAGAGGACTTTATAAAGAGATTATTTTTTGTAAATTTTTATCAGAATGTTTTGTAACTAATTAACGTAACAGAATCGTTTAAATTTCTAAAAATGCAAATCGTAGGATCTTAATGAAAATAGATTAAGAATTGGTCGCCTAATTAATTCGAATTATCTCGGATCCAAGTGATTTGTGCAGTCAGAGAAATTTCGAGTTACAACATAACAACGGGTGTTGAAACGCACGGATCGGTAATGCACCCTCAAAGTAAAGCTTTTTAAAATGAGAAAATCGGCAAGAAACAATCGGCTGAGAGATTAAACTCTGCTGTCGAAACACAAATCCTAAAGCTGGAATTTTCTTTTGGAAACCAGCTAAACTGTGGATGTTCCTGCCACTTGACGTTACTTTACAAAAAAAAAACGGAATTCTCCTGCACATTGTTGACAAATGTTTCGTCAAGCTTCTCTCGAAATGTAAAAATTCAAGAACTAGAGAGAGAGAGAGAGAGAGAGAGAGCATGGTTCGTGCGCGAGACACGTGATTACAGAGTCTGGCGTTCGAAGAATTTCTCCCCTGCTCTTTTCTTCGTTAGGGAATCCTGTTATTCAACCGATCGAGATAAAGAAATGAAATTCCCGTGACAAACGAGGGATCGTTGATTTCATCATCGCCGAAGGGAAAGTATCAAAGAATGCGAGGACGCGGTGTCACCCGTAACTCTTATTCACGGGAAATTACGTAACCGTCTCCGTTCGCCGTGTAATACCGGGCGAATATCGAGAGAACGTGGAACGTGGAGGAGCCGCGGCGTAACACTTTTCAGGAATGTAATCAAACGGAATGACGAGAACGTCAGACGCAAGGGACGGTGCTCGAAACGTCGGCTTCCATCGTGTGTCTTCGCCAAGTGCTCGTCGATCATGCGGGTTGAAATTAAAAGAACGCAAACTCGCAATCAGCCCAGTGAATATTAATAGTTTCAATATTCGGATACTCGACTCGAGAGATTTATCCGCGGGGATAAATTTTAGTCGAAGAAAGTTCCTTTCTTCAGAGATTCGAAGTCAAACGATGAAACGCGATGAAATTGCGAGTGATAGTTTATTACTTTGGCACGTGGATTTTATGCGTTTATTTTGAAAAATTGAAAGTTGCCAAAATGTATACCCAGTGTAATATACGTAAAATATACTTGAGATATCCAGAATAGGATTTTTATTATAATATTCAGCAGATTACAAATTTTGGGGGGATTTTACTTTTCTCGTGACGCTCATAAAAATTTTAAAATCCGCGTCCTACCGATTATATACGAAACGGTTAATTGACCAGAACAAGCTCGAATTAATAATTCTTTAACAAGACTTTTCTAGCGACGTTCACAAAAATTTTAAAACGCGTAAAATCCGCATAGTAATTACGTATGTATTGTAAAACAATGTTGATTTACAGAACAAGTGTCTTCAATTAATAACTTCTTAAAATACCAAGTTTGGAAACCTTCTTGAAACACAAAACGGGTTTTTGACTAATAGGATTTTGATCTTTGCGAGGATTATATTTCATTCGAAGAATATATTTTTCCGCGAAAAGTGGATAAAGATAAAGAAATGAGAAATGGGCGCTTCGTAAGTCACCACGTTTCGTATACGCAGGCATACGTTTTGAGAGTAAAAGAGATTAAAAATACTTTTCAGCGAAAATAGAGACGAAAATAAATGGGGTTAAACTTTCCAAAATCGTACGTGCAAGATAAATCGTTTTCGCGCGTTTCGGGCGAATTTATCTTTCGTTTCTGCAACTCCCGTTTCTGTTTTAATTTTCTTTTTTTCTCTCTCTCTCTCTCTCTCTCCTGTATTTTTTTTCTTTAATCGAGTTACCACTGCAAACGTTCCTCGCCGAGTTGCACCTCCGGCTAAAGCTCACCATCTGGCCAACTTTCTTTAAGTAAGAAGTTGAAGTTAAGGGAAATTGCCAGAGTAAGAACTTACCACTCCTTCATTTTTCTTTTTTCTCTCTTTTTTTCTTTCTTTTCTTTTCCTCCCGCTCAAGCCTGCGAGCGACAATTTCGTCCCCGCGGAATTAATTCGAGCTTCTTCGTACCGCGCTTCACACGTGTCTGGTCTCCGCGTTGAACGGGGAGAATTCGGTGTCAGCGGAGGAGTTTTTAATTTCAGAAAACCGCGGGGGAATCTACGAAGAAAAATGTGCTTTTAAACGGCCGAGTTGTTACGTCCGCTTGCACAGATTCAGAAACTTGTAATTAGACAGCGGGGAATTTATGGGAAACTGAAAGGTTTAAGGGACGCGAAGGAAATGCGAGCCTAAATAATTTTTTTACTCAAGCTCCACTGTAAAATTAAACGGACGTGCCCACCTCGTTGCTGAACTCTTCGAGTGATTCTTTGTTAAGTCACTTTAAAAATCTTACAGCGATATATTGATTTTATACTGTGCGTATATCGTAATATAATTTTAATTGAATCGCAATATATTTCACGAGATGTCCGAACGATATCCAGAAAATTAATTCGCGCAGATTCGCGGCGTTTTCTGGAGAACGCACTCCACCACACTTGTTGATGAAAGCTTTGACTCTGAGTGAAGAGCGACTGGTTTCCCATAATGGTCGAAGGTTCAAGGACTCTCGTGCGTAAAGAGACGAAAAAGGGTCACGTTTTTGCCCTCTTATCGACGGACGTTTAATACAGAAAGAAAGAAAAAAAGAGCTCGAAAGCTGAAAGGCCGCGGCAACAGAATGTGGGCTGCATTATAAAATGGCGGGGTCCAGATACGGGCGAACGGATATTGCGGTCTATTTGGGAGATGTGTCCCTTTACGAGTCCGATCAAATGTATCGGGTGTCCCTTCCTTTTCCTCTCCTTCTCGAGCATCCGAATTACTAATGCGTTCGACAATCTACCGTGGACACCTCTATCTTTCTTTCGCGGTGAAATAAATTCTCACCACTTGCTTCGTCTTTACTACTGCGTCATAGCGACGCGAACAGATGATAATCTTCTTTTTCGCGGCCAGAGATCTCTTTGAGATCCTCTTACAATTGAAACGATATAACCTGGGGGAAATTTTACAAGCTTCCGATTGCAGATAGAAAAATATATTTCGTTCAGATTTACAACTTGTAACTTGCAAACTGGAAGATTCGTGGAGGGCACCATAAACACATATAAAATACACAAAACTCACTACTCGCAGTAAAACTCTGCATGAATTTGAAACGAAATGCAAAAATATCCAGGACAATTTAAGAATCCAAAAATATTCTTCTTGATATCGAGCAAGTGGCACTTGGAATTTCGAATTGGCATCGTTAAGATTGTTCGGGGGAATTTCACTCGGGGAACACGACACACGAAAAATCGGACGGAAGTTGGAATTTGCTGCCAGTCAAAGCAGCCTCTTCTTTCCTCTGTTTTCGCGTCTTTTTTCGACGTTTCAACTCAGATGAAGCGAGAGCTAGGCTTTCCCGCGCGGATTGCTTTCGCTACGGCAGTCGAACACTTCTCGAAAAAAAAAAATAATTGCTCTCGGAGTCTAGCAATTTCTACGATTAAAATTGCGCCTAGATTAAAGAGACGTTCGTTCTAATTCCTCTAATTTATTTGAAATTTATTTCTCAAGCCTCGGAATCGAGAGGAACTGTAATTTTAATGAAGACAAATAGTAGATTCTTCGCGCGTTCAGTCTCCCGGAGATTAAATTATCAATAAAATTAGAATTTCAGTTCAATTTCTATTAGGGATACCCATAAGTAATGTCTTTTTCTTTCTTTTGATACTGTGCAAGATTTTATTTTATTTAAGAGTTAATACAGTTTTGAGCTATAATACAATTTAACAGTTTATTGGATTTGAAGAAAACGACGTTACTTTATATTAAGGTACCCCTAATATGTTTTTTTTAAACGAAGTTAAGAATTTCTCTGATCCAAAATTTGTCCAACTTTTCGATGATGTCGTTGCGTTGCGTAAAACTGTAATGGTTAAATCTAAACTTTATTTTTGCTAACGAAAATTCAATCAAGCTGAAAAGTCTTAAAGCCCAAAAATTAGTAGAAGCCTAAGTTCTTACGAGCCGTACACCGTCGAAAACATATTTTCTTGTAACGTTGCAACGTGCGTGAAACGACCGCGTGAAGTCAGATATCGTGGTTACGACTCGGATTAACGAAACAGGAGATCGATCGTGCAAAAGTTACGACACCCATGGGGGTGGGCTCGATCTCGTAAAAATTTTCTTCGCCCGTCGTCGTTTCTCGCGGCGCGTCTACGAGCGTGTAAGACAACGCCGTGCCATATTTTACGAGAGCAGATGGAATCGATACTACGTGCGTGGGACTTGGCACCGAGGTGCTGTCGGTCCTTACAGGTTGAAACACTTTTAAATTGCAGTGTGTAGAATCTGATGGAAATTGTATTCTTAAGTCTCCTTTCAGTCCCTTTCTCAAACAATTACAGATTGTAATGTTTCACGTTGTACAAACGTAATAAGTTGAACGAGTTGAATTATGAATAACTGCAGACGAATTCTATAAGTATCGAGTAAATTTCCTTTACACAAGAATTTACGATTAGACGCTGAACTCAATAAAATTAATTGGTAATAATATTTACTATATACATATATAGATTGATTTTTTCCTAATATAATACATTTAGGCGAATCGCATCTCAATTTGAAGAGGAGCAAGTAGTTCCTGTTGTAAAAACATTCGAATATATTTATATTCGAAATAACAATAAATATATATGTATTTGTAATATATTTTTCGATTTGAAGAGGAGCAAACAGAAGTTCGTACTACAGGAATATTCGAATAATAAAAATTTCTTCAGTACGCGTGACTCTTCATTTGCATAATGAAAAATCGCTTTCAGATGAATTGAATTCAATCGATCGAGCGTCAACGCGTTGAACGCCAGCGCGATACTCGCCACGCACTTTTCTCCTGACGGAGCGATCAATTTTTTTTACGAAATATCAAATACGTTGCAACGAAAAAGAATTTTTCATTTTACGGTATTATCTAGTATTGTGTTATCTAACGTTTTTATTTTTTCATCTTACTTTAATCGTTTGAAAATGTTTATGGCAGCGGCAATGCCAGTGACCGAAACTGTAATTTCGTTTCAATATAAATGAAAAACTCAGATAAACGCAGTCCCGCTGTAATTACGTTAGTCATATACTCTGAAATTTAACTCTGAAATTTTTCCTTTTTTCCTCTTTTTAACTGAAATTTAAAAACCTGAAATTTCATTTAATTCAAAAAAAAAAAAAAAAAAAGAAAAATTGAACTCGTTAGAAATCTTGAAAATTCAATTTAACTTGGTAACATTTCATTTTCTCTCTTTTCGCGCTGTGCTTATATAAAAGATGGCAAACATCAATCTCGACAGGAGGAAATTAAGACCGGGGACTCCCCGTTCGTCAATCGTCAGGGATTTCGAAATTGAAATCGAGCCACGCTCGCAACGAAGAGGAAAAAGAGGGGGAGGGAAACAGAGAAAGAGAGAGAGAGAGAGAGAAACCGATACAGAAACGAGTGGAAGCGAGAATTCGCTCTGGTGGAAATAAAAAACAAATAAGCTCACGGGTCGTTTGTTTGCGCTCCTTTGCGAGCCGGGGGCCACGTCACCGATGCAAATTCCCCGCGATATTCGCGCGAAAATAGGCTGTCAGGAAGCGGAGGCCGGTCCACGTGTCACCGTGTCCACGCATGACCGATCAGCGCCGACCGTGAAATAAATATGAAAAGTTGTAGCCTGATTTATGACTGGCGGACGGCTCGTCTGTTGATTTATGACGCTTGCTCCCGGAAAGCGTCGGCTTTATTTTCTATCTGGCACGGTGCTGCCGCCCCGGTCCTCCCCCCACCCCCTGCCCCTCCGCCCCCTGCGAAATCGTCAGTCATTGATGGGACAGTTTCGCACGTTTTCTTTTGAATTTATACGCTTTCCCCCACCATCCCACAGTTCGGGCGACTTTATGCTAGAGCTTCGAGAGATTTATTTTCGAACATCGTGAAATGGAGTTTTCCGTGATGTATATACAGTCTTCGTCCTATTCCGAGTTGCTCGGAAGATTGATCATATTGGCGTGTAGAATGGATCCTCTTTCTTTCCCTTTCGAAAAGTTGGAAAAATTCCATCGGGGAGTGTCTACTGCGAAATTTTTTTTCACCGTGCAACCGAAGACACGCAAAAATTGACGTACGATCTTTTTATCGCTGAAAGTGATTTTAGCGGGGGTAACTTAGAAAATCGGGCCTCTTCGGGTGCAACGCTGATGCAACGAAAATTAGCGATTGGTTGATTTGGGTCACGTGATTCGCGAGGGGGCGTGGGGTAGGCCTCGAGTAGGAGTGGCGTTGTCTGGTACTGAGCGATCGCGCCTGTAATTTGTTTTGTATCGATAGTTCAAACGTTTGCATATCAATAAAACTTTATGGCAAAAAAGTCGTCTTCAGTTCAGCGAGACAAATCGTACTGGGGTACAAGTTGTGCAGTTTTTTTGCTTTAGTTTCTATCGACCTGTAAATGAGCAACATATTGTCAACATTAGAATAACTTAAGGTGCATCGCAAGATGCAATTGTACGGTCGAACTTGTACCTCGATCATGTTCAATGTCTATACGTTTTCACTGCACAGTGCAAATGATGGAGAACACGTAAAATATTATTTACTTTTTCAATCATCGTCATAATCCTCTTCATTGCGAATTTCAGAAGCAGTGGAAGAAATGAAATTTGATTCAAGGCAAGTACGCACATGAATATTACAATGTATTAACGACGAATACATATCCGATACAAAATTGAAATAAGCTTCCCGGAGGGGGGGGGGGAAGCGTGAGATTATTTAAAAGCCGAAAAGCCAATTATTAAAATATTCAGTTGTTCTCGTTTGTAATTCGCGTTCAATTTACTTTTCAACAATATTGCTCCGACGTTAATCTCGCCGCTAAATGACCGTAATAAACATAAAAATAAACATAAATAAAAATCAACGTCCGTATTTTCTACACTTAACGCCGGGGGATCGTTTCTTACGGAAAGGCGACAGCGCCGGCGATCGTAAAACATTTATCAAACGGCGCACGCAATACCTGTTGAACGCTCGAACAGACGGAGCGCATCGTTTGCTCGATTCGATTATTTTAATGCGATGGGAACTCGACGAGAAACAAAATAGACGAGGCTAACGAGTGCCACTTGTCTTCGTGAAGAGTCTCGAGTCTCTTAAATCCGGGCGCTGCTCGCCCCGGACGAAACGAACACACCGATTTCAATATTAAAATCCACTCGATATCTCGATATTAAAGCGGATCTCCTCCTTTATCGTGTAATGTTCCGTATCTTTCCCCTGAGCCAACACCGGTTTTAAATGATCGATCAAGCTTCGCGTGTGTTTTAACCCACTTCAATTATTCATCCGACGGTTAATTAGGCCTGGCCCGTTGCTGTATCTGCCAGTTACGATCCAAGTTTTCGAGTACGTGTTACGAGAGCGTGTTGTTCCGTGTACGCTTCAACGATGAAACTCATGGCTGCGATTACACGATCGTTGACGCGAACTCGTCGTTTTATTGAAGAAACTATTTAGTAATCGCAGGATTGTCAAATGACAGGTTTCGATTTGTTCGTTGTTGAAATTGAGATCGGTGGAATCGGTGATAGACCGTCCGAATCGAAGTCTGTGGATTTTTTATGGAAATTCATATTTTTGCCTATAAATTGGTGGATTCTATTTTTCAAACAACACAAGGGAATATAAGTTTTTCGAGTAAATCACTTGCGAATAATCTTGTCATTTTGAAACAAGACAAGTGGGTGTTTGCGCAATAGTGAACGGTACGGGTCAGTTTCCTCGAACAAAGTATCCATTGTTCAACAATTATGCAGGGTGACCTGCTATTTTCTTACACTTTCCTTTCCACGTCCGTGATATTTGTAGAATAAAGATGAAATTCCTGGTCCAAGTATAAGTCGCATTATAATTTCATAAGATGATCGATCTGCTCACCCTGGCTAGCTTCTCCGTTGCTGCAGCACCGTGTCAGATGACGTAATATCGAAACATTACGCGTAATTGATTACGATTCTCAATCTGAATTTCATCGCGAGTGCAGCCAACCTTTATTAAACAAGATTTACAATTTGCCTCGCTAATGGGTTCGCGTGAAACACGGAATGGATTTCTCATTCTTCGCGAAGCCCTGTGGCGAGATTCTCTCTTTGTTAAAATATTTTACCTGCTGCTTTGTTCAATTCAGACTACTTATCGTTAGTCGTTGTTTTGCAGCAGTCTGTACATTTCGTTACGAAAGGCAACGAGATGCTATTCAAATATTTCTACAGATCCGAAGAAGTCTGAAGGATGCAGAACGATCCGTCAATCGACCTATTTACCCACGTCTGACAAATAACGTTCCTATTCCGCTTTCAGTAACTTTGTAGCTTCGAAACGCCCGAGTCAAATCGAATTCACTCGAGAATTAGATCTACGATTTTCATGCGATTCAAAGATTAAAAACAGAATACAAATGCTATGAAATAGAAACAAAAATAAAATACAATGATAAAACGATCCAATGAGGTATAAACTGTGCAAAGAAATACGATAAACTGTAGTAATAAAGTAAAGCAACGAGACAAAAATAATTTCTCCCTCCGCGAAAGAAAAAGAAAAGAAAGAAATACTGTGTCGTCGACCTATTTACTCGTATCTGACAAATGACGTTGCTACTTCACTGAACTCCGTGCATTTACATGCAAACGCCAATTCCGTCGTTCTCCGTCGAGTTCCCGGGGCTGGTTGTTTACCCATTTATATATCGTCGAACGGACTATCGATTCGAGGCATCGACGTCTGTGTTCGGTTAACGGCGAGACACAATAGCGATTTGCATGCGATTAGGCATATCCGCGCGCGTCCAAATAGAAGGAGAGAGCAACGATTTCTCGATCTTATCGCCGTCGCCTTCGCCTTTCACCCCGTCCTTTTTTCACCTCAGCTTTCCCGCTTTACCGCGGACACAAATCCGACCCCGAGAATCCGACCACGATACGTGTATAGAGGTTGGTGCCGCCGTTGTACCGGCGGATCCTGTGAAAATCCTGTGAGCCTGTGGAGCTGACACGCGAGGAACTACAATGGACAGCCTCTTGCCGCGGAATACGCTGAAAAATTCGTATCGATCCGAGAGGACGACCAAGATTCGACCTGAACTAACGTCAATATCGTCGGACGTCGCCTGAGGAATCGCAAAACTTGGACTTTGAGGGGTTGAAAGTGGTACTTGACGTTTCAACGTTTAGGAACCGAGTTTAACTATGTTTAATTTCAAGGTCCTGCTAGGTTGTCCCTCTTTTATTGTGAAATTCAAAGATATTTCGAGGAACAAAACGAACAAACGAAGTTGAGTTTGAGTAGACTCGTTCGTTCGTTTATTTCATCGATACGATATTCTTTTGTATGCTAAAATTGGAAAAGCATGGAAATGTGATACCTTCCACACTATAAAATTTCACACTTCTAATTTTTTCAACTTCACGCGACAATATTGTTAATACTAATAACATTGAATAGAACATTCCTGTTACTATTATTTGTACTGCGCATTATGCACAGAAACCGGCCGTTCAGCAATGAGCGACGCAATTGTTCCATCAAATTTTACGATCCGGCTTCGGTGTCAAATCTCACGGGGGAAACATAGCCTCGTAACCACTCTGGCGCGCTCATTATTTCAAAATAATATAACGACGTCTCGTAAAAATCGCCGGGACGAGCCATCGTCCGTGTCAAGCGTAGTAACGAGATTAATTTTTCAAAACGCGGAGATTCCCGTCGACGGCTGTCGACGACGACGAAAATGAGGAGGGATGAAGGGCGAACGAAGGGAAGAGAGCCGAGGACAGAGAGAGAGAGAGAGAGAGAGCTCGTCGTCGGCGCAGCGCGGTAGCCCTTTTTGTCGAGGACGTCGTTGTTTCGTGATTTCAGCCCTCAGATACGCCAATTGTCAGACAACCAGACGGCTCCGGAGCGTCTTTCGGGGAATCTTGGTCGTTCGCCGACTTTCTGTTTGCGTTCCATTCGTACGCGTTCCTGCGGCTGGCATTTATCGGTCGCTTTGATGGGATCCGCAGCCTCCCGATCGTAGGTATTTCCCTCCAGGATCCTCCACGATCCATTGCACGAATCGGCGAAATTACACTTTCAAATGTACGAAGATGTGCTTCGCTGTGCGTCGTACATCTTTTTAACACCTCTCGTGAGAACGTCTATGTCTTTCGTCACTTCTTTGATTTTATCGTGTGATTACAGTGCGTTGGCAATTATTTTTATTTAACCCTTTGCACTCGACAAACTTTTTTTGTATTTACGAAGCATCGCTTCAAATCAAATGATACAGCGTTACATTGAATAATCATTTAACACGAAATTGGGTTTGCTAGAACAGATATAATACACAAAAGTTAATAATACGTAGTTTTAATCATATTTTTCGCCGTTTCTCAAACTTTTGCAAACAATAAAGAATCTTGTCTTAGGAAATTTCTTCTTTCTGAATTTTTTTGTTCTTTTTACAGTTTTTATAGCTTTTTATAGCTTAATTCTTTCCGTTCGTTGTTATAGCTTTCACTCTAGGCGTCTGTTCAGATACTATATTGTACGTCGCATCATATAAGACCAAATACGTTCATTATCTTTATCAGCAAATTTTAAAACGAAAAAGTCCGATCTGTTGACTAGATTTAAGTACGAAGAAAGTCAGTTTCCTCAGAAGCGACAGTCGATTGCAAATGGTTAAGTCTTATATATGCATGGAATGCTAATAAGTTTAAGAGATTTATTCTATGATTTATAAGTATTAAAGCCTTATACTAAGACTCGGCTAATTGGCCGTTTCTTTAGTCATAATGCCACCTCTTACGCGAATTCCTCTGACTACTTAAGTTTGTAGAGCATTTCATTCTCCTTCGTACATTTATCCATCTGCATCATTAGCAAACTCCTTCTTTTCCAACTTATTTTACCTACGTTTTTTCTTTTTCTGTCTGTTGCACAACACGTACTCGTACTCGAAGCTTTGTAGAAATTTTTTATAAATATATATAGAGATTCCTCCTTTTAACACAAGCACAGCCAGATTATTGTAATTATACGATTTTCTTGCTTTAAGTTACACGAGTTCAAAGATCGACAAAATTTTTTTCACCTGAGAAGGTGAAATGTTACAGGTAACCTATCGTAGTTTGTCGTAGTACGAAAATCAGTAAATATTTCCTTACATCAAGACAGCAAGTATCCCGAGTACAAATAATTCGTCGCGCTCGTTGAGTAATTTCGTTTTCTAAAATCACGACGCTCGTGCCATTTGCCGTTTAAACTTTCTTCTCGTTTCGCGTTTCGACGATCGATCAGTATTCGATTAGTCGGACAGTGGCGCGGCGTCCGGTAAACTAGCGTGGACTGTCGCCAGTTTGGAATCGAGCTAGGCTCGGTCTCGATCGGTCGACGAATTTTCCGGGCCATCGATATTTCCTTTCGCGTGCTGACTGGCCCCCTCGCATCACCCCGCCCCCCTCCCCCCCTTCGCCTCTTCGCCTCTTCGCCTCTTCGCCGCCTACCCCTCGTCGGGACGATCGATACGCCGCAACGCGATACGAAATTTCGTCGGCCACTCTAATCCGAAAACCGTTCCCGCGACGGGACGTTGATAATCCAACTTCGACCAGTTGACAATCGCGCGTTGACACTCGCCGTTTCTCAGCGTTTTGATAAAGCGCGGGCCATCGTTACGTCAACAGCGCGGCCCCGGAGACCCGTCAAAGCTCTGACGTACGAATTAATCCCGGATCCAACGAGAGCGATTCCTCTCGCCGACTGTGACAAACTTTTTTCCCCGATATTCTTCTTTTTCTTTTTTTACTTTCGGCGTCGGGAGAGAGATTTGTGGTCCGTGCGTTTGCTCGAAAGGACTTTGAATGCCGGCGAGGAAGTTGTCGGTGAGTTTTGAGAGTTTCTTGGTACTGTCAATTCGGATTCCGAAAATAATTTGAAAGCCTCTGACTTTGCTTTGCTATCGATACGTCTGTCAGAGGTATCGATTAGAATTTCCGAAGAAAGCGAAGACGCGAAATTGTTTGAAGATCCTCAGTCGTGAGAAGATACTCGAGTGCACGAGAGTATATTTCGCTGCTTTCCGAGGCTGCGCTATCTTCATCGGAGTCAGTCAAGCATGTCACGCGAGGGTTGCTTTCGACAAGAGTTGACTCCGCCAATCTCAGATTGTCCCGAGCTGAGAAATAATACGGCAGGATAATGGTGTGTCGATACGTCGATTCCAATGTAAAACAAGCGAGCGAATCGAGCACTCTAATAAAAATTAATTCTGGTACAAGTAGGATATCTCGGAATCGTCTTGAATACACAACGAAACTGAAAATTCTTGGTCGTTAATGTTCTAAAATATTTAATTTTTTTTCGATAAAAAAAAAAAAAAAAAGAATGACAAAGTTCCATTGACTGACAGAAAATCTGTAAAAAGTTCGATGTATTTTGCACCACGTGCACCACGTTCCGCTAGCGCGCTCCGTGAAATCGAGAATTTTTGGTTGTCAATATTCTAAAACGTGGTAATCTTTTTTAAAAAAAAGAGTTGCAGTGTATTCCAATCAACTGCCAGAAATTGAACGAGTAGTAAGTTGTACGTGTTACGCGGCGGGTGGACTGGCGAAACGCGCCTCAATCTACTTACGCGCGCCGCGATACTTTTGCATTAACATTTTGCGCCAAACCGACTCCTGTTTCTCAATAATGATTAAACAAGTTAATCGAGTTGCGACTAACTTTGCGCTTCGATGTGAATTCGTCGGCAGCACACGTGTTCCTTTGTCTTTGCAATATCGGCGGGTAAACGGGGATTGTTGCGCAACTTGCACGCCACTGCCACAAATTGTGCGCGAACTTATTACGAAAGTTTCGCTTTGGAAAATCCTGCTGGAATTACGTCGGTAATAAAAGCGAACGAAAACACAACGCTGGCTTCAATACGTCTATAGTATGGTAAAATTCAGAGAAGTCCGATCGATCTCACCGAGTCTCTTTATTACGGAGAGAGTCTTTATAACATCACGAACGGGGAGCAGCTTCGGGTCCTTCAGACTCCGTGTCTAGGCTTAAGAAACTCGGGGATACGCGAGATGTGGATCCAGGTCGTCGAATATTACGTTCTCTTTATCATTGAAATTCGTTCACAGAGCCTCTCATTGGCCTCCGCAATTTCATTCCGCGGTTGGAGGAATTATTAGAATCCGATATTCGCCATGGCGGTGTGAAATTTACATTTTCTCCCATCGCGAACGGTATTCCGAGTTGGAATCGCCACGATGCACAGTGGCGACGATTTCATCCAACTCTGCCGTCGATGCGCAAGAAACACTCCGCGAGTACGATTCGATTAAGTGCCCCGGTTTTTTTGTCGACTCGACTCGGCAAGTGAAACGTGTAACGTGATCTCCGAGAAACGCTTCAAATTAAAAGTATCGGACGAAGAAACGAAAAGAAATACGGCACCTGTCATCAAACGGAAATTACTTGAAATTTGCGATATTTCTGGAGTTTCAAAAGATGAAATTTCGAGACACGAGAGAACGCAAGTTCTGTACTGTCGAATTTTCGACAAATCTGTCAAGTAACAGCAATAAAAGAAAAAACTGCACGACTTGTAGCCCAGTACGATTCGTCTCACTGAAGAGCCCAGAAGCAACTGAAGACGACTTTTTTGCCATAAAATTTTATCGATACGCAAACGTTTGAATCGATACAAAACAAATTACAGGCGCGATCGCTCAGTGCCAGACAACGCCACTCCCACTCGAGGTCTACCCCACGCCCCCTCGCGAATCACGTGACCCAAATCAACCAATCGCTAATTTTCGTTGCATCAGCGTTGAAGAGGCTCGATTTTCCGAGTTACCCCTCACTAAAATCACTTTCAGTGATAAAAAAAAAAGAAAAGAAGACGACAGAGTGTCCGGTATCAAAAAGAAATTTTAATATTCGTAGGAAAATGCGTTTGAAAGGAATGAAATTTCTTGAAAGCGGCAGTTGGCTCTCCGTCGCTGACGTCGAATCACGAGCGAGTTAATTTCTCATCGGTGTAATTGACCCTGTTGGAACTGTGTTCGTTGTCGACGTTACGTACATGTCAATGAGCTACTCAGAATGGGCTGATTAGCCTCATTGTGCCCAGGGTCATACACACCGGCGAAGTTTCAACCTCCGTATCCGCCGTATTCTCAACATTTCCAACAATCGTGACACCCTCTCAAGCCTGCTTTCGCGAATATATGACAAAGAAGTCCATGCGTGTGTGTATGTCAACTTGCAAATTCGTTGGGAACGCGAGACGAACGCGGCGAAATCGCGAAGCACGACGAACTGAAAAGCATCGCGAGTTTAAGATCTGTCCAAGCTCTGGTTTTAATTCCGTACTTCGCCGAATCAAATCAATTTTATTTGTAGTTTCTCACGCAAGTATTTGAACACTCAGGACAGTTAGGAAGAAATTTAAGAATATATATATGCGGAAATTGTAAGATATTTAAGACAAATACACAGAATATGCGTCACAGAGATCAGAAAAGTTCATCTTTAATCCTGACGCGACCCTCGAATCTTTATATTTCGATGTTACACTCAGTTCAGCGAACAGAAAGGATTTATAACATTTGCAAAAGATAAAATTTTATCATCTTGCGCTTCGTTTAGACTTGAGATATTTTTCAATTCTTTTGCAAAGTACAAGAACGCAACAACTTATTATAGCTTGAGGCGGCCTAATTAATTTTTCCCAACTAATTTCGTACTAATTTTTACCAACTTTCATACATTTTCAACTTAAACAACACAGTCATCCCTCGTTACAGTACGAACGACATTCCAAAATGTCGTTTCACACGACGTGTTTTGTACTTTTTATATATGTTTCAGTGCTTTCACAAGTCATCTTTTTGCCGGTCAAAGGATCCCGCGGAATCATTGTTCCAAGTGGAAAAATCGATTGTCAAGCTGCATGTAGGTCAGGACGATTCTTATTCAATGGGCCACATGTGGGTCAGGATCGTCTTGACCCGGAGGTTTACGATGCAGATACGGTTGTTTGGAACAGTCGTTTCGAGAAACGAAAGATCCTCGCGCGGAATGTTGCTCCTGGTCGTGATTCGTATACTAATGCGACGCCGTTTTCTCAAAGCGAATATCGAGGCCGCGAAATTATTTCGGATTTACCACGCCAATTTACCACTGGATTCTTATTTTAAACTACGCTAGATTCGCTCAGATTCAATGTGCTTCTGCGGTCGTATATTCCGGAGGAATGGAATGGAATTTACGCAGAGAGTATTTCAACGAGTTAATTCATCCCTCGCAGATATTAGAAAATTATTTGAGTTCCGGAATGCTCGTTCAACGGTACGAACACTGAACCGAAGCAATAAAGCCTAAATAAATATTTGTCCGTGAATATTACGACGTGTATATCCCCGTGTACCATGTAAATTTCATGCCTCGTTCCTCGTGGTTCGGCATTCGCTCGTAAATGGGCAAACATCCACGTTTAATCATCACATTGATTTAATTGACGCGTCATTGTCTCCGAGCGAGCGCAAAGATTCTCAATCCTAATGAAAGCCGCCACGCGTGATCTTCGATTGACAATTAAATCTCGAACACGTCTCGGTGTTTTTGAGATTTTCCTCTCCTCAAAAAGCAACTCAAAAAATGACAAAGGTTCAAAAATTAATCGTGCTAGAAAATTTAAAGAAAAAAAAAAAAGAATCTACTCTCGAGAAGTCTCGAAGAGAAGAAGAAACATAATCGACACGGCGTTCACGAATTTCAAATTAGATTCCGCGTTCGATCGGTCGTTTTCGAATGGAAAAATCGTGTCCACGTGAGCACCACGGGACAAAAGGGTTACACGAATATGGCGCGTATTTAAAACGGAAGCGTTCGAGAGAGGCGCGGAGTGCTTTTGTACAAAAGACGGGGGTGAGTTCCAGCACATCGATCCTGCAGTCTGGTAGGGCGGACCCTTGTGGAGGAAGGGTGCACAGGCCGATGAGATAGCAGGAAATTGAATAGCGCTTTCGTCTGATAGCGAGCCGAAGTAGCACTGTCACCAGTAGCGCGAACCGTCTGTTTGCTCGAACAAGCTCCAACGGACCCGCATCTCTTTTTCTTTTTTCCTTTCGTTCTTTTCCCTTATTTTAGATCACGCGACCCACTTGCGTCCTTTTGTACAGTCCCTCGTACATACACGTACGGAACGGATGAAATTTCGTTCACACTTTCCACGCGAGTCGTAACTTGCCTTTTTATCCGTGTTTTTTTCCCCCTGTTTTTTTTTTCGCGTTCACTTGATTCGCTGTTGGTCTTTCTCTTTTTTTTTTCTCTCTGCGAGGAGATTTGTTTCTGGTGGAAATTAGTTTTCACTCTTGCAACGCGGATTATTTCCGCTTTAATTGAGTTTTCTTTATCGTTCGCGATAAATATTAACGCGCCAAAAAAATTGTACCATCGATGACTCGAAATCCATTTCGTAATCCAATCTGTATTGAAAAAGTTGCACTGGGGGGGGGGGGGAAGTAAGTAACAAAATTTATTTTTAAAAAAGGCAGAAATTCAATATTAACCCCTTAATCTACAAGCTACGTCGCAACAGTCTGGGCCCAAAACGTAAACAGGATCGCGCAGCCTTCGGGCCACTCGACGGCTCGGCAAGTCGGTCCTAAACGCGCACTTACAGAATGTAAATACACGCGTAGGATACAACTGGTTTAATTTTGTGGAATATTCGACAAGTAATTACAATCTGATGTAATAATCGTTGTAGATGTACCACTAAAGGTTTACTATCAATCACCAAAATATAACATAAATCAATAACACTTACCTGCAATTCCTGAATAAATTAGCAGTTCACGTAATTAGCATAGAAAAATCAATAACGAAGAACATCTTGTGGGGATTCTTCTCGAATATTTAAGAAAATATGTTTCAACGTGCGAACGTGACCGAGAGTAACACGTAACTGATTACGATACAAAGAGATAATAAGAATCCAACACGAGCGCGACCCTCGCACGACCCGTGATATTTACATTTTGCCCGATCGTTGTACCGGAGGCCATGACCGTAATATTTACATTTGGGCCGTAGTAATACGTTTTGGCCCGAGTACAAGAGTGCGAGTCTCACACGTATCCATAGGTTAAGGGGTTAAATTACAAATAAATTATTTGTCTAGTAAAAAAAATCGATTGTCAAATTTTGCACGCGTAATTTTGCTCGTTTCAATCGACCAGAATTTAACTATAAATTAAAATGACATTTTATTCACTTTTCACTGTCCATACTTCATTTACCGCTGGCTCTTGTAACAAGGAAATTTATTTTCGAAGAAAATCATTCTTAACTGTAACGTGGATTATTTTCCGCTGTGTTCTTAATTGAACGTCGTATATTATTCACGGTGGATGTATTATCCGTTTCGCAAAGAAGCTAGATATTAAAATTCAAGTTATCCGAGGAATTACATTTTCCGAAGTTCCCTCTGACTTCATGCCTCCCTTATTTTAAATCGCATCACCGGTATCGATGGAATCCGGTTCGTATATTTACAGCGACGTAGCATTATTATACCTTCCTCTATTAATTTCATATTTACTCGAGTCCTTTAATTTCTTCATGGCTTCAGGCTACTTATTTACCTTAGTATACGCAGAATAATTCAATCTATCGCTTTTTACTTCGATTTCCATCGATATCGCAACATCCACGGCATGTGACAACAAACAGACACGAACGCTGAATGCAGTATTTTCTAATAAACACGTGAACGTAAAATTACAGAGCAGCGTTCCTTTCACCTCTTCCCTTTTTTGTTCTGACGTTATTGACTTTCAGAAATCAATACGCAGCTGAACAGTAAAATCTGTGAAAAAATTACACGAGAGGATTACGCGTTTCAAAAAGATTCCGTGGTTTTTCAGTTCAGTGACGCTTGAAAACGAAACGAGTTATAATCGCGCTAGATCAGAGCCAACTGACGGTCCGCGGGCCCTATTTTCTCGAGCGGTGACGCTGTGGAGGGGATAGCGCTGTGGAGGGGATAGCACTAACGATCAGAAAAGTAGGGGCAAGGGCCCGGCGAGCCGCCAGTTAGTCTCTGCGCTAGATAATTAACCAATCTCGAAGGACGTAATCGTCCACTGACGCACTTTTTCTCGTTGATTGCAGCGCTTAAAATGTCTGGAACGGAGGCACATGGCGGCGACACGAGTCCCACGCGTGAGCCAAGGTAATTAAAAAGAAATACATATCTCTTGATTTAGCTAGCGTCGCTTTGAAAGTCCATTCGGCCTCTCTAGTCTCAAAATTCCACGCGTTTAATGGGATAACTTTCTCGAGTCGAGGCTGATTACTCCGAAATCTGTTTGCTCTTCGTATTAAAAGCGTCGGTGACGGAAACTTTTTTTTTCCCCCTCCCGTCTTCTTACTTTGTAACCGAGAACTTGGTACGAACGCGGCGGGATATTTAATCACCGAGTTTCCGCTTTCTGTCCTTAATTACAAAACTGAGGCTACGAGGGAAACGTGAGACTTGGAAAACAAAGATTGCAAACCGAAAATTTTCGTTCGAAATAGATTAATAACAAACGTTTGTCTCTTTTAAACTGCACTTGCCAATTATATTGCCAAGTTGTACGTTTTACGATGAATATTATAGACTATTTACGCATTGGATTAATCCACGAGTAAAAGTTAAGTTTGCAATGAAATGGAGAACTTTGAGTCATTAACGATAACAGGTCAAAAAATAGAAGAAAATTGCCCATTGCCAATAACTGATCCTTTCAATCTTCATTTTGTATACTTGTACGGGATCTGACCTGACAATTGTTAAAGCACGTATTATCATTGCAAGAATCAAGAAATTCGACAAGGATCGCTTTCGATTCGTACGAAAAGCAAATGACTGATAACGAAGGACCGACAAAGTTCGCGTTCCTAATTACCAGGCTACTCGAGCCGCGAACATCCTAGTTCTAAACACGCTCTGTATGTATCAAATTATGGCGACGTCGCACGATGTTCGTCCTCGATATTAATTGAGGAATTAATTATCTCAGATCTCTGTGACTTAGCCTCGAAGGACGGATTTCGGACGAACGGTTTGTACAAAGGAGGCTGGTCTGTTAAAAGGGCACTCGCTGATGTCGACTGTCTAATTAGCGAGTCCGATCCGTCAAAGACTAATAAATAACTGACATCTTTGCGAATTACCGATGCTCTCGCAAAGAGCCATTACGTCCATTTTTCTTTTCTCTTTTTGGGAATTTGTTTCTCGAGGATCCGTTCGTCTCATCGAATACGATAACGTTTTCTTGCGACAATTTCAGGCAGAGTAGAATTCACAGCGTCGGGTTACCGGCACGAACGTCCTTGCTTCCGGAACCACCGCCCGCCGAAAGCGGAACTCCACCGCCGATACCGCGCCGCCATTCCGCAACACCTGCGGTACGTAAAGTTCAAACGTTCTCGCTGTTTCAATTAATATCCAATTCTGGTTTAATCGACGCGCTGTTTCGCGCGTGTCGACCAGAAATTAAAAAATTTTGTTGGATACTTTTTTCGTCAGAAAATGGAAATATTCTGCGTTTATTCTCTTTTTCGCGTGGAGAATCTTCCAGATAACTAGATTGCAAATAAATGTCGCAGAATTTTATGCAAGTTCGTATCTTTTGAGAATGTAATTAGAAAAATGGAGAAGCTCGGGGGAAATCTTTTATGTTTTATTGTACAGAATATTACAGAAAGTAATTTGTTATTTTCTCAATTTAAAGTCTCTATCGGGAAGCACATTTTCGCACTCTAGTTGCGATACTTTAATCGAACGCGTGAAACAAGTTTCTATTAAATCGGACTCACGGCGATATAACATATGAAACAAAAAACCTATAAAGTAAGCAAAACAGAGGACCGTTTTTTACCTTTCCAATTATATCCACGAAACAAAAACGTCGCGCGAATATTTTACTCTGGATATTTTACTCTCTTCACACAGTAGAATTTCCCATAAATAGACAGACACTCGCCGATCCAATTGCCACAAGACAGATCTACGGTAATTACAGCAATTGCAGTAATAAAACGAAATAGCGTCGCATTCAGCGCGCAGTAATTCCAAAAAGGATGACACCAAAGGATTCACGACCTGCTTCTTTCTTCTGTGGCATTGTAGCGAAACCATGTAATTTCTCGCCTAGATCGCACGAAAGGCCGAAAGGTAACGCTTCAGTGGCGCACCGACGCTCAAACGAATGAACAAAGAGGAAAAGGACAGCGGCGTAATCTCGGTCGGTCCTGGTTTTAAGCGGCCGCAGTAGTAAATCGAGCAGAAGCAACGAGGAACGAAAGGTTCTCCGTCCAAGTGCTTGTTCCTCGAACAGGTCCGCGTAATTAGTGGGCAAACGAGGGTTTAATGGATCAAGCTGAATCCGTCCGGTTCTTTGCACAGGCAGGTCTGGACACGAGGACAATCGTCACTCTGACCACACGCGCGCCATCTACCCGCGTTATATGTACATACGTGTTTCGTTGATCTAGTTGCAAATGTCTCTAACACGACACTTTCTGCTTTTCTCTTTTTCTTCTCTCTCTCTCCCTCTCTTTACTACGTGTCAACAACAGTGGATTTCATATCCACTAACGGGTTTTATACAGAAAACATTGTACACGCACGCACACACAGTGATTGTTCGTGATAAAAATATGGAACAGAAACCGACCAGTGTTCAAAAAATAAACGACAGTTTGTCACTCGGTAACTTGGATACTTGAAATTTCGAAAAGTCACGGGATCTAGACGAAAGACCAAGTGAATTCTTGGAATTCTCGGTATTAAAAGAAACGAAATTTGACGATATAAATTAATCGATATCGCGATTATAGATCCATGTAGCAATTAAGAATTTTTCAAAAGATACAGAAATCGGCATAAAAGAGAATACAACGCTCGCAATCTTCCGAGAGTTGAACGTAATTAACAAGGAAAAATTGCAAACAGCCTGTCGAGTTTCTTTCGCTTTGCGTGCGAGTTGAAGGACAGAGTGCAACTTGCACACAACGAGGGGCTAGTAGTCGAATCGAGTAGAACAGAGCGAGTACAGATAGAGAGGGGGAACTCTATCGGGGAACTTGTTGATCCGACAGGTTGCACCGCCGCCGATACCACTGCGACCGCCAGCGATCCCGAAACGGAGCAGAAACGAGAAACCGATCCCGATACAAGTGCCAACGAGGAAGAACGCTCAGACGAGTCGGCAGAAAGCTAGCGACCCAGCGTCACCGTCCTCGTCGATCTTGTCCTCCTCGTGGTCCTCCCGCGAGACGAACAACGAGAAGCTGATCGACCTGGGCCCCTTGCAGACCAACCAGGACCAACCTAACGGCCAAGAGTACACGTTGAGCGATACGGGCGAGGGGAACGACTTCGTGGCGGACTTCGATAAGGCGAATTTCGACGGCGACTGCAAGCCGAGTGACAAGTCCAGCTTCGAGGAACTGCAGAAGGCGTCGCGCGACTTGGAGAAGAGGTTGCACGAGAGAATCGTGAAGAGCGCCGAGTCAAAGTTCAAGGACCAGAGCGGAGAAGGGAGGCAGAGGCAGGAAGACAACGCGCGGAATAGCAGGTGAGATTCGTGTGATTTACGAGCGACAGTGGAAGAGATCGATGTATAGCTAGTCGTACAGCATTCTCCTTGGAGGATTGGAAATTTTGAGAACAACTCGCGCATTTGCGTGCAGTGTAAGCATCAAAATTTTGTTATTGTAAAATAACATCTGTCGTTGAAAATTGACTTTTGTATTATATAATTAATTGAAAACATGTGATTATTATTGGCCAAACGTTCAAGAAATCGAATTTACTTCCATCTGTGTATTTAATTAGTCAATCAATACCGAAGAATGGACGGAGAATGATGCACGTACAAAATATGTCCAAAGATTTACCTAGACTTTCGTAGTCAATTAAATTTCCTTTCTCGCTTGAAAGCATAGAGATTTTTCTAAGGAAATTCGACTTCATTCGCGATTCTCTCAAACTAAACTAGAGAGAAGGATTTCGTCATATTTCCTCCGAATTCCTGGAATTACCTCTCGAAATATCACCAATTTCCCTTCCTTTTAATCCACCCACATGCGCCAAATGAATCCACCCAAGCTCCCAATGAAATTCCCCTCGTTCCGTGTAACGTTGCTTCGTTCTAAACCATGTCACCATGTCACCCTGGCGAAATCACGTTAGGAAACTTTGTCGCTCGCGCGCAGCAACATGAATTCCAAAGTAAAGCCAATATATCCAAGAGGATTCTCGACGTATCTTCCCGAATGATAATGATATTTGCAAAAATATTCTACAAAGCGATTTTTCCTTCGTCTCTTAGAATATTCCAAATGCAACTTTTATCTTTTATGCCTCAACTGTTTACTGTGAAGTAGACTATTTTAAATGTTGGGGATACTGTTAAAATTTTGATCTAAAAATAACGGTAAGGTAAACCGTTCCGACAACTCTCGATTGGATTCAATTGTCTTTAGATATTGAAATTAGAATTTTTCCTTTCCTAAAAGGATCTCAGAAAATTATTTCATCTATTTTAATGTTTTTAATAATTTAACCTGTTATACTTTCAATTCATCCGTTTTAATGATCATCCAGATTTTCAGATATTTCAAACTGAACGAAGAAGAGCAAAAATTACGTGCGTAGAAACGTTAAAGACAAAGTGTTTAAAATTAGCGTTTAGACGTCCGGGAATAAAGATCTACTCGAAATCCGTTCCGTCCTTCCATTAACTTTTCGTTTGATCGAAACGATGACCCGTCCAACGAGTTAATCTCCCGTTATAAACCCATTTCCCGTCGTCAAACTGCAATATCTATCCATCACGTGCACCGAAATTATAAGGAAGCGGTCGACGTTCCCTGCAAAACGCTTTTATCCTCATGCCCGGCGCACTAAAATGCACGTGGCGAGCGAACAGAGTATTAAGGCCGTTTACGGGCACGGCAGACCGTTTCGACGGAACGTTTGCTCGAACGCGGAGATAGAGTCGAAGCTCACGCTTCGTTCGGCCCGTCGCGAGCGTAATCGGCCATGGCGTCTCGCCGCTAATTCCTCCGCCTCTCTACACTTTTCACGGCTAGGAAGTTGCAACGCTGCAATTTTGATTTTCGCGCGCAGCGTACGACCAGATTTCGGTAACTTTTAGTAATTCAAAATTGGCGCACCGTCGTTTCGTGCGTGACTCTGCTGCGTCGGATCGATCCTCCAGTTTCCGGGAAAAATTATTCTAAAATAACAGGAAAATCGTGCTTCTGACGCAAAGTTTGAAACTGTCACCGCTCCGATAGAAAGAAAGAAAGAAACTAACTTAGCGGACGACGGGTGAAATTTGTTGCGGCAGCGAAAATTGGAATCGGGCAGACGATTCGAGTCAAAATTCAAAGACTCGAGAGCAACTCAAAAGTTGAACGTAACGCGAGGGACTTGGGTAGCTGGCTTTAATTCAGAATTCTTCCCATTCTTGGCGCAAGAGTTTAATAGAACGCTAGCTTCCCCCCCGCGAACACCTTCGCCGCTGTGTTTCGGGTTATTACAAACTTCGTATTAGAAAGCCACGGCGTCTTACACGTTCGTACACTCGAACAAAGGTGGAAGAGAGTGTTAGTTAAATTCCGGCGAGGGAAACGTACGTCATCGCTCTGGTAATTTCACTAGTTCACGCAACTCCGCCGGCCACTTTTTTTAATAAATCAAACGACGATGGAACTTTCGGGGTTAATTCAATCGACCGTCCATTCCGCGCGAAACTTTTTCATCCCCTCGAGTTCGAGTCCTTCGAGCTCACGACGCTTGCTCGCCCGGTTTGTTCGACAGGCTTCAGTCGTCGAAGACGGAGAAAGAGGGTTCTTGCAAGGAAACTGCGGACAGAAAGTCCCGGGAGAAAATTGCCGCGTCCCGTAGGGAGACCTTGCAGGACGACGAGACGAAGTTTGCAGCTCTGGTGCGGTCGCACCGCGAGGCAGAGAAGAGATGCAAGTTCGAGGAGCTTCAGGCTGCCTCCAGGAAGCTCGAGAGACGACTGTACGAGGAGGATGACCATCTGAGAGCGAGCAAAGACAGGTCTGCCGCCAGGTAAATCCCTCGACAGTTTTTCGTTTTTAGGTTTAAAAAATATTTGAGGGATGCTCTCACGATGAATTTAGAACTGTTTTCTAAATATTTTTTTTTTTTTTTTTTTTTTTTTTTGAGAATCTTGCAACCAGGGGTATTAAAAATTTTTCAATGATATTTCTTGAAGATTCCAATTGAATCTTCCAAGATTTCAAGCGAGAACAGAAGAGTATTTAAAAATTTTTTTATCATATTCTCAACTCGCACTGAGAATTTCTAGCGGTGTTTCGTAGAATTCCGCGAGGTTTTCAATTTTTCCTTTCGTTCAAAAAAAAAAAAAAACCAGGTACGACGAGCAGAAATCGGCGGAAGCGGCTCCACGCGGGAAATACGAGGCGGAGATGGACAGAGTGCGGAACATTTTGCAGCACAATCTGAGGAAGGAGAGGAACTGCGAGAAATTGGAGAAGTTACCGAAAGCGACGCAGACGAACCTCCCGCCGCCCCTGAGCGCGATCACGCAGAGCTCTGTGCCGAAGCCTATGAGCGTTCGACAGGACAGCAACGTTTCCTCGGATAGTTTCAGTCAGACCAGCTCGCCTAGTTACACCAGCAAGACCATGGAAGCTCCTCTTTTACCCCATAAATACGGCAAAGTACCAGGTAAGCATGAATCAGACGACTGCCACGGTAAAAAAACAGAATCTAGATTTCATCTTTCGACGTCTGACTCTCTTGCAAATTCATGTTTAAAATTCAAAGATTGGAAGCTAGTAAAATGTTTGTTTCGTCTTTTCAATATTTTACGCTACGTCAAGAAATTTATTTCGCGTGCACATTACCTTGTGTAGTTTTGTTCGTTTAAATTTGCCACGGATGCACAGTCAAAGAAACAAAATTGTAAAATTGAAAATAAAAATCGCACTGTCGTACTAGCAAAAGCAGCGGATCCACAATTTTCGTTTTAATTGCGAAAATCTAGACACATGTTTGACGCATCAAGTGGAACGAGTAGATCTTGAACCTCCAAAATTAACAGACGTATTTAACCGCGCTACGACCGAGCGGAAATTTCGCTGCAAAGTACGGTCGATGATGGATCGAGACGTGTTTCAATCGCACACCGCGTTTAGCTCCACCAACGTGACAAATCTACCCGATTTTCCAATTTAACGTGATCCAACATGTTTTTTCTTTTGCATCGCCGATAAAACAGACTTTTACCCTGTCAGTTTCTTCTGTTTAAACACCGGTGTTCCAATATTTCATTGTATCGAAATCAACGATTCAACGGAAAAGTGAAAGAAAGAGAGAGAGAGAGAGAGAGAGAGGGAAGAAGCGACCAACCTCCCTTAAAAATCGATCTCAATTAATCATCCTGGTACTCGTGTCATTTCTCCCTTCGTTTGCTGTTGTTCAATTGCGCCCGTTTGTTAGAAAAGCAAACCGTCACGAGGCTTCTATACGTGACTCGAATCCACCCTCCCGTTTAATCTATTAAGGACCGAGCGATAATTCGTCACGTTGTTACAAATATATACTTTGATTTCTCGAAATTCCGTAAAATTACATAGAATCCAGGTGAAAGACACGTAGCATTTGTCGTATCTTCTCATATTTGATGTTGGTAAAATAAACAGTAGAATTCAGCGATTGAAAGGGATCGTGAATAAAGTGAAAATTCGCTTCGCAGTCAAACCAGACCGTGGATTTTTATAGAACAATGGAAAAGTTTTATATAATATATATATATAAAGTATAGTAGAATGTTTATTATATATAAAAATTCCCTTTCTTTAACATCGGAACTAATATTGCTAAATATATAAATGTATTAATATTATAATATATATTATTATATATAATAAACATTCTACTATACTAGCTTATATGCTAGTTTAAAAACATATCAGTATATTTTTCCGATGATATTTTATAATTTAATTACAACTATTTAATTATAATTACTGACAAAATTAAAAAAACGCAAGCTCACTCAAACTTGTCTCCCTAAAAGTGCAAGTATAACACTGTAAAATCATCTACGAAATTCCCTAGAACTCTGCTGTCGAATGTCATTCGCGAAGATGTAAGAATCGGCGATCCAGCTAACAACATATACTCCCCTTTACCCACCTCCTGCAGTCCGACGATGGCCGCGATGTTAATGGAATTCCTGACGGAATTTTCAGACAGGGCATTGGTGTCGGAGCCGGACAGCTCCTCCGGACGGACGATCATCAAGTCGACCAGCACGCCGGCGAGCTTGCAAGCGATCGTGAAGGTTCACGGTGGTAACAACGGCTCCTTGCATCACAAGGTAAGCAGTTCCCCCCACGGCGACGTTTTCAATGCGCAGATACGAGAACCCCCGGTTACGTAACGGTGAAAATGGCACGATTAATTCTTTCGCGCCCGCCGTTTATCGATTGCGTTCGTTTCCCACGCCTGTTGTTACGTAACGTCGAAAGGATAGATAGATATAGATATAGATAGATAGATAGATGGAGAGAGAGAGAGAGAGAGAAAGAAAGAGGATGACGTGGAGAGAGATATGCGCGCGGAATTAAGGGTCAAGCGATTTCTGAAAGCTCGGCACGCTTGGCCGAGCGCGAACGAATTTGGAGGCCAACGTCGACTTCCAAAGCGAGCTTGTTGACACGTCGCAGAAAGCCGGAAACGGTTTCGAGTCGAGTCAGTTTAATTGGTCGCCCGGAAGCCTGCAGCCAGCCTGCAGTCGAACCGTGATTCGGATCGAGAAACGCGATCAAAGATGATGAAAGTTCGCCGTCTACGATCTTCGCGCAGGGAATATTTGGCCGAGATTCGTAACGAGGTGAAGTAAATTGATCTGCCGCGTGACGGTGAAATATTATATTGGTTCTTCGAGTGGGAGGCAACTCGAGCCACGTGTATCGGCGAATACTCGAGTTTCGGACAGATTTGTATCGGTTGCAGTTAATTTTAATTTCACTCGGCGAGTACCGGATTGTATCTGCATATATACTGCGCAGCTCTAGTCGGTAGAAAATTACAGATTAGCGATATTTTAAAAGTCACCGTTTCTCGGAAATACTTTTGCACGAGCTCGTCAAAGAGTTCGATCGAGTTCTTCGAGCTAAACAGTTGGTAATAAAATAATTGTCGAGTTTCAAACTCGGCCTGCGTAACGTTCCATTTGCAAGAACTGACGTCACGTAAGAAGCTTCTTTCGGATTTTAACGTTTAAAAATCTGATCTTTCCAACTGCTGATACACACAACATTATTCATTCTCCGATTAACCGTATCAAATTGAAGCGAGGTACGCAAGAAACTCTTGAATCGTCTTGCGGTACAGCTCGTCGCGTTTCGTTTCGTTTCGTATCTACCCCATTTTCAAAATATCGCCTTCGAGGATAAACAATTGTTACAAAACGACGCAATGAGATACAAGTGGCGTGTAATAGTTTGAATTTCTCGTGTTCTCTACGCGAACGCGATATCGGCGGTGGGTTAACGCGATGGCCGGAATAAACGAACGCGGGATCGCGCGTTTCCATGGGGATCGATAACTCGCGTCATTTGTTCCTTTTGTTGGGAAATCGGAGAAACGGGCTGGCGTCCGTGGGTTCTTTCCGAGTTACGTGCGCGATAGCGGTGGGAAACTGTCGGTGGGCTCGTATCGAGCAGCCCAGAGACACGATATCATTTTACATCGGACATCCGTCCACTGTGTTATTAACGCCGAAAATAGCAGAGTGTGCCTGGATAATAAACGCGAAATTTCCATGAGACAGACGCGAGCCGATGCCGCGTTTATGAAAACCGATAGCCTACGCTTTTAATTGCTCCGTTTTTGTTGCCGTTTTATCTCGCGTACCTCCCTCGCGCGTCGTCGATTACTTTTCTATTGAAAATAAAATAATGCACGTCAAACGTGTTTTGCAATTTTCCGTTCCGTTGGGACGAGACGAAATCTCGTGGAAATTTAATAAAAATGGTCAGTTTTAGAATTTTGTTGGAAAATTATTTCTTTTTTTTTTCTTTTTTTTTTAATACTATTGAGATAAAAGAAACTGTTAGCAGTATATCTGTATAGCGACAATTCATTTTACGAAAAGTGATCCTAGAAATCTAGAAAATTACACAGAACGTACAGAAAAGTGTCGTTTTACGCAAGTAGAAATGGTCTGCCCGAAACTACTCTCACGCGTTGTCAATTGTCGCGGCTCGATCTACTAATTTTCTTATTCTTTGTTCAAATACTCTATTTTTGTGCGCTACACGTGTCACAAAAGCTGCAGATATTTTTAATCGAAAGACACGGACCAAAATAATGGAACTACGACCTCTCTGCAATAATAATTAAACTAAATTAAACAACTGAAATTAATTCCACAAAATCTTCTCCGACTTTGAACCAAACTGGGCTCCAAATAAAGATTACACGACTGTGGTGAAATGGTTTTTGGACCCATTTGATTATTGTCCGAAACGGTGGTTTAATGTGGAAATTTCGCGAAAACGCGAGAACGCGGAGGCTGAACCACACGGAGGTGAAAGAGCAACGAGAGGAATTCGGCGAGTCAGGTTTGTCAGCGAGACATAATTTGCCCTTCGCCAACGCGATAGCACCGCGAGGAAATTATAATCGATATTGGCTGGCGGAGGGTCGGCTAGCGCGTACCAACACGTAGTCAGGGGTGCGTTGACTCCTCAAACACAGAATCTGTTGCGAGCACGGTACGCCCGACGTACACCGCCGACTAATATTTGCAATTCGCGTACCCCGAACGCTCGCCGTCAGAGAATTACGTAACCGAGGAGGACGAGCCAGCCTTCCTCCTCTCGTTCTCCTTGCCCAACAGATCGAAATCATCCTCTTTCTACGCGACAATTTAAACGCTCGTTTTAGTTCCGCGTAATTGATTCTGTGCGAAGACTCGTTCAATCGTGAGTGAATCCAGTTTGAGGAGAAAGTGGAGTGGAGTTCAATCTTTGTGGGAATAATCTTTTTTAAATCATTTCTCACGGTGTGGAAGTTCACATTGTTTTAAATCACGGTATAATATCAATTTATAGTAATTGACAAGGAATTTTACGTGTCAAAGTCATCTTCAAGCTCATTTGTGACTCCTCGTCAGATAGGAAAAAGATCATTTCTTCCACTGAAATTAGCAACTTTTCACTTCAAAGGCGCGTAAACGAATTATTTTCGAAACAAAATTACTATAATTTGCGGCCAGTGCGAGCTATTTTTCTGCATCAACGACTCGAAGTTCAAGTTCGAAGGTTCGACTTAACGCGGCAAGACGTTTCCACTTAAACTACCCGAAGGAGAAAGATCCACGAACTGCCGATACGTCGTATCACTAAATCTTGGAAATGATTTTCAGATAATCAGCGACATGACCAGCAGACATTACGTGACGAACGGGAGGCTGCGATTCAGATTCGTGCAGGTGTTCTTCAACGCTGTCGCGTTGTTGATCATCGCCGGCGGTCTGACCATTTACTTCAAGTGTAAGTAGACACGTAGACCGCTTTGTCACACTTAAAACGTGTCGCGTATCCATTTGTCGACGACACACGGAGCTACTCGCGCCACGCAGTAACCTGCGATCGCAATGAATCGCCGATGAAACGTGTCGGGCGGGACCGTTATTGCGCGATCGTCGGTGACAAACGTAAATGTTGGTGACGTTAGGTGGTATAATGCACGAGCACGTAGCACGAAGAGCTTTGTGGTAGCGGAAGATCAATAGAGCTCCCAGTTCCCGTGCGTGCTACTTGCTTTCAAACATCGACACCGGCTTCGGGCGTGCAACTTTGTTCCGTGCATCCGTCGTTTTCTATTGGTCCTTCCTCCCCCCCTCCCCTCTTTCTCCCACGCATCGATCGATACCCTTTGGATCGATTAATTTCAATTTGTTGTAATCTCTGATTACACCGCCGTGCCGCTAAGTGTGACGGGGGGAGGGGAAGAATTAAATAAAATTCGATAAAATCGCCAGTCTATTCGCCGCTGGAACTTTAGTTTTTAGAACGTGGCAATTTAATTTCTTTATTCGTAAATCCATTATTTTTTTAAGTAGCATCGTTTCCGTTCGGAATAATTGAAGTTACGTCGTAATGACATTTGCAAGGACCGAGAATATCGTCAGAATAAATTAATAATCTGCATCTCGTAACTAACAATACGATCGAAAATAGAAAATTGTCGCATCTTGCGATTAGACTCAATCACTGGTACTATAATTGCAAAATTAATTCGGTTAAGAAATGATCCAGTTAACGGGTCAAATCAACGAGGAAAAAATTAGGTTGGACGTTCAGTAATTTTCAATCTGTCGTGCGACTACAACACGCGATACAATCAAAGAACAGAAAATTGCGCAGTGGAGTCGTGTTAATTTACGGGACATTTGCTGGCGAGGAAAGGTTTCAGTTTATCTCGCGAGAACGTTGATGGAAGAGAATTCCTGAAAGTTGCTGAAAGACTGGTCGGTAATGTGTAGCAGTGCAGAATGACAGAGGGCACTCGAGCGTATGAAAACCCTGTCGTACAATACTTTCCTCGCAGCATCCATTAGACGCGCGTTGATCAAAGGGGACGCGGTAAAACGTGCTCCCGACAGAATATCAAAGGTTCGCGGTTCAAAGTCAACGATCAGTTGTCCGAGCTACAGTCTGTTTCCTAGGTGCCGCGTATTAATTCCAAAGTCAATATTAACCCTGACAAAAATTGAAGAGGTTCAACGACGAACATTCACATTCTGCTTTTTTTAACGCTGTGGAAATGCCAAGGATTCGTTCGACACATTCTCCTCGGTCCTACTCCTTCTGTCTGTTGATTTTATGAAAAAAGAAATCGAAGAATTTGTAGCATGTGTTACGAAACTTGTCGTCGGTATTTAATAAACCAACTTATAACGATAACGTAATATTTTTTAAAAATGAAATTAGCCTACCCTGAGACACTGATACGAGTGCAGAACAAGACGATCTATACGAACGTGATCGCGTTCACGGAACGAGTATCAACAGCGATCGAGGAGAAGAATCCGGCGCCGGGTGTCTGTCTGCCCATAATCGTGACCTTCTGCACATACCACAAGGTAAGCCTTCCGCGTTCGACTGTCGTTCACGTGCCGCGCGCGACTTTCTTGGAAATAATTTCCAATAAGCTCGCGAGGAATCCGCCTACAAGATTCTCCAGAGTCGTCGGATCGAATTAAAACAATGCATGTCGCGCGTGCCGTTCGATCGGTGTGTGTGTGTGTGTGTGTGTGTGTGTGTATCGCCGATTGCTCTCATTCACGTTCGCGATATTTCGTCGTTCGATTGTTTCACGCTCAGTAAATATAACTCTGCTTGGAATTAGAAATAATCTCTCTCTGTTTTTTTTTTTTTTTTAAATTTGAACTGCAGTTTTTCTTTTCCATCATTTGCTCGTCGGAAATAAAAATTGTAACTGATTCTCGTACTGATTTGGAAACATTCCGGAGCTAACTCGCACTGCTAAGTTTGAAAAGTAACTGAAGCTGGAAATCAAGTAGATTATTTGGCATCGGTATAACGGTACAACCGTGGTAACCATTTTAGAAACTTGAAGTGCCTACTTTTCAAAATTCCTACGAAATGGCAAATATTTTTAGTTTCCAGTAAGAAACTAAAAACTTGTAACTTTATACTTTATGCGAAGAAAACAAACGACAAATAAATTATTCAACATTACGATAAGATGATGAAATTGCTTCACAGATGTAATAAAATCCCCAACAGTAAGCGATGCTATAAACTATAGACGGTTAAACGATTTCACTGAACTTTCATTTCAACTCCTTCTGTGTCTTTAAATCCCTCGAGATAAAGAGAAAGAGAGAGAATGTCGAGGTGGCCTAATTAAAACGAAGAAGTAAGCCAGACGCATTTTATGCGTGTCGTTCCCATAGATCCCGTATAATTTCACCATCTTCCCGAATTACATGGGCGATTTCGGGCAACTCGACGCCCAACACGAGCTCGAACCATACGGTGCCGTGATCGACGTCAAATGCTACGAATTGGCAGCCCTCTTCCTCTGCAGCGTTTTTGTGCCGAAATGCGGATCCCGGGGCCAAGTGGTGCGACCCTGTCGTAGCCTCTGCTTTCGTAAGTGATCTCCCCAATTTTCTATTTTTTTTTTTTTTTTTTTTTTTTTTTTCGAGATACATCACGTTCAGACTAGATTCCGTATCAGTCTAGAGCGGTCTGTCTGACTTTACGTACACATTGTGTATTTTGCATTAACATTTTCCAAACAATTGTTTCTCCTCTTTAGAGTAAAAGTATATAAAATTATAAAATTAGTGTTTCACGTAATTTTGTTGAACATTGAAGTTTATCGATGGATATTTAATGTTGCAATTGATAATAAAAATGGATTACTTGTAATTTCTGCAAATATTTTCATATTTCCTTCAAACCTAACCAACGATGCTTTGTAGGAATTAATTACTTCCTATTTATGTTCATTCATAATCTTCATTAATAAATTTTCGCTATTTTTACCAACATATATTGATAAATAAATAATTGTCGTCGTAGAATTATGCACACAAGTTGCTCATTATCATTCTGATCAGTTCTTTTTTAATTAAATCTGGGATTTGCCGTTACACATGCAATCTCCGTGTCACCGATAAATAAATTTATGGAAACAGGTTATTTGTTTTTCGAGTATACTCGGACAATGAAATTGAATTTCTGAAAATTTTAGACTCTGCACTAGAAATTTTCTAAAAATTTTCGTCTGCCGCAAAAAAAATTTTTTTTTTTTTTCTGACTTTCTTGGTTTGGCTTTCTTCTCAGATACCAAGAGGAGATGCGGATTTTTCTTGGACGTATTCGGCCTAAGTCTACCGGAATATCTGGAATGCGATCTCTTTCCTGAGAATTCCAATCCTGACGAGTGCGTGGGACAACAAGAAGTGCTGGAGGCAGCTCGGAAAGCAGAAAGGCCTGGTGAGTCGTGTCACCGTCGAAAATTGCACTCCTCAGCTATGATTCAAAGTCAATTCTTGAGAAGAAAAAGGCGGAATTTTGTTTTTAAATTCCCAATTTTATTCCTTATTCTGCCTTTCAAAGCTCTAATTTAAAGAAAAAAAAATTATACAACCTTCATTTTTCAAACTTCTTGTTCAAAAGTAGTCTGTCGAAATTTATTTATGTTTATCAATTTTTTAGTCTCCTAAGCTTCCCAAAGTCTCTAATTTAATTCCTATCGAAATTCACCTCTCGAAGCACCTCACTGAGCTTCCAAGCTTTCCAATTTTCAAAGCTAGTCTGTGAAAATTTATTCAATTTTCCATAATTTTCTAGTCTTCCTGTCATTTATAACCTCTGAATCAGTATCGATTATCGGAAAGGGGGAAGAGGAAAAATATTCCGAGACGGAAACAGAACGTCGATAGAAAAATTCGTCAACCGGATGACAAAATTGCGAATCTCTTTGTCCGTCGGTCATGGGCGCCTCGTCATTTTCGGCAGGCATTTATTCGATTCCTTCGACGAGGATAAGCCTACAGGATAAAGTCCGAGCGTTTGATAAAGAGGTGGATAATCGTGGGATTAAAATAATCTCGCCGGGGCAGCCGGACGACGGCTAGAATATAGACGATCCGTGATAAAACGGCCGGGAGACGCGCGGCCATCTTCCTCCGCGCGGCGGAGGATTCTTAAAACGCTTCAACCTCGTTAGGATTAAGAAAACGAGCTCGCCAGCCGCAAACTTTTCAGAAATTAATACGTTTAAACGTTTCTCGAGATGGTACTCTGTATTCTTTATGCGGCGTTTATTCGTTCATTTCGCAGGAGAAGATGGACCAATTTTTAACCACGCGATATATTTAACAACGCGTCTTTTGCTTGTCATTTGCTTGGATTCGAAGGATCTCACTTAAAAAACCTACGATTTATTATATGTTAACGTTATTCGACCAACTGACAATTATCGTAAAGCATTTTCGCACAAACGAAACATAATTTCTAAACCCGTCGGTTTATTCTACTTTAGCAAATTATTCCATCCCGCTTCGACTTAACCTCGGAACGAGGATCGAAAAATACTTCTTTAAATCCGCTCGCGCGCACACACGCGTGCCAAATAAATCAATCTTCGACGAAGGAGGAGAAAATCCCGCCGGATTAAAACAAGAGCAATAAATCGATCGCTGCGCAAACAACGCCCCACGTGAACCGTGAAACTATCTTCGAGTTTCGTCCAGCCTCACCTCGGTAGCTGCCGGAACAATGAAAGACCGGAAATATTTACGCGACTTTGGTGGCTCGTCTTTTGTTTAAGCAATTTCTCCCCGCGTCACAGCCGGCCCGGACTAATTACCGACTAACCTGCTCAACCTATGCTCTCGTTGTTCGCGCTTTCCATCCGTGTGCACGACTCTTTTGTTCAACGCTCCCCCATTGTTGTGACCGTTCGCTACGCTCTGGGAAACCGCGCGGTTTCTCCACCGATCGTTCCGACGCAATCCGGTTTTCTTAATCGTTCTCGCGGTCTCGTTCGAGCGAGTACGTCGCCGAGTGCAAGTGAAACTACGCGCCGCTGGTCAGACGTGACTCGATTGCGAGCGTCGCGTTGCTTCGATCGAGAGCTCAGACAAATCAGAGAAACCGAGTTATTCGCGGAGTTTGTCGAACAAGTTCCTTCGTCGAGCTTCAAGCGTGGAAAATTTAGTTGTAGAAAATTTGGCGCTCGAAATCGACTCAACTCTGCAAAAATTGTCGGTCGAAAAATTTCGTTGCTTTTATTCTCGAGCGAAACGTCTTTCAACGAGACTTTATTAAATTTCTGCGAAAGTATTGCTTGGACCTGATCGATTAGTTTGTAAACTGAATAAATAAAAATTCCGCGGGAAATTCTGTGTACGTTTGTCGATCAATCCCATCGTATGTTGCCGAAATTGTCTTTGGATTTCGAAACACGTGTACATTACTTTTTAATCGTGAAATGACATTAATATTAACGGAAACGCGCTTTCAATAATTCAGTAATACGTCGATACTTTCTGCAGTCACCGCGTGTATATGCCCGATCCTCCGTGAAATCGAGAATTTCACTCGCCAAAACCCGATATTAAATGTAAAAAGCCTGCGGCTCCAACTTATCCAACTTATTTCCCCAATAAATTTCACTCTTTATAAAGCGGAAACGTGTAACAAGCCCCTTTTCACGGTCAACAAAATTCCTCTCGGAAACGTTCGAACAAACGAGAAAACGACTCTCCATCTCCTCGCTTCGTTCGGTGAACAGAGTTTTGATTTTATTCCAGAACCCACCATGAGATGTAAAGTACAGAAAAGCGTAGAACCTTTGGCTCTAAACTATTTTTCATCTCCCTCGATAAATTTAAAATTAATTTCACGCCTTCGAACACGATGAAACTCTCGATGTTAACCCTCGAATAATATTGCTGGGTTTACGAAGAATTATAGTAATTCATCCAATTATTAAAATTCGGACTTTTGAAACATTTATCGTGTATCTTGCGACGAACAGTAAACCACAATTCCAAAAATCAAAAATCATTCAGTTCCGAATTGTGACAAAAATTAGCAAGGGAGTTAAAGTGAAAATAATCTCCAATAATCGGCCCAATAATCTCAGCGCCTTTTCATAATCAACAAAATCCCCCCTCGAACGACTCGCTACTTCCCACCTCAGTAGTAGAAGTCGATATTGGTGTTGGACGTCTCGACCAACAACCGGCAGATTAAACGATCGTTCGGTCCGCGAGTGCACGCTGCAATTACCGAATCGAGCCAGGCTCGAGGGGGCAATTTGCCGCGGAAAGTTTCGTTATCGATCGAAGCTGGCCGAAAGAGCAAATCGAGGATCGATTCACCAAGCTGGCTGATAAACCGATTCATTTGCGTTCGCGGTTAATTGAAATTAAATTGCGCCCTGATTATACGGGGTCACTTCATTTGACTCACCTATCCCCCACTCCTCTCCCGAGGATTTCTAACGCTTCGACGCCGTTTCCCATTCTTTCCCTCCTCTCGTCGACTCTGACTCTGACTCTGTTTCTCGCCTGGAAATATCGAAAGAAATTTAGAATTGGCGACGTTCGGGAGAAATTCGACAACCAACGGGACTTCTTTTAAATTATGTTTTTTTTCTTTCTGGTAATGTTTCGCAAGTATCGCACTTACGATTTTATAAGGGGGCTTAACGATGTTCAACGAAGATTTTTGAGGATGAAATTGCATCTTGCACAAATCTGTCGCAAGAAAGTCGTGGTACAAGAGAAGGAATCGGAATGAAGTGGAGGAAAGTGAGATATCTGCGACATCCGTCGGAACCAACAGAATAATTTTCAACTACGCGTGCGCCTGTATTTAGATTATATCACAGATTATCGCCGAGATTTATGCAACAAACAAAAAGCAATTTCAATTATCACCGTACAAACTTTCGTCATCCTTCTTACAAATCTCTTATTAAATCATCCCCTTCCAAAAAAGAGAAAAAGAAATATCTCGTTTAATAACATACTTCGCATCGTATCTCAATTTCGTACGAATTTGCATTTTGCAAAAACGAATCGGGTCAGATTCTCCCCGATATATAAATTTCGTGGGAAAAAGCGCCGCGGTATTAATGTCCGATTGATATCAGCGTGCACGAGCTCGCGCGGTACGATTGCGCGTGGCACGCGTAGTCTCGCTCGCGCTAATGGAATCTTAATTGCAAAATCTATATTAAACGATCGCGCGACGAGCGATTTTCAACGACGGTGGACAGCTTCGCAGGAGTTCGCTTCGAGAGGGGATGTATGTGTGTGTTTGTGTGTGTGTGTGTGTATACATATATATCTGAACGGGCGTCGCGATATACTTGCGGCGAATAAACATTTATCAAAGAGCCGTGGGCGCGACATCTTCGTCGTTTTGCAACGGGAAAACCGATGTTCAAACGCGCTGCAAAGATTCATGGCTGCTAGATCCGGCGAACGAACAAATTTAACTCGCTAAATGGGACTTTGACGCTACATTTGCGAGTGTGTCGCCTTGCCTCTAATTTAAATTACCCGCTCTTTTTCGCGAAGAAACTGATTGACCGAAAGGAATGATTTTCCAATCGAGAGAGTTTATAAAGATTTTTTTAAAGGATCAGAGTTATTATTGCACTTCGGTATAAAATTTTCTCAGGAAAACATATTTGAATTGCAATCGATTACGATCTCTCGTTTTAATCGAGGAAGATCGTCTCGTAAAATTAATCAATCGCGCGATATCTAAATTAAATTACACGGTAGGACTCGTCGTGTAGGAATCACCGTGACTTTGTGAAAAATTTGTGAAAAATGCACGTGCGACGTGGGAGAAACATTTAAAATACAACAGCTCTTCTAATACCTAACGAGTACAATATCAATTTCCTACCCAGCTGTCCGATTTTCCAATTACCTTCGTAAAAATAAATATCCGCAGTCTAGCAATTAACAATATCGATCCACTCAATTACCCACCCCTTTGGAAATAAAAACGTTCAACATTGAAATGATAAAAAAAAGCTACACCGTCCCACGATGATCGAGTTTCACGATGAAAGAGTCTCCAATCGAAAGTCGATCACCAGCCATTTCCCACGTATTCTCCGATCCTCCGTTCTTCCAACTTTCTCTTCCGTTTTCACGTTTCTCGTTCGTTTCCCTTCCATCGTAAAGAAGCTAAACAGAAACTAAAAAGGTGAAAAGAGAGATATCAGAAATGAGAAGGAAAAACCGCGAGTGTACACGTCCGTGTTACGTTTCTTTTCGTGAACGCGTTGCACAGTATGCACCAGCGGTTTCCAATGCGATGGGACCAGATGCATTCCGGTTGACTGGCGATGCGACGGCCACTTGGACTGCGCGGATCATACCGACGAGACCGAGTGCGGGGAGTGCACCGTCTCCTCCTCCTCCGCCTCGTCCAGTTCCATCAACAGCACGAAGATTATGAAGAAACCGATTCTGGCGATGAACACCATCTCCAAGTCGGCGCTGCACTGCGGCCAGAGAAGATGCATGTCGGCCAGCCACATCTGCAACGGGGAGATGGACTGTCCTTGGGGCCAGGACGAACGATACTGTTGTAAGTGGTTGTGAATCTTGGTTGTAAATTAGGGTGTCGAAACCCCTTTGCACGGGGTTTCTAGATGAGAGAGTTGAGAAAGAAAACCACGTCGGCTGGTTGCAGATGAAGCGATCGAATTTTTACTTTTATCGAAATTTTAGTTTCGTCCGTCGGTAGTTTGTAGTTTTGTTGGGAAACTACAACGTTAAACGAATTACGACTCGGCAGAGTGAATTTTTAGTCTTCTGTTTGTAATTTTCTTGAAAATGAATAATGGAATGAGCGAGACACGAGTTTGAGCCACTGTAATGCTTTTTCTTAAGGTAGAAAATATGTCTTTCTTCGTTTCGTCGCGTATTTTCTAGATTTGAGCTTTAAACTGTCGACTGACATATCTGTTCAGACGGTAAATGATTTTCCAAATACTCCGACAGTGAGACTGAGTCAAAGAAACGGCGACGTGGGCGAAGGGAGATTGGAAGTGTACCACGCAGAGATGGGCAAATTCATGCCAGCCTGCATCCCTTACTGGGACTCGAGTACCGCCGAAACCATCTGCTCCATGCTCGGATACACGTAAGAGCATCCCCAAGCAATTGATAAAATGTCCATCGAACAACGACAGAGAAAAGCAGAATTTCATCCAGGTGACGAAATCGTTTCAGGGTGTCAATTTCATCCAGGTTGATGGCACAAGGCATGAACCTCACTCAAGGGGAACCTAAGTCTCGTCATACGAATCTTCTGAAGGAATTTCAAGAGTGTATCACGGATCAAGAGGCCTATCCGACTGCCGAGTTGACTTGTTCAGAATACGGTACATCCTCCATACGTGTTTATGCCACGAAAAAATTACTCAAATTACGTTTGAGATGCTTTTGTATTTTCTTCAAACTTCCCAATTTCCTTCGGCCGTCGTTCATAGAAATACAAAATACTCGGACGGAAATTCGCTGATTCGTTGATTGTCGCGAATTCGCAAACTTTGTTCAGCCTGCGGGAGGAGGAACACGGTTTATGGAAACATGAAGGCTAAAACGAGAATCGTGGGAGGCGTGGAGTCAGCTCCTGGCGATTGGCCATTTCTGGCGGCCCTTCTCGGAGGCCCCGAACAGATTTTTTACTGCGCCGGAGTCCTGATTGCCGATCAATGGGTTCTCACTGCGTCTCACTGCGTGGGCAAGTAAGTTCTCCTGCGCTTTCCTCGACATATCGGAGAGAAGAAATTATCGGATTCGAGAGACGCGATCTTGCAAAATGATTTGACTGCACTTGCAGTTACTCTGACGTTACCGGGTGGACGATACAGCTGGGAATTACTAGAAGACACTCGCACACTTATCTCGGTCAGAAGCTGAAGGTGAAAAGAGTGATGCCCCATCCGGAGTACAACGTGGGAGTCGCTCATGATAACGACGTGGCACTCTTTCAGGTATAATAAATTTCTACCGTCTGTACACTGTCTACCACGTGTCATATTTCCTTCGGGAATGACAAATTAACGAATTCCCATCATTTACTTTCAGCTGGAGAAACGAGTACAGTTCCACGAACATCTAAGGCCAGTCTGTCTGCCGACAGCTGACACCGATCTAACGCCCGGAACGCTGTGTACCGTGATCGGCTGGGGGAAGAAAAACGACACCGACAGTACGTTCCAGTGTCAAGCTTCTACGATTGTTATCGAAATCGTAAAACGAGAATTTTGAACGAGCATTAATTTCCGCGCAGGTTCCGAATACGAGCTAGCGGTGAACGAAGTTCAAGTGCCAGTCTTGAAGAGAGAGACCTGCAACCTCTGGATCACGTTCAAAGAGTACAACGTCACCGACGGAATGATATGCGCTGGATACCCGAACGGAGGCAAAGACGCTTGCCAGGTGAGTTCTGAAAGTTCAAAAAAAAAGAAAAAAAGAAGAAAAAAAAGAAAAAAACTCATAAAATCCTCCCTTCGTAAGTTTCAGTCGCCAAGACGTGTTCCAGAGTTTTCAACAAATGTTCTCCTTTTATAATCGACAGGGCGATTCTGGCGGGCCCCTGCTGTGCCAGGACAAGCACGACAAGGAGAAATGGTTCGTCGGTGGAATAGTAAGTTGGGGTATCACGTGCGCTCACCCGAAACTACCGGGCGTGTACGCTTACGTGCCCAAATACGTGCCGTGGATTCGCAACGAGATGGCCAAATACTCGGACGTAGGTATGGGTTAAACGAAATATGAAAATCACGAGGAATCTCGCGTCGATAGAACGAGTCATCCATCGAAGAAGCATTCAGGTATTTAGTTTTAGACGATAATTCTTACGACGATAAACCGAAAATAGACGAATTGATCCATTAGTTGACGATAAGGTTCCATTTACGTTACAAAAGACAGAAAAAACATATAATCGCGCCGATACAAAGTCACTTTTGAACGGTGAAAATTCGAAAAGCGAAGAATGAATTTCTCTGTGAAGACAATACGGCAGACACTCCTCGTATTCTCTCCTCTTTTTGGGCGAGTATTTTCACTGTCGATTATTATAACGACAATAAATCTGACAATACTAAATACGATCGAGCACGATTGTTTAATCCATTCGCATCACGAGGCGGTGGCTAATTGAGGATTTCACACTTGTCGATTGTGTCTATTTCTGATTTGTTACTCAATTCCCGACAATTTCCGATCTTTTTCATATTTTAGATGTTCTCTCCGTTGTCAGCGGAGAACAGTAGGACAAATTACAAATTTTCACATCGAGCAATTTAAGTCACGGTGCAAATGGGTTAACGTTAACGAATCGAGCTAGGAAATTGGTCGACGTAGATCAAACAGCATTTCCCTACGACAATAATCTTCCGACGGTGTAAAAGTATCGGGACTTTTGCAAACTCCACCTCCACTTTCCACGCAGAGAGCAAAAATGAGAAAACAAGCAAACGGGTCCTCTCGGTCTGCGTTGATCAATTTCGAAAAGCTTCCAAAGTTTACACTTTACACGATAAGTAAATTAGGTAAGAATGCAAAAAGCAAAGGTGAAATAAGCGGAAACATACTAAAAAGGGAGGAAGAGCTGCAGACAACTCTCGTCGCTATTTTCTAGAGAGTGAACGTTCGCTTCTACTCTTAAAGAGAAGAAGAAGAAGCAAAAAAGGAGGAACAAAGTCGAAGCAGGTCGAGCAAATTTCCCAGAAAACAAAAAGCAACGCGTACGAAAATTTTCGCATCAGATGCGAACGAAATACTAGAGAGATAAATAAATAAATAAGTTTAAAAAAAAAAGAGAAAAATACAATTTTCTATTGCCATCGGTTTTTTTGATGAGCGTACGTGCCACCAAGTGGTCGATCATTCGGAGGGTGTGCGTTTCGTCAAATTTCAAAAGCTTGCGAAAGATTGAGAAACGAAGGAGGAACGAACGAGGAGATAACGAGAGATCGTGACCTCTTTGTAGAAACGACGAAAGACGACTGAGGCGTCGAAACCGAGAATCGTGGTCGCTCTGCTTTTAAAAAAAGAAACCAGCTACGGATAATTTTTCTACGAGTTTTACGAACACACGCCCGACATGTAGATGAAATTTTGTGCGCACACTGCATCAGATGCATCTGTGCGCTGGTAATAAAAACATTTCGTATTATCGATTAATTATAAAAAAGATTAACATAGAACGTATTATCCACGTGGTTAGCGTAAGGTGTATGTTTGTTAACGTAGATGTAAATTATAATACACACACACACACACACACACATACATATACGTGTTTAGCGTTGCGTGTATTAATTGTATACTAATGTAAAGTACACGTTAATGTAATGTAATGTAAGTATAGACAGAGAAACACGTGAGCGATAGAACGCCGGAGCTGAGTTTCATTCGATTTTCCAGTGACTTGCTGATATCGCAACATTTATATTTTATATTTTTCTCAATCGTCGAGAGAAACACTGGAGTACGAGTATCTCTTCGTTCTTCAACAGAGAGTTTCGTTATTTAAAATTTCAAATATCTAGTGTCCATCACGTGTAATATATATATATATAATGATTTTCAATGAAATTTTCTCAGCTCCCATCGCGTCAAGCTCACGTACGAGATATACGTACTACCATGTAACAAATTTCTCGTGCTTCGAACGAATCTACTCGTACTCGTGTCCGAGGCACGAGTGAGAATGATATTTAAACGCGCGAGTAACGAAACGCAGCTTGTTAGAGCAATTTATTAGAGCACTTGGAGCTTAGATTAACACATGTTGACTGAATTCTAGGGACAATACTCTGCACCAGCACCTTTTTGATCCGCACCCAGATGAGACGAACATTAAAGGAAAGAAAAAAAAAAGAAAAGAGAGAAAAAAAAGAAAAAAAAAGAGAAAGAAAACGACAAAGAAAAAGAAGTGAACATAGTTTTTAAAAGAAACGAGTATACTTTGTACTTGATACGTATATTGTTTACGAAAAAGAGAAAAAAACTAGGAGCCTTACTAATTGACTTAGACTTTTTCTAAGCGATAAGAATAGCGGTATTGTTGGTCAGGACAATAAGTCGATCTCGTTTCTCCGTGACGCCATTTTTCTTATCCGTGTCTTTTTCTCTCCGATACCGAGGATACGTTTTTTACCGAAGGCCCTTGTTTTTTACGTGAATTTTTTCGTAGGTAAGTGGACGTACGTACTTCTACAGAGGTTTTTCAGTTTCCACGAAAGGAACGACCTTTATCACTAGGTAAAAAAAAAAAAGAAAAAGAAAAAAATGACGCTTGGATGTTTTCCCTTCCCCCACCCCTCGCCGCCCACCGTTTCCGGAAGTAACGACGTTACTTACTCTCGCTTCGTGATCATTCGAACCGATTCTGTTTCCATGTCGGACGAGACGCTCACTCTTCGCAAATCCCTAAGACGCGTTTAGAGGATAAAAGTCTTCCTTAGTATCCAGACAACAGGTAGTTGTAAGCGAACGAGTAATGTAAACTTTAATAATAACCGACAATACTGTGTGAGCAGACAATAAATAATATTAGGAAATGTTCCAATAACGGACAATAAAATTAGCACGTAAGACCGTTAGAGCGTAACTTAATTCGTAATAAGAATATGCATGTGATCGTTCAACAATTCTCTCTCGTCTACCGTGTGTAATAACGATATCGTATTGCGTAAGATGATAATTTAAGGAACGCTCGATCTTAATTCTTCATCTTCTCGATAATTTTCCAAACGCTCTGTTCGAAAATTCTGTTTTCCAGTTTTTCAGAAGGGTTGTCGGTCCTTTCGACTTTCCCCCAAGTAAAAGTATGTTTCATTCGAAAAAAATCGAATGACGAATAATTCGAGGGAAAACTGTACTCTTCGTGATGCTCTGATTTTCCGACGTTCTTCGAAAATCTACTCTGTCCCGCGTAAGACAGAGAGACTTTCAAACCAGGCTTCTGCCTGTTTGCTTTCGCCATTTTCAATTTGGCTTTCGTTGGTTCGTATCGCTCGAAAGACACAAATCAAAAGAGAACACGTGGAGCGTTAAGCGGGTGAAAAAGAGAGGTTAAAAAGGACAATCAGGAACGTGACTACGTTTACTTGACGAGGATATTTTTCTAAACCGAATGGAACTTGATTCGCTTAATTCAAACACTCGTACACGTACGACAATTTGTAGAGAGAGCCGGGTGACACGCGATTATTTTGTGTCAGTGTGAAAATGCAGCCTTTCAATTTTTCTCTTTTCTCCTTGATCACACCTTCTCCTTCCAATGGTAGATTTCGACTAATGTGACGAGATAGCGGAGTTTGTACGCGAAATCGATATTTACACGTATAAGACGATATAATCGCGACTATATAGGATACATACATATATACGTACATGTGTAATTGATACATAAAATAAGCAGCTGTTGTTGAGAGAACTTACAAATCTATTTTACAGAAAAGAAAGATATTGCTCGATTTAGTTGTTAATTCGGCGCCCAAAGGGGGAAAAAAAGCAAAAAAGAGAGAGAGAGAGAGAGAGAGAGAGAGAGATGGTACGTACTTTTCCTTTGAAATCGAAACGCGTCTCGATGGATTTTTATATATTTTTTTATCACGTGGTTAGGAGAGTGTCGAGAGAAAAAGGGAGAGAAATCGAAGGAAAAGATCTTGCACGAAGCGCGAGAATCCTGAGAATCCTTGTTTCGCTGGATGATTTTAGAGGTTTTTTACGCGACCGAACGTTACGAGTCAATAATCGTAGTCAATTTAAGAGTAGATGTGTCGTAGGTACGACGGCTGTAATGTTTGTACACGTTAATTAAATACCGTGAGACCTCCGAGTTGATCACGTTTTCTCTCCGTTTCAGAGAAGACGTTTCTCTCTCAGCTGAGAAACATCTTCTTCAAATTATTCTTCATCAAATATTTCTCAAGTTCTCCGGTCTTGATCTTCCTCTCCAAACTCTCTCGATCTTGGCATTTTTCTACGTTCCGTAAAATTCGTCTAACTTTAGTCTCCCTTTTGTACATATAAAAATTTTCCTCATTTTGGTTCCCTTTCCTAAGAATTTCCCTCCTTTATCTCGCGCGGAATTAAACTTTCAAACACCGAAGCTTCTGCGAATTTCGTGCAAAATTCGATCGATCGATTTAGTTCACGTGTACTCGAGGTTGTCGCGAATCGCTGCGCACAAAATACCGATGTCCCTGAGGAAGAACTCCGCAAACAACTCTTCCTCGGAAGAAGATTCGGAGGGGGGAAAGGTCTTTGAGAGACGTTAGACGAAACTGCGTAACTACTCCTGTGAAGTCAATGTCGATTAGCAAAGTATCCCAATAATTGTAACAATTACGGAACTAAGAAGAAAAAAAAAAGAAAAGAGAAAAAAAAAAAAAAAAAAAAGAAATGTGAAACTGTCTATGATAAGATTACTCTAAGCAGAAGTGGTGTACTTGCGGTGTATACGCCGTACACTTGAACAATTCTGAAAAACGTACTCCGATCTTGAACGATCCGAGGGATAAATGTTAAGAAATATGAAACGTCTAAACGATTTAGCTTAAGGGGAATTTAGTTTAAGGGGATGGTCGATTTTAAGCGAGGCTACTGCCTCGTGAGAAGCACGAAAGAGTGAATTTTAAGATTTGCGAGATCCAGAAAAGAAAAGATTGCCAGAGCATCTATACAATCGTCACTTGAGCTTGAAGGTTGATATACACACGTCGCTGTACAATTATCGAATCGACGGTCGACCGAACCCGGATCGATGAAATCACACGTCAATTCCAAGTTCCGAACGGACGAGCGAAGTGAGACGGAATTATTTTCGCGAAAGTAAATGGCGCAGGAGGAGGAAGATACGAAGATACGACGATGAATTAGGTTAATACACTAAGAGTCTGAATCCGGGTTTAGTGGATCGAGTGCCAATGATTCTGCTCTGTGGTCTTTCCGAGATTAGCAAAGATTTACAACAAAACACGGTACAGTACAAATAATTCCTAACGTAGAATTTTCATTCGATCAACACAGATTTTTAGCGTTTTCCTTTTTTCTTTTTCAATTTTTCGGGGAATCTACGTGAAATTTAGTCAATATAGAGTTCTATCAAATTTCGCGCGTTTCCTTCGTTCAAAAAGAATCTTCTCTTCGTTGTTTCGCTCTCCTTTTGCAAGATCTCGAGAGCAGCGATTGTTAGAAAATTGCCTGCATCCTGTTTCGAGAGAAGAGTACATATTTAAGTATGTAACACACGCCTGTTATTAGTCGCGTGCTAACGACGCATTTATGCGCTATGTGTCTCGCCCCGCGTTTTATTCGATCGAATCCTCGACGGAAACAGCCAACAACGACGACGAGGAACGCGAATCTCTCTTGGTCAAGAGACATTAACTTTTGTAACCTGCTCCAACGACGTTACATAGTTGACGAGACAAAACGAAAAACAAAGAAAAAAAAAAGAACGAGGAGAAACGAATACAACGCGGGGATGTCTAAATGTGATTGCTTGTTGTGCCCGGCACAAATCCTAATCGTACAATCAGTGGTCGATATACTATCTGCATATACACAAACATATATATTAAAAAAAAAAAAATATATATATATATATACACAGTAAAAGAGAGAAAAGGAGAAAAAGTAAAAAGAAGAAATGGCTAATATTTGCGGGAACGTTTGATTGAATTAATCGTAAAGTAAAATAATTCTAGCCACGGAGAGAAAGAGAGCATCTTTTGACTCGTTCAAGAGATTCTAATTAAACGATAAGCGATGTTTGTATGTCGTATATGTTACGTAGATGATACATACATACTGATGTATACACTGATGTATATTACATATATATATATATATATATATATATATATATATGCACGTATACGTATATTTATAGTATACACAGATAGATGATATATATATATATATATATATATATACACACGTTGACTCTAAAACGTAGGTAAACGTTCTATACACGTTCTGTGTCGCTGTGATTGGTACATAGACCTTAGGCCATTGTCGTACCGTTAGATTTCTAATTAACTTATAACGAGGAACCGAGACAGTCATTGCTATCGATCGCTCGAAGCTCGAATCGGCCGATCGTTCTATTTTGTGCCATGCTTCTGCGCAAAAATAATCTTTAAAATTCTTGAAGAAATGAATTCTCTTTAAATAATTCGACAGGAAATCTCGAGACTCTCGCACTCGTCTCGATAGATCAGGTAGTTCCCTACCCTGCTTAATGCGAAAAGATCGTCGATGATCTTTCAATGTTCGCCACTGCTCGGAAAATCAAACTTGTTTTGGAATTAATTAGAAAGCTCGGAGAATCTTCAGAAGCTTTGGTTTATGGAAAATTAGAAATTTCCAAAGTAAAGTATTTCAGCTGATCTTGGAAAGTGCATAAAGTGCATGAGTGATAAGTAAAAGAAAAAAACCTAACCTAAATTTCAAGTTGCATAAAAATTCGCAGTCTGACGATTAAGTCTTCTTAGTTTTCTTTATATTCTCAAAAAAATATCAGCCGATTGGTCAATTTTGTCGCCCGGTTTAATTTAAGCAAAGAAAAGAAAAAATTAAAAACTGGCAGGAAGTTCAAACGCAGTAGATTCGACGCTTGCACTGCCTTTCAAGTGAAAAATGACTGTCTGGCCCTCCGGAGCGCGAACGTTACAAGAAGAGGGCGAAAGAAAAACAAAAGAAGAAAACAGATGTGTGTGCTGAGGTAACTTAAGTAAAAAGAGATGAAAAAAATGAAAAACTAAGGGAAGAGAAAAAGCAGGAAAAAAAAGATATCTATGTAAGCGTAGTATATAACGTATAACGTATAATACACGATAGTAGATTACGATGGAGGAAATAAACGTGAAATGAACTCTTGCTGGCCGAGAGTTGTAGCGTGTCGATTAGCAGTATATCTAAAAATATATGAAGATGCATCTACCTGCAGCGGGTATCGCGTTTGAAACAGCGAGAACAAACAAGAAAACGAGACGGGAAAGAGAGAGAGAGGTAACGGAGAAGAGGAAGAGAAAGGAAATTAAAGGAATTTATGATGTTAAGAGATTCACATGGGCCGCACGATACAGAATTTATAATAGGAACGAGCGTGCTCCCTATTCTGTAATACTCGCTTCTCCGAAATTGTTAAAAAATATTCTCACCTCGAATTTTTTCTTCAGACAGTTTGCGTTACGAGGAATATTTTGAGATTAATTCGTTACTTTTATGAATGGATGAAACTGAAGATAAAGATAAGATGATTAATGATCGGAAGTTAAAGACGAAGATCATCGAAGAAATGTTATATTTTACTCTAAATCTTTTTATTAAAGGAACTAAATTAAAAATTCGATTTCTTCCAACGAGTATCACGAAAAGAAACCTGATACTTTGTTGTATTGATTTTTGAGATTAAATATCGCGTGCATTCTGTATGCACTTTGCATCCTCGATAAATACTCTAATTTCGCAAAATTCTGCACAGAAGCGATTTGTTAGAATTCTCTTTCGCAACTACGATGTTAAAACGTAAGATGTAACAATTGAAAATACTGATTTATTTTAATGAATTAATCTGAAAATGTGACTAAGAAATAGCGAAGCTTCTTGAAACAACGTAGAAGAAGAACAAACACAAGGAGAAGTATATTTTTGCAGATTGACTAGGCGGGGAAGATTGATTAGTTTCAAAGTACAAAAAAGCGTAGAATAAACGGCAATAAAACGAGAAACTTCGACCGAACAAATTCCAACATATCGCGTAGAAAGAAAACTACAGGGGTGGAAAGAGAAACGAGATGACCGAGTATTTCCGATTACGTTGAAAGTAAGTTTCAATCTGCAAAAGTAAATTTCGTTCGTAAAGAAGAATGGTGCGGAAGACGAGTGTGCTTTGAGTTCGTAGGTTCAACGCGGGTCGGTACAAATAATTAAAACTACAAAGAAATATAAAACGGAAGAAAAAGAATACAAAAAAAAAAAAAGATAATAATAATAAGAGATAAGAAAAAGATGTATGTGCTGTAAGAGAATACACTACTATGCAAGTTATGCAAGCAAAAGCTATATACTATATGATGAATGTTGATATATGATATATTTATGGAAAATTCGTGTTGACAAATAAATTATGTATTAACAATATATGCAGACTCTTTAAAAATCCCCCCCCCCCTCCCCTCCATTATATGTAATTTCAATATGTTAGTTCATTATTTATTTAGTAATTAAAAATCTTAAACAAATATGTGTCTCGCATAGAACTTTACTTATCCCGCTTAAATTAATATTAACTACTGTGATTATTAATATTTTTTGATTTTAATTCTCATCGCTAGTGGTGCTGCGATGCAAAGCCTGCCTGAATCGGTACGACAGGATGTGACGCAAAAATGGTAAAGAGGAATCTGAAATCTGCCGAGCGTGCATGGCACACGAATACATTGGATTATTATTTCGTATCTCCGTCTATGCGCGAAATCTCTTAAAATGCAAAATCTACCTGTACACTTTGTCTATAATTTTTTCAGAGCTCAGTGGATAACTGCTCAACAATTCGCCTCTTCAGCTCCAGATGTCGGTCTCGATACACTTCACCCTTCCTCGAACTATCGCAACCCCTAATCAATCATCTGATCGTTCGCTTTTAAAAAGCTACAAATTATTTTAGTAAAAGAAAAAAGAAAAAAAAAAAGAAACAACAATAAATTATACATTTTCTGCCGTCATTGTAACTATGGTTCAACGAGTTTCAAGTCAATCTCCATTCACTCGACTTCCCTAATTCTCCAAGGTCCTGCTTCATCCCACAAGCAGATCCCGATTCACGAATCAAGAGAATCAAACTAAAACGCATCAACGTCGCGCCCTGTTCGCGTAATCCAGCAAAAAAGGTCGAAGGGATTGGCGCAGCGTGTCATTCTTCGAGGAACGATATCACGGTAATCCGACGACAGTGATTACACACCGTTTTGCCTTCCTATCCAACGTGACACGATGTTACTGATTCACGGTCGTGGAACGAAGGGTCCCTTTCATCGTACGGCCGCGCAGAGAATCCTTCGGGATAATGCAACGAGAAACCAGAGCGAACGATGCGCGAGATGGGATTTGCCGCGATTTGAAATTTATCCGCGTGAAATCCGCGCGGACGTGCTCCTAAAATAACTAGGCAGAAACGTACATTGACACGCTCTTCCGGCTGGATGTTTGCTACGAGTTATTGTTCTCGAAATTTTCGAGTTCTGATTTGGAGACCGACTTGACACAAGTTTCTCTCTCAACTTTTCACCGTTTGTGAAACGTAAATTGAAGCAATTTGACGGAGCAATTTGGTCTGAAATTTAATTTAGACCCTTCTCTGCAATATTTCTGTTTCAGGGTTCAGACACAAATTGCTTTACTCTTCTTCAATTTTCAAAGCATTAAACTCTGCCCGAAGACTACGTACGAAGATCATCAATGGAACGATCGATTCAGAGATTCAATTGTAAACCACGCTCTTGAAGTTCGAGTAAAAAATTCAGACACAAATACACAAGAAAAGGGTCAATTCTAAAACAACGTGTACAGTCTTCCCACTTCGAACGTTTTCAGAGAACACGTAAAGTAGGAAACATTCGGCGGTTCTTTGAATTAAAATCAAAAACTTAATCGCCACGAAGATTTATACGAACTTGAGGGAAACGTTCGACGCGAGAAGAAGAGATCAAACGAAAACAAACGAGTAACGTTTATTCGCGCCACCTAATCTAAAGCTAACCTAAACCTAATCTAAACCTAACCTAAACCCCTTCGGGGAAGCGAGATCGGTGGTTGATTTAGTGCGCAACGGAGGCGCGATGGAAAATGCGCTGGAACCGCGAGAAATAAATGTTCTTAAGGAGCGCGCCAATAAATAACAGTTTATTAACGTACTAATGCCTGGCGCGAAATTAACGGGAGCCGAAGCAACGGGGCCTGGTGGCTTCCGGCGGCAGGAGGGGGAGGTGGTTGGGCGGAGCGAGGGAGGCCCCGCGAACTTCGAGTCTTAAATGAACGCAGCCGCACGCTGCGGTTCTAATTAAAACAAACATGATTATAAGTTTCAGCTTGAATTTATAATCGCCCGCTCCCGCGACACTTTTCTCTCCCCTCCGCCTACACCTCCTTTCAACCCCTTCGGAAATTTCGACGTCTCCCTTCTAACGAGATTCCAACGACGACGAACGACTATGTTCGCAAGACTTTTGGCGTCGATCGTTTAAACAGAGTTTAATAATTATAGTTACAAGTTGGACACACGCGTAGCTACGACGCACCTTTTGTTTTATTCGGGATTTGTACGAACTGTATTTATTGAAATTTGTATATGAAATGAAATTCTATCCATTGAATCGACTTGAACTTATCTGACTGTAAATTCTTGCAGAAATGAGTTTTGCAGAAAATAAAGAGAATTAAGTGATAAATTATATTTCGATTTTATATCGTTGCGTGATATTTATGTGGTAGATATCTGTGGCATTTAGAATCGTTATCGCGATAAATCCAGAAATTTAGAAATTAAGTGATACCAGCGGGGTATCTCTCGACATAAAGTGAATATATTTTATACGTTTATCGTTGAATTAAACTTCGTTGGTGCGTTAAAGTAACGAAACATACGAAATCTGAAAAAATGATCTAACAAAATTCTTTCAAATTCTCTCACACTGTCTGAACTGTGTACGAATTTGGAAATATCATTGTGTCGGATTTGAAGATATTGGCAACGGAATTTATGAAAAATTATTATTTCCCAATGATAAACAGAAGAGGGGAAGAAGATTACTTGAACTTAATGAGAATTTTTCGAGGATTTCTTGAACTCTACGTGGACGACTCTTCGTTAGAATGCGTTGGTCGTTTAAAACGAAACGAGGTTCATCGGATACGGTGATCGCAAGAAATACAGACGTTAGACGCAATGAAACCGCAGTTATATTTCCACCGGACGATAGAGAACACGGTGATAATTGAGTCGTCGCTGCGGTTATCGCGTGTAGATAAATATCCCGTTTAATTGGTCGGCTTCCGCGCCAGGAATTTTCTACCCCCGGCGCGTTCCTCCCGTGTTCCTTCTCCGGGCCTCGGCAAGCCCGCTTTTAATTGACCGTGTGCACGTGTCTACGAACTGTTTTCACAAGTACATTCGCCATCTGCCACCTGCTCTCGTAAAAAGTTCGTTAGAACTTTTCTAGAAAACGTTAAATGCGGGAAATTTAATTAAAATTCAATTTTCACAAGTTTGGCCGACGCGACGAACGTTCAATTGGAAATGAATTCTCAAACATAGCGAAGTTGGTTGGTGGTGGGGAAAGATTAACAGTCTTGTAAATAAAAATAAAAAGAGGGATTTTTTTTATGTTCAAACCATAACTTTTCCTCGAAAGATAATTCTTATGCATTGTCTGCGATTAAATAATTTCGTCGAAAGAATTTCTACGAACAGTCACGTCGTTTCGAAATTCTTAAATCAATTTTTTTTTTTTTTTCTTTCGATCGTCGATAAAAATTCGTTCGATACAGTTCTCCGGATTTTAAGCCGTTCGATCGTGCCCCTGGCGAATTATAATATTTTTAGAAGGCCTAAAGAGCGGAGAACGCGATCAGGATATCAGCGAGGCAGCTACCGGGGTCAGGAACGATCCTATGATTATATCGATGTTTAGGCACCCGCTGGGTAATCCGTCTAATCCGGACTTAAGCCCGCGTGCACTTGGCTGCATCCACGTGCGTATCTTCTTCTCCCGATCGTGTCTTCGTCGAATTTTAGACGAAGTATTCCGTACAAACAGCCTGTCACTCGTCTCTGACAAATATTTCGTACGTCCAAAGTTATTCACAAATAGCCTTGACAGAATTACAATTAACAATCTTTTTCGTAACGTGAGACGTGTCAAATAAAAAGATAGCTTCGGTCGTGTGATGGAAAAAATTTTTCCAAGCAATTAGCCAATATCACGCGATGTTATTTTTAAAATATTTAATTTTAAATATTTAATGATTCAGGGTAAAACTGCGCGTCCTTTCGAAACGTCGAACGATCCTAAATTCCCTAGAAACTTAACAGAATCCTACAGATGTTGCAACAGTATAGCGATAAAATTCTTCTTCAGATTTATGCATCTAAATATTATTTCGCGTTAATGCCAAGTTAATACCAGTGTTATTCGTGCAAAAATTCTCGACAGGATGAGCGCCATAATTTTTTTTTTTCTTTCGGGTACCCTCCCGTTAAACGACATTCCGTGCTTTCGTTGCGCGAAGCAAGACACGATGGGTCTCGTGATAAAGGTACAGCCGCGCTTTAATTACAAACTTATTATCGCGAAACGAACCTGGCCCCGCTATACATCAGCCTAACAGACAAGAGCAACAAACGGTAAGTCGGTTTATTAATTTATCGTTGGCCCAACCGGAGAGGTTGCTCCACTTTTAATTATTCCTTAATTAAAAATCCGCAATTTTCAACCAGATCCCGAGCTTCCTCTCAGGGATTAACCCTTCCCTTTTACAGCTTATAACTTTATAACCACGACAGCTGCTCTTTCTTCTAACACTTTCCCGACCAAAATTTTCCATTGCGGACACTTCACTTTGCACTGCGTGAGTTTTGCTAATCCATTAATAATATTTTTAAGGATGAACCCTTAAATTCTGTGCAAGTTTACGAGTACTTGTCCTTGTCCATCTTGTCTTTGTTCCCACAAAACGGAAATCGTCTTTGAATTTTACAGATGTACAATGAGTTTCACAAGAGCGTGGATTCATTTCTCATTCAAAATCTCTTTAAAAATTAATTTTCTTTACAAAAAAATTGTTTACAATCCGAAAGTAAGTTAAAAACACTAATGCGCGCTCAGTTAACAGTGTGTCCAATCTCCACTGTTAACGATTATAGCGTGACACCGTTTAGGCATACTCTCAACTAGTTTTCAATAGTTATTTATAACCTAACAAACACCTAATACTTAGTTTATAACCTGTATAACAACTAGGTTTTAATAGTTTATAACCTGACCTAAGTAACACTTAAGTAATTAGAAAATAATTTCACCAATTGTCGAAGAATAGGTACTAGAGCATTACTGGGGTTCCTACGTTATTAAATTTTCTACTTTCTTCAAATATTATTGCATTCTTCGTGTGTTTGTGGATATCTCACAGTCTTTAGTCTTTTGTTTCAGTTCTTCCAAGACTCGCTAATTCAGAACAAAAGAATTGAAAACGAATACGAAAAATACTCGAAACGATGATTTACGATCAATAAATTAAGATACTTTTCAAAATAATAAGTAAAAGTTACATAGCTTCCAAAAGAAAGTCTACTTTATGGCTTCGTCAGTAAACGAAGATATCCTCAAAAATAGCAAAGTTGACCAAACGAAATCATTTCTACGAAAAAATTAAAAAGAGCTTCATCGTTAATTTGCGATCCACTATCTGAAACTAACTGCCGACTCAAAATTACCGACTCAAATAATCTTCACGAGGAAACCAACGTTCTGGCTAATCCAACGAAAGAAACGCTTCAAAAGTATTTGTGTCTCCACCGTCGATGTCATCTGACAATATCCAATTACTCGTCGAACATTATCGTAGCGAGCACACAAAAAGGGTTGCAAGGGTTAATGCGGTTAGATAGCGTCAATTAGACGAAGAACACGAAACAGTCGTTCCGATTCGATTTTACTTAAATGCCTCCGCGCCTACGCGCGGGGGTTAATTGTTTCGACCTCGATGCTCGTCGAGCGGCGAGTTTCGTTACAATACACCTAATTCCCGACATCTAGATAAGCCTGTTATCCGCGACCATCGAGTTCACCGAGGGTATACTACTCGATTACTACTCGATTGATGGATCCCGCTTCGTTCGAACACGTGGGGACGAAGAAGGGCAGGGGGGCGAAGAAGCCCGCATCGCGCCGTAAAATTTGTTAGACTGTCTGTTTTGGAAATAGAATTACGGCAAGCCGGTTATGAATTATTCAGTGTTTTATACTCTTTTTTATTGTCGACAACAATGGAGCGGAGAAACTTGGTGATAGGTTCAAAAAGGGGTTTCCGAGTGTGCTAGAGATGTTAATCTTATTTTTCTTTTATTTTTTTATTTTGACCCTTGCCTATTATAGTATATTGTTAGAGCCGCTCAGTTAGAGCTTCTAAAACACAGAATAAAATAAATATCCAAATGTTTGGTGATCTGAGAAAAATCAACCGACGATAAATCGACTACTATGATCCAACGACATTTATGATCCAACGACGCTATTATTGACGGTCAATAAGATAATGATAAAGCGTATTTGTCGTCGACAATAAGTTTCTATTATGTGGACTTTTATTTGCATTTATAAGCTGCAAAACATGTGGAATACATCAAATACACGGAATATTTTTGTTATAATTTTTAACAAGTATAAAGAATCACTATTACCTAAATCATCCATGTGAATCAGGTCGGAAATAGAAATAAAGGAAGAGCACATGGTTAATTACCTGAATTGAATCGTAACTGAAACGAGATGGAATCGAGTCGAAAAAGGGCAAGGTATCTTGAAACGGAGTCAATTCTCCTCGAGTGGCAATTACGGAGGTGGGCAACTGTTTCGCAAGACGAAATTTTCTAGTAAATTGCGGCGCACAAAACTAGACGTTAACGAGTTTGTTTTGCATGGCGAGATCGCCGTTTCCCTCGATTCGTCTGATTACCGGTGAGAGACGCGGGTCCGTGGATACACCGTGGAAAAACAATGGGGGCAAACGAAGCGAGACGGCGTCTCCTAGTTTCGTGGTGGAACAGTCGAGCGGAACGCGGAGCAGAAAATTGCCTCGGCGAGAGAAATCACGCTGACTCCAGGCTGAAAGCGCAGAGCGGGGCGGGAACGGTTAACTAGCTACCGAAGAAATCACGAACGCTCGTTACTGTTTTGTTACGTCGTTACTGCACTCGATATATTGTCTCTGAAGCCTCGACGATTAGACAAATTACACGGGATCTCTTAATGAGCTTAGCAAGAATGTTAAAAATTCTACGCTCGACGAAACAGAGAGAATTTTTTCATTATTATCAGGGGCGAATTTAATTTAAGAACAACGTTCAAGATTATTTGCTATATAAAATTCCGATTTACGTGTCATAAGATATGTATATGAATAAAGCAAACATTCTTTTTGTAATTACAACGTGAAAATTCGCAAAGTTCTTACTCTCGAAAGATTATAGCTTGAAAACGTTTAAGGCACAATCATTTGCATATTCGTTTTATATTCGTTTCTAAAAAATCTGAGTAAGACGAACGTTGCTAACTTGTCGTCAGGATAAATTCTAGATTTGATTGAATTTATAGGTTAGGTATAGAAGAGGACTGTAAATCCGGTTGCGAATCGAAAGGAGGCGTGACCGAAGGCGTAGCAGGGGTTTAATAACTACTTATTAAACGGAAGTTGCTCTCCATCTAACTAAAGCATAATTCGGATGCGCATCAATACGCTCTTATCTTATCAGCCACGTATGAGAACACGACACTGTTTCCAAATTTCTAATTCATTCTAATTGCAAATTTTTATTTTCTTGAGTTCGGTACGATAATTGATTACAGTTCTTTATCCCTCGAAATCTATAGTTTTCTTCAACAACTTTGAATTTACTGACAATTAAATTTGAATCTTTGATTGCATAATTATTTACAATCTATTAATATTCGTTCGTTAAAAATGTAAGACGCTTCTTACATTGTCAGACATAGTAAACATAGCAAACAATCCGGAATTTCATCTGAAAAATTGCAATTTCTTGCAATTGCAAAGAAATGTGAAAATATTGCGTTTCAAATAATTTTGCTACTAACCATCCCATAATTTCCACTGATCCTAACATTCACCGCTCCAAAAGCAGTGGACTAAAATCTAAGCATTTCCAAGAACTCCTCAAACACGAGTGAACGCGATTCGGGTGATTCTTCGAAACTGTATCATCCGACCGATGCCCCCAGGTCGTCGATAACAAATTTATAATTCATTCAGCACGCAGGCCAACAAATTGCTCGTGTCAACACACGCGAGGAGCGCGCAAGCGGAGGAGGCTGAAGAAGGAGAAGAAGCTGGAGCATCGGGGGTCACGGGGGTGGCGGTCGGTTCGATCGTATAAATCTCACGTATTCGGCGGCGTGGCACACCGTGACGGCCTCTAACGATATATTCTGATATAATTAAAACAATAAATAAGATGGCGTCCCACGGCGAGCACCGGGGGTCGAACTCTAGCTACGTTTTCTCTACCTCCCACCGCAACCCTCTTTCTTCCGTCTTCCTCCTCGTTCCCGGAATCTCCGTTCCGTGCTTTCCAGATATTATTCCTACCGTTCACTCGATACCATTCCCGAAAACAACTGGAGCATCTTCGGTTTCCGGAAACGAAGGGGACAGCATTCGCCGTCCTTACTAAAAGTGGAAGAACTAGAGTTTTTGGAAGAACGAGGGTGCTTGTTTTGATTTTCCATGTTTTGATTTTCTGTATTTTTATGTTTCAGAGACACGCTAAATTTTTTCACTGTCGTCCAATTTTTGACACGAGAAAATCAGGAATGTTCAGAAACGTTCCAAAATTTTTCTCAACTGTCTAAATCCTACTGCTCTACCAATGTTAGAACATCAAATTCCCCAGTATGTAGTAACAAGTATAGCAGAATTCTGCGTAACTAGCGTAAAATATTTTCGATGCAACAACCCCAATAAATTATCACCTCTGTGAATACCCCAGAATCGAATTAAACGACGACTCAACTCGGTAGCAAGTACCCATAATAATTAAAAAGCTACCTGCGCAAACCTCGCTTAATTTTTCTCCTCGTAGCAAGAAGAAAATCGACGTGCGTTCGAGGAAGAATCACAGAATAACGCGCCACGAATAACTCGCGTAGAATTAACAACACGAAGCAGCTTGTTCATTGAGTTTCAACCCCTTTAGAGAGTGGCCGATCGTTTCTTTCTCTTCTTCTTTTTCTACTTCTCCCTCGCTCCCCCCCCCCCACTCCTATCTCCTGACTCCCATTATTTTTCCAGAGGAACCAGGCGGCGTCTGGGCGCGCGTCCGCTGGTATGTCTGGCATTTCTGTCGGCCATCGTTCGCCACGGCGAAACAGTTGTCCTCCTATCCGTGCGTCTTTTATCGCGCGCGCGCGCGCGCGTCCAGTGTCGCTCTCTCGTTCGCTCGTCTCCTCGAAATTATTTCATTAAGGAACGAGAGTGCCTCCTCGACGAAGGGGATTCCGCGATCGGGGGAAATGAAGAATCAACGAACCGAACGGAAGGGGCGATAGCTGGAAAACAGCTGGACGATACTTTGCCCGTTCGGTACACGCGACCATGGAGATTCCTATCTGGGCTTGATAAATTACTGTCCCTACACGAACTCCCCCGTTTCTCCTCCTCGCGTTTGGTAGTTCTCTTGATCCGAGAGTTCCTCTTCTCTCGCGCCGTCCGGCGCCCTCCGGCGCCCTCCGGCACCCGGTATCACCTTAATATTAATTTGCCCCTCCATTGTCCACTTTTATTACACGCATATCTTAGCCGGGCTTCCTTCGTTTTGTTCGCGTCGCTCGTGTCGCTCCTCACTCTCCCGGTCGTTCTTTCCCGTCCTGTTCTTCCGCTTTGAATTCTTCTTGAATCGATTTTCGTCGGGAAGAAGAATTAACAAGAGTTTCGATTCTTTTCGAGTTCATAGTCAAAGGAATGTTTAAAATTTCCAAGAACATGTTTGTAAAACAATAAAGAATTCTCTTCAAACTCGGAAATAAGTTAAGCGGCAATAAAGAATTCTCTTCAAATCCGGAAAGGAATTAAACCTTTCGAAATCTCTTACAGTTATAAATATTTCAAAATTATTGCCGCTTTACTTTACTACGCAGATGTAGTATGTCTATAAATAATTGTGAAGAAAGGTTTGATTAAAAATACGATAACTTTATGGAAATCGATAGCTCTGAGTCCTGCGGGACTTGTTACATACATTGAGATATAACTCCCTCGAGATTTTCGATTTTATAGGCCATTTCATGACCATTTCTCATCGAGGCGTGACTCTCGAAATCACGAAGATTCTGAAATTCGTTCGTCCACGGAAAAATTTGTCATCGAGCCTGTTCTCCTTCTTCGGGAGGGTGTGGCTGAATTTTTTCTCCCTCCTTCGTCGTTTCTCCCTGTTTTGCATCCCCGTTGAAAAATAGCGACTCGCTCTCGGGGAATTCAGCAACAGGTAGCCGACTGTCGATGCTCGCGCTCGTAGCAACCTGCTGACTTATGGCGGGAAAATTATGCGGATTTTTCCTCTGAAAGAGACTGTAGTTTAAATGTTTTTCTCTTCGAAAGAGACAAAGTGCTGCACAACTCGACACCCCCCTTCGACCATGAATTTGATGAACTTGAATCAAAAGTCCATCTTCTTTTGCTTTCACTGCTTTTACTTAAAAATCCTTCCTTTTTTCCTCCTTGAATAGAATACGTCAAAGCAAGAAATAAAGCACAAAATTTGTTGATCTACGCTGACTGAGAAAGACAATTCAGTAGGTTCCTACCCCTAAATTCGCGACGTTCCGCGAATTCCATGCTCGAAACCCGTGAACAGACAAACGATAACACTTTCCCCCTGTGTCTGCCAGAGGGAAAAATCGATTGGCAGCTTTTGTCGCCGCGCTCTTCTCTTTGTGTCAAGCCGGCTATATTAAATTCCACCATATATTTGTCAAGGTGGATCCGCGCTGAAAACGCTTTGAAACACGCGCCATGGGACGCGTCTGTCGCGTCGTACTCTCTGCTGTTTTCCCTCCTGCACACCACTCATCGGCTTATCGGGCGCGAAACAGACGAACAGGACCGCCTAATAAATACGTATTAGCTTTTGTCGGCGGCGTGCGCACTTCAAAGAGATCCAACGAACCTCCCAGGTGCGGATTTCGCCCTGGCAGGCGTTTGCCTATTGACAGATTACGTCTTGTGAATTTATTTTATTTCGGCGGGTCTTGACAAAGAATGTTTGACAAAAGATATGTTATTGTGAAAATTGCAAGATAACGTACTTCAGAAGCAAAATTATTAATCGTAATAGCGTCATAAACGGGATAAACCGAAAGTAAAACCAAAAAATCGACCCGATCGAAACGGAACGTGTTAAGCAATCCACGTATCAACGACTTTGAACAGATCTTTCTTTCCGAAGAAATCTAATTCTTACATTCTCTCAAGATTCTCCGTCACTGAAAGCTGTACCTCGGATCACTGAAAAATATCGTGAGACAACGGACGTTGGAACAACGCTTCAAGCCCTCGAAATAACGGACTGTCATCGAAATGGAGGAAGGAAAGTCAACTCACTTGAGCCAGCAGCTAGGCGAAAAGGAGGGGCGAGAGGAAGCACTCGAGGCAGGTAACGGGGAAGGGCGCGCGAGCACGTGCGCAGAAGTACGTTGGAGAACCGAAAACAGAGTCGTTGAGATCTCGGGGTGACTCAGAGCGGAGACGCGAGGAAAAACGCTGCTCTCCGCGGGGCAGAAGAATGGAGAACCAAGAGTCGACGGGACGGAACGAAACGGATTCCTAAAGGCCTTCCTTCTCTTTCTTCGGGCGCGCGCGGTGGACGACGGCAGTGAAAGAAGGGCGGTCGCGCGCGGACCATCCCCCGGGCGTTCGAGTGATTTCGTCAAAAGTCGCGTCAACTCACGTTCGCCCCATTCCGCGACTCTTAAAAGCCCTCTTCCACCCGATTGTTCGCTCCCGATCGAACAAAAGACGTCCGAGGCACCTGCTGCCCGGCGTCGAATTACTCCCTTTCTCTCTCTCTCTCTCTCTCTCTTCTTCGAGGCCGAAAGTCGAACACCTGAGAAACGCGTGTTCGCTGGGGGGCATTGTCGCGCTCCGCATGAGAACGGAAGCGCAAATTACAGGGCCACGGATTTTTCTCACGATCCGATCTTTAACGACGCGATTCGCGTAACACACACAGAGAGAGAGAGAGAGAGAGAGAGAGAGAAAGAGAATAAGAATGGATGAATGAACGAAGGAAGGAAGGTACGCGTGCTCGCTGGTGAATACGGGATTCCGATAATCGTTATGAGCGCTAAACGACGTTACGGGGAACCGTTGAACACAGGACGGTTAGAGATCGCGGGGACTCGCGACGACGTTCGGTGACTTGGTCGTTGGGGTCAGAGTATATACTTCGATGAACGGAGAGTAGAATTTCTGGGATAGAAGCGAAATAGGGTTCGGGAACCTTGAAGACTGGTTGCGACGCATTGATTGTTCGACTCTGCCGTGATTTTCGAAATTTAAATAGAAAATGGGGAATAAAGACGAACTTTTTGTCACGTCTTGTTCAACGTTGAGGAAAATGACTGAATTTGGTAGCAAAGAATGCGAGTTTAGAAAGTAATGACAGTGAGAATCTAGAAATCGTTAAATCGTCATTGAACGGCCGAGACAACGAACGTAGAAAACAACCTTCTCCACCTGTGGACGTTGACTTCTCGAGTAATTTCAAAGGTCTCCGCGACACCACGTGAAATTCGATAGGATCGGGAAAGGGAACAATTATTCGACTTTGAAGTATTTATACAGGGGAGGGCTATTCAAACAAAGAACGCTTCGTTTCTTTGAGCTCCATTGTCCTAGATCCCATTAGAGCAATCTCCATTGAAATTTACTAATGCAGCTGCTCCTTGCAACCCTCCATCCCCCCCTTCGCCCTCCTTTTCCTTTTTTTCCATCCTTCACTTTTTAATGATTACGCCTTGATCGGCTACACTCGACGATCTTCGTAACTCGAATTCTCTTCTGTTGTGTGTTGGACGAGCAACAGAAGGCCTGGTAATATTAGCTCAGTGCCAACACTGAGTAACAGTAACAGACTCTTCTATTTTGCCTTATTCGTAGAGCAAATTCCAGTAGTCACTCAACCACGTTTTTCCCCCCTGTCCTTTCGATTTACGATTATAAAAAGACGTGCTAAGAAGAAAAAAAACACTCTTTTCCATCAGATAGTCCTAACACCATCCTCGATCATCGCGGTTAAAACGCGGTTAAAACAAACCGTCTCAAACGTACGAGTTGTTACTTCTTTACGCGGAATCCGACACGTGCGTGCAATTTGAAACGCCTCACGTTCGACAATCCCCGAATTTTTAGACTGTTAGAATAGAACGAGCAGAAAATGAAAGCAAGGAAAGAAGATCAACTTACGGTAAATGTCGGTGGCTGTCCGAGCGCGCTTGTAGTCGAGTAACTTTCTTTGTAATTCGTCGGTCGTACCGAAGAGTTGACTCTCTTGCCTCGGAGACTATTAGCTACGATTGAAACTCGGAGAGGAGTGGAGGAGGGGGAAGGGGGAGGGGAGGGGGAAAGAGCAACGCAGTTTTTCGACAATAAGAAAACAAAGGGAGAGGGAGTTGCCGGCGATGATGCTGAAAGATAATCAATGAGAGTGGACGATATAATGTCCGGCCGGCTAAGATGGCGTTGAGACAAGAAAACTACTCGGTGTAACGACCGTTAAAAAGGAAAACACGAAGCGACTGGCAGCAGCTGGGCTTCCGATTGGCTGGCTCACCGCTGGGCGGGAACTCGACGATCGACTTTTACAGTCTCTTGGCTCTTTCATCCAAGTGAGGATCGCCCTCGAGGATCGCCGCGAAGATCCGAGGATCTCTCGCGATCCACGGAGAATTCGCGTGAACGGGGACCTTGAGACTCTTTTTTTTCTTTTCTTCTCGTTGCTTCTCAGTCGAAGTTTAGTCACGTCGTAAGACCTAAAGCAGAAATAAATAGATTTTTGCAAGGAAGAATGTTCGTACAGTGTCTATTTGATCAAAATTGTTAAAATTTTGAGAAATCGAGTTTAGTGGAGATTTCGATATTCGATTATTGATTTCAGAAATACTCTCTTTGGAGCAATTACTTCGAAATGTTCAACAATAATTCTCTTTCATAAAAAAAAAAAAAAGTTATACAAGATCATCGATGTAATTTAGACTTTGCCATTCAATTCTCAATCTTCAAAGTATATAATCATCTTGGAAGCTAATAATATTTCTAAATGAAAACAAGCTAAAGAAAAAGTCACCCCCAAAACTTTGTTCCAACCCCCTCGTGTACAATGTACAAGTCATTCCCCGTAAAATGAAATTATCAGTTTCATTTAGTCTTCTTCGACATTCGAGTCTCAGACGGAGCAAGTTTCGATGCTCCCAAACGAAGCAGCCTAAATCCTAATCCGACAAACATCCTTTCGAGAAAAATGATGCAAAATGTTCTCCAGTCGTCTGGAGGCTGGAAGGACAGAACAGCGACGCTGTTTCACAAAATGCTTTCGACGCGACAGAAGCTGTCAACAACCAGCCAGAAAGTTGCACGACGATGACAATCGTTGAAAGAGCCACGAACTATCCGACGAGGCTGGTTCGCAGCGACGATTCGTAGGTTCGCGTTCGGCCTCTTTGATACTCGATTTGGCCCGGGGTGGCCGAAAACGATCGATCCGTGTGCTCGCGTGTGCGTGATCATTGCGTGATTGCGGTTACCGACAATGACAACAAGCGCCACGGGAGGCGTGACTTGGCACGGCGAGGACGCGGCCGTCTCCCTTTAATGCGGATCCGCCGACAGGCCCCGAAAGAAACGGAACGACGTTACGTTGAGAATACGCCGCCGCTGGCTGAACGTTGCGTAACGGGTCGTCGACATTGTTACGTCGACCGGGGAGGGGGTGAAATCGATCCTCGGCGAGAAAGGAAATTAGGGTTAATTCTTGAGCCTTTTGAGAATGAATCTTGGTGGAAGAAAGAGACCACGCGTGGAGGAGGTGAGCTGCGAAGGTCGAAGCTACGAAAGAGAGAGGAGCTTTTCGAAGAGCTGAGGCTGTAGAAAAAATTTGGGAACTTGAAATCGTGGAAACGCAGCTTCGAACGAGAGATTTGGAAGAATCCAAGTCGATTGAATCTATCGAAAATTTGAGAATGGGGCATTTTGGGACTCAAATTTGAGATTTAAATTTAACAAAATAGAAAATAGGATCTTTTGTGTTATGTACAAATTACTAAGAGAAGCTAAAGAGTTTGAATCTGTGATGAAGAATTCACGCGTTTAAACACGGGAATTGAGACTAAGAGAATTGGACTAGATTAAACTCGATACAATTTCAAAATACATACACGAAGCTCCGAGTTTGAACGTATCTAATTGCAAGTAGAGAAAGCTGAACGACGTTGGACAAACTTTGGTGCAAATTTTACGAAAGAGTTAGAAATTCAGTAGAAATTCTGAAAGCGATTCGAAGCTTGTACAAGAGATATTGGAATCTCAATAATCGCAACGATATTAGAGAACATCCTAGTTTTCGGGAAGATTTACAACCACAGCGAACCCCTTTTTGCGCAGCGCGCGCAAAAAGTAGCGCAAATTTACGGCCGACTTTATTGCTTCCCAACAGTGTATCTTCATGGTGAAAGACGAGAGGTGACCACGTGGGAGGAAAGAGAGAGGCAAAACGGTAAATTACCATCGAACTCGGGGCAACCGACTGTTCTGCAACAATAACGCCAGACGTACGACTACGATAAATAAAAAAAACAATTGTCGTTTAAGTAGCCATATTTCATGTAGCGAATCTCAAGCGACGGAAAATTGAATCTTGTTCTCCTTTTGACAAGTACGTAGAATCTTTGATTACGAATCTTGAGGTCTTGCTCTTGACACGTTTTCTATATTCCAGTATTATATTCAATATTGTTCCAATATTGTTCTGAATAATTCTGAAGCTTCGGACTTGTTTGGAATAGATTTAGATTTTTAGGTAACGATTGCAATTTATATCTAATCAATTGATATAAAATTTCGAATCTGAATTAATTTAAAAAAAAAACCCTATCACGAGGCGTGATAGTGTTCCTCTTCGACATCCTCAATGACATCGATGAGGTGTGCTTCTTTTCCACAGGATTACTCGTCTCTTTCTTTCTTCTCTTCCTCCTCGACAAAATCAAAAACTCGGTGTTAGTCGGACTCACGGCAGCGGAGTATCTTTTCGAGTCCGGGGGTTTTCGATCGGTCGGCACGTTTGTGATCCTCATTAGCCGACGAAGACCGCCCCGATGTGGCTGCACACACGCGAAACATTCCTCCGTGGCGGGGACCAAGAGAAAAAGAACGACTCGCGGGTGGAAGGAGCGTATCAATTGTATCGACGCATTGTTGCTCGACGAAGCAGCAGATGAGTTTCGTTCGGAGATGCTTTTAGTCATTGTAGACCCGATCGCCGAGTGATCCAGACCCACGAAACCGACCGAGCGAGAGAGAGAGAGAGAGAGGAACCCTCTCTCTCCTTTTCGATCCAGTACTCCGTCGATCGATTCGATAGAAAAACGCATCACGGTGATCACCGTTGAACGAGGGAACACGTAATGGGAAAGAGATCCGCTTTCAGTTTCTCCGATCGTCACGTAACGACAAAATGCAGACCGAGGGTTGAACTTTCTGGATCTGAGAAATCTGTCGCAACACGATGATACGGTAAAGAAGAAGAAGAAGAAGCAAACTGGCGACTTTATACAAGCCTGTTCGAACATATTCCACCCGCGCAATACGCAATACGCAAGTTGGAAACAATTTTCACAAAAGAGCAATATTAGTCTTCGAGATTGAAATAAATGCGAAATACCAGAGAAGTAACACCAAAAGTCCAATTTGAGGTTGTGAAAGAAAAAAAGGAAAAGGAGACTTCTTGCGAGAGGAAGCTGCAGAAGACAAAGATAACGAAGCATTCCGCGGAACCGACGACGCTCCGACACAATGAGCCTGGTCCCCGAGCTGAGAGAACAAAGAACGAAAACGCATACGCTTTTCGTCACCTTTCGTGTTCGTAACCAATCTACCTTTCAAAGCTGTCAGCGAGCGGAAACACTCGAAGGAAACGGGTGGACCCGGTTCGCCGTGGCAGGAGAGAAGTCGCCAACTCATGTTGTCGCCAGTTTACCAATCATTTCTGTGGCTGCACGCGAGAGGCCAGCTCGCGTGCTGTACGCGCGTACACGCGGCTCGCGTGAAGGAGTGCCAAGCACTCGGAGGAAACATCTGGCCTCGTACTCGAGAGAACCTCGGAGTCGAGTGGAACTCGAGCCGAAGTGGTGCTCGACGCGAGCGAGCCGTCGAAATATAAAGCGTTTCCGCGCTTTTGAGCTTCCGCGCGAAGCTGACGACGCGGAAGATCGACCGTCGAAAGAGAGAGAGAGAGAGAGAGAGAGCTACTTCGTCGAGGCACGTTGCACCACGCGCACGTTTTTTGTTCACCCTTTTCGTTTCCTTTTACGCCTCGAGATGCCTAATAAACGTTCTTCGTCGGTTCGAGACGCTATTCAACGGCGATTCGCGCGTCTGCAAACACTTCACGATCGAACGGCTGCTCGAACTGCGTTTGTTGGGCTAATTAGTTGATAATTAACCGATTAAAAAGCTCGAAGAATTGAAAAACGGAAGTCTTGTTTTTGAACGACGTGATTGTAAAATTGGCGAGACGAGACCCGACGAAGCCTCAAAATTTGTTGTTGCGGATCGACGCGATTGAGAAATTTATTTCAAATCGCTGAGAATCGCCGATTCCACCAATTACGTATCTCTCATTTTCTTTTTTCAGAATGTTTCGCATAGAAAATTGACGCTCACCGATACACTTTGTCTAGTATTTTTTTACTTTACAAAGCTATAGTGGACAATTCGTAGAATTACATTAAACAGGTTCCTATGTACGAAGTAACGACTAAATATTTGAAACTGAAGAAAAGCAGAAACGGCGCAAAGAAAATCAGAACACTTCAAATGATAAAAATTCACATTTATATAAATGAATTCTACCAGGAAAGTCCATCTATTCGCCACAAATCAGTGGAAGAAGATTGTCCATCGTACGGTATAAAATCAACGTTTTTGTTCGTTTCTGTACGAGAGGAGCAGTCGGAGGATTTCGTGCGATTCGGGTGGCATAGACCGTATTAAAAAGAAAAAAAGAAAAAAGAAAAAGCAGAGAAAAAAGGCTGGCAGGAACACAGCGCGTTCGTAGAACAAACGATCCAGCTTGCGAAGGCCCGTGGATTTTATCGCATGCGACGTTTTTCGGGGTGGCACGCGTGTCGAGCCGTAGCACGACTCGAAGTCGAGTTTCGCACGTTATGCGTGTGCCAATGCCAAGTGAATCCCGGTGGCGTACAGAAGAGACCCCCCGCGAATGGGCGTTCATTGTCGCGGTTGCTTACGGGGGTTCGCCGTCGTTGAATACGTTCTCCGTTCTCCGCTCTCTGTTCTCTCTAATTTCGCCGGCGATCCGGAAAAGGGTGCCGAGTTTCGTCCAACTTCCAACCCAATCCTCCGAGACTCGATTCCCTCGATCGAAACCTTCGAGCCTTCGTCGATTATACCTCCCGCCAATTATACCTTTGTTCCTTGATTCTACAATTTTGACTTTTGCGACGTTTCGATTCCCACCTTACGAAATTTTCTTTCGACGAGCAGAAATTATATGCCGAGCTACCGATCTAAATCTATGCGCGATCGTCTTGGAAACGACGACGAGTTAAATGATACAGCTTCAAAGGCAGATCCGTTAAAGTTACCGAATAACTGCAAATGTTCGTTGATTTCCAGCACGGCGGAGCACGAGTACGCAAAAATCCACGACGGAACAGGCACGTCGATCAAATGACCAGTAGCAGAGCGAAAGAGACCCCCCGCGAACGGGGTACACGGTGGCCGTGGATGAGGTAGAGAGCTCGTGGCGGGTGCCATTGTCGCGGTTGCTCGCGGGGGTTCCTCGCGATTGAATGGCCCTTCGCCCTGGGAGGCACCGCGACGCCCGTTTTCGCTCTATAATTTTAACAGCCGAGTCGATGATTTCGTCCTCTCCGCCGTTGCGAGAGCGCGCGCGCAATCGCAAAGAGCGTTCGCCTGCTCGCTCTCCTTTTTTTTTTTTTCTTTCCCTTCTTTCCCTCCCCCCCCCCTCCTGCCCCCCTCCACCCATTTTTTTCCTCTTCTTTTCGCTTTTGCAATCCGAGCACCGTTGCTCGCAAACAACTGCCGCCCAGGGCCACCTGGTTGTTCTAAGCCGATCGAACAGAAAAAATCACGCACGGTGATTTTCCTCCGACTTTTGGTCGCCACCCAGAGTAACCGAGTGTCCCATCCAGCCGGATCGCTGACCAAATGTCAACGGATTTTGCGTTCGAACGTTCCCCTGTACACTGCTACCGAGTAGGCACAATATTGGAGACTGCAAAATTTAGATCACGATCTCGATAGAAGTTGACTTCCAAGGATTCGTTATAAACGTGACCGATGAGAAAAAAATAGAAAATTCAAAGAAGACTACGGGGACAATAAAATATATAAAATTTCCAAATCCAAGCACCTACAGAAACGTATAAATCGTCCACGATCTTACCGCATCAAGCTGGCCGACAAGATGGCGGCGCGTTGGCCGGCTCCACCCTCGCTCGAACCGATTAATTAGGGGTTTGCTCGGTTATATGCCCAATAGCATCGGCTAACTCCGACACGGTGAGGAACCGTGGCCTGGCCACGGAGTCAGGGAGGTTTCGTTTAGCGATCATTACGCTTTTAGCACTCGTGATCCCGCCCAGAGTAGCGGGGCGCCCCCCTAGCGCGGCTCGGAATAAAGCAAGGGAGCCAAAGGACCCCCCATCTCGCCTTTATCCACTATGGAGAACCAATGGGGGCACCCGGTGTCGGGCACCGTGCAATCGGACGCACAGAGAGAGAGAGTATGTGGAACACCGTGTTCTCCGTATGTCGTCCGGTCTACCCCCCACGTGCACGATCCCGTAACTTACCCCCTCAACCCTCGTTCCAACCCCCGTTTCTGCCGCCACTCTGGCCAGCAGTCGCCACGTCGAGCTCGTCTGAGCGAAAATAAGTAGCTATCGCGTGCCGGCGATCGACAGGGAAATAAAGCAGAGTCGAGTCTTCGTCTCTGAGAGTGGACGATCGTGCGCAACGCTTACGCTTTTCACGCAAGGCAAGTTTTTGGACCTCGTTCGAGTCGCACACGCGATACCTTCAGACGGAGGATTTATTTGCGTGCTTTGAAGCTTCGGTGACTTGTTTCGGTTCGAACAATAGGTTTTTGGTGTTTTACGGACTGAGGGTGTAATTTTTACTTTTTGTAGATACGAATAAAAAATTGCAAGCCAAGCACACTTTTCGGTACGAAGCTCTTCCTTCCTGTGCTTTCGCAATAAATTTTCTACAAATTCGCCACAAACTTGATAACGAATAACGATATATTTTATCTGCTTTATAAATAAACGTTTGAATAAATTCTTTCAGTAATAAACCAATCAGTCGTAAGAATTCAGAGCTGGTTCCCACTGGATGAATGGGGAAGAAGTTTGAAATTTACAACGGGGAAGAGAAGTTTGGAGAAGAGAAGGGGAGTGACAGAGCGGGTGGACGAGGAACACAGAGCGGATGGAACCACGGCGAGCGGGCGTGTGCGATCTCTTCTGTGAAAGCTCACGGGTCACTAACTAAACCAATGAGACCGTGCTGAGATTAAATAATTCATGCTGCGAGTGTAATCCGCAAATTTGTTTGGGATTACGTGCGCGCCGCGTTTGCGCCGCGTGCGGTCAAACAATGGCTATCTTTCACCCCGGACCGTCGTGTCCCATCCTTTTTTTAATCTCTCAATTAAAAACAGCTCCACGCTCCCCTCTTTCCACCTCGTTTCCATCGTTCACCGCGAAGGACTTCCAACTTGGAAAAATTTTATCATCGTTCGAAATTCTCAGACGATGACAACTCTCTGTCTCTCTGTTCTTTGGAAATATCTCTCGCAAGTAAGATCGATTTGAAATTTTGCTGCTTTTGTTCTTTGTAAACGTAACTTTATCATTTATATTTATAAACGTGGGTGAATCGCGTCGTCTGACAATTCTCTTCGTCGCGAGAGTAGAATAAAATTTTCTTCGGGGGGTGGAAGACCGCCTAGCGTCGCGGCTAATAGAAAAATTTGTGGTTAACAGCTGTTTATACGCGGTTTCGAAGAGGGATTCCCAGCGGACGTATAAAAAGGAGAGGAGATTCGCTTTCGCCAGGGGACATTTTTCGCCTCCTTTCGGACGTCGTATCGCCCACGCTTACATCTTGATTCGCGGCTGCTCGCGCTGTAAATAATAATCCCTCTGCCTCTCTCCATCTTTCTTTTTTTCGCAGAATTTTATGATCGACCCGCGTATTATGTGGGGCGAAAATTTAATGGCTAGACGTCGTGTACGTCCTCCTCGAGTAATGGCTGACCACCTCAGAAAAAACGACCCGCAAACGACGCAAGAAACATCGACGACGAACCTGGAGACACATTTTTTTTTTTTTTTTTTCTTGTCGTTTTTGAAGAACCAAATCAAACGCTACTCGTTCGTATCACACATTTCCTCACTGTACTCGAAACTGGTTGAAATTTTTACTGTGTTTCGTGTTTTCAAACGTTTGGTAGCAGAAAGCAAGTGTCCAAATCTTCCTTACTTTCATCGTTTCTTTTCTTATCATTCCAAGGGTTGAAATTTAATTTCTGTCGAAACCAAACTGCTCCGATTAATCAATCTTCGAATCCTTCGAAACAAGAAAATTCCACGCTTCTTACTCCAGTAAGTTTCCAATCAGCCCGCGAGAAAGAAGGTAAAAATCTGTCCTGCGAGAGATGCTCGTAGAGAGCGGTACGGGTCATTTCTTACGCACGAAACGACTCTCGAGCCCGGCGAGGAAATAAAAAGCGCAGGTTCACGAGCCGAGGAGGAGACACGGAGGGCTCGAGAGTTATCAATGAACGAGATAAGGATCGTCGATGAGGCCTCGGAGACACACGGCCACGGGAGAACGGAACGGTTGCAAAGGCTCCTCTTCGCTTGCCTCCCGCTCGCCTCATCGCGCCGCCATCGTCTAGACATTCTAAATTTGAATAATATTTTTATGAATGAGTGGACGCGCCATAAATCGCCCCGTGAATACTGTGGGACCGGGATAAGTTGTGCACGACCGGAGCCACACGCTTCGACCCGAGTCCGGGCACAGGCGAGAGAAAGAGAGGCACGGATACCGTTTATTAATGCCCCGGGATTAAATCCTCCCGGCTCGAGCGTGTAACCGAATGACAAACAATGGAACGATAATCGAATGGATGGAATTCGTGAAACGGAATTGGGGAACACTTTCGTTCTGGCTGTTAATCAGTCGGTCGTCTCGAGTTCGGGTTGTCGGTTCCGTGGATTTTTAATTGCTTTCGGATTTACGAACGAAAGTTGAGAGAAGATTATAAGCGACTCGCGGAAAGTTAGTATCTTTCGAATATAATTAAAATTTGCACAAATCTTGCCCTCGTGACCGCTTCTTCGTAATCGTAATTTCATAATATGAAATTATACTTCAGAAATTTAACAATCAAAATTCTTACGAGAATCGTGAAACGAGGAACGTGACAGAGTTATTTCCTAAATCTTGTCAATTAAAGATAGTAGCTCTGGATCTCAAACTTGATTACCAAGAATCGATCAGAGCCACGTCCAAGGTGGTGACCAACAGGAAAATTCACCCGCGGTGAGACGTACAGGACCGTGTGCCATAAATATCCCGAGCACAATGATAGATTCGAAGCAGACACACATGCTCTGTGTTCCACCCTACAGAAGGTGGATCTCCGTGACCCGTGACTAATAGGCTTATTATTTTATATCGCCTCGCATTTGTTATCGATACGCGTGTACCGGTCTTCGCGATGTCTCACGTGTTCCAGCCACCTAATGCGATGTTTACTTAATCGCGCGGAGAATAGGATTAGATAGATATCTCGCGGCGATCGCTACACCCCTTACTCTTAAGCAGCCTGGTCGTTTCCCTACCACACCCTACCGATTTTTCATTGAGGCCGATACGAGCATCGATTACGTTCCCCGACAGACGATCGATCCCCCTTCTTCTTCAAATCTTTGCGTTCTTAGTGACACCACTTGTGGTTATCGAAGCAAGCTTCGAGCCTTGAACTTCAAAAGTTTGAACGAATGTTTGACTCTGAAAGTGTTAAAGATTGGAATCTTCAACGTTTGATTTTTTTATCCGTTAAATTCAAAACGTGCAAATTTCTATCTTGTTATTAAATATTTAAATTAAAATTAAATTTTTATACTATATTATTTAGGTTACATATAAATTTATATATCAATTTTATAGTCGATATACTATCATTCTGACACAGGTTTTGAAAACAGTCGAAGATTTATCAGCTCTCGAGCAACAGAAGAAGAAACTTCAAAGAAACCGCTGAATCTTCCCAAAACGTCATCGACGATCCGTAGGGGATGATTTGTTCGAGCTCGTGCGCACGCCGCGCACGTCGCCAGTGTGTTGTTGTAGGTGGAGCAATTTTTAACGAGAGAAGCGCAACCCGAGACAAACGGTTCCAATTAGATTTCCTTTCTCCCACGTGCTGCTCGCCATTGTCCGCGATTGTTCCCCGACAACCGGAACGGAAGGACGCGGCCCGCCATGCCAGCTCGTGCCAGCCAAATGTTTCCCACACGTTCGTTTCCTCCGTGGTCTCTCGGATAAAAATTTGAAATTCCAAGCGACTCTTCTCCAACGAATTTCAATTTCCCAAAGTTCTCGGTCTTCGAAGGGAAAATAAAAGGATCTCTATTCGCGGTAATTTCAATTTTGAGATCCTAACCTCGTGCCGAAAAATTTCTTCTTCTAACATTCGAAGCAAGTTGTTGTATTGGTTTTAATGGCACGTGGATGCTACTCCCTTGTTGCAGTTTCACCAATGTGCGATTATATTTGTAATTACGTTACAAGGTTCTGTGTGGATCTTTTAACAGTAAAAGTGATTTTTTTAGCGGGGATAACCCAGAAAATCGGGCCTCTTTAGGTGCAACGCTGATGCAACGAAAATTAGCGATTGGTTAATTTGGGTCACGTGATTCGTGAGGGGGTAGACCTCGAGTAGGAGTGGCGTTGCCTGTTTCCATATTAGTTTTGAACCTAGGTGTAGTCAAGTTACAAATTTCCCAAAAATCGAAAACCTCGCGAGTCCTCCGTGGATCGGTCGCGTCGCGACTTGCAAAGAAGAGCGAAACGAGAGGTCGCTAGTACGAAAGAAGAAAGAGAGAGAGAGAGAGAGAGAGAGAGAGAGAAGGAACGAGAGGGGAAAGGAACACATGTCGTTCGGTGTACCCCGCGGTGCCACGGGCTTCGATGCGTGGGATTCATATATTAAGCGCGAAGCACCGGCCGAAACCCGGCGATGCGGCGAGCAGGATAAGAAAGGTAGAGGCAAGAGGGAAAGAAGAGGAAGGTGGAGAGGTCGGGAGCAAGACGAGGACCGAGATGGCAGAAGCAGCCATCGGGATCGCGGCAAGGAAGAACGGCTGGCGAAGCGAACCAGAGACAGATGAACTAATGCTCGAAACCGCGGGGGGCTCGTGCTTTCGAGCGTCTAATGATTTAGCCGGTGCAACGACGCGCCGCTGGTGCTGGCACCGGTGATACGCGCGCTCACGCTCGCGAGAGATCCAAAGATCGTTGATGCTCGCTGGATATTCCACCGACGACGATCGCCAACTCGATTTTCATCGGGGCCTCGTCGTTCGTCTCGCCTAGACGACCGGCTAAGTGCCGCCTGATCGCCCTGGCCATCTCGTATTCTCCACGCGAGAAAAACCGTGATGTTCCTCTTTAGAGAAACCTAACCTCAAACGCTGCCTCAGCGAGGAAATTTGAAATTGCTGCTATTTTTATATTCGCTTTTGAGAAATTTGAAGTCGGTGCTGTTTTTACTCTGACCGACCTGGACAAATTTAACGTCCATTGTTCGTGAAATAAAAATTTGAAATGCTGTCGATAATTTTTTGATGCTACTTCTATACCTATAAATTTCAACAAACAACCTTCGAGCTTTAAATCGAGATTTCTTTTATCCCACAAACAGTTCTCCGACTCTTCAGTTGCTCGATGATCGTCCCCGAGTGAACGAAGCGGACGAGAAAGGATCTGTAAAGAGAGATTTACGGTATCGCGTTCCCGCAGCCAGCTCGCGTGATCGATTAACAAGGACGACGGATCGGACGCGATCGTCGGATTATCCTCGAATTCGCAGACGGTACACGATCGCGGTTGAAAACGAGCAAGGTCGCCAATCACCCCCTACGGAAGGTTCTGATGCTTTATGATCGCATTCGCAACGACCACGCTGTCGGGGAACTCGGTTACGTGCATGTAAACGCGCCTTTCAATCTCGTGAGAGGACGTCATATCGGCGCAGCGTTGGTTCAGCTTGGTGCCGCGTAAATTCGCGCCGCACTATTTCCAGCGGTAAAAAGCGACGAGTGGTTTCAAGGTGGTTTCGCTATTCTCCGCCTCTCTCCGTCTCAACGAAGTGAATTAAAAATAGAAATTTCCTCCGCGATAACGAGCTTCCACGGTAATGAGCTTACTCGCTGTGCAGTAAGAGCCGTTGGAAAGAGCCATGAATTTTTATGTAAAGTGCTACGAATGTATCTGGATCGGTCGCGCGAGCATTTTCACGTGATTTCCACGTAGGGATAAAGGCAACTGCGATCGCGTGTGGATTGTGCCGACGTCGACGCACGATCGAGAGGATTACAAACTCGACTCTTTCATTAGTAGATTTTAGCATCTTCCAAAGTTGAAAAAGCGAAAGTATTATTTAATAAAACTCTCGGAGCTGCTCAGATTTTAATACTTTACAAAGTCGTGATTCTGAGACGGAAAGTGTATTATTTACAAAAACTCCTAGGACTTGTAACAGCGTCGGAGATGGAAGATAGATTTGGAATCGGAATAACGATTCCACGATGACGAGGAAGAAGCGATGGAACCTACGACCGTGAAATGAAGATTCCTGGTATCTTTCGATCGTGCAACAGCGATGTAATTCGAAGGGGACTCTCCATTTTTGCGGGAATAATATCGACGAAAAAGAGGATTTATTACGAGGTCGTGGGCAAAGAAGAGGAGAAAGAACGATAATAGCGCGGAATCGCGAAAAAAGGCACCGGCCAGTGTCCGGTCGAGCGTACGTGACTCACGTCGATGCATCACGTCGGAAAATAATTGTACATGTGGACGCAGGCACGCACGTTCGACGTAAATTCTTCACGTGTACGACGTACTCGTCGTAAATCGTCAGCAACACGCGGCGAGCTCCCTTTTCTTTTTTTTTTTTTTTTTTTTCTTTCCTTTCCTCCTTTATCCCTACGTCCACGTAAATTTCTTCCTTATCGGCAAGTAATTTACGTCTGGCCCCCGCCGAAAAAAATAACGCGATTCTGCAAATTGCATTTTTCCACCCTTCCTTCAGTCGCCTTCTATCTTTTCGTTTCTCTTTTGGGAAAAGTGTGTTTTTTTTTTTTTTTTTTTTTTTTGAGAAAAAAACATATCGGTAGAATTTCTTTATGCGCGTACCTCCCCCCCCCCGGGACGAGTATTTATTTCATCGCTAGAAAATAGTTAAATGATGGTTCATACAACAGAAGAAAGTTAAAAGTATTAATGTAATAAAATGAAATTTAAATATTGTATCAATTGTATTAAAAGTGTTTTAAGGCTTTTGAACGGTAATGTGTACATATATATTTTTACAGGTATAGATTTTTGACTGTGATTAAAAACACGTCCCGTTTCCCCCGTCTATAAATGTTTATAACACCTGCCATTAACAGTCGACAAAAATTTTTAAAAAATTAGCACTATACTAACTTGTAGTATAATAAAATGTTCCGCTTGAGAAACAGTAACAACCCCTTAACAAAATTAATTTCTCCATCTGACAGTAGACAAATATAATCTTCAGGTTTCAAAGTGTTCAACTAGCGTGACAATTCCTTCACTCTTTTCTCCAAAAATCTCCATCAATGGAAGATGTCCCAGGGTCACCAGAAACAAAAAAGAAAGAATTAGAGGAAGGTACAAGAAAATAACCACGTGTCACAGATTTAGTTGGTTGTAAAAGTCAGTCGTAAATCAGTGGCTCGTAACAAGTCGTACTTCACGATTTCCCTTTTCCCTGACGTTTTCCAATTCGTCTCAAAGTAAGGTATTGTTGACTGGACAATGTGGACGACCAATATTGTTGAGATACTGATCGCTCTTCTGCCTCTTTCTTATCTTCTTCACACAAATTTATGCTCGTTAACTTCCTCTTTTGCCACCACCTTCACGCATAAAAGGCGAGTTTCACTTCTGCGGAAGGAAATTTCTTTCATTTCCTTCGTCCCCTGCGCGTAGATCTCTTGAAAAACTAACTGTCCTTCTGCTAATAAAATCAATTTTTTTGTTGTCGATGTTTATCGACATGCACGTTACTTTCTGTATACGTCGAACACTTTCGAAAAGGAGGAAATTTATTAAAGATTTATAAGTCTATTTTTTTAAATTAATAACATTCATCTCGAATATCTTTCGAGTTCCAAATCTGCATTTTCCCAAAGTGGAATATTCACGGTATACTTGTCTCTGTATAATTACGTAAGAACCACTTCCCACTTCGTTCCACTAGGAATGTTATCGTAAATATTTTAAATCTCCTTGATGGCAACTATATGGATAATATATTTTTGTCGTTCCATGGTAATGTGATACGCAATAAAATTTTTACTTCGAATCCTGAACGGCTAAACTTCAGCTCTGAATCTTGAAACAGTGCCAAAATAATTTTGCGATTTTCGATGCGACTTTTCAGGCACTTCTGACAATCTGGCAATAAATCCTTTCAAACAAAAAAAGTTAATCAACATTCAGCCGTCTACAAACTTCAACGTAAAAAAATTTTTTTTCCACAGTCAACGTGTACTTGACGTACATACTACGTCCTTAAATCTTCAAATAATGTTAAAACATAATGGCTTGAATAGCTGAATCGAACAAGTACACCACCGTGCGTCAAGACCAAAACACCATAAACTTTTACGACCAGTAGTGGTTTCGTTGGATTTCACTTTGAACCAGCACGATTTATGATCCCGTGCTAGTTCACTTTGGCTCCACCATGAAAATTCCACTGCAACAATGTCCTTACGTCCCCTGCGTTTTTTTTCCCCCTCCTTTTTTCTTGTTCTTCATTCTCTGTTTTCTTGACTCTTTCTGGTCGTCGTGCAGTTTCACTCTGAAACCCGTGAACTTTGTCCAGGTTCTCTACATGGCCTGGAAGCCTCTGACTTTTAACGTTTACCCACGAGTGCTTTCCAAAGTCTGGAAATTTTTTGCTACGTAAAAAATGTAAGTTCAAGGTTCGGCAAAGATGCAGCTTTTTCACTTGGATTTTTTCTTTTAGACGGATGAGTATGTTGCAGACTGTTGCAAGTGGTTGCAACAGTCGGCTGATCGTTGGCAATTAAGTGGAAATTCACGCTGCGATTTAATGGCATCATTCCCCGTGCACGCTTCTGCTTCCATCTACCTTCGGTTCATTACGTCGATGAGTACTCGCGAGTCTGTATTTTATCTCGCTAACAGCAATTGCTCGATTGCGTCAATGCTGGCATCAGAGCGTGCGAAATCGCCGATCCTTGAGCGAGAATTTTTCCGAGAAAATTTCACGAATTTTCCGTTTTTCTGCTGAATTTCTGTTTCACAGTGTCTTCTAAAATTTTTTTTGTATTTCAAAAACACCGAGATTCGTCGAGAAGCGCGAATTTTTGATCTACAAACAGAATACACGAGTACACGTGCATGACTGGTGAATCGCTTGAGAATATTTCGAGAATCCTGCACCTCAAAGAACACGCAACCAACGCGCTTTTCACCAGCCTTTCCTCGTGACGAAAATTCGCCAAGAATTTTCCGAGAACGTCTAAATCACGAGATGACCATCGCTCCATTATACGGCTGTTAGAACGAGAAATTGAGCAGTTTTCGTCGCAATTTTCTGGAACCCCTACCGCGGTCCCAGAACACGGGGACAAGCTCGTAGATTCGTGGATAGATGGGGGTCCGTGCGACCCCCCGAGAAAGAGTCCACGAAAATAGAGATCGGAATCGCAGAAGGAAGAAGAGGAAGACGAGACGCGGGGGTGAGCAAAAAAAAAAAAAAAGGTGAAAAGCCAGGGAGAGAAAACACGACGTCGGTGAAAAGAGACGCGACCAGGTAGAAGAAGAAGAATCGGGGATGGAAAAACGGGGATGAAAAAGACGCGGCGAGATCATTGTCCTGGCGAGAACTTGGTCCAGCCCTCCGCGAACCAATGAAACGAAACCACCCAGGATGCTGGCCAACAATGATCTCCACCGAGTCATTCAACAGCGACCTAGAATCACCGTTAATGGCTCCGTGCAACGAACCAGAATCCTTTTGTCGTTTTATTGCGAGCAGTTTCCTCTCGTTCCCTCGAGAAAAAAGAGAAGAAGACTCGAAGAAGATGTTCGACTTTTCCCAGAGGTGCGGATCTTTCTGGAGCGGTTTCGGAATATCGGATTTGCAGATTTCGAGCTTCGATCTCGCGGAAGTGAGAGAAACTCCTGGCAAGGAGTTTTGTTGGAATTTCTGCAAATACCGAGCTTGGACAGATTTGTTTTCAAAGAACACGTTAACAAGAAACGATAATAAAAATAAATTTCCCTTCTAGTCGCCTTTTACGACACGCAGGGACTACGTTGGGCCCATTCTACCCCCGAGCCCACAGGGGGAAACGCAAGCCTAATTTTGAAAAATTCCTCGATTTCTGCCAATCGTGAGGACTACCGTGTTTGTCACACGACTGGAAAAAGGATCTCTAATTAAGTAATTATTTTCCCCGGGATGAAACGAGCTTGATCTCCAAATCAGAATCCACGATGCCCCGTGACAAAGATACATTGTACAAGCTACGGAATGTATCAAATAGAGAGAGAGAGAGAGAGAGTGAAAGACGGAAACCGAAAAAAACTGACGCAATGGGTGGCTTGATTATAATAGAGGTATCATTCCGCTGAACGATACGCTTCCTCTTCCCTTCGAATAATTGCAAATGGCGCGCTTTTATGCTGCAGGGGCGGCTGATCAAAGCCGCGGATAAATAAAAGATAATCATCTAATTATTCCATTCAAACGGTCGACTGCTGCCTCTCCACGCATTCTCCTGGCAGCGATTGCCGTTGCCCGGTCATTAAGATCTCCGCTGATCGCTGTTTCTCCATCTTTTCTACTCCCCCTTCCTCCGATTCTCGACGAATCATTGTGACCGAAGACTGAAGAGGGTGTGCGCGTATATGTGTGTGCATGTGTGTGTGTGTGTTACAATACGTGGCCGGTCTTGTCTCTCGGAGTTAATTGTAATGGAACATGAATGCTCTCGTGGTAATTACGCGGCGAGATCATCCGATTTCGCGGCACTGTGCATCAGCGATCGATCGTTTGTTTCGCGTTTGAACCGAGCTGCTTCCCTTTCGGCCGTCGTGACGCGTGATTCACGTGTACCGATGAGTAGATGAAGGGATCGTAATGAGATACGACTGATGGCCGATATATGCTCGCGTCCAAAAATTTAGATTTCTAATAACGAGTTTACAGCTCGTTATATTATTTTGTTCGCTGACCGATCGATTGTACGTAAAGATTGGAGTTGTAACAATAATTCAGTTTCTTAGAAGAACGCAAGAAGAAGCTTTATTTAAAAACTAAATGCTCCAAACCTTTAAGAAAAATGTTGTATGCACGTCGAGTTTATTGAAAGTACCTGTCTGAACAGATTTATCACGAAATAATTTTGTATAAAGTATAAATCCATTTCTAGCAGGGAGAAAGAATTAGATCAAAGGATGAAGGGTAGTAAGACGTTGCATGGGTCCTTGGCTAGGTGTGACCGAGAAACGAGAACAGGTGAGACGGCGTGTCTCCTCGATTCCCGATAAGAATCTGTCACAGTTGACTGGCTAGTATTATACCAACGCCAAACGATACTACCACCAGATAAAATGCCAGGAAGTTCGACCAGTCATCATCCCCGATGCTACGAGTTTCAACCGCCGATCTCTTCTGCGAATATCCCAGGAGAAGCTGACACCTGAAGGTAAACGGAATGGACTAACCTGTGACGCTTTCTAAACCGATTTAAAAATCGTTCCAAACGTTTTGTCTGCTGTGAGTAAGTACACGGTAAGTAATTTTTTCTTAGTACGAAGGTGCTTCTAATTTTTTTACATACAACTCACCTTAGTTTATTTTTCGTTATTAACCCCTTGCGCTGGCAACTGGTTCGCGGACCATAACGAGTGACCGAACCGTCGCTTTCTTTTTCTTTTGAACTCGTCGACATCACTTGATAGAAATTATTAAAAAAAATAATCATTTGTTTTGCCTGGATTACATTTAAATTAATACTTAAAACCGAGAAAATGTTGCAATTTCGAACAAAAAAAATTCTCGACATGCGTGGTATACGTTATTCCAGCGCAAAAGGTTAAAAGGACGAACATACATCCAATTTTCCACATCATTTTGGAAATGATTAAGCTTGTTAAAGAGCGTAATATCGAAATGAAGCGAGGGGAGAGAAAGGATTATGTTGATTCGATCTCGCTGAAGTCAGATTTCGATGAACGCGTCTATATGAACGTATCGAGGTGGGCCCAGCCGGCTGAGTGGGTGACTGACTCTGGGCATTGTCGTTCCACAAGATATACGGCTGTCTGTTCCCAGAAACAGTTTATATTCGGTTCAGAGGGCCCGGAGATCGTTATATGCCTACCTGACTCAAAAGATCTCGGTCGCCCGTTCGGAAGCGTTCGTTTTTCGGATTCTGCGTCTCGAAGGCACTCGGTCAGGGCCACCGGCCGCTTCTACGGATGCCTTCGCGATCAATTTCGAGAACTTACACCTCCTCGACGCGCATAACTTTGCCCTTGGCTGGAATTTATAACGGCCGAACCGTTCTCGCGGATCGTTATTCTTCGGAACGCCTTGGAAAACTTGTGGTCTATCCAAGGGATATATGTCGCGTAATTTCTGAGGCAGGTGCTCGCTAAATTGAAGTCAAACGATCAAGTTTCAAAGTTTAGATTGTCGTGGAATATTACTATAGAGCTATACTAATTTCATTTCTCGAGTCTCAATCCGAACGATCCAGATTCTAGAACCTGAACGACCAAACCAAATTAAACTTTATATATTGCAACTGCGGTAAAACGATCAAAGGAACTGGACGATTAAGCCAGGTCGAATTCAGGTAAGTCCGGATCAGGATGATCCGGACGATCAAAGTGAAAATGAGATGGATGACTGAACGAAATCAAATTTAAAAATATTACGATTGCAGCAAGTACCTCGAAAAACTTTGCATTAAAATACGAACGAAGCACGTGGACGAAAATATATAATTGAAATGTCTTTTCAACGCGGTAAGGCCTCTCTGATTCGCTGTTAAAGAACAACAAGGTATCGAAATACCAGCGACATCGCAAAACGCGTGACGACGACTATCTAATTTCAAGTTTCACCACTTTGAAAACGCCAGTCGCGTTCGCGTGACGCGTACATCGCAAGGCGGATTTGTCACACAGCGCGAGCAGGATTGCCGCGTAAATTCTTTCGCCGCGCGTCTTCTCGTTAACATTGTTCGCGCCTACGCGCGCGAGAACGCGCGGCGGGTGGCGCGTCTCCGTGTCACCCGCCGGCTGCTCGTCCAGATCGGCCCCCGATAAAACGGCAGCTTTTATCGTGGCTTCGTGACAGTACGCGCCAGGTTAATTGTCGCCGGTAATTACGTGGATCGATGGCATCTGTTTACGATCTCGATGAAAAAAAAAAAAAGAGCTGGCGCGTGTGTCCGTTCTTCGAGAATGATTTGCATTCGACCTCGAGCGGTACGAAGTGAATGAACGACGCTGTGGTGGAAAGCGAAGAAAGAGCGGACGATTATCGAGATGATACGGTGATGAATGAAAGATGATCGCTGGTACGTAAGAAGAAAGTTAAAAGAACAAACAGTTAAGAGAACGGGAGTGTAAATGAGATGTTAAAAAATGTTAAAGTAATGTTAAAAAATTGAAAAGGACGATTTAAAATTGCTCGCCGACACTTTGCGCTAATTATCGCTCACTGGAGCGTTAACGTGCCTCAGCGCTGAGCAAGCGTACCTCGAGAGGAACGTGCAATTCTGACGCGAAATTAAAATGCGAGGCTTATGACTTACGACTGTTCCCCTCGAGATCACTTCATCCTCGGCCTGACTCCCGATAAAAGGAATAATAAGTAATCGAATGTTTAAACCGTCAACCTATTCGTTCGCACTCCTTCGAAAGATCATCAATAACCGAACCACACCTTCCTCTCGCCTTCCATCCGGCGAAATTAAATTAGATCGACCTCGGCTTCGATATTCACTCGTCTCGAAAGTCGTAAAACGGACGTAAGGAAAACGACGGAAGCGAGTTCGACACGAGCGTACTCTCTCTCTCTCTCTCTGAGCTCCGTTGCTTCGTCGAAACGAAGTGCAGCGATCGAGGTTTTCGCGACTCGGTGGGACAAAGATGAGACAGAAAAACCACAAGAGCGAAAAAACGAGAGAAAGAGAAATGGAAGGAGCCAGTTCTTTTGGGAGCATTCTGGCCCTCTCGGTCATAAATAACGCCGAATGCCAGGCCCCCATAAGTCAGGTAGACTCGGTCTCCGCACGAACTCTCTATACTAAACTGTGCGTATGTAAGGAGAAAGAGAGAAAGAGTGAAAGAGAGAGAGAGAGAGAGAGAGAGAGCAACTGGTCCTCTATCGGTCCAGTTCGTGTCTCTGGCTCGACCCATGGCGAATGGGCTTGTTTGGGTCCTGGTGGTTTTCACAGTCACGCCCTGGAGAACAGGCGCAGAGAGAGAGAGAGAGAGAGCGAGGGCGTATGGGAAAACGCGTACAGGTGCGATTATGCGCGTTTCGGCTCCGCGGACATCTTCATAATCTGTTAACCCCGATGGAAAATAAGAGCTCCCCTCGGAACGCACCTGCCCTTTCAACCAAGGAACTTTCTACCTCTCCTTACACACGGATTTATGGGAAATACAAACAGATCGTAGATCATTTCGGGGACAATCGATCCCGGGGTTCCTCGGATCTCATAATTGAATAACTCTTATACGCGCGTTCTTCAAATGACAAATAGAGTAGTCTGCGTTTCGAAGTCTGCGTTACGCGTGACATAGCATGGACTGAACTGAATCCTCAGATTATACCGTGTCTTTTAAGCAGCAGGTGGGTTCTCTTTAATTTCTACTATACATAAAACGCTATATATTTTATTATATATTCGTAATATCGAGTAATCTTCGTAATATACCGTGCCTCTCGATGGTTCCCTTTAACTTCCACTCGCATAAAATATTTCGTATTTTACAATACGACAGTCTATTCGTGATAATTGGAATTGCTTAATCCTGTTAAGTAATTCCGAACGTCTCTCCGCATCCCTCAGGCGGAGGACAGCGCGTTTAATTTTTATACTTTACACGGGATGAACCTGTTTCTGGAAGCAAGCTCGTGGAAACGAATGTGCGTGTCGGGTAATAACGTACCGAGCTGATGAGCCACTCGATTTTTGAACAGCCCCTCTGTACACAGAAACGGAACGAAAGCGCCGCGGGTGTTTCGTTTCTAATTTATTTACGCGTCGGACAATCCAGTCGAGGGAGTGAAACTTTCTCACGATATTTTTCCACGACTCGGAAAGATGACGATGAAAACCTTCCATTTTCCCGATTCTGGTTAATCGAGTACCACGATAAGCAATCCACGAGATTGGCCTCGATACGCGGACGTCTAAAATATTTTCCCTGTTGTCGCAGTGGGAGCTTGGCTCGTTCAGATCTCGTCGAAAGTGATTCTCTGCCCCGGCGTAATATCGATAACGCAGCCGCTAATGCCATTCGCTTGTTTGCCCCCTTTGCCGATAGAGATCTTCGTAGGGATATCAGCGACTTTGCTCGCGTTAATGGGCACGATTATAGGGAAAATCAGGATTGGGGAACGACGCTATTGATTTTTCTTTGGATTGCTTCAAGGTAATTCTCTCGGTGCAACTGATTGGACAAGATTGCACGAATGAAAATTCTTGGTTCAGAAACGCTGTATCGTGCACTTCCTGACCATCAATTAAAAAAAAAATTGAATCCATAAAAATTACATATAACATCCGTCAATTTCCAAAAATTATATCCCATTCCACGTTTCAACGTTCTCGATAAACCGACCTCCCACTCGAAACTTTCTCGAATCGAAAATCAAGAAAAACACACGATAAAATTACAACAATACCCGCAATTTCGAAAAATTATTTCTCGTCGTCAAAAATTTCTAAAAAATTCGCTATTCGAATAAATAAATAAACCGATGTTCCGGTAAAAAGGTAGCGCGATATATCAATACGCGAGGGATCTAGCGATGAAAATCCCATTCCTTTTCGCGCAAACTGGTATCCGACTCGCTTGGGGAACGCGCGGAAAAAAGCAGCGGTTGTCTCGCGTCGACCTAAACGATTTTGGCGAGCGGCTCGCGTGACTTTTTACCAGAAAACCGGCCTTTTCAGTCTGCGCAGGCCGGGGATCCAGTTTTTCGGGGCGAGGAACGAGGAGGCATCGTCCGCGGACCGTACGCCGATTGTCGTCTCGCGTCGGTACGCCGGCTCGCGTGCGAAGAACCGGCGATCAACTTCCTCGAACTCATTGAATACCGGCTGACTTATGTCCCGAGTCGACGCGCTTAACCCATCCTCCTCGTCCACCTCCTTCTTCTCGACGTCATCGCGAGAATCGCTAACAGAACGAGACAGCCGACTAGCAAGAAATAGCCCCTGAAATATTCTCCTTCCATGCGTACCTGCCTGCGACTTTACCTACGTGGACGAATGCAGAAATTATTTCTAAAACGTACAGTCGAACATTATGGAAAATTATTATCTAAAAAGTGTGAAAGTGAAAAATAATACTTGGCAAAAATTGGCAAACCAAGTCGAACTAAGTTACGTGCGAACATTTTCTGTTGCGGTAGATGTTACGTAATTGTAAATAGATCGTAATATATTTTCTGGAAACTACCACAGGTTAAATTTTGTTTTGGAAAATGAAATTTCATTTCCAAGGATCCTCATGTAAGGGAAAGTAGGGTCGAATCGTTTTCGGTACCATTGTTTTTCTAAAATAAAAAGTGCTTCGATATGTAACCGAACTGTTTCAGAAGCGGTTAAAAATTTCGGCTCGAAATAAGAGTTTCAGTGTTTGGTGATTTAAGTGACAGTGATTTTTTTTTTATGTTTTCACACTCGGGAATCCATTCAGGTAAGTAATATTTGTATTCTTTGGTCCTTACGGAGTATTTTGACTCTTTTTTCACCGTTCCATCTCACGCCAAAGTATAAATATCTAATGTCTAGTAAATTAATGCATTTGGCAATTGATATTTGCACACCTGCAGAAAATTTTATTTTCTCACGAGCCAAACAATTTTTTCTGAAAACTTTGGTCATTTTCTTATTCTGTAAGAGTCAATTAATCTTGTGCGTTACGAGAAGTAGCCGGTTACTTTCCCCTGTTATCTACAACGAGAATAACTTCGATTACAGCGAAAGATTCGAACAATCGATAATATGAAAGTCGCGATAAATCAATCAAACACAAAACAATCGACGATGCAATAAATACACAAACGATCGAACGACGAAACAAATCTGCAACATTGTTTCGGGAGATTCGGCTATATTGCCGTAAGAAAACTTCCAATCGCCATTGAAATTCAAAACGGGACGCGGTCACGGTCTGGATGCCTACCGCTATCTAAAAACACGGTCGTTCCGCGGGTAAATGAAGAGGTAGCCATCGATGCGCGAGTTTCCAAAAGGGCAAGAAGACCCGCCCGGCGATCGGTTCCCTCTGATTTACGAACGTAATCCACCACCGTCGATTAATAAATCCCGAGTTCTTCTCGGTTCGCCGGCTATTAATCGTGATTAATTATCGATCCGGGGAGGGGAGGACGAGGACGTAATTGAGCACGTTATGGTACGCACCTGCTAGTCATTGCTCTACGCGGGGCCATCGCTCACGTCGCGAATGTGAGGCACGTAGAACTACGGGGGACAACGACCGGGCAAGAACCGAATCGGGGAAGAGAAGCATCGCCGCGAGTCGCTGGAATTTGCAAAAACGCGGGCTGACTGCTTCGTTAAAGGGGACTCTCGCGAGAGTGAGGAATCACGGGGGACGAGATGAATCGGCGATCGGCGATCGGCTTCCGGTGATCGTTGCTAGAAATATTGGATCGTCAAGAGCCTGCGGCAGCGGCTATTCCGTTTATCGTGACTGACTCGAGTAACTTCATTGCCTTTGACGCGATGATAGATTGCGCGTAATGCGAGAGGGACGTAAATGCCAGTTTCGTTGAATATGGAGATTAGGGAGTTTAATTAGGGAGATTAGAAAATAGATAGAATATTTCATTCGTTTCTAATACTTGTTTGTCCTGGAAGGAAATTATACAAATATCAATCAAAAAAAAAAAAAAAAAAAAAACGGAGGATATTGAAGAAATGATGGAAAGATTTCAAAGAATCACGTGCCCTGAAATCCACGCAAACCGATTGTTGTTGCTTGCAATAAACTCGTTATCAAAGAGCAGAGACGACCCCCTCGGAAACGACTCTACGCACAAAAGTTTGGTTTTTATTCACGGATCGCCAACAATCGCAAGGTCTCTGACTAAAGATTCTATATATCGAACCCCCCTCTGGCGACAAATCCAAGGGGGGGCTGGCAGAAAGTTAAGGCAAGAAAAGCATGGTGTTCTAATGTCGCGCGTGACGTCTCAACTTTCATCGAACCGGAACCCACGAAGGTATTTGTTTGCCATTTGTGCCCATTTAGAGCGGAACCCATGGCGCGCGCCAACGAGGCCCCCCCTCTTCGGTTCCCGGCCTCGATAACGGCGAGAAACATCGCTTTGGGAGGCTCTCGCAAGCAAAGGCCCGTTTTTCCCGAATTTTCACGGGAATGGCCCCTGTGTGCGACGACGTCTCATTGGTTCGCTCGGTCGGTACAGGACCCCCTCGTCGCTTTTCACGAATTCGCGCAGGTCGACGGGAATTCGCCACGCTTTTTCGAACACAGGCTACCATCTCTATCTGTACCTACGAGTCTCTCTCTCTCTCTGAACAGTCTCGAGAACAACGGGGCTCGAGAACCGAACCATCTTTCTTGCTCCGCGTTTTCTCGCTTCGCTCGTTTTTCCAAGGTAAAGAACGATCGGTAAGAACGATTCGTTGCCTTCTATATATAGCTTTCGGAGAAGAAATTGCTCGTACCGGTGGACAGATGTTCTCGATGGGCCGTTGTATGGGTTGATGGAAGAGTTATAAATTAGAGTCGAGGCATTGTTCGAGAAGAGAAAACGTCTCGGTTTCCGGCGCAGCGGTTATACATATTTTCGTTCTTCGCGCACTGTATGCTTTTCGACGATCGAGATCTTTCTGCGAGTTTTTCGTTATTCGAAGATATTCGAGGTTTCGACAGATTCAGAGCAGATCGATCGGGGGAGTTCGTGGCTTCAACCGTCAGCGAGAAGAACTTTTACTTTCGTACTGGAATTCGTTCTTCGTGATCGATAAAGAAGATTTTGGGATTTAGGGTATTCGTATTTTGTCGCTTTCCATGCATTTAAAAGTGTAAAAATGCACACGTTTGCAGTTTTACGCTCTCGTGGCAATCTTTGATCACCAGTCTGTTCAAGCTTCTGTTCAAAATCGAAACGGACCACCATGATCTCTATGCGTCTTAGTTACAACTGAGGTAAGGAGTCATGGACAAGCAAAAAGAAGAAGCACAAACTTGACCACCAGATTTCTATCTCTCTGCTCTGTATGGCGCAACCACCACGTGTTCGTAGTTGCCGGCTAGCCTAGTATCAGCTCGCAAACATGTCAACGTCCCTCGAGTTCCGATCCGAGCGTAAAGTTACCACTGCGTTGTCTGTTTCTTTTTCACGCTGCAAGTGCGAGAGAGAGAGAGAGAGAGAGAGAGAGAGAGAGGAAGCTCCTCGGTTGGGTAAAAGTTGGACAAAGAAAAGAGGCGGCGTGCGTAGGATAAATTGCGCTCATTGTGACCTGCTTCCGCCATGTGCCCAACACACGCTCTCTCCGTGTCAATAGGAGAGCGATTTTTCACGAGCTGCGTAAACAGACAGTTGCACGGAATTCCACGAGCGGCACTTTAGCCAGGACGGTTTCGAAGCGCAGTCAACGACAAGATTTATGTCGACGTCTCGAGGACGAACTTAGTCCTTAAATCGTTTAAACGTCCGCTCGTTTAAATCCCGAATTCGAACTTTCCCTTTTTCCCCGATTGCGGTTAGAAACGGTTCAACAGAATGCGGGAGCAAAGCATGATGATTTTATATAATTACGTCGAAGAGAAGGAAAAGAATTGGACGCGAGGCGGTGAGAGCTGCTTGCGCGCATTTTGGAATTTCAGTCTTTCGGCTGGAAACTTGACAATTCGGAAATTTATACGTTTGCGGATTTAGGCACATGGTGATCTTGAAACTTTGGAAACAATATCATTTTTTTATTTTTGTCGAGAATTCCTCGTCTTCGCCTTTCCCAAGCGAGGAAAAATTCGGGAAATTCTTCTACGATTTCTTTTTGAAGAAAGAGTGCGTGAATCCATTGTCGCGTCGACTTTAAGAGGGTGTCAATGTCTGGTCTCCGCAGGGGGAAACAAGGACATTATTCGCGGTCTGCCAAACTTGGCCGGGGATCACCCGCTTCGACCCCTATAAAACGGCGCGAACGGCAGTCGTTACATCGTGTTTGTAAAGTTTATAGGAGATCGTGTGAGCTAGTGTGTTGGACACACCCACGCCACTCCCACTCGGCGTGAATCCGTGCCTGTTCCACCGCCGGATTCACTTTTCTCCCTGCAACCCTTCTTTATCTTCCGATTCTGCGTCCTCGGCGACACTTTTCGGCGGTTGATGTGTCCAAGTTTCGGAGAGTGTTATATATTTTTCAACGCGCACAACGCGCAATATAATTTTCACCTCTTGCGCGATAAGTCAGTAGTGTTAATGAATAAATGGACGAGTTACTTATTATTCGTAAAATTACATTGTCGTTTCGCCCTTCACTTTGGGAAAGATAAAAAAATCAAAAAACGTAATGTGGGAATATAACGATCCATTCCGGATCACGTAGACTCGAGGATCAATTATTTATTATTCAAGGCGATATTGAACCGAGGAATAATTTGTTCTAGAAAAATTGAGAGAAATTAGGAAAAAAGACTCGAGCTACATTAAAACTAGCTCCTACGATTCATTTGTCTTTCAGATTTCAAAAGAAGGGTCGAATATTCAAGAGAGATTCATCAATTAACTTGCAGCACATCCTATTATCGTTGCTCAAGAGAGTGACCACCATTAGCAGCAGCGTGATATTTATGAACGTTTTTGTACAAAGACGTGCTGCCACGAAACAAACCACGGTCGTATTCAAATTTCGACGCCATAAACGACTCGTGCCTCCCCTTCCTTCTTGCGCGTTTTCCTTATTCCACGTAGAATAGTGGTAATTTTAAGGAGCGTGTGTAAAATATTGATCACGACCAATTAACTTCCAGGCAGAAGTCAAAAGTCCGGGGGCCGAGAGGGAAAAAAGAGGACAGTGCCACGGAGAGACACTCGGCCAGCATTCTGACTTTCCTTTGTCCGTTGCCATAAACTTTTGAAAAGTACACACTTGGAATTCACTTTCGACCGTTTAGCTTGCGATCCCCTCGTAAACGCTGTCGAAACTGATGCTCCGAGATCCCGAACCTCGTTCTTCGAGCCGTCCAATTATTTACGACGTGGCCGGGTATTTTTATTATTTGGTCAGGAAATATTATCATCGGCAGTAAATTGCTGGTGAGATAATAACGCGTGTGATCCTTTCTCTTCGATCGAGATCGGACGAAGGAAAAGAGAAGAAAAAAAGAGGAAGATGGGAAGAGATAAAATTAAGTGTAATATCTGTACGCGTTAACGCGACACGTGTAAATATTCTCTGTTAGAGAGAACAGCCTTCTGTTCTGGAAAGCAGTAAAACTATTTTTTTCTTCTTCTTTTTTAAATTTCGGAATTTCAAAGTTCGTTCGTTGTGCAATACGCAGAGAAGAAAAGTGCAAGATAATCCAGATAAACGTTTCGAACTGCGAACGGGGCCATCGTCAGAGGATGTTGAGTTGGTACCAGCGGACGGTGTTTAACGTGGCTAACCGCGGGATTTACGGTCAAACAAAAAGCTCGCTGCAGTAAAGGTGACAAAATATTTCCAGACGAAAAATATTTACGACTCGTCATATTTCAAGGGAGGTCTGGCACAATCGAAACGTCGCGTCCTGCCAAAGTTTCCTTTTTGCGAGGGAAACGTCCACTCATTATTCCCCGCCTACCGAATCGGCATTCGTGACACCGAAGTACGTAAATCTTTCGGACGAGCTGCCGCGCGGAGACGGGGGCTACCTCGAAACCTCGTAATTTGTTCAACAATGTCGTTTTTACCAGAATCTCGCGATCGCTCTCTCTGGAATAGGCGGACGATCGTACGATCGAATAAGAAAAACGGACCAGATTTGTCAGTAAAGAATTCGGTTTCCGTAAAAGTTGTTGGATGACCAACCAAGCCTGACAATATTGACTCAGTGCTAACACTGAACCAGTAATGGTCCTAAAGTGGCCTGCACAATAGATATGACTTACTCATAGAGCAAATTCCAGTAGTTGGTTTTCCACACCGGAAAAATATAGAATACAAACACAAAGAGAAATACACTCTTTCATCGAGCAAACTAGAGACGCGACAGCGCTAATCTTCTTAAAGTGACCTGCAGTCGCACTTATTCATAAACATTTCAGAGTTGGTCCTCTCTTCGACTATGTCATAAACAAAATTACGAAAAGATGCGCCAAGAAGAGGTGATACTCTCTTCTATCAAGAACATGTTGCAGCGTCACGCTTGACCATGGCAAAACTTGCAAAACCAAAAATTGCGTCATTCCTTTACGCGAAATCCAGCAAGATCTACCTAACGTGCGCTGTAGAATGCTCGCGAAACATTGTGAGATGCTGCCCAAGAGTAAGAAAAACTTAACCAAAAACCAGATCACTCCTGATCAACGAATCACATTTCTTCAAATGTGATCTCTTTCAAATACAAGATTTCATCTAACGAAATTCAAAGCCCAGGAACGTCGCGAACGACGAAGCATGGAGACGTCTAGCAGATTATGTCCTCGCGAGAATCGTAAAGGGTTGGTTTTACTGTCGCGCCGCGTTCTCCCTCCACTCGTCCCAGAGTTCCACTTCTCTCCTCGAGAACGCTTGCAACGGTTCAACGGGTTTCGAAGAGTTAAAGAACGAGAGAAACGACGACGATGTCGCCGTCGTTCTGCCTTGAACTTGGCCGCGGAATTCAAGATCGGCGGCGCGGCGTTCGCCGTGTAATGTTTAATTGCATCGGCTAATTGGCTGCGAGTGGCGCCACGGTGCCACGGGACACGGGCGATGACAATTATTCCGCGGTCCAACGACCGGGGCTTGTAAACTGCACCCCCGGTGCATTTTTATCGTTCGTTTAATCGTTCGATCGTTCGTTTCCCCGGTTCCCCTTGTTCAGCCGCGTTTCTTGCACGTCCCCCGCGTGCACACGCGTGACGATCGCCGGCGACCGCTCTAACGACGTGTAATTTATTATTCTGTTGGACGGCACGAATTTGCTAATTGAGATTAAGCCCCACGGCGGCCTCGCGATCGATGGGTTCTTTGTTGCGGATCGAATTCGCGGATACTCTCCCCGAGTATCAGTTCAGCCCGCGAGGCATGGCGCGAAGCAGACGATTTTTACCGCAATTCAGTTGTTTAACGCTGAAACTGTTGCGTGTGAGAAATTGTAACAAAGGAAGCGAAGAACAGGAAGATGTTTCGGACACGACAAAGAATTTTGAGAGATGTTACGAATTGGTTATTTCGATCGTTTTAACAGTTCCTCGGTTGATTGACATCTAGATAGCCTAAATTGGGAAAATACACCGTTTTACACAGTGGTAAAAAAATAAGGATGTACAAATAACACGATACGTTAGATACATTTCGACGATAAGATAATATATAGTTTATCTCGAAACCAAAAAAAAAGAGACAGTTTTAACGCTGCAACAACCGTCGTATAAAAACCATCGATCAAATTATATTCCACGTATAAGCCGTTACAATGTTAAATGATAATTAAAATAAATGGATTCGTGCAGTTTGACAAGGGTGTCTAAGCACTTGTAGAAACCGAAAGTCTGAAATCGGTTATATTCGATCAAATGGTTAAATGGTGTTAAGTAACGTAGAATAAAATCGTTTATCATATTTCTTTTCTATGATCTCCATTTAATTAATTTCTCATTAAAATCATAGAGCGACCAACTCGAGAACTCTTTCTCGAAAATAGATTAATTTCTTTCGTGGACACGTACGAGCACAATCTCCGCACACTTTCCCCAGTGTCTGACAGAAGATGGCCCGTAGAATACTCGTAATGACAAACCGTTCAGGTCTCTCGCGAGAGGTCGGTTCAGGGTCGTAACCGATATTATAAATGCATCCTAAAAAAGAAAAGAGAGAGAGAGAGAGAGAGAGAGAAGAAAACGAGTCGAAGAAGGATCTATCGATAGCCGATAGTCTCTGAGTATCGTAGACGCGTCCGGCTCGGCAAGATCGATTTATGTCGAGACAGTTCGAGAACGCGAGATGGATGGGTCAGAGCACGAAATCTATTAGTCATCACCCACACAATATTGACCAGTCTCTCTCTCTCTCTCTCTCTCTCTTTTCAATTCGTTTCTATCCGCTCTGCTCGATGGTGCAGACAGGTACGTCCGATCGGCGTTCATTGCGGCCGACCAATCGCGGCTCGAGTTCCCGCGTGCACCCTGCAACGTTAACGCGTTCGTAAAACCAACTACACGAGCTCGCGAGATCACCTTTTACGAATGCTCGCTGTGTATTTATTACGTGTAAAATTGTTTTCAAATTTCATTGGCGCATTGCTGCGAACAGATATTTATACGCTCGCTAAAAACTCAGATCTACCAAAAACTGTACGACTTGTATTCCAGTACGATTCGTCTCACTGAAACGCCCAGAAGCAACTGCTCTGACTAGGAAATGAAGACGACTTTTTTATCGATGTGCAAACATTTGAATCGATACAAAACAAATCACAGGCGCGATCGCTCGGTACTAGACAACGCCACTCCTACTTGAGATCCAACCCACGTCCACGTGACGCAAATCAACCAATCGCTAATTTTCGTTGCATCAGCGTTGCATCTGAAGAAGCCCGATTTTCTGGGTTAAATCACTCCAGCAAAAATCACTTTCAGTGATAAAATGTTCAACGCGCGTATTAACGTGCAAAAATATACTCGTTGACATTAATCACGAAATCAAATTGACGATTCTGAAATCGCTTGTGAATCACACATTCTTCTACTTTGTACAGAAACAGCTATACGCTGAATCATTAGCTGCACCTTTCTGTGATTAATCGTTCACAAGCGTGGCATTAATCGTGCGAGGGAATGTCACGAAGATACCGTTCGGAAATTACTTGTTCAAGTAGCCACGGCATCGCACCGTGCGATTTAGAAATTTTCTACTCAAGTTCCTTTTTTTGTTCTTTTCCTTTCAAACGGTCGATCGCACATCTCTCATCTCGCAAACCAGACAGAGAAATAAACGCTCTTTGGCGTACGTGTGAATTTTAATAGGATTTATGAGCTTGTTTGCTCTTGACTAAATTATTTCTGTTGTTGTAGGAGAAACCAAACAGGCACATATATTTTTGTGCACATATATATTTCTTGAGATTTGGAAAAGTTACGAGAGGTAGGATCTTTATCAAACCGACGTCACTCGGGATAGGAGGGAGGGTATCAAATTTTGCTTTTAAAAAACCAAGGGAAATTGATCGCCGAAATACATTGACTAAATTCTGACTAAATAGTTGAGTTAATTTCAATATTTTTATATCTCGTGTTGTGTCTTTCTATTTGTTATCAAAGCTACCAGAAATCACAAAATGCGCCACTAGTGACTTTTCCGATGCAACTCTGGCGTATCACGATCATCGAGGTTTGCGCCCCCCCCCCCCCCCGTGTAAATAAAAGAATCATCGACAGAGAAGGAACCTGCTCGAGCTATTTAGCGGGCTAGATGACGTCGGATGTCCCGGAAGGAGCAGAGGAGCGCGCGAGAGGGGCCGGCAGCTCACTCTCGTCGGAGTTGCTCACTTCCCGCCACTCGGGAGCACTTCAAGTCCATTCACTCAATTCATTTTCATCATCTCCGTATTCGCCGACCACCCTTCCCTCTCCTCTCTCTGTTCTCTCATTAGCGGTCTATCCGGTGGCCCCGAGCCTCCCCCTCCCCCTTCCCCCCGATCGCCACGAGATCTCGACTCTCTTCCTAAGAAAAATTAGCCCTCGTTTCCGCCCTACGCCCAAGGGGAAAGAAATCGCGAAAATTCGATTGTCCCTTAATCGACGAACGCGTTTCGAACGAGAACGATTTTCCAAATTTTCCGACGGACTTTCCGTGGACGAAACGAAGGGGAAGCTAACTGACGAAAGGAGAGCCAGGAACAGGAATATAGCAGGATATAGGACACGGAGTTTGGTGAGTGGAGTCGAGTCGAGTTATTTCGAGAAAGGGTTAATGGACTACGGGTTGTTGTGTAAACGAGGAAAGATCGCGGACACAATTCCCGTATTGTTCCCATATTGGAACGTCCTCCTCGCAATAGGACGCAGGCTTAATGCTACTAGCTGATTGAGTGCACTCTTCTTTGTTGTGCTAATCGGCTCAATATCTGGTGTGTTCTTGATTCGCCAGACACAAAGGATTAACAATGATACGGGACGGCGGACGTACGACTGGACGTTTTATTAAAAATCATCCAGCCATTGTGCCCGCTGCTCGAGAAAATCGCCGCGATTATGCTCGAGCTCTGATATTTGCCTCGATGTTGAGAATATTCTAGTGGACAACTGAAGCGGTCACAGCGGTCTTCGAAAGTGACTTTTAAGTGACTGTTCGTCGCGACAACATAGTTACAAAACATAAAATGAAATTACAAATTTCTTAATTTTACGAGAAGTAAACGAGATGAATTTAAAAGAGGAACAGAGAAAGAGACGAACGTCGTCAGACGTAATTAAGTCAATCGTCAAAGGAAACATCTTGGTTCGACGAGATGGACGGCCGAGGAAACGGCGCGACTATCTTGCATCTTGGAGCGTAATGAGCGTTCGGTTACAAGATCAGGCCAGTTGTCTCCGCGAGAGATCTCGTCGAGGAGACCCGGCGACGACAAGGGCGGTCCACGAGCCTGGATCTACGTGACCAAGATGTCGAGAATGTGTATTGGGCGTGGCGAACTACGTTGAGTTACGACGCACCCTTTGTCTTAACCTGCTCTCTCGACCTGGCGAGAATCCTGGTAATTACGATCATTTCCATTTTTTACCCTGGTGTTTCGGTGGTTCCAGCAAAGTCCACGAGTCGAGTCCCTCGGCGGGGCTGCTCGACTCGTGTTCCACCCCTCTGAAACACTCGGCGCCTACGATTCTCTCGAGGTCGCGTATGCAAATACCCGGGTTTTGTTTCAACGTAGCGTGTTTCAACAAATATACAGCATTGGACTAAGCAGAAAATTTAAAAACAGTGGAAACTTTTCATTTGTATTAAATGTCAATGAATACCTATTTCGATATAAACATTATAAAATGACTAGTAAAAAACGTAAAAACAGTAAAAACTTTTCGCTCGTATTAAATATTTCAATGGCTCACAGACTGTTGCGAAATAATTTTTAACACTTCTAATTGAACGAACAAAGAGATGAACACAATGAAAATGAGAAAACGTCGGTATTCTTCCAAAATGAGAGATAGGACATTCGATTATCTCGGAAGATCGATACGGATAATCAACGAAATACACACGTACAATATTTTGTTATTTGTCCAATTCTTAGCTACGAGGCTGTATTGCCGCGGTGGTTTCGTAAGGATGATCTAATCGGAAGATCTTCGACGATCGTCTAATGTACGGTAGGATGTCTGGAGGAGGGGAGAGAAAGGAGGATGAAAAACAAAATATGACAGAGGGAAAACGTATACCTACACCTACGCATTGGGTCCGTTGAAGGCCGCTGAAGGGTCAAGGGATAGCCAAAGGGAAGTTGCATCTGCTGCTCACTGGGGGGTGTGCGATCATTTTTTAGGGGTAAGACCGCTATCGTGGGGGTAAGTCGCCTAACGAATCGTCTTTGTTCGCGGGCCGGCCAAAACATCGACGCACAAATAAAACTAAAACGGGCGACAGACGCCGCGGCGTGTCCCAACCCTCGCATTTGCCGCGTATCGTGCGCCGTTGTATTTTCATCAGAGACAACCGTATAGTTACTAATATATTTATTAATCGATCGATCGCCTCGGCTAATAGGAATTTATTGCCCTACCGCTCGCCAATTATCCGGCTGTCTATCGTTGTCTCCTGTTCGTTAACGTTAGCGTCGTCCAACTTTTTTTTCCTCCACCAGGAAAAATTGAAGAGTTATTGAATTCTCACCGAATGGGGGTGGGGTTACGGCTACGAGTAGTCGTCGCGAGGGATGACTAATTTCTGATATATTCGATACATCGGTTAACGTAACATTGCAGAAAACTACTTTGCGCAACGTTTTTCCTTGCTTTCTCGTAGATTTTTGTTGGTTACATTTAAACAAATTATGCAAAATTAACTGTGCAATTTCTCTGTTGCCTCAGACACTCTCGAGTATTCTCACGTTTTACAAACTTCTACAGTTTTGAATCTCTCTCTCGTTTGTATTTGAACGTGTGTATACAGAGAATAGTAAGAAGGAGAAACGATTCGATTTGATCCTGCGGACCAGTAAACTGTCGTAAACTGTCATCGATGCAACGATAACAGCATGTAACGATACGCGTAAGAGAAGAACGAGAGGGAAGCTCGCGTTTGCGAAAGAGCTTAGCTGTAAATCCTCTCGTAAAATTATGCCGCGTGACGCGGCCAACTATAAATATTAATGCTTTCGAAAAACGGTTTTCCTCTCCGCCTTCGTTCCACCTTACTTTTTTTTTCGCCTTCCCTCCTCGTCCCGTCCCGTCCTGGCGTTCTCGGTGGACGCGAGTCGTAAATCAAGCCACTAGAAGGAGGTTGTCAGCGAAAAATACGGCGGATAAAGGCTGCTGGGGGTAAGAGTTTGTTTTAGATGCCAGAATCCCTTTCGCCTCTCGAGAAACATTGCTCCAGCCTCGGCGACAACTTCCTCCGAACGTTTCTCCTCGTCGGTCTGTTTTTCTTCCCTCGCTGCGATTTTTCACCAAAATTCTCACCGGTCGATTCCTATTGACAAAACTATCGATGTCTCGTATCGTGGAATTCTGCGATTATTTCACCTCGTTGGATCTCCTCGCAAGGCAAGATCGGCCGGACATTTAAGAGTTTCAAAAATTTAAGAATTTTTTCTATTTGAATAACATCTGGACACGATGTTTCTAAGGACAATGTTGTTCCACGAAAGGTCCAAATGATACCGGTAGTAATGTATCAGGAACGTGCAACAGATGACAACGAGGGTGCAAACTTCGAAAATTACTCCCCAAAATGCGGAAAAATCGTTGACAAATGTTCCATCCCAGGGCCAATTTCTCTTCTCTATTCCTGGAAAATGAGAGAAGATATTTCATTGTTGCTGACGTTGGGCGCTACGTGTACCACGTAGTACAGTTTTTCTTCATCTTCACGGTTGTTCGGCCAAGAATGACTAGCACGGTCCATGCGGCAGGGAACGAGGAAAAAGATAAATAAATTTTATTATCATATTCCAGAGATTTTTCATTTTCGTGGGGATCAGTTTCGGCTGAACTGTTCGCCACGAGAGAGTTCCCTAATATTTTTGTCCAGCGATCCTTCTCAGACGTGCCGATCGATCCTTATCTATGCTTGCATCGCTCGTAGAAATCTTATCTTCCAACAATCTCGAGCCGCCCACAACTCTGTCATCCCTTGCGCCGGAATTTTGCTTTGATCTTGACTTTCATGGCGTTTCGAACAAATTCCATTTGCATATCTCTTTGTATAATAATAATAATAATCGTCTGTCCTTTGATTTCCCAAAAATTGCTGTAATTAAACTGCAGATTTTCTTACATTTGTAAAAAAATTCTAAAGTACAAAATTGCACGGGATTTTTGATAAAAGGGAGCAACAAAAATATCGTAAAACAATTTTTGTGTGAAACACGAATAATTATCCTGCGATAAGGACAGCTTCACCGCGAGTTGCAGGTAGCTCCATTAAAAAGGTAAAATGCCTGAAACGAAGTATAGGTTTACTGCTCCAGTAAAATGGAAAGTTTATGTCCCTGTCAAAATGAAAAGTTGAACGAAGCTTCTTGTATTTCATAACAATTTGACCCCCGTACAATTTTTATTACTTCCCTTCAGTAACTCGTTGTCACGTAAATGACCGACGTTCTATACGCAATTAGCAATGAATGCAATACTCCCTGCGTACCCTAAACCCCAAACGTTTGAAATTACCGCGTGCTACCACGTCAAATGCGAGAATTTCAGCAAGTTATTATAACCGAGAATTCTGCGTTTGTGGCGAATGTTTTCCAACTAATTCTTTTCCAAGAATTTATCAAAGGAATTCTCGTCGATAACGTATTTGCTCTTTTCCTTTTTGCCCGAGAAAATTAGAGCCGAAACGACCATGCGAGAAGAAATTTAAAGGAGTTGCCACGCGAAAGAATGACTGTGTAAAACAGGCTGTTACGAATGACCGACAGAAATCATCGTGTCCCTAATGACTTCGAGACAAGATCTGGAATCGGTTCCTCTTCCCTTTGTCTTTCCATCTAATCGCGGCATCTACAAACTCTTGCGCATCGCGTCGGTGTTCTTCGTCTTTCGAGAAAATCCCGTTCTTCCACGGTTTCCAACATTCCTAATTACTATAGGTTTTCGCACAGAATAGCGACGGTTATTCGTTTTCGTGTGTTCAGACACCGAATGCAAGAGAGCTAAACTGAAGATTTTTCCTAAATGGTAATAGTTTTAAAAACATCATAGAAATAAAATTCCTAAAGTAAAAATAAAATTATTGTAAAAATAAAAATTTCCTCGTTTCATTCCGTCAGACCGACTCATCGTCAACAAACGTTTTCCTTCTGAAAAGGAATTCTGAAAGACTGGACAGATTCTAAATTTGTAAAAAATTTGTGAAAACTCGAAACTCGAAGGAAGAACCCTTTCAGACAGATGATCTATTTATCATCATTTGCCATTATCGTCACAAGCTCCTGTACAGATGAAAATTATTTTCTTATTACTTCCAAGTTACTCTACTCTCTTCGATGTAGCTAATTGTACATTTTTTAACATCACATTGTACGACTGAATGACACGTATTTTCGCTTTTTTCCAAACGTTCAATGATATTTAATTTATGATCGAAATTCGAATGACATCCTACTGCACTCAAAAAACCAAAAATTTCCAATTTTCCTATCGCAAAACTAACGAGAAACCAACGTGCAGAGAGTGGAAAAAGGGGAAACCTCGGCAACTCATTACCAACATTGGCCATGACGCGAGCGGAACGCAACGATCCGTTCACGACGCGGCAATTAACGATTAATTAAACGCAATGACTGCACCGCCGAGCACCGTGACTGATGAACGAACGAAACAATGTCTGGTCTTGTTGATAGCCCTCGCGGAACCAACGCGAACGATCGCGTAGGTGCGTGCATCGTGTTCGCGTTTCGCGACCCTGTAACCGCGCTCCGCTGATGAAAGTTCCATCGTGCACCCTCAGATTGATGGTCCGTTCGCGAATGTACTCGCCAATGCGGAGATCGTTGAGTTGCGTTCGCCCGCGATCGTTAATAATCGCCCGTGGTTTTTGCCACTTGAAAAATCGAGAGGTATTCCCCGCTTTCTTTTTTCTCTTTTAATTTCGCCCGGATACCCGATACATCATACTCGCGACGAGATCGTCGTGATCTTTTTTTTTTTTAAATTCGTGATATATATTCCGAATTTGGAACGTGACATTCTTAAAATTTTTTCAATGGAAATTATCCGAGTTTAATTTATCTCAGGAAAGAAGTCTGGCTGAGAACTGGAGTTTTAAAGGTCTTTGAATATTTTATTTCAAACGATACCACTAACGTGCGACTCGTGAGTCGAAGCGTTTGAAAAAGTACCAGAAGCACCTTGGGCGATTGCAGTGATAAAGCGGCGATGACGTCAGCCAGGCACAAACGACGCGCCCGGTCCTGGCGACTTCAAATAAAAATGGTCCCTGAATTCGGTTCAAAATGCGGAGGGGCAAAGTCGCACGTGTTCGCAGCGCGGTCCGATCATCCGGTAACACAAGAGGATCGATGTGTGCGCCGGAGGAACGAACGGGTCGTGCTGTTAGTAAGCGACAGAAGGTGGATGGAAAGCATCATTCAGATGTACCTCCTCGGTGCACCAAGGAGCCACGAGTCCACGGCTTTATGATAGTTATTAATATCGAATAGTCAGCCACCGTGCCCATTACGGACATAATGGGACGCAATTTTTTCCCGCGACAATGAGGCACCCCGTTAAACACTCGATGTGTATGCATTATTCACCGGCATGATTAAGCTTCGTTAATATGTCCAATGGCAGCGAGTGAACGCCGCGAGAGACAACGAGAAAAACACGCGCAACGCGCAACGCGAAACACGACCGATTTTACTCCGATGAAACGTTCACGTTAGGCTAGAAATCATCCAAACGCGAAAAGTACATATTTAAATGAACAAACGAGTAACATGTCTCCTTCTCGAGGCTTTTTTTTGGACGAAACAAAGCGAAATACTGTGTAACGGGCAGAGTTAATCGCTCGATTTCCACAAAAGGTTTCCAACTTGATCCATGGATTTCATTCTCATCGATGTCGATTCGCGTTAACTCGTGACCAAATAAAATAGCTTTGTCCAAATGTTATTTATTAGTTTCGATTTTCTGTAAATAATCAGGTAAGGCAGGTGCACATGTTCTCAAACAGTTCTGCATTATGGCAATGATAAGGGTAATAAATCTTGCATTGTTTTTGAGACAGAAATGTAACTGGCGATAACAAAGGAAATACTTGGAAATGAACGCTTTTATATAAGAAAATATCGTATCAAGCAAATTTTATAAGCAAATCAAATGCTTAATAACAAGAAGAAAATTTTTTTGTTAAAGTTTCTCTCTCGTCTACGATAAGACACGAAATAATAGGTATTTGATTATGAAACGACTCACAGGAACTCGTCTTTCGTTGAGAAATTCACTTTTCTCTCAGACTTTCGTACAACAAAACAGTATCCGATCGTTAATCGGAGTTACCTATGAAAATTTTATAATCGTGCAATCCTGCAACCGGCTAATTTGCCTCAACTGTCTTTGACCTGTGAAACCTCTTTGCAATTTTCCCGACGACTGTAAGAAGGGAAGGGAACGTGGATACTGGCTAAAGGAATTTCGACACTGAAATATCGAGGCACATATGTACTGGAACACGCGAGCTTCCGCGTCTCGACTCGCGAGCGTATTACGCGGTACCCGGAAGCGCGAGGAAAAGCTAGAAACAGCGACGCATCTGGTGTAATTAATCGACGTTGGAGAAGCGAGCAAACTCAGTTAATTGGACAAAAGCGATGAACGGAGGAGGAAAGAGCATCGCGCGATTTCCGAGGCGGGGGTTGGTCGATCGTTAAACGAGAAGATTTCCACCTCGTTTCCCCGTGATAATTTACAAACGAGTGGCTCGCGTGACTCGCCGCCTCTACGACCGGCTTAATATTTTTCCGCTAATCGCGCGGCAACGTAAATTGCGCCGAACGTGCGACTCGCGCTGCAATCGGAATCGCGCTACGCTCCTGGCTCCTCGAGGTTGAAAAACTGGCTGAATTACTGGCAGAAAGGCGGCGCAACGACGTTTGGGAAATATTGTGACAGGTTTTGACGAATAGGCAAGAGACACGTTTCAGAAGAGAGCAACAAGGTGAATCAGGCGAATGCGATCGATTCGACCGCGAATTGCCTGCGATTTGGCAAATTAAGGGCTTGCTTCTACTTAACGTTTTGAAATTTCATAATCGCCTCCACTCTGATACCAAGATACCAAGAAAATTGAAGCAAAAAGTGAAGACTTATTAAACGATCCAACGAAAGCGAGCTCCGAAATTTACCAAATTGTCTCCACTCAGAAATGGAGCTTGGACCAAGATGCAAAATAGACGACCATCGATTCGAAAATCGGAGCAGAGAGTGATTTACCAAGCTCCTCTTGGACTTTGTCCACACTCCCACGCGCGCTCTGACCTCTCCTTTCACCCTAAATCGCAAGAGTCCTAGAGCTTCGATATCCGCAGCCACTCGAAAAAAGAAAAGAGAGAGAGAGAGAGAGGGGGAGGGAGAGAGAGAAAACCACGCTGCAGAACGTCGTTCCACGCGGAAGATCGCCGAGCGACGAGTACCGAGAACGCGCCGAAGCCATCCTCGCAACGAAAGGCGTGCTCGTGAAGGCGGAGTTCCGACATGCGCCTTGTCGCGTCTCCCGCCCATGAAAACCGGCTGAATCGGCGAGAGGCCAAGTCGAGAGAAGCGGATCCCCAATTGCCTGTGGTGCCAACGTCGCCAATGGAACGCTGGTATCAAGCAGGGAACGTCCACCACTGGTGGAGAGCCAGTGCTTGCATCCACCGTGCAACGAGTGGCCTTCAGTGGGGGTAAAGGGTGTTTCCAGCAGGCGAGGCGAGCAATCGAGGATACGAGAGCTCCACTGCCGCGGTCGGTTCCCGCAGGTGAAGGAGCGAGAACGACGCTCGAAGAGCGACGAAACGGCGGTCGAACAGCCCGAACGATGAAAGGAGAAGAAGGAACAAGGGGATCGACGGAGCCAAGAGAGAGGGTCGATCCAAGTTCGTGAACGCCGAAATCGCCCGAACTGCTCCTCGGCGGGAGTTCGGTACAGAGTCTCAGTCCCGCTGTGAACGCAGCAAGGAACGTTACGAGTGTTTCATCTTGCACGTCCGATGCGTTTTGAAGACGTGCACGCGAATCGTCCGTGTTCGTCGCCGTATGCCGTGCATCTTCGTGTGTCCTCCTCCTCCTCCTCCTCATTCTCTGATCGTTGCAATGCAACGCGAAACTGCGCTCGGTGTTGATCGAGGAATGAATCCGACGTAAGTAAAGAAAGACTGTTATTACACTTGGGTAAAGTCGTTGTTGTCTAGGTCGACGCGAAGGAAGAGAATCTAGGAGCGCGAGACGAGCGAAGAGGTGACGTACACAAGGATAACCGCAACGACAGGCGAATGCAACGATCGGCGAAGCAAAGATATACAGTGACGAAAATTCAGGGAATCGAACGAAAGAACGGAGCGTAAGCAGTGAACTGAGGTGAAATTGCTCGGACAGTGTACTTTACTTACAGTGATACAACCCCCCCCTCCACCCCCGCTCCCTGACAGTGTACAGGATTCTTTCAAACGATAACGTTTCAGTTCTTCGCGAAACGTTTCGAAAACTCCGTCCATCAGCGGAACGCGAAAAGTGCTGCTCCGCGATAGAAATATGAACAAATCGTGTCTCAACTGAGAGAGAACTCTCGCCGTAACAAACGCAACAAAACGAACCGCCTCGTCCATCACGATGATGAACGCTTTCCTGGATGGCGTGTCCTCGCACCCACATCACCTGGCCAATCTGGGCATCAAACTGTCGCCGAGCGGTGGTGGTGCCACAGCCGGATCTACAGACGCTGGCACAGGTGTTCAGCCAGCACCAGGTGAAGCACCGTCTCAACAGCATCATCACTTTCACCCCCAAGGCTATCCCCCTCATCATCCCCATCCGGCCTCGCACATGGCACCGCACATGGGTCACCACATGAGCCATCACCCTGGCTACGCGGCTCGTGACTTCCTCCTTCGCCGCGAGCACGAGTTCAACGCAACCGCGAACCCGACCACGCCGGAGAGCGGTTTGGGACTGTTCACGCCGCTGCACGACGGTACAGCTGCCACCATGCAACAATTTCCACACCATCCGAGTCAACATCCCCTGGCGGCAAGCCACTATCCCGGTCACTATCCGCAGGACTCGAGGCTACCGCCTCATCATCAGTACTTGGGCGCTCCTCATCTGACACCGGCGTCGATTCATCATCAGCAGCATCCAGCCGTTAGCCACCCGAGCCATCACCCACACGGCGCGTTTCTCAGGTACATGAGGAGCAACGGGAGCGGCGCCGGTGGCGGAACGAGCGGCGTAGCCGGCGGCCAACGGCAAGAAATGTCCTGCATGTGGGTAGATCAGGACGCGCCCGGACCCGGAAGGAAGCTATGTGGCAAACTCTTCAGCTCCCTCCACGATATCGTGACGCACCTCACGGTGGATCACGTGGGCGGTCCCGAGTGCACGACGCACGCGTGTTTCTGGCAGGGTTGTTCGCGTAACGGCAGGGCCTTCAAGGCCAAGTACAAACTCGTCAATCACATAAGGGTACACACCGGTGAGAAACCATTTCCCTGCCCGTTCCCCGGCTGCGGCAAAGTATTTGCCAGGTCCGAGAATCTGAAAATCCACAAGAGGACACACACTGGTAAGTGTACTGCATGTTCTATACACTTTTCACCGTTGCGTCGTAATCGAGTTTTGCTCCGGTTGCGTACCGGTTCGTATTTATCACTCGACAATTTCCCGACAAACTTTCTTCGTAACTGACGTCCAGAAGTGTCTGAGGAAATTCCCCGTACCGATTCAAATCAATCGTTTCCACGACTTCCGGACACGCGTCCGTCCGTAACATCCTAAACTTTTACCGAGAGCTAAACGATCCCGTGGAAAGACGAATACTCCGGAAAAGGTCTTGAGTACGTTTGGCGTCTCGCGACAAATCCCATGCCACAAATCACGGACAGTGAAAAAGAAAGCGAAACAGGGGCAGTCGAACAAAGAAAACAAAAGAAACAAAAAAAGAAAAGAACGACAAAGTCGCGTGGAAATTATGCGGTTTTCAGTGACAAAAGGGTTAAACGCCAGAGACGTACAAATAAAGGAGCGAAGGCAGTTAGCATCGCCTTTCCCTTCCGACTCCCCTGGACTCCTCGGCTCGTTTCGAACCAGCCTTCGGTTTCGTCCACGAAACGCCCCCGGCGCCTACGCTCGTTTCAATACAATCAACCAGCTGTTTACGATGACAAGAATTTTTCGGGTCGCAATTAAGAAATTACCAGGCCGTATATCGTGTCGTTTTATACCAGCCGTTCCCGGACAATGTATTTACATACGGTTACGCATACACGCGGGGAGAACGCGAGGACGCGACAAGCTCGTCTCGTTGGCTCGGCACCCGACGGACAGACGCCAGGCGTCCACCCAGCCACACGGATCTTTCTCTCACGACCGGGCTGCTGTTACGGGATTCCTTTCTCGACAGTCACTACTAATTTCACCTTGTAGTTTTATTGTCTGTCCGTTACCACGATGACCGTGTCTGCGCGCTTGAGCAACGTTCCTCCGTTTTTATTACTTCTCCTTCGTTTCTTTCTTTCTTTCTTTCTTTTTTTTTTTTTTTTTCTTTCCTTCTTTTCTTTTCATTTCATTTCAATTTATCCCCGCTCTCGAGGGGGAGTGTATAACACGCCGGGGCCTTCGCGATTCGGTTTCTCGAAACCACGGGGACGCGTAAGTCCATTAGCGAGTGCATCTGTCGCTGGATGGACGTTGTTACTTGATTACACTTCGATACAGTAATCGAGGGGAGATTTTCCAGCCTCTACTTGGGTGTTCTTACGTACACGACCTTTACTTACTGGTCTCTGTACGTAAGGATAATTCTGCGAAACGAGGAAATTTTTTCCGTAAAGATTAACGTAAAAAAGTAATTGTAATTGAATTGTAAATATTCTGTCGCTTTTGAATCGCACGTTTCAACGTACCTACTGCCCCCCCCGCCACGGTATTTCCGTTCGCACGGATTTCACGCCTGCATCGTTTAACGACCTTCGCGTATCGCGTCGTAGCTGCCTGTTTTCACGTTGAATCGAACGCGAGCTGTCCGCTGCCGTCGTCCGTCAATCGCGTCCGACTAGCGCCGGTTGAATCTCCTTCGCCGGTTGCCGGAACGAAATTAGTTGCGTCTCGTACGCGTTAGCCCATTAACGATCTTTGACACGCTCATAACGCTATGTGTAACGGAATTAATAACGTACGTGTGTACTACACGTATGATGGAATGTACATGTACATACATGATCGAAGTGACACTAAGCAGACACTGATTGTCGAGGATTCAGAAAAGATGACTTTTCTTACGTAGTTTAATTAACAACGACTGCGACGTTTTACACACGTGTGAAATGTGTTTCGTCACATAATTATTTAACACCACGTAGACATTTTGATCGCGAAACATTATTCGTGTCTCACACCAAACAATTGTAATTGTATATCAAGCACAATTTCATGTGTTTGTCGTCGTTTGGTGTTTATTTGCGAATACTTGTAGCTTTCCACTTTCGAAATCGTGGAACACACGATTCGATTAAATCACGAGAAAGAATTTGAAAACGCTCGTCCTTTAGGCAAATAAGCAAGAACGAAAGTTCTTCGGGGGGAAGTTCTTTTTTTAGAATGTAAGAAACGGAGATTGATTCGCGCACTTGATTCTTCTCGATGTTGGATTGGACTTCCGAAAATGCTCGTCACGTTCTTGCATTCGCGTGGACAGCGTGGCTCGGAAAGAAATCAATTAAAATTCATTTAGTTGGCGCGTCGGTGAACGAACGAGGCCCTCTTGCGACCCCTTTCGAAATAAATTGGCATTTTCAAAAAACGTTGCACGCACCGCTTCACGCTTTGTTTCCAGGCGTTCCCCGTTTCACGCGCGTGTACGCTCACGATGCCCCTTTATTGCCCTCGCCCTCCACCCTTCTTTCATCGTTCTCCGCCGCGATCAACGGACAAAAGCGACTCGACGCTGAAATTCTTTGTTTTTTATCGTGGAAACAGCTCGGACAAATATTTTGGCTCGCGCGAATTCACTGGTGTTACGCAACAATCTTCGTGAACGACGCATCGACGTGTCGCCCCGTTCGTTCTACGCGGAGAGCAGAGACCTGGCGATTAAATTTGCTCGAAAACGTGGAAAACCCGAGGGATTTCTCGAATATCGCACAAACTGTGAACTCGATTGAGGTTTCGTTGTTTGAGTTTGGAGTTTAGGTCCGAGCCGATATCGAATTTCGTATCGTTCGAATGGTATTTCCATTGGCCAGGAAAGTTTAACATTACGAAAATTACTGGACAATGTGTCTACGAATTTCCAAGTTCTCACGGCCAACACAACAGAGACTTTAAACGCAGAAAGATACAAACCCAAAGAAGAGAAAACGGGTCTTTCCTCTCGCGATTATTAACACCTGGCGCGAAAAGTTCCCAGTAGATTGTTTCGCAATAGAGCCGAAAAGTTGGCGAAACGTTCTCACCGAAGCCTCACCGAAGAAGTCGGGGCAAAAGTATCCGCGCGGAAAGTTCGGCGAGACTGTATCCCACCGACAACCTCCGCTTCCAAAGATTTTCTCTTTCCATTCTTTCCATTCAGCTACTCGACTCGAGAAGCCGACATCTTCTTCTGTTCGCCAGTTGGGTTGCAAAGTGCGGAAATTCCAACGCTTCGATTCGTCAGGAGCCGAGTTACGAGCGCGCGATCGTCGTTCGTAGGAAAGCTCGGTTCGAGTCTCGTTTTCTCCATTGTCCAACGCTGGACAATGATCGCGTGCGCGCGCGGGCGTGCGTTAAAAAACCGTACGTCGGGGATATAAGGAACGCTCCTATTAATCCGCAGATGCGACCCGTTGGAACGGTGTCAGCCATTAGGCACAAATTGATATGCATTATAAAGAGACTATCCTCGTCGACAATGAACGATGAGACGAGAAAGTTGGACAGAGATACTCGCGAGAGAGAGAGAGAGAGAGAGAGAGAGGGAGAGGGACGAAGGGAAAAGAGAGAGAAAAAGGGAAAAATAGAGGGAAGAATAGCGTTGTAACGCGTCGATGTGTTGCGTGTACGTGTTACGAGTCGCGACGATTGGTCGAATCGACAATGGTATCCCCCTTGGACGATGCGCCATTGGTCAGGATTTTCGGAGGGTTAGAGACGCGTAGAATAAGGGGATGATACGGGATGAGTCGTCGACGGGGGTTGTTGTGGAATAAGCGTTAAGTAGGGACGAACGTGTCGAGGATGGAAAAAAGGGGGACCCGGCCGAGTAAATGGCTTCGCCGCGCTGACGAAACACGCAACGATTGAAAATTTTTCCCCCCGTCGCATCGTGTCGCGTCGCGTCGTGTCGTGTCGGTGTCGACACGCTCGTTTGCGTGGAAAGAAATTTCGCCAAGTCGATTGTCTCGATCCGTCTCGCTGTTCCCTAAATGACCGGTGAACCGTTTCGTTCAGGATATTGAGAGAGAGAGAGAGAGAGAAGGGATGATTTGAACCTTAATGAAGGTCGATTTCACTGGTCGAACGGCTGGAAAAAGAATCTCGAAGGTAGAAAAAGTGAGGCAGAAGAGGATTTTTAATTTAGAAGAGGAGAAAACATTGGAAGATACTTTGCGGTGAAATGTTAGAAACGATACAGAGAATTTTATTGAAAGACATAACTAAAAATCTATCTAATTCTATTTACATGTAACGAACGGACAATACCGTCTGGAACAGGTACCTACTCCAAAAACTTCAACGTGAAAAACCTAGACAGAGACACAGAGAAGAACGAGCGAGACTCAAAGGTTAGAACGCGTAGGAGGATAGGAAGCGGAAGAAAAAAAGGGAAAACAGAAAGAGGAAACGTGGAAACGATGCCAGGAAACGAGAGAGGACAATATTCTCTGGCACTCTCTGACGACGATCGACGACGATGTGAAGCTTCGTTCCGCGAGGCACATTGCAAGTCTCCGGTAACTAATGGCGGCGGTCGGCGAGATCGGAATCGGAGATGCATGATCGGATTTATGCGAGGCCAATATGGAAAGCCAGGTCGGCTATTGTGATAAGGCCGCGTGACGTCGACAGAAACACGCTAAACCGACGTGTTCTTCCTTCCCGCCCCCTCCTCTCCGATTAGAATCAAGATTCCAAAGGCGAGTACAAATTATTTTATCGGTATCGATATATATCCTCCGGGAATACACGTGACGCGTCCATCGCCGCGACAGCTTCGAATCACGAATATACAATCGACCTTTCCAGCCAGTCTTGTCTGCAATTTCGAACGAACGATTAATTGTGATCGAACGGCCCGTTTAATGGGGCGAGAGGAAATTCCGAGACACGTTGCCCGCGAGGGTGGCGTGCCTTCCTCGCGCTGCGAACGATTTTCGAAACGACGATGACAAGGCGCGATCTGTCGAGGCGAGACAGACACGCGGAAAGCGCATCGAGACCGCGCGAGATTATCGCAACGGCGAATCATCGAGAAATCTTTCCGCGTGAAAGAGCGATCTTTCGAGCACGCCTCGATACTCGGAGAAGTGGGTAGCATCGGATCGAAGGAGGGACCGACGGCCACGCGAACGAATAGAGCCTCGCGATGGCCAGCGACCACGGTGATCGATAATCAGCCGCGTTTAACGTCGTTCGGCGTCAACCGCTGCGATTTCGAAACACCCTGTCGCTGCTTGTTCCCTTTCGATCCTTTCAATTACCCGTTCCGTTTCGTAAATCAGTGTCGCGAAAGGGAGATCTAAATTGTCCGGCTTATCTCGATCTACGTACGTATCGGCTGATCAAGAATTTCTTCAGAGTAGCACTTCGACTTCGATTCGACAAGGTGTTAATAAACGCGAAAATTTGTGGAAAAACTGGGACATTCGCTTATCTTTGACAAGCGGTTTTCATTTCCGAGATTATATATAATATAAGGAATTTGAAAGCAGTTGGACTGAACTTTTTGGAAGTTCTAACTCAACTTTGATTTCTGAATAATAAGTGGTTTTAATATCCTTATACTTAAACGAAATTTGTACGAAAGCATGGAGATTATTATTACCGATTCTATGTAAAAATATGCATATATAAATTAGAGTATGGGATCTACACGTCACCATTTCCAGCAGAACTGTTCTAAATTAATTACAGTCTGTGATTGAAAAAATAAAATGTTTTCGTTTCAAAAGATTATCGATAAAATGAATTATAATAGAATGAAACTGCCTTTGTTAGGTAATCGTGGATAAAGATTTCTTCAATTTATTAAGAAATCTTCCAAGTAGCAGTCAATGTAAATTTCACGTCATTGTCATTAGCGGTGGCATTCTATTACAAATAATTTGTAATAGAATTCTCTAAATATACCTACTGACGGTGCATCGAAAAAGTACGACGCGATTGAGAAAATCGAGTCGAGATGTCTAACGAAGGAGTCTGAGAATAAGCTGGCGGATCGATAAACACGAGAGACAGTGTTTCGCGCGTGCACGGCTCGAAAAGCTTGCCACCAATAAAAGAAAAAAAAAGAAAAAGAACCACCCCTCGAGCTCCCCTGTTTCTACCGCGTGGCTTTTGTTGTTCGACCGCCTACACCTTCATCGATCGCCTACACCGACACCGGTGTCGTTTGCTCATCTTTGACAGCGTGGAACGCGAATACGAGAGATACAGCCTGCCGGAAATGCGCTCTGTCGGCCGGTTGTTGGTTGTTGGTTGCTGCGAAAAACGTGTATCCTTAGAAACGCGGCGGCGTTCTCGCGGAACCGACGATATAAAATCGCGATAACGATTCCGGTCTTCTCGTTCGCCACGATTCGTCCGCGCGCCACGCACAAACGGGAGAGTTATACGCTGTTCGAAATAATTACGGGCTCGTTACGAAAACGACTTTATCGGCGAGTATCTCGGATTCTGAAAGATCTCCTATACGGAAATTTAAAACGTAGATTCCAGCTTGGAATTGAGTTATTTATTCTCCATACTTCTTACGCGTCGAGTATCGTGACTTCGACTATTAGCTGGTTAAAGTGCGGTTCCTATCTAGCGGTGATTTCTCACGCTATTGACGCGTTCCCTTTCATCCTCTTTATACTCGCAGCGAACGTAAAACCGTGAAACGTGCCGTGCAGTTTGCTTGCGTTTAAGATTATTAATGCACCTCCTGTCGAATGAATCCACTTACCCGAACGCGAACGTCTATCACGTAAGCGGACTATTATATAAATTCCAATTGCGTTAACTGGAATTAACTGTCCTCGCGCGAGTAAAGTTGAAGAAAGAACTTTCCACGTTTGATCTTTCAAAGATGATTCATCGTGCTGAAACGTTCTTCGTCCGTTCGTTTCTCGAAATACGTAACGTAGCTTCGATCTAGAAAGATTTCCATTTCACTGTAAAAAGATTTTCAAACGGATTGCACGTATCACGATACTTGAAAAAAAAAGCTTGAATTTTACTTTGTTTAATCCTCATCGTGAATCAAATGAAAATTACGGAAAGTTAATTGTAAAAATACTTCAGAAACAATTCATTTCCCACGACGAAACTCCGAGACACGATAAACCCTCGCACAGAATACACTGAACGGCGGAGAATGAAGAGATCGAGGCGAGCGTATAGTATATAGCGCGAGGCTTATTGTACGGTAGCCAGGCATTGGTAGTTCGTAGGGTCATTAAAAGAGGATTCATGCGTTGAAATCTGCAGCTGGGCTGCATCGCGGAGCCCCGAGGGCCGGGCTGAGTGTATTATTTGAAACTGATTTGGACCGAGAGATTTGTTGCAAACAAACCGCTCGCCGCCACGCGAGAGCGGGCAAAGTGTGCAGCTCGTAGCCGCTGGCTACGACGCTTCTTTCAGAGAGTCGTAACAGCCCCGGCAATCTTCGCCATTGCCATATTCCTCGCGTAAGGCACGTTCAACACGCCTTCAACCTGTCGATAATCCCTTCCCGACATCGCGGTTTAAATTCCGACGTCTCTATTCCCGAAGAAGCGGATCGCTTCGGGACGGGAAGAAGCTGGCCAACTGGCTGACCGAGGAGAAAGATCGACGAGCTGATTGAACCGGGGGAAAAATCGTTGCGAGGCTTCGCGGGGAAGCTCGAAAGATCCTTTCAATCACAGTCGGAACTTACGTTACGTCCGTCTCGGACATTGTTGCGAAATTTTTGCGCCACGCACCAACTCGGAAATCAAATTGCAGAGATGCGATTCTTTTCCGAAATCTTTTTTTGAAAAATCAACGAACGCGGCATCGAGAATTTCCTTGCGAAAGCTTCTTACCCCTCGTGTCTACGTTCGCAAAAATCCCAAAATTCTCGCGATTTACGTCGCCCACTTCTCCGATGACGTAAACAGTGGTGCGTGAGCCACTTTCGAACTGTACCGTATCAGTCACTGTCGTTTAATACGAAGCTAAAGGGAAAGCGATACGTAACATCGATAGGTGCCAACACTTTGGCGCAGTTTAATCAGCGTCCGAAAGCGAACGAAAAGAAAGACGACGACGATATTGCACGGTCGATTCCATTCGCGTTAATGAACACCGGTTACAAGGGACGTGGTTCACGAAGGCGGAAGCGGCTGTTGATACAGTTAATGGCGCGCGTCGGGACTTGATGGACAAGCAATGGCGAACGAAACGCAAGACGGGCGCGTCGGCTGTCCCGAGACAGCCCATTTTTGGGACGCGAAACCCGCGATAAATAGATACATCGATGGCCCGCGCGCAGTTGAATGGCTTCTAGAAAAACAGAACCGGTTAATTATTGCGTCGATCGCCACCCTTTCGCTCTCTCTCTCGCCGTACACTCTCGAGACTCAGTCAGCTGAAAAAATAACGAGGCCACGCGCGCCAGCCAAGTCTCTTTTCCCTCGTCTTCTCCGCGCGCACGCACACGCCTCGCTTATCGATTTGCCCGGCCGGAGAATTTCCTTCTCGCTGTCCCGCAAGGTATTTGTGTACCTACGTGCACGAAGAAAGGTTACGTCGCGTTTGACAATGAGCGTTACGCGGAAACAACGTGACGTGTAATCTCGATAATAATTTGCAATTACTTCGATACGACACGAGAGAGGCAGTCGTTTGGGTTTGAAATTACGTCTGTTAAAAAATCAAAAAAGGTGTGCAGGTCGCTCAAACATTTGGAGCATGTTAAACTTGAACGATGCATGTTAAAAAGTGAACGATTATACTCGTCGCGGAATTATATAACGTTATGGCAATACTATTGGAATATTCAGACAGACAGAGAGAGATATTAACGCAATACAATTGCACAGAAGCAGAGTTTCGTATAAAAAGATGGAAAATATAATTACCACCTATCGACGCTCTCTTCGTTTAATTTGCCTGAAATTAGCCGCTGGCGATGTTGATTTCACCGAACGGGAATCAGGAAGAACGCGTAAAGTGATCGATTGCGATTCTCGGACGTATCAGTCCGTTCCGCACTTTGCCTCGCGGTAATACTTTAATCGGTAGTTTAACGAGCACCGATTAGTCAGAGACGATCTCTATTGTAACAAGTTGATGTAAATCGAGACCGTTAGATTCTATCTCTATTGTTTAATGTTATTGGAGCAAGCGTGGAAAAATTACCACCGGACGTTATTTTATCGTGTATTTCCCCTCTACGCATCCACGGAACGAGTAACAGATCGCGATCGGGTCGTACAGGTTGGAAGGAGGATCGACAAGACCGAGCGCGCATCGTTTAGATTACCCAGGGGTGTGTTTCTACCGATCTCCCCCCCGGGCGGGTAGCCGCGTGTCGCGTTAGTTCACAATTAGCGTCGCGCGGTTTCGAAGGCTTCTCGTCAAGCTGCGGCGTTAATGAGAAACCTGTTTGTCACGTTCGCCGCGAGGCCGCTCCATTCAGCCCGCTCTCGCCGAACCCGGCCGATCTTCGCCCGGCCCTCCTCGATCTTTATTCTCGCACGAACGGTCAACCTTTCGAATGCTAAAAATCACCACCGTCACACCGTTGTCACACGACCCTGAGGGGTCGCGTCTCTCCGCCAGGATCGTCGAATTTAATTTCCCTTTTAAAAAATCGTAGTAGATTCCTCGAGTCGCGTGACGTTGAACTCGTCAGCACGGCGAAGAGCATCTACTTTTATTTAAATATTCTCTTTTATTTGAAAATTTTTCAGATCGAGCGACGTTCAGTTGACTCTGACTACTTCTAGCGTGGCAAATTCCTCCAAATATGCATTTTTTCGCGAGTCTCGCGAATTAAATTTCTCCCGTTTGCAACGGTCCGATCCAACAGTTTCCCCGTTTCCACTGCGGATTACGCGCCACACAGTTGCGTCACGCAGTTTCCACCGGAAACAGGATATTATTGCAACGGAAATCCCAAGAAATCGGATTAAATCGCGCGCGAGTTTTCTGCTGACGTAAATGCGTAGGTGCAACGGTGTATCGTTCGCCGCGAACAACGAGGGGAGGGGAAAAAGAAATCAAACATTTCTGGTTATCCTCCGCGCAATGGGGCTCGGTTCGACGAGAAAATAACTCGAGATATCTCCCTTCTGGCCGAGAGACGCTTTTTCCTTTTCCTTTTTTCTTTTCGTCTTTCCCTCCGTCTCCCTGACCACGCGGTACGGTACGGTACGGTAGCTCGTTTTCAGAAGAGCTAGGAAGCGGATTACGATCGAACCGCCGGGTAAAATAACGGCGTGAAAATGGAACGGGTGCTAAGCGGCCGTGTATTATTCTGTTTGCGAGCAGTGAGGAGTGGGACACGCTCGAAAAGATCGTCCAACTGGCCGCTTCCGTTAGTTAACAAACGATATTTTTCAACGCGCGGTAAAGCAAAGAATCGAGAGCCAGAAGCTCGATCGAGAGCAACGATCCAGACGAGCAATTGCCTCTAAATATTTTCTTCCAGTTGCTTCTCCTCCGTGTACAGAAGGTATTTCGTAAAGATACATACAAACGTTTTAACGCTTGGGGCATTTTCGTCGAAACGAGTTTAGTTTCAGTCAGTTTTCTCTATCTTGGAAGAAACACGTAAGACAGATACACGCGACTGTACACTTTTGTTCTTTTATTCCTGGCAAACCTTTATTGTCGTGAGATATCACAATGACTTTCGAATTGTTAGATTTGAATCAGAGAATCTATTATTCGTCTCTTCAAGCAGTTCGAGTTACGTCAGGAACGATTTTCGTACTATCGTTGATAGAGAAGAAACTCAGGTGGCCTGATTTTTGAAACACCCTATATAGTAAACGTAAGCAAACGTCCCAAAACACTTTTTAACACAAGTGCAACCTGCTCTATAAGGCGTCGTTAAAGCACGCTTAATTTCCGGGATTCGTCGAAACGAATCTACCACCGGGGAGGGGAATTGAATTCGTTTGACGTAACACGCTCCCGCCGAAAGAGGGCAAAACCCGACCTTTCACCAAAGAGGTTGTGACCGGCCCCTTTCCAGCCTCCACTGGGCCAGTGTAGGCAGCAGGCAACAATGAGAGAAGGAGCGGGTAACCAAAGACGGAGTAAATCACTCGACGGTGGATGGTTGCCACCGCGGTTACGGTAGCACCGCGCGCGGAATAATGCGCTTGCCAGCGCGCGCTAAACACGGCCGCGGCCACAATGACGATCATCGAGAAAATATCGAGTGTCCGTAACATTATACTTTTTTGCCGTTTAAATGGCAGCACCGGCATAGCTGAGAGACCCGGGACGCACACCGACACCGCCGTGTCTCCACTTGCCCTACGCGTCCTACGCGTCCAAAAGGACTCGCGTGAGCGCGCTTCCTTCGCGCGCACCACGAGAATGCCACCATGGGACAACGCACCAGGTATCCGGATCATCCGGACACGCCTTAGGAAGGGATTCACCCTTGGAGGATATGCGATTCCGCGTAGCGAGAATAGGCGTATCGTTTACGACGGGGTACAGAGGGCGAGACCACGGTTTGACCGCGTTGGAGCAAACTTCTTCCTTCGCTTGCCTCTGGATTACGTGAAATCGGAGCACCTTCGGATTCGTCCATTGTGGATTTTGAAGTGACGTACGAAACGTCTGTGTGTTTATCCGTTTCTCGGTTCACACGGAGGGTGATACGTGTTGCGTCTGATTTTATTCCTATTTTGGTACTTTTCTACTTTTCTACCGAAAGTATAAAATTGGAACATCCTTGAAACGTATATATCGCGTACATACGGTATATTGGAATATCATTCCAATATGTTCCTCCGGGATACGAAGCACGTCAGCGTCTCCGCGATGCGGTACCGATACCGTTGAATTAGAACCACCGTTGTCCGATATATAGTCGAGCTAATCGCTCGTACGGATCAAACTCATCTTCTCCGCGTGAATCCTTTCACAACGCATCGTCACGTTCACCGTCGAAAACTGTTAGTTCATCTTGCGCATCATCGACACCGTCCACATGTGGCGTTTCAACCTCCTCCTCCGACAGTCAGAGGTTCGCGCGAACCGTGTCAATGGGTCTCGTCACTTCGTCCTTTCCAACAAACTATTTTCCCACAGTCCAAGTCCCTCTGTCAAATCTCGCCAAACTCGCGTTAGCAGAAAGTCTGCAAGAAGAAGAAGAAGAAGAAGAAGAACACAACGAAGAAGAAGGGACGAGTGGTTGTCTCCGTGGTCTGGTAAGGAAAGGTCGAAAAAAGGCGGAGGAATAAACGTGAAAGAAAAAAAGAAAAGAGAAAGAAAAGAAGCAAAACGGAGAAAATAGAAAAGGAGAGAAGCGGGTACGAAGAGAGGGAGGAAAAAAGAAGGAGCGAGGAGGGAAGAGCGGAGAAAACAAAACGGAATTACGGCCTAGCTGCGTTGGATGATTTAGGGGGCGAGGGTCGCGGGTCGAGACCGGGCTCTGGAATGCTGGACCTTCTTTCTCTCCTCTCTCCTTTTCCATCCACTCTCTTCCTCTTCGTTTCCTCTCTCACTTCGTCTTTCCCTCTTTTCCTACGCTTCGTTGGAATCGCTGACGGAGTAGAGTATAATGATAAGGGACAAGGATAACAGATAGAACATTTACATAGGTCGTTAGTGCGAGCGCACGCAGGGACCTTCTCTCTCCTCTCTCAACGTATCCTACCAAGGATATTCGCTTGACTTTTGGCACTGGACCCCTCGTTTGACGATCGTGGGACCTTTTTGTACATAATACTATACGCGTGTGATCCTTGCGAATATTGTTACACAGAACCTGAGACGATGAATGTTCGAATCAAGAATATCGAGTCCCTAAAAAAGTATCTTGGCCTCTCTGTTTTATCTGTCATTGAATATTTTCATCAATTGGCACTCGAACGAAGAGTGTTCGGTCGTTCGAAATTCCTTCAAATTTGTCAACAAGTTTCTCTTCTCAAAATATTGTTCCTCGGCCGTTTCTTGACCGTACCAAATGTTACGAGATAAATTTACGAGAACAGAAATAATTCCTGCGAGACTCGGCAGGAATACCAGGAATACCGGGAGGAGGCATCCGGAGAATGCCACGAATCTAGTCCGTAAAGGACGCGGGCTTATCTAGATCGCGGACCGGGACGAACGAAATATAGTCGGGGGCTGAGACAATTATGTAAGTGGTCGATGCTGGGCATAATTTGTCGTCGAACGAATTAAGAATTCAATCAATTTCGCGGAGATTCCATTAACTTTTCAGCAATATCTCGATTTCTCCGGGCTTCTTTGTCTCTTTTTTTATTTTTTTGTTTTTTTTTTCTCAGTTTAATTTCGTAATCCAACGTCGTGCAGTACCTACACGTTGTTATTCTCTTGTACGAATCTTTGACACGTTGCTGACGGTCCAGGAACCGTTGCGTAACTTCTGATCCCTTCGCGAAAAGGATTCTCGTGATCTAGGTTTAGGCCTCAGGCTTCTGAATTCGAGCCTGTCCCTGTCCAACGGGGACTTCTAGCCCGGAGAGATCTAGTCCGCGTTATAATTAGATTCAGAAGGAATTCTTCTGTCGTTCTTCGCATCCTGAATTTCACAGAGATAACTAAAATGAGGAAAATATTCAACAATAATTAATTTCTATCGTTTCTATTGCGCGTTGTTTGACTCGTATCGTTTGTCGACACTAGAAAGCGTACACAGGCTGTATTAATTACATCGCTCGCGTTATTTATCACTCGAATGCTGCTTTGCAATCCTTAACGGATTTAGGACAGAAACACACGACAAAAATTTTAATTTACGACACGGTTAATCACGATCGTAACTCCACCTCGCCGAGATAAATTATCCAACTACTTCTCTAATTATTTTCACCGCATTCCACGGTGAAGTTTATACTCTCTTCCCGTTCTCTCGATACTCGAGTTCACAATTTTCGATCCCCTCCAATTAAGACGGGAAAGAACGTCCAACGATTAATCTCGATAGCGGACACTCCTCCAATGATGAGAACAAATTCCCGTAAAAAGCGTATCACTGTAAGACGATCTTGAGCGTGTGCGTATGCGGAAACGCGGAACTATGCGGGTTGATGTCGGAAAAAGTCGCGGGCAGAGGTGAGAGAGAGAGAACTCTGACGTGACGCTCTGTCTGGAAAGCGCGGCCGATAACGATCGAGCGAGTTTGTACACGTGTTAAAATCGCGGCGCGCGCGTTACCGGTCGCCCGATTACGTGGATTTATTGCCTGTTGCGGCGCAACCGGCAGAATGGGTTGTTAGGCAAACGCACAGGAATCGGTGCCGCGTACAGATGACGCAGATTGCGTATTGTTCGCGGCTAATTAGGATGCGAGCGCGGGCGAGAAGGAACGGTAAAACGCAACGCGAAACCGTCTTCTCTGAAACGCTTGATCGTCGATCCGGTGAAATTCACCAATCCAGCCGATCGAGGTAGCAAATATTCGACGCTTTTCTTTTTGTGCAAGTTTAAAATCACATCGACGTCGAGCTCATTGGCGACTTACCAGACACTCGTATGGTACTCGTACTTTGTTGCACAGATTTGTGTCCGTTGAGAATTGGAGTGGTGTCCTCTTTGGATGATCTTGGAAAGTCAGGGCGATAGTCTTTGAGTCTTCTCTGCTTGAGTGTTCAAAGTTTGTGCATTCGTATAAAGTACGTGCCGAGCCGTGAGAGATTTTTCTCGATTAGTTGAGTTGCTTCAGATTGTCTTTAGCGGACTACGATTATTATTAAATAAAGGCCGTTTGATTAAAATGTGAGTCAAGATTAAAACTTTGTAAGAACAAACTTCATGGATAGTTAAGAGCGTTCCACTGGGGGTTACAAATTAATGTCACACAGACGCTGAGAGATGGGTCGATAACTACAGTTTAGTTCAATTTAGTTGAAATTTTGCAGAATGACTGGCGCGAAGCGATTCCGACGTGATCGACGATCGTGAGCAGCGATGATGATCACCCGTCACGTTCGATTGATCCGTTGACAGCAAGCCTTTATACACGTTATTGACTGGCGAATTCTAGTTTAAAATACGGGCCCGTTTGATTGCCCTGACTCGGGTGAACTAAAAGTGCTGTGTATCGATCGACCGATCGATGTCAACCGCTCCTATAGGACACTACACATAACAGGCCGGCCTGCGGGTCGGCAGCCGGAAATAACAACAATAAGTGAGCGCTATACAATAACCGCGATCGAGTGTGGCAAACGTTAGAATTTCTTGCCAGCACGAAAAGGCGAGCCGTTACCCTTAATCGCGACTTATCCAAAATAAGACAATAAATTTCTCCGTGCTGATAAGAAGCCTAAATTGTTCTAGATAGAAGGTTCTAGAAGAAACTACGCGTACCTTATTTGAGCATATAGCAACCGCGAACGATTCGATGTTTACTGCAAGATACGTTCTGGATATTAATTCTGAAAACGCGCGATGTTTTACGATGAAACTAAAACGTTTTACCGAAGACTTATTCGAAGCTTTTTTCAGACGTCGATTTCAAACGTGATTTTACAAAATGAAGTAACATCCTGCAAAAGTTTGTTTTTGGCTTGCGCTACTTACGAAGCCTCGTGCGCGTATAGCCTTTTTCCCCCCTCGGATAATTTCACGTTGCATCTCGGAGCCAGCCCGTAATAGACCTAGACGTCGACGAGGATCTAACACGGGGCTGGATTTTGAAACGCGAGGCATTAATCAGAGTGGCGGGCAAAAACGCGTCGGGAGAAACGTCCAGGCGTCGGGCAGCGAAAAGTCTCGATAAATAAAATTCCAGCGTGAAACGACACGCGAGCACGCCAACGGCGTATCAGCGATAAAAAGGCACGCGTGGTTCGAATCTGCCGGCCGGTAAATGGAGGCTCGCGGCGAGATTAGAATCCAGCTTCCGCGTACCAGCCATCCGCTTTCCTACGGGGCAAACGACCACCGCCGCCGAGTATTTTCACTCGGCTGTCACTCGTCGATCATTCATTGGAAAGGATTGCACGGGTTTCGCGAGTCTCTTCCCGTCGTAAATCCTAAAATCACCGTGAGGAACGGTTGCGCAAACAACCATGGCCGGACGATCGCTCGAGAGGTTTAATCACGTTTAATCACGACGTTCACCGCGACGTTCACCGCGATGAAAACCAAACCTAAACCTTCGACATATACTCCCGTAAAAAGCGGGAACTCTCTCTCGACATTGTAGAGCAACGAGATCGAAACGAGAGAAACGAGACACACGGGCAGACATTCCTACGCAGTTCGTTAATCATCGGTGGAGAAACAATTAACGATCAATTAGGATCGCCTGGTGGATGATCCGAACGAGACTCGCCGATCGAACACGCCTCTTTACGTGGCTGCGCTCGTTGAGGGAAACGAGAAAATGAAATATAGGAAAATGAAGAGACGTTCGCCATTTCTACTGATTGTTTCTTCACGAGAGGAACTAGATACTGAGAATCTATCTATTCTCTGAATTTCACTTTTAACTGAAATATACATTGAAATATTCAACATACATTGTCAATTGTTGTTACATTTATTGAACATTGATTATATATTTGAATATTTATTTCGACTCGCAAAAACTTCGAAACAACGTATTTCACGCGAGAAGAACGGACAAGGGATGATTCGAACGTGTTTTCCCAACAAAAACCACGAAACGAAGAAACGAACAGTCCAAGATCTTTAATGGTTTCGACGCAATGGGACTCGCGCGCGCGAGCGTAACCTGTCCGGCCGATGCGCGTGCACGCGTGCGCGAGCTATCCTTCATGCGGCTCTCTCGCGTGTTCCTCGCGTCGATGCACGCACGCACACCGACGAACAAAGCTGCTATCACTGCGGCGAACGTAGGAGGGTGGCGAGGTCCAGGCCACGCACGGCCTGCACACACGGGCGTGAATTATGCCCCGCGCGAGATGTCAAATTGCTCGCCATATCGTAAAATATACAACTCCTCGCGCTGTGGGAAACATTATGTTCTCTCCCACTCTCTCCCCGACCGCCGATCCCCATCGGTTCCGATCCTTTCCCCTTCGTTCGCCGATTGGCCCCCTTGCCCCTTCGCGAAACACACGGCTCTCACCTCAGGCTCTCACCCCTATCGGACAACGGCTCGGAACGAGAAGCTCGAAATTCTCTGGTCTTTTTTTTTTTTTTTTTTTTTTGCTTCGCTGGAAATTACTTTGCAGGGAGTGTGCAACAAAGTTGTTTAACATCTCCTTCGAAATTGCGTTTGTTTCGGTTTGTTTCTGGTACTTTTGGCAAATCGCCGATGGCATAAAGAAACCGATGTTATTTCTGCTCGAAGCAAAGGTATTTTTCATGAAAACTGGGAATGTTGCGTAAATTCTTCAACATTCGTGACGCGATTAATTTAAATTAATTCAAATTGAATACAGGGATTTCCGAAGAAATCGTAACGACAAGGAGAAGTTCAGGGGTTGGAATTCTTTCTTCCAAAGAGTGTCGAGAGGTATTCGCTTAATAGCCGGAGGTTAATGCGGCTGCAGCTCTGGAACGCGATCTGATTTAGCAATCTCTCCACCACGCCCTGTGTCTAATCGCCAGAGTTAGAGAGTTAGAGAGAGAGAGAGCGAGTCAGTTCTGATCATTAATAAACCTAAAACTGGCCCACACACGAGACCAGGCCGTACCTCGAAAGTCAACTTTGAAAGTTCGTTTCCTCGCGCACGAAACACAGGCCGAGAGGGAGAGAAAAGAATTAGAGAGGAAAGAGGGTGGAGAGATGAGAAAGTCTGTCGACGATCCACGCTGCCCGTAGAAATCGTCGAATCATCGACAGTCAATAAATACCGATCGATCTTGCGCCAGCATCTATTAATGATCTAAACGTGGTTGGCTAACCAAATTAACCGTGACTAAAGTGCGTTTAATTCGGCGTTCCACGATTCGTCTGGCATTGTTTCTGATAGCCATTCCTCAATTCCAGGGTGTTCTCGAATTAACGAAGTCCACGAACAGGTTCACTTTGTATCGGATAGATTATAATTTATAAAATATCCTCCAAGCGCAGCTGAATTTTTCAAACGAGAGTAAGAGTCTGAAGAGTATCACTGCACGGAGCTTCCGCTAATCTAGCACCGGTTGCGCGAACAGTGACGTACACTGCCAGTGTTTCCCAGCTTCTTGGACATGATTTAATCCTCGCCCGAGCGAATCGAATAAAAGCACGACGGTGGAACGAAAACCGGTGAATTTACATCGTTTCGAGGCAACGTGTCTCGGCCTCAAAGTGCTCGATGAGGCATCGTCTCTTCGAAAAGCCGCGTGACCCTCTCTCTCGGTTACCTGGTAACACATACACGCACACACATACTTTCCCTTTGCTCTCGTTAACTTCTTCCCCCGTAACCGTGTTCGTCTCGCGTCTTTATACTCCCTCGAAGTATCCGTCGCGCGTTTCCCCGCTTAATCCTTGGTCGCGCGTAAATCATCAACTTCCTTCTCGACGCCTCCGAGGAGGGTAACGCTTGTAACGCGCTGCCTCTGCGCCACCGACGAGGGGAGAATCGAAACTTTTCCGAAGAGATCCGACCTCGAGACTTTCTCTCGCGACGCGAATAAACGATGTTTTCTTCTTCCTCGTTGTTTGAAAAGTTGATGAAAAGGAAAAGAGAAAGAAAAAGAACAACAGTTTACAGTTTCGAGTAATGGAAATTGTGAAATTGAAATTGAAAAAAATTCCGCAGAGTTTTTGGAACTTTGGACTCTCGATCGGCGAGCGACAACACACAAGGGACGGCTGAAGCGGCGAGGGCTGTCGAGGGTTAAGAGCGACAGAAGTGGACCCAAGTAGCCGTGTACGCGTACAGCGGCACTCGAAACACAATTCGTTCCGGTTCTCAAAACCTGAAATGCTAATCCGCCGGCGTTTTCTTTTCACCGATTACTCCCTCTCGTTCTCACTTGGCCACCGTTGATGTTCGCCGTCTCTCTCGCGGTCGTCTTCCACGTCAAAGCGAAAAACTTCTCTCGATCGGCGCGCAAGCTTCTCGGCAAGCGACTCGAACCGCGCACGAAAAAGTTCCTTTCGTGAAAAATCCTCAACAATAGGCCCTCTAACAAGCAGTCTCGCTTTCTCTTTCTCCCCCCGTCTCTCTCTCTCTCTCCTGCACGTTTTTCTCGCTCTCCTTTCGCTCTTCATCGTGCGCTTCCTCCTCTGTGCCGTTTAGCACCGGTGCACAAAGATGCAACAATGCGGTCCAAACTCCGCGCCGCCAAGCCCCCTCCTTCTTTCTTTTCCATTTAAGCGGACAGAAAGGGCAAGAGAGAGAGAGAGAGAGAGAGAGAGAGAAAACTGCTCTCTCGGGCAAATCTGTTTGCTGTTTTCTCCGCGAGCTCGTGCAAAAGTTGACGAGACTTTCAGTGGCTGTTGAATGGGGGGATAAGGGCGCGCACCTACTTTTGCTCCTCAATGCTGCCGATCGTCGAGGGCCCTCCAGCGTGTGTTGCCGCCGCTCTGTTTGTGTACCTGTGTGTCGAGAGGCACACGCTCCGATATTGCCCGTTCGAGCCGCGCGGAAACCGTTTACCATCGGATCTACCACGTCGGACGAGCATCCCCCCAGATATTCGGATCAGGCGTTTTGCATCAATATATAACGCGAATAATAACGTCCTGGAAACGCGGACTATTCCAGCAGAGAGGACGACAGAACGACGTAAAATAGACATAGTCACACTTTTGCACGGATGACGGTGTTGAAATTGTAGGATTCCGTCAGAAAATTACGGAAAATATAATAGCTGTTGCAAACAGTTTTCACCGTCAAATTCTATCTTTTAACATCGCAACTGCAAAAAGGACTACGTAATCTTTGAAAACGTTAGAAAATTGAAATAGAAATTATTGCTCGTATCTGTCCTTGACGACGAGTACCGCACGTGTTTTGACATCGTTCTGACCTATTAAGTTACAACCAGAATCTAAGAAGTTTCTCAGAGTTTGTCCGCGATAGAAGCGCACGAGAATTCACGCTCCTCCCTGCTGCCAGCGAAGATATTCAATTATGGTAGATCGGTGCAAAGATACGGGGGACGCCGTGACAACTATATACGCGCGGGTCAGTGTCCAAAAAAATGCCACCTTCCACGAATAAATAACTCGCGCTTTGCATACGGGGAGGCCCCTGCTGGCCCCAGGGCCGTACACGGTAGCCAGAGATCACCTCCTCTTAACCTGCTCTCGCGCGCGGGACCGTTTCTGTCTTTCAACTCTCACTGGGTCAACAACCAACCTTAACACATCCCCCCCTCCTCCCTCTTCCCTTCTACTCACCGTCGCCACCGTCAGCTCGAAATTCCACGGATCGAAGTATCAATTTCCGTGTAATCAAAGAGGACTCAGGGGTCCGGGATGAAACCGAAATCCACGAGGATTTTCTGTTTTCACGAGAATAAACCCCAAAGAGCGAGAGACCTCTCTCTCTCTCGGTATATACCGACCCTGTGGTAACTCTAGATGGGCAGCGGCATACCGTGGCCATGGCGCCCCTATCTTTTATGCCGGCGGTTTCTGAAAATCTCCCAGTTTGATCTGACTTCCAAGCCTAGAGGACTACGGACGACAACGACGACGACGACGACGACGACGAGAGGACCTCGAACAGGGAAACAGCCAGAGAGCAACGTAAACCAGAGAGAGAGAGAGAGAGAGAGAAGGACAAAGAGTGGAAAGGGAAGATTAGTTGCCAGCGACAGCAGCAACCGCCAGCAGCAACACGTGTGTTCTGCGACCAGAGTTTACATAAACACGTATAAACGTCGTGTAAACCGGCGCACAAGAGAGAGAGAGAGAGAATCGAGTGAACGCGAGCTCGAGGAGAGCGTGTGCGAGTCGCAACGGTAGCATCCCGACTCAGATAACAGGCGAGGATATACGACTCTAAACTGCACCTACGTGCAGGACACCGGGCTACCGAATTTTCGAGAAACTGAGATTCCTCTGCGATTTTTTTCGGAATGAGACACACACACACACACACATTGGCTCCTAGTCCCGAGCAACTGGATCTGGGGAAAAAGAGGCTGCTTGTTCGGGGAAGAAGTTGATCTTTGGAGATACCGCGGTCGCGTTGTCTCAAACCATTTCTGAGTCTGTAATCTCTCTGCGAAAAATGCGATACAGTCTCGTTTGATATGGAAAAGTAACCATGGACGTACACATTCCAATAGAAATAACTGTAAGTGACTGTAAGTGACACGTGTTGACAAAATTTTTCACACTCCGAAAATATCAAACGCACAGTCTTCTCGTGTCTCGACTGCGATCCACGGCGAAATCTCGCGACAACGTTTTCAACATTGAATTTACATCAAACTCGAGCACGACGATGAAAACGAAGACAAGGTGGAAGGCTTCCGGGTGCAAGCAAGGATGCCCGGACGCATCCACGTGAACCTGCCTGGAAAAGGGCGAAGAATCAAGGATGCTCCGGAGGGCCAGGGAACGCTTCCGCCGCGGTGAATCGGCAAACGAGGAAGAAAACGAGGAAGGGAAAAGTCGAGGGGCCGGAGAAAAGCACGAGGCGAGCTCGGAAGAGAGAAAAAAAAAAAAGAACCGCAAATCCGTGGGTAAACGTAACTACTGGTTGATGCGCCGATCATTCCACCATGTTGCCTCTGAAAGGGAGAGCGCCATCGACAGATGTTTCACCACGAAGGTAACTCGAGTGTTTGTCGGTCCTCTCTTCTTCTTCTTCTTCTTCTTCTTCTTCTTCGTCTTCCTCGCCTGTTTCTCCGTTCTCTTCCGCTCTTCCAAACGTCCCTCCGCGCACGTCAGTGCGAAGCCAGACGTTTTTCGAAACGCGTATACACTGGCTTTCGGTCCATGATACATCGATTCATCGGTCCTCTCTATCGGATAGCACCGAAACACCAGCTTACAGACATCTCGTCCGGATAAGATAAAGGAACGCTGTTGAACGACGCGTCTTACCGAAGCCAAGTTATCCACGGCTGGTCGATCGGTCTTCCGAAGGGATTGGAAAATCGCCACGGAATCGCCTCCTGATTCCATACCTCCTCGACGTATTCGTCGAGAGAATAAAAAGAGAAATTTAATGATAATGTTCACCTCTCGTGGAATCGATTGTACGAAATTTTATTGAAATTCTGGTGCTTATTTTTTCCCTCTTTCTTTTATAGGAACGAACACGATTCAAATAACGTTCTGCTGTTCGAATCGCCAATTTTTTCCAAAATACCGCAGTTTCTAACGAACAGAACTGGCTCTGTAAATGCACCTTCGAGCATTTCACACATAGTAAATGCGACATCCATCCAAATTTACACCTACGTAATCGAACTATATATTCGCCAAAGTTCATCAGAAGCGTCGAAATGCCAGTAGAAAGTTACAAGCGTCGTTTCACGGACTGACGACGAAAATGTGAAAGAAGACCGGCCAGAAGTTCAGGTGAACACGCACGAAGTGGCTGGCGTCGTAAACGGAATCGTGATGCAATGAATCGCGCGTACCAGACACTTCCATTTTCGGCCTGGCCGATGATTATCCGATCACGATCTCGATTCTAATTCCAACGCCGAGTGAGAGAGAGAAGAAGGAGAAGAAGAAGAAGAAGAAGGGGCAGGACTCTGGCGTCGAGGAGAGTTTCGTGCGGCTTTCATTAAATCGCGACGTTCACGTTTCGATGCCGCTTTTATACCGCCACACGGAAAGCTCATCGATCATAACCCCGCGCGCGCGACCGCGATCTCGTCCAGTCTCTTTTCCCTCTCTCTATCTCCGCGTCTCGATCTCTCGGACTCTTGCCACTGGAGGACAGAAATCACTGGCTGGAAGGTCGGTGGAGAAGTTTCGAGGAACGAAAGTGAAGAAGGATAGAGAAGAGAAGAAGAGGAGAAGAAGAAGAAGAAGAAGAAGAAGAAGAAGAAGATGAGACGAGGGTACGGTGCAATCAATTTACAAAACGCGAACCTCCCTGGCTTTTATCTAGATCCAATATCTCACCGGTCCTAATCCGTGGCAAGATCGATCCTCCGGGACCTCGATCTCGTCGACTTTTCGTGGATCTTATCGCCGACGAATAAGCGATCGGAACACATCGATGGGGATGATTCCTCGGTTTTCACTAATGCCGAACGAATAACAAGAAAATTATCCACACGAGAAGCTTTGGATAATGGGGAGAGGATGGGCAACGAGCGAGAGCGTAGCAGGGGAGAGAGACCGGTCGAAAAATCGTCTCGGAAACGGCGGGGGGCGGAGGGGCGGAGGGGGGTTGGTTTGGTTTCCTGCTATGCCTCGCAACAATGTCCGTTAACCTAGGACCTGGTGTCCTTTTCCAGCATAATAGTCGCGAAAAATCATCCATTATCCATCGATGGCCAATGGAAGAAAGAGAAGGGCAGCGGAGAGTGAGCCTGAAAAGTGTACAATGGTGTAACGCCTATATATCACTCTCCGGAGATTTTTCGAAAACTCGGCAGTTCAATGAATCTCCCACTAAAAAGCGTTTCGAGGAAAGATGGAATACCAGATTGTGTGCCTCTGTACCCGGTTCCTCTTCAAGGTGTGAACCGTGTCGACGAAAGAGCCTCCGGGAGTGTCGTGAGTTCTTGCCCGAGACGGAAGTGTATCTGGCTATAAATCTTTTCCGGTGCTGCGAATTTCTTTTAAACGTGAGTACTTGCAGTTTTCTACCGTTTTCTTTCCAAATGGCGAAAACGTTTCTCGATTTAACCGGAAAAGGTTGACTCGTTTCCCTTGATTCCCAATCTCTTTTATCTGCTCTGTGTTTAATCTAGTTTTCACGTGTCGTTAAACAACCTCGTTTGCAAAGAGCGGGACCGATTTATCTTGACTTCCTTTGAAGGAAAAGAAACATTTGTGTGCCAAGAGATTATGTCGCAGTTTAAGGATAAAAGACGAGACTAAATAAATTAAAACCAGATAATGTGTGCTAAATTTTTCTGAACTATTTCTAGACTATTATCGATCAGTCGTCAAGCAATCAAAAAAAAAAAAAAAAAAAAAATAGACGAAAAAGAAGGAGAAACGATACAGTTAGAGATAATTATTTGTAGAAATCACGATACAGAATTCGACGATAGTCTAAATACGCGAAATTATTTTGTAAAAGATATAAAAAAATGCTAAACATCGTAAAAGTTTATCGTGATTAGGTCATGTTTGTAGGCATCACCAGAAATTGCCAAATATTACCAATTTTGGACCCTAGTGTTCGTAGAAATTACACGAATGTTCGTGTTTGGTAACAAGTTGTACAAGCACGGTAGTGGCGCGAATGGGATTCAAAGCTCGTCGAGCTCCGATTGGCATCGGTATTTTTTCCGATCCAGTCGTTTCTACGTCGAGCTGCTCTCTTTAGAGAGAGGAGGGAGACTATATCCGTGTTCGGGACGTGGGTGCATCGTGAACTCCGTGAATTCGCGTTGCATCGGCTCCTCTGTACGAATTGAAAACGCACACGCGTGCACACACAGAGAGTGTTCGCCTATCTCTCTCGCGCTCTCGTAGCGCTGTTCGATCGTGGCCGCAGCCAAAACGATTATAATAACTATTTTATCCGGCGCGGATCTGGGCCATTGTGCCTCCCCATTCTGAAAGTCATAACACGGTGCCTACACACTGCCCTTCGGGAACTGCTCTTCGGGGCTCCCTTTTGCCTCGGCCACGATACACTCACTCTCTCTTCTGCGTATAGAACCCGCTGCACCATGAATCTCCACTTTATGTGTATACGCGTCTGCGTGTCCCCCGTGCAAGCTTACTCTTTCGCGTTACTCTTCCCTCTCGTACAATGCACTCTCGCGAATGCGCCTGTGTGCTTCGCTTCGCTGTTTCACTGCCGATATTATTATTACCATTATGCAGGACACTTTTGCGCGAGGAAATCAACGCTCGGATCGTTGCCGAACCGACTTTAGAGACATTTAAAATTGAAAGGGCTGGAATTGACGTAGAAATTAATTCATCCCTCCAAAACCAGTTTGAATCGAAAATCTCATTAGATTCAACGCGAAGCAAAATAATTTCCACAATACATCGACTGTACGCATTTACGAATCGAATCGTACGAATACAGCAAGGAAAATAACAACACGCCCAGAGACCAAGTGAATCAGATTAAATTTCCTTCAATTTCCATACAACGTCAACCAAACTTTACCAAGTTTTCAACCGTTCGAACATCTTCGCGAGATCTCGTCGTCGCGACATCAATATATATTTCCCCCAAAATTTTTCAAAACTTGTTTCAACCTTCTTGCTTGTTTCTCCGTCTCGGAGATCAGACGTGTATCGAGACTTCCTCTCATTGGACGAGACACGCACAAGCACACGCACACGCGTGCAGAACCCCGCGCGTACGACCAACAGGGGCAATATTTCACGACATATTGTTGCCATCTGCACACGCAACCCCGCGCGCGCACGACAGAATGCACGACGTAGGAGAGACGCGAGCTTTTATTTATCTGCTATTTATTTGCCAACGCGCTCGCTACCGAAGCGGCCCCGACGGGCTCACGACCCTGCCGGGGACAGATTTGAAAAGTTATTAATCGTCCCCGTTTTTGGAAGGAGCGCGCTACAGAATCCCAGAGACACATTATCCCTTTTATACGCGCGGGACAGGGATAACCGAGCATCGTTGGCACCTAGGCTCGAAAAACCCTCGTCTCCCTCGATTGATTCTTGGAGGAGGGTTCCTCGAGGAGGTGCGAATCAGTAGGTGAAGATCGTTCGCGATGAATCAAGCGAAACGGAAGACTCTCGCATCACACGTGCCTAACCGAGAATCGAGATTTTGCAACGATGGAACAAACTGTGCAAATAACAAACGCGAAAGTCTTTGCGTCTTTTTTGCAATTTAGACTCGATGCAGATTGAATCCATCAGAAAAAAAAAAAAACGACAAACTTTAATTTGTACACTTTACGAAAAATCATTTAAATCTCTAAAAATACTAAACCGTTTTACATCTGTAAAATATTGAAAACAAAAGTTGAAAATTGGTTGGTTCTGGACATTGCTAACGCAGGAAGACGAGAAAATAAGATACGTGAGAAAAAGTTCACTCAAATAAAAGGACGTGTATGTATCGGGTAATTTTATTAGACCAGAAACTGCTGTCTTCCTCCGTAACAAGAGTACATACTAAATAATCTTCTAATAGAAATTTCCGGGCTGATAAACGGGGAAATCGTAAATTTTCTCCGATAAAGTTTCTCGATGTGACGTATCGAGCAGCAGCGTGTATCCTGCGCAAATTGCAAACAACGTTGAAATCTCACCGATGGCGTCACGTCGCGAGGGAGCTCGAGGCATAGTCATGTGAAACGTCAGATAAGGCGGCGACACAGGGCGCGAGAGCCGGCGCTCGCGCGCACTTGCTATCTTTCCAGCTCCATAAATATTTAAGACGCCTTCTTATGACGCCGCTGCCATAAGTACCCGCACTCCACGTCCGAGCGATTTAAATATAATCTGTGTCGCGGCGATACGTCACTGCAACATGGCAATGTTATCGCGCTTTTCACACGTGAGATGAATAACGACGTTCGGCCCCCGCACGTACGCGAAAACCCACCACGCTTCTTTGTACGTAACTATTCCGCGTCGACGTCCAGGCTTTCCTCGCGATACCACCGGCTGGAAAAATGGATCCCGCCGTTTGCCTATCGCGGCCGCCGCGACTTGAATTATTCAAAAAAAACGCGAAACGCGAACGCGCGTTTATTATTTTAATTACGCCTTGATGTTGATCGAATCTTTCAAGTTTCACTGAGATGGCAACGCTCGTTTTGTCGCTCGACGGCAATCCTTCGTCGGTGAAAATTGATTCGAGATTCGTTCGCAACCAAAAAACGCACTGACGAGTCTTTCTCCGTGAACACGTTACATCCATTCGCGCGTAAATTCAATCTCTGTTACACGGATACCAAGTCTGATCGTTTTCAATCTCTAATTACAAATAATTGGAATAAAAACATTTGCCAGTTACTACATCTGTAAATCGGATCTATCAACGAAGAGGAGACAAGAGCAAAGTGTGTCAAGTTGTAAATCGACGAGCTTCCAATAAGAAAATAAATAAATTTAGGTAAGACGTTCCGTTCTCGAAGAGAACGTTCGAAACGCCAACGAAACACGAAACGAATTTTCTTTTCTCTGTCCCAGCGTCTCGAGATCGCGAATCACGTTCCCTTTTTTCCGCAGCTTCCCTCGAGCGAGGGAGGGCAACAAAGTTGGCCACACCATTTTCCCCATAAAAAATCCGCCAAGTTTGCGCTTCCTGTTCTCGCGTCTCCGCACTTCTGCGAGAGAGCGCCAGGAGGAAGTGCCGGAAAAAGGGAGTCTACGGACGGTGGGGTGCGGCGCGGGGGTGGGCCGGGGGTTGGGCGAGCCGACGGTAAAATATATTCCAGTCAACTTCCGGTGGAAATAAATAAGAGTCACGCCACACGGTCTCGTTGCGCCCCGACGACGGCGGCCATTCGTGTGCAGGGGAGAGCTTATCTCTTCGATATCATTGCGCCTCTCTTCGCCCCCGGGGCCAAGACGAGCCGCCGCCGCCGCCGCCGCCGGAGAGAATGTTCCACCGGTGCTCATCAAGATATCCACGAAATCATGATGAAACGGTCCGCGATACGATGTAATCGCGTTCCAGCTACCTATTATTGTAGCTACAGCGAGAAGCCCGCGAGCTTTTCCTCTTTGCCCCGGAGAAAATATTTTTCCTGTTGCCCCGCGTGTTTCCGCGTTCCGCCACCCCCGTTGCTTCCACGGGATAATTGTAATTGCGAATAGCCAGGCCGTTCCGGTTCGAAATGCAACTGCTTTTCACTGGGAACTTTCGATGATCGCGTTGCCCAGATAGATAGATTTGCATTTTCTTTGAAACTCTACGGTGGAGCCTCGTTCGTGCGAACAAGACGTTTGAGGTAATTGGGCTCGAATGAATTAAATTGCTCCCTGACCAATGCAATGTATTTGTCGCAAGTGATTCGTGGATTTTTATACATTCGTTGGGAAAGTGTATTTAACGTATTGATGAAATCATTTTCGATCGTCTTCTCTTCGTTATACGTGACTGTATGTATGTTTCTACGTGTGCAACTGAATTGCAATTTCGGACTCAGTGATAATTTGTTCGTACAAACGAGTTTCGCTACTAGTACCCCGGAGCAGTTTCCAATTATCGCGTCCAACACAAGAATACGACCGACTCAATTACACAGAGTCATTAATTCCCGTCTTCTTTTTTCCAGGCGAGAAACCGTTCAAATGTGAATATTCTGGCTGCGAGAGGCGGTTCGCGAACAGCAGCGACCGCAAGAAGCACAGTCACGTCCACACGTCCGACAAGCCTTACAATTGTCGAGTTACCGGCTGTGATAAGTCCTATACCCACCCTAGCTCGTTGCGCAAGCATATGAAAGTATGTCTGAATAATCGAAAGTTCAACCCTGCCGATCAACCTACCAATTAACCTACCAATCAATCTGCTTCCAATTCTCATTACTACTGCAATTCTACTAATTCTACTGCAAGGGACTATCGATCCGTTCAATTAGATTCTCTTTTATCTAGAAATTTATTTATAATTTATATAAAAATTACAAGTTGACTACCTCAAAGTTACCATTGACAGAGTAAAGAGAAAGAAAATAGGAAATAGAAAAATTCCAAATAAATTATTCGTCATTACTCGAACAAACTTTGAAGAAATACGCTTTTACTCGAGACTATACACTAGCATGCACCGAAGAGAGATACACTTTTACTTTAAATTCGAAGACATAACGACCTTCTGGTGTTGTTCCTTTGTCGCGCGACTGTCGAACGTATCCACTCTTCGGTTCACCCTTCGTATCGTCTTGCATGTAAAAGCGTAATCAAGGTAAGGTACATCGGGAAGGATCCTATCGCGTTTGCCATTTCGTTTCACACTAGTAGACACTTCGGTACGGGCAAAAAGAGAAAAAGAACACTTGTGGGAAGAGAGAGACTGCGCGGGTATCCGGGCGCGCAAAGGTTCACGCACGAACGGCTACGGAATCTTAATAGGAAATTATCTGTGGCACACACACACACACACACACACACACACAGAGAAAGAAAAGAGAAAGACAGAGACGAAAAGAGAAGCAGAACATCGTCCAAAACTCCCGGCAACTCCCGAGATACGTGTGCGATAGGTTCGTCGGATAGAAGCGAGCACCTTTTCGCTTCTCCACGCTTTTCGCCGGCCGGTGATTCGCGGAAGGCAGTCGCCGAGATTTGCTCACTGAATTATGAACGAACGGCTAGAAAGAGTTGGATAGAAAGAGAGAGAAAGATTTGATCCTCGTCTCTTTGATCCCGGATTCCTTAGGTTTAGCCAACGAGTATCCACTCCTTTTGCTCGTGGATACTCGCTTGATCTTCGAAACGATAACTTACCACGATCGAAATTCGCCCTAACTACATGGCAACGTAAATTAATAATCAACGGTGTGTAATGCTTCTATTTTCTTCTTCTACTTTCATAACATGCGAACCAAAATTAAATATACTGATATATCCTTCTCAGATCTTTCAACTGTCTTTAACTTGACTAAACCTACTGTACCAGTCAAATTGACTGCTTTCAAACTTTTGCACGCAATTTTCCACATATTAATAACCTCGCTATTCGTCTTTACGACTTTTCCTGAAATATGCATACAATGAATTTTTGAATAGTCGCTTTTCCTCTTATTCTCTTATTTTCCCTTTTAAGAGAAATATATGTAGCCTGTCCTACCTACGACTGGTCAATTTGTCGAAAATGTTGAAAAGAGGTTGAAAAATTTGATATTTACTCTTCTAAAACTGTACAATCGATTGGCGAGAAATGCTATGTGAATGGAGGTTCAAGTTAGAGCGACACAATGAAATTTTACTTTTTGCAGGAAAGAGCATCGTAGTATAAAAGTTCTAAAGTATCTTCTTTACATTTCAAGTTACAAGTGCTGAATTTGAAGAAAGAAATTCGCAATACTTTGACCTAAATTTTACATATCCTAGAAATATCAAGGTATTCAAAAAGATGAGGTTATTATTAGAAAAAATAATTAATAACACAGGCGAAGACTGTTTGGATGTCGATGAACAGAAACTTACTGAAACTGAAAGTATGATGAAAAAAGATGATGATCGGATTTGACACATCCGATGAATTAGAGTCCCTCCTTTCTGGAGATTATTTATATATAACGGATGACGAAGAGGAGAATGTCTTGAATAAATGTAGAGGACAAAAGAAGGAGATTAGTTCCGAAAGTGAGAGTGACGTAGAGGACCTAGCTGCTGATACCAAGTTGACTATTATTGATCGGTCACAGTAGGAGTAGGTATACATAAAGTTTTAACAATCAGAATCGATTTTTACCCGAGTTCGTCTGCAACAGTTGCAACTCGCAACTCTCTCTCTCTCTCTCTCTCTCTCTGTCTTCTCTCTATCTTTCTCACCCCTCTACCACCGATACAATACAGTTCATCGGGCTTCTAACACTCAGGGAGAGCGACTTAGTAGGCTCGGCTACTAGCTAGCTAGAAATTTCCCCGAGAGAGTATCTAACGTTAAGCTCCGCCTCTTGGTTCCAGGTGCACGGTATGACCCTGGGCGAGGGAAAGATAGGAGGGGGCTACGAAAGCGAGGGTGAAGAGAGCAGCAGCAGCGGGGGTAGCTTGTCCGTGACCGGGCACACCGAGTCTCCTCAGCCGCCTCCGGTCGTCCCGACGACCACCACGACCAACCCACCGTCGAGTCATCCTTCGACCAGAGGGCCAGAGTTGACCGAGTGGTACGTCTGTCAGCCGCCAACGGTCGGTCCTCAGCACAGCCCGTTGCCGGGCCCACCGCCACCCCATCATCTTGGCCCGCACCACTTCAACCCGTTGATGCATCACCAAGCGACTGCCTACTAGTTCTTTGTCGAGAACCCCGATCGGACCATTATTATGGGACTAAAGCCACTGTAAACCGTCAAGTATAGAAATGGACAATCAATTCAGTCTCGTCTTCAGATATTAGAAAGTTATTAACTAGGATAATTAATTTGAATTTAAATTTAGCGATCTTCGATTTAGCGATTAACCGTCAATTTCTCGCGAGTATTGTATTATTAAATAATTAAATAGGTAAATAGAATACGTCTGGCAAAGTTATTATTATTAATTATTATTAGCTATTATTAATTAAATTTCTTTCCTTTTCTCCAGAGAGGATGATACTTAACTTAGAATTTATTGGGAATTTAAGTTACTCTGCGGTGAGCTTCTAATGAAATGTTGATTCGTCGATAAGTTACTGAGATAGATAATAATATTACCCGCGACCAAAGTTAAAACGTGAGAAACATTTTCCAAGTTTTATTGTTAATATTTATTTGCAACGACTGTCGTCGTGTCGTTGTGTCGACAGCGTGGTACGACAAGATGATAATTATATTAACAGGTTGATATCGGAGGAATATCAATTACTGCACGCGTAATAATCGTCGGGAATTCGGGTTGTCACGAACCAAACACAAAAGTTACCTCTACGTAGACTGCGAGGTGCGACGATTGTAAATACGAATCCTAAATCGCAAAAGATTAATGAGGGCTGTAATGTAAGAAATAAAAAGGAATAAAAAAAAAATATATTTAGGCGTGTGAGAAAGCAAGAATAACGTGTGGATGAGTGACAGAGTGAGTGACAGAGTGAGAACGATAGAGGTGTGTCGCGTGTTGAACACGAGAAATCGTGTCCTAGCAATCATAGCATTACGAATAATTAATTTACGAGCAAATAATATTCAACGGCGTCGCGGTTCATGTAATTCCACGTTCGTGCCTCGATTTAATTAAATCGCGAAGCGCCAAGAACGATTCTTTTCGACGAGTTTCGGCTTGACATTGTTCTGACAAGCACAACCTCTGTTGCGAGGTATATGATAGCTAGTAGTACTACTTGAAACTTGCGACGCGAAACGACGTTTTCCAAGCTGCGCGACGTGCTTGGCTTGCGAGAAAGCAAAAATTTAAAGAGGTTTATAGAAATACGAATAAAGAAATAATACTGTATATATTATTATCACTCGATATTATTTAGTTAATGTCATCGAGCGAAAGACAGAATGAAGTCATTTAATGGAGGTTGATGGAGGATTAATTGTTCCACTTAACTAAATATTGTAAAATATTGTATTACGTTTCTATTAATAGAAATAATATGTCGATATATATTAATGATATAGATATAATATATATTACGAGCATAATATATATTGTAATATATTAATAATATATTGATATTGTTTCTATTACGTGTGATATCCTGTAAATATACAAAAGGAAGAAACGAGTGATCATCGAGGAGACGAAACGAGTTCGTTAATTCGAGTATTGTAACTATGATTATCTATACATGTTTCTTTTCTTTCCGTTGTATATGTGCATATGCTTAGATCGTCAGAGAGAAACACCGCCTTCGTCATATTGTAATATTTGTTTTACAAAGATCTGAAATATACTAATGATGCGATATATTAGAATATACTGTCTGGTTTTTTTCGTTGGCGCTGTATCATCTACACCTGTTCGTTTCGAAATTCACGAAACGATCGAAAATAACTTGGCTCCTTATCGTGCGATTTTAACGTTCAGAATCGTTTCTCTTTTCTCTCTTTTTTCCTCCAACCTTTCTGAGAGAAGAGAGAGAATTCATAAATATACGATTTTAACGTCGCATAATTGATTACTGAAAAGTTGGCCGAACGATGACAATGCCGCGCGGGAAGATACCTTCCGGACCCCGAGGTTCGACCTTTTTCGTATCGCGGAGGCGGTGGATACTTTATACTTGTATTGTAACGAAATTTATGAACGATCGAGATAATAAAATGCGACGAGGAATCTCCTGCGACTGGCTCGCAGTTTCGGATGAATATCGGCCGACTAAGCAATGATCTTCCCTTGATCTTCCTCGGCCCTGAGATTACGTTGTATCAATAAATAATAACTTTAACGCGAGGGAATTAACGTTTCCTTTATCGCACAGCGTCTATATACTGCCCCGGACACTGCGAGATCGGAACATTAGTTTCCTCTGCGTCGCGATACACCGAGGCACCCTCACTTTCAGAAAGAATCTTTCAATTTATAAAATTACATTCGCTACTCTCTTCCCGCGCAGAACGTTCCAAAACTAACTTCAAAAACCAACCAACCAAAGTCACTAACTAAAGTCATTTCCATGTAAGATTTCTGGACTGCCCCCCCCGCCCGATCCTCGAATCCACAAAAGCGCACGGCGTCTGTCCAGAGTGTCGAACGGGTCAGACACGAAAAAGAAAAGGAAACAAGGGAGTGAAGCAAGGGAAGGACGTGCACGCGTGTATAGCAAGTACGTGTGTTCGTACGGGAAAGATTCGACTGGAATGGCGCCACGACGGTATCTAGGCACCTACGCGAGACGCGTGGAATGGACCAGGAGAGAAGGTGGAGAGAGAAGAGATAGGCATCGGGCAGAGGCGGACGCGCGAGAGGGGCCATTTTATTGCTCGATAAGCAGATGAATTCGTCAGATAATTTCTGGCCCGGATGCAGATGATTTTATTAGCTGAAACGGCCGCGCACCAACACGAAGGAATTCTCCTCGGCCGGGACGATTGAGATGACACACGGCCCCGGAGATGAGAGATCCTCGCCAGATAGAGCAACCGACGCGTACCATTCTCTCTCCCCCGTGTGTGTCTTTGCATCGCCTCGCGTGATCGATGGATTTTCCCCCGCTTTTTGCGAACGCTCCCTTTCTCTACACTTTATCGTCGTTTCTCCTTTTTGCTCCATCGTTCGTCGTCCCTGTGGTCCGCGTTTCGTTTCGAATTCGACCGGTTACCGTCATTTTCGTGATGAAAAAAACCAAGGCAACGAGAAAAGAAAAAAAGAAAAAAACGAGAATCGTTACAGCATCCAGAGCGAATCGAGCGGAGAGAAGAGAGCGAATAGATTCGCGAATATTTTTCGCAAGCGTGACTCGAGCGTCCAAGCTCGGGACCGTCCAATCAGTCAACCGGACCGCAATCAAACTCTCGTCGTTTCACAGAAATCACGGATGGACGAAAACAGCTGGACCCTCGTCAGAGAACGCCGAATAAATATCGTCCCGACGAAATAGAAGACACGCAGAGAAATAGAGGAACGGGGCAACAGGAAGAGGGGAGAAGAGGATTCCATGGTCCAGTGGCCAGACGCGAAAAAATAATTCCGTCCCCGGGAACGTCCTTTTGTCTTCTCCTGCGCTCTCATTCCTTTTCTCTCTCTCTCTCTCTCTCTCTCTCTCTCTCTCTCTCTCTTTCTGTCTTTCCTTCGTGTTCCCGCGCGTCGCTCATAAAGCCGGGATTCGTATTAAAGGGCACGACACGTAATTAATGTCAGCCGGTCACGAAACACCGAACGAGTGTAAGAGAAAGAGACGAACAGAGATGGAAGGCGACGCGCCGCGGCTCTCCCGACTTTATAAAGAAACGCGGAGAGCGTACGGAGAGAACCGCACTGCGCGTTGCACGCCTGCACGTAGCTATGTCGCGTGCCACGTGACCTCATCGCCCACAGTTGTACACGTGCGACATCCAACGCGCGAAAACCACCTCAATTAGGAGGATAATTAGTTGCGAGCTGTTGAGTCTCCAATTTCCACTACTATCTTGCTCAATTCCGTTCTATTCTTTCCCCGAGTTTTTTTTTCCAAATTGTAGATGCTAATTCCCTCCGGTAAAGAAATAAATAATACAATTGACAAAATTGGCGAATAACAAAAAAAAAAAAAAAAGTGTTATTAAAAGACGTGATGAGAATCGCGAGAAGGAATCTCGCGATTGTTAACACCGGATGAACACGATCGGCGCGGCCACTTCCGCAGAAGCGACGTAGAACGATCTAAGAGGATTAAAAGGCTCGGCCGATTGGCTTTCATTACCAGTCCTCTACCGCTTGTAAATCCTTCGCAAAGCTATTGATAAATCATTGCTCGCGTCGCGCGCGGCTCGCCTTAACGATCTACCGTGTGGTTCGTTCAGTCACGAAAACGCCAACAAAGCCGGCAAGCTTTCGACTCGTTTTTACGAAAACCGTGTTTTAAGTAACGAGTACAGGATGCTCGGTCCACGGACCAGGCTGCGGAGCCCTGTATCTAGTCTAGACGCGAGATAAGAGGGATTAACAGACGCCACGAGCGAACGTTCCCCGGGGGGAACGATTTTAATCGATTAACGAGAACTCCTTCTCGCCGGTGCCGGTGGATCCATTAATTTAGCGGACACGCGGTGTTGCTCGTACAAAGTTTATCGTTTCTTTTTCTTTTCTTCTTTTTTTTTTAATATCGATCGATCGACTATTACCGGTTCCGCGGCGACTGTTAATCCTCCGCGAGCCGATTGATAAATCACGGGGAACATTGTAGGTTCGCGCGACTCGACCGCGCCGGACACCAGACTTCGGATTAAAAAGCGTTGCATTTTTCGCCCCACCGGCGATAAATCCTGCTTGCAAGCACCGCCGTTGAAGAATCGCGCGGCCAGCTCCCGCGAATAAATTACCCTATTGATAGTTTCATAAATAATGCAATTGTGAAGATTCGAGCATCATCGTGATTTATCGGTGCCGGGGTGAACCCGAACGTTCGCGTGCCTTGGACGATGAGATGCCTGCTCGACGCTGCGTTAGACGCTCGACGGAGAGGCGTAGGAAGCTAGAGGCTTCTCCTAGGAGCTACGTTGCAAACATTTAGAGGAATTGAAAGAATCGGCGAGCACGGAAAAGTTTTTCGAGATAATTCCCATGTACGTACACATACGCACACAATTTGGCGCGTATTAAGATTTTGAAAAAGCTGCAACAACGTTGATCATGACGAAGTACCGAATTCTCAACGTGTCACGCGGTTTGATGTATACCGAGACTTCAAAGAAGCTGCAACCATGTTGCTCGTGAGAAGTTTGACCATGATGAAGGATCGAATTCTCGAGACGGTTCTCACCGAGCGTCGTGTTCCAACGAACCCCGTATAAATCTGCCCGAAGTACGAGTTATACGGGTTACAGTCGTCTCGAACGCACTTTTTTTTTTCCTCTCCAGTGCCTTCACTCGTTTTCCTCCTGTTCCGGTACACACTTCTCTCGTTGCTCGATCGTATCTCGAGAACCATCACCTCCTCGTCTCGTCATTGTAAAATATAAAAATCGCGTCACAAACTTTTATCGACGCCGAAGAAGAAACCATTTAAGATGTATACGCGACTATGTATACGCAGATTCCTGCATCGAGGCGCCAGAATCGGATCGTTATCGATTCCATTCAACATTCGATCGATTAATTCGATTAACACGGTACAACGTCGCGCAATCTTCTGGGCTATCGGCTATCGCGATTATTCGGGCAATCATCGACGACAACGAGCGCCAAGCCACTGCTGCTCTCTGTAGTCCGGCAAATTCCTCGCGAGCCCATCGATCGGCCCGGGACATCGATTACTCGTCCCTCCTCGACTTAGCACGATAAAGCATCTCGAGAGCCGATCGAAACGACCGGTGTTAAGGGGTTAAGGGCTGCTCCCGCCCCAAGTGAAACTGTGTCGTGTGTTTCGGAGCCGGATCGGGTCGCTTCTCCATTCAATGAATAATACCTGCCACGGTGTTCGAGGCTGTGGCGCTGCTCTCTGTTGCATCGAAGGAGACTCGGGGACGTTTGTGTGCGTGCGCCGGTATGATCTACGGGGGTTATTACAACGGCAGCAAGCCACGACGCGACGAGGCGAGTGCTTACCGAGAATACCCGAACCTCCACTACTCTTTGGCCCCTGCCACGATATAACATCCTCGCCCCCACCGTTCCACCAGAAATCCTCCCGGTAAATACAAGCCAGTCGGCCGGCCGGCCGGTCGGCCGTATTCACGCTCGCCGCGTATTTCTTCGCGGATGCTCGAGTTCCGTTGGAAATTAGGCTAGCCTCGGAGGATCGACCGCTCGCAATTGCCTTTCGCATGGCAGAAATTTACGACCTCGAGAATTTATGCTTATGGTAGAATCGTAGCAAAGTCTTTGCTGCGATCGAATTCTGGGACGTTCGGTGCTAGCAAGGTTATTAGACTGCTGGATCTTTGTGCAAGCCACGTCATCGAGAGTGAACAGAGCCTCTGAATGTTTTACGTACCAAACATTATTATTATTATTATTTCGCACTGAAGTATTTTCTACAGGTGCATAAAAATCTGTCTGACGTTTACTCTCGAGACACACGTTCAGAACAGCTAAAACCAAATAAATCGACTAAATAAATTTCACTCTAGTCTAAATAGGATCTTAATAATCTTCTACTAACGTAGTATGCTACGATCGATCTACCGAAAAGTCAATTCAAAATTCGCGCGTTCGTACGAGATCGAGATCGAGATCGAGATCGGTCATTAACGCGATACCAAGCATTTGGTTGGCTCGTGTTCGAATCGGTCCGGCACAGAGTCAAGTTTAATTTCACACGGTCGGATAGAACGAAACGGCGGAGAGGAGTCTGTGCGAACGAGAGAGAGTGAGTGCGAGAGCGACGAGAATGAAAGTTCGGGACCAGGGTAGCGGGCACGAATATTGCGATGGTCCTTACCAATAACCGGAATTGCACCGACCCGCTGTGAGTAGTTTTCGTTATTCGAGCGTGAAGTATTATCACGAAAGAGGATAAATGGAGGTAGGCCGTGTGGAAGAGGAATAAAAGAGGAGGGCCAGACGAACATTTACCCGTCTGCTCCGATCCGGCGAATGGGAGGAACAGAGCCAGATGAGAGAAAGAGAGAGAAAGAGAGAGAGAGAGAGAGAGAAACGAGAGTCGAATGAGAATGAGAGCCGGAAAGTGCAATTTGTAGTCGCTCTCATTTGTCACTGTATCTCCCTCCGCCTCTTTCACCCTTGCTTCCCCACTACTTTTCATCGTTCCTCTTTCTGCTTCCTCTCTCTCTCTCTCTCTCTCTCTCTCTCTCTCGTATATATACTATTTTTTCTCCTCTCTGTGATTCCTCTTGGTACTGGAGAGTCGCGCGAGTCCTCTTTTCATCTTCCACTTGCACGCATTCGCGTATATACACAGATATTCCCACTTCTTTTTCCCCCCCTATCTCTCTCTCCCCCTTTCTCTTTCCTTCGTCCTGCGCAAGTTCGTGGTCGTTTTTGACCGCTGCCACGTTTCTCGTATCGTTCCACCTCGCCTCGACCCTCGCGCGAGCGGGGGAATCTCTCGCCAGATAATAAGCTGATAAGGGATTTATAAATCCACTCTATGCAAAATACACGAGCATCTGTCAGACCGGTGGAACGATCTCCGTGATTAGCTCGGGCCGTGTACGTTGTACCCCGGTGTTGTTGCGATCTCCTCTCCGTTTCGCTTCTTCTTTTCTCGACTAAGAGACGCGTGTAGCAAAGGGAGGGGAAAAAGCCTCTCCCCGTTAGCAACCCTTAACGCTCGTAGACGATCTTCCGTTCGAACGCGCGGGGAAAGCTACGCCGTGTAATTTAACAAACAATTACGTATAATCGAATGCGCGTTGTACGAAAAAGAACGACTCCAAGAAGGGAAGCTCCAAGCACGAAATTTACAATCACGAGACCACGCGGAGTGTTGTTGTCCAGCCGGGATCGCGCTTCGAAATGTAATGGTAACTTCGTAAAAGAAAAAAAAAAAAAGGGCGACGACTTCTCGAGACACGTTCACGGTTTTCGTTAGAGATTCTCGGCCCGTTATGGGACCCTTAGAGGCCTCGAGATGGAACAGTCGAGAGGCATCTTTCTGTATATTAACACGTAACACATCAAAGACACGTGACACGGCTACACCTGCGACTACGTTATCCCCTGCACACGCACACGATTCTGTTTATGCAAAGGCACTGTTTTGGATTCACGAGGATATCTCCGATGGAGAAACCGAAACGCCCGTCTCATTCACGTGGCCTGGTTATAAACGTCCGCGTAAATTCGAGGCTGGTTAGAGATCGTAAAGTAGCTGAATACGCCCGATATAGCCGCTGGCTTGCCACGGAAAATCATAAAATCCGCTACGCTCGTTCAGAAGAGAGACCAAGCTCCGAGAGGAGTTCACGGGCCTATTACTTGGATTGCTTTCTCACTTTTCGTCCCGTTCAGCGTTGATAGTTTAAAAGTATAGTCCCGTGATCGAAGAAGACCTCGTCGTCGTTAAAGGAAAGTTGACGAATTTTATCGTTCGACTCTCTCGTTAACGTCTCGTACTTTCAAAAAATATTTCTCCCGAAACTCGAAATTTCACGTTGTTGACGTAAATTGAAATTAATTTAAAACCCGACGAAAAAAAGATCGCTTTCGTCGCTTTTCGACGTTTTCAGCGTAGGGCAAGCGTGTGGCGAGAATCGGGAAGACGAAAGAAGGACGAAACGGTAGCGAGGCAGAAAATAGGCCAATCCTCGGACAACCGGCGGTTTTTGTCGTGACAAGAAAAGGAGCAACGAACCAGCGGATATCTCGATTAGATTTACCGACGCAACTACGACGGGGCGAAAAGTGGTCGCCCGGCTGACGTAGCAATGCGCAGGCTGCCACAACAGGCTGTCTGCTCTTATTATTATAAATTATTTATTTGCATTTCCAAATGATCCTTGAAGAATCACGGTATTATGCTAATGCGGAGATTAACATATAGGGAGGGCCAACGCGATATTTCAACTCGCCTCACCATTTAGACTGTGGGAGTCTAGCCAACGGTGTTTGATCTCCACACGACTCTCGAAAGAAAGGCGCGGGCCGGGGATGGATATTTTATCATTTCTCCTCCTGCCCGCTACAAAAAGATTCGTACGGTCTGGCCAGGGAATTCCTGTAGCTCCGACCAGCGAGAACAATGCTTTCCACGCTGGGAATCATTCGGCAGTCGATCCCACCGGCAAAAATATAGACACTTCAGGCACATATAAACGTCTCCTAATTTTCAAAGCGCTCCTAATTTTCGTCGCAAAATTTTACCGAACTTTGCTAACTTTCGAGTTCGATCATTTCGCGAGTACTCGAACAAGTACAACGTAGTACTGTTGCAAATATCAAGCAGGTCTCGATTTTATTTACAAAATTAACGCAAATATCGATCACTGGCGAAGATCACTCTGACGAAAATCAACGAACCGCGAAGGCTCAGGGAAGAAATTGACCGGATATGTTCCAATATTATTAATACGTAGATAAAACGTCGTATTTTATAAGAAGAGACGGAAAGAACACCGGTGTGGAAGCGGTGTGGAAAGAGAAGTTCTATTCGACTCTTAACAACAGCAGACGTGAACAAATTCGAGAGAGCAATCGAGTTTAGAACACCGATTCGTTTGCGACGATAGACGTCAAGGCGGCGAATATTGTAATCTTTGGCTAATATATTACGGCGTAGCTAGCGGGCAGTAATTTTCGCGTAGCGGTCGCGTTCGGGACTCCGCGTCCCGAAGGGAGAAAGGGAGCACGAGAGCGAGGAAGAGAAGGAGAAAGAGTTCCTTAAACGACTTAACCAAACGTAATTAACGTTGGCCTATCATTATGTGGTAGCGGGACCACACCCTCGTCACATTATATGTTTATAAATCAGGCCGGAACGGCTTGTAAAAAACACGACGACGAAAATCGAACGAGTCCGGGGGCGCCTAGCCTCCCCAACCACCGGAGGAGAAGGAACCGGAGAGGAACAGACCGCCGCGCCATCCGGAGAACCCGGTGTGTCCGTGGCGAGCAGGTAGAAGAATTCTTATGCTAATGATTTTATGATCGTGGAAATGAATGCTCGTCATATTTTTTTAATCGCCTGGGTTTCCACGTAGCCGCGAGTCACGCAGCCAGCCAGAAACGGTCTACGTTTCTCTCTCTCTTGTTCTCTCTCGAGTCAAAACCTCGTTCCCCGTTTCCAACTGTCTACTTTATGCCCATCCGTTTTTTATCCCCGTTGTTACAGTCTTAACCGGGCCGGCGCGTCTTCCACGCGCTGTCATAATCGTAAAGTAAGAAGCCCCAGCGAAAAGACGACTTTCAACGTTTTCGAAAAGCCTCTCTCCAGAAAGCACCAAACACCGCCGTTAAACTTTGTAATTGAATATCGGCCGCGTTTCAACGACACCGGTTAATTAACGGCGGACCCGTGAAAACGCAAGGCACTGTGCCCACTGAGGCAGGCGCTCGATGGGGACGCGTCGTGTTCCTCGGGAAGAATTACTGCGCGTATCAATTACGTAGAATCGATGAGACGAAGTTTCGATCTTCATTAAGCCTGCGAGGGAGAAAGGAGGAGGAACGAGAAGGAGAAACGAGAAGCGTGAAGATGTCAAGATTCGAACAACCGGTACAGGTGCAAGGAGCTCGCGAAAAGGGAAAACAAGCGCGAACGTCGACTAGCGTGTAATTAATCAGTAATCTAGATCGCGTATACCGTATTGCGAAGCATTTTCATCTCCCGCGACGACACGCTGCCCTTTCTTAAGAAATTATAAAAAACTGAACATTCGAGGCTGCCTCTCGTTCTCTCGATTCATTTTGCAAAGCGATCGGACTCGCGAAGAAGCGAGTTACTTTCGAGTGAGACGTCAAGGGAAACGACGCGACGCACCGAGACGCGCCACGGAACATGCATTATGAGGTAACAATTACATTGTGTTCGCGCGAACCGCGTATGTAAATGCGGCGGAGCCGACGTGGACAGTGCATATAAAGGTGCTCTCTCGCGCAACCAGCGACTCTCACACTCGCTGCGTGCCGGGCAGGTGTACCAACAGCTGAGTCCAACCACCCACACACACAGCTAGATCAACTCCGACACCTTGATGGATACTACCGTGTCCCTGTTTCGCGTTGCATTGCGCAAGGTGCACCGTCGCTGTTTTCCTCCGCTTAACGAGCACGAATAACGTAATCCTCCGAGGTCTATTGTAGTCTAACCGGAGGGAAAAAGAGTAATCGTTAGTCGAGATCGTTCGATTTGGTCGTTTTCTAATTTTCATTATCGCGCACGGTAAAAGAGTGCCAGTATGTCTGGCATGACGCACGACAGGACTTTGCTAGTTGACACTAAAATTACAGATCAATTACTTGGCAGGACAGTGTATGACGTAATGTTTTATGCAATATGTGAAATTTGCATGAATCGATTAAATTATCCAGTTGTAATATAATTTCTCTTTAAAACTTCAATCGTGGTAGTTTCAGTATCAAATCTATCGAAATCGCGTTCTTATTTGTTTCCTTAAAAATCCTCGTCCGAAAATAGAGAGTGAAATTACCGGGAAACCGTGTGCCTCTGATAAGTACATCAGCTGTAAACTGGCTGAAATACAACTTCCTCCAGGAAAGCGGTGCTACTTCAACGCTCGCCCTGTCTTTTTTACGTATCACCGTGGCCGCGTATTACTCTTCCGGATTTCGTTCCTACCCGGATCGGTTCACTGACGTAACGGATATAGCCGCGATAAGAGCATGAAATCCTTGAGCAGGTGGCCGACGCTCTCGACAGGTCAGGAACTTAAACGCCTTTAAGACGATTGTATTGCACATGCTCGTCCAGCATTTTTACGCGGTTATATAGGTCAAAATTAGCATCCCCCGCTGTTAATTGCGCTCGGAACACCCGTCCCTCCTCCTTCTTCGCCGAGTTACGCTAACACGTGTTTCGCGCACCTTGGTTTCCTCGCAACGTCGAAAGGTGCTGGTGGCGCGAGAAAATGCAGGTCAAGGGTTTCGTGCCTCTTCCTCGAGATTTCATTGACTTGACACGCGCTGTGCAATCGTCAAAGTACAGTCACAGCAGCCAATATTATTGATCGCAATTTTATTATAAACGGTTGATCGAAGAAGAGCGACCGTTTGAACGACCCGAGTCTGCAAGGAACGAAACAATGGCGGACGAAACAAAACGAAGAGCCAACGAAAGATGTTCAGACTGGGCGGAACGACGAAGCGCAAGGTGTATTTCGTAGGATCGAGGAAAAAACGAAGAGGTGAAGAGACTCGCTCCCGAGATGAAACAACAATCTAATCGCAGACGCCATTTTGTTTCTGCCTACCGGAGCAGTAGTTGATATATGATCCCATTGGCTACCAAGCTGTTTGGTTCCCAGCTCTGTACTGGACAGCAGGCTCGACCTCAACCTTACTCGGTGGTTGCTATATAGCCATAAGCCGGACGCTCTTCGGTTGCTCTGGCAATTAAAATTCTTTTCCTCCCGCCATGGTTGCTCCTGCGTTTTCTTCTTCCTCTTCTTCTTCTTCTTCTTCTTCTTCTTCGTGGTCCTCTTTCTCGAAACTCTCCAGTTTGTTCCTCATCTTCCTCCTGTCTTTCTTTCTCCCAACAACGCGCTCCTCTTCTTCTTCTTCTTCTTCTTCTTCTTCTTCTTCTTCTTCTTCTTCTTCTTCTTCTTCTTTTCCATCACATCTTGGTACGCGTAGCAATTAAAACTGCTCGCTCGGCCCGGACATTTACACGATCCTTAACTGCTGGTAGCGCAAGGGTTAAAGAAACTGACGTGACCAGCTTAAGTAGCCGGTCAAGGGAAACGGGTAATTATACGAAATGTCGGTGTTTTCAAGTCGCACCGGCCTCCACTATCATCGAGCTGGCGGCGAGGTACCTCGACGATTGCGCGGCTTCGTTAACGATACAAACGCCGGAAAAATATCCACGATAAATCGGATTAAGGTTACGACGTCGTTACGTCCCATTAAAATTCGTCGATTTTCCCGCGGCAGAAATTTCATCGCGCTCTCCACCAATCGAATTTCCTTAACACCGCTGATAATTTCTTCTTTCATTCTATGTTAAATACGTTAAATATTATCTCTGAATCTTTCTCTTAATTTGAAGTTAATGCCGTAACGATAGATAAAATTTTCTAAACTCTCTTTTCCTTTAAATTTTTACGAGCAATTACTAACGACAATACGCATTGATTCACTTTAGGGATCGTACAATAATCTGCAACAAATTTAATCGAGCACCACTGCTCGATCAAATCAATGGAAAGGTAACTTTCCAATCCACGCGTGAAATTTGTTTATTTCCGCGTAACATAATCGAATAGACCAACTACGTAAGTCGCAGTTGAACGCAAACTCGTAAAGAAACATTGCATCAACGGTAGAATGACCTGAGGAATTAACAAGGAGGAATTATATCGGTGGCGGAGGATCGATAGCGTCCCAAGACAGATACACCTCGTTAACCATGGTTCACCGTGGACATCCGGATAAGCCGGATTAACGCCGGGAACGATATTAAACGCGTTAGAATCCTTTCACTCTCGGCCACTGACGGTCGGCGGACGGTGAAAAATTATCGTCCGAGTCAAAAGTTACCGCGTGCATCACGGCTGCTCGTTACGCGCGCGTGAAATTGAGTAAGAAACGAATTTATGGAACGCAACGAATCGAAGACGTAGAAAGTTCCCCTCGCACAGGATGCGCGACTTCGCTTACGAGCTTCGCTCGAGAGCACGACGATGCACCGACGATGCACCGCCACGCCGGACTGATGGAGAGGCGGCATTAAAACATTGTACCCCGTACGGTTTACACCAATTACCGGGGCTATCGATGAGCCAACAAATTTTGTCCACGTCACTAATTGATAATAAACGAAACTCGCACGCCCCTAATTGACGAGTTAATTTATAATTACTACGAGCTGGGCGTATTCGGAGCAAACCTGTCGTACTGCTCGGAGTAAACGTAACGAGCATTCCCTTCTTCGATTCGATAGCCTTCGTCGCCTATCTCGAGGATGGATCGTCGTTCACCGCGTTCGATACGCTCGAGATACTCGCCGTGACTGTTGTAAATTCGCAAAACGTTTCGACGAAATCGGTGTTGTTAACCCACATCGCACGCACATCGGGTTTATCGACGATCGCTCAATCGTTACGCAGTGAAATAACGGGCAGGTGAACTTCGATATATATATATATATATATATATATATGCACATTCGCAATTCCAGCAAAAGTCTCGTTATCTCGTTATATTTTTCTCTTGTCGATGATCGTATTTCATACAATTTTATATGCGGTTGATCGACATCTCTCCGCTTGAAATTCAGATCTCGGTACTACTCGGTGACATTTATAATATGGTAAATTTTCGAGGATTTGCCGCTCGTATCGTACAGAATGTGTTTCAAAAAGTGAATTATCACATTACTCTTCTTTCTCGTTGGACTTTTTCCCCCTGAAGTTATCGAGGATCGCGAGAGCAGCGTACAAAGCAGGTGGAAGTTTTCGCCAAGAGTTCGGCTCGGCCACTGCCAGCAACTAATTGCCTTACCCTCACTTCCACCGTGGACTCTGCATTCTCGAAATACTTGGCTGGCGCTGATACGCGGCCGATTACAAACAAATAAAACGATCCCGGCGATCGTTGCCGAGATTCCCCGGTCATAGCAACAGACAGATGGCTCTTGACTTGGTCTTGACAAATTGTTCCGTTCCCCTTTTCCTCCTGTTCCTCTTTTTTCTCTCCGCCGTTTCTCCGTACGATTCGTCTTTTACCATACAAAGATCAGGATCCGAAAGATCCGAGCAACATCGGCCGGCAAAATATATTTGACTCTTTTCCACTCGTTACGATCGAAACTCGTTCGTCGAGCGCATCGATCGCAACGATCGAAACTTGCCAAATTTCACCAACGACAAAGGGATCGTTATCAAAAGGCATTAGCATAAACCAACTTTCGTAGAAGCTCCAACTTCGGTTTCGGTATTCCGCTGGCTATTCGTACGACACGCGAACAACAACCGTGGACAAAGAGAAGTTACTAATTTCGAGCGGAGTCTATATTTGGGCTCTCTCGCGTGTGCACTTCACCTCTGGCTCCGCTCCTTTTTACTCCTTCTTTTAATATCGTCGCCGGGGCCCCAGACTCCATAATATGCGAGGTCCGTATATGCGAGGCTGGGGGCCCCGGTGCTTGTCGGTCGGGCACAGGATATAGGTACCGGCCTTAACCGTCGCTACGGTCGCTAAAGCTAAGCGTGTATGCATGTTCGGTGCATAAATAAGGAGCACAGCTCGGGAGGCATTAAATCACGTGCGAGGATCGCGTGTGTGTGCGTGTATGCGCGCCAGCGGACGCGCTCGCGAGCATAAAACGAGACGAAGAACAGAGACGAAGGAAGAAGGGAATGAGAATGGGAGAGAAAGCCGCAGATAGAACGGGGGAAAAGGTTGAACGAGGAGCGAAAAATCCGAAACGAGAAAAGAAACCAGGGTGGAGGACGATGTGCAACAGAGAGAAATCGAGAAGAACGAAACGAGGTAACGGAGAAAAGAGAGAGAGAAGGAGATTGAAACAAAGCATCCTCGAGTTATACAGCGTTACGTTCGCGGTTGCGTTCGAGTTTGCATCGGCCGCGCACCCCCGTCGAGCCAATATGCCCCTCGCATTAACGGTTGCCCACCTTCTTGAGTAGTCCCGCGATTATGCTTCGTACACGAGTAAACACATGGCGGGGGAACGGAGCCGCTTCGCCGATCGGCAACCACCCGTCTAATACGGGAATGGCAATTAAGTCGTTCGATCATAAAATGTCCCTATCGCCTTATGGAGCCCTGGGTACCTTTTGTCCTCTGACAACGGAGGAGGACCGAGTCAATTATAAAATCGGCGGATCGATGAATCCACGAGAGGATCCACGTTCCAAAGAAGAGAGAGGAACAGATGATAATTGCGGTAAAAAGGCAGAGATCTTAAGATAGATGTAGATAATGTCCGTAAGACATTAGCTACGAACGAGATGGCTGTCTCGTTTCCATCATGGAGAACAAAAGTGAGAAAGGATGGAGAGAAAGGGAGGAGGGGAGGGGGGCAGGGGAAGAAGTTTCGATTCGGTAACGAGGCAGCGAGAGCAAAATGGAAGAAAAAGAAGGAGCCGGTAAGGCTCGTACCTATCCAAAAACGCCTCGCACAATCTATCACGCGCAAAGAGCGCAGCAAGAAGTGAGGTTAGGAATGTTAATGTGGGCAGCGGGAGCAGGCAGCCAGTGCGCATGCGCCACCCCCCGCGGGGCCAATCACCGCCCGAGAAATGGTAGCTGCGCCCGAAGTCAGCTCGTCCGGGCACCATAACCTCGGGAAGATGGAAGAAGAATCTTTAGGGTGGAACTCTAACTTCTCCCTTTTCCTTCTACTCCTTCGTCTACCTCTTTGTTCAGTCCCTCTCTCTCTCTCTCTCTCTCTCTCTCTCTCTCTCTCTCTCTCTCTTTCTCCTCTTTTCCTGTCTATCCTGCGCTCTCTGTGCTTGCGAACGAAGACATCGTAGACCAACAAGTTCGAGGAGAAATACATCGAGGGGTAGAGAACACGTCGTTCTTCTCTTTCTTTGTTCTCTTACGATTCTATTTTATCGTCTCTTGTCTTTCAGCCGATCGTTTGACACGCAAAAGAAGATGAACGAAGACGTTCAGAAAGAACGAGAGAAACGTCGCAATGAAGAATCTTTCGCGTGTCGTTCATTCTGCTCGTTCTTTTTCTTGACTTCAATCCTCTATCGTGCTATTCGTGGATTGCGCTTCGTTTACCACGAACAAAGAGAACGCGAGAACGAAAACGACGAGAAGGAAAGCGGAGATAGGTCAGAGTAACCGAACACGCCAAGAGGGAGGTATAGGCTGATTACGTCCGAGGCTCTGTAAATCTTGTTGATAGAAATTGTCCGCGGACCTTCAGTTTGTTCGGCGATTACATCCTGTGGAGAACGCGTTCGCCAGTAGCACCGAGTATTTCTTCCTCACCTTCGCTGGCTCTCCGTCTCTCTTTCTACACCGCGCTATCTCTGTCCAAGAATCTTCTTTCTCCACGGACGTCGAGATTAATGAGCGCACCGCTCGGTACTTTTAATTCCAAAGACCGAGTGCAAATAAGTACCGCCATCCGTCTTGCACGCCAATTACCACTAAGCAGTTCTTTCTCTGTCTTCTACACACTCTCTCTCTCTCTCTGTCTCTGTCTCTGTCTCTATCTCTCTCTCTCTCTCGTCTACTTCGACATAGAGCTCATAGCTTTCACATAGAGCCAGTAGACGATGTATTTAGTAGCGAATCGAAGTAACTGACCGTTCGATCGAACGATCGAACCTCGTGGATGTTGATGGATTCCTGCAAGATTGCTGCAGGCAGTAATGAAGACGCCGTTCGATCGCGTTTCGCCTCCTCGAAACGCCAGTTCTTCAGTCGTTCGATTTCTCCCCGAACGTGGTAACGATAAGTGGTTCTGACACGACTGAAAAGTTGCCGTCGTGATAGATATTTCTTGAAGTTTACAACTACTCGGAAGAAGTTCAATCGTCTCGAAGCTTATAGCGTCTCCGGCTCTTAAATCCTCAATTACGAGAAGCAACGATCACGGAGACTTTTGTTTCTGCTCGAGGAAACTTGGACAGTAACGTCCACGTTGGGATATCTACGACATTAAAGTTACCTTTCGAATGGTCGAGATGACCAAAGATTTTCAAGGATCTGATATATAGAGAGGTACCTGCACGCGATCGCGCGCAGTCAACGTAAAACGGTCAGTGATGCACGCCAATCATCCCGAGACGAAGAAATAACACGTTTCCACCCACGTACGGGCCCGAAGAAACTGTCTAAAACCGAACGAGCGCGTTACGGGGCCATTTGTACAAACCGGGGATCCCAAATTAGAGGAATGTCTGATTTACATCTCGAGATATCTCGGATGAAGCTATAAATAATTTCGGTGGTGGAATGTTAATGTGGCCCTAGGCTTCGAACCAGCCGATGGCCCAACGGACCCCCCGCCAAACGCAGACGTCCAGTCGACCTTTAAAGAGATACTACCTATGGCTCTGTTCGTCTCTCTCCGCGATGAGGATAAATGTTTAAACGAGCCTGCGTTTCCTGTGCGGATTTGTTCCGATATTGTTGACGAGTCCTGACGATTTATTGGCCCTTCGATGGTGTACACGCCAACGTAAAGACGAGAAAGAACGAGACCCTGAAACCTACTCTTTGGAAACCTACTCTTACCTCGCTGAATTTTTCAAAGATAAAACTGAACAGCGTCGAATTGTTACACGCGTTAATCAAAATCGTATCTACACAATCGTATCGGCACAAACTATGATCCGTATCGCATGCAGCCGTAGAATGGTGATAAAACCTCAACCCCTCGACCACCTCAAGTTATCACGTTCATCAAGCGCTTCATCAGAGACAGCAAAACTGAATCGATCTATTCACGAGGAAGGTACACGAAGAGAGAGGAGAGGCTGCGAAGGAGACCCGGTTTCCATCGCTCGACGTAACGGATCGTGCTCCGTTGAAATAGGTAAAGACAGTGGAAGATATATACCTATCGACTGAGACAGAAGCAGAGGAATCGAGAAGGGGGTGGTTGAAAGGGGCCAGAGGGAGGGTCGAGCTGTCAGAGGCAGAGACGTTCGGGGATGGCCCCCATCCTCGTCCTCATTCTCGTCGTCTGTAATCGCGGGGGCGGCAACGTAGTCCTGTCTCCGACAGGATCACATCGCCACCGAGAGCTGCTACTGTACCTACACGTACGTACAACAATGTACGCTTACTCAGACCCTGTCCTATCCTGCCAAGCACCGCGGACTGCCAATCTCGTTCGCCTAACGCAAAATCAACTCAGAAATTGTCCCATTGTACAACGTCCTCGTGCTCTTTACTCTTCGGGGGCGAGATTCCGGAGTAGATGGAGAGTCCAAGGTTGGTCGAGATGTAAGACGTAGGTTGTTTTCGAGAAAACAGGAAGAAGGAATGTACGTATTCTGCTTGATACGGCCACGCAACGAGTCGGTATTTGAATCGGTCTCATTAGTGGTTGAAAACCACTATTGCTACCGGTGATAGATAATAACTTACGAGACGAATAACAATTTCAACAATTTGAAAGCTGTGAAATGTCGATGTAGAATCTATCTGAAGATACAGTGAATGACATTACTGATTGTTCTGTCTTTCTTTATGTAACAAGATTCGAGATTCGTTTCTGCTAATAAAAACAATTTAAAAATAAAATTTCTCGCTTTTGACTCGTATCGTAAAAAATAAATTTTTCCAATTGTCTGCTAGAAAATTGTAATTTTACTTCGTGCCCTATTTCACCGTATCCTTCTCATCAAGTAGATACGCGGAGTTTCGCAAAGTTTGAAACCGAAACGGACCAGATCCGAAGCACTGGTCGCGGTTCGAGTCGTTTCTAAGTCAGTGATATCTTGATTCAGCGTTACTCCAGTTTCCAGATGGTAATTAAAGCGTAGATAAGATAGTTAAATTCAAATCCGTTGAAACTCCCCGGCGAAGTAGTACGTTACACGACTCAGACTTGAAGCGTATACCATGGAAGATCTATATTGGCTCGATGCTCGATTAACTGCGATCGTACCGCGGAGGTTTTCTCTCCCTCGCGAAATGATACATACCTACGCTGTAATTACCGAAACAGAACACGAAGACCCATCGGTCCTGACGTTGGAAATATCGTCGAAAGTAACTCGATCCGGGATACGAGATAAATAATAATAATAAATCCGCCGCGCGAGTGGACAGTCAGAGAAATGGCCCGTGTCCTAGACGTCAGTAGTAGCTCCAGTCGATTAACCTTGCCTCCTAATACACCGATACTCCGGTTACGTTTCATCTATCAAGCTAGTTGAATTTAGTAGCTGGATACGCCGGCCATAACTCATCGATACGCAAATGGAGCTACCGTGCCATTAGCACCTTTCCACCAACAAAATTCAAGAAAAACGAGCGTCACCTCCCCGATCGGTCCGCCTCAAACGTGCTTTCTATTCCGCAACTCAACCTCGTTGTAACGAGCTACTAGTTTCAGGATTATTCTGTTCCGTGTAATTTGAATACAACGCTCCGAATAACTCGTCGGGATACACAAATTCGAGAAATTAGGGATCCTAGAGCGAGAGTAACGCCTCTTCGTTGAATGAGACAAGAGTGGTAATTCGGTTGTCTAGAAAAAGAACAGAAAGCGTTCGGAAATTTTTCGAGTAACCTTTAACAGTAAGATTACAACCGAAGGGAGAAAGAAGCGTTGCCATCCTCGACCCTCGAATCGCTTCATTAAAAACTCAGCTACTTCCTCCTCGACTCCTAATTACTCGATATCGACGGATAATCCTCGAGGGTCTCCGCGAGACCGAAGAATCCCGGCAAAACCGGGATCCGCCACGCGGCGAAAGAAACCGCGGAGAAAAAGAGGACAAGCGGAGGGAAACACGTACAAATCGAAGTCGCCGGACCGTCTCGACGCAGGGTCTCTAGCGTAATTTCGACATCGATCATTGGCGAAACGGGCCAGTGCAAAATCGTCGGCGCTGTAAACGTCCACGCGCACCACGATAAAAACACCGGCGAAAGGCAGCGGCACACCAAGAGCACGAAATACTTTATTCATTTGTGGGGATCCGCGACGGGGCCCGAACGAGCAATGTTTTAGCGGTAGAGTGTATAGAGATGCCAATAAATATGTCGTCGTCGGCATGCAATATGTATGTCAGCGTCTGCCAATCCGCGGATAAGTCGTGAGGGTCCCAATTCTTCTCCGCGAGGAGTCCTTTGCGTGGTCTTCTCCAGTCTTCGTCTCTCTCTCTCTCTTTCCTCCCTTTCTCTTCTTCCCCGTCTTCTTTCCCCGTGTTCTTCCGTCTGGTCCCCTGGCGGTGGACGACGCGACCGGGCAAAAAAGGTCCTCAAGTTGCGCGCGCCCGACCTCATGGACGACGTATTGAGACGAAATGCGCGCCGGCACGACGATGATCGATACCGAGCTTCTCGGAGCGGATCCGGTGGTCGGACATCTAGCAAGGATACCACGGCGTTATCTTGCATCGGTTGACGTATGTCGATCGATTTCGAGGATGTCGGCCAACGCGCGTTCCCGTCGCGGAATAAATAGGTACTCGATAGAGCTGAACAGTTCACGATTGAACGGTTGTATTTATACGTGGAATTTGGTCGGAGCGTTGAGAGAGCCTCCAGGCACGACGTTCGTCAACAAACGACGAAATATCTTCGCGAGATGCTGAATTTGAGATTACGAGAGTCGCTAATTGCATTCGACGTGCTCTATGCATATCGATTTCCATCAATGGTCAAGTAAGAAATTTTTTTTCGTTCTTCTTTTTCTCCTAAAGAAAAACTCCTTTGATCAAACTTACTACGCGAAATCGTCAAAAGAGACGAAACAACGAGACAACGAGGAAGTGAGCCGAACGAGAAGGCAGCCGGATAAGAAAGGAGAAAAATAACGTTTAAATAATCGGGGAGAGACAGCGATCGCTTAGCAAGGGAGTTTAAATCCTTTTTGCAGTGTGTTGAGGAGACGAGGCACATCGGGTGGTCGCCGATCGCGACGGATAGACGTCCGAACGGTCGGCAAAACATCCGCCGATCGAACGTATTAACGATCTCATCAATAAAGCTTTCCTCCGCGTCCCAGTGGAACGGTAGAAGAGACGAGGAAAGGTCTTTGCGCGAAAGGGCGGGAGAGTGACGGAGCGAGCAAGAAAAATCGCCAATTTGTTGAATGCGCCGAGCATAATTCTGCGAGAAAAACTTTTGCATCTGCATTTTTCAGTGTACGCCGTCTCGAGGCACGAGGGGGACAGGCGATTGTACCGTCTCGTGTAAATATTCGCCTGCGAGCCGAACAAGTCCCCTTTTCGGCAAAGAACCGCGGCCCGGCGTGTACGCATCGCGTGCGTGGTGCGCGTGGTGCGCGTGGAGCCTCGCGTACGAATCGCGAACGTGGACTCGCTATTTTCCGAAGCTTGTCTCCGAACGAGTATCTTGTACCGTGGATATTTATTTCGCGCTGATGCACACTATTTACGCGAGATCTTTCGTAATCTCTCTCTCTCTCTTTCAGAAAGCCGCGTACAACTGGAAACATCGAATCGAAACGAGACGAACAAAGTCCATGTCAGAATGTTTGTTTCATTGCCGAAGAACGTACGGACGAACCGAGCGCGACATAGTTACGAGCCATTGCATCCACGAGGAGGGATTTGTAATTAATTTAGTTCGTACGGCGAGCAACATCGAATCCGAACGAGTCGATAAACGATGAAAGCGAGGGGGAAGGGGGCAGGAGGAGAAAAGGCAGACTAGAACTATTTAAGTCTGGAGAAACGAGAGCACGCAGAGAGCAGCTCCTCGAGCCGGTTGCTTAATTGACGCTAGGCAGATGCATACTTGCTTTTACCGTGTTTGTAACCATATCAATTCGACTCCGGCCAGTTACGCAAACAAACCACACGTATTTCGGGATGTTGACTCAGTCAGCCCGAAAAAATACTCGCGGGCAGAAACACGCACGGAACCGTGGCAACACGCCTCTACATGGATGATCCCCGTTTTAAGGATGAGCTGTCTGTTCACTCCCTAATTCACCGACAATATCCCCCTTTTTTCGTACTCTGTGTAATATTGACTCGCTGCCCGAATGAATAATAAACTTCTCCCGGTATGTCTTTCAAAATTTACAAGATCTCTGCCATCTCCATCTCTCCTTTCTTTCTTTCTTTCTTTCTTTCTTTCTTTTGATCTTCGACGAACGTACTTTCAACGAATCATGTCATTAATAAATTTTCCAACGGACGTTATCTCGCTCTGTTACGTTGGAATGTGACAAGCAATCTCGATTGCGCAATTTTTTTATATATAACAAGGTTCGATGATAATTTCGATAAGAGTGGTTATATATTATTGCGAACGAGCGGGCGTTCTCGTTCCGTTTCGCGTCTCGCACGTGCGCGATTCGAGCCTTGATTTCCGGCGGATCGTGTGGCAGAAGCTGTTATGGCAGCGCAATAAACAGAGGGAAAAAAAAAGGGACGGCACAAAGGAGAAGTGGCCCAGCGTGACCGTATATCACTCACGAGCTCGTAATAATATCTATTCACTTCCGATTGTGCATAGATCGTATGCGCATCGTAAACGCTGCGGTATGCGAAAAACGCCGGGGACTGTCGATACGCCCGCCCCTATATTTCTCCTTTATCCTCTTTTCCGGAATCTCGGATTACGAGAGGGCTGCGAGATTTGGGAAAGCTAAAGCTGTAGGTGGCCAGAAAGATTAGAGCGAGAAATTCCCCAAATTTATAATCGTCTTTCGAAATCCTACGATTTTCCCATGACAAAAACGTATAATGCGATATCTATAACATTCAATAAAATCGACAAAGTTAAAGACATTTTACAAATATTTTATCACGGCTTTTAAGTTGTCAAATATACACGGAAAAAAATCTCGCAGAAATATTCCGAGATGATACTCCCGCGTCGGTTTATCCAGCGGATGTTAACTACGCGAGCAGAGGGTGAGAAAGGGAGAAACACGATACGGGAGAGCGTATGAAGACTATGATTTACACACTGTTACCGCGTGGTTCCCTTTGTCCTTGGACGATGAATTCGCGCCTCCATGCTGCTGCGACTACTCGTGGAAAACACGGGGACGAGGAATCGCGTGATTGTTTGCATTATTTACGACGCGATGGCCCGCGTGTGTCACATCTACTCGATGCTTGCCCGATGCTTGTCCTCTCTTCGAATTACTCAAACGCGTTTAATAAAATCTATACACATGTGCAAATGAAGAGACAACCAAAAAAAAAAAAAAAAAAAACATTCGATCGTTAAACCAGGAACAAATTGTTCATTATTTTATACGATTCCCAGGACAATTTATCAGCGTGTTGGCTGACGGAGGTTCACGATCGTGATACTTGATACCTACTCCGGAACAGGCGACCGAAGCGAGAAATTCCGCGGCCGAGAAACGCGAGTTACAAGTAGTTACAACAGGTATTCGCATGCTACCACGCTACCTGGATATTTTGATGCCTCGTCGCTCTCGCCGATGAAAAGTGGTAAACTAATGCTCGTTATCGAGCCGGCCGATTCTTAAAGCGAAGGGTTTATTTGAGCAACGCCACGCCGGTGAGAACTACGCAATTACGCGTGGCCGAACGTTTACCAACGATTCGCATTCGCAGCTGGGGGAATATACGGCGAATCGTAAAGTTCCGCCGTTTATATTACTTGCCGATGCTCGTGGCGTTCGCGCTGCGCGGGAGGACAGTCTACTTTCGAATTAATCCGTGGTCAACGCCTCCCTCGAACGGCCAATAGTAACGTTATTGTCTACGCGGGGTTGCCGACATCGACGATAAACGTGGAAACCAACCAACGAAATCGGGAAATTCTCCGTCTCCAACGTCACGTGGAGAATTTTTTTCTAGGAACGTTAACGATCGTGGAGTGCATCGAAATTCTAATGAAATTTTAACGAAAGAAGATTTTATTTTTGCGAGTCGACGAGTTTCACTCGTTGTTATTTATTTTTATCTTTGTCGTATCCTAATACCACTAATTTTGCTCGATTAATTTTTTACTCTCTGCCCCTCCTGTATTTGAGTCCTGTATCGATTTCGTTCTCTGTAATCTTTATTCCGTACATTGCACACTTTTGCATCGAACGAAAGAAAAACTAAAAATTAAAATTAAAACGTAGAGAATTTTTCAAAGAAACGAGTCGAACACGCGCGTAATCGAGTTGTACTTCCTCTCGCGAGTAATCGAGAAGGTAGCGGTGCACGAAACACGCGACTCGCCGTCCGATAGGCATTTATGTACGCGTATGTATATATATATATAGGGCGGAGAAATGGGGAATGAACGTGTCAGAAGCAGCCCCCAAGGTCTAATTATGAGTTTGCACAGAGGGTTGGTTGGTCGACTTGGCTGCGTTACGAAGAACCCCATTGACTCATTGACCGAAATATCTTCATTGAGTGCCACACGTGTATTAATTATTTCATTCGACACACACGCTTATAGTTTTTCCACCGTCCAGCAATTCTATTCTCACCAAGTAAGTAACTTCAGCAGTAACTTCAGTCGGTTTCCGTGACTTTTCACCAACGACGACTCATTTTTACAAAAATGAGTTTTTGCAAATGAAAATATTTCGTTTCTAACGAAAGTTAGGCAAGTGGTACCGATCGCCGTAAATTTTTTTACAGTGACTCAGATTAGTGTCAGTGAAAATTAAACGTCGGAACGGTTGATTCATAATGTCGTAAAAATTACAAGGTGGTAAGAGATGATGAGAGGCCAAGTGGTGGAATCGTCGAACGGGACGACGATTCCATGGGAATTCGAACATCGTTAAGGTTTCATTGCACCGGGCAAATAAACGACGAGAGCACCGGCCGAACGAGAGAAAAGAGAGAAAAGGAAAGAGGGAGGGGTCACGAGTCGACGTAAAGTTCGGCCGGGCAATATCTCGCGGCGTGGCCGGACAAAAAGGGACACAATGCCGAGGGCAGGATCGATTCTCCTCGGTCGAGAGGATCACGGACGAGAGGATGAGGCCGTAGAGAGAGTTACGTAGCGCGGAGAGGAGCGGACCCACATTGTTGCTGAAACGACGCTCCTCTCCGAACAGCTTCGGGAAACAACGAGCCACCGGTCGCGAGCCTAAGAAGCGTAATTAATCACTTTTTGTTGCTTAAAGGAACCACGCAGAAAGAGGCATGGTGGGAGAGGATCGTTCGTTGCCGCAAAACGAGATTCCCTGACTGCCTGTCACGAGAACGCTCGCCGAGAGCTTTGAATTGGAGATCAAGAGGGGAGTACAGTGACATTAACAATCCCATTGCTTTTCTTTGATTTAATTAATTAAGAGGAACAGTCCGTGAGATTGATCGGTCCAACTTCGTTGTAACAGAACGAAGAACTCGAAGAATTTTAGATTTAAGAAGGCGTAGAGCAACTTTCAATGTTGAGAAACTATCCGAGTCTAACTTTATCCCACAATTTACTGAATTAATTAACAGCAAGTTATTTTAGTTGCAGTCGAGACCTGAATTTTCAAAATTTCTCTGCAGACAGAAAAATTCGGAATATATTTGCCGGTGCCAGTGCGAAACTGGATTCTCTCGTAGTCAGACTCGAGGCACGAAGCACCTCGGTCATAAATCCGACACCCTTTCGCAGTTGGGGTGTGCGCGTCAAATCTCGGTTTACCCCCCGAACAACGCAATCAACGAGTACGAGGACGCTCAGAAGTGGCAAATGGGGCAAAGAAGTCTCAAGGGAGCACTCGCATTAGCGTGACCCGCGTTCCCACGACGATGAAGGAGAGCGAAGGATCTCCGCGATCCGCCAATGTTCTCGTTCCTCTTCTCGGCCCGGTCTCGGAGCTTTTCGGCTATGATCCGGTAATTACCGACGAAGCTAGAGGTCGTCCGGGTCTGTTAACGTTCGGCGGCTAATGGTATGCACGAGATGGCCGGGAGGAAATAAAAAAGCGGCGACCGCGGACAGAAATCAAGGGAAAAGAAAATAGGCGGACAGCGACAAGGCGGCGGCGGGCCAACGATGGTTAGAAAAAGACGGTGAAAGATCCGAGCGGGTGAACGATGGAGGAAGAGGCCACGCGGTTATGCGCGGCGACTATGCACCGGCCACGAAACAGGGCCCCGAAACGACTTTACGGGAATTACACCCGCGAAATCGGAGAGATATGGAGCCGCGAAATGCGATGTGGCCATCCGTCACTCTCGCGGCCCACATGTCCGCGCCTGCCTTCCAAACCGGCTGCCTGACTGCCTGCCTGCCTGCCTGCCTGCCTGCCTGCCTGCCTGCCTGCCTGCCTGCCCGCCTGCCCGCCTGCCTGCCTGCCTGGCTGGCTTGGTTGCTTCGTTGCTTCGATCCTCTTCTCTTCGTCCCTGTTCACCGTATCATTCGCTTGCCTTCTCCTCTGCACGCGTGTACAGGTGGTTCTACCGTTGTTGCGCGACTCCACGTGGAAGAGAATCGCGAGGAGAGTCGTCCGATGACTCTGATAACGGACTTATTGAATGCCACGTAGATCGAAGTTTCGTTCGAGACGTACGGACGATTGAGAAAGAGAATATGAGATGAACAATCTGCAAGAATCTTATTGCAAAGTAAAGTAGAGAAACAATCGCAATACAAGGCGAAGATTGGTGAGTAACGACGATCGGAACGGGGAGGATACGTGGAAGTGCGCGCGATCGCGCTTAGCGAGCTTTGATTTATGAAGCGATGACGTTTTAAATGAATGTCCCGAGTACGGATCGTAACGCGATCTGGCCACACAACACGCGTGTTCCCGCGCGATATCGCGCTGGTAATATCTCTTTTACGCTTTCGTGTACCAGGGTCCGAAATGAATATACATAAAGTCTTTGTCGCTCTAAATTTATACGGTGATAATAAAATTAGTGGTCCGCGATGTCGGAGACGGCGGCGGCGGCGGCGGCGGCGGCGTTGCACCGGCGACCGGAGCATCTTTCACTCGCCACAAAAGTGCCCTCCCGTAATAAACGTCCGGCTCGCGGCATGCTTTTGCGTTTGCCAGAAAGATCATAGATACGATTCACGAGAAGCCCTCTTAACGCGCGGAACGTCGATTCGCGCGACCGTCACCGCGACGATCGCATGCCATACCGCCGTCCAGGTATACAGGCATACAGGTATACAGGTATACAGCATCCGAGAATTTCGGTCATGCACGCCAAAAAGATCTCTGTGCTTGAGCAAAAACTCATTAAGGCGACCCCCACCGAGAGTTCTCCTAGACAAAACTGACGATCCTGATGATCCTGATCCTGGCAGACAGGCTGGAGCCTTCCTTGCCACAAATTCCTGGAAGAGGACTCGTGCAACTCCGCCTACCTGGACAGGTGCGCGCGGTTTCTGGCCTAGGGCAAGAGAAGCGGGCTGGCTTCGGGTGTCAAGAGCGTATCCCTTGAGTTATTGCATTTCTCGAGTTCCACCGAGTTGCTGGACGCCTAATGATTTCTTTCTTTTCTCCTCTCTTTCTGCTTCTTTTCTCTTTCTCCTCTCTCCTTTTTTTTTTTTTTCTTTCTGGAAGATCGTCAATGTTTTCTGGATCCGAACCCGCGTAAAACGTTACCAGCTGGATCACATCGTGCGAACCGCTTCACCTTTGCACCTTCTGTCCTTTGTCAGACCCTCCCCGGCCCACAAAGCGATCCCTATCGTTTCCAGTACACGAATGTATCTTCGAGTCAATCTATGACTTCCAACCAGATAACTTTCTATTATCGTGATCGCCGGTTCGAGGCTACGCTCTTGTCCCGTGAATCACGAACTCGCACCGCTATCACTACTCGCTACTCGCGGCCTGTACTTTTCACCCCGATGGCCTTTTAACTCACCTCTCTCTCTGGGAAAGTGGAACTTTGAAAATCGTCCCTCGACAGTTTCACCCGCAAAGTTTCACCACGGACCTGATCGGAAAGCAACCTGGCCCCAGCTATCTAAAGGCCCACGTTCTGCGAAGATGTTCTCGTCGTTCGATTGTTCACCGTTGGATTTGGATAATGAAACGAGATATTAAAAAACGATATTGAAGAGAAAAAAAAAAAAAAAAAAAAACAAAGAATAGAGAAGAAACCCTTCGAAATCGCCACGCGTTGCCACGGCGATGAAAAATGTCGGTTGGTCTAATGATAAACGAGCGCGAGCTCATAAACGACCGAATGATACACTCGAGAGCTCATTGTCCGAGTAAGTTTTCAGGTGGTTCCCGGCTATTGTCGGCGGTGCCGGTTCGCATTGTTGCTGCCGCGCCGCGCAAGATGAAACGTTCGAAAATCTTCCGGGGGCGGAAAAAAAGAAAAGGAAAAAGGGAAGAAAAGGGAAGGGAGGCTCTGTCCGGGCTGGGACAATGGCGATTTCGTTACACGATCTTGGAAACGGCGCGCCAGGATCCAAGCCTAGCGAGATTTTCGCCGCTTCGAATGACAATAGAGCCGGTTATGCCTCGATCCGATTTTGTCTTCCGGCCAGCCAATTTACCTTTTTCGTGCTTAACACTCGCTGAAATACCGAAGCCGATCGTTTTTAACGTTGTCCTTTACCGATCGATACGGAATCTACAAAGGGTGAGGTGCCCATAATCTTCCCAAAAACCATCAGCAAATTCAAGGAACTGCAACCGTTCGTTGAACTGTTCAACCGTTCCTCTCTCCGACAAGGAAAAATCTACAAACAGGAGCGTAGCAAGATCCGACAGACACGCAAATACACGGACGCACGTGAAAAACGAAGAGAATATCTACATCCGTAGAGTTTCGGCGATGATCGCACGTCGATCGCATGGCACAAAGATGGGAAGCGTCGTTGAATATGTGCCGTGTATCCGTATATTCGGAAATAGAAGGCGCAATGGTACCCCGTGTAAGCCTCCCCTCCCTTAACGTCCCTTAACGTCCTTCCTTTGCTGCGGTGGTCGTCATTGTTTCATTGTGTTATAAACGCATTGCGTGTGCTTGGTGCGTGAGGCGAGGGTGTATCGATTGCCCCGCCCCCTGCTGCGTAGCCATGACGACACACCCTATCCTATCTAACCCCTAGCCTAACCTCCAACTTCTACGTTTCACCCCTGCGCTCACACCCCCTCTCACGCGGCAAGCTTCTTTCTCTTCGACGCGCTTCTTCTTCCTTTTCACCACACTCCCGCTGTCCTCCCCCCCCCCTCCCCCCCTCTGTCATCTCCCGAAAAAGCCCGAGAGCACGTTCACGAAGAGGACGAGGTGACGTTGGCTAGACCCGAGGAAGCCCCTGTCATCGCTCCACCGAACAACCGACCCGTCATGACCTTCTTGTCTCGCAACCTGTCACCTTTCTCGATCGAGCTTGATCTCAAGGGACGCCTGATTTTACTTTTGACCAAAGGATTCGCATCGACAGTCGAACGGATATCGTGTCAAAATATGCTGGTTTAGGTTGGAAGTCGAAGATTCTTTACTTTTGCTTATTGTCTTTCGTAAAATTTGTGGCACTTGGTGTAACAACTGTTTGTTATTGACAAACATTTTCAGGCGCATTTTTAGGAAATTTCTTAACTTTCATTTCTTCTTCACATCCGCAGTGTGTAACAACGAAACTTTCTCGACACGAATTTCTGATTATTTCGTTCCTCTTCAATTTTATGTCTCCTCTTTCTCGCGAAGATGAATAACGTTGGGAAGGCGAAGCCGAGGAATGTTTGCAGAGAGAGTTTCACGTCACGCGTCCAGAGATGACAAACTACGCGGAACACCTCTCGCCGGAAGACAATGGGTCAGTCCGCAAGAAGGCTGCCGTTGTCGAGTAACCGATCTGTCACAGCGGTACGTCTCACCTTAATCGGCTCCGTACAAAGCTACCCTCTGTTATTAATTATCAGAAGCTTCGTATTCGCTCGTGACGCGTGCAGTTTCCGCGACATTCGTCCCCGACCCGATCTTTCGACGAGACCCGCGCGGCTACGTAAGATGATGAAACTGGAGAAGCGGGAGACTGAAACGAGTTTTCACAGAAGTAGCGTCGTTTCGTCTAAAAATCAGGCGGGCCCGTCCTGAAAACTGCCAGTTCCCGGAAAAAAAGTCGGGGTAGAAGCACGATTCTCCGTGGCTAGGCGAAATTTCTCGGCGACCGAGGTCCCGGGAGAGAGAGCGAGCTCGGTCCTCGTGGCTCTCTCTCTCACCGGCACAATACGTCTCATTATGTTATCCGCGCATCTCTCGACACGGCCATTTATCATTCCTCCGCCCTCCATATATATATATATATATATATATATATATATATACCGATATATCGATCCTCTCTTTACGTGTGTAAAACTCTCTCTCGGCCTCTCTGGGCCCTGTCGTCCCGGCCGTTCGTCCTTTAGGGTCCTCTCTCCTCTCCTCTGCTCTCCTCTCCTCTCATCTCATCTCATCTTTTCTTTGTCTATCGCGGGAACGCGGTTGCCTCCTCCTCGTCTCGAGGGGAAGGTCTTTCGCTCGCGCGCGCCACCGCGTGGAAAACAATCGGGCCAGCGATCGTGCGAACGATAGAGGATCGCTTATGAATATTGTATCGACGAGAGTTCCTCGCGTGGGCCAAAATAACGATCCGTTCTTCGAGATCGACGTATATGTAAATAGCCATCGATGGAAGGAATTCCTTGCCCGAACTCTCTGGTCCCCTGATTTTCGACGAATCGATCGTCTTGACGCGCGATACGCTCGTTTCCGACGTTTCTGACCGACGAATCTCCTCGACGTATTATTGAAAATACGACCCGGTGGGTGGTCGAATAAGTATATCTCTGCTAACTTCTTCTCTACTGTAGTCGGGACGTACATACGTAGTTACGGAAGGATCGAGTCGAAGGAAAGAGTCGAGTAAAACGATTCGAGTAAAACGACGATTAACTCGGCGAGCGCGAGAACAAAGTTAATGGGAGAAAAACAGGCGAAAGATCTCGTTACTACGCGGTAAGTTCATATAACTGGGGATAACCGGTGAAAACAAGGATGAAAACAGAGTCAGTTCGCACCACTTATTATTCATGAAATCGCATCCGTCTACTGGCTCGCTAATGTGTCTGGCTTGCACGGTCTCGCTGCGAAACGCGTGCGCACACAGAGAGCCGTGCGCGGTTACACGCACGTGGGTGGCACGTAGGTATGTGCGCAAATGAGAGCCAGTAGAAAGATCGGTCGGACGGGACCTATATCTTCGGTGGATGTGTATATGGGAAAGAAAAATCATCCATCACGTTCGAGGCTATCCAGAACTGGCAGTGCCGGGACGGGCCATGTTTTAGGCATCGGTTCTCTATGGACTCCCGTCATAAAATTGATGAGCGTCTTTGACTAATTTATTACGCCGAAAAAACCGCACGAAATTCATAATGATGATCAGCCTCCACTCTCGATGCCGAGATACGCTATTTTGCTTTTATATCGGATGCTTTCGAAAATCTTTCAGCTCCATTGTATCTCCCTCGACCGTGTCTGCCAGTTGTCCCCCTCCCCTCCCCTCCCCTCCCTCCCGGTTCCACGTATACTCGCGTCGAGGAAAATTCAGCAGAAAAATCTTAACTTTGGTTAAATACGTTCCACGCATTCCACCGCGCGAACATTCCTCGCGGTACCTATTTCGTGAACATAACAGAGGAGATGTATTTGACGGGTCGAAATATTTTCAGTGAATCCTCTCTCTCTCTCTCTCTCTCTCTCTCTCTCTCTCTCTCTCTCTCTTTCTCGGGCAGATCGTCGAATTAGAGATATCTCCTGGAGGACGGCCGACTACGCGTAATATCCGACAAGTCCGAGGCGGCGAGCCCGATGCGTGTTTACAACGGAATTCAAAAGGCTCATCCAACTGCAAAGCTTAATTAATAAACTCGCGATCTTATCGGGCGCAGCAAGACACACATCCCCCCTACTGCACTGCCATCCTCCTACCACGACACCGTGTTCCTCGCCCTTCTGGCTGCCCATCCTTCGGCCGTCCTCGTCCCGCTGCCGGGCCGAAGGTGACGCGCGAATTTTTGAATCGGCCAAGGGAGCGCTCGCGAGCGTGAAAAATGACGCAATTTTCGCGGCACGCCTCCCATAGCGAGCCTGAATCTCTCGTATAAAGGTGCCTATTAGGTATACCCACCCGTCCTCCCGACTGTACCGAAGCCATTGTACCGAACTTACGCGGATCTAACGGGTGACACGCGGCAAAATACTCCAAATGCTACACTGCGATAACACGAACAATTAGACACACAGAGAATAGTTCTTAGGATTTCTCCAGTTCTCCAGTTCTACGATCTCTCTCTCTCTCTCTCTCTCTCTCTCTCCCACAAGTCATTTTACAAAATTTCGAATCCGTCAAAAAAATTTCCAATCACGCGTAAATTGATCGCAGACGTTGCGCGTCTGCGAGAGAGTAGAAAAGAAAGAAAAAAAGGGAAGGATCCGCCAAGTAACACGAGTTACTTTGTCGTCCCCGAAAGATCAAGCTCCAAAAGCTCTGTACCCGGACGAACGCAATCTGTCATCCTGTCAACGTTCTCTCCTCTCGTACGAAATTCAATTACGCTATCAGCGGTGAATGGAACTCGGCAATCACCCCGTATACGCGCGCAGGTATGTAGACGTAGCGAGCCAGGGCCCCGTACCACGCAACGGACGCAGGACTTTATGAAAGAGACAGATGGAGGCGAGGGCGCGTTCGAACATCTGCCGGTGATGTACCCCCTTGATGTCGATCAATTACACCGGCGCGGCCTGCATGGTCTTCGCGTACCGCGTGCAACACTAAACAATCCCCAGTTATCTGTACCGTCGTCGTATTCAAATTCGAAGTCGGCTAATCCCCAGCATCAAAGTCCACCATCTCTGTGATAAATTTTCGGTATTTCTAATATTCCTACAAATATTTTTGACAAAATAGAAATCTTCGAGAATGAGAACACGAGTTCCTACAACTGTGCAGTTCTAACGTTTCCAAATCTCTAATTTCTAAACTTATTGCAGAAGTTTCGTTCTCAAGACTTTATTTTTCCTAAAAGACGACAAGAATCTCAACTACGGCGAAAGTTAACTACGGTTTTGTCGTTAAACGCGAACGGAGGAGGGAAAAAACTGGTCGCGACTAAGTTGGAATTAAGGTTGCGTAAAAAAAAAAAAAAAAAAAAAAAAAAAAAAAAGTTTGCGGAGGCAAAACGGGACGTCGACGCGCGATCTACTCGCCAGCGAAAGGATTGAGGAATCGCTCTGATCTACCGCGAGAGGCTCCACCTAACAGCAGATCGTACACGCAGGGTAGGATTCTTGCCTCTCCTCCGATTGGTCGACACGTGGCCCGCCATTGTTTCATTCACGCCTGTTGCACGTTTCTCGTTTATCTCTCGTTCGGGTCGGCCCGGCTCGCCGGTTCGAATCCGCTCACCTCCACGGGACACGATCCCGATCGTCATTCCCTCGCCGGCTATATAAATGGCAACGCGATCGACGTTGACCATAATGACCGGTTGTGAATCATTGGCCGCGCGAGCCTCGCTTTGCGTCGTCGCGAGCACGAGAAAAAGAGAAGAAAGAACGGAGGAGAGATGAGGGGGAGGGGAGAGAAACGAAATTTAAATACCGCGGCCGGTTTTACGAGCAGATCGTTAACGACAACGGCCGTTTGCAACGTGGTCGAGCCACTTTTTTCCTGAAATGACCGCAACCTTCGGTATTTAAGAAATCGTCGAAACAACAAGAATGGAATCTTTAAACCGGAGTGAAGAGGAATCAAACACGCAACGCGTTATCGCGCGGAGACTGTGTACCGCAGCAATGGGAATCACAGAGAGAGAGAGAGAGAGAGAGAGAGAGAGAGAGAATATACGTCGATCATCCGGGGAAAAAAGAATAAAAAAAGAAGGAAAGAGAGACAGGGTACGGTAAGAAAATAAAGAAATCCTTGTAATCCCGGAAAGCTAAGCCGACAAGCGGGAGGATGATCCTGACGGTGTACACGGGGAAGGATGCTTTCCAACCTGAGAACAAACAGCGCGCAGAGTCAAGCCGAACCACTCGAGCGAACCGAGCACGCGGTACATAAAGGACCAACAATGCAGGACGATACACAGCTGGCTTGTAAAACATAGAGATCCTGTGAAGATACAAGAATACCCACGGCTACCGCGTATCTCGGGGTGGTCTCTCCTGGACCTCGTGTTTTTCACCAAACGACCATTTCCACGAACATCCATTCGGAGAGATTCTCAGTCGAATTACATTACACGTTCGGTGTAACAAAGATTAGATTAGACGTGTTCAAACTTTAGCAAAGCACTGACGAACGAACGAAACGAATTCTCAAACTCGACACGAATATTTATATCGTGGTATATTTATTACGTGCGAAAGCTGCAACGGTGACGAATTAATTAGAAAGAGCACCCCGTTCGAAAGTGAAACCTCTGCGAATCTCTGAATTTTTCTCTGATATTTCAACCGTGAAATATCAGAGAAAAAAGAAACGTCGAGAAACGGTGCCTCGTCATCCTCGTCATCCTCGTCATCCTCGTCATCGTGATCATTCCGGGGGCGGAAAAGTAAGAAAGATCCCGCTCTATTCCTTTCGCAACGCGTCCGAGAACCCCAATAGGGTTGCGCGCTTAAATCTGCAGGAGCAACAAACAACGATCTCGAAGATGTAGGAACCGACGGTAAGAAAAGCTTGTCCTTGAAAAAGAAAACTCGGATGATCGGTTACTTGGCTCGAAAGGGCTTTTCACAGCTTGCAGGTCTCCAGCTTATCCGAACTGAATAATACGAAATCTGTTTCACCGACACGATGTCGAATCAAAATGGAACGGTAATGCCAATTTACCGATGGCACTAACCTTCTTAGGAAATTTTTGCCAAAACTCAAGGTCGGTTTAATTCTTCAAACCTGTCTTCGCTTGCCGTGCACGTTTAAATGCACTCGTTGCAGGCAGACTATTATGAAAACACTGGGAAGATGAATATTCAATTACTGTCGGAACATTCGTCGTCCTTCTTACACCATACATTTTGGATATTTTTATATATTCTTTACACCTTTGTATTTACCTTTAAATTCCCAATAATTAAGAGCAGAGAAATATTTATATATCTGTTACTATACGCTACCAAAGAGTATAAAATTACACGCTCGTAATTTTCAAACAAGGCCAAGGATTGTTTCAGCTCGATCCTCTTCCTTCGTTATTTACATCTATTTTGTAGTCCCGCTGTAGTCGCTAATCGCGACAAACCAACAGCAACGTCGTCGTTTGCGATAAACGCAACAAATTGTTAAAGAATAATTTCCTTGTTCGACGGAATTCTCGCTTTTACGCAGCACGATTACCTTTACACGCGCGTTACGTTGCAGACAATTTAATCGAGGACGTTAACGGACCGCGTCGAGTTTGCTTAATGCTTTGCTCGCAATAAAATGTCATACGCTTTTCTTTGAGGCAGGTTGGCTCGATGAAAGGTACATCGTCGAGCGACGAGTAACAAGGCTAGCTGGTTTTTTGCATTCACCCTGTCGCTGACCGCGCGTTCCGTGAAAGCTATTGGTGGTAACGACGGTGGTAAACGACGACGCGATGAAAAATCTTCGTAAATCACGTTTTACAAAGCGTTCCGAAGCGTTATTCGTGTTTCGAACCCCGAACGAGCAGCCTCTCAGCCGTTTCCACTTCGCGTGAGATGAAAATTTTCTCGGAAAGGTTTAGGTTTCTGTTTCACGACAGACGGAAGAGTAAGGACGAGGAGAGGAAAAGAGAGGGCTAGCTTCTCGAGAACAAACACCTGTCATCGAGAAAGGAAAGCAGGGCGAGAATGTCGGAAAGACGGGGAAAGGGTCAAAGCGAGAGAAAGAGAGAGAGAGAGAGAGGGGGATAGAGAGAGAAGAGCTAGGTTCAGGAGGCAGTTTCGTGTCTCTCCTGGACCTGATGCCGTCCTGGCGTCCCCGTGTCCATCGCAGGACTATAATTTGGTCCTTAGAGGTGCCACGCCCACGCGTATACATCACCCTGCTATCGAGATCCCTCGGCACAGATAAAACTTGTCACTTTGTCGGTGTACGTATATATACGAACATCAGGAAGCGCAGAACGGCAGAGATGAGGATTTAGGATAAGAATTCTGATTAGGAAAGTGGGAGGAGGCATCCTCGGGGCAAACAGCATCCGAATCAACGAATGGAACCCTTTGTAAAGTCAAACCATCTCTAATCGAACCGAGAAATCGAACCCTTATTCCATTCCTTTATCCTTTGTGTGTGTATAATGTTATACATTCTTCGACGTTAATCGAATGGGCAAATAATAATTCGTCACAGATACTCGAATTCCTTTAAATTTCACAAGAATTTCGTGAAAGAATCTAGGTGAAATGATATTTAAGCGAATTTTTACAAAACGTAAAGTAATTTCATCGCTCGGTGACAGACCGACAGAAGTAAGAGACAAAGTCACAAAGTTTCCACTATTAGCCAGAAGCTTCTTACTTTTTATGGGGGGGGGGAGTAGCGCACAAGGGCAGTGTCACGACAGGCAACCTCGTCGTTCTTAAACACGCGTTACGTTCGCGTAGCGTGGTATCAACCTGTCAAAAGATGTAGCTGGGTGTGAAACCCAATGCGCAATACACGCACACACATACGGCATTACGGCTCTGCCACCGCCGATAATATACCAGGTGACCCTCTTCAAAACGAACCACGCCTAGTTAGCCACTATTGTACGCGGGGAGGCTTTATGAACTGGAAACGAACGATCGTGACAACTTGATCGTTACGCCGAACCACCGGTGGATTCCATCCAGTTTTTCGTGGAAACGGACGACTTTTCCATGGACACGCGCGTCGCGTCGCTTATTTATATAAAAACGTGAGAGAAAGACACGCACGGATATAAATACGTACGCAAGCGCCGCGACCCACGCGAGAAAAATCCGGGTAAACACGCGTAATCCACGGACCCGTGCTCCGAAGCTACAACTCTTAATCCCGATTTCACGGGATCCTGTATCTATAGCCATAAATCCAAACGATCGCGAATGAATAGCGAAATGGTATATGAGAAATTGAGTATTTTATTCGGTCAAGTCGGTGGTTCGTTACAAATCCAATTTATCATTTACCGCGAGATTCGAAGTTAAGCCTTTACGATTCTAACATTCCAACGTCGTTGATTCAACGTTACTGCGCGCGGACACTTGAAATATCTCAACTCTTTTCCTCTTGAGAGAACGATACGAATCGTTCAAATTTAAATTTACAATGTAAATTCGCGTCGTCGTTCGAGGATCAATCCTTAATGATCCGATGAAAAAAACAAACACATTTCGCAAGAAGACACGCAGGTATTTTTAACTTTTGACAGGAAGTGAAAGATTAATTTAATTGCGTTCGAGATAAAAAGTTTCTAGCAGTATAATTGATGGATTTGCTTCGATAAATCAAAAAGTCACACCAGCTCCCGTTGGATTAATATCTAATAATAATGGTAAGCCGCAAGTTGAAGATAGTTTCAATCTCCATAAAATCTAATATACGATATTCTATCCGATTATACGCGCGATGTAATCCCGCGTGTCAAGCGGCGTGATTAAGTGCGGAATATTCGGCGTTGACCCGACGCGCGATTTTAATTCATCCTCCGGGGAAGAGAGCCACGTGCTTCCCAAATTCCCCTTTCCCCTTTTCGAAAGTCAACCGTGGCGTTACACCGTGTCAACGACGACGACGACGACTGTGCGATCGTTGAGTTTTTACGGCCGAATTCTGACGTTTCATCCCCTCCCCCCCTCCCGTCCCGTCCTAAGCAAATAGAATCGGTGACCGACGAGTAAACACGCGTAAAGCCCCGGTTGGCCATTTAACGCGAAACCATTTGGCGACGAGATCAAATATTTGTCCATACCAAAATGTTTGGTGAGAAAATGCATGAATTTTCGAATTTTTGAAATATTGCCCTTTTGTAATTCGCAAAGTTGAATAGTTTAGTCGGTGGTTAATAGAATCGTGCAATTACGGAAAATTTAGTGACGCGAATACGCCAACAATAAGTGACGTATTTTAAAGCAGATTTGACGAATAAAACAAATATTCATTTGGATGTTCATTGTAAATGAATTTGCAGAGACGTCCGTAGCGTTCAAAGAGTATTTACGAAATACGCTTCGGGAGACACGCGTTGCCGCGTGAAGCAACTAATGAAATATTAAATCATACGGTTATGACTCGAGTAAACACGTGCCGATCCCCGACATGGCCGCGGTGTGTTAACGTGGAAAATATCACCGAGGGTGAAATATAAACGAGTAACAGAGTAGAACACCCATTGATACCTAGGTTTTTTAATTAAACAACGAACGATCGAGCACGCCTCAACGAGATTCACGATCTCGCGTTTCGTTTGATCGTTTGAAAGGGAAAAAAGGAAACGACAAGGATATTTCTTAATCACGATAAAATGGCAATAAAAATTATCTCGCGGACCTTGACAACCGTTTGGGAGAAGAACCGTTTGGTAAACAACGTCGTTAATTCTCTAGAAATTCTCTGTTACTCGCTTTTTCGCAACACCGAGATCGAGATAATTTTCCATCTTTTTCCTCGACCCGCGAGGCACGATCGTGAAAATATGCAGCGCGTGGTTTTCCCGGCGCGACGAACGATAAAGGGAACGACAAGTTTTCGTGTCCGGGCAATAATGTAATCGCGTCGAAGGCGGAGCAGCGCGAAGGTATCCGCAGGGCACCCCGCCCATTAAACACGAACCTGTCGTGGAAAGAGGCAACGAATCCCGCGGATAAAAGAATCGTCCTTCTTCTCACGTAAATCTTCCCCGCGGATAAAAGAATCCCCGCGCAGAAGAACATAAATTCGTGGTTGGTTTACTTTTATCTAATTATTCCCTCGTAACTCAACTAGGCTAACGAGCTGCAGTCCTCTCTCGAAAGGACCCAGCCGATTCGATCGACGTAAAAGAAGAAAAAGAGAACTTCGTTTCTATACTAGCCGATTATTTTTCCACGTTAACGAACAAATTCGTACAAAGCGGCATCGTTTGTAAAACGTCAAATAACCGGACGCTTTGCTACGAAAACGATTTACTCTCTGGACACGGGATCGCTGACCCGTGCTCCCCGAGTAAAAATCGTCTGCCCTCCCTGGCGAATAAATCGCAGTGGCGATTTATTCGCGTGTCCAAGACGATCTCGACAACGATCTATTCCTATTTTCCCTTGCAATTTCATCTTCGTCGAAGATTGCTGTTTTCTGCAAACTTTCCCACGCGAAAAGTCAAAATTCTTCGTTGAAACTAGTAGTTTCAGAGTTTTCACTTTCATAACTACTCTGATACTCGGGGTTTTGCAGTATCCAAGTCGTCGATAATTCCAACTAGCATTGATATTTTACACTGGAAAGTTATTAAAGAAAGAAAAACGACGAACAAAGAAATTACCGATAACCCGGTTTCCTTCAGGAAGCGGGAACGGCACGTTGTTCGAAACGGATATCGCGTGATTAATCACGGACGCGTACGACGCGCGGCAGCATCCTTAAATAATCCGGCAGCGGGTCGGTCGAGGGTAGGATCGAAGATCGGTCGGGAGTCGGGATCAGATGCAAATCAGATTCATTAGCGTTAAGCTCGGCGGAGGGAAGGGCGAGGAAGGTGGAGACCCTTTGACGTAAACATCGCCAGGACTGCGTCAACCTTTGCCCCAACTTCCCGGAGGGTTGTTATTGCGCGGTTACGCCGATCTCCCCGCGTGACGTTCGTCTCCTTCGTGAATACGTACGCACACCCTCTCGAGATTCTTTTCTCAGCATCTTTCTCTTTCAACGCGGCACGAGTATCGAGCAGATACCGCGTCAAATTTTCAATCGACGTTTCCTCGAAACTACGCGCGTTGTTGTTTCTGTACTGAACCAACGATCGGAAAATCGTTTTGCTCGGCGAAGTTTTCTCTTTTAAATTTAACAATTTCGAGAAATTCGTGCCAATTCGTTAGTTTCTATTTAAAAAGAGATACGATACCGTAATTTATACTTGAATGTAATACGTGGGAGATGTCACAGCGGAAGGGTCGTCGTCACGCTCGAAGAATAATCGAAACCGATTATTACCGCGGGGAGAGTACAAACATAGTGCGTGGGGTTCGCGTTCGATGACTCGATGCCTGGGGAAACGTCCACGAAGCTATACTCTCGGGATTACAGGGATTACCAACCGGCTGTATCACTTTCAATCATTCTACACTGACGTCTAAACGTCTTTCGCGCCAAGTTATCCTTTAATCTTTGTCCGTCTTTGAGAGATCGTTGTCACGCGCGAGTAAATCAGTCGAAAAATTTTTTCCAAAGAAAAAAATCTATCAAATATCTCACGCTTCACGACCTGTTTAACGTGTTGCTTTCAACACGAATCGTCAGCTGCTAAAATATTTAGGACGTAAAACCAAGACAAAAGACTCGTGACACGTGATGCTAAATTCTTCCCTCAAGCGACGATTACATTAAATATGTTTCATATCAAAAACGATATTAAACGTTTTACATTTGGGAACTTGGCTTCGTTGAAGCAAAACAAAAAAAAAAAAAAACCTCGAAAAGAACCATTCTTTCTAAAACAACGATGGAAATTCAACGATGGAAAGGGGCGAAAGGGTGCAAGGAAAAAGATGAATAATCTGTAATTTCCGGTGTGACAATAGAAGAAGACGCGAGCCGGCGATAGAGTGGCCAACTTTTTCCCCTAGCGAGCGATCGCGTCAATTATGCGAAACTGGGACGTAATGAAAGCAGCTCCGTGGAAACCAGTCGAAAACAAACTCTGAAAGGATCTTGGCAACCCCTAATCAAGTCCCGTTTAATAAAACGCCCGAACCCCTGCCCACCCATTCCCGACTCCAGCCACCGTGGCACGGTGTCGTCCCTCCGTGGCTAATCTGACTTTGATTAAAGTTTTAGCGACACCTAAAAGCGTGCCGCCCGACAGAAGCTGGCGCTCGGTACACACGCGTCCCCTGCGCGAACAGCTTGGCTAGAAGGCTAGCCGGCCGTTTCGTGTAAGTCGATTTTTATTACGTTCTGGCGCATACATTACCAGGCATCGGTAGAGACACGCGGTAATGGGCTTATCGACGCCATTCGGGATTACGGTAATAAAGCTACGGAGACGCGAAACCGCGCGACAAGTCGCAGCACCTCACAATGACCAATTTAAACGATCTGGATGGACAGACACTGCGAAATAATACAATGTTTCGATGATGTTTCCTAAATCGTTGAAATTTTTAAATCGTACTCATACCGAACGTCTAAAATAATAATAATAACAATAATAATTAAAGACGTAAATTTGCTGAATCGCGGAGAATTCGTCGCGCGAAATCTCAAAGACGAGAGACACGTTCACCTACGTTCCGGCCTCGCTTTATTCGAATCGTTCGATTTTATTTATAGGATGAACGACACTACGTTCACTCGTACAGATTTCACCAAAATAAGCCAATAGATCGTTTAAACAGTGAGCTGTTGCACATTGGCTAACCAACCAGACTTTTCTGTTTCGTCTGACTTTTGCTGCGGTTAATAGGAAAGCAGTGGATCGACGAAATGATTTCTAAAAACAATACAGTGGTTGACACCAATGGAAAACTATCATTTTCATTTAGAAATTTCGCATGAACGCACTATGATGAGACGCGATTATATTGGTTATAAATATATTTTATTAACTTTTCATTCGGAGTTATTATCATTATCATTATTATTATTATAACTATTTATAGTAGGTTAATTGAATCAATTATCAACATCGTACCTACAAGCATGGTACGAGTAGTACCCTCTAGTAGCGATTTAGAGAACAAAAGTCGCTTAATTGCTCGGTACCATCGATACATTCGATTTTGTGAAGAGTTACCGATCGATCTACGACACAAGCTCTATCTATCAGTTGATATTAAAAGTTTGAACTGCGAGGAAAGAAACACAGTGGTTGAAATAATAATAAAAAAATGATAAAATTGATGATCACAGCCATTAGCTTGTATTATTTTCATCTGACTTTTAATTATATCATCTATGATTTTATGTATGAAGTACGTAAAAATATAATTAATAATTATGATAATAATTGTCCAAGTCTCGCCACGAGGAGGTGCTGCGAGTGAAGACACACGTCGGCCCATTCTTCCTCCTTTTATATTAGAAATCTAATATTCATTCAATTGCAAACAAATCCTCCTTTTATGTACATTTACAAAGCGCTTAAATTTTGTCGCTGTTACGTAAAAAGCAAACAGCAAAAGGAGTTGCTAATTAAAACCGGCGCAAAACTATTAAATTAAAAAAAAAACAAGAAGCTAAAGAAAAGAAATAAGCAGCACCAGCGACAAGTTTCCAAGTTTGGCAAGGAGTCTACGACTTTTTTATTATTAGTAGATAATAAATAAATATTAATAAGAAATAAAATTAATTAAAATACGTTACATAAAGATTCTTAGATGTTTAGAAACATATTTTTGAACAACCCTCCCTGCATCCTCCCCAGAGAATAGAGTAAAAGTTGTAAAAAACCTTTAATAAAATATATGAAATATATATAACTTGATCTGGAAAACATTGTTGTTTCTTTAAGATAAAATTCTATTCATATAATTAAATCTTTTTATTATATATTTCAATGTTAAAACTTTAAGAAGCACAATATATAAAATACTACTTACATTCTTGAGTTGCAGAAAAGGTTGTGTCCATTTGCGAAACCTGCAAATGTTAAAAAAATATATGTAAAAGGGAAATAAGAAACTACTGGCACGTACTTTTATACAACAATCGGCAAATATATCAATTTTAATTTCCCATTACAACTAATTATAATTAAATTTAATGAAAACTATTGTGTTTTAGAGAACATTCAAAATAATATAACATAGCAAAGTATGACGTACTTTTTTAAACGAAGCTGCGCAGTACTCAAACGACGCGATGCGCAGAATACGTTTAAATTTGACCGTTAATGTTTCTTTGCGAAAATTATTTGTTAAGAATGTACTGATTGAGTATTAAATAAATACTACCAATTATTCATCAAAATAGAAAACGAATATGTAATATATATATATATATATATATATATATATATATATAAAATATATATAAAGTAAAAAATAAATGTTACCGTATTTCCATAAAAAAATATCAGACCATTCTCGTTCATTGATCATGGAGTCAGGACATCCTCCTAATATTTTAAACTTTTTTCCACAATCACACATAATTTGTATAAAAAAAAAGCAAAATAAATGTACGAAAGAAACGAATTATTAAGAATAGAACAATGTCCAAGATCAAATGTTATTTTAGAGATTCGAATATGAGCTACCGGTGAACGTGGACGATTGAAAAAGATCATAGAAAAAAAAGAAAATTTAGCTATAAATTACAGTGATATTCGATAAATTATGTGAAAACATTCCTCAATTAAACGAGGTTGATGATAACGTGGATATAAACGATGGAAAAAAATGATATTGAAAACACTACGAAATTAATGAGTATCGCGATATAGAAAGGCACATTTTGGCACCACTGTTTTAGACAATGGACTAATCCCAATTTGAGCGGGAACGAATAGAATTCTAATGATTTGCTGGAAAAGTAAAGTGTCCTATCAGGAAATTTCTAATGAACCAATCATATCAATTTATGCGTAAATGAATTACCGCGAATTTTGAATTTCGATATTTACATTTTTCTTTTAATTAATGATAAATTATAAAAAAAATATATAAAAAGATATAAAAAAAGCAGCTATCGCGATTCGAGATTCGAGAATTTTCTATTTTGTGAGTGCCGAAATAAAAGAAATATTTCAATCTCGGATTTACAAAATTGATATTTCTTACTATCACCTCTTGCTACCTCTTTAGAGCATTTATTTTCAAAAATATTGCTAAATCTGTAAATTAATTAAAAATAATTTTCATTTAAAAATTATTATAAATTATAGAGGTGACACAACAAAACCAATTTTTTACGCAATCAGTGTGACATAAAATCTCACGCTATAATAAGTGTCTCCTTTAAATTTGAGCCCTAACCAAAACGAATCATTTTATTTCTAACTTTACTTTTAAGAATTCGAATAACAACTTTTAAAAATAGTTTTATACCTAGAATAAAATTCCAAAGAAAAAACAGCTAAAATTATGTAACTTTTTTATTATATTTACCAAAAATGTTTGGAAAAAAATATATTATACGGTAAACATTTTTAACTTGTATTTTGCATAAAACTAACAGTTGTAAAATTAATTTTCACAAAATCTTACAAATATAACATAGAACTCAATGAAAAGAAAAAAAAAATAAACTGAAGCAAAGTAAAATTTATAAATTAATGAAAATTTCTCATGTATCATTCTAATTTTTCGTGTGACCAATGTAAAAAGGGAGGGAACGAGAAAGCGGGAAAGTTGGTATAGATGTCTCTGCAAAACGCTAGTGGCGACGCCAATCTCGTGAACAAAAGAAACAGTAGTGAAGCAACGTGCTTGGCCCATTTTAACTACAGAACTGCCGGAGTATGGTCATTTGTACTGTGTAATTTGTTAGTAGTGTTATAGTGTCCTTCCTCATTTTATTGTTGCATAGAAATAATACAAATACTGTGTTTTTATAATCCACTTCTCTTTTTATATAATTTCCATACAAATAGAAAATAAAATTAATAACATCAAATTCAATCCCTTTGTACTGCCGATACAAATCACCGGAGCCTCATGTTTCTCTGCTGGTATTATTTTTAATGTTTTATACTGCTATATGGATTTAACCATGGATGTTCAGAATGAGGTATGATATATCGATAAAATTTTTTATTAATTACAACATATAAAATCATATTGTTCTTAATAATTTTTTGACTCTTATGCGATTTGAGGTTAGCCTTGGTTAGAAGATGAAATTGAAACTAATATTGATCACAGAGCAATTATAATTCATAAAACATATCATTTAGATAATAAAAATGTTACGATGTCGTGTAATCGTAGGAAAAAACATATTTATTATTATACAATATCGTATTACTGTAAATTAATTTTCATTTTTACTTATACATGTACTTTTATGATAAATTCTTTATAATAATTCCTTAAAATTAATATATATTAATAATTGTTTAATCAAGAAGAAAAATAGAGTATTTATATGCGTGAACTAATTTTAGTGAGTGTTTATTGATTGACCTAAAATTATTTGTGAATATTATATATCTATTACATAAAATCCATTTTTATGTAATGGAAATAAATTATATATTATGCAATATTTTGTTACAAAGAATATTATACAATAACATTTTAACACATAAGACATTTATAATAATAAGATAATAGAGATATAAATTAATGCTTTATTTTAGCTTCTTTTTCAATTTTTGGACTTAAATGATTTGAGTGACAATGACAAGAATCATTTAATAGGCATTTTAAAATCTAATGTCACTGTTGATACCTTGAAATTGCCATGGGACACAGTTGAATCTGATAACGATATTAATGCCTCTATAACAGAAATTCCGCAAGTTCATAATCAATGGTATCAAAATGGTAATTATTTTTAATAAAAATTATATATATGTTTACGTCTTATGTTTATTTGTGTATTTTACAAATTCATTTTTCATTTAGCAATACCACCACCATCGTACACACAACAAATAATGTGTAGCGACTGGCAAGGACCACCAATTTATCCTGTTCCAGATGCTCATATACAGCCATTTATGCCTGCTATGAATTACTCTCATCCTGGATATAATCTTGGAAGTGAAATTCAGGATGTTAGTTGTAATAGGGAAACTAATAGAAGGAATAATCGAGGAAGAGGGATAAGAAGAGATAATTTCAATCGTGGAATAAATCCTACAAATGACATGCAACCTGGATATATAGGAGAACAAGGCCAATTTCACCCACCATTATCTTTTGTGGTTATGTATCCAGATCAGACACAACAACAATTTTCTGGCCATGTTCATTATCCTCCATTAGCTTTATATCAACCAAATATTCATACGCATACAAGTACACATCCTCATACACAACCTGGTTATGGATATCCTCCGTATCACCATCCTTCAGGGAATGTAAGATGTGCTCGACCTATGCTTTCTCAACCTACTCAAGAATGTACAAAAGTACAGGCTACAAAATCTCATGAGAAACGAGTGCAAAATGTCACGCATCCTATCAAGCAACCTTTTCATCAAACAACTGAAGAGAATAATTCTTCACAGACCAATATAGTCACTACAGTAATAACTGTAAATAACAATAAAGTAAAACAATGTACTAACAGTGTAGATGATAATAATGTTAATAGGAAAAATTCAAATACAAATGGAAAAGTACCCCCAGTTAATGTCAAAATAGAACATAATATTGTATCTACTGTAAATGAAAAGTGTAATGGAGCTGAGAAAAACGACGTACCATGCGTAAATATTAATAGTGTATTAGAAGTAAAACAGAATGGAGAAACTGATAAAGAATATAAAAATGAAACTGTCTCTAGTATTAAAACTACCGTTGTTAAAACATCAAAACCAGTTTCTAAAACCGAAAGTGAAATATCCAAGAAAGATATTTCTACGAAAAATATACAAGACAAAATTATCACTAAAACACCAAATAACTCTTCTAATACAGCAAATACTCCAGTAATTGTGCCTACTATATCATCTCCAATTTCATCTAACATATCTTGGGCTAATATCTTGAAAAAAGGAAGTACAGAAACACAATCAAATTCATCAACTTATAAACCAACAGCTCGCATTAATCCTCTATCAATCAGAGAGAATAGCGTGACATCAAAAGAATCATCACAGTCAATAGAAAAAAATCAACCTAATAGTACAACGGTATTTACAAATGAAAATATTTCATCTAATATGCAAAGTATTATAAATGAAAGTAAGAAACCACAGAGAGAAACATTGAAAAATCATTTTAATGACCCTATTGCCTTTCGTATGGGTGGTAAGTATTATTTTAATAAAAATTAATAAGTGAAAATACATTTTATTTAAATATATTTACCATAGTTTCAATTTCTTTTCTTTTTTTAGAATTTTTACTAAGCTATCAGATGGATAAACAAACTGTGAGTTTATTACCTAGAGGATTAACAAACCGTAGCAATTATTGTTACATAAATAGTATATTACAAGCTTTGCTTGCTTGTCCACCTTTTTACAATCTTTTAATGGCCCTACCACATTCTAAAAATTCCAATAATTCTAAAAATTCCAATAAAATGAGATCTTCTACTCCACTTATTGATAGCATGTAAGTAAAGATTAAATTTTTCAGAATTTTCAATGTAAACTTAATATTTTTAAATGTTAACTCTTTGCAGTCGAAGTCCAGGCACTGCCCAACAAACAATTCTTTACGTTTGGATTGTACTCTGGGCTGTGCCCGGCATATGCGTGCTTAATGTTACACGATACTATTTTATATGTACTACGTACATTTCAGCGTGGTATAATGGATGAAATCGAAACGAAATATAAATCTTGCATTATCCAAAAGATTGATTTTACTAATAATGCGGAAAAAGAACGACCTACGTCTTAATTTCGAATGCTCTAAGTCAGTTTTGTTTCTTCTTGGCAATTAACAACGCGCGTTATAAAAGTCTGTATTTATTTTCGGTCCTATTAAATAAAAGATAACTGTAATTACGAAATTACAATATAGTATTGTAATGCGAAAGTAAATTCACATTACAATAGCTAACGGTAGTTCTTTTGAAATTTTTATTTCTTTTACGACAGGAGTTCCTGTAGTTCGGTCCTATCAAATAAAGAGGCCACATTGTAAGCGAAAGTAAATTCACGAAGCTAACGGTAATTCTTTTGAGACTTTTATTTCTTTGCAGGGATTCCCGTAGAAATTTGTATTTCTTTTATATTATCTGTGTCCCTTATATTACCTGTACCCTTATATCCCTTCCATTATTTGTAATAGTACTAAAATAGCCTATCATAAATATTAACAGTAATTGACTAGGTAAGCGGGTGAAAATAATGACATTGGAAAATTTAGACTGCTGTTACGACTGCAAAGAATTAAATTTAAATTTAATAAGAATTAAATTTAGATAATGTTCCTAAAAATGTTTGATTTTTTATGTAGGATCAAATTTGTACACGAATTTACACCTTTGTCAGATGGTGCCCGATTAGCTAGAAAAGAGAGAGCAAATAAACGAGGGGAAGATACAATAGTAGATATACAATGTGGAGTGGCCTTTGAACCTTTTTATGTATATACAATGTTAAAAAATATGTCAGCTGCAGGTGTATTTTCTGTGGAAGGACGGCAAGAAGATGCGGAAGAATTCCTTTCGTGTCTTCTGAATGGTATCAATGATGAAATGCTTGAAGTACGATCATGATAACATTTATCTTAATTTTAACGGCATAATATATCATTATGTATGTTTTGATAACTTAATAATACATTTATTTATTTCAGCTTATTAAATTAGTAAATAATGACCAAAGCGTAACAAATAATATTGAAAATAATGTAAGTTATAACAATGGAGAAGAAGAATGGAAGGTAAAATATAATTCAGCCAAATAATTTAACAATTAATTATCGAAAAAAAGTATTAATATCAAGATTCAAATTGTAGGTTATGGGTCCAAAGAATAAAGGATCTATTACACGGTGTACAGAATTTGGAAGGACACCATTATCAGATATATTTCGCGGACAATTAAGATCTAGAGTATCACGAGTAGGAGAACAACCAACAGATAACGTCCAACCATTTTTTACGCTACAACTTGATATAGAAGTACTAATATATAATTATAATTATAAAAAAAAAAACTAACATAAAATTTCAATACAATAGTAATATTAATACAAAATACTTTACTTTTACAGAAAGCAGAATCTGTAAAAGGTGCACTCGAAATTCTCGTCGGAAAAGATCCGTTAGAAGGAATGACATGTAGTAAAACAAAACAACAAATAGAAGCTTGGAAGCAAGTTACCTTAGAAGAATTGCCTATTATTCTTATATTACATTTAAAATGGTTTGATTACAAACTGGATGGGTGTTCAAAAATTCTAAAAAGTGTGGAATTTCCAATTGATTTAAAATTGGATAGCAGTTAGTAAACAGTTTGTTGATATTTGTCCTTAAATTTATAAAATTTAGATAAATTAAAATATCAAATTTATTGTTCCAGAATTCCTGTCGCCAAATGCCATAAAGAAATTAAATCCAAAGCAAAAGCATTATAAATTATTTGCTGTTACTTATCATGATGGAAAAGAAGCAACAAAGGGTCATTACGTTACAGACGCTTTTCATGTGGGATACGGCGGTTGGGTCAGGTACGATGACAGTTCATTAAAAGGTGTTTCTGAAAGTAATGTATTAAAGCCTACTCCTCCAAGAGTTCCATATTTATTATATTATCGACGATGTGACACTATTGGAAATAATCAATCAAATAGTGGTAAAGTACGTTAAAACGAAAAACATTAATTACGTATAAAAAAAAAAAAAAATCTATATTCTAAGCCTAAAGAGGCAATTTGAAAGAATAGATTTTACAGATTTGTAGTTCTTGTTGATACTTGTATCTGAGTACAGAGAATGTTTATTAATGTATATCATGAAAAAATAGAAAAGTATTTCCTTTTAATACATTGTACTTCCATGAAACATTTGTACGTAAGATTGTTGTTACGAGTTTTATGCATAAAGTTACGAATTTTCTTGGTACGCGAAATAAATAATAGTTAAAGTTAAAGTTAAAGAGGAGTTTTAATTTTGGCATTCATAATTCTATCGAAGTTAATAAGCGCTTGCACATTACAGTTTATCAAAATATTAAATGTCACAATCTCTTGTACATATCTTTCTTACTCTGATTATGAATATACAATCTATAAGAAAAAGATATACATAATAATCTTGTAGAAAAAGAAGTAAAAATAGAGGAAAGTTTTTCTACTTTAATGACAAAATTTCTATGAAATGCAAATTTTATATATATTTGAAAAAAGATGCACCTTAAGTTATTTTTGTAAATAACGTTCCTATGCCATTATAATATTCCAACTGCCAATTATTTGTAGCATACATTAATTTAATAACTATTTTTTAATTATAACAAAATAATTTAAAAACCATTCAAACTACATACATATTCCGTGATATTGTTAATGCATCTTTATATTATATTATTAAAATAAATCTTCAAGAAAAATAAAAATATAAATTTCCAATCAAAGAAATAATTGGTAAGGTGGAATACTAATGTTATCAATGCAGAAGATTGTATAAACATATAAAATTTGTGTACAAAACTACCTTGTCATGTGTCAAACTTGTGTCTATAATTAATTGCGATTCTTTAAAAAACGAAAAAAAAAAAAATCATCTATTTCGTTTTATACATGTTAACACATGTAACAGTTTTCTATCATTTGTAATTAGTTTAATGAATTAATTAATTTAACGATTGTAAATTTAAATTTAGAAATGATTGTATTTTTGTCTTAGTTATTAGGATGTTTTAGCAATTTTAAGATTATTAGCGAAATGTATCGAAAGTATAAAAATGTTTACGAAATGTGTTAAATATTTTGTTTTGCTCTGGACTGCTGTGTATAATTTTATATTTCCTGTTCTACTTCATTTTTGTCAAACTTTAATTGCTTTTAATTCAAATATATTTATCTTTACATATAACTATAATCAGTTAATAAAGCAATAAAGTTATAGAATCCCATTGCAAAACATCTTATTTACATTCTATTTCTGACATAATGTAGATAAGAAATACTTTTAATAAAATAATACTTCCTATAAATGTAAATATATATATATATATATATATATATATATATATATACACATATAGCACACATATATATATATATGTACATGTATATAAACAGGTTGAGTCACATAAAATATTATAAGTCGTTTTATCCTAAAGCACACCGACCTAGAATATGTTTATTTTAATTATCTGTTTCTGCAGTCTTCCTTTAAAAATGCTTGAAATAAATATGTTATTTAACTTTATAAAAACTAAGTAAAAAAAAAAAAAGATTGATATATTGCATTCTATTTTTAAGCAGTTATCAAAAATATTCAAAATAATCGGCTTTTTTTATGTCATATAAAATTTAAAAAAATTAATTCTACCATGCTTTTAGATAAAATAGAACTTGTAACATCTTATGATTCACCTGTTTAAATATTAAAATATATATCTAAGGTTTATAAAAATTAATAAAAATATGTATATATGTTATAAAAATTTGATTATCATTTGTTAAAAAATATTTATTGTTTCAAATATTGACACTTCATTTCTCATATTGTTATTATTCCTTCTTATCATAATACTATATAAGTATACACATTTAAAATTCATTTAAAAAAATTGCAATCAAATAATATATTTTAATAAATAAAGAATATAAAAAATCCTTTAATACTTCTATTAATTACTTATTTCTAATTATATAATAACAGATCATGTTTTTTACATTAATTACAAATGAAATATGTAATAATCATCAACAATATCAGACAGATACAAGAGATACATTCAGAAAATGAAAGATGCTAAAAATGTGGAAGACAAACTTTGCCAGCAAATAATTCTGAAATTACCGTAATCCATAAAGCTAAAACAAAAAGTATATAAGAAATACCAACTTGATGTGAATTTGGTAATTGATATGGTTGTCCACCAATTTCATTAATATGAAAACCCATTGGAAATATAACAGCTGCTAAGCAAAATAGTACCACTAAAATATAAATTTATACTTTTTAATAATAAAATTTTATTTGTAGAAAGTAATTAACAATATTAATTCCACTTACTAGCTGTAAATCCCACCCATCTTGCATAAGGAATAACATTACGATCCCAATGAGAACTAGCTAGTAATATTATAGTGGCTGTTATTAAAATGCAACCAACAAAAATACAAACAAGAGCCATAAACCATTCTGGTTGCAATTCCGGACTGTAACAAACTTGATGTCTATTATACAAAGTCATGCATGACCACATCAATCCTAGTCTCGTGTCTCCTGAAAAGATTTTGTTTTGAGAAACACATATATTTAAATATATATATATATTAAATTATATAAACAATATTATTAAAATCATGTATTTATTGTAACAAACTAGCAAGAAAAATGTAAATTATTTACCACCAACATCAGTAATAATCCAATCGGGCATAGCAAGACTGACAATAGCAAATACATCGGCGGCAAGAAACAATGTTCCCGAAATAATTGTTAATTTATCCATTTTATATCAATAATGATTAAATAATTTTATCTTAATTTATTAAAAGTAATTAGTACAATATCATTGTTATGAAGACATTTTTTAATTATTAGGAATAAAGTAAATTATTTCGAGTTTATTCGGTTTACTGTCGGTGTCACTTCGTACGAAAACACAGTTTTCTAACCTAACACCTATGACTTCGTACATATATGTATTTCGTATTTCATATATATATGTATATATGACAAATATATACATATCTATGCGTTAACAAAATGAGAATAAACAAAAACAAGGTGCATATTTATTAAATAAAAAATTAATATAATTAACATACATTAATAATACATTAATATAAAAAGACGGCAACAAATAAAATGTAAAATTATGTACATATTCATAAAAGTCCTTCATACATAAACAACATTGGTTTTTTTGGAAATTAGGCATTCCAAATTAAAATTATTCTGGTTACAGTGTATTTGAATATATAGAATAATTGCGACGTTTAAATTTCTTACGATTTGGTTCAGTTTGAATGACATAATTACCTGAAATATAAATAATTATTGCATATGTAATATATTATTATATAAAGAATACCATGTACATTATAATAAAATAATAATGTATTATTTACTATCATCTGTAGAATCATAATTTATTCCTGATGATAAACTATTAAAACTTTCAACATCTTTACTGTTACTTATTTCTAATTCTTGTTCTTCATTATTACTCTTCGGAGATAAATTTGACAATGTTCGACTTCTATCAAATGTAGAACTTAAGACATTATCTTTATTAAATGAAATTGAAATTTCATGAGAACTAGATATTTGTTCAAATGATGTTTCCATCAATGATTCATTTGATTTCAACTCTTTTATATTATTCATTAATAATAATAAAGCAGATGGATCATCAATACCCAAAGTGTTACAAAATTGAGTTGTTTGATTATTCACTATTAATTGTGGTGGTTCCACTGATATATGATCTGTACTATCAGGATTATATGGTTTCACAGTTTGTGTAAAATTCAATGGAATTTGTAAATCACAATTAAATTTATTCAAAATTATTGCTTTTTCTTCTACAGTTGGTGTAAATACCCATCTGGTATTACCATACTGTCCAGGCATATAATGAATTCCACTTTTGACACTTAATAAGTGATTTGTCAAATATAATATTGTTAACCATTCTAAGTCATAATGTAACTTCAATGGTAAATCAGAATTATGTTCTATCTCAAGTATTTGAAGAAATTTTCTTTTCGGAAGACATTTATCTAGGGCTAAAAATTTAGTTATTCTTGTTCCTTCTTTTTCAGGAACAAGAGCTGCAAATTTACAATGTAAATGAGCAGAAAACCAATAGCTTGGGTAATGATGTTCCAGAAGTTCCATGCATGGTGGACTACCAAGCATATTATTCTCAATATCATTTCTGTAATAAAATATAAGATATAAATGCTCATATATTCAAAAACTAATATGTTTTATACAAAAGATTTTATTAGCTTACTTGAAAAAAGGTTTTCCTTTTAATAAAATACTTTCATCTCCATATTTAGTTATACCTGATGGCCAATCATGTGACAAGAAAATATCAATATTACCAGAAAGCTAAATAAAATGAATAATATTGAAAATACAATGATAATGAATAACAATATAATGAACGAAAAATTATCTTCGTGTTTAAAAGAAAAAGAATATTACCTGCTTTAATCTGAATATCTCTAAATTTCTGGTGTGATATATACTCCTGATTGTATTTTCAGTATATGGTGGTTTTTCGTGATGTCCTTGCATCCAATGTTGACTTTTATAAATACCTGATAATCCTGCAATTCTAACACCACCTACTGTTATCACATTAGCATATCCTAAATAATAAATATTGGGAGCTACCCATCCTCCATATGGTAATTCTTGAAGATAGTTGGAAGCTTCATGATTACCCCCAATAAATATTGTCAACACAGGAGCAATCTTTTCTCCAGAATAATATCTATAATGATAAGGAATAAAAAGTTAATTTAAATTATTTAACTATCCTTATTTTAACAAGTATAGAGTTAAATAACTTACTTGTAAAAGGTACACATGTCTTTATATTTATCAGGTACTGCCATACAATTTAAATCACTTAAATTTCTTGTTGCTTGGAAATCTCCACAGCAAATAAGTAAATCTATCTTTTTTCCATTAACTTTTTCTATTTCTTGAATAGTTTCATAAATAATATCTAATTCACCATGTGCACAACCTTCTACAGCAATTCTCATCTTTATTTATTCGTTTTATATGCTTTTGTTTTGCAATAAATGACATATATCTCTCATTTAATTGTGTAATTAAAATTCAAGTTCACTGTGATATTATTAAAAATTACAATGATAATTACACATTCTAACCTAAAGTCGCCATTTTCTTAACATAATAGTCATGTTACCATAGTAACAATCATGCTGAAGTTAGTCTAAATTTAAAAAATGTATACATACTTTATAACCGAAATATATTGAACAGTTACTTATTTATGCGCAAAAAATAAGAAAACTATTAGATCAAATCAATTAAAGGTGTATAATTATGTTTTGTGTGTAGTGCATTTATCAATTATGAGTTTAATTTTCTCAACCGAAGAAGGATGGATAATATCTCATTTAAAATACCTTAATAATATTTATACAAATGTAAAAAATGACAACACACAGTGTAAACTAATTTTTAATGAAATATTATTTGATATAAATTCTCAGTATTTACGACAAAATCAAACAATTCAATCAGAACAACAAGAAGGAATTTCATTACAAAGTAAAACTAAAAAAAGGAAGCGATTAAAACTTTTACCAGATGAAGATTTAAAAGAAGTATATAGTAGAGAACAAACAATTTGATAGTCTAATTATCAAACAAAATAGTTATAATTAATATTATTTATTTTGTAGATAAATTACATCAAAAAAACATTTAACAAAATAATTTCGATTGTAAAAACAGAGGGGTTATTTTCTACTAATGTATCATCTGATAACAATGAAGCAGCGCGCTTGATTTCGCAAAAATTTTATCAGGATACATTTTGCAATAAAGAGGAAAATTTTTATGGTTGCAACGATATGGATGTAGCTGTTACGTCAGAATTAAAAGAAAAAAGATATGTTTTTCCTCAAAAATGTAAATTTTATTGCTATGATGTGAGAGACATTACAAATAAACTGGATCTAAATAACCAATATGATTTTATATTGTTGGATCCTCCTTGGTGGAACAAGTCCATAAGAAGGAAAAAAACCAAATATTCACAAGCTAGGTGATCTAGTATGGTTCAATATAAGCCAGTAAAAAAAAAAGAAAGCTCTCTGAACAATTTAAAGAGAACAAATACTTTGATAATAGTATAAGTTTTTCTTGTTCTCAATTTTGTGAGCATTGGGTAAATAAGATTTTAGATGCAACTTATCAAAAAGCCTCATGAAATATTAACTATTGAAATAGTATTGATATATTTTGATTTTATCACATTGATTAATTGTATTTTTCATAAGTAAAAATATTTCAATTCTTGATAGTAATTTGCTGTAAATAATATTTTATACTTTTGTACAAATTGTCTTATATTGTCTTTTCTTGTTAAACAGCTACAAAATGATGTATAATGAAGAATTGGCCAAAATACCAATTGGCAAATTATTATGTTCAAATGGAATTGTGGCAATATGGTGTACCAACGCTCCAAGTCATCTACATAGTATCTTTAATGATATATTTCCATCATGGGGTGTTACATACAGAGCAAAATGGTATTGGGTTAAAGTAAGCATATATTTTAATCAAAATTTTATAAATTATTAAAACTAAGAGAAAAATGAAGAGTACTTTATTCCGTTTATGTTTTAGATTACTCAAGGAGGCAATACAATATGCAATTTTAATTTTGCTCCTGGTAAACAACCTTATGAATTGTTAGTTCTGGGGTCTGTATTACATGGAAATGAAATAAATATTCCTAATGGTAAACTATTGATGAGTATACCAAGTGCTGTACATTCTCATAAACCACCACTTACAGGTAAAATCATGTATCAATAATAATTTATACTAAAAAAATTATTAAAGGTATATAAAGATATTACTTTGAATTATAGAAGTTATGAAAGATTATCTTCCAAATGAACCAAGATGTTTAGAAATATTTGCTAGATATTTACTTCCTAAATGGACAAGCTGGGGTCTTGAAGTATTAAAATTTCAACATTTATCATTATATACAATGATACAAGAAACAAAAGAAACTCAAAACAATACTAACACAGATGTAAATAAGTTGATTAATTAGTATTAAATTAAAAAAGAAGGAAATATTCCAATATTGTTGATTTTATATTACACTTTTTATTATCATAAATTAATAATGCTTTAATAATAATGAAGTAACAGTATTATAAAGTGCTATTTACATGTTCCCTAATACCATTTTTTACTGAACTACGATAACCATGTGGATTCATCATTTGCCATCTCCAGAAATCTTCACCTAAGTTAAAGAAATATTAAATAAGAAATCTTATTCGATGCGGAAATGTAATGAAAATATTATTTCACTTACACATGCGTTCAACATTATATTTAGCTTTCCATCCTAATTCTTTTTCTGCTAAATCTGTATTTGCATACATAGATACAATATCACCCTCTCTTCTTTGTTTTATAACATATGGCACCGTTGTTCCTGTGACATTCTCAAAAGTTTTAATTAATTCAAGTACAGATACTCCTGTACCAGTACCTAAATTATAAATTTTTAGCCTCAAATGTCGTTTGTGTAAAGCATTTAAAGCTGCTACATGACCAGCAGCTAAATCCATGACGTGAATATAATCACGGATGCCTATAAAAAATAAATATTTCACTATTTTTTATTTTAAATAGTATGTACTTACGATATTGTATAAGAAATAAGAAAATTTATTCATACCTGTACCATCTTTTGTAGAGTAATCACCTCCAAAAATGATGAGTTCAGGCTTATGTCTTAAAGCTACTTGTGCCATATAAGGCATTAAATTTGTAAACGGTTTTGTGGGATCTTCTCCAATCAAACCACTTTGATGAGCACCTACTGGGTTGAAATATCTTAGTGAAATGATATTCCAATTCTGTTAAATAAAAATCAAGATGTTATACATATTTTATTCAAAATATTCATTGCTCAGCTTTAAATGGATTAATTTTTCTAATTTTTTCGAAATTCAAATTTAAAATGTACCTTTTCAGCTCTTGATATATCTTTAAGCATTTCTTCAATAAAATACTTTGTCCTACCATATACATTTGTAATATTTCCAGTCGGGTGTTCCTCTGTAATTGGAAGTTCGTTTGGTTCGCCATATACAGTGCAAGAACTACTAAATACTAATTGAAAGCATCCAGCAGCCTTCATTACCTTATAAAAAGATTAAATTTATTATATTATACTATTATTAATTTATAGTTAGAAATTTATTATACTATAAAAATGTATATAAAAATTTATTCAATTACATTTATACCTCTAGCAAATTAATGGCACCGATGATATTATTTCGGTAATAATGCAACGGTACTTGCATTGATTCACCAACCGCTTTTATTGCCGCAAAATGAATTACACAGTCTATTTTATGCTAAAATTTAAAATATAGCATGATTAAAAAATATTACAAAAATAAGGTAATCTTTTTTTATTAAGTTATATTTTATACCTTGTTAAAAACTGTTTCAAGTTTGTCTCGATCAATGAGATCACAATTATAAAATATAACTTTTTTCCCGGTAATTTGTTCCACTCTTTTAAGAGCTGCAGATTCGCCGCTGCTTTCAGTAACACTATTAGCAAAATTGTCTATTGCAACAACATTATATCCACTCTCTAAAAGTTCGACGATGCAATGACTTCCAATGTAACCGGCACCTCCGGTTACAAAAATAGTTTTCCAATCTTTGGTCATATTGCTATTGGAGAAAAAATATATGTTTAACATGTATAATATACATCTTCTTAAACATTTTACAATAATAGTGTATGTAAAATTATCATGTTTAAATTTGTAACTTAATCCTTTAAAAAATTCTTTAAATTGAACTGTTATGCACGAGAGGAAATTTTTTTTTTAATCATGATATGTATTATCTTTTTTTACAATCACATTAGAATTATATTTGCATTCGATTGAAGTTATTTTCATTGCATATATTTCGTATACTATACTTATGCAAGCGAAAATAGTAAATATCGTTTGTAATAAGTACAAGGTAAAGTATGCAGGTGTTTCTCGGACATTCACCTGTATCGTAGAGTTCAAGGTCATCAAAACACGTGATAAATTACTGTAATAATTCCTGTATAATAATTACAAATATATTCATTAAATAGGAATTTAGTTAAATTAGAACAATCAATTTGTTATATTAAATCAAACACATTTAACTCAGAATTAATAAAATTTTTATTTATCATATTTTTAAAAATCCTTTATAAAGTATAAAAAGAAGTAAAAAATTTATCTTAGGAAAAATTAAAAAAAAATATTAGCTTTGTTAATCACTAGACAAAGATACTAATATGTATTCAAAGTTTGACTATTGAATTTAACGGTACTATATAGAATCAGATACTTTCGGCACTTAACGTTTATTTACGCAATAGAAATATGGATAAAAGAAATTTAACTTTTTATTATTTTTTTTATACAGAAATAAAATATAAGAAATAAGAAATATTCTTAAAAATATCATTTGTAATTTATCATATTAGTAATTTTCTATTGCATTAAAATTTAAGCACAATGAATATAAAAAAACTTATTTGACAGTTTTATATGTATTATAAAATATACGTAAAATGTATTATTTTTTAAATAATTTATTTTCTTTTACCTTGTATTACAGATGAAAATATAAAAATTAATTTAAACATATAACAAATATAAACTTTTATCAACTTAAAGTGAGATAAAGCAATTCTATGTATGTAATATGGCATTAATTATTACCTTAATAAAATAAAATTACAAATAGCGAACGTAAAACTAATATAAGCCGTGGTCACGTCCACGTAATCACTGACTCTACTTCGGCGACTTGCCTCATCTTCAGGTATAGGAAAGTGGAGTTTAGTATATTCGTGGAACGCAAGAAATCCCCTCTTCTACAATACCATCATACATATCATTATATATAGAAATACACACACTGTACAGTTCGACCCTCTAAAGTCCTTGCTTTCTGCAACAAGTTCTTCCTTTCACACTTCACACAGATACGACATACTTATTTATCTACCTCCTTTACAAGAATGGGAGGAATGATGGCTCATGTACGAGAGCTGCACACTTATTGCTTACATCATCAAATGGCTTTTAATGGATTAATTTATTAAGCTTTCTCTATAAAAATTTAAATTAAATAAGATATTAAAATATGAAATATTAAATAGAGAAAGAGAAACGTTTTTTAAACGTATTACTTAAATAAAATAAATATAAAATTTAATAAAAAATATCATTTATAAATGATACTTTATAATATTCTTAATATTCTTAATTATTTATATAAATATAACACTGTCCATTTATTGTATTGTTAAAACTTGAATTAACTTATGTAATAATTCCTTTTGTTCAGCATTTAGATAAATCCATAATTCCCCTTCCAATTCCATCAATGCTTGATAATCATGTGACTGACATGCTAATACTAATGATTGCAACAATAACAGTTCATCTTCACACATATTAAAATCTGCAATTCGTGTTTTATTAGTATTTTTATTAGTTTGTTTACAATTATTTAAATAATTTAAAAAGAAGAATGGTAGAACACTTGCCATTATTTGTAGTTTCTTCTACCCATGCATACTTCTCTAAGACTTGTGCTAGACAAGGTGCTAGTCTTTGCGGTGATGGTTGAAGTATAAGTAATAAAAGCACTCTAGTTACTTCACACCTATATAATAATACAATTACTAAACAATGAAATATTTTTCAAATTTCATAAAAATTTTATTTTAAATTGTATTCAATACCTGTGTAATATGACGCTGTAATTTCCTCTTGCACCAGCATTAATATAACTTTCAACAAATTCAACAAAATCATTCAAAATTTGTAAAGCAGATACATAATCACCTAGTAAAATATTTTGTACTTAATTATTATAAATAATTACAATCATTTTAATCAATATTTACCTTGCTTAATATGATAAGATACTAATGTATTAATAGCTTTTATAGTTGGGAAAATGTCAATAGCTTTACATAATTGTTGTATGCCAGCTGGAGTAGGACCCAAAGCTAGTGCTAGTTCTACTGCTAAGCCAGCTGACATAGTATTGAATCCTATTTGATTATGACACCGTGCTAACGCATGACCAAAACAACTTATTGCTGCCTACAAATTGTAACTTTAATATAGTTATATTACTAATAGTTAATTTAATTTGTAAAAATAATAAACCTGTGTGTTTTCCTGTCCCATAGAAGGACATCCTATATCTTTGTCTTTCTTATCAGCCACAAGAAATTCTCGACCAGCTTTTATTAAGAAATTTAATTCAGAAAAAATATTCTCTAATGTTTCTTGACATCTAGCAGCATCTAATAAACATAAACCTGCATACTGCCATAATTCCTTTTGTTCACATTCAGTTGCTAATGTCGCTAAATAAAATAATTGATATTAATAAAATTTCAATCTCAATGTATATTGTAAAATCTTCATAACATACCAAATTGATCACTTGCTTCAGCAACATTTGGTTTTCTTAAAAATCGTCTAAAATTTAATTATTAATAATTATAATATTGATTTTACTACAAGAAGGATTAATTATTCTATAAAAAAAAATAATATGCATAATGAAATACTTACTTCTTTAGTTTGTTAGATATATTATGATATTTTGTTAAAAAGTCTAATGAATCTCCCATTGTATTTCATTCAAATGTTTTTTTTTCTTTATTAATTTTTATTATTTTATGTTTATAAAGTTATTTATATTTTTTTTAATATAATATAATGTAAAATGTTATGTGAATTGTCTTCAATTTATTAAATAGTATTTAATGTCATATTTTCATTTCCGAAAGTAAACAGTATGTAATTTATAGTACTGTATGTATTAATAATAAATTAAATTATATAAAATATTAAATTAATTTTGATATTATAAATATATTTTTTATTCATCTTATATATTTAATATTATAAATTTTATGTAATTGGTTACAGTGAACCTCAACATCAGCAGCGCCAATGCGTAGCTGTTATATGCTCTCATATGTGATGTTACGTATGTATCTATATATTTTTGTCATATAAAAAAGTCAGCATTGTTGATAAGTATCTTTCATATAAACTGAATTTTAGTATTGTGACAATATCTATAGTTAAAGAACCTACAATTTAAATTAAGTTTTTGTGTTACTTAGAAATATAATATAGTAATTGTCACCAACATTTATTGTAATTATATTATAAAGTACGATTAGTAAAATGTAATTAACAATTTCTAAAAGTTCTGATAATTAATATTTAAGATTTAATCACGCTTAAGATATATATCATTAAAGGAATGTTTAATGTTTCAGGGACATAAAGATATTAAATTATCTATTTGTTCAATACTGATATTGTAAACAAGTGTTATCAGACATAGCTATGTATATTAAGAAGTTTAAAGAGTGTTGACAAGAATGTGCAAAATTACATTTTCAAGTAATACAGTGTGTCATACAGCAATATCATAGTTGAAGTTTTTGTATGCGTAGAGTTAATAACTCATATTTTCTTTTAAAAAACGTTAACAAGACTAAAGATTTCTCTGAAGAATGCATGGAATTATTGAACTAATTCTGAACAGTGCTTTATTGTGGATATTTTCACAAATTATTTGGAATACCTTGATAAGTGTCTTTTACAATTTTTGCATACCATGGATTGTTTGGGGTTCTTTTATTATCGCAGTTGGATTAAAAATAGCCAGGATTCCACCACCAAATTTGAGCATTGTACAAGAAGTGCTTGGTGTAAATCCCCTTTCATTGAAAAAAGATAATACTATGTTCAAAGATCATGGTAATGGAGAACAATATTGCATGCGAGTGGTGGCTCATCGTGGTGGAGGATATGATTTCCCTGAGAACAGCTTAACAGCCTTTCGTAATGTAAAATCTTATATATAATAATGGTTTTTGTTTTTACATTAGGCAATTGTTCCAGAAAAAATAACAAATTCATTTGTTTTTTTATTAACTAGTTTGGAATATTTGACACCTTATAACAAAAGCAGTTTTATAATACAATTATAGATACTAATATAGTAGTTACTAACAAAAATTGATTACTTTAGTAAAAATAATATATTTTAGTTTATCTTATATATATATATATATATATATCACTATAAAACAGTGATCAGAATATGTATGAATATGAAATATTTTATAGAGCAAAGAAAAGGGATGTACTGCAATTGAGCTTGATTTATGTCTTACAAAAGATAATGTGCCTATAGTATTTCATGATCCAACAATTGATAGAGTTACTGGAAAAACTGGTATTATTAAAGACATGACCTGGGATCAATTAAAACAATTAGATATTTCCCATAATCATCCACTTAAGTAAATAAATCATGTATTACAAAATATTACGTTACGTCATTATATATGCAAAATATTACAAAAATGATATTTATGTATAATTTTTTTTTATGTACAGAGATAAATTTATTGAAGGTGAAAAAATTCCATTGCTTTATGAAGCTGTAGAAATATGTTTATCAAATGAACAAAGAATAATTATTGATGTAAAAGAAACCAAAATGGAAATGGTGCAAATAATTTTAGATACATATAAAAAGTATCCAAAATTATTTCAAAGAGCAGTTATATCCAGTTTTAATCCTATTATTATATATATGGTAAAAAATATATTAAAAATGATGACATGACACGAAAATTAATGATAAATGTGTCAAATAATAATTTTATTATTACAGATTAGAAGAAAGGAACCTCGAATTGTGGCAGGTCTTGCATGGAGACCATATTTTTTTTCAAGATTGTCATATTCAGCTCTAGATCTTCCAGGTCCAGTAATATATAGCAATCCATTTAAACATATAGTAGCGTGCTTGTTTGATCATATTTATGAATGGGTGTTCCACCATTTTGCATACTACATTGTGGGTGTATCTACTGTATTATTGCACAAAGATGTAATAAATCCGTATGTACTTAAATTCAATTCCATGTATAATGTTAAGTAATTATTTGTAGTAGTTATTGTAAATTTATATATATGTATATTATTTATTTTAGGCGTATTATAAAAGAATGGTATAATCGTGATATTCGTGTAATGGCATGGACAGTAAATCTACCATCAGAGAAATTACATTTCTCCCGATTATTTAAAGTTACTTATTTAACGGATACATTGTTAGTTGAAAAAGATATGTAATAATATATTACATATTCTATATGTTCTAAATGAACATATTTTACATTATTGACATATAAATTACTATATTAAATGATAATCTAGTCTATTCATCAATATGATGAATCTTATTTACATTTTTTTATAAGACAATTAATGTTTATTTTGTTAAGTAAACTAGCAAACAAAAAAAACATACATGAATCTTTCTTAAAAAAGTTTTTATTAAATAACATACTACTCTTTTGATATACATCTATTTTGTATGCTTGTCTCATATATCTTAGTTTAGTTACATTTAATGTAAACTAAAAATAGTTTGTTATAATGTTTGAAAATTGTACGTTCGTACATTTTTTAATATTTGTAAAAAGTTACTTCAATGTTGCCATAATTATATATTATTTTTACACATTACATTTACACTACAAATTTTATTATAATTAATATTAATACTTCATAATTATAATTTGAAGTTTACTTTATGGACGGAAATATTTATTTTGTAAATATTTATAATGAAAATTCAGAATATTAATTATAATTAATAAATTTACTACACAATAGTAGTAAGCTTACTTTTTCGGGATTCCATACCCTGAATAAGTCCTGTTAATAAATCTTCCATTTCTGTAGTAGCACGTTTTAATTTGCAATTGTCATTAGCAACATAAGATTCTAAAACAATAATTTATATAAAAATATTGATATATATATATATATTATTTATAGTACATATACTATATAGTAATATATATTATTTATAATAATAATTTACCATTCAGTAAACGATCATCTGTAACCATATTTTGCAATCTATCTAATATATCATTTAGATCGCCTTGAATATTTTGCAAACTGCTGTGTTGTGAATGTTTATCAGGTCTTTGTAAAGACGATGGTGTATTATCTCTGTGAATACCTATGAGAGAATCAGATATTGCTAAAGGCGATTCATTTTCAGTATTAGCTGTCATAGTTTTTATTAAATATTTTTCTCCTTTACTATCTGAATTGTTAGAACCCAGCCATTGAGAAAAACCACTGTCAGACGGCTTCATTTCTAATCTCTTTGTACCTAATAATTAAAAGTTAAGTTAAATATATATAAATTAATGAAATCACCATTTTTTAATGTTCTATTAGATGTTTAATATTTTAAAATGATAAAACAGATACAACGTACCTCCAATCCATGTACTTAATTCTATTTGAGTAGGTTCTAGTACATTGCTGAATCCTAAACTTGTAGATGCTTCTGCAGAATCCATAATGTCGTGATTTTGTTTATTAATACAATCTCCAGTTCGAGTGAAATTTGATTGTAATATATCTGTAACATTTACATCTGAAATGTGTTCTACATTTTCTTGTCGAATAATTGGACTTAATTCAAAATTTATAGGCAAAGTTGTTAATCTTGATGAAAGAGGAGGAACCATTGGTGTACTTTGCATATGATTAATTACTTGAGGCATACGAATCCTATCAGTAAACAAACACCTCTGCAAAAAATTGAAGTTTATATTATACCATTAGACTTCAATAATAATGTCAATTATTAAATAATGATATACTTTTAATAATTTTAAACGTTGTAATTGCGATTCGACTGTAACTCTATGACGTTGAAGTCTTTCTGCCTTAGTACCCTGTATATCAAGCAATTCAATTTGTAATTGTTTATTTTCTTCTTCCAGATGAGTAATTATACTTTGTAATTCTTTTTGTGGATCATTTAAAACTCGTCTTTTCATTGTACTTCTTACTGATTCACAATCAGTATGTGTTATTTCATTACTATAATAAATATAGAATTTATAAAATAAAACAATAACTATAAAATTAGTAAAATATATTTATATATCGTAATATTGCCTTAGAATAACAACCTTATATGTGGAATGTTTTCATCAGCGTTTAATTCAATAGATCTAGCAGGACATAATCTCAATTTGTTTCTTATTAATTCAATGACTAATTTTGTTAATTCTCGATTTGAAGTCTGAAAAATATTATAACATTTCATATTAATATATATCAAAAATTTGAGGCTTTTATAGCCTTGTATTACATAATAATATAGCGTTACTTAATCTCTTATAAAGTTAAGAGCAATGTAAAAATATTATTTTTCATAAGCATATAGCTTACGCCTGAAGGCCTGCAGTTTGAAAATTATAAATTAATATACCTTAGTACAAAATTCACGAATTGGATGTTTCAATTTATGCTTTCCAGATATTTTGTCATATAAGAAACAGTGTTGACATTGATGATATGATGCACATTTTAGACATGTATATCGTGGTCCCTGAATTGGTATTATTTTACAAGATGAACACTTAACATTGTGTATGACTGAAAAGAAGAATTTAAATTTAATTTTTTAAAGTTCATCATTAAATATTTCAAAATATGAAATGTACATACTATACTCTGCAGATTTTATACGATTAAATGTTGTTATCCAAACAAGTAAGGGAGGTTCTTGCATAATCCATGCTGCAAATTCTGATTCGGTAACTCCAAGACATCCCTGAGACTAATGTTGTAAAATATTATAAATTACAATATAATTGAATTAATAAATAATTATTAATTCAAACAAATTTAAAATAATATTCAATTATACCTTTGAAAAACACTTATCAATATGTGATTGAATATTTTGAGATCCATATGCTGCACTTTCTCCAAGCATTTCCGTAATTTTACAAATATTTGTCAGTAATGAATGTAAACTAGCTTTGGATAAGCATGCATTATGATCAGCTAATTGTTGATAAAGATATCCATACTTTTCTTGTAATCTTCCAGAGCTAATTAGTACTAAAGCAACTTTCACAGAAAATACAGAAACAGTCCTAGCACATTGCCTATATTTATAATAGCAAAACATTATCTATTTTTTCAATTTTAATTAACAAATTTAAGTAATAATATATTTATACTTGTCATATGTTGTTAAAATATAATTCAATGCCAATTTTGTTACAAAATCAACATCAAAATTGGTATTATTTTCTTTGCATGCTGCAAAATAAATATCAGAAAGAACATCTTCAATTTCACTTGAGTCTAAATTTACACAATTTTCTGTAATTAAAAGTCTATGGCGTTCAAAAACTCCAGCAATTAATTGTAATTGAACATATTGCACTATAAAAAAATATATACTGTTATTGAATATAAACACAATAAAAAAAGTAATTATTCTAATAATGTAAAAGTAATAAGAATTCCTATATTAATATATATATATGTTAAACTTACTATTAAGTTCCTTATGTAAAATTTGCATTTTTGTTGCAGTTCTATAAGATGTATAGCGTATAACATTACATTGCTCTATAGATTGTATAATACTTTGCATCTTTAAATACTTAATCTTAACTCACTACCTAAAAGAAAAAATGTTATATTTTACATAAAATTTTGATTTTTTAATATTATACTATTTATTATTTATTTATAATAGAATATTTATAGATACCATAGTCATATTATGAAATATTTTTATAAAATAGTTATCAGTTTATAAAATCTAAAAAGAAACATTTTATATTACTTACAACATTAAAAATTCCAAACAAAATTATAGTTCATAAATTTTATTATCATAATATATTGCTAAAAAAATATTTTATTTATATGTATTTTTTTTAAAATTTATAATTTAACTTGAAAATTTTTAATATTTGATTATATTGCATTATAGGTATTTCTGTTGTATTATATTGTCCACTTATTACAAATATAATCATTTCTCAATGAAAAATTATAATATCTTAGTCTATTTCATCACTCACAACTTTATAATTTAAATACTGAGCATGTAAACAAATACATATTTTGCAAATTAGTCATAGATAATAAAGATTATAGAAAACATGGTTTTGAATATATCTAAAAATTATTTAGTGTGAAATAATAAAAAGTTATTAAACAATTTACTATAAATATCAGATAATTGATGAAATCATTTAAGTATTTAAATTGTAAGTATAAATATATAATAATTTATAATTAATAAAATAGAAATAAACTTCTCATTTTCAAATAAGCATTTATATTATTCGAGATACGCCTTTATATATATATATATGTAACTAATACAATGAATGATAGTTACTCATACAAGTAACATAACCTAATTTGTATCAAATTTTTAAAAAGTGTGATATTTACATCCTAGTTTTATATTAGAATAAAGTAGATATAAAGAAATAAAGTTTTATCATGTATGAAGAAAGTCAATTCAGTGATGCTGATGAAACTGAAATAAAGTATTTGTATATATCATATATTATTTCTAATAACATGTGAAAAATATTAATTTTGATCTTATTACAGATTAGAAACGTCTGAAGGTCAACCATTATTTCGTTATGAATTCTCTAAAGCTGTGCAAGACCTACATATTTCAAGCAATGAAAAAGACGAAGATGAGAATTATGATGATAATTTAGAAAACAATGATTTTATTTGGGATGAAAATCAAAGTAAAACTGGTTCAAAAAATATTACCAAAAATATTCAAACACAAAATATTAATACCCAAAATGTTTCCAATAAGATTACTAATTATCAACCATCAGATAAATTATTTCGTCGTTATGCTAATAAAATTAATATTGAAAAATATGAAGGTCCAAATTTACCAGGTCATACAACAAATCTCCTGATTGAAAATGATAAACGTGTAGAAAGAGATAGATTTAGAACAAAAGACAAACATGATCGTGCAACTGTTGAACAAGTTTTAGATCCCCGTACAAGAATGATATTGTTTAAACTCTTAAATCAGGGTATAATTGCAGAAATTAATGGATGTATCTCAACTGGAAAGGAAGCTAATGTTTATCATGCGACATCAAAAACAGGAATAGAATTTGCAATAAAAATATATAAAACATCAATTTTACAATTTAAAGATAGAGACAAATATGTTACAGGAGAATTCCGTTTTCGTCACGGATATTGTCGAAATAATCCACGAAAAATGGTACGGACATGGGCAGAGAAAGAATTTAGAAATTTAATTCGTCTTCAGCAAGGAAAAGTAATTGCTCCAAAACCAATTTTATTACGTAGTCATGTACTATTAATGGATTTCATAGGAACTAATGGTTGTCCATCACCAAAATTAAAAGATGTTGTTCTAACTGCTTCTAAACCAAGAAAATTATACAGAGAATGTATTGAAATAATGTGGAAACTGTATAATAAATGTAAGCTTGTTCATGCTGATTTAAGTGAATATAATATGTTATATCATGATGGATCTATTATAATAATAGATGTATCACAAGCAGTTGAACATGATCATCCTATGGCACTTGAATTTCTTAGAAAAGATTGTACAAATGTCACTGGTAAGTTCCATAATGATTTTATTAACAAGGTTTATAAAAATTTTAATTATATATTTTAATATTTTTGTAGAATTTTTTAAGAAGAATGAAGTAGGTGTGATGCCTGTTAAGGAATTATTTAACTTTATAACGGATCCAACGATAACAGAAGAAAATATGGATAAATATTTAGATGTAATATCAGAACAAATGTCACAACAGAATGACCAAAATGATCCTAAACAACAAATAGAAGAACAAGTGTTTAAGCAAGCGTATATTCCTCAAAACCTAAGTCAGGTAATATTGTGGTAATATAAATATACAATTATTCAAGTATACATGTATTAAATTATAATATATACTTCAATATAATGTTTAGGTAATTGACATTGAACGTGACATTAAACTTGCAAAATCTGGAAGAGAGAATTTGATATATAAAACTCTTATTGGCTTAAAACCAGACTTATCTAAGTCCATTGATACTCCTGAAATTCTCAGTAAAAACTTAAAGGAAATAGATAACACAGAAGAAAAAGATAATTCGTCTGAAGAAATTGATGATTCTGAAGACGAAAATAGTGAAGAAGAAAATACAGCAGAAAATGAATCAAAGTTTGTTAACTCGGCACGACCACGAAATGAAAGTCCAAACAGTAAAAAGGTAATACAATTATCATTTATAATACGAAATATAATAATATATATTTTATTAAAGGCACGAAAAAAAGCAATAAAAGAACAACAGGCAGAAAAAAGAAAAACAAAAATAAAAAAACATATAAAGAAGAGGAAAGAAAAAATCATGAAAAAAAAATAATACAAAAATAATAAAATATTACCAGAAAACATTTCAGTAAGTTTGAAATAGAAATTTCGTTATGTGAAACTTTAAAATTTAATTTACAAAACTTAGAATAATAAAAATATATTTTTCTTGTCCAATAAAATTTAATGCATATTATAAAATATGATGTATATTTCTTTATATATATAATCGACATATCGTGTATAAAGTTACATATTCATGAATTTAGTTTTTTCTTCACTCAAGTGTTTCAGATAACTGCCATCTATCTTTGGTTCGCAGTATACGTACACTAGGGTTTTCTTGTACAATGGACGTTTTTTATCGAATGATTGAACAATTCGTGTATTGACAATAAAAAATATAATGGAAAACTATTTTGGTATTAATATTTTATTTTTTTTACATATTATAATATTAATAAATTATATTCTTTATTTTGTTTCATAAAATTAGTTAACGCAAAAATAACAAAAGAACGTGAGAAGTTTCTCACAACAGGTTGTTCGAAATTTGATAAGTTACTCCAAGGTGGTATTACTACTCGCGGGATTACACAAATTTATGGAGCTGCAAGTACAGGAAAAACACAATTAGCTTTACAATTATGCCTGACAGTACAATTACCTACAAGAGAAGGTGGTTTTGCTGCTGGTATTTTATAAATTACATTCTCCATAAAGTTATAAATAAACATTGACATTTTTATCATATATATATTCTTTTTAAGTATATCTAATGATTAATATAGGTGCAATATATATTTGTACTGAATCTATATTTCCATCACGAAGATTACAGGAATTAATACAAAAATTAGAAATTACTAAAAAATATGGAATAAATGGTGATTTAGTATTTGTAGAACACATATCAACTATTGTAATTATAATATATATTGTTTTAATTAATGCAATAACTTTTTAATGCAATATTTAATCTTTTATTTTTGTAGGAGAAATTGGAAATATGTTTGCTTCATAGAATTCCAATATTAATGTCTGCAAAAAAAATAGGATTAATAATTATAGATTCAATTGCTGCTCCATATAGAGTAGAAGACTGGAATGATGAATCTAGGGCAAAAAGTTTGAGAACAATTGGACAACAATTACATGAATTATGTAGAAATAATATTTGCGTAGTTTGTATTAATCAGGTAAAGAGAACAAACACTATACTATATATGTATGAATATTGTAGCATGAATATTTCATAGAAAATTTATAAATAGGTAGCAGCAGTTATACATAGTAGTATACTTAATGATAACATAACCGTACGACCAACTTTGGGGACAACTTGGTTAAGTATGATAACTAGTTCCATAGAATTTTATAGAATAGATTCTATGAGATATGCTTGTGTGAGATTGTCATCAAGTTTACCAGAAATAACTATTCCATTTAAAATACAAGGATGTGGAGTTCAAGCAATAAGTTAAACAAAGCTAATTAAAAGTTTTCAGTGTTTATTTGATTGCAAGAGATTATAAATATCATAAAATATATCTTCATCTAATATCTTAGCAACATTTGTTGGTGACCATTGGTTCTTTGGGTCAGAAGCTGCAAATGGATCTGTACTTCTTATATCTAAATTTTCAATATCATTGTTCAATATAAGCCTTAAAAAGTATAAATAATAAATACATAAATAATCTTTTTATATATATAATTTTTTTCTTTTTTCTTATATATACATATATATGTAATACCTGAAGGAATGTAAAAATGTTCTATAAGGTTCTATATCTTTTCTTTCGCTATATGTATAATCTCCAATCACAGTGTGACCAATATACGAACAATGTACTCTTAATTGGTGTCTTCTGCCTGTAGTAGGGCATAATAGTACTTTAGTAGCTGGTTTTCCATTTCTGAAACCTCTCTCTAATACTATAAGAACTGTATATGAATTTTTTGGTTTTTCACAAAATAAGCTGTCACTAATACACATTTTATGATTTCCCTCTTTTTCTCTGGCATCAATTCCTAATAAAAAAATGTTAATATTAATACATAATTTTTCAGATTAATACTATTAATATTTTGTTTTAATTACCAACCAATAGCTTTGTCTATAATAAGATAAGGTTCATTAATATGCCCATGAAGTAGTGCCAAATAAAATTTTTTGGCTGTTCTTGCTTCAAATGCATTAGAAGCAGCTCGAGCTGCTTTTTTATTTAATGCAATACATATCACACCACTTGTTGCATAATCCAATCTATGTACAAAATGAAATTCATGAAATAAATTTGGATTGACTAATTTTGGTAAGATTTTTTTTAATTCAAATTGCAGTGTATCCTAAAAATTTTAATATTTATCAAACTAATAAGTATAGTGTCCCTAACTTAAAAATATTCTTTTCATACCCTTTTCTCACGATTATTGCTATTAATACACATATCATATGGCTTGGAAACCACTAAAAAATTCTCGCTGTGATATAATATACTTATATCATTTTTATGTTTCATTTTAACAAAATACTTGATACATGATTTTAACAATAAATTTAATATTTGTGTTAATTTGAAAATAAATATCCTACAATTGTATAATATTTTATTCATATTCATTTTATACAATATCAGTTATTATTCTTGTAAAAAAAGTAAAATATACATAACACTGTTACACTGTCAAAATAATAAACATTGATTACCGTATTTACGGTTGCCTTTGTAGTGGCTGCCTGTTTCCATTTTAAATTTTGCTTATAACTTCACACTGATTGCAATGGCTGATGCGTCAATGACTTAATATGTTTCGTAATTTTTTTTTCCGTCAATTATGCACATTAAATTCAAACCACGAAATTTGACTTTTGGTAATAATTTGAATAACTACCGCGCCTTCGATATCTCTTGTAAAGTATTGTATATATTCTAAATAATTCCGTGGATATATTAGAGGGCAGCACTTGTTTAGTATTTCTGGTTTGGACGAACCGTTGAAAACGTTTTATGCTATTACGCTATGAGAGAAAGTCTTATCGTTGACTGCATACTGTGTAACGGTATTTCGAATTTCATTTTAATTGAATATTATTGATTTTTTTAGCCACTGTTAAAGAAAGTTTTGTACTGTATTTTGAAGATGTTTCGAACGAAAAAAGATGTTGACCGACATGTGAAAGACATTTTTATCAAACTCAAAAGCTCAGAGGAGGTAAGGTTATTTTTTGAAAGAAAGAGTCGTTTTTTTTTAAAAAACATTAGTAAAATATCCTTACGATGATGTGTTCAGTCATTTCTTAAAACCATTGTTTTGTTTTTATTTTATATGCGCATTAATTCGTCATGTTTATGTGTAATGTCAAATGTATTGCATAGCTCCAAAGGCCTTGACTTGATTATGAAAAAGATACATACATGCACACGTGCTTATATGTAGTTTGGCGGCTTTTTAGAAAATAATTTTGATCTTGCATTTCATTAAAAAACATTATTTTTGTACTTGTTCAAATATTTTTTAAATGATTCAGAGTTGTGCAAATGTTTATTTACTCTAATATATATGTTTGTACTATTGCTTTCTTTCTTTTTTGATGTTTATGATATCTTACAATTAGTAATTTTATAAACTTACATAGAAATAAAGCATCTTTAATGTGTTTTACATGTCTAATATTTTTGTTTCTTTTTCAAGAAAAAGCTTCGATGTTACAATATTGCAAAATTATATTACCAAGTTGGAGACCATGAATCTGCAAAAAAATATGTTTCAAATTATTTGGAAATAAGAGATAAATCTGCAGGAGCTCATAAATTATTAGGTCAAGCTCTTGAAGCTTTGGGACAAAAAGAAGCAGCTTTTATGCAATATAGAATATCTCTTGAATTAGAACCAAAACAAGATGATCTTCTTTTAAAGGGTATAATTGAATCTGTTATTTTACATTTCAAAATAATATTTTACATTTCAAACCATCTTGTTAATAATTGTTTTTAGTATGTGAGTTATTGCCTGACATGGATGTTAATATAGACATGAATGAAATTCAATATTGGGTAGAGAGAGCTGATAAGAAATTTCCACATCATCAAATAGTTTTTGAGCTAAAGGAAAAATTATTAACTTTAGAAAAACCAAATGGTAATGATGATGATCTAGAAAAACTTATTTTATGTAAGTATCAAAATTTCTCTTATATAATTACGTGATATAATTTAATTTTATTCATTTATAATAATATAACTTTTTTAGCTGAATTATCGGTAAGACAAACAGATGTGCATCTACAAGTGAAGTTGCTCAAACATTATGTAGGAAATCATAGACTTGAAGATGCATATAATAAAGCAGCTGAAATTGAGGCAACACATTGTCACAGAAATAATATTGTTTGGTATCAATCAATAAGTGAATTACTTGTGAAATGTAAAGAGAATAAACAGTCAGATTGGGCATTTTGGATATTTTATATTTCCGTGTTAGAAAGATACGTGGCACTTTGCCTTAAAGAACAGGGTAATGTTATTAGAAAAAGTATAACGGATATCACACAAGCAGTATTTAAGTAAGTACATTTGTATTATGAATTATATAGTTTATTAGAAATATATATATATATATATATATATATATATATATATAATTATTAAATTAAAATATTTATATTGCAGTTTTGATCAAAGTTTATTCGAATTTAAATCAAAAAACTTCTCTAATCATCCTGCTTTTATTGAACACATGTTACTACATATGTGGGGTCAATTACATTTTCATTTAGCATGTTTAATTTTACGAAAAACTAAAGTTGTTGAAGATAGTTGGTCTGAAGCAGGTAGATTGTGTGGATCTCTTTTGTTAACCGCATTACATATAACACCTATAGATCCTACTGCAGTATGGACTATGCATTTGAAAGATAGATTTAAGAATCAAGTACATGTTTGGTACAGAGAAGGAGCATACAGATATAGCCAAGCTGGTCATGTACTTCAAGATTATGCCCGTGATAATACTAAGAAATTATTAAATAAAATTGATAAATTTTGTACAAGTTCATGGCGAGAACGAGTGTACCAAAGAATCTTTGTTGGTCGATTGTATCAGGACCGTAAAACAACATCATATTTCACGAACTCTTCGGTTTCAAATCCACCATTACGTTTATGCTCATTTAATGAACTTAAACGATTTGATGAAATATCGGAAGAAGTGTGGCCAGATTCATTACATCATCAAGTTTGGCTTGGTTTAAGAGCACGACCTCATGGTTCAAAAAATAAAGATAATAGGCCACATCCAAATCAAACATCTCACGTTTTTTGTGAATTACAATTTTCTGTTTATAATTTACATCAAGCAGCTCCTGAAAGTTTAAGTCATCTCGATATCGATGCATTTTTGAATGCTGCTATCTGCACTTCTTCAGTAATTGAAGAACAACAATTGAGCGGGCTTTTGAATCCTGAAAAATTACCTACATTGCCAGCAGATCTTACCAATACTCTCTGTACTTGTGCTCAAGAACAGTGGTGGTCTTACGCTTATAAAGTATATTCTATGGATAAACAAAGACCACTCGACGATGATATTGGAGAATTGAGATTAGAATTACAAAGAGGCTTAGAAGTAATTCGTTGTCTCGGAAATCATGGATTACATCCTGTTCTTTTAGTTCACTTAGCGCGAATATTTCATCATAGAGCAGAGATATTGAAAGAAATAGATCAAGAAAGTAGTGACATACCATATTTAGAAGCACGATCTGAAATGTATTGGTCAGCTGCAATACCGCTTCTCGAAAGATTACAGAATAATCAAACTATTCGTATAACTAATTCTAAATTTTTCAACTATCAAGGGAAAGATATGAACAATGCAGAATTAATTAAAGCTTTAGAAGAAGGTAAATTGCTTCTGGCTCAACAATTTGTACGTAACAAACAATACGAGAAAGCCATAGATGCACTACAGGCACTGAAGTGTCCAGAAGCTTCAGTTCAACAAGGTCAAATGTATGAAAAGCTTGCAGATGAGATTGTCAGTTCTATACCCAAGGAAAGTTTAACATCTGAAATGAGATCGCAACATATAATTATGCTTTCAAAAGCAAGAGAATGTTTTTATCTAACATTAGATCGCTTGCGCAGTCCAAGTACAGATCCAAAACATCCTTTGAACTCGTTGCTTTCCACATACATTACCAATATAGAAAACAAATTGAAAAGAATCGATCCAGATCTGTCACGAGGTGATTTAAGTCGAAATGAATGCGATGGGATGTCAGATGAAAGTTATTCCTCTGCTCATAGTGCTCCTGATCAAGCAGTTACAAAAATATCAACATTAACGGGATTAAATCCTTCAGTTAACATTTTAAGTACACCACAGAAAAACATACATCGCACACCAAAACAATCTAGCACTCCTTATAAGGCATATCAAGATATATTGGATTTATCTCGAAATCGTTCTGAAGCACGTCCAAGTCCTGAACGCCTTGATGCTCAAATTCGTTCACTAAATCAAATGATACATGCAAAGGATAGTAAGATACAATCAATAGCAGAGCAAAATAAAACTATATTAGAATTAAATAAAACAGTAATGGAAAAAATCGAAAAATTAGCGAAAGAAGTAACAGAATTACGAAAAGAAATTCAGAAACAACGTACTCAAATAGTCAATCCAATAGTTAATTCCAATCTGGAAGAAGATTTGTGTATTTTAAACGAAGATGATTACAATGATTTGAATTACAATGCAAATCAACCAGGTACCGCGTCTTCGATATCCGGGAATATATTCCAATCTTCTCACAGACATCCATACTCTCAGTTGGTATATCCTTCAGCTACTTTTCAAGGATATTATCCGACAGGAATGTCATTTAACGATCCAAACACGCAAGCTATTCCTTCTTTATATCCGCCAAATGTTTATTCAATGCCGGTATTGTATCCTAGTACAAGATCAAAAATGCCTGAAAATATTCTTCAACAAAGTTTATTTATACCACCGACAAATCAATCATTGCAAATTCCAATGCAAAAAGTAGAAACATCAAAACCAGAGTCAACTATAAAGGATGCTCCTGTAAATAAAATTCCACCAGTTAATGTTGCCATTACCACTTCTGATACACTTCCAACTACAGCACCAATTGTCCAGCCAACACTTAGTGTAACAATTCCTCCACATTTCAGACAAAGTAGTTCTACTCCGATTATCGCTGAACAAACTGTTCCACATTGTTATCAAATTTCTATGCCTTCCCAAGCTACTATACCAACAACAGTAAACTTACCACCTTTGTCGAATACTCTTACAACTACTCCAGCAAATCTTTCTGTCTCAGAGACACCAAAGCAAGAAACTATTTGTTCAACTGGATCTGCAAATAGTTCAGATCATGAACACGATCCAATACCAGACTTTGTGCCTGTGATACCATTACCTGCAGAAGTTAAAGTTACGACCGGAGAAGAGGGTCAAGAAACACTATTTTGCGCAAGAGCTAAACTTTACCGTTTTGTGGATAATGAATGGAAAGAACGTGGTATAGGTAATGTTAAATTACTTAAAAATGAAGAAGGAAAAGTTCGTTTACTTATGCGCAGGGAACAAGTATTAAAAGTATGTGCAAATCATTATCTTGTGCCAGATATGGAGTTAACTGCTAAATCAAATAATGAAAAAGCATGGTTTTGGGTTGCACATGATTTTGCTGATGGAGAGTTGAAAATAGAAAAGTTTTGTATTAGATTTAAAACCGTTGAAGAAGGTATTTCCTTTAAAGAACATTTTGATAAAGCTAAAGCAAGTCTTATTTCTGAGAAAGTAACTGAAAATACTGATAAACCATCAACTAAAATCAGTAGTACAGTAAGTGGTTCTAAAAAATTAGAGAAACCAAAACCAGACTTAAAAGCTGTAGAGCAAACACCATTTATTTCTGGGCAAACTGTTCAAAAACAATCTACAAATGTAACTACGACTACAGAAAGCATTACATCAGAGAAATTAAAATCTAATGTACCTACAACGGTTATTGGTGGATTTTCATTTACATCAACACCAATTATTTATAAACCAACGATTACTGAACCTGCGAAAGTTCCTACTAAATCAGAAGTTAGTCCATTTGCTGGTTTTACGTTTCACAAGACTGTAACAAGTGCTGAAAGTTTTACAACTACATCTCAAAAAAGCACGACCACTGGCACAATAGCTACACCACAGTTTACTTTTCCATTTACAAAACCAACTACATCTTTACAATCAGGAGCTACAACAGTACCAACTGTTAATATTCATAACACACCAATTTCGTCTTCACAACCAATCAGTACTGCTGTTACAAGCGAAAGTACTGTTAATACTTCTCAATTTTCACTTAGAAGACCTCATGCCCCTGCTTTTGGAAATTCAACTATTCTAGCATTTACTGTGGGCATTCAAGATGGAGATAAATCTGGTATGCAAATTGAATGTGAAGAAGCATTATTCAGTGAGAAAGTTAATCTTCAATACTACAACAATGATGTTAAACAATGGGAAAACAGAGGTACTGGGCAGATAAAGATTTTATGGAATTCCAAAACAAATAAAATTCGCTTATTAATGATAGACGAAACTAATATGAAAGTTTGTTATAATTACAATGTTCTTGCTAAATTTCCATTTACAATCAAAAGTAATAGTAATACAGTTGTTAATTGGAATATACAATATGGCTCGGATAATAAAATCGGAATGTTTGCAGCAAGATTTAAAACGTCTAATCAAGCATCTCAATTTTGTAATACAGTTACTGGTAATCAGCAAAAAATGATAAAAGATTGTATAACTGCTGAAAATTTAAAAAAATCAGAGACTCTTCAAAATACGCAACCAAATAAAATACAGAATTCTTTGTCTGAAATGTTTAAACCACCACCTGGTTCGTGGGAATGCAATGCTTGCTATACAAGAAACACCGCATCAGATACAAAATGTTTAGCTTGCGAAGCGCCTTCTATGTCTAATAAATCAAGTACTTCGAGTATTGTTACATCAAATCAAATACCTCTTTCACAAATGTTTAAACCGCCTGCTGGTTCATGGAAATGTAAAACTTGTGACATAGTTAACGCAGCAGAAACTAACTATTGCGTCGCTTGCGATACACCAAAAGATCCATCTCTTCCACCCAAACCAAAAACTGATGGTTTTCAAATAAGTACAAGCTCTTCTGGAGTTCCACCTACATTTACCTTTGGTATCCCACAAGACACTACTAAAAAAAGTACAAGTGGATTTTCATTTCGTTTATCTAGCGATGTTTCCATAGATAAATCTACATCTTCAAAATCTGATGGGAAAAACGGATACGTCAAATGCAAAATTTATTTTTGGAATGCAACAAAAATCAAACACTCCAACGAGCAAGGATTCTACATTCGTTTTTGGAACACCAGGAAAACCGTTTGGGTTTAATTTTATGTCCAAATCGTCTCCGACAAAGTCTGGTGGTGAAGAAAATAGTGAAGAAGAGGTGGTGGAAAGTGATGACATTCATTTTTCACCGATAATTCCATTGCCAGATAAAATTGAAGTTAAAACAGGAGAAGAGGAAGAAGAAGTACTTTATAGTCATAGAGCGAAGTTGTTTAGATACGATAAGTCTGAAAATGAATGGAAAGAACGTGGTTTAGGCGACATAAAATTATTACGGCATAAGGAAACAGGCAAATTGAGACTAATTATGAGACGCGAACAAATATTGAAGTTATGTCTAAATCATTTTGTGCTTCCAAATTTGGAATTGAAGCCAAAGGATGAGAAAACATGGATGTGGAATGCTGCTGATTATAGTGAAGGAGAAATCGAACCTACTCTTTTTGCATGTCGTTTTAAAACATCCGACATCGCAAATAATTTTAAAGATGTAATTGACAAGTCAAGGAGGAAACTTCCACCCATTGAAAAAACTATTGAAACAAAAGTAGAAGCAATTACTGAAGTTTCTTCTGCGCAAGACATTGAAATTCTGTATGAAATGAAAGTAACACCCGAAGAAAAACAAGCTGCACTAAAGTTTCAGCTTCCAGAAAATTTCTACGCATACAAACAAAAACCAGATTGTCCTGGATGTAGAGGTTGTAAAGAAGATTCAGATGCATCATTACTTCCAGATGAAAATTCTGAAAAAGCAATATCAATATCAAAAACATCTACAGAGGATCAAAAACCTCAGATTACTACATCTGGGACACAGTTATTTTCAAAATCTAATAATTCAAGCAACACATCTAACGAAATTACAACTGTTCAAACACCTATTTCAACTACTAGTACAATTGTTTCTTCTCTTTTTAAATCTGGACTATATGGTACAACCACATCACAATTTACAATACATTCTCCATCTACAACAATCACATCGAGTATACCATTTGGAAATATTGCTACTACTACATCAAGTGATAAAAAGACTGGTTTTTCTTTCGTAATGTCTCAAACTGCGTCCAGTACAAATGAGATACAAAAATCTGCAGCCGATAAACAAAATATATTAACACCTGAGAATTTGAAAATCTGCAGTCCCACTAATTCTCAAGGCCAAATAGAATCAACTACATCTTTTTCATTTATGACACCATCTATAACCTCTACAACATCTATATTTGAAATGGCAAAATTAGATAATACAGGAAAAAATATTTTTGGTGGAATGTTGAAAAAAGATTCGTCTGGGTTACTCAAGCCCAGTTCCATCAATGTCAGTACAAATAATTCTGAATCAGTATTTTCAACTAATCTCAACACTCAACCAAAAACAACTACAAGTACTACAATGGCATTTGATGCTATTCCTATTTTTGGGACTTCTGCATTAAACAGTTCTGAAAGCACAGCCACAGGTTCAACATCATTTGATGCATCTGCTAAATCTACTAATTCAGTATTTCCTAATACATCTGCATCATTTTCATCTAATTTATTCTCTGGTTCACATACAAATACATCATCTTTTACAATTTCAATTCCTGTGACAACTAATTCTTTTGAATCAATATCACCGACACCAAGTGAAACACAAACGGAAGATGAGGTTTTCTTTCCATCAACAGATGTATCATTTTCAATTTTAGCAGCCAGTTCCCAATCTACATTTAAAACAGGTACATTTTTCACATCATTATCTACACAATAGTGATTTAAGAAAGTACTATTATACACATATTTATTTCGCAGATCCAAATTTTTCTTTTGCTGGTGCTGGCTCAGCTGTATTTGGTTCAAAATCAAAATCTGCACAGAAAAAGAAAGAAGTTACAGTAGAAAAGAAAGATGAAAACGAAGAGGAGGAAAATGATCAAACCGAAAATGATCAAGAACATGATCCTCATTTTGAGCCTATTGTACCTCTACCCGACATTATTGAAGTACATACAGGAGAAGAAGAAGAAGAGAAAGGTATAATTTAAAATAATTCTTTCAGAAAATATATCTTAAATCTAGCAATATATCTATTTTTAAATGATTATATGTTTGTTATAGTATTTTGCGAAAAAGCAAAATTATACAGATACGATAAGGATGTTTGTGAGTGGAAAGAAAGAGGAATTGGAGAAATGAAAGTTTTACATCATGCAAAATATGGCCGATACAGATTACTGTTACGTCGAGATCAAGTTTATAAAGTAGTATGCAATCTCTTACTTACTCCAGACATTAAGTTTAGTAAACTGACTTCAACGGATCGTGCTTGGGTCTGGGCAGGCATGAATTATGCTGAAGAACAGCCATGTATAGAGCAACTAGCAGTTAAATTTAAAACTCCAGAACTGGCAAAAAATTTCAAGGATACAGTTGATAGAATTCAGCAATCCCTAAGCGAAAGCCGTAAGGAATAAGCTGAAATCTCTTTTTTATAATGCTTCTCATAATCCTTGCTTGTGGCTGCATATGTATTCGTATATATTATACGCATACTATACAAAACATTTCTTTATTATCAAACATATTAATATAGCTTTATTTATATTATTAAAATGTACTATTATTTAAAAATATTATAATTTAGTATTACATATGTAACGAAGAAAGAGTCTGTTTAAAATCTGAAAATCTGTTTAAAAAATGAAAATTTGTTATCTAATAGAAATTATGTTTCAAAAACATTTTTTAATTAATATATTTGATTGTAAAATTAATTATGATAAAAAATGATACTAATTCATCATATAAATATGTGTAAAATTATTTTATTAAATCATTTCATTTCATTTATTTTTCATATTTTTAATCAAGAAAATAAAGTCAAATTATATTTATGGCGGATAAAATTATGTTATTAAACTAATGTACTATTATCATAAATTTTATCAATATCTGCGGGTTTTTGTTGCTAATAATTTCTAAATAACTATAGATATCTATATTAGAAACTCATTTGTACAAATACATTCCTAGTTGCATAACATTGAATAAAATGTAATTAATATATAAAACTCAATTTAAATTTTTTTCATCAATTAAAATAAAAATTTACCTCAACTTTAAATGTGTGCACTTGATATATATATTAATTTTTGTAAGATAATTTTATAGAATAACGGCTTTTATATTGGCTTTCTGCACATAGCGTTTGTACATACGTTACATACGTTAATTAAATCACATTGCTTCTTAATTAAAACAGTTTTTTAAATATGAGTTTATAATTTTTATTATATAAATGCAGGAGAAAAAAATGTAGATGATGGTCCAGTAATAGAAGAACCAGAAGATGGGGAAAATGAAGAGGTAAATGAAGAAGGCGAAGTAGGTGAAGTTGAAGTAGATGAAGTAGAGGATGAAGAAGAAGAGGAAGATGATGATGATGATGATGATGATGATGATGATGATGATGATGATGACGATGATAATGATGATGATGATGATGATGATGATGAGGATGATGTCGACGATGACGATGATGATGATGATGATGAAGGAGAAGAAGATGATGATGATGATGATCAAACTTCCATTACTTTTGAAAAAAGGGCTACTTTGTTTACTAGATCAAATAAAGAAAGTCAATGGAAACTTTTAGCTCTAGGAAATTTAATTATTTATTATGATTCTAATATTTTTGGTGAAAAAATAATATTAAAAGCAGATAAAACAGATGAAGTTGTAAGCAATACGATTATTAGTATGAACACAAAAATGGAGGTAAATTATATTATATTATATTATATAATTATTTAACCGATTTCAAGTTAATAAACGTTATATTATTATTTTACAAAGGTAAGTGGAAAAGAATGCTTTTGGACAGCAATTGATCATGCCTTGACACCGCCGAAAAAACGCACTTTACGTGCCACTTTTTCATCAGTTCATGTCGCACAGGAAATGTACAAACATTTTCAAGAAGTAAGTAAAAATTTGCCTAGAATGTAAAAAAGTAGTGCTAAAAATTAATGAATGATTTTAACAGGGAGTAGAATACGCATATCAAGCAGACATCAGTGAACCATTTTATGAAGAATAAAATAAAATGATTCCTCATATTTCTCACAATAAAGTATCTCTTGTAAACAGACCATTTAATTTTAATTAAATTTCAATTTATAGAATAAGTAGTTCTCGATTCCATCCGTTTCTGTGGGTGTAATTGTATAATAAATAATTGTACAAATTATTTAGAAATTTATAAAAATAAGTAAATTTTTGTCAATTTCTATGCGTTCCGCTCGTAAAAAAAAGATATATATGCAAAGATAGATCAAAAAATATTTGATTAAAAATTACGTATTTAGTTGTAAGTTCAAATTTAATATGTGATATTTAAGAAACTGATATTTATAAAAGTATTTATTACAATAAAAATGCATGCATGTTTCAAGCCTTATATTCCTTTGAATAACCTAAAAATAAATGTTTCATTCGTAATAATCATTAATGACTAACAAAATCATTCGCGAGGTTATCATCATCCATTTTCTGCTGTTTATGACCTGTTACACACACGCGCGCGCGCATACACGCACACACACACGCACGCGCGCACACGCACACACATACACATATAGTACGCATCTATGTATGTACAAAGATGCAATATATATGGAAGTATTTAAAATACTGGACACTGTACTGATTCGCTTTTGCCCGAATATTTTTAATACATAGTTTATTATAGTAAAATTTATTATTACAATGTCTCTTGCAACGAAAGGTATGTAACATTTAAGATATTTATTATATAGAAATAAAAATCTCTAGACATTTTGACTAAAAGAGATAAATATTTTATTAAATTTTTTATTAATGAATACCAAATTTTTCATTTACTTTTTATAGTGTGTTTGAATGAGTGTAGAAAAATAATATATTTAAAACTTGATATATTGCAAAATTTTTTAAATATATAAATATTATAAATATACATAAATTTATAATTTTTTCGTAGCAGGAATAAAAAAAAAGTTTTAATGTAAAATAAATCTGTAAAATAAATCTGTAAATAAATAATTTATATTTAATGAAAATATATTAATATAATATATATTGAATGGTATTATAAAAGTAATGTGTTATATATGTATATTAAAAAATATAAATGTTAGGTGTTTTGCAAATATTTTTTTCACCTTTGGACTCAGATATGACTAATTAACATGATAAAAAATAATTAATATAATAAAATATAAAATATAAAATCATTTTAGCTATAACTTAGATATAATTACATAAACACTATAAAATAATAATAATATGTAAATATATATTGAAATAATGTCTTTTACAGGAATTTTTATTGTAGCTGCAAAACGTACTCCATTTGGTACAATGGGTGGTGTATTTACCAATAAAAGTGCAACTGATTTATCAGTTGTTGCTGCAAAATCTGCTTTGCAATCTGCAAAGTTAAATCCTGATAAAATAGATAGTGTTGTTTTTGGACATGTATTAGTTGTATGTAGTTAAATATTTATGCATATCAATTAATTCTTTTCATTAAATTTCCATTACTTTTGTAACATTTACAATTATTCTTTACAAGCTATCATCTGCTGATGGAGGTTTTTTAGCACGCCATGTCGCATTGAAGTCAGGTGTACCTTTAGAAAAACCAGCATTTTCTGTAAATAGATTATGTGGTTCTGGATTTCAGTCAATTGTTAATGGTGCACAGGTATAAATGAAATTGGAATAAAATTTATTTGTAATAAATATTGCGCAAACATATGAGACAATTTGTAATTAATTAATTATTTTCAGAGTATCTTAACAGGAGAATCTAAAATAGTTTTAACAGGAGGAACAGAAAATATGAGTCAAGTTCCTTTTGTTGTAAGAAATATTCGTTTTGGTACAGCTTTAGGTCAGAAGTATGAATTTGAAGATGCTTTATGGCTTGGTTTACTTGATACTTACTGCAATATACCTATGGGTGCAACTGCAGAGAAGCTTGGATCTCAATATAATTTAAAAAGGCAAGAAGTAGATGAATTTGCTCTAAGAAGTCAACAATTATGGAAAGCTGGTAAGTGTCTTTTATATTGAATTGCATATTAATTACTTAAATTATTACGATAAATAAATAAAGATTGATTTTCAATTATATTTAGCCAATGATGCTGGTCGTTTCAAAGAGGAACTTGCACCTGTTACAATAACTGTAAAAAAGCAAGATGTTGTTGTTAATACAGATGAACATCCAAGGCCCCAAACAACTCCTGAAAGTTTAGCTAAATTACCTTCTATTTTTAAGAAAGATGGTTTAGTTACAGCAGGATCCGCATCTGTATGTTAAATTGTGTTTTATTAAAGTTAATTATACTTCATAGTTTCGGAATATATAACTTTTTTATATAGGGCATTTGCGATGGTGCAGCAGCACTTATCTTAGCTAGCGAAGAAGCTGTTAAGGCAGAACAGCTTACACCGCTAGCACGTTTAGTAGGATATAGTGTTGTAGGTGTAGAACCCAGTATTATGGGAATTGGTCCAGCTCCTGCTATCAGACAACTTCTTAAAGTTACGAATAAAAATTTGAATGACATTGAACTTGTCGAGGTAAAAATTTTATGAAACATTTTGTTTAAATGTAGATGCATAAATTAAATATATAATCATTTATATATTTTGTTTTAGATTAATGAAGCATTTGGAGCTCAAACATTAGCATGTGCTAAAGAGTTAGATTTAGATATTAATAAATTAAACGTAGATGGTGGAGCTATTGCTCTTGGACATCCATTGGCTGCATCTGGTAGTAGAATTACTACACATTTAATACATGAATTAAGGTATGTTAATATTAAAAAATAAAAAATTAGTAAATATCTGAAATAAATTAACAAAAACGATATGTCATTTTTGTAGGAGACGAAAAAATGCAAAATTAGGAATTGGTTCTGCTTGCATTGGTGGAGGTCAAGGGATAGCTGTGATGATAGAAGCATTATAATCATGTCAATATAGAAGTTCTAAGGTTATAAAATTGTGATATAAAGTACGTATTACAACAAATATTGAAACATACATATATTATAAAATGTATGTTTATATACTTATTTTTTATATTTTACATTTTATACACATAATAATGTAAGGATATTGAAAAATTGTTGAAAAATTGTATTTTTATGTATTAATATTGATTATATACTATATTTATATTTAGAAGATTTTTAAAGTTCTATTAAACTTATTAATGTTTAACAAATTTTAAATAAATATTTTTAATATTTTTCTACTGCAAATTTATAGTCATTAATAAATTTAAGTATCTGTAGAAGTTTTTAGAACGGTAAAAATAGAATATGACATACGTAGAATCTAAAAAATCACATTAACAAATGTATAAATAATAAAAATCAACATAATAAAAATAGACATTAATATATACGGGATATTTATAATACATGTCCGTATTTTAATTAATGAATTTAGATAAAATTAGATAAAATTTAGACGTATTACGATCTGCAGTAACATGTACTGAAGTACAAGATTGAACATTTTCTTTAATCATCTATAACTCAAAAATTAAGGTATATAGGATAAAGACTTTTACTTTATTATGCAAATTCACCAAAGTATGGACATGTATTTAAAAATCATTCTTCTTTATATACGTATACATACTAGAACAAAATTTTGTAAAGACAAATCCATAATATTCCCAACAGTTATAATAACAGGCCATTGAGTTCTTGTCATTATGATAAGTAAAGAATGATTAAACTTCTTGCTATTATTCCACCAATTATTTGCATACGCAGATAAACATATCTTTATACTCTGTAAAGTACAATTTTTAGGTAAAATTGGTACTAAATTTTTTATCACAGTTACATACATGAAGATATAGTTCATTTCCATGCCAGCAATATATAAAGATTTGATATGTCGCGCAACACATATATAATAATGTGCCAAATAACTCAGATGGTGCATGATCTTTCATCTGTGAATGTAACACAATACGATCACATAAATCGAATAAAATCATTAATAAAATAATTAATACGCAAGATTTACCTGCGATATGTTGAATGCCGTTAGACAAACGATAATACAATTTACTAGAAGTTGAAAAAATATTAAAGTACCAAATATATTTTGGATTTGTTTCGAGAAACTGAAAATATAATTTCTATTATAAATATATTTGGAAAATAAATGTTTAGATTTATATGTTTAATTGAGAAACTTACTCAAATATCATAATACTATGTTTCACGCAATGTTTCAAATCTTCATATAATTTATTGTAAACCTCTGAGGTAGAAGTTCTAATACCAAAATTATCACTTAATATGGTATGTTCTTTTTCTACTGTGCAATGTATTGAAGAAATATTATAATTTAAGATTGTTAATTGACAACAAGCAGTCACTATGAGGCCTGTTACAAGAGTATCTATTGCTATATTGTTGATGCAACTTGTAAGAGTAACTATAAATTGATGCAAACAAGTCATTTCGAAAGCCGGTGTAGATGTTACGTTGTAAGGAAACCATCCCGTCATTGGTAATTGTTTAGATGCTTTATTGACTAGATATAATATTGGAGTACATCCCCAAGATGTTACAGCTATGCCACCATAACTTTGATAAGCAATATGATGAAAAATTCCTTGCCAAGTATAATACGTTACGATGCGTTCGTATTTATTGTTATCTCGATTGAACATTTCGGTGTTTGTTATATCGATAAGATCTTTGATACGTTTATGATGACAAATAATATAAATTATCTATTTAGAAATGCAAGAATATGTTAAAGATTATAAAAAATGATCAGGGAAATACAATAAAATATCATTGTAACATACAATTTGATAAATATAGAAATGATAAGCGAAAATATTAAAACAGTTACGTCACTACACGATACAATTTCTAAACTTTGAACCATGATGACTAAATATATAAACAGATATACATTAAATATTATACCTTTGCGGCATACGTAGAATTTGTCATAATCATAGATACAGCGGCCATCATTAGCTTTAGATTTCCCCAATTTACAATAACGTAAACGACTTCGCTTGCCATAGTAATTCCTAACAAAAATATTAAACTACAAGCCGTGTATATATTATACAAATACTTATACTCAGCCCATTCCGACCAAAATCCCAAATAGTAAATGATCGATAAACTATTTTGTAAATGTTTATTGGCGCTGATTTTTCTTAACTTAACTTGTCTCTCTGTAAAAATGTCCATTTTCTCAAACAAATCACTCAGGTTGCAATTCCATGTATTGAGTCTACCTTTATAATGAGAACACTGAGCATATGTCAGTTTACCATTTGTCTCGTGGGCTCGTAATATTTACATTTAATTAAAGAGTTCGCAAGATTACAGGGCGATTTTATGTCCTGTAATTATATCGAGGAAGAGGATACTTCCTTGTATTTATATTTAATTAAACGATATTCGGAAGGGACAATTTCATCCGGCTGTAATCATGTTTGATCATAGGGAATATACCATTGTTAATTTTTAATGTTAATCGATTGTATTTCGTAAATCAAGATACAATATTTCCTACGAGTGCAATACAGTATTTCCTTGTGTTCAGATCGAATTGATCAAAATTAAAGTAATTCTTTTAATTCAGTTTGGATATTGTAAGTTTGAAAAAATCGGCAATACATATAAAGTTATCTACTTTGATACAGCAGTACTCTGTTTATATAAACTCCATTTATTTGAATGAAATTATAAGTTGACGATTTACTCGATTGCCAGATTAATCGGAGTACAAATAGCCCAAATAAATCGGGAGTCAACGGATAATCGAAGCGTGGGATAAAATAAATGAACACGAAATAAGCTTTCAATTTCACTTTTACAAGTTATCATTATCTTATCGCTAACACGTAAGAATAATAATAATTATTAAACTCAGACGATACGAAATGAGCGAATATATATATATATATATTCCCCCGGAGAAACAGGAGCAAGCAATAAGATACAAACTTTTTAGTAAATAGAATGCTTCGAATAATCGAGATTTCTAATAACACAGATTGAATCAATTAATTATGAACCGGTTAATTCAGATCTTATTGTACGTGTTTCTGTCGATTAACAGGATTATGTGCATGAGAAATCAGAAATAGAGAGAAGAATGGACAAGTTCAATTCGTGGTGGGGAAGTTCCACTATCATATCATTTACGAATGAATGTTCTTAAGCTTATCTGATTACTCAGGGTACAAAGATTATCCCTGTCTGTAAAATCCTATCTATGCAAATAGTAGTAGTATATTAAAAGTTGAACCTTGAGTAAACTATTCAGTCTTTATGGTAACTCGAAGTAAGTTGCTTCAGTTAATAATTAATAATTGACAATATCTACGTCAGTTGTACGAACTTTTAGTTTATTGCTGCGTAGAAATGGCATCGGTTGCGACGCTTAGCAAGGATGTGCCTGACATCGAAGTGAGTATCGTGGCACTCGAAATTTGAGTGAAACATATTTTATTTTAAATTTTGAACGCTCTTTTTTTAGAATCTTTTAAGTTTAAACCCGAGAATAAAACCATTCGTTAACCTTGTTCCCTCGGCGCATACCAAAGAAAATAAGAAAAAGTGGAAAAGGAATATTAACGAAAACTGCAGTGTAAGATATATTACAGAACTAAATCTCTTCTGAGATATTATAAATTATATTCATAACTAATGCACGATGTTTTTATATATAATATATCGTCACATTATTATTTTACAGATATGCCCATCTTTGACGAAGAATTTCGATGACATTAAGCATACCACATTAAGCGAGCGTAACGCATTAAAAGAAGCGGCGCGTTGTTTAAAATGTGCGGATGCTCCCTGTCAAAAGTCATGCCCCACGCAATTGGACGTTAAATCCTTTATAACTTCTATTTCAAATAAGAATTATTATGGGGCAGCGAAAGCGATTCTGTCCGATAATCCTCTCGGACTTACTTGCGGTATGGTTTGTCCGACAAGTGATTTATGCGTGGGTGGCTGTAACTTGCATGCATCTGAAGAAGGACCTATCAATATCGGTGGTCTTCAACAATTCGCCACAGATGTAAGGAGATTAATTGTTTCCGGATAATTTCATATATCAAATACAACGTGGCTCATTAATTATTGTTCTTTAGATTTTTAAGCAAATGAACATACCTCAAATTAGAATTCCTGGACAAAGTGTTCCACATTCCGATACTAAAATCGCTTTGTTCGGTTGTGGGCCAGCTTCCTTATCCTGTGCAACATTCCTTGCACGGTTGGGTTATAATGATATTACAATATTTGAGAAAGAAAATTATAACGGTGGCTTAAGCTCGTCAGAGATCCCGCAATATCGACTGCCATACGACGCTGTTACATTTGAAATAGATCTTGTGAAAGATCTAGGAGTGAAGATCGAACTTGGTAAAGTATTATCCAAGAATGATCTAACGATACAGGTATTTATGTGATTATTGGATTGAATTGCATTGCGATGCAATTTCAAAACTTAAACAATTTTTAAAACGTTAAAACTTTTTAGGGTCTTCAGAGTTCCGGATATAAAGCAATCTTCTTAGGAATTGGTCTTCCGGAAGCGAAGAATATTCCAATTTTCTCAAACCTTACGGAAGAAATGGGTTTTTTTACGTCGAAGAGTTTTTTACCAAAGGTAACGAAAGCTAGCAAACCGGGAATGTGCGCATGTAAAAACAACAAACTACCTTCTCTCCGTGGGAATGTTGTTGTTCTCGGAGCTGGGGATACAGCTTTCGATTGTGCTACCTCTGCTCTTAGATGCGGTGCGAAGAAAGTTTTCGTGGTTTTTAGAAAAGGATTCACTAACATTCGAGCAGTCCCTGAAGAAGTAATTACCGTTATGTAAAATGAAATATAGGTTTCTTTTTGTATTATTTTATAATTTACGTTTTCCAATGTGTTTTCAGTTTGACTTGGCAAAAGAAGAAAAATGCGAATTCGTTCCTTTCCAATCACCTAAGCAAGTAATTACCCGAAATGGAAAGATAATCGCAATAGAATTTTGTCGAACCGAGCAAAACGAGAATGGTGAATGGACAGAGGACGAGGAACAAATTTGCCGATTAAAAGCAAATTTTATTATATGTGCATTTGGTTCAGGATTGCAAGATTTGAATGGTAATAATTTAGCCTACATTAAAATTTTGTTTTCTTCATAGAGAAAAGTGTTTTCAAAAAAATTGTATCGTTCAAGTGATGCAAGCTATGGCACCCATTAAAATGAATAAGTGGAACTTACCGGAAGTAGACGTAGAAACCATGAGTACCTCTGTTCCCGGTGTCTTCTGCGGTGGAGATCTTGCTGGTGTTGCTCATACTACCGTCGAATCTGTAAATGATGGAAAAACAGCTGCTTGGTATATTCATAAATATATTCAGGTTATAATTTTAAAAATTTCATGAAATAATCATTTATTAGAGACATGTATTTAAGTAGTTTAAAGAATTCTTTATTTACTATCCAATAGAATTCTTATAATTCGGAAGTACCCGAAGTTCCTCAATTACCTAAATTCCACACCTCGATCGATGATGTTGATATATCTGTCGAAATGTGTGGTTTAAAATTTGAAAATCCTTTTGGACTCGCTTCTGCACCACCGACTACCTGTAGTACCATGATTAGACGGGCTTTTGAGGCTGGATGGGCCTTTGTTGTTACAAAAACGTTTTCTTTAGATAAGGTAATTAAATCATTGTTAAATATTTTTCAAAAGAATTATTTGAAAAAACCAGTGTTTTAGGATCTTGTCACAAATGTGTCTCCACGAATAATTAAAGGCACAACTTCTCGTCATCATTACGGCCCAGAACAAAGTAGTTTCTTGAATATTGAATTAATATCTGAAAAGTCAGAAGCTTATTGGTGTAACAGCATTACAGAGTTGAAAAATGATTTTCCATCTAAGGTTTAAAAATATATTATAAAGGCTTTTATAAAATTTTCAGATCACCTTCACAATAAAAATTTCAAATTTATTTTTAGATTATTATAGCTAGTATTATGTGTACATACAATAGAGAGGATTGGACGGAACTTGCTCAAAAAGCTGAAACAGCCGGTGCTGATGCGATAGAATTAAATTTATCTTGTCCTCACGGAATGGGAGAATCTGGGATGGGTTTAGCTTGTGGCCAAGTATTTAATCTAAATAATTTATTAATATTTTATTATTAACTACTAAACAGATTCTCACACGTTAGGATCCTGAACTGGTAAGAAATATTTCAAGATGGGTTCGGGAAGCCGTAAAGATACCATTCTTCGTGAAATTAACGCCAAACATTACTGACATCGTTTCAATAGCTAAAGCAGCTTACCAAGGTATTTTTCATATATAAATAATTAAAATATTTCATAACAAATGTTTGAAAAAATAATTTTTTATAATTACTTTTAGGATATGCTGATGGAGTATCTGCCATAAATACGGTTCAAAGTTTAATGGGATTGCACGCAGATGCAACGCCATGGCCAGCTGTTGGCATTAAGAAAGCTACAACTTATGGTGGTATGTCAGGAAATGCAACTAGACCTCAAGCTTTAAGGGCAATTTCGAACATTTCGAAAAATCTTCCTGGATTTCCAATACTTGGAATTGGTGGTATTGATTCAGCGGATGTTGCTCTTCAATTTTTACATTGTGGCGCCTCTCTTCTGCAGGTGAATCAATCAGCCATTTTATTTTTATACAAATTTGTTACGTACAATATTGCTTATTTTGCATTATTTTTAAATGGTAAATAGATTTGCAGCGCTGTACAGAATCAAGATTTCACTTTGATTGATGATTACGTGATTGGTTTAAAAGCTTTGCTATATTTGAAGAGTTTGGAACAAGTAAAAGATTGGGACGGACAGAGTCCACCAACATTTAAACATCAAAAAGGAAAACCAGTTGTATTACAACATGCTCTTGGCAAAGTAAGTGCAATCTTTAGTTAAAGCTAATTGACTGAATGATACGTACCAGAATGTATAGTGATTGTTTTATGTTTCAGAACATACCATATTTTGGAGAGTATCAAAAACTCCGAGAGCAAAAAATAGCTGAGATTAAAGCTAACTTGAATCCGCTCGATAAAACTGTTGACATAACGAGACCTACTTTGAAACCTATTGGACCTATACCAACTATAAAAGATGTTATTGGTAAAACTTTAGATCATATTGGCACGTATAAGGACTTGAATAACAAAGAACAAGTGGTAGCATTGATAGATGACGTATGTTTTGTTTTTTAATTATTTCAATGTTTGTTCATTTTTTTTTTTTTTGTTATTAAGAACAAGTAATTTTATGCATTAGGATATGTGCATAAACTGTGGGAAATGTTATATGGCTTGTGCTGATTCTGGTTATCAAGCAATTAAATTTGATCCTGAAACTCACATTCCACTAGTGACAGATGATTGTACAGGTTGTACACTTTGTCTTTCAGTATGTCCTATTATTGATTGCATTACGTAAGTTAATTATTTATTAAAATAAAGCTTTATTTTAAACTATAACTATTTAGTTTATTTTTCATTAACTATAACTATTTAATCTATTTTCTAGCATGGTTCCTAAAACAATACCTCATATTATTAAAAGAGGAATACCACCGAAAGGAGCGTTTCTTGAACATCTCGAACTATAAGAAGCACTTTATTAGATAATAATAATAATATTTTTTCTGTAATATATATCATATATTTTACCTTTTATTATATTTGACTATTAAAAAATTATTTTAATTTACTACAGCAATTAAGCAACTTACTATAAATTACTACATTGTTCAATCCATTGAAGATTATAAAAAATCTGGATTATCAAACCATTGCATTATTTGTGGCAGCGAAAAATTATAATTATATTTCTTACATTTTTTATTTATCAAATGATGCCTAAAATTTAATAATAATTATATAGAAAATATTTTACAAGAAGTTGAATAAATTATAAAATATATTACTTTAGATATTTTTTACAATTTACAATAGGATAATACTCCTTGAAGCATTGAGGTCTTAAAATATTAAAATACGTTGTTCCAATGTGTGTAGCTAAAATGTTATTAGCTTCTTTAAGACATCGGTAAAATGCATCATCACAGTTACATGATGATCTATACACAGAATATGTATTTTATTCCTTTTCGATTAATCGTAATTTACAGTATTGATTACCTCGTGAATATACCACTGTTTAAAAGTCCTTCTCGTTCTTCTCCTGCTGATATATTCTCCGAACAAAGATCGTGAGCTTTACAACAAGAATCTGTAGTCTTAAAAAAACCAAGATCTTCTTTATTTGGAGATATGTCACCATCGCCACACCAGTACGTCCCTAAAATTTACATTATCAACCCATTTTTATTAAAAACTTTAATAGTACATACCTGGATATATTGCTTTAATTTTGAGTTTAAATGGATTTAAAATATCACTAATTGTTGATTTTTTCCATTTATTTTCACTCTTAGGAAATACACCAGATGTTAACTTTTTTATATTATTTTTAGTAGTCAAAATATTTTTCTGAATTCTATTTTCAAAGTTTATTAGCATTCGTATTGACTTTTCTATCGAAGTGACATATGTTTTTTTTAATTCCGTTGAATCAGAATTAAGGAATTTGGCGGCAGCCAAATTAACTGCGATATATAATAGAAATATGCGAGTTATAGAAATCATATCTTTGCTCATAAATACGATTAGAAAATGTGATGTAACAATTTTTTTAATGTCTTATGTGACGTTTTTACTAATGTGACGTAAGTTTCTTTATCAGTCATGTTAATGAATTAACAATTCAATTTTGATTGAAAAAAAACCAGTTTTGTATGGAAATGAATTTAATATACAATAATTTTTAAAAAAATATCACCTGTTTTTTAATAAAAGATGTTAGTAACAATTTATAAAATAATATTATCTGAATTCCTTATAAGTTATGCGCGAGTTATAATTAGAAATAAAAAAAACAATATATTTGTTTCTAAAATTACTTTAAACTATTTTAAAATTATATTCCTATCATTACTACTTAAAATAAATCCGAATTATATATTATAAAAAATTATTATATATTATAAAATATGAATCTTATGAATGTCTTTTAATTTTATTTTATAAAAAAAATTGCACAAGACCTGAAATCACAATAAATGTGATATTTGGCATTTATGTTGTATCACTTGTTGATTCACTTGTGTTCAATCCATTTTCTTTAATACAATCATCTGTATCCGAAATTTGTTGATCTTGTAAGGTACGTCGCTTTTGAAATCTTGTGCATCGTGGGCAGTAATGATTTTGTTTTGACCAACATGCACGGTGATGAACAGCCGAACATTGATGACAAGTAATAGAACTTGCATCCCACGGATATATAATTTCATCATTACCACACAATTCACACAAATGACCCCTGTACATTAAAATATTTAGTAGTTTAATTATAAAATGACTTAAATAAAGAATCTTTAATTATTGAAATTTACCTCGCTTTGCATAATTCGCACTGTTCGGTAATATGAGTTTGCATAATATCATATGCAGTACGAATTTCTTCTAAAAGGATTCCATTATTAAGATCAACAAGATCTTTAATTGAATAATTTCCCGAATTTTCTATCATATGAGTACGTATTCCAATTTTCCATGGTAATCCTTGTTTATTAGCTTCCGTACACAAAACTAAATAACGTTTCATCATTTGCATTTCGTCCCGCATCCTCTGTTTATTATTCACTTTAAATTCATAAAAATCATCACTTCTTTGATATAAAAGTATATTTATTTATTTTACCTTTACTACAGAGAGATCTGGAACTAAAGTGAATAATTTTGGATTTAACTCTTCCAGTAATAAAACAGAACGTTCCTCTAAAAGTGTTAGTAATTGTGCAGCAGCACGGGACACGAGCCTCGGTTCCATATCCCAATTTCTAATTACTCTTGCAGGAATTACCATTGCAGAGTTCCAATGACATCTTTGACAATAATACAATCCACTATAATCGCAAAGGCGTGACTCAATCCATGCTGAATCTATATTTATAAATAACTTATTAAAAGTATCATGTATATTAACTATTAACTTATTATGTACATTGACGCATAAAAATAATTTTTTTATTCATAATCCATAGTTTCAAAAATTTCCCATTAATATTTTACCTGTATTCCTAAATGGATTACCAAAGCAAGATAAAGATAATCCTTTTGAGAAAGCTTGTAATGAAAATATGGTTTATTTACATTGTAATAATATAGAATTCTTAGATATATAAAAAAAATAAATAATAAATTACTCTTTTTTACTTACTGAATGTTATTCGAACTTTGCATTCAGCACATCTATATCCTTGATTTGATAAACCTTTTTCAGGACAAATATCTTTTGTGTATGTATAACCACCTGCTTCACTAGCAACCACATGAACACATACTCTACATATATTATTTAAACATTTCCAGTGACAACAAAATTTGCAATCTATAACAAGAAAAATTATAGATCATGAGTATTCACATGTAAAAATAATAATTTTTAATTTTAATGAATCTTACCACTACACATATACCATGACTGAAGCATAGTCCAAATAGCTCCACTACAATGATCACAATATGCAGGCCCAGAAGTGGTTATGTAATATTTTTGTGGTACTAAATGATGTCCTAAAATGACTTGCGTTTCAAGCAAATTTTCTTCCGATGTTTCTCTTAATTCTTGTACTCTTAAACGTAATTCTATTAAACGCCTAACAAGCCATTTTCGCTCATCCGAACATTCTGCACTTTCTAACACCATTTGTTTGCATTTTTCTATCATATCTTTCAAATATTCTTCAGAAGTAGCCTAGAAATGAGTTAAGTGAAATAAAGAATTATTACAATACCTATTGTAGTACATCATATTTATATAGATTATTTTATACCTTAGATAATGAAAGTGTAGTTTCCACTGATTTTAAACTAAATGGTATAGCAGCTTTACTGTCTGAACTATCATCTCCTGTCAAATAATCTGATGATGAAGGTGTTGATGGCACAGTATCAGAATTGTTAGCTCTGATTCTTGATTCTTGATTACAATCATATGTTTCATTTGCATTATTTTTTACATCCACCATTTTTCACAGAGAATTATGAAAGTATTATGAAAGTAAGAATATAAAAGTATTTTTAATAGTTGTTTCTGTTGTTTGTTATGAATTGCGCCATTAATTTAAATATTACACTTGGTTATGGTCAAAATATCCATTTATTTGATATTCTGATTATTTTAAATATGTTTGCAGAATAATGCCAATTTTTTGATTTGATAACAATTTAGAAAGATATTACAATAGATATATATCTATTTAAACCATCAAATGTTGAATGAAATGTTATAGACAGTGTTTTCAAATGTCCTTCTATGTAAATTTCTAAACGCTTTAAATCATAAACACTTTCATATATAATTTTTTGTGCTGACACAATATTACTACATTTTGATATATATAACTTACATACGATATCATCAGAACTGCTGATATCAGTCAACATATGTCATATGAAAATAATAAATGCTAAAAACATTGACTAACTAGTAGTCAATGGTGCTACTTAATGGTTGGTAATGGTTGGCAGTCATATGTTTTGCACAAGTAAGAACGGAGCAATAAAACGAGAAATGATTGTGAAAAATATGATTAATAAATATCAGATATAATATAAGAAGAATAAAAGACTTAAAGATGGATTTCCTTTTCTAAAGTTCGCGCCGATAATTTTATCTCAATATAATGAAAGATGATAAATAATAATAATAATAATAATAACAAACGTAATGCGATCTGTTTTATCCCCGTACATGATTTCATTTTCAATCGAAAGACAATCGATTACGTCGATAAGAACAAAATTTACGTTATAATATCTTACATCATATTTCATTTCATGAAAATTTATCAGTGAATTAAAAGTTCGTAATGTACTTGATGCGTGTACTCACTATAAATCGCGTAGCTACCGTACTTGCAAACACACGACGTAGCATAAACGTAACACATCACCGTCCTACAGAACATAAAAAATCTCACAACATGACAATTAACGAATACAACAATTAACTTGCTCTGAAGCTGAAAATTTGCACTGAAGGGTTTCGCGCGTTTCGTTATGAAGTACTGAATTCAAACATGGCCAATCCGTTGTAGATGGCGCAAGCGGACTGCGATTTTTAAATTAATTCGCAGCTCGTCTGATTTCGGCGCGAAATTACGAAAAAAAGTTGTTCGATTTTTTCGTTAGAGAGGACAGATATCGTCGTTTGGCGAAAGAGCAACCGCGAGAGAGAAACAGTCTGTAGGGCAAGAAGGAAATCGAGGCCCCGAATCTAAATAAATCGATCAGTAAATAGATCGAGCCTGCTTCCTACTGTTTTACGATTGGATAACAAGGGGAACAAGAGGGCGGGAGGCTGAGGAGAGAAGAGGCCGTGTATTTGTGGAGTTCGACTACGGTAGCTACGATCGCCTTCTGGCAAACATTATCGTGACATCGTTTTGTGCGTGTTGAAGAGTTTAGCCAGGCTCGTTCGATCGGTTCTTTCGTCGTATCGACCGGCTTGTTTGATGGCCGCACGCTCCATGAACCTGGTGAAACAGTAATTTTCCTCGGTGTGCATTTATCGTGCATCGTGACGACAACAATCCTACGGCGATTTCTCCTACAACTTACTGGCAAGTGAATCATGAATCATTGAGTAAATTCTCGCATTGGCTAAACTATATTCGTTTCGGCCGGCGCGCGGCCACTTCCGTGTACATACTGCGAATTCCTTTCGGTTGCCGCCGCATTCCAAACTCTTTTCCTTTTTTTTTTTTTTTTTTTAGTTTTGCGTATCTTTCAATCACCAAAAAGCACAGCGTTTCGAGGAAGCAAATTTATCTCGAATTGTCGTCGATATTCGGAAATCGATTCGGGGTACAATAGCTGTGCTGCAAGCGTTAAAAATATCGGTCTTTCGTTTCCTGTCACTTTTTTTACATCAGCATTACGTAACGGGAGTGAAGTTTAGAAAAAACTTACATGCCTCGTACTCAGTCTATATAAATCGTTACGTGTTTTGTTCACTGTGGCATTGTTTTCCGTAGTTGGCCCGTTTGAGAATGTTAATGTCAATGCGATATTAATCCAAAAAATTACTTTAGATTTATTTTAAAATTATGTTAGATTTACTATTGTGAGCTGATAATACTTACAAATTTGTAACCGTAAGTTATTCTTCCTCAAGATCCTTTGAAATTTCAATTTCGTACAACATTTAGTATGGTTTATGAAAAAATTCAGATTCATACTACTTCAATTCCATTTTTTTCTTTTTATATTGTACAATCGATTAAATCGATACGGAAATCGTTTTCGAGACTAATTTCTTCCAAGTCCAGTGACATATTACAAGTGTTCCACGTGTCGTTATGATGGCGGAAACATGAATTTCAGATGTAGAACGATATGGCTGTCAGCATAAAATTTACGAAATTCGACAACACACCATGGGGATTTCGATTGGCAGGTGGAAGCGATTTTCCACAACCATTGACTGTTATCAGAGTATGTACTTTCTCTTTATTTATCGTACGTCTTCTACTATTTAAATATATTGCCGTAAATGCATGTACATAAATAAAAAATAAATTGCAAATCAGATAGCTCGTGAATTAATTGCTAGATATGACTCATTAAACATTAGTGTTACCGAATGTAGAAGGGGTTGCATATCTGCAGGAGTACAGTCTCAGAAATACCGGTAAGGTAGAATAATGTAGAAATTTCTACATTATCGATTCCGTCGAATTGCAAGTGAAAATATAATTGTAAATGCAATTGCATTTACCGTATACAGAAATACAGAATTAATAATTATGATTATTATCTTATAAAATTTCAATATATATATATATATATATATATATATATATATATATATTTTCATATATTTTGAGTAAAAAATAAATTGACTGAAAATGGAAAACGATTTAAGAACATTTCTTAGGTCACAGAGGGAAGCCTGGCAGAATGCATGGGTTTGAAGGTCGGCGATGTGGTCGTGAGATTAAATGATCAACCCATCAGTAACTTGACTCACGGTCAGGCACACGAAGAGCTAATGCGAGCAGGAAATAATTTTGTTCTGGGTGTAAAGAGGTAAATACTTAAATCTAAGGCCCGAATAAGGGAAATCTATTTCCTCGAGAGGAGTGCTCTTATTCTTCTATTTCTATATCGGAAGTAGATCTGCGAGCTAGCTATGAAAACAATTCGACATCAATGTCAACGACACGTTGTATCGTTGTACTGAATTGACCCGCTTGGAGGGCAAGCTTAACTTGAACTACTTTTAACTGCAACTTTATTTCGAGTATCGCATGATTCATGACAGGCATCCTTCGATAGATACTGCTGGAATTTGCATTTCGTGACACTTTATCAGATGAATATTGTCGATAATATTTGAACCAAGAAGAAAAGAAAAAGAAAAAAGAAAAAATTGAGAAAAATGACTGAAATATCGAGATGTTACGCTTCTTGTGCATTATTATAACTAGTCGCGGCTAGAATATCCCGGCGTACGGGCAACGTGTGGTAACGAATTGCAACACTTATAAATAGGTGACCCAGAATGAAATCTGTTTATCATTGGTTGGCGATTTTATTGCTGGCATTTACACCGCACACCATTTGTCCCACAATCCCTCATTACCCTTTTGCGCGTGAACCGGCTCGCACTAAACTTCGAAAAGCAGTTAAATTCGTTCTTCGTTCCAATTGCATTCACCTAGAAGAGTTGCTCGCCGAACAGTGTACTGACCACCGCGTGAGATCGATCGAAAAATTCCAGTTCGAAACCACCATTAATTAAACCGCGACTGTGTTACACAGAGAAGAAGATCCATTGAAGGCTTTGGAAGCGCTGTCCGAAGAGAATATCGTTCCCTACAAGATTCCGGTACGCATTCTCTCGAGTCAACTAATAATTTTAGTGTTGCCTGGAGACATCAATTTTTCTATTCATTCGTGTCAGGATCTGTATAAAAACGTTTGTCAGCTCGCAGATTTGCCACCTGTCTTCCCGGAGCAAATACTGAAAGAGGAAACGGTGATCGAGTGGCACGAGGAAACGACGTGCGATGTAAAGCCGGCTGAAGAGGAGGTGAAGCCAGAAGTGGAACCGCTCCCGGACAAGCCCAAGGACGCCAACAGCGAGATCGTGCCGAATCAGAATCTTACGGACGACGAGATTGCGCAATTGATCCTCGAAGAGGAAGAACTCTTGTCCGACAAAGGCCTTCTGGGGTATTCACATTTGGTTACTCTATGTTACTTCCCTTTTTTCTTACAAATCAGAAAATTTCCTTCATAGTCACGGTACACGCGTTTCAGAGTGAACTTCAAGAAACTCAGGCCCCGTGCCAGTGTTCTGAAACAATCGAAGGTGATCGAAGAACTGCGGAACATCGCCACAGCTGAACCGCCTCTGGTCGAACAGTTGAGACGTACCTCGGTGTTTCTGCAAAAACCGCAGAGACCGGTACCGACGCCCCGCAAGGAACAGGAGGAACAACAGGACACAGAAGTCGAGTCGTACAGAGTCGTGATAAAAAAACAAAAAAAGAGGAGCGTGACCGACCGACTGCTAGCAAAGGGTCTGCTGAAGCCTGAGGGCGCTAGTACACCGGAACCACTTACTCCCGAGGTAAACATGGAAAATATCGAAACGGAGACGAAATTCGAGGAAAGCGATTCATCGATCGTTTCGTCAATGCCGCTCGATGATAGTTTATGCTCGGAACAAGCACTCGAACCGACCGACATCACGTGTTCTGTGGTGTCCTCTTCATGTCTCGAACCTCCGATCGAGATTCGCCAGAGTCAGACTTCGCTCGATGCCGAGCCTGAAACTTGCACGAACTCGGGATCGAATGTTGCAACGGTACAGTTGCCGAGACACAGAGAGAGCGTAGCGTTGGCGCTTCGTGCGCTGAACAAACGCAAGTTCAAGAGCTTCTATACAAGGGGTCATTACTTCCGAAAATGTTTGTTCGGGAAGAGAAACTACGACGACATTAACAAAACGATTAAAGTAAAACCTTCGTTCAGGGAACGATTCCAGGAAAGCAGCACGGAGCAGTTTCAACAATTTCCACGTCGCTGTAGCATCGAGAAATCTTCCAAGTCCAGGATCAAAGGTCGTTACCTCGAGACGTACTTGAAACGGGAAGATAATTGGATGAGGCGGATGATCGGATTGTTCGAGAAACTCGATAGCTTTTCCTCGAGCAAGTTGTACGACAGCCTGTCATCGAACAGAGAGATCTCATTGAGAAAAACTCGTTACGCGGAGAAAATAGTCGTTCGAAGCGTAGAATTCGTCGCGGTTCGCTTTCGTTCCGATATCGCGAATTCTCTGAAATCGAAGTCACGAATTGACAAGCGTTTGTACTTCAAAGGTCATTACATCCGGCGCATTCTTTGGCGTAATCTTACTCGCTTGATCAATTGTATCAAAGACGCGGTATCTTCGAGAGGCGTTCGCGAGAAAAGCAGGAGGAGAAGCTCGACAATGATCAAGACGAAGGGTCGTTATTTAGAAACGTATCTGTTGAGAAACGCGTTCTTAAATTTACAGGATCTTCGCGATCGTTTCTCGACACGCTCGAGCGTTTCCTCGTCGAGGAAGAAACTTTTCGCTCGGACTCGTTACGTCGAGCGTGTCTTTAAGAAGCACTTTGAGACACTCGGTTTAATCATAAATTACATTCGTTGCCAGATTCTTCGAGGTATCTCCGATTCTTCCGTCGTTATTCCAGGTTGCTCGTCCTTGAACTCGCGCCAAACCGACGCGTCTATATCGTCCACGAAGGAGGACGATGTCTTCTTCAATTTGATCCGTTCCTCCAAAGACTTTATCTCGACCGAGGTTTTTCATCGTGGCAGTAGACGGCTCTCAAGATCATCTAGAGGTAGCATCTCTGCCGGTGCTTCGAACCTTACCAACGTTACGTTGGCAAGTCGTCTCTTCAATTGGCTTTCTACGAAATTTGTCAGAGAATCGACCGATCAGGCGATTAACGATAAAAAGACGATGCAGGATAACGATCGTGACTACGGTCGTAGGCTGTCTTTCGTGCCGACCATTCTTTACGAAGGTTTAACGAATCGCATAGGCGTCGATTTCACTAGATTAGTAGCGTATGCGTTTGTACCTTGTACCTCGATCATCTTGTTGTACATGTACAAATAGTAATAATATTCGTGTCAAGAACAAAGTCCAACACGACGTTTACTTAAATAAATTCGCTCGTGGCGGTACTACTAATGATTTACGTTTAGATTTATTATGTTTAGATTTAAAACGACATCACTTGTTCTAGGACATCCTAACAGACGCTAGATCATCATGGGCCATCTGTAAACGTATAAAAAAAAAAGAAAAAAAAAAAACATGAAAAAAGTGTTCATCGTTCGTAGAGTGTGTGTTGTATCATTCTGTCCAATGTAACCACTTTCTCATAACTGGAGGTAGCAATTGTACTTGTTCTCGGGGTCGTGCAGCCAGTGAATGACATTGATTAATTTAAAAAGAAAGAAAGAAAAAAAGCACGAACTAATCTTTCACGAAAAGTGACAATCTGTCTCTTAAACATTACTACATGTTCTACTTAACCACTTGACTAAAAACAGCAACGTGTGTTTAAGATGACAGCGAAAAATGCACGGCCCTGCAAGTCTATGTAACGTAATATATATTTAAAAAAAAAAAAAAACAAGTTAAAAAATGATCGCACTCGCACGTCGATTCATTGGTATCTAGTCTAACGAATGTAGAGTATAAAAACAAGAACTTCTAGAATCTCGCGTTATCATGCACGCGCAGATCGATGCATGTAGTATAATTAATGTCAAAATGTACTCACGATGGATTGTCGAGAGAAAAGTACATTCGAAATAAAATGCGTATACGTATATATATATGTATATATATACACATGGATGCCACCCAAAATGCTAAAATTCTCGATAACCCTTAATATCGAAACGAAGCAGCTAGGACGCTGCGTTGCGTCAGGGACGATCCCCAAAATCCCATCTGTTTTCCGAAAACGGAACGAGTACCAATTCATCGTGTCGAACGTAAGGTACTCGTAACGATGACGAACGATTAGAAGTGCATACGCAACTGATTCTTAAGTGGACCATTGGAACTGTCTCAATCCCATCTAATTTTAAATTAATATGCATCGACGCTATTATTCGAACTCGTTTGCGTAATCCTTTGTCATCTCATTTTCAACGTTGCGAAGCAAAAATTTATTTCTTAATTCGTGTCGATTCGAATGTAAATCAAGCTCCAGCTATTGTAAACTAAAATTGAAAGCCCATTTAAGGATTGAAAAGGAGACCGTTCCGCGTGTCAAGTGAGATAAAAATGTAAATTAGCGACGCAGATGGAAAAACCGACGTTCCGTATGCATTTCAGTCCCACGTCTTTGCACGACAGACTAGACGAACGTTCACCGTTCACCACCCATGAATCCTGTGTTGTGTAGCCTGTTGTCTGAATTTAGGCGACACCATCGGCGACACCGGAGCCAGGCGGCTGTAGATCGGATCAGGAACGCGAGCCAGAGTCGCGTCCCGAATCGAAAGCCGAGTCGAAGCAGGAGGAGAGCGAAACCGAACAGCAACAACCGGAAGGAACAACACCGTGCGAGGAGGAGAACCACGAAACCGAGAGTGTCCGCGGCGAGGAGACGCACAGTCAGGAGCAAACGGCACAGGAGTCTGTTCTGAACGAGATCGAGAAAGAGATGGCGAACGTAGCGGCGACAGTCAACAAAGAGAAGATCAAAGAGCTGGTCAGCACGGAGATCAACCTGGAGAAACAGCTGGAGAACGTTCAACGACAGTTGCTGGCGTTGAAGCAGCTACCGAGCGAGATCGAGAGTCACCTGAGAATCGTGTCGGAGCAACTGCAGAAGATCATGGAGCTGAGCGGTGTGCAAAACGGCGCCACCGGCAACGACGAGAGACAGCAAGGTGAGCTCGCTCGCTCGCTAAGATTACACATTTTCGAAGCAGATGAACCTCGATCGGTATCTCGTGCCAGCCTACGCGCGTGCATATTTTCAAATTTCACGCGCTCGGGACTTTTGAAGCGATGCCAACGCGTCAACCGCGTCCGGTTGAGTCTCGCGACGCGACGTTCCGTTGCGAAACGAGCCAGACTGCCTTCGATTCGATCTACTCTGGCCATTTCTCTCGTAAAACCGCCGCGACGTTTTTGTCGCTCTAGAGCAACTGTGTGACGCAACTTTTCTGATTTTTCAGAGGCAGAGGTCGAGGCAGAGGAGGCAGAAGACGTGGAAGAGGAACGCGACGACGAACTGGAAGAAACGGAGGAACACGATGTGACGGAATACACGGAGGATATCTCGTACTCGGTTTATTCGGACGAGCATCGGATCGTCCAAGCCAGCGAGGAAGACGAGGAAGAGACCGAGACGCAGGAACTGGAAGGTACCTTGTCCGTGAAGAGTGAGGAAGGTAGCAGAGTAAAGAAATTCGTCGTTTCGTACGAGACGAAGGTTTTGAAATCGCCAAGTCCCGCGCCATCCCATGGTAAATATTTAGGGAACTTTTTCCATTACGCTCTGATATTAAAAACGATCATCAAAGGAGTAACATTGTGAAAGAAAGATAACGGAAACGAAGCGATATGTGTATTATAGGCAGTTTCGAACCAGATCCAAATCTATCGGCAAAAGATCAAGTTATTCAGGAGTTGCAGGTATTCTAGAGACTGATACGGAATGTATAAAGTTGAATGTGCAGTAACCGTTGTTCTTACATCTCTGTCATCTAGTTCTTACACTACTCCTCCAGCATCCTAAAACCTGTACTTTATCTTAATCACGTCGATGTACTCGTCGAAACTTTTCACCGTTCTTCAACCACCAAACGATGTGCTCCTTTTTCCTTTTTTTTCAATTATCCCGAGAACAACACGAACCAAAGGTTTAGTAATCGTAGTGACTTTCGAAACACCAACGTGTCTTTCTAATTACATCCTTAAATCTTTGCGGAGATAAAGTCATCCGTGTCACGTCACATTCCACTAAACGTTCGTACGGGAAGCACGCAGATTCCTTCGTAACCCCGTGTCAAAAGCATTCCTGGATCGTGATGAAGTATTGATTCAAACGAGCGCGCGGAGCGTGGAGTAACGTTTCCCCATACGTTTGCAGCAGAGAGTAAAGCAACGCGCAGAGAGGAAACGTTCGCAAGATCTCTGGCCCCAGGCTAAACAGGTCGAACTTACGCTCGGACGCAGATGGAGGTGTCCGAATGATTTCTTCAATGACGAAATGATTGCCGAGGTTCTATCTTCCCAGGCGGAAGTAATTCGAGGCAGAGCTCTAGGGTAAGCTTGATTCTTCATCGATCTTTCGCGAATCTGCGTTTCTACGGCAATGATTTAATAACGCAATTGCGATCGCTTCGTGCGTTTATCGTACGCGTATGTGTTTGAAAGTAGTCTCTTCTTTTCGAGAGATACAGATTACGTGATCGATTAACCGGGACGAGCTGTTACTAATGTTTGCGATTTGCGAACGCAGGGTAAACTTCAAGAAGTACGAGAAGACAAATCTACCGAACTACGATCACTTAATGAACTCGAGTGTCTATAAGATGATTCATAAGATGGATCGAGAGCCGACGCGAGGAATTCCAGCTAGGCCTGCCAAAGTGAACGCCGCGGAGGACATAATCGAAAGGGCTGTAGGTATCCGATAGGATCTGAAAAATTTCTCAGATTTCCTTAAAAAGAAAAGAAAAAGAAAGAAAAACACTCGAAAACGGATCTCAACGAGCTGCTGCGTTTCTTTCATTTCAGAAATCTCCAGCATTGAGCATCCCGGATGACAGGAGCACTCGAAGCGTCAGTCACTGAACACGCAAGACATGGACGAAAAGAAGAATAGAATTCTTCCTTGAGCGAGACGACGATCCAACAAAGAGCAGTCAGATACAACTCGTCGATACATATGATACATATGACCGAATAATACTTGAAATGAAAAAAAAGAAAGAAGAAGAAAAAGCAAAACGATATAAATATAAATACGTGCGCTGCGATTGAGAATATCAAATATAAAAAACGTAAGCTTAATTGTTAAGTATGTGTGCGTGTCGTATATACGTGTTACGCGGATTAAGCGTTAATAAAAGGATTGATTCTTTTTCGTAAAACGATTATTTCAACGACACCGTCCATCGTGTCAGTTCACGTTGAAACTATTAGAAGCACGAAGATGAACTGTCCCATTATCGTTCACTTTCTTCCATGAATCAGTGTCCGTTATATTGAAATATAAAGTGGGTCATAGATCACGGACGATCAGCCACGTCACGAGAGAAATTCGTAGAACCATACAAGAAACCAGAGGCAGATGTCTCATCGAGGTGTGATCGCCTCATCGACGTATGGTAATCCGAATGATTGGCGCGCTTCGTGGCAAGATCCTTTCGCACAATGGGATATCCGAGAACGAGGCGGGTAGTTTGATTCGCGGATGAGTCGCGCATACTTTCACCTATCCGGTGTTTCCGACTCTGTTCCAAACCATGTCCCCGCATGCGTACGAGAGGCTGAGTCACTTCTGCCGTGGCCAACGAACGTTCTTTCTCCCTCGTCTTTCTCTATCCTGCTCAGTCTCATGCCTAGGGTCCGAGAACGTGACGTCGGTCCCGAGCAATTTATGTAAAGCATTCTAGGCATGATTCACGAACTAGTTCGCGCCCTCGTGACCGCCACCGGCGCAGAAAATGCAGCCACTCTCGACACAACACGAAAATCCAGGCTCGTCCGGCTGCCCAGCCGAATGCATTTCAAATTTTGCCACGCGCTATCGCCTTCGGTCACGATCGTCGGATAACTAATTTCTCAGCTGACAGTCAATCGTCTGTAATTATATATTTGCCATATTTACGGGCAACGTCAGTTTCATTGTCCTCCGTTCAAAGAATCTGGGATATCTTTTCCCTTTATCAATGATATACAAGGTTATCCATGAAAGTACGTAACAATTGAACAATTGATAGGAAAAATTAATAATTCAGTATTAACCGCGTATTCGGCTAGATAAAATTAGATGCAAATCACCCTTATCTTTTAATATTCCAGTCTTGCAACGATGAAAAGACTGTACATCAAAGTATTAAAAGAAAAGGTAGAAAAAACCAGGCGTATCGTTTTGCTTTAATTTCGAATTCTTATTGCATCGTAGTTTTCAAACGACAATTAACACAAGTTTCATTTGATACTGCACGCAGGGAGAGAACTGTACGCGTGTGATCGCCAGTGCAGGCTAATCGGCTGGATCGTTGTTCGAGGTACAATCGCGAATAAATTATCGCGGAGAGAAGTGCATGGGCGGACAGTGTGGCAAGCAAGGTGCTTCTCTTCATGGTCGAAGCACTGGGAGCAATGACAGAAGGTGGAGCGGTAGGAATCGGCACCACGGGAGAAAGAAAGATACAACGGAGGAAAAAAGAAGAAACGAGACGTCGGGAATGCCATCCTGATACCACTACATACTACCACCACGTGTCCTTCTTTATCCTCTTCTACTTCTCGTCGCTTCTCGTCCCTTGTTTCTTTCCTCGTTTCCTTTCCCTCTCTCTTTCTCTCTCCCGATATTTCGTTTCTAACTCATTCATTCCATCGTTCTTATCCTTTCCCCCCCGTTCACGGTATCTTTATACGCACTCTCACTCTTCTTTATATAAAGTTTCCTCCTCGTTTCGTGAAAGAAACCATTTCCGTATCTCCTTCCATTCTGCCGACTTCGCTATCAACCCTCGTTTCCGGTTCTGCCGACGAGCTCCTCTCTTCTTCGCATCGCGATTCCGCGAACCCCGCTTATCAATCTTCATCGTAACCATCTCTATTCTTACACAGATCCATCCACTTGAACGGCGTAGTAAAAACGACGATGATTTCTATAGATACATCTCGCTCAAGGCTGTATCGTACGTATTTTGTCTTCGCGTCGAACGTTCCCGGTTCACCGGTTTAATTCAAAATAATTTAATTCGTCGGCGATCTCTGGCCGTCTTTCCCTTCATCGCTTCCCCTCTCCCCCCTTGCGCGTGTCCAATGGCCACGATACACACTCGAAACAGATAAATCTCGCCTTGTGGTTTCCTTCGTTTTCGCGTGGAAAATCTGGCCCCCCTTCCTCTTTGTCGCGCTTTCCATTCCACCCCCTCCTCCGGATAATTCTGGATCGCGGTCTCGTTCCTACCCGCGTGTTAGGTCTCTATCCCTATCCCCGCCCCTGCGGCCAGAACCGCGGCAGAGCCGAATCGGATGGAAGGAAGGCAGCCAGGCAGGCCCCGCTGCCCGACTGACCGTCCTCGACGTCTGTTGCACGTTGTACCTTTACTCCGGTCTGCGCGTTCTTCAGGAACGTACGTGCCGTTCTCCTAACCGCGCGATCCCTTGCCTCGCAAAGGCAGCCGTCAACTGTGACCGGTGCAACGTGCATACCCTGTCTTCAGTTTCGAATTCAAAGTTAGAAGTTTCGACTAACAATAAGATATAGAGAGTCAACGCTGACCGACGCGTATCCAGCTATCTTTTGTTTCTTACTTCTTGCTTGCTTGCTTGTTCGCTCGTCGTTCACCAGAGGATTCAGTTCTTTTCCTGTATTTTTTTTTTTTTTCACCAATTACGCAAAGAGATATCAGTGATATGGCCCAGCTGATTAACGTCAAGCTCTCGAGGTTCGATGGATCTCCCTGGGGCTTCCGTCTTCAGGGAGGCAAGGATTTTGGCACCCCGCTCGTCGTACAAAAGGTAAGCCTCTCTTCGTCGCTGACGCTACTTTTTTATCTTCCTTGTTCTCTTTGTTTATTAGCTGTTTAGCTATTGACGTGACTATTTCAAGGTTGGATGGAGCACTAGGTAAACGCAAAATGCGACGAATCGAAGTTAGAGACTTTCAACAATAAATGTGTCTACTATCAAACTCTTGGCTATCTATCGATCTCCTCGTTTTCGAAAAATTCACTGGTTTTACATTATTATTATCAGATCGCTCCGATAAAGGGATTGAAAAAAATTTGAAGCTTGCCGCGTCAATGACTTGTCATCGTCAACATGTATCAACTTCGAATGATTGCCGAAAGTGTTCTACGAATTCACGATTTACAAATACGATTTACGATATACGAGATATATACGAGAATAGTAAAAAACAGTAAAACATTCGTATCAACGAAGAAATTCAACGAAATTGGTTTTAACGAAACTGATCACTGTGACGTTTATCAGTAATAACGAATTATCGGTAGCAATCGGGTACCGAGGATCGTTTCATTCCTTCGACGCATTCGACGCATTCGACGCATTCGACGATTATGAAAACTGGCTTTTTCGCCATAATGGAACTCCACTGTGCGAGTGGACGTTACGTAACGTAGGCTAGCAAACGCCAAATTATTTCACGCGCATCGGTAGAAATCGTTGCCAACTACGTGCGAAACGCGCGGACCGTCGTCGGGTACCGTCGTGTTTTGGCGACGAGACACGCTGTAACACGAGAAGCTTTTGGCCGCTATCGCCATTCACTTTCGCGTGAATTCTCCACTTTCTTTCGTTTATTTCGACGGCTCGATCGGATAAATTTCATTTCATGGTGGCGAAATACCATCACATACCGGATGTTGCGTCGATCAACGCCGCGTATGTCGCGTAAATCTTCGAACAGCCAATAGCGTATATACGCGTTTTCGTTATTATGTTTATTATCGTTGTGCAAGAGAATGGCGCGATGTATTTTAAGAGCAACCTGTAAACCGGCCGATCGTGGAACAATATTTCAATTGGCAGGTTCACTTGTCAACAAAGGAGGAGGATACGCGTGACGTACGATTTGGAAAATGTTCGCGTCTTGAAACGGCGCGTTTCGCGAAAAACGATTTTCGGGAGCGGATTTTGGTTTTCGCTCGTTTCGGTGCGTGTTTGACGCTGTTTTATCTTGCGATCGACGTTTCGAACTTGGCCTTCTTAGCAGCACGTGCTCCGTTTATTTTACGAGGCCGCAAATACATTCGACGTCCGGCCGCCCTCGAGTTTCTCGGAAAAGGAGAGAAATACGAGTCTAAGGCGGTGTCAAACGGCTCCCACCCGGCGGAATTACAAATTAATCGCGAGTAATCGCTTCCACGATGTTCGCCGTTTCATCGTGGCTGGTTATCGCCGGGATTTATAGATCCTGCTATTAATCGGCTGGAGAAGCGATACCTTACGACTCTTCTAAATCGTAAATTTCGAAGACGAAACTCGAGCGATCGCTCTGTTATTTACCTATCCCAACCGGTCACTTGGTGCACAGATCTATTTAAAGGTTATCACGGGGAGTTCCACCGGACGAGCACGTAAGATCTTCTAGATGTCTGGCATACCGTTGCTTTTTTACCGCGCGCGAACGTTTGAAGAATCGACGAACGGCAAAATATTTGGAGGCTTTGATGGTGGAGAGACGCACGATCGAGCCGAACGTGCGTTCAGAGAAATAATCGGGGCGGGAAACGGTTTTAGAAAAATCGATGCAGTTCGAAAAGAGAAGAAGAAGGAAGAAGAGAAAAGGAGAGAGAGAGAGAGAGAGAGAGAGAGAGAGAGAAGAGAAAGAGAGGCAGCGACGCGTCGCTGGTAATCCGAGGCAAATTATTTGGGCGTTCTATTTCTAGAAGGTGCCTTTGCGAAACGTGCAAGCCGGGTCGAGCCCCGCTCGCGAAGACAACGACGAAGACGAAGGCAACGACGACGACGACGACGACAATGTCGTCGACGAAGCTTCGAGCTTCCTGGACCGCGCGTTGGTCACCGTGGAAAATAAATTTTCCTGTCGATCGATAAAAATACCGATCGTCGACGCAGTCTCGCGTCGATGGGAGGCGAGAAAAGAACAATCCGAAACGACGGGAAGAGTCACGCGAGACCACGAGCCCTTATCAACGGGTAGCCACGGCTACACGAAATTCGAAACGTACTCGCACGCGCGTAATCTTTTCACTCTGACGAACGACACGGAGACATGTCCCCGACCAAGTTGAGAAGCAAGTTCCGACCAACATAAGTTAAATAAACGATAAACGATCATCACGTACGTATAGAAGATTTGGCACGATCTTGGAACAGTGAATAATCGTACGGGATAGAAGCCTCGTTTTCTTGCAATCTGCAGCAAACAGCTGCGCGCATTTGCGCGCAAGTTTCCGTGATTCCGCGCACGGTGCAGTCGGCGCAACGTGGGCGCGTTGTTACGCGATATTTCGTTGGCAAACGATGCGTACGCCAGCCGCGTTATCGTACCCGAGGAAGGACTCGACATAAATTTCGCGTGTCGTTAGCCGATTATGTACCATCGCGCCCGATAACGCGTTTTATTAACGTTCTTTTTTCTGTTGCGTCGCCGTGACAACCTCGATGTCTAATTGCCGATAACGTACTACGTAGGCAGAGGCTAGTTAAGATACTTTTTTTATCGTTCGTTCGGTGGTAGTCGTCCCACGACAAAAGTCTATTTAGATTATTTCAATTTGTATCCATCAGTAATCTAAAGCTGAAAGCTTCATCGTCATCACCGGATCGATACGTACTTTAAACAAAGAGAAAATCTACTTTTAACGAAGATAATCACGTGTTTTCTTCGAGAAACGATTCGACGATAATTCTTTAAGGCTGTGGCAATACCAGTAGTAGATTCGAGAGAAACGATAACATAACTATTACGGCGCGTTTGATTAATTTTTGACGAGTTTCTTCAGCGTCTTCAAAAGTGAAGAGTACGACGATAATATCGCGCAATGATTGACGTTAACAGGTAGCCCAGGCGACGTACGAAAATATCCTGCCTGTCCAAAGGAGAGAATACCTTCCGACAAAGGTTAACACACGAATGTGGCAATAGCTGGGATTTTGCCAGCCGCGTGGGAGGAGAACGATCCGCAGAATTCGCCCTCCGTTTGAAAAATGAAGCATCGCGGCACATGAAACGAATTACGAAGCTTCAAGTCGTTCCAAGTGAACGCTGAAGCGGACTTTCGTAAATACATTTGGCGAGAATCGCTTCGCGGGAATGGTTCCCCTGGTGGTCCCGTGCTCTGTCGTACATTTTTCTTTTTTTTTTTTTTTTTTTTTTCGAAGAAAACGAGAAGAAACGGAGAGAGAGAGAGAGAGAGAGGGGATAATATCGGCGATATTTCCGTCATTGTCGAAAATAAGCCGTCGCGTCAAATTGCCGTTCGCGAATTCTGTTTATGTCTGGCGAGATCCGACTCCGTGCTTAAACGCCGTGTTGCGCACGGCAAAGAAGAAAACGTGATCACCGGGCGGCGAAGAATTAGGCACGGGGCAAGATTTGTTTACGAGCGATAGCAAAAGCAGCGCGGCGCAGACCGCGAATTTCAAGCAGGATGTCGCCAGCTGCCTCCTGCAACCGGCTGCAATCTCGTAATCCCGGCCAACGAATGAAAAAAGATCATCGCGAGTTTCCGGCTTTCCACGAAGCCCGCATCTGAGCCATGGGATTTGTTCCTCGAACGCTGGGAATCAAACTCGAGAAAATAGATCGTGCCTAATTCAGGCCGACCGAGGGATTACTTTGGAATATTCTGTAATACGAGTGAAGAGATCTCTGTATCTCTATATCTGCAAGTACTGAGATAATCGTAATAAAATGATTGAACGTCTTCTAGTCAGTCAATAAATCAACATCTGCAAGCAACGGTTCGATGACAGACGACGAGCACCAAAGAATCCTGGCACGGTCGCCTGGTAGCTCCCTGTCAATGCTTGGCAATCGCCAACTACCTGGCAAGAATTGCATTCAACATTGTTTACCGACTCGCTGGTTATCAGCCTAAATAAACTGTTCGATTATCTTCGTTACTAGGTAGTTACTGTGTTCAATAGTATCTGATATTATCGCTTTACATTGCACAACACGTGAAACACGTTGACCGAAGTTCTTAGTTTTATGAAGTAAACGCGAAGCAAAGCGGAATTATCGTCGAACAATAAACGCTTTAAACTTGGCACAATTTGGCTGAGAAAATACGGAGGTCGTGTTCCTCGTCAGATGTCAAGAACTTGCAAGCAATGTATCTTGTAACATTTAAACGACACGTTAATCGGCAGATCAACGAAGTTTCGATTTCGTTTCTCAAGCATTCGTAGTGATTGAAATTTTTTTATGATGATGTCACCGTTGAGAAAAATGACCCGTGCAAGTTTTCGTGGGAGTTTTGGCCCAGATTTCCTGGAGATATAGAGATTCTGAGAGGTATAGAGACCCCTCTCTCTTTCTCTCTCTCCTCATGCTGCACACGGTACGAAAATACATTTGGCCCATCGTGGACGGGAAACAACGTACGACAAAATTGTCAATGTGACAATATTGGTGATCTACTCTCGTAACTCGAGTCGAGCAATGAAAAACGAATTCCTATCGACGCGCATAAAATACGCGCGGTTTTTTAAATCGTTGAACCGCCTACTCGCGAAGCGAGTCGAGCCAGGCTTGCTCGACGATACGTTATTCCTTTTACGCGTAAATGCAAATGCAGCCAAGGACACGGACGCGTAATCGTCAAGTTTGCGATAAAAATATTGGAAAACTACTCATCCGCGAATTCCTCGGCGAAACGTTGGGAACGTTTCTCTTTCCTTTTTCAATATTCTTCCAGTAGAATGTCGTCGATAAAAATTATACACGCGTCATTTTATAAAAGCGACCGTTGGAATCTCGTTGGCCGATCACGTAACGGAAGAACGTTCGCGGAAGCTTGGCGCAAGGCGACACGAAATTATTTTTATTTTTTTTTTTCAATCGGAGCTTCGCTTTCCGGTGGTCGATCGTTGGTCCGCCGGTGCAAAGAGAATTGCTGCGGAGACCGAAAGGAAGCCCGGCCCGTGGATATTAATAGAGACCGAGGCCCGGTGGCGGACGCCACAGACGAGCTTACACCCGTGGATATAAAAATATCGCTTTTATTTCTTACTGCGTCCTCCCAAACTCCTCGATCTTTTTCCTTTTTTTCTTTTTTCTTTTTTTGTTCGTCGTTTGCCACGATGCCACGCCGTTCTTTTATTTCACGCGATTATTGCCTCCGCGAGTCGCGCGAGCCCCTCTTCTTCTTCTCTCCATCGAATTCCATCCCGTCTCGTTTTCACTGGCGAGTTTCTTTCCGCGCTTCGTGAAATTATACACGTACCAATCGTTGCAAGCACACAGTCGTTGATTAGTCCACAATTCTGGATTTCAGCGCGTAACTGGAATATTTTCCAAAACGATCAACCGATCTGTTTTTCTTTTTCTTTTTCTTTTTTTATTTTTTTTAGAAACGACACGCAGAAGAAACAAAAGCTCCCCGCTATGAGCGTGTCCATGCTATACTCGGGTTTTTTTCGCGTTGTCAGCGAGGCAAACGAGGAAAGGCCAGACAAGGCAGAGTGAAATTGTATCTCGATGACGAAGTCGAAGATTTAGAAGCGCCATCGTAAATGCCGATTCGATTTCGGGAATGAAGAGAGACACAGTGGGAGGCAGCCGCGGGAAATTTGCCAAAAGTCTGACCAGAAATCAGTCTTCTCCCGTATGTTTGCCTCTGCTAGAGTAGCACCTCGTGAATTCGTGGGTAACACGACACTCCCCATCGTCGTGATCGCGTCACGATTACGACATTGTCAAAAACTCGACGTTCGCGCGACCAACTTTTTCGTTGCGCTCGTAAAATTAGAACCTCCTCCGAGAAAAATGTTACTGCATTGAAAAAAAAAAAAAAAAGGAGATAGTTCGCCCTGTTGCGAAAGTTTATTTCCGCATTTACGTGTTTGCTAAGACAGCCGGTGTTGTATTACCACCGGTGTGTCATTGAAGACGAACGTCGAATGGAAAACGCGTAAACGCCGCGATAATTCTAATCGGCGATGTTATGCTCGCGCTCCTTCGTTGCTTTCTTTATCAGCTGACGAAGAAGCGAGGTGAGCTCATTCTGAGCGCGTCATCGACAAGAGTGACTGGCGCATCTTGCCTGTTCGATCCTTCAGTCACCGGACTCCCCCGCGCTGACGACTCTCTCTCGAACAGCAAAGTCCGACAAGGACTCTTTGTGACTGGCGTCGACGCACTTCCGGTTCGAATGTGTCATCGAGTCTAATCGTGCACGCCTGCGAGACAGTCAAATTCACTTTCACACATTCGTTGACCTCTCTCTCGTTTCGACGTAATATTTCGTCGGAATTAGAGCGATTTTCCTTAAAAAAAAAAGGAAAGAAGGAACGTTCGACTGGTAAATCGGAATGTATTAACGTGTTTTGACACGACCGATCGTTTTCCATTGCGAAAAATCGTGGAACCCTCGGACTCCGGAGGCATATAGACGTCATTGATATTCAGCCTTCCGTAGAAGGAGGTTTACGACTTGGGTACACGCGAAACTCGGCTCGGTCGTACGTGTACGTATATTGTTACATCTCGCGCGCGAATAGCATCGTGTGCAGTTTGTTTGAAAAGATAAGGCCAGATCGAACGTAGACCAATAATTTCGGTCTGACGTCACTCTCTATTTCCTCTGCTCCGCTTTGGGACAAGAGGAGGCTGCCGTTAACTTTCCTTCTTTTCCCCGGTGGCCGCGAACCGCATTTGGTTCCGGATAAAGTTTATCAACGTACGCGTCGCGACTATGTAAAAACCACGTAGTCGCGAAAATCGGGATTATACGATAATCGAAGACGTTCGACGCACGCTTCCAAGCTTCTTCTAGTTTCCATCCTACAGAGATTCTACAAAGAGTTTTTTTTAAACTCTATATAACCGTATTTTGCAATACTTAATCGGTAATTTTAATAGAAATTCCTTTAGACTCTCTTCGAGTAAAATTCTTCTTTTTTTATCGTATGTTTTACATATGCTGCTCTATTAGCAGAATTATTCATAACGGCACGACGTTAACAGCGAGATAGGAACGGAGGCGAAGACGCGAAAGTATCGGTGACTTATTTCCATCGAGCGCGCGTTCCCTTTCATTTGGTCCGATTAAAACCGGTGTCATTGACCGGTCCCTCCTCTCCCTCGTCCATGCTTTTTTCGATCCATGTACCGCACGTATGAACGAGCCTTAAGTCCTCAAAGTGAGAGAAAGAAAAAAGAGCAGAAATGCATTCCAGCATGGAAGGTGGGATGGATCCGTCTCTGATAACCCGCCCATTGGAATGCGTACCTCGTACACCTTGGCGTGTATTCTCCCTCTCGGTTCGACTGCATTCAAGTGCATCTACTTGTACATATATCGTCACACGTATTTTCGGGCGTATTTTTAGGAACATTCGTTCGTCGATAACACGTTCGACTCCTACACCTGTTCAAAAACAGTCATCGTCGAGATATATTTCCACATTTAATGATATTTCACGTAATTCGTCAACAAACACGCTTTCGTCCAAGATCATGGTACGACGTGTACGTAAGAGTTTAGTAGAAGTTCTGTTTTCTATTCCAAGAAAAATAAACCATTGACGCGCACGCACCATGGTAAAAAGGAAGCTCGTGCGTCATTTTTCATTGAACACGCCTCCACCTCCCCCCGGCCGGTTAATTACGAAATTAGCGTACCCCATTACGAGGACTGTAGTTAGGCTGCAGGGGAAGCACACTTTTATCCAAAATTGTCAGACGCTATTATTATCCAAGGCATGCGCCCCAGGCTCGAGTTGGTATACGCTCTCGAAACGTTCACGTATGTTCGCGCGTACTCGTTCATTCATCGCGGTTCACGCGGTGGCAGGAGCGTTTGGTAGAATGAATACGCGGCCTCTCGGGCTCCGATATGTCATATGTATAAGACTATGTTGCATCTCGGTTGCATTCTGACCGTTGATTCGGCTTAGACGAGTGTACGTGTACAAATAAGAGAGGCGTGTGTGTTTGAGGGGGAGGCGAGGGGGGGGGCCTATTTTTAAACCGGTCCGAGATTATTTTTGGAGGTAGGCTTTCACAGAGACCCACCACAGAGCTTAACCCTGACTTACGTTCACGTCCTACGTTTTCGTGGACCTAGAGGACAGAAGAAGAGGCAGTTGCGAGTTCCTTGACCATTAGCCGCGGTTCGGCGAATCGGCGTCGTTTTTTTGCCCTGGAATCTTCTCCCCGATGTTCTCTCTCCTCTCGCGGAATGCGAGAACTCCGACCCCTTCTCGCCGTTCGAACGTGGCCACCGCTGTTGATAATAACGTGTACAGCAAACGTATCCAACTATTACGGCAACAACCTGATGACGCAACAGCCTCGCGTTCCTATTTCTGGAGGCAGACGTACAAATCGAACAACTCGTCCTCTGCCCCCGATTTCGTCCTCGTGGCGCGAGCTTAAAAGTCCAGAGAGACGAAGACCACGCGGCCGATCGTAAAAAAACCGTCTTGCTCGAGAGCGCGCGTGTTCTCGTAAGAATCGGAACCGCTACTTCTCTTCATCCGCTGGAAAAATTATTCGAGTAACTCGCTCCAGGTCGGACGAAACGAACCAAGCATCGTAGAAGCTCGTAGCGAGGTCTCTTAATAAAAATAACGACGATAAATCAACGAATAGTATTTATAGAAAGAAGCGAGCCTGGATCGACGTGCGCGTCTATTAATTATTCTCGATTCCGCCAGTAGTTTGGCCGGTAGGAGATTCTTAACGAGCTTTCCGTTTCGTTTTCTTCCTCTCGATTTGAATCGTATCGATTACTCTTAATCGCCGGTCGATAAGAGACCGAGCGTGTCTCTCGTTCAAAAGCGACCAAAGGCGAAATGGAGCGCGCATCCTTCCGTGCATATCGGTTACCAAATATATTAACAGCGTGATTAAATGCCGAGCAAAATCGCGGTTATAAAAAGGTGTAACGCGATAAATTACGATGATTTAAGGCGGCTCATTGATCACGCGAGGTGATCCATTTTCTTAATTGCCAAGCGTCTGTTGAACTTGAATTGAAGGCGGTAGAGAGATAAAACGACGATCGGGGAGCGGTGTCGCGATGGGACTGTTCGAACCTCTCGCGACCGACGATTAATAAATCGCTAATAAAAGATTTTAGACTGAGCAGAAAACGACTTCAATAAGACTTCCCCCTGGTTTATCTTCGACGACTCTGAAATCTTCCAGTGAAATTTCCTTTTTCTTTTTCGAACTCGCGTCCTCACTGATGTCTTTCGACCTTTCCCTGAAAAAGAGAGACGACTGTTGTTGCGTCTCGTAAAAATAGGCGCGTATCGATGGTAGATTCGAACCAGCCCATTTTTAGAATGGCTCGCACGACGAAACGTTTCGAAATGTCGCGCGATGTCCGCGTCTGTTTGTTCAAGCGAACATTTTTCGTTGCAGGTCAATACCGGATCACCGGCGGAAGCAGCTGGCCTGAAGGCCGGCGATGCAGTTATCAGGGTCAATAACACGGAGATGTACAATCTCAGGCACAAGGACGCGCAGGACGTTATCGTGAGGGCTGGGAACAACTTCGAATTGACCGTACAGAGGTAGCGACAGGCACGGCCGCGAACGTCGGGAACGTTTTGTCAGCTCGGTGAACTGGGTTGGTCACGTTACGTTAAGTTTACCTTCGTTATTGTTGTTCACAGAGGCGGCGGCACTTGGAAACCGCACGTAACTCCAATAAGTTCGAGCCTGCCGTCGCCATCGCCTACCGGGGGGCTCGGTAATATCGCTCCAGTTACGAAAACATCGTTGGCGGCCAACAAGAAGGATGGGCCGCACATCGGAAGTGGCCACAATTTCAGCCCAAAACCATTCGTTGGTATCAATTGTCGATCTCGACCTCGTTCGCCAAATTTTCAGCAGCAACGAACGTTTTTACTAACGATCGTCGTTTATTGCAGCTCAATGGAACGGGAGATGGTTCGATCAAGTCCATCGTTAACAAACAATACAACAGCCCGGTGGGCATCTACAGCGAGGAGACTATCGCGGAGACTCTTTCCGCGCAAGCGGAAGTTCTGGCCGGTGGCGTGCTCGGGTAAGCATTCTTCGTAAGATAAAGCGTAACTGCAAGTTAGAAAGTTCGGAGAAGTTTGTTTTGGTCGCGGTAACACGGCCGCGGTTGTGCTTGCAGGGTGAACTTCAAAAAGAACGAGAAGAACTACAACGCGGAGAACAGCGAGGTGTTTAAGATGGTCCAGGAAGCGGACAAAGAGCCAAAGACGCCGGAACCTGGTTAGTAGTTGAGACTAACGCGTTTAGAAACACCAAACGGAATTCCAATTTTAGCTTCCAACGAGAATGAGAAGCATCGACATCCGTTACATTGTCTGTTGAGTTTTCGCGAATTACCGCGAATTACCAATTCCAGTTATTGGCTATTGTCCGTCTTGTTATTAATTAATAGTGTAACGTGATTTTTTACGCGAAACGGAACGGAAGAAAAATCTCTGGAGAGTTAGATTAATAAACGAGGTTAACGATAGTCGAGCGCAAAACGTGGAACGAAACATTTTCTTAAAAGGAGCGTAACGTGCATCGAAGGCACGCTCTTTTTCTCTCTCTCTTTCTCTCTCTCTCTCCAGTGATTTTTCAACTGGATCAACTGGCTCCAGTTAGCCTGGTGCATGCCGGTACGATAACTTCTTTGCGAAATAGCGGAGCCAACTGCGCAGAGCGGCGTGATTACGCCGTCCTCACCGGCCCTGGCAGGACTGAGGCCAGTCTCAGCACCGGAAACCAAGCAGCAGCAACCGTCCACGCCGCAGTCAAGCCTTCCACCTGGACAGAACATTTGTGCCGAATGCGAGAGGCTCATCGTGTAAGTTGACGCCGAGACGCGCATCCATGTCTCTCTCGGTCGTTACTTTCTTTCTTTCAGAGCGGAGACCCTCGAGAACGAGAAAGGAAAATAGGACATAGGTAACCATTCCTAGTAGTTGCAGCGACCGATACTCTTTCGACGCTTTCGAGAGATTCGGCACGCTTACGTTCCGATTTCTAACGTCGAGTCGGATTCTCTGATGAATAATTCTCGATTTCTAATTGCAACGAAATCGCAGAGCGTTTGTTCAGAGCGCGTAAAATTACACGAAGAATCACGCACGTCACAGGGATCCGACACGATTTGGAAGTGGACACGTGGAGGACAAGAAACGAAAGGGAACGTTCCTTACGGTGAACAGTTCGTTTGCTCGTTGTTTTCCGGTTATCAGACGGAGCATTTTTCGTATTGGTCGAGTCACAGTACGGTTTCTCTACTTCCATGTCGTAGTTCCTTCGAGAACAGAGTTTTACTCGTCGGTGAGCCATGCTGTTGGCGGAAGGGCTACTTCGCCGAGATCACCCACGCCTCTGTTTCATGCTCTGCACGGTAATCCGGCCTTCAATTCCAATGAATGTCCGTCGTCGAAACGTCCAGCGCAGCGGCAGGAGTCCTCTTCTTCCTCCCCGGTGTCGTCGGGCGTTCGTTGTAGCAACTGCGACCGAGTGATCGTGTAACTACATATTTACGTGAAAATCCTCCTCTCTTCCCTTGCACGGTCGGAACCGACCGGAGAATTTCCGCTTCTCGACGATATTATGTCGCTTCTATTATGCGTCTTCATACAGTAAATGTCACGTGTGTGGGTAGGAACGAGTTCGCGATTCCGAGAAAGAAGTCGATCTTCTTTACACGATAATTCAAGTTTTTCGTATTAGGATCTTTTTTTTGTTTTGTGTTTTGATTTTTCAGTATTTTATCAGGAATCGTGACTCTCGTTCCTAACGTGACGAATCTTGACGGGGAAAAGAGTACGCAGAACTGTGACCGTCTGGATTTTGCTCGATATTGTCGTACGCTGGTACCATCTCGAAATGCTTTTTGACTGAAGGCGTGAGGGCGTGCGTTTTGTTTTTCTCTCATCTGTCGGTCGTGAATCGATGATCGGTGATATTGGTGTTTTTTTACACGTGCACGTTTTGCCGCTATGTTTTTTTGAATGGAAGCACAGAATTTCTCTCTTTCACTCTTTCTCTCTTTCTCTGTCGCCTCTGTTGTTAGTTATCATCCCCTTCGAGAAAGGAATCTTTCAGTTTCATGGTTCTCATCACGTTGGCAGAAGAGTGTGAAAATCATTCGCCATTGTCAGAGCTTTCTCTCGCTTAATTTTCATGGGAATTAATTAGCAAGATTCTTCGACATCCAACGCATCATCTTCAACGTGTCAATCAGCGTTCTTTTGTGTTATCTGTCGTGTTATTCTGGTACGTGATCACCAGAATGGCACAAACTATGCTTTCGATGTTGTGACCTTTTTTTTGTTTTTTTGAACGTGTTTTTTCTTTTCTTTTTGTATCAATGTTGTGTTTTTGTACGTTTTTTCAGTATCTCCTTTTGTGAATACATCTTTTTACCAACTTTTTGAATCTCTCTTGTTTTTTTTTTTTTTTTTTTTTTTTTTAAGAAACCGAATATTTTTTTACACGTGCCAAGAAAAGTTTTACACAACACGTTATATCCTTTCTCGTTTCACGGTTAAATAACGCACATTTTTGAATATTTTACACAATTTTCTCTCATTAAATTTTACTACATTTTCTCCTCAAAGAATATGAAAACGATACGTACCATAAGAATTAACTCAAGACTCATTTCACCTAATACGTCACTATCAACCACGAACAGCCGTTATTTTCTGACGAGCACCACGATATAACGTAATGATCCTTGTGTTCTCAGCCTCCCTCGTCGAGGCATCGAGTCCCTCTCTCTCTCTCTCTCTCTCTCTCTCTCTTTTTTTTTCTTTTTTTTCTTTCAATATTTAGACGAAACAACTGACGCTTGTTAAAACGATCAAACGCACGTCCTTTAATCGAACGTTTCTTTCCGCAGGGGAGTCTTCGTAAGGATCAAGGACAAAAATCTGCACGTAGAGTGTTTCAAGTGTTCCACCTGCGGCACTTCCCTGAAAAATGTCGGTTATTACAATATCAACAATAAGTTGTATTGCGACATTCACGCGAAATTAGTCGCCAGACAGAACGCACCAGCTGGCTTGGTTCCAATTACCATACCCCCGTAAGTGTTACGTCATAAAGATACGATGGAATTATAAAGGAAATACGCGTGGAAATGGAATGTAAATAAAACGCTGATTAAATGCCACAGAGGCGGAAAGGCTCCTGCAAGCACGATTTCCGCTGCGCTCGCGAACGCGCCGTTGTCTCCTCCACTGAGCAATCACACGTCGTCGCCTCAGCCATTCTCTGTGAGTATTCCTCGTGCAACGTTTAACACGCTGAAACTTATAGATTTCAAGATCCATTTTGCATCCAGTTATTGCTTCGCGCTCGCAAGTGGCATCGAGTTTAATCGTCTGACCGCTTCGATCTTGCCTGATGACACACTTTGGCATTTGCTCGTTCTCGACTGTGGTGCAAATTTGATTTGACTTTGACTTGAACGAATTAATCTTATTGAAAGTCCAAAGCGTTTGGAACTAAAAATAATAATTAAGACTTAACTAGCTCGTGTGGCGTTTGCTTGGCACTAATCGCTTTTCCAGGCTTACAATCGTTCGAGTCCCGATTACGGATCCCCGAACTCTCAGCTATCGTCGCCGAATAGGAACGGATGCATCACCAACGGCAACTGCCACTGGGAATCGAAAACGTTTACGAGCACGATCACCATTCAGACCGGTTGTACAGAGGTTCGCAAATACCGGTGAAATTTTATCCGACTGTGAAACTGTCGTTCAACGCCGCCCTCCGACAATTGCCCGATATGTTACTCAAACGTTCTCCAATACGAACGATGATCAATCATCGAGTTGATGATTTTTAAGCTTCGTCGATTGTTCTGTCGACTTTGAAGATTCTCCATCGTCCGAAAGATCCGACTCTGGCAATGAGTTATATTTGAAAGTAAACAGTAAAGTTTAAAATATACACTGAATCAAGCGCGTTGAATGAAACGCGTGATAGAAATAAAAACGCGATGAAAGATGGAGACAGTCGAAGTTCGACAGACGAGGAAAGACATACGTCAAGTGACAATTATCGTTGCGATGTTTGACCTGTTCGTCCTTCTAATCCGCGAACTTCCTCAACAACAGACTCGAGAATAGGTTTGTCAGCCGACGAATCTTGATCGTTCGCGCGTCGGCGACGATTATTTCGAAGCTGTGACTAATTAGCCTGGCGCGATTACGAGTGTGCGTGTTGCCCCGTCTCTCCCGCGATGTCTCTCCCCCTTTTTTTTAATTTGCCACTTCATCCACGTGACATCGTTCTATGTCGTTTTATGTATTGCAGCCCACCCGTCTTGGCACGTCGCCCGTCGATCCACCCAGTTTCCGATCAGTCCAGGTAATATCCGAACGCGGCTCGCCTTAGCGTCTCACACTCGAAACCTTACGCTTGGTAAGGTACGTCCTTAGCGAACCGATGAAAATCACGCCGACCGCTCACGGTGCCGCTGCTTTGAATACCAGATATGTTCTCCAGAGAAGTACGTCGCGTTTAACCGAGAGAAAAGAAAAAAGAAAAAAAGCGCTCTAAACGAAAACCCCCCTTTGCTGTGTGACTCGAGAGCATGGAGAATATATCGCGAAACGCCTGTGCTTGAATCCGTACAACTTCAGTTCGTGAGACTTGGTGCGCGAGAGGGTAATTTAATGGGTGGAGAAAATTTAGCCCTGTCGCGATCGCAGCAGTAAGATCGGTGTATCTTTTTTTTTTTTTTTTTTTTTTTGTGTCGATGCAACGTGAGCTCAAGGCAGCGGCGAATGTGTAATTCACCAGTGTTCGTCGTTCGTTTCTGATACTAATCGCATTTGTCATGTTGTTTGTCACGACACCTCGTTAATCCCACGTCTAATGAAATTACACCACATATGTACATACCTGTATCGTTGTACGTTGAAACTGTCATTGTACATTTATTACTTACTTTCGATTATTCGACCGTGTTAACCATATCACTTTGCTCTGAACGAGAAAGGCGAATAATCTATGGTATTTTTTATCACGCAGGCTCCAACGTCCAACAACTTAATTGGTCCTAAACCTTTCGGAGGATCGAGTACCGTGTCATCGCCGTTGCTGAACTCGGGAAACAGCACTCTACCTCGACCACAGAGTCAGACTGTGACCGGTAAGTTCCTTCCTTTCTAACTCGCCGCGGCTCTAGATTCGCCGATCTAACGATAAAATGTCAATTTCTTGCGACGGTCGTCGTCGATATCGTCGTCGAGAACGTGCGTGAAATCGTTCTTCCATCTTGTACGGCTTGTCATTACATAATTCGACGATCGCATTATGCAACGACATTTGAAACGGCAAAGGGAAAACTTGAGGAAACGACGACGGGGATAAAAGTTGAATTCCCTGTTGCCCGATGGATGCACGACTTCAGAGTACCTCTGCTTTTCGCCTCGATCGTTGACGTGCATGAAATTCCGCGTCGCGACGCCGCGCATTCTAACAATAATTACGACAGGCACGCCAAGACAGTCATGTCAACGTGGCAGGAAACAAAAGCGGAAATTGCGGTCGTATAAATTACCGATGACAAGCTCGACTTTCCCGTCTCTGGTATCTGGAGGAACGATCTCTGGTCGATCCGGTGTAATTCTAATGGCGGCACCCGCCTATTATCCTTGGCCTCGCATTGTCTTCGATTGTTGCAAATAGGTCTCTTCTCGGTACCGCCAAAGCCAAAAAATACGCCCTTCAGAGGCGATTTGATCCACATCCTCTGGCCGAGTTTCTAGCTAATATACTTTGGCTAATACGCCCCATTTGGCTTGCATCCCTCGCATTATCTCTCTCTCTCTCTCTCTCTCTCTCTCTTTCTCTGTCCACTCGCATCTCCGTTCATTCACTCGATCATTCGAGCCGATTCCCGCAACCGATTTTCGTGAGTTCTTTTTTATTTTTGTCGTTTGCAAGCTCTCTATTCTATATCCGCTTTCATCCGCTCGTCGTTCTCGCGACGGCGACGACGAACCCTGAGAGCTGCGACGTTTCATTCTACATTACGACATTCTCGATCATCGTCATCGTTATCATTATCACTATCGGGGTGACACATTTATTTGGGTTTCGATCGACGGCTATGAGTGGATCTATGGAGCAACGATGATGCAGACCGATCGAAACGAAACTGGGACGATTGAATCGAGACCTGAATAGCGTACAAATGAGTCAAGTCTGTTTCGATAGAAAGAGCTTATATAACGGTGAACAAACTTTAGATAGAGATGTCTACGTGCTGCTTTTTTTTCCTTGTTGACGTCTCTTGTATATGTATACGTGCTTTTTCTTTTTTTTTTTTTTTTTTCTTACGTTGATCATACACGCGAAGAATTTTATACGCGCATACACGGGCGAAACGGAACGGTTTGCAAAATCGGGAATCGGATAAAAAGTCGAAAACGCACCGTTTATACTCCTCCAGACATAATTGTTTCTTTTCTTATCTTTTTTCAGCCGGTCCATCTTTCAACCCGAAACCCAGACCTTTCTCCCTCACATTCGCATGAGTCGGTAGCTCTCAGCTACGCCGTCGTCGTCTTCGTGCTGACAGCCGAGATCGAACAATCCAATTCAATGCAATGACTATTTATATATTCGAGGCTCACGATTCTTCTTCAATCTCGAACACAGCGATTCGAAACGGAACTTGAAAACTTCTTAGCCGTTTGCGATTTGCCCGATTTTCTCTTCTCTATCGTTCGAAAGAATCGGTGATTTCGACATCAAGAAGATCGTGGCTCGAATCGTGCGTCATTGTTGACAAATGATTTTTTTCTCGTAAAGTGTTGAGAACTTACTGCAATTGCGAAATAAAACGATGGTTAAGCCGAACAAACTCTTCTCGCTCAATACATGTTGCCTCCTCATTCCATTTCTTGTTACGTATATATTTATATATATATATATATATAAGACGTAAGACGTACACACATCTTCAAGATCCTTCAAAGTATCGTTGATTAACTTACATTCTCTACCTGGCTTTGCATCGACTCCTCCGAGATGCACTCGAAATTCATGTTCCCTTTTTGTTTTGTCTCACGATCGTCTAGAGACGCGATTGATCTTCGAATCTGTAGATTGTTCAGTGACAACACAGAATTCAGTGTTCGAGTGCCGACCGATTTTGGAGAAGTGCGACTGCTCACTCGTGGCTTAACGATTAACGCGCTGATCAATCGCTTTAGTCGCTAAAGCTTTGGTTTGTCTTTTTTTTTTTCTTATCGTTCAAACGTAGCCAGTCGATCACGAAGTCAACGTACACCTTCGTTATTCTGGTTATCGTTTGTCATCATTTTTTTTTTTCTTTTTCATTATTAAGTTGCGCTTCTTTTTATTTAGCATCCTGCACGTGCCCGCGATCCAATAGCCCGTTGTCATTCGTTCGAACATTAACGACAATCATCGGCATGAATTTAAAGGTACTTGAAGATAAAGGGATCACGGGCACGTGTCGGTCAACGTGCTTCTTACTCACAGCTGATTTCTTTGTTTTTCTTTCGTTCTTTCTAACACACCTCCGACGCTCCAACCTATCTCGCCTGTGTTATTCAAACGCGTGTGTTAAACGTTTCGTGTGCCTCGTCGCAATCTGATTTCCGTTCCGCCCGCTTCCGACTTCCGCAAAATTCCGACTTCCCGACCTCGCCCCTTTCGACTTCCTTTGAAACACCACGACCCTAGAAAACTCGACGGAAACTTACGAAAAGTCCTACTATTACGAGATTGTCGAGAACACGAAAACCGACTACCGTCCTAGCTCTGTAAAGTCAAAAAGCCTCGCCTGGCCACCTCCGAAGCCCATCGAGGATATCACTTATCCCACTGCCAGCCCCTTGTACATCGATCCGAATCCTGCCCTCGATCGGAGAAGCAGACAAGCGGTGAAAGAGAAGAAAGCCTGCATCGAGGCTTGCGAGAAGGCCCTGACGAGAGGGCAGAAAAGAGGCGAGAGCACAGATCGGGAGGTGGAGAAAGTCATCAGACAGTGCTATCGGTTTGAGGGGGACCCGATGGATCGCGTCAGTTGTCCAGGCCCGGTTTACAGAAAGGTCGAGCTGGTAGAGACCACCAGCAGACAGTCGAAAACCGAAGTGCCGTCGAGAGCCAGCTCGGCCGAAAGCGTCAGGAGATCTTTGACACCGACGAGGATCGTTCAACCGGTGCCGAAACCATGGACAGCCACTGTCACGACGGGCAGCAATATTTACGAACAGAGTTACGCCGGTGTCGAGCCTCCCAAAGTGTGCAAGAAGTTCCATCAGAAGGAGATCTGTCAGAAGGAACGAATATGCGAGAGGAATCAGCCTTTCCACGAGGAGCATCGTACGTATCGATCGGAGTTTTGTAGACGAGAACAGACCATCAGCCAGAAGCCACCGCTGCCGACTCAACAAGTGACGAAGCAGGAAGAAACGAGAGAGGAGACAACGGAGATCGACAAGCAAGTGATAGACCTGAGATCGGCCGATGAGGACGAAGATAGCGATGGGATTAAAGGGGAGCACGACTTCATAACGGAGATGTCGGAAGAGGACATTGATGGATTGCACGTGAAGACGAAAATGACTCTGGAGAAAACTGTCGAGCCGTCTTTGGTACGACCTAGTACTCCCGCGGTAGAAGAATCTAGAGAGGAAACGAGGGCGGAGGAAACGGTAGAGGAAATGGTGGAAAGGGAAGAGGAAGTTTGTATGAGGAGAACGGCGACAAAGGTGGAAAAAGAGGAGACCGAAGAAAAAACGGTAGTCGAGTCTGCCGAGGTGGTGACTTCTGCTGTGGATGTGCAACAGCTGGTAGAGAAAGCGAAACGGGAGGAGGAGGAGAGAAAGCGAGAGGAGGAAGAGGAAGAAAAACGAAAGCAGGAAGAGGAAGAAAGAAAGAGGCGAGAGGAGGAAGAACGGTGGAGAAAGCGACGCGAGGAAGAGGAGCGAAGAAGACAGGAGGAAGAGGAGCGAAGAAGACAGGAGGAAGAGGAGCAAAGCAGGCACGTAACTTTCGAGGAAGAAGAGGAGGAAGTGGAGGAAGTTCGAGAACAACCTCTGGGAAGGACGGTGGTTCGCGAGGAACGAGTGACGGAAGCTGAGAGCGACACTCCTGGACGTACGAAGCTCATTAAGGAGACTTACGAAGAAATCACGGAAGAGGTACTGGTTCAAGAACGCGTTAAAAGGAAATGCATCGAGGATGAACGGAAGAAGAGTTTAAGGGAACAAGTAGAGGTCCACAAAAGCTTGAGGGATCAACAGGCACCGAAGGATCGACGCGTATGCTCCAAGTATCCTCCGGCCCAGGAGATTATGGAGAGCAATAAAAAACGTGTGCAGTTTATGAAGCAGACTGATACAGGGCCAAAACCGATACCTCATTCTGCTCTTCAAAACTCCACTCCTAAAGAGTGGAAGTCCGAAATGGTGAACGCTTTGACAACCGCGCCCGATCGACCCTTCACGCCTCTCAGTACGTCTTCCAGCGTGAAGGAAGTATACACGGAAGAGACTATATACTTGGATCGTAGGCGTCGACCCAAACCACCGCCTCAAGATCTCCGACCAATTTCTCCGTTTCAGGAGGCACTCACGATCGCCCCGGAACGTCCCTACACGCCTCTGAGTCGTGAGATCGGACCCGAGGATCAGAAAATCGCGAGTCGTTCCCAGACACCCGTGATTACAGGAGACGGAAGTGCTCACTGTCCACCTGCTGACATTCTGTTCGGCGAGGGAAGAAGCGCTCGGACTCCTCCTCCTCCTAAACCATCTACTCCTCGACCTTTGCCTACTCCACCGCCTGATTTTCGCCTGAGAGACATTTCCGTGTCCGCGCGACCTCAAACGCCGTGCAGCAAAGGTGTAACTGCTCCTCTGAAAAAACCAGACACTATTCCCTTGTATCAAAGAAATCTAGTGGCTACGAGAAAGGGTGCGGTCGAAACTCACACGTACGAACCGAACAGAACTCCGACTCCAACTCCAGGAAGGTCTAAATCACCGGCCTACGGGCCGCCGGAACGGCCTTCCTGCTACGTGAGGGCCCAGGCGCCGAGAATCAGAGAAGATCCTCCACCTACGAAGCGAAGTTCCATACACTTCCCCACTAAAAAGACTGTTTCTTACAAAGTGGACGAAGACACCGACGACGGGCACAGGCACGCCGAGTATGCCGCTTCGAAAACCGTAGATTTTGACGAGAAACGAACCGACGATCCGGGCAAAGAGCCCACGGATGCGGTTCACGCCGCGTACCAAGAGAAACGATACATGACCAGCGAAGAAACGAGCGAAGAGAAAATGTCGGTGACGAGAAGATCGCTCGAAGTTACCGAAGACTTCGAAAGGTGCGAGAAGAGAGTTCCAACTCGACCGTTGCCGGAAAGAACAGAGAAACCACGAGAGAAACCACCCAAGGGGGTGTGTGCCATTGGTAGAACGAGTCCTTCTCAACCCTCGTTACCTTGCCCCCTGTCCTCGCAAACGGGTACGAGCTCTCCTCAACCAATTTATAGCAGCTCGACGGAAGTGCGTCACGTTAGTTACGGAACTCCGTCATCGAAACCCTGTCCAGATACCGGCGTAACGGTGCTACCGTGCAAAGCACAGTCTGATCGAGGTACCAAAGCAGGCGTGGTGGTGGTACCGTGCGAAGGACCGAATATTTGTTGTCAAAAGTCAGGCGTATGCGTGGTACCAACCCCCGATCGCTCCGGGGTATGCGTTTCACCTTGCTTCGGCGGAACCTGTGGCCAGCCGTCCGGTCAGTGTGGTCGAGAATCTTCCTGCGACTTCGAAATCCCGAGAAACTGTCCGGAGAGCGGTGTCTGCGTGTCACCGTGCCCCGATGGATCCGTCTGCGTGGCGCCGTGCTCCAAGCCTGGCGTTCCTCCTTCGAGAGCAAAACTTCCCTTCCCTCAGATCCCTTTACCAGACGAGAACGCTCCCATATCCTGCTCTCAAAGTAAAAACTCCTTCGAGCCTATCCACAAGCCTCGCACTAACCTGAGTGGGCAGCTCGCGCGACTGACTGCCAAAACCAGAACAAGCCAGAACGTTCCCACTGTGCAGTTGTACAAGCCCCAAGCTCAAAGCCAAGAGCAAAGCCAAAGCTGCTGCGAGACTAAGAGCTATTGCTGCAAAACCCAAAGCTACTGTCGCTCCACTGAGACCAGTCGCCAGTCTGGTGGTCAATGTTCGATTAACACCCGTTGCCAAACCGGAAATCAATGTGGAACCCAAAATTACTGTCAGGACGGTATCCATTGTGAACCCTCTAGTAATACCCAGAGTTTAGTAGACCCACCAAATTTGTCATCCCACCCGGATCTAGGTACCGGAGTCGGTGGTCTCGGTGGTGCCGGGTCGAAGAGCGGAACTTTCGCTGGTAGCAGCGCGCCAAAGCGAGGAAGGGGCATCCTAAATCAAGCAAGCGGACCGGGATCACGATTACCCCTCTGCGCCCATTGCAACTCTTATGTCAGGTACTCCTCCTTTGCTGTCAGGTGTGTCGTGTTTGTTGTTGTTGTTGTTGTTTTTTTCTTTTCTCACTGTTTGCCGCATCCCCATCCTTTTTTTTTTGTATTTCCCGTTCTCCGTCATCGAACGATGACTACTGAATCGCTGAATTTTTTAGCTCTTCGTGTTGAGCATCGATCCATCGATATGCGCTTGGGAAGGGATTGATTGTGTTTTTTAAATGCTTTGTTGAACGGAGTTTGGGCACATTTCTGTATCGTATAAAAACTTTTCCTCTCAGGAGATACTGCCAGATTAGAGAATCGTCTGTTTTCGTTTGTACTAAATATATGTGTATATATATATATATATTTTTTTTTTTTCCTTTGCAAATTGCTTACTGCAGATATAAAGAAACGTATCATTTAAGAGTATATCGTTTGACGAAGTTTTTTACTTTGATAATAATAATAGTAACTTAAGTTCGTTATCCTGTTCTGACGTGATTAACAATGTTAAACTTGTTTGCACGATGTTAACAGCTAACGAAGAGAATACTAATCACAAGTCAAACGGTCTGGTCATAAAACCAATGTGCTGTAAAAACGACAAAGAGTGCATAAGGTTCGTTATTTTTGCTGTGCTACGTCTTGCTTTTTTTCGCATCGAAGTACCAGCTTGAACCAGTTGAAAAATTCTCGTTAATCACCGCGACTATTTAGGGGTCCGTTCATCACCGCTTTGGGACAAATCTGGTGTCCCGATCACTTCGTGTGCGTGAACACGCAGTGTCGCCGGCCCCTTCAAGACATTGGATTCGTAGAAGAAAAGGGACAACTCTACTGCGAGTACTGCTTCGAACGTTTCATCGCTCCGTCTTGCAACAAATGCAACAACAAGATCAAAGGCGTAAGTTCTCTCTCAAAGCAAAAAAAAAAACTATCCTAGAAACTTCGTCACTTCATCGATGACTCTAAACGCAGGATTGTCTGAACGCAATTGGAAAGCATTTCCACCCTGAATGCTTCAAATGTTCCTATTGCGGCAAATTATTCGGCAACAGCCCGTTCTTCCTCGAAGAAGGATTGCCCTACTGCGAAGCAGGTTGGTTCAATTCGTTCTTAATTCAGCCCGAAGGGCCAAAGGAAACGCGTGGAAAGTTGAATTCCCTTTCACCGATTGTTACTTCGCAGATTGGAACGAGTTGTTCACGACGAAATGTTTCGCGTGTGGATTCCCAGTCGAAGCTGGAGATCGCTGGGTGGAGGCCCTGAACAATAATTACCACAGCCAGTGTTTCAACTGCACGGTACGCAATTAGTCCAAGAATGTTTCTCGAAATAAACCGATCGATCTCTCGCGGAGAAATCCAAAGAAGCGTATTTTAATCGTCACTCTTTGTGGTGATGTGTGTATGTTACAGATGTGCAAGAAGAATCTCGAGGGTCAAAGTTTCTACGCGAAAGGCGGTCGTCCATTCTGTAAAAATCATGCGCGTTAAAACCTGAATTCATTGCATTCTAACGCGTGGAAAAAGGGGCGGGGGGATAAAGGGGAAAGGGAGTTGTTCGAAAGAAAGAAAAAGAATAAAAAAACAGAAAAAAAAAATAGGAAAAGCGGAGAAACATTGCGATGAAAATGCGTATCTCAACTCTACGAGCACGAATCCTTTCCGTGTAAATTGTATTTTACCGTGAAATTACTTCTTGTTCTTGTTATACGTATGTTTTCGGTCGACGACAACTAACCCAGCGAAGTCGGTGTTGAGAATACCGGCTGTTATAACCGTAGGACGATTTGCGAATATATTTATTTTACGAACGAATACGTTAATTGAATGCGAAACTAATTGTATCGATTAATTGTAACTTCCTTGATATTTAAATACCTTCCTCTCTCTGCTTGAAAGCAGGATACCTTGAAGTCGGCAAAGTCGATCGAAAATTAGAAAGAGTGTCCTTCGTACTTCGGGGATCGCGCTCCCAAGACGATCACGTTTCTCGAATTTCCGTGATCGGCCGCGCTCGTGCTCGCTTACGTTAATACTATTTACCAAGCGCCCACGTAACTACGTAACTAAGTAATTATACTAGGGCAATTACTCAACCACGTTCGCCCAAAATGACAATTATATAT